>OU342746.1:317062307-319940779 GCA_910589775.1 Avena eriantha
ATGTGCGCATGCATGCACGCACGGCTGCACGCCCATAAATCTCCAGCTAGCTGCACTCGACGAGTATAGCGGGCGACTCGCAGCGGCTCCTACCACAGCACAGAGTGCCGCCTGTACGCAGCTAGGACCATCCAGTATGCGATCGCCGGCGGGCACGCGCTGGGGGAGGAGGCAGGGCCGGCGTGGTGCAGCAGGCGGTGAGCCTGGCGGGGCGCCGTGGGCACGCGCGGTGACGCCGCTCCACATCGCTAGCGCCATGCTCTCCGTCCCGTCCTCCGCCGGCATCTTCCGCGCCGCCTGCGTCAGGGTCCCAGTCCCACCCGCTCCAGCACAACGCGCTCGAGCTCTGCCCTCAACCTCGCGCTCGACCAGCTCAAGGTGGCCAGGCCGGCAATGGCATCCGCCGCCGGCAATACGGTGGCGCTCGGGTAGACCCGGTGCCGTCGAACGCGTTCGCGGCCGCGCTGAGCGGGCACAGTCGCACCGGCGCCAAGACGGTAGGGTCGAGCTAGAGCAGCTTGTCCTCTCCATCCTCGACGACCCGAGCGTCGACCGCGTCATGCGCGCGGCCGGCTTCTCGAGCTCCCAGGTGGTCCGAGCCAGCGTCGAGAACGTCCATCTTGTCGGAGAAGGCAGATAGGGCTGGGGGACAACCATCTCTCCAGGCCGTCCACGTCCCAGATCACGGAAGGTATCATACTTTCAGAGTGGGGAATGTGTACGTGGGTTAGCTATACCCTAAACTAGGGGTTTGGCGTTTTGCTTTTTTTAGGATGTTTCTGACTTGAACGAGTTGCACGTCATTGCCAAACTTAGAGTGGGTTTTTTTTGTCTCTCCCTGCATGTGTTTAGGTCAGCAAAGATGTTGCACATCTCAAAATCTAAGGTTACACGATCTAAAAGAAAAATGGGATCTAAAGTAATCTTCATGAACATTAAAATTTAATGACATAGAAGAACTACTACGTACTTTTTGGTCCAGATACCTCGGTATGGTCCTTCCCTTTCTCTTTGACTCTATGGTGTTTTGTCTCATGTTGATGTTAGCCTAATGAGAGTGTGTTTGGCAGATCTAAATGTCTAATACACATGATCTCCCTAGGAACGGTACGGTTTATAATCGGCGATTTACATATTAACTTCTATAGATCTTTCTCGGTTCTTGCATTCGAATGGGATCTGTTATATGTTGATCCAAATTCTACAAAGTAGAGGCCAACTAATTTGTTATATGTTGATCCAAATTCTACAAAGTAGAGGCCAAACTTCTGACGGAGCGGAGCGAGGCCCGTCGCCGGAGGCTTGGGCCGATGCGGATCGTTGATGACCTAGGTTACCACCGCTATATATACTTCTTGTAAGCCGCCGGCTGGGATAAGTTGCATCTGAGAAATCCCCGGCGTTGTGTAAACACTCTCCGTTATAGTGAAGTTTCGCTGGCTGGCGCCCGTGGTTTTTCCCTCTCTTTGTTGGAGAGGGTTTTCCACGTTAAATCTGTGTCCCCTTGCTATGATTTTGTTTTCGTTCTTCGTTATTTACTTGTCGCAAATCTAACAGGATCTAGATTTCATTCAGTTCACCACCACATTCCCTTAGACGTTGCACTCGCTATTTCTTATCTTTTAGTCTCATATCTCTTATTTGAGAGGAGAAATGGGATTCTAGCATATTTAGCGTGCACGGTGAATGCAATCTAGCTTGCATTGTTTTCGCGCTATTTGAGAGGTGCTTTTTAGAGCTTCCATGCGTGTGCACCTTCTATGTGCGACATCCAACTTTACACACCATGCATGCTCACTCACCATCTACATTCCATAGAAACTTCTCTTTTTAAATTTGCATTACAAGATCACATCACAACTACAACTTGAGAACTTTAGAACTTGTTGGTGCATCATATATAAATAGTTAAAATGCTAGAGCTTATTTGGAAATCTATTTAAAGGAAGTCAGTAAGTACTTGCATGTATTTATGTTTTTTGGGGTTTCTTATGTAAAAGAAGTTTGTACAGAACGCTAACTAGCTAACTATCATACACCAAGGGCAAAGAAAGAGAACATAAAAATGCATGTCCTTCAAATGAAGTTGTCCACCTAAGCTGCAAAATCTACGTTGTATTAGCCACCGGTTTTGGATTCCTTCAGTATTTTATATAGAAATCTCGGTTTACAGCATATTTAAGCTTCACCAAAAAATCCAAATTATTTCTATTGATTGTTGTACCAAAAAATTCATTGTTAGGACGAATGGGGTGCGAAACAACGACGATCTACCCCCACTCGCAATGGACTTTTTATCAGTCTTGCATGGATTTTGTCATGTGAGGATTTTTCAAAGCATACTTTGATTCTAATCTCTTCCTCCTCGGTCTAGTTTACCAGGAGATCTGAACTGGCATTTAAAGATCTCATTAAGGCCAAAGTCTGATTACACAGAGCAAGGACGGTACCATGCATCTAGAGGTTACGAAAGGGGCAGACTTTAGGCCTGTGCGTTAAAGCCATAAGTCCTGAGATGGTAGCCATGCATACGGACTGTAACCACCAGTATGAATTTATATCAAAAAATACAAATTGGATGGTACTACCTCCGTTTCTAAACATAAGATATTTTAACTTTGTAAAAAGAGTGTATCTAGATTCTTTTAGTAGTGTGTAGGTTTATATAGATTTGGAGTGAACCTACGTGCTAAAAGGTGTCTACATACACTCATTGGTGCAGCTCCAGGTGGCAATTCCGGTATCACTCATTTCATAAAGATAAACCATCTTATATTTTGAAATGGACGGAGCACATGCCACCACCACCACGGAAAAATGTTGTACTACGACAGAAAAACATTGTGATAGGTCTGACAGATATGCGTACTAATTGGATAGATATGTTTTTCCTGTTTTCTTGCAGTGAAATTCAAGCTAGCCAGGCAAAATCAGGACGACCAGTGTCTCCGGTCTTGTTTGACGGCAGCAAGGTAGTCGCAACGACGGCCATTCTTCCTCCATGGCTCCGCCGCTACAAAGAGACAATCCGTACCAGATCAACACGCTACGACACCACCAGTCCGCTTCAAGTAGACGTACGTATACCACGCGTGGATGCATAAAACATGAACACCCCTATAGGCTATATATGTCTAACTCATCTTAACATCTGTCGACACTGCAGCTGGCAGCTCGCCGGGGGCCGAAGTTCACCGAGCTCACGGCGCATAATCTGAAGATCCTCTGTGACGCGCTCGAGCTGCGCTGTCCGGGGCACGGTGACATCGTTCTCGGCATATCAAGCGCCGTACTCCTGTGCCGATCCGGCATGGCGAGGAGGAGAGCGCGGATCCCGCCGTGTAGCCCGTTATTGAGGACGACCACCTGGCTTCTCTTCCAAGGAAGGGACTCCGGCGGCAAGATGGCGGTTGCTCGGGAGCTCGCAAGGCTGGTGTTCGGCACCCACACCGATTTCACCGTCCTGCAGCCCGGTAACTCCGACGAACCCTCACGCAGCGGCAAACTCACCTCCAAGAGGCGGAGATGCCCGAGCGACGGCGATGGAGGCTATGCCGTAGCGAGGCTGCTCGAAGCGATCGTCGAGAATCCTCACCGCGTTATATTTATCGACGGCGTCGACCGGCTGGATCACGACTCGGAGATTCGCATCAAGGACGTCATCATGAAAGGGACGATCAGGGGACGCAATGGCGATGTCGTCCGTCTGGATGATGCCATCGTGGTGCTGTGCTCTGACGTGTTAAACTGGAGGTCTGTGGTTTCATCCCCTCGGGTGAAGCCACGACTCGAGGAAGAAGGAGACGCCACGGGGAAGGAAGTGAGACCACGTCCTCGTCTCTCTTTGGATTTGAATGCTTCCCAAGAGGATGAGGAAGATGAGCACGATATTTTGGCTGATCGTGAGGCGATCCTAAATTTTGTGGACGGTGTTTTCTTTTTCAATTAGCAGAGAAGATAGAACTCTATTTTACTAGAAATGAATAAATTTTGATTCTACAATTCCAATCTAATTATTTTGTTACGAGATAAGTTTTGTTTAACCCCCGACACTTGTTCTAGAGTTCACTTTTACGGCATAATGTTTTAATTGGGTGTTCAATTGTATTCAATTATAATTAGGTAACGGGGTTTGATCCAGCACTACCCCTTCCTGCTAAACTCCTACAAATACATCCACGTATATATTAAACCTATATCAAATAGAGTATTACCCATGTACAGGGATCTATGTTATACGCAATTCCCACACACACACATGATCCGACCTGTCCCCGCTGTCGGCGATCTTCGCGACCACCGTGGCCGCCGGACATCGTCACGACCACCGCCGCGACCGTCGTCGCCGCCAACCATTGTCACGACCACCACCGCCAAGCTCTCCTGCGCCGCCTGACAATCCGGCGAGCCATCGGACAAGTCGTCAGACAGTCCGTCGAGCTGCCGGACAGTCTTTCCGCCGCTGCCAAGCTTTGCCTCTGCCGCGCCACCGCCTCTGCGAGCCACCATCTCTGTGCGCCTCCGCTATCGCTATGCCAGCCCTACCGACACACACCTACGAGGCCAAGCCGAGGCATGCGCTTCCCAGGCCGAGTCACCGGCTCGCCGGACCTAACCGCCACCATTACCACCGCGCGCGGACACGGCTGTTGTCGGCGATGATCCGGCGTACATCCATACCTTTTTTTCCTTTGCGTAGTTCTTGTACTAGTACATGTACCGCTAGAAAAACGTATTATTTAGTTAAGTTATTCGGGGTTTTGTACATGGTTACATATACGTGTATATACTAATTATGAAAATGTATCAAACGATCTGAGCCGTTCTTGTATTTGACATTATACGAGTTTAGGGAAGAGGGGGGTAGTACTGGATGAGAGCCTTGGGTAATTGGACTCAGATCGGCGGTACACCAACTTGCGGGGTTGAGAGCATTTTAGTCCAAGAACTTGCAAAGCCACGGGTGCAATCGCCTCGACTAAAATATTTAACCCTGAAAACCATTACCCTAAATATTTTGATTCAATTTTGTATAATGCAGATGTTGGAGAGGTATGTATTTCTTTTTCAAAACTGCAATATTTTCTCTCTAGATTCCTTCTATTCAAAATATCATCTCATCCCCCAGTTCGAAAACATTAAATATTTCCACCTTCATGACACGATATGCTGCAAAAGAATTTCATCACCCAATGTCACCACAAGGGCGCATGATACCTTGGTCCAATAATAGCGCATCGAAGAGGCCTTTGCATATCACTCCGAGCAGCTCTTCAGTGCCCCCGCAGACCTCCTTCATAGCACCAACCTCGATGCCATTATTGGTCTAGCACGGCTAAACATATCTGAACCGGACATTGACTTCTTGGAGGAAGATATTAGGAAAGTCATCAAAGATCTGACAAACAACATAGCTCGAGGCCCCGATAGATTCATCGGCCTTTTCTTCAAATCCTGTTGGACCATCATCAAGAGAAACATCAAGGCCATGTTACGGTGGATTTCTCGGGGGCGCTAAGAGGGTTTCGCAAAACACAAAAATGTTTGCGCTTGCCTCGCTTACTGGCCCACCAAGATCCGCAGACATGTGTTGACCGCCCAAGTATCAGAGATGACTTTGGAGGGAACAACACCATATATGACTTTCGAGAAAATTCATACGCGATGTCGCGGTGTCTTATATAGTTTCTGTTTTGAATGAAACATGTGTATAGAAACATATGGGACGGTGTGTTCTGAACGTTTTTAATTGGACATGGCCCCCACATCAATTTTTACGGTGTGATCCGTCGTTAAATTCTGATCCTATATGTCATCTAATCCACGACCAGATTTCGGGGGACATGAATGATAACTTGTCTATGGACTTTTCGGCTGAATAAATCTCCGACGCCCTATTTCAAATTGGTCCTATTAAAGCTCTAGGACCTGATGACACCTTGTTGTTCCTGGTATCTCTCATCTTGTATTTGTTTTTTTTTGATGGATCATCTTGTATTTGTTGATGACACATTGTTGTTCTTTCATGCTTCTACAGAGGAGGGATCAAGAGTTAACAATATCTTGGATGTTTATGCTAAAGGTACGTGTCAGTTCATCAATCCTGCAAAGTGATCTATTACTTTTACTGCTTTATTATGCCACATGATACACAAAATGACGTGGGAGCTATTTTACATGTGGTCAGTCTAGAGTTTGAGGAGAAATATCTTGGTTTACCCACCCTTGCTGGACGGATGCATAAAGGCATATTTGTTGTCTCACTACAGGAAACGGTGGAGGCGCCGACGGCCGGCTGCCGTCGGCACAACCCAATATAGCCGTCGGCACAGGCTGTCCCGACGGTGGCCGTCGGCGTAGCCCCCTCGGCGTAGAAGCTGGTCGGCGTAGAAGAATCCTCTCGGCACAATTTCTGTAGCGGGACCCACCTTGTCAGGCAACGGCTGTATAATAACGGCCCAGCCCTGAAGCTACGCCGACGGCCGAGCCGTCGGCACAGGTCCTGCCCAGGACGTAGCCAGAGCCCGCCGCGTGTCTGCCTACGCAGACAGCCTGGCCGTCGGCACATGCCCAGCTTAGGGAGCGACGATGCCCATCTGGCCGTCGGCACAGGCCCATCTGCTATGCCGAGCGCCTGGCCGTCGGCACATCCTGTGCCATATGACACATAATAGGCAGGCCGGCCTGGGTGGCAGCAAGCTATGCCGACGGCATTGCCGTCAGCATAGCTCCTGGCATTTGTTTTTTATTACTTTCATTTTTTAGATCCATTTTAGCACCAGCAAAATAATTTTAAAATTCACAAATAAAATATTGAAACAATCAACATGACATTGCAATATCCATCATCATCTAAAAACAACACAATCATCCACAAAACATTCGTTATCCAAACAACATCATCACAAGTGCATACATAAGATCAAGATCTAGCTCTAGCTCTAACCATGTCCATGATCATGGTCTCGAACTCGGTGTATGTGTCAGTGTGTCAAAAAGCCCGAGGCTTCCCGTCCCGGCCTCAGGAGACGCACGTCGGGCCATCGGGGAAGTAGAACCACTAGCTGAACCACCGGGCGCCATGAGACGAAGTTCTGCGTCATCGCGTGGCGGACTAGGCGAGATCGGGGCACGGCCAAAGGGTGCAGTCCCGAAGCATCCCGTGCCCTACATGTTTGAGCAAAACTTAGCAACTTGCGAGGCATATGAAAGCGGTAACAAGTTGTTTGGCAAAGAACTTACCGGGGTCCCTCCGTAGTATCTGGCAACGAAATCTTCCATCGATATGCAGCGAGGCGGCATCCCAGGATCAGGTGGCTGATCACCTTCTACTGGAACCCGCTGTCCAGTGGTAAAGTAGTGATTCATCGCCTAAAGGATAGTTATATGTCAGTCGTTGCACAAAGAAAGGCTTAAAGTAGAGGAAGTGGGACTTGTCATCATTTGCAAAAGTAAAGCTTAAAACTTACAGCCGTCACTTTCCTAGAGTACGCATCGCACTCTGCTCTCAGCTCAAGCCATGCATCATACTCCCTGTTATAATTTGCCTGGATGGCCGTGTAGGCATCCTAGAAATCATGCTACAATTTCAAAAATAAAGAATCTCGTCAGCTTAGCCATTTAGGATCAAATTGCGGAAAGACGGTGAAAATGAGAAACACTTACATCGACGGTGGAGGAAGTAGGCCGACGACGAGGCGCGATAGAGGGGTGATCAGGGGTGAGGGTAGCCTTGACTTGTGTGAGGGTCATGGTAGGTTGGACCACCGCATCAAGAATGTTGAAACGGCCATGCGGCTTGCCGTGGCTCGCCATGATCAATGCAGTCTCATCGACCTCAACGTGCATGGGCTCATCCACCTCCGGATGCAAACCCTTGAGCTTCTCGCAGTAGATGTTGAGCTTCTCATTTGAGTTGCCGTAGTACTGGGCAAGCTAGGGTTAAGGATGTTGTAGGTCGGGCTTCTTCGTCTTCATCTTCTCCCACACGACTAGGTTGGTAATAGGGCTATCAACCTCCCCCTCCGTCTCCACCTGCATCGCCAAAGAAATGTTAATTATGTGTGTCAACTAATAACATGATAGGAAATAAATGTAGGTTGTTCCATGTATGTATATACCAAGTACTTCTTGAAGAGACCATGGTTGTGGCTTCCCCCGCTGCGTGTTCCCATACTGCCGCGGTTTTTCTTGTTCCGCTTGCTCACGACCTCGAAGTCAGGGTCTTCCCTGATCCACCTACCAGCCAACACCTCAAAAGCGTCTTCTTTGTGTTCACACCACATTGGCATAACCTGAAACCACAACACTTATTTGAAGAACAGATAATGCATGTGTGCTATTTTTACTAACAACAACCAGAGTCATTTCATGTGTGTTCGCTTCAGAGACCACACATGGATCCACTAGTGTCATTGCATATGTGTTCTTTTTACTAACAACAACCAGAGTCATTGAAATGTGTGTTCTCTTCAGAGACCACACATGGATCCACCAGTGTCATTGCATGTGTGTTCTTTTTACTAAAAACAACTGGAGTCATTGCATGTGTGTTCTTTTCACATACCACATATGGATCCACCAGTGTCATTGCATGTATGCTCTTTTCACAATCCACCTATGGATCCACCAGTGTCATTGCATGTGTGTTGTTTTTACTAACAACAAACAGAGTCATTGCATGTGTGTTCTTTTCACATACCACATATGGATCCACCAGTGTCATTGCATGTGTGTTCTTTTCACAATCCACCTATGGATCCACCAGTGTCATTACATGTGTGCTCTTTTTACTAACAACAACCAGAGTCACTGCATGTGTATTCTCTTGAGAGACCACACATGGATCCACCAATGTCATTGCATGTGTGTTCTTTTTACTCACAACAACCAGAGTCATTGAAATGTGTGTTCTCTTCAAAGACTACACATGGATCCACCAGTGTCATTGAATATGTGTTCTCTTCAGAGACCACACATGGATCCACCAGTGTCATTGTGTGTGTGATCTCTTCAGAGACCACACATGGATCCACCAGTGTCATTGCATGTGTGTTCTTTTTACTAACAACAACCAGAGTCATTGAATATGTGTGTTCTCTTCAGAGACCACACATGGATCCACAAGTGTCATTGCATGTGTGTTCTCTTCAGGTACCACACATGGATCCACTAGTGTCATTGCATGTGTGTTCTTTTTACTAACAACAACTAGAGTCATTGCATGTGCGTTCTTTTCACATACCACATATGGATCCACCAGTGTCATTGCATGTGTGCTCTTTTCACAATCCACCTATGGATCCACTAGTGTCATTGCATGTGTGTTCTTTTCACATACCACATATGGATCCACCAGTGTCATTGAAATGTGTGTTCCCTTCAGAGACCACACATGGATCAACCAGTGTCATTGCATGTATGTTCTTTTTACTAACAGCAACTGGAGTCATTGCAGGTGTGTTAGTTTCACATACCACATATGGATCCACCAGTGCCATTACTGTGTGCTGTTTTCACAATCCACCTATGGATCCACTAGTGTCATTGCATCTGTGTTCTTTTTACTAACAACAACTGGGGTCATTGCATGTGTGTTCTTTTCAAATACCACATATGGATCCACCAATGTCATTGCACGTGTGTTCTTTTCAAAATCCACCTATGGATCCACAAGTGTCAATGCATGTGTGCTCTTTTTACTAACAACAACCAGAGTCATTGCATGTGCGTTCTCTTCAGAGACCACACATGGATCCACCAGTGTCATTGCATATGTGTTATTTTTACTAACAACAAACAGAGTCATTGAAATGTGTGTTCTCTTCACAGACCACACCTGGATCCACCAGTGTCATTGCGTGTGTGTTCTCTTTAAAGACCACACATGGATCCACCAGTGTCATTGCATGTGTGCTCTTTTTACTAACAACAACTAGAGTCACTGCATGTGTGTTCTTTTCACATACCACATATGGATCCACCAGTGTCATTGCATGTGTGATCTTTTCACAATCCACCTATGGATCCACTAGTGTCATTGCATGTGTGTTCTTTTTACTAACAACAACCAGAGTCATTGCATGTGTGTTCTTTTCACAAACCACATATGGATCCACCAGTATCATTGCATGTGTGTTCTTTTTACCAACAACAACCAAAGTCATTGCATGTGTGTTCTCTTCAGGGACCACACAGGGATCCACCAGTGTCATTGCATGTGTGTTCTTTTTACTAACAACAACCAGAGTCATTGAAATGTGTGTTCTCTTCAGAGACCACACATGGATCCACCAGTGTCATTGCATGTGTGTTCTCTTCATACACCACAAATGGATCCATTAGTGTCATTACATGTGTGTTCTTTTTACTAACAACAACTGGAGTCATTGCATGTGTATTCTTTTCACATACCACATATGGATCCACCAGTGTAATTGCATGCGTGCCCTTTTCACAATCCACATATGGATCCATCAGTGTCATTGCATGTGTGTTCTTTTTTACTAACAACAACCAGAGTGATTGCATGTCTGTTCTTTTCACATACCACATATGGATCCACCAGTGTCATTGTATGTGTGTTCTTTTTACAATCCACCTATGGATCCACAAGTGTCATTGCATGTGTGCTCTTTTTACTAACAACAACCAGAGTCATTGCATGTGTGTTCTCTTTAGAGACCACACATGGATCCACCAGTGTCATTGCATGTGTGTTCTTTTTACTAACAATAACCAGAGTCATTGAAATGTGTGTTCTCTTTAGAGACCACACATGGATCCACCAGTACTATTGCATGTGTGTTCTTTTGACTAATAACAACTTGAGTCATTTCATGTGTGTTCTTTTCACATACCACATATGGATCCACAAGTGTCATTGAAATGTGTGTCCTCTTCAGAGACCACACATGGATCCACCAGTGTCATTGCATGTGTGTTCTTTTTACTAACAACAACTGGAGTCATTGCATGTGTGATCTTTTCACATACCACATATGGATCCACCAGTGTCATTGCATGTGTGTTCTTTTCAAAATCCACCTATGGATCCACAAGTATCATTGCATGTGTGCTCTTTTTACTAACAACAAGCAGAGTCATTTCATGTGTGTTCTTTTCATAGACCACACATGGATCCACTAGTGTCATTGCATATGTGTTCTTTTTACTAACAACAACCAGAGTCATTGAAATGTGTGTTCTCTTCAGAGACCACACATGGATCCACCAGTGTCATTGCATGTGTGTTCTTTTTACTAAAAACAACTGGAGTTATTGCATGTGTGTTCTTTTCACATACCACATATGGATCCACCAGTGTCATTGCATGTATGCTCTTTTCACAATCCACCTATGGATCCACCAGTGTCATTGCATGTGTGTTGTTTTTACTAACAACAAACAGAGTCATTGCATGTGTGTTCTTTTCACATACCACATATGGATCCGGCAGTGTCATTGCATATGTGTTCTTTTCACAATCCCCCTATGGATCCACCAGTGTCATTACATGTGTGCTCTTTTTACTAACAACAACCAGAGTCACTGCATGTGTGTTCTCTTGAGAGACCACACATGGATCCACCAATGTCATTGCATGTGTGGTCTTTTTACTAACAACAACCAGAGTCATTGAAATGTGTGTTCTCTTCAGAGACCACACATGGATCCACTAGTGTCATTCCATGTGTGTTCTCTTCAGAGACCACACATGGATCCACCAGTGTTATTGTGTGTGTTCTCTTCAGAGACCACACATGGATCCACCAGTGTCATTGCATGTGTGTTCTCTTCAGAGACCACACATGGATCCAGCAGTGTCATTGCATGTGTGTTCTCTTCAGAGACCACACATGGATCCACCAGTGCCATTGCGTGTGTGTTCTCTTCAGAGACCACACATGGATCCACCGGTGTCATTGCGTGTGTGTTCTCTTCAGAGACCACACATGGATCCACCAGTGTCATTGCATGTGTGTTCTCTTCAGAGTCCACACATGGATCCACCAGTGTCATTGCATGTGTGTTCTTTTTACTAACAACAACTAGAGTCACTGCATGTGTGTTGTTTTTACATACCACATATGGATCCAGCAGTGTCATTGCATGTGTGCTCTTTTCACAATCCACCTATGGATCCCCCAGTGTCATTGCATGTGTGTTCTTTTTACTAACAACAACCAGAGTCATTGCATGTGTGTTCTTTTCACATACCACATATGGATCCACCAGTGTCATTACATGTGTGTTCTTTTCACAATCCACCTATGGATCCACCAGTGTCATTGCATGTGTGCTCTTTTTACTAACAACGACTAGAGTCATTGCATGTGTGTTCTCTTCAGAGACCACACATGGATCCACCAGTGCCATTGCGTGTGTGTTCTCTTCAGAGACCACACATGGATCCACTAGTGTCATTGCATGTGTGTTCTTTTTACTAACAACAACTAGAGTCATTGAAATGTGTGTTCTCTTCAGAGACCACACATGGATCCACCAGTGTCATTGCATGTGTGTTCTCTTCAGAGACCACACATGGATCCACTAGTGTCATTGCATGTGTTTTCTGTTTACTAACAACAACTAGAGTCATTGCATGTGCGTTCTTTTCACATACCACATATGGATCCACCAGTGGCATTGCATGTGTGCTCTTTTCAAAATCCACCTATGGATCCACCAGTGTCATTGCATGTGTGTTCTTTTTTACTAACAACAACTAGAGTCATTGCATGTGTGTTCTTTTCACATACCACATATGGATCCACCAGTGTCATTGCATGTGTGTTCTTTTCACAATCCACCTATGGATCCACCAGTTTCATTGCATGTGTGCTCTTTTTACTAACAACAACCAGAGTCATTGCATGTGTGTTCTCTTCAGTGACCACACATGGATCCACTAGTGTCATTGCATGTGTGTTCTTTTTACTAACAACAACTAGAGTAATTGAAATGTGTGTTCTCTTCAGAGACCACACATGGATCCACCAGTGTCATTACAAACACACATGGATCCACCCGTGTCATTGTATGTGTGTTCTCTTCAGAGACCACACATGGATCCAACAGTGTTATTGCCTGTGTGTTCTCTTCAGAGACCACACATGGATCCACCAATGTCATTTCATGTGTGTTCTCTTCAGAGACCACACATGGATCCACTAGTGTCATTGCATGTGTGTTCTTTTTACTAACAACAACTAGAGTCATTGCATGTGCGTTCTTTTCACATACCACATATGGATCCACCAGTGTCATTGCATGTGTTCTCTTTTCCCAATCCACCTATAGATCCACCAGTGTCATTGCATGTGTGTTCTTTTTTACTAACAACAACTAGAGTCATTGCATGTGTGTTCTTTTCACATACCACATATGGATCCACCACTGTCATTGCATGTGTGTTCTTTTCACAATCCACCTATGGATCCACCAGTGTCATTGCATGTGTGCTCTTTTTACTAACAACAACCAGAGTCATTGCATGTGTGTTCTCTTCAGAGACCACACATGGGTCCACCAGTGTCATTGCATGTGTGTTCTTTTTACTAACAACAACCAGAGTCATTGAAATGTGTGTTCTCTTCAGAGACCATACATTGATCCACCAGTGTCATTGCATGTGTGTTCTCTTCAGAGACCACACATGGATCCACCAGTGTCATTGCATGTGTGTTCTCTTCATACACCACAAATGGATCCACCAGTGTCATTGCATGTTTTTTCTTTTTACTAACAACAACTGGAGTCATTGCATGCGTGTTCTTTTCACATACCACATATGGATCCACCAGTGTCATTGCATGTGTGCTCTTTTCACAATCCACCTATGGATCCACCAGTGTCATTGCATGTGTGTTCTTTTTACTAACAACAACTAGAGTCATTGCATGTGTGTTCTTTTCACATACCACATATGGTAGGCCAATGAAAGGGTTATGGGTACACGACAACGACTCCTTTCGACAAACCAAACTCGAAATGAGTCATTGTCGTGGAGACCAAATCCTTTCCTTCCTTTGCCATTAGACATATCATGCCCATGCTATATGAATCATGAACGTATTTCTCTTGTTTTGTCTTTGGCGATACGAATAGATTAGATAGCGTGAATTAAATGAAATGGTGAAGTATTTAGTTTCAAATATCTCATTGTAGCCCCAAAGTAGAAAGGAAAGACATTGCTTCACTATTCATATAGCACTAGCGACATTGTTATATGAATCATGAAATGATTTCTTTCCTTTCGTCTTTGGCGATACAATGAAATGATAAAATATTTCATCTCGTAGCCCCAAAGTCGAAAGGCGACTGATATTTTC
Source organism: Avena eriantha (assembly GCA_910589775.1). Taxonomy (NCBI): domain Eukaryota; kingdom Viridiplantae; phylum Streptophyta; class Magnoliopsida; order Poales; family Poaceae; genus Avena; species Avena eriantha. The sequence goes on from OU342746.1 coordinate 317,076,641, forward strand.
GAGATTCATATATATAGGACATAATATGTTAAGTGGCAAGCCAAGGAAAGGGTTCTGGGTCCACGACAACGACAACGACTTCTTTAGACACACCAAACTCGAAATGAGTCGTTGCCGTGGAGACCGAATCCTTTCCTTGGTTTACCACTTGACATAATATGCCCATGCTATATAAATTGTGGAAGTATTTCTCTACTTTTGTCTTTGGCGATACGAATAGATTAGATAGTGTGAATTAAATCAAATGGTGAAGTATTTAGTTTCAAATATCTCATTGTAGCCCCAAAGTCGAAAGGAAAGACATTACTTCACTATTCGTCTTTGGCGATACAATAAAATGATAAACTATTTCATCTCGTAGCCCCAAAGTCGAAAGAGGACATATATTTTCTAGATTCATATATGTAGGACATAATATGTTAAGTGGCAAGCCAAGGAAAGGGTTCTGGGTCCACGATAATGACTCCTTTAGACACACCAAACTCGAAATGACTCGTTGTCGTGGAGACCGAATCCTTTCCTTCCTTTGCCACTTGACATATCATGCCCATGCTATATGAAACGTGGAAGTATTTCTCTTCTTTTGTCTTTGGCGTACGAATAGTATGAGGCACGAATCCAAGTCATTCTTGGTTTGCTTTTTTGGTCTTTCTTCGAAATGCCGATGATTAGAACGTGTTGTGGCGTCATGTGTATGACTATGCCGTTGTTTGATCTCGTGTGCCAAGTAGACTAGTAATTTGGGCATATACTCTACTTGACGCACAAGATCAAACAACGAGCATTGTTATTTCCATGCCCAACCTAAGTATGAGGCACTAGTGCAAGCCATTCTTGGTTTGCTTTTTTTGGTCTTTCTTTGAAATGCCGATGATTAGAACGTGTTGTGGTGTCATGTGTATGACTATGCCTCTGTTTGATCTCGTGTGCCAAGTAGACTAGTAATTTGGGCATATACTTTACTTGCTGCACGAGATCAAACAGCGAGCATTGTTATTTCCATGCCCAACCTAAGTATGAGGCACTAATGCAAGTCATTCTTGGTTTGCTTTTTTTTGTCTTTCTACAAAATGCCGATGATTAGAACGTGATTTCTTACATCTTGTTGCACCCATATATATGCATGATCTTATCTTGTGAACTGCTATTGCTTTGCACTGACATAGATAATATAATCTATCTTGTGTATAGGAGATGGCAAAGAAGTGCTATGTTGTGTACGCCATCAAGGTTCCAGGTGTGTACGAGGAGTGGGAAGACTGCCAGAAGCAAGTGAACAAATTCTCGGGCAACAACTACAAAGGCTACAAGACTAGAAGGTGGCGGAAGAGAAGTGGAGGAGGCACGTGAGGAAGAAGTGGAGGAACTTTCTCGTGATCACAACCTTGTTGCTCTTCATGATAGGTTATGTGCTCTACTTCATATAGATAGAGCTCCACCGTCGGGGTTGTAATGTGATTGTGAACTTGTACTCGGAGGTGTGAACTTGTGGCACAAACACTTGGTGTTGTGTGAAAACTTGGCACTTGTTGATGTATGAACTCGTATGTCGCGATTGATCTGTAATGTACTTGCATTCATGCTAGTTCTATTATGCTTTTGCTAATTGCAAGTTTCTGGAAAATTCCGTGTTGTTTATACTGTATTCTGGACTGTATTATATATTCGAATACTTGTAAACTGTAATTTGAAAATTGTTGTAAAACTTGAATTTCGAAAATATACCCGAGGCGCATATGGGAAGTATAGGAGGCGCATATTGGGTACTACCGGAGGCTCGCATAACAGATACTAGAGGCGCACTCGCGTAGCAAATACTAGAGGCGCATACCATGTGCGCCTCGGATGGGGTTCCAGGTGTGCCTCGGGTAGGGTTTTCCCTAGTAGTGATGTAAGGTCCATAGATGCAATTCCCAGCTCCCGGTTGTGAGACTATTCACGTGCATGGGATAACATTTAGCAAAGTGGTGGACGTGTAGGAGGAAACTCCCGCTATGGGTCAAACAGAGGGTTAACAGTGAAATCTTGGGCCAACCTTGGTCTTCCATGTAGATATGACCTAAAAACCTAAAACAATCAAAAAGTACATATGTGGAACCTCGTGTAGAGAAAGATAGGAAGGCAGACCACTCGGGCCCATAAACTAGGGTTTCGCTGGAAAAAGACCGCCGGAGTGATGGAATCACAAGAAAACTTTCATGTGGAACTATCATACATGTGCAAGTATGGTGGAAGGTCCATATATGCAGTTCATAGCTCTTGGGTGCCCGACTGTTCACGTGCATACGATAACACTTAGCAAATTAGTGGTGAAAGTGTAGGAAAAAACTCCCGCTACTGGTCAAACGGAGGGCTACCGGTGGAATCTTGGGCCCAACCTTGGTTTTCCATGTGGATGTGGCCTAAACAAGCCTAAATCAATGAAAAACTACATTGGTGGAACCTCTTGCGGAGAAAGCTAGGGGTAGACGCCAGGGCCACAGACTTAGGTTTCGCTGGAAAAAGACCATCGGAGCGCTAGAATCACAAGAAAACTTGCATGTGGACCTATCATACATATGTCTAAGTGTCTAGAAATGAAATTTGGGTGATAATAGAGATGAAATGTCTGTTGAAAGAAAATGACGGCAAAAGAAGGCAAGAAAAATGAAAAAGAAGGGTCCTTTGCCGTGTGTCTAGCTTGAACATACCGCAAAGAAATTAAAAATTCTTGCTCATGCGTTAAAAAAATTATAGTGTTTGTCATGTATCTTACAGTGACACACGGCAAAGGCCTGCCATCGTGACGACATCGTCAACTAGGCAGGACTGTGGGCCCTCATCGTCAGTTTTCGATGGTATTTCCTTTCCCTTGTGTCTTTTTATTCCCTGAGAATTTATATGCCATGTATTTTTGTTTACTTTTGTTGTGGTTTTTTCCTCCATAGTGTGTCGCGTGGAGTTTTGCCGTGCCACTTTTCTGTGCCATGTGTATTGCAGAACGTCGCACATCATATTTTTCTATTCCGTGCTCCGGGAAGCTATGGGCACCTCACAATTCTTAGACTAAATTAGTGGAAGCGAACATTCGTAGCATTCATTGTCACCGATCATTGACAAAAGAAGAAAAAGAAGCCGTACGACAACTTAAGGACACACGGTAGAGAGGCCACGCACGGCAGGGCATATTTTCCCGTAGTGAGATATACATATAGCTATAGACGGGAGGTCCACCACATTTTGCCTCTTGGACTCCAAAGTGCTTAAATTTTTAAAGAAGTTCGAAAAGGTAATTTAAAGTTTCAAAAATCATTCAGTTTTGTAACACACACATACATGTATTTAAAATAATTTTAGATGATCCAAAAAACAAATAAATTTGTGGCTCTAATTTGCTCCACATATTTGTCTTTTTTGTGTGTATGGATCACGGATTAATTAAGGATATGATGATAAAAAAATCATGTACGACAAATTTATATTTTTTTCATAAAAGTTGCATATTTTAAAATAAAACTTTCAAAAAGTTTTTAAAATGAGACAGGGAGCCGGGAAGCTTTTTGCACTCTTTGTTGTCCGGAGTTTGAGATAGCTTTGGGGCACAATGTTGCTTTGTTCTGGGATTGGGATCATAGATGCTCCTATAATCATCGAGTGCTTCCAATACTAGTATGTTGGGCAGTAATTACTCGATCGTGTCCTTGACTCCGTGGTTTAAACTGGTGAGTAGGGCTCGTATATTTATTTCTGCAGATGGTCCCGCACACCATTCTGTCACGGCTGCGTCCATGGGGGGGGGGGGGGGGGGGGGGGGCGCCGTCCTTCCCGATGATCGACGTCGATATAGGTATTGATCATGTCTCTGCAAGATGCTAGATCTCCACGTAACGACGGACAGGAGACAAGTGGCAAGAACCATCAACCAACCATATAGCGCAGTACATTTACACCTCGTCTGCACTGCCATGCATACGCCGTTGTTCATGTCCGTGGATCTTGTGCCCAGAGGGTTAAACTCTCCATGACCTACTTAAGGATTCGCGGGGTACCGAGGATCTATACTCCCAGGAGGCCACTGCAGTACTACAGATCTGCCGTACATATATGGATGGATTTCGTTGGTTGGTCCATATATCAAGGAGGGCGCAACAACAGCGTTGATAACGTACGGCTATAACCCATCACGGCAACGACGACGTTGCATCACGAACTGAGACACGTACGTACGTAGGGGGGGCACACACACACTTACTCCTGAATGTGCGCATGCATGCACGCACGGCTGCACGCCCATAAATCTCCAGCTAGCTGCACTCGACGAGTATAGCGGGCGACTCGCAGCGGCTCCTACCACAGCACAGAGTGCCGCCTGTACGCAGCTAGGACCATCCAGTATGCGGATCGCCGGCGGGCACGCGCTGGGGGAGGAGGCGGCCGGCGTGGTGCAGCAGGCGGTGAGCCTGGCGGGGCGCCGTGGGCACGCGCAGGTGACGCCGCTCCACATCGCTAGCGCCATGCTCTCCGTCCCGTCCTCCGCCGGCATCTTCCGCGCCGCCTGCGTCAGGTCCCAGTCCCACCCGCTCCAGCACAACGCGCTCGAGCTCTGCCTCAACCTCGCGCTCGACCAGCTCAAGGTGGCCAGGCCGGCAATGGCATCCGCCGCCGGCAATAACGGTGGCGCTCGGGTAGACCCGGTGCCGTCGAACGCGTTCGCGGCCGCGCTGAAGCGGGCACAGTCGCACCGGCGCCAAGACGGTAAGGTCGAGCTAGAGCAGCTTGTCCTCTCCATCCTCGACGACCCGAGCGTCGACCGCGTCATGCGCGCGGCCGGCTTCTCGAGCTCCCAGGTGGTCCGAGCCAGCGTCGAGAACGTCATCTTGTCGGAGAAGGCAGATAGGGCTGGGGGACAACCATCTCTCCAGGCCGTCCACGTCCCAGATCACGGAAGGTATCATACTTTCAGAGTGGGGAATGTGTACGTGGGTTAGCTATACCCTAAACTAGGGGTTTGGCGTTTTGCTTTTTTTAGGATGTTTCTGACTTGAACGAGTTGCACGTCATTGCCAAACTTAGAGTGGGTTTTTTTTGTCTCTCCTGCATGTGTTTAGGTCAGCAAAGATGTTGCACATCTCAAAATCTAAGGTTACACGATCTAAAAGAAAAATGGGATCTAAAGTAATCTTCATGAACATTAAAATTTAATGACATAGAAGAACTTACTACGTACGTTTTGGTCCAGATACCTCGGTATGGTCCTTCCCTTTCTCTTTGACTCTATGGTGTTTTGTCTCATGTTGATGTTAGCCTAATGAGAGTGTGTTTGGCAGATCTAAATGTCTAATACACATGATCTCCCTAGGAACGGTACGGTTTATAATCGGCGATTTACATATTAACTTCTATAGATCTTTCTCGGTTCTTGCATTCGAATGGGATCTGTTATATGTTGATCCAAATTCTACAAAGTAGAGGCCAACTAATTTGTTATATGTTGATCCAAATTCTACAAAGTAGAGGCCAACTTCTGACGGAGCGGAGCGAGGCCCGTCGCCGGAGGCTTGGGCCGATGCGGATCGTTGATGACCTAGGTTACCACCGCTATATATACTTCTTGTAAGCCGCCGGCTGGGATAAGTTGCATCTGAGAAATCCCCGGCGTTGTGTAAACACTCTCCGTTATAGTGAAGTTTCGCTGGCTGGCGCCCGTGGTTTTTCCCCTCTCTTTGTTGGAGAGGGTTTTCCACGTTAAATCTGTGTCCCCTTGCTATGATTTTGTTTTCGTTCTTCGTTATTTACTTGTCGCAAATCTAACAGGATCTAGATTTCATTCAGTTCACCACCACATTCCCTTAGACGTTGCACTCGCTATTTCTTATCTTTTAGTCTCATATCTCTTATTTGAGAGGAGAAATGGGATTCTAGCATATTTAGCGTGCACGGTGAATGCAATCTAGCTTGCATTGTTTTCGCGCTATTTGAGAGGTGCTTTTTAGAGCTTCCATGCGTGTGCACCTTCTATGTGCGACATCCAACTTTACACACCCATGCATGCTCACTCACCATCTACATTCCATAGAAACTTCTCTTTTTAAATTTTGCATTACAAGATCACATCACAACTACAACTTGAGAACTTTAGAACTTGTTGGTGCATCATATATAAATAGTTAAAATGCTAGAGCTTATTTGGAAATCTATTTAAAGGAAGTCAGTAAGTACTTGCATGTATTTATGTTTTTTGGGGTTTCTTATGTAAAAGAAGTTTGTACAGAACGCTAACTAGCTAACTATCATACACCAAGGGCAAAGAAAGAGAACATAAAAATGCATGTCCTTCAAATGAAGTTGTCCACCTAAGCTGCAAAATCTACGTTGTATTAGCCACCGGTTTTGGATTCCTTCAGTATTTTATATAGAAATCTCGGTTTACAGCATATTTAAGCTTCACCAAAAAATCCAAATTATTTCTATTGATTGTTGTACCAAAAAATTCATTGTTAGGACGAATGGGGTGCGAAACAACGACGATCTACCCCACTCGCAATGGACTTTTTATCAGTCTTGCATGGATTTTGTCATGTGAGGATTTTTCAAAGCATACTTTGATTCTAATCTCTTCCTCCTCGGTCTAGTTTACCAGGAGATCTGAACTGGCATTTAAAGATCTCATTAAGGCCAAAGTCTGATTACACAGAGCAAGGACGGTACCATGCATCTAGAGGTTACGAAAGGGGCAGACTTTAGGCCTGTGCGTTAAAGCCATAAGTCCTGAGATGGTAGCCATGCATACGGACTGTAACCACCAGTATGAATTTATATCAAAAAATACAAATTGGATGGTACTACCTCCGTTTCTAAACATAAGATATTTTAACTTTGTAAAAAGAGTGTATCTAGATTCTTTTAGTAGTGTGTAGGTTTATATAGATTTGGAGTGAACCTACGTGCTAAAAGGTGTCTACATACACTCATTGGTGCAGCTCCAGGTGGCAATTCCGGTATCACTCATTTCATAAAGATAAACCATCTTATATTTTGAAATGGACGGAGCACATGCCACCACCACCACGGAAAAATGTTGTACTACGACAGAAAAACATTGTGATAGGTCTGACAGATATGCGTACTAATTGGATAGATATGTTTTTCCTGTTTTCTTGCAGTGAAATTCAAGCTAGCCAGGCAAAATCAGGACGACCAGTGTCTCCGGTCTTGTTTGACGGCAGCAAGGTAGTCGCAACGACGGCCATTCTTCCTCCATGGCTCCGCCGCTACAAAGAGACAATCCGTACCAGATCAACACGCTACGACACCACCAGTCCGCTTCAAGTAGACGTACGTATACCACGCGTGGATGCATAAAACATGAACACCCCTATAGGCTATATATGTCTAACTCATCTTAACATCTGTCGACACTGCAGCTGGCAGCTCGCCGGGGGCCGAAGTTCACCGAGCTCACGGCGCATAATCTGAAGATCCTCTGTGACGCGCTCGAGCTGCGCTGTCCGGGGCACGGTGACATCGTTCTCGGCATATCAAGCGCCGTACTCCTGTGCCGATCCGGCATGGCGAGGAGGAGAGCGCGGATCCCGCCGTGTAGCCCGTTATTGAGGACGACCACCTGGCTTCTCTTCCAAGGAAGGGACTCCGGCGGCAAGATGGCGGTTGCTCGGGAGCTCGCAAGGCTGGTGTTCGGCACCCACACCGATTTCACCGTCCTGCAGCCCGGTAACTCCGACGAACCCTCACGCAGCGGCAAACTCACCTCCAAGAGGCGGAGATGCCCGAGCGACGGCGATGGAGGCTATGCCGTAGCGAGGCTGCTCGAAGCGATCGTCGAGAATCCTCACCGCGTTATATTTATCGACGGCGTCGACCGGCTGGATCACGACTCGGAGATTCGCATCAAGGACGTCATCATGAAAGGGACGATCAGGGGACGCAATGGCGATGTCGTCCGTCTGGATGATGCCATCGTGGTGCTGTGCTCTGACGTGTTAAACTGGAGGTCTGTGGTTTCATCCCCTCGGGTGAAGCCACGACTCGAGGAAGAAGGAGACGCCACGGGGAAGGAAGTGAGACCACGTCCTCGTCTCTCTTTGGATTTGAATGCTTCCCAAGAGGATGAGGAAGATGAGCACGATATTTTGGCTGATCGTGAGGCGATCCTAAATTTTGTGGACGGTGTTTTCTTTTTCAATTAGCAGAGAAGATAGAACTCTATTTTACTAGAAATGAATAAATTTTGATTCTACAATTCCAATCTAATTATTTTGTTACGAGATAAGTTTTGTTTAACCCCCGACACTTGTTCTAGAGTTCACTTTTACGGCATAATGTTTTAATTGGGTGTTCAATTGTATTCAATTATAATTAGGTAACGGGGTTTGATCCAGCACTACCCCTTCCTGCTAAACTCCTACAAATACATCCACGTATATATTAAACCTATATCAAATAGAGTATTACCCATGTACAGGGATCTATGTTATACGCAATTCCCACACACACACATGATCCGACCTGTCCCCGCTGTCGGCGATCTTCGCGACCACCGTGGCCGCCGGACATCGTCACGACCACCGCCGCGACCGTCGTCGCCGCCAACCATTGTCACGACCACCACCGCCAAGCTCTCCTGCGCCGCCTGACAATCCGGCGAGCCATCGGACAAGTCGTCAGACAGTCCGTCGAGCTGCCGGACAGTCTTTCCGCCGCTGCCAAGCTTTGCCTCTGCCGCGCCACCGCCTCTGCGAGCCACCATCTCTGTGCGCCTCCGCTATCGCTATGCCAGCCCTACCGACACACACCTACGAGGCCAAGCCGAGGCATGCGCTTCCCAGGCCGAGTCACCGGCTCGCCGGACCTAACCGCCACCATTACCACCGCGCGCGGACACGGCTGTTGTCGGCGATGATCCGGCGTACATCCATACCTTTTTTTCCTTTGCGTAGTTCTTGTACTAGTACATGTACCGCTAGAAAAACGTATTATTTAGTTAAGTTATTCGGGGTTTTGTACATGGTTACATATACGTGTATATACTAATTATGAAAATGTATCAAACGATCTGAGCCGTTCTTGTATTTGACATTATACGAGTTTAGGGAAGAGGGGGTAGTACTGGATGAGAGCCTTGGGTAATTGGACTCAGATCGGCGGTACACCAACTTGCGGGGTTGAGAGCATTTTAGTCCAAGAACTTGCAAAGCCACGGGTGCAATCGCCTCGACTAAAATATTTAACCCTGAAAACCATTACCCTAAATATTTTGATTCAATTTTGTATAATGCAGATGTTGGAGAGGTATGTATTTCTTTTTCAAAACTGCAATATTTTCTCTCTAGATTCCTTCTATTCAAAATATCATCTCATCCCCCAGTTCGAAAACATTAAATATTTCCACCTTCATGACACGATATGCTGCAAAAGAATTTCATCACCCAATGTCACCACAAGGGCGCATGATACCTTGGTCCAATAATAGCGCATCGAAGAGGCCTTTGCATATCACTCCGAGCAGCTCTTCAGTGCCCCCGCAGACCTCCTTCATAGCACCAACCTCGATGCCATTATTGGTCTAGCACGGCTAAACATATCTGAACCGGACATTGACTTCTTGGAGGAAGATATTAGGAAAGTCATCAAAGATCTGACAAACAACATAGCTCGAGGCCCCGATAGATTCATCGGCCTTTTCTTCAAATCCTGTTGGACCATCATCAAGAGAAACATCAAGGCCATGTTACGGTGGATTTCTCGGGGGCGCTAAGAGGGTTTCGCAAAACACAAAAATGTTTGCGCTTGCCTCGCTTACTGGCCCACCAAGATCCGCAGACATGTGTTGACCGCCCAAGTATCAGAGATGACTTTGGAGGGAACAACACCATATATGACTTTCGAGAAAATTCATACGCGATGTCGCGGTGTCTTATATAGTTTCTGTTTTGAATGAAACATGTGTATAGAAACATATGGGACGGTGTGTTCTGAACGTTTTTAATTGGACATGGCCCCCACATCAATTTTTACGGTGTGATCCGTCGTTAAATTCTGATCCTATATGTCATCTAATCCACGACCAGATTTCGGGGGACATGAATGATAACTTGTCTATGGACTTTTCGGCTGAATAAATCTCCGACGCCCTATTTCAAATTGGTCCTATTAAAGCTCTAGGACCTGATGACACCTTGTTGTTCCTGGTATCTCTCATCTTGTATTTGTTTTTTTTTGATGGATCATCTTGTATTTGTTGATGACACATTGTTGTTCTTTCATGCTTCTACAGAGGAGGGATCAAGAGTTAACAATATCTTGGATGTTTATGCTAAAGGTACGTGTCAGTTCATCAATCCTGCAAAGTGATCTATTACTTTTACTGCTTTATTATGCCACATGATACACAAAATGACGTGGGAGCTATTTTACATGTGGTCAGTCTAGAGTTTGAGGAGAAATATCTTGGTTTACCCACCCTTGCTGGACGGATGCATAAAGGCATATTTGTTGTCTCACTACAGGAAACGGTGGAGGCGCCGACGGCCGGCTGCCGTCGGCACAACCCAATATAGCCGTCGGCACAGGCTGTCCCGACGGTGGCCGTCGGCGTAGCCCCCTCGGCGTAGAAGCTGGTCGGCGTAGAAGAATCCTCTCGGCACAATTTCTGTAGCGGGACCCACCTTGTCAGGCAACGGCTGTATAATAACGGCCCAGCCCTGAAGCTACGCCGACGGCCGAGCCGTCGGCACAGGTCCTGCCCAGGACGTAGCCAGAGCCCGCCGCGTGTCTGCCTACGCAGACAGCCTGGCCGTCGGCACATGCCCAGCTTAGGGAGCGACGATGCCCATCTGGCCGTCGGCACAGGCCCATCTGCTATGCCGAGCGCCTGGCCGTCGGCACATCCTGTGCCATATGACACATAATAGGCAGGCCGGCCTGGGTGGCAGCAAGCTATGCCGACGGCATTGCCGTCAGCATAGCTCCTGGCATTTGTTTTTTATTACTTTCATTTTTTAGATCCATTTTAGCACCAGCAAAATAATTTTAAAATTCACAAATAAAATATTGAAACAATCAACATGACATTGCAATATCCATCATCATCTAAAAACAACACAATCATCCACAAAACATTCGTTATCCAAACAACATCATCACAAGTGCATACATAAGATCAAGATCTAGCTCTAGCTCTAACCATGTCCATGATCATGGTCTCGAACTCGGTGTATGTGTCAGTGTGTCAAAAAGCCCGAGGCTTCCCGTCCCGGCCTCAGGAGACGCACGTCGGGCCATCGGGGAAGTAGAACCACTAGCTGAACCACCGGGCGCCATGAGACGAAGTTCTGCGTCATCGCGTGGCGGACTAGGCGAGATCGGGGCACGGCCAAAGGGTGCAGTCCCGAAGCATCCCGTGCCCTACATGTTTGAGCAAAACTTAGCAACTTGCGAGGCATATGAAAGCGGTAACAAGTTGTTTGGCAAAGAACTTACCGGGGTCCCTCCGTAGTATCTGGCAACGAAATCTTCCATCGATATGCAGCGAGGCGGCATCCCAGGATCAGGTGGCTGATCACCTTCTACTGGAACCCGCTGTCCAGTGGTAAAGTAGTGATTCATCGCCTAAAGGATAGTTATATGTCAGTCGTTGCACAAAGAAAGGCTTAAAGTAGAGGAAGTGGGACTTGTCATCATTTGCAAAAGTAAAGCTTAAAACTTACAGCCGTCACTTTCCTAGAGTACGCATCGCACTCTGCTCTCAGCTCAAGCCATGCATCATACTCCCTGTTATAATTTGCCTGGATGGCCGTGTAGGCATCCTAGAAATCATGCTACAATTTCAAAAATAAAGAATCTCGTCAGCTTAGCCATTTAGGATCAAATTGCGGAAAGACGGTGAAAATGAGAAACACTTACATCGACGGTGGAGGAAGTAGGCCGACGACGAGGCGCGATAGAGGGGTGATCAGGGGTGAGGGTAGCCTTGACTTGTGTGAGGGTCATGGTAGGTTGGACCACCGCATCAAGAATGTTGAAACGGCCATGCGGCTTGCCGTGGCTCGCCATGATCAATGCAGTCTCATCGACCTCAACGTGCATGGGCTCATCCACCTCCGGATGCAAACCCTTGAGCTTCTCGCAGTAGATGTTGAGCTTCTCATTGGAGTTGCCGTAGTACTGGGCAAGCTAGGGTTAAGGATGTTGTAGGTCGGGCTTCTTCGTCTTCATCTTCTCCCACACGACTAGGTTGGTAATAGGGCTATCAACCTCCCCCTCCGTCTCCACCTGCATCGCCAAAGAAATGTTAATTATGTGTGTCAACTAATAACATGATAGGAAATAAATGTAGGTTGTTCCATGTATGTATATACCAAGTACTTCTTGAAGAGACCATGGTTGTGGCTTCCCCCGCTGCGTGTTCCCATACTGCCGCGGTTTTTCTTGTTCCGCTTGCTCACGACCTCGAAGTCAGGGTCTTCCCTGATCCACCTACCAGCCAACACCTCAAAAGCGTCTTCTTTGTGTTCACACCACATTGGCATAACCTGAAACCACAACACTTATTTGAAGAACAGATAATGCAATGGGAACTTAGCATTTATGGAACTTCTCATTGATAATTTACTTACCATCATGAAATCAGGCACCGTCATTTTTGTCTTCTGACCCTTGGCAATCTCATCCTTCTGTATCTTAAGGCCGTGCTCAGCTTGGAAGTGATTGATCAACGTATTCTTGGTGTTGTACCATTGCTGTGTTGTCAACTTCCGACAAGCTGCAAGCAAACTCTTCTCCGCCGCCACCTGATGCTCAGGTCTCACCTGATAGAAGACCTTCAATCATGCAACCCAAAAGTCATGAGTTAGTACGATGGTGGGCAAAATAATTATGAAAGTAATGAGTTAGCACGATGGTGAGCAAAAGTATGCCTTACCCAAAAGCTGCTAATCATAGCATCAACAGCACTCGCGAAGCCCGAGCAATCGGTGGAGGCCTCATAGTCCGCCCAAAACCAAGCTAGCTTCCTCTAGCCGTTGGGGACTGTAGTGTACAAGCTCGGCCAATACTTCCTAATCAAAGATCCAAGCAAGTTATTAGGGTGGCGGACCCCCTTAGGATGTGTCCAATTGTTGCACAATAAACAAACATTAGTACATGCCAAATTGTTATGACCAAAAGCATGAGTTAGCATGATGGTGAAAAAAAGAACGATGGTGATCAAATTAGTAAAGTCACTTAGTCTTTGCCATAGGGCTCAATCATAGGTCTCTCTTCTGGGCGAGGCTCCTTTGTAGGGACACGCGCCTCCCCACGAGTCGGCAACTTCTTCGGCGGTGCCTCACCCTTTGCCTCTTCATCTGACATCCCCTCCAACTCCTCGTCCGAATCTGACTGTGAAGCCACGGTGCCAGAAGCGGAGGGTAAGTCAGACAAACGAGCAACACGCCGCGGGGGAGACGAGTCTGGATCCTCTGAATCAAGTCTTGCACCTGCATTGAGAAACAGTAAACAATTTAGCATGAAGACATAAAAAATATAGACGTAATTCATAAACAATGGGGGAGATGAGTATGTACTCGAGGCTACAACTCCTTATCCTCGTGCTGCACCTCCTCGTGCTCATCCTCGTCCTCCTGTCGGTGGAAGTTCTCCCTGTGAGGGAGGTGGGTCCTCGGCTCTCGGGTAGCACGGGTTGGGACGATGTACCCTTCCCCTTTGGGTAATCTTCTCTTGGTTCATCAACTTGAGAAGGGAGGCCGTTGATTCCTTGCTCCCTCGAGGCATTGGCCAATCACCTGCATTGAGAAAGAGTAAACAATTAAGTATAAATAAAGACATAATGAAATTAAGAAGCATGTTGAGAAATAAATACTAAGCATAAAGACATAAAAGACCCTCACCTCTAGTCATCACTATCATAAAGTACTTGGTTGTTCTCATTTTCACTATCAGTATCACTATCATGTGAGTAGTAAGGCTGGTCGCATGGTGGAGGCTCATCATTGTTGAAATTCGCCTCATGAAACTTGGTGAGCATATCAACGTCCTTTAAATCCACCACTGTCTCACCACGAGTTTGTGCATCGTTCTTGAGGCCCTCATGACCCACTTGTATGTCAAAAACCCCGAAGTTCTCTTCCTCTTGATAGAAAACTCCCTCGTATGTTACAGGGTCAATGTTGACGTAATCGTCGGCGTTGGGCCTGGGTAGCTTACCATGTGGCGATACCTAGAAGACGACTTCCCAACCCTGGAGTTCCTCTTTCTTGCATGGGTAGGGCAAATAATAAACTTACTTGGCTTGGTGAGCCACTATAAACATCGGCTCCGCTATAGGTGGTTGAAGGCCTAACTTCAACTAACCCAATGGAAGGGGTACTTCTTTGTCCATCGATGGGGTCGAACCAGCGGCATTTGAACACAACGAGCTTGAGTTTTATGTTTGTCTCGAACGTCAGCTCGTATACGTCCTCTAATATCCTGCAGTAATCAACTTCATTGGTTCCTCCGGTGAAGACCCCGGTATTTATAGTTTTTGCATTAGGCCGATTGTTCTGGTAAAACTCTGTATGGAAGTGGTACCCATTAACATCGTACTTCTGATACCTCATGACTCTACGGCTACAACCCTGTGAAACACATCGAATCTCATTCGTCATCTCAATGTTGCGATCAGCTCCCTGCATGTCACGGATTGCAAGGTAAGAGGGATATGTGTAATAATAGGGACAAGTCACGGACTGCAAGGAAAGAGGGACAGGTTAGAAATTACTTTGGCCCTGAACCAAGCCACGAAATTTTTCTTTCCCAGGGCACCATCTTTTAGAAGAGTGTCCAGCTCCGCGACACTGGGATCCCTCAATTCTGACCATTGTTCATCCTTGAATTGGCTAAAAGGAGAAAACGCGTGTTAGACTGAAACTGAGTTACTAGTTGGAATAAGTAATTTGTTCATCAGTTTACCTCATGAAACTAATAAGTTCATGCTTCATGTTCATGAGCACATAGAACATTATGCCCTCATTTTCGTTCGGCTTCAATAAGTACTCTTTTCCAGCACCGGACTTGCCACCGGGAGATTGAAAGAGTGGGATCTTGGGGTCTTCCTCCAACTCGTCGACATTGTACCGAGTGATCAGGTTATGCAGAGTGGGAACATCATCGGCATTGTACTTTGTCGTGATGTCTCCTATCTCCCCGATCAGAGTTGCTTCAGCTATGCATGCTTCAATCTTACTTTTGTTTCCACATTTCATCCGAATATACTTAAACTCTCTCTCTATACAGAACTGCCAATGAAACTGCACTGGTCCACCCAAGAGTACCTCGTTCGCGAGGTGCACAATGAGATGTGCCATCGGAGTAAAAAAGCCTGGCGGAAAGATCGTCGCCAACTTTCATAGCAACTCTAGCACTAGTTCCTGCAGCCTCTCAATCAGCTCGGGGGATACCTGCTTAGCACAAAGAGTGCGAAAGAAATGGCTCAACTCCGTGAGCACTCGCCATACATGATCAGGGAGATACCCTCGAACCATCACTGGCATCAGCCGCTAAATCCATATATGATAGGCATGACTCTTTAGCCCGGTGACTTTTCCCGTCGCAAGATTGACTCCCTTACTAATATTTGAACAATAACCATCAGGGAACATCACGAAGTATTTAAGCCACCTGAATGCCTCCTTCTTTTGGTCACTATCAAGGCATAAGATGGCATGCGGCTTGAACCAATTTCTTCGATTGCGGTCAGGAGGCTGCATGTGTTGTTTCTTCCTATCACATAGCTTCTCAACATCGACCCTAGCCTTTGAAATGGATCGTATGGGCACCTAGAGGGGGGTGAATAGGTGCTACACCAATTTTTAATTCTTTTTCAATTTTAGGCTTAGCACAAAGGGTAAATTCTCTAGAAAGACTATTGAGTGGAAATTCCCTATATGCAAACCTATCTACTAGCGAGTAAATAGCAAGTGGAAGAGGAACGAGTAAATCGAAGTGAAGCACGCGGAGACACAGGATTTGTTTGACCGCAGTTCCTTCCTTGTTAAGGGAAGTACATCTGCGTTGGAGGGGTGGGTGGTACTAAGACCACCACACCACAAAAGGCCTCACCCTGTTCTCCGATGGATCTCGCCACAACAGGCCTGATCCACCTTCCACTATAGGTACCCTTCAAGGCGGGCACCGGCGCCTTTACACAACTAGCGGGGCAACAACTCCACAACAACTTGGAGGCTCCCGAAATGACAACAAGCTGCCACAAAAACAAACTTATCAAATAAAATAAACAAGATCTAGGTATTGACAAGAATACTAGATTAGGGATTTCTCCAAGTGAATGGAGAGGAGTTGAAACGCTTGATTCTTGATGATGATGATGAACTTATCCTCCTTCAATTCCACCAAAGATCAAGACCTTCGGGTGGTTGAAGTGGGAGATCGAGATTTAGAGCTCTTGCACAAGGTCTGCTCAAATTCGAATGAATCAAGAGTTCTGAACATTAGGGAAGAAGGGGTATTTATAACCCCCTTCAGAAACCAACCGTTGCAGCCTTTGGGGGCCGGATTATCCGGCCCAAGTGACGGCCGGATTATCCGGTCTAGGGAAACTCTGCCCCAGACTCGGAATATCCGCTAGATAATCCTCCCCCCTCTCCGAGCGTCACGCCGAGCTTTCCCTTGATCAACTTCTGGGGGCTGGATTATCCGCCCCAGTGCGAAGGCCGGATTATCCGGCCTGGGGAAGAAAAACCGCCCCAATTCGGATTTTCGGGGAGAAAATCCGACCGGATACCGAGCGATGCACCTTGGCTCCTTTTGCTCGAAAACTGGGGGCCGGATTATCCGGCCCATGCGACACCCGGATTATCCGGCCTGAGGATGAAAAACCGCCCCAGTTCGGATTTTCCGGGAGAAAATCCGACTGGACCCCGAACGACGCGCCTTGGCTTCCTTGAGAGATGAGGTAGGTCGGATTATCTGGCCTTTGGTGGGGCGGATTATCCGTCCCCCCTCAAAACTTCCTGCACACTTAGCACACATGAAAAGTCTCCATAGTATTGTTATCTAACACGCAAAACATAGGAAAACATGAAATGTTCTTTCAATCTCCCCCTTTTTGGTGTTAGATGACAATACCAGGATTTGCAGGAGAAAGACACAAGACGGACAGAGATAACTTATGAAAGAGACTCCCCCTCAATGTGTGCATATTAGAGTTTTGCATTCATGTGAGCAAAAACACATACCACCGAAGTAGAGAATAGGCATCCTTGACATAAATCACAATTATTACCGGATAACCAATATGAGCACGCCTTCCGTGATATACCTCCAGCAATAGGATATGAATAGATAGATCTATAAGCACAATCCATGATATGAAGTCCATAGGCATAGCATAATCCAGACAACCACAAAGAAATAACGAATAGAAAAGTGCAAGTGCTTATGCCCGACCCATGCAAATCCACGAACAACCTAATAGAACTACTTCTCCCCCTTTGGCATCGAGACACCAAAAAGGGAGAAGAGCGATGCTAGCGCCCCATGGGATCACTCATCGTAGTCCTCGTCCTCGTCCTCTTCTTCATGCTCTTCCTCATCCTCAATTCAACTTTGTCCACTAGGTTACCTTGACCGTCGTCCCGAAAGTACTTGGCGCGAGGATGGCGCTTGTAGGTCTTGGAAACACCAGAAACACCTGTGAGGAGAATAAGGGTGATAGAAAGGGGATAAGCATACACACAAGTCCAGGAGAGAGCATGGAAAAAATAATCAAAAAGTTCATAGGGAAAAACTACTCAATGCATACACATAGTGAAACTTGAAGCAGAATTGAATCTGTCAGGCTGGATTATCCGGCCTGGCCAGGGGCGGATAATCTGGCCCTGGCAGAAATTTTCGATTCCACCAAGATTGCATGCAAAAAAGTAGATCGGACCTAGAAACTGCAAGACTACGATTTCTATGCGAAAACACATCCTTCTAGACAACGTTCCACCCAACAAGATACACATCTAGCCAAAGATGGGGAGAGAGGGAGTTACCCTCACTCATTGGAGGAAGAACGCGGAGGAGAAGGTACCCGGAGGCGCGGAGAAGAAGATCCGGGGAGGCCCGGAAAATCCGGTGGCCGGAGAGGCTCCGGGGAGGGTGAGGGGTGGCAGGCGGCGGCTGTGGAGGAGGAGAGGGCTGGGGGAGAAGTGCTACTCGATATGAGCCCTTCCCCCCGAGCCCTGCCCTTTAAGATCAAATCCGCCAGGGCCGGATTATCCGGCCAACACTTGGGCTGGATTATCCGGCCTAAATTCTGGGATTCTATTATACATAGAACCAGGCCCGCGCGTCCCCAAACAACACCCCCACAAGGTGAACAAGGGACTTGTGTGAAAGAATAGATGGCTTAGGGGTTGGGAAGGCTTAGGATTAAGAGAGCCAAACTGAGATGGTACTAGACACTCAAAATTGCAAAATCCAAATCAAATAAAAGCCAAGATTGAGTGTGATTCCCATAAGAACATGAGAGAGAAAATAACAACCAAAAATATCCAATTCTCCTCAAGGGAGAGGGCGGTGGCCGAAGCCACCTTGTTGGAGTGTATGGTGTGACACCGCGAAGATATATCTTGGGTTAATGACCAATACTCGTCAATAAGCTCACATATCACAACATGATATTAAGAGAAATGATATATCTTGCTATTGGCATTATGGGGGGAGGGTTAGCCCAATGAGTTAGGACCACACTCCCCCTATATCCATGCCCACACCTAGAGCAAACAAGGATTGAGGTGTATGAGTGAGTGCATGGGTAATCAAGACAAGCTCCTGGAATCAATGATATTTAGGTCATTCCTCAAATAGCAGAATCTTGCTTCATCAAGTGGCTTTGTAAAAATATCCGCTAGCTGGTTCTTCGTGCTCACAAAAGATAGATCAATATCGCCTTGAGCAACATGGTCACGAATAAAATGATTCCGAATCTCAATATGCTTCGTCCTTGTGTGCTGAACTGGATTGTACGCAATTTTGATACCACTTTCATTATCACATAAAAGAGGCACTTTGTCACAATTGACACCGTATTCCTTTAAGGTTTGCCTCATCCACAATAATTGAGTACAAGCGCTGGCAGCAGCAACATATTCAGCTTCGGTGGTGGATAGAGATATACAATTCTGCTTTTTGGATGACCAACATACAAGACATCTTCCCAAGAATTGACAAGCTCCAGAAGTGGATTTCTGATCATCCTTATCACCAGCCCAATCTGAGTCAGTATAACCACATAAAGAGAAATTGGAGCCCTTGGGATACCAGAGACCAAAGTTGGGGGAATGAACCAAATATCGAAAGATCCTCTTGACCGCCACTAGGTGGCTTTCTTTAGGAGCTGCTTGATACCTTGCACACACACCCACACTCAACACAATATCGGGTCTAGATGCGCAGAGGTAAAGAAGAGAGCTGATCATGGACCAGTATACCTTTTGGTCCACATCTTTACCATGAGGGTTAAGTTCAAGATGACACTTTGTTTGCATCGGAGTGGCGACACCATTAAGGTCCGTCATCTTGAATCTCTTGAGCATGTTGTTGGGGGGATACCCCCGGGTAGGGTCACGTCGTGGTATAAAGGCCGAGTTAGCCGAGGTTCGGCAAGGCCAAAGCAGATGCTAGCCGGGTCACCTCAAGCTAGGCCGAATCAAGGGGTAATCCGGACCCGGGGGCGTTCGCCTAACTAGCCCTCATCCGACTTAAGTGGTAAGTCGGAAGCGTATGTCTAACCTATATGCAGGAAAAGAGTGTGGCCGGATGAACCATCGTCCGGGTCGCAATAACCTTCTAGGAGAAGGAAGGAATCTCGCTGGTCAAAAGGAGCCCCGGTACGCACTGCCTGAGCGAAGCGAGCAAGGACTGGACCACCGGGGCGTGGCCGACAAGCGTGACGACGCCCGTGTCAGCTGACGAGGGCGCCGCAGTGGCTCACGTAGCAAAAGCGTAGCTGACGCGGGGGAAAAAGCACCCCGGTCGGTTTACCACTTTGGGAGGGGGCATATTCTTAGGAATATGCCTCCACGTATGCCCTAGGCTGAAACCGAGCCTCCCCTATAAAAGGGGGGCTAGGGCTTCAGTAGAGGGGGTGGGCAGTTTATTCTCTGGACATTTCTGTTAAGGTCTAGGGTTTCAGGTGAGGTCTGTGGGTGAGAGTAAGAGAGCTTCTTCTTCCTCCTCTCGCCAATACAGCTCTAGGATCACTTGTAACCTTGGAAGAAAATCAATACAAGTTTTGGTGTGGAGAATCACTTCGCTATCCCTCCCTGGATTCCCCTAGCGTGTATTAGTCCCCACCTTTAGCCTATACATGGCATATGCCGTGACACCACCACGAGAGTTGGCGCCCACCGTGGGGCTAGCAGCGCTAGCAGGGGTCAAGATCCGGACGGGAAACTTCATCACCACTAGCGAGCGCATCGTCTCCGGGCTCGTCCAGCGCTTTGAAGCGCGGGACTTCGTCAACGACAACGCGGGCTGCTTCGGCACGCTCCCTCTCCCGCGCAATGGCATCTTCCTCAAGCTCGGCGCGCACAAGGTCTACGTCGCGGTGGACGTGTCAGGCGTTCATCCGCGCCACGTCGTCGAAGCAGGCGAACCGCCCCTCACTATGGCTCGCGGGGAGCGTATCGCTCGTTCCCTGGACCGTGCAGAGGTAATGATGACAGCGCCGGGTGCGGTTGCGAACAGGGATCCGACGCCAGATGCGGAGGTGACGCCCAAGGCACCAAGGAAAGGTAGGGGTCCTCCACTAGAGAGGCCAGAAAACATGCTGAGAGAGGCAATGGATAGCTTGGCAAACCCTGTAGTATCGGCGGTAGATCCGGCTCGTGCATAGGCCGAGCTGGAAGAAACTAGGCAGAAAATACTTGAGGGCGCAAAGAGAATAGCCGCGGCCCAACAGTCATTGAACATGACGCTGCGTGAGTACGCTAAGGCGAACAAAGTTGATGCTGTAAAAGTTAAAGGGAGAAATCTCATGAGCGAGATGAACAGAGAAGGTGATGTCGAAATCGAGGAATCAGAAAACTGTCTTTCCGTGGGGCTGCCGAGGTATAGTACCCCGGCCAAGAACCTCAGAGCAGCGGATGCAGCTGCGTCCGAGTTAGAGGGACTGACTGGTGAAGCCCGGCAAAGGCAGCAAAACCGAGTTAACGAGCTGGTTCAGATTGCGAACAGGCAAAACGAGGAACTGCTCAGGGCGAACCCGGAGAGAGCTGGGGCCTCCAAGATCATCCATTCGGCGATGGGTAACCTGGAGAAATCTGCTGGAGCTGCGTCATCCCCTCATGGCGATCCAAGGAGAGAGGAGGTCATAACCTCGGCCAAACGAAACAAACAGATTGTCCCGTATGACCCGACACGGGCAGGGAAAGAAAAAGAAGCACAGAAAAATGATGATCGACGGAGTGTGAGCCGAGGCGAAGCTGGCCGAGGTAACCGTGACCAAGGCAATGCCGGTCAAAGGAACGTTGCCAACGGTAATGCCGGGCAACAAAATCCAACTGGAGCAAGGCAATCGCAGCAGTGGAACATGCCAAGGAAAGAGCACAGTGCCGGCCGAGGTATGCAACAGAAAGGTGCGCCGCAGGAACAAAACCGGTATAACGATGGTGATTCGGAGATGGCAAATGCGGGATACCCGAGACCGGACTATCATGTGATAGGGTCAAGACTGGGAAGCAGGGATTTGATGCCGGACGATGCGAGGTTGAAACTGGATCGACTATATAGGTCGGAACAGATAGAATGTCAGGCCCCACCGGGTCCAGCATGTTTTGGACCCTGGATCATGAAAGAGCCACCAGTCCCGAACTTTCAGTTGCCCAGGGGCACCAAGACCTATGACGGTAGTACCAAGCCAGAGGATTGGCTGATAAACTATGCTACCGCTGTAAAAATTTCCACAGGCAACCTGAGATGGGCCGTACGATATGTACCCCAGATGTTGGAAGGCCCGGCAAGGGTGTGGTTAAACAATTTGCCACCAGGAAGCATCAACTGCTGGATAGATTTCGAGGAGATGTTCATCAGCAATTTTTCGAGTACGTATCAAAGGCCAAATAGGCCACACCCCCTAGCTATGTGCAAACAGCGACCCAATGAGACGGACCGGGAGTTTTTGACCTCGTGGTGTACCGTGAGAAATTCATGCGAAGGCGTGACAGAATCACAGGCCATAGCATGGTTTGCACAGGGGTGCAGGTATGGAAGCGAGTTATGGATGAAGTTGCAATGGAAAATGCCGGCAACGTTGGCAGAGATGATCCGGATCGCAGATTCGTATGCGTTGGGTGACCCGACCCAACCAAGGCTCGCCTCAAACGAGTCAAGCGATGAGTACTATCAGAGGGATGGATCCGGATCATCCCGGATAAATGATTACAGAGGAAAAAGAAGAGATGATCGACCGGACCATCGGTACGGTTCGCACCAAGTAGCAGCCGTGAGTCAAGATCAACCCGGAGCAGGGGGTAGTCAGCGCCAGAAAACTGGAGGTCAATGGACGCCAAGGAACGATGGGAAGAAAACTTGGACATCGGAGCAAAAGAAGCAATGGCAAGAAAGGAATGACTGCCTGGGGTATACTTACGAGTCAATGTTGGACCAGCCGTGTAAGTTTCACACGCCAAATCCGAACAACCCAGCGGGTCATACGACGAGGCAATGCGAGTGGATGCGCAAGATCGAGCAAGGTGGTTCGGGGAATGCTCAGGCACCTCGGAATGATCAGCCTCGGCAAGAGTTACCCCGGCAGCAATTGCTCTCTGGAGCGAACACGCAACAGCTGATGTTGCCTCCCCCTCCGCCGAGGTATGATAACAATGAAAGAAGGGATGCAGTGCATCAGGTAGAAAATCAGCATCAGCCAGATCAGAGGCACCCCGGAAATGAGGGGAGAAACGAGTACAGGGAGCATCACCAGAGCTACTGTGTATTTACCACAGAGGAAACTGATAGAAAAAGCTTGCAGCGTAGGCATATGGAGGTGAATGCGGTAATGCCGGCAGTGACGAGGTACATGCCTTGGTCCGATCAGGAAATCACTTGGAGCATTAGGGATCACCCCAAGCTCATGCCGAGCCCTGGTTCGTATGCATTGGTGCTAGATCCTACATTCATTGGGCCTACCATTAACGTAAGATTCTCAAAGGTACTGATCGACAACAGCAGTAGCATAAATATCATGTACGCGGACACAATGCGCAAGTTGGGTATCTCGGAGAACATGCTCCAGGCCACGAGGACAACTTTCCATGGCATTGCGCCCGGCATTTCTTGCGAGCCCATAGGCAAGGTCCGGGTCGACGTCTTGTTCGGCACGAGGGACAATTGCCGAACTAAAAATCTGGAGTTCGAAGTGGTGAACTTAGAAAGCGCATATCATGCATTGCTCGGAAGGCCAGCGCTGAACAAGTTCATGGCAAGTTGTCATATCAGCTATTTGAAAATGAAATTGTCCGGACCAAATGGAGTAATTACAATTGCTGGGGACTTCCGACGTTTGATGGAGTGTGCGTCGGCCGGATCAAACTTAGCCGAGTCACTTGTGATCGCGCAGGAAAAAAGGAAAATTCAAGAGGTGGCTGCGTTGGCTCAGTCCGCGCAACAGTATATGCCGGTGCTGAGTAACCCGCATGGAACCGTCTCCTTCCAGGCCACGAAAGATACCAAGAAGGTTCCCGTTGATGACATGTTCCCAGAGCGCACCGTAACGATTGGTGCCGGGCTAAGTGATAAATAGGAAAGCGAGCTCGTCAGCTTCCTCCGTGAGAATCGGGACATTTTTACTTGGTCCACACAGGACTTGCAAGGTGTTCCGAGGGAGTTGGCCGAGCACTCTTTAAATGTGAGACCCGGAGCTAAGCCGGTGAAGCAACCTCTCCGCCGCTTCGTCGAAGATAGGAGGAAAGTCATTGGGGCTGAGATAGCTCGGTTGCTAGCTGCAGGATTTATCATGGAGGTCCTTTACCCCGATTGGCTGTCTAATCCGGTACTGGTGGAAAAGAAAAAGGATGATCCGAACGTGGCAGTGATTTGGCGCATATGTATCGACTACATGAACCTAAACAAGGCGTGTCCGAAAGATCCATTCCCGCTGCCAAGAATAGATCAGGTCATAGACTCAACTGCTGGATGTGAACTGTTGTCATTCATCGATGCTTATTCTGGTTTCCACCAGATACCTCTAAATCCGGATGATCAAATAAAGACTGCATTTATTACCCCGTATGGGGCTTATTGCTATCGCACCATGCCGTTTGGTTTACGTAATGCAGGGGCAACGTACCAGAGATGCATGCAAAAATGTTTGCATGCCCAAATAGGTCAAAATGTACAGGTATACGTGGATGATGTGGTTATCAAGACCAAGGAAAGCAAAACGCTCCTTGACGATATCAGGCAAACATTCGCAAACCTAAGGAGGTTCTGAATGAAACTTAACCCGGAAAAATGCACCTTCGGTGTCCCGGCTGGAAAATTGCTCGGCTTTCTGGTTTCCAGCCGAGGTATCGAAGTTAATCCAACCAAGATCCGAGCCATCGAACGAATGGAACTGCCGAAGTGTCTTAACGATGTCCAGAAGTTTACAGGTTGCCTGGCCTCGTTAAGTCGGTTTGTATGTCGGTTGGGAGAAAAGGCATTGCCTCTCTATCAACTCATGGAAAAGTCGGATAAGTTCATTTGGACGCCGCAGGCTGATGAGGCCTTTACCCACCTAGAGAAAATGTTAGCCACGGCGCCAGTGCTAGCCTCACCACTATCAAAAGAGCCAATGTTGCTCTATATAGCCGCAACCAACCGAGTTGTAAGTGCAGTGATAGTGGTGGAACGCGATGAGGAAGGTAAGTCAGTGCAAAGGACAGTGTATTATTTGACTGAAGTGTTGTCAACCTCAAAGCAGAACTACCCACACTATCAAAAAGTGGCTTATGGCGTGTACATGGCCGCCAAGAAATTGAAGCATTACTTTGAAGGGCATCCCATCCGGGTCATATGTGAGGCCCCTATATCCGAGATAATGAGTAACAAGGATGCAAGCGGCAGAATTGCAAAATGGGCAATTGAGCTAGCTCCTTACGCTCCGCAGTATGACCGGAGAGAAGCCATAAAGTCTCAGGCTGTGGCGGACTTTTTCGTGGACTGGGCCGAGGTACAGTACGAACCACCACTTCCGGATCCGAACTATTGGCAGATGCACTTTGACGGATCAAAAACCAAAACCGGGCTAGGTGCCGGAGTTGTACTCGCGTCACCAAAGAAGGACCAGTTGAAATATGTGCTGCAGATCCACTTCACCGCATCGAATAATGTCGCTGAGTATGAAGCACTTGTGCATGGGCTCAAGGTAGCAAAGGAAATTGGTATACGTCAGATCATATGCTTTGGCGACTCGGATTTGGTAGTGCAGCAAGTGTCCGGAGTGTGGGATGCCCTTGATCCAAACATGGCACTATACAGATTTCATGTGCAGAAGATTTCTGGTTACTTTGAGGGATGCGAATTTCATCATGTACCCCGGGTGGAAAATGAGGCTGCCGACATGCTATCGAAGCTCGGGTCAACCAGACAGGCAATTCCACCAGGTGTAGCATTAGAGCACCTCAAGAAACCATCCATCAGGCCATCCCCGGAATCCGAGTCCATCTACGTCCTGGAGGACACAGAGTCCGGAGCTGCGCCCATGGACGTTGACACAGGAAGTGGCGCGCAAAACCCGGGGACTGCTTCGGCAAACCCGGGGACTGCTTCGGCAAACCCGGGGACTATTTCGTAAGACCCGGGGACTGCTCAGCATAGTCCGGTTGAAGTTATGCCGGTGGATCAGATGGAGATTGACGAGGACGTGTTCCCCGTGCGGCCAATACCGGCTTGGGCGCTGCCTATAATTCAATTCCTGAAAGATGGAACATTACCCACTGAGGAGGTGTTGTCCAGGCAAACACAGAGGAGGGCAAAGGCTTACACGATCATCAATTCCGAGTTATACAAAATAAGTGTGACCAATTTCCTCCAGCGGTGTGTTGACCCGGACGAAGGGCTTGAAATCATCCGAGGTATACATCAGAGGGAATGCGGGCATCACGCCTCATCCCGAGCCTTGGTAGCGAAAGCTTTCCGACACGGATTCTACTGGCCAAACGCCTTAGATCAAGCATATGATCTGGTGAGAAAATGTAATGGTTGTCAGAGGTACGCTACAAAGACGCATATGCCGATTCGGGACTCAAGACCATCCCAATCACTTGGCCATTTGCCGTATGGTGCCTAGATATGGTGGGCCCGTTCAAACCAGCAAGAGGAAACATGACTCACATTTTGGTAATGGTGGACAAGTTTACGAAGTGGATCTAGGTAAAGCCTATAAGAAAATGTGATGGAGCTACGGCTGTAACTTTTCTCAAAGATATCATCTTGACGTACGGTTATCCACACTGTATCATAACTGATAATGGCACAAATTTTGCGGAAGGAGCATTTGCTCGTTTCTGTCGGGATAAGAGGATCCGACTTGACGTAGCTTCGGTAGCCCACCCCGCATCGAACGGGCAAGTGGAGAGATCCAACGGATTAGTATTATCCGGGATAAAACCTTGGCTCATTGAGCCGCTGCAAAGATCAGCGGGGTGCTGGATAGAAGAACTACCAGTGGTATTGTGGAGTTTAAGAACAACTCCGAATCGATCAACAGGCTATACGCCTTTTTTCTGGTATATGGGGCAGAAGCTGTATTACCAGCCGACATAGAGCATGATTCGCCTAGAGTCACCCAATACACAGAAGCCGAAGTGCAAGAAGCCCGGCAAAATGATGTTGATCTGCTGGAAGAAGCGAGAGAACTGGCACTGTCCAGACCCGCCATATATTAGCAAAATCTCCGACGCTATCATAGCCGGAAAGTGTGCCCCCGAGTCTTTCGGGAAGGCGATCTGGTGCTCCGGTTGGTACAACGTACTACTGGAATGCATAAATTCTCCCCCCATGGGAAGGGCCATTCATCGTGAGCAAAGCATTGCACAATGATTCTTATTATCTTATAGATGCAAAGCCACAATAAAAGAACAAGGCGGACAGATCCAGTGAGGAATCTAAACGTCCATGGAATGTAGCTCTCCTTCGTCCTTTCTACACTTAGCGAAGAAGTGTATGTATCCGGGTTATCTCATATGTCGGTATGTATGTCGGCAATGAGCTTATCAATGAAATGTTAGCACCTCGAGCAGTAACTCGGGGACTGCCTTAATAATGTTTGTTGTCTTTTGTTATTTGTGCGTCGGCTGGAATAGGTTATTCTACTTAGCTCGGATTAGTAGTGTGTGAGCACCAAAAACCCAACTCTTCGACTTGCTGATGTCCAACAAGAATTGGCTTCATGGCAAGCAAGAGAACAAGTTTGGAATTGCGTAGCACATGAAAAACGACTAAGGAAAAGAATTTCTTCGAGGCGACGTTTGTTTTCCGGACTAACCCCGTATTTATTTTTGAGCTAAGTCTAAAAGTTTCCCAGTATTGTTAAGACAATTTTTCAGGCTCGGATTCGTAAGTTGTAAAACCGAATCAAGGTAGACACGATTCGAGCCAAAAGATTGAACGAACAAGAAAAAGAAACTTGGGGACCACGCCCAAGTTAATCCGGCATAAGTACTCAGTAGCAAAATATCACATGTATTTGGAATACAATTCTACCCGGCATACCGGGGATCTCATGAATTTTCAAGTGTTTTTACTTAGGAGCAGCAGGAGGGAGTTCGGCATCATCGTCGCCCTCTTCAATATCCGAGGCAGTGTCCTCCTCGTCTTCACCCGAGTCATCTTCAATGTTCTCAACTTCCTCTTCACCTGCGGCTTCCAGGAAGCTCGGACCCTCAATCCATTCATGAAGGGGGGATATTCAATGAGGCTGTGGGCGCAAGCCTGGCGCCGAGCTACCCACTCCGGGCCATCTGTCCATTTGGACCCGGTGCGCAGCCGTGTGAGGAGGCTGAGATCTATCTTTTCGTTCCACGTCAAAACATGGTGAAGGACGGTATTGGCAACAGCGCGGCCAACGGATTCTCGCCAGAGGTCGAGCTGGGTCTCAACTTCTGAAAGCCTTTCAGCGAGCTGCGTGACTCTCTCCGGAGCGTCATCGGCGGGCCAGAAGGCGTTGAAGATCCGGACTGAAACATCGAGGAGGTCCCTGCCGTAGTTCTTGATAATTTCCACGCGAGATGACAGGCTGACCCACAGGTCCTCCATGTCAAAAGGAATGCTCTCACCCTCAGAAGTGACCGGGGTACCTCTTTCTCGGCGGAAATTGGCAACAGCAGCACTTACAATGGCAGTACCCTCTGGAAAGTGGCCTGGGAAACAAGGCAAAGGACAAAGTTGAGAAAATAAGACATGTGAAATAACCAAGAGAAGTAAGGCGGATAAAGGAAAAGAAGTTATGAGAGATGTGACTGTGAATCCGGGTCAACTCCTTGATGCAAGCATCACGCCTTTTCCGAAGCTGCTCGAGCTCAGCATTTGCCGACCCAAGTTTGACCTCGGCTTCCTGAAGGAGCTCGTGATCCTTAGCACTTTGGAGTTTGAGGCGCTCGCATTCCTCGGTGAAGTCCTGGCCAACCCTTTTTAGCTCGGTTTGGTGCTGCGCCTTCATCTTAGCCATTTCATCTTTGAGCTTGGCTATGTCATCATCTTTGGTCCGGAGGAGGGCGAGCTTATCATCTTTCTTCTTCAGCTTGGCTTGATGCTGTCTTGCTTGTTCGAGAAAATGCAGCATCATGTCAGGCACATGCACACTTTCTTCAAGCAATGCTGAAACCGTGTGTTGGCCCGGCAGAGCCGAGGTATGAATGTTTGCCGAGCCAAGGAGGTAAAATGATGAAAAGCACAGTAAGAACAGATAAGAAGGACGTACCCTTGATTTGCTCCAAGTTCTTTCGCGTTATTTTGTTTTCAGCTTCCACCCCAGCTGCGGAAACCGAATAGTCAAATCAGTTCAGCAAACGAAGTGGAAGAAAAATGAGGAAAGGAATGAGAAAGAAATTTACCCCTTTTCTCATACTCAGCGATGAGTGTAGCCTGTTTCGTGCGAAGATTTTTGTGCGTATCCAACAAGCGCTGGAATTCAGCACTTTGGCGGTTGGTGGTCACCTAAAAAAGATACAGAAACTTAAGCCGGATCTAGGTGTGTGCATGTTCGAAGTGTACTAAAATCCGGGCCAAGTGGAACTTAACCCAGCTCTAGGTGGGTGCATGTTCGAAGTGTACTAAAATCCGGGCCAAGTGGAACTTAACCCGGCTCTAGGTGGGTTCATGTTCGAAGTGTACTAAAATCCAGGCCAAGTGGAACTTAACCCGGCTCTAGGTGTGTGCATGTTCGAAGTGTACTAAAATCCGGGCCAAGTGGAACTTAACCCGGCTCTAGGTGTGTGCATGTTCGAAGTGTACTAAAATCCGGGCCAAGTGGAACTTAACCCGACTCTAGGTGTGTGCATGTTCGAAGTGTAATAAAATCCGGGCCAAGTGGAACTTAACCCGGTGCTAGGTGTGTGCATGTTCGAAGTTATCATGGAGCTACGTTAGTTCTATAAAAGAGCATCCGGCCGAGTAACAAGTTACTCCCCCGGAGGCTCGGGGACTAATGGTTATTATCTACAATTTGCAAAGGAGAAACGGCGTACCTCCATCATCCGTCCAGCGAGGCTAATGGCCTTGGTGGCGGTATTCACTTGATCAGATTCGTGGATTACCTCGGCCTTGTTCCAGTTCATGACGAACTCCATCAGGCTCGGGGGATACCGTTCACCTGTGGGCATATGTGGCATCACCAAACCCTTAGCATGTGCCTCCTTCCTCTCCACCAAGGCAAGGGCGGGGCTGGTGTGCAGAACCAACTGTTGAGCTTCGGTTGGCTCGGCAGGCGCATCCTTTGCCGCTGGTGCCTTCTTGGGGAGCATGGATTCAAGGGTACGTTGCCCAGGCTCGGCAGTGCTGGGCTTGGAAGCGTCTTGAGTCTTCTTGCCCTTGACTTGCTGGGAAGAAGAAGCCGTAGCAGCGGTTTTCCCCTGCCGAGGTTGAGAGGACTCGGAAGATGCAGAGGAACTGGGCGCTGCTACTTTCGTTCCTAGACTCGGTGCCGGCGCTGATGTTTTCGCTGCCGGGGTTGGTGTTGCTGCAGATGCTGGAGTCGAGGTAGCTTTAGAGGCTGCTGGTTGTGGCGTCGCCGAGGTAGTGGCTGCCGTTGTTCTGGCTGGGCCAGTTTCCCCTGCCCTAGGATGATCCGGAGCGGCCGCAGAGCTTTCCGGAATGGGGCTCAGCGGACGTGACTCGTCGTCACGACGGGGCGAGGGGCTGGCCCGGAGAGGCGATGAGATACTGGACCCACTCTGAGGGACCTCCACCGGAGCCCTGTGAAATCAGGTAACGTCAGAAGGAAAATTACGACGAAGTAAGGAAGAGCGAGTTACAGAAGAAAGAAGGACTTACGCATCCGAGGTTTCGGCTGCTCTGGGTTTCCGAGCCCTTCGTGCTGGGGCCTTCTTACGCCTTTTAACGGGCTCGGAAGGTCCGGAGGAAGAGCTTGCTGAGGCCGCGCGCTTTTTCTTCGGCGCCACCGGAACTGGCTCGCCTGTGGCGAGGGGAGGATCCTCCTGGATATGGCCACCGGCGTGAGCTGATGGCGGAAAAGCAAAAGAAAGGGGGACAGCCTCAAATGGTTCAATTATCTCGATATCCGAGTAATCTTCATCATCGGGCCAATCTCTAGCAGAAGAGAAGTTACCCGTGGGTCGTTTCGTGGCGTCGGTCATGGGGAGGAACATCTCTTGGTCCGGCTCCTCCACGTCCGAAGTCTCCCGGTCCGGTGCCCACTTAAGGGTCGGATCCGTGCCGTCGTCGAGCGTTTGCTGAAGGAATAGCTGAGGAAAAGAGTAAACAGACGAATCAAAAATGCAACAATAACAGACAAGTAACTGGTCCGGGGTAAGGTTGCATAATGAAACTTACCATGGGAGGAAGCCGGTCACGGCAGAAATGCTCAATCCCCCAAGTCCAGTCAGAGGAGAAGTCCTTATGAGTGGTGAAGAGAGCCTTAACTCGGCGAAAGATCTCCGTGTTGTTCAGTTCGAAAGATGAAGTCCGGTTGGGATCGCAGTCGTAGCTCATATGGCACACCTTGTGGGTGCGCTTCTGGAGAGGGGAGATTCGGTTGCGCACGAAAGTGATCATCGCATCCTCGTTACGCAACCCGAGATCCTTCAGCTCCACGAACCTCTTATTCACTTGGTTGGCCAGGGCTATAGGTTTCCTCGGAACGGCGTCCCACAGATCCGTGTTTGGCGGACCCGGGGTATAAGGGAGCAACCGGATCAAATCTTCGGTGCCCGTGTTCCGGACGTAAAAGAACGTCCGGGCCCACCCTTTGCAGGATTCAAGCCCTATGACCCGGGGGAAAACTGAAAACCTCTGGGGTGAGATGGAGGCCGCTCCGAACTGAGTGAGACGCTTGTCCTCCGGGTCAGTGTGAATGTCAGGAATAACGTTGCGGCGAAGGGCGAAAAACCGGATCCACAGCTCCTTTGTGGGCCATAATCCGGCGTAGCCTTCAATCGTAGAGGCGAAGGCAGAGAGAGAAGTAATGGCATTGGCTAGAAGATGGTGCGGCTAGAGATGGTAGGTGCTGAGCCAATCATGGAAGAAATCACTCACTCGGAGTCCGAAGCCCCGTTGAAAATGAGACATGAACACAACGAACTCCCCGGGGTTGGGCGAAGGAGCTAGCTCGGCGGAGGCGAGGCGAGCGGCAACGCCGGCGGGAATGCATCTGGTTCGGTAGAGCCAGTCCAGATCGTCCTGGCAGACCCAGGAGCCGGCCCATGCGCCGCGGTCCGCAGCGGCGGCGTCCTCCTCCATCTCCTGCTCAGCAATGGCGAGCTCTTCTTCCGCCATCTGCTCCTCGAAGCCCTCGCTGGTGCTGGAGGCGGCGGGAGATAGTGGCTTGGATTGGCGAGGACCCGTAGCGGGGGATTGGCGTCGCAGTGATGGAGACGCAGAGGTGAAACGGAGAAGTGCGGAGGGCGACGCTGTTTTTTGGCAGTGCTGGCGGCGGTGCAGTCGCGAGGAAGACGAAGGAGAATAGCAGCTAGCAGAGGCGTGCGGAGGGGGAAAATCCCAAGGAACGCACCCCTCCGCTATTTAACCACCCCCATCAAAGGTGAGTGGGATCGCACCCTGTGGACCGGCCACACGCTGTGGCCATGTATTACCCGTCCGGACCAATCAGTGAGAAGCCACACGGAAGGCCACACGGCGGAAAGAATCATGTGACATGACGCACTGATGCGGTAAACGAGGGGGCAAGCGTGACGTGACGCGCACACAGCGATAACTGTCAATTACTGCGGCGGTTACTGTACCGTCCCTTAAAATAAGACAACATAATGATTACCCTTCACATGGGCTAGCGTACGAGAGAAGGAAGTAAGACCCGGATAGAGCTGTGGTAACCCGGCCGGCAAGTGAAAACTTGCAATGTGCGAAGGGAACGTAAATCCAAGCCGTCCGAGGTACAGAGGTAACTCGGCAAATAACGACAGGAGCGCAAGATGAAACCTGATGTGGCCTTAGAGGCCAAGGCGGCTAAGACCGCACCAGCTTCGGGGACTAATGTTGGGGGGATACCCCCGGGTAGGGTCACGTCGTGGTATAAAGGCCGAGTTAGCCGAGGTTCGGCAAGGCCAAAGCAGATGCTGGCCGGGTCACCTCAAGGTAGGCCAAATCACGGGGTAATCCGGACTTGGGGGCGTGTCGCCTAACTAGCCCTCATCCGACTTAAGCGGTAAGTCGGAAGCGTATGTCTAACCTGTATGCAGGAAAAGAGTGTGGCCGGATGAACCATCGTCCGGGTCGCAGTAACCTTCTAGGAGAAGGAAGGAATCTCGCTGGTCAAAAGGAGCCCCGGTACGCACTGCCTGAGCAAAGCGAGCAAGGACTGGACCACCGGGGCGTGGCCGACAAGCGTGACGACGCCCGTGTTAGCTGACGAGGGCGCTGCAGTGGCTCACGTAGCAAAAGCGTAGCTGACGTGGGGGAAAAAGCACCCCGGTCGGTTTACCACTTTGGGAGGGGGCATATTCTTAGGAATATGCCTCCACGTATGCCCTA
This sequence comes from Avena eriantha, assembly GCA_910589775.1. Lineage (NCBI taxonomy): Eukaryota > Viridiplantae > Streptophyta > Magnoliopsida > Poales > Poaceae > Avena > Avena eriantha. Next base: position 317,109,836 of record OU342746.1, read on the forward strand.
GGCTGAAACCGAGCCTCCCCTATAAAAGGGGGGCTAGGGCTTCAGTAGAGGGGGTGGGCAGTTTATTCTCTGGACATTTCTGTTAAGGTCTAGGGTTTCAGGTGAGGTCTGTGGGTGAGAGTAAGAGAGCTTATTCTTCCTCCTCTCGCCAATACAGCTCTAGGAGCACTTGTAACCTTGGAAGAAAATCAATACAAGTTCTGGTGTGGAGAATCACTTCGCTATCCCTCCCTGGATTCCCCTAGCGTGTATTAGTCCCCACCTTTAGCCTATACATGGCATCTGCCGTGACACCACCATGACACATGTCTTGGATGTACTTCGCTTGATTAATAAAGTTTCCTTCTCTAAGTTGTTTGATCTCGAATCCAAGAAAGAGCCGTAATTCCCCCATCATAGACATCTCAAACTTGTCAGTCATAAGCTTTGAAAATTCATCGTTAAAAGCTTTGTTAGTAGAACCAAAGATGATATCATCTACATATAGTTGGCATACGAAGAGCTCCCCCTTAACCTTCTTAGTAAAAAGAGTGGGGTCGATTTGCCCAACTTCGAAGCCACGATCTAACAAAAGCTCTTTAAGGTGCTCATACCACGCACGTGGGGCTTGTTTAAGGCCATAGAGTGCCTTATCGAGTTTGTAGACATGGTTCGGAAAGTTAGGATCCTCAAACCCCGAGGGTTGCTTTACGTATACCAACTCATGTAAAGGACCGTTAAGGAAGGCACTCTTGACGTCCATTTGCTGCAACTTAAAATTGTTATGAGCAGCATAAGCAAGTAGGATACGGATGGACTCAAGGCGAGCCACAGGAGCATAGGTCTCGCCGAAGTCGATGCCCTCAACTTGGGAGTACCCTTGTGCCACAAGTCTTGCCTTATTCCTCACAACAATGCCATGCTCATCTTGCTTGTTCTTGAAAATCCACTTGGTGCCGATAACATTGCGGCACTCTTTGGGTTTCTCCACTAGTTTCCAGACTTTGTTGCGCTCGAAATTATTCAATTCTTCATGCATAGCAACAACCTAGTCTGGGTCTTCAAGAGCTTCAAAGACCTTCTTAGGTTCCACCATGGAGATATGAGCTTGATGCTCACCAAAACTGGCCAATTCTCTTCTTGTAGAAACCCTTCGTCGAAGATCACCAACAACCTTGTCGAGAGTGTGACCCCTCAACTCAAGGTTACAATCAGCCCGAGCCTTGCGATGAAGTTCAATAAGTTTGTTGTCTCTTGGAGGAGGAGATTCATCACTTGAGTCTTCATTGGAAGCATATTCTCCGCCTTGATCAGTAACTGGAACATCAGTAGCAGGTGGTGGAGATGCATGCCCTTGAGGTGACTCCGTAGCCGTAGCAGGAGGCTGCAGAACTGGAGAGTCAGGGCCAGATAATCCGGCCGATGGAGAGGCTGGAAAATCCGGCCTGGGAGTACTTGCAGCAGCTTCATCAGGAAGCCTGGGACTTGCTTGAACTGGCGAGGAGCCGGATAATCTGGGGCTAGCCGGAAAATCCGACATGGAGCTTGTGTTGATATCTTCACCACCAGGAGCAGCATGGTCAGCTGGAGCGGGGTGAACAGATAATCCGGTGTCAACCGGAAAATCCGGCCTGGAGCTTTTTGGAGCATCTTGACCTTCAGCAGTTGATGGAGATGGTGTAGAAGTTGCCCCCGTGGTTGGAGCATGTAGAGTATGTGTCGATGAGGGCTCTATATGAGTAGAGCATTGTCCTTCCCGGTCCGCCACAAGGGGTTCCTCAATGGGGCGGAAGAATCCCACGCCCATTCTTCTTATGGCATCTTGGGGTATTTCAACATCTGCATCACAAACACCAACTTGCTCCGCACGGGAACCATCATTTTCCTCGAACACCACACTACAAGATTCTACAACAGTTCCGGAGAGCTTATTGTAGACTCTATAAGTGTGGGATTCGGGACCATAACCAACAAAAATACCTTCTAAAGCCTTAGATTCAAACTTAGATAAACGAACTCCTTTAATAAGAAAGAAACACTTACACCCGAATACTCAAAAGTATGAGATGTTTGGCTTGTTACCGGTAAGTATTTCATACGGAGTCTTGTCCAAGATCTTGCGGAGGTATAAACGGTTGGATGAATGACAAGCCGTAGAGATTGCTTCAGCCCAGAAGTTATATGGAGATTTAAATTCGGCTAACATTGATCTTGCCATGTCCATTAGAGTTCGATTCTTCCTCTCGGCTACACCATTTTGTTGAGGGGTGTACGCAGCGGAATATTGATGTCTTATCCCCTCTTCAATTAGGAACTCATTTAAGGTGTAGTTCTTGAACTCCGAGCCGTTATCAATCCTTATAGCCAGAATGGGGACGTTGTGTCGATGTTGAACCTCGTTGGTGAAGTCGATGACAGTTTGCTGAGTTTCACTCTTCAACTTGAAGAAATAAACCCAAGTGTATCTTGAGTAATCATCAACAATCACTAGACAATACTTCTTCCCACCGAGGCTTGCATGAGATGGAGGTCCGAAGAGGTCCACATGAAGGAGCTCCAAAATCCTTTTTGAAGAGATAATGGTTTTCCTTCAATGAGGTGAATCATGCATTTTCCCTTCAACACACGCCCTGCAAACACGATCTTTGGCAAAAGAGACATTTTCTTTTAGTCCAAGAATGTGGCCACCCTTGTGGAGACTTTGCAAAGTTCTCATATTGATGTGGGCTAGTCGGCGATGCCATAGCCAGCCCGCGTCAGCCTTTCCGAAGAGACACATCGGGCCTGTAGTGGTTTTCCCCGAAAAGTCCACCACATACAGGTCGATTTCGACATATCCCACGAAAGCGACTTTTAGAGACTTGCTCCACAAGAGTACCACTAAATCAGCATCAATGTAAACTGCAAAGCCCATCTTACCAAGGGCACAAACTGAAAGTAAGTTATACCCTAGGGTCTCAACAAGCATGACGTCCACGAGAGAGATATCGTGAGCCACCACAACTTTGCTGAGACCCAATACCTCAGATTTTGACTTGTCACCATAGGAGACGGTAATGTGATCAAGTTTTAGCCACATCTCCGTGATGATCTCCTTGCTTCCGGTCATATGACTCGTACAACCGCTATCGAGTACCCATTTAGAACCACCAGAAGCATAGCCCTGCAAGAAAATTACTTCTTGGTTTTAGGTACCCATTTTTCAATGGGTCCTCTCATGTTAGTAACAAGGGTCTTGGGAACCCAAATAGACCAAGGAATGTAACAATCATAAGGCCCTACATAACTAGCATAAACATCACCATAACAATCACAATATAGTTCAAAGTTAGGATTGTTGATCCCTGCAAAAGCATCATGATTAGTCTTGTTATTGCTATTGTTGCTAGTCTTCGATTGAGCAGTCTTGTTCTTGTTCTTCTTCTTGTTTTTCTTGCTCTTTGTCTTGGGTATGTAACCAAGACCTTCTTTACTATTGTTTGTCCTTTGCCTGCTCAGTATCTCATCAATAACCCCTTTACCTTTGTGTTGAAAACTTCTTGCAAGACCTTCTTTTCCAAAGGATGAAGAGGAGGTACTTGGCACATCATACTGTTTCAATTGAGTTTGGAGCTGGTCATGAGACTCATTTAGATTAGAATGATCATTCTTCGATGCCTTGTGAGCACTTTCAAGATTATCAAACTTATCCAAAAGTCTAGCATGAACAGCCCCAAAATCAATCTTCTCTTTCTTTAGTTTCTTTACCTTGGCAAGAGCATGGTCACGTTCTTTAATGAGCTGAGCTACAGCTTCTTCTTGTGACCCCTCAAGGGATTCGAGTCTTTCTTCCAAAGAAACTCGAGCTTCCTCTTCCTCTTCTAAGGCATTCTTCAAAGAAGTTATCTCCAAGGCATCTTCTCTTTCAATTCTGCCCTTTTCTTCAAGGAGATCTTCGGCCTGAGCAAGTTGACTCATAAGAGCATCAAAATGGAGTTTGTGCTCACCTTGTAGGTTAGTGAAAAAGGTATCCAAGGCAATAACTTCTTCTTTCATTACAAGATTGTCATGATCATCCATATCCAAAATTATGTTAGTCTTAGGAAATGAAGAGCTAGAAGTTGATACCTCGGATCCTCTTACCATTAGGCGAGTGGCGTTGTTGTTGATGGCGTTCTCGTTTGGTGAGTCGAAGAGAGAGGAGGGAGTCGATGTGGTGGCTATAGCAGCCACTTCGCGGGAACTATCCTCATCCTCTTCATCTTCACTTGCGGAGGAGTATTCCTCTTGAGCTACAAGGACAATCTTGGGTTGCTTCTTGAAAGGGCCATTCTTCTTAATAAACGGCTTCTTCTTAGGAGCTTTAGATTTCTCTTTAAGAATGAGCCTGCCACCATTGTCTTCTCTACTTTGATAAGGACACTCGGCAACAAAGTGCATAGTTGAAGCAAGTTCTCAGTCTTGGGCCACTTTCTCTTCTTCCATTTGACCCGTTCTTGCGCTCAAGGTCAGACTTGGCTTTGGCAGGGTCCTTCCAAAAGTTCCTTGCATAGAATGCCATGTACTCACCATGAGCACGTTTGACCTCATCAGGGCAGTCCATGGATACCCCTTCAAAAGCTTCTTCATCTTCCTCTTACTCAACAACATTGGCTTTGAGAGCTACATTGACACCCTTTTGCATTCCAATGGCCCGAGCACGGGCATCTTCAGCATTCTTTGCCGCCACCTTGAATGACGCCATTTCTTGCATGACTTCATTGGATGTCATTTGATGATAGTTGTGTCTACCTTGCAGGCTCTTCAAATCCGTTGGCTCGAAAGGCATTAAGGCACTCACATACTTTCTTTTTATCCATGCATCATCAATGTGAGTGGCCCCATGCTTCCAAAATGTTGTTGCGATGCCCTTGAGTCTTCTATACATGTCCTCATGGTTTTCACCATCCAACATGTAGAATCCCTCAGCTTCATTACTAAGAGCATCATACCTGTTTCTTCTCATGCTTTCATTTCCAACGAAAAGGTCCGTAAGAGCATCCCACGCCTCTTTAGCTATGTTGAGATGTTCAATGTGTGGCATGTCCTTGGGACCCACACCCAGCTATATCATGTGGAGGGCGGTGGCATTCAACTGGCTATCCACAACTTCCCTTCTCGTTAGATTGGTTTGATCTCCAATATGAAGACCTTCTTCAATAATCCTCCACAATTCAATAGAGGAGCTGCAAACATGAGATTTCATTAGGAATTGCCATTGGTTAAAAGAAGATGTAGTGAGCTTGGGTGGATCACCCCTATTGTTTATATGAGGATGAGGGATAGGTGGGTCGGGGGAATATACGTGGCGAACCTCACTATATTCCTCCTTACCATTTCCCTTTTTGGAGGTGGAGCCATTTGGTTTGTCACCTTCCACATCATCATCCTTCGATCCGGTGTTACCCTTTTCCTTAGATGATGGTGTGGGAACCTCATAGGAGGATGGAGATGGGGCTATGCATGATGTGAGGCGAGCAATCATTTGATTCATCTCCTCCATCTTGGCCTCAAAGGATTTCAACAAGGTTGTTTCCAACGACTTGAGATCATCCATTGTGACCTTATCCATAGCCTCATTTCCATCATCCTTGGTACCCATACTACTCTTAGGCGGTTAAGCCCGAATTAAGAGCCGGGGCTCTAATACCAATTGAAATGGATCGTATGGGCACCTAGAGGGGGGGGTGAATAGGTGCTACACCAATTTTTAATTCTTTTTCAATTTTAGGCTTAGCACAAAGGGTAAATTCTCTAGAAAGACTATTGAGTGGAATTTCCCTATATGCAAACCTATCTACTAGCGAGTAAAGAGCGAGTGGAAGAGGAACGAGTAAACCGAAGTGCAGCACGCGGATACACAAGATTTGTTTGACCGCAGTTCCTTCCTTGTTAAGGGAAGTACGTCTGCGTTGGAGGGGTGGGCGGTACTAAGACCACCACGCCACAAAAGGCCTCACCCTGTTCTCCGATGGATCTCGCCACAACAGGCCTGATCCACCTTCCACTATAGGTACCCTTCGAGGCGGCACCGGCGCCTTTACACAACTAGCGGGGCAACAACTCCACAACAACTTGGAGGCTCCCGAAATGACAACAAGCTGCCACAAAAACAAACTTATCAAATACAATAAACAAGATCTAGGTATTGACAAGAATACTAGATCAGGGATTTCTCCAAGTGAATGGAGAGGAGTTGAAGCGCTTGATTCTTGATGATGATGATGAACTTCTCCTCCTTCAATTCCACCAAAGATCAAGACCTTCCGGTGGTTGAAGTGGGAGATCGAGATTTAGATCTCTTGCACAAGGTCTGGTCAAATTCGAATGAATCAAGAGTTCTAAAGGTTGGAGAAGAAGGGGTATTTATAACCCCCTTCAGAAATCAGCCGTTGCAACCTTTGGGGGCCGGATTATCCGGTCTGGGGAAACTCCGCCCCAGACTCGGAATATCCGCTAGATAATCCACCCTCCTCTCCGAGCGTCACGCCAAGCTTGCCCTTGATCAACTTCCGGGGGCCAGATTATCCGGCCCAGTGTGAAGGACGAATTATCCGGCCTGGGGAAGAAAAACCGCCCCAGTTCGGATTTTCCGGGAGAATGTGGTACATGTAGACACTCAGGGTACATGTATCACCTAAGAAAAGTGGTACATGTAGACACTCAAATTCTTCCCCGGGTATTTAGGCCCTGGAATGACAAGCGATAGGAATATGGTATTCCTCTGCATTAGAACTCCGAGAGGGAGATTGAGCGGAATAAAAAACACGGGCCAACAGCTGTAAGAGGCGGTCGACATACCATATGGATTGAATCCATCAGTTGCTATCGCAATTCTGACATTCCGAGCCTCACTTGCAAATGTCTTGTGTTTTGCATCGAAGTTCTTCCATGCCTTACCATCAGATGGATGTCCCTTCATTTCATGTCCGTGCTCGTCATGGCATCTCTTCCCTATCTTGTGCCACTTCATCTGTGTGGCAGACTCCTCGGTCATGTAAAGCCGGTGGATTCTTTTTATGAATGGGAGATAAGGAAGAATCTAAACGGCGACATTTTTTTGTGCCATCTGACCATCACGTCCCTTTCTCTCATGATACCTAGAGGCCCCACACTTGCTGAAGTACTTGTCATCCTCAAACTGTTTCCAAAACAAAAGGCAACCTACTGGACAACAATCTATCTTTACATAACCCATGGTGAGCACTTTCATCATTTTCCGGCATTCGTACATGCTTTTAGGTAGACAATGCCCTTTGGGCAACATGTTACTATACGTAAAAAATTATGTTCAAAGCTTGCTCGGGTGGTGGCGTACTTGGACTTGTCGGCTAGTATTTGCGAGATGGCATCGAGTTGAGACACTTTCGCACCCGGATATAGAGGCCTTTTAGCCGAGGCCATCATATCAAAGAAGGCCTTCGTTGTTGCCTCCGGTTCCTCTGGTTCCTTCGGTTCTGGCAGTTCCTCCTGTGGAGGTGGCAAATCTGGCATGTCGGCATCACGAAGATCCTCTAGCAAGTTTCTAATCACATCATCCTCAAAGCCATCGATCCGCTGTCGCATCACCTCGGCTCCATCACATTCGTACTAAGAAAAGTCGACCGAAGGCTCGTAGTCAAGCATATACCCATACTGCCATAGGTGTTTACTCATATCATCCTTTGTCTGACGACGAAGCCTCATACAATTAACACAAGGACACCTTGCACGAACTACCTTTGAACCACGCGCTAACTCCTTCACTAGAAAATTGGTCTTCCATACCCACTCCTCTGTTCTTTCAAGCGCATTAGTACGACCACTGTACATCCAACCATTACTAGCCATCCTCTGTTCATCGGGAGCCACAATACAAATATAACATTTCATTTTAATTAATGACATCAAACTAAATACACAAATCTTGCGTTGTTATTCCATGCATACACCTAACATGTCTAATAGGAAAAGATATGTCCTAATCCCATCCGAAGATGCGTAGATTGGATACGTTCTCCACGGTCTACCCCGAACTGAGACAAAATTTCGGCAGCACCTCCCCGTTGTTCTCCCGATACAAGTCTTGACAAAAATGCTGAGAGGATGTGCATCCGGAGAACAACTTGGGGGTGCCGCCGAAATCCTGCCTCGGTTCGGGGTAGACCGTGGAGAACATATCCAGTCTACACATCCTCCGGCTGTCCAAAAAACGTGGACAATCCAAAAGAGTTACAGTTTTAAATATGCGATCGAATGTATATTTATTCGTGTAACCCTTTCGAACGGGAGACGCCTAGGTTTCACGACTGACTTGGTGATCTAGACAAGAAAATAAAACCTAGGTACATTACAAGATGGGCGCAAGATTTATACCCTTGAAGCGTGAGTGAATAGTCAAGGAAGGTCGAGGAGCAGAACGGCGACCTCTCTGATGGCAACGTCCAGGACGGCGTCAGGATCTAATTTGCAGGGTGGTGACGACCTCCAGGACGTCAACCTCTCCGACGGGGCCTAGTGTCCACCTCAAAGTCTACAGATTGCAAACACAAATAAATTAACCTATTTAGCTCACATAATTTATCTAAACTACCTAAAACTATCATATATACTAACTTAACTACCTAAAACAGAGAACAAAGAAGAGGATTTACCTGCAGGGAGCGCTCCGGCGAGGTGGTGTTGCAGGGAGCGCTCCGGCGAGGTGGTGATGCAGGGAGTTGGCAGTGTAGGGGGCCCTCCTCCTCACCCGAAGCTCATTGTTGCAGGGGAGGACAACAGGGACGGGAGCAGCCGGACCTGCAGGGAGGGTCAGGGACGGGGGGAGCTGGGCAACGGGGGTAGCCGGACCTGCAGAGAACGGTGGTGAGGCGGCGCCGGACCAGGACCAGGGCGATAGGGGCAGCTGACCGGGTCGGCGATGGTGAGAGCCGGCCGCGGCGGGCGGGGTTAGAGACGGGGGAGCTGGCGATGTGGCGGTCGCACGGCTTGGGGTGAGGGGGTGGTCAACGGCGGCGGTGGCACGGGGTTGGCCGTGGCGGCGGCGGCAATGTGGGGTTGGTGGTGGTGGTGGCAATTCGGCGCGGGGTTGGAGATGCTAGGGATTGGAAATGAGTGGAGGAGGAGAGAGGGGCTCGGGCTAGGCCGCTTTGGGCCAACCAAAAGAAAGTCCTGCGCTGACGGCATTGCCATCGGCATAGGCTCTCTGCTTTTTCCAAAAGCATATAGGCCTACGCCGACAGCATTGCCGTCGACACAGCCCTCTGTTTTTTTAATTCCAATAAGATCACATAGATATACTTATTTTATTTTCTATTTGCTCCTACTTAATATATTTCACAGCCACCTAGGGTTTCGCTAGAAAAGCCCACTGGAACTTGCACGTGGACCTAGTATATGTGTCCAAGTGTGGTGGAAGGTCCAGGAATGCAATGTCTAGATCCCCGGTCTGACCTTCTTCACATGCGTGCGATAACACTTAGTAGATTCCTGGACGTGTAGGGGTAACAGTCCCGATGCGGGTATACCGGGGGGCTAGCATGTGCTATAAGGTACCAACATTTGTTTTCCATGTAGATATGACCTAAACAAAGCTAAACCAACAAAAAAGCGCGTTGTCTTAACCTCGTACAAAGAAAGCTATAGGGGTAGACCTGCGGGCCCCACCAACTAGGGTTTCGCTGGAAAAGGACCGCCGGAGCTCCGGAATCCCACTGTAACTTGCACGTAGACCTAGTATATGTGTCCAGGTGTGGTGGAAGGTCCATGGATGCAATGTCTAGATCCCCGGTCTGACCTTCTTCACATGCGTGCGATAACACTTAGAAGATTCCTAGACGTGTAGGGGTAACAGACCCGCTGCGGGTATACCGGGGGGCTAGCATGTGCTATAAGATCCAAACCTTTGTTTTCCATGTACATATGACCTAAACAAAGCTAAACCAACAAAAAAGCGCGTTGTCTGAACCTCGTACTAAGAAAGCTACAGGGGTAGACCCGCGTGCGATAACCATTAGTACATTCCTAGACGTGTAGGGGTAACAGTCCCGCTGCGGGTATACCGGGGGGCTGGCATGTGCTATAAGCTCCCAACCTCTGTTTTCCATGTAGATATGACCTAAACAAAGCTAAACCAACAAAAAAGCGCGTTGTCTGAACCTCGTACAAAGAAAGCTACAGGGGTAGACCCGCGGGCCCCACCGACTAGGGTTTCACTAGAAAAGGACCGCCGGAGCTCCGGAATCCCACTGGAACTTGCACGTGGACCTAGTATATGTGTCCAAGTGTGGTGGAACTTTCATGGATGCAATGTCTAGTCCCCGGTCTTACCTTCTTCACATGCGTGCGATAACACTTAGTAGATTCCTGGACGTGTAGGGGTAACAGTCCTGCTGCAGGTATACCGGGGGGCTAGCCTGTGCTATAGGGTCCCAACCTTTGTTTTCCATGTATATATGACCTAAAAAAAGCTAAACCAACAAAAAAATGTGTTGTCTGAACCTCGTACTAAGAAAGCTACAGGGGTAGACCCGCGTGCGATAACACTTAGTAGATTCCTGGACGTGTAGGGGTAAAAGTCCCGCTGCGGGTATACCGGGGGGCTAGCATGTGCTATAAGGTCCCAACCTTTGTTTTCCATGTAGATATGACCTAAGCAAAGCTAAACCAACAAAAAAGCGCGTTGTCTTAACCTCGTACAAAGAAAACTACGTGGGTAGACCCACGGGCCCAACCAACTAGGGTTTCGATGGAATAGGACCGCCGGAGCTCCGGAATCCCACTGTAACTTGCACGTGGACCTTGTATATGTGTCCAAGTGTGGTGGAAGGTCCATGGATGCAATGTCTAGATCCCCGGTCTGACCTTCTTCACATGCGTGCGATAACACTTTGTAGATTCCTGGATGTGTAGGGGTAATAGTCCCGCTGCGGGTATACCGGGGGGGCTAGCATGTGCTATAAGGTCCCAACCTTTGTTTTCCATGTAGATATGACCTAAACAAAGCTGAACCAACAAAAAAGCGCGTTGTCTGAACCTCGTACTAAGAAAGCTACAGGGGTAGACCCGCGTGCGATAACACTTAGTAGATTCCTGGACGTGTAGGGGTAATAGTCCCGCTGCGGGTATACCGGGGGGCTAGCATGTGCTATAAGGTCCCAACCTCAGTTTTCCATGTAGATATGACCTAAACAAAGCTAAACCAACAAAAAAGCGCGTTGTCTAAACCTCGTACAAAGAAAGCTACAAGGGTAGACCCGCGGGCCCCACCGACTAGGGTTTCACTAGAAAAGGACCGCCGGAGCTCCGGAATCCCACTGGAAGTTGCACGTGGACCTAGTATATGTGTCCAAGTGTGGTGTAAGGTCCATGGGTGCAATGTCTAGATCCCCGGTCTGACCTTCTTCACATGTGTGCGATAACACGTAGTAGATTCCTGGACGTGTAGGGGTAACAATCCCGCTGCGGGTATACCGGGGGGCTACCATGTGTTATAAGGTCCCAACCTTTGTTTTCCATGTAGATAAGACCTAAATAAAGCTAAACCAACAAAAAAACGCGTTGTCTGAACGTCGTACTAAGAAAGCTAGAGAGGTAGACCCGCGTGCGATAACACTTAGTAGATTCCTGGACGTGTAGGGGTACAGTCCAGCTGCATGTGTACCGGGGGGCTAGCATGTGCTATAAGGTCCCAACCTTTGTTTTCCATGTCGATATGACCTAAAAAAAGCTAAACCAACAAAAAAGCGTGTTGTCTGAACCTCGTACAAAGAAAGCTACAGGGCTAGACCCGCGGGCCCCACTGACTAGGGTTTCGCTGGAAAAGGACCGCCAGAGCTCCGGAATCCCACTAGAACTTGCACGTGGACCTAGTATATGTGTCCAAGTGTGGTGGAAGGTCCATGGGTGCAATGTCTAGATCCCCGGTCTGACCTTCTTCACATGCGTGCGATAACACTTTGTAGATTCCTGGACGTGTAGGGGTAATAGTCCTGCTGCGGGTATACCGGGGGGGCTAGCATGTCCTATAAGGTCCCAACCTTTGTTTTCCATGTAGATATGACCTAAACAAAGATGAACCAACAAAAAAGCGCGTTGTCTGAACCTCGTACTAAGAAAGCTACAGGGGTAGACCCGCGTGCGATAACACTTAGTAGATTCCTGGACGTGTAGGGGTAATAGTCCCGCGGCGGGTATACCGGGGGGCTAGCATGTGCTATAAGGTCCCAACCTCTGTTTTCCATGTAGATATGACCTAAACAAAGCTAAACCAACAAAAAAGCGTGTTGTCTGAACCTCGTACAAAGAAAGCTACAAGGGTAGACCCGCGGGCCCCACCGACTAGGGTTTCACTAGAAAAGGACCGCCGGAGCTCCGGAATCCCACTGGAAGTTGCACGTGGACCTAGTATATGTGTCCAAGTGTGGTGGAAGGTCCATGGGTGCAATGTCTAGATCCCCGGTCTGACCTTCTTCACATGTGTGTGATAACACTTAGTAGATTCCTGGACGTGTACGGGTAACAGTCTCGCTGCGGGTATACCGGGGGGGTAGCATGTGCTATAAGGTCCTAACCTTTGTTTTCCATGTATATATGACCTAAACAAAGCTAAACCAACAAAAAAGCGCATTGTCTGAACCTCGTACAAAGAAAGCTACAGGGGTAGACCCACGTGCGATAACACTTAGTAGATTCCTGGACGTGTAGGGGTAATAGTCCCGCTGCGGGTATACCGGGGGGCTAGCATGTGCTATAAGGTCCCAACCTTTGTTTTCCATGTCGATATGACCTAAAAAAAGCTAAACCAACAAAAAAGCGTGTTGTCTGAACCTCGTACAAAGAAAGCTACAGGGCTAGACCCGCGGGCCCCACTGACTAGGGTTTGCTGGAAAAGGACCGCCAGAGCTCCGGAATCCCACTAGAACTTGCACGTGGACCTAGTATATGTGTCCAAGTGTGGTGGAAGGTCCGTGGGTGCAATGTCTAGATCCCCGGTCTGACCTTCTTCACATGCGTGCGATAACACTTTGTAGATTCCTGGACGTGTAGGGGTAATAGTCCCGCTGCGGGTATACCGGGGGGGCTAGCATGTCCTATAAGGTCCCAACCTTTGTTTTCCATGTAGATATGACCTAAACAAAGATGAACCAACAAAAAAGAGCGTTGTCTGAACCTCGTACTAAGAAAGCTACAGGGGTAGACCCGCGTGCGATAACACTTAGTAGATTCCTGGACGTGTAGGGGTAATAGTCCCGCTGCGGGTATACCGGGGGGCTAGCATGTGCTATAAGGTCCCAACCTCTGTTTTCCATGTAGATATGACCTAAACAAAGCTAAACCAACAAAAAAGCGCGTTGTCTGAACCTCGTACAAAGAAAGCTACAAGGGTAGACCCGCGGGCCCCACCGACTAGGGTTTCACTAGAAAAGGACCGCCGGAGCTCCGGAATCCCACTGGAAGTTGCACGTGGACCTAGTATATGTGTCCAAGTGTGGTGGAAGGTCCATGGGTGCAATGTCTAGATCCCCGGTCTGACCTTCTTCACATGTGTGTGATAACACTTAGTAGATTCCTGGACGTGTACGGGTAACAGTCTCGCTGCGGGTATACCGGGGGGTAGCATGTGCTATAAGATCCTAACCTTTGTTTTCCATGTATATATGACTTAAACAAAGCTAAACCAACAAAAAAGCGCATTGTCTGAACCTCGTACAAAGAAAGCTACAGGGGTAGACCCGCGTGCGATAACACTTAGTAGATTCCTGGACGTGTAGGGGTAATAGTCCCGCTGCGGGTATACCGGGGGGCTAGCATGTGCTATAAGGTCCCAACCTTTGTTTTCCATGTCGATATGACCTAAAAAAAGCTAAACCAACAAAAAAGCGTGTTGTCTGAACCTCGTACAAAGAAAGCTACAGGGCTAGACCCGCGGGCCCCACTGACTAGGGTTTCGCTGGAAAAGGACCGCCAGAGCTCCGGAATCCCACTAGAACTTGCACGTGGACCTAGTATATGTGTCCAAGTGTGGTGGAAGGTCCATGGGTGCAATGTCTAGATCCCCGGTCTGACCTTCTTCACATGCGTGCGATAACACTTTGTAGATTCCTTGACGTGTAGGGGTAATAGTCCCGCTGCGGGTATACCGGGGGGGCTAGCATGTGCTATAAGGTCCCAACCTTTGTTTTCCATGTAGATATGACCTAAACAAAGCTGAACCAACAAAAAAGCGCATTGTCTGAACCTCGTACTAAGAAAGCTACAGGGGTAGACCCGCGTGCGATAACACTTAGTAGATTCCTGGACGTGTAGGGGTAATAGTCCCGCTGCGGGTATACCGGGGGGCTAGCATGTGCTATAAGGTCCCAACCTCTGTTTTCCATGTAGATATGACCTAAACAAAGCTAAACCAATAAACAAGCGCGTTGTCTGAACCTCGTACAAAGAAAGCTACAAGGGTAGACCCGCGGGCCCCACCGACTAGGGTTTCACTAGAAAAGGACCGCCGGAGCTCCGGAATCCCACTGGAAGTTGCACGTGGACCTAGTATATGTGTCCAAGTGTGGTGGAAGGTCCATGGGTGCAATGTCTAGATCCCCGGTCTGACCTTCTTCACATGTGTGTGATAACACTTAGTAGATTCCTGGACGTGTACGGGTAACAGTCTCGCTGCGGGTATACCGGGGGGTAGCATGTGCTATAAGGTCCTAACCTTTGTTTTCCATGTATATATGACCTAAACAAAGCTAAACCAACAAAAAAGCGCATTGTCTGAACCTCGTACTAAGAAAGCTACAGGGGTAGACCCGCGTGCGATAACACTTAGTAGATTCCTGGACGTGTAGGGGTAATAGTCCCGCTGCGGGTATACCGGGGGGCTAGCATGTGCTATAAGGTCCCAACCTCTATTTTCCATGTAGATATGACCTAAACAAAGCTAAACCAACAAAAAAGCGTGTTGTCTGAACCTCGTACAAAGAAAGCTACACGGGTAGACCCGCGGGCCCCACCGACTAGGGTTTCACTGGAAAAGGACCGCCAGAGCTCCGGAATCCCACTGGAACTTGCACGTGGACCTAGTATATGTGTCCAAGGGTGGTGGAAGGTCCATGGGTGCAATGTCTAGATCCCCGGTCTGACCTTCTTCACATGCGTGCGATAACACTTAGTAGATTCCTAGACGAGTAGGGGTAACAGTCCCGCTGCGGGTATACCGGGGGGCTAGCATGTGCTATAAGGTCCCAACCTTTAATTTCCATGTATATATGACCTAAACAAAGCTAAACCAACAAAAAAGCGCATCGTCTGAACCTCGTACTAAGAAAGCTACAGGGGTAGACCCGCGTGCGATAACACTTAGTAGATTCCTAGACGTGTAGGGGTAATAGTCCCGCTGCGGGTATACCGGGGGGCTTGCATGTGCTATAAGGTCCCAACCTCTGTTTTCATGTAGATATGACCTAGACAAAGCTAAACCAACAAAAAAGCACGTTGTCTGAACCTCGTACAAAGAAAGCTACACGGGTAGACCCGCGGGCCCCACCGACTAGGGTTTCGCTGGAAAAGGACCGCCGGAGCTCCGGAATCCCACTGGAATTTGCACGTGGACCTAGCATATGTGTCCAATTATGGTGGAAGGTCCATGGGTGCAATGTCAAGATCCCCGGTCTGACCTTCTTCACATGTGTGCGATAACACTTAGTAGATTCCTCGACGTGTAGGGGTAACAATCCCGCTGCAGGTATATCGGGGGGCTACCATGTGTTATAAGGTCCCAACCTTTGTTTTCCATGTAGATATGACCTAAACAAAGCTAAACCAACAAAAAAGCGCGTTGTCTTAACCTCGTACTAAGAAAGCTAGAGAGGTAGACCCGCGTGCGATAACACCTAGTAGATTCCTGGACGTGTAGGGGTAACAGTCCAACTGCATGTATACCGGGGGGCTAGCATGTGCTATAAGGTCCCAACCTTTGTTTTCCATGTAGATATGACCTAAACAAAGCTAAACCAACAAAAAAGCGCGTTGTCTGAACCTCGTACAAAGATAGCTACACGGGTAGACCCGGGGGCCCCACCGACTAGGGTTTCACTGGAAAAGGACCGCCAGAGCTCCGGAATCCCACTGGTACTTGCACGTGGACCTAGTATATGTGTCCAAGGGTGGTGGAAGGTCCATGGGTGCAATGTCTAGATCCCCGGTCTGACCTTCTTCACATGCGTACGATAACACTTAGTAGATTCCTGGACGTGTAGGGGTAACAGTCCCGCTGCGGGTATACCGGGGGGCTAGCATGTGCTATAAGGTCCCAACCTTTAATTTCCATGTATATATGACCTAAACAAAGCTAAACCAACAAAAAAGCGCCTCGTCTGAACCTCGTACTAAGAAAGCTACAGGGGTAGACCCGCGTGCGATAACACTTAGTAGATTCCTAGACGTGTAGGGGTAATAGTCCCGCTGCGGGTATACCGGGGGGCTTGCATGTGCTATAAGGTCCCAACCTCTGTTTTCATGTAGATATGACCTAGACAAAGCTAAACCAACAAAAAAGCACGTTGTCTGAACCTCGTACAAAGAAAGCTACACGGGTAGACCCGCGGGCCCCACCGACTAGGGTTTCGCTGGAAAAGGACCGCCGGAGCTCCGGAATCCCACTAGAATTTGCACGTGGACCTAGCATATGTGTCCAATTATGGTGGAAGGTCCATGGGTGCAATGTCAAGATCCCCGGTCTGACCTTCTTCACATGTGTGCGATAACACTTAGTAGATTCCTCGACGTGTAGGGGTAACAATCCCGCTGCAGGTATATCGGGGGGCTACCATGTGTTATAAGGTCCCAACCTTTGTTTTCCATGTAGATATGACCTAAACAAAGCTAAACCAACAAAAAAGCGCGTTGTCTTAACCTCGTACTAAGAAAGCTAGAGAGGTAGACCCGCGTGCGATAACACCTAGTAGATTCCTGGACGTGTAGGGGTAACAGTCCAACTGCATGTATACCGGGGGGCTAGCATGTGCTATAAGGTCCCAACCTTTGTTTTCCATGTAGATATGACCTAAAAAAAGCTAACCAACAAAAACGCGTGTTGTGTGAACCTTGTACAAAGAAAGCTACAGGGCTAGACCCGCGGGCCCCATCGACTAGGGTTTCGTTGGAAAAGGACCGCCAGAGCTCCATAATCGCACTAGAACTTGCACATGGACCTAGTATATGTGTCCAAGTGTGGTGGAAGGTCCATTGATGCAATGTCTAGATCCCCGGTCTGACCTTCTTCACATGCGTGCGATAACACTTAGTAGATTCCTGGACGTGTAGGGGTAACAGTCCCACTGCGGGTATACCGGGGGGCTAGCATGTGCTATAAGGTCCCAACCTTTGTTTTCCATGTAGATATGTACTAAACAAAGCTAAACCAACAAAAAAGCGTGTTGTATGAACCTCGTACTAAGAAAGTTATAGGGATAGACCCACGAGCGATAACACTTAGTAGATTCCTGGACGTGTAGGGGTAACAGTCCCGCTGCGGGTATACCGGGGGGGCTAGCATGTGCTATAAGGTCCCAACCTTTGTTTTCCATGTAGATATGAGCTAAACAAAGCTAAACTAACAAAAAGCGCGTTGTCTGAACCTCGTACAAAGAAAGCTACACGGGTAGACCCGCGGGCCCCATTGACTAGGGTTTCGCTGGAAAAGGACCGTCGGAGCTCCGGAATCTCACTGGAACTTGCACGTGGACCTAGTATATGTGTCCAAGTGTGGTGGAAGGTCCATGGGTGCAATGTCTAGATCCCCGGTCTGACCTTCTTCACATGCATACGATAACACTTAGTAGATTCCTGGACGTGTAGGGGTAACAGTCCCGCTGCGGGTATACCGGGGGGCTAGCATGTGCTATAAGGTCCCAACCTTTGTTTTCCTTGTAGATATGACCTAAACAAAGCTAAACTGACAAAAAAAGCGTATTGTCTGAACGTCGTACTAAGAAGGCTACAGGGGTAGACCCGCGTGCGATAACACTTAGTAGATTCCTGGACGTGTAGGGGTAACAGTCCCGCTGCGGGTATACCGGGGGGCTAGCATGTGCTATAAGGTCCCAACCTCTGTTTTCCATGTAGATATGACCTAAACAAAGCTAAACCAACAAAAAAGCGCGTTGTCTAAACCTCGTACAAAGAAAGCTACACGGGTAGACCCGCGGGCCCCACCGACTAGGGTTTCACTAGAAAAGGACCGCCGGAGCTCCGGAATCCCACTGGAACTTGCACGTGGACCTAGTATATGTGTCCAAGTGTGGTGGAAGTTCCATGGGTGCAATGTCTAGATCCCCGGTCTGACCTTCTTCACATGTGTGCGATAACACTTAGTAGATTCCTGGACGTGTAGGGGTAACATTCCCGCTGCGGGTATACCGGGGGGCTACCATGTGTTATAAGGTCCCAACCTTTGTTTTCTATGTATATATGACCTAAACAAAGCTAAACCAACAAAAAAGCGCGTTGTCTGAACCTCGTACTAAGAAAGTTACAGGGATCGACCCGCGAGCGATAACACTTAGTAGATTCCTGGACGTGTAGGGGTAATAGTCCCGCTGCGGGTATACCGGGGGGCTAGCATGTGCTATACGGTCCCAACCTCTGTTTTCCATGTAGATATGACCGAAACAAAGCTAAACAAACAAAAAAGCACGTTGTCTGAACCTCGTACAAAGAAAGCTACACGGGTAGACCCGCGGGACCCACCGACTAGGGTTTCGCTGGAAAAGGACCGCCGGAGCTCCGGAATCCCACTGGAATTTGCACATGGACCTAGCATATGTGTCCAAGTATGGTGGAAGGTCCATGGGTGCAATTTCAAGATCCCCGGTCTGACCTTCTTCACATGTGTGCGATAACACTTAGTAGATTCCTGGACGTGTAGGGGTAACAATCCTGCTGCGGGTATATCGGGGGGCTACCATGTGTTATAAGGTCCCAACCTTTGTTTTCCATGTAGATATGACCTAAACAAAGCAAAACCAACAAAAAAGCGCGTTGTCTGAACCTCGTACTAAGAAAGCTAGAGAGGTAGACCCGCGTGCGATAACACTTAGTAGATTCCTGGACGTGTAGGGGTAACAGTCCAGCTGCATGTATACCGGGGGGCTAGCATGTGCTATAAGGTCCCAACCTTTGTTTTCCATGTAGATATGACCTAAAAAAAGCTAAACCAACAAAAAAGCGTGTTGTCTGAACCTTGTACAAAGAAAGCTACAGGGCTAGACCCGCGGGCCCCATCGACTAGGGTTTCGCTGGAAAAGGACCGCCAGAGCTCCAGAATCGCACTAGAACTTGCACATGGACCTAGCATATGTGTCCAAGTGTGGTGGAAGGTCCAGTGATGCAATGTCTAGATCCCCGGTCTGACCTTCTTCACATGCGTGCGATAACACTTAGTAGATTCCTGGACGTGTAGGGGTAACAGTCCCGCTGCGGGTATACCGGGGGGCTAGCATGTGCTATAAGGTCCCAACCTTTGTTTTCCATGTAGATATGACCTAAACAAAGCTAAACCAACAAAAAAGCGTGTTGTATGAACCTCGTACTAAGAAAGTTATAGGGATAGACCCACGAGCGATAACACTTATTAGATTCCTGGACGTGTAGGGGTAACAGTCCCGCTGCGGGTATACCGGGGGGGCTAGCATGTGCTATAAGGTCCCAACCTTTGTTTTCCATGTAGATATGAGCTACACAAAGCTAAACCAACAAAAAGCGCGTTGTCTGAACCTCGTACAAAGAAAGCTACACGGGTAGACCCGCGGGCCCCATCGACTAGGGTTTCGCTGGAAAAGGACCGTCGGAGCTCCGGAATCTCACTGGAACTTGCACGTGGACCTAGTATATGTGTCCAAGTGTGGTGGAAGGTCCATGGGTGCAATGTCTAGATCCCCGGTCTGACCTTCTTCACATGCGTACGATAACACTTAGTAGATTCCTGGACGTGTAGGGGTAACAGTCCCGCTACGGGTATACCGGGGGGCTAGCATGTGCTATAAGGTCCCAACCTTTGTTTTCCATGTAGATATGACCTAAACAAAGCTAAACCAACAAAAAAGCGTGTTGTATGAACCTCGTACTAAGAAAGTTATAGGGATAGACCCACGAGCGATAACACTTAGTAGATTCCTGGACGTGTAGGGGTGACAGTCCCGCTGCGGGTATACCGGGGGGGCTAGCATTGTTGGAGATATGCCCAAGAGGCAATAATAAAAGTGATTATTATTATATCTTTGTGTTTATGATGAATGTTTACATCCCATGCTATAATTGTATTATTAGGAAACACTGATACATGTGTGTTTTGTAAACATATAAGAGTCCCTAGTAAGCCTCTTGTTGAACTAGCTTGTTGATTAATTGATGATTATGGTTTCCTGATCATGGACATTAGGATGTGATTAATAACAAGGTCATATCATTAGGAGAATGATGTGATGGACACACACCCATAGTAAGCGTAGCATAAGATCAAGTCATTAAGTTCGTATTGCTGTAAGCTTTCAAATCACATAGTAACCTATTCCTTCGACCATGAGGTTATGTTAATCACCATCACCGGATGGATACTTTGATAACATCAAACGCCGCTTCGTAACTGGGTGGTTATAAAAGTGTCATTGGGTATTCTGAAAGTATGAGTTGAAGCTCATGAACCAAGATTGGGATTTGTCCATCCATATGACGGATAGATATGCTCTGGGCCCTCTCGGTGGAATGTCATCTAGTTAGCTTGCAAGCATGTGACTAGATCACAAGGGATGACATATCACGGAACGAGTAAAGATTACTTATCAGTAACGAGGTATGGAGATACCGACGATCAAACCTCGGATAAGTATAATATCGTGAGACAAAGGGAATTAGTTCCGTATGTAAATGGTTCAATCGATCGCGAAGTCATCGTTGAGTATGTGGGAGCCATTATGGAGCTCCAGGTCCCGCTGATGGTTATTGATATGAGATGTGTCTCTATCATGTCTACATATTCACGAACCGTAGGGTGACACACTTAAGGTTCGAAGTTATTTTAAGTAGATATGGAATGTGCGTTGGAGACCGAATGTTGTTCGGAGTCTCGGAATGGATCCGGGACATCACGAGGAGATCCGGAATGGTCCGGAGAATAAGATTCATATATAGGAGATCATTTTATGAGATAGGAAATGTTCCGGAGTGTTTGTATGAGGATTCTAGAAGGTTTCGGAATGTTCCGGAAGGTTCTAGAAGATATCTTGGAGTTTGCTTGAAAATCAAGATAGGGATCAAGGAGTCCTGTTGGGTCAAGATAAGGAGTAGTGGGGGAGGAGGATTCCTCCCCACCTCCCCAACCCGCCGGCCCCATAGGAGGGGAGTCCTACAAGGACTCCCCTTCCCTGGCACGCCCTCCCCTCTTTAAATAGAGGGGCAGGGGCGCCCCCTCCTCTTACGCTCTCATAACGTCCAATCTCTGCCGCCTCTCTCCTCCACCATATTCTGCACAGGCATAGTCGAAGCCCTGCAGAATTCTCTACTCCACCACCACCACCACGCCGTCGTGCTGCTGGGATTCCGTGGAGAAGATCTACTACCTCCGCTGCTCGCTGGAATGGGGAGAGGAAGGTCTGCTTCGACTCCGCACGTGTGACCGACTGCGGAAGCGCTGCCGAATCGTGGCGCCGGAAGGATCGTAAACTTGACCAAGGGCAGAAGCGCTGCTGGAACGCGACGCCGGAAGGATCGTCTACCTGACCGAAGGCGGAAGCGCTGTTGGAACACGACGCCGGAAGGATCGTCCACACGATCTTGAGATCGGCAAGTGATCGACTACATCAACCACGAGATCTAATCTCGTTAACGCTTTCGGATCTATGAGGGTTAGTTCCCATCTATCTCGTTGCTCATGTCTAATAGATTAGATCTTGGCTTTTATCTAGATTAGATCTAGGTTTTGTTCGTTCTTGCGGTAGAAATTTTTTGTTTTCCATGCTACGAACCCATCAGTGGTATCAGAGCCGTATCTATGCGTAGATCTGTTGCACGAGTAGAACACAATGTTTTGTGGGCGTTGATGCTTTTGTTGTCGGTGTCTTAGCGTGTACTTTGCATCTTGCGGCATGGTGGGATGAAGCGGCTCGGGCTAACATTACATGTCATCGCACATGAGACTTGCTCCACGCTTGACGTGCAACTTGCTTTGCACAAGTGGCTTTGCGGGTGTCTGTCTCTCCCACCATAGTTAAGATTCAATTTACAATGAGCATCTTGACAACACTTGTATCAACGTTGTGGTCCTTGTTCGTAGGTAAGATCGGTCTTATGCGAAAGCCCCAAACCACGTAAAACATGCAAAGAAAATTAGAGGCGTCTAACTTGTTTTTGCATGGGTTTTGTGATGTGATATGGCCAACATGTGATTGTGATTGTATTTGATGTATGCAATGATCCTTGTTGTAATATGGCAACCGGCAGGAGCCTAATGGTTGTCTTTAATTCTGTTAAGACCTGCGTGTCTATTCATCTTGTAATAGCTTTATTCCAAGTAGTTGTAATAGTTGCTGGTGATGATGGACAACCATGAAGCGGCGCCACTGACCTTGACGCAATGCTGGTGATGATGGAGATCATGTTCGTGCTTTGGAGATGGATATCAAAGGCGCAAGAAGAAAAGGCCATATCATATCACACTAATTATGAATTGCCTGTGATGTTAATCCTTTATGCATCTTGTATTGCTTAGATCGCGACGGTAGCATTATAAGATGATCCCTCTCACTAAATATCAAGTAATAAAGGGTTCGCCCTTAGTTGGCACCGTTGCTAAGACTCGTCATTTCGAAGCATCTCGTGATGATCGGATGTGATAGATTCTACGTGTGCATACAACGGGTGCAAGCCAGATTTGCACATGCGGAAACTAAGGTTGATCTTGATGAGCCTAGCATGTACAGACATGGTCTCGGAACACGGAATACCGAAAGGTAGAGCATGAGTCATATAATTGATATGATGAACATGAAGATTGTTCGCCGATGAAACTACATCTTCTCTCGTGAAGATCAGACTTGGTGTAGTGGACTTGGTTCGTGTAATCACTAAGACAATGTGAGGGATGTTGTTTTGAGTGGAAGTTCACCTAGTTAGTTTAATAATTAAATTTGAACTCAATTTGTCATAAACTTAGTCTAAACTACTTGCAAATTGTTGTAGATTATGGCGACCCCCTCCATCAATTTCAATGCGTTCCTAGAGAAAGAAAAGCTTAAAAATAATGGAAGCAATTTCACGGACTGGTTCCGTGGACTGAAGATCGTCCTCAGGGCTGGTCAGTTGACCTATGTGCTCGATGCACCGCTAGGTGACCCACCTGCAGATAATGCCACCGATGACGAAAAGAATGTTTTCGCCACTCGGAAGAATCATTACTCCACAGTTCAGTGTGCCATCCTGTACGGTTTAGAAGCGGAGCTCCAACATTGTTTTGAGCACCACGACCCGTTTGAGATCATTAAGGAGCTCAGGCTAATTTTTGAGACTCGCGCGGCAATGGAGAGCTATGAGGCCTCCGAGAAATTCTTTAACTGTAAGATGGAAGAAGGAAGCTCCGTTAGCGAGCACGTGTTCACCATGTCTAGGTACGCTAAGAAGCTCCAAGAGTTGGGAATATCGATTCCTAATGAATTGGGGATTCACCGTCTCCTTCAATCACTGCTACCAAGTTATAAGAACTTTGTGATGAACTACAACATGCACTGCATGAACAAGACGTTGCCTGAACTGTCGTCCATGCTGAAAACTGCTGAAGTGGAGATCAAGAAGGAGCAACAAGTGTTGATGGTCAATAAGACCACCAATTTCAAGAAACGGGGTAAGCCTAAGAACAAGGGCAACTTCAAGAAGGACGGCAAGAAAGCTGCCGCACCTGCTAAGAAGCCTAAGGCTAGTCCTAAACCTGAAACTGAGTGCTTCTACTGCAAGGGAGCTGGTCACTGGAAGCGTAACTGCCCCAAGTACCTGGCGGATCTGAAGAACGGCAACATCAAGAAGAAAGGTTTATTTGATATATGTGTTATAGATGTGTATCTTACTAGTAATCATAGTAGTGCCTGGGTATTTGATACTGGTTCGGTTGCTCATATTTGTAACTCGAAACAGGAGCTGCGGAATAAACGAAGACTGGCAAGAGACGAGGTGACGATGCGCGTTGGAAATGGCTCCAAGGTTGATGTGATCGCCGTCGGCACGCTCCCTCTACATCTACCTTCGGGATTAGTTTTAAATTTAAATAATTGTTATTTGGTGCCTGCGTTAAGCATGAACATTATATCTAGATCCTGTTTATTGCGAGACGGTTACTCTTTTAAGTCTGAGAATAAAGGTTGTTCGATTTATATGAGTAATATCTTTTATGGTAATGCACCTGAGATGAATGGTTTATTCTTACTGAATCTCGATAGTAGTGATACACATGTTCACAACATAGATGCTAAACGAATTAAATTGAATGATAATTCTACATACATGTGGCACTGTCATCTTGGTCACATTGGAGTGAAGCGTATGAAGAAACTCCATTCAGATGGACTTCTTGAATCACTTGATTTTGAATCACTTGAAAGATGCGAAGCATGTCTAATGGGAAAAATGACTAAGACTCCATTCTCTGGTACAATGGAGCGAGCTACAGACTTATTGGAAATAATACATACCGATGTGTGCGGTCCAATGAGTGTAGCATCGCGTGGTGGATATCGTTATGTTCTCACTTTCAAGGATGACTTGAGTAGATATGGGTATGTCTACTTCATGAAACATAAGTCCGAAACTTTCGAGAAGTTTAAGGAATTTCAAAGTGAAGTGGAGAATCATCGTAACAAGAAGATTAAGTTTCTGCGTTCTGATTGCGGGGGTGAATATCTAAGTTACGAGTTTGGCATGCATTTAAAGAAATGTGGAATACTTTCACAGTTGACACCGTCGGGAACACCACAGCGTAATGGTGTGTCTGAACGTCGTAATCGAACTCTCTTAGATATGGTTCGGTCTATGATGTCTCTTACAGATTTACCGTTATCATTTTGGGGCTATGCATTAGAGACAGCCGCATTCACTTTAAATAGGGCACCATCTAAATCCGTTGAAACGACACCGCACGAATTGTGGTTTGGTAAGAAACCTAAGTTGTCGTTCCTTAAAGTTTGGGGTTGCGAAGCATACGTAAAGAAGTTACAACCTGATAAGCTAGAACCCAAAGCGGAGAAATGCGTCTTCATAGGATACCCTAAAGAAACGATTGGGTATACCTTCTATCATAGATCCGAAGGCAAAGTTTTTGTTGCAAAGAATGGATCCTTTCTTGAGAAGGAGTTTCTCTCGAAAGAAGTGACTGGAAGGAAAGTAGAACTCGACGAGGTTATTGAACCTTCTCTCGGATTTGTGAGTAGCGCAGCACCGGAAGATGTTTTGGTGCCTCCTGCACCAATTGAAGAGGAAGCTAATGATAATGATCATGAAACTTCGAATGAAGTTGCTACTGAACCTCGCAGGTCAACGAGGGTTCGTACCACTCCTGATTGGTATGACTCTGCCTTGAACGTCATGTTGGTGGACAACGCTGATGACCCTGCGACGTATGAAGAAGCTATGGTGAGCCCAGATTCCGACAAATGGCTAGAAGCCATGAAATCCGAAATGGGATCCATCTACGAAAACCAAGTGTGGACTTTGGTGGACTTACCGGATGGCCGTAAGGCTGTCGAGAACAAATGGATTTTCAAGAGAAAAACAGATGTTGATGGTAATATTACCGTCTATAAAGCTCGACTTGTCGCGAAAGGGTTCCGACAAATTCAAGGAGTTGACTATGATGAGACATTCTCACCAGTAGCGAAGCTAAAATCTGTGAGGATTTTGTTAGCAATTGCTGCACATTTCGATTATGAGATTTGGCAGATAGATGTCAAAACGGCGTTCCTTAATGGTGACATTGAGGAAGAGTTGTATATGGTACAACCCAAAGGTTTTGTCGATCCTAAAGATGCTGACAAGGTATGCAAACTTCAGCGCTCCATTTATGAACTGAAGCAAGCATCCCGTAGTTGGAATCAACGTTTAGATAAGGTAATCAAAAACTTTGGATTTATACAAACTTATGGAGAAGCTTGTATTTACAAGAAAGTGAGTGGGAGCTCTGTAGCATTCCTAGTACTGTATGTAGATGACATATTGTTGATTGGGAATGATATAGAACTTCTTAATAGCGTCAAAACCTATTTGAATAATAGTTTTTCAATGAAGGATCTTGGCGAAGCTGCATACATTCTAGGCATCAAGATTTATAGAGATAGATCAAGACGCCTGATAGGGCTTTCACAAAGTACATACTTGGACAAAGTTCTAAAGAAGTTTAGAATGGAAGATAGCAAGAAAGGGTTCGTGCCCATGTTGTCAGGTAAGACCTTGAGTAAAACTCAAAGTCCAGCTACGGCAGAAGATAGAGAGAAAATGAATAAAATTCCCTATGCCTCGGCCATAGGTTCTATCATGTATGCCATGTTGTGTACAAGACCGGATATAGCACATGCTGTTAGTTTGACTAGCAGATATCAAAGTGATCCTGGAGAGGAACACTGGACAGCGGTCAAGAATATCCTAAAGTACCTGAATAGGACTAAGGATATGGTTCTTTCTTATGGAGGTGATGAACAGCTTGTTGTAAACAGTTACACCGATGCTAGTTGGAACACCGATCCGGATGACTCAAAGTCACAGTCGGGTTACGTATTTATTTTGAATGGTGCTGCAGTGAGCTGGAGGAGTGCGAAGCAAAGCGTTGTGGCGAAATCTTCAACTGAATCAGAATACATAGCTGCTTCGGAGGCTGCACAAGAAGCCGTTTGGATGAAGGAATTCATTACTGAACTCGGCGTGGTTCCCAGTGCGTTGGACCCGATGGCCATCTACTGTGACAACACAGGTGCCATAGCTAATGCGCAGGAGCCAAGGTCACATAGCAAGCTGAAGCACATCAAGCTACGTTTCCACGCTATTCACGAGTATGTCCGAGATGGTGACATAAAGATTTGCAAAGTACACACTGATCTGAATGTGGCAGATCCGTTGACTAAACCTCTCTCTAGGGCAAAGCATGACCAACACCAAAACGCCATGGGTGTTCGGTATATTACCATGTAATCTAGATTATTGACTCTAGTGCAAGTGGGAGACTGTTGGAGATATGCCCAAGAGGCAATAATGAAAGTGATTATTATTATATCTTTGTGTTTATGATGAATGTTTACATCCCATGCTATAATTGTATTATTAGGAAACACTGATACATGTGTGTTTTGTAAACATATAAGAGTCACAAGGGATGACATATCACGGAACGAGTAAAGAGTACTTATTAGTAACGAGGTAGAACTAGGTATGGAGATACCGACGATCAAACCTCGGATAAGTATAATATCGTGAGACAAAGGGAATTAGTTTCGTATGTAAATGGTTCAATCGATCGCGAAGTCAACGTTGAGTATGTGGGAGCCATTATGGATCTCCAGGTCCCGCTGATGGTTATTGATATGAGATGTGTCTCTATCATGTCTACATATTCACGAACCATAGGGTGACACACTTAAGGTTTGAAGTTATTTTAAGTAGATATGGAATGTGCGTTGGAGACCGAATGTTGTTCGGAGTCTCGGAATGGATTCGGGACATCACGAGGAGATCCGGAATGGTCCGGAGAATAAGATTCATATATAGGAGATCATTTTATGAGATAGGAAATGTTCCGGAGTGTTTGTATGAGGATTCTAGAAGGTTTCGGAATGTTCCGGAAGGTTCTAGAAGATATCTTGGAGTTTGCTTGAAAATCAAGATAGGGATCAAGGAGTCCTGTTGGGTCAAGATAAGGAGTAGTGGGGGAGGAGGATTCCTCCCCACCTCCCCAACCCGCCGGCCCCATAGGAGGGGTGTCCTACAAGGACTCCCCTTCCCTGGCGCGCCCTCCCCTCTTTAAATAGAGGGGCAGGGGCGCCCCCTCCTCTTACGCTCTCATAACGTCCAATCTCTGCCGCCTCTCTCCTCCACAATATTCTGCACAGGCATAGGCGAAGCCCTGCAGAATTCTCTACTCCACCACCACCACGCCGTCGTGCTGCTGGGATTCCGTGGAGAAGATCTACTACCTCCGCTGCTCGCTGGAACGGGGAGAGGAAGGTCTGCTTCGACTCCGCACGTGTGACCGACTGCGGAAGCGCTACCGAATCGTGGCACCGGAAGGATCGTAAACTTGACCAAGGGCAGAAGCGCTGCTGGAACGCGACGCCGGAAGGATCGTCTACTTGACCGAAGGCGGAAGCGCTGCTGGAACGCGACGCCGGAAGGATCGTCCACACGATCTTGAGATCGGCAAGTGATCGACTACATCAACCACGAGAGCTAATCTCGTTAACGCTTTCGGATCTACGAGGGTTAGTTCCCATCTATCTCGTTGCTCATGTCTAATAGATTAGATCTTGGCTTTTATCTAGATTAGATCTAGGTTTTGTTCGTTCTTGCGGTAGAAAATTTTTGTTTTCCATGCTACGAACCCATCAAGCATGTGCTATAAGGTCCCAACCTTTGTTTTCCATGTAGATATGAGCTAAACAAAGCTAAACCAACAAAAAAGCGCGTTGTCTGAACCTCGTACAAAGAAAGCTACACGGGTAGACCCGCGGGCCCCATCGACTAGGGTTTCGCTAGAAAAGGACCGTCGGAGCTCCGGAATCTCACTGGAACTTGCACGTGGACCTAGTATATGTGTCCAAGTGTGGTGGAAGGTCCATGGGTGCAATGTCTAGATCCCCGGTCTGACCTTCTTCACATGCGTACGATAACACTTAGTAGATTCCTGGACGTGTAGGGGTAACAGTCCCGCTGCGGGTATACCGGGGGGCTAGCATGTGCTATAAGGTCCCAACCTTTGTTTTCCATGTAGATATGACCTAAACAAAGCTAAACCAACAAAAAAACGCGTTGTCTGAACGTCGTACTAAGAAAGCTAGAGAGGTAGACCCGCGTGCGATAACACTTAGTAGATTCCTGGACGTGTAGGGGTACAGTCCAGCTACATGTGTACCGGGGGGCTAGCATGTGCTATAAGGTCCCAACCTTTGTTTTCCATGTCCATATGACCTAAAAAAAGCTAAACCAACAAAAAAGCGTGTTGTCTGAACCTCGTACAAAGAAAGCTACAGGGCTAGACCCGCGGGCCCCACTGACTAGGGTTTCGCTGGAAAAGGACCGCCAGAGCTCCGGAATCCCACTAGAACTTGCACGTGGACCTAGTATATGTGTCCAAGTGTGGTGGAAGGTCCATGGATGCAATGTCTAGATCCTCGGTCTGACCTTCTTCACATGCGTGCGATAACACTTAGTAGATTCCTGGACGTGTAGGGGTAACACTCCCGCTGCGGGTATACCGGGGGGCTACCATGTGTTATAAGGTCCCAACCTTTGTTTTCTATGTATATATGACCTAAACAAAGCTAAACCAACAAAAAAGCGCATTGTCTGAACCTCGTACTAAGAAAGTTACAGGGACAGACCCACGAGCGATAACACTTAGTAGATTCCTGGACGTGTAGGGGTAACAGTCCAGCTGCATGTATACCGGGGGCTAGCATGTGCTATAAGGTCCTAACCTTTGTTTTCCATGTAGATATGACCTAAACAAAGCTAAACCAACAAAAAAGCGCGTTGTCTGAACCTCGTACAAAGAAAGCTACACGGGTAGACCCGCGGGCCCCATCGACTAGGGTTTCACTGGAAAAGGACCGTCGGAGCTCCGGAATCTCACTGGAACTTGCACGTGGACCTAGTATATGTGTCCAAGTTTGGTGGAAGGTCCATGGATGCAATGTCTAGATCCCCGGTCTGACCTTCTTCACATCCGTGCGATAACACTTAGTAGATTCCTAGACGTGTAGGGGAAACAGTCTCGCTGCGGGAATACCGGGGGGCTAGCATGTGCTATAAGGTCCCAGCCTTTGTTTTCCATGTAGATATGACCTAAACAAAGCTGAACTAACAAAAAAACGCGTTGTCTGAACCTCGTACTAAGAAAGCTACAGGGGTAGACCCGCGTGCGATAACACTTAGTAGATTCCTGGACGTGTAGGGGAAACAGTCCCGCTGCGGGTATACCGGGGGGCTAGCATGTGCTATAAGGTCCCAACCTCTATTTTTCATGTAGATATGACCTAAACAAAGCTAAACCAACAAAAAAGCACGTTGTCTGAACCTCGTACAAAGAAAGCTACACGGGTAGACCCGCGGGCCCCACCGACTAGGGTTTCGCTGGAAAAGGACCGCCGGAGCTCAGGAATCCCACTTGAATTTGCACGTGGACCTAGTATATGTGTCCAAGTGTGGTGGAAGGTCCATGGGTGCAATGTCTAGATCCCCGGTCTGACCTTCTTCACATGTGTGCGATAACACGTAGTAGATTCCTGGACGTGTAGGGGTAACAATCCCGCTGCGGGTATACCGGGGGGCTACCATGTGTTATAAGGTCCCAACCTTTGTTTTCCATGTAGATAAGACCTAAATAAAGCTAAACCAACAAAAAAACGCGTTGTCTGAACGTCGTACTAAGAAAGCTAGAGAGGTAGACCCGCGTGCAATAACACTTAGTAGATTCCTGGACGTGTAGGGGTACAGTCCAGCTGCATGTGTACCGGGGGGCTAGCATGTGCTATAAGGTCCCAACCTTTGTTTTCCATGTCGATATGACCTAAAAAAAGCTAAACCAACAAAAAAGCGTGTTGTCTGAACCTCGTACAAAGAAAGCTACAGGGCTAGACCCGCGGGCCCCACTGACTAGGGTTTCGCTGGAAAAGGACCGCCAGAGCTCCAGAATCCCACTAGAACTTGCACGTGGACCTAGTATATGTGTCCAAGTGTGGTGGAAGGTCCATGGATGCAATGTCTAGATCCTCGGTCTGACCTTCTTCACATGCGTGCGATAACACTTAGTAGATTCCTGGACGTGTAGGGGTAACAGTCCCGCTGCGGGTATACCGGGGGGCTAGCATGTGCTATAAGGTCCCAACCTTTGTTTTCCATGTAGATATGACCTAAACAAAGCTAAACCAACAAAAAAGCGCGTTGTCTGAACCTCGTACTAAGAAAGTTACAGGGATAGACCCGCGAGCGATAACACTTAGTAGATTCCTGGACGTGTAGGGGTAACAGTCCCGCTGCGGGTATACCGGGGGGCTAGCATGTGCTATAAGGTCCCAAACTTTGTTTTCCATGTAGATATGACCTAAACAAATCTAAACCAAAAAAAAGCGCGTTGTCTGAACCTCGTACAAAGAAAGCTACAGGGTAGACCCGCGGGCCCCACCGACTAGGGTTTCGCTGGAAAAGGACCGTGATACATTGCAAATGTATCTATAATTTTTGATGTTCCATGCTTGGTTTTATCCTCTTTCTTGTGTTTTATTCCAACTTTGGAGTACTTTTCATATGATTTCTTGGACTAACCTATTAACAAGAGCCAAAGTGCCAGCTGCCTGTTTTCTGTTGTTTTTGGTTCCAGGAAAGTCAGAAAATGAATATTCTCGGAATTGGACAGGAAAAGCCAAAGTGCCTATTTTTCCAGATGTCATCAAGTGCCAGAATACGAGACGGAGAGGGGCCAGGGGCCACCACACCAACTGGTCGCGCGGCCAGGCCTGGCCCGTGCCAGGGGATGGTGTGGCCGCTCCCGGCACCCCATCGGCCTCTCCTTCCGCCTATATATTGCCCTCGGGAGGAAAATTCTAAGTACCCAATCAAAAATCCACGAAAGAGTCTGTAGCCGCCGTCATCTCCATCCCTAGATCGGGAGGGATCTAAAGCTCTTCCCGGCACCCTGCCGGAGAGGGGAATTCACCCTGGAGGCCTTCTTCATCACCATGCAAGCCTCTGGTGTGATGCGTGAGTAGTTCATCCTTTTACTAAGGATCCATGTAGTAGCTAGATGGCTGGTTCTCCTCCTTTGTGCTTTCATGTCTAGATCTTTTGAGCTCCGTCCATGATCAAGATCATCTATTTGTAATTCTGCATGTTGTGTTTGCGGGGATCCGATGCATATTGAGATTCTATTTCAAATTGATTATTGATTCTATCATGTCTTTGTTATTCGTGATCTTGCATGCTTTCCGTTGTTAGTAGCTATCTTGGCCAAGTAGATGCTAGCAACTCCAAGAGTTAGTATTTATGCTCGATAGTGGGTTCATGCCTCTGGTAATCTAGGGAAGTGACAGAAATCTCTAAGGTACTAGATGTGTTGTTGCTACTAGGGAGAAAAAAACAATCCTTTGTTCATAGAACAATCGTATTGTTTACTTTACACGTAGTTCGTAAAGCAATAATCTGTTGCTTGCAACTTAATACTGGAGGGGGTTCGGATGATAACCTAAAGGTGGATTGTTAGTCATAGATGCAGTTGGATGGCGGTCTATGTATAATGTTGTAATGCCCAATCAAGTCTCAAAGGAGTCAAGATGATTAGTATATGCATGTATTGCTTTCTCGATGTTTGTCAATTGCCCCGCTGTAATTTTTTCACCCAGCATGTTATCTATCTTAAGGAGAGCCACCTCTAGTGAACTATGGATCCCGGTCCTTGTCTTTTACATACAATCTACAATCTTTTACTGCTTTGTGTTTACTTTCTGCAAACTTTTACTTCTTTCCATTCGATACGTTTAATCCTTTGTTTTCCGCAAAACACGGTGAGATTGACAACCTCATCGCAAGTTGGGGACAAAGTTATGTGGTTGTGTTGTGCAGGTCTCCACGTTGCTACGAGCACCGGTAGTGCGCCCTGCCAAAGCTCAGCTAGTAACACCTTTGGGGTGTTTCCTTGCTCCTACTGGTTCGATTAAACCTTGGTTTCATAACTGAGGGAGACTTGCTGTTGTGCTCATCATACCTTCCTCTTGGGGTTCCCAACGAGCTCTACATCAACACCGCCATCAAGCATTTTTCTAGGCGCCGTGCATTGAGCCATCAAGCATTTTTCTAGCGCCGTTGCCGGGGAGTCAAGGACATCTTCACAAGGGGAGTCCCTCATAACCAATCTCTTTACTTTGTTGTTTTTGTTTTGCTTAGTTTTATTTTTGCTTTGTTTGCTTGTTTTGTTATTCAAAAACACACAAAAATTAGTTTTACTTGTTTGCTTTCTTATTTCAAAAACACAAAAAAATTAAGTCTCCTTTATTTGTCACCTCTTCCTTAGCTCACCATGTTGATCCCTACTTTCACCCTGAAAGACCTTTCAATTGGTAGTGGTTCTATAATTGGGAAAGATAATATTGAAGAATTCTTTAATCATGTTAGTAAGCATGAAGATACTGAAGATAGATCCCTTGCAGAACTTGCTCCAAACTATGAGATTGTTGCAGCTTCTTTAATTCACATGTTAGAAGCTAGGTTTGTTAACCTAAAACCCTTAATGCAAATAATGTTTCTTAAGCTTAAAGAAATTGAGGACCCTGAAAAGAGGGATTTTATTCTAGAAACTTTGTTTAAGGAGTTCTATGATGTTGCCAAGGAAGCTAGAAAAGTTTTTGAACGTTTCAATATGTTAGGCTCATGTGTAGATGTTGTTGGTACACGAGAAAAGATGAACAAAACCAAACCTAATGGGGAGGAACCTAAGATACCAATACCCTTTAAACTAGTAGCAATACATGATGCCATAGAAAAGAATCTTGATTGGATCGTTCCTGCAAACCCTTTTGATGAGAATAGTGAACCTAAGAGCATTGAGAGAGGATCCTCTAGAACTTATTTGGATGATATACCTTGCCTTGTTGAAGATATTTCTAGTATTAATCTTAATGCTTCTTCATTTTAGAACACTTGATTCTTTCTTGCTTCTTATGCCTAACTTAAAGGCGTTAAAGAAAAGTACTTATTGGGAGATAACCCAAAAGTTTTAGATGAATCTTGGAAGTTATTACCTCTGTAATAACCGCTCCTTGTCCTTTTTATTTGCTTTTGTGCCAAGAGTAACCTCTAATGAGAGAGAAGTAATGATTGGGAAAGTTGCTGTCCCAAAACAGATTTCTGTGCTTCACCGTAAAGATTCGTGTAAAATCTCTGAAGGTCATTTTGAGGCGTGAATTTTCGTGCTTCTGCCCCAGGTTGTTATCTAACTTTCGTTAGTTCAACACTTATTGATTTGAGCAACAGAAGGTCTTCGAAAAAATTTGTCTTTACCTGCTGGTCTGTTTTGATAGATTTCTGCCATTTTCTACATTTGCTTCTTGTTGGTTCCTCTTTGAGTTCTTTTGGGGAATTGAGATTTTTGAGGGAAGTGCTACAGTAGCTAGTGTTCTAATGGAAGTTTATTTGGTGTTAGAACTGAAACTTAAGAGTTATTTATCTTGAGTGCACTAATGTTGCTAATAAAGATTGTGTGAAGTTTTGTATGAAGGAAAAATTTCAGGTGTATGGAAGGAATGAGTAATGAGATGAAGGATGGACTAAAGCTCAAGCTTGGGGATGCCACGCGTGTCACCCCAAGAAATATCCAAGAAGTACAAGCGTCAAAGCTTGGGTATGCCCAAGGCATCCCCTTCTTCATCGATAAAAATCCCAGGTTTCTTCCAAATGCTTCATTTTTATTGTTTCATGCACAGTTGTGTTGTTCTTGGAGCATCATCTTTTTCGTTTTCGTTTTGGTTTTCGTCTGCTTTGGTTTTCTTAGTTTTTTGAATAAATTGGTTGGACCCCCTCTTTCATACATTGGTTTGCAAATAGTTTGGTTTGGTTTGGAAAAGAGTAGGAAAGTTCATGCTTATATGGTAAAAAGAGCTCGTTTTTGACTGTGGCCTATGCTTTGTCATACCATGCTTGATATTGTTTTGGCTTTATGCTTAGTATTCTTTGCTGTAGAATGACTTGCAATTGAGATTGCTTAATGTGCCTTGGATGAATCATGCGTTGTTTTAGCATATTAAAGCATAGTATAGTGGTATTCTCCTTTGATGCTTTGTTTGGGTTGACTTGGCGCATGCCCACACCATGTTATGACTATCTCAAGTCACCATAGCCTTTATGATCCTTTATTTTTCAACCTCTAGTATCACTTTATGCTGTGATCAATGATGTTTTGTCGCTCTACATGATTATGGCCATTGTTGCTCTCTTATTTTGTCGCTCCCAGTCTTTTGCTAGCCTCCACAACCAAGTATGAGTTCCACTCATGCATCCAACTCCCTAAACCAAGTTATTCCAAAGAGTCCACCATACCTACCTACTAGCTTATGCTATTCCAAGTTTATTCATGCTTTTGTTTACCTTCCAAATTAAACTTGTTATGAGAAACTAGTGATTAAAGCTCTCACGAACTTGATGGCACACTTTACTTTTCTTGCCCTTAATAAACTTGAACCATTGTGTCTTCCATGTTGTATATGCTTGCACTTATTTGTTGGGAATTAGCAGAACCATGCTTTCATGGGGAACGCTTTCAACATTGCACTTGGTACTTGTACTAGTTGATATCATGCTCTTTTGTATATGGATGTCGTCGGTGTGAAATGAAAGGGGAGCTTGTAAGTCCATGGAGTTATGTATATGTGTTAGAGAAACACTTGGGCCGCTGGTCTAATCCATGCTGGCATGGTGGAAACCTGCAGCGTAACCATAATGAGCTGTCTATGAAGCATTCTTCTTATAAAAAAAGAGAGTCCTATATTGAGAAAAAAGAGAAAGGAAAAAAAGATACTATGAAAAGAGGAAAGAGAGAAAAAAGCACCATATTCCCATGGTAAATAAGAAGAATGCTGAGATGCTCGTTGTCTGCTTGCCTTGTCATTTTGATATGGGGATTCTTCCGTATCATCGGGCAAGGGGTACCCCGTTGGCGGTTCTCAATGATACACATATACTTACAATGACAAGAACTTACCGGTGACTAAACTTGAGTAGCATGAGGAGCGGCCCTCGTATACAAGGGACATGAGATTTCTGACTTATACTTCATCAAGCATGTACACCATAGTTTGTTCACTTTAACCTTAATCACTTCAATATGCTTATGATAGGGGCAATGAGAGCTGAAAGCTATATGTACCAACATTTTTGGAAGCTCTTTATGAGACTTGAATCTCTACTTCCTTTTACAAAGGCCTTTCTTCCACCATTACATTGAGTCTCCACTTTCTATCCTTATGCACCTACTTTGAGAGCATAGTGGCCATTCTTAGTTCTATGTGCATTGTCCCAAGACTAGTTGATTGATGCATAACTTGATATTTCTTGTTTTAAACTATTTTTATCTAGTCACTCTTATGAACTTTGAAGGTGTCCTATGCATTTATATTTGCTACTCTATTGAGGGACAAGCTGAATACTATTATGCCATGTTTTCTTTATGTGAAACAAACAAATGTCTTGCAAAGCATTGTTATTCATGAATCTTTTGTTTGTGCCTTTTCATGTTACAACATAGTTTCTTTGCTTATTTCTAGAACTTTGTCTTTCATGTTATGATTGAAGTACTATGATCCCAGCTTTCAATGTTTTACAAATACTTTGATCAAGTCTTTGATGGTGCATGTCACCTCAAAAATTATTCTTTCTTTTTATCACTTACCTACTCGAGGACGAGCAGGAGTTAAGCTTGCGGATATTGATACATTGCAAATGTATCTATAATTTTTGATGTTCTATGCTTGGTTTTATCCACTTTCTTGTGTTTTGTTCCAACTTTGGAGTACTTTTCATATGATTTCTTGGACTAACCTATTAACAAGAGCCACAGTGCCAACTGCCTGTTTTCTGCTATTTTTGGTTCCAGGAAAGTCAGAAAATGAATATTCTCGGAATTGGACGGGACAAAAGCCAAAGTGCCTATTTTTCCAAATGTCATCAAGTGTTAGAATACGAGACGGAGAGGGGCCAAGGGGCCACCACATCACCTGGCCACGCGGCCAGGCCTGGCCTGCGCCAGGGGTGATGTGGCCGCTCCCGGCACTCCCTCGGCCTCTCCTTCCGCCTATATATTTCCCTCGGGACGAAAACCCTAAGTACCCGATCAAAAATCCACGAAAGAGTCTGTAGCCGCCGTCATCTCCATCCCTAGATCGGGATGGATCTGAAGCTCTTCCCGGCACCCTACTGGAGAGGGGAATTCACCCTGGGGGCCTTCTTCATCACCATGCAAGCCTCCGGTGTGATGCGTGAGTAGTTCATCCTTGGACTACGGATCCATGTAGTAGCTAGATGGCTGGTTCTCCTCCTTTGTGCTTTCATGTCTAGATCTTGTGAGCCCCGTTCATTATCAAGATCATCTATTTGTAATTCTGCATGTTGTGTTTGCGGGGATCTGATGGATATTGAGATGCTATTTCAGATTGATTATTGATTCTATCATGTCTTTGTTATTTGTGATCTTGCATGCTTTCCGTTGTTAGTAGCTATCTTGGCCAAGTAGATGCTAGCAACTCCAAGAGTTAGTATTTATGCTCGATAGTGGGTTCATGCCTCTGGTAATCTAGGGAAGTGACAGAAATCTTTAAGGTACTAGATGTGATGTTGCTATTAGGGAGAAAACAACAATCCTTTTTTCATAGAACAATCGTATTGTTTACTTTACACGCAGTTCGTAAAGCAATAATCTGTTGCTTGCAACTTAATACTGGAGGGGGTTCGGATGATAACCTGAAGGTGGATTGTTAGTCATAGATGTAGTTGGATGGCGGTCTATGTATAATGTTGTAATGCCCAATCAAGTCTCAAAGGAGTCAAGATGATTAGTATATGCATGTATTGCTTTCTCGATGTTTATCAATTGCCCCGCTCTAATTTGTTCACCCAGCATGTTATCTATCTTAAGGAGAGCCACCTCTAGTGAACTATGGATCCCGGTCCTTGTCTTTTACATACAATCTACAATCTTTTACTACTTTGTGTTTACTTTCTGCAAACTTTTACTTCTTTCCATTCGATACGTTTAATCCTTTGTTTTCCGCAAAACACGGCGAGATTGACAACCTCATCGCAAGTTGGGGACAAAGTTCTGTGGTTGTGTTGTGCAGGTCTCCACGTTGCTATTAGCACCGGTAGTGCGCCCTTCCAAAGCTCAACTAGTGACACATTTGAGGTATTTCCTTGCTCCTACTGGTTCGATTAAACCTTGGTTTCATAACTGAGGGAAACTTGCTGTTGTGCTCATCATACCTTCCTCTTGGGGTTCCCAACGAGCTCTACATCAACACCACCATCAAGCATTTTTTTGGGCGCCGTGCATTGAGCCATCAGACCGTCAGAGCTCCGGAATCCCACTGGAACTTACATGTGCACCTAGTATATCTGTCCAAGTGTGGTGGAAGGTCCATGGATGCAATGTCTAGATCCCCGGTCTGACCTTCTTTACAGTTTGAGTTTGTTTCAAAGTGTTATCGCATGCGCGCGAACTGTCTTTCACCCCACTTGTTCAGGTATTTTAGGGCAACACACAAGTTTTCGTGGGATTCCTGCAATTACGTCGATGGAGACTGCTATTGGGACGGTACAAATGACTACGGTCGGAGTAATATATATATTAGTACCAAATATAAGGCTAAAACAGAATGAAGGAAAATAGGGAGGTTGTGCCGACGGCTTAGCCGTCGGCGTAGCGCCCCCCAAGGCCGACCAACTCCGCGTAGGAAGTCTAAGACCTACGCCGATGGCCTGGCCGTCGGCACGGACTGACTACCTAACGCCGTTCCCGCCGCCGTGTCCGAACTGGGGCTACACCGAGGGCTGGGAGTACGCCGAGGGCCGCCGTCGGCACACCCGGGCCTGCTACGCCGATAGCTCCTCTACGCTGAGGGTTTCTTTGCCTACGCCGACGGCCGAGGCTCCGCTGATGGCCGTGGTGGGCAGCTGGCCGGGGCAGGCCTCTACGCCGATGGCCCCGACAAATGGCCGTCGGCGTCTCTGATTTCTCCTGTAGTGTCTTTGCTAGCACCTTATGTTGTGGGCAATAGTCAACTAGCTCAAAGTGCAAGAGTTTTTTATTAAAGCAATTGCACATGCCATTCTAGTATATGTCATGGAGGTGTTTAAACTCCCATTGTTCTTTGTGTGATGAGCTCACCAAACTCATACATGACTATTGTGGGGAGTGGAACGTGGTAAGCGCGAGACACATTGGGTGAACTAGAATATG
This sequence comes from Avena eriantha, assembly GCA_910589775.1. Taxonomy (NCBI): domain Eukaryota; kingdom Viridiplantae; phylum Streptophyta; class Magnoliopsida; order Poales; family Poaceae; genus Avena; species Avena eriantha. The sequence goes on from OU342746.1 coordinate 317,149,038, forward strand.
AAGACTCAATCTAAGGCACAAGGATGCATGAGGTTTAGAGACATGCAACTGTTTAATCAAGCCTTACTAGCTTGCCAAGAGTGGAGGTGAGTTACTTGCCCTCACAGTATGTCTAACGTGTCTTGAAAGCTCGTTACTTTCCTCAAGGAAATATATTGGATATGATTTTTACTGCAAATCTGTCGCCGACTTTGACAGCCGTATCCTATGGCCTTGAGCTGCCGAAAGGGTCTTGTATGGCGTGTGGGGAAGCGCGATTGTATTCATATTTGGTGCGCTAGTTGGCTGCCTAGAACTGCAAATGGAAATTTTTTGACTCCTAAAGGAAACACACGCATCAAACGTGTGTCTAAGTTGATAGATGATCAAGGTGGTTGGAGGACATAGCTGGTTTGAGACACCTTCTGTATGATTGATGTTGTTGTTATTCTCCGGATTAAACCATCGTGTGTCCACTCTGCTTTTTGCAGTTCGAGTTCCTGGCCAGATGGACATGATCCTTGATGGGATAATATATGGAGCTCAATAGTGCGTCTGAAGGTTAAAACATTCGCTTGACGGGCGGAGTCTAATGCCCTGGCTATCTAGGGTAACAAATTGAGAAGGAAAATTCATGTGACTGGTTACTACAGGATATGTAACATGGGCATTGAGGACAAGGCACACGCGGTTGCTCACTGCCCGCATTCCAAACTCTTATGGAATTCAATGAGGGAGTGATCTATCCCTTCAGAATCTGCTCTTCGATTCACCTCCCGCACATGGTTCTAGTCAGTTTTGATTTCAACTCCAGAATAGATGATTAACATTACTCTTTTAGTTGCTTGGAAGGTCCGGTACTCCGGTGACCTAAGACACCACCATATATTGTAGTGTGCAAGTCGTTGACATAATACTCACGAAGTACCATTTCGTAAATATTACATCCCTCGGAGTGGTACAATAGAAATATTGTGGGTACACAATTTTATGTGTTTATCATATCCATCAAAAGAGTACAAAAGATTCGATTTAAATGCAAAATAACTAGTTTCTCTATAAATGGAACCACTATATTTAGTATCAGTGGAGCTCAACAACTTATTTGTGTAAATCTATATTGCTCGGCTCATTTACGCTAGCCCACAAACTATGCTTCTATTTTGGTGACTTCATACTCTACGTCATATTCTATACCATAATCTATTCATTCAATGCCTCCCGAAATATCTAGCTCCTCGTAATAGATATCATCTTCGTTGTTGGTTTGGTCTTGATCCTCTATCTCGTAACTCTCAAAGTCTAGCAAAGGTTTAAGAAGATATTTTGAGTACGAATCTTACTTAGAAAATTTTATAATAGGCGTGTGATGTGTAACCATGGATCAATCACCCAGGTTTCCTTAGTTTTCGAGAACAGTTTTTAGAAAAGATAAGTTTGGTTAAAAAACTGTGTTCGTCGGTGTTCAAGGGTTGTTAGAGCATCTCCACTCGTTCCTCCCATACGGCGCCCGGCCGTGGCCTACTTTTAGGCCGTATGGGGAGCGCTGGATTGATACACGAATAGGGGGGGCTTGCTCCAAGCCATGCCAACAAGTTTATTCATCAAATAAAACAAGCAATTCAACAAGTTTCAATGTAGCAAATAAATAGTTCAACATACAAATTTATTACAAGTTGAATATATCAAACAAAGTAAAACAAATAACCAAACTAGGTGGCTCCTTTGAGCTTCCACAAATGCTCCACCAGATCATCTTTTGGTTGACTATGAGTATTTGTTTCTCGAACTTCTTGCCGCTTGGTGAGAAATGACGCAAACGCAGATGGCACTTGGTGATCAACATATGCAAGCAGCCATTGTCGATAATACGGTTTAGTGTCAAACAGTGGAGTCTCCAGCTCGCTCACAATGATCATATTGTGCAAGATCACACAGGCAGTCATGACCTCCCACATCTGATCTTTCGACTAGGTAAGGGCAGGGTACCCGATAATGGCAAATCGATCTTAAAGCACACTGAATGCCCTCTCCACATCCTTCCTGCAACCCTCCTGTGCTATGTGGCAAGCCAAACTTTCTTTCCTCCAGGCACAGGGTTTGAGATTGTCTTCACAAATGTTGACCATCTTGGGTATATGCCATCTTCCAAGTAGTAGCCCTTATCATACCGGTGGCCATTGATCTTGAACTGCACTAGAGGAGATCTGCCTTCAACAAGCTTTTCGAACACATTTGAAGACTGCAGCACATTGATGTCATTGTGTGATCCTGCCATACCGAAGGAAGCATGCCAAATCCACGGATCCTGGTCCGCTACAGCCTAAAGCACCACACTGCATGATCCTTTATGACCTTTGTACATGCCCTGGTACGCGAATGCGCGGTTCTTCCATGCCCAATGCATACAGTCAATGCTTCCAAGGATTCTTGAAAACCCTCTTGTTGCATTCTATTTCAGGATCCGAGCTGTGTCTTATGCATTGGGTGTTCTCAAGTAATTCTTCCCATACACCGCCACAATTTTCCTGCAAAACATGTACATGAAGTCGATAGTTGTGGACTCGGCCATGCGGAGGTAGTCGTCCTATGTGTCTCTAGGAATACCATATGCAAGCATCCGGAGAGCAGCTGTGCATTTTTGGATTGTGGAGAAACCAAGCGTCCCGACGGCGTCTCTCTTCAGATTGAAGTAGTCGTCGAACTCTCTATATTGTTCGACGATCTTCAAGAAAAGCTTCTGGCTTATTCTGAAACGGTATCGAAATATGACGTCGCCGTGAAATGGGTCGTCAGCAAACTAGTTGGCGTAGAGCATGCAGCAGCCTTCTATCCTCTGCCTCGGATTTCTCTTGCGTTTCCCGGGCTTCGAACCACTGGTAGCCGGCTTCTCATCGGTGCCTGCGATCATGGAAAGGAGGGATGTGACGATCATGAGATGATCATCATCGCCGATGTTGTCTCGGACGCCAGCAACAACGACGACTTCATCGTCCATCAGGGCGGCCAGCATCTCTTCCTCATTCGAATCCATGCCTTTGGCAAACCGCTGAACACCTAGTGGATAGGGCGGTTTGTGGTAGGATTGGAGCTATCGGCGGGTGTGGAAGGGCATGCAAGTGGCTCGGGAGGGCGTGGGGAGTATTTCCGATGGCTATGCGGGTGATTCTAGTAGACTGGCCCGTGTCTTTTTCAGCTCCATCTGGCGCCCCCGCTTTCCTCCCATGGGTTGGGTTTGGCCTGGGGGCGCCGGATAACAAAACAGTCCGTGTCGGCAGGACAAAAGAATTGGGGGCCGGCTGGGCATGAGTTTGAGCGTCGGCACCCTCGAAAGCCCTTTAGGGGGCTTTAGGGACCACGAATGGAGATGCTCTTAGAACATTATTAAGTTCCTTTCCATGTTGCGTACGCAACCCATTTCCTGAATATATAGGGAGTAACATTTCATATTTAATACACTCTAGAGAGGTACGCTACTTTTCCCACAAACATCCTTAGCCTTATTGCACTTATCTCATTTCCTTAGGTGTGTGACATGTTACCATGTTTCTCCATGCCATGACGATATCTGCTGAATTAAGTAACCTACCCATTGCATTAAACGCGGTCAACAACAGCTGTTTGGAATTCTATTTGGCTAACAGAGTAGAGTCATCATCTTTCAGCAGAAAATGAGAACTTTACGAGCTTCCACCCACTACATCTCATCTCTGGGTATACAACCCGACTTAGTCATCTGAAGAACTAAAAAAATTCTGACTCGCTCATCCCATTCCAAGATCTATGGTTAGTGCGATTTGTACGGCGTCTTGGAATGACTAGCTATAATTATTGTTTATGTCCGAAGTTATTTTCCAAGTACAACAAAATTTCCCATCATGTATTCCATCATGATTTCATTGCCCAAAAATTTATGATTCAATAAAACAATAGTTTGTTTCACTCTTCGTTTGTGAAGGTTTTTAAAGTATTTTATATAAAATATAAGGATTTGTAGGATTTTGACTTGCAATTGATGAACCTGAAAATTCCATACAAGAGTTGAACTTGCCTGGTAACTACGATGTAATGTAGTTCAAAGGTTCTACTCGACTCTTGACCTCAGATTCTGGAAATAACAATCAGTGTCTCATAAAAACAAGCTTCGGTAAAAACAGTTGATGATCTAGTGCAACTAGATGAATGCAAATTACTTTGATTTGAATTACTTTGACTTTTAGGTGAACTTTCCTTTTTAGGGTTTTATTGAATTTCACTTTGGAATTTCCAGATAACTTATATGAATTTCACTTTAGAATTTTCATATAATTCAATAAAATTACTTTACATAAATCAAGTGGGCGTTTTCAAGTTGAAAATAATATTCCTATATTTAAAAATATATTATCTAGGCTTAAAGTATTTTTATAGTATTTTACTCAATTAAAAGTATTTCTTTAATTCCAATAATAAACTTGAAAATTTTACTTATACAAAAATATTTGTAATAATTCTAGAAAAATAGGATTTGGAATCCCAGTAATTTTCCCTTTTTGAAACTATTTTTTTATTTTTCTAAATAGTTATAGAGTCTTTTCTACTAAATTGTCTTTTTAGAAAATGCGAACTTACTGAAATGGCCATGGCCCCACTTGTCAGACCCACTTGGTCAAAACCAGCTGAACCATTCGGTTCAACCGAACCAGACTGTTCACTCTCCCACTCCTCTCTCTCACCCCCACATGGGCACATGTTCTGGCGACCATGCCTCCGCCTTTCTATCAATTCAGGTCGTTGTCGACCGTCCTCACCACTACCATGCCTCTCAAACTTCTCACCACCGTCCTCACCACTACCATGCCTCTCAAACTTCTCACCACCGTCCTCACCACCGACACATATATAGTGGTTAACTATATATGTGTTGATCATTACTTAGATACATTTCTTACTTAATCTTGCAGTAATGTTGGCATCAAGTGATCTTGCAAGAATGTTGGCATTACTACCTACCTTCTCTTCTTTAGGCCAATCATTTAGTTGATGACAGAGGAAGTGGGGGTAGGTGATAATAGTATGGTTTTATTTTTAAATGTCTATAAGGTAATCTTCTCTATCTTAACTACATTTGATATGCTAGTGTAATTATGCTAGCATAGTACCTGTGGTGTTCTTCATTTATGAAGATTCACAGATCTTAGTCCACTAATTACACTAGGGTGCTATCTAAACACTCTATTTTATAATCCCATCCAAAAGTGTTGGTCATAAAGCTTTGAAGATTCAAAAGAATGTCTCACGAAGATCTGGTGCAGTTCTTCCTATCCTCTCTCCCGTTTTTGTTTGATTTCCTTTCTCAGATCCCCCTCTCTCTCACTAAGATTCAAAAGAATGTTTCATGAAGATCGACCAATCCTAAAGCTCCTTGTCTGCCAAGTTTGTCCTAAAGGACCGGTACACTTGTATCCATCAACGACCTACCAAGCACTGGCAGCTCGGTCTGGCTCGGGTCGAGCCAGAGAAAAGCTCGGTCCGGAACAGCCGAGCCCGAGCCAGCTTGCCGCCGCCGGCAAGCCATGAAATGGAGCTCGACCCGAGCTTCCAACGAGTTCGGTCTAGCTCGGGGCAGCTCGCGAGCCTGGAGGCGTTGGGTCACTGACGGGTGGGGCCACGCCGGCGTACCTTGCCGCCGGCTGCTGCCGCTCGATCTTCTGGCGTCCAGCGGTGCGGCCTCCAGCTCGAGGAGGGACAAGTAGAGGTCGGGGAGGGGCGTGGCGGAGAGGGGCGACCAGGTTGAGCCGCCGTCCTTCGTCATCTGCTAGGCGCGGCGGCGAGGATGCCCGAAGCTCCTTCCTCTCGACCTAGACGCAACCTGGAGACGACCGCGACATCACAGCCATGTCTATCGATCTAGCTGGCCAGATTTTTCCAGCCCATCAGTCTACACTCGTCCCTCTTCAATTCGGAAAAAAGGCCGAGCCAGACGAGTCGGACCGGGCCGAGCCCGAGCTGGCCACGGTTCACCTTTCCAGACTCGGCTCAGTCCAGCGCCTTCAAAGGGCCGAGCCTAGCTTGCGCCAAGCCGGCGAAACTTGGGCCGAGCCCACCGGACCGAGTTTAACGTCCAGATATACTTCCGGGTGACCTGTGCTAGCCCAATACGAGAGGCGTGTTTAGGCCAGCTGTCGGTTTAAATTTTTGCAATACCTAAAATAACCTTTATACAGAAATATACTAGACAAAATCCTGAGTAGTAAATCGCATATTGTTCGTTGGATCATCAGAAATAGAGGACCAAATCGATCCGATGTGCTGTAAGATAACCCTTTTAAAATGCAGCTTCATATTATACTGATTTGATATCATATATATTTTATTTTTTTCAAAAAAGTTGGTCAAAGTCTTTTTTGTTTAATTAAGGCAAGAGTTAAAAATACACATATTTGAAGATGGAGGGAGTATGTTGGAAAGGTCACCGACTAGATTGATGTATTAAGTATGAAAATACACATATTTGATGTGGGAAAGTTTTTTCTAAGCGAGAAAACATGTGTGAAAACTGAAAAGGACTGGTTATTGACCGAGTAGTTTGATAAAAACACTCGATAAATATTATTTGGTGGGAAGCCCACTTCTCGTATGGAAGAAATCGACGAAAAATTCCAAAACTTTGTCTAGTGTCGTTAGGGGACACTCGACGAATTGCCTCTACTGTCACGACATTGTTAAGTGCGCCCGCGGTGGTCAAGTGAGATCTTCCGAGAAAGCATTTATTTGCCGAGTTCCGAGTTCCGAACTTAAAACACTTGGAAAAAGTCTGGATACCGAACAAAAAGCGATTTTCCGGTAGTGTGTGTGTCTAAATAGTAGACAAGTCCATATGGGCAGCCATAATGTATAGCCAAATCTATTTTCAAATTGACTTATTAGCTCTTGAAAGTAGTTTTCTACGCTGTGGAGGAAGTTCTAAATTGGAGCGCAACTTCGTGCTCCCATGCCAAATCAATAAGAAAAGCGCGGTTACGGTTTCGATCAAAATCGAGCACTCTAGTGAAGCCTGTAAATCGTGATCAACCTTAAACCGTTTACAAAGTCCGGAGAATCTATTCGCTCGACCCTCTTATACTCGGTCTGAGAGGCAAAACTGGACAAATATTACAGGCACAACCAGTCAACGCCGAAAAGTTCTTCGGACCACCGTTGGAAATTCTCCGAAATATGGCGGAAATTCATCAATTCCGCCGGAAAATAGTAAACACGGACGACGCGGCCACCACTGCGGCTAGGCGTTCGCAGAAGGAGAAGCTGGAGGGGGTCATCTCGAGCGAGCACTCGGCTGAGGCGACGTCGGTTTCGGCGGCCACGGCAGGGAGGACGGTGGAGAGCGCCGTGGCCACGGCCTCGCGCCGGTTGAACACGAGGCTCTTCTTCTTGCTGGCGCCCGCGCCGGAGTCCATGCTTGGCGCTGCTTTAGCGCAGGGGAGGCTCATCAGGAGGATTAGGGAGAGCGACGACGCGGTGGAGCTGGTGGTGGAGGGAGCCATGGCTGCTGGCTTCTTCCTCGCGCTTATTCTCTGGGCTCTCGGCTCGCTTGAAGCAGGGTGCGTCGCGTCAAGATTTTCTCACGAGTGCCCATGGTGTGGTCGGCCAGAGTAGCAACGGGAGGAAGAAGAAAGAGGAAAAAAGAAGAAAGTGGTGGGGCAGTGGTGGGTCCGGCTCAATACATGTCCAATTTACACGGTTCATTCTTTTCAGCTACGTTTTAGACCGTAAAATAGGGTTTCTGTGGCATATACGTTTTACGGTTCGCGAGTTTACATATTTTGTTAGAGATGCTCTAATGACTTAGGACAACCTGTTTCCGGAATTGCCCCCACTACGGGAATAATGAGCTACGCCGACGATAGTGTTCTACGCCGATGACAAAATGTCGGGTCCATTGGCAAAGGTGAACAGGCTCGGCAGTCGGGTTGTGCGGCCGTCGGCCTAGTTTTGCCGTCGGCGTAGAAAGGATAGGCCGACGGTAGCTGCCGGCGTAGACCAGACCGTCGGCGTATGTCATTAGGTGTGGCGGCGATGCGACGGCGTGCTGTCGGCGTAGGTGCCGACAGAAAGCTATTTTTCCTTTTTTCCATATTAATCTTAGAAAAATTATAACTAAATCAATTTAATTCAGAAAAATACATATAATATATCAAATTTTGCAGAAAAATAAGATCTATCTATATAAACTCAATTATATATTTTTGTCTAAAAAATATAAAAACAATCCAACTACTTTCGTATAGCATATTTTCCATTTTCCGAGTGCCCAAAACGGGGTGTTTTGTGAAGCAACCACCAAATGAAAGTTTAAAAATGGTACCACTCCATTTTAAAGAAATAGTAGACCACCTTTCATGGACAATGTCTCAATTAGGGTATCTTAAACCTTTTCATCCACCCCTCGTGAAAAAGACAAACTCCTCCCAAATCGGTCGGAAGTGAGTCAGATCTGAACTACAGGTACATAATCTGATGCTCATGATTTTTTGAGAAAATCATTTTTAGATTCATAATATGCTATTTAATCAGAGATCTAATGCAAGTTTAGCGAGGCTCGACCCCAAGCTAACAATCTTCATGCCCACCGTTTTAGAAAGTTTGACGATAGTTTGAAACGGACAAAAAATTTCAAAAACGTCCTAAATAATGCGAAAACATCGCGTGGTTTCATATTATGTGAAATAGTTGCAAAGAAAAATATCAAAATTGGTATATTGTTTGTGTCTCAAAAAACCCTTCACAGAGTGACCTATCTCAATCGAGGTTTCCTCGCTTTCAGGTCAAGTAACCAATGTTATTGACAGAATTGTGGTATAGTTAGTTATTCTGTGCCCATATTGTGTACGCATGTGCATTATGGGATGACGAACAATGTTACAGGAGGAAGTTTTCCTTTTCGTCGCACTCAAAAGCCATTTTCCATTTTTCGAGTGCCCAAAACAGGGTGTTTTGTGAAACAAACACCAAATGAAAGTTTAAAAATTGTATCACCCCATTTTTCAAACATAGTAGACCACCTTTTATGGACAATGTCCAAACTGGGGTATCTTAAACCTTTCCTTCCACCTTTCGCGAAAAACATAAATTCCTGCCAAATCGGTAGGAAGTGTGTCAGATTTGAACTATACGTACATGATGTGATGCTCATGATTTTTTGGAAAAATTATTTTTAGATTCGCAATATGTTATTTAATCAGAGATCTAACGCAAGTTTAGCGAGGCTCGGCCCCGAGCTAAAAATATTCATACCCGCTGATGGCTCAATGCACGGCGCCTAGAAAAGTGCTTGAAGGCGGTGTTGATGTAGAGCTCGTTGGGAACCCCAAGAGGAAGGTATGATGAGCACAACAACAAGTTTCCCTCAGTTATAAAACCAAGGTTTAATCGAACCAGTAGGAGCAAGGAAACACCTCAAAGGTGTTACTAGCTGAGTTTTGGCAGGGCGCACTACCGGTGCTAGTAGCAACGTGGATACCTGCACAACACAACCACAGAACTTTGTCCCCAGCTTGCGATAAGGTTGTCAATCTCACCGTGTTTTGCGAAAAACAAAGGATTAAACGTATCGAATGGAAAAAAGTAAAAGTTTGTAGAAGGTAAACACAAAGCGGTAAACAGTTGTAGATTGTATGTAAAGAAAATGACCGAGATCCATAGTTCACTAGAGGTGGCTCTCCTTAAGATAGATAACATGTTGGATGAACAAATTACAGCGGGGCAGTTGACAAACACCGAAAAAAACAATACATGCATATACTAATCATCTTGACTCCCTTGAAACTTGATTGGGCATTACAACATTATACATAGACCGCCATCAAACTGCATCTATGACTAATAATCCACCTTCAGGTTATCATCTGAACCCCCTCCAGTATTAAGTTGCAAGCAACAGATTATTGCTTTACGAACTGCGTGTAAAGTAAACAATATGATTGTTCTATGAACAAAGGATTGTTGTTTTCTCCCTAGTAGCAACAACACATCTAGTACCTTAGAGATTTCTGTCACTTCCCCAGATTACCAGAGGCATGAACCCACTATCGAGCATAAATACTAACTCTTGGAGTTGCTAGCATCTACTTGGCCAAGATAGCTACTAACAACGGGAAGCATGCAAGATCTCAAATAACAAAGATATGATAGAATCAATAATCAATCTGAAATAGCATCTCAATATCCCTCGGATCCCCGCAAACACAACATGTATGGATTACAAATAGATGATCTTGATCATGAACGGAGCTCACAAGATCTAGACATGAAAGCAAAAAGGAGGAGAACCAGCCATCTAGCTACTACATAGATCCGTAGTCAAGGGATGAACTACTCACGCATCACACAGGAGGCTTGCATGGTGATGGAGAAGGCCTCCAGGGTGAAATCCCCTCTCCGGCAGGGTGCCAGGAAGAGCTTCAGATCCCTCCCGATCTAGGGATCGAGATGACAGCGACTACAGACTCTTTCGTGGATTTGTGATCGGGTACTTAGGGTTTACGTCCCGAGGGCATCTTATAGTCGGAAGGGGAGGCCTAGGGGGTGCCAGGGGCCACCACACCACCCCCTGGCGCGGGCCAGGCCTGGCCGCGCGGCCAGGTGGTGTGGCCGGCCTCTGGCCCTTCTCCGTCTCGTATTCTGGCACTTGATGACTTCCGGAAAAATAGGCACTTTGGCTTTTGTCCTATCCAATTCCGAGAATATTCATTTTCTGACTTTCCTAGAACCAAAAACAGCAGAAAACGGCCAGCTGGCACTATGGCTCTTGTTAATAGGTTAGTCCAAGAAATCATATGAAAAGTACTCCAAAGTTGGAACAAAACACAACAAAGTGGATGAAACCAAGCATGGAACATCAAAAATTATAGATACATTTGCAATGTATCAACATCCCCAAGCTTAACTCCTGCTCGTCCTCGAGTAGGTAATTGATAAAAAGAAAGAATAATTTTTGAGGTGACATGCACCATCAAAGACTTGATCAAAGTATTTGCAAAACATTCAAAGCTGGGATCATAGTACTTCAATCATAACATGAAAGTCAACGTTCTAGCAATAAGCAAAGAAACTATGATGCAACATGAAAAGGCACAAACAAAAGATTCATGAATAACAATGCTTTGCAAGACGTTTGTTTGTTTCACATAAAGAAAACATGGCATAATAGCATTCAGCTTGTCCCTCAATAGAGTAGCAAATTGCATATGACACCTTCAAAGTTCATAAGAGTGACTAGATACAATAGTTTAACACAAGCAATATCAAAGTATGCATCAATCAACTAGTCTTGGGACAATGCACATAGAACTAAGAATGGCCACTATGCTCTCAAAGTAGGTGCAATAGAAGGTGGAGACTCAATATAATGGTGGAAGAAAGGCATTTGTAAAAGGAAGTAGGGATTCAAGTCTCATAAAGAGCTTCCAAAAATTATGGTACTTATAGCTTTCAGCTCTCATTGCCCCTATCATAAGCATCTTGAAGTGGTTAAGGTTAAAGTGACACAACTAAGAGGATATGCTTGACAAGTTATAAACCGAAATCTCATGCCCCTTACTTACGAAGACCGATCCTCATGGTACTCAACTTCAGTCACGAGTAAGCTCTTGTCATTGTAAGTATGTGTGTATCATTAAGAACGGCCAACGGGGTACCCCTTGCACATGATACGGGAGCTTTCCATAATCAAAATGACAAGGCAAGCAGACAATGAGCATCTCAGCGATCTTTTTATTTGCTATTTGCATAGGTTTTTATTGAGGATGCTTCATAGAGTGCTCATTATGGTGATGCTGCAAGTTTCCACCATGATTAGGCATGGCTTAGGCTAGCGGCCCAGGCGTTTCTCTAACACACATACAAACTCCATGATCTTACAAGTTCCACTTTTATTTCACACCACCGGGATCCCTAAGCAAAAGAACATGATATCAACGGGGTACAAAGTACAAGTGCAATGTTGAAAGCGTTCCCCATGAAACATGGTTCTGCTAATTTCAACTTATAAAGCGCAAGCATATACGCAACAAAGAAGGACCCAATGGTTCAAGTTTATTAGAGGCAAGTAAAGTAAAGTGTGCCATCAAGTTCGTGAGAGCTTTAATCACTAGTTTTCTCATAACAAGTTTAATTTGGAAGGTAAACAAATGCATGAATATACTTGGAATAGCATAAGCTAGTAGGTAGGTATGGTGGACTATTTGGAATAACTTGGTTTAGGGAGTTGGATGCATGAGTGGAACTCGTAATTTTTTGTGGAGGCTAGCAAAAGACTAGGAGCGACAAACTAAGAGAGCAATAATGGCCATAATCATGCAGAGCGACAAAACATCATTGATCAAAGCATAAAGTGATACTATAAGTTGAAAACTAAAGGATCATAAAGGCTATGGTGACTTTGGATAGTCATAACATGGTGTGAGCATGTGCCAAGTCAACCCAAATAAAGCATCAAAGGAGAATACCACTATACTATGCTTTAATATGCTAAAACAACGCATGATTCATCCAAGACACATTAAGCAATCTCAATTGTTTATAACAAGTCATGCTACAGCAAATAATACTAAGCATAAAGCCAAACAATATCAAGCATGGCATGACAAAGCATAGGCCACAGTCAAAAACAAGCTCTTTTTACCACAAAAGCATGAACTTTCCTACTCTTTTCCAAACCAAACCAAACTATTTGCAAACCAACGTATGAAAGAGGGGGTCCAACCAATTTATTCATAAAACTAATCAAACAAAAGAAAATGAAAAACCAAAACAAAAACGAAAAAGAAGACGCCCCAAGAAAAACACAATTGTGCATGAAACAATAAAAATGAAGCGTTTGGAAGAACCAGGGATTTTTATTGATGAAGAAGGGGATGCCTTGGGCATCCCCAAGATTTTAAGCTTGTACTTCTTAGATATTTCGTGGGGTGACATGCGTGGCATCCCCAAGCTTGAGCTTTAGTCCATACTTCATCTCATTACTCATTCCTTCCATACACCTGAAATTTTTCCTTCATACAAAACTTCACACAATCTTTATTAGCAACATTAGTGCACTTAAGATAAATAAGTCTTAAGGTTCAGTTCTAACACCAAATAAACTTCCATTAGAACACTAGCTAATGTATCACTTCCCTTAGAAATCTCAATTCCCCAAAATAACTCAAGAAGGAACCAACAAGAAGCAAATGCAGAAAATGGCAGAAATCTGTCAAAACAGACCAGCAGGTAAAGACGAATTTTTTCGAAGACCCTCTGTTGCTCAAATCAAAAAGTGTTGAACTAACGAAAGTTAGATAACAACCTGGGTCAGAAGCACAAACAATTACAGATCAATCCGACATACAGAGCTCTCTGACGAATTTTTACGGTGAAGCACAGAAATCTGTTTCGGGACAACAACTTTCCCAATCATTTCTTCACTCTCATTAGAGGTTACTCTTGGCACAAAAAGCAAATAAAAAGGATAAGAAGAGGTTATTACAGAGGTAATAAATTCCAAGACTCATCTAAAACTTTTGGGTTATCTCCCAATAAGTACTTTTCTTTAACGCCTTTAAGTTAGGCATAAGAAGCAAGAGAAAGGATCAAGTATTCTCAAATGAAGAAGCATTAAGACCAAATTTTGTTTTAATAGGAGAAGCAAAAGAAATCTTTTCTCTCTTTTTAGGAAAGTGTTCTATACCTTTCTTGAGTGGGAGTTGATATTTAATGGTGCCTTCTTTCATATCAATGATGGCACCAATAGTTCTAAGAAAAGGTCTTCCCAAAGTAATAGGACAAGAAGCATTGTATTCAACATCCAAAACATAGAAATCAACGGGGACATAGGAATCGTTAACCATAATAAGAACATCATTAAGACTCCACATGAGTTTCTTTTTAGCATTATCATCAAGTGGGACATTTAAATAACAATCTTCAAGTGGAGGCAAATCAAGCATATCATAAATCCTTCTAGGCATAATAGAAACACTACTATCAAGATCACACAAAGCTTTGAAAACAAAGTTTTTCACTTTCATATTAATGATGGGTTCCCAACCATCCTCTTGTTTTATAGGAATAGAAGCTTTATGTTTCATCTTTTCTTTTTTAATCTTTATGAGAGCATCAGTAATGTGTTTTGTAAAAGCCATGTTCATAGCACTAGCATTAGAACTTTTAGCAAGATTTTGTAGGAACTTAATAACTTCAGAGATGTTGCAACCATCAAGATCAAAATCAAACTTATCATCTAAAGTAGTAGAATTATTACTAGCCTCAACACTAGTGGTGGTAATAGTAGAAACACTAATGTTTCTAGCAATTTCATCTTCTCTTTCCCACTTAGCATGTAATTCAGCTAATAGTCTAACATTTTCATCAATTCTTACTTGTATAGGATTAGTAGCTGCAAAGGGATTCTCGTTAGTTTTAGGTTTAGCAGCCATTTTATTCAAAGTAGATTGAGCTTCAGCTAAAGATGCTATATTTCTTTCAGCATTAGAGAGTTTTTCCTCAATAGTTTTATTGAAAGCAGTTTGTTTACTAATAAACTATTTAAGCATAACTTCAAGTTCAGAGGGAGCACTCCTACTATTGTTGTAAGAATTTCCATAAGCATTACCATTGTTGGGAGGATATGGATTATAATTGTTGTTACCAAAATTGTTCCTATAAGCATTATTACCAAAATTGTTATTTCTTATGAAGTTCACATCAACTTGCTCTTCTTGAGCAACCAAAGAGGCTAAAGGAACATTATTTGGATCAATATGGGCTTTCCCATTAATAAGCATAGACATAATAATATTAATCTTATCACTCAAGGAGGAGGTTTCCTCAACAGAATTTACCTTCTTACCTTGTGGAGCTCTCTCAGTATGCCATTCAGAATAATTAACCATCATATTTTCGAGAAGTTTTGTTGCAACACCCAAAGTGATGGTCAAAAAGGTTCCTCCAGCAGCATAATCCAATAGGTTCCTTGAAGAATAGTTCAATCCTGCATAAAAAGTTTGGATGATCATCCAAGCAGTCAGTCCATGAGTGGGACAATTCTTTACCAAAGATTTCATTCTTTCCCAAGCTTGAGCAACATGCTCATTATCAAGTTGTTTAAACTCCATTATTTCACTTCTCATGGATATAATCTTAGCAGGAGGATAGTATTTTCCAATGAAAGCATCTTTGCACTTAGTCCAAGAATCAATACTATTCCTAGTTAAGGAATTCGACCATTCTTTAGCTTTTCCTCTCAAAGAGAAAAGACACAATTTCAGCTTAATAATATCACCATCTATATCCATATGCTTTTGCATCTCACAAAGTTCAACAAAGTTATTTAGATGGGAAGTAGCATCTTCATTACCAATACCAGAAAATTGTTCTCTCATAACAAGATTGAGCAAAGCAGGTTTTATCTCAAAGAAAGTATTTTCAGCCACAGGTGGAGCAATAGGTGTGCTCATAAAATCATTGTTGTTGGTGCTAGTGAAGTCACACAACTTAGTGTTTTCAAGAGTAGTCATTTTTTTGGCTTTTCAAATAAGAAAGAAAACAAGTAAAACTAATTTTTTGTGTTTTTGAATAACAAAACAAGCAAACAAAGCAAAAAGAAACTAAGCAAAACAAAAACAACAAAGTAAAGATATTGGTTATGAGGGACTCCCCTTGTGAAGATGTCCTTGACTCCCCGACAATGGCGCCATAAAATCGCTTGATGGCTCAATGCACGGCGCCCAGAAAAGTGCTTGAAGGCGGTGTTGATGTAGAGCTCGTCGGGAACCCCAAGAGGAAGGTATGATGAGCACAGCAGCAAGTTTCCCTCCGTTATGAAACCAAGGTTTAATCGAACCAGTAGGACTAAGGAAACACCTCAAAGGTTTTACTAGCTGAGCTTTGGCAGGGCGCACTACCGGTGCTAGTAGCAACATGGAGACGTGCACAACACAACCACAGAACTTTGTCCCCAACTTGCGATGAGGTTGTCCATCTCACCGTGTTTTGCAGAAAACAAAGGATTAAATGTATCGAATGGAAAGAAGTAAAAGTTTGCAGAAAGTAAACACAAAGCGGTAAATAGTTATAGATTGTATGTAAAGAAAAGGACCGGGATCCATAGTTCACTAGAGGTGGCTCTCCTTAAGATAGATAACATGCTGGGTGAACAAATTACAGCGGGGCAATTGACAAACACCGAGAAACCAATACATGCATATACTAATCATCTTGACTCCCTTGAGACTTGATTGGGCATTACAACATTATACACAGACCGCCATCCAACTGCATCTATGACTAATAATCCACCTTCAGGTTATCATCCGAACCTCCTCCAGTATTAAGTTGCAAGCAACATATTATTGCTTTACGAACTGCGTGTAAAGTAAACAATACGATTGTTCTATGAACAAAGGATTGTTGTTTTCTCCCTAGTAGCAACAGCACATCTAGTACTTTAGAGATTTCTGTCACTTCCCTAGATTACCAGAGGCATGAACCCACTATCGAGCATAAATACTAACTCTTGGAGTTGCTAGCATCTACTTGGCCAAGATAGCTACTAACAACGGGAAGCATGCAAGATCTCAAATAACAAAGACATGATAGAATCAATAATCAATCTGAAATAACATCTCAATATCCATCGGATCCCCGCAAACACAACATGCAGAATTACAAATAGATGATCTTGATCATGAACGGAGCTCACAAGATCTAGACATGAAAGCACAAAGGAGGAGAACCAGGCATCTAGCTACTACATGGATCCGTAGTCCAAGGATGAACTACTCACGCATCACACCAGAGGCTTGCATGGTGATGAAGAAGGTCTCCAGGGTGAATTCCCCTCTCCGGCAGGGTGCCGGGAAGAGCTTCAGATCCCTCCCGATCTAGGGATGGAGATGACAGCGGCTATAAACTCTTTCGTGGATTTTTGATCGGGTATTTAGGGTTTACGTCCTGAGGGCATCTTATAGTCGGAAGGGGAGGCCGAGGGGGTGCCAGGGGCCACCACACCACCTCCTGGCGCGGGCCAGGCCTGGCCGCGTGGCCAGGTGGTGTGGCCGGCCTCTGGCCCTTCTCCGTCTCGTATTCTTGCACTTGATGACTTCCGAAAAATAGGCACTTTGGCTTTTGTCCCGTCCAATTCCGAGAATATTCATTTTCTGACTTTCCTGAAACCAAAAAAGCAGAAAACAGGCAGCTGGCACTGTGGCTCTTGTTAATAGGTTAGTCCAAGAAATAATATGAAAAGTACTCCAAAGTTAGAACAAAATACAAGGAAGTGGATAAAACCAAGCATGAAACATCAAAAATTATAGATACATTTGCAATGTATCACCCGCTGTTTTAAAAAGTTTGATAATAGTTGTGAAACGGACATAAAGAATTCAAAAATGATCGAAACAATGCAAAACATTCGCGTGGTGTCATATTATATGATATAGTTGCAAGGAAAAATATCAAAATTGTTATATTGATTGTGCCTCAAAAAACCGCTTCACAAAGTGACCTATCTCAATCGAGGTTTCCTCGCTTTTAGGTAAAATGACCAATGTTATGGTCAGAATCGCAGTATAGTTTTTGATAATGTGCTCATAGTGTGCACGTATGTGCATCATGGATGGCGAACGATGTTGCAGGAGTAAGTTTTCCTTTTCGTCGCACCAAAATCCATTTTCCATTTTCCGAATGCCCAAAACGGCGTGTTTTGTGAAGCAACCACCAAATGAAAGTTTAAAAATGGTACCACCCCATTTTTAAAAATCACTAGACCACTTTTTATGGACAATGTCTCAATCGTGGTATCTTAAACCTTTTCGTCCACCTCTCGTGAAAAAGACAAATTCCTCCCAAATCAGTCGGAAGTGAGTCAGATTTAAACTACAGGTACATAATCTAATGCTCATGATTTTTTGAAAAAATCATTTTTAGATTCACAATATGCTATTTAATTAGAGATCCAATGCAAGTTTAGCGAGGCTCGGCCCCAAGCTAATAATCTTCATGCCCACTGTTTTAGAAAGTTTGACGATAGTTTGAAACGGACATAAAAAGTTAAAAAAACGATCGAAATAATGCAAAAATATCGCGTGGTGTCATGTTATGTGACATAGTTGCAAAGAAAAATATCAAAATTGGTATATTGCTTGTGTCTCAAAAACCCTTCACAGAGTGACCTATCTGAATCGAGGTTTCCTCGCTTTTAGGTCAAATAACCAATGTTATTGCCAGAGTCGTGGCATAGTTTGTTATTGTATTCCCATATTGTGCACGCATGTGCATTATGGGATGACGAACATTGTTACAGGAGGAAGTTTTCCTTTTCGTCGCACCAAAAAGCCATTTTCCATTTCCGAGTGCCCAAAATGGGTGTTTTATGAAGGAACACCAAATGAAAGTTTATAAATGGTACCACCCTATTTTTAAAAAATAGTAGACCACCTTTCATGGACAATATCTCAACCGCGGTATCTTAAAACTTTTCGTCCATCCCTCGTGAAAAAGACAAATTCCTCCCAAATCGGTTGGAAGTGAGTCAGATTTAAACTACAGGTACATGATCTGGTGCTCATATTTTTTTGGAAAAATCATTTTTAGGTTCGCAATGTGCTATTTCATTAGAGATTCAATACTAGTTTTCCTTTTCGTCGCTCCAAAAAGTCATTTACTATTTTCCGAGTGCAAAAAATGGGGTGTTTCATGAATCCTGACATAGTTTCGGTTGGTCTAGTGTTAAAAAGATACGATATATAATTAAATAGATGATAGGGATGCCATATTTGGATTCCTCTCATTTTTCTCACCGATTTGGATATATTATTTGTCGAATTACGATTGACGGATTTGTAGATATGAATTATTTAATATTAAATAAAAAAAGGCAAAATAAATAAAATTTATTTTATTTTTATTCGAATTCAAGATTATTATTACTTATTCATTATTGTTTACTTAAATAATTGTATGAAATGTATAATAAATAAAGATGTCTAACATCATGGTCCAATGATGAATAGAATTGATATGATAGTATTCGCAACAAGTTCTAATTTCTTTGTCGGAAGCTCATGTGGAAGGAATGAAGAAGTTAAGCATGCTGGGGCTGGAGTAGTGTTAGGATGGGTGACCGATGGAAAAGTTTGACTACGAGTGTAATTTGACTTGAGATTAAGTATACTTAGAGTTAAAAATGTTCCCATGAGATTAACGAGTTAATTAGTTAAACAATTCAAAAAAGTTAAAAAACATTGGAAATTTTTTTGAAAAAAAAATTAAAAAGTATTTGGAAAAAAGCTAGGCCGTAGCTATATACACCGACGACTTTTCTACGCCGACAGGGAGAGGGGCTACGCCTACGGGCTAGTACGCCGATGGCAACCGTCAGTGCAGCCTACGCCGACCGGGTTCTGGGGCTACCCGACAGGTCCGGCCGTCGGCGCTTATCGCGTTTCCTGTAGTGCCCGTTCCACGCTCGCCATCAATCCTAGTAGTTGTACCGGAGAGTACGGGTTAATTTGGCACGCCAAAAAGTACTGGGTTGGCAAACTTGGCAGGGAACACGCTGTGGGTGCCTGTTGTCTTAAACACTCTGACCCTAGGCTGTCATGGCAGAGCCTGACGGCAGAGCTGCCGAGCCGACGATTCATTACACATATATCGATCAGTTTGCAGAGCTTTAAGTAGATACTACTAGGTACAAACTGCATCAGATTCAGAAGCACTTAAAGGTTGCACCTCCGGCGGACGTACTGAGTCCAGCAGATCGAGCACTCACCTCACCATTGAAACTTGAGGCCTAGCCCAGAGAAGTAATTTAGTACACATCTATAGCTACTATACGTAAGGACAAACATGCGGTCCATGCATATCTATACGTAAATGCATGCTACGAACGACGATCTTTGGCCTGCCATAGGTGCCGCGGAGAGAATCTTAGACGAGGGGCGTCCATCGTCTTCCACCACATATATAGCTGTCCATGCGATACGAACTTTTTCTCTCAAGACAATACAAACTGCTACGTTGCATATCTTGTACAGAAAATTGCCCTAGTAACATCCGATACTGGGCCGCGTGCACTCAGCCAGCCATGCCAGCGCTGGCGGATGGATCACGTACGGGGGCAGCTGCCTTGATCTGATTATTTAAGGAGATTCAAGCAATCAAATAAGTTCATCCACGCAGAGACAATGTTAAGTTTGCAGCCAACTGCAAACTGAAACAACATACTCTTAATGAAATATAAACTGCGCTCCCCTTTCGTCAAAAAATAAATTCTATGAAATCAACAGCTAGTGTCCTTATATATCAGAAGGTAATAACCACTCTTCGTATGTTCGAAACTAATCACTCGATATTGTCCTTGGTGAGTACATGACTTTTTTTTTTGAGAAGGGGCAGCCTCGGCCTCACCATCAATCATGCATACGGCATTTTATTGTATTATCAGAAGTACTCCCTCTATTCCACAATATAAACCTTTAGCAAAAAAGGGAATATGTGGTTCACAAAATATTATAGCTCATGGGTCACACAAAGTTTGGACATGGATCAACCATCTAAAGATAAGAAGTAACATGTAGCTCCTTTGTATCAACATATAATCCGCCGATCAAGTCCAGCTGGGCAAGTCCAAAGCAACCGTTGCCTTATGGCTGCAACCAAAATCCATTACCGAGCGCTCTGCTCAAGACATTAACATGAGTAGTGATGACCGATGAATACATGAACATCAATAAATCAGCGTCCCAGGCCTTACTCCATACACTCGTGTTGCGTTTAGGCGTTTATGCGCATACAACCCAACTATAAGTGGAAAGCCTACTCCATCCCAAAAGCCTGGACTGAAGTAAGGAGAGGAACTCTCCCTTTATAAGCTGGTTGTAGCCCCCTCCCGCTAGCGGGGGGGGGGGGGGGGGGGGGGGTGGGGACAAAAGGTTGCTGGCAACGCTTCGTACCTAACAATACTATATAGAACTCAAGACCCAGTTTCATATGTGGCCAACAGGCCATGACTAAATGCATAATTTCATATGTATTTGTAATTTTTAGCACAACGACGATGCTCAATGCCTCCCGGGTCGCTCTAGCAACTCCGGAGGCCATAGCCTTTGCCAGCCAAAAGTCCTTCTTTGTCATCGTCCTACCCCTGTCGCCGCCGGAGGAGGCCGTTGGTGGTGGCGGTGGGAGGAATCCCACACCCGCCTCCCTCCACCCCAATCTGAACCCCCATTATTGATCTATGTTGTGCACGCTGGATCAAGCTGCCTCTGTGTGCTCCGAATCTATGGCTGCAAGACACCTTCATCAAGTTGCGGGCGACGGCGTGAGGCAATCTATGTGCGGTTACTTGAGGAAGTTGTGATGTAGCGGCATCGAGATTTGACGGCAAGGGTATTGTCTGACCATACTGGAGATTACAATTTGGTGGTGCTTCTCGAGTACCTGGTAAACTCTAGGGTGAAAAATCTAGGTTTGACCGCACTTGGTCATACTTGGAAAATGGTGACGCTTTGTGTCGTTACCTTGTTGAAGGCTTTTCTTGGACCTGATCTAGGTTTGAAATCAACGACTTGGAAAACACGATCTGGACTTCACTGGTTGGATCTGGCGACGGCGGCGCTCAAGGGTCATAAAAGTGTAAATGTTCCCTTTATAGAGACGTTGTTTGAACCTTTGTTGCAGTCGTTGTGTTTTCGAGAAAACCGCACCAGCGGTCCTAATTCTTTTTCCACGCCTTCAGTTTGATCCTAAATCTTTAAAATTGTACATATATGTCCTAAATCTTTCATAAATGATTCATCGGAGGTCCTAAATTGGCTTGACCCACATTGACCACTGCCACGTCGACAATGAGACCCAGTAGACGTACTGGCTACGTAATATATTTTCGAAAAGCCCCCAATGTTTTATTTCTTCCATACAATGGCCCGTGTGGTTGCAGACCGGAGCAACAACACCAAGTAGGACCGTGACATGCGCACGAGGGCGTGACTCTGTGTGCGTGCTCCGCCGCTCTAGGCCGAATGCCCTCCGCGAGGTCGGGCACTGCCTCATGCAGGCGAGCTCCATGCATGAAGCCTGCCCCTGGCACCGAGGCAACCATCGATAGTGAGCTTCATCTTTGCTCCCACTGTCCAACATGTGGTGCAGGCACAGGAGACACGGCGGCATGAGTTCCGGCTACTCGTGTTCCGTCTGTGGCGCATGACCAGCTACTGCCCCCGGCGCATGCGAGGCCGTCTGACTGGAAGCATGCACAAGACGTAGTGCTTGTCTATGAATAGCTGGCTCCACGACGCCCTCTTGTCGTTGTTCTCCGCAACTCCGTCGCATCGACGGCTTGGCATGCATGTACACGAAAGCCTCGGTAGCTTGGCATCATGCATGTCATCTCCCCACAGTCTGCTGGCCGGTGTCAGCGACAATGCATGCACGGTGTTGAGAGGACCTATGGGAATGACGTGACGTACGTACGCAAGCGTCGACCGCTCCATGGAACCTACATGTGGCACGGTCGTCGGTCAAAGTCCCAGGAGTGCGGCAAGGGTTGTGCAGCACAACAGAGTACCACACCGTCATGGCCTCGCGCCGGAACCCGGTCTTCTCAGCCAGGCCTTGTCCTGATTGCCGCCAGGACAGAACGCATGAGGCGCTCCGCAGCAGCTGGACAGCCGCCGCAGGCGCAATACGCAGGGCACATGGACGGGCTGGATGGGCACGCAAGCGCCGGCCCTGAGCACCTGCAATTTGCACGGCGGGCTGCAGCCATGCACCATGCTCCCTTCCCCGTGCGATCAGCGTGTCGTGGCTCCGAAGCATCCGAGTCGAGGGAGTACGGGGCTGCTAGATCAAGGGGCCGCCGCCGCCCTTGCACCACATGGGCCACAGCGCGAACTCCATGCGCCCCTCGCACGCCGATCCTCTGCCACCGCCGGAGTACGGCCGCTCGCGCCACAACGGCCGGTACAGGCCGCCGCGTCAGACTCTGCCGCTCCCGTTTGAGGAGTACGACAGAGAGGCATGCGGAGAGAAGGGCCATGTTTTAGAAGAAATACAACCGTGAAGGTCTATCCATAAATATGTAGATTGATCGGTATGTCTCCTGGTCCTCACTTCTAACATGGCAACGGTCAATACGGGTCAAACAAATTTAGGACCCCACGTGAATCATTTATCAAAGTTTTAGGACCTAGATATGCAATTTTAAAGAATTAGAACAAAAATGAAGGTTAGACGAAAGAATTAGGACCGTCCGTTCAGTTTACTCTTTCATGATATGTTGGTCCGATGGTCGTTGCTGCATTTCTTCTCGTTTTTTTTTCCTCCTTTGTATGTGGGGTGTTTTGGGTGTGCGCATCAGTGTGTGCTTATTTTGTGTGTCTCCGCAGGAGAGTTCATTACGAGTCAATAAAATGCCCCTTATAGCGGAGAAACGTACATGGGCACACAATTACACTCCTGCGAGCATGCCAGCCGCCGTACGTACGGGTATGTGGGCATGCATGCACGCACATAAATCTCTGTGACATGTCTCCCCGAACGGCACCTACGTTCTGCATGCACCAGAGAAGTATCCGCGGCGGTCTGCGGCCTGCTTTAGCTAGCTTTGGCTGGCACGCGGTTTCAAGAGTGCATCCAATCCAGAGCTCCAGCTAGTGTGGGACAAGCAAGAATGCAGATCACCGGCTGGCACGCGCTGGGAGGCGGTGAGCCTGGCGGGGCGGCGTGGGCACGCGCAGGTCCCACTCCCAACCAGGGGTTTTGGTTACCGGGCCGGTTACCATGGTTACCGGCCCGTAACCCGTTTTACTGACACTCCCGGGTAACTTAATTTTTTAGGGACAAAATTCCGGACATGTTTGAAGTTGGTCCATTTCCTTGCAATGTTTAGGAAATCGATGGTTACCATGCGACAACCCTGCCAGTCACCGGATGTTTTAAATTTTCTCTATTTTGAATTCAATTTTTATTCTGAAATTCAGTCCGGTATTTTTCGGTAACCATCCCGGTGACCATGGTTACCCCAACCACCCCCGTAAAACTTTCACCCCGGTAGCCAAAACCGTCCTAACCACTCAAGCACAACGCGCTAAGCTCTGCCTAGACGCCGCGCTAGATCGCCTAGCTGTGCCCGGGCCAGAGCATCATGCGCGCGTGGACAGGGCGCTGTAGAATGCGTTCGCGTTCGCACTAATGCGGGTGCATGCGCACCGGCGCCAAGACAGCGAGGTCGAGGTCAAGCAGCTCATCCAGTGCATGCATCCTCGACGACCTGGGTGTCGACCGCATCATGCGGGCGGCCACATGGTCTTGTCAGAGTAGTTAGATACTTTGCACGATAGAATCACCACTCTCAAGTGTCGTATCTAGGTGAATCTAGTGAACGAGATGAAATCTAGATCTCATTCTTAGTGGGCTATCAAAAGCTAATTTCCATCCTTGACTTGATTTAATGTAGGTATGTTCTCAACTTAGATATCGACCGTTTGTCAGCCACCTTTGTGGATGCTTATATTGATATAGTTGGAATTTGCATATAATAAACTGAAAACGCAAACACGGCCAGGATTGACCAATACCCCTTCGGTTCGAAGAGAAGAAAGATCTGTCAATCTTGATCGTCTTTGTGTTCTCAGTTTTGTGAGTTTGGAGGAGGAGTATACCCAATAAAAAGTAACCAAACCAGACACGTCAATAATCAAGTTAGGCTCCATACCATCCACCTGAAATTAAAGCGACAATACTCCTCTGTTTGGGATTCTTTGTCCGGAGAGCTAAATTGGCAATACCAAGCGTGGCTGTGAAACCGGAGTCTACCCCGTGGACATTTAACTTTCCTATAACTTGCACCTCTAGTCTCTCCACTTAAATAGGCTGGCCGTTCTCCTCTTCTTTATATCTGAACCGGAGTATTTGCATCGCACGTCCGAAACTACATGCGATCCGCGGGAGAGTTAACTCTCCAATCCATCGTGAGGAAAAAAGCATGCATTGAGCAGTGTTTGCTTGCCACGAATCACCCCCTTCCTCGTCTAGCTAAACACCATGGCTGCTCTCTGCACGTTCCACGTATATATGCCCATGAATAATCAACTCGATCTTGAAACCCTACACTTCCATCGTCTCGCACCATAGGTTCAGATTAGTGGCGGAGACAGTGGGGGACTAGCAGCTAGCATGGGCCCTGGCCCCACCTAATATGCAGATTATTTTTGATATATCCCCTGATTTTTGTAAAACACCCCCAAATTTGCATATTTTAGCACTTCGGCCCTCCCCAACAGTTTACAAGAGAGGAAATCTTCCATCGCCCCCATCAAACAAATTTTCTGCCTCGGCCACTGGTGGTTCTGATTGTGGATGCTTTTTCGGCGATGGTCTGAAGGAGGTGCGTCGTCCAACTGCTCGGTTTTATCTGCATAGCCTAACAATCCTTGGGAGGAAGACGAGGATAGAAATCAATCTGGTTAGTAGGGAGAAAGGAGGGAGACGAGGAGAAAAGAGAAAAGGATATCTCTCTTAAAACTGGATGTAACTAGCACGGGAATTAAGAAGGATTGGATGTCCCAGCCTATAGTCACGAAATATCCGAAGCTCTAGACTAAGAATCCCAGAAAGAGGGAGTACTAAGCTACGTGCCTTAGTTCTTAGTTTGATAGTACCATTAATTTGCAAGAGGGGGTGGGGGTGGTTCTCGTACTATCGCATGATGGATACATGGTGAAAGCAAAGTATCACCTGCAAGGACCACGAGGGAATTAATTCCGCTAATCTGTAGCCACAGAACAAGTCAGGACAAAGACGATGCAGATTGTTAGTAGGAACTTAAGTTCATATTTTGCATTCTTCATGTACACATTGACTTCTTGCATACTTGAATGATAGTTCTGTCAGTTTTTCCCCCTTGTTATGGTTAGATTATTCAGAGACACGACTTCATCCACTAACGAATAAGCAACCACACACAGGCATATATGTGAACAAAGCTACCCCTTCCGCTCATGTGCGGCCACACTGGGGGGTCCACATCAGCTCCCTCTAGCCCCATCCTCCTCTAGGCTGCCCAGTGCCTCCTCTCCTCCTCTGGCCGTCGCCCGGGACATCGCCGGGTAAAGCCCATATTCCACGGCGACGGAGGATCTCTTTGGTCGTTGATTTGGTGGGATGCGGTGGTGTATGGTTTGGCCCCTCCAGCACCGGCCGGTGTTGCGGGACGGCGGCGGCGGCTGGCGTGTGGCTCAGTGGGCTTTGAGGGATCATGATTATCAAGGACACAATTGATGATAACGAAACGGAGAAGATGGTGAAAGCGCAAGAATAAAATCTGTTCACAATCGTCTGCTTCACTCCCGATCGAGGGTAAATGTTAGAACAGACACGTGATAAAATTAGAGATAATGAGTAAGAATCAGTTTAAACATCCAAGTACCTTCTTGTACTCCGAGTCTCTTCCCTCCGCGTACTTCTTAATATACCCCCCTTAGGCAGTGGCAGAGCTGCTTAAAATTTATGCATCATCGCTTAGAAGTATAGAGTAACATAGTGTCTTGACATCACTGGTCATGGAACCTACCTCCGCCATTGCCTAAGTGTCAGGGCAATACAACAACAAATATTAGGATTCTATAGTATTTACATGGTGGAAAATGTTCCTGAATGAGTGGAGGTCATTCAAAGAACTACAGAATTTAATCTGGCCCCATCGGGTAAGAAAGTATGACACAAAAACTGTTGTAAGTAGTATTGGATTATAATTATAAAATAGCTAAGGGACACCAATGTAAATAGCCAAGTGTATATCTGGAAGGGGAACGACATGGAGCTGTGTAGAAGCTTCAGTCCCCTTCTCCATTGTACGTTTATGCCCAGAAATAAAATTGAGGTTTCAGAGTGATTTCTTGAGTATTTCCCTCGGTTGATTCTTCAATTCATCATGGTATCAGAGCACTCTGATCCTGAGTGAATTTTTGTATCTGGAGCTAGGTCGCCGTTGTGCTGCGTCGCCGTCTCCATGCGCGGATCCGGAGCCGCTGCCACGACACCGCCGCCGCCTGGTCACTCTGTTGGGAGCAGAAGAAAGGGGGAGGAAGACTTGTAATCCAAGGTACTCAATACTCATCTGCTTCTTGCTAGAGGTTGCTGCGGTGGATACAACTAGCTTGGAGAGTTTGTTGGGTTGTGGCCTGCAGTTTGTTAGAGAGAGCAGTCTGTGATTTCTGGATCCTTTGTGATCTGTTTGGCTGCTGTTTGTTTGGCCTTTGTTCTGTGCAATTCCCTGGAAGCTAGTGAGTTGCGTTTGGAAATTGTTCATTGTGTTGCCCTGATACCCCTTTCTTTGCTAGAATTAGTTCTCAAATTCAGAGTTTACTTGGTATAGTAACTCCAAGTCATGGGAGACAATGATAAAGGGAAAACTGGAGATGCCAGTGTTGAGAAACTTTGTGAGAGCATGCAGAAAATGCTTGCGGCATTGATGGAACAGGCGCAAAGCAAAAGTGGCAGTGTTGCTGATGTTCAGAAAATCATCCTAGAACCTAATCCGGTTAAGTTAACAGGTCCAGGTGACTACTTTAGCTGGGCTCGAAATGCATCCCTGATTCTAGAATCACATGGTCTACATAAGTTCCTAAAGGAGGATGAGAAGAAACCAGGTGAGATGACACAAGAACAATGGGAGCAGCATCAAAAAAGGGTTATGGTATGGCTTTTGAGCTCGATGGAGAAGACTGTCCGAGAGCAAGTTGAAGGTTTTCAGACCGCAGGAGAGGTATGGTCCAGTATTGAAAAGCAGTTCTCAGGGAAGTCTAACAAAATGCAAGTTTGTCGAATTCTTCGTGAGATGATACATATTAAGCAAGATCAGAAGTCCGTCACACAGTATGCTGGAGAACTCAAGAAGCTATACAGAGACCTAGAATTTTTCAGGCCCTTTAAACCTCATGATCCTAGGGATCTGAGCCTATTGCGTGAATGGTTTGAACCAATCTTGGTATATATATTTATTGAGGGCCTAAATCCTGATTTCAATCTTCGTTCACAGATGATTCAAGCTGCTCCTGAGTGGTCAACCCTA
Source organism: Avena eriantha (assembly GCA_910589775.1). Classification (NCBI taxonomy): domain Eukaryota; kingdom Viridiplantae; phylum Streptophyta; class Magnoliopsida; order Poales; family Poaceae; genus Avena; species Avena eriantha. Next base: position 317,177,104 of record OU342746.1, read on the forward strand.
GACCAGACTATCACTAGTATCCATGAAGAAGAAACTCGCTTGGCAAACCAGGATACCATACCACAAGGGCAAACTGATAATCGAGCTGCACTCTCAAATGTTGAAGCATTTTCTGCTCCAGGAGGAGATAAGGCAAATGCAACAAAATTTGAATATAAGAAAAAGAAATACTTGGTGTGTGATCAATGCAAGAAACCAGGCAATTTAAAGAAAAACTGTTTTGATCTGATAGGTTATCCACCTGGTTGGCAGCAGAGGAGGCAAGTGAACAGGGGTGCTAGTGGTAATAATTATGAGAGGAAACAAGATAAGGCTCATTTTATTTCTTCTTCTGAAGAACTACCAGCTGCAGCAATGCAAGCACTTGAGGAATTCAAAGCCAAATTGATGATTGCTTCTAATCAGGGACGTAGTGAAGCTACTCCCAATCTTCACGGTACTGAAGGTGAGGACCATTCATTTACTCCTTGGATCATAGATTCAGGAGCAACAAATCATATGACAGGCTCATCAAAATATTTTTCATCTTACACACCACGTTCAGGGAGAGATAGAGTTCGTATAGCTGATGGATCTTCGGCACCAATAATGGAGTGTGGGAATATCAATTGTACTCCGTCTATGACTTTGAGCCCTGTTTTACATGTTCCTGACTTTCCAGTTAACTTGTTGTCTATCAGTTCCATCACAAAGATGCTAAACTGCGGAGCTTGGTTTGAACCAAAATTTTGTGTATTTCAGGACCTGAAGTCAGGAAACATACTTGGGACTGGAACTGAACAAGATGGCTTATATTATCTTGACAAGGCTCCAACTCCAACAGCACTCAACTCAAGGACTGACTCATCTATAGATGAGTTACTTCTACTCCACTATAGACTTGGACACCCTTCTTTTCAGTCTTTAAGTCGTATGTTTCCCTCTTATTTTGAGTCGTGTTGCAAAGAAAGACTTGTATGTAATGTGTGTGAACTGGCTAAGCACACACGAGCTAATTATCTGAGTAGTGGTGAAAAATGTGGAATGCCTTTTGAAGTGGTACATTCTGATGTTTGGGGTCCTTCGACTGTAACCTCTCTATTAGGAGAGCGTTGGTATGTCACGTTTATCGATGGCTTTAGCAGGTGTACCTGGTTGTATCTTCTAAAACATAAATCTGAAGCTTTGTCTGCTTTTAAAAATTTTCATACTCTGGTAAGCAATCAGTACAATGCAAGTGTGAAAATATTTAGGTCAGATAATGGTACTGAATATGTTAATCGTGATTTCGATGACTTTTTATCCTCCAATGGTATTGTCCATCAAACCACATGTGTTAATACGACAGAACAAAATGGTGTCGCTGAGCGAAAAAACAGGCATCTGCTGGAAGTAGCACGGTCTATTATGTTCAAGATGAATGTACCAAAATTTCTGTGGGGTGAGGCCGTTAAAACAGCAGCTTATTTAATTAATCGTATGCCATCAAGGATTCTCAATTACAAAACACCAATCGAGTGCTTGAATGGTGTCAATTCCTTCATAGTACCTCCAAAAATATTTGGTTGTACTTGTTTTGTTCATGACTACAGGACTACAACGGGGAAACTTGATCCACGGGCGATTAAATGTATTTTCGTGGGTTATTCTCCAACCCAGAAGGGATATCGATGTTGGTGTCCTGCTGAGAAAAGGTTCTTCGTCAGCATGGATGTGACTTTTCATGAGAAAGAACCTTTCTATTCTTCTGATGCTATTTCTACTCATAGTAGTATTAATAAACAGGGGGAGATCCCTAACAAGGATTGTGTTCCTAGTGGTTCAGTTTTAATTCCTATGATGGATACAACACAACAAGACAATGAAGATGATGGGGAGAAGAGTACAAGTATTAATGAAGAAGACAGGAGCCCGGCTACCAATGAGGTATGTGATACTCCAATACCTCAACAAGTAATAGAACCAAGGATATTTGACATACCTTGTGATATTGGGAATGATAATGTAGCTGAAGAGAATGATGATCATACGACGAGTTCGCAAGGCTCTCTTGTACCAGGGGAGTCTACTCCTGATACTACCGGAGAAGGTATTATAATACCCGCAATAACATCTAATACTCCAATGGTTGAAAATCCAATTGCATTGAGAAAGCCTGTTAGACGTACTGAAATTCCAGCACGTCTTAAGGACTGTGTGGGATATAAGCATGATGCTGCTAAATTTATTTCATATGAAAGGTGTAGCCTATCATTTAAAGGATTTCTTGCATCTTTAGACTCCACCTCGATTCCTGCAAATTGGAAGGATGCTATGAAGGATCCTAAATGGAAGGAGGCCATGCTAGAAGAAATGAGTGCCCTAGAGAAAAATAAAACATGGGAATTGGTAGAGTTGCCTACCGGTAAGGAGGCTGTAGGGTGTAAGTGGGTATACACCGTTAAGCATAATGTTGAGGGCAAGGTAGAACGGTTTAAGGCTCGGCTAGTGGCAAAAGGATACTCACAAACATACGGAATCGACTATGAAGAAACATTTGCACCAGTGGCAAAGATGAATACTATACGGACTTTAATATCTTGTGCATCTAATCTTGGGTGGAACCTATTTCAGTTGGATGTGAAAAATGCTTTCCTTCATGGAGATCTCCGTGAAGAGGTATACATGCATATACCTCATGTTTTAGCACGGCACAAACTGAGGGCAAGGTGCTAAGGTTACATCGGTCCTTATATGGTTTAAAACAATCCCCTCGTGCATGGTTTGATCGTTTCCGTAGGGCTATAATTCAAGTGGGTTATACACAGAGTAATGTTGATCATACTTTGTTCTATAAACGCAGTGGTGATAAGCTTTCTATATTGATTGTCTATGTTGATGACATTATTATCACATGAGATGATGATAATGAGATAGAGAAGTTGAAGCAGCAGCTAGCCAAAGAATTTGAAGTCAAAGACCTGGGTATACTACGATATTTCTTGGGAATTGAAGTGTCTCGGAGTGCAAAAGGTATTTATCTCTCACAAAGAAAGTACATTTTGGATTTGTTGTCTGAAACTGGAATGTCTGGGTGTTGTCCAGCTCCTACTCCAATTGAGATAAACCAGCGTTTTAGTAAAGAGGGAGGATCTCCTATAGATAGAGAAAAGTACCAGAGACTAGTTGGGCGTTTAATTTATTTATCACATACACGCCCTGATATAGCATTTGCTGTAAGTGTTATGAGTCAATATATGCATGAGCCTAGAAGTCATCATATGGATGCAGTGATGAGGATACTTCGTTACCTGAAAGGGTGTCCTGGTAGAGGCTTATTGTACATATCACATGGCAATTTACAAGTTGAGTGCTATACTGATTCAGATTGGGCAGGTTCAGTGGATGATAGGAGATCAACTTCTGGTTACTGCACTTTTGTTGGAGGTAACCTTGTTACTTGGCGCAGCAAGAAGCAGAATGTGGTGGCCAGATCCACGGCTGAAGCAGAGCTCCGAGCCATGGCACATGGGGTGTGCGAAGTACTTTGGATGAAAATCTTATTGATGGAATTGGGGTTATTCCAACATAAGCCATTGTTATTGTATTGTGATAATAAAGTTGCTCTTGATATTGCTCACAACCCTGTGCAGCATGGTCGTACGAAACATATAGAGATTGATCGACATTTTATCAAAGAGAAGCTGGATCAAGGGATTATCTGCATGCCATATGTGAGTTCTTCCGATCAACTTGCTGATATATTTACTAAAGGCTTATCGGAAAAAATATTCTCTAGTTTGTGTAGCAAGATGGGTCTACACGATGCCTTTGCCCCATCTTGAGGGGAGTGTTGTAAGTAGTATTGGATTATAATTATAAAATAGCTAAGGGACACCAATGTAAATAGCCAAGTGTATATCTGGAAGAGGAACGACATGGAGCTGTGTAGAAGCTTCGGTCCCCTTCTCCATTGTACGTTTATGCCCAGAAATAAAATTGAGGTTTCAGAGTGATTTCTTGAGTATTTCCCTCGGTTGATTCTTCAATTCATAAAAAAAATTGATTTCCTTGCGAGATCCCCCCGCGCCACTAGCCAATCCGCGTCTAGGTCACTGTTATGTCGCACAAGACGTGCAAAAAGCTTGTATTTTGGCCTAGCAATACACTATAGGTAAGTCATGTACTTCCTCTGTCTCAAAACAAACATCGGAAATAAATTTAAATTTAGATGTATCTGTATAACAATACAAATTTATGACATTCATTTTGAAACGGAAGGAGTACTTAGTAGCCAAAGCTTCCTTTGCGTGAAAACGACAACAATTTGGATAGGTGGAAATGACGCTTTGGTAGAACGCATGGACAGGATCGAGCAGCCATACATGCAGGCAGTGGGTCCAGCCCAATTGATTTTCAATGTCGAGATCTCTATCTCGCTCTCGATTGGCAGAGAGTCGATGCATACATATCTTGGTTATGACTTTACTACTACTGTACTACTGACTGTACGAGACCCCCTCTAATAATGTCGATGGGAGCCCGCCGAGCGCCCTCATCCAGTGCTTAACGGCGCGGACGTACGGCCACATGCGCATGCTGTTTTGTTCCAGGAAACCTTGTACCAGATGACAGATCAGGTGTTAATTGCGCGTAACCCACCGCGGTGGCCGTCTCCTTCATTGCCCGATCTGCCTGTCCTTGCACTTCCTCGTCGCTACCGAGCGCATTCAGCAACGTGCTGATGGATTTTGCTGTCAATTTCATTGGTCACTGCAGTACAGACCATTAAAGCGACTAAATTTAAGTTCTGCCGAAAAAAATTCATTGGTTTCAAGGAATAAGACGCATGAGTGCGTTTTTCAAGACAAGGTTTGACTGAAAAAATTGAGTAACAATATCTTAATTATACTGTGTATAATTAGTACCGTTGGATTTGTATTGCAAAACACTTTCTAACGATGCTAATTTTATACCAACATTGTTTATATATTTAGAGTAATACTTTGTTAAATAAAAAACACGTAAAATAAGGACACCTTATCTAAATTTAGATAATGTTTAGGTACATCCAAATTTAGAAAAGTTTACAATATCTATTTTGAGACGGAGGAGGGAGTATATATATGTGTAGGCAGTAGCTTTCGAGACGGGATTTTTTTTTTTGAGACAACAAACTGATGGGATTTCAACATGGAGAAATCGATTACAAACGACTCCACAAACAAAGGAAAATACAATATGGTCCCGGAATTTTGCAAGAAGGACTTCACACCGTACTTCCAAAACGCAATCAAGCCCATCGTCCTCATCGTCACCAACCAAGTACAGAGCCGGATCCAGAAGCAGCACATCTTCAGACACCATCGAATCACCGCCTCCATCGCCACATCGGGCTTTGAACACCGTAGGAGTGCCCACCCCGAGGGGTGAGAGCTAAGAACCTTTTCCAGACCAGCGGGCAGGCAGGAGATGGGAAAGAACACGATGTACCTCTAACCGAAGATCCCCGAGCAGTAGAGCGAAACCACCAGCAGAACGCTCCACGATCTGGCAGCTTTAGGCGCCGACACGTCGAGCCGCCTCCTCCCCTCGCCACCAAGGACGGCCGAAAGAAGCTTCAAGACACGACAGCCGCACACCACCAGAAGAGCACAAACAACCCTAAAAAGGAAGGTGGTGGAGCCATCCCCATCCTCTCCCTCGCCACCATGGCCGGCCGAGGGGACGACAACATGATCAGCACCCCTCCGACTCCATAAAATCCAAGGCAGGGTCAAAAGTCGATCACGCCCGGAGAAACCACCTTCCCCAGATCCGCAGATCTAAGAGGACACCAAGCCAGCAGCTCGTCAACGCCGCCACAAGTGGCCTCGCCGAGATGGGGATCGAGCTCCAGCACCCTTATTCCGACGCAATGCCGCCTCCATCATCTCAACGACGTCCCCCGAAGCCCTACCAAAAACCAAGCCGAGCTGCTACCCGGCACCAGGAGAAGATCCCTCGTCGCTGCCATGTCACCCGGGCTTTGCCCGGAGGCGCCACTGGCGGCGGCGGGAGGAGGGAGTGGTAGAGGCTAGGGTTTGGGACTTGTGGGCAGCGACCTTTGAGACGGGATTTCAGACGCTTAAGATTGACCTATATTGATCCAACACTTAATTGGCAAATTAGCGTGAAAAGTGTACTCCGCGCCATGCATCTGTATATTATATTACCCAACGAACTCGCAAAAAAAAAAGGCACAACCTACTAAAGAAAATTATAGCAATTAAACTATCCAAACATACTCAACTCGAGGAGGGTAGCAGCAAACCTAACCAACCGGTACCGGAAAATCGCCAGGGCAGTGACATTTTTTCCTGTAGTAGTGAATAGAGAGAGGCGACGGCGGCTAAAACCCATATACGGTTTCTTCCCTCTGACACTATCGGTTTGTCCCTTCTCACGTGGTTTTATAGCTTTAGACGCGTGGCGGACCATGGCACATCACTGGCGGGAGGTCTCTGTGTTTTATTTAGACAAGTCCTCTATGTCCTATCCCCTTTCTGGTGGTGCTCCTAGCATTAGCGGAGGGGCGTGGAGTCATATGTCCGTCAAATTTATTAGGATCCGGTCGTTTTTCGTATTTGTTGGTGTAGTTTGAATTCAGTCTCTTCCAATCCATATTTGTCATCTTTGACGATGGTTACCGCTCTAGTGCGCTGGTCCTTTGGGACTTAGCAGGACGGATTTCCGTTCGTCTACTATAACAAACTCTACTACGACAAACTTTACTGACTCCGTTGATGGAGGGGCGAGGGTGGTAGCGTGTCTTGGTTCAATACCTATTTGTACTCCCTCCGTTTCTAAATATAAGATATTTTAGCTTTGCGAAAGAAGTATATCTAGACTCTTTTTAGTGTGCAGGTTGACTCTAGATATAAGATGTTTTACCTTTGTAAAAGAAGTGCATCAAGACCTCTTTTAGTGTATAGGTTCATCTAGATTTAGAGTCAACATACACACTAAAAGGAATCTAGATACACTCTTTTCACAAAGCTAAAACATCTTATATTTAGAAACGGAGGGAGTAGTTTTTATTACTTTTGAAACTCTTTGTACGATTAATAGATCGGTGAAATTTTGAAGAAAAAAAAACTATCCAAATCTTCATACACAAGTGCATCACCCATCACAGTCCGCTTTAATAAATTAGGTGTTAGCTGTATTTATTTAGTCGTCGTGGATTAGCACACTACTAATAATGAACTCGACTAGCATTAGCAGTCCTTGTAAGTACTCACATACACAGTCGTCTCTTCGGAGAAAAGAACATACGCATTGCGCTCGTGGCAGTACTACAATGGAAGCGAACCGGGGCCAGTGTGAGCTCACCTTCCGCTCCGGCCCCTCCTCGTTGGCGCCAGCAGAGCCCCCCGGCCTGTTCCTCTGCGTATACTGCGGCCGCAAGTTCTACAACTCGCAGGCGTTCGGCGGCCACCAGAACGCGCACAAGGAAGAGCGCAGCCTGGCCAGGCGCCGCCTGGACATCGCCGCCGCCACGCGCGCGCACGCGGCGTCGGTATCGTCGTCGGCGCCTTCGCCACAGGACGCGGCACGCGCCGCCAGCTTCTTTCCCGCGGCTAAGAAGGCGAGGATGGAGACGCAAGAGGAGCGCGGCAGGAGCTTCCCGTACCACGGTGGCGCCTCTCGCACCAGCGACGGGCTGGACCTGTCTCTGAAGCTGTGATCGATCAGTTAACTGGTACTGTACTACATATATTATATCAAGTCTGCTTAATTTGGAGATCAATGTCTTAACTAGTTGACGCGTATATATTTGTCAAATTAACCCGGAATGTGGCCGGGCTAGATTCATCTGTTCTCTTCTTCTAGTCGGGTCTGGCAGTCCACACCCTTTTTTTTCATTCACATTTATCATTCGTTTTGTGTTTCCGTACGTCAAAATTAAGGCTGGTTTTGGTGATCACATGTGAACAGTGAAGTGCTGCGTATCTCTATTGCACGACAGGAAAAACCCAATACGCCGATAGCCAGAAGCTACCTACGCGGATGGCTATTTGTCGGGCCGTCAGCGTGGCTCCCGAGGAGGGCAGCCGAGCAGGCCGGCCGTTAGTCTAGTTTGGCCGTCGGCGTAGGATAGGATAGGCCGACGGCAGCCGTCGGCGTAGATCGGGCCGTCGGCATAGTTGGTTGGCCGTAACGGGGATGCAACAGTTAGCCATTTGCTACGCCGATGGCTTTACCGTCGGCGTTGGTTTCACAGCTACACCGACGGCTTTGCCGTCGGCCTAGCTATTTTCCCTTTTTGTCACGTTAATTCAAGAAAAAATTATAACTAAATCATTCTAATTTAGAAAAATACATATAATATATCAAAAAAAATTAAAAAAATAAGATCTATCTATCTAAACTCAAATATTACATACTTTGGTTGAATAAAATATATAAACATTACAAATACTTTCGTATAAGCCATTTTCTATTTTTCGATTGCTAAAAACATGGTGTTTTGTGAAGCAACCACCAAATGAAAGTTTCAAAATGCTACCACCCCATTTTTCAAAAATAGTAGATCGCTTACATGGACAATGTCCCAATAGAGGGATCTAAAACCTTTCCGTCCACCCGCGATGAAAAAGACAAATTTCTACCGAATCGCTAGGAAGTGGGTTAGATATTATCTACACGTACATGATCTGATGCTTATGATTTTTTACAAAAATTATTTCTAGGTTCACAATATACTATTTTATCAGAGATCCAATTCAATTTTAGCGAGGCTCAGCTTCGACCTAAAAATCTTCATGCCCGTCGTTCGACAAAGTTTGACGATAGTTTAAAACAGGCATAAAAATTTCAAAACGATCGAAACAATGTGAAACCTTCGCGTGGTGTCATATTATGTGACATAGTTGGAAAGAAAATATCAAACTTGTTATATTGATTATGTCTCAAAAAACCTTCACAAAATGACCTATCTCATTCGAGGTTTCCTGGCTTTCGGCTCAAATAACCAATGTTATGGCTAGAATCAAAGCATAGTTTGTGATAATATATCCATATTGTGCATGCATATGCATCATTGGATGGCCAACAATGTTGCAGACGGAAGTTTTCTTTTTCGTCGCATCAAAAAGGCATTTTCCATTTTCTGAATGCTAAAAACTGGTGGTTTTGTTAACCAACCATCAAATGAAAGTTTTGAAATGCTACCACTCTATTTAAAAAAAATACTAGACCACCTTATATGAACAATGTACCAATTGGGGGATCTAAAACCTTTTCGTCCACCCCTGATAAAAAGACAAATTTTTATCGACTCGGTAGAAAGTGGGTCAGATATGCTACATGCACATGATCTGATGCTCATGATTTTTTACAAAGATCATTTTTAGGTTCACAATATGCTATTTTATCAGAGATCCAATGCAATTTTAATGAGGCTTAGCCCCGAGGTCAGAATATTCATACCCGCCGTTCGACAAAGTTTCACGATAGTTTAAAACGGGGATAAAATTTTCAAAAACGATCGGAACACTGCGAATCTTTCGCATGGTGTCATATTATGTGACATAGTTGGAAGGAAAAATATCGAACTTGGTATATTGATTATGTCTCAAAAAACCTTCACAAAATGATCTATCTCATTCGAGGTTTCGTGGCTTTCGGTTCAAATGACCAATGTTATGGCTAGAATCAAGGCATAGTTTGTGATAATGTGCCCATATTATGCATGCATGTGCATCATAGGATGGCGAATAATGTTACATGAGGAGGTTTTCCTTTTTGTCATACCAAAAAACCATTTTCTATTTTCTGAGTGCTAAAAACTGGTGGTTTTATGGAGCAACCACCAAATGAAAGTTTCAAAATGGTACCACCCCATTTTTCAAAAATAGTAGACCGTCTTACATGGACAATGTCCCAATAAGGGGATCTAAAATCTTTCCATCCACCCGTGATGAAAATTACAAATTTCTATCGAATTGGCAGGAAGTGGGTCAGATATGAACTACAAGTACATGATAGGATTCATCAATTTGACAATGTGACAAGGTTCATCAATCATTTTTAGGTTTAGAAGATTATATGGATGTCATATTGGATTCCTCTCAGTTTTCTGATCGATTTAGACATTTTATTTGTCGAATTCCGATTTATGGATTTAAAGATATGAATTTTTCCATATAAAATAGAAAAAGGGACCTACCTGAACTATGTCGATGGCAGTTGCATCTAGGCCGACGCCGTGCTACGCCGACGGCTGCCGTCAGCATAGACCTACGCCGTCGGTGTAGCGAGGGCGTTCCTGTAGTGTTGGTGGCGCCTTTTCTTTACGCGTAAGCGTTTATATATTTGTTAATTCAGGATATGCGTCCGTTCACTCTAGCTTGTGTGCTAGTTAAGTTTTATCTGGTCTATTCTTGTTTTGTGGAATTCGATTCCCGCTCGCCACTGCCAAAACGAGACCTAGGTAGACTGAATCGACCATCTGGCAACACGAATCTAACCATTCCCATCGGCAGGAACTCAGCGGCGGCACGAATAGAGCCGCTGTTGGCGGCCTGAGCCATGAGCCCAAGCTATGTGCTCGGTGCCGCTATCTCCTTGGTCGCGTCGCGTCCCTGCAACAAAATCGGACAGAAAAAACAAAAAATGCACCTCCAGATCAGCCCGTGAACTCGTTCCTAGCACTAAAGCTCGCAACGCCTATCACCAGGTTGGGTAGATTTTTACCGTGGACCGGGATACATCCAACACTAATGGGCTGACAGCCCATGCTATCACGGAGCCCCGAACAGAATTGCTTCGACTGTCTCGAACGGAAGAGCAGAAATCGCTCGGAGGGAGCGAAACGAAGGGATTTTACGGAGCAGTGCGTTGCCGAACGGGCCATAGAGACGCGACACGTTTCGTACTGAGAAGCGACCGCGCGCACGAGGAACAGACCTTCCTGAAGGTCCACCTTGATCGGACCGGTCGATCAAACTGCCATGGATAGGCGAAAAGGAACCGGATGAGAACGACCTTCAACACTCAGGACGTTAAACCGCTCTCGTTGATTCAGCCACAGATCGCAAGGGACATAGTCCATCGAGGCTTCAACCATATGCTTCTAGTTGGGCAGAAAATCATCCTGGGCTGGGATATGCACCTGGAACACGGGGCCCCTCAATTTTTGGGCGCCCTGTGCCGGCGCCCAGCTTGCACGGGCCTTTGGATGGGCCTACAAGCACCTACCTCTGATCTAAGGTAAAATAACACTACTGTATGTCTAGAGTGTAGCTAATTTTAAAAAAAATGTACATTATTTTAATCAACAGCTGAATCCAAAATTCCAAATTTTATGTATTATTTCTGAAATTTATTAAAAAGTGTATTATTTTTAAAAAAAATAGCCAAGAGTGTACGTACATAACAGAAGAGTCGTTACGGGTTGCACGGATGTTTACCTGGCTGCTATGGCTTGACGGGCTGCACATCCGGCGGAGCTTGCCATCCCCGGCGGGGAGGACCGCGGCACCTGTGACTAGGCGGTGGCGGTGAAAAAAATGGAGATGGCAACGGCCTTGCCACACGGTAGGGAGGATGGCTGCTAGAACCTGCAGCGAAGGTAGACTACGTGCGTCTACGCTTCCGCGGTGGCGACAGTGAAGGTGGTGGCGACTGTGGAGCACTAGTAGAAACCATACCTTTAGATCTGGTTCGTAAGGACCTTTAGTCTCGGATTGCAAATCGAGACTGCCAGATTGGGACTAAAGGTCCGGCGTTTAGTCCTGGTTCTGTTACGAACCGGGACTAGAGGTCCACCACGTGGCCCCGCGAGCCGCGCTAGACTGGAGGACATTTAGTCCCGTTTCGTAAAGGTTCCCAGCCACATCAGCGTTTTGAGTCATTTGGCGCCGCGACAGGAGATGGGGTTTTAGGGTTTTGTGTTTTTCTTTTCATTTATGTTTTGTGTTCAATTATTTTTCATTCCGTGTTTTCATTACAAACAAGTTTTCGTATACATACGCAACGCTACTACACAGTACTTGTACACGTTGATGCATATATAATATAATTTCTCTTACAAGCATACATGCATGGAGGTCATTATATGGAGTCCCAACCGGGTCCAGAGCATGTCTATTTGATTATATGGAGATCATTACATGAATGCTTTAGGGTCTATCTATAGAGTATTCTCCGTATTAGTCTATGACCTAGTCGACCAAAAATCCAGCCAATTTCTCTTGGATTGCTAGTAGGCGGTCCTGTGATAGGAGCTTGTCCCACATATAAAGAAGGAGATCATATGAATTAGACTCAACACAACTTATTGTAATAAAAATAAAGGGTATATATATTATTTACTTACTCGAACAGTTTCCAAAGTCTTCTTAGTAGTGATGCGAATGAACTCGCACACATAGAATCCACATAGATTAGTCCCCCGTGGCTACCTCGCGCACTTTACAAAAATAGAATTCAATCAAATAATAACTCTAGCATGATAAATGTACATAAACTAGAATTAAATAGATGCACGGACCTAGCTCGTACTACTTACCGAGATAGGTTTAAAAATCATCTCCTCATGCCATTGACCGCAGAACTTGTTCTTGATATCTCAGAAAATGAACGAAAGAAACCGATATAGTGCGATAATGGTTGAAATTACCTCTGGAGCATATCGATAATGTTGTGGTACTCTTCCATATCTTTGTTTAATGAGTCCATGATTTGAACTCTTCCCAAGTCAACAGAAATACTTAGAAGAATCCAGTGGTAGCTACGCAAGGTTTACATACGTCAGTAACTCATCATTTACACTGAACATCGAGTAAGCAAAAGTTAATGTGTACAAGACAATAACACACTCACTCGAACTGGTAAGGAAATAGTATTTCATTATACAAATGCTGGTTCGTGAAAAACCGGAGCAAGTTATGCTCGGTCTCTAGTGGCTTATCCTTTAGCACAACTCCATTAACTCGATGTGGGTCAATGAACCCAAATCCGTTGATAGCCTTTTTTACATTCGAGAATCTTCAATCTCATTATTATAGCGTACAAAAGAATATAGTGAGTATACTTATTGGCAATAAATTGAACAAGATGAGCTAGAGACTTAATTACATAAATAAAGTAATCACTTACAGACAATAGCAACTGAGGATATATTTGTCGAGTTCCTTTAGATTGAATAACTGAAAGAATTATGTAAATTCAATAGGGACCTCGTCTTCAGTGAAGTAATGCTCTTTTCGAACTTTCGCTATGAGCCAATATCGCTCTCTTTTTAATACTTACATGTACCATTCATGCAATTGTCGCATTTCTGTTGGCATATCCTGAAGCCTCTCAGAACTGACCAGAGTCTCCCCATGAACATATTTGGGTGCTACATCAGCCTTGGGCATATCATCGCCGTGAATAATGTCATGAATAGACATATTACATTGCTCGGCCAATATCTTAGCCGTTTCCATATGCAAAGGTTCTTTCCCATATAGTTGAGGTTCGGGTATGTTCACCTGGAGCAGGGGGATCGAGTGATTTGCTTGTTTCTGTTGGAAATATGCCCTAGAGACAAATAGTAGTAAGGACTATTATCATATTTCATATAGTTTATGATTAAGTTTTATATCATGCTATAACTGTATTGAGTGGAAACATCAATACACGTGTGATATATAAACAACCAAGGGTTCCAAGTGAAACTCTAGTCACTGGTTCATTGGTCAACAGATGATCAAGTTTCATGATCATGTGGCATTTATGCCAGTTGGAAATGAGGTCATCTCATTCTGAGAATGAGATGATGAACCAATACCCATCCTAAACATCGTGACCCGATCATGTCACGATGATTAGAAACAGATCCTCATAGACTATTCCTTAGACCGTGATGCTATATCAATCACTGTCTCTCGAGAGTGCTTAGATAGCATCAAATGCTATCTGGTAATACAGTGGTTATAAAGGTGTGTTCAGGTACTCGGAGGAAACCGTAGAGGCAATATATGTCAAGAGCGGGATTTGTCCGTCCATGTGACGGGAAGATACTCAAGGGCCCACTCGGAGAAGTTATATCCAATAGCCGCGTAGCGTGTGATTTGATCACGGGGATATCACTTGTCGGAACGAGTCAAGTAGCATTGTTCAGTAACGAGATTGAACACGACATGGTGATGTCATTGATCAGATCTTGGGTAATGCAAGTATCGAGTGACAAAGGGAATAAGACACGATTGTCCCGGTTCAAACGACGAAAGATCTTCGTGGAACGCACAGGGGTCACATGGCCATCCAGGTCCCTTTGTCGATCATTGGTGTGGGAGTGTGCCGACCATGTCTGGAGTGTTCCCGAACCATGGGGTATCACGCTTAAGGGCTTGATGATGCTTAGAGAGTGTTTATAGGACCGGTGGAATCACTGAAGAAGAGAAGGGAGAAAATCGGAAGGGTTTCGGTAAGTCCGGAGGATGTCCGGAGTGGAGATGGAAGGTGTTCCATGGCCACAGAGATTGAATAATATGTGAATTAATGTTAAATGTTGATTTAATCATTTATTCATAATTATTTAAATAATGAGAAAATCAATTTTAATGGTCAAAGGCTTAATGGGCCAATTCCGGAGGGAGAGGGCCCATTAGGGGAAAGGAGAGAGGGAGAGGGGCCAAGGGGGAGGCCGGCTGGGCCTAGCCCCCCTCCCCCCGCGAGGGGCCCACTAGGTGGCCGGCGGCCACCCCTTCCCCTCCTCTCCTTTAGTCCCACCCCGGGACTTTGAGGGAGGGTGTACCCCCTCCTCCCCCTATATATAGTGGGGTATTTGGCCAAGATAAACACACACCAATAATCAATAAAGGTCTCCCCACTTTTGGGAGGACCTCTAATTGATATTTTCTCTCTCCCCCTCTCTCTCATGACCGTGTTCCTAAGTCTGGACTGCGCGAGCGAGAGATATCTTCACTGCGGAGCGCCGTCGCGCTGCGGGATTCGGATCCGGGAACTCTACTTCCGCAACTGCTGCTGGATCGAGGAAGCGGGAGTCATCGTCAGGCACCGGACGTGTGTAACTCCCCGCGAGGTGTTGCACTTGAGGCACTCAAGTCGTTGGAGCCAAGGAGCGCTAGGACTTCATCACGACCTTGAGGTCGGCTTCGGCTCGTCTACATCAACCACGCTCTCCTGAGCATTGACAGCGCTTTTTGGTCTTCAAGGGTAAGTTCGTGAAAAGCCCCTCCCGTTACTGTATTACTAATAGATAGGTCCTGGCAGCTTCAGGGGTTCAGGGGCGTAGAGTAAAATTTATGTTTTCATACGCGGAACCCCAACAGTGGTACCAGAGCTAGATCTATGCGTAGTAATAGTAGTACGGGTAGAACACACGAGATGTAGTGTGTGGGCGTTGATCTTTTAGTTGTTACCCTCCCACGTGTACGTGTGTATACCGCAGTAATGCTTGATGAAGCGGCCCCCAACTGACTTTACGCGTTCATTCGCGAGAATGGTCCACGCTTGACATACGGCTTGTACCGTATAAAGTGGCTTCGGGAGGTGTCTGTCTCTCTCGCATTAGTTGGTATGCCATTTGCAGCGGAGGGCCTCGAAAGGGGTGTAGTAGAGACAACTACTTGATTAGCGTTGTGCTGAAAGTTCGTAGGTAAGAACGGTTCTTGTGCGAAAGCCCATTCAGCCACGTAAAACATGCAAAGATAAAGTAGAGGCGTCTAACTTTGTTTTGCAGGGGGGCATTGCTTTGTGATATGGTTGTGGCAAAGGTAAAGTGATTACCTTTTGTTACGTAGTAGTAGATAGTCACAGAGGTGATGGACTACCACGCCGGAATGACACCGTTACCCTAGTGTCTACGGCACCGGAACCTTGGCGCCGGAACCCGGTGACGGCGGATGGAGATCACGACGTGAAGGACCATATCACATAGCATTTACATTCAATGTTATTGTTTATATATCTTATTATTGTGTGCTAGTATTAGATACTCGACGGTAGCCTAATAAGATGATCCTTGTTAAAATTACCAACGATTGTGTTCCCCCTTAGTGTGCAACACCAAGAAAGTTCTTCGATATGAGGCGATCCAGGGTTATAGGCATGGGTGTCAGACATATCTACGTTCGCATACAGTGGGTGTAAGCCATGTTGCACAACGAATACACTAAGGTTGAGTTAGCGAGCCTAGCATGCCACAGAAGCGTGGCCTCGGAACACGGATGGTTGAAAGATCGATCACGAGTCGCATGAATGATGTGACCGACGTTTAGCGTCCACCTTTGAACCCACATCGATGGCCGTGATCAATCGGGGGAGATGTGGCTGATAGGGGTCGTGTTATCACTAGGAACCCTTTTGGGGATAGGTGTTTCTGAGTGGAGTTATTATTAACTCATTTAATTATAAACTTAGTCTAAATTCCTTTTGCAATTATAAATGTAGATGGCTCACCGTGAAGCTTACTTTGTCATTGAGGATTGGGTAAAGGGTGAGAAACTTAGACTTGATAGATCCAACTTCCCTAGTTGGCTTGTGCGCCTAAATGATCTCCTTACTAGGAATCATGTGGTAGACTACATACGCCGCACTATGGATTTGACTGAGCCAGACTACTATGAGACCCCACAAGAGCTGGCAGACCGCTACTATCGCTAAGATATGTCCACCTACATTCAGATAATAATGCGTTACGGGATGGTGGATGAACTACATCGCTCATGGGTGATCTTGATCCATATTCGATGGTGGATCAGCTGAGAGCAGAGTTCATAGGCCATGTGCGCATGTGGAAGCACGAGTTAGCCTTTCCATACAGATGGAGGAGCATACATGTCTGAAGAGTCACTTGGAGCGCATGTTGGATGCACATACAAGACTGGTTCACTTCGTGGATTACTGGATGGCTGATCCATTTGCGATAGACGTACTGCTTCGGTCATTGCCTCCAAGCTACGAAGGACATGTCCGGAGTAGCATCATGAGTGGTGATACGGAAGCATTGGATTTCCATGAGTTCATATTACGTTTGAGGAACGTAAAGGTTGAACCAATCACCGGAGAGGTCATCGATGACAAAGGTATATATTTGATATACAGTTTTATAAATTTTATAATCTTGCAAACACATTTGCAGTGTTAAGTATATCTGATACTTGTTCTGTTTTACTGAAAACATGTCCTTCTGCATGAGAGGTGCTTGCTGGAGAGCAGGTGACGTTGAGTGTTGATGGTGAGCATGATGATGACAGCCGACGACACTCTCCCTCGACATTTATCATTTAGTTTATGTCTTAGGATGATTATTGTAATCAAGAGATTGTGAACTTCTTTAATGTGTCTCACATTTCATGAGACGGTCATTCATATGAGTTTGTAACAAAAAGTTGTTCCACTTTTATGAATGATCTCTATTCGCGTTCATATCTTGTTTGATTATGTGTGAATTATCCTTGTTGTTTGAAACTAATTGATAATGCATGAACATTTGTAAAACATTAAAATGCCTTGTTTAAAATACCCAACTTAATGATATGTTCATTAATGAATGAAACCATTGTTTAAATTCAAAGTTATGTGATAATATGTGAAAATCATTTGATTTCTTATCACATATAAATCATGCCTAAGTTCGGCAAAATAACTTAAACACCATGTATTACTTGAATACAAAGTGTTTAAAGAATTGTTAAAAGTAAATACATATTCGATGCATTGTGTTTTAATGAAAATGGTAATTATGATTATATGATTGTTTAAATGTGTAAAGTAGTTTACCAAAGGAAACATGAATATGAAACTATTTGATTTTATCAAAGTGTTTCATCAACAAAGGGTATAAATATAAAAGAGAATCAAATTGCTATGATTTGATCAATAGCAATGAAATTCAAATTTATAAGAATGGCATAAAAGAAATTGTGGAATGCAAAACATTTTGAAACGTCAAAATGCAAAGCATCACAATGTGATATTAGATATCAAAGGGGTTGAATAGAAGGCACCAAATAAATTGTCGCAGTGTAGATGTAGAGACCATTAGCTTAGAAATATTTAGCACTCAATTAGAAGGCGGTAAACCATTTGAATTCGTGAAAGTTTTGGGGTTATTCGATATAACCAAAACAATAGCGAATAAGTCCTTGTAGTGTATTCATTAGAAACTTTGAATACGAAATCCATAGCTAAAACCAAAAGGAAAGCAAAATTCGTATTGCTTGGATTTTGGTACATTCTTGAGAAAGCTCACTATTAGTGATGTTTCTCAATTATGGAGCAAATGGAAATTAGTGTAAAACAAGACGAGGATTCAAAACCCTGCATCAGAGTGTTGAGAAGCGCAACAGACAATGTTCCTGAACGATTCTCTTCACAGAAGGAAAGAATCAATGATATTGATCATTGTGTTTTCCCCACTAGTGTTGTCACTACACGTTGTAGGATTCAAAATGTAATCCATATCTTGTATGGAGACATTTGTGAATCATTTGTCATGATTCTTGGAATATGACATGCCTACAGACTACTAAGGCAATAATGGTAAACTAGAATTATGAGAAATCCTAAAAGCAAACTTCCCTTGAGATTAGAAAGCAATTCATTGCTTAATCTCACAAGTAAAAGGAGTTACTTGGATTTTTCCCAAATGACTGCAAAGCCATAATGGAAAAGGGGGTTAATGACAAAAGCACAATTTGTCAAGTATTGGATGAATTCAAATGAATTTGATTCAAATGTGCTAAATGTCTAGTGGATTTGAAACTAGTAGAAGTACTAGTATCTCATAGTAAATCTCCAAGTTTGATATTTGATCAAAGGATTTTGAAATTGTTCAAAATAGTGAGTGGATGTGCAATTTGCATAAAATTGAGTGGGAGCTATGTAAGTCTTCCTAAAACAATATGTGATTGACATATTTTTGAGTAGGAGCAATATGAGTCTCAAACTCAAATATGGAGGAACATATTTTGAGTGGGAGCTTATAGGAGTAATTCTTAAGTATGTTAAGAATGAAAACACAAATACTTATAAATAATGATTTATAAGATGTAGAAGTTGATAATAGGTGTATTATGATATTATGTAATATTCCTTAAGGTATTCTAAAAGGGGTTTCAGAATAGAAGTTAATAAGGTACTAGTCCTTAGTAACTCAAATTAGGAATAGTATTAAGTTGAACATCAATGGTTGAAAGAAAGAAAAGGATGATCATCATCCACTATGTTGAGACATAAGGTTCTATCTTAGAAAACCATGATGATAACTTAGCATAATATGTGATCCAAATAAGGAACGTTTAAAAGTGATTAAGTTCGAATCATAGAATGTTTGAGCTAAGTTTGTCCGCAGTGTCTAGTAGAGAACTGTAGACATGTTTTCCAAATCCATAAAGGATGACATATCTTAAAGCATAAAGGGTTATGTTATAAGGGAATATGTTGGAAACTCCCGTAATACCGATTAAAGTCAAGTAGGAAGCGAGGTGAACAAAACATCGAAAGTTGCACAGAGTGCACTAGTGTTTCGATGAATACATTTATAATAATAGATAAGGGTACCATCTAAAGTGTTGTATAATGTTATGGAGGGGCTAGTTCACTTTTAACATAAAATGATGTGTCCCAGGGCACAGTGCCCATGAGAAAGCCCTCGAGGTTGATCTAACGTCACTGTAGGCTCCTGGAATCAGGCCTCGTTCTGCTGCCATAACGACGATGCATATGCACAGATGCTATCATGTGATGATAAAGTATTAATGTCAATCTAGGTGACATTAGTAAGTTGCAAAGGATTTGGGACTATAAAGTACAAACCCAAGACTCAACCTATTCCATGAGCAAGCATGTTCAGGGTACCGGTTATATGGTGCCAATGATTGAGAACAAATGCAGCTAGTGTATTTGTACTCTAGTGCAAGTGGGAGACTGTTGGAAATATGCCCTAGAGACAAATAGTAAGGACTATTATCATATTTCATATAGCTTATGATTAAGTTTTATATCATGCTATAACTGTATTGAGTGGAAACATCAATACACGTGTGATATATAAACAACCAGGGGTTCCCAGTGAAACTCGAGTCACTGGTTCATTGGTCAACAGATGATCAAGTTTCCTGATCATGTCGCATTTATGCCAGTTGGAAATGAGGTCATCTCATTCTGAGAATGAGATGATGAACCAATACCCAACCTAAACATCGTGACCCAATCATGTCACGAAGTTCAAGTTACGATGATTAGAAATGGATCCTCGTAGACTATTCCTTAGACTGTGAGGCTATGTCAAGTACTGTCTCCCGAGAGTGCTTAGATAGCATCAAACGCCATTTGGTAATACGGTGGTTATAAAGGTGTGTTCAGGTACTCGGAGGAAACCATAGAGGCAATATATGTCAAGAGCGGGATTTGTCCGTCCTTGTGACGGGAAGATACTCAAGGGCCCACTCAGAGAAGTTATATCCAATAGTTGTGCAACGTGTGATTTGATCACGGGGATATCACTTGTCGGAACGAGTCAAGTAGCATTGTTCAGTAACGAGGTTGAACACGACATGGTGATGTCATTGATCAGATCTCGGGCAATGCAAGTATCGAGTGACAAAGGGAATAAGACACGACTGTCCCGGTTCAAACGACAAAAGATCTTCGTGGAACGCACAAGGGTCACATGGCCATCCAGGTCCCTCTATCCATCATTGGTGCGGGAGTGTCCCGACCATGTTTGGAGTATTCCCGAACCGTGGGGTATCACGCTTAAGGGCTTGATGATGCTTAGAGAGTGTTTATAGGATTGGTGGAATCACTGAAGAAGAGAAGGGAGAAAACCGGAAGGGTTTCGGTAAGTCTGGAGGATGTCCGGAGTAGAGATGGAAGGTGTTCCATGGCCACGGAGATTGAATAATATGTGAATGAATGTTAAATGTTGATTTAATCATTTATTCATAATTATTTAAATAAAGAGAAAATCAATTTAATGGTCAAAGGCTTAATGGGCCAATTCTGGAGGGAGAGGGCCCATTAGGGGAAAGGAGAGAGGGAGAGGGGCCAAGGGGGAGGCCGGCTGGGCCTAGCCCCCTGCGAGGGTCCCACTAGGTGGCCGACGGCCACCCCTCCCTCCCATCCTCTCCTTTAGTCCCACCCGGGACTTTGAGGGAGGGTGTACCCCCTCCTCCCCAAGAATATCATTTTGCGGCCCGAAAGTTGGGGTGGCCAGGCAATGCTGTACCCGAGTTCCCTGATATCAGCCGCAATGACTACAGTTGGCGTGCCAAATACTCAGAGGGTCTTTTTCGGCACGAATTCAACTTTACGTTTCAATACAAAAAATCAGGCTAACGGCCATCAAGTTGGGCCCCCCTTGTCAGCTTTCGCCATTATGTTGCTGCCGTCGTTGCTGCCATGTAGGCTGCCATGTAGGCTTGCAGCATTGGCGCATGCATCCTTTACGCGTCTTCTTCTTCCTCTGGGGCGGCAATCTGTGGTCGCGGCCATGGCGCGGAGCTAGGACTTGGACAAACCTTCTTGGCCCGTTCTCCTCCCCATCCCGAATCGGAGCTCGCCCTCACCATGACCGCACCATTGGCACAACGCGGGGACGGGAATTCATTCCTGGGTGAGATCTGTCACCATGCCGACCATGCTTGGTCCTGTTAATCTGCTCCAGAATCCGAGCTCGCCATCGCCGTGGTCGCACATGCACCAGCCACGACGCCTTCCTCTCCGAACCCCAAAGCCACATCCACCCAATTTGGCACAATGCCAACAAGGTGAAAATGCATCAAGTTTTCTTCTTGTGATTGTAGAAAAACATGTATGTACCGTGGCCGTAGCATACTCTAACAATGTACACATATATTGTTTACTAGATTTTCATTTGAAATTAGTAGCTCCATGATGACGAAACATAGAGAACCTAAATGGAATGACGATGACGACCATGTTCTGTACTTTGCATTGCATCAACAAGTGCTCGTTGACGAAGCAAGTTACCAAGAGAGTGGAGTTCATCAGCCATTGCCAAAAAATATGTGAACAAATCAATGAGCGATTCAATGCAAATAAGCGCAGAAAAGCTAGATCCATGTCATCAATCATCAATAGGTGGCACATTCTAGTGATGCGTTCAAATGCGTACACGATGTATAATTTGCTTGAAGTGGTTGTTACCCTGAGCAAAAATGCCTGGTATGCACATTACATTTGTATGTTCTATGCTGCAATTCTGTTGTTATGGGCGTGGAAAGAAAAGCTAGGCTTCACTGAATATTATGCAGTTAGGCCTAACTTAGTCTTACACAAATAAGCACAGCTTAGTCTTTACACACATAAGTGTAACTAATGATAAAGATAAAGACAAATGGTTCATCGGATCTACCAGGCACTAGGTCCCTGGAGCTAGTGGTATCATCAGAACGAACCAGAATGCTGTGTTTGGCTGTCTTTCATTCTCCTTCAAATAGTACGATCCCACTGATGAGCCAATTGTAGGTCCCCTCCCCCCGACGTGGATTCGGCTCCAGGTCGGATCTGGAGTGTCAACATGATAGGCGCGTGAGTGTGCAGCAAACACATAGTCTGCTATTAACACTGGAAGTGCTGGCACCTCAGCAACAACACCAACATGTTCTTCCCGGACTCCGGTAGCAGCCTCAGCAGGTATTTCGCTAGCTTCACCAGCAACAGCATTAGCAAGTATTTCGTCAGCTTCACCAGCAGCAGCATCACCAAGTATTTCGCCAGCTTCACCAGGAGCAGCAGCAGCTAGTTCTTCGTCAGCTCCACCACCACCAACACCACCACCACTAGCAGCAGTAGCAGCAGCATCAGGGGCCAAGGCTGCCTGAGCAATTACAGGTTCAACAACTCCAGGGGCTCCGACAAAGAAAGGGTAGTTGATCCCAAGAAACACAAATTGTCCCTTTAGATTGTTGACTCTGCTCTAGACTTGCTCTACTGGGTCTTCGGATGGGCATGCGGACCTCGAGAAAATGTGACACCGCAGCGATGGGTATGAAGAAAGTTGTGTCCCCATATGTTCTATTGTATCACCAACGCTGTTTAGTGCTCCCCTGATATGAATCCACAAGAGTTCATCATCCTGTTCCGTGTTGTCTCCGAGAGGTGCTAGGAACCAACGCCGTGTCCCATGTCCAGCATCTGCTACCGCATCTTCGATGACCGAAGCTGGAATGATGCGCGGGGCTGCGTGAGTACCTACGTGTTACTAACAGTCAGTAAGAAGAATTTTGAATGGGATTTTACATGCTATATGACACCATGACTCACCCCAAATGGACGGCTCCCAAACACGCACGTCGCCGCTAGGTTCAGTGACCGCATAAATGCATTGCGGTCTGTACGAAGAGTAGCCGTAGGTGAAGACGGCGTTGACATACTTCTCCGGCTACAGGAAGTCGTCGTGCAAGACTGTCCATTCCTTGTCTTCTGGGCATCTAATGAATGTGATTGCCTTGTCGAACACCGCTAAGAGGTCATACTCCCAGTTCTTCCACGCCCCCTCCCACGGTCTATGTGGGAGCTGTACCTTCACGAGGTCAAGTTCTGCAATGTTGAACCTATAAGCGAATTTGGAAATGGGCGGCGACCACCCGCTGTTGAATGCAGTAATGCCGACACCCTTCAAAGATGGCACTGCAAGTCTCTTCGATCTGTAGCCATTTTTTAGAGTCCAAGTACTGCCATCCTGTGATAAAAGGACCAGCCACTCGCCGTTGCCACCTACCCAATTCTGGTCATCTTCCATTTCCGTCTCTTCTTCTTCCTTGATATTCACCACTACTGATTCAGACCACTTATCCAGCAGCATCAGTTTTGCACGAATATTCTGCATAGTTTGTTGTCAATTGGTACAATAAACTAGCATGGATTCCATTGCAGATACAATTTGACAACTGGGCCTTCAGATTAAAGTACACAAAATATCGCCTAAATACGAGTGTCTCCTCAGATATCGCCGAAATTGTGCCTGTGTCACTACGAAGATACTCAATATATGGAGTAGTAGCAAAGCCCCGAGAACAAACTCCTGACGATGATCATAATTAAACAACTCGGGGCATAACAGCCTTAAATTGTCTAATCTGTTTGTTTTTATTTTAGGAAACCGAATATCACCTAGCATGCATTCCATTGCAAAATCGAAATTGACAACTCGTCTATTACCTAAAGTAAGACTGTGTCACTATGAAAATACCAGAATATCAGGTACGAGCAGAGCTTCCGCTATACAGAATAGTCTTAAATGGTTCGATTTGTTCAAACCGCGCGTGCACACAACACGTTCGACGAAAGGAACATAGGATTCCGATGAGAGTTCAACACATATGAATCAATGATATGACTCAACGAATAAGCTATATACTAGAACTTACGTGGCCATCGCGGTCGTCTGGCCATTTGCTGTTATCGGGGTAAAGAAGGCCTGGCGTGCCGAACGGTTGTTCGTCCATGTTCCGCATCGCCACGCGGTAGCCAGGGATGCAGCGAGCGAGGCGGCCGGCTGAGATGATGTCCAACTCCGAGGCGATCCTGTGCATGTTTGCCGGCGCTGAGGTTCGGCCATCCCCAATCCTCGCGGTAGTGATGTCTACGCACTTCTATTCTTGTAGACAATTGTTGGGCCTCCAAGTGCAGAGGTTTGTAGAACAGCAGCAAGTTTTCCCTTAAGTGGATCACCCAAGGTTTATCGAACTCAGGGAGGAAGTGGTCAAAGGTATCCCCTCTCAAGCAACCCTGCAATCAAGATACAAGAAGTCTCTTGTGTCCCCAACACACCCAATACACTTGTTAGGTGTATAGGTGCACTAGTTCGGCGAAGAGATAGTGAAATACAAGTGGTATGGATAATTATAAGTGGTAATGGTGATAGAAAATAACTTGATGGCGTGGAAAAGAGTAAAGTAAAACTGAAATAAAGATGGAAGCAAGCAAACATGTAACAGATCTAGTTGCAAACGGTGTTTCAATGCTTAGAAACAAGGCCTAGGGATCATACTTTCACTAGTGAACACTCTCATATAAATATATTCTTCTTTATAATACTACGCTGAACTACTCTCCGGTTGGACACTCTAATCCATGTTAGGGCTATAACAGCACACCTCAAAGTAAGCCTTTCCCATCTAGAAAACCCCACACTATCACCTTGAGCACTAGATGGTTCAAACAAACACCACAATTTCATAAAGATATCCAACTCCAAATATAACTCATAACAAGTATTGTTAATCTCTAGCCTAAGTGCCACCATGGTGTGCACGTTGTCACTTTCACACACATGGGGAGAGCAGATATCTATTAAAGCACTCGAGTAGCAAGGTAGATCTATAGATTACAAGCTCATGATCTCAATAAGATCATGCATAGAGAGAGATGAACACATAGCTACCGGTAGAACCCTTAGCCTCGAGAGAGAACTACTCCCTCGTCATCATGGGAATCAGCAATGGTGATGGAGATGGCGGTGGAGATGGCTCCGGGGGCACTTCCCTGTCCCGGCAGGGTGCCAGAACAGAGACTTTCTGTCCCCCAAATCTCCCCTTCGGTGGCGTCGGCGCTGCGGAACTTTTCGTGGCTTTCTGGTTGACTATTTAGGGTTTTGGTATCGGGAGGCTCTTATAGGCGAAGGAGGCAAGGTCGGTGGCCGGCTAGGGGGCCCACACCATGCCCTGGCGCGGCCTGGGCTGGCCCGCACCAAGGGGTGGTGTGGCAGAAAATGGCAGAAAACGGGCAGAAAACGGGCAGCTGGCAGAATATTCATTTTGGCTCTTGTTAATATTCATTTTCTGACTTTCCGAGAATATTCATTTTCTGACTTTCCTAGAACCAAAAACAGCAGAAAACGGGCAGCTGGCACTATGGCTCTTGTTAATAGGTTAGTCCAAGAAATCATATGAAAAGTACTCCAAAGTTGGAACAAAACACAAGAAAGTAGATAAAACCAAGCATGGAACATCAAAAATAGCATAGTGGCATTCAGCTTGTCCCTCACAGAGGAGCAAACATAAGTGCATAGGACACCTTCAAAGTTCATAAGAGTGACTAGATACAAATAGTTTAAAACAAGCAATATCAAAGTTATGCATCAATCAACAAGTATTGGGACAATGCACATAGAACTAAGAATGGCCACTATGCTCTCAAAGTAGGTGCATAAAGATAGAAGGTGGAGACTCAGCATAAAAGTAAAAGAAAGGCCTTCATAGAAGGAAGTAGGGATTCAAGTCTCATAAAGAGCTTCCAAAAATTATGGTACTTAATAGCTTTCAGCTCTCATTGCCCCTATCATAAGCATCTTGAAGTGATTAAGGTTAAAGTGAACAAACTATGGTGTATATGCTTGACGAAGTATAAGTTAGAAATCTCATGTCCCTTGTATACGAGGGCCGCTCCTCATGCTACTAAAGTTTAGTCACCGGTAAGTTCTTGTCATCGTAAGTACATGTGTATCATAGAGAACCACCAACAGGGTACCCCTTGCCCGATGATATGGAAGAATCTCCATATCAAAATGACAAGGCAAGCAGACAACAAGCATCTCAGCAATCTTCTTATTTACCATGGGAATATGGTGCTTTTTTCTCTCTTTCCTCTTTTCATAATCTATTTTTTTCTTTTTCTCTTTTTTCTCAATATAGGACTCTTTTTTTATAAGAAGAATGCTTCATAGACAGCTCATTATGGTTACGCTGCAGGTTTCCACCATGTCAGCATGGATTAGACCAGCGGCCCAAGCGTTTCTCTAACACATATATATAACGCCATGGACTTACAAGCTCCCCTTTCATTTCACACCGATGACATCCATATACAAAAGAGCATGATATCAACTAGGTACAAGTACCAAGTGCAATGTTGAAAGCGTTCCCCATGAAAGCATGGTTCTGCTAATCCCCAACAAATAAATGCAAGCATATACAACATAGACGACACAATGGTTCAAGTTTATTAAGGGCAGGAATAGTAAAGTGTGCCATCAAGTTCGTGAGAGCTTTAATCACTAGGTTTCTCATAACAAGTTTAATTTGGAAGGTAAACAAAAGCATGAATATACTTGGAATAGTATAAGCTAGTAGGTAGGTCTGGTGGACTCTTTGGAATAACTTGGTTTAGGGAGTTGGATCATACTTGGTTGTGGAGGCTAGCAAAAGACTGGGAGCGACAAACTAAGAGAGCAATAATGGCCATAATCATGTAGAGCGACAAAACATCATTGATCAAAGCATAAAGTGATACTACAGGTTGAAAACTAAAGGATCATAAAGGCTATGGTGACTTGAGATAGTCATAACATGGTGTGAGCATGTGCCAAGTCAACCCAAATAAAGCATCAAAGGAGAATACCACTATACTATGCTTTAATATGCTAAAACAACGCATGATTCTTCAAAGGCACATTAAGCAATCTCAATTGTTTATAACAAGTCATGCTACAACAAAGAATACTAAGCATAAAGCCAAAACAATATCAAGCATGGCATGACAAAGCATAGGCCACAGTCAAAAACAAGCTCTCTTTACCACTTAAGCATGAACTTTCCTAATCTTTTCCAATCCAAACCAAGCTATTTGAAAACCAATGTATGGAAGAGGGGGTCCAACCAATTTATTCAGAAAACTAAGCAAACCAAGCAAATGAAAAACCAAAACGAAAATGAAAAAGAAGACGCTCCAAGAACAACACAAATGTGCAGGAAACAATAAAAATGAAGCGTTTGGAAGAAACCTGGGATTTTTATTGATGAAGAGGGGGATGCCTTTGGCATACCCAAGCTTTGATGCTTGTACTTCTTGGATATTTCTTGGGGTGACACACGTGGAATCCCCAAGCTTGAGCTTTATTCCATCCTTCATCTCATTACTCATTCCTTCCATACACCTGAAATTTTTCCTTCACACAATCTTTATTAGCAACATTAGTGCACTCAAGATGATAATTCTTTATGTTCAGTTACAACACCAATAAAACTTCCATTAGAACACAACACACTGTAGCACTTCCCTCAAAAAGCTCAATTCCCCAAAAGAACTCAAAAAGGAACCAACAAGAACCAAATGCAGAAAATGGCAGAAATCTGTCAAAACAGACCAGCAGGTAAAGATTAATTTTTTAAAAGACCTTCTGTTGCTCAAATCAAAAAGTGTTGAACTAAAGAAAGTTAGATAACAACCTGGGGCAGAATCACAAAAATTCACGCCTCAAAAAGATGTTCAGAGATTTTACACGAATATTTACGGTGAATCACAGAAATCTGTTTCGGGACAGCAACTTTCCCAATCATTACTTCTCTCTCATTAGAGGTTACTCTTGGCACAAAAAGCAAATAAAAAGGATAAGGAGCGGTTATTACTGAGGTAATAACTTCCAAGACTCATCTAAAATTTTTGGGTTATCTCCCAATAAGTACTTTTCTTTAACGCCTTTAAGTTAGGCATGCTAGTTTGAGAAGATGCTCACATAAGAAATATGAACTGAAGTAAAAGAGAGCATCAAGAAGCAAGTTCAAAGCATATTTAAGTCTAACCCAGTTCCTATGAAAAATAATCTTGTAAAGAAACAAGTCATGAAAGAACAAAGCAACAAGCATAGGAAAGCAAAACAAGTGCAACTTCAAGACTTTCAACATAAAGAGGGGAAACTTAATATTATTGAGATGCATAGAACCATGTTTCCCTCTCTCATAATAACTTTCAGTAGCAACATGAATAAAATTAACAAAATAACTATCACATAAAACATTCTTATCATGAGCCACACATATAAAAGAATTAATACTCCCCACATAAACATAGTCATTCTTGTTAATTGTAGTGGGAGCAAATTCAACAAAATAGCTATCATTATTATTTTCATCACCATAATCATCAAATATAGGAGGCATATTGTAATCATAATTAACTTCCTCCTCAACAGTAGGTGGACTGAAAATATCATATCATAATTGTAATCATCATATATTGGAGGTATAGTATCATCATAAGCAATAGAATAGTTATCTTCCAAAGTGTGTTCATCATCATTGGAAGGATCATGGATAACACTAATAGTATAGCAATTATTAATATCATCATTTTTAGAATTGGTACCAAAGAGATTTTAAATATCAAAATTAGTGTGCTTTTCCCAATCATGATCACTACTATAGGTAACAAGCATAGGAACATCATCGAGTTCAGACTCATCAAAAACTATAATAGGAGCAACATGCTTAGGGAAAAATACCGTTTCCTCTCTCCTTTTACTCCTCCTTTTCTTCTTTTTCTTCTTCTCTTTAGGAGGGATATGCTTGAAAGTAAGCTTCTCCATATACCCTGGTTCATTGTTAGAGACAATAGAAGAAACTTTGGAGGATTCCTCCTTTTCATTAATAAGACCAAAACACATATTAGTCATGTCATATTCTGGTAAGATCTCATCTGTTATAATATTTTGTATGTAAGTATTTGTGTGGAAACTATCAACACAATAAAGATGACAACCATGCATGACACTATTCATATCAAAAGCACCCATATCTACCAAAGAGGTTTTTCTTGATAACTCTTCACATCCCAAAAATAATGTAAGTTCATCATGCTGATTAGGAGTGATCATGTCATCACAATACAAACTTGCAGTACTCATTGGATTAGAAGGGCTATTATTATGGCCTGAGCATTGAAAATTGAAATGACCCACTTCAAAGCAAAGTTCACAAATAAAAGGATAAAGGGCACAAACGTTTTTACCAAAATCATTTAAAGCCCTATACCACATTCTAGTTTTTTCATTCCTGTGGGTGATACAATATTCTTCTTCAATTTGATTATTCTCACAAGGTCTATGTATTCCACAAAAATTAACATGCTTATAAGAAATAGTACTTTCAGAGGTTTGAGCATGTTTATTGCTATCATTAACAACAATTTCATTTTCCATGCAAGTGTCTTTAAAAGGCTCATGATACATGTCCCAATTTTCTTTAGGAGCATTAATATGAGAAGCAAAGGTTTTAAAACAATCAATAAGAATTTGAGGATCAAGACCATATTTAGCACTAAGCTCTTGAAAATCAGTAGTTTCAGCGAAAGACTTAATGCAATCATACTCATAGTTTATACCTGGTTCTTTACCTTTGTTGTTATCCCAATCTTCGGTACTGCTTTGAATTGTTTCAAGAAGATCCCACTTAGCTTTGACCTCCTTACTCGTGAAGGATCCCTCTAAACAAGTATCTAGATAGTCCTTGTAATGTCCTGAAAGCCTTGCATAGAAATTATTAATAACAATATTCCTGGGGAGCTCATGAATGCGACATTTGAGCATTAGTGACTTCAATATCCCCCATGCTTGGGCAATACTTTCTCTACCATGAGGATGAAAATTATAAATATAATTCCTATCTTTATGAATTTCATGAGGAGGATAAAATTTAGAGTAAAAGAGAGATTCAAGTTCCTTCCACTCCAAATGATGAGGATCATCCAGTAGCTCATACCACTCCCTTGCTTTGCCCTTAAGTGATAAAGAGAATAACTTCTTCTTGACGCGATCTGTTGTAATACCCGCACACTTGAACAACCCGCATAATTCATGTATAAAGAGCAAATGATCTCCGGGATGGACAGTTCCATCTCCAAAATAGTAGTTATCCATAACACGATCAATAATTTTTATAGGTATTTTAAAAGGGATGCTTTCAGTATGTGGATTTAAAATATCACAAGTATCATTAGAATTACCACATATGGGAGTTAAAGTATCATCAGAGCAAATTTTCTTCCTTAAAACTGGGGAACTAAAGAGATCATTTTCATAAGAACCAACTTCCCCAAGCTTAGACGTTTCCATAGCATTAGTAACAAAGGTGTTCAAAAGATTCATACTAATAACATTGCTATCAGCATGCAAAGAAAGTTCCATGGGTTTTTTAATTTTATTTTCAGACAATTCAAGTTCTAACTAAGGAAAAATACTAAAAAGCTCTCTAATTTTGTTGTTGTTTTCCATTAAGCCTAACTAGTGAAAACAAGAAACAAAAAGACAAAATTGCAGAATCTAAAGGAAATAACTTCGAGCACTCACACCGGAGGATGTGAGTACCTTTTACCTTACCTCCCCGGCAACGGCGCCAGAAAATAGGCATTTGTCGTGGGAGGTTCTTCTTCTTTAATCCTCCGGTGTGAATACCTTCTACCTTACCTCCTCGGCAACGGCGCCAGAAAATAGCTTGATGTCTACGCACTTCTATTCTTGTAGATAGTTGTTGGGCCTCCAAGTGCAGAGGTTTGTAGAACAGTAGCAAGTTTTTCCTTAAGTGCATCACCCAAGGTTTATCGAACTCATGGAGGAAGTGGTCAAAGGTATCCCCTCTCAAGCAATCCTGCAATCAAGATACAAGAAGTCTCTTGTGTCCCCAACACACCCAATACACTTGTCAGGTGTATAGGTGCACTAGTTCGGCGAAGAGATAGTGAAATACAAGTGGTATGGATAATTATAAGTGGTAATGGTGATAGAAAATAACTTGATGGCATGGAAAAGACTAAAGTAAAACTGAAATAAAGATGGAAGCAAGCAAACATATAACAAATCTAGTTGCAAACGGTGTTTCAATGCTTAGAAACAAGGCCTAGGGATCATACTTTCACTAGTGAACACTCTCATATAAATATATTCTTATTTATAATACTACGCTGAACTACTCTCCGGTTGGACACTCTAATACATGGTAGGGCTATAACAGCACACCTCAAAGTAAGCCTTTCCCATCTAGAAAACCCCACATTGTCACCTTGAGCACTAGATGGTTCAAACAAACACCACAATTTCATAAAGACATCCAACTCCAAATATAACTCATAACAAGTATTGTTAATCTCTAGCCTAAGTGCCACCATGGTGTGCACGCTGTCACTTTCACACACATGGGGAGAGCAGAGATCTATTAAAGCACTTGAGTAGCAAGGTAGATCTATAGATTACAAGCTCATGATCTCAATAAGATCATGCATAGAGAGAGAGATGAACACATAGCTACCGGTAGAACCCTTAGCCTCGAGAGAGAACTACTCCCTCCTCATCATGGGAATCAGCAATGGTGATGGATATGGCGGTGGAGATCGATGGAGATGGCTCCGGGGGCACTTCCCCGTCCCGGCAGGCTGCCGGAACAGAGACTTTCTGTCCCCCGAATCTCCCCTTTGCTGGCGGCGGCGCTGCGGAACTTTTCGTGGCTTTCTGGTTGACTATTTAGGGTTTTGGTATCAGGAGGCTCTTATAGGCGAAGGAGGCAAGGTCGGTGGCCGGCCAGGGGGCCCACACCATGCCCTGGCGTGGCATGGGCTGGCCCGTGCCAAGGGGTGGTGTGGCCACCCTGTGGCCCCCCTTCATGTCTCCTTCTGGCTCCATGAATCTTCCGGGAAAATATCAACTTTGGCTTTTGTCCGGTCTAATTCCGAGAATACTGATTTTTTGACTTTCCTAGAACCAAAAACAGCAGAAAACAGGCAACTGGCACTGTGGCATCTTGTTAATAGGTTAGTCCAAGAAATCATATGAAAAGTACTCCAAAGTTGGAACAAAACACAAGAAAGTAGATAAAAGCCAAGCATGGAACATCAAAAATTATAGATACATTTGCAATGTATCAGGTAGAGGTCGCCCTGGCCATCCGCGTCGTCGTCGCATGCCTTTCGCTTCAGCCTGCTGCTACCCCAAGCTCTACCCGTAGCAGCAAATGGAGTCTGGAATCCGGTAGATTAATGGAGGTGTTGTGATAAGGTGGCGGATGGATTTGAGAGGGGGTGGAATTAGGGATGGGGGCAGTTGTTCGAGTGGGGAGTGAATTTGCAAGGAACCGCCGTCGCCGGTTCTCGTCCGCGTGGAAGACAAGAAGGGGGCGTAATTATTGAGGGCAGGCACCGGAACCGTCTAGAGGAAGTGAAAAAATAAATCGTAAAAGGGAAATGTGCTGCCCGCCTGTCAGTGAGTGAATGTCGGCACGCGCAAACGTGCCTATGTTTGAATTGATTCCACCACATGCAAGTGGCGCAGAACAAATTTTAGGAAGTGGTAGCGTCGACGTGTAAAACCGCCGTTTTTCGCCACCTTCACCCTACTACGAACGGTCGTGCACCATTCTAGATATTGGTAAGGGCGGTTCCAATCTTTCACTTCTCCGTCTCATTTCCTCCTCCACGGCCTCATCGTCTTTCTCCTCCATGGCCTCATCCATTTCCTCCACCACCGCATCACCCTCTTCTCCCGTATCCTTTCCCTTTTGCCTGTAGTCATGGACGCTCCGGACGTCCGAAACGACGGCAGGCAAGAAACTGCGCACTTCGACATCGAAGTACATGGCGGGAAGAAGATCGATGTCGCCTACTCCACCGACCCTCGGACGGTGAGGAACACTCTGAATAATTACACGAGTTGGCTGAAGTTCGAAGAAAACAGGTTCATAGGTCTCGACCTCGAGTACATCCGCGATCACCGTAGGATCGCCATGGTGCAACTCTCCATGAAGGGGCACGTCCTCGTATACCAGCCTTTTTGCGAGAAGGGGGCTGACGGGATCTGGTAAACTTTGCTGTCTTTTTGTTCCTGAACCGTCTATTTGCAAAAGTTATTGCTATATTATTTGTCTGAATTCATTTTCATGCAGGTGGGGCGAAAGCATTAGGGATCTGTTTCATGACTTTCTCATGAACCAGCACATAACATTTACCAGTGTTGACATCATGAATGACAGTAAACTGCTTGAAAGCCTGACTGTCAACATTAGAATCCCAAAGGAGTGCAGAGTGGACATCCAGGAAATTTACTGGATCCTAGGGACGAAGGGCGGCAAGACCGGGATGGCCGCTCTTGCCTCCGAACTCATCGACCCGTGGTACACTGACATGAAGGACAGATTGCCGAGATGTTCGTGGAGGCGTTTAGGGCACGATTACTGGGAGGATAAGCCACTTTCTGAACCTAATCTGAAGTACGCTGCAATTGACGGGTATGTTAGCCACGAGTTGTACCGCCAGATTGTAAAATCTCGTTCCAGGCATCGCATCATTGAACCACCACCAAGGCAGGTTGTTTGTCCCAGATGCCGGATTGTAGATGAATCTACAAACCGGGGCAAGCGACCGAAGGCATCCTGGGATCGGTTGCCTTCTCCAACAGGCTAGGATGTAGACTATTAGTGCATGATTGTTGTGTTTATGAAAACATGTTATTTCATAAGTACACTATGTGAGCAATTATGAACTGCTATGTATTACCTTTGTCAAACTATAATCTGGTTTATGATTGTATCTTTCTCTATAATCTGGGTTTGGTTATGACTTATGACTGTATCACACCTTATGCATGTCAGTCCTGGATTCTGCCGCATGCAAATGGCACAGACATAATTTGTAAGAATGAATGTTGAGCATACAAAAGGGGGAATGTAATTCATATAGGTTAAGTAGCTAATAGCACAGGGATCATACGAGCTTGGTTCTTACACACAGAATGCCTAAAAAATACATGCGAGGTAAAATATAGGCGAGATAAAACTAGTAACGAAATACGAAACTAGTAGTGGTAAACAACACACTCACCCACCCGCCAGATCCTGTTGAGCATCTCGTAGCAGACATATGCATCCCTGGCTGCATACTTGATCGCATCGTAATCCAGGTGTCTCCACTCCCATCGCTCGTGCAGGTGCTTCGGGAACTCGATTTTCATGCCGGTGTACTCGCGGTCGATGATGTCGGAAGCGAGTCTAGCTATGCCGGCTTTCCCTGTATCGCCATCCGGGTACCTCCACAAATGTTGGAGATCGATGTGATTGACGACATGAACGAGGAGATCCCGTTCTAGCTTCGGAGTGTCGTTCTTGATGTCGACGCTGGCGAAGTAGATCTCCCTCCTGTGTAGGAACTCGCGAAGCTCTGGGCATACAGATTTGGCCCTACATACGTGATATAGTAGGCAGTGGTTGCGCATGGACAGCTGCAAAAGCTCCGTCCTCTTCCTATCTCTGGTATACTCGAGGTCAAGGCCGACGATCTTGTACCTGTCCATCGGCTCCTGTAGCCACCGTACATTGCGATGACCTTGGCCACCTCCGCTGACGCATTTGGGTGGACGACCATCAGCTTGGTGGTGCCATGGGCGGTGTCGGTGTACTCGTCGGTGTAGTCGCTCCCGTCACCGAAAACGCCGTACTCTACGTCCATGGCAGCAGCTAATGCGGCGGCGGTGGCCTAGGGTCGGTAGCGGTGGCTGGGACTGGGCGTGGAGGTGGAGTGATCTGTTGCGGTGGTATGGCCAGGCGGAGGCGTCAGCGGAAGGAATGAGTTGGGGATTTTTGCACAGTGATATGCTGTGGCGGCACCGGCGGAAGGAATGAGTTGGGGATTTTTGCACAGTGATGTGCTGAGGACACGGAAGGCGATGCTTAAATTCCGTTTACCAATATTCCGGTCATACCCATGCGGAAGCAAGTTTGACCGGGCGAGCACCGATGGTTTCCAATCCTAGTGATTAAATTCGGCGTCCGTCCCGATAGGCGATGGGACGGGTGTGCGACATCGCTTTGGCGTGGCAGAGACCGTTCACGTAGACCACCGTCCTATTGCTGATCCGCAGCGGGTGCGCGGTGCTGACACGACGTAACGTGACAGGACAGAAGGAAGTGTACAGTTATTATTAATTCCTTAAGAAGTGTAAACATAGACATGGACCTAGCATCCCTACACCCTACAGCCACCCAGCCGATCAGGCCTGCCGATTGCGCAAAGCTTGTCCCGAATTTGCCAAAATGAAGCTCGTTTGCCCATGCTTCTATAAGTTTCTCTGTAGGCCACTTGTGTAAGCATGCACGGTCAAGCAACTTTGTAACACACGTGCCGGTGGAAAAGCATTAGGTTTGAACGAACCACATAGTTTAGGGATTTAGAATAGCTACATTGTGGAGCTCTAGCCAAATTGCATGGTAAAGCCAAATTCAGCTTTTTGTCAGATTTAGCTATAGCAACATTGTGTCTCGTTTGTCCTCACTTTTTTCCTCCCGATATTCCGAAGCCCTCACATGCGCTAGGAGGGGGGTGCCGTCTAGTCAAAGGCTTAGCGTTACGTGCGCCATGACGCCTAAAGTGGAAGTTTTTTTTTGTTATTTGGCCTTTTTAAGAGCGCCTTTTCCCCTCTATCTCTAACAGTTGTGTTTTTTTCCCCAAAAAGGTAGGGAATCTAGAGCACCTTCTCATCATTCATTGTTCCTTTTGCGATCGTTTTTCCCCAATCTGGTAGCAAATCTAGAGCAGCAAAACAAACCAACACCATAAATAAATTCAGTAAACAGAGCATATGTAGATAAAGCAGCTAATATAGGTTATATAGTACGGTACTTAATGAGGTTCGACAATTAGGCTGCTCAGTAGCAGCAGCGGACTGCTTCAACACAAACAAGACAAAAGAAGCTGCTTTACAGCAGCAGCAACAGTAGCTGATCAGTGGCCCCTCGTGGCCTCTGCCAGGAGGGCATCCGCCTCCTCCCTCTAGCGCCTCCTCCACTTCTTGCTGCCTAGCCCCTTGACCTTGGGGACCTTGGGTCTGATCGGGGGCATGCGACCCTCCTCGATAGCCACCTTCTGGAGGTTGCAGAGGTGAAGACCGAGAGCCTGGTGCTTGGCCCTGAAGCTGTGGACGTTCACAGACTCGCCGCAGGCCCTCACGTCCTCGGCATGCTTCACGAGGGAGTTAAAGTCCGTACCGCAGAGCCTCCTAGTGGGGCAGAAGGGGCACCTATACACATCACCAGCGAAGAAGTTGTTGTACTGACTGGACTTTAGCCTCCTCAGCACATGACGAGTCTTGGTGTCCTTGGCCTCGTCGTCGCTGCAGAAGTCGCTGCTATCCTCCTGTTGGGAAAAACAGTAGAGTGAAATAAGGACATGATTGAGATACTTTGATTATTGGGATTGATTTTTTGCATAAATTAACAGAATGGGGTCTCCTGATTATTCCCCAAATCTCAAACCAAATCGAATGCTGATCCCAACTACGAACAGGGGGATTCATCGAAAATCGAGATCTAACACAATAGGATTAGCTACTGTAAAAAATACAAACAGCCGAGCCCTAATAACATACGACCTAGCATCCAACGATGGGAACAGGGGAAGAACAAAGGAAGGGGAGAAAACCCTGGTTACCTCAGACCACGGGTCGGCGATGCTGGTGTCGTAGGGGTTCTCCGGCCTTATGTAGACAACCTCCTCGTAGGGGTCCCAGCCGAGCGGGATCTGTCCGAGACCGGCGGGGGCCTCCTCGCCGGCGGCTATGGCGGATGCGGGGACAGGGACGGGGGGCTCCTCATCGGCGTCCTTGGAGGCGCCGATGGCCATCGCGCTGATCTTCTCCATCGCCGGCGTGGTTGGGGTTTTGTTGGGCGTTTGCAGAAGGTGATGGGACAGTGGAGACGGTTGAGTGAGCGAGTGCGTGATGAGTGGGAGTGGGGAGGCCTCTATTAAAGGAGAAGGGAAGCAATGTTTCATTGCACTACCGTGCACCGCGTACGCTAATGCACCGTGCACGGCCTCACGTGTTCGCTACCGCCCCGTGCACCACACACGCGTACCGTGAGTCACGTTTTTTCCCTCGTGTCTAACCATGGCGATTCAGTTGTACTCAGTTTTTCCCACCAACCGTTGATCCTCTATGATCTAGCGGACATGATAACCCTTATATCTGTCGGGGCACCCCTCTATCCATGCAAAATAACGAGTATGCCACCGGAACTTTAACAACATAAACATATGAACTTGAATATATTTTGAAGGGTACAAAAATAGAAATCCCCATAGTTTAAGGGTCTAGATACAGTAAGAGAACTAAATATTATTAGTGGTCAGGTCAGCACAGTGATGGGGTTGGTCGGCTAGAAGTTGCTGATTCCTAAGTAAGGGGACACTAGGCGGTCTTGACATACTCCCTCAGGAACTTGCCATAAGCAGCGTGCTTAGACTTGGTCGCTGACTTGTGTTTACTAGCCGAGCTTTTACCGATGCG
This sequence comes from Avena eriantha, assembly GCA_910589775.1. Lineage (NCBI taxonomy): Eukaryota > Viridiplantae > Streptophyta > Magnoliopsida > Poales > Poaceae > Avena > Avena eriantha. The sequence continues at coordinate 317,215,124 of OU342746.1, forward strand.
AACTGCATGCGGAATCAAGCTGGCAATCCTCGGGTTGACTCCTTTCTTACATAAAGGGCACCTGAGCTCCCCAAGTCGAGTGTGGAAAGAGATTATCCCGCTCTTGAGCTTCTTCATGACATGGCGGCTCTTGTTGTTCCTGGTCTCCTTGTCAGAGTCCATCTCACTTGAATACACCTGTAATGTATGGAATACAAACCGAAATGAGCAAAATAATAAATATATATTGCTTCCACCATTCCAAGTTACTTTCGATGCAATAACATGTCTATACAGGTTCAGCAGTTCATTACGGCCTCTCCCTAGCTCGCTCCTAAATTAATGTGGTTTGTGTTCTTGGTAACTTATTAATAAATAAATAATATGGATTCATTCAGAACAGACTAGATCTCTCCATGTACCGGTTCGTACGTTGCATCTAATCATTAGGACTAGATTTTTTTATGACGCCAGGATAGATTAAGCTCGAGCAAAAAATATGAAACATGTAAAAATAGATGTACCTCCGGGTACACGAGTGGAGCGTGTTCGTCGAATTCCACGCCCTCATCGGCGCCTCCGAAGTTTTCAGCACCGGCGTGCACATGGTCCCCCAAGGGGTTGAACTGCACGTCCTCCTCGGCCTGTGCTGCGTGATGCTCCTCCAGATCTGCCGCGTGAAGCACCACCCCAGCGGCGATGCCCGGACACTCACCCCCACGCACTGGTTTCATGGAGAAGGTTCATGCAAGTACGTTCAAGATTGTTGGGTTTTCCTGGATAGGGAAGAGAGAGTAGTGGATGAGTGCAAATGGAGGACCCGATAGGCTGGGTTTTTAATGCGGGGACGTTTAGGCCTCCTCGAGGGCCCCGGTTGGCATCTCTTCTAGCTGCAGCTGCCGCGTGGAAGGTTTGTGTGGTGGGGGCCTGACGGAAGTGAGAGTGCAGGCACGCTGCATAGTAAAAATGGTATAGCCGGTGGTCCGTGGATGACCAATTGCCTTTTACGAAAGAGAGAGAGAGGGGGCAAATCTGGGTAGTATCAAAAAACCAAGGGCAAAGCTGAGTAGTATAAAAATGGAAAGTGGGTGTCTTTTACAATGAAATGCATGCCAAGATAGATCCACTAGAGTTCATTGCATTTGTGTTCTTTCCACAAACCACATATGTATACACAAGAGTTATTGCATGTGTGTTCCTGTCATGAACCACATTTGGATCAACCAGTGTCATTGCATGTGTGTTCTTTCCACAAACCACATATGGATCAACCAATGGCGTTGCATGTGTGTTCTTTTCATAAACCACACATGGATCAACCTGTGTTCACTTCATGTGTGTTCTTTCCACAAACCACTTATGGATCAATCAGTAGTCATTGCATGTGTGTTCTTTTCCACAAACCACATATGGATCCATATGTGTTCTTAAACTAAAACCAGCATTAGAGACACTGCATGTGTGTTCTTTCCACATACCACTTATGGATCCACCAGTGTTCATTGCATGTGTGTTCTTTTCCACAAACCACATATGGATCAACCAGTGGTCATTGCATGTGTGTTCTTTTCACAAACGACATGTGGACCCACTAGAGCCATTACATGTGTGTTCTTATACTAAAACCAACACTAGACTCATTGCATGTGTGTTCTTTTCCACAAACCACACATGGATCCACCAGTGTTCATTGCATGTGTGTTCTTTTCAACAAACAACTTATGGATCAATCAGTGGTCATTGCATGTATGTTCTTTTCACAAACTACATGTGGAGCCACTAGAGTCATTGTATGTGTGTTCTTATACTAAAACTAGCACTAGAGTCGTTGCACGTGTGTTCTTTACACAAACCACATATGGATCAACCAGTGTCATTGCATGTGTGTTCTTTCCACAAACCACTTATGGATCCACCAGTGTTCATTGCATGTGTGTTCTTTTCAAAAAACCACATATGGATCAACCAGTGGTCATTGCACGTGTGTTCTTTTCCACAAACCACTTATGGATCCATTAGAGTCATTGCATGTGTGTTATTTCCACAAACCACACATGGATCAACCACTAGAGTCATTGCATGTGTGTTCTTTCCACAAACCACACATGCATCAACCAGTGTCATTGCATGTGTGTTCTTTCCACAAATCACAAATGGACCCACTAGAGTCATTGCGTGTGTGTTCTTATACTAAAACCAGCACTAGAGTCATTGCATGTGTGTTCTTTCCACAAACCACACATGGATCCACCAGTGTTCATTGCATGTGTGTTCTTTTCCAAAAACGACATATGGATCAACCAGTGGTCATTGCATGTGTGTTCTTTTCACAAACCACATGTGGACCCACTAGAGTCATTGCATGTGTGTTCTTATACTAAAACCAGCACTAGACTCATTGCATGTGTGTTCTTTTCCACAAACCACATATGGATCAACCAGTGGTCATTGCATGTGTGTTCTTTTCACAAACTACATGCGGACCCACTAGAGTCATTGTATGTGTGTTCTTATACTAAAACTAGCATTAGAGTCATTGCATGTGTGTTATATCCACAAACCACACATGGATCAACCAGTGGCATTGCATGTGTGTTCTTTTCAAAAACCACACATGGATCAACCAGTGTCATTGCATGTGTGTTCTTTCCACAAACCACATATGGATCAACCAGTGGTCATTGCATGTGTGTTCTTTTCCACAAACCACTTATGGATCCATTAGAGTGATTGCATGTGTGTTCTCTTCAGAGACCACACATGGATCCACCAGTGTCATTGCATGTGTGTTCTTTTTACTAACAACAACCAGAGTCATTGCATCTGTGTTCTTTTCACATACCACATATGGATCCACCAGTGGCATTGCATGTGTGTTCTTTTCACAATCCACACATGGATCCAGCAGTGTCATTGCATGTGTGTTCTTTTTACTAACAACAACTAGAGTCATTGCATGTGTGTTCTTTTCACATACCACATGTGGATCCACCAGTGTCATTGCATGTGTGCTCTTTTCACAATCCACCTATGGATCCACCAGTGTCATTGCATGTGTGTTCTTTTTACTAACAACAACTAGAGTCATTGAAATGTGTGTTCTTTTCACATACCACATATGGATCCACCAGTGTCATTGCATGTGTGTTCTTTTCACAATCCACCTATGGATCCACCATTGTCATTGCATGTGTGTTCTTTTCCACAAACCACACATGGATCCACCAGTGTTCATTGCATGTGTGTTCTTTTCCACAAACAACTTATGGATCAACCAGTGGTCATTGCATGTGTGTTCTTTTCAGAAACTACATGTGGACCCACTAGAGTCATTGTATGTGTGTTCTTATACTAAAACCAGCACTAGATTCATTGCACGTGTGTTCTTTCCACAAACCACATATGTTTCAACCAGTGTCATTGCATGTGTGTTCTTTCCACAAACCACTTATGGATCCACTAGTGTTCATTGCATGTGTGTTATTTTCCAAAAACCACATATGGATCAACCAGTGGTCATTTCACGTGTGTGCTTGATGGCTCAATGCACGACGCCCAGAACATGCTTGGTGCGTGGTTGATGTAGAGCTCATTGGGAACCCCAAGAGGAAGGTATGATGAGCACAACAACAAGTTTCCCTCAGTTATGAAACCAAGGTTTAATCGAACCAGTAGGAGCAAGGAAACACCTCAAAGGTGTTACTAGCTGAGCTTTGGCAGGGCGCACTACTGGTGCTAGTAGCAACGTGGAGACCTGCACAACACAACCACAGAACTTTGTCCCCAACTTGCGATGAGGTTGTCAATCTCACCGTGTTTTGCGGAAAACAAAGGATTAAACGTATCGAATGGAAAGAAGTAAAAGTTTGCAGAAAGTAAACACAAAACAGTAAACAGTTTATAGATTGTATGTAAAAGACAAAGGACCGGGATCCATATTTCACTAGAGGTGGCTCTCCTTAGATAGATAACATGCTGGGTGAACAAATTACAGCGGGGCAGTTTACAAACACCGAGAAAGCAATACATGCATATACTAATCATCTTGACTCCTTTGAGACTTGATTGGGCATTACAACATTATACATAGACCGCCATCCAACTACATCTATGACTAATAATCCACCTTCAGGTTATCATCCGAACCCCCTCCAGTATTAAGTTGCAAACAACAGATTATTGCTTTACGAACTGCGTGTAAAGTAAACAATACGATTGTTCTATGAACAAAGGATTGGTGTTTTCTCCCTAGTAGCAACATCACATCTAGTACCTTAGAGATTTCTGTCACTTCCCCAGATTACCAGAGGCATGAACCCACTATCGAGCATAAATACTAACTCTTGGAGTTGCTAGCATCTACTTGGCCAAGATAGCTACTAACAACGGAAAGCAGCAAGATCACAAATAACAAAGACATGATAGAATCAATAATCAATCTGAAATAGCATCTCAATATCCCTCGGATCCCCGCAAACACAACATGTATGGATTACAAATAGATGATCTTGATCATGAACGGAGCTCACAAGATCTAAACATGAAAGCACAAAGGAGGAGAACCAGCCATCTAGCTACTACATGGATCCGTAGTCCAAGGATGAACTACTCACGCATCACACCAGAGGCTTGCATGGTGATGAAGAAGGCCTCCAGGGTGAATTCCCCTCTCCGACAGGGTGCCGGGAAGAGCTTCAGATCTCTCCCGATCTAGGGATGGAGATGATGATGGCGACAGACTATTTTGTGGATTTTTGATCGGGCACTTAGGGTTTACTTCCCGAGGGCATCTTATAGTCGGAAGGGGAGGCCGAGGGGGTGCCAGGGTCATTGCATGTGTGTTCTCTTTCACAAACCACACATGGATCAAGCAGGGTCATTGCATGTGTGTTCTTTCCACAAACCACATATGGATCAACCAGTGGTCATTGCATGTGTGTTCTTTTCACAAACCACATATGGATCAACCAGTGGTCATTGCATGTGTGTTCTTTTCACAAACCACATGTGAACCCACTAGAGTCATTGCATGTGTGTTCTAATACTAAAACCAACACTAGAGTCATTACTTGTGTGTTATTTCAACAAACCACACATGGATCAACCACTAGAGTCATTGCATGTGTGTTCTTTCCACAAACCACTGATGGATCCACTAGTGTTCATTGCATGTGTGTTCTTTTCACAAACAACATATGGATCCACCAGTGGTCACTGCATGTGTGTTCTTTCCACAAACCACTTATGGATCAACCAGTAGCCATTGCATGTGTGTTCTTTCCACAAACCACATATGGATCAACCAGTGGTCATTGCATGTGTTTTCTTTCACAAACCACATGTGGACCCACTAGAGTCATTGAAATGTGTGTTCTCTTCAGAGACCGCACATGGATCCACCAATGTCATTGCATGTGTGTTCTTGTTACTAACAACAACTAGAGTCATTGCCTGTGTGTTCTTTTTACATACCACATATGGATACACTAGTATCATTGCATGTGTGTTCTTTTCACAATCCACCTATGGATCCACCAGTGTCATTGCATGTGTGTTCTTTTTACTAACAACAACTGGAGTCATTTCATGACTGTTCTTTTCACATACCACATATGGATCCACCAGTGTCATTGAAATGTGTGTTCTCTTCAGAGACCACACATGGATCCACCACTGTCATTGCATGTTGTGTTCTTTTTACAAACAACAACTAGAGTCATTGCGTGTGTGTTCTTTTCACATATCACATATGGAACAACCAGAGTCATTGCATGTGTGCTATTTCCACAATCCACCTATGGATCCACCAGTGTCAATGGATGTGTGTTCTTTGACTAACAACAACCAAAGTCATTGTATGTGTTATTTTTCGAATACCACATATGGATGCACCAGTGTCATTGCATGTGTGCTCTTTTTACTAACAACAACCAGAGTCATTGCATGTGTGTTCTCTTCAGAGACCACACATGGATCCACTAGTGTCATTGCATGTGTGTTCTTTTTACTAACAACAACCAGAGTCATTGAAATGTGTGTTCTCTCCAGATACCACACATGGATCCACCAATGTCATTGCATGTGTGTTCTTGTTACTAATTACATCCAGAGTCATTGCATGTGTGTTCTTTCCACAAACCACATGTGGAACCACTAGAGTCATTGCATGTGTATTCTTATACGAAAACCAGCACTAGACTCATTGCATGTGTGTTCTTTTCCACAAACCACACATGGATCCACTAGACTCATTGCATGTGTGTTCTTTCCACAAACCACTTATGGATCAACCAGTGGCCATTGCATGTTTGTTCTTTCCACAAACCACTTATGGATCAACCAGTGGCCATTGCATGTGTGTTATTTCCACAAACCACTTATGGATCAACCACTAGAGTCATTGCATGTGTGTTCTTTCCACAAACCACACATGGATCAACCAGTGTCATTGCATGTGTGTTCTTTACACAAACCACACATGGATTAACAAGTGGTCATTGCATGTGTGTTCTTATACTAAAACCAGCACTAGAGTCATTGCATGTGTGTTCTTTCCACTAACCACACATGGATCAACAAGTGGTCATTGCATGTGTGTTCTTATACTAAAACCAGCACTAGAGTCATTGCATGTGTGTTCTTTCCACAAACCACTTATGGATCCACCAGTGTTCATTGCATGTGTGTTCTTTCCACAAACCACTTATGGATCAACCAGTGGTCATTGCATGTGTGTTCTTTTCACAAACCACATGTGGACCCACTAGAGTCATTGCATGTGTGTTCTTTTTCACAAACCACTTATGGATCCACCAGTGTTAATTTCATGTGTGTTCTTTTCCACAAACCACATATGGATCAACCAGTGGTCATTGCATGTGTGTTCTTTTCACAAACCACATATGGACCCACTAGAGTCATTGCATGTGTGTTCTTTCCTTCAAACCACATATGGATCAACCAGTGGTCATTGCATGTGTGTTCTTTTCACAAACCACATGTGAACCCACTAGAGTCATTGCATGTGTGTTCTTATACTAAAACCAACACTAGTCATTGCATGTGTGTTATTTCCACAAACCACACATGGATCAACCATTAGAGTCATTGCATGTGTGGTCTTTCCACAAACCACACATGGATCAACCAGTGCCATTGCATGTGTGTTCTTTCCACAAAACACATATGGATCCATTTGAGTCATTTCATGCTTGTTCTTATACTAAAACTAGCACTACCCCCCAATGGATCCACCGTTAGACCGAGTCTTCTAGAAGGCACGCCATAACACAGTTGTTCTGCTTGACGATTGTTACATACCGTTTGATTGGGGCGCTTCGAAGATTGGGATGGTCTTCGCGAGAGCAATCCTTGAGTAGGCTGTTCTGCGGCATGATTGGCCACGCTTGCTCTGGACAAACTGGCATGTTGCGAGTGTTACGACTCACGAGTTCAGTGGGCCATATCCCAGTGTCACGTCCCTGTTACTTCTCTTCCTCCCCGTACTTCTCTTCCTTCCCCTCGAAGCCACTTTCCCCACTTCACTTCCATCCCGCCGTAGCCGCAAGCCGACTACATCCACCAATTCTCCGGTCGCTACCTTCATGGTAAGATATCATTTTACAAGATTTTGAACTTATCCTACATATTCCTGCTATTCGCCAATCTAACTGCTGATCTTTTTTCCGATTTCTCGACAAACTTCCGATGCGGCAGATGTTGCAGCCCAAGAATCTAGAGATCCTCGCGCGCAACTTTGCAGCGGCGTTCCTGCTCGTGTGCTCCCACCCAGGATGCTTTCGCCGTTAATCCTACCACGAGCTCCCGCTCCATGAGCTCGCGTGCCAGCACGGTGCGTGCTCCTACACGGAGCCGGGCTGCAACTACACCGACTCGCCGGCAGAGCTCGTCGTCCACCTTGCAGAAGGGCACTTGATTGAAGTGATTAGGATATCGTACGGGCAAGGCCAACTTCTCCAAGAGCAGGTGTCGTTCACTGACTCGGCATGTCGCCTGCTAATTTTCCAGGGGGGACGGCTCTGTTTTCGTCCTGACCATCACCGCCGGTGTTTCGATTACCAGAGCCGGGCCCACCGTCGTGGGTGCCGTATGCGCCAGGTCGGTCTCATGTGCCTGGCCCATATACACGGGCGCATGTGGGCGAACGCCCAGCCGCCGTCGTCGAATAGCATTCTTGTGCTAGCCGAGGCGCCGAGCTGCCCGACGCCGCGGGAGGTGGAGTATGTGGACCTAAGGTCGATCCTATGCGTGCCATCTCAGTACCTTGTCGGTGCTGGACCGAACAGGCAGATGCATTTCTACATTTGTATCGAGAAGATTGACAGGCAAATGTAGTACTTGTGCTGTCATTACTGTTAGACTTAAGCGATGCTTCTCAGGTGCTTAGAGCATACGTGTTGTGCGAATGTACCCCAGTTGTAGATTTCAGTACTCCTTAATACTTCGACGAGTTATTATATTGGTCCAATCAGCTTGCTGTTGTCACGTTGCAAAGTCCGCTTGCTCTGGATACCGTGTGCTCCCGCTCCCGCATGTCAGTGTCACGTGTTCCGAGGGACCACATGCCAGTGTCACGCCCCCTCCTCTTCCTTCCCCTCGAAGCCACTGTCCCAACTTCTCTTCCATCCTGCCACTCCTGTCCGATGGTCGTAATCTGATGATTTTCGTTGGATTGTTTACAAGTAATCTACATGATAATGCAACATGCAAATGGCACAGACACAATTTCTAAAGTGGAAGCACTCACACGCTGCTATTGCACATATTTCTCAATATAGCTCGAAAAAACCCATTACAATAATTGTACTCACATTAAACACAACCAAAATTGCAACCATCCTAAACAACATCTAAACCCACATCACACCGCTGTCGTCGGAGTCCACCTCGATTGGTGACACCGTCATGCCCTTCCCGGTGACATCCACTCCCGCCTGTGGCTTGCCCTTCGCCAAGGAGGCAACAATGGCGTTCTGCATAGCTTCGTCCCCATCGTCCTCCACATCGGAATCAACAATGACGAAGTTGACGGGGTTGGCGTGGACCGAGCGCCGTCGCGCCTGGCGGCTCCTGCTCGAGCTCGACGCTGCATCAGTCCTTCTACAGGTAGGAGGGGCCGAGCTCGCATACATAGCGTCGTCACTCCTCTCAAGAAACCATGGCCATTTGATACTGCGACGGTAGGATCTTGGGGTGGATCCGCCACGGCGAGCCCTACCGGAAGCGGTTGAGCGGATGGATCTGCCGGCACGAGCCATGACATGTTCCTAGGAGGGAGTAAGATTGTGGGCTAGGCATGTCTGGTTCCCGAGCAAGGCCTCCCAGTGATATGTACGCGGGCAAGGTACCAAAAAATTCCGTCCAATGTGCGCGAGAGGGATTTTGAACCACGAAGGCGCGAGTTTTTTTTGACAAGTCCACACGCTAGGTCCCCTACCTGTCAGCCGAATGTGGACGGTAGGATTCTGCCCGAGTTATTAAGTAGGGATAAATCATTCTTCACCACTACCCTGACATCCAAAGGCTCCTCGTTCCTCTGCCCTCGCTCCCCTCGCTCATGGCTCGCAACTCGTGCAGTTCGTCTCGGGCGGAATCAGGGTCGGCTCAACGCCGCCAGGCAGGTGCCCCCATCAGGTACCGGAGGGCGCCCTACGATTACTACCCCGATATGCTGTGTTTGTGCGGTGAGAAGATGCCGAGATGGATCTCGTGGACCGACGAAAATACTGCAGGAAAATTCAGCAACTATAGCATCAGAGCGGTAAGTTCCTACTGTAGGTACAATGGTAACCCGGATCCGGAAAGCGTAATGTAATTCTTTTTTTTGTTTCCTTCGATCTACTACGCAGGAAGGGAGGGGGACTAGCTGTGAAAAGTTTATGTGGATCGAAAAGCCACTGACAGGTTTCACAGAGAGCTTGTTCAGGATCTGCGTGATGCTGTGTGGGACAAGAAAGAGGAGATTCATGCGATGGATCAAGAGATCCGGGAGCTTCGCTAGGTGCAGGGGAGGCAGGGGTAGGGAGGTGGTGAGATAGATGGGCTCAAGAGTAGGCTAGATAGTGGACACAATTTCCTCATTATCTAGGCATTATCTGTTGCATTTGTAGTTTATGTTGCCATGTCGTTGTCCAGCAGCTGAAATAAGTTGCTGCTTTGTGGAGTGTAGTAGCCAGCTTAAGAAATTGTTTTCCAGCCCATAAACTTATCATAAGTGTAATGCCAACAGCAGGGATTTATTAAGCGCCTATAAATAAATCATGTATGTGCCACTAACACCCATTGATTTTGGAGAGGATTTAACCGCTCAACTATCGCGATTGTTCAGATAGTAGTGGCACAGTCACAGTTTTGGATTCAACTAGTGGCCTTGGCCGTATCAAATCCTAAAGTCGCGATACATTTTACTCCGAGTACGGGAGGCAGATTGTTTCGCCCAACAAGTTCCACGCACACAGCTCCAGAGTTTAACCGAACTACATATATAGGTTCAAGTTCAATACATCATTAGGCTGCTACACTGCTAGCCCTCTTTCTCTGCTTGGGTGCCAACTTTCTTCCTCCTTCCTTCACGTCCACTGGCTTCTTCATCTCCTACCTTCTTCCTCTTCCTAGGTGCCAATTTTCTTACCTTCACGTGCCCTGCATCTCCGGGCCGAGGGAAGTCAGGCCAATCAGCACCAGAATCTTGTCCGGCATCATCACTCCACTCGTTTTGGTTTTCTTCCCGCAGCAAAATCACTGAGTCGGCTATCTTGTTTCTTACCTTGCGCTTCCTGTAAAAAAATAGTACATGGATTACTACCTTATATCTACAGACTATAAACATTTTTTCGTGTGAATGTACCATCTCATACCTAGGTTTGGGAGCATTAAGGGGACATCCAGCTGCTCTATGGCCTATAAGATGGCAGGTCTTGCATCTGTTTTTGCCCTTCTTTGTAGCACAAGAAGCCGAACCCTTCTTCTCGAGAAAATTCTTAAACCTATTCACCTGGGGTCTTCCTCTGCCCCTTTTTGTAACTGGCTGGCAAAGCTCGAAAGATAGTTGGACTTGAGGCCACTGAGATGGGTCTGTACATGGCTCGATGGATCCAGCGTATGCAGCTCTAAATTTTTCCATAGAGTAGTAGTCTGACAAATACTAATCCAAATGTGGTAGAGTTCTTTTCTTCACCAAGAAGGCCAAGGCATGGTCGCAAGGTTTCCCGGTATGCTGCCACTCTAAGCAGGTGCATTCTCGCAGCTGGATGTTCACAACAGCCCTTTTCCCACTCTTGGACATATCGACCACCTCATAGCTTCTGCTAGTTGATGGGAGAACCTTAAGATGAGAAAGTCCTCGGCTTCTCTTATGCATTTGATGTACAACTGGTGGTAGCATATGTCCTCTAAGTCTCCTACCGATCTCTCTCCTTATATTTAACAGCTTCATGATCATACCACGTATGTTGTCCATCAAGATATGAACAAGACGCACTTTTATGTCCTTCACCCAGTTATTCAGGCATTCTGCAAGGTTGTTGTTTATGTAATCAACTTTGATGTCAAGGTTGAATTGACTCCTCTTCCATAGCTGCGAATGATGGATGGCTAAGTACTCTGGAAGTTCAGGGGTTGTGGCAAAAATCTTGCTCATGAAATAATCGTTGCTACTAGGTTTGTAAACTCTAGCAGCAGGAAACATGTAACGAAATACGCTGCCTGCGTAGTGTGAGTACAAGTTGAGCATCATATGGGCATGGCATTCTCTACCTTCAGCTCGCGGTAACACCTCCTTCACTCCATTCGTCAGCCCTTTGCATGCATCCGTAGATATAGCCAATGGATCCATGTGGCATATTGATCTCCTGAGCTGCCTCTTAAACCAGACCTAGTTTTCCTCCGTTTCTGTTTCAAACAGCCCGAATGCCACTGGGAACATCCAGTTGTGACCATAAAGTGCTGTGGCAGATGGCAGGCAGCCTTTCCATTTGCCAGTTAGGACAGTGCTGTCTACACTCAGATACGGCGTACAACCGTCCTTGAATCCCTGGATGCAAGGTTTAAGCTCCATGAAAAATCTTTTGAAATATATTTTACCACCTTCTGATTCGGTGTCAATCTCCACAACACTCCCTAGACACCTAGCTTGTACCTCCGCCTTGAAGTTGTACAACATCCTGAAGCTATTGGTCCAATCCCCGTGCAAGACCCCTAGAGCTTTCTCTTTACCTTTCCAAACTGTGTAATATGGAAGGACAATGTTGTATTTAGAACCGAGGCTAGTCTGAATATTCTTCGCGGTCTCCTTAGGGTTATCCTTTAGTATGGACATAGATTGCATAGCCACCCACTCCGTATCAGCCATTGAGGATTTCAGTTTGCTGCCGGTCAGACACATGTGTGGAGGGCCCATTTTGTTCACCTGCAACACATATTCATTTAAAAGATAAGCGAAGTCGACTAGTTGCCAGAAAGATATCGCACATCAATTGTAGTTATAGAGTGAAAAGAGAGAGAGAGTTCTAATGGTTTGCCGCATTCATTGCCCCAATACCCTAATTATAGTCGACGCAGGTAAGGATCTTGCTGTGATCCTCCATGGACAATGTACCTCGGCCCGTCCATTCATCCACGTTAACTTGCAAACGGCCTCATACCTCTCGGCAGAGTTCTTTAGTCGATAAACGTCGAACTCCCCCTTGATACAAAAATGCCGGAACGACATCCTGAACTCATGCATGCTCCTGAACTCGGTGCTGACTGAAATTATAGGATACTCGTGGTCATGTTTCATTTCTTCTACTTCAACACCCAAATCACCGACTGGAATACTAGTCTCATCGTTAAGTTCCTCGTCTATTTCATCATCACCAGATTGATCCTCTACAGTGCCTTCTTCTTCATATGATTCAGAATCTTCGCCATCATCTCTAATGCCTAGTACTGCACACATCATATTGACTCCCATGGGTGGGGCTGCACCATCGTCTCCACCCGGATGGACAGGAACATTTCCCCAGTCCACCTCACCGGCAACGCTGTTTTCTCCAAGACACTCGGTTGGTTCTGCTGCAACCACATGGGGTGGTCTTACGTTTGCACGCATCCCAGGTACTTCAGTGGACAAACATCAGTCAGAATCAATTTCATCTTGAGTGTACAGAACCCTCTTGCTCTTCCTGTGTACATCCTCCTTCCTGATGTAATCTTTCCTGATGGTATAAGTAGGGCTTGACATCCGCGTTCCATTCCCCATCGAACTAGGCCTTTTGCTACCGCTCTTGGGTGTTATCTCCTTACTACCAACCCTCACGGGTGTTGGCTCCAGGATGCTGGCATTATTGCATGACCTCTGCGGCGTGTTCTTCTTCGAATTAGCCCTTTTGCTGCTACTATTGGGCGTGTTCTCCTTCGTGATGGCATTATTGCCTGACCCCAGTGGCGTGTTCCGCTCCAAATTAGCCCTTTTGCTGCTACTATTGGGCATCTTCTCCTTCGTGCTGGCATTATTGCCTGACCTCAGTGGCGTGTTCCGCTCCAAATTAGCCCTTTTGCTGCTACTATTGGGCGTGTTCTCCTTCGTGCTGGCATAATTCCCTGACAGCGGCGTGTTCCGCTCCAAATTAGTGTTTTTTGTGCTCCCACTGGGTGTGGTAGCCTCCGTGCTGGCCATCTTCACCTCTTTGCTACCACTCCTGGGAGTGTTCACCACCGTGCTAGCCCTCTTAGCGTTTTGCTACTACCGTTCGGTGTGGCATTTTGACTGGATCTTAGGGGTGTACTCTGCGGCGTGGTGCCTTTTGTCGTGCTCTGTTGGGCGTCCTCTTCTCTGGCGTGGTCTCCTTGGTGACGTTCTTCTTTGGGGTGCCCTTTCTGGGGATGATCTTCCTGCTCCTCTTTATGACGCTCCTTTGTAAGACTCTCCTCTGTTCGAAGCCACCCTCAGTTGCACCAGCCCCAGTGATGCCATGGATCAGGTCACGCATGCCTTCTAAAAGTCCATCATCTCTATTGTCGAGTTCCAATTCCTCTCCAACCGTGAGAACTACTAAGTGGAAGTAAACTTCACCTCTATAATGTTTCCTTGTAAACGGTACGACTAAATCCCTGGTATCTTTCACTTCGATAGCCTTTTTGCTCATGTAACCATAATATAACAAATGTGCTTCCTGGGAGGACCCCCACAACACCTTCACACGTAACGATGCCATCAGGTCAGATAACTCTACCACTTCAGGGTCGTATCTGCCAAGGATTACATCAAACTCGTCATAGAATTTTTCTGTGCCATCATCTAATTTTGCAGTATAATCCGTGACACTGATACAAACGATTACTTTGCCATTGTCAGGTTCTTCAGGATAGAAACCTTCGAGAGGTTCGAGAGATGGAGCGGCACCATCAGACCCAGCCCCAATGTCACCGCCGCCATCACCAGCATCATCGTTAGCGGGATCAACCTCGGTGGAAGTACTAGGACTAGGAGCAAGGCGAGGGCCCTTAGCAGTGGGAGCTACATTACAGGGTGGACAGGCAGGGCCCCTTCTAAAGGCATCCACAATCGGATCAGCTGCTGCCATGCCACCTCGACGATCAAGAGCAGTTCCCACAACAGCAGTGTTTCGAGTGCTAGCAGAGTCCAGACCATGAGCTGGCTTCAGACCAGCAGCTCGCTGAACCCGAGCACGGGTTCGAGGAGGAGACAAGGCATCAGTCTTTGCGACAACAGTAGGGCAGCCTCCGGAAGCCTTAGTTTGCTCAACAGCGGCAGGGATTGGGTCAACAGCGTCCAGATCAACAACAACACGAGGATGACCAGTACCAGCAGATTCTAGAGCACGGGTTCGCACAAATTGAGGACGGTTTCAAGGAGGTGCAGCACACAAGGCGGCGGTCTTGGCAACAACAGGGGGCAGCCCTCGGACGCCTTAGTTTGCTCAACAACGGCATGGATTGGGTGAGCAGCAGCCGCAGAAACATGGGCACGGGGACGGGGATGACCAGTACCAGCAGATTCCAGAGCAGAGTTTTCCACAACGGTAATACGGGGACTCCTACGAGGAGGTTGCCTAACAGAAGCATGCCGCGAACGAGGAACCACATTTTTCTCAACAACAGCAGGGGTTCGAGTTAGACCTCACTGTCCAATAATAGCTGGGCGACTCCCAGTAGCAGGAGCTTCCCCATCCACTATGTTACACACCAGCATAACCACGCAAAGCCTAACATGTTGTTTCATCAACCCAATTAGCTGACTGTCACACACTATAGGAACCCTGCAGCCTCGTTCACCAACGATGCTGAACCGTGCAGTCTGCTCTGGCCTCATTTCAGCAAGTTCACGCACAGCAGCAACCAAACCAGGGACAGTGCATAACTGCACATGCGCTACTTCCATCTTCAGACTCTGAGCCTGTTTCCATGTGCTCTTCCCATGTGCTAATTTAACGAGGTAGCCGCAGATGCTCACTAGAACCGTGTATTTGGGTTCAGTGGAGATCCTAGTTGACAGAAAATTGGAGACAAAAGATAAGAATTGTTTGTCAGCGTCGTGCTAGCAAACAATTATATGTTCGATATATCTCTGTAATGCCAATAGTCAGCTAGCAGTTATAGGTAGTGCGAATAGCAAAGAGAAGAGTAGCTCACCCGAAATTAGCCAGAAGTACTTCTTCCTTGGCAAATGGATCTTCCATCCTTCGCGCTGCTCAGCTCGTCGGCGGTAGAGGCGGGCTAGATTGTCGCAACGGCTGGCATGGCATTCGGCATTAGAGCTCGGTAGAAGCGAGTAGGCGCAGCAACTTGGCGTCGGAAGTCAAATGCCCGAAGAGATCATTCTGGTTGGAGAGGGGATTTCGACACCGCCGGTGCTAGGGTTCATGCGAAAGGAGGGAGGGACTGGATTTGTGAATTTGGTCAACGCACGATGCTCCTTTAGTATCTCGTTTAGCCTACGTGGTTGCCGCATTGGCGCTCGCGTCACGGAAATATTACTGCCATGAGGGTCCCGACCGTCTACTTCATGGGGCAGTTTCACGGCATGTTTGGATTTGGTAGGGGTGAGACGAGTTTGCGTCGAAATGACCCCTCTCGGTAGTTGGCGGCCCAACTTTTCAAAACGCGGTAATTTCAAGTAACTTAGGTACCGCCATGCGCTGGCCTGCCAACTTTGGTACCGCAGACGAACAAGCCCCTCCTCCCCCTATATATAGTGGGGTATTTGGCCAAGATAAACACACACCAATAATCAATAAAGGTCTCCCCACTTTTGGGAGGACCTCTAATTGATATTTTCTCACTCCCCCTCTCTCTCGTGACCGTGGTCCCAAGTCTAGACTATGCGAGCGAGAGACATCTTCACCGCGGAGCGCCGTCGCGCTGCGGGATTCAAATCCGGGAGCTCTACTTCCACAACTGCTGCTGGATCAGGGAAGCGGGAGTCATCGTTAGGCACCGGACGTGTGTAACTCCCCACGAGGTGTCGCACTTGAGGCACTCAAGTCGTTGGAGCCAAGGAGCGCTAGGACTTCATCATGACCTTGAGGTCGGCTTCAGCTCGTCTACATCAACCATGCTCTCCTGAGCGTTGACAATGCTTTTCGTTCTTCAAGGGTAAGTTCGTGAAAAGCCCCTCTTGTTACTATATTACTAATAGATAGGTCCTGGCAGCTTCAGGGGTTCAGGGGCATAGAGTAAAATTTATTGTTTTCATACGCGAAACCCCAACAGTTTCCCTAGCTGGGGAACGTCTCTTTTGATTCTTTCGCTTCCACTCGATTGTTTTGCTTATTTCCCTAGCTAGGGAATGTCCGCTCTGATGCTTCCGCTACCACTTGATAGTTTTGCTTGTTTCCCCTGCTGGGGAACGTCTTTGATGATGCTTCCTATACCACTTGATCTCTTTTGTTTCAGTATCTTCTGAAGACAGCGTGTATAGTTATCTGACGCATTTAACTAAGCTTGGGATGGCTGCGTTAGTAATTTCCTAAAGTGCTCCTTGGTTTCCAATTTTATTTGGACCTCTGGCTCGGGTTGTTTCTTTTTAAAATGAGCATCCACTTCTGCCCGTACGACCGCATCGATCTCGTCATCGTTCAGGTCGTAAGCCCTCTTGGGAGGAACCGGCGGTACTCTTGGGAGGGGCGACAACTGTCACTTTGGGCGTTGGTTATCGCTCAACGGAGCGGTGCTATTCTTACACTTTCGGCCCTTAGTGGGTGGAGGCGGCTGCGTAGATTGAGATGGACTTGGGTTGAGGTCATGGATTGGACTTGGAGGTGGTGGACTTTTACTGGGAGGAGACGGTGGCCTTGGAGGTGGACTTTTACTAGGAGGAGACGGTGGCCTTGGAGGTGATGGATTGTTTCTCGGTGGAGAAGGTGGCCTTGGTGCTGAGCCTGGAAACTTGATGTATTCCTTTTTCCAAAGAATGAAGCCACTTGTGACTTCTCCCAGTGTCATCTCGCCTTCACCTCCAGGGATGTCAAGCTGTAGTGACTGACACATCAGTTGAACTTCATCCACACCGACACGAGCATAGCTAGCTGGAATCGGATTGCAATGGTAGGTCGCTCCCGGTGAAGAAGGTAAAGCAAAGCCGACCGCCACCTTCATGGATATGTTCTTCAGTTCAACATGCAGCTCACAACTAGTCTTCTACTTAATTGCATCCACGGGGTACACATCCATCGTTGCATCATTAGCGTGGCCCTCCGTGGAAGCCACACTGCTTTTCCATTGAGATGGGCCGACTGTACTCTCTAGTGCAGGATCTTGCTGTCGGAGTCCTTTAAGTTCATTAAGATCCTGTAACATGGCTTCAAACCTCGCGACCCGCTCTGCATCCTCCTCTTGTCGTCGCTTTGTTTTTCTCGATCGACTTCTGTAGGTGTCAAAGTCCTCGGGACACCCGATAGCCCATGGACAAGAAGGTCCGAAGCCTCTTGTTCATCCAACCTTTTTAGGATTCCCGAGGGCCTTTGTCAGCTCATTGTTCTCTCTGTAGGGAACAAACTTTCCCTCTTGAACCTCTTTTATCACTTTAATAAGATCATCCTTGGGTCCAGCAACTTCTTTGGTTGCAACAATCTCGCCCATTTCTGGGTCATACGATGCCCCATGTCCGAGTAACCATTTCTTGACCTCAAGGGCCAACCAGACATAGCTGGAGTGACCCCTTTAGCCGCCAGGTCGGCCTCAGCTTTATCCCACTTAGGCATAGCATTCTTGTAGCCACATGTGCCCATATGATGGTGATATTTCTTTTTGGCTGCATTTAGCTTATTCTTTTCTGACATTACCATAGCTGGTGCCGAGGTCTTGTATTCCACAAATGCGGCACAGTTATCCTGTTGCTTCTCTAGTGGGCCAGTGAATGGAGGAGTTTTTTCTTCAATACATAGTTGTGGTACAATCTTTTCTTCCTGTCCTTGAATAGTTCGCCCATCTTCTTAAGAGCCCACTCCTTGACTTTCCTGCTCATTTGCTGTGTGAGCTCATTAGTCTCCAAGACTGGTAGGGTGAAATGTGTCATGAGAGAATTCCACATCGCATCTCTCGCTCTGTCATCTACAAAACTAGCCCCAACTGGATCCCTTTTCTTTCCTGGCTTATTCCACTCTCGTGTGGTGATCGGGACGGTGTCTCTAACAATCACTCCACATTAATGTACAAATGCATTCACAGATTGTTTGGGATCCAACGGTTGACCCAACACAGAGACTAAGTCAATGCTGAAACAGACATCACTTGGCAACTTTTGTGCCGGGCCTCTTTTCCTTGTAGAAGATTGGCCCGATGCGAAGGTCTAAGAGAAGAAACATTCTCCAGTACATATATACGAATCAATTAGTGCATCTATACTAGTGATCGATTCGTAGAGGCTTTATATACCTCGCCGAACTTTGTTATTAAGGTGTCTTCACCATGGTCTCCACCATGGTCAGCACCATCGTCTCCACTATCGTCTCCTCCAGACAAATTAAGATACTAGGAGCCATCATCGTAATAAGAACCTCCAGTACCCTCATCTATCATGTTGAGAAGCTCCTCTTCATTCTGTCTACCGTCCATAGCTTAACTAATACAGAAAAAGATAAAACTATTTTGCATTAAGTAAAAGAATATTACAATTGCGATGACTCGGATACAGAAAAAAGATTACGTACTAATAATGAAACAATTTTGCATTAAGATAAAGTACAATAATATAAGATAAAGTACAATAATACATCTCGCTCATGTCTCGCTCACAATATCAAACTAGAGAACTCGGCTGCCGCGTTCTGTGCCACGACAGCTCTGCACCCAGAGAACAGGAACCATCACCGGAGAATAGCTCGGTTGAGATCCGTGAACCTGCCAGAGATTAGAGAACCTGGTCTCCAAAAGATACATATACCAGCGGACGTGCTCGTCCTCCTACCTGATACAACGACGTACCACCTCCTCGTGGGCCGGCTCCCTCTGCACCGCTCCTGGACCTCGTGGACACCACCAAAGAAGCTCCGGGTCGACGATGATACCCGGATTCCTCACCAAGGTACGAGTCCCTGAAGGAAATATGCCTTGAGAGGCAATAATAAAGTTGTTATTATGTATTCCTTGTATATGATAGATGTTTATTTTGCATGGTATAATTGTATTGATAGGAAACGTCAATACATGTGTGTTTAATAAACAAAAAGGTTCCTAGTTATGCCTCTCCTATAGACTAGCTCGTTGATTCACAAGATGATCAAAGTTTCCTGATCATGGACATTGGATGTTGTTAATAACGAGGTCAAAGCATTTGTCAAATGATGTGATGAACATTCATCCAAAGTATAGCATTACGATCAAAGTCATTAGGTTTATATTGCTATAACATCATACGAAGTAATCTTAGTCCTTAGACCATGAGATCATGTTAATTGCTAACACTGGAAGAGTATCTTGATGACATCAAACATCACACCGTAACAGGGTGACTATAAAGGTGGGTTCAATGCTACGAAGGTGTTATGTTGAGGCTCATGGATCAAGAGTGGAATTTGTCAATCCCGAGGATGGATAGATATACTCTAGGCCCTCTCGGTGATATCACATTAAGATAGCTTGCAAGCAAGTGATGTGATCACTAGAATGTTATATCACAGGAACGAGAAAAGAGTCCATGTCGGTAACGAGATCAAACTAGGTATTTGGATACCAATGATCGAATCTCGGTCATGTATTATATCATGAGACAAAGGGATTAAGTTACTAGCGTTAAAGGTTCTCACGACCATATAAGTCATCGTTGAATGTGCCGTAGTCAGTATGGATCTCCAGGTCCTGCTTCTGATTATTGATCTCAGAGGAGTCTCAATCATGTCTGCATTATTCGCGAACCGTAGGGTGACACACTTAAGGGTTGCCGGACACCATTTTGGAGCACATATGTTTCAGACGAAAGAATTGCAGAGCGCAGGAACTGTTTTGATAGAAACCGAAATTGTTTCGGGTGAAATTGCAGAAAGTGGTTCTGCATGTGATATTGAAATGTTGCAAGGGGTTTTATGTGAATGTTTGTTAATTAAATTAATTAAAAAAATTCTTAATAAAATAAATAAAAAAGTTTTATTAATTGAGAGTTGCATTAAATTTGGTGGAAATTTAATGCATGTGAGTGGAATTTTGGGTGGAGCTTGAATTGATGTGAGTGGAGATTCCACCACATGAATGAGGAAGAGGTGGGGGCACCCCCTTGGCCGCCGGCCATGGGAGGGGAGGAGCCCCCCTCTCCTATAAAAAGGCTCCCTCTCCTCCCTCACAAAGAACACCTCCTCGTGAAGGATCTCTCCCCCCTCGAGATATTCCCCCATGGTCTCGGATTAGTGAGATACATGTTCCCGGTGGCCTTGCATCTGGAAGGAGTTGCTGCTTCCGCTGATTCACTGGAGCTAGGAGGTGGAGGTTGTCCGGTGGCTTGAACTTGTGTGCGAGGACGGATGCACTGCTGATTTGCGGCGCTAGGACTTCAACACGATCTTGAGATTGGCAAGCATACGACTACATCATCCACGAGTTCCAACTCGTTAACAAAACTCTGTTGTCTTTGAGTGTAAGTTCTCTATGGATGTATATCCACCTGTTGCTTTGTATCTAGTAGATAGATCTTGGCGTCTAGTTCTCATCGTAGGAATTTTTTGTTTTATATGCTGCGAACCCAACAATGGTATTAGAGCCTGATCTATGCATAGGTGCTTTGCACGGGTAGTACACATATGTTTATATGTGGGCGATGATGATCATGTTATTGCATCTTCTATGTATTTTGGATATATGCTGGCGGGTGTCTGTCTCTCCTACTATAGTCAATATCTGATTTACAACGAGTTGATAATAACTTGGTTATCCTCGTTGTGGTTCCATGTTCGTAGGTAAGACCGGTTCTATCTCCAAAAGCCCTAAGCCACGTAAAACTTGCAATGGATAAATTAGAGGCGTCTAGTTTAGATCGTTGCTGGGCTAGTGTCTTGATATGGTATTGTTCTAAGTAGATGTATGATAGATACTCTTACAACACACTTAACGTGTAAGTTCCATAGACCTTGGCCTTACACATGAAGGAATGATAGAGATCATACCACGATGCAAATGATAGAGATCAAATGCATGGACCATATCATCTCACTTTACACATTACATGTTTGCATCTTATATTGCTAGTTTGGCGCTTTTGGTAGCATTGTAAGATGATCCCTCATTTAGATATCAAGATAAAATGTGTTCTTCCTTAAGTATGCACCATTCTATGGATCGTGTTTCGAGACATCACGTGATGATCGGGTGTACTCGACTCTACGCTTTCATACAACGGGTGTAAGACAGTTTTACACACGTGAATACTAAGGTTCTTACTTGGCGAGCCTAGCATGTACAGACATGGCCTCGAAACACAAACCGAAAGGTTAAGAATGAGTCATATAGTTGATATGATGCTCATATAGATGCTCGCCTTTGAAGCTACACCGACTCACGTGATTATCGGATTTGGTGTAGTGGATTTGGTTAATGTAATCACCAAAAAGACACGAGGGCTGTCATTTTTGAGTGGGAGTTCATTAGTAATTTGGATTAGTTGAATTCAATCTATCATAAACTTAGTCTAAATAAACTTTAGAAATTCTATTGTAGATGGCACCACCTTCCTTTAATTTCAATGTGTTCATGGGGAAGGAGAAACTTTCCGCGAATGGTACCAACTTCATGAATTTGAGGATTCTCCTCACTGCTGCACAAAAGCAATATGTACTAGAGGCGCCGCTAGGCCCCCCGCCATCTCCTGATGCCCCTGACGAGGAAAAGAATGTCTATATAAGTCGTCAGGAGGACCACAACTTAGTTCATTGCGGCATAATGTATGGGCTAGAGCCAGAACTTCGAAAGCGTTTCGAAAATGGCAATGCCTTTGATACCATGGGAGAATTGAAAATGATTTTCGATACCCATGCTACCGTAGAGAGTTATAATGCTTCTGAAAAGTTCTTTAGCTGCATGATGGAGGAGAACAGCTCCGTTAGTGAGCACGTACTCAAAATGTCTGGGTACGCCGATAAGCTTGTGTCCTTGGGAATAACGATTCACATTGACTTAGCCATACATCATGTTCTCCAATCTCTGCCACCTAGCTACAAGAGCTTCGTGATGAACTATAACATGCAGGGCATGAAGAAGTCTCTTCCCGAGCTTCTATCAATGCTTAAGACTGCAGAAGTGGAGATTAGGAAAGAACATCAAGTGTTGATGATCAATAAGACCACCGGTTTCAAGAAGGACAAGAAAGGCAAGCAGAAGGGAAAGAAGGGCGGCAAATCTGTTGCCGCACCTGAAAAGAAATCCCGAGCTGGCCCTAAGTCTGATACCGAGTACTACTATTGCAAGGGGACTAGCCATTGGACGCGCAACTGCCCCAAGTATTTGGCGGACAAGAAGGCCGGCAAGGCAAACAAAGGTATATGTGATATACATGTTATTGATGTGTACTTGACTAGTACTTGCAGTAGCACTTGGGTATTTGATACGGGATTGGTTGCTAATATATGTAACTCAATTCAGGGGCTGCGGAACAAGCGACAGCTAGAAAGGGATGCGGTCACGATGCGGGTCGGCAATGGATCAAGAGTTGATGTGATCGTCATCGGAACGCTGCCTCTCCATATGCCGTCGAGATTAGTGATAAATCTAAATAATTGTTATTTGGTGCCTGCACTGAGCATGAACATTGTATTCGGATCGTGTTTGATGCGAAGTGGTTTTTCCTTTAAATCTGAAAACAATGGTTGTTCGATTTAAATGAATGATATCTTTTATGGTCATGCACCTGTGTTGAATGGTTTATTTCTGTTGGATCTCGATAGTGATAGTAAGCATATTCATAATGTTGATGCTAAAAGGATTAAACTTGATAATGATATATCTGCATATATGTGGTACTGCCATCTAGGTCATATTAGCGTTAAACGCATGAAGAAACTCCATTCTAATTGACTTTTGGAATCACTTGATTTTGAATCATTTGATACATGTGAGCCATGCCTTATGGGCAAGATGACTAGAACGCTGTTTTCCGGTTCAATGGAACGGGCGACAGATTTATTGGAAATCATACATACTGATGTGTGTGGACCAATGAGTGTGTCGGCGCGAGGTGGATATCGTTATTTTGTTACTTTCACGGATGATTTGAGTAGATACATGTATATCTATTTGATGAAACATAAGTCTGAAACCTTTGAAAAGTTCAAGGAATTTCAGAATGAAGTGGAAAATTATCGTAACAGAAAGATCAAATTTCTGCGGTCCGACCGTGGAGGAGAGTATCTTAGTTACGAGTTTAGCACACATATGAAAGACTGTGGAATAGTTTCACAACTCACGCCTGCCAGAACACCACAAGTAATGGTGTGTCAGAACGTCGTAATCGTACTTTATTGGATATGGTTCGATCTATGATGTCTCTGACTGACTTGCCACTGTCATTTTGGGGTTATGCACTGGAAACCGCCATATTCACTTTAAATCGGGCACCATCTAAATCCGTTGAAACGACACCGTATAAATTATGGTTTGGAAACAAACCTAAGTTGTCATTTCTTAAAGTTTGGGGATGCGATGTTTATGCGAAGAAACTTCAGCCAAATAAACTTGAACCCAAAGCGGAAAAATGCGTCTTCATAGGATACCCTAAGGAAATGATTGAGTGTACCTTCTATCACAGATCCGAGGGCAAGGTTTTTGTTGCCAAGAATGGATCTTTTCTTGAGAAGGAGTTTCTCGCGAAAGGTGTGAGTAGTCGGAAGATAGACCTCGAAGAGGTTATTGAACCTTCGCTTCATGAAATGGCGTAGCGCAGCACCGGAAGTTGTTTCGGAGTTGACTTCACCTAATGAAGAGAGAGCTAATGATATTGATCATGAAACTCCGAAAGAGGACACTACCGAACCTCGCAGGTCAAGAAAGACACGTGCAGCTCCTGAACTGTACGTGACATGGGTATGCCCAATAGGCACTCGACTACAGCCTACCTGGTGCGGCTCGACGGAAGGCCCACTCGACGAATTTCCAAGGTCCATGACGCCTATGACGATTCGAGTGGTATGAAGCCCATATGGACACGGACTCCCAAACGCACAAGACAAGAAAACCTCAAGACTAGAGTTTGAATACAACTTGTAAACCAACTCGTATTGGTACCTGAGACCTAGCCTCCCCATATATAAAGGCTAGGAGGGTCCAACGAGAAGGCATCCTCTCCCCCAACAGGCAATCTCTCTCAATCGCGACACGCTACGCCACAATAGATCTAGACATCGTGACTCTCACAATAGACAATAGATAGATATACGATCTCTCATACGCCAGATCCAATCTATGCGACACCACCATCGGCGACACTGTAATCCTTCGGATCATCATCAATCAAGAGCAGACAAGCAAGAGTAGGGTCCTCTACGAGGCCTGAACCTGGGTAAACCTTGTGTCCCTGTGTGCTTGTTTGCTAGCCGTACCGAGATCTCCAGCGCTCCTCTATTCTCCAAAACCCAAGTCCATAACAATGGGCATTGATGAGTTAAACCCTCGTCAATTGACGTCGTCTGTGGGAACTGGGAGCGCTGATGTTGCGATCTTGACGGCTCCAACCTTTGCAATTTGCGACTCGTCGTACGAGTGGAATCCCTCACCATCAATGGCAGCTAAATCGCATATGGCGTTTCGAATACACGCGGGGCTCAACTTCGACACCACCCTTGCAATTCAGCTGATCGTATCTATGGTACAACGATGGCCTGACGCTAGAAGCCGAGTTCGGTAAAAATTGAAGCCGAGGCACGCGCATACGCGACTCCATGCGGTGGACGCGACCTGCGTGATAAAAGCAGCGCCAAGGGGCTAATCAAACATGTCTCTACGTCAAGTCCCAAGAAAAAGTCAAGTTGCAAATTTCAGGAATCATCTACAAAGCTGTATCGAGACAGTTCCATGCAGCAAGTGTACATCAAATCAATAGAGCCAAAGAAAAGAGGAAAGGACGTCACATCCGAGCGTAACCTCAATTCATTTAGCTTCGTTCGGAGGCACGTACGTACTATTACAGCTTTGTTAACCTACCGTGTTCGAACGGACCTAAAATCGATCTGCTGGCCAAGCTCAAGTACCAAGAAAAGAAAGGAAACAAGTAACCTAGACGTACACGACAAGAATAATGTGGCAAGATCACATGCATGGAATTATTGCGATCAAGCACATACACATCGGACTAGCACAAAAAAATCCTATCCCGTCAAATTTATTCTATTTATTAGTATATTATATTATGACTACTAATTGTTTTGTACGTGCATGTACAAGGACAAAGTTCCACGACGAGTCGACGTCGCATGTCCGCCACGCGACTCCATCAAATTGGACCATACGTCCGCCTCGCAAACTCCATCGTCCGCACTGACTGTACGCCCGGTGGCTTCGGTGACCCGCTACGGCCTTTGGTTGCTTTAACCCCCTACAATCTTCGATTGCGGTGGCCTACTGAGTCTTCGGCTACGGTAACCCGATGCGGTCTTCGACTGAGGCGAACCGCTAAAATCTTCAGCTGAGGTGACCCGCCGTGGTCTTCGGCTCCAGCGACCCGCTATGTTCTTTGAATCTGGCGATCCGCCACAATTTTTGATTCCGTCGCGCAACCCGCTACTACCATCGGCTTCGGCGACTCGCTACCCGCGTCGACTCTGGTCTACCACATCGGCTCTCCAACGCTGCCTCGACCACATCGACCACATCGCTCTACACTCGGGGGCTCCGTCGACTCCACAAGACTCGCAATGGTCTTTAACTGCGGCGACCTGCTACAGTCTTCGACCTCCATTACACCACTCTGCGCATGACTGGGGGCTCCTTCGGCTCTAGCGACCCACTGCAATCCTCAACTCCAGCGACTCGGGGGCTCCCTCAGCATTGGCGACCTAGTGACTCGATGTGGCCTTCGACTCCGGCGAGATGTTGCCTCATTCGGCAACGACAACCCGTTATAACCTTCGACCCCACCACGCGTCTCGTTACCGCATCGCTCCACGGCCGCATCGATTTTATCCACGACAACTACCCATAAAGCTAAGTTCTCTACTTAGAGATGATTTCTTTCTTACTTTATCGCACTCGAAACACTCGGGGGCTGCGCCCTCTTCGAGTAACCTAATGTGTCGTCGACTCCGTGCACTCGAGCACCTCATACGCGACAGCCCGAGTAGCTGATTCTGCCTGATCGTCGAATCCTTGAACTCCGAGTGCCTCGGCAAGGTACTGAGACTAAGGGTAATCAGGCTAACGAAAAGGCCTAGCATGCAGTGCAAAAGTGTTGACTCGATTGGCACCAGAATTTTACTTTGCCAATCGACATGTAAATATTCTTTACAAAGTACAAGTACTTCACAATTCTTAATGTTTTATCCAGCTTACAAGGATGTCGACTGTGTCGAGTTATTATATCGGGTCCTCCAACAAGAGTCGACAAAACAATTGGCTACGCCATATACTCAAGACCCGAGTCGAGTCCCTCCTCGGATGGTTTCAACGCTTCATTCTACACACATGCGATGTTGGCCACGCACCCGACAGAAGTGATTACGTCGACTCCATCCGCATCACCGCGTAACTCCACTTCGTCGACTCCAACTACATCATCGATTGAAGCTCCTTATGCGTGAGACGCTGACTCGATGCACTTTCGGGTCAGTGGTTTCTCCTCGCATGATTGTCGGCTGCGTCTACAAGATACAAGACTCGAGTCTCTGCCCGAGTCTACGACTCCGCCAGACACTCGGGGGCTACTCCAAACTGAAGCACTGGTCGCGCATATTCAAGATCCTCGAGTGACACGCTCTAAATCCTCACTTGAATCTACGATTCAACTAAGGACTCGGGGGCTACTCCCATAGGGAGCACTGGCCGCGCACCCGAAGAAATTTGTGAAGATATCCAAGCATCATGAAAACCCTTCACTCGAATCTACGATTTGATTGTGGACTTCGGGTTACTCCCATAAGGAGCGCTGAAAGCAAATTTGACTGAAACTAGCAAACAAAAACACGACAACAGTCACAAAAGTTCTTTAGTCCCTGCCTGAGTCTTCGACTCAACCAGGCACTCGGGGGCTACTCCCATAGGGAGCGCTAGTCGCGCACCCTATGATATTTTTTCCTTGTACATCGTACTGTGTGTCGATAACATCCACACTTGAACGCTATGGCGACTCCGCCTCATATTTTCCTACAAAGATATTACGTCTCCTGGGTCACCCAAATAATCTCCGTGATGACAAAAATTCAGATGCCGTCTTACAGCGTTAAGATAAGACCTGAATAAGGCCTAGCAACGCATCTGCTGCGCTCTACCAGAAACGATCCGTACCTACATGTACGATGAATATGCCTTGACGGACGCGTCGAGTGCTCACATTTTTACATACTGGGATTCGAACTCTGTAAGGCCTCCGCGACATGAGTCGAATTACGCCATCAATTTCCGAATTCGAGTCCGGGGACTCGAGTTTGAGTAGGTAGCGTTGTTTTTGCCCTAGAGCAATTAACCGGTCCCGATCCGTCGAGCGCACCAGGCACGTTTACCATCATCCTTATGAACTACTAAAAATTCGACTGACCCGATGAACTTCCAGAAGAAGTGCTTCGCACTCGACACAATTGTCGACTCCGACATCCTAATGCAAGACTCAAGACTTCCGAGTCTCCATCCGAATCTACGATTCACATGGACACTCGGGGGCTACTGACATGGGTATGCCCAATA
This sequence comes from Avena eriantha, assembly GCA_910589775.1. Classification (NCBI taxonomy): domain Eukaryota; kingdom Viridiplantae; phylum Streptophyta; class Magnoliopsida; order Poales; family Poaceae; genus Avena; species Avena eriantha. The sequence continues at coordinate 317,243,432 of OU342746.1, forward strand.
GGCACTCGACTACAGCCTACCTGGTGCGGCTCGACGGAAGGCCCACTCGACGAATTGCCAAGGTCCATGACGCCTATCACGATTCGAGTGGTATGAAGCCCATATGGACACGGACTCCCAAACGCACAAGACAAGAAAACCTCAAGACTAGAGTTTGAATACAACTTGTAAACCAACTCGTATTGGTACCTGAGACCTAGCCTCCCCATATATAAAGGCTAGGAGGGTCCAACGAGAAGGCATCCTCTCCCCCAACAGGCAATCTCTCTCAATCGCGACACGCTACGCCACAATAGATCTAGACATCGTGACTCCCACAATAGACAATAGATAGATCTACGATCTCTCATACGCCAGATCCAATCTGCGCGACACCTGTTGGGTCCGCAGCATAGAAAACAAAAAATTTCCTACGATGAGAACTATATGCCAAGCTCTACCTACTAGATACAGAGCAACGGGTGGACATACATCCATAGAGAACTTACCCTCGAAGACAACGAGTTTTGTTAACGAGTAGGAACTCGTGGTTGATGTAGTCGTACGCTTGCCGATCTCAAGATCGTGTGGAAGTCCGAGCGCCGCAAATCAGCAGCGCATCCGTCCTCGCACACACGTTCAAGCCACCGGACAACCTCCACCTCCTCGCTCCAGCGATCCAGCGAAAGCAGCAACTCCTTCTAGACGAAATGCCACCGGGAACATGTATCTCGCTAATCCGAGACCATGGGGGAATAATTCTAGAGGGGGGAGAGAGATCCTTCACAAGGAGGTGTGAGGATGAAGGAGGGAATGGGTGGCCTTTTATAGGAGGAGGGGGGTGCCCCCTCTCTCCATGGCCGGCGCATGGGCGGGGGTGACCCCTCACCTCCCCCATTCATGTGGTGGTAACCCCTCCACATTAAAATGCCTCTTCACATTCCCTTTTAAAGTCTCCACTTTAAATGCATTAAATTTCTCCAAATTTAATGCTCTCTCATTTAATAAAACTCTTTTTATTAAATTTATTCAGAATTTTGTTAATTACTTTACATAACAAACATTCACATAAAACCCCTTGCAACATTTCAATATCACATGCAGAACCACTTTCTGCAATTTCACCCGAAACAATTCCGGTTACTATCGAAACATTTCCTGCGCTTTGCAAACCCTTAAGTGTGTCACCCTACGGTTCACGAATAATACAGACATGATTGAGACTCCTCTCAGATCAATAATCAGAAGCGGGACCTGGAGATCCATACTGACTCCTGCATATTCAACGATGACTTCTATGATCGTGAGAACCTTTAACGTCAGCAATTTAATCCCTTTGTCTCATGATATAATACATGTCAGAGATTCGATCCTCGGTATCCAAATACCTAGTTTGATCTCATTACCGACATGCACTCTTTTCTCGTTCCCGTGATATAACATTCTAGTGATCACATCACTTGCTTGCAAGCTATCTTAATGTGATATCACCGAGAGGGCCCAGAGTATATCTATCCATCATCGGGATTGACAAATTCCACTCTTGATCTATGAGCCTCAACATAACACCTTTCATAGCACTGAACCCACCTTTATGGTCACCCTGTTACGGTGTGACGTTTGATGTTATCAAGATACTCTTCCGGTGTTAGCAATTAACATGATCTCATGGTCTAAGGACTAAGACTACTTTGTATGATGTTATAGCAATATAAACATAATGACTTGATCGTAATGCTATACTTCGGATGAATGTTCATCACATCATTCCACCAATGGTGTGACCTTGTTATTAACAACATCCAATGTCCATGATCAGGAAACCTTGATCATCTTGTTAATCAACAAGCTAGTCTATAAGAGAGGCATAACTAGGAACCCCTTTTTTTATGAAACACACATGTATTGATGTTTCCATTCAATACAATTCTAGCATGTAAAATAAACATCTATCATATATATAGGGAATATATATAATAACAACTTTATTATTGCCTCTCAGGGCATATTTCCTTCAGTCTCCCACTTGCACTAGAGACAATAATCTAGTTCACATAGTGATAAATCTAACGCCCATGGAGTTCTGGTGTTGATCATGTTTTGCCCTAGGGAGTACTTTAGTCAACGGATCTACTACATCCAGGTCCCTGTGCACTTTACAAATCTTTATATCTCCATCCTTGACATGCTCGCGGATGGAGTGAAACCGGCGCTTAATATGGTTGGAATTCTTGTGAGACCTCGGTTCCTTTGCGTTGGCTATGGCTCCATTGTTGTCACAATAGAGCACCATCGGGTCCAACGCACTGGGAACCACACCCAGTTCCGTAATGAACTCTTTCATCAAAACTGCTTCCTGCGCCGCTTCTGAAGCAGCAACATATTCCGCCTCCGTCGTTGATCCAGCCACCACAGGCTGTTTGGAACTCCTCCAACTAACTGCTGCTCCGTTCAAGAGAAATACGTATCCGGATTGAGACTTAGAGACATCCGGATCGGTGTCAAAGCTAGCATCGACATAACACTTAGCGACTAGCTCTTCTTCACCTCCGTATACAAGAAACATATCCTTAGTTCTTCTTAAGTACTGAAGGATATTCTTGACCGCTATCCAGTGTTCCGAACCTGGATCAGATTGGTACCTACTAGTCAAACTAATAGCATGTGCCACATCCGGTCTTGTACATAGCATGGCGTACATTATAGAGCCTATGGATGAGGCATAGGGGATCTTATCCATTATCTCTCTTTCTTCCGCCATAGCCGGACTTTGAGTCTTACTCAATGTCTTGCCTTGCAACATAGGTAAGTACCCCTTCTTACTTCCGTCCATATTAAACTTCTTTAATATCTTATCAAGGTATGTACTCTGCGATAGCCCAATTAGGCGTCTTGATCTATCTCTATAGATTTTAATGCCTAATATATATGAAGCTTCACCAATGTCCTTCATCGAAAATTTGCTATTTAGATAACTTTTAACACTGTTTAAAAGATCTATATCATTTCCAATCAATAATATGTCATCCACATATAATATCAGAAATGCCACATTGCTCCCACTCACTTTCTTGTAAATACAAGCCTCTCCATAAGTTTGGACAAATCCAAACTCTTTGATCACCTCATCAAAGCGGAGATTCCAACTCCGGGATGCTTGCTTCAGTCCATAGATGGATCGCTGAAGTTTGCACACCTTATCAGCATCCTTAGGATCGACAAAACCCTTAGGTTGTATCATATACAACTCTTCTTCAATATTACCATTGAGGAATGCAGTTTTGACATCCATCTGCCATAATTCATAATCGAAATATGAAGCAATTGCTAACATAATCCTAACCGACTTAAGCATCGCTACGGGAGAGAATGTCTCATCGTAGTCAACTCCTTGAATTTGTCAAAACCCCTTTGCCACAAGTCGAGCCTTATAGATGGTTACATTACCATCAGCATCAGTTTTTATTTTGAAAATCCATTTATTCTCAACGGCCTTTCGATCATGAGGTAAGTCCACCAAGGTCCAAACCTGGTTTTCGTACATGGATTCCATCTCGGATTTCATGGCTTCTAGCCATTTGTTGGAATCAGGGCTCATCATCGCTTCTTCATACGTCATAGGGTCATCTATTTCATCAATCATGAAATTCATAACAGGATTGCCATACAGTTCAGCAGCTGCACGTGTCCTGCTTGACCTGCGCGGTTCGGTAGTGTCCTCTTTCGGAGTTTCATGATCAATATCATTAGCTCTCTCTTCATTAGATGAAGTCAACTCCGAAACAACTTCCGGTGCTGCGCTACTCGCCATTCCATGAAGAGAAGGTTCAATAACCTCTTCGAGTTCTACCTTCCGAATACTCACACCTTTCGCGAGAAACTCCTTCTCAAGAAAGGATCCATTCTTGGCAACAAAGACCTTGCCCTCGGATCTGTGATAGAAGGTATACCCAATCGTTTCCTTAGGGTATCCTATGAAGACTCATTTTTCTGCTTTGGGTTCGAGTTTATCCGGTTGAAGTTTCTTCACATAACATCGCATCCCCAAACTTTAAGAAATGACAGCTTAGGTTTGTTTCCAAACCATAATTCATACGGTGTCTTTTCAACAGATTTAGATGGTGCCCTATTTAAAGTGAATGCAGCGGTTTCCAGTGCATAACCCCAAAATGACAAAGTACGATTACGACGTTCTGACACACCATTACGTTGTGGTGTTCCGGTAGGCGTGAGTTGTGAAACTATTCCACAGTCTTTCATATGTGTGCTAAACTCGTAACTAAGATACTCTCCTCCACGGTCGGACCGCAGAAATTTGATCTTTCTGTTACGATGATTTCCACTTCATTCTGAAATTCTTTGAACTTTTCAAAGGTTTCAGACTTATGTTTCATCAAATAGATATACCCGTATCTACTCAAATCATCCGTGAAAGTAACAAATAACGATATCCACCTCGCGCCGACACACTCATTGGTCCACACACATTAGTATGTATGATTTCCAATAAATCTATCGCCCATTCCATTGAACCGGAAAACGGCGTTCTAGTCATCTTGCCCATAAGGCATGGCTCACATGTATCAAATGATTCAAAATCAAGTGATTCCAAAAGTCCATCAGAATGGAGTTTCTTCATGCGTTTAACGCTAATATGACCTAGACGGCAGTGCCACATATATGCAGATATATCATTATCAAGTTTAATCCTTTTAGCATCAACATTATGAATATGCGTAATACTACTATCGAGATCCAACAGAAATAAACCATTCAACATAGGTGCATGACCATAAAAGATATTATTCATATAAATCGAACAACCATTGTTTTCAGACTTAAACGAATAACCACTTTGCATCAAACATGATCCGGATACAATGTTCATGCTCAGTGTAGGCACCAAATAACAATTATTCAGGTTTATAACTAATCCCGACGGCATATGAGAGGCAGCGTTCCGACGACGATCACATCAACTCTTGATCCATTGTCGACCCGCATCGTGACCTCATCCCTTGCTAATTGTCGCTTGTTCCGCAGCCCCTGAACCGAGTTACATATATTAGCAACTGATCCCGTATCAAATACCCAGGTGCTACTGCGAGTACTAGTCAAGTACACATCAATAACATGTATATCACATATACCTTTGTTTGCCTTGCCGGCCTTCTTGTCCGCCAAATACTTGGGCCAGTTGCGCTTCCAATGGCCAGTCCCCTTGCAATAGTAGCACTCGGTGTCAGACTTAGGGCCAGCTCGGGGTTTCTTTTCAGGCGCGGCAACAGATTTGCCGCCCTTCTTTCCCTTCTGCTTGCCTTTCTTGTCCTTCTTGAAACCGGTGGTCTTATTGATCATCAACACTTGATGTTCTTTCCTAATCTCCACTTCTGCAGTCTTAAGCATTGACAGAAGCTCGGGAAGAGACTTCTTCATGCCTTACATATTATAGTTCATCACGAAGCTCTTGTAGCTAGGTGGCAGAGATTGGAGAACACGATGTATGCCTAAGTCAATGGGAATTGTTATTCCCAAGGACACAAGCTTATCGGCGTACACAGACATTTTGAGTACGTGCTCACTAACGGAGCTGTTCTCTTCCATCATGCAGCTAAAGAACTTTTCAGAAGCATTATAACTCTCTACGGCAGCATGGGTATCGAAAATCATTTTCAATTCTCCCATGGTAACAAAGGCATTGCCATTTTCGAAACGTTTTCGAAGTTCTGGCTCTAGCCCATACAGTATGTCGTAATGAACTAAGTTGTGGTCCTCATGACGAGTTATATAGACGTTCTTTTCCTTGTCAGGGGCATCAGGAGCTGGTGGGGGGCCTAGCGGCGCCTCTAGCACATATTGCTTTTGTGCAGCAGTGAGGAGAATCCTCAAATTCATAGCCCAGTTGGTGAAGTTGCTACCATTCGCAGCAAGCTTCTCTTTCTCCATGAACACACTGAAATTAAAAGCAGGTGGTGCCATCTACAACAAAATTTGTAAAATATATTTAGACTAAGTTTATGATAGATTGAGTTCAACTAATCCAAATTACTAATGAACTCCCACTCAAAAACAACATCCCTCGTGTCCTTTTGGTGATTACATGAACCAAATCCACTACACCAAGTCCGATCATCACGTGAGTCGGTGTAGCTTCAAAGGCGAGCATCTATATGGGCATCATATCAACTATATGACTCATGCTTAACCTTTCGGTCCATGTTCCGATGCCATGTCTGTACATGCTAGGCTCGTCAAGTAAAAACCTTAGTATTCGCGTGTGTAAAACTGTCTTACACCCGTTGTATGAAAGCGTAGAGTCGAGAACATCCAATCATCACGTGATGCCTCAAAACACGATCCACAAAACGGTGCATACTTAAGGAAGAACACATTTTTATCTTGATATCTAAATGAGGGATCATCTTATAATGCTACCAAAAGCGCCAAACTAGCAATATAAGATGCTAACATCTAATGTGTGAAGTGAGGTGATATGGTCCATGCATTTGATCTCTATCATTTGCATCGTGGTATGATCTCTATCATTCCTTTATGTGTAAGGCCAAGGTCTATGGAACTTAAACGTTAAGTGAGTTGTAAGAGTATCTATCATACATCTACTTACAACAATACCATATCAAGACACTAGCCCAGCAACGATCTAAACTAGACACCTCTAATTTATCAATTGCAAGTTTTACGTGGCTTAGGGCTTTCAGAGATAGAACCGGTCTTACCTACGAGCATGAACCACAACGAGGATAACAAAGTTATTAGCAACTCGTTGTAAATCAGATATTGACTATAGTAGGAGAGATAGACACCCGCTAGCCACTTATGCAAAACTAGTTGCAGGGTCAGTCGTGGAACCGGTCTCATGTGCGATGACATGTAAGGTTGGTCCGGGCCGCTTCATCCCACTATGCCACCAATATCCAAAATACATAGAAGATGCAATAACATGATCATCATCGCCCACATATAAACAGATGTGTTCTATCCGTGCAAAGCACCTACGCATAGATCAGGCTCTGATACCACTGTTGGGTCCGTAGCATAGAAAACAAAAAATTTCCTACGATGAGAACTATACGCCAAGATCTACCTACTAGATACAGAGCAACGGGTGGACATACATCCATAGAGAAATTACCCTCGAAGACAACGAGTTTTGTTAACGAGTAGGAAATCATGGTTGATGTAGTCGTACGCTTGCCGATCTCAAGATCGTGTGGAAGTCCGAGCGCCGCAAATCAGCAGCGCATCCGTCCTCGCACACACGTTCAAGCCACCGGACAACCTCCACCTCCTCGCTCCAGCGATCCAGCGGAAGCAGCAACTCCTTCCAAACGAAATTCCACCGGGAACATGTATCTCGCTAATCCGAGACCATGGGGGAATAATTCTAGAGGGGGAGAGAGATCCTTCACAAGGAGGTGTGAGGATGAAGGAGGGAATGGGTGGCCTTTTATAGGAGGAGGGGGGGTGCCCCCTCTCTCCATGGCCGGAGCATGTGGGGGGGGGGGGGGTGACCCCTCACCTCCCCCATTCATGTGGTGGTAACCCCTCCACATTAAAATGCCTCTTCACATTCCCTTTTAAAGTCTCCACTTTAAATGCATTAAATTTCTCCAAATTTAATGTTCTCTCATTTAATAAAACTCTTTTTATTAAATTTATTCAGAATTTTGTTAATTACTTTAATTAACAAACATTCACATAAAACCCCTTGCAACATTTCAATATCACATGCAGAACCACTTTCTGCAATTTCACCTGAAACAATTCCGGTTTCTATCGAAACAATTTCTCTTTCTATCGAAACATTTCCTGCACTTTGGAAACCTTTTGTCTGGAACATATGTACTCCTAAATGGTGTCCGGCAACCCTTAACTGTGTCACCCTATGGTTCGCGAATAATACAGACATGATTGAGCCTCCTCTCGGATCAATAATCAGAAGTGGGACCTGGAGATCCATATTGACTCCTGCATATTCAACGATCACTTCTGTGATCGTGAGAACCTTTAACATCAGCAATTTAATCCCTTTGTCTCATGATATAATACATGTCCGAGATTCGATCATCGGTATCCAAATACCTAGTTTGATCTCGTTACCGACATGCACTCTTTTCTCGTTCCCGTGATATAACATTCTAGTGATCACGTCACTTGCTTGCAAGCTATCTTAATGTGATATCACCGAGAGGTCCCAGAGTATATCTATCCATCATCGGGATTGACAAATTCCACTCTTGATCCATGAGCCTCAACATAACACCTTCATAGCACTAAACCCACCTTTATGGTCACCCTGCAACGGTGTGACGTTTGATGTTATCAAGATACTCTTCCGGTGTTAGCAATTAACATGATCTCATGGTCTAAGGACTAAGACTACTTTGTATGATGTTATAGCAATATAAACATAATGACTTAATCGTAATGCTATACTTCGGATGAATGTTCATCACATCATTCCACCAATGGTGTGACCTTGTTATTAACAACATCCAATGTCCATGATCAGGAAACCTTGATCATCTTGTTAATCAACAAGCTAGTCTATAAGAGAGGCATAACTAGGAACCCCTTTTTTATTAAACACACATGTATTGATGTTTCCGTTCAATACAATTATAGCATGTAAAATAAACATCTATCATATATATAAGGAATATATATAATAACAACTTTATTATTGCCTCTCAGGGAATATTTTCTTCAACACAGCCATCGGCGACATTGTAATCCTTTGGATCATCATCAATCATGAGCAGACAAGCAGGAGTAGGGTCCTCTACGAGGCCTGAACCTAGGTAAACCTTGCGTCCCTGTGTGCTTGTTTGCTAGCCGTACCGAGATCTCCAGCGCTCCTCCCTTGTCCAAAACCCAAGTCCATAACAATGGGCATTGATAAGTTGAACCCTCATCAGTACGACAATCCTGTTATGAATTTCATGATTGATGAAATAGATGACCCTGCGACGTATGAAGAAGCGATGATGAGCCCGGATTCCAACAAATGGCTAGAAGCCATGAAATCCGAGATGGAATCCATGTACGAAAACCAGGTTTGGACCTTGGTGGACTTACCTCACGATCGAAAGGCCGTTGAGAATAAATGGATTTTCAAAAGAAAAACTAATGTTGATGGTAATATGACCATCTATAAAGCTCAACTTGTCGCAAAAGGGTTTCGACAAATTCAAGGAGTTGACTACGATGAGACTTTCTCTCCCGTAGCGATGCTAAAGTCGGTTAGGATTATGTTAGAAATTGCTGCATATTTTGATTATGCAATATGGCAGATGGATGTCAAAACCACGTTCCTTAATGGTAATATTTAACAAGAGTTGTATATGATATGACCTAAGGGTTTTGTCGATCCTAAGGATGCTGATAAGGTATGAAAGCTTCAGCGATCCATCTATGGATTGAAGCAAGCATCCCGGGGTTGGAATCTCCTCTTTGATGAGGTGATCAAAGAGTTTGGATTTGTCCAAACTTATGGAGAGGCTTGTATTTACAAGAAAGTGAGTGGGAGCAATGTGGCATTTCTGATATTATATGTGGATGACATATTATTGATTGGAAATGATACAGATCTTTTAAATAGTGTTAAAAGCTATCTAAACAGCAAATTTTTGATGAAAGACCTTGGTGAAGCTTCATATATATTAGGCATTAAAATCTATAGAGATAGATCAAGGCGCCTAATTGGGCTATCACAAAGTACATACCTTGATAAGATATTAAAGAAGTTTAATATGGATGGAAGTAAGAAGGGATTCTTACCTATGTTGCAAGGCAAGACATTGAGTAAGACTCAAAGTCCGGCTTCAGCGGAAGGAAGAGAGATAATGGATAAAATCCCCTATGCCTCAGCCATAGGCTCAATAATGTACGCCATGCTATGTACAAGACCGGATGTGGCACATGCTATTAGTTTGACTAGTAGGTACCAATCTGATCCAGGTTCGGAACACTGGATAGCGGTCAAGAATATCCTTCAGTACTTAAGAAGAACTAAGGATATGTTTCTTGTATACGGAGGTGAAGAAGAGCTAGTCGCTAAGTGTTATGTTGATGCTAGTTTTGACACCGATCCGGATGACTCTAAGTCTCAATCCGGATATGTATTTCTCTTGAACAGAGCAGCAGTTAGTTGGAGGAGTTCCAAACAACCTGTGGTGGCTGGATCAACGACGGAGGCGGAATATGTTGCTACTTTAGAAGCGGCGCAGGAAGCGGTTTGGATGAAGGAGTTCATAACAGAACTAGGTGTGGTTCCTAGTGCACTGGACCCAATGGTGATCTATTGTGACAACAATGGATCCCATAGCCCATGCCAAGGAGCCAAGGTCTCACAAGAATTCCAAGCATATTAAGCGCCGGTTTCACTCCATCTGCGAGCATGTCAAGGATGGAGATATAAAGATTTGTAAAATACACACGGACCTAAATGTAGCAGATCCGTTGACAAAAGTTCTCCCTAGGGCAAAACATGATCAACACCAGAACTCCATGGGTGTTAGATTTATCACTATGTGAACTAGAATATTGTCTCTAGTGCAAGTGGGAGACTGAAGGAAATATGCCCTGAGAGGCAATAATAAAGTTGTTATTATGTATTCCTTGTATATGATAGATGTTTATTTTGCATTATATAATTGTATTTATAGGAAACGTCAATACATGTGTGTTTAATAAACAAAAAGGTTCCTAGTTATGCCTCTCTTATAGACTAGCTCGTTGATTAAGAAGATGATCAAAGTTTCCTGATCATGGACATTGGATGTTGTTAATAACGAGGTCACAGTATTTGTGAAATGATGTGATGAACATTCATCCGAAGTATAGCATTACGATCAAAGTCATTAGGTTTATATTGCTATAACATCATATGAAGTAATCTTAGTCCTTAGACCATGAGATCATGTTAATTGCTAACACTAGAAGAGTATCTTGATAACATCAAACGTCACACCGTAACAGGGTGACTATAAAAGTGGGTTCAGTGCTACGAAGGTGTTATGTTGAGGCTCATGGATCAAGAGTGGAATTTGTCAATCCCAATGACGGATAGATATACTCTGGGCCCTCTCGGTGATATTACATTAAGATAGCTTGCAAGCAAGTGATGTGATCACTAGAATGTTATATCACAGGAACAAGAAAAGAGTGCATGTTGGTAACGAGATCACACTAGGTATTTGGATACCGATGATCGAATCTCGGACATGTATTATATCATGAGACAAAGGGATTAAGTTACTAGCATTAAAGGTTCGCACGATCACAGAAGTCGTCGTTGAATGTGCAGGAGTCAGTATGGATTTCTAGGTCCCGCTTCTGATTATTAATCTGAGCAGAGTCTCAATCATGTCTGCATTATTCATAAACCGTAGGGTGACACACTTAAGGGTTGTCGGACACCATTTTGGAGCAGATATGTTTTAGACGAGAGAATTGCAAAGCGCAGGAATTGTTTCGATAGAAACCGGAATTGTTTCGGGTGAAATTTCAGAAAGTGGTTCTGCATGTGATATTGAAATGCTGCATGGGGTTTTATGTGAATGTTTGTTAATTAAAGTAATTAAAAAATTCTGAATAAAATAAATAAAATAGTTTTATTAATTGAGAGTTGCATTAAATTTGGTGGAAATTTAATGCATGTGAGTGGAATTTTGGGTGGAGCTTGAATTGATGTGAGTGGATCTTCCACCACATGAATGAGGAAGAGGTGGGGCACCCCCCTTGGCCACCGGCCATGGGAGGGGAGGAGCCCCCCCTCTCCTCCTTCACAAAGAACACCTCGTGAAGGATCTATATCCCCCTCTAGATATTCCCCCATGGTCTCGGATTAGCGAGATACATGTTCCCGGTGGCCTTGCGTCTGGAAGGAGTTGTTGCTTCCGCTGATTCGCTGGAGCGAGGAGGTGGAGGTTGTCCAGTGGCTTGAACGTGTGTGCAAGGACGGATGCACTGCTGATTTGCGGCGCTAGGATGTCCACACGATCTTGACATCGACAAGCGTACGACTACATCATCTACGAGTTCCAACTCGTTAACAAAACTCTATTGTCTTCGAGGGTAAGTTCTCTATGGATGTATATCCACCCATTGCTCTGTATCTAGTATATAGATCTTGGCGTATAGTTCTCATCGTAGGAAGTTTTTTGTTTTCTATGCTGCGAACCCAACAGTCCCGACATGTAGCACCTCCTAGTGCCAGCCCGACAGAGCCCAGGCTCGGACATCCCCGGACCCGACAGAGTCCAGTACGCCAAGTGGACGAGGAGGACGCGACATAACTAAATAATAGCAATAAACAATCATAAAACATAAACAGTAACTAAATCACTAAGTATTGCCCTAATAACACTAACCCTAAACCTAACACTAACTAAACTAAACCTAATTAACTAAGTATTCTAACTAACCCTAACTGACCCTAACTAGCCCTAATGAAATTTTGTTGACAAGAGAAGGCACAAGGTACAATGAAGAGAGTAGTTTGGGAAGTTCGATAGTGTGCTTGAGCCAGGATGCTACTACAAGTCAAAGTGTTTAAGAAAATAGCCCTAACACTAACTAAAATAAACCTAATTAACTAACCCTATTCCAACTAAATCCCTAATCCCTAATAAACTAACTAATTGACCTAACTAATCCCTAATCCCTAATTAACTAATTGACCTAACTAATCCCTATTCCCTAATAATAAACTAAAATCCCTAACTAAAATCGCTAACTAAAATCCCTAATTAAAATCCCTAACTAAAAACCCTAATAATAAACTAACTAAAATCCCTAATCCCTAATCCCTAATAATAAACTAAAATCCCTAAGTAAAATCCCTAACTAAAATCACTAACTAAAATCCCTAATAATAATAAACTAACTAAAATCCCCAATACTACACCTCACCTGCAGGGGGGCGGCGCGGCGCGCCAGGACGGACGACGGCGAGCGGCGAGGCGGGAGGGGCGATCCTCCTCAATCCTCCCCAAACGACGGGACGACGCGCGGTGGGACGGGCGTGGCGAGGCAGCACGGGCACGGCGGGACAGCGGTGGCACAGGCGCGGTGGGACGACGACGGCACGGGCGTGGAGGGACGACGACGACACGGGAACGAAGGGACGATGGTGGCACGGGCGCAGAGGGACGACGGCGAGCTCTACGGCGGCGTCGGGAAGGATTGCGCTGCTCCGGGTCGTGGCTAGACCCGAGGTGGAGGTGAGGGTATTTATACCCCCCACCTTTAGCCCCGGTTTGTAATACAAACCGGGACTAAAGGTACAAACCGGGGCTAAAGGTGTTTTCAGCCATCGCTATTCCCCCGCGCACATACCCTTTCAGCCCCGGTTTGTAATACAAATCGGGGCTAAAGGGGTGTTTTGGCGCCAAAAAGAAAAATGGTGTATAGTTTTCAGAAAATTATGTATTATATATCAAAAATTTCAGACAAAGAAGATCTATAATTTAAATCTATTATCATACTCTATTATACAACTTAAATGAAATTATTTATTGTTTAACAAGTATTATATTTAGTATAAATGTTGGAAAAATATAGTTTATTATTTAAAAAACAGAAAATGACATATAATATACCAAACTATTCACAAAAAATAATATAGTTATTAGAAATATAATATTTCATACTAAAACTAGTAACTGGGACTAAAAGATATTTCGGGGGCCCTTAGTACCAATTGGAGGCACTAACCGAGACTAGATATTTCCCACCATTTCCCCCGTTTTCCGCCATTTTCCTCTATATCTAGGCCGACCGCCATGTCCATCCACACGTCCACACCTTCTCTCTCACAACAATCGACACCGCTTACTGGGCCTTTCTGACGCTCGAGGAGACCGCGGCGATGTGCGCCTCCAGCTACCCATGCCCATCGGGGTACCGGCTGCCCGCCGGCTGGATGCTGAGCGCTAGAGGGGTTCATGTTCCTCCTGTGCCTCAAGGTTCGGCCCACCAGGCGACCATCATGAACCACTTCTACCTCGAGCTCACGCCGGAGCAGCAGATGGATCCCCATTGGGATCCTGACAACCTCGACACCTGGAATGCCTTCTTCGCAAACCAGCGGGAAAGGGGGCTCGTCAGGTACAAGGGTGACGGCCCGCCCCTAGTGAACCACAACAAGGCCGGTCACCGCCTGTGGTGGGCGAACCGGACTATCGCCAGCGTGATGCGCTACATCGCCATGGAAGATCATCCTCACCTGAGGTACTTTCACTTTCACCAGCCGCATAGCCACAAGAATGGTGGCGGTGGTGAAGGACGAGGGCGTACCGGGGTCGTCATCCGGGAGCCCCCTCCCCCACGCGTCGTGAATTCGAGGCCAGAATGGCGGGTGCCCACTCCCCCGCTCCCCCGTGCACAAGCCGAGGAAGGGCTAAGGATCTAGCCGCGTGCTACGTGCGATGATGACGACGATTCCGAAGATGACCCTGAAGCTGTGTACTACAGGGCTAGATATGATTATGACTAATTTTTACATTTTAATATTAATAAATGTCTTTGTTGTTGGCCACAGCAAGTTGCAATACTACTTGTTGAGATCGAGACAGTTCATATCCATATATATATATATAAGTAGATCATTAAAAATAAAGGTTTAATAATATTGTACATCACCAACATCCACACATCTCTATTGTTAGGGTTTTCTTCTAATCCATAACCATGGAGCATCTTCCTTACTTAACGGGATGCTTGGGTCATCCTTCACAGTGAAGGGCGGAATTTCATGAAACTTATCATAATCTTCTAACATGTCTATCTTATCCTCCACCCCAATGATGTTTCTTTTTCCTAAAAGAACTATGTGGCGATTTGGCTCATCATATGCTGTATTCTTTTGCTTATCTTTCCTTTTTCTCGGTTTGGTAGACATGTCCTTCACATAAAAAACCTGAGCCACATCATTGGCTAGGACAAATGGTTCATCTCTATATGCAAGGTTGTTGAGATCCGCTGTTGTCATTCCGTATTTCTTATCTACCTCAACCCCGCCTCCTGTCAGCTTGACCCATTTGCACCGAAAAAGGGGACCTTAAAATAAGGTCCATATTCAAGTTCCCATATCTCCTCTATGTAACCGTAATATGTATCCTTTTGCCCATTCTCGCCCGGGCGGGTTGGGTCGACCAGGTGAAGATGCCCCCAGAACTAGTTGTAAAGAGAGTTGTTTGATTTCTGAATAAATACAAATTAAGGTGTAATTAGCATATGAAAATACACCTAAGACCAGGAGATTTTTTTTTTGAGCGAAGACCAGGAGAATCCTGTGCCGGAAGATCCAAAATAAATCTAATCCGTTTCACATCTAAATATATAACAGATGACTAGCCTGACCAGCCACACACTAAATTTGGGCTTTTGCAAGTATAAACAAAACAGAAAATACGAAACTAAGGGTCAAAAACTAAATTTGGGCTTTTCTAGTATCTATCGCAGAAAACAGCCCATGTCAATAAGCCCACTGTGAACAGTATAAGTAGGGCGTAGACAACAGGTCAAAAACTCACCTACTCGCAGCCACGCTGTTCACCTAGCTAGGATTTGCTCAAAACAAAAACAAAAACCTAGCTAGGATGGTCCGCTCGAAGAAAGAGGTTGCAGCTCCAAGCCGCCGCCTTCCCTACCGTGCGGCAAGAATGAACGCCAGCAACTGCCCTCCACCTCCACCTCCACCTTCGCCATCACCTTCGCCGTCGCCGCCGCCGCGGAAGGGCAGACGCACGGAGACGGCCGCCGGTGCAGGTTCAAGCCGCCGTACTCCGTACCGTTCGGCAAGGATTCGTGCCACAAACAACCTGACGCCGTCGCCGTCGCCATCACCCTCACCTCCACCGTCACCGCCTAGAGGCAGGCGGCGCCCTCCTTCCCGCCGGCGACAGCAAGATCCGTCCGTTGAGCAGCCCGTCGAGCCAGAGCAGGCTGTAGAGCCAGGTAAGCATGCATGCACCCCCTAATGATTTCTCTGTTACGTACGTAGAGGCGTAGAGCTTGACATGCATTCAGTAGTGTTCTTTTACCATAGAGATCGACGTACATGCATGCTAAGGTTCTCTCTTCTATGTGCGTGTGTATATGTGCAGCAACCGAAGAAGCTCCGCCGGCGGCCGTGGATCCGGCGGTACCAGGCCCCATGGTGGAGGCTCCAGCGTCGCCGCCGCCGGCTATGCCGCAGCAAGACGCCCATGGCGGCGCCTACGAGTCCAGCGAGGGTTCAAACTAACCGTCGGCCATTTGAATCGAAAAGAGGTGGTGGGTTGGCTGTGAGGAGCAGCGGCCGGGGACGTCGACATCGCCGTAGATTAATTGCTCCTTCCTGTGGCGCCGCCGACAGCAATGGCAACGGCGAAGCATGCGCCGGTTCACGTAACAAGCTGTTCGTGGATGTGTGTAGCTTATCTTTTTTTTACTCCCTCCGATCTAAATTAATTGACTTCGATTTGTCTAGATTTGGATGTATCTAGATATATTTTAGTTCTAGATACATCCGAACGTAGATAAATCCAAGTCAATTAATTTGGGTCAGAGGTATTAGTTTATTATGTTTCTTTCCTAAGTTGAGTCATTTGTTACCGTTGTGGTTGCGCCCCCTGCGTGCATGGCTGGCATTAGTTAGCGTGTAAGTGTGCAACCATTGCAACTTTCTCTAAAATGAACTGTGGAGACTTGGAACTCATCAGGCGTGTGTTTTCTACCAAGATTCTACGCTTTCTTTCTAGCAACTTTCTCTAAAATGTACTGTGGAGACTTGGAACTCATCAGGCGTGTGTTTTTTTACCAAGATTCTACACTTCCTTTCTAGCAACTTTCTCTAAAATGTAATGTGCATAGTATGCAAATCTCACTGTATGCATGACCATACGACCGACTACTAAAATAATGGGAACGTAAGTTGAAACGGAACAGGGAACAAGCCGGGCTCATTTGGTTAAGGGAAATACATTAAGAATTTCCTTTTCTAAGGATATTAATGGTACGTAATTTCTTGTGCGTTCAAACGACAGAACAGGCAATAGTCCATTAATCCAGCACGTGTTGGAATTTCCCTCTAAGCTAGAACTCATATGCTTCATGAGAAAATAACTAAATGCACGACAATTAATTCTACGAAAATTGGAAACAAATTTAACGACAGTAAAACCATGAACCGTTGAGAAGTTTGTAAGGTAAGTGTGAGCTAGCAATGCATAATATGCATTCAATGACGACTAAAGGAATTTTGAAATTAAGTAGGCCTGAACCATTTGTGACTTGGACTCGTGGTATTTGGGCATTTCAATGGACCAACAAAATAACGGAAGTTACCTACAGTCTACCGTTGGCCTGTAGCCCAAATTGGTTTGCCAAGCATTGGGCTAACCCAGCATATTGTCTACTTTTACCTATTCAGGGATGCAAATACAAAACAAAAAATCATTCAAGATTTTGGTCATAGTTAAGTGGAAAGGTGAGAGAACTAAAAGGAAAAGAATATTGCAAATAAAAATCCCATAATTGAAACTGTGTATGTTGCCTAGCCAAGTTCCAAGCTAAGATCATGTACAACTATATGACATGAGTTTACCATTGGTCCTACCGCAATAATGTGACGTGGTGCGGGGGGAGGGAGAATATACTTTCATCGAAACGGGGGAGCTCACAAAATATACAAATCACGAAAAATAAGAATGAAAAGGGATAATCAAGAGGGATTACTCACGGACCATTGAGTGGAGTTCCTCTCGCTACACCTTCTTTTATGGGTCCAACAATATATGATGATAACCAAGAGATCCACATGGATGGCGAGCTCTGTAACAAATAAAAGGGTGTTATTAGTGGTTAAGAAATATGTCCGATGCATGGATCTCTATATTCAATGTCAATATCCCTCGAGATATCGGTGCATTGTGGCTCTAGAACACCAATATCTGATTGGATCTGACTAGATCCAGTCATATGCATGATATTGAAGAATCACGACTGTCATGTGCCGTATATGTATGGACGCATTTAGATTCAACCATAAATATGCCTGATCTAGTCCTATATTACCTTTCAATGGCCAGAATGTTCGAATAAGTCAAGATCCATATGATGATAGGATACATCTTCGGCTTCCATGGGACAAGATCCATCTAGACTAAGCTAGTACTATGATGAATCTTGACATATATCTCTACTTTGGTGGGAAGGATTGTTCGGGATCTACATGACCACTCCAACAACATATTCATTCGAGAGGACATGCCACGGATCAACACATCCAATCAAGAGACTATGCAGTGGAAGATGTCATTGGTGCGATGAGCGAGCGGATGATCATCTACGGGAACTGCATGATAAGTAGAGAAATCCGGGATTTTGTCATGTCACTCTAGCATAGAGGATTGGGGGAGGGAGGGAGGGAGGGGGTATATAAAGGGCTAGGGTAGGTGGGGAGAAGAAAAAGGAAAAAATATTATGGGAAAAAACAGGAAATAATATATGGTGCAGGGCATTGTATATAGCTAGTGTCTTGAAGTTGAAGAGATACGCGTAATCTTATTATTATTTTCTTTCAAAAAATATGTGCAATATTTCTATTAGATGTTGCGTAGGGAACTACAACTAGAATAGCAATAGTCGTCTCCACTACTCACATTGTACATGAATTTTCTCTTGGCAGTCATTATCGTGTCATATTATTTACCTTTAGACCGATTTCAAAGAATAAGTTGAGTGTTACGGCATATCAAAATTCAACATCGGTGCGCATTTTCATATAATTGATCTTATGAAGTTTTATGTTATGAATTTAGCAAATTAAAAGTTTTACCATTTAAAACTTGAAGTTCTTCAATAAAAAGTCAAAACACATAGTTCAATATCTTGAAATTCGAAATTCATACCTACAATTCTGAATAAACAAATTGCACGAGGTTATATATAGTTCTCTCATTGTATATCTCTGCTTCATTTCTTTTCTACTTCAGTTTCACGTAACGTACATAGGTACTCCCTCCGTTCAGAAATATAAGACGTTTTAGCTGTATAAACCGAAGGTATCTAGATGTCTTGTAGTGTATAGGTTCGTAGTGGTTTGGAGTGAACTTATACACTAAAAGGTGTCTAGATACATTTATTTCATAAAGCTAAAATGTCTTATATTTCCGAAACGGAGGGAGTATATGTGTGTCAGCAGTGTGATGTACCAATTCTCATGGCATAGTGAATTAGTGATCGATGCAAATACGTGCGCATGTACACAGTGCCATTTGTGCGCGTGTTTTTGTGAGTAGTTTCCTTTCAGTCCGCCCCGCACGTGCGTATCTCGCATTGTAGCAACTAGGTACGTGCATGTATCACTAGTGGAAAAAGGGGCTCCAGTCCTAGCCCGTAAGGGGCTTTAGTCTCGGTCCTGGTAACCGGGACTGGAGGGGCGGGACTAAAGGCTCTCCACTAGTTCCGGACCGTTTACCATCCGGGACCAATAGGTATCCACGTGGCCGTCTCTGCGGGCGATGGGTGCTCCCCCATTAGTCCTGGTTCGTATTACGAACCGGGACAAATGGTTCTCTGCCGCGGCAGAAGTTTAGGCACTTTCTCTGCCGCGGCAGAGAATTCAATTTGTATCATTTTCTCTTTTTTGATTTTAAAAATAGTTTTCTACGCTACCACATACCGTACACGTTCGTGTATACATAAGATAACTTCTCTTAAGATCGAGCATACAAATATATACATGATCATGATAGTTACATGAAGATCACAATTCGACAATTTAATTACACCGTCGGGATCATCGGTAGCGCCTATTCACGCTAAATTCCCCGGCGTCATCTATCATCTCGGTCATCAAGAATCATGTCAGTTCTTCAGCAATTCCTAGTACACGTTGCTCTGGTAGGAGCTGATCCCGCATTCTCTCGAACTATATAAGAAAAGGAGATCAATATGAATATCAATCATGATAACAAAAAGTGACGGTAATAAAATAATGTTATGAATGTGCTCAGTGGTGAACGTGCGAATGAACTCGCAAACGTAATATCCACATAGATTCGTCCCTTGTGGCTGCCTCGTGCACTTTACGAGAATAGAATTCAATCAAAATAATAATCTAGCATCATAATTGTCTTGAAACTAGAAGTAAAGAGATGCACGAACATATCACGTATTACTTACCGAGACCGGCGTAAACGTTAGCTCCTTACTAAAGGAACCCGTAACCCTACTCTTGAACATGCTCCAAACCCTGCCCGACAAAGAAAATGAATGAATGAGTTATTTATTATGTGATATCTTAGGAAATCAAATAAAGAGACCGATGTAGCACGGAAATTACCTCTGGAGCATGTCATGCATGTCCCTAAACTGTTTCAGGGGTCTCTTCAATGGGTCAATGACTTCAACTCTTCCCTTATCAAGTTGAATGTCCATGAGAATCCAGTGAAAACTACACATGTTTATATATACATCAGTAACTCATCAATTACATTTAACATCGAGTAAGAAAAAGTGAATGTGTACAACATAGTAAGACCCTCACCGGAAATTGTAAGGAAATAGTATGTGGTCACAGAAATGTTGCTCTGTTAGAAACCTTAGAAGGTTTTCCTGCGTCTCCTCGGGTTTATCCTTTAGAGTCTTACAATGTATTTTATCTGGGTCAATGAACCCAACACTAAAGAGTGACCTTCTTTTACATTCCATGATCTTCATTCTACATAATAACAGAGTACAAAAGGATATAATGAGGATAATTATATGCAATCAACTGAACAACTGAAAAAATGAACAACTTATATATAGACAATGAATTCAACAACTTACAGACAATAGCAACTCATGAGACTTTTGTCGAGGGCGTCGAAACTGTATAACTGGAAGAGTTCTGAAAACTCAACATGGACCTCTTCTTCTCGGAAGTAGTAGTCATGTGGGACTTCCGCCACGATCATTATTCTCTCCTACTTTACGGCTTTCAAGTACCGGTTATGTAAACTCCGCATTTGTGTTGGCAGTTGTTGGAACTGCTCAAAGCTGACCAGAGGCTTCCCTGGGACATATGTAGGGACTACCTGAGCCTTGGGTAACTTGTCGTCCTGGGCACCTAGCAATTCATCAACAGTCACATTCATAGCGGCCGCAAGCTTCTTAGCTTCTTCCATATCCTGCTGGGGAGTGTCATAGGATAACACCTGGAGGGGTGGGATCAATTTTTTGGCCTGTTTCCCGAGCTGGGGGGGGGGACATCCATTCTTTTCCCGGTTGCACTTTGACCTGATGATTTGCTCCCGCTTGCACTTCTACTTGATTTGCTCTTCTTTGCTTCCTTCCGAAGTGTGCGTACATAGTCATCTGGCTTATGGTGCAACTCATACTGCGATTTTGTGTTCAGAAAAGAATGTGCATATGCTTTTTGCTTCTCGGTGTATACCGGCGAGCTCGGGTTTCTTCTTTTGAAAATGCGCATCACAATGGGCCTTTCTGATTACTGCATTTTCCTCGTCAGTATGATCATAAGGTCTGATGGGAAGATTCTTATGAGGTACTCTTGGGAGGGGCGACATTTGTCGTTTTGGGCTGCTGCGTCGTTTAGTACTAATCGGAGGCTGCGGCGGAGATCGAGATGGACTCGGGCTGTGGTGGTCGTAGTCATGGGGTGGGCTTCTTGGAGGTGATGGAGGTGAAGGTGACATGCGACGAATCGGAGGCGGTGTTGGCTTTGGCGTCCAGCCTGAAAGCTTGATGTTGTTCTTGTCCCATAGAATGATACCACCCAGTACTTCTCTGAGTGTCCTCTCACCTTCAGGTCCAGGGATGTCAAGCTCCATTGAGTCCCACCCCATTGCGATTTCATCCACAACAACGTTAGCATAGCCAGCTGGAATCTCACGGCCATGCCAGCGTGCGCTAGGTGGACAAGGTAAAGCACATCCGACCGCCACCTTGATGGATAGGTTCTTCACCTTCTGATGGAGCTCACAAGATGCCTGCTCCTTGATTCCATCCACGGGGTAGCCGGGACCGCCATCTACCATACGTGCATCGTCAAAAGGGACCTCCGATTCAGCCACGCTGCTTCTCCGCTGAGATGGGACGGCGGTAATATCGAGTACAGGATCTTGCAGGCGCGCTGCTCCTCGAAGTTCGTCAATCTGTTGCTGATGCATTCGAAGTGTTCCTAGCAACTCGGTGAACCTGTCTCCCTCCTCCTCCTGCCGTCGCCTCTTTGCTCTCTCTCGGCTCCTATAAGTATCTCTGTCTTTGGGAAACCCCATCTCCCACATATAACTAGGGCCAAGGCCTCGTACACATCCTTCGCGTTCGTCATTCCCGAGGACCTTTGTCAGCAAGTCTTTCTCTCTATCGGGACGGAACTTTGTTGTCCCCGCTTTAATCTCCTTCACCACTTTCTGCCATGTATCCCGGGGTATCCTAATCCCGTCACTACAAATAAGGTCCCCTGTACTTTCATCATACTCACTCCCATGCCCAAGGAACCAATTCCTTGCCCTTAGATCCCATTCTTCGCGTATTGGTTCTAGAGTGATCCCTTTAGCAAGCAGCTCATTCTCTTTAGCATCCCACTTTGGTTTTTTCCGACTTTTCCATAGCAGGTTCTGACTCCTTGTACTTCACAAATGCATCCCAGTTAGCCTGTTGCTTCGTTAGATAGCATTCAAATTTAGGAGGAGTCTTCGTCTTCTGATACTTTTGCCATAATGCTTTCTTCCAGTTCTTGAATAGTTCGGCCATCTTCGTAAGAGTCCACTGCTTGACTTTCTTCCTCAATGCACTCGTGTCGGCTTCATCCTCACATTCTGGCAGGGTGAAATGTGCCATAAGGTCATTCCAAAGACCCTCTTTGTACCTGTCGGTGACATACTCACCCTCTTCCGCCCCTTTGGTCTTATTCCACTCTCGAATGGTGATCGGGATGCGATCCCTAACCATAACTCCGCATTGTTGTACAAATACACTTTTAGCCTTTTCAGGTTCCAACGGTTCACCCCGTGCTGATACCAGCGTAATTGTATAACGCGTAGATGCGTCCAACTTTTTGGCCGGGCCTCGTTTGGACTATTTTTTGCTCGATGTGGAGGCCTAAGAGAAGAAACATTCGTCAATTTATATATATACCACTCAGTTAACGCATCTACTGATCACCAGACTTCATATGTATACCTCGTCGGACTTCGTTAAGGGTCCACCGAAGCCGTCGGCTTCTTCACCACCGAAGCCGGCGGCTTCTCCTTGATCATTTCGGTCGACCTCCTCTCCCTCACTGGAGGGGTTCAGATAAATCGACGGAGATTCGGGTGGATCAACATGGGGGGTGTCGTTGATCATATCCTCGAGAATTTCTTCATGTGCTAGGTCTCTCTGGATTGGATCCATAGTTTTCTACAAAATGCACACAATAACATTTTTCATTCAATATTGCTGCATAAAATAATACTAAACAATAATATGAACACACAATTTGCTACAATAATACTAAACAATAGCAAAATTCTAGTGATGCCCTAACCCTAACCCTAAGTCCGGGGGCCCGCGAGCACCACTACCCTAACCCTATCTCCGGGCGGCCCGCGAGCACCACCGAGTCATCGACGCATCGTCGACAACCGATAGTGCCGTTGGCCTCTCACCATCACCATAGCCTCTATGATACTACTAAGTACTAGAAAAAATACACTAAGACTATGATACTACTACATACTAAGTACTAGAAAAAATACACTAAGTACACTAAGACTATAAAAAATACACTAACACTATAAATACACTAAGTACACTAAGACTATAAAAAAAATACACAAAGTACACTAAAACTATAAATACACTAAGTACACTAAGACTATAAAAATACAAAAAATACACTAAGTACACTAAGACTATAAAAAATACACTAAGACTATAAATACACTAAGTACTAGAAATAATACTAGGAAAAATACTAAAAAAACACTAGAAAAAAAACTAGATGGATTACCTGCGCGGGGCGGCGGCGCGGTGGCGGCTCGAGGTGGGGTGGCCGGAGAGGGAGGACGAGGTGGTGGCGTGGTGGCGGCTGGAACTGACCAACGCGGATGGAGGTGGTGGCAGCGGCGGCGGCTGGAGGTGCGGCGCCCGGAGAGGGAGGACGAGGTGTGGCAGCGGCCGGAGGCGCGGACGTCGACGGAAAATTTCGGCAGCCTGGCGACGCTCTGGTGTGCTCCTCGCAATTGCTCCCGGTCGATAGATTCGACTGGGGAAAGAAGGGGGCGGTTATATACTCCTAACCCTTTAGTCCCGGTTCGTGGCTGCAACCGGGACTAAAGGGGGGGTCTTTAGTCCCGGTGCGTGCCACGGGCCGGGACCAAAGGGTTTTCAGCCACGCGTGCCAAACGGCACCCCTTTAGTCCCGGTGCATGCCACGGGCTGGGACCAAAGGGTTTTCGGCCACACGCGCCAAACGCCCATGCGCGCCAAGTTTATGAATTAATATCCTTTTGGAATATTACTGTATTTGTCGTGATTATTTAAATAGGATTAATACCCTTTTTGGAGTAATAAATTCATAAGAAAATAATTACTAATCAGAAAATTGCAAATAATATGACTACGGAATCACAGGAAAGATTAGAACCTGTTTATGAATTAAAATTGCAAGTTTACTGTAAGAATATCCTACGGCGACCGTTAGGGTTTCGGGTTTCGGCGCACATATGTATCTCAACATGGAAATCAATGTCATATTTGTTCCCCTTTAGTCCCGGTTTCGACCGCATTTTTTTATTATTTTATTACAAAAATAAGCCCCTTTAGTCCCGGTTGATAAAAAATTCGTGCAAAACCGGTACTAAAGGTCTGTTTCTTCCCGCCTTATTTCTTCCCGCCCGTTTTCTTCCCGCCTTTTCCACCGCTTCCCTCCTCTGACTTCCTGCCATTTCTCACTATATATATGTAGGCTTGGTCGTTGTCATAGCACATCTAGACTCATATCTGCCGCCTCTCTCTACTCTCTCCCATGGCTTCTACCATACCTCTAACCCCCAGGGAGGCGGAGGCGCTTTGCGCCTCGAACTACCCCTGCCCATCGGGCTACCGCGTCCCCACCGGCTGGATGCTGAGCGCCGGAGGCGTGCCGGTCCCTCCTGTCCCTCTAGGTGTGGAGCGTCAGATGGCCATCACGAACCACTACTACCTCGAGCTCACGCCAGAGCAGCGGAGGAATCCCAACTGGCATCCCGACTATATCCCGACTTGGGAAGCCTTCTTCATCAATCAGCGTGAGAGGGAGCTCGCCAGGCACGAGGAGGATGGCCCACCTCCTTCGAACTTCAACGAGGCCGGCCGTCGGCTGTGGTGGCGCGGCCGGACTCTCCAGAGTGTCATGGCCTACAACACGATCGGCAATAACCCCCGCATGCGGTACCCTCAAATCCAGCCCACGCGTGCCCAACCTTCAAAGTTCGACTACGGCGACCCCGATGACGACAGCGACGACGGCGCCGGTGACTACGACGACTACAGTGGCGCGTATTACAGGGCTAGGCAGGAGCATGACTAAATCACTCCAACATTAGGCATGTTTCTTAATTTTTAGTTGTGCTATGTATCTTAATTTTCAGTTGTGTTATGTATCCTTAGTGTTTGTGGGTTCCTTCTCTTGTGATGGTTCTTTCTCTTTGGGTGATCACCTCCCGCGGCTCAGAACCCGGTCGTCAACGTCTAGTTTGATTGAGCAAGATGTATTACATGAAAGGGGACCTTTATGTCTCAAATAAAAGGTTTAATACATTACATAGATTTATGTCTCAAATAAAAGGTTTAATACATTATTACACATCACCAACATCTAGTGTTGTGGTTTTCTTCTGCACCATAGCCATGGAGAATCTTCATCATTTAACAGGATGCTTGGGTCAGTTTTCACTTTGAAGGGCGGAATTTCATAAAACTTATTGTAATCTTCTGACATGTCTGTCTTGTCATCCACTCCCACGATGTTTCTTTTCCCTAAAAGAACTATGTGGCGCGTTGGCTCATCGTATTCTGTATTCTTTTGCTTATCTTTCCTTTTTCTCGGTTTGGTAGACATGTCCTTCACATAGAAAACCTGAGCCACATCGTTGGCTAGGACGAATGGTTCATCCATGTACGCAAGATTGTTGAGATCCACTGTTGTCATGCCGTACTTTTGGTCTACATGTACCCCGCCTCCTATCAGCTTGACCCATTTTCACCGAAACAAAGGGACCTTAAAAGTAGGTCCATAGTCAAGTTCCCATATCTCCTCTATGTACCCATAATATGTGTCCTTCTGCCCATTGGCATCTATTGCATCAAAGCGGACACCACTGTTTTGGTTGGTGCTTTTTTTATCTTGGGCGATCGTGTAAAATGTATTCCCATTTATCTCGTACCCTTGGAAAGTACATATAGTCGAAGATGGTAACCTGGCCAACGAGTACAACTCATCTCCCATAGTGGTGTTATTCATGAGATGTGTCTGCAACCAACTGGCAAAATTCTTCTCGTGTTCCCCTTTAATCAAGGTTTCAGGCTTCCCTGGGTTTTCGGAGCGTAGAATATTCTTGTGTTTCTCGATATACGGAGCCACCACAGTGGAATTGTGTAGAACTGTGTAGTGTGCTTGAGTGAAAGAATGCCCGTCCCTACATACCATTGATTTCCTTCCTAGTGTGCCTTTTCCAGTCATCCTCCCCTCATACCGAGATTCAGGAACACCAATCGGCTTAAGGTCAGGAAGAAAGTCAACACAAAACTCAGTGACCTCCTCTGTTCCATAGCCCTTGGAGATGCTTCCTTCTGGCCTAGCACGGTTATGAACATATTTCTTTAAGACTCCCATGAACCTCTCGAAGGGGAACATATTGTGTAGAAACACAGGACCGAGAATTCTAATCTCTTCGACTAGGTGAACTAGGAGGTGCGTCATAATATTGAAGAAGGATGCCGGGAACAACAACTCGAAGCTAACCAGACATTGGACCACATCAATCTGTAACCCTGATAGACTTTCTCGATCGATTACCTTCTGAGAAATTGCATTGAGGAATGCACATACCTTCACAATGGCTAGTCGAACATTTTCTGGTAAAATTCCTCTCAATGCAACCGGAAGCAATTGCGTCATAAGCACGTGGCAGTCATGAGACTTTAGGTTTTGAAATTTTTCTCTTTCATATTTACTGTTTCCTTTATATTCGACGAGAAGGCAGACGGGACCTTGATACTGAAAAGGACTTCAAAAAAGATTTCCTTCTCTTCTTTGGTAAGAGCATAGCTGGCAAGCCCTTGAAACTGCCCTGGATGCTTGCCATCTCGTCCTTTATGATGTTGCTGGTCCTCCCGTGCTGCCGGGGTATCTTTTGACTTCCCATACAAGCCTAGGAAGCCTAGAATATTCACGCAAAGATTCTTCGTCAGGTGCATCACGTCGATTGCAGAGCGGACCTCATGCACTTTCCAATAGGGTAGCTCCCAAAATATAGATTTCTTCTTCCACATGGGTGCATGTCCGTCGGCGTCTTTCGGAACAGGTTGTCCTCCAGGACCCTTTCCAAAGATTACATCCAAATCCTTAACCATACCAAATACATCAGCACCACTACGGGGGACAGGCTTCGTCCGGGTTTCTGCCTTGCCATTGAAATGCTTGCCTTTCTTCTTTAAGGGATGACTGGGCGGAAGAAAACGATGATTGTACGGGTACACATTCTTTCTACATTTATCCAGATATATACTTTAAGTCTCATCTAAACAGTGCGTGCATGCATTGTATCCTTTGTTCGTCTGTCCTGAAATGTTACTAAGAGCAGGCCAATCATTGATGGTTACGAACAGCAACGCTTGTAGGTCAAATTCCTGCTGTTTGTGCTCATCCCACACACGTACACCTGGTTTGGCCCACAACTGTAGAAGTTCATCAACTAATGACCTTAGGTACACATCAATGTCGTTGCCGGGTTGTTTTGGGGCTTGGATGAGCACTGGCATCATAATGAACTTCCGCTTCATGCACAACCAAGGAGGAAGGTTGTAGATACATAGAGTCACGGGGCAGGTGCTGTGACTGCAGTTCTGCTCCCCAAAAGGATTCATGCCATCGGTACTTAGACTAAACCATAAGTTCCTTGCGTCACTAGCAAAGTCCGGGTAGTCTCTCTCGATTTTTCTCCACTGCTGACCATCAACAGGGTGCCTCAACATCCCGTCTTTCTTACGGTCTTCCATGTGCCATCGCAACAACTTGGCATGCTCTTTATTTCTGAACAAACGTTTCAACCGTGGTATTATAGGAGCATACCACATCACCTTGGCAGGAACCCTCTTCCTGGGTGGCTCGCCCTCAACATCACCAGGGTCATCTTTTTTGATCTTATACCGCAATGCAGTGCATACCGGGCATTTATCCATATTCTCGTACTTCTCACCGTGGTAGAGGATGCAGTCATTAGGGCATGCATGTATCTTCTGCACGTCTAATCCTAGAGGACAGACAAGTTTCTTTGCTTCGTACGTACTGGAGGGCAATTGGTTATTTCTTGGAAGTGGCTTCTTCATTATTATCAGCAACTTTTTAAATCCCGAGTCAGTCATACCGGTCTCTGCCTTCCACTTCAACAATTCCAATGTGCTACCCAGCTTCTTCTGGCCATCTTCACAAGTTGGGTACAGCAATTTGTTGTGGTCCTGTAACATCTGCTCGAACTGCAACCTCTCCTTTTCTGTGTCGCAGTCTCGCCTTGCATCACTAATGACCCGACCAAAATCATCAACGGGCTCATATGGTTCCCATTCTTCACCCCCTTCTTCTTCATTATCTTCAACTGCGGTATCATCATATTTAGGGAACATAGATCGGTAGTTGTCATCATCGTTCTCTTCTTCATCGCCGTCTTCCATCATAACCCCTCTTTCTCCGTGCTTGGTCCAAACATTATAGCCGGACATGAAACCGGACCGAAGCAGGTGGCTCTGAATGACTCTTGAGGAAGTGTGAGCCTGCTTATTCCGACATTCAACACATGGACAACACATAAAACCATCCCACCGCTTGTTCACCTCGGCCACAAGGCGAAAAGAACGTACGCCTTCTCTGTAAGCGTCAGAGCGTCGGTCACCGTACATCCATGGGTGGCTCATCTGCATCATACAACCATGCATATATATTAAACGCAATCACGATGCTTGAATTAGTACCGCGCGGTCAAAACGAGAAAATAGTTGCTAACCTTTTAGGACACTTCAAAACAAAGAGGAGAAACTTTAAGTGTCGCTCTGGCACATCATATCATGTTTTGTCTTGTGTGAACTCAAGTGGCATCGCTCTAACAGGCATTTCACTGAACACCTCTAGTGCATATGAAGAAAAAAAGTTAGCACAAAATTATACCCACCTCACATAGGAAAAAAACAGGAGAGAGTGGAGGGCTGGGTGCATATATATAGGGCCAGACCATTAGTCCCGGTTTGAGACACAAACCGGGACTAATGGTTCTGCCAGGACCACACGGGCGTGCCCAGACCCACTAGTCTCGGTTTGTGTCTCAAACCGGGACTAGTGATCTCTTACGGACCGGGACACAGAATTCGACGATCTCGGGCCGTCCGGTTCGGACCATTAGTCCCGGCCCCAGCCACAGCCGGGACTAGTGGCCCGAACCAAAGGCTCTTTTTCTACTAGTGTATGCCTGACTTTACACACACACGATTGAAAACAAATGTTTGCGGTAAGCGTACCACTAGACAGCTTTAAATGACGGGTGTCACAGGAGCAATAAGATATCGCTGATGTTGCACCCAGTAGCAACAAGCCAACTAGTAGTACGTATATATTATCAGCATGTTTTCTGTAGGCGTTGCGTCGTCATATCAAAATGTGATGAAGATTTGAGAGATCTTTGAGGAATTTAAATTAGACAGCCTAAAAAAGAAGATTCATTTAAAGATTAATTTTTTGAAGAGTGAGGTTTACTGTTTACAATGTGCCTCTTAAGTTCTTGGGGATTCCAATAGATAAGAAAAAACTTCTTGATATACAGTGGAAGTCCACTGAAGACAAGTTGGAAAAAAATTGGGGGTGTTGGCAAGAAATAGCTAGATATATGATCAAGAGTGATACTTATGAATTTTTGTTCGACATCTTCTATATGATGTCATTCTATAGATTACCTGTGACGATCAGGAAAAAATGTGATGTGTTTTGAGTAAGGATGTTGTTACAAGAATTATTAGAAATTAGGAGATGTCACTTAACGAATTGGGAAACGATTTGTCCCCTAAAGATTAGGTGGCTAGGGGTGCCAAATTTGGATATGATGAATATCAGTTTGGTGGTTGGAAAATGAGGATGGATTTGGGAAAAAATCTTGCATAAAAATATCTCAAAAATAGAATTGTCCCACGGTAAGACGAAACAAGGGATATCTCAGTTTTGGGAAAGGTTAACAATTTCTTCTATAATTTATGTGACATAATTGTGATCTTAGGGAATTTGACAAGGTTCTGGGAGGATATTTGGCATAAAGGGGAATCTCTATTAAACAAATTTCCTAGAGTGTTTGATTTGTCCTATAATAAAAGTACTATGGTAGACAATATAGTGCAGTCTAGGGGTGCTTGTCTAGTATTTAGAAGATGTTTGTGGAGGGAGTTGGTTGATGAGTGGTCCAGGCTTTTCGGTATAATTCACAATGTAAATTTAGATAGGATGATAAGGTTGTTTGGAATTCGGGAGAAAAAGAATTTACAATGGAATGCTTTGCAAACCAAGCCTATCGTTAAAGTTTTCGTGCAACTTGGTGTCTGAAAGTTTCTACCAAAATATTTTTTTCATTATGCCTCGTTATGTAGAGCATACTTCTAACAAAATATAATTTCAAATGGAGGGGTGGTTTGAATCTACAAAGTGTATTTTTGTGCCTCCGATGAGAGCATTGATCATTTTTCACTATCTTGTTGCTAGATTTGTATGTTTTGTTTTCCAATGTACAATTAGTGATCCATTGCTACCTAGAACAATTGTTGAATTGGGAAAATGGGTGCTCAAAATTCAGGGGACTAGGAGGGTGGCAGTGAAAATTTGTCTTGCTTCTATTTTTTGGTCCTTGTGGAAAACCAAAAATAGAGCATGTTTTGATAATATAATGCCTCATGATCCCTATGATGAATATGTCATTGGATTGACTATTGGGGTGAATTGCAGAAACCAAAAGCGCAAAAGGTGTTGCAGTGAAGCACTAAACCTCTAAAGATGGTGGTTCGTGATTTCTTTACTCGATCTAAAGTCTGGGCACCAACATGCCGAAGAATCGGCAGTGGTCAAGTTTTGTAAGAAGGATTGCATTTGGGCCTTGTTTAGATTAGGAAGAGGCATGAACTGAAGTGTGTTCTTTGGTTAGGTTGCCTGTAATTTTTCTATTTAATTCGTGCTTGGTACTTGTTGTACATTGTATGTTTTATCCAATGTACAAAAACATGTGTAATAAATTATGTAGCCAACTTATGCTTGGTTTAGTGAAGTTGGGGGAAGCCCCTTTTCCCAAAAAAAAAGACTCTAGACAACGATTGCTACATGCCAACATACATGTTTTTTAAAATAGTGGCAAACAATTTGTATCTTTTTTATTAACATAGAAAAACAGTTTGTTACATAAATTTAAAAAGGCCAACATGGAGGCAAAGAACAAAATCCTACTCTCCATATATTATATGACCCAAGTTTTTTTTGCCCGAGCGATGCTCCACATGTCCCCTTCTTCTCCGATTCTTGCGATGATGATAAAACAGGAGAGGAAACATTGCAAAAGACTCACGCATTTTAAATCTCTAAACGAGCATAAGGCGAGACCTCGTGGATTTTCAGTGATTGTAGTAATTTCAACCATTCTCTCCAACGTGACTTGAAGGTGAGGCCCATACCCTGGGGTCAAGATTTTGAATACTAAACCAATCCTTAATTATAATCAAAATGTAGATGGAGAATGGGCGACCAAAAAGGAGGCGAGTCACCATTTCCATAATTTCTTAGGAAAGAAACAAAGTCCACAATTCAGCCTTCCTCGTTGGCCTAGCCGGTCCACTATTCCAACCCTATTTTTGATTATGAGCCAAGTAAAACTGGCATTTTGGGGGAGCCCAAGCCTTCCAACTGTGGTTCCCGTGTGAGACAGGGTGGAGCCCAAGAATTGCATCTTGTAAGCTATAGAGGAGACGTATTCACCATTCATTTTAGCTTAAAATAATGAAATCCTTCGTGACAGGGTCAAGGTTGAAGTTAAATTTCCAGTCAAAGGTTGCAACATTGAGAAATATGATCCATGGATAGGCTGGTATAGATGTCAATATGGTTAATCGAGGCGTTGTCACGAAGATTCTTTTGAACAGACCGATTTCTTTCCCTTGG
The DNA here is from genome assembly GCA_910589775.1 of Avena eriantha. Taxonomy (NCBI): domain Eukaryota; kingdom Viridiplantae; phylum Streptophyta; class Magnoliopsida; order Poales; family Poaceae; genus Avena; species Avena eriantha. Next base: position 317,275,848 of record OU342746.1, read on the forward strand.
AGATAGTGAAAATGTTTGGGGTGCTATCTTTGGGTGGTTGACCCCTCAACCAAGGAGAGTGCCAAAAGTCGGCCTCTATTCCATTACCCATCGTGATGGTGGTAGCGGCACAGAAGATATCTAGTCGTCAGTATCACATGGATTTTCAAGCCCTTCTCGAGCCTTATGTGGATCTATCCATTCAAACCAAATCCAACGTTGCAAAATTTTGAGTGTTGAGGATACCAAGGCACCCAAGCATTTAGGTCTACATACCACTTCCCAATTGGTTATGCACTTCCTCAAGGAGAATTTCCCTTCCCTTCCTTTCAGAACATCGAGCGTGCCTTGGTGTGGGTATTCAGAATCCCATCTGAGACTCTAAGTGATGTCAAGTGAATATGTCGAGGGGGCTAATAACTGATTTCACAAGAGTGCTTCGTCTCGTTGTTGTATAATACCAACCCTACCATACACTAAGCTTTGAAAATATCTTATCCTCAAGGGGATGAAAGTCCCTGGCTTATAATTAAGAAATAGTAAAACTCAACCAGCTAGCAGCACTCACATCGATTTGACGTTGCCAGCCGTTCGATCTTGATACAGATGGATCAGATCATTTGGTCATCCACTGCACGTCCAAGGGCCTTTACACCATCCGCTTCGCAATTCATGGTCTGCCCAACGTCTTCGGGTTGCTACTCTGGAGATCCATCTAGACGTCCTCCCGTGAACAAGGCCAAAAACTAGTTAACTGGGCTTTTGTTCCTGCTTCACACGAGAATCCCGCAAGGAGGCGAAGCGGAAGCGTTGGTGGATCCATGGAGGTATGGGTGGCGGCGTCGCCGTTTCTACGTGCAATTAATGGCGTAAAGTGTGCCATGGTCGATCGTCAAGCCTCTTCCATTTTAGTTGTAGCGGACGACTAATTCAACCTTTCTACCTCCTCTCCCCTTGTTCACGAGGCTACACATGCTTCCGATCTGCTCTATTGCATCTTTCCTCTTCTTGCTTCTTGTAGTTGAAGCCTGGTTCCCTCTCCTTGTTTACTGAATTTTTTATTTCTCCTTCACCCTCTTTTCCCAATCTGCAGAGGTTTTAATCGCGATTGTCTTTATTGTGATTGCCCCAGCCTCACAGGGATCATGGCGAGTTGGCGATGACGACGATATCCTAGAGAATGATGGTGACATCAGGCCATGAGAAGGAGGAGGTGGAGGATATGGCTCGCCGATACAAAACTACGCGCAGCGTCTTGTGTGGTGCAACTGCAATAGAAGGAGGAGGTAGGGCCATTACAGGTTAGCATCCTTGACGGGTCCTGGCTGCTTTCGTAATTCACCACTTGCATATTCTTCTTAATTATCATGCCTAAGAGAACAGTGCCGTGACTTTTCAACTAGAATGGCTTGAGATAACCAACTTATGTGTCATTTAGGTTGTCCTTCGATGCAAAATGCAATTGCATGCTTTAGCCTGATTTCAACGCATATGTCTATTCACTGGATCTAAAGAAACACATCTATCTATTCATACATCTCAAATTGACCCCTTAACTGCTTTTCTAATCAGGTCTTTAGGAGGGGATGCATTGGGCGTTTCAGGGGGAATATATGTGGCCTCATAATTGCTTACCAGAGCTAGCTTTCTCCCATGATTTTATCTCACTTGTGTGGTGCTAATTAGTGTGTGCTTATTTTACTGAAACCTTAGAACCAGAACCTCTACAATTTCAGTTCATAGCTTATTTTTGCACAATGTTGTTGTTTTTCTACTTATTACAACACAGAATAATCTAGAAACAAGGTGCAGGAGATTAAACTTCCTCCAAGCAAGATATTTGTCACGAGTTTAAAAGACACAAGGCTGATCTTGAAACATTGAGCCTACAATTTACAAGGTGTAGGACTGGAAGGTCTGAACTTGTCGTTAAACATAAGCACACAATTGCACAAATGTGGAGGTGCATAATCGAACCTACTTTGCTAGCAGAAAGACCTTTGTCACCTCTGCTCTAAATGTGGTAAAAATCTTATATTTTCTTTCTACTTCATGTATTTCTTGTGTTAGCATTTGGATATTATAGCATAAGTATAGTGTTAGTATGGTCAGGCTAGGCACTAATGAGCTAAAGTGAGTAATGTTGGTTCTTGTTAACCATGATGATATATCTCTATAGCGAGGTTGAATCACATATATATACAATTGTTATTATGCGTTGTAAAGTATTATAGATCAGATATTTCGCAGAGAGAATAGCCTTCAACAAATGTATTGGTGACATTTATCATTAGGGTTTTCCTACTTATATATGTAGTTATTTCTTATAGATATGTAAGCATGATTTATAAGCTATTTCGATCTATAATAGTTGGTTCTGATATTTCAACTTATTAATTAAATTATAATGCCATTTCTTGTTTGAAATCCAGAAATTAAAGATTATAAAGACTATTCGGCATTGGTGATGAAGTTTTTTGTATTGTGGATCACTCGTATGACGGAAATGTACTTCAGTCAAAGGTCAGCATTCTGCATGATTCTAAGTGAAATCTGTTCCTATGCTCTTTGCTGCTTTTGCAAGGCCTAAATAGTTTCGAGGGTTCAGTGCAAATAGCAAATTTGGATAAAATTTTGAAACCAAAGAATAAATGTCATGTAATTAATTCTCATTGTTTCACTACCAGATTCATATGTGCCATGTTTGTTAGATGCTGCAGGTTTCTTTCATGTTCCTGAGATGTTTTGGGTGTTGCACTTCGTGTTGACGTTCAAGTTTAGCCATTAGAATAATTTGCATTAGTGCTCAACAATGCTTCGAACGGTCGGTTATGTTTACCAACTAAACCATAATTCTTATCCTATAAATACTACTACTTTACGTGCATCTATGCCAATAAACATCCGCGCATGTTCAATATTATCTTCGAAAATATAATTTCTAATGTCTCTCCTGCAGAAATTGAGGATTCAAGTGAATAGTGTTTCTCCTACTTAGGTACAACCATATGATTCAACATGCTACGGATGGATTGGTCAACTATCTTGGTATCTTCAATGGAAACAAATAGTGGGCTATTTCGGTACTAATAGCGCGCTATAGCATATCTGGAGAACCCATGCTAAATTAATCAATATACAATACCTCAGTAATAGCATGCTAATAGCGTATTTTAAGGTTGGTGCTAGTTTGCTATTGTATGCTATTTTTCCCTTGGTATATTCCATTTTTCCTCGTGGTGATTGCTCGTTTTCTACATGTTCGTATTTGAATTAAAATGTAACTGCTCCTCTGCAGTTATTGAATTCTTGCATTGATACCTTCTATTGATAATGGGTGTGCTCTTGCAGAAATAAAATTCTATTTTCTGGCCTAGAGGCATTTTGTGTGGTTTGTTGACTTATGATGGGTGGTTCCCCTCTTTTTTTAATTCACTTTTTAATGTCCAAGTTTGTTGAATTTTCTATAGCAGTTTTCTTAAGAAGGACGGGCGGCAACGCGCGTTTTCATGATCTAGTATGAAATATGGATAGTGGTATACACCAAGATATCTAATTGTGGGGATGGGGAGCGGACAATGGGGAAGCTATGGATAATATCATTAAGTTCGAGTCAAAATCGAGCATCTGATAGGGGATAGAAGATTGTTTTTGGAAGTTCGCTCACACGTCCCTTGACGCGACTGAAATCCCGAAGAATGGTGGTAAAAACGGACCTTTTTCTTGATAGGAGCAATAAATATAGTGGTGTTGCCTGCATAAACGTAGGTGCTCATGGCCATAAATTTTCCTTCTCGGTCGCCATTTGTAGCAGTCACTACAAATGGGGGATAGCTATGAAAAGGAGCATTAGCGAGAGAGGGCTATCATATTGAATCCATGCTTAATGGGTTGCCCAAGGACACCTCGCACACATGATTCCATCTTTGCCTGACTTTTTTGGTGAAGATTTCTTAGCGCATCTCCACCAGCAGCCCCGATAGGGTGTCCCACAATCCCAATATATGACCGCCCGTGAGGAGCCCGAACATGTTCAATGTTATCGGGGTGGCTGACCAGCACCTTCTCCCAACCATACACCCCTATTTTTTGGTTATTTTCACATCAGTACAACCATATTTATATGTAAATGATACAACCATATTGCTTAATTTTAAGACATATAGGTTGGTTCAATAAACATAAAAATAGAAATACATATAATTCGTACGACAATTAAAATTAAAATAAAATTGAAGAAATTCTAGTTGATCAACATGACTCAAACAGCTTGGTTTCCTTCCCACGTGTACTCATCTAGATCATTTTGCAGTTGATGATGAAATAGTTTGTCAAAAAATCCGGATGCATGAAAGAAAGTCAAGAAATTCGGTCAGTACCTGATGTGGCTCGGCAATAGGGCCCTACATCTCATGATGCTCATCAAACACTAGACCAACATCACATTCACTCTCCACGATCATGTTGCTCATGATAGCACACATGTATTCATTACGTCCAACGTTTGATATTTTGACCATGTAAGAGAAGGATATCGGAAAATAGCAAAATGAGCTTTGATAACACCAAATAGCCACTCCACATCCTTCCTACAACTCTCTCGTTGCATAGAAGACCAAGATTTTATGACCTACAGTGTAGAGGATCGTCTTAAAAAATATTGATCATTTTGGATAGATGCCATCAACTAGGTAGTACACATTGGTGTATGTGTGCCTATTTGAAAGATTGGTATAAGAGACTAGAGGGGTGAATAGGTGCTACTCAATTTCTTCTTTTCAAATTAAGGCTTGATACAGAGTAAGTTCTCTAGATATGCAATTAGGTGAGAATACCTATATGACGAGTAAGCATGTAACAACAATAATAGCGAGTAAACGATAGAAATAACCGAGCAATAGACATGAAGATGTCTTCCTTTTGAGGGTAAGTACGTCTTCGTTGGAGGGGTGGTGGTACTAAGACCACCAGTGCCACAAAAGGCCTCACCCTATAGCGCACCCGCCACAAGGCAAGCACATGATCCACTATGTGGTGGCCTTGAAGTCAGTGACCAAAACCATTAACTTGTTGAGTAGACCTCCATAACACTTGGAGTCTTCCAACATGATCCCGCAGCTTTACAACCAATGCCTGAGCTTCGAGACCGAAATTTTCCGTCTAGAGTTTCAAAGAATCCAAGAGTAACAAGATCTTCAAAGAAAATCAAGGGGGAATCAACATTGCTTTGGTAAAACCCTAGATCTTGACCTCCTCCACCAAATCCCAAAGTATCGATGAGATTGGAGCACTATGGTGGGAGATCTAGGGAAAATTCAGCTCAAGAACAGCCGAAGAGAGAGATAAAAGAGGCATCCTTCCCATTGAGAAGGAAGGGCTTTTTTATACTCAAAGGGAGGAATCTTCCTGTTATGCTATGACGATGGTCGAAACTACTGGACATGTACTGGTAGTACCGGACATGCTGGTACTATCGGCTGATGACTATAAAAATAGCCATCTTTCTCCGCGTTTAAACTTCATTTTTAGTCAAGTAATTGACCAAGAATCTCTCTAGCCTTGCTACTAATGACTAATTATTGAAAATATGTGCAATCCCTTATTTTGAATTGTGGTGTGCAGTAAAATCATGCTTTTAAGGAGAAATCGGGAGCTATGAATGAAGATTTTGAGGAAGCCTACACGACCAACCAATCCTAGAGTGAAAACCAGTTGACAGAAGCTTTAATGACCAGTGGTATAGGCAAGGCCCACCTTACGATCCACCCGTACCATGTGTCGTTGGCTTCGTCTCGTCAAACCCTACGAATTTCGTGAAGGTGCCTATATATTTCGAGGTACCAACCGCCGTGCGGAGGGACGACATTCTCAAATTGCATCACAACACCATCAAAGGAGATCCACCACCGTAGTTTATCCTCTCCACCCTCCATCCTCTCCATACCATAGCCATTAGCTTGTACTTGAGATCTCCTTGTGATTCGGCGACCATTGTAATAATATTTGATTTCAATCTAAGTATTTTGCACAATGTTTTCTATCCTTAATCTTATTGCTATGAGTGAGTAGTCCTCACGGGCTGCGGCTTGGGATGAAACCTCGCAGCAATTATGTGCATCTAATCTATAGGAGTATTATGTACTGATTGAATAAAGATTTGTATCTCTGATTCTTTGTCTCTTGTCTCGATCTATGAACTTGTAGGAACCCAAGATCCTAGAGATTGATAAAGGCTTGAGGTTAGATACTTGGTGAGCGGTGATATCATAGGAAACCTAGTGACAGAAAGGGGAGTACGGTGTTCGTTTAGCGATCCATTTGGGAACAACAACAACATCGCCTCTTAAGGCTTTGATCTATGTTTTCACTTAATAATTGTTGTAGCCCGGTACTTCGCAGTTACAATGGTTGAATCAAAAGACTATGGCTATACTTATGACTCGTAGGGGCTCTAGTATATCAGGATGTGTTGTCCATAAATTTTATATTTATGAAATCATTACACATGAATATAGGTATTACTATCTTTATCCCATATGATGTGCAGCTGCAGGTGAATCTTCAACCCTGACCTATCTCCATCCATTGAAACAACCCACATTCTAAAGTATACTAGAAAGCTTTGGTAAACGTAGGTAAAACAAACAAACAAGTCTTGTAGATGTGCCTTATTAATTTCCTCTTAGCATTGTTTCCCAAGGTTCGATTAAACCAAGGTCTACTAGGGAAAATGCTATTATACTGCATCCATAAATCCGGATCGAAGGTATCACTGGCCTAGTACCGGATTAAGTAGTCGGGCAGAACTGCAGGGAAGACATGGCAGATGGGCTGGCCCAGTTGACCACTGGCAGTGCCGCATCCTGGAGCGATACTACCGCTGCACATGTAGTGCTGGATCCTGGAGTTGTACTACGGTAGCGGTGGTAGTACTAGGGTGCGCTACCAGACTCTCTAGAGGAGGAGCCCCATCTCACTACTCGGTTCGGGCAAGACCAGTACCATTGTGTGGTACTACCACTACCGAGAGGTACTACCGTACCAAAAGTATGGTACTACCGGTTGAGACAGACAGTTTGAGCAACTGCAAACAGGGGAATGATTTCGCGACCTCTCTCGACCATTGTGGGAAAGATGGATAGTCAGAAGATATGCAAAGATTATTCCACCCAATCTTGCCGAAGCAGACCCCATCTTAATAGTACAGTTATGTACGACGCAATATGAAAATCCTAGAAAAATGTCATCTTTGCTATTGTCCTTTATGAGGGGCATCGAATCATCTTGCGACATAGAAGTCCTATCACGCACGTAGAAAATAATTAGTCTGCACTTGTGTCATCATCAAGCATCAAAACCAATTAGGGAGGGAAATGCACTTTCAATCTCCCCCTTTTTGGTGTCTGATGACAACACACATTTGCATAAACAATGTTATGATATAGATGTAGTGACTTTGGATCGATAAAGATCCTAAGTTCATGTGATTAACATGCTAGTCTCTAGATCCTTAGCTAGCACTCACAATCGATAAAATATCATATAAAATACTAGTCTTTATTACATGAATCGAATAATCCAAATTTACTTTATTACAACAGAAATAAAAATATACAGCTCGGAGTCCCATCAATGCCACATGCTGGTTGAGTGTAGACCCGCAAATCCTATGCACCTTTCATCAACCTTCGAACTCTACACAATAAACGTGCATCCAAACGACTTGGTCAATAATTTGAATGTATTAGCGAATTACACCAAGGAAAATACTTGGCCTATCTCTACATGCAAGGCTAATAGAAGGCTTTGGGGTTTATTTGTGTAAAGCTAATTTTCACCAAGTAAAATATAAGTACAGAGAAAATCTTTTATCCTACTTTGCAAAATTTTAATAAGTAAAATATGGTAGAGTGGATCATATTGGATCCTCCAGGATACCATCCCCCAACCAAACACATGGAGTACACCATATACACCGAAAATCCCACTAAGTCCGAGCCTACAAAGCCATCCGGGTGTAACTCATGAACTCAGATTTGCAAACATTTTTCTTTGAAAAAAATAGAGAAAATCCTTCAGAGACTCCATCCTTCTGATGATCAAGTTGTTCTTTTTCATGAACATGGTTGATTGATCAGATTGTTTACTCTCAAGAGTTTGTGTACTTTACCCACAATTCAAGATCAAGTACTTCTACAAATAAGACCATGGTGGAGATTTCCCTTAGTATCCCCTCTACCTTTTCCGGATCCACCTGTGCCAAAAATCCATGGTACCTATGTGAGGTTTCCCACTAAGTACTAGGCCAAGGTAGAGCATATATGTATTGTGGTTGCACTATAATCTTTTCACTTCTGGAACATGACAGACTTCTTTGACCCTGGGCAGTGGAGGGCAAGTAGAGCTAATCCAAGATATTTGTCCTTGGGCACAAGAAGAGACAATCCAAGATACTTTCCCCTTGTAGATGCTCCTGACATACCACTCCTTTCAGAGGAAAACTTAGTTTTATTTTTAAGTAGATTTTAGGAGAAAAACTTGCGCTCATAAACAAAAATCCTATACTTACAATATTTCCTGTCTTTGAGAACCCCAACGGTATTTATATATATGGCATAGCGCAAGAATAGTACTTAGAAACATTTAGGGAAAACCTACTAGGTATGAAAATAATCTAAGTATAGAACTACTCATGACATACTACAAAATGGCATCGCACTTGTAAAATATTTTTAGGTACTTCTACTAAAACCATCCTACACATACATACTACTATTTTGAAGACAAAACATGCATAGTAACAAAACTAGGACACGGATATGAACAAAGGTGTAACTGTCTTGATCCGAACATGACTCTAAGCAAGAATACTCATCAACACACTCCGAGCAATCTAACGAAATAACAAAAATAGATCCAATCAAAGCATGCACACCCAAAAACAAATACTAGGATTAACATATTCATGTATGCAACGTGGTATAATGCCAAAATTGGTTTTAATTCGACCAAAACCAATATAAAGCAAGCATAATGGGTTAAATATGTCATAATTATCATTTCCAACTGGATTCACATTATTTCAATTTTTATTATGCCAAATATGTTCATAATAAGATCTATAGTTCCAAATTAACACGAGGATAATCTATGAGTCTAAAGTATATTATTCTAAAGCCAACAGATAGATCTCAACATTATGAATCGAATGCAAAACGAAACAACTAAATATGAGTTGTATTTATTTTTCTACAAAATTTTTAAGATTCATCGTTTTTCATATATTAAATCTACTATGATTATTCTAGCATGTTAGATCTTGATCCGGCAGCTCGAATCGTTCGGCTCCTCCTCGGCTCGGGCGCAGCTCCAGCTGGTAATAGGCGTGGCCCCCTGCTCGGCTCGGCTCCCTAACGTGTCGTCACCCTATAGGCTGATATTGTTTCGTATAACACATCTAATGTACAACATAGGTTTGAGATCGAACGGTGGTGGGCAGTCTAGGAGTTACCTATGGTAGCGGAAGGCCAATGACAATGACTGAGAGGACGGCGGCGGCTCGGCGTGGACGATGACATCGACCTGGTGCTCCCCCGGATAGGTGAAGTGTATGACGGTGCTCCGATGCACTCCGTGGACACAATTGTATCCTCTATGTCTCCCTTCTCCTCTCGTAGCAGCGTCAGCGTTCGGCTGATCAATCTCGTCTCCGGCGAAACTACAACAGCTCCATGTGGTGGCTCTCGTGCTCTATAGGTGAGAAAAATGCATGCGGTACTGCAAGAGGACTAAAATAGGGGGAAATGGGAACGAGAGGGGCTAGGGAACCTACGGTTCGAGCTCCTTCGAAAGCTTCAAGGGCTGCGGCGTGAGATCGGTTCCGACGAGAAATTTCAGCGGCCTGGAGGCCGAATTAGCTAGGGTAGTTTTGGGGCTTTTGGAGAGAGAGAAGTTATGGGTATTTATTGGTGGAAGAAACATGGAGAAGGGGCACAAATCTACTTCGAGGGAATTCCGTTCGGATCAAGAACGCATGTTGGATGATGTCTCTAGCTTGACGAGGAAGACGGCCCGAGCAGGGCCCAGCTGTCAGCCACAGCGGGAGGAGGGGAAAAAGAGGGAGAGGTTTTGTCCCGAGAGGGCTACAGCGCTTGGTTCGGGCCGGCCCGCCTGTCTTGCTGTTGCGCACTGTGGTAGATAGGGCGCAGGCTAGCTCCTGATGGCCCGCTAAGGTTAGGCTAATTATTTTTTTCCTTTCTTTTCCAATTTTATTTTTAGTGTTTATTTCATATCTTTTGCAAAAGAACTGCAAATGACATGTTTTTTGTTTCTAAATTCTTCTAAAAACCAGTGAATCATTTTTGGATCATTTTTGCAATATTTTAGTTAGTTTAAAATATTGGGTGAACAAATCCCTTCATAATTCCTTATAGGAACACTTTGCAAAGATAAAATAGAGTTTTGAGATATGGATTTTCGAATTTGAATTTGAATACTTTGCAGGGATACAATGCAATGATCATGAATAACATGAAAATGCAGTTTTTTATAAGTCCCAATATTTAAATCTTGGGATTTTACAATAGCAAGAGAGTTTGTAAAATAGATACGGGCTCCCCCAAGATGTGTGCATACTCAAGTTTGCTTTTGGAATGAAATAAGCACACAATAGGATCAACACTCTCCCTCAATTTTAGAAACCAACAATAAGTGCAAAGAATTAAGGTTGTGAATTGATACGCATACCTTTACACCAAAAAAGGTGGTGAAGAATTGTAAACTGGCAACAATTTAGAGAGATCTTCACCACACAAGATAAATCCAAACGATACATAACCACATAGTCTTCACTTACATAGTAGCACACATAGGTAGCACATAAAGTTCACAAATAATACAAGGCAAATAAACTTCACAAGAAAAAAGATCAAATGAAGAGAGAGCTTGTGACTTCCCATGCAAGTCCTACACAACCTAAGTTGCACCTTCTCCCCCTTATGCATCAAGACGTCAAAAAAGGACAAGAGCAAGACTAGAATCCCAACGATCACTCATCATCATCATCATGGAACCTCGGGGGCCGGTAGGAGGAAGTGGCACCATCATCCTACTTGCTATGCTTGGAGATCCATTGTTCCGCATGCATGATGTTGTTCTCGAAGACTTTGGAAATGGTCAAGCCTTGAGCTTCCATGTGGCGTGAGATTTCTTCTCATTGACATGGGCTTCAGACATGCGCTTTTGGTTGTCAACTTGGAAGCAAAACACTTTCTTGATTTTCTTATTCAAGCCTCTTGGCCCATGACGGGGTTGCTTCCTTGCGACGAGAAACCACAGTCATGGCCACCATGTCCACTCTTTTCCTCGAAGTGCTCCTCAATTGCATTACCTTCCTCATCAATCTCTTGGCCATTCACATTAAGTGGAGGAGCATGTCTCTTGTGCAACAATTGCTTGTGTTTGTGAACCACGAGCTTGCGGTTGGGGAGATCATTGGGAATGAATGATATCTTATACATGATGAGTGCCATAACATATGGAGCATACGAAGGTACCATCCTAGTGAGCGCGGAAACAACCATTTCATTCCAAATGAAGTCCATCACATCCATCTTGACACCATTTCCACAGTTGGCATGAGAGTGAAACATGAGGTCGATAAGGTAGCCATGAATCTCATCAAAGTTGCCCACCCTGGGATAAACGATCTCGCGGAAGATGCGATACAAAATGTCATATGTGGGAAACAATTGCTTGATCTTTCCAACGACACCCCTGCCTGAAATATAGAGAGACCTCAACACATCCTTCTTCATGGGATGACCAATGTTGTGACATCGAAAACCAAGGGGAACGCTCAATCCATGGTCCTCGTACCCAAGAAAATGTGCAAACTTGTCCAAAGTAGCTTCCTTCACATCAACTCGTATCATCCAAGTCATCTTCCTTGAATCACCATCGCCAAAGTGCACGGTGGTATAGAATTGGGCCACGAGAGTTGCATCAAAGTCTTACCCGAATTGCATGAGAGGAATCAAGCTAAGGTTGGTGCAAATTTCCTTGGTCTAACCAAAGAACTCCGGAGTTTTGTCCGTATGAGCAAGATCAATAAACTTTTATGTCACAAAGAGATTGACACTGACCCCTTCAATATTACATAATATGTCAAGCTCCTCCTTCAGTAGCTGGAGATACATGTTAATATCACTTCCTGGTTGTATCGGCCCTTGAATTAGCATAACCATGTCTATGTAATTCCACGTCATAGACAACCAAGGGGTGTACATCCATACAAACCCAGTCCAAGTGCTATGTGTTCTTATTTGATTGCCAAACAGATTTAGGCCATCCATACTCGCACCAAACCTGAGATGCCTTGGATATGACGCGAATTCTGGGTAGTCACAGTCAAGATTTTTCCACTGGCAACCATCTGTAGGGTGTCTCATCACTCTATCATCTACATTTGCATGAATTATTTCTGCGTGCCAACGCATTAGCTTTGCTTCCTTCGGGTCTATGAAATAGCACTGAAGTCAGGGAATGGGCAGAAAGTACCATATAAAATTTCAAGGGGCTTTCTTTGATCCACGCTTTATATTAGTATTCCTTGCACAACAGACATATTGTTTTGTCCTTGTGCTCATCCCAATAAATGATGCAATCTTTGGGGCGCGTGTAGTATTTTATGTGTAGCAACTCTAGAGGGCACACGATCTTGTTGGCCTCCTTGATACTTCTAGGCAATAAGTCCCCCTTATGAAAAACTTTGTGTAGATACTCTAGTTGCGAATTCAGACTTGCAACTTTGTTTTTGAACCTTGCCTTGATGTCTAGAAGGTTTATCATCATGCTCTAGACGGTGTACCGAGGATCGCAACCCTCATATAGAATAGCCATCGAGTCTGCCTCAAGTTACACCAAGTTGGTATTTGTACAGAAGAAGATCTTTTGTTTGTCGTCTGCTTCATAAAGAGATTTTTAACATGAGGTTCATGTACCATTCTAGCCAACTACGATGACACTACTACGTCGTCTTGTGTGTTTGTCTCTTCTTCATGTACAACATCTTCATCATGCCCGCCTCTTGATGATCCCATTCTGGCGCCTTGATACGTTGCTAACGTATCCATAATTTTTGATGTTCCATGCTTGGTTTTATCTACATTCTTGTGTTTTGTTTCAACTTTGGAGTACGTTCTATACACTTTCTTGGACTAACCTATTAACAAGTGCCACAGTGCCAGTTGCCTGTTTTCTGCTGTTTTTGGTTCAAGGAAAGTCAAAAAATCAATATTCTTGGAATTGGACTAGACAAAAGCCAAAGTCGATATTTTACCGAAAGACTCACGAAGCCAGAAGACGAGACGGAGAGGGGTGATGGCTCAATGCACGGCGCCAGAAAAGTGATGGTGCGTGGTTGATGTAGAGCTCGTTGGGAACCCCAAGAGGAAGGTATGATGAGCACATCAACAAGTTTCCCTCAGTTATGAAACCAAGGTTTAATCGAACCAGTAGGAGCAAGGAAACACCCCAAAGGTGTTGCTAGCAGAGCTTTGGCAGGGCGCACTACCGGTGCTAGTAGCAACGTGGAGACCTGCACAACACAACCACAGAACTTTGTCCCCAACTTGTGATGAGGTTGTCAATCTCACCGTGTTTTGCGGAAAACAAAGGATTAAACGTATCGAATGGAAAGAAGTAAAAGTTTGCAAAAAGTAAACACAAAGCATTAAACAGTTTGTAGATTGTATGTAAAGAAAAGGACCGGGATCCATAGTTCACTAGAGGTGGCTCTCCTTAAGATAGATAACATGTTGGGTGAACAAATTACATAGGACACCTCTAGTGCCCCTCTTCGTCTCGTATTCTGGCATCTGATGACTTTCGTAAAAATAGGCACTTTGGCTTTTGTCCCGTCCAATTCTGAGAATATTCATTTTCTGACTTTCCTGGAACCAAAAACAGCAGAAAACAGGCAGCTGGCACTGTGGCTCTTGTTAATAGGTTAGTCCAAGAAATCATATGAAAAGTACTCCAAAGTATGGACAAAACACAAGAAAGTAGATAAAATGAAGCATGGAACATCAAAAATTATAGATACATTTGCAATGTATCAACATCCCCAAGCTTAACTCCTGCTCGTCCTCGAGTAGGTAAGTGATAAAAAGAAAGAATAGTTTTTGAGGTGACAAAGTTCCAGCAATAAGACAAAGAAACTATGATGCAACATGAAAAGGCACAAACAAAAGATTCATGAATAACAATGATTTGTAAGACATTTGTTTGTTTCACATAAAGAAAACATAGCATAATAGTATTCAGCTTGTCCCTCAATAGAGTAGTAAATATAAATGCATAGGACACCTTCAAAGTTCATAAGAGTGACTAGATACAAAAGTTTAAAACAAGCAATATCAAAGTATGCATCAATCAACTAGTCTTGGGACAATGCACATAGAACTAAGAATGGCCACTATGCTCTCAAAGAAGGTGCATAAAGATAGAAGGTGGAGACTCAATATAACGGTGGAAGAAAGGCCTTCATAGAAGGAAGTAGGGATTCAAGTCTCATAAAGAGCTTCCAAAAATTATGGTACTTAATAGCTTTCAGCTCTTATTGCCCCTATCATAAGCATCTTGAAGTGATTAAGGTTAAAGTGAACAAATTATGGTGTACATGCTTGACGAAGTATAAGTTGGAAATCTCATGTCCCTTGTATACGAGGGTCGCTCCTCATGCTACTCAAGTTTAGTCACCGGTAAGTTCTTGTCATTGTAAGTATATGTGTATCCTAGAGAACCGCCAATGGGGTACCCCTTGCCCGATGATACGGAAGAATCCCCATATCAAAATGACAAGGCAAGCAGACAACGAGCATCTCAGCAATCTTCTTATTTACCATGGGAATATGGTGCTTTTTTCTCTCTTTCCTCTTTTCATAATCTCTTTTTTTTTCTTTTCTCTTTTTTTCAATATAGGACTCTTTTTTTATAAGAAGAATGCTTCATAGACAGATCATTATGGTTACGCTGCAGGTTTCCACCATGTCAGCATGGATTAGACGAGCGGCCTAGGCGTTTCTCTAACACATATACATAACTCCATGGACTTACAATCTCCCCTTTTATTTCACACCGACGACATCCATATACAAAAGAGCATGATATCAACTAGGTACAAGTACCAAGTGCAATGTTGAAAGCGTTCCCCATGAAAGCATGGTTCTGCTAATTCCCAACAAATAAGTGCAAGCATATATGAAACAAAGAAGGACCCAATGGTTCAAGTTTATTAAGGGCAAGAAAATTAAAGTGTGCCATCAAGTTTGTGAGAGCTTTAATCACTAGTTTTCTCATAACAAGTTTAATTTGGAAGGTAAACAAAAGCATGAATATGCTTGGAATAGCATAAGCTAATAGGTAGGTATGGTGGACTCTTTGGAATAACTTGGTTTAGGGAGTTGTATGCATGAGCGGAACTCATACTTTGTTGTGGAGGCTAGCAAAAGACCGGGAGCGACAAACTAAGAGAGGAATAATGGCCATAATCATGCAGAGCGACAAAACATCATTGATCAAAGCATAAACTGATACTACAAGTTGAAAACTAAAGAATCATAAAGGCTATGGTGACTTGAGATAGTCATAACATGGTGTGAGCATGCGCCAAGTCAACCCAAATAAAGCATCAAAGGAGAATACCACTATACTATGCTTTAATATGCTAAAACAACGCATGATTCATCCAAGGCACATTAAGCAATCTCAATTGTTTATAACAAGTCATGCTACAGCAAAGAATACTAACATAAAGCCAAAACAATATCAAGCATGGCATGACAAAGCATAGGCCACAGTCAAAAACGAGCTCTTTTTACCACATAAGTATGAACTTTCCTACTCTTTTCCAAACAAAACCAAACTATTTGCAAACCAATGTATGAAAGAGGGTGTCCAACCAATTTGTTCAGAAAAATAATCAAACCAAAGCAAACTAAAAACCAAAACGAAAACGAAAAGGAAGACGCTCCAAGAAAAACACAACTGTGCATGAAACAATAAAAATGAAGCGTTTGGAAGAAACCTAGGATTTTTATTGATGAAGAAGGATATGCCTTGGGCATCCCCAAGCTTTGACGCTTGTACTTCTTGGATATTTCTTAAGATGACACGTGTGGCATCCCCAAGCTTGAGCTTTAGTCCATCCTTCATCTCATTACTCATTCCTTTCATACACCTGAAAATTTTCCTTCATACAAAACTTCACACAATCTTTATTAGCAACATTAGTGCACTCAAGATAAATAAGTCTTAAGGTTCAGTTGTAACACCAAATAAACTTCCATTAGAACACTAGATACTGTAGCACTTCCCTCAAAAAGCTCAATTCCCCAAAAGAACTCAAAAAGGAACCAACAAGAAGCAAATGCAGAAAATGGCAGAAATCTGTCAAAACAGACCAGCAGGTAAAGACGAATTTTTTTGAAGACCTTCTGTTGCTCAAATAAAAAGTGTTGAACTAAAGAAAGTTAGATAACAACCTGGGGCAGAAGCACAAAAATTCACGCCTCAAAAAGACATTCAGAGATTTTACACGAATTTTTACGGTGAAGCACAGAAATCTGTTTTGGGACAACAACTTTCCCAATCATTAGTTCTCTCTCATTAGAGGTTACTCTTGGCACAGAAAGCAAATAAAAAGGATAAGGAGAGGTTATTACAGAGGTAATAACTTCCAAGACTCATCTAAAACTTTTGTGTTATCTCCCAATAAGTACTTTTCTTTAACACCTTTAAGTTAGGCATAAGAAGCAAGAAAAATAATCAAGTGTTCTCAAATCAAGAAGCATTAAGATCAATACCGGAAATATTTTCAACAAGACAAGGTATATCATCCAAATAAGTTCTAGAGGATCCTCTCTCAATGCTCTTAGGTTCACTATTCTCATCAAAAGGGTTTGCAGGAACAATCCAATCAAGATTCTTTTCTATGGCATCATGTATTGCTACTAGTTTAAAGGGTGTTGGTATCTTAGGTTCCTCCCCATTAGGTTCAGTTTTGTTCATCTTTTCTCATGTACCAACAACATCTACACATGATCCTAGCATATTGAAGCGTTCAAAGACTTTCCTAGCTTCCTTGGCAACATCATAGAACTCCTTAAACAAAGTTTCTAGAATAAAATCCCTCTTTTCAGGGTCCTCAATTTCTTTAAGCTTACGAAACATTACTTGCATTAAGGGGTTGAGGTTAACAAACCTAGCTTCTAACATGTGAATTAAAGAAGCTGCAGCAATCTCATAATTTGGAGCAAGTTCTGCAAGGGATCTATCCTCAGTATCTTCATGTTTGCTAACATGATTAAAGAATTCTTCAATATTATCTTTCCCAATTATAGAACCACTACCAATTGAAAGGTCTTTCAGGGTGAATTTGGGGATCAACATGGTGAGCTAAGGAAGGGGTGAAAAAGGAGACTTAATTTTTTTGTGTTTTTGGTAAAGAAAGCAAACTAGTAAAACTAATTTTTGTGTGTTTTTTATAACAAAACAAGCAAACAAAACAAAAAGAAACTAAGCAAAACAAAAATAACAAATTAAAGAGATTGGTTATGAGGGACTCCCCTTGTAAAGATGTCCTTGACTCCCCGGCAACGGCGCCAGAAAAATGCTATTTTGATGGCGTATGGTTGACGTGGGAGTTTCTTCTTCTTCGATCCTCGGCAACGGCGCCAGCAAAATGCTTGATGGCTCAATGCACGGCGCCAGAAAAGTGCTGGTGCATGGTTGATGTAGAGCTCGTTGGGAACCCCAAGAGGAAGGTATGATGAGGACAGCAGCAAGTTTCCCTCAGTTATGAAACCAGGGTTTAATCGAACCAGTAGGAGCAAGGAAACACCCCAAAGGTGTTGCTAGCTGAGCCTTGGCAGGGCGCACTACCGGTGCTAGTAGCAACGTGGAGACCTGCACAACACAACAACAGAACTTTGTCCCCAACTTGCGATGAGGTTGTCAATCTCACCGTGTTTTGCGGAAAACAAAGGATTAAACGTATCGAATGGAAAGAAGAAAAAGTTTGCAGAAAGTAAACACAAAGCAGTAAACAGTTTGTAGATTGTATGTAAAGAAAAGGACTGGGATCCATAGTTCACTAGAGGTGGCTCTCCTTAAGATAGATAACATGCTGGGTGAACAAATTACAGCGGGGCAATTGACAAACATCGAGAAAGCAATACATGCATATACTAATCATCTTGACTCCTTTGGAACTTGATTGGGCATTACAACATTATACATAGATCACCATCGAACTACATCTATGACTAATAATCCACCTTCAAGTTATCATCCGAACCCCCTCCAGTATTAAGTTGCAAGCAATAGATTATTGCTTTACGAACTGCGTGTAAAGTAAACAATACGATTGTTCTATGAACAAAGGATTGCTGGTTTCTCCCTAGTAGCAACAGCACATATAGTACCTTAGAGATTTCTGTCACTTCCCCAGATTACCAGAGGCATGAACCCACTATCGAGCATAAATACTAACTCTTGGAGTTGCTAGCATCTACTTGGCCAAGATAGCTACTAACAACGGAAAGCATGCAAGATCACAAATAACAAAGACATGATAGAATCAATATTCAGTCTGAAATAGCATCTCAATATCCATCAGATCCCCGCAAACACAACATGTAGAATTCCAAATAGATGATATTGATCATGAATGGAGCTCACAAGATCTAGACATGAAAGCACAAAGCAGGAGAACCAGCCATCTAGCTACTACATGGATCCGTAGTCCAAGGATGAACTACTCACGCAACACTCCGGAGGCTTGCATGGTGATGAAGAAGGCCTCCAGGGTGAATTCCCCTCTCCAGCAGGGTGTGGGGAAGAGCTTCAGATCCCTCCCGATCTAGGGATGGAGATGACGGCGGCTACAAACTCTTTCGTGGATTTTTGATCGGGCACTTAGGGTTTTCGTCCCGAGGGCAACTTATAGTCGGAAGGGGAGGCCGAGGGGGTGCCGGAGGCGGCCACACCACCCCCTGGCGCGGGCGAGGCTGGGTCGCGTGGCCAGGTGGTGTGGTGGCCCCTGGCCCATCTCCGCCTCGTATTCTGGCATCTGATGACTTCCGGAAAAATATGCACTTTGGCTTTTGTCCCGTCCAATTCCGAGAATATTCATTTTCTGACTTTCCTGGAACCAAAAACAGCAGAAAACAGGCAGCTGGCACTGTGGCTCTCGTTAATAGGTTAGTCCAAGAAATCATATGAAAAGTACTCCAAAGTATGGACAAAACACAATAAAGTGGATAAAAACCAAGCATGGAACATCAAAAATTATAGATACATTTGCAATGTATCAAGGGGCCAGGGGCTGGCCACACCCCCCAGGCGCGGGTCCCCCCAGGCCGTGCCAGGGCATGGTGTGGGCCCCTCCAGCACCCCCTCGGTCTCCCCTCTCGCCTATAAGAGCCTGCCGATGTGTAAACCCTAAATCGTCAAGCGTCCAGCCACGAAAAGTTTCGTAGCGCTGCCGCCACCGAAGGGGAGATTCGGGGGACAGAAATTCTCTGTTCCGGCACCCTGCCGGGACGGGGAAGTGCCCCTGAGCCATCTCCATCGATCTCCACCACCATCTCCATCATCGTTGCTGATTCCCATGATGAGGAGGGAGTAGTTCTCTCTCGAGGCTAAGGGTTCTACCGGTAGCTATGTGTTCATCTCTCTCTATGCATGATCATATTGTGATCATGAGTTTTGTAATCAAGTAGATCAACCTTGCTACTCAAGTGCTTTATTAGATCTCTGCTCTCCCCATGTGTGTGAAAGTGACAGCGTGCACACCATGGTGGCAGTTAGGCTAGAGATTACTATGGCGCCCCGCAAAAACCACTACTAGAAAATCGCTGTGTTTTTGTGCATTGCATCATTATGACCGTATGCTCATGTCATCATGCCGCATTGCATTTGAGCATCGTCATCATCGTGCATGGTTTTGTCTAAAACTATTTTCGAAACGCCTAGTTTTGTTTTTCTAAATTATTCCCGTATTTATTCAAATTAAAACCCCGGGCCTCCGGATTATTTTGGTTTGTCTAAAAATGGATTGCCAAAGCCTCGTTCTAAATAAATAAAATATTTATAATATTTTTAGGAGGCAGCCCGCCAGGCCCGAAAGCCCGGTCGGCCACCTCCACGCCCTAAAATAAAACCTAAGCTAAATCCCAAACCCTTTTTCTACCAAATACCCTACCCCTAATCCTACCCAGCCCCCCTCCACCTCACCCCGGCCACTCACAGCCCACCACCTCACCGCACCCCTCCACATCATCACTCCCTACCAACCCCCCTCCCCACACACACACACCACACAACAGCACGCACCCAGCCAAACTCCACCCCTCCACCTCACTCACCAATCGTAGCCCCACCCCTAGCCCACCTCCCGCCAGACCACTCCCCACCAACCGCCAGGGAGAGAGCCCCTCCTCCTCCCGACAAGCTCCCGTCGCCCAGCCCCACACCACCTCGGGTCTTCACCTGGTTCCCACCGCGCCACCACCGGCGCGTCGGGATTCCCCCCTGCCGCCTCCCGTCCTTGGCCCACCCCGCTCCTCGAGGCCATCTCCCGCTCCTGCCCCCGCCGCTGCGTCTCTCCCTCCCGCTCGCCGCCCCACCGGCGCACGCGTGGCCTCGTCGTCCCCATCCTCTCCCTCTCTCCAGGCCGTCGTCCTCTCCTCCGCCGCCCTCCTCTCTTCGGGTCCCTCGGCCCAGCAGCGCCCCTCCTCGGCTCCGCCACCTCTCCGGCACCGCACCCTCCTTGGCTCTGCCACCTCTCCGGCAGCGTCCCCTCCCCCCCCCCCCGCGGGCCCACCTTCCCCTACCTCTGCAACCTGCTGCTCCTGTCCGCCCCGGCTCCGGTGCCAAACCTCCACTCCGACCGCCGCCCGTGGGCCTGCCTCACCGGAGCCCGGTGCCACGCTGGCCGACCCCGACCTCGAGCTCCCCATGGGCCCTCTGCTGTGCGGATCCGCCCTGTGCCTCCCTGCCCGGTGATCCTCCTGCCTGGTGCTCTCTAAAGAGCCACCACCACCCTCGCCCGCAAGCTCATCTCGGCCCGGCCGCCTCACGGGATTCCTCCCGTGTCACCCGCGGCAGCTCTGCTCCTGCCACACGCTACAAGCAGAGCACAGTGTCTTTCTATCAGGTGTTTCACAAAATCGCTTTAGGACTTTTGATGTCTTTGATTCGACGGCGGTCAGCAGTTCTCCCATTTTGCCAAATCTGGTGTCGTTTCGTTGCGCTCCACCGTGTCGGCAAGATCTTCCGCAGACGAACGTCATGACCCAAGTTCGCCATCGAGGACAAGATGTCCGAGAGTGGAGACCGCAGCCCCCGGGACCCGAAGATCGACCACACGGCACGCCGAGATCTGCTACACGAACCCGAGGACCACCAAGATCTCCGATCGGAATCCGAGGATGCCGAGACCCTGGACGACATGTTCTCCTTCCGGAAGCTTTGACGCCGGCGTGACAAGATCTTCTCCCCGAAGCCGGATCCGAAGACCCTAAACCCCGAAGTCCGAAGAACGAGACCGAACCCTGGCGCGCCAAGTTCTCCGACCCCGAGGATCGATCCATCGGATGCGACAAGACCTCCTTCCCGGATGCGATGCCCGAGAACCCGCACGCCAAGACCGACCCGATACGCAGACCCGACAAGATCTTCGTGACGACACGATCGACACCGACCAGGGCGAGTCCGATGCGCCCCCTGACGCCAAACCAAGTCCTTCTTCCCGAAATGCCAAGCTCTCCTTCCGTGGTCCGATACCGATCCCCGTCGAACCCTGAGACCGAACCCCCGAACTCCCGGAACCAAGATCTTCCAAACCCAGATGTGTGATCCTAAGCCCCTATTTTTATAATATGACATTATCAACTGTCGCATAATTAATTCTTCATGCATGCATGGCTGTCTGTGGTTTGGGGGCATTATGCCGATTCACCTCATAATTAAATATGGAGTGTTTATGCGGGATATCTTTGTCTTATTCCAGACTCCATTTAAATTGGTGTAGCGAACCGTTGCCATGTTTCACCCTGTTAATACAACATTTAAATTGGGGGGGGGGTTCTAAACAACTTGAACCATATAATCATTTGTCGGGACCCTGGTTCCGCTTAATATTGCCTAATTGCACTGCATCTGCATCATATCATAATCATGCCGGATCTTCTGCCGTAGTATTAAATATTGCATCCGGTGTTTCTTCTAGTATTTTCTTCTTCGCGGATTAGGCCGATGAGTTGATGCGAGTATCAACAAGTTCTCCGGCTATGATCCGTCGGCAGTGTTTTCCAGGCGAGCATCTCTTCCCCTTCTACCTATTTTGCATTTATAGTCTTTATTTCCTCCTGTTGATCTATTGCTATCCGTGTCGCGATGCTTTAGTTTCTGTGCACCAGTTATACCCCGTGCAGCCTCTATATTGCCTTGGACACCTCCTATTACCTGTGTTTGGTAGATACCGGGCCTTGCGAGTCGTAGTTGCTTGCTCATGTGCGATCTCGTGTTGTCGAGTACCACAGTTGTTGGAATGCTGGCAGATGTTTATGGTGGAGATGCTTAATGGTGGAGATGATCATGACTTTAAAGACAACTATTAAATTGCTACATATAACTAATGAAAGAGGCACCGGTGGGCAATATATGCTATTTGGTTTTTATGCCCACTTGTGTCCCGTAGGCCCCGAGTACTTGATACCTGTTCCTTGATTTTTCGCACTATCCACATCCGGGAGGCCGTGGACCCCCCCGAGCCAGAGCTTGATTCATTTCTATTTCTTGGGGCCATAAACTAGTTTGGGGCTTTATTACTATCATGTACTTAAGCCATGCTTTACTGATTTATTTAAGATTGTGCGTGGAGCACCTGTACTGTTTAGGATTGCGGAGTGTTTTCGCGGTATCGACAAGCCCAGTCACACTTTCGGGTTCCCAGTCGTTTACAGCCATTGGCGCAAACCTTGGGTCCGTCTCGGAGCCAGCCAACTTTGTTGCGGGTAGCTTAATGGGGTGGCCCCCTGAAATATTTATGAATCCTGTGATTGCTTTGTCGTGAAAGCCTTGTTGGGTTTTGAGTTGGTTTTTCCGAGGTTGATCGAGTGTGTGTTGCTATTTGTGCACCCCTGCAGGGTAAAACTTTTTGAAAGCCGTGTCCGCGGTTATGGACGACTTGGAGCACAGTATCTTGATCATAGACAAGCATAACTAAAGTAGTGCTATAAATTTGACTTGATATGTGACTAGTAATCAGATTCAAATACAACGGAATGTAAATTAAAAATGCCAACAACTGGTGGAGCTGTGGTGATCTGTGTCATACTATACCTGCCTAGTAAGTATTGCAACTCCAATGGAATGTGATAAAAGTGCCAACAACTGCTGGGTTTTGGGATTCCTCAGGATAATTATATCTGACTAGTAAATGTTCCAACTACAACTGAATGTTAACTAATAATGCCCACTACTTATGCTATCAGGATGACTCATGCTATATATCTGGCTAGTAAATGCTGCAACTTTAATGGAATGAATAAAACTGCCAACTGTGTGAGTTCCTCGATTTAAATTCCTTGTTTGGGCTCGAGGGGGAATACCAGGATGGGTATGTTTGGTGTTAGTATCAGGTTGGATTCGAATAGGTCTTTCTTACCCCTCTCTAATAGCCGACAGATGTATCGAGTCTCTATAGGTTGTTTAGTGCTGCTGCGCTGCCGCTTCAGTCCACCATACCTATGTAGGCGAGAGCCGCCGAATTCTAGCCTCGCCGTGTACTGGCCTCAGTACTGACGCTCCTCTTTTTCCTTTGCCCTTTGTCGGCACCCCTTTTGTTTTAGCAGGTTTGAGATCGACGTCGTTAGCAGGGTTACCCTTCCGGCTTGGCCTGGGCAGGGTTATGGACGCCATTGGTTATTCTTCAGGGCTCTTAGCCCCATTTGCATCTTGTCCGTAGTCGGACGCTCTATCGTTTTCAAGGTGATTTGGATCTTTGTATTGTATATCTGTATTCTTGACTCGTTGAGTCGCTGTTGTATATATATATATATCTGTTCTGTGGGTCCCATCGAGGACTGTTGTGTATGGGTGTTACTTCGTTGTCCACCCGCACGAAAGTGCCTGGTGGGCGTCCTTGAATCGTTTCTATGCGGGTTCGGCGGAAAAGGGCTGAAACTTGCATAGGGCCGATTTGAGGGTGTTACAATTACAAATACTTGTTATGACTTATATTTGGAGTTGGATGTCTTTATGAAATTGTGGTGTTTGTTGGAACCATCTAGTGCTCAAGGTGACAGTGTGGGGTTATCTAGATGGGAAAGATGAACTTTGAGGTGTGTTGTTATAGCCCTACCATCGACTAGAGTGTTCAACCGGAGAGTAGTTAAGAGTAGTATCATAAAGAGAAGATATTTATATGAGAGTGTTCACTACTGAAAGTATGATCCCTAGGCCTTGTTTCTTAGCATTGAAACACCGTTTGCTACTACAGCTGTTACATGTTTGCTTGCTTCCATCTTTATTTCAATTTGCCTTTAGTCTCTTCCACGCCATCAAGCTGTTTTCTAGCACCGTTATCTTATATCCATACCACTTGTATTTCACTATCTCTTCGCCGAACTAGTGCACCTATACACCTGACAAGTGTATTGGGTGTGTTGGGGACACAAGAGACTTCTTGTATCTTGATTGCAGGGTTGATTGAGAGGGATACCTTTGACCACTTCCTCCCTGAGTTCGATAAACCTTGGGTGATACACTTAAGGGAAATCTTGCTGCTGTTCTATAAAGCTCTACACTTAGAGGCCCAACAACTGTCTACAAGAATAGAAGTGCGTAGACATCACGCCTCATTCCCTACTTCCTACGGCTCTTCCTCCCCTTCTTCATTATCAGACCACATCGCTTCATCATTTACACTTATCCATCGTGTGAAACCACTCATGAAGCCACTTAGGATCAAGTGAGATTGTATAGTGCCTCAGGTGGGTTCGAACAAAACCTAGTCTTCACATTTTGCACATGGACCTGATAAGTTGCGACCATGGTGAAGCATATATTCCACCGCGTTCCTAAAATGTTTAGATACCTTTTGCCCAATCTCTGGATCCATGCTAAATTGCAAGATCGATCGATGAATTCCCTAAAAGATCGATCGATGAAAGTTATCAACATTTTAATACATTGGAAAATCATAATAATTCCTTGCAAAAGAAACACATATATACATGCGCGAAATGGTTTGCGAGAAAAACACACACAATATCGCAGACCACCGGTCGGCCGTATGTACCACCAATACATATATCAAGATCATGATCACATGCATGCATAGATATATTTTAGCTCAATCTACCACAATAACAATTAAGGTGGTTCACATACCCCAAGAGTACACGAGAATGAAGCCGGCACATGGATCGAGCGGGACGTCGATCGAGCATGTGGAGAGATACTTAATGCATATGTGGAGGAGCGGAAAGCTAGATTTTAGGGAAATGAGAGGCTAATTAAGTGGTAGGATCTAGTACAAATGTGAGAGTGTGTATGAGAGAGCAGAGAACCAAATGGGGGAGAGAAGGAAAGTGAGGAGGAAGAAAAGAGGTATGTGGGGAGTGGACATGGAAATATTGGTCTGCGACTAATTATTTACGTGGAAAATAATACAACACGCCAATTAGTGGTTTGTGGTTTATTTGGAACACCACTAGCAAGAGGGTCCACCAACGCCCCAGGATCATTTATAGCTGACGCGCAAGATTTTTTGACGCGCCAGTAACTAATGGTGTGTGGTTTATTCGATACGTCACTAGCATTTTCTACTGGCTCGACTGGTGAGTCACACTTACTGGTGGCTTCTCTTCTTTGGCGTGCAAAACATCGACACACCACCAGCAGTAAAACTCGTGGCATGTGCTTTCCTGGCAGGCCCGGGCCAGCGGGAGTGCACTCGGTGCACCCGCACAGGGCCCATAAATTCTAGGGGGGGCAAATTTTTGTATAGTTCTTTTTATGTATGCAGCAGAAAAAAAGAACCTTTCTTTGCTAAAATTTTGGCACATGACTGTACTTGCCTTACCTGGCCACCTAGGCCTTAGATTTTGATCGAGAGAGCTGATCGATCATGTCGATCTTAAGGATTAACCCTCAAGGCTAGAGCCCTTAGCCCCCAACATGAAGCACGCGACGCGAGTGGCCAGCGTGAAGACTCGCGACTTGGGATTTTGGGAATTGATCGCGTGCGACGCCAGCTTCGCTGTTAGTTTGTTTCTCCTTTGATTTTCCAGTCAAAATCTCACCTGATTGCAAAAAACTGATTTTGTGGATTGAATCTATCAATCAACGGGTGTGTTCATCCATGATGTTAAAATGTGCTATAGGTGTTTTCTTTTCGTGTCTTTGATGTACTGCCCTAAGTCTAATTGTTCTAAACTGTTTTTCAATCCTAATTCTCAAATTCGTTTAATTGTGTTGTACTACTGTTTATATCTTTTGCAGAAGTCAACATGGGAAAGCATCAATCCAGTTTTCAAAAGCGTAAGAGGAAAGAGAGTGAAGAAGATTGATAATAAAGATATTATTGAAGATTTTATTTCGAAGAACACTCAAACACTATTGTTGTTTAAATAAACATGATGCAACGATGCGTTTAATAGGTATGCTTCTTAATATCCAATTGCTATGTAAGATACTCTGGTATATATACATTATAATTGTTGAATAGTCAGATTGTTTAGTGTTATAGGCCACATTTTAGAGTTTCGCATAGGGCCCCTGATTTTGCCGGACCTGCCCTGTTTCCTGGGAACATCATTGGTAAAGTGCCACCTATGCAAATCTCTACTAGTGAAAGATTGTTGTTGCAAAATGAGGTTATCATAAATGGTTTCCCAACCAACAAACCAAGGAGAACTCCATATAGAACTATTTTCTTAATCAACTTGATATAAAAGATGCTTACATTAGAGAAGGTTTTACCTTTAGAATTGCAGACCAGAAGGACTTTTGGCTTATTTGGCTTGGATATCTTGATTAAAGTTACATGGTGGTACTTAGCCTTGCGAATCTACACTAGCTAGCTATGTGGTTCCTTCGCCAATCTCCATGTTGTCGATAGGATGAGGCCTTGGTTGATTGCCTGCAAATTTCTGATACCAAGGCTACCAATATTTTTTCAGTGCAAAAATACACCCATGCCCATAAGAAAATACTTCTAATTGTTTGAACATCTTGAACACTTGTCCACCAAAATTTTCTAATAATTGTTATGAGTTATGCTAGGAATATTTTTGAGAAAAGAATGTTGGACATATAATATACAGGTATGGATGAGAAAACAGATTATATTAAAGTTAATCTAGCTGCGTGCGAAAGACAATTACTTTGTAACTTGAGAGCTTGCATTTGAATTTATCACTAACAAATGCATAAGAAGCCAATATATCTTTGGAGGGCAATATGATAGGATGGCAAAGTTGAGTTACAGAACCGTCAATATCTAAGGCTAGAATGATAATTTTGATATCTTCTTTAACCTGCAAGGTAACATTTTTGCTGAAAAGAATACCAGATTTGATCAAGTTTGGTGCTTGTCCTGAGTCGTCTCAAAAATGATTAAGAATTTAAGATATATATTGATCTTATCTCACGTTAGCTTTGCCACAAATAATAAGGTCATCCGGAAGAATTTGAGATATAGGAGGGAAATTTTGTCCAAGTGAAATTGAGATGATTATCGTGCACGACATCCTAAAGTGCGAGAGATAGTTCATTCACTCCAAAAACAACAAGATAGAACGATAAAGTACATAGTTGTCTAATGCCTCTAGTACTATTGAATTTTGCAAAATAGTCCATTAATGATCACCAAGAAAGTCGGCGAGGAAATGCAAGCATGCACAAGATTAATAAAAAATACCATGAATCCCTTTATGAGTAAGCGTCAAGACTATGAAATGTAATTATATCCTATCAAAAGTTGTGACAAGATAAAATTTTATCATGAAATCAATGCTTTTCCAAGAAGTGAGAAAGAAAGAATGGGAAATTTCTTGAGCAACAATTATTTTATTTTCTAATGAGCTTACTTTAAATAAAAGCTTGTTGAGAGGGATGAATGTAGTCAGGAAGATGCTCTTTTAGTCTATTTTCTAAGGGTTTTGCAGTGATTTTGTAAACTACATTGCACAAGCTGATGGGTCTAAAGTCTGAAGGTAGATGAGAAGCAAGTTTCTTAGAAATAAGCACAATTTGAGTATCATAAAGATTAGGTGATCATCCACTAGAAGTGTAGAAGTTTCTTACGACACTTGTTATATCATATCCAATCCCCCAAGCCATAAAATCCAACACCGAAAACATCGGGTCCTAGTGGAGCTTTTTTTCTCATCACTTTGAGTATTCCCCAAACATTCTGTTTGTTGGGCCCTAATTTGGTGAAGTCTTTACTATCTTTTGGTCGTCTTGTATTCAAGTTGGGTATGTCATTTTTACTAACCAAAGAAAGTAAAATGGACATGAAGTAACGAAGACATTTCATCGCAATATCATCTAGATCATACAAATCATTTCCATGAGCATTCCTAATAGATATAATATGATTTCGATGCTTTTTCTTTTGAATGGCATTATCAAAGAAAGCGGTATTCATGTCACCTTGAGAAGCCCAATGTTTGTTTGCATGCTGCCGATAATATTCAGTGAGTTTGGTCAAATTTTACTCATATTGGGGAATAAGGCTTACCTCGAGATTGTGATGGTGTATAGGCTTCATTGGTATTTCATTGATTTGATGTTATATACAGTCAAGTTGTTGTTTGATAGATTTTTTAATCTTGCACCATCTCTTCAATGTTCCTACAAGGTTAGTTGTTTTGGCATGGAAGGGTTTGTTAATAGAAGCATTCCAAGCATTTTATTGCAAAACTCTCAAAATCTTCTTCCTATATCCACCAATTTTCAAATTTGAATTGAAGTTTAGGTCTATGGAAAGTAGATTAAGTTGAGATTATAATAGGATCATGGTCACTAAGGATGATATGTAAATTCAAAACATTAGTATTAGGAAAAAGATTGTACCATTTAGCATTTGTAAGACAATTATCAAGCCTTTCAAAGGTAGGAGTAGAATAAAAACATGTGTTCGTCCACGTATAAGTCGAAACACTAAAAACCTAAATCAAATATACCACATTGCTTCACATAGGAACCGAAAGAGTGGTACAAAATTTTATTAACATCGATAGAGATTGTGTCCAAAACTTTATTAACATCGATAGAGATTGTGTCCATATCACACATAAACTTCATTCAAGTCTCCAAAATATACTACCGACTTGCCAAAAATTTCATGAACAAAACTAGAAACATGATCACATATCATCCTAGTGTGACAATGATGGGATATCCATAGATACAAGCCAACAAAAAATCAACATTAGTAGCTTTATCTAAAACTATGCCTAAAATTATGTGATCGTTGGAGAACTTGATGGAGACACGAACTTCATCTGACCAAAGAATCCCGAGCCCACCAAACCTACCATTGGATGGAACTACAAAGCTATCAGTATCATTAAGATGAGAGTTTAGTTGAGTAGAATTGTATCGAAAGGTATGAGTTTTGGATACAAAAGTTACTTGTGCATGCTAGAATTCATGAACTTGGCTACGTACTCCATTCTATTAGAACGACCAAGGTCCTTGCCCACACCTTGGCAATTCCAGCCAACTAGCTTTAAGATGCCTATAGAGCCTTTGCGGATGGTTCCTATGTGCAGTTGCATTGCATACTATCAACCATACCTTCTTTGAGTCAATCTTCTAGAAGCACCATCATGTTGCGACTAAGAAGGGTGACATGGGAGATGAGCGGACACGGGTCGCTAGTCTCTTCCTCTGGTTGACCTGCTAGGAGTAGGCAATCTAACAACCGATGTAGTTGTCCGTAAGCTTGCTCGTAGGTGTGAAGGCTATAGGAAGCAGAGGAAATTTGTACCTCCCAAACAATCAAACTTGTAATATCCAACGAAAGGGGATGGAAGAGTTGGTGTTGTAGTGGATCTGGATTCTAGATCGAGCTAGGGGAATGCCGCACATCAAGGGGCAGTCCAGCAATGGTGGCAGCAGCAAAGGAAGCAGCGGTGGGGCACTAGCTTTCTAGCTTTTTCCTCAAACATGAGTTGCAGGTTTGATAGAAGAGAAGTTTAGGATCAAGAGAAATTGAGTTGGATTTGAGAAAGATTAGAGGAATCTAGGCAAATCGATAAGAAATAGGAAAGGTGATTAGAACAGCATCACGCTAGTTGCCGACAAATCGCCAAGGTCGCCGGAGAGGGCAAAGACAAAAACAAAACCGTCCACTAATAAATCAAGGACAATTATTAGTTGGTTACAAGGTATATGCCCACTTTTACATATAAGCTCCAATTATAAGTATTTAATTTATCCAAGTAATATCCTCCCCGGTAATTAAGGTGTGATACATTTTAGCCTATAAATATTTTCATCTTTGAACATTTATAATTATTATGTGCATTGGGCTTAGCTCTTCCATATACATTTGAAATAAGATATGAATATATGCTTTGAAAGCTTTGGTTTGTGGAGATGAGATCGAACGCCATACTAGCTATGTACTTTGCTTTGTGCTCATATAGCCATTCATATATAGACAAATGCAAGTCTACCGTTGCATGGGATATTTCGTCTATGTCCCACCTTCTCTCTCCTTGTCTTTTTACAGATTTTGTGTGTTAGATTCTCTCTACTTCCATACTATTACATCTAGTATCAAGCTTAAAACTTCTATATCTTTTGAAGCAGAAGTTTAATATATGATCCATTTGAATATTTGAGTTCCTACTGAAGGGATCTTAAAAATAAGATCAATATTGGATTTTGTTTTCACAATTTTTGAAAGGCAACTTTGGAGACTTAGTGAAAATTTTATTTGAAACAATTTATTTCACTTTGTTTCAAATTTGTTTCATAACGGTTAGAAAATGTTAGGCAACTGTCTTCAAGTTCAATTTTGGGACACATCTTTTTGTATCTAGTTTTATTGTGCATCATTATGTTTGAATATGTTCAAAATTTCAATTTTCTCGAAACAAACCATTTTTGATCTTGTTTAAAAGATATCATCGCAAGAAATGCGTAGTTTCAAACGGATTGTTAATACAATATAAATCGTGATAAATGTGGATCTTTTAAATCTAGCACTAGAAATTAAATTCATGTACTAAATAATGATAGAGTAGTAGTGTGGGGTAAGGTCATGCAAAGATTTCATTGATGTGCTAATCTCAAAACAGACACAGCACGCTCAACCATGGATACGTGCAGGAAGTTCCACACAGCACTCTACATGTGTACACTAAAAATACAGTTACTACGATACAACCTTTGTGGGGGTGTGCTATAGAGTTAATATAGAATGTTTTATTTTTTGAGATGCATTTACACACTCTTGGTCTTTAAACATGTTTACAACCACGGTCACGAAGAAAGCATGCATGAGGACAGTCGCCACAGGATACTAAGCTCACATAAGAAGCAAAAAACTAAGACTAAAAGGACCAAACTTCTACCGCTAGATCCACGTCGGCTCGCGCGCTTCGTCCAATGCTGAGCATATACGCAGCACATACAAAGAAGAGACATAATCATTTAGCATGCACGTGCTCTGATCTATGGTAAAATAACACTACTGTGTACGTAGGAGAGTCGTTAGCGGTTGCATGGATGTTTACCTGGCTGCATAGGCTGATATGGCTTGAGGGGCTGCACATCTGGCGGAGCTTGCCATCCCCGGCGGGGAGGAGCGCGGCACCTGTGACTAGGTGGTGGCGGTGAAAAAAATGGAGATGACAACGGAGTCAGGTTATTTGTGACAAGCAGCCTTGCCGCACGGTAGGGAGAACGGCGGCTAGAAGCTGCAGCGAAGGTAGATTACGCGTGTCTGCGCTTCCGCGGTGGCGACAGTGAAGGTGGCTTGAGGTTTACACAGCAGGTTATTTGTGGCATTCATCCTTGCCGCACCGTAGGTAGTTCGGGGACCGCGGCGGCTTCCAACATCTCCCTTGGTATCTTGGACCAGACAATCGTAGCTAGGTGGAGACTGTGCATGGTTAGCTTTAGCAGCTGAGATTTTGACCTCTTGGCAATGCAGTAATTATACTGTCCATGGTGGTCAGTGGGCCTATTGACATGGGCTGTTTTCTGAAATAGAAGATAAGATGGGATTTTGTTTCATTTTTCATGTTCTCTTTGCTAGCAAAAGCCCATGTTTGGCGTGAACTGATCATCCTTAAGCATCTGTTATTATATTTGGATGTAAAACGGATGAGAAATATTTTGGACCTTCACACACAGGTCTCTCCTAGTCCTATGTACACTTGGTCATATGCTAATTACACCTCAATTTGTTGTTAATTCAGAAACCATACAATTTTCTTTACCAATAGTGCCTCTCTGATCAACACAGCTAAAACACTACCGCAGAACTTATTTTGACAAGCGACTTTTTGCTCTCATGTATGACATTCATACAACATTTAACTGATCAGTAAATAGTATAAGACTAGGGCATACTGGGCCAACTTTCATCAGTTAACAATTACTCAAATGTTGTATCAAAGTCATACATGAGTTCCAAAAAATGGCTTGTCAAAATAATTTTATGTGGTATAGTGTTTTAGTTGTGTTGATCAGAACTACTTGTACAGAGAGTTGTATGATTTCTGAAGTAACAAAAAATTATGTTGTAATTACCATATGGAAAGTATACATAAGACCAGGAGAATCCTGTGCGGGAAGATCCAAAATAAACCTAATCCGTTTCACATCTAAAGATATAACGGATGACTAAGCCTGACTAGCCACACACTAAATTTGGGCTTTTGCATCTATCACAGAAAACGGCCCATGTCAATAAGCACACTGTGGACAGTATAAGTAGGGCATAAACGACAGTCAAAACCTCACCTACTCGCAACCGTGCACGCTGTTCACCTAGCAAGGATTTGCTCAACAACAAAAAAACTGGCTAGGATGGTCCGATCGAAGAAAGAGGTTGCAGCTCCAAGCCGCCGCCGTCCCTACCGTGCGGCAAGAATGAGAGCAAGCAACTGCCCTCCACCTCCACCTCCACCTCCGCCGTCGCCATCGCCATCACCTTTGCCGTCGCCGTCACCATCGCCATCACCTTCGCCGTCGCCGCCGCCGCGGAAGCGGAGACGCACGGAGACTGCGGTCGGTGCAGGTACTAGCCGCGGTACTCCGTACCGTTCGGCAAGGATACGGGCCACGTATAACCTGACGCCGTCGCCATCGCCATCACCTCCACCGTCGCGGCCCAGAGGCAGGCGGCGTCCTCGTTCCCGCCGACGACAGCAAGATCCGTCCGATGAGCAGCCTGCCGAGCCAGAGCAGGCTGTGCAGTCAGGTAAGCATGCATACACCCCCTAACGACTTCTCTGTTACCATAGATCGACGTACGTACAGACTTGACATGCATTCAGTAGTGTTCTTTTACCGTAGATCGACGTACATGCATGCTAAAGTTCTCTCTTCTATGTACGTGTGTTTATGTGCAGCAACCGAAGAAGCTCCGCCGGCGGCCGTGGATCCGGTGGTACCCGGCCCCGTGGTGGAGGCTCCAGCGTCGCCGCCGCCGGCTGTGCCACAGCAAGACGCCCATGGCGGCGCCTACGAGTCCAGCGAGGGTTCGAACTAACCGTCGGCCATTTGAATCGGAAAAGAGCTGGTGGGTTGGCTGCGAGAAGCGGCCGGGGACGTCGACATCGCCGTAGATTGCTCCTTCCTATGGCGCCGCCGACGGCAATGGCGACGGCGAAGCACGCCGGTTCACGTATGGCAGGATGTAACAACAGCTGTTCGTGGATGTGTGTAGCTTATCTTTTTCTTTTTTTAGTTTCTTTCCTAAGTTGAGTCATTTGTTACCGTTGTGGTTGCGTGCATGGCAGGCATTAGCGTCTAATTGTGCAACCATTGCAACTTTCTCTAAAATGAACCGTGTGGAGACTTGGAACTCATATGTCGTGTGTTTTCTACCAATATTCTACACTTTCTTTCTAGCAAATTGACGTTGTACCGTGCGATCTCAGTGTATGCATGAGCCATACGATCGAGTACTACAATAGCGGGAACGTAAGTTCAAAAAAAGAGCCGGGTTCATTTTGTTAAGGAAAATAGTACTTCAAGAATTTCCTTTTCTAAAGATAATAATGGGAACGTAAATTCTTGTGCGTTCAAACAGAGAACAGGCAATAAAGCATTAATCCAGCGCGTGTTGGAATTTCCCTCAAAGCGTTTTTTTGCTAGAACTCGTATGCTTGCTTCATGAGGAAATAACTAAATGTACGACAATTAATTCTACGAAAATTGGAAACAAATTTAACGACAGTAAAACCATGAACTGTCGAGAAGTTTTAAGGTAAGTGTGAGCTAGCAATGCATACTATGCATTCAATGACGACTAAAGGAATTTTGAAATCAAGTAAGCCTGGACCATTTGTGACTTGGACTCGTGGTCTTTGGGCATTTCAATGGGCCAACAAAATAACGGAAGTCATTTACCTACAGTCTACTGTTGGCCTGTAGCCCAAATTGGTTTGCCAAGCATTGGGCTAACCCAGCATATTGTCTACTTTTACCTATTCAGGGATGCAAATACAAAACAAAAAATCATTCAAGATTTTGGTCATAGTTAAGTGGAAAGGTGAGAGAACTAAAAGGAAAAGAATATTGCAAATAAAAATCCCATAATTGAAACTGTGTATGTTGCCTAGCCAAGTTCCAAGCTAAGGCCATGTACAACTATATGACATGAGTTTATCATTGGTCCTACCGCGATAATGCGACGTGGTGGGGGGAGGGAGAATATAGTTTCATCGAAAAGGAGGAACTCACAAAATATAGAAATCATGAAAAAACAAGAATGAAAAGGATAAGGAAGAGGGATTGGATTACTCACGGACCATTGAAGTGGAGTTCCTCTCACTACAACTTTGTTTATGGGTCCAATAATATATGATGATAACCAAGAGATCCACATGGATGGCCGGCTCTGCAACAAATGCAAAAGGTGTTGTCAGTGGTATGAAAAGGGTGTGATGCATGGATGTCTAGATTCAATATCAACATCCCCCGAGTATCGGCACATTGTGCCTCTAGAACAACAAGACCTGATTGGATCTGACTAGATCCAGCCATATGTGTGATATTCAAAATCACGATTGTCATGTGCCATATATGTATGGACGCATCTAGATTCAATCATAAATTTGCCAGATCCAGTCCTATATTACCTTTGAATGGCCAGAATGTTCAAATACGTCAAGATCCAGATGATGATAGGATACATATTCGGCTTCCATGGGACAAGATCCATCTAGACTAAGCTAGTACTACGACGAATCTTGACATATATCTCTACTTTGGTGAGAAAGATTGTTCTAGATCGATCTAGATCTATATGACCACTCCCACAACTTATTCATTCGAGAGTAGATGGCACTGATCAGCACATCCAATCAAGAGTCTGTGCATCGGAAGATGTCATTGGTGCGACGTGTGAGGGGTGATCATCTACGGGAATTGCACGATAAGTAGAAAAATCTGGGATTTTGTCACGGCAAGGATAGAGGATTTGGGGAGGGAGGAGGGGCTATATAAAGGGCTGGGGTGGGCGGGGAGAAGAAAAAGGAAAAGATATTATGGGGGCAAAATGGGAAATAATCTATAGTGTGGGCCATTGTGTATAGCTAGTGTCTTGACGTACAAGAGATACGCGTAATCTTATTATTATTTTCCTTTAAAGAATATGTGCAATATTTCTATAAGATGTTGTGGAAGGAACTACAGCTAGAATGGCAATAGTCGTCTCCACTACTCCCGTTGTACATGAATTTTTTCTTGGCGGTCATATTATCGTGTCATGTTATTTACCCTTAGACCGATTTCAAAGAATAAGTTGAGTGTTACGGCATATCAAAATTCAAGATCGGTGCGTATTTTCATGTTGTGTAGTTGATCTTATGAAGCTTGATGTTATGAATTTAGCAAATTAAAAGTTTTACCATTTAAAACTTGAAGTTCTTCAATTAAAAGATAAAATGCATAGTTCAATATCCTGAAATTCGAAGTTCATACTTACAATACTGAATAAACAAGTCGCACCATTTATATATAGCTCGCTCATTGTATATATCTGCTTGACTGCTTCATTTTTTTCTACTTCAGATATGTGTGTCAGCAGTGTGAGGTACCAATTCTCATGGCATAGCGATCGATGCAAATACGTATACATGTACACCGTGCCATTTGTGCGCGTGTTTTTTGAGTAGTTTTCTTTCAGTCCGATCCCGCACGTGCTTGTCTCGTATTGTAGTAACTAGGTACATGCATGTATGCATGAGTTTGCATACACACATGATTGAAAACAAATGCCTGCAGTAAGCGTACCACTAAACAACTTCAAATAACACTTGAATTCAGTATCACGGAGTCACGGGAGAAATAAGATATCGCTGATGTTGCACGCAGCAGCAACAAACCAACAAGAGTATATATGTACTAGTAGTACGTACATATTACCAGCATGTTTTCTGTAGGCATTGCATCGTCATGTGCACACGATGCATACCGAGAGCCACAAGCGTGAACGTTAATGACGAATATCTGGTTCAACGGATAACTATGAGTATCCCGATAACTTGTAACCATTTTTCCTTATCGCTGTTATTGAAGATTTGAGAAGATCTTTGGGGAATTTAAAATAGACAACCTAAAAGATGAAGATTCACTTAAAGTTTAATTTTTTAAGAGTGAGGTTTACTGTTTAGAAGATTGTGTTGGTGATCCTAGTATTTATGAGGAGATTTTATTTGCAAAATCTTAAAATATGCCTCTTAAGAACTTGGGGATTCCAATAGATAAGAAAAAACTTTTTAATATACATTGGAAGACCACTGAAGACAAGATGGAAAAAATTAGGGGTGTTGTCGAGAAATAACTAGATATATGATCAAGAGTGATACTTATGAATTTATGTTCTGTAATCTTCTACATGATGTCATTCTATAGATTACCTATGACGGTCAGGAAAAACTGTGATGTGTTTTGAGTAACGATGTTGTTGCAAGAATGACTAGAAATTAGGAGATGTCACTTAATGAATTAGGAAACGATGTGTTACCTAAAGAATAGGTGCCTAGGGGTGCCAAATTTTGATATGATGAATATCAGTTTGGCGGTTGGAAAATGAGGACGGGATTTGGCAAAAAAATCTTGCATAAAAATATCTCAAAAAGAGAGATTGTCTCACGCTCAGACGAAACAAGGGATATCTCATGTTTGGGCAGGGTTAATAAAGGTTAACAATTTCTTCTATAATTTATGTGACATAATTGTGATCTTAGCGAATATGACAAGGTTTTGGCAGGATATTGGGCATAAAGAGGAATATCTAGAAAAGAAATTTCCCAGAGTGTTTGATATATCCTTTAATAAAAGTATTATGCATGGTAGACAATATAGTGTAGTCTAGGGGTGATTGTCTAGTATTTAGAAGATTTTTGTAGAGGGAGTTGGTTGATGAGTGGTCCAAGCTTTTGGATATAATTCACAATGTAAATTTAGGATAGGGAGATGATTAGGTTGTTTGGAATTCGGGGGGAAATAATTTACAATGGAATGCTTTGTAAACCAAGACTCTTGCTAAAGTTTTCATACAACTTTGGCGTCTGAAATTTTCTGCCAAAATATTTTTTTCATTATGGCTCGTTATGTGGAGCATATTCTAACAAAATACAATTTCAAATGGAAAGGGTGGTATGAATCTACAAAGTGTATTTTTGCGCCTCTGATAAGAGCACTAATCATTTTTTTCATTGTCGTATTGCTATATTTGTATGGTTTGTTTTATGGTGTGCAATTAATGCTCTGGTGTAACCTAGAAGAATTGTTGAATTGGGGAATTGGGTGCTCAAAATTCAGGGGACTCAGAGGGTAGCAGTGAAAATTTGTCTTGCTTTCCCTTTTTGGTCCTCGTGCAAAACCAAAAATAGAGCATGTTTTGATAATATAATGCCTCATGATTGCTTTGACAAATATGTCATTGGATTGACTATTGGGGTGAACTACATAAACCAAAGGCGCAAAAGGGGTTGCAGCGAAGCACTAAACTTCTGAAGATAGTGGTTCATGATTTCTTTACTCGATCTAAAGGTTGGGCACTAATATGCCAAAGAATCGGCAATGGATAAGTTTTTCCAAGAAGGATTGCATTTGGGCCTTGCTTAGATTTAGGAAGAGGCATGAACTGAGGTGTGTTCTTTGGTTCGATTGCCTGTAATTTTTCTATTTTGTTCATGCTTTGTATTTCTTGTA
The DNA here is from genome assembly GCA_910589775.1 of Avena eriantha. Taxonomy (NCBI): domain Eukaryota; kingdom Viridiplantae; phylum Streptophyta; class Magnoliopsida; order Poales; family Poaceae; genus Avena; species Avena eriantha. The sequence goes on from OU342746.1 coordinate 317,314,317, forward strand.
CATTGTATGTTTTATGTAGTGTACAAAAACCTGTGTAAGAAATTATGTACCAACTTATGCTTGGTTTAGTGAAGTTGGGGGAAGCCCCTTTTATCAAAACAAAACAAAAAAGACTCTAGCCACGGATTGCTACATGCCAACACGCATGTTTTTAAACGGTGGCAAAAAATTGTCTCTTTTTATTAACATAGAAGAAGAGTTTGTTATAGAAACTTAAAAAGGACCAACATGGATGCAAAGAACAAAATCCTACTCTCGATATATCATATGATCAAAAAACATTGCCCGAGCGGTGCTCCACATCCCCCCTTCTTCTTTGATTCTTGCGATGATGATAAAACAGGGAGAGGAAACATTGAAGATGAATCAGACATTTTTTCGTTTTAAATCTCCAAACGAGCATAAGGCGAGACCTCATGGATTTGCGGTGATCGTAGTAATTTCAACCATTTCTCTCCAACGTGATTTGATGGTGCGTCCCATCCCCTAGGATCAAGATTGTGAAGACCAAGCCAAACCATAATTATAATCCAAATGTAGACGGAGGAACGGAAATAAAAAAGGAGGCGAGTCAACACTTCCATAACTTGTTAGGAAAGAGAACATAGTCCACAATTCAGCCTTCCTTGCCATCCTAGCTGATCCACTATTCCAACCCTATTTTTGATTATGAGCCAAGTAAAATGGCAGTTTCGGGAAGCCCAAGCCTTCCAATTGTGGTTCCCATGTGAGGCAAGGTGGAGCCTAAGAATTGGATCTTTTAAGCTAAGGAAGAAGTGTATTCGCCGTTCATGTTAGCTTCAAATAATGAAATCCTCCGTGTCAGGGTCAAGGTTGTCAAGTTCAATTTCTGGCCAAAGGTTGCAACATTGAGAAATGTGATCCGTGGAGAGGCTGGTATAGATGGCAATATGCTTAATCGAGGCATTGTCACAAAGATTCTTTTGAACAGATCAATTCTTTCTCTTGGAGATAGCAAAAATGTTTAGGGTGTTGTCTTTGGGACGTTGTCCCCTCAACCAAGGAGATAGCCAAAAGTTGGTCTCTATGCCATTGCCCATCGTGATGGTGGTGGCAGCATAGAAGATATCTAGTTTTCAGTATCGCATAGATTTTCAAGCCCTACTCAAGCATTATCTCGATCTATCCATTCAAACCAAGTCCAATGCAACCTAAGCGTTGTTGTAAAATTTTGAGTCTTGAGGGTACCGAAGCCTCCCAAGCATTTCGGTCCACATACCACTTCCTAATTGATTATGCACTTTCTCAAGGAGAATTGGCCTTCCCTGCCCTTAAGAACACCGAGCGTGCCTTGATGTGGGTATTGAACATCCCATTCGAGACTCTAAGCGATGTCAAGTGAAGATGGCGAGGGAGCTAATAACTGATTTCACAGAAGTGCTTTGTCCCGTTGTTGTATAATACCAACCCTATGATAGATTGAGCTTTGCCAAAATCTTATCCTCAAGGGGATGAAAGTCCTTGGCTTATAAGATGAAATATGGATAGCGGTAGACACCAAGGTATCTAATTAGGGATGGGGAGTAGACATCGGGGAATCTATGGAAAATATCATTAAGTTCGAGTCCCGAGCGAGCATTTGAGAGGGGATAGAAGATTTCTTCTTGGAAGTTTTCTCAAACATCCCTTAACGCGACCGAAATCCTGAAGAATGGTGGTAAAAAAATTGCACCTCTTTCTTAATAGGAGCAATAAAGACAATGTTGTTGTCGGGATAAATGTAGATGCTGAAGGCCATAAATTTTCCTTCTTAGTCGCCACTACAGCTGGTGGATTTCTATGACAAAGAGCATTGCCCAGAGAGGGCTTCCCTATTGAATCCATGCTTGATGGGTTGCCCAAGGACACCTCGCACACATGGTTTCATCTTTGCTTGATTTTGTTAGTGATTATTCCTTAGAGCATCTCCACCATAATCCCCAATAGGTTGTCCCACAATCCCAATAGATGACCGCTAGTGAGGATCCCAAACATATGTTCGATGTATTGGGGTGGTTGCCTATCAGCTTCTCCCAACCATCCACCCATATTATTTTTGGTTATTTTCACATCAATACAACCATATTTCTATGTAAATGTTACAACTATATTTCTTAATTTTAAAACATATTGGTTGGTTTAACAATAATATAAAAATAGAAATACATATAATTCATACAAAAATTAAACTTAAAATTAAATTTGAGAATTTCTACTAGATCAACATGACTCAAACGGCTTGATTTCCTTCCCACATGTACTCAACTAGATCATCTTGTGGTTGACGATGAACATGTTCGTCAAAAAAATCCTGATGCATGGCGAGAAAGTCATGAAACCTGGTCGGTTCCTAATGCGGCTTGGCCATTGGGCCCTACATCTCATGCGGCTCATCAAACACCTAGACTAGAATCACATTCACTTTCCATGATCATGTTGTTCATGATAATACACATATATTCATTACCTCCAACGTCTATTATTTTGACCATGCAAGATAAGGGTATCGGAAAATATCAAAATGAGCTTGGATCACACAAATAGCCACTCAACATCCTTCCTACAAATCTCTTGTTGCATAGAAAACCAAGTTTTTTCTGACCTACGGGATTGAGAATCGTCTTCATAAATATTGATCATTTTGGATAGATGCCATCAGCTAGGTAGTACACCTTGGTGTATTGGTGGCTATTGATTTCATAGTTGCGCTCTAGAGCTTTGCCTCCAGCAATACTTCCAAACACTAGAGAGCATTGCAGCCACGGCTTATAGTACAACATTGGATGCTCCAACATGACCTTTATACGATCTTTGACAAGTGAATGGACGAATTCTTCAATCCCAATGCATGCAATTCATGCTTCTAAGTATCCTAGAAAATCCTCTCGCTACATCTTACCTTGTGCCTTGAGCCAAGTTATGTCTACTGCATTCAGTGCTCTCATATAGATCGGTCCAAAACCTGCACCACTGCTACACAAAACTTGCACATGGCTTACATCTTTTGTATCTACAATACCTCCATATGCAATACACCTCATAGTAGTAGTGCATTTTTGAATAGAGGAGAACCCAACCATTCCGGTGCAATTTCAATTGGAAGTAGTCGCCCTAATCCCTCATCCCATACATAAGATGCATGGACACATCTTTCTTCATCCTAAAGCACCTATGAAAACCCTCGAACCATGTGTTGGTTAACTTGTGTAGAAAATATTCGTTGTATAGCATTACATGGTCCAGAGTCCTTTGAAGAATCATGTTGATGCTCAACCTAAGCTTTGAACCTCCACGCCGGGGAGGGGCATTTAGCTCCGCTTGCAAAGTTAAAATACAAGTGACATTCTGCAGGTGCTCGACATCATTGACATAGCTATTAGCCTCCTATTGCATCAATTGGTGAATATGAACTCATCATCTCTATCTATAGTCTATGAATATAATAACAAAACATTCAATTTAATTTACCTAAGAAAGAATTTAGAAGAAAAATACCTATTTGAGCAAATGGTCAAACACTTCACATGTGAGGTGGGAGCAAGGTGGTCTTGGCGGTTTGACAAGTTATGTGGTAGGTGAGACGAATTGCGGTGGCGGTTCAAGAAGAGCCAGCTCAGCGAGAAGGGTGGAGCTCAAACGGTCTGTGCTGAGGAGACAACAATGTTGTGTTTGGAGCATCTAACAATGTCATGCAGCGCTTGCGCTACGGAGGAGCAGCGGTAACTCTCAAATGAAGATAATGACGGTGGGTAGGCTTGTGCAAGGTTGCTGGGGCACCTAGTTGGTGATTCAGTTGGGAGGGAGAGGAGATGGACACATGAGAGAGGAGCATGGGAGACGAGTGGCTAGGTCGTTGGCATGTGGTGCCCGCTTGTCGGTATCCTGCGTGGGTAGGAATCTATGAATGTGTCCAACACCCCGAGCCAGCCCCAAAACTTGGGTGCATCCAAGGATCAAGTTGTTGAACATTTTATACTTCATTGGTTTTTTGTATCTAGCGCCCATCGACTAATTGGAAGATGGAGATGTGGGTAGATATGCTCTTTGACTTTAGAGCATGCTAGTCGCGTCCCATAGCCCTCTGAGGGCTATTGGCACGCCAAACACAAAACAACACCCATTCATGGCCCCAAAGGCTCGTTGCATCTTGCGTTGTCCAATATTGTGTCTAACACTCCTAGGCTAACCCCGACCCACGGGGAGCCTTGTGGAAGTATTATACAAAATCGGGAACCGTGTGGGTCAGTCGTACCATAGAATCAGCGAAGCAGCTAGCTTAGATTAATTGAGGCCTCATTGTCTAGTCAATTTTAAATTAAATGACTCGTCCCCACATAGCGGGCATAGAGAAAGGCGTGTCCTGTCCCGTCTTCGCTGTGGTTTCCTGCACGGTAGCGTTAAAGCCTCTGGCTTTAATTCCACAAGACTCTTCGGTTACCTCCAGCATTAAATACGGCCCCGACACCTCTCCTCTTCACACAACCGCCTGCCCTGCATCTCCTCTCCTCTTTGCCTTCTCAACCACCAACACATAGCCATGTCTCACCGCATGGCCACCATTTGGGCCAAACACACGATGCGCCCGCGCAAATGCTTCATGTCACCGGACCCAACTCCTCCCCACTTTGGACGATGACAATGATGAAGAGGAAGGGCATTCTGCACATTAACACGCAAATGGTGAAGATACCCACCAGGCACGCAAAGCAGCGGAGGAAGCGAGGGTGTGCAGGTGGCGCGCACAAACAATGGTGGTGGCGTACCAATCCATGTTAGAAGCCAGAGGGGAGAGGCATGCCAAGAAGAAGGCCACGCATGAAGCGAAGTAAGGTGAGCGTGGTCCCTTTGAGATTAGATTAGGTTTAATTTAAGTTAACTTTCATTGTAACTTGTAAAATATCTTCCAAACGTAAGTGAAATTTAAAGTTTACCGTTTGATCTCAAATTCATTTTTCTTAGAAAAATACTATTGGGGTCGTGGCTAGGGAAAGGCACCCCACACAAGCTATTTGTGTCGGCGCTCCCTACACCCGATCTGGCCCTCTAGCCATCAGAGGGGCGCTTGCTCTGCGTCCCCTTTGTCCGTGTTCTTTCTCAGAAATAATCGAGGGGATTGTCTGCACATTCGGTGCGTGTTCTTCCTCGCGATCACTAGGCAAAGCCAAACTAATATTGGTAACATGTGCCCATATCGGTCCTCGTGCGTGTGAGCACTGAGAAGACACTTTTAGATTTATATGGGCTGCGGCCCATGTAGGCAGCCCATCTAGTCAAATAAATCATGAAATCTCAAGGTCCATCTACTATGGCAGCTTGGGAGATCTGTGGGAGACAAAGTTTAGTCCCACATTGCTAGTTGGGAGAGAGTTGGACCAGCTTATAAGGTGAGCTGTTTCACTCCAACTAAGTGAGTGAGAAGAGAAGGAGTCCACGCGCACTCCTCCTCCTCCGCCGCCCGCCTCGCCTCGCTCGCACGCGCGTCGCGTTTCGTGAATCGAGTTCGAGTTACAAACTAGTTTTGTGGAAGACTAAATTTTTACTTGGTGCACCAACTGTTGGGTACGTGTCAACATTCGTGTGCATGTTTGACGCGTGTCCTTGTCTTCCACTGCGTGGCGACTTGGTCGGCTCACCTCCTAGGCTATAGAGAGAGACAGACAGATCTAGACGCATCCAGTTTTTTTCTCAGTCTCTCTCGCTGTGTGTTCCTCTGGCTGCGCTGCTCTCTAGGCTTTCCCATCCCGGCGGCTGCGTGCACTACTGTCCGGGAGAGCAGGCCTCCGAAACCCCGTCCGTTGAGATCCTACACTGGGAGACGGGCGATAAGGTTTTTGGGGAGCATCTCGGCGCGACTGCTCGCCTCTAATCATGTGTTCTTTTTCAGCAACCGACGACCTCATCAGCACCATGGGCAACAACAACAATGACCAAGGTGCTGCTGCGGTGACGACCTTCCCGGTCAACATGTACGCGTTATTCTTCTCTTTGTATGCACTAGTTCTTGCTAGATTTTCAGATCTACTAGATGTGGTTGTTTGGCTGCATGTGTTTAGATCTGCTAGTGCTTACATAATGTTGATTTCGGTAATTAATCTCATGGGGAAATTGCCTAATATTCCAACAATCCAAAAACCTAATTTATTTAGGCAATTTTCGTCATCTGCCTTTGCTGCTTCGCTGAAACCGACCCCTTTTACGGGTGCTAATTTTAAGAGATGCCAAGGGAAAACCCTCTTGTGGCTCACTGCTATGGGCATAGAAAAAGTTCCCAGAGGTCTGCTTACTCTCGAGGAAGAGAGAGCATTCAGGGAGGTGATGACCCACAAGTATAGGGGGTGTATCGCACTATTTTTGGGGGAAGTGAAACCCAATTTATTGATTCGACACAAGGGGAGCCAAAGAATATTTATAAGCCTTAACAGCTGAGTTGTCAATTCAGCTGCACCTAGAAACAATCTTGCTCATGGCAGTTTATTAGTAGCAACCGTTTTATAGTAGGAATAGCAAAGTAACAGCAGTAGTAAAGTAAAGACAGCAGTAACAATAGCAGTAAACAGTAGGATTCGAGTGCGGTAGGCATAGGGATGGATGGACGGGCGTTGCATGGACAAAACAATTCACATAGAGATCAGAACATAGGGCAATTGCAGATAAATAAGATAAAGCATCCAAGTACTAGATAATCCTAGGCATGTGTTCTATATATAGTCATACGTGCTCGCAATGAGAACTTGACAACATCTTTTGTCCTGCCAGCCCGTTTGCAGCGGGGCCTCAAGGGAACTACTGGCAATTAAGGTGCTCCTTTTAATAGAGCACCGGAGCAAAGCATTAACACTCCATGAACACATGTGATCCTCACATCAAAACCATTCCCTCCGGTTATCTCGATTTCTGTCACTTCGGGGCCATTGGTTCCGGACAACAACGTGTGTATACAACTTGCAGGTAAGACTATAAACAATACTATCATAATGAATCAATAACATGTTCAGATCTGAAATCATGGCACTCGGGCCCTAGTGAAAAGCATTAAGCATAACAAGTCGCAACAAAGTCATAAAGCACTAATAAAAGATACTAGGCATCATGCCCTAACAATCTGATGCCATTACATGAACTATCTCATCCAATCCCTACCATCCCCATAGCCTACAGCGGGGGATTACTCACTCATAGATGGGGGAAACATGGATGGTCGATGGAGAAGCGATGGTGATAATGATGGCGATGATCTCCTCCAATTCCCCGTCCTAGCAGGGTGCCAGAATTGAGTTTCTGGTGCTGTTTCGTGGAATCTGGTGGTGGCGGCGGCGTGGAACTCCTTCTGGAAACACGTCGAACCCCCCTGAGTTTTTAGGTCAGAAGGCAACTTATAGGCGAAGAGGGACACCGAGGAGGTGCCTGGGGCGGCCAGACCACCCCCTGGCACGGCCAGGCCCATCCCGCACGGCCAGGTGGTGTGGCTGGGCCCCAACCCCACTACGTCTCATATTCTGGCTCCGGGAGTTTTCTGGTGAAATAGGATTTTTGGCTTTTGTCTTGTCCAATTCCGAGAATATTCATTTTGTGACTTTCCTGGAACCAAAAATAGCAGAAAACAGGCAGCTGGCACTTGTTAATAGGTTAGTCCAAGAAATCATATGAAAAGTACTCCAAAGTGTGGACAAAACACAAGAAAGTAGATAAAACCAAGCATGGAACATCAAAAATTATAGATACATTTGCAATGTATCAACATCCCCAAGCTTAACTCCTGCTCGTCCTCGAGTAGGTAAGTGATAAAAATAAAGAATAATTTTTTAGGTGACATGCACCATCATAAACTTGATCAAAGTATTTGTAAAACATTCAAAGCTGGGATCATAGTACTTCAATCATAACATGAAATACAAAGTTCTAGCAATAAGACAAAGAAACTATGATGCAACATGAAAAGGCACAAACAAAAGATTCATGAATAACAATGCTTTGCAAGACGTTTGTTTTTTTACATAAAGAAAACATAGCATAGTAGTATTCAACTTATCCCTCATAGAATAGCAAATATAAATGCATGGGACACCTTCAAAGTTCATAAGAGTGACTAGATACAAATAGTTTAAAACAAGCAATATCAAGATATGCATCAATCAACAAGTCTTGGGACAATGCACATAGAACTAAGAATGGCCACTATACTCTCAATGTAGGTGCATAAAGATAGAAGGTAGAGACTCAATATATAAGTGGAAGAAAGGCCTTCATAGAAGGAAGTATGGATTCAAGTCTCATAAAGAGCTTCCAAAAATTATGGTACTTAATAGCTTTTAGCTCTCATTGCCCCTATCATAAGCATCTTGAAGTGATTAAGGTTAAAGTGAACAAACTATGGTGTACATGCTTGACGAAGTATAAGTTAGAAATCTAATGTCCCTTGAATACGAGGGCCGCTCCTCATGCTACTCAAGTTTAGTCACCGGTAAGTTCTTGTCATCGTAAGTACATGTGTATCATAGAGAACCGCTAACGAGGTACCCCTTGCCCGATGATACGGAAGAATCCCCATATCAAAATGACAAGGCAAGCAGACAACGAGCATCTCAGCAATCTTCTTATTTACCATGGGAATATGGTGCTTTTTTCTCTCTTTCCTCTTTTCATAATCTTTTTCTCTTTTCTCTTTTTTTCTCAATATAGGACTCCTTTTTTATAAGAAGAATGCTGCATAGACAGCTCATTATGGTTACGCTGCAGGTTTCCACCATGTCAGCATGGATTATGTTGGGTCCGCAGCATAGAAAACAAAAAAATCCTACGATGAGAACTATACGCCAAGATCTATCTACTAGATACAGAGCAACGGGTGGACATACATCCATAGAGAACTTTCCCTCGAAGACAACGAGTTTTGTTAACGAGTAGGAACTCGTGGTTGATGTAGTCGTACGCTTGTCGATCTCAAGATCGTGTGGAAGTCCGAGCGCCGCAAATCAGCCGCGCCTCCGTCCTCGCACACACGTTCAAGCCACCGGACAACCTCCACCTCCTCGCTCCAGCGATCCAGCGGAAACAGCAACTCCTTCCAGACGAAATGCCACCGGGAACATGTATCTCGCTAATCCGAGACCATGGGGGAATAATTCTAGAGGGGGAGAGAGATCCTTCACAAGGAGGTGTGAGGATGAAGGAGGGAATGGGTGGCCTTTTATAGGAGGAGGGGGGTGCCCCCTCTCTCCATGGCCGGCGCATGGGGGTGACCCCTCACCTCCCCCATTCATGTGGTGGTAACCCCTCCACATTAAAATGCCTCTTCACATTCCCTTTTAAAGTCTCCACTTTAAATGCATTAAATTTCTCCAAATTTAATGCTCTCTCATTTAATAAAACTCTTTTTATTAAATTTATTCAGAATTTTGTTAATTACTTTAATTAACAAACATTCACATAAAACCCTTGCAACATTTCAATATCACATGCAGAACCACTTTCTGCAATTTCACCCGAAACAATTCCGGTTTCTATCGAAACAATTCCTGTTTCTATCGAAACATTTCCTGCGCTTTGCAAACCTTTTGTCTGGAACATATGTGCTCCTAAATGGTGTCCGTCAACCCTTAAGTGTGTCACCCTATGGTTCGCGAATAATACAGACATGATTGAGACTCCTCTCAGATCAATAATCAGAAGTGGGACCTGGAGATCCATACTGACTCCTGCATATTCAATGATGACTTCTGTGATCGTGAGAACCTTTAACGTCAGCAATTTAATCCCTTTGTCTCATGATATAATACATGTCCAAGATTCGATCATCGGTATCCAAATACCTAGTTTGATCTCGTTACCGACATGCACTCTTTTCTCGTTCCCGTGATATAACATTCTAGTGATCACATCACTTGGTTGCAAGCTATCTTAATGTGATATCACCGAGAGGGCCCAGAGTATATCTATCCGTCATCGGGATTGAAAAATTCCACTCTTGATCTATGAGCCTCAACATAACACCTTCATAGCACTGAACCCACCTTTATGGTCACCCTGTTACGGTGTGACGTTTGATGTTATCAAGATACTCTTCCGGTGTTAGCAATTAACATGATCTCATGGTCTAAGGACTAAGACTACTTTGTATGATGTTATAGCAATATAAACATAATGACTTGATCGTAATGCTATACTTAGGATGAATGTTCATCACATCATTCCACCAATGGTGTGACCTTGTTATTAACAACATCCAATGTCCATGATCAGGAAACCTTGATCATCTTGTTAATCAACAAGCTAGTCTATAAGAGAGGCATAACTAGGAACCCTTTTTGTTTATTAAACACACATGTATTGATGTTTCCGTTCAATACAATTCTAGCATGTAAAATAAACATCTATCATATATATAAGGAATATATATAATAACAATTTTATTATTACCTCTCAGGGCATATTTCCTTCAGATTAGACCAGCGGCCCAGGCGTTTCTCTAACACATATACATAACTCCATGGACTTACAAGCTCCCCTTTCATTTCACACTGACGACATCCATAGACAAAAGAGCATGATATCAACTAGGTACAAAGTACCCGTGCAATGTTGAAAGCATTCCCCATGACAGCATGGTTCTGCTAATCCCCAACAAATAAGTGCAAGAATATACAACATAGACGACACAATGGTTCAAGTTTATTTAGGGCAAGAAAAGAAAAGTGTGCCATCAAGTTCGTGAGAGCTTTAATCACTAGTTTTCTCATAACAAGTTTAATTTGGAAGGTAGACAAAAACATGAATATACTTGGAATAGCATATGCTAATAGGTAGGTATGGTGGACTCTTTGGAATAACTTGGTTTAGGGAGTTGGATGCATGAGTGGAACTCATACTTGGTTATGGACGCTAGCAAAAGACTGGGAGCGACAAACTAAGAGAGCAATGATGGCCATAATCATGCAGAGCGACAAAACATCATTGATCAAAGCATAAAGTGATACTACAAGTTGAAAACTAAAGGATCATAAAGACTATGGTGACTTGGGATAGTCATAACATGGTGTGAGCATGCGCCAAGTCAACCCAAATAGAGCATCAAAGGAGAATACCACAATACTATGCTTTAATATGCTAAAACAACGCATGATTCATCCAAGACACATTAAGAAATCTCAATTGTTTATAACAAGTCATGCTACAGAAAATAATACTAAGCATAAAGCCAAAACAATATCAAGCATGGCATGACAAAGCATAGGCCACAGTCAAAAACAAGCTCTTTTTACCACATAAGCATGAACTTTCCTACTCTTTTCCAAACCAAACCAACCTATTTGAAAACCAATGTATGAAAGAGGGGGTCCAACCAATTTATTCAGAAAACTAAACAAACCAAGCAAACGAAAAACCAAAACAAAAACGAAAAAGAAGACGCTCCAAGAACAACACAACTGTGTATGAAACAATAAAAATGAAGTGTTTGGAAGAAACCTAGAATTTTTATTGATGAAGAAGGGGATGCCTTGGGCATACCCGAGCTTTGACGCTTGTACTTCTTTGGATATTTCTTGGGATTACATGCGTGGCATCCCCAAGCTTGAGCTTTAGTCCATCCTTCATCTCATTACTCATTCCTTCCATACACCTGGAATTTTTCCTTCATACAAAACTTCACACAATCTTTATTAGCAACATTAGTGCACTCAAGATAATAAGCCTTTAGGTTCAGTTCCAACACCAATAAAACTTCCACTAAAACACAAGCTACTGTAGCACTTCCCTCAAAAATCTCAATTCCCCAATAGAACTCAAAAAAGAACCAACAAGAAGCAAATGCAGAAAATGGCAGAAATCTGTCAAAACAGACCAGCAGGTAAAGACGAATTTTTTTGAAGACCTTCTATTGCTCAAATCAAAACGTATTGAACTAACGAAAGTTAGATAACAACCTGGGGCAGAAGCACAAAAATTCACGCCTCAAAAGGGCGTACAGAGATTTTACACGAATTTTTACGGTGAAGCACAGAAATCTGTTTCGGGACAGCAACTTTCCCAACCATTATTTCTCTCTCATTAGAGGTTACTCTTGGCACAAAAGGCAAATAAAAAGGATAAGGAACGTTTATTACTGAAGTAATAACTTCCAAGACTCATCTAAAACTTTTGGGTTATTTCCCAATAAGTACTTTTCTTTAACGCCTTTAAGTTAGGCATGATAGTTTGGGAGGATGCTCACATAAGAAATATGAATTGAAGTAAAAGAGAGCATCAAGAAGCAAATTCAAAACACGTTTAAGTCTAACCCACTTCCTATGCATAGGAATCTTGTATGCAAATAAATTCGCAAAGAACAAAGTGACGGGCATAGGAAGATAAAACAATAGTAACTTTCAGGACATAGAGAGGTGTTTCAATACCATGAAAACTTCTACAACCATATTTTCCTCTCTCATAATAATTTTCAGTAGCCTCATGAATAAACTCAACAATATAATTATCACATAAAGCATGCTTTTCATGATCTACAAACACATAATTTTTATCAAGCTCACAAATAGTGGGATTAAAACCTTCAATCCCACTTTTAACTATTCTATAACAAGATGGCTGATCATTCTATATAGGACCATCGTCTAGAGCTTTATCATAAACATTTTCTAAGCAAAACTCTTTAGTACCATACATCTCAAAGTTAGGCACAAATAAAGGATTATCACAGATAACATGCGCATAACATTCATCCTCCTTTGGTAAGCGTGGGGGACAATCAAAAAATGTAAGGGATAAAGAGTTACTCTCATTAGAAGGTAGGCATGGGTAGCCAATCCATTCTTCCTCCTTTTATTCATCACTCTCCTCCTCTTTTTCATCTAATGAGCTTTCAGATTCATCAATTTCTTCTTCCATAGGATCCTGCAAGGCATTAGTCTCTTCCCTTTGTGGAAAGCATCTATTAATATATTCAAGAATATCATCGATATTTTCAAGCAAACTAGCAAGTTCAAATGCACCCTTCCAAGCAATAAATTCCTCAATTTCTTCCACATCATAAAAGTCATAATTTCCCTTAACATAAGAAGATATGGTAACATCATCATTATACTCACATTGAAAAGGGAGGTGTTTGTACCTCCTGCAGAAGATTTATCAAAGCAATAAGTAACATTATAAGTAGAGCACACATTTATAGCAATGGTATACAATTTATCAATTTGTTCCCATAAGTGTTTCCCTTTTTGTGACAAGCGGTGTTCCTTATAATAATATTTTTGTTCTTCCGTGAACCCACCTTGCCAATAAGATTCAGTTTCAAAGAGACCAACCATTGATAGAGAGCATGATAAAGCAAGACAATAACAGACCAACGAAAATAACAACTAGAGTAGGAACTAATTTTTTTGTATTTTTGATAAAGAAACAAGCAAACAAGGTGGAAATAAACTAAGCTTGAACAATAGTGATTCCAAGTGAACTTGATAAATAAAGCTATGCTCCCCAGCAACGGTGCCAGAAAATAGACTTGATGACCCACAAGTATAGGGGGTGTATCGCAGTATTTTTGAGGGAAGTGAAACCCAATTTATTGATTCGACACAAGGGGAGCCAAAGAATATTTATAAGCCTTGACAACTGAGTTGTCAATTCAGCTGCACCTGGAAACAATCTTCCTCACAGCAGTTTATCAGTAGCAACAGTCTTGTAGTAGGAATAGCAAAGTAACGGCAGTAGTAAAGTAAAGACAGCAGTAATAGTAGCAGTAAACAATAGGATTCGAGTGCGGTAGGCATAGGGATGGATGGACGGGCGTTGCATGGACAAGACAATTTACATAGCAATCAAAACATAGGGCAATTGCAGATAAATAAGATAAAGCATCCAATTACTAGATAATCCTAGGCATGTGTTCCATATATAGTCATATGCGCTAGCAATGAGAACTTGCACAACATCTTTTGTCCTGCCAGCCCGTTTGCAGCGGGGCCTCAAGGGAACTACTGGCAATTAAGGTGCTCCTTTTAATAGAGCACCAGAGTAAAGCATTAACATTCCGTGAACACATGTGATCCTCACATCAAAGCCATTCCCCCTGGTTATCCCGATTTCTGTCACTTCGGGGCCATTGGTTCCGGACAACAACGTGTGTATACAACTTGCAGGTAAGACCATAAACAATACTATCATAATGAATCAATAACATGTTCAGATCTAAAATCATGGCACTCGGGCCCTAGTGACAAGCATTAAGCATAACAAGTCGCAACAAAGTCATAAAGCACTAATAAAAGATACTAGGCACCATGCCCTAACAATCTGATGCCATTACATGAACGATCTAATCCAATTCCTACCATCCCCATAGCCTACAACGGGGGATTACTCACTCATAGATGGGGGAAACATGGATGGTCGATGGAGAAGCGATGGTGATAATGATGGCAATGATCTCCTCCAATTCCCTGTCCCGGCAGGGTGCCAGAACGGAGTTTCTGGTGCTGTTTCGTGGAATCTGGTGGTGGCGGTGGAGCGGAACTCCTTCTGGAAAAATGTCAACCCCCCCTGAGTTTTTAGGTCAGAAGGCAACTTATAGGCGAAGAGGGAGACCGAGGGGGTGCCTAGGGCGGCCAGACCACCCCCTGGCGTGGCCAGGCCCAGCCCATATGGCCAGGTGGTGTGGCTGGGCCCCAGCCCCACTCCGTCTCATATTCTGGCTCCGGGAGTCTTCTGGTGAAATAGGATTTTTGGCTTTTGTCCCATCCAATTATGAGAATATTCATTTTCTGACTTTCCTGGAACCAAAAACAGCATAAAACAGGCAGCTGACACTGTGGCTCTTGTTAATAGGTTAGTTCCAGAAATCATATGAAAAGTACTCCAAAGTGTGGACAAAACACAAGAAAGTAGATAAAACCAAGCATGGAACATAAAAAATTATAGATATATTTGCAATGTACACTACCAGAAAAATGGCTATAGGTAATCCGCACATCCATGGCGCACGTGCTAGTGGTGCCCCACGGCTAAAATAGGCGTGGCGCACTGGCCACAGGTGCCCTACGGCTATCTACCGTAATAGTAGCGCACATGCAGATGGTGCGCCACGGTCGTGTGTGGGCCAGGGCACTATCGGCCGTAGACCACATAGCCGTAGCGCACCCGTGTGAAGTGCGCTACAGGTGTGGCCAGTAGTTGTGGCGCACATGGCCACCATGTGCTACAGGCAAGATCGGGCCACCCTACTGTGTAACTAGGAAAACACGTTTGTGGCGCACTGCCGGTATGTGCGCCACGATTGTTCTTTACTCCTATGGCGCACCCCTCCATGTGCGCCACGGATGTGCGTTCTGTACTACTTTTTGGCAGATACCTTTGCACATTTGACTAGATCTCACCATCTCCCACTTCACTTTCCCCTCCTTCCTCCTTGGATCTCGCCCCCTCCTCCTTCCACCTCAATTTCTCCACTCTTTCACCATTTGTAGCATGTAAAACTTACCTTGGATTCTACATACATAATATAGGAAAGCTCTCCTTCCGGCCACCATCCTCTCGGTCTCTTACCTCTCCTTCGAGATCTTCTCGGTCTCTCATCTCGGTAAGGATGATATGGTCACACATCTATGGAGAGTATCGATGCTCTCATGTGTTTGGAGAGCATGCATTGTATGCTCTCTCATATATTGGCATTGTTTTTCCAAAATGTTGACTCATTTCCATTTTGGCAAGACTTTGGCATTTTGCAAAGGTCCTAATTTTAGGATAGGTCATGCCGAAATTTTCCATCGACCATTGCATGCATGCATTGGTTCTGTGGTTGTAATAAACTTCTAATTCTACCTTGTACACCACGCAGGCAACCATGGTCCGCATAATGAGCGAAGGCATTGTGGCTAGATTTTTGAAATGCGCGACGGCCGACATGATACGAAATAACATGACGGAGATAAGATGTTCGTGCAGAAGATGCAAACTCAATTGGTTGATCGACCCAGATTCCGGAAATCTGCAGGCGCACCTGCTCCGCCATGGTTTCATGGATGGCTACACTCGGTGGATAAGTGATGACGAAGACGATGAGGCCGTAAATGGGGCGACGGAAAATGAGGAAGGCGGGCAACATGATCATGATCACGGCAAGGACGGGCGAGATGAAGAAGAGTCTCCTGGAGCTGGTGAAGGTGCAGAAGCAGACCAGGATGATGATGATCTAGATGCCGGAGCAAACGATGGAACAACGTCAGGCTGGGTGCGAGACCCTTATGTTCAAGAACTACTTCTCAAGCAGACGAGTAATGCCAGGGTTGCGGCTAGAGAGAAAGCCAAGCTTGCGCAACTTGAGAAAGACGCGGTTACTCCATTGTATGAAGGATGCAAGCCCGATGATACCCGGTTGAATGTAACGCTCAAGTCTATGGAGATGAAGGCAAAACACAAATGGACCGACGCAAGCTTCGACGATATGATGGCATTCTGGCACGATTGTCTCCCGGAGGGGAACACGTGTCCAACTAGTATCGAACATGTGTCCAACATTAGATACCATGTCTGCATCAACGATTGCATCATTTATCGGGGCGAGGACGCGGAGAAAACCACATGCCCGGTGTGTGGCGTTAGTCGATACAAGAAAGGGAAGAAAGCTCCTCGAAAAGTGGTATGGTACTTTCCTATTACTCCTCGTCTGCAGCGCTATTTCGCAGACCCTAAGGAAGCAAATCTCATGCGCTAGCATGCGGAAAGAAAGAAGCCAGCAGATGACGATGACACTGAAAAGGACGAGCTGCTGACGCACCCTTCAGATGGTAGCCAGTGGAAAGCATTAGAACTCGAATTCCCAGAATTCGGTGGAGATTCGAGAAACATCAGGCTAGGTGCAAGCACCGATGGATTCAATCCGTTCGGTAGCCAGAGCAGCACGCACAGCACTTGGCCCATGTTTGTAAGGATGTACAACCTCCCTCCCTGGTTGTGCATGAAAAAGAAGTACATACAAATGAGTATGCTAATTCAAGGGCCAAAACAACCTGGTACCGACATCAATCTATATCTCGGGCTGTTGAAAGAGGAGCTAGCCATGTTATGGGAATCTGGAGCCAATACGTATGACGCTATCACACAAGATTATTTCACTATGAGAGTCGCGTTGGTCACTACGGTGCAAGACTATCCAGGTTGCGGATATTTATCGGGGCAGGTTATCCAAGGATTCTACGCATGCGTTAGGTGCATGGATAACACGACCTATCTCCAACTAGAGAAAGATCCAGGGTCTTCGAAAACCGTGTTCATGGGGCACCGAAGGTGGCTTGGAAAGAATGATGCATGGAGAAAACGTGGAGATCTGTTCAATGGAAAATCCGAGACCCAAGGAATCCCAGAGCGGAGGAGCAGTGAAGAAGTGGATGAATTGCTGAAAAACTGGAAAGAGTGTCCTAAACCGGGAAAGAAGCGAAAGAGGCAGCAAGACAACCGTTGATGAAGGTATGGAAAACAAGGTCTATTTTCTGGGAGTTACCATACTGGAAGTTTCTCCGCACGCCTCATAGCCTTGACATCATGCATATCACGAAGAACGTGTGCGAGAGTCTAGTCGCCACCCTAATCAACATGCCAGATAGGACGAAAGATGGTCCTAAAGCAAGGAACGACTTGATATTCATGGGCACCCGGAAGGATCTTCACGGAGGACGCCCTACTCCTGATGATCAGGAAGATAACGATGATCATCAGTCGGAGGCGACACAAGGTCGTCGAAAGGGTAAAAAGGTTAAGAAGAACGAATATTACTGCCCCCTTCGTGCTTCACACTAAGTCAGGATGAGATCAAACAGTTTTTCAAGTGCCTTCTAGGAGTCAAATTTCCTTACGGATACATGGGCAAGATAAGCAGGTACCTAGATGAGGCTAAGCAGAGGTTTAGTGGGATGAAGTCTCACGACTGTGCCGTGCTAATGACGCAGATACTTCCGGTTGCACTATGAGGTATAATGGACGAGCATGTCCGAGAAACATTGTTTGGGCTCTGCAAGTTTTTCGACGTCGTCTCTCGAAAGTCAATTGGCGTGAAACAGCTCGGGAGGCTACAAGAGGAGATCGTGGTGATACTATGCGAGCTCGAGATCTACTTCCCGCCTGCATTCTTCGACATTATGCTGCATCTGCTTGTCCATATCGTGGAGGATATCATCCAACTCGGGCCGATGTTCCTCCGCAGCATGATGTCGTTCGAAAGGATGAACGGACACATCAAAGGATACGTTCGCAACAGGTCCCGTCCAGATGGAAGCATAACCAAGGGCTTTCTGGCCAAAGAGTGCATCTCTTTCTGCACGAATTATCTAGGCATCGAGAACCCTGTCGGTCTTCCCATCAATAGGCACCTTGGAAAGCTCGATGGATTGGGTCACCTAGAGGGTCGTCGCGTACTGCATGCAGACTACGATTGTCGACGCGCAGACTTTGATAGAGCAAACCTAGTCACGCTACAACATTTAGAAATGGTCGATCCTTGGGTACAAAAGCACAAAAGGTCAATCGAGAAGAAGTATAGTGACCGGGGCATACAGAGGACGTAGGGAGAAATAATCAAACACCACAACTCAGATTTCACGCGTTGGTTTAGGCAGACGCTCCTAGATAATCCCCTGCAATCGCATTCTATGCAGGAAAACATCATATTCACCTTGTCGCAGGGACCCATGCACAACCTGGTGACCTATCAGGCACATGATATTGATGGCTCAATGCACGGCGTCCAGAAAAATGCTTGATGGTGGTGTTGATGTAGAGCTCGTTGGGAACCCCAAGAGGAAGGTATGATGAGCACAGCAGCAAGTTTCCCTCAGTTATGAAACCAAGGTTTAATCGAACCAGTAGGAGCAAGGAAACACCCCAAAGGTGTTACTAGCTAAGCTTTGGCAGGGCGCACTACCGGTGCTAGTAGCAACGTGGAGACCTGCACAACACAACCACAGAACTTTGTCCCCAACTTGCGATGAGATTGTCAATCTCACCGTGTTTTGCGGAAAACAAAGGATTAAACGTATCGAATGGAAAGAAGTAAAAGTCTGCAGAAAGTAAACACAAAGCAGTAAACAGTTTAGATTGTATGTAAAGAAAAAGGACCGGGATCCATAGTTCACTAGAGGTGGCTCTCCTTAAGATAGATAACATGCTGGGTGAACAAACTATAATGGGGCAATTGAAAAACACCGAGAAAGCAATACATGCATATACTAATCATCTTGACTCCTCTGAGACTTGATTGGGCATTACAACATAATACATAGACCGCCATGCAATTGCATCTATGACTAATAATCCACCTTCAGGTTATCATCCGAACCCCCTCCAGTATTAAGTTGCAAGCAACAGATTATTGCTTTACAAACTGCGTCTAAAGTAAACAATACGATTGTTCTATGAACAAAGGATTGTTGTTTTCTCCCTAGTAGCAACAACACATCTAGTACCTTAGAGATTTCTGTCACTTCCCCAGATTACCAGAGGCATGAACCCACTATCGAGCATAAATACTAACTCTTGGAGTTGCTAGCATCTACTTGGCCAAGATAGCTACTAACAACGGAAAGCATGCAAGATCACAAATAACAAAGACATGATAGAATCAATAATCAATCTGAAATAGCATCTCAATATCCATCGGATCCCCGCAAACACAACATGTATGAATTACAAATAGATGATCTTGATCATGAACGGAGCTCACAAGATCTAAACATGAAAGCACAAAGGAGGAGAAACCATCCATCTAGCTACTACATGGATCCGTAGTCCAAGGATGAAATACTCATCACACCGGAGGCTTGCATGGTGATGAAGAAGGCCTCCAGGGTGAATTCCCCTCTCCGGCAGGGTGCCGGGAAGAGCTTCAGATCCCTCCCGATCTAGGGATGGAGATGACGGCGGCTACAGACTCTTTCGTGGATTTTTGATCGGGTACTCAGGGTTTACGTCTCGAGGGCATCTTATAGTCGGAAGGGGAGGCCGAGGGGGTGCCGAGAGCAGCCACACCGCCCCCTGGCGCGGGCCAGGCCTAGCCGTGCGGCCAGGTGGTGTGGTGGCTCCCTGGCCCTTCTCCGTCTCGTATTCTGGCACTTGATCACTTCCGGAAAATAGGCACTTTGGCTTTTGTCTCGTCCAATTGCGAGAATATTCATTTTTTGACTTTTCTGGAACCAAAAACAGCAGAAAATAGGCAGCTGGCACTGTGGCTCTTGTTAATAGGTTAGTCCAAGAAATTATATGAAAAGTACTCCAAAGTTGGAACAAAACACAAGAAAGTGGATAAAACCAAGCATGGAACATCAAAAATCATAGATACATTTGCAATGTATCAACATCCCCAAGCTTAACTCCTGCTCGTCCTCGAGTAGGTAAGTGATAAAAAGAAAGAATAATTTTTGAGGTGACATGCACCATCAAAGAATTGATCAAAGTATTTGCAAAACATTCGAAGCTGGGATCATAGTACTTCAATCATAACATGAAAGACAATGTTCTAGCAATAATCAAAGAAACTATGATGCAACATTAAAAGGCACAAACAAAAGATCCATGAATAACAATGCTTTGCAAGACGTTTGTTTGTTTCACATAAAGAAAACATAGCATACTAGTATTCAGCTTGTCCCTCAATAGAGTAGCAAATATAAATGCATAGGACACCTTCAAAGTTCATAAGAGTGACTAGATACAATAGTTTCAAACAAGCAATAACAAGTTATGCATCAATCAACTAGTCTTGGGACAATGCACATAGAACTAAGAATGGCCACTATGCTCTCAAAGTAGGTGCATAAAGATAGAAGGTGGAGACTCAATATAATGGCGGAAGAAAGGCCTTTGTAAAAGGAAGTAGGGATTCAAGTCTCATAAAGAGCTTCCAAAAATTATGGTACTTATAGCTTTCAGCTCTCATTGCCCCTATCATAAGCATCTTGAAGTGATTAAGGTTAAAGTGAACAAACTATGGTGTACATGCTTGATGAAGTATAAGTCAGAAATCTCATGTCCCTTGTATACGAGGGCCGCTCCTCATGCTACTCAAGTTTAGCCACCGGTAAGTTCTTGTCATCATAAGTACATGTGTATCATAGAGAACCGCCAACGGGGAACCCCTTGCCCGATGATACGGAAGAATCCCCATATCAAAATGACAAGGCAAGCAGACAACGAGCATCTCAGCATTCTTCTTATTTACCATGACAAGGCAATAAGACAACGAGTATCTCTTTTTTTTCTTTTCTCCTTTTTCAATATAGGACTCTTTTTTATAAGAAGAATGCTTCATAGACAGCTCATTATGGTTACGCTGCAGGTTTCCACCATGTCAGCATGGATTAGACCAGCGGCCCAGTCGTTTCTCTAACACATATACATAACTCCATGGACTTACAAGCTCCCCTTTCATTTCACACCGACGACATCCATATACAAAAGAGCATGATATCAACTAGGTACAAGTACCAAGTGCAATGTTGAAAGTGTTCCCCATGAAAGCATGGTTCTGCTAATTCCCAACAAATAAGTGCAAGCATATACACCATAGAAGACACAGTGGTTCAAGTTTATTAAGGGCAAGTAAAGTAAAGTGTGCCATCAAGTTCGTGAGAGCTTTAATCACTAGTTTTCTCATAACAAGTGGAAGGTAAACAAAAGCATGAATATACTTGGAATAGCATAAGATAATAGGTAGGTATGGTAGACTCTTTGGAAAAACTTAGTTTAGGGAGTTGGATGCATGAGTGGAACTCATACTTTGTTGTGGAGGCTAGCAAAAGACTGGGAGCGACAAACTAAGAGAGCAATAATGGCCATAATCATGCAGAGCGACAAAGCATCATTGATCAAAGCATAAAGTGATACTACAAGTTGAAAACTAAAGGATCATAAAGGCTATGGTGACTTGACATAGTCATAACATGGTGTGAGCATGTGCCAAGTCAACCCAAATAAAGCATCAAAGGAGAATACCACTATACTATGCTTTAATATGCTAAAGCAACGCATGATTCATCCAAGGCACATTAAGCAATCTCAATTGTTTATAACAAGTCATGCTATAGCAAAGAATACTAAGCATAAAGCCAAAACAATATCAAGCATGGCATGACAAAGCGTAGCCCACAGTCAAAAACGAGCTCGTTTTACCACGTAAGCATGATCTTTCCTACTCTTTTCCAAACCAAACCAAACTATTTGCAAACCAACTGTATGAAAGAGGGGTCCAACCAATTTATTCAGAAAACTAAGCAAACCAAGCAAACGAAAATGAAAAAGAAGACGCTCCAAGAAAAACACAACTGTGCATGAAACAATAAAAATGAAGCGTTTGGAAGAAACCTGGGATTTTTATTGATGAAGAGGGGGATGCCTTGGGCATCCCCAAGCTTTGACGCTTGTACTTATTGGATATTTCTTGGGGTGACACGCGTGGCATCCCCAAGCTTGAGCTTTAGTCCATCCTTCATCTTATTACTCATTCCTTCCATACACCTGAAATTTTTCCTTCATACAAAACTTCACACAATCTCATTAGCAACATTAGTGCACTTGAGATAAATAAGTCTCAAGGTTCAGTTCTAACAACAAATAAACTTCCATTAAAACACTAGCTACTTTAGCATTTCCCTCAAAAATCTCAATTCCCTAAAAGAACTCAAGAAGGAACCAACAAGAAGCAAATGCAGAAAATGGCAGAAATCTGTGAAAACAGACCAGCAGGTAAAGATGATTTTTTTTCTAAGATCTTCTGTTACTCAAATCAAAAAGTGTTGAACTAACGAAAGTTAGATAACAACCTGGGGCATAAGAACAAAACATTACAGCTCAATCCGACATACAGAGCTCTCTCACGAATTTTTACGGTGAAGCACAAAAATCTGTTCTGGGATAGCAACTTTCCCAATCATTACTTCTCTCTCATTAGAGGTTACTCTTGGCACAAAAAACAAATAAAAAGGATAAGGAGAGGTTATTACAGAGTTAATAAATTCCAAGACTCATCTAAAACTCTTGGGTTATCTCCCAACAAGTACTTTTTTAACGCCTTTAAGTTAGGCATAAGAAGCAAAGAAAGAATCAAGTGTTCTCAAATGAAGAAGCATTAAGACCAAATTTTGTTTTCATAGGAGAAGCAAAAGAAATCTTTTCTCTCTTTTTAGGGAAGTGTTCTATACCTTTATTGAGTGGGATTTGATATTTAATGGTGCCTTCTTTCATATCAATGATGGCACCAACAGTTCTAAGAAAAGGTCTTCCCAAAGTAATAGGACAAGAAGCATTGTATTCAACATCCAAAACACAGAAATCAACGGGGACATAGGAATCGTTAACCATAATATGAACATCATTAATACTCCCCATGAGTTTGTTTTTAGCATTAGCATCAAGTGGGATATTCAAATAACAATCTTCAAGAGGAGGCAAATCAAGCATATCATAAATCCTTCTAAGCATAATAGAAACACTACTATCAAGATCACACAAAGCTTTGAAATCAAAGTCATTCACTTTCATATTAATGATGGGTTCCCAACCATCTTCTTGCTTTATAGGAATAGAAGCTTTATGTTTCATCTTTTCTTCTTTAATCTTTATGAGAGCATCAGTAATGTGTTTTGTAAAAGCCGTGTTCATAGCACTAGCATTAGGACTTTTAGCAAGATTTTGTAGGAACTTAATAACTTCAGAGATATTGCAACCTTCAAGATCAAAATCAACTTTATCATCTAAAGTAGTAGAACTATTACTAGCCTCAACACTAGTGGTGGTAATGGTAGAAACACTAATGTTTCTAGCAATTTCATCTTCTCTTTCCCACTTAGCATGTAATTCAGCTAATAGTCCAACATTTTCATCAATTCTTACTTGTATGGCATTAGTAGCTGCAAAGGGATTCTCATTAGTTTCAGGTTTAGCAGCCATTTTATTCAAAGTAGATTGAGCTTCAACCAAAGATGCTATATTTCTTTTAGCATTAGAGAGTTTTTCCTCAATAGTTTTATTGAAAGCAGTTTGTTTACTAATAAATTCTTTAAGCATCACTTCAAGTTCATAGGGAGCACTCTTATTATTATTGTAAGAATTTCCATAAGCATTACCATTGTTGGGAGGATATGTCTTATAATTGTTGTAACCAAAATTGTTCCTATAAGCATTATTACCATAAGCATTGTTGCCAAAGTTGTTATTTCTTATGAAGTTCACATCAACTTGCTCTTCTTGATCAACCAAAGAGGCTAAAGGAACATTATTTGGATCAATATGGGCTTTCCCATTAACAAGCATAGACATAATAATATCAATCTTATCACTCAAGGAGGAGGTTTCCTCAACAGAATTTACCTTCTTACCTTGTGGAGCTCTCTCAGTATGCCATTCAGAATAATTAACCATCATATCGTCCAAAACTTTTGTTGCAGCACCCAAAGTGATGGTCATAAAGGTACCTCCAGCAGCTGAATCCAATAGGTTCCTTGAAGAATAGTTCAATCCTGCATAAAAAGTTTGGATGATCATCCAAGCAGTCAGTCCATGAGTGGGACAATTCTTTACCAAAGATTTCATTCTTTCCCAAGCTTGACCAACATGCTCATTATCAAGTTGTTTAAACTTCATTATTTCACTTCTCATGGATATAATCTTAGCAGGAGGATAGTATTTTCTAATAAAAGCATCTTTGCACTTAGTCCAAGAATCAATACTATTCCTAGTTAAGGAATTCAACCATTCTTTAGCTTTTCCTCTCAAAGAGAAAGGAAACAATTTCAGCTTAATAATATCACAATCTATATCCCTATGTTTTTGCATCTCACAAAGTTCAACAAAGTTATTTAGATGGGAAGCAGCATCTTCATTACCAATACCAGAAAATTATTCTCTCATAACAAGATTGAGCAAAGCAGGTTTTATCTCAAAGAAAGTATTTTCAGCCACAGGTGGAGCAATAGGTGTGCTCATAAAATCATTGTTGTTGGTGCTAGTGAAGTCACACAACTTAGTGTTTTCAAGAGTAGTCATTTTTTTGGGTTTTCAAATAAGAAAGCAAACAAGTAAAACTAATTTTTTTGGGTTTTTTCAAGAACAAAACAAGCAAACAAAGCAAAAAGAAACTAAGCAAAACAAAAACAACAAAGTAAAGAGATTGGTTATGAGGGACTCCCCTTGTGAAGATGTCCTTGACTCCCCGGCAACGGCGCCAGAAAAATGTACTTTTGATGGCGCGGCGTTGACGTGGGAGTTTCTTATTCTTCGATCCCGGCAACGGCGCCAGAAAAATGCTTGATGGCTCAATGCACGGCGCCTAGAAAAATGCTTGATGGCGGTGTTGATGTAGAGCTCGTTGGGAAGCCCAAGAGGAAGGTATGATGAGCACAGCAGCAAGTTTCCCTCAGTTATGAAACCAAGGTTTAATCGAACCAGTAGGAGCAAGGAAACACCCCAAAGGTGTTACTAGCTGAGCTTTGGCAGGGCGCACTACCGGTGCTAGTAGCAACGTGGAGACCTGCACAACACAACCACATAACTTTGTCCCCAACTTGCGATGAGGTTGTCAATCTCACCGTGTTTTGTGAAAAACAAAGGATTAAACATATCGAATGGAAAGAAGTAAAAGTTTGCAGAAAGTAAACACAAAGCAGTAAATAGTTTAGATTTTATGTAAAGAAAAAGGACCGGGGTCCATAGTTCACTAGAGGTGGCTCTCCTTAAGATAGATAACATGCTGGGTGAACAAATTACAGCGGGGCAATTAACAAACACCGAGAAAGCAATACATGCATATACTAATCATCTTGACTCCTCGGAGACTTGATTGGGCATTACAACATAATACATAGACCGCCATCCAACTGCATCTACGACTAATAATCCACCTTCAGGTTATCATCTGAACCCCCTCCAGTATTAAGTTGCAAGCAACAGATTATTGCTTTACGAGCTGCGTGTAAAGTAAACAATACGATTGTTCTATGAACAAAGGATTGTTGTTTTCTCCCTAGTAGCAATAACACATCTAGTACCTTAGAGATTTTTGTCACTTCCCCAGATTACCAGAGGCATGAACCCACTATCGAGCATAAATACTAACTCTTGGAGTTGCTAGCATCTACTTGGCCAAGATAGCTACTAACAATGGAAAGCATGCAAGATCACAAATACCAAAGACATGATAGAATCAATAATCAATCTGAAATAGCATCTCAATATCCATCGGATCCCCGCAAACATAACATGTATGAATTACAAATAGATGATCTTGACCATGAACGAAGCTCGCAAGATCTAAACATGAAAGAACAAAGGAGGAGAAACCATCCATCTAGCTACTACATGGATCCGTAGTCCAAGGATGAACTACTCACGCATAACACCGGAGGCTTGCATGGTGATGAAGAAGGCCTCCAAGGTGAATTCCCCTCTCCGGCAGGGTGCCGGGAAGAGCTTTAGATTCCTCCCGATCTAGGGATGGAGATGACGGCGGCTACAGACTCTTTCGTGGATGTTTGATCAGGTACTTAGGGTTTACGTCCCGAGGGCATCTTATAGTCAGAAGGGGAGGCCGAGGGGGTGCGGGGAGCGGCCACACCACCCCCTAGCGTGGGCCAGGCCTGGCCGCGCGGCAAGGTGGTGTGGTGGCTCCCTGGCCCTTCTCCGTCTCGTATTCTGGCACTTGGTTACTTCCGGAAAAATAGGCACTTTGGCTTTTGTCCCGTCCAATTCCGAGAATATTCATTTTTTGACTTTCCTGGAACCAAAAACAGCAGAAAACAGGCAGCTGGCACTGTGGCTCTTGTTAATAGCTTAGTCCAAGAAATCATATGAAAATTACTCCAAAGTTCGAATAAAACACAAGAAAGTGGATAAAACCAAGCATGGAACATCAAAAATTATAGATACATTTGCAATGTATCAGATATCAATGGCTACACATTCTACACGGAGGAAAAGGACAACAAGTGTGACTATCAGAACTTAGGCGTAACATCGGAATTCTACACCAATGACAACGTGAAGGAAAGATTTTACAGAAGGATCGAGGAGATCTGGAAGCTCGACTACTGTGGGGAAAAGGTGCCGATGTTCCGTGTCAGATGGGCCAAGAGCGTCGAAAGAGAAGACCGGTATTTCACAACCATGTTAATACCCGAAGCAGCCAAATCCAAGGCCGTCGGTGCGCACGTCGCCGCGAAAAATGAACCGTGGGTACTGGCTAGCAAAGTGGACCAATGTTTTTTTATTACTGACCCGACAAAGCCTAGCCGTGTTGTCGTGAGGAGAGGAAAAAGAAACATTATCGGAATGGATGGAGTCGCCAACGAGCAAGACTTCGACCAGTACGGTGATCCAAAGATTGAAGATGACGACGACTACGATGAAGAAACATACATCACAAGAAGAAAAAGGACAACCTTACCCAAAAAAGGTAGCCCGTCCGAGCGAAGAAACATAAAAGTGCCAGGGCTAAATTAATCAACCGCGACAAAGAAGGGAAAAAGATTGTAAAATGCTAGCTCAAAAAAGATTGTAATGGCATATTATTAATGGACACATTATTATTTAATTTCTTTCTACTTTGAATCACTTTTGTACCACTTTTGATGATATATATATGTACCATTTTTATCATATAAAACATATAACATATATTTTATATAGTTTACATAATTTTTGGGATATTTTTTAACATTTTAAAGTAGTTTTAAAATAAAAACAAAAAATGGGGGCACCAGGGTTTGAACCTGGGTGCTCCAGGTTTAGTGAGCATACATAGGTAGGGAAGAACCAGTGGGATATGTAAGTGCTAGTGTCAACTAACGAGGCGGCAGCCTTTTGTTTGAGTTGACACGACACTTAGCCGTAGCGCACCCTTACCTAGTGCGCTACGGTTACCCGTAGCGCACTAGGTAACCCGTAGCGCACTAGGTAAGGGTGCGCTACGGCTAAGTGTTGTGACAAGTATGTGTTGCGCACGGTCACATCTCCCATCGTCTCCCATCTATCTACCGCCACCGTGTCCGAGGAGGAGGAGAGGAGGCCCTGCCGGTACCAGCGCCGTCTTCCAGGGCCCTGCCGATGGAGAGGGAGCGGGCGAGGGCGGCGGGTGGGTGTCCAGGCTCGTGGACCCCGTGTCATGCCTCATCGCGAGCGACGCTGCGCGGCTCTTATCCACGGTGTTCCGCAAGCGCCTCGCTCCCGCGCTGGCTCCAGCTGCGCTCGAGCCCCCCGCATCCGCGCCTACCGGTGAGCCTAAGCTTCTTCCTCTATGCTTCCCCTGATATTGGTCTTTGTCGCTCCCCGAGGCCGTGGTTGCCGTCTCGAGCTAGGGTTTCGGGCCTACTCCCCGGGCACCGAACCATTGCGAGCTCTGAGCTGCGAACTTCCACCACCAATAGTTGCACTTAGCTGATTGCCAACCAGTACTTCTTCACTGTTGAACAATTTGTGTTAGACCACTGATTTGGCCTATGTTAGATGTTTGCTAGCAATCACAAGTTTTGACTTGTTAACCTGTTACTACTTCTACTAGTTAGTTGATCAAGTGATTGTGAATGCATATAGCTGTAAAAAGGTATTTTCAGCCGGGCATATGTGTTCTATTATTTTAAGTGACCTCATCACACTAGAGCCGATTTATCTTGTTATGGCTTGTTAGTCCTTGCCAACAAGATTAGATTCAAGCCTTGTTTTGTGGAATCTGTAAGCTTTCTCCTGTATCTTGGTCTCCTCTCCCCTGTTCCATAGAATATCAGTCCTTCCAAGTGCTGTCGAGTTTGAGCATTTTTAGAAGTGGGCTTTAGTATGTGGACAACTCATTGAATCTGATATGAGAATACTACTTAAACTTGTAGCTTCACAGCTTTGAAGCTTACTATATCTGATAACAAATGTAGGTCATTTTAGTATTTTGCCAATCAAACATTACTATATTTGACCCTTTATAACAAAAGAAATAATGCATTCAAAACATCAAATTTATATAATTTTATAATATTTTAACTACTTTTTTTTAACATCAGCAATGCAGTGCAATGTCTGTTGTGGTCTTGCTTCTAGGCAGAGAGTCAAGTCCAATTCAACTTCGAAGTGTTATTTCTTGATTTTGATTTTGAAGTCCTACAATTCTGACATGAATGGTTGTCGCGGCTCCCCTTCTTACTTCTGCTAACAACATCTTGTGAAGGAAATTTGGAAGTGTTTTCTTTTCTTTACTTGTTTCTTGACAATACTACCCTCTACGTTTTTGCTTAGCTTTTTGCGTAGTGTTTTAGCGAGGCTACTATCATCATCTAGTGTAAGGCTTGATCAAATATTATAAAAGTATGCCTTCTAATTATATTTGCAGTTCAGGGAATTGGAAGCAATTAATGGACTGAGACCTAGTAAACCATAGTCTGCCTGCTAATGATATAATGTGCGTGACTATTAGCAATTAGACTGTTCATTCTTTTGTGAGACAACTTTTTCTGGAACACGGAATTGCTTCAGCATATGAATATTGGTAAGAAACCTTGTTTGCTTGCGAAGCAAATATAGATGCATACATCATTCGGAGCTAGGTTACTTCTTGTTTTGGAGGTGAAGTGATGAAATTTTTGGGCTATCTGTACCGTATCTGATATAGATGAAAGCTACAGGAAAATTAGAAGAAAAATACTCTAGTGCTTTCTAGCTTTGTGTAGCTCCAGGTCTGCTGGTATAGATGAAATCTATAGGAAAATTATTTCTAACCATTATTTTGTGTAGCTCCAGGTCTGCTGTTAGGCTTATATGCAGGTGCTCCAGGTCTGCTGTTAGGCTTATATATAGGAAAATACCCTGCCTAGTTGTATTCGTATGCAGGTGCTTGTATGAAATGAGTCCCGATTTTTGCCGAAATGTTGATTAACTTCCGTTTCGGCAGAAATCGGGCACTCCTAGTTTAACAAAAATGAGCAATGGTCAGCCGGATTTTTCCGCGCACTTTACTAACCATTATTTGCCTTTTATTACTGCAAACATGTGTGACAACGACGAGGCTGGATCTTCTCAGCATATCAATGCTGAAGGAGAAGTGAGACCTCAAAACAGACCCTTGTCATTCTGGGAGGAGGTCGAGCGGCTAGAAAGAATGACAGAGGGTGATGAAGAATACAACCCTTCCGAGAGCGACGCCGATGAGATGGAAGACGCGGAGGAAGAAGAAGCGGCCGAAGGAACGGCGGATGATGAAACCACTGATGGCGGCGAGGGCACAATAAGTGGTAGTAATCCGCCAAAGAAGAAGAAGGAAAGGCGCTCGAACACGGTGTGCACCGTTAGAGAGGAAATTACCAAAGTGAGCCCAATAGGGGTTCCTTTGGCGCCCGACCATGTGGTCAAAGGGTACGGTGGGCAAGTGGCGGCTATCACCCGGACCACCATCTCGATCAACACCGAGAATTTCTGGCATAAAGATAATGGCCATTTGCGCACACTCCTCTTCGAGAAGCTGCACGCAAGATACAAGTTCCCCCTTCAGTATCGGAACACAGATTATCATGGGAATGAAGTAAATAAATCCGCCCTCACGAGGATGAGCACCGCCCTGGCTAGCTGGAGAACCCGGATAAAGAAGAAGATATTTAAAGAAGGGAAAAGTCTCGAGGAGATCCATAAGATTGACCCGCAGATCACCGAAGATCAATTCTAGGAGTTCAAGGCTAAGTGCACCTCTGAAGCAGCCAAGGCCTCGAGTAAGTGGGGAAAGGAATTGTAGGCGATGAATATAGGTCACCACCATCTCGGATCTGGTGGTTACAGAGCTACGGAGCCAAAATGGGATAAGGAGGACGACGAGTATAGAGTTAAGGGGATACCTAACCCCTTTTCGAAATTTGAAAACAAGCAGCTTCGAAACTTCATCAGGGCTCGTTACCATGTGGACCCCAAAACCAAAGAACTCACCGCGGAAACTAAGGTGAAGGACTTCGAGATTCTTACGGTAAGTAATTTAATTACCGCAGATCAAGTCGATTACATTCTAATCGATCAAGTCGAATTTCTAAACGGTTCACGTTACTTCTTCTGCAGGAGCAGGAAATTGCTAGTCAGGGATCCCATGGTTCCTCATCCCATGGGTCGACGGCGGCCACCCGATGGGATAACGCTTTTAACAGGGCGATGAACCGAGCCAAGAAAATCACGCCGGTTATAAAGAAGCCATCGTCGGCTGGCCATCTGGCTGGCTTCAGGGCTAAGAATTGGGTGGATCATTTTGGTCCACCCCCGAGGACGCATGTGGAGGGAAGGAGCAACGAGGAAAACCGCGAGGTTTAGGAACTTAAGGAACAAGTGGCGCGGATCCCGCAGATCGTCCAAGACAACCTGGCAATCACCCTCACCTCCATCCTGCCTACCTTGGTGGAGTCAACAGCGAACTGGAGTGCGGGTGGTCGACAAGGGCCGTGCCCGATTCCAAGCATGGTCAGTAGCCACTCAAACAATGCGGCGCCAGTGATCCCGGTGAATTATTGTTCGTGACTCCGCCCGCTAGCATGGCGGCGCCGGAAGCATTGGTGACTCCGCCCGCTAGCACGGCGGCGTCGGAAGCATTGGTGACTCCCCCTGCCATCACCGCGGCGTCGGAGCTTAATGCAACCGATAGGGAGAATACATCGGCGGCCGGCACCGTGCCATCAAGCAGCCCCTCCGTCTCTTGCACGCCCGTCTTCGTATGTGGTGCCTCGACATTAGCCGAGCTCGACGCCATCATGGTAAACCAAATACTTTACCGCCTTGCCATTTATTACTCTTATGGCATCTTTTTAATGCCGTACATGTTTTTCGCAGACGGATGTTCCATGCACTCTCTTAAGCTTCGTGAACAACGAGTTGAGGGATGTTGCCAAGGGTACCATCATTCAACCCTTGCACCACATGTTCCACTCAAAGCCGATGCCAGATAGCGTGCATAGGGTTAAAATTATCCGGGTGCTAAGGGGCTGTGATGACCTGGAACCTCCCATTCCACCCCTAGGAGCGGATGAAGAAGAGCCGGATGTCCTCAGAAGTTGCTTCGGCTTATTCCTGCTATGGCCAAAGAGCATGATTCGTTTGGGGACGGCCGGGGCCATCACCCCACAGACAGCAACACTGCCTGTCGTGCCAGCGCCAAACCATGGCAAGACCCCCACACCGTCACCTCCACGCGATTGTTCGGCAGGTCATATTGACATGACCATGGCGCAGGATCCGAACGAGGATGACGAAGATTACTTCGATGATTTCATCAACACTAATCTTTTCCTCGCCGACCTAAACGAAGACCCAGCTGGTGGCCCCGCAGAGAAAGCCACTTGCAACAAACGTCTCTTTGGTTCTCAAGAGACGCCTCCAGCTTGCACCTTCACCGAGCCAGCGGATACATCCAACCGGCCCTTTGTTCTAAGCCCTGACACACTACATAGGGCGACCGATGCTCACATTGCGGTGCCTACCCACTTACCAAAAGGCAAGAAGACCAGGAAAAGAAAATCTCGCAGCTCGAGCTAGCCGGTGGCGTCAACTGCGAATCCGATCAGGTTTCAGGACGGGCCACCAAGACCAAAGGGTATTATGTGGAGGATGCATGTGGCGGGTGAGCCCATGCTAACTAAGAAATTGCTCAGGCTCGCCACTTCAGAAATGAGGAGTGTGCATGACGGTGTGCTGACGATAGAGAGACGCCTTCTTGCGGAGAAAGATCCCTCGCACCCGGTATTCGTGGTTAAGGTGCCACGAGGCTTGGGCTTCGTTGATAATGTCCCCGCGGATCTGTTCTTCCTGCGGTTTGACGACATCTTCAATATGTTCCACCTGTATCCGCTACACTATACCATGGTACGCCTGATTTCTCTCAGCCCGGCCATTCAGATCATTAGAGAGAACACCCCGGGCATCGCTATAGTGGACCCCTACTACATGTGTGATGGCTGCTTGGGAAGCGCCATTGAACGGCGATTCGTGGCCTCGTACCTCCAAGGCATCTTGGTGGCGAACAAGACAAAGGAATACATTATCGTGCCTTTCTTTCCCGAGTAAGTCATTATTTACTCGCCGCCATAACATGCTTTATTAGATTTTCATCATTCTTTTTCCAACACATTCCGTTTCAATTGTTTTGCGCAGACATCAACACTGCACACTCATCTTCTTGTCGTCGAAACATTTGCAAGCCACGTATTTCAAGGAAGTTCTAGATGATGCTCTCACCGGCTATGCCTCAGCGGAAGGCGCCACCTTCGTGCGTAAGAAGCTCAAGTTTGGCAGCCACGTCTTCACCCATGTGACGGAATTCCCCTGCGTGAAGCAGCCGGCAGGCAGTTAGAAGGAAGCCTACTATGCACTCCATCACATGAGGGTGTTCCTACTAGAGCAATAGAATTCTATGATGCCAGATCATCTCAAACGATGGGCCGAAGTCAAGGCCAGGATCAATGATTGAGATATTAGACAAGAGATGTATCGCATCCAGCAACAGTTTGGGGCAATCATCAGCCGTGATGTCATGACTTCAGGGGGGTCTTCTACGGAGGCAATCCCCCGAATAACCGTCATGTAGTAGATCGCCTAAAGATGCAGGGTGACTATAGGGCGTTCATGACGAAACAAGGCGTCCTCCCATTCCCTGAGCCGAGCCACCAGAAGTCTTGATGTGTTGGTCTAGTTGTAGTTCATTATCCCCACGTGTACTTGTGTGTGTCGACATGTACATGCTACTACTTGGTATTTTTTGCTTACTTTGTTACCTTATTTGATAAGTATATCTTTATATGCGACTTTTACTTGTTTTTTCACCACCATTTAATTATTATTGCCAACTTTTAGATGACGTGGTACGTCGTGTACAAGGGACGGGTTCCTGGAGTCTATGATGATTGGGAAGACTGCCGAAGACAGGTACACCGTTTCAGCGGCAATAGCTACAAAGGGTACAATACTATGGCGGAGGCGGAAGCTAGATACGCGCGCTATCTAGTGGGAGTTAGGACGAGGAACCGGATGAAGACCTATACCTCCGTCGTGGTGATGGTTATCGTCCTTGGTTGTCTGTCCTGCATGTTCCTACTTTAGATGTCTAGGCGAGCTTCCGTGAGCTCTAACTTGGTTGAGACATGTATTCATGTCATCACTAGCTACTTTGTAACTTGATCGAAATAATATAACTTATACTATGTATTTATGTATGTGACTTATCTATATGTATTTGTTTCTATCTTGTCTGTGTATTTATTTCTGTATTGTATATCTGTGTATTTATTTCTGTACTGTATATCTGTGTATATCAGTTGTACTGTATATAATCTGTATTGAATATCATCTGTATTGAGTTTTTTTTGTTATTTGAAAAGCTAAGCCGTGGCGCACATATACGTGGTTAGTGGCGCACCTGGTCAAATACTAGTAGCGCACTACGTCATGCGCCACAGGAACAACAGTAGTGGCGCACCAGCCAGTGCGCTACTACTAACTAGATACTAGTAACGCACTAGGTCATGCGCCACAGGAAAAACAGTAGTGGCGCACAACACAGTGCGCTATCACTAACTCGAGATACTTGTAGCGCACCTGGCAGTGCGCTATGGGCACTTTTTAGCCGTAGCGCAGAAGTCGTGGCGCACCCCTAGTGCGCCACGGAAGGGGAAAGTAGGTGCGCCACAGACGTGCGTTTTCCTAGTAGTGGTATCAGGAGGCCACTGTACTTTTTGTTGGCTCTATACTCAGTGTGTTTGGAGACAAGTTTGTTGATGCATATTTGCATATCCGTGATGCCAAGGAACTGTGGGATGCGCTGGACGCTAAGTTCGGTGCTGCCGATGCCTGTGGTGAACTGTATGCTATGGAGCAGTTCAATGACTACAAGATGGTTGAAAACCGATCTATAGTAGAACAGGCTCATGAGCTACAGATCATGGCAAAGGAACTCGAACTCCTCAAGTGTGTGCTTCCGGACAAGTTTGTCGCGGGATGCATTGTCGCTGAGCCCCCCCTTCATGGAGGAACTTTGCCACTTCTCTGAAACATCAGAGGCATGAACTCTCCGTTGAGTACCTTATTGGTTCTCTGGATGTTGAAGAGAAGGCGAGGGCAAAAGACAAACACACTAGTGGAACTGAGGGACATTCTGCTGCCAATATGGTGTAGAAAAATGCCCACAAGTCCAAGGGAAATAACAAAGTCTGTCAGACTACCAACTTCAAGAAGAAGAAGGGGCAGAACAAGGAAAAAAAGAACCTTGCTAGGTGTGTGGCGAGATTGGCCATTGGGCTCATCGTTGTCCACAGAAGAAAGGCAAGAAGGGTCAGGCTGGACAGAGTTCTAAATCTGTCAACATGGTCATTGCCAATACTGATACAGGAACTTCAGGTTCTGGGTACGGTAATTTATTACCTACTATTCTTTCAGTATTTCAACCCATGGAATGGTGGGTTGATACGGGTGCCAATGTTCATGTGTGTGCTGACATTTCCATGTTCACCTCTTATCAGGCTCGAGATTCCTCAGTCATGATGGGAAATGGGTTACATGCTACTGTTCTTGGTGCTGTCACGGTAGATCTGAAATTTACTTCGGGCAAGATCGTGCAATTGAAGAACGTGCAGCATGTCCCTTCTATCAAGAAGAATCTCGTTAGTGGTTCTCGTCTTATGAAAGATGGGTTTAAGTTGGTATTTGAGTCCAATAAAGTTGTACTGTCTAAGTATGGAACCTTTGTTGGAAAAGGCTATGAATGCGGAGGCATGTTCCGTTTTTCATTGGTAGACTTCTGTGATGATGTAGTGAACCATGTTTGCACTACTAGTAATGAAACTAATGTTTGGCATTCATGACTTTGTCATATTAATTTCGGTTGTATGTCGCGGCTTGCTGGTTAATTCCGAAATTTACTATTGTCAAAGGCTCTAAGTGCCATGCTTGTGTGCAAGCAAAGCAGCCTCGCAAGCCTCACAAGCCTGCAGAGGAAAGAAACTTGGCACCTCTTGAGCTTATACATTCAGATCTATGTGAGATGAATGGTGTGTTGACAATTAGTGGAAAGAAATATTTCATGTCTTTGATTGATGATTCTAGTAGGTATTGTTATGTATATCTCTTGAAAACTAAAGACGAGACTTTAGATTTCTTTAAAATCTATAAAGCAGAAGTTGAAAATCAACTTGAGAGAAAGATCAAAAGGATTCGGTCCGATCGTGGTGGAGAGTAATTTTCTAATGAGTTCAATTTATTCTGTTCGGAACATGGTATTATACATGAGAGGATGCCTCCCAATTCCCTCAATCCAATGGGATTGCTGAGAGGAAAAACCAGACTCTAACATATTTGGTTAACGCCATGTTAGACACTACCGGTTTATCCAAGGAATGGTGGGGGGAGGCAATATTGACTTCGTCTCATGTGATAAACCTTGTTCCAACTAAGAATAAAGAGATTACTCCATTTGAAGAATGGGAAAAGAAAAGGTTGACACCCTCTTACTTATGAACTTGGGGTTGCTTGGCAAAGGTCAACGTGCTAGTCAACAAGAAGCGTAAGCTTGGACCGAAACTGTGGATTGTGTCTTTCTTGGCTATGCTTCTCACAGCATTGCTTACAGATTTCTTGTCATGAAATCTGAAATGGAGGACATGGATGTCGGTACCATTTTTGAATCAAGAGATGCTACATTCTTTGAGGATATATTTCCTATGAGAGATATGCCTAGCATATCTAATAAGGAATATGATCCAATTTCTGAACCTGAAACTCCCATAGAGACTGATGAACAATCAGATAATGAGAGTTCGGATTCAGATGAGGATGACAATGAAGCTCCCACAAGGAGTAAGATACAAATGATCGCAATATATTTTGGTAATGATTTCATTGTGTACCTAGTGGATGACACTCCCACTACCATTTCAGAAGCTTTTGCATCTCCGGATGCAGACTACTGGAAGGAAGCGGTTCAAAGCGAGATGGATTCCATCTTAGCTAATGGAACGTGGGAGATATCTAAACGTCCGTATGGGTGTAAACCTGTAGGATGTAAATGGGTATTTAAAAAGAAGCTTAGGGCTGATGGTACTATTGAAAGTACAAAGCTCGGCTTGTGTCTAAAGGCTATATCCAAAAGGAAGGTGAAGATTTCTTTAATACTTACTCACATGTGGCTAGATTGACCACAATTCGAGTACTACTATCACTGGCACAATCTTCTCGTTCAACAAATGGACGTTAAGACAACTTTCCTAAATGGAGAGTTGGATGAGGAAATTTACATGGAACAACCTGATGGTTTTGTACTAGAAGGTCAAGAGATAAAGGTGTGTAAATTGAATAAATCTTTGTATGGCCTCAAACAAGATCCCAAGCAATGGCATGAGAAGTTTGAAAGAACTTTGACATCTGTGGGCTTTGCTGCAAATGAAGCCGACAAATGTGTGTACTACCGCCATGGTGGGGGCGAGGGAGTTGTCTATGTCTATATGTTGATGACATGTTAATTTTTGGGACAAGTCTAAAAGTGATTAATGAGGTCAAACCTTCTTGTCTCAATGTTTTGAGATGAAGGATCTTGGAGAAGCTGATGTTATCCTAAACATCAAGTTACTAAGAGATGAGAATAATGGGATTACACTTGTGCAATCACATTATGTGGAGAAGGTGTTGAGCAGATTTGGATATGATGATTGCAAATCCTCTTCCACACCTTATGATCCTAGTGTTTTGCTTCGAAAGAATCAAAAGACAACTAGAGATCAATTGAGATACTCTCAGATTATTGGCTCACTTATGTATTTAGCTTGCGCTACGAGGTCTGACATCTCGTTTGCTGTGAGCAAACTTAGCCGGTTTGTGGCCAACCCGGGAGATGATCACGGGCATGCTCTTGAGATAGTAATGCGCTATCTAAAGGGAACTGTGAGCTATGGAATTCATTATACCGGGTATCCAAGAGTACTTGAAAGGTATAGTGATTCAAACTGGATATCAGATGCTGATGAGATAAAGGCCACAAGTGTATATATATTCACTCTTGGTGGTGGCGCTGTTTCATGGAAGTCTTGCAAGCAGATCATCTTAACGAGGTCAACTATGGAAGCAGAACTCACAACATTAGATATTGCGACTGCCGAAGCAGAATGGCTTCGTGAACTCCTAACAGATTTGCCTATGGTTGAAAAGCCAATACCGGCAATCCTTATGAACTGTGACAACCAAACTGTGATTGTCAAAGTGAACAGTTCTAAGGACAATATGAAGAGTTCAAGACATGTCAAGAGAAGACTGAAGTCTATCAGAAAGCTGAGAAACTCCGGAGTTATAGAATTGGATTATATCCAAACGGCTAAGAATCTGGCAGATCCTTTTACGAAAGGACTATTAAGAAATTTGATAGAAAATACATCAAGGGAGATGGGTTTGAGACCCACGTGAGTTGTCAAGGGGGTAACCCAACCTATGTGATCAGAGATCCTGTGAATTAGGACCTGGGAAAACAAACCGAAACAACTGAGTTGAGAGAAACTTTTAGTACTCCCACTCCACTGCAGATGCAATTCTCTCATAGTATACTGTAAGGAAGGTTGATTATATCTTAATGTGTTCTAACTGTCTCCTTGGGAGCAAAGACGCTATCCTACAAAGCGATCTTAAAAGAACACACCTATATGAGCTACACTGCTGGTCACAGTGTATGAGATTTGGGTGAATCTCTAGGAAGCTCATGAAAGACCGAGGAGTGTGACTTATAAGCTCCACCCGAGGGGTAGCCTATGGCAGCCAAGTACTGGTAACGACATTGAGTGAAACTTGTTGCGCAAGACTGGCAATTCAAGGCATAGTCCATTGTTTAGTTGTAGTAAGCGTATCTTTTTGTCTAGGTGGAAGTTCAACTTAACAGTCTCCACTGAACTACAGGTATATTAAACAGTGATTGGAACTGATGTGCCATATAATGTGCCTCTGAGTTCTGGTGGGGGATTGTTAGATTTATATGGGCTGCGACCATGTAGGCAACCCATCTAGTCTAATAAATCCTGAAATCTCAAGGCCATCTACTATGGAAGCTTGGGAACTCTGTGGGAGACAAAGTTTAGTCCCACATTGCTAGTTGGAAGAGAGTTGGACAATTTTATAAGGTGAGTTGTTTCACTCCAACTAAGTGAGGGAGAAGAGAAGGAGTCCACGCACACTCCTCCTCCTCTGCCGCCCGCCTCGCCTCACCCGCACGTGCGTCGTGTTTCGTGAATCGAGTTCGAGTTAGAAACTCGTTTTGTGGAAGACTAAATTTTTCCTTGGTGAACCAACTGTTGGGTAAGTGTCAAGATTCGTGTGCATGTTTGACGCGTGTCCTTGCCTTTCACCGCGTGGCGACTTGGTCGGCTCACCTTCCAGGCTATAGAGAGAGACAGACAGATCTAGACGCATCCAGTTCTTTTCTCAGTCTCTCTCGTTGTGTGTTCCTCTAGCTGCGCTGCTCTCTAGGCTTCCCTATCTCGGCGGCTGCGTGCACTGCTGTCCGGGAGAGCAGGCCTCCGAAACCCCGTCCGTTGAGATCCTACACCGGGAGACAGGCGATAAGGTTTTTGGGGAGCGTCTCGGCGCGACTGCTCGCCTCTGTTCGTGTGTTCTTCTTCAGCAACCGACGACCTCATTAGCACCATGGGCGACAACAACAATGACCAAGGTGCTGCTGCGGTGACAACCTTCCCGGACAACCTATACGTGCTATTCTTCTCTTTGTATGCACTAGTTTTTGCTAGATTTTCAGATCTACTAGATGTCGTTGTTTGACTGCATGTGTTTTAGATCTGCTAGTGCTTACATAATGTTGATTTCGGTAATTAATCTCATGCGGAAATTGTCTAATATTCCAACAGACACCCATGCGTGTCAATTATTGACCGCACTTTTTAGCACATTGGCACGTACATTCAGATGTACAATTGCCTCGATCGGTGACAGTTTTTTCTTGGCCACATCCCCGACATAATGTCAAACTTTCGCAGTACCTAGTTAGGTATATAAGGTTCACCACACGAGTAGCAGTGTGTAGTGTAGAAGCAAGGACCAAAAGTACGCCCTAAAATCGCCATGATTTTCGTGGAAGACCTTGCGAGCCATGATTATATCCATCCATCCACCCACCCTTGCATTTCTCACCAAATTTCAGTGCGACGCTGTCGCTCGGCCCATCCAACCATGTGCTGCGCAGATGCGCGGTGTGTCCCATATAGCGCACACACCACCCATACAAGTCCATAGCTGCAAGCCACTGGCTGCGCCGGCGAACAGCTCGGATCCATCATTCATGGCACGAATCCCACGGCGACTTTCAGCCGGCGTTCTCACACGGATCCGGTGAACGGATTCACTGCGGTCAGGTACAGGCACACACGCAGACGGCCCCACCGGGCAGCGGAGCATGGATGGTCTGGCCCCACTTTCAGTGTCACGGGGCAGTTAAACGTGTCGGTGCAGGTCTCCTCCCCTTTCTTCCCCACCCGAAAACCACAGCACACGCTGCACTGCTAACTAGGGACATTATCGCCCTCGCCACCGTCTCCCCGTACACCGTCACACGAGCCGTGACTTCCATGTGGGTCCACCGCAATACGGCCCCACTGGTCGGCTGCAGTGGCTGGGAACGATAGGAGTTGTTGAGCTCCGGCCGCAGAAGGTGGCAGTGGTGGTCAGCTTTAATACAAACCCCACCTCACTTCCCGGGGTCTCTTTGCTGTCTCGAGCCGAGCGAGAGAAGAGAGAGAGAGAGACAGAGGGGAATCCCCAAAGGGAAAAAACAAAACAGAAGGGAGAAGGCGGCGTGCAGGTGCGGGAGCGGAGACCAACGCCGTCCGCCGCGCGCCGGGGAATGCGGCGGGGAGGACGGGCGCTGCGACAGTAGCAACCCAGCTGCAGAGATCGGTCGT
Organism: Avena eriantha; assembly: GCA_910589775.1. Classification (NCBI taxonomy): domain Eukaryota; kingdom Viridiplantae; phylum Streptophyta; class Magnoliopsida; order Poales; family Poaceae; genus Avena; species Avena eriantha. The sequence goes on from OU342746.1 coordinate 317,355,221, forward strand.
GGGAGCGTGCGCATTAGAATGGGGGTGTGGAAGGAGGGGGCCGGGTGGTGCTTCTGCTCCGGCGGCGGCGGGGGCCGGTCGGAGCGGGTCAAGGCGGCCATCTTCTCGGCCAAGTCCGCCGCGCTGGCCGCCGTCTGCGGCCACGGCACGGGCCTCCTGATCCACCGCAACCTGCTGCTCACCACCCATGGCAACCTGCCCTCCGCCGCCGCCGCCGAGGACGCCGACGCGCTGCTCGGGCACGCCCGCCTCCCCGCACGCCTCGTGCCCCACAGGTGCGCCCCCCTCCTGATCCTGCATTTTCTGCCAACCGCCGCCGCCTCTCTGCACAAAATCGCTGCATTTTTTTTTGTCCCGCATTTGCGTCTCCTCTGTGCGGATTTGTTCGGCACTCCCGGTGATTATTGCCGAGTGATTAGGCTAAGATCCGCGTCGGCAGGCGAGACCCACAGCCCCTGCCCAGCGGGCCGGCCCCGCCAACGCGGCGGATTTGTTTGTCGGTGGTGGTGGGAGAGCTGTTGCTGCCGCTGCCGGTGATGATTAGCCCTAATGCGGCTGATTAGGGGACGGGAATCGCTAGCCAAGCTCACCACTAGTGGGATTTCTGTTAGTAGTTGGAAGTACTATGTGCTATCTTATGTTGGTTGTAATGATGGCGATCACGAGTTGGTCAGTGCAGCAATGTGCAGTGCCAGGAAAGTAAGTACCATTAACACTGTGCTGTTCTATTAGGCATAGATCTTCGCTTGGCTTTGATTGGATGGATTTATCCAAAGTAGAGCATATGACTAATGTGATTCTGGTTAAATGTGTCCCTTTTCTTCTCTGTAAAGGTTTTTCTTTAGGGACATGACATCCAACAAAAGATGTGTCACAGGAAAGCAATAAGTGGTTCATGATAAAAAGCAGCAATTTTGGGGTCATGAAAAAGTTCAGTGTTATTTTTTCTAATTTTTTGCCAGTTCAGGGCCAGATGAACTTTGCTGCTGAGTAAACACAAACCTTTTTTCTGGACAAAACTTTATCTTTGGTTTTTAAAATGTGTGTTTTTTTGTTATATTTTGCTGTTTCTAACTCTATGTCTATTTGCATTCTCTAAAAAAATATGTTGATGTGTGCAGATTCTTCATTACCAGCTCGATTCTTGACCTCACAATAGTTGGTGTTGATTCTACCGAGAATGAGTCCACTTTGCAAGCTCAGCAGCCTCACTATTTAAAAACATGCTGCAAACCAAGCCTAGACCATGGGAGTGTTGTTTACTTGCTGGGGCATACTGGGAAGAAGGAACTGGTCATCGGCGACGGGAAGGTGGTGATCGGCACAGATAACCTCATAAAGCTTTCGACAGATGGGGTGACATGGTGTCCTGGCTCTGCCGGTTTCGACGCCCAAGGGAACCTAGCTTTCATGATCTGTGATCCAATGAAGCTTGCCTCCTCCCCCACTGCAAGGTCTTCTTCAGCGTCCTCATCCTCGTCACATTCATCCAAGAAGGATCAGCCAATGCAATTCGGGATCCCCATATCTGTCGTCTGCGATTGGCTGTATCAGCATTGGCAGGGCAGTTTGGATGAGGTTACCAAGCCAAAGTTGCCTCTTGTTAGACTGATGTCCAGCAGGAGCGATCACTCGAGCACCTCCTTTACTCGTCGCAATGTGTTCAAGCCTGCTGATGATGACAATGATGATGCGTCTGTTACTTCAAAAGTGACTTCAAAGCCTAAATATCAGCAGGGGTCAGGCAGCTCAGCCAATGCAAGGATTTCACATGATGCGAATCCCCTCATTGACCTACGCAGAAACAGTGATCAAGGGGTTTCAACTCCAGAAATATATGAATCGCCTAGGGGTAGTTCCTGTCAGGGTGAGAAGGATCCTGCCCCAGTTCAACTCTTGGACATCAACTTCCCACCAAGGGTTCCGAAGACTATCTTTCTACCACTTCCCCTGAAGCAAATGCTTTCTGATGAGAACAACGTGGAGACGTCTAAACCTAGGAATCCATCTAGAGAGAATTGCTTTCCATCCGGGCTGATATGGCACCGTAATGGCGAGGCAGATTCTAGGGATCGTCCGGTTGCTCCTCGGGAGGAGGATTGTAGCAGCGAGGGGCAGTCGAGTTCGTCGCCTACTGGACGAATGGAGTACAGAAATCAAGACCATTATAGCAGCGAGGAGGAGACAATGTACTCAGCCGAAACCATGGAGAGCAGGAACATTCCAAGCGCCAGGGAGAAGCACGTTGGGAGGAGCCAGAGTTGTGTCAACTACAGCAGGTGGAGCTCTCCAAGGAAGCCGGCAGTGCAAAACGGGACCTTGAGGAAGCAACATACGCTGATCCCTGTTCGGAAGACGCACTCACAGAGCACCTCTTTGCCACAGAGGAGTCATGACTATCTGAGCCCGACGGTCTCCTCAGCTATGAAGAAGAGGAACTCCATGGAGCAGCAACAGCCCCCAAAGCCCCACCGGATCATTGTTAATTCTTCTCCAAAATGGATGTTCTGATGTTTTCCTCTTTTTTAGTTTTCCGGGAGGAAATGATGATACTGTTGGAGATCTGCTTGCTCCCTTGTTTTTGCTCCTCAAGGCTTTTCAGTAAGTCGACGATCTTTTTGCTGTTCTTTCTCTCTAGGATTGTGTGGTTGTGCAGAATGACTTGGACAAATAAAAGGTTACTTACAAAAAGGATAAGTTCGACATGAAAGGGTATGGATCAAATATATGGAAGGCGTCAAGTGTGAGCTGTTGAAAAATTATGTGATTCCGTATGCAGGCTGTCTGGATATGAACTGCAATATAGCATCTAGCTTGACTCTTTATTTTTAGAGCTGTTAAGAAATGATGTGTTCTGTTAAAGATTGTCTGGATATGAACTGCAATATACTAGTACCTATCTTCCTAAATATAAGATGTTTGGGGAGTTCAAATTAAACTACCAGAACATCTTATATTTAGGAATTGAGAGAGTAGTAGCACTTAGCTTGACTCTTGATTGTACTTTGGCCAAGAATTTTTATTTTGAAAATGCACTTTTGCCAAGATATGCTGCTTATGTTCTTTGCTACTACCTGGTGGTGTCGATGCCTAGTACAGTAGCATTTTTTTTTTTTGAACTCTAGTACAGTAGCATTTTGTTTGCTTCTACCTAAACTTTACATCAAAGACTTCAGGTAGACTGAAGAACTTGCCAGCAAAGTGCCAACTGGTATTCTTGGCCCCATTGAAGCAGATGCTTCTGAGAATCTTACTAGTAATATTGTTCTTAAGGCAGAGTATGCTCTCTGCAAACTGCAATGTTTCCCTGGTCCGAAATTATTGTGACAGGCCAAATTTCCTGTACAACTGCGCTGATGTTTTGATAATAGTACTCCCTCCTTTTCAGAACAGATGTCTCGGATTTGTCAAAATTTGGATGAATCTAGACACTATTTAGTATATATAGATTCATCCAAATTTTGACTAACTTGCGACATCTATTTTGAGACGGAGGGAGTACATGTGTTTGTCAAATTTCCCTAGATGCATGTTTGATAGTCTTCACCAAATGGAGCCACTCTGGTACCCATAGCATTTCAGTATTTCCGTACATAGATTTCTTGAGGATCCTTCCTGGCTCAAAAACGCCTGGCTGAAAGAAGCTCCGGGGCTTATCACACACCACTGGCTGGCGACGCTTCTCGCTTCCAGTTCTGACGACGAAAGGGGAAAACTCTAGAACTCCCCACGCTCTCTGCTCATGACAGGCATTGCCTACTCTTCCAGAACTAAAATTAAGCAGTATGGTAGTACAAAACTAACCCCCTTCAATTTTGTAAGCATTTGGCTAATGCCTCCATGGGACCAGAATCTTAGCAACGACGGCCCTCACATGGAAATCCTGCAGGCTCAGGAATCAGGATTGAGGTCAAACTTGACTAATGAATCCCACTAAGCATGTGTCATCAGTATTATTTTTTCCATTGGTAATGACTTAATGGTGCCTCTCTGCACATGGAAAGGTTGATGTGCTGCCACTCTGTCCCACAGGTAACAGGAGACATAATAGCATTGCTCAATAATTCACAGGAGATGATCATCTACCAACTTATATGTGTGGTTGTCGGATGGCAAGAATTTTTGCACGTTCATTTCTGAATGATGCACCTCAGCACAGCCTGTGTATTGTAGTAGTTATCATTTCACACATATAGAGAGAGCTTACATAGATATACCGAACAATCGACCACAATGTAAGTTACACTAGCTAAGTGATGGATCATATATGGCTAATGGTTTGTTACAGGTCATTTCCAAGCAAGGAAATGGATGGATTCAACCTGGATTGAGACATAAGCAAGAATAAAGAGGGATTCAGGCTGAGATCTCCAAGACAAACCCACCTTTTCCCTGCTTAAAATATCACTTTCGCATGCTACTTTTTCAGCATTACTCAAAAGCCACTTCACAATCATGGTCATTTCGCTTCAGAACGAGACTTGCATGCAGGAGACGCAACAAGGAGAGTGATGGTCTGATGATGGATGTAATAACATGTAAGCTGATGCACTTCTAATCAATTGCCACAGATGGGGTAGAAAAGTGCGTTGCTTGTTACTACTGGAACATTGGCACATGATCTACCTTTGGTACCACCTATGAACTGCACTAGCAGTAAAGTAGGTTATTGGCATGTTCCTTGACCCTGGTACTTGAATCAAATGCCACACAGATACTGAAAACTAGGGTTGTGAAAAAAAATTGGTTCAAACTAGACTAATCTTCCTAAAAAAATTAGAACTAGACTAACAAATTTTGACTATGAAGCGGGGTGGATCGAGTGCCGCTTTGCAACCCTACTGAAAACCCAAAAAACAAATTGTGGAAAGGCAGAACAACTTTTTTACAAAAAAATTGGTGTTTGCTTTAGAAAGTATCATTGCAACCATAGCTGAATGCCTGAAATAGATATCAAACAAAGACAGTACTTTCGACACAACTTTTGATAATATAACTACAATTAAACAACAGCATTTGCCCAGTTCACTTAGGAACAAGAAGTGCCTATGATGCATGGGTATGTGCATTTGCTTCTACTTTATACAAAGGTAAGTTACATGTCCACTTATCGAGGTATGAAGCTACAAAGGTTTTAAAAGTTATAAACAAGTAAATCGGATAATGTACAGCATATGATTGATGATAAATGTTCCTAGTTTGTAATGAAGAAAATATTCAATCATTCCATGAAAACCAGGGCATGTGCATTGCTATTTAGCCGCCAACCAGATTCTGGCCATTTAATTCAAAGACGATGGACCACACATAAAAGAGCAGTCAATAGGCTAACTTGTAAACTGGCAGCAAAATAGAAACTAAACCTAGGTTCCAGTGACAAATATATACTACAAGAGCATGTGGCATCAATGATGATTTGCTTCACAAATCCTGAACCAAGAATCTTTATAAGCTTGTAAAGGTGGAAAGCAGCAAAACTGATCAGCAACAAAACCACAGTAATGATATGTGTATGCATGTACGAATGGATAATTTAAAGAATGGAACCCTCCTATGCAGTTCAATTTCACCAAACCAGTGAAAATAGCATGGTTTCAGAGCAGAGCACTCTATTGTTCAGGCACACATGAACATGTCGGCGAGAGTAAGATTAATCTAACAAGAGCCAAGATATGCACATACAAATGAATGTAGGGGGCTGCCAACTTTCCAAAAGTTATTTTGAGAAACCAATACTGAGGAAAGCATTACAGAAAAATAGTAACTTATTGGAAAATAGAACCAGCAAGATTGATCTAAGCAACCACCTTGAAAACTACTTGGCCTGTTGAAGCATTCCGAGACAACGGTCGAGACACAAGAGATACACTAACGGGCACTGAATCTGTGTATCAAAAGCTAAACTATCCAGAAAAGCATCCCAATCACACACACTACCATCGTAGAAAACACAGTGACCCTAGAACCACCAGTTTCCACATCAACCGTCTTCCTGCCTGTCAACCAATTCAATCGTAGCAACTACACCATATAGTAACAACTCCTAGCAAAACAGCTACTAGAAACAATAACAGATTGCAACTTAAGCAGCTTCCAAATTGACCCCCTACACAATTCATTCCAGTGTGAACCAATTCATTCCGTAGCAACTACACAAAATATACTATTAATAATAACAATTCGTAGCAAAATATAGCTAGAAACAATAACAAATCAGGGCAGTAACAAATTGCAACTTGAGCTAGGCTCCGGGATCGGGCAGGGGAATCACACTGTATCGTACTGTCGCTACCGAATCCCCTCCGCGAGTCTGAAGAAGCAAAAGAGCACCGAAGCAGCAGGGGGGGCCCTGTTCAGAGGTTGCATCCGAGGCAGTCGCAGGACTTTGGCGTGAATGAGCAGAACCCGAAGGGGCGGTTGGGGATGTTGCAGTTGATGGCGTAGCAGCACGGTGCGAGGACGCAGACGCCCCTGGGCCCGCCGCAGCAGGTGCAGGGCGCGCAGAGCTGGAAGCGGCCCAGCCGCCGCCGCGTCTCGTTCATGACCACGCCGCTGTACCCGGTCCCGGCCGCCGTGGCCATCGGCACCATCTCCACCACCTTGTGAGGCTCCGGCTCCGCGTCCGGGACCTGCGCAAGCGCGGGCAATGTCAGTCAGGGTTCGCGGCCCGAAGATTCGCGGAATTGGGCGGGGAAATGAGTAGAGGGGGAAGGAGGAGGAGGAGGAGGAGGTTGGTTGTGTAGGCGCTTACCTGGGAGTGGGAGTGGGAGTGGGAGCAGGTGGAGGTGGCGGCGAGGGTGAGGAAGAGGAGCAGGAGGAAGAGCAGGTTGGGCATGGCGGTGGGCATTGTGGCTCGCCGCTGGAGCGGGGATTTGGACGGGCTTGGACTGGGCAGTGGGTGGAGAGGACTGAGGTGGGAAAGTGGAGCAGGGGACTAGGGGAGTGAGAGAAAAGCGAGCCTCTGTCTCGGCCTCGGGGAGAGAGAAAGAAGGGGGACGACTTGTTGGCTCGCGAGATCTCGTAGAAAAGGCTCGCCGCATGTCGTCACGCCCGTCGTCACCTCACCGGCGTGGTCTGGGCTTACCGAAGTGGGCCTGGCCGCATGGGGATATAGTAGTAGAAAAAAAGAGAGTAATACTCGCACATGATCATCGTCGTCGGGAAAGTCTCCCCCCATCAACTCCGTGCGTGCTGTCCTGCGATCGGGGATCCTCCTATGGATGACCCTAGCAGTACCTAGGATTCGGATCTGGGCAAACCTTGAGCACCCACGCGGATGAATCATCGTGTCATACCGTCGTGCAACCCAATTCCGCACTCGACATCAGAAGGAAAATCTCGTTGACACGCCTCTTGGAAATGCATTCATATCACTAACGAGTACGGCGAGATTTAATTGTGTCGAATTCGTACGATTCTTCCTAAATCCTTAAATTAGTACTGTCCTTTGACGCCAAGACATGTGTTAATCATGACAATATTCTGTTAGGTCTGGATGAATCACGCGGAAGGGCGATGATGTTGCAAGGATTCAGGCCGACAGACACCGCCAGGCCACAAGGCCGCAAATAATGCATGCACATCAGTCGAGCAAATTAACCTTCACAGAAACCAGTCGACATCGAGAAGAACCTTGTTTATACCGTGGATTCGAGGCAAAGCATTTATGCTCCCCACCTCGCAACGAGAAATGCGGTTGGACCAGGTTCGGCACCTTATCATCATGGCCGCATTAAGTCACGGTTGTTGGACGGACGCCGGTTACCCCAGAAAACTTTCTGGGTGCAAAGATCATGAAGGCGACGCGGCAACCGAATTTAGGTGCGGGATTTGCTCCCTCCTCCTTCTACCCTTTACCTTCACCACCACCACAGTGGTTACTGGTTCGGGTCTAGTAGCATGTCATGCATGCAGTAAAATGTCCGTTGCAGCTAATCTAACAGGTAACAGCACAGTGAAAACCTAACAAACACCAACTGAGCGATAGATCACCCCCAAATGCAAAGATGCAACAGGGTTTGCAGGCGAGAAAATCACCGAGTTCCTCGAGAGCATTTACCACCTCTGTCAGGAACCTTTTGACCCATCAACGCCAACACCTAAGCCAGAAAACTGGGTTATCTGCATTCAAACATTATTTTTTTCGGTTGCAAATGGCCTCTCCAAGATCTGCATTGGCAAAAAAAGGACAACTGTACATCTCTGGCAGCAACTCAATTTACAGAACTTGATTCCGGGGAGTTAGGGGGAGAAAACATTCGCAGCGCCGGCCGCCTCAGACGGCAGCAGGGCGTGCGATGATTTTATACATCAAGGCAGGCAGGTCAAATGCGAAGCGGGGGAGGAGCCCCTACCCTAGGATGTGTAGGCAGATCCAGAGGGGGACTCCAGGAGGCGCCGACCCATGGGCGCCGCATTAGGTGAGGCGGAGGCGGAGTAGCCGTACGCGTACACGCCCACTGGAGCGGCCATCGGGTGGTCAAACTTGCAGTTTACGCCGAACTTGCAGATGCCGTAGCGAGAGTAGAACTTGCAGAGCTCTTCCCCCTGGAAATATTAAAACAGATTTTTGTCATGGTCCAACTCCAACTGGTTGTACTAGGAACAGCAAAGATGAAGTGTTTGAGTAATTCAACAAAAGGCATGAGCTTAGTATAATACGCCATCTATTAATTGGCAGACCTTAAACTTTTGTATCTGAGAGGAACTAGCAGATGTCAAACTAAGCACTATTCACTCAAGATAAATAAGTACAGTTTCTTATAACCAAATAATGAGTAAACATTACTTCCCTGTCAGATTGGCATCTTATACTTAACAAAGTTCTGATAGGTAATCAGCAAGTAGCCTTTGCCTACCTACCACGGTGGATTTACCACGTGTGACTACAACATTGAGTTTGATGATAAAACAGCGTGTAACCAAGACAGTGTTTGAATCTGCAGGATTTTGCTTTAGTAAAATGACATGAAGAGATTTTCTGGCTTGGGGAGTTGGTCATCAATATCAGGAACTACATCATTATAGTTTCAAAATTGATCGCATAACCAAAAAACAGCACAATATATGAAGCATCTTTGATTCTACAGTCCATCTCAGTCTATACTCAGAAACAGATATGGAAACCAACTGCTTAGCCAAGGCGGTACAAGGGTCTACTCTGAGCAAGTCCCTCAGAGGGATGAAGGTGGGACAATGGCTAACAGATGGACAGACAAAAACATGGAATGGAACTATCATGGGCAATGCAATAAGACCAACAAGAACACTGTAGAGAAGGGCTTCCATATACTTACTGGGCGTAGTGGAAGACCCATTGGGCTCAACACACAGTCTGGGGGAGGCTGCGATCGCACCCGGGGATGATGGAACTTGCAAACTGCACCAAACTTGCAATCTCCAGTCTTTATGTAGTATATGCATTCTGGTTGATCAGGTCTCTCAGGGAATACATTCTCTCTCTGCAGTGCGTACTGAGGAACAGGAAACGAACTGGATCTGTAGGGTGATACCATTCCCTGATTGCCAGCACTGCCTTCACCTTGTCGAGAAGTTCCATAGTATTGTTGAGATCCTGGAGACTGCAGTCGACTCTCGGAAGATGAAACAGGTAGCATTTGGCCCTTGAAAGATAAACAAAATCACAAAATATCAACCCTAAATAGAATCCAACGATTGGTGTATTTAAGAGTGTGTTTTCATGTCATGGTATCTGAAACATATTGGAGACAATTAAAGCCAAAACAAAATATCGTAGAAAAAGGCTGCATATCAGAGCTTTCCACGATGCATAAAGAACAGACTCATTTGCGACTGAACTTAAATCAGTAATACCTACTTGAAAGATTTATGTCTAGAAAACATCATCATGTCAATAATAATTCAAATAGCAATATAATTCAAGTATAGCCAGGCTATATAAACAGAGCAATGGCACAAAACAATAGAACTCAAAGCTAAAACGCTAGACTTGCAGAAATCCAAATAACAGGAGGGCCAAGTTATAGTACTCCCTCCGATCCATAATAAGTGTCGCTCATCTAGTACAAAGTTTGTACTAGCTTAGTATAAAATGAGAGACACTTATTGTGGATCGGAGGGAGTATTACCCTGTTTGTCTAGGAAATGAACATTGAAACAAGATAAATACACTAAACATATCACAACTAAGAGAAATATCATTATGCTGCCTGGCTATGAGATGAGATGATCTTACATGATATGAATTCCAGCTTGGTACTTGAACAAGACCTTGTGGTACAATCATCGGTGCATAATTTGAAGGATTTTGCCATCTAGGGCTTGGAACGAAAGAACCTCTTGGATAAGTCCAGCTTGCCATAGTAGTTCCAGTATAGGAATGTGGACCAGTGCTTGGAGAGGTATGTACAGAAGGATAAATAGGGGAACCACGTGAGGAAGCCACCGCATTGAATAGTTCTGGATGGTTAAATTTACATGTATTCCCATATTTACACTGTCCCGTTTTTAAGTAGTATGCACACTCCCTTTCATTCTACAACAGTAATACATTTCGGTAAGTACAACAAACAGGAAAATAAATAAAAGGATGGACATAATAATATAATTCTGCTAACAGCAAGTTACTAACCGGTCGAAGTGGGTATCCCATCGAGTTTAACTGCGCCATTCCCTGGATCCCAGCCTTTTCTCTGGGATGATGGAACTTACACGTAGGCCCAAACTTGCATGTTCCGGTCTTCAGATAGTACTAAACGAAAAACATTGAGAAATTCCATCAGTTCAACATTGTCCAGCATGGCATAAAAATGATAAAAACTATACTGCTCCAAGATTACAAGATATAGACTCTACAAACATGTCAGTTTTACAGGAAAGGGCGCTCCAAGATTGCGATAACCATTCTGGCAAAAAATGAAGCTAATCACCTAGCAGTTCTTTTCTTGCCATACAAGTACTTCCAAAAATGCTGGTAACTGTTATGTCGTTTGGTTGTTACATGATAATCAGTTCTTACAAACAAGCACCATAGAAAGAACCTCAATAATTTTCTCAAAGTGTTCATAAGAGTCTCAATTTTTTTCAATCTATATGGAATGCAGCATTAACCAAATCTAAAACCCCTTTTTCTGCACTAACCAGGTAAGTAATTGCTCCAAAATATCGCATAAGCAGGAAACAAGACACATGTGAACATTGCTAAATATTGTTAACCAGCACAACATTGCCAGGATCCAATTAAATCTATGACTGAACAATAGTTCCTAATCATAAGTACCTGACATTCTGGTTGTCCCACCCTCTCAGGATATTCTCCTTTCATTCTGGCAGAGGCAATAGCCTAACATTAAGTAGATTAGTTGAGAAGAAAATATGAGATGTTGAAGTAGAGAAAACAACAACTAGTATGTACAGAACTGATTTTACAGAAAATTGGCAGGTAGCAGTGTAATGCCTTACAGGAACAACATGCAGCCCGCTGGTGGACATTATTAATTAATTATCCAAAAGAAAGTGACATACTAGTGACAATTATCCGGAATAGAAGTTTCTTCTGTCTATTATAACACATAGTAACATATAGCAAATTATCCAATGCAAAAGGAAAAGAAGAGGAACTAAAAGTGTTTTATGAGCATGCTAGTGCTAACATCTCTCTATGCCCTCCGAAATAGAAAGTATACAAATATGTAAACATTGTCATATAAACTCATGATACCGATACATAGCATTTCCTACATTAGTTGTCGCATTTAATTCGCTCAAAGTTATGCATTTGATACGGCGCGGTGGGAATAAAACAACACAAGATATTTCTCCTCAAATCACACATTCATTAGAATAGTCCTGATTATGTACATGAGGAAACAACATATGAAAATGTGCAAAACATAAGACTGATGAGTGTGCATGTGTGATACAGAGCAGCATAACAACTGGGAGAGATGGGTGCCTCACCATATTCCTGTCTGGAGGGTGATTGAACCTGCAGCTCATGCCGAACCTACACAATCCAGTCCTGAGGTAGTATGTGCAGTCTGGTTCCCCCGACCGCTCAGGATATGGCCCGGGCTGCATAGTGGCGCCGCTGCCCATGGTCATCTGGTGCCACATCCCCTCTGCGGCAAAACAATTTCACACACATTTACTAAACATATAACCGGGAACCACTACAGCTAACAAAAACCGAGATCAACAATCGTGCATAGTAAATTTCTTTACTTCCGATTGTTGAGAGCAATAAAACTATCCACATTCTACAGCCAGCTACATAAGAAGATGGAAAACAATAGCACCACAGTGTAACACAATCGAGCACCCGCAAAAACCCCAATTCCGCGTCCACGCGAATATATACAAAGCGAGAGCTTTTCGTTACCCCCAAAATCCGTCGGTGTTGATTAGAATATACGATCCGTCGCAGAATACTGTGAGAATAACCACTGATTCGGCAATAAATTGCGAGAAGAAAAGGTAGAACAGAGCATCGGAGCGTAACCTACGGGTTCGGAATTGAGCGTCCGGTAAATAACCCCAATTCCCCCAAAACGGCTCCGATGCTTGACGCGAGAAGGCTGAGAGCCGCGAAAACCCTAACCTTGATACAGTGCATCGGGGTCCGGCGAGGGCGTGTCGGTGTCGGCGGTGGCGGGGGCTGGGGGCGGGGGAGGAGGAGGAGCTGGAGGCGAGGGCGCGGCGGCGGAGGCCGTCGCCGTCACCACCGCGGGAGCGGAGGCCCTTCCGGCTTCGTCCATCGGCGGCGAGCGGCTGCTTCGGCCATCACGCGATCGCGGCGGCGGCGGCGGGGGCGGCCATACGGAGCTCCGGCGAGTGATCGGTGCGGGTGTGGAGCGGGGAGAGAGGGCGCCCTGTCTGCCCCTGCCTCTCGTATTTATTTCCTCTCCCTTTCTCTGGCTCTCTTTTTCCGGTGCGCAGCCCTGCTACGTGCACCCGCGCGTTTCCTGTGTAACACGGGGAGTCTCTCTGCTCACGCGTGGCATGGGCTCAAAGTACTCCGTTTTACCTTACAAAATGGCATTATTTGACTATAGAAACGCAATCATGGCAAGGTCATGGGAGAACAAACCGGAGACTTTTAGTTTTGTTTGTGGGCCTGTTGGAACTCCAGGGTTATCTTTGTAATTATGTTTTTATTACTAGTATGTTGGTTTTCTCCTCGACCTACTACACATATGTCTTTGATCTCCCGTCCACATAGCCGGAACCGTGCCCGATGAACAAACTTCGACACTTGGTTAATTATTCTCTCGCTTTTTACCCATATAGAGTAGCAACGCCGGAAAAAAGTGGGTAAGGTGATGCACAAGACTATGTTCCGTGGGGCGGAGATATCGAGAAGGATAGCGTAGAAAAACCTAACAGAGACAAATCCCACGTGATCGTGCGGATGTCGCGAGGTGGATAGAGGCCATAAGGCAGAAATATCGTGAGACGAAAGGAGCACTGACATAATGGGGAGATAGAAGATAGAGGGATACAAGATTAGGCGCCGAAAGGAGCACTGACGTAGAGAGCCGTCGGGATAGAAGATAGAAGGCGGAAACATTAGGCGCCAAAAGCGGCACTGGCGTAGAGAGCCGTCGGGATAGAAGATAGAAGGCGGAAACATCAGGCGTCGAAAGCGGCACTGGCGTAAAGAGTCGTGGGGTAGAGGATAGAAGGCGGAAAGATTATGCGTCGAAAAGCAGCACTAACGTAACGGGCTATACACAATATCTCGTCATTGATGGCATATTTAGACTAGATTGTCTTGGAAAGAAAGAATGGTGCGCGATCACAATGTGTATGATGAATCTCCTTATGGAATAAAGCCTTTCGACCAAAGGGTTGAGACCGATCGCGAGTTTCTTCTTAGACATGTGTTCCCTAAATTGGTTTGACCTTGCCGCTTCTCGTTTCGTGTCCTCCGTGTGTCTGCCTTCTATCGTAATTAAAACAAGTGTGGTAGATTTGTGGAGCATTCGAGATGCTATTTATGAAAAATCCTATGTTTTCTGTTTGAAATCGATGACTTGAGCGTCGTTCTATGGATTCAAGGGTTTTATAAATCTGTGTTACAAAAGGATTGAGATTGTATTTTAAGTAAAAAACGGACAAAGGGCTTTGTGGATTATAATTGCCCCGCGATTTAACTCACGTTGACACTTGTCCTGACGACCTATTGTTCGGGCAGGCCAAAAGGCATCGCCTTTGCCCCCTGCGGCGAATTCCTAATTTTGCTCGCATCGTACCACGCCAAGCAAGCAAAGCAACCACGGGTCACGGACGGGGCGGTGGTGCACCTACCAATTTCCTCGCCGCGCACTGCGTGCGTGCGGCGCCAGTGTGCCTGCCTGCCCGGGGCGCTCGCCTCCGATCCTCTTCTTTTCCTCTCTAAATTTCTTTTCTTTTCCTTTCTTTCCAGACAGACGCTCCGGCCTTGCCTTTTCGGCTTTTTACGCAATTCCTTCCTTTTTGTTCGGGTGTGAATTGTGAGGAGAGGAGCGCGACCGTGGTGCCGGAGTGACCTCATCCAGTCGTTCCGCCTCCCCTTTTCCTCTCCCCATTTTCCTTTTCCATTAGTATTTTCTTTTTCCCTTCTGTTTTTTTGTTCCCCATCAATCCCCCCTTTTTCTTTATATAAATCTTGCCTAGCTTTTATATTATTTCCCGAGCTCCCCCCCCGACGAGTCACGTCACGTCGCCTTTTTGTTTTCCGCTGTGATGCGCATCCTTCTATCTCTATTTTATTTTGTTTTTGCTTGTGCTGATGATGTGCTCACCGACCACTTGTTCTTGCGTAGTACAGTAGGATCTGGCGACGACTTTGGGCCTTGTGTTCCGATCTCCCTGCTGCTTCCCCGGCTCGGAGCCGAAGAACGGGCAGAGGAGGGGTGGGCGTCCCGAGGCGATGCAGCGGTGCCTTCACTTGTGCTTGACGGCTTGCGCGTGGTGGTCACCAGTCACGGGTACTACCATGGGCCTAGCTTTACTACTACCACGGCCTAGTGGATGGGATGCCATGCCGATTCCCAGTTCCGCTCCTAGTGCGCGTATCTCGTCGCCCAGCCATCTCTGGCTTTCCATCCCACGTAATCTCTCTCTCTTGGTTGATACACGTGCTCGCAAAACGAATTTGTCGTCGATGGCACCGTCCCGGCGTGTATGTTAACATGATCGGCACTGCTTTCGTTTCGTCCTTCGATTTACCTCGTCATCACCATGGCTGAAAAATTAGTGAGTGGCAAGCAAAAGGAACCGTTCCAACCACCCATCGGGTCGTGTCTTGTCTTGCTCCGCCCATGGTTTATCTGGAAGCTGTGAAACAGGCTGTTGGGGAAAAATGGATGCCCGTTGGGTCCACGCGGCCTGGAGGGCGATCCCGGATGGACACGGCCCAGATAGTCCTTCACTCGCCTCTTTTCTTGTTCTTTCGCTCGCTCTTGTTTCTTCAGCCTGATTTTTTTAATTCTGAAATATTTGTTGAAAGTAAAAAAATGTTCAGATTTTATAAATGTTCAAGTTTAAAAATTGTTCACGTATGAAAAATGTTCAAGATTAAAATTTATTCACGTTTAAATAATTGTTCACATCTAAAAAATGTTCAAACATGGAAAAAAGTTCAGATTTGGAACAAGTTCCAAAAAAAAATCCAGACTGCAATTAAAAAGGGATGAAAAAACACAAAAACCAGAAGAAAACACGGAAAACTGAAGAAAACCGGGAAACCCTCCCTCCTGCGAGACGGGCCTCCACCTCCACAGAACGCGTGGGCGGAGCCTATTAGCGCGCGCGCAGTAAGCGATAAATAGCAATTGCCAAGTATTCTCGGCTCCTGCCTTTTTCTCAAGAGAGGATTCATGGGCTCTTTGCTGCTGATGGATTCTCGTCTCGAAAATCCTATATACCGCAACAGGTCGGCCCCTACCGCGCGCCGCGTATCTCACGCACGGTATGGGCCTGGCCCAGTTCACGTAGCGCACAGCCCGACATTCTTCTTTGTTTCTTTTCTCCCTTCCTTTTCCTTTTTTATTTTTTCTTATGTCTTTCTTTTACTTTCTTACGATGTTTTTTTTTTTTTTAAACTTCAGTTTAGAAATTTCAGGTTTTCAAAATGTTTAGAAATATTTTAAATTAACAAATTGTTCAGTTTAAAAAAAATGATTTTGTAAAAAGGTCAGTTTAAAAATGTCCGGGTGTTCCGATCCCTGTTGCTTCCCTGGCCCGGAGCTGAAGAACAAGCAGAGGGGTGGACGTCCCGAACCGATGCAGCGGTGTAGGTGTGGTGTCTTTAGTTTTTTTTAGAAGAACTAAGCTCTTTATTGATCACTTATGAAAATATTTACAGGAATACCCATCCCATCTAGAGGGTTTACAAGCCACACATGTCTACCAAATTCTTGCAAAGTTGTTGCTCGCGCTAAATGATGTGCCTCACCATTATTTTCGTGCCTTTCATATGTAATACAAACATCATTGAAAGAAATCTTCCGTGTGAAATCTCCTTAATCGCCATACAGTGTGGTCCACCACTCGATCCGCTTTGGATCTCCTTAACTACATTCAAGCAATCGGAGGATATTCGTGCCTTTGTTGCATGAAGATAAGTGGCAAAACAGAGTGCCTCGGAACACGCCATTGCCTCCAAAACGACTAGTTAGGTGATGCCCTGAACCCTTACAGGTGAGCAACCAACAAAGACGCCTTAAGCATCCCGATGGATGGCACTAAAGGCCCCTGTTCTCTCTGCTTTAGCAACGGCGCCATCAACGTTAATATTCAGTGTTCCTGTCGTAGGTGAAGTCCATTGCGGCTTCCACTGGACGTTTCCTGCTGCCGGTTTATCCTTCTTCTGATGAAGAAAGGATAGCTCAGAGAGGTACCTACTGATATAAGGCATGAGTATACAAAGGGGATTGACACTCATCCTCGTGAATTAGTTCCCTTCGCGCCCACCAGATTTCCCAGAGTGTGACTAACACTTCGATGAATATTCCCTGGCTTAGGGTATTGCTTAGAGAGAACAATCATAGCTTAGGTTCATGTGTTTCATCACCATAGACAGGAATAGTGAAGTCCTCTTCTTTTAGAGACCAAACCGTCTTTGCCATATTGCAATCAAGGAGGGAGTGTCTCCATGTGCCCTTAGATGCACAACAAATCGCACAGACAGCCGATGTCGTCATGTGCCTCCTCTCATGTAGCTCGCCTGTTGGGAGGGAAGATCGAGCCAGCCTCCATGCAAAGATGCGCAATTTAGATGGGACCCTTACTTTCCACTGCTCCACATTAGATGCTTCTAACTAACCCTCTAGGAAACCCTCTCGGTGATATTTTGTTTCAACAATCATTTGATAAGCTGATCTTACTGAAAAGACTCCAGTCTTCTCATGATACCAAGCCTAGAGACCTTGTTGGGGCACACTGCCAATTGGTACTTGTTGTATCGCTTTTATGTCCATTGGTAGCATAAATTTCTTAAGTTTGGTCATGTCCTAGGTTCTTATCGCCGATACAATCAGGTATGATACCTTCTCTGGTGGTTCATCCTTCACACAAAGAGCGCTAGATATGTGAGGTTTTCAGCCCCACAACAGGCAACAAAAAATCACGTTGAGGAAAATTGACAACCTTCAATATGCGCACACACAAGGTTTCAAGGTTTTGGAGAATTCGCCAAACTTACCGCGCCAACAAAGCTAAGTTGAAAATATCGATATCCCAAAAGCCCAGGTCTCCCCTGTACTTTGGCATGGTTAGAGTATCCTATGACAACCATGTCGCCTTTGTTTCGCCCTTCTTACTCCTACACCAGAACTTCCTCACCATCATGGTTATGTACTCACATAAACCGCACGGGAGTTTAAATAATGCCATAGAGTAAGTTGGGATAGCTTTAATAATAGATTTTATAAAGATCTCCTTCCCACCTCTAGATAATAGCATTTCCATCCACCCTTGAAGATGTTACCAGATCATATCCTTGAGATAGCTAAATGCACCATTCTTGGATCTTCCTACATCCGAGGGAGGCCAAGATACTTGTCATTTAAAGTTTCATTATGAACTTCCAAGACAAACTTGACAGTTCTCGACAATCCTTTCCAAATAATATTGATGATTTATCATTATTGATCCTTTGATCCAACGCATTGCAATACCTCTCCAATTTTTTTTCATTTTTTGTCACATCCTTCACCGTAGCCTTACAAAAGAGAATGCAATCATCTGCAAAAGAGCAAGTGGTTAACTAGAGGGGAAGATGTTGCCACTTGGATTCCCGACATATCTCCTGAACCCATACCATGTTTCGGTAGACATGATAAA
This sequence comes from Avena eriantha, assembly GCA_910589775.1. Taxonomy (NCBI): domain Eukaryota; kingdom Viridiplantae; phylum Streptophyta; class Magnoliopsida; order Poales; family Poaceae; genus Avena; species Avena eriantha. Next base: position 317,373,530 of record OU342746.1, read on the forward strand.
CCCTCGGCTGCCAAAAGAAAAAGGTATGGAGATACGGGATATCCCTGATGATGATTGCAAGTGTGATGTCTCCCAAGTGCAGGAGATCTACTGTAGTACCTTTCAATAAGAAAAGGTTGTCAAAACAAAAATATCAGGCTCTGATACCACTGTTGGGTCCGCAGCATAGAAAACAAAAAATTTCCTATGATGAGAACTATACGCCAAGATCTATCTACTAGATACAGAGCAACGGGTGGACATACATCCATGGAGAACTTACCCTCGAAGACAACGAGTTTTGTTAACGAGTAGGAACTCGTGGTTGATGTAGTCGTACGCTTGCCGATCTCAAGATCGTGTGGAAGTCCGAGCGCCGCAAATCAACAGCGCATCCGTCCTCGCACACACGTTCAAGCCACCGGACAACCTCCACCTCCTCGCTCCAGCGAATCAGCGGAAGCAGCAACTCCTTCCAGACGCAAGGCCACCGGGAACATGTATCTCGCTAATCCGAGACCATGGGGGAATATCTAGAGGGGGGAGAGATCCTTCACGAGGAGGTGTGAGGATGAAGGAGGGAATGGGTGGCCTTTTATAGGAGGAGGGGGGTGCCCCCTCTCTCCATGGCCGGCGCATGGGGGGGTGACCCCTCACCTCCCCCATTTATGTGGTGGTAACCCCTCCACATTAAAATGCTCCTTAACATTCTATTTTAAAGTCTCCACTTTAAATGCATTAAATTTCTCCAAATTTAATGCTCTCTCATTTAATAAAACTCTTTTATTTATTTTATTCAGAATTTTGTTAATTAGTTTAATTAACAAACATTCACATAAAACCCCTTGCAACATTTCAATATAACATGCATAACCACTTTCTGCAATTTCACCTGAAACAATTCCGGTTTCTATCGAAACAATTCATGTTTCTATCGAAACATTTCCTGCGCTTTGCAAACCTTTTGTCTGGAACATATGTGCTCCTAAATGGTGTCCGGCAACCCTTAAGTGTGTCACCCTACGGTTCACGAATAATGCAGACATGATTGAGACTCCTCTCAGATCAATAATCAGAAGCGGAACCTGGAGATCCATACTGACTCCTGCACATTCAACGATGACTTCTGTGATCGTGAGAACCTTTAACGTCAGCAATTTAATCCCTTTGTCTCATGATATAATACATGTCCGAGATTCGATCATCGGTATCCAAATACCTAGTTTGATCTCGTTACCGACATGCACTCTTTTCTCGTTCCCGTGATACAACATTCTAGTGATCACATCACTTGCTTGCAAGCTATCTTAATGTGATATCACCGAGAGGGCCCAGAGTATATCTATCAGTCATCTGGATTGACAAATTCCACTCTTGATCCATGAGCCTCAACATAACACCTTCGTAGTACTAAACCCATCTTTATAGTCACCGTGTTACGGTGTGACGTTTGATGTTATCAAGATACTCTTCCGGTGTTAGCAATTAACATGATCTCATGGTCTAAGGACTAAGACTACTTTGTATGATGTTATAGCAATATAAACATAATGACTTGATCGTAATGCTATACTTCGGATGAATGTTCATCACATCATTTCACAAATGCTGTGACCTTGTTATTAACAACATCCAATGTCCATGATCAGGAAACTTTGATCATCTTGTTAATCAACAAGCTAGTCTATAAGAGAGGCATAACTAGGAACCCTTTTTGTTTATTAAACACACATGTATTGATGTTTCCTATCAATACAATTATAGCATGCAAAATAAACATCTATCATATACAAGAAATATATAATAACAACTTTATTATTGCCTCTCAGGGCATATTTCCTTCAGGAACTACTCACAAGTATCAAACATGATATGGATCAGTGGCATATGGATTACAACACAATGTGAAAATATAATCTCTCCACCAAATAAAGACAAATTGCCAATCACAACCATGCAAATCATACTTAAATAATATCTAGGGTTCAATCAATCACAAACTATGAGGGGAACAAGGTGGATCTTGATGATGGAGATGGTGATGATGTTGATGTTGATGGAGATGTTGATGGAGATACCCCCTCCCTACGCCAAGGAGGGGTGGTGATGATGATGGCATCGGTTTGCCCCTCACGAGAGGCTCCGGTGCAGCATGATCTGCCCTCTCCTGGAGTAGGAGAAGACTTTCTCCTCCACCGCTGCCTCTGTAAATCATGGGAAAATGTGGCATTGGTTTTTGGCGACACGGATGCGTCGTAAAAGGGATAGCTAAGATGACACTCGAGGTCCAAATGGGCATGGGTGGCGTGGCCTAGTAAGGAGGTCGCGCCACATGGGCTCATTTGGCCCTCGTGTCTCTCCTCGCATGCTTACAATGCTCAATGTCCTTCTCCTAGTGAAAAACTCGCCAAGTACTTTTCCTCCAATTTATTGGCGTCCAGAAAGTCCTTGAAATAGCAAAATACGAAAAAGGAGGTTTTTTGCCTCCTAGAAATTAAATACCAATGAAGGGGGACTTTGTAGGAAAGTCCTGGAAATCATCTAAAATGTATAAATAATGATGTAACAATGCAGATAACACTCTAAACTAATCATATATGTTGCTATTATGATGATGCAAAATGCCCGTATCAAAGTGCACAGATCAATTGTAGCTAGTTTCAAAAGTAAGAGTATCCACCATAGAAAGATATTTTGTTAGGTTCTTTATGCCCCTCATCACTGTCTATCAAATGATACTTATTAGATGTCCTTGATCTCAAGTAAGGGTGTTTTGAAAGAGTTATGTTTGGTTGCAAAATAGTAAAGAATGTAGTAAAGTAAACAAGGGTGATAGGAACTGTAAAAGAACTTCAGTAAGGTGAAATGTTCTCGGGGATTTAGGATCCACCACTAGCATTGGTATTAGATATGAGTAGGATAAATCTATTTATTTTGTTATGACATGTGTGGGAAGAGATCCAAAATAAGATGTGCCTAGAAAAACACCATTCATCACATCTATAAATAACCATTATCACGATCTTCGGCAACAACCTTTGGATCCAGTACAATTAATTGTTGCCCCATGGATATCTATATGAGCTTAGTGAATCTATCCTTATCCCCTATCCATATGGTAGAGTGCCAAACACGGTATGTCACTTCATGCCATACATAATACCATACTTACAAGGGTAGTTCCCTGTCTAGCCCCGAAGGAAAATATTATGTTATCCACTTCACATAATATCTAGCTAGAGAACTAACACATAATCATAACACAAAGTTAAAGATCATCTTCATTTCATATTATAATATATCTAGGGTTTCTCCATCTCCCCAAGAACAAGATAAACTACTCACATATGGAGACAATCATCAATCATCATAATCATATGGATGGAATGAAAGTGCATGGATGAATTTGAGTACAAATTCACAATATTAATTGCAATTACAACTAATGAGTATAAGTAAGATGGGGAATAATGTTGGTGATGGAGATGCATCGGTTGATGATGAAGGGGATGATGCCTTGTCCTTGAATGATCTGTGCAACAGCGAGGATGATGCCTTTCTGCAAAATCCTCCTCCAAATCCCTTCCAGAGGTGAAGTTTTGGTGTTTCTGGTGTCTATAAATGTCGGATTTCAGAGTCCATCTACACGAGGTTAAATTATTTGATGAGGTGAGGCCGATGGAGGTACATATGGGTGCATGGTACGGGCGGGCTTCGCCCGTACTGATGCTCATTATGGCCCTAGATGCTTCTCCTTGTGTTCTCCCTTTGCTTAGTTGCATGGAAAATTGTTTAGATGACTTTTATCACATCAAAATATCATATTAATACATAATATGATATTTCTTATTGATATGTTCATAATTGACTTAATATTTTGGATCCTGTGGAAACAAGCATAACAGGTGCACACGAGCACGGTAAAATACCAAAATCCTACTACTACATATGCAAGAACATTAAGTAAAAATGCTTCAAATATGCACTCATCAACTTTCCCAAGCTTAGAATTTAGATCGTCCTCGAGCAAGACGGTAGCTTAATGAACAACGTCATTGTGTTCATGAAGTAGAGTCATTAAAATACACGAAGCATTTGAAATAACAATTGTAATATCAGATATAGAATCACATCATGAGCTCTTTCACACTTTCACATATCAAATGACTTAGAGGCTTCCACACCTTTTGTGCTAATACCTCTCATATGAAGATTAATTATTATCATATCATACTATCATCAAGTTCAAATGAACGAGTTTGCGAGGTGACCACAAACATGTTTAGGACTTCACATATCCACTTGGGATTCAAAACCATGGATGGTCTATTTCAATTCCTCTTATGATCATGTACATGTCTATTACTCTTTGCACTAAGCTACCTGCACATTTATTTTATCTTTCTTTTTATTTTCTTGTATTGCTTGTGCAAAGTAGCTAGACATATTCTTCTTCTCATGAAAAAACTCAAAACGGATCAATACATGATACCATCTTCCAAACCAAGTATGAAGTAATTCATGGCGGTGTTTGAGTATTTACCTCAACTTGTACTCACTCTATAATTTTCTTGATAGAATCATTTATTTATTCTCATTTATTTCATAGTTCCTATGCTTCAAATACTTCCATTGTAATCAAACAAATGACTATAACATGCTATCAAGGATTCTTATCATATTATGTTAGTACTGTTGGTGTGGAAGACTCTAAAATCATCACAAAGTACAAGTATAATAGAACACAATAATCATAAAACCGAGAATACTCAAAATATCATAAAGGCTCGAAAATTCATTGGATAATAATTCCTCCCTTCTCCAAGGGAGTTAGATATGCAACTAATGCAAAAAAATGGATTTAAATAATATGCATGCGAGAAAGTAAACATGTTAAATACTGTAAGATAGATCACAAGGTTTCAATAGGTCTCCCCAAGCTTGGGATCAGGCCAGGTGGGATGACATATATCCTTGAGGGTACCTATTTCTTCTTTGGGGTGAAGAAAGCTTCATCATTGTAATTTCCTTCCCTCTATAGACTACAAGCTTGGGAACTATATGAGAAGCGAGTAGATAGTTCTACGGTATCAGCATGTTGCTCTTTTATTATATTGAGGAGTAACTTCCTGTCATCTACCATATCCATAATAATTTTAGCTAGGGTTTCAACATTACCGCTGATGTCATCGACCTTTTTCTCCAGGTCTCTCCTCATGATCTAGTAAGAGTCACCTCCTTACTTATAGTTTCAACACATGCTTTATAGACCTGTTTGAGAGATGCAATATTTTCCCCAATCACATCTTGCCACACCTCTTAATGAGAGGTGGATGGATAAGAGGAGATTTAAGAGAAGATCCATCGAGATTGCACCAATAATGATTTGGAGGATGCTCTTCCTTCCTCCGTCTTTGCTCCACATGCCTCATGATTTCTAGTTTGTGTGGGAACATATCCTCCCAAATGGAAGTGGTACCACCTAAATGCCCTCACGAGTTGATGATGATGAAGAGTCCTCCTTAAGTTCTTTCTTCTAGACCAGCTTCATAGGTTCTTCTCCTTTCTTCTTCTAGAGCTACTTCATATGGAAAGGATGAATATCTCTCAGATGATCAAGTGAGACTGGAAGCATTAAAAGTTCGAGGAGAGGAAAACAATATCAGAGGGATAACCTCAATTTTCATGGCAAAAGGTATAGTAGAAGAAGTGATACGTCATAAACGTATCTATAATTTTGATGCTCCATGCTTGTTTTGTATCAACTTTCTTTGTTTACACTTTGAGGTATTTTATACATTTTCTGGAACTACCCTATTAACAAGATGCCACAGTGCCAATTGCATGTTTTCTGCTATTTTTGGTTTCAGAAAAGCTAGTAAGGAAATATTCTCGGAGTTGGACGGGATAAAAACCAAAGTCAATATTTTACCAGAAGGAACACTGAGTCCGAAGGGCAGCCGAAGTGGGGCCACGAGGTGGACACACCTAGGGCTGGCGCGGCCACTCCCTAGGGCGCGCCGCCCCATGGTGTGGGCCCCTCGGGCGCCCACCGACCTTGCCTCTTTGCCTATAAAAGTACCCTGATGCAGAAACCCTAAGGGCTCGATCAAAAAATACATGAAAGAGTCTGTAGCCACTACCATCTCCATCCCTAGATCAGGGGATCCAAAGCTCTTCCCGGCACCCTGCCGGAGGGGAGAGATCATCCCGGAGGCCTTCTTCATCGCCATGCCAGCCTCCGGAGTGATGCGTGAGTAGTTCACCCTTGGACTATGAGTCCATATAGTAGCTAGATGGTTGGTTCTCATCCTTTGTGCTATCATGTTTAGATATTGTGAGCTTCGTTCATGATCAAGATCATCTATTTGTAATCCTATATGTTGTGTTTGCGGGGATCCGATGGATATTGAGATACTATGTCAGATTGATTATTGATTCTATCATGCCTATGTTATTTGTGATCTTGCATGCTCTCCGTTGCTAGTAGCTATCTTGGCCAAGTAGATGTTTGTAACTCCAAGAGGGATTATTTATGCTCGATAGTAGGTTCATGCCTCTAGTAATCTGGGGAAGTGATATGTTGCTAACGTATCTATAATTTTTGATGTTCCATACTTGTTTTATATCTGCTTTCTTATGCTTTATCCACACTTTGGAGTACTTTTACACATTTTCTGGAACTAACCTATTAACAACATACCATAGTGCCAGATGCCTGTTTTCTTCTGTTTTTGGTTCCAGAAAACCAAAAAATGAATATTCTTAGAATTGGACGGGACAAAAGCCAAAGTCAATATTTTACCGGAATACACATGGAGTCCGAAGGAGAGACGAAGGGGGGCCACAGGGCGGCCACACCCCCTTGGTGCGAGCTGCCCTAGGCCGCGCTAGGGCATGGTGTGGGCCCCCTGGCCAGACACCGACCTTGCCTCTTCGCCTATAAGAAGCCTCCCAATGCAAAAACCCTAAGTCCGGGAGCCTCCAGCCACGAAAAGTTCGGCAACGCTGCCGCCACTACAGGGGAGATTCGGGGGATAGAAAGTCTCTATTCTGGCACCCTGCCAGGACGGGGAAGTGCCCTCGGAGCCATCTCCATCGATCTCCACCACCATCTCCATCGTTGTTGCTAATTCCCATGATGATGAGGGAGTAGTTCTTCCTCAAGGCTAAGGATTCTACCGGTAGCTATGTGTTCATCTCTCTCTATGCATGATCATATTGTGATCATGAGCTTTGTAATCAAGTAGATCTACCTTGCTACTCAAGTGCTTTAATAGATCTCTGCCCCCATCTGTGTGAAAGTGGCAGCGTGCACACCATGGTGGCACTTAGGCTAGAGATTACAAATACTTGTTATGAGTTATATTTGGAGTTGGATGTCTCTATGAAATTGTGGTGTTTGTTGGAACCATCTAGCGCTCAAGGTGACAGTGTGGGGTTATCTAGATGGGGAAAGCGAACTTTGAGGAGTGCCGTTATAGCTCTGCCATGGATTAGAGTGTCCAACCGGAGAGTAGTATCATAAAGAGAAGATATTTATATGAGAGTGTTCACTAGCAAAAGTATGATCCCTAGCCCTTGTTTCTAAGCATTGAAACACCGTTTGCAACTAGATCTATTACATGTTTGCTTGCTTCCATCTTTATTTCAGTTTGCCTTTAGTCTCTTCCATGCCATCAAGCTATTTTCTAGCACCGTTGTCTTATATCCATACCACTTGTATTTTACTATCTCTTCGTCGAACTAGTGCACCTATACACTTGACAAGTGTATTGGGTGTGGTGGGGACACAAGAGACTTATTGTATCTTGATTGCAGGGTTGCTTGAGTGGGATACCTTTGAACACTTCCTCCCTGAGTTTGATAAACCTTGGGTGATCCACTTAAGGGAAACTAGTTGCTGTTCTACAAACCTCTGCACTTAGAGGCCCAACAACTGTCTACAAGAATAGAAGTGCGTAGACACCAAGCTATTTTCTGGCGCCGTTGCCGGGGAGGTAAGGTAAAAGATACTCACATCCTCTGGTGTGAGTGCTCGATGTTATTTCCTTTAGATTCTGCAATTATATCTTTTTGTTTCTTGTTTTTATTTTCACTAGTTAGGCTTAATGGAAAACAACAAAAAATTAGAGAGCTTTATAGTATTTATCTTGAGTTAGGACATGAAGTGTTTGAAGAGAAAATTAAAAAACCTATGGAACTTTATTTGCATGCTAATAGCAATGTTGTTTGTATGAATTCTTTGGACACCATTATTGCTAATGCTATGGAAAAGTCTAAGCTTGGGGAAGCTAATTTTGATGAAAATGATATTTTTAGTCCCCCATCTTTAGAGGAGAAAATTTTCTTTGATGATACTATGCCTCCAATATATGATGATTACAATGATGAATATGATATTTTCAGTCCACCTACTATCGAGGAGAAAATTAATTATGATTACAATATGCCTCCTATATTTGATGATTATGGTGATGAGAATAATAATGATAGTTATTTTGTTGAATTTGCTCCCACTACAATTAATAAGAATGACTATGTTTATGTGGAGAGTATTCATTCTTTTATGCATGTGGCTCACGATAAGAATGTTTTATGTGATAGTTATATTGTTAATTTTATTCATGATGCTACTGAAAGGTATTATGAGAGAGGGAAACATGGTTTTATGCATCTCAACAATATTAAGTTTCCCCTCTTTATGTTGAAATTTTTGAAGTTGCACTTGTTTTGCTTTCCTATGCTTGTTGCTTTGTGCTTTCATGGCTTGTTTCTTTACAAGATTATTTTTCATAGGAACTGGGTTAGACTTAAATGTGCTTTGAACTTGCTTCTTGATGCTCTCTTTTACTTCAATTCATATTTCTTATGTGAGCATCTTCTCAAACTAGCATGCCTAACTTAAAGGCGTTAAAGAAAAGTACTTATTGGGAGATAACCCAAAAGTTTTAGATGAGTCTTGGAAGTTATTACCTCTGTAATAACCGCTCCTCATCTTTTTCTTTTCTTTTTGTGCCAAGAGTAACCTCTAATGAGAGAGAAGTAATGCTTGGGAAAGTTGCTGTCCCAAAACAGATTTTTGTGCTTCGCTGTAAAAATTCGTGAAAAATCTCTCTACGTTGTTTGAGCTATAAGTTTTTGTGCTTCTGCCCCAGGTTGTTATCCAACTTTTGTTACTTCAACACTTTTTGATTTGAGCAACATAAGGTCTTCGAAAAAATTGTTTTTTACCTGCTGGTCTGTTTTGACGGATTTCTGCCACTATTTGCATTTGCCTCTTAATCTCTTTCTCTTTGAGTTCTCTTTGATCATTTGAAATTTTTGAAGGAAGTGCTACAATAGCTTATGTTTTAATGGAAGTTTTACTTCTGTTGAAACTAAACCCCAAAATTTTATTATATTTTAAATGCACTAATGTTGCTAATGAAGATTGTGCGAAGTTTTGTATGAAGGAAATTTTCAGGTGTAGGGAAAGTGATGTAATGAGATGAAGAATGGACAAAAGCTCAAGCTTGGGGATGCCACCCCATGTCACCCCAAGAAATATTCAAGAGGTACAAGCGTCAAAGCTTAGGGATGCCCAAGACATCCCCTTCTTCATCAATAAAAATCTCAAGTCTTTCTAGACACTTCGTTTTTATTGTTTCATGCACTATTGTGTTGTTCTTGGAGCGTCTTTGTTTTTGTTTTTAGTTTTCTTTTGCTTGGTTTGCTGCAATAAGTTGGTTGGATCCCAGCACTTCTTTTGGAGAGACACACACTTTGCTTTCATTGTTTAGAACACTCTAGTTTTCATTCTTATTGTTTTGTGAGTGTTCTCTTTTGCTAGCACTGGGTTTAGCCTTAGTTTTCTTGTGCTTTCAGCTTAGAACTTTTGTAGTTCTTGTTTTTGGATTTGTGAGACAAGCTCACTGATCTTTATTTATTATTATATTTGTGAGTTCTTTCAAATAAGTTGGTTTGGATTGGAAAAGAGTAGGAAAAGTTCATGCTTAAGTGGTATAAAAGGAGCTTGTTTTTGACTGTGACTTAGACTTTATCACGTCATGCTTGATATTGTTTTGGATTTATGCTTAGTGATTTTTGTTGTAGCATGACTTGTTATAAACAATTGAGATTGCTTAATGTGCCTTGAAAGAATGATATGTTGTTTTAGCATACAAAAGCATAATATTGTGGTATTCTTCTTTGATGCTTTATTTGGGTTGACTTGGCGCATGCTCACACCATGTTAAGACTATACCAAGTCACCATAGCCTCTATGATCATTTAGTTTTCGACTTGTAATATCACTTTATGCTTTAATTAATAATGTTTTGTCGCTTTGCATGATTATGGCCACTATTGCTCTCTTAGTTGGTCGCTCTCAGTCTTTTGCTAGCCTCCATATGTACCAAGTATGAGTTCCACTCATGCATCCAACTCCAAATAAACCAAGTTATTCCAAAGAGTCCACCATACCTACCTATTAGCATTTGCTATTCCAAGTATATTCATGTTTTTATCTACCTTATGAATTAAACTTGTTATGTGAAAATTAGTGATTAAAGCTCTCACAAACTTGATGGCGCACTTTACTTTCTTGCACTTAATAAACTTGAACCATTGTGTCCATATTTGTTGCGTATATGCTTGCGCTTTATAAGTTGAAGTTAGCAGAACCATGTATCATAGGGAACGCTTTCAACATTGCACTTGTACATTGTACCCCGTTGATATCATGATTCTTTTGCTTATGGATCCCGACGATGTGAAATAAAAGTGGAACTTGTAAGATCATGGAGTTTGTATGTGTGTTAGAGAAACGCCTGGGCCACTAGCCTAAGCCATGCCGAATCATGGTGGAAACTTGCAGCATAACCATAATGAGCACTCTATGAAGTATCCTCAATAAAAACCTATGCAAATAGCAAATAAAAAGATCGCTGAGATGCTCATTGTCTCATTGTCTTGTCATTTTGATTATGGGATAACTCCTGTATCATGTGTAAGGGGTACCCCGTTGGCGGTTCTCTAAGATACATATGTACTTACAATGACAAGAGCTTACTTGTGACTGAAGTTGAGTAGCATGAGGTTCGGTACTCGTAAGTAAGGGGCATGAGATTTCAACTTATAACTTGTCAAGCATATCCTCTTAGTTGTGTTACTTTAACCTTAATCACCTAAAGATCCTTATGATATGGGCAATGAGAGCTGAAAGATAATAAGTACCATAATTTTTGGAAGCTCTTTATGAGACTTGAATCCTTGCTTCCTTCTATGAAGGCCTTCCTTTTACTTTTATATTGAGTCTCCACCTTCTATCTTTATGCACCTGTTGAGAGAGCATAGTGGCCATTATTAGTTTAATGTGCATTGTCCCAAGACTTGTTTATTGATGCATAACTTTGATATTGCTTGTTCTTAAACTATTTGTATCTAGTCACCCTTATGAACTTTGAAGGTGTCCTATGCAATTATGATTTGCTACATTGTGAGGGACAAGCTGAATGCCACTATGCTATGTTTTCTATATGTGAAACAAACAAACGTCTTTCAATGCATTGTTATTCATGATCTTTGTTTGTATCCTTTCATGTTGCATGCATAGTTACTATGTGTTATTGTTAGAACTTCATCTTTCATGCTCATGTTTAGAGTACTTTGATCCCAGCTTTCAATGCTTGCAAATGCCTTGATCAAGATTGTGATGGTGCATGTCACCTCAAAAATTATTCTTTTCTTTTTATCACTTACCTACTCGAGGACGAGCAGGACTTAAGCTTAGGGATGTTGATACGTTGCTAACGTATCTATAATTTTTGATGTTCCATGCTTGTTTTATATCTACTTTCTTTTTTATTTTTTGTCCACACTTTGGAGTACTTTTACACATTTTCTAGAACTAACCTATTAACAAGATGCCATAGTGCCCGTTGCATTTTTTCTTCTGTTTTTGATACCAGAAAAACCAGAAAATGAATATTCTCGGAATTGGACGGGACAAAAGCCAAAGTCAATATTTTACCGGAAGACAGATGGAGTCTGAAGGAGAGACGAAGGGTGCCAGAGGGCAACCACACCCCCCTTGGCACGGGTAGCCCTTGGCCGTGCCAGGGCATGGTGTGGGCCCCCTGGCCGACCATTGACCTTTCCTCTTCGCCTATAAGAAGCCTCCCGATGCAAAAACCCTAAGTTTGGGAGCCTCCAGCCACGAAAAGTTCTGCAGCGCCGCCACCACCGAAGGGGAGATTTGGGGGATAGTAAGTCTCTGTTCTGGCACCATGCCGGGACGGGGAAGTGCCCCCGGAGCCATCTCCATCGATCTCCACCACCATCTCCATCGCCGTTGCTGATTCCCATGATGATGAGGGAGTAGTTCTTCCTCAAGGCTAGGGTTCTACCGGTAGCTATGTGTTTATCTCTCTCTCTCTATGCATGATCATATTTTCATCATGAGCTTTGTAATCAAGTAGATCTACCTTTCTACTCAAGTGCTTTAATAGATCTCTGCTCTCCCCATGTGTGTGAAAGTGACAGTGTGCACACCATGGTGGCACTTAGGCTAGAGATTACAAATACTTGTTATGAGTTATATTTGGAGTTGGATGTCTCTATGAAATTATGGTGTTTGTTGGAACCATCTAGCGATCAAGGTGATAATGTGGGGTTATCTAGATGGGGAAAGCGAACTTTAAGGAGTGCTGTTATAGCCCTACCATGGATTAGATTGTCCAACCGGAGAGTAGTATCATAAAGAGAAGATATTTATATGAGAGTGTTCACTAGCGAAAGTATGATCCCTAGGCCTTGTTTCTAAGCATTGAAACACCGTTTGCAACTAGATCTATTACATGTTTGCTTGCTTCTATCTTTATTTCAGTTTGCCTTTAGTCTCTTCCACGCCATCAAGCTATTTTCTAGCACCGTTGTCTTATATCCATACCACTTGTATTTTACTATCTCTTCGTCGAACTAGTGCACCTATACACCTGACAAGTGTATTGGGTGTGTTGGGGACACAGGAGACTTCTTGTATCTTGATTGCAGGGTTGCTTGAGAGGGATACTTTTGACCACTTCCTCCCCGAGTTCTATAAACCTTGGGTGATCCACTTAAGGGAAACTTGTTGCTATTCTACAAACCTCAACACTTGGAGGCCCAACAACTGTCTACAAGAATAGAAGTGCGTAGACATCAGGAAGTGACAAAATCTCTAAGGTTGTAGATGTGCTATTGCTACTAGGGAGAAAACAACAATCCTTTGTCCATGGGGCAATTGTATTGTTTACTTTACACACTTTGCTTAATGCAATTATCTTTTGCTTGCAACTTAATACTAGAAGGGGTTCAGATGATAACCTGAAGGTGGATTATTAGTCATAGATGCAGTTGGATTATGGTGTATGTATTATGTTGTAATGCCCAATCAAATCTCGTAGGAGTCAAGATGTCTAGTATATGCATTGTTATGCTTTCTCAATCTGTCAATTGCCCCGCTGTAATTTGTTCACCCAACATGCTATTTATCTTAAGGAGAAACACCTCTAGTGAACTGTGGACCCCAGTCCATTCCTTTACCATTAATATACCATCTATTGTTTACCATTTACTTTTTACTTTCTACAAGCAATTACTATCTTCCACACTATATGTTTAATCCTTTGTTTTCAGCAAAACCAGTGAGATTGACAACCTCACTATAAGTTGGGGCAAAGTTCTGTGGTTGTGTTGTGCAGGATTCTAAGTTGCTAGCAACACCTTGGAGGTGTTTTTTACTTAATCCTACTAGTTTAATAACTGAGGGAAACTTGCTACTGTGCTCATCATACCTTCCTCTTAGGGTTCCCAATGAGATCTACATATCTTGAGCCATCAAGCACTTTTCTGGCGCCGTTGCCAAGGAATTAAGGACAGCTTCAATCTCTTCCTCCTCAGCAATCACTTTTCAGGGAGAAATAAGATTCTTGATAGGGGAGTCTCTCTCAACCAATCTCTTTACTTTGTTTTTGTTTTGCTTAGTTTATTTTGCTTTGTTTGCTTGTTTCTTTTTATCAAAAACACACAAAAAATTAGTTGTACTAGTTTGCTTCTTTTTATCAAAAACACAAAAAAATTAGATCTTTCTGTAGTTGTCATCTCGTTCTTAGCTCACCATGTTGATCCCTAAGTTCACCCTGAAAGACCTTTCAATAGGTAGTGGCTCTATAATTGGGAAATATAATATTGAAGAATTCTTTAATCATGTTAACAAGCATGAGGATATTGAGGATAGATCCTTAGCAGAACTTGCTCCAAATTATGAAATTGCTACAGCTTCTTTAGTTCACATGCTGGAGGCTAGGTTTGTTAACCTTAACCCCATGATGCAAGTAATGTTTCTTAAACTTAAAGATATTGAGGATACTGAAAAGAGAGATTTTATTCTAGAAACTTTGCTTAAAGAATTCAATGATGTTGTTAAGGAAGCTAGAAAGGTCTTTGATCGTTTTAATATGCTAGGCTCATGTGTAGATGTTATTGGTACACTAGAAAAGTTGGACAAAACCAAACCCAAAAATGGAGAGGAAATTAAAATACCAATACCTTTTAAACTTGTAGGAATGCATGAAGCCTTAGAAAAGAATTTTGATTGGATTGTTCCTGAAAACCCGTTTGATGAAAATAGTAAACCCAAGAGTATTGAGAGAGTATCATCTAGAACTTATTTGGATGAGATACCTTGCCTCGTTGAAGATATTTCTGGTATTGATCTTAATGCTTCTTCATTCAAAAATACTTGAATCTTGCTCATATGCCTAGCTGAAAAGCGTTAAAGAAAAGCACTATTGGGAGATAACCCAAATTATTTTTACTTTCAGTAAGTTTTTATTTTGTTGAGTATTGTAAGTTATTGCCTCAGTAATAACCTTTCCTTATACTTTTTGTGTGGTTTTTGTGCCAAGAATAACCTCTAATGAGAGAGAAGTAATACTTGGGAAAGTTGATGTCCCAAAACAGATTTTTGTGCTTCACTGTAAAAAATCGTGAAAAACCTGTACGTCGGATTGAGATTTAATTTTCTGTGATTATGCCCCAGGTTATTGTCTAACTTTCGTTAGTTTAGAACTTTTCGATTTGAGCAACAGAAGGTCTTCGAAAAAATAAGTTTTTACCTGCTAGTCTGTTTTGACAGATTTCTGCCATTATTTGCATTTGCCTCTTAATCTCTTTCTCTTTGAGTTCTCTTTGATCACCTAAGCTTTTAGAAGGATTTGCTAAAGTAGCTTGTGTTTTAATGGAAGTTTTACTTGTGTTGAAACTAAACCCAAAGACTTATTAACTTGAATACACTAATGTTGCTAATGAAGATTATGTGAAGTTTTGTATGATGGAAATTTTCAAGTGTAGGGAAGAATAATGTGATGAGATGAAGTATGGACAAAATCCCAAGCTTGGGGATGCCACACGTGTCACCCCAAGAAATATTCAAGAGGTACAAGCGTCAAAGCTTGGGGATGCCTCGGGCATCCCCTTCTTCATCAATAAAAATCTCAAGTTTTCTTCCAAAACACTTCATTTTTATTGTTTCATGCACAATTGTGTTGTTCTTGGAGCGTCTTTGTTTTTGTTTTTAGTTTTCTTTTGTTTGATTTGCTTAAATAAATTGGTTGGACCCCCTCATTTATATGTTGTTTCAAATAACTTGATTGGTATTGGAAAAGAGTAGGAAGCTTCGTGCTTATAAGTGGTACAAAAAAGCTTGTTTTGACTGTGGCCTAGACATTATCGTGTTATGTTTGATGTTGCTTTTACCTTATGCTTAGTGATTATTTATGTAGCATGACTTGTTCCAAACAATTGAGATTGCCTAATGCGCCTTGAAAGAATCATGCGTTGTTTTAGCATACAAAGCATAATTTGTGGTATTCTCCTTTGATGCTTTATTTGGGTTGACTTGCCACATGCTTACACCATGTTAAGACTATGAACCAGTCACCTTAGCCTCTATGATCATTTAGTTTTTGACTTGTAATATCACTTTATGCTTTAATTAATAATGTTTTGTCGCTTTGCATGATTATGGCCATTATTGCTCTCTTACTTGGTCGCTCCCAGTCTTTTGCTAGCCTGCACTTGTACCACGTATGAGTTCTACTCATGAATCCAACCTCCAAGAAAAGCAAGTTATTCCAAAGAGTCCAATATAAATTCCTATGCATGGTGTGTTATACCATTTCGACTATATTCATGTTTTTATCTATCTTCCAAATTAAACTTGTTATGTGAAAATTAGTGATTAAAGCTCTCACAAACTTGATGGCACACTTTATTTTGTTGCACTTAAAAACTTGAACCGTTGTTTCCATCTATGTTTCTTATATGCTTGCACTTTATAAGTTGTGAATTAGCAGAACCATGATACCATGGGGAATGCTTTCAACATTGCACTTATTATTCAGTTGATATCATGTTCTTTTGTTTATGGATCTCGGCGGTGTGAAATAAAAGGGGAGCTTGTAAGCTCATGGAGTTTGTATGTGTGTTAGAGAAACGCCTAGGTGTCTAGCCTAAGCCATGCCTAATCATGGTGAAAACTTGCAGCATAACCATAGTGAGCATTCTGTGAAGCATCCTCAATAAAAACCTATGCAAATAGCAAATAAAAAGATCGCTGAGATGCTCATTGTCTGTTGCCTTGTCAGTTTAAGCTCTTGTGTCATGGGGCAAGGGGTACCCCGTTGGCGGTTCTCCATGATACACATGTACTTACAATGACAAGAACTTACGTGTGACTTAAGTTGAGTAGCATGAGGTTCGATACTCGTAAGCAAGGGGCATGAGATTTTCAACTTATAACTTGTCAAGCATATCCTCATATTTGTGTTACTTTAACCTTAATCACCTCAAGATGCTTATGATAGGGCAATGAGAGCTGAAAGCTAATAAGTACCATAATTTTGGGAAGCTCCTTATGAAACTTGAAATCGCGGTTTCCCTCTGTGAAGGGCCTTTCTTTTTAATTTTATGTTGAGTCTCCATGTTCTATCTTTATGCACCAATTGAGAGAGCATAGTGGTAATTCTTAGTTTAATGTGCATTGTCCCAAAACTTGTTGATTGATTCATAACTTTGATATTGCTTGTTTTTAAATTATTTGTATCTAGTCACCCTTATGAACTTTGAAGGTGTCGTATGCATTTATGTTTTGCTATACCATGAGGGACAAGCTGAATACCACTCTTATTATGTTTTCTATATGTGAAACAAACAAACGTCTTTCAATGCATTGTTATTCATGATCTTTTGTTTGTACCTTTTCATGTTACAACATAGTTGCTATGTCTTATTGTTAGAACTCTATCTTTCATGCTCATGTTTAGAGTACTTTGATCCTAGCTATCAATGCTTTACAAATACCTTGATCAAGATTGTGATGGTGCATGTCACCTCAAAATATATTCTTTTTATCACTTACCTACTCGAGGACGAACATGAGTTAATCTTGGGGATGCTTGGTACATCATAAACGTATCTATAAATTTTGATGCTCCATGCTTGTTTTGTATCAACTTTCTTATGTTTTGTTTACACTTTGAGGTATTTTTATATATTTTCTGCTATTCTACAAACCTCTACATTTGGAGGCCCAACAACTGTCTACAAGAATAGAAGTGCGTAGACATCAGGAAGTGACAAAATCTCTAAGGTTGTAGATGTGATGTTGCTACTAGGGAGAAAACAATAATCCTTTGTCCATGGGGCAATTGTATTGTTTACTTTACACATTTTGCTTAATGCAATTATCTGTTGCTTGCAACTTAATACTAGAAGGGGTTCGGATGATAACCTGAAGGTGGATTATTAGTCATAGATGCACTTGGATTACGGTTTATGTATGATGTTGTAATGCCCAATCAAATCTCGTAGGAGTCAAGATGTCTAGTAT
The DNA here is from genome assembly GCA_910589775.1 of Avena eriantha. NCBI lineage: Eukaryota > Viridiplantae > Streptophyta > Magnoliopsida > Poales > Poaceae > Avena > Avena eriantha. The sequence goes on from OU342746.1 coordinate 317,391,423, forward strand.
ATGCATTGTTATGCTTTCTCAATCTGTCAATTGCCCCACTGTAATCTGTTCACCCAACATGCCATTTATCTTAAGGAGAAACACCTCTAGTGAACTGTGGACCCCAGTCCATTCCTTTACCATTAATATACCATCTACTATTTACCGTTTATTGTTTAATTTCTGCAAGCAATTACTATCTTCCACACTATATGTTTAATCCTTTGTTTTCAGCAAAACTAGTGAGATTAAACCAGCAAGATTGACAACCTCACTTTAAGTTGGGACAACCTCACTGATGAAGCTGCGGCAAGTACTCCTAGGCCGGATTATCCGGACTCTCCATCGGCCGGATTATCCGGCCCTGACTCTCCAGTTCCGCAGCCTCCTGTTACGGCTACGGATTCACCTCAAGGGCATGCGTCTCCACCACCTGCTACTGATGTTCTAGTTACTGATCAAGGCAAAGAAAATGCTTCCAATGAAGACTCATGTGATGAATCTCCTCCTCCAAGAGACAACAAACTTATTGAACTTCGTCACAAGGCTCGGGCTGATCGTAACCTTGAGTTGAGGGGTCACACTCTCGACAAGGTTGTTGGTGATCTTCGACGAAGGGTTTCTACAAGAAGAGAATTGGCCAGTTTTGGTGAGCATCAAGCTCATATCTCCATGGTGGAACCTAAGAAGGTCTTTGAACCTCTTGAAGACCCAGACTGGGTTATTGCTATGCATGAAGAATTGAATAATTTCGAGCGCAACAAAGTCTGGAAACTCGTGGAGAAACCCAAAGAGTGCCGCAATGTTATCGGCACCAAGTGGATTTTCAAGAACAAGCAAGATGAGAATGGCATTGTTGTGAGGAACAAGGCAAGACTTGTGGCACAAGGTTACTCCCAAGTTGAGGGCATCGACTTCGGTGAGACCTATGCTCTAGTGGCTCGCCTTGAGTCCATCCGTATCCTACTTGCTTATGCTGCTCGTAACAATTTTAAGTTGCAGCAAATGGACGTCAAGAGTGCCTTCCTTAACGGTCCTCTACATGAGTTGGTATACGTAAAGCAACCCCCGAGGTTTGAGGATCCTAACTTTCTGAACCATGTCTACAAACTCGATAAGGCACTCTATGGCCTTAAACAAGCCCCATGTGCGTGGTATGAGCACCTTAAAGAGCTTTTGTTAGATCGTGGCTTCGAAGTTGGGCAAATCGACCCCACTCTTTTTACTAAGAAGGTTAAGGGGGAGCTCTTCGTATGCCAACTATATGTAGACGATATCATCTTTGGTTCTACTAACAAAGCTTTTAACGATGAATTTTCAAAGCTTATGACTGACAGGTTTGAGATGTCTATGATGGGGGAATTACGGTTCTTTCTTGGATTCGAGATCAAGCAACTTAGATAAGGAACCTTTATTAATCAAGCAAAGTACATCGAAGACATGATCAAGAGATTCAAGATGACGGATCTAAATGGTGTCGCCACTCCGATGCAAACAAAGTGTCATCTTGAACTTAACCCTCATGGTAAAGATGTGGACCAAAAGGTCTACCGGTCCATGATCGGCTCTCTTCTTTACCTCTACGCATCTAGACCCGATATTGTGTTGAGTGTGGGAGTGTGTGCAAGGTATCAAGCAGCTCCTAAAGAAAGCCACTTAGTGGCGGTCAAGAGGATCTTTCGATATTTGTTTCATTCCCCCAACTTTGGTCTCTGGTATCCCAAGGGCTCCAATTTCTCTTTATGTGGTTATACTGACTCAGATTGGGCTGGTGATAAGGATGATGGGAAATCCACTTTTGGAGCTTGTCAATTCTTAGGAAGATCTCTTGTATGTTGGTCCTCCAAAAAGCAGAATTGTATATCTCTCTCCACCGCCGAAGCTGAATATGTTGCTGCTGCCAGCGCTTGTACTCAATTATTGTGGATGAGGCAAACTTTAAAGGAATACGGTGTCAATTGTGACAAAGTGTCTCTTTTATGTGATAATGAAAGTGCAATCAAAATTGCGTACAATCCTGTTCAGCACACTAGGACGAAGCATATTAAGATTCAGAATCATTTTATTCGAGACCATGTTGCTCGCAACGATATTGATCTATCCTTTGTGAGCACGAAGAACCAACTGGCGGATATTTTTACAAAGCCACTTGATGAAGCAAGATTATGCTATTTGAGGAATGAGCTAAATATCATTGATTCCGGGAGCTTGTCTTGATTACCCATGCACTCACTCGTACATCTCAATCCTTGTTTGGTCTAGGTGTGGGCATGGATATAGGGGGAGTGTGGTTCTAACTCATTGGGCTAACCCTCCCCCCATAATGCCAAAAGCAAGATAAATCATGTCTCTTAATATCATTTTGTGATATGTGAGCTTATTGATGAGTATTGGTCGTGAACCCAAGATATATCTTCGCGGTGTCACACTATACACTCCAACAAGGTGGCTTCGGCCACTGCCGTCTCCCTTGAGGAGAATTGGATCTTTTTAGATGTTATTTGCTCTCTCATTTTCTTATGGGAATCACACTCACTCTTGGCTTTTATTTTATTTGGATTTTGCAAGTTTGAGTGTCTAGTACCATCTCAGTTTGGCTCTCTTAATCCCAAGCCTTCCCTACCCCTAAGCCATCTATTCTTGCACACAAGTCCCTTGTACACCTTGTGGAGGTGTTGATTGGGGACGCGCGGGCCTGGTTCTGTGTGTAAAAGAATACCAGATTTGAGGAAGGTGACACTGAGGAACTTGAAGATGAGGATGAGGAAGAGAATGAAGAAGAGGACGAGGACGAGGACTACGATGAGTGATCCCATGGGGCGCTAGCATCGCTCTTCTCCCTTTTTGGTGTCTCGATGCCAAAGGGGGAGAAGTAGTCCTATTAGGTTGTCCGTGGATTTGCATGGGTCGGGCATAAGCACTTGCACTTTTCTATTCGTTATTTCTTGCTTATGCCCATTTAGCGTTGAACTTTAAATTCGTGATTTGTGGTTGTTTGAGACTTTTTGTGGTTATCTGGTTTATGCTATGCCTATGGACTTCATATCATGGATTATGCTTATGGATCTATCTATTCATATCCTATTGCTGGAGGTATATCACGGAAGGCGCGCTCATATTGGTTATCCGGTAATAATTGTGATTTATGTCAAGGATGCCTATTCTCTACTTTGGTGGTATGTGTTTTTGCTCATATGTCTATGGAATAGATTCACCTATTTGTGTGCATTTGTATTCCAATGCAAAACTCTATTATGCACACATTGAGGGGGAGTCTCTTTCATAAGTTATCTATGACTGTCTTGTGTCTTTCTCCTGCAAATCCTGGTATTGTCATCTAACACCAAAAAGGGGGAGATTGAAAGAACATTTCATGTTTTCCTATGTTTTGCGTGTTAGATAACAATACTATGGAGACTTTTCATGTGTGCTAAGTGTGCAGGAAGTTTTGAGGGGGGCCGGATAATCCGCCCCACCAAGGGCCGGATAATCCGGCCTACCTCATCGCTCAAAGGTAGCCAAGACGCGTCGCTCGGTACCCGGTCGGATTTTCTCCCGGAAAATCCGAACGGGGCGGTTTTTCCTCCCCCAGTCCGGATAATCCGGGTGTCGCATGGGCCGGATAATCCGGCCCCCAGTTTTCGAGCAAAAGGAGCCAAGGTGCGTCGCTCGATATCCGGTCAGATTTTCTCCCGGAAAATCTGAACTGGGGCGGTTTTTCTTCCCCAGGCCGGATAATAGGACCGTATAATCCGGCCCCCAGAAGTTGATCAAGGGAAAGCTCGGCGCGACGCTCTGAGAGGGGGCGGATTATCTGCCAGATATTCCGAGTCTGGGGCGGTGTTTCCCCAGACCGGATAATCCGGCCCTCACTTGGGCCGGATAATCCGGCCCCTAAAGGTTGCAACGGCTGGTTTCTGAAGGAGGGTATAAATACCCCTTCTTCCCCAATGTTCAGATCTCTTGATTCATTCGAAGAGCTCTCATTATCGATCTCCCACTTCAACCACCTAAAGGTCTTGATCTTTGGTGGAATTGAAGGAGGAGAAGTTCATCATCATCATCAAGAATCAAGTGCTTCAACTCCTCTCCATTCACTTGGAGAAATCCCTCATCTAGTATTCTTGTCAATACCTAGATCTTGTTTATTGTATTTGATAAGTTTGTTCTTGTGGCAGCTTGTTGTCATTTTAGGAGCCTCCAAGTTGTTGTGGAGTTGTTGCCCCGCAAGTTGTGTAAAGGCGCCAGTGCCCGCCTCGAAGGGTACCTATAGTGGAAGGTGGATCAGGCCTGTTGTGGCGAGATCCATCGGAGAACAGGGTGAGGCCTTTTGTGGCGTGGTGGTCTTAGTACCGCCCACCCCTCCAACGCAGGCGTACTTCCCTTAACAAGGAAGTAACTGCGGTCAAACAAATCCTGTGTCTCCGTGTGCTTCACTTCGGTTTGCTCGTTCCTCTTCCACTCGCTCTTTACTTGCTAGTAGATAGGTTTGCATATAGGGAAATTCCACCTAATAGTTTATCTAGAGAATTTACCCTTTGTGCTAAGCCTAAAAGTGAAGAAGAATTAAAAATTGGTGTAGCACCTATTCACCCCCCCTCTAGGTGCCCATACGATCCATTTCAAGGTGGCAACGATCAACTATACGGTTGGACCAGCCCGTACCGCTTGGTCGCACCACATCGACGATGACAAGGAAATGAATAAGAAGCTTGTGTGTGCGTAACAACCATCAGTACAGTGGTTTATGACCATACCATCCAGTCATACCGCATCAACTGAAATAAGAAAAACAAGCAAGAGGTTATTGTGCACATAACGACCATTGTTACAGGTGTGTAAGTCCGTACGACTCACCCGTACCGTGGTAAAAAAAATAGTCCAAACAGTTCAAAAAAGTGAGAGGAACACAGAGGGAAATATTCAGCAAAGAAAAGGATATCTAGGAAGCAAAAAATATCAATAAAGACATTATCTTTCTATTTTTCATATGTTTCTTCAACAAATTCCTCATCCATAAATAACTAAATACAATCAAAATCATTTACCTCATCAACTCGACAGTGCTTTAAGCGTTGTCCATTAACAATCCATGAGGTAGATGCAATGCGTCCCTTAAGTTTAATAACCCCTGAGGGGTAAGTTTTATCTACTTCATATGGTCCTTCCCATTTTGATCTTAATTTTCTTGCAAAAAGCTTCGGGTGAGAGTTATAAAGTAAAACTTTATATCCTCATTTAAATTCCTTATTCTCCACCTTTATATCATGCCATCTTTTAACATTCTCTTTAAAAAGTCTAGCATTTTCATAATCTTCACTTCTTAACTCATGTAAAGCATGAATATCTAATAACCTCTTTTCTCCTGCGGATTTTAAATCATAATTTAGATTTTTAATGGCACAATAGGATATATGTTTTAATTCTAATGGTAGATGACACACTTTACCATAAACCATTTTATATGGTACCATTCCCATTGAATTCTTGTAGGCGGTGAGGTAGGCCCATAATGCGTCATTTAGCTTCATTGCCCAATCTTTCCATGACTTCCACACCGTCTTCTAGAGTATTGTCTTAATCTCTTGATTCGAGAGTTCAACTTGTCCACTACTTCGAGGATGATAAGGTGAAGCAACTAGATGCACCACTCCTTATTTATGGAGGATCTTTTTGGAAGTTCCCTTCATAAAATGAGTTCCACCATTAGTAATTAGAAATCTAGGAACCCTAAACCTATCATTTTGATAGAAGTAGCTGCATCAACATGGGAAGTAGGAATTGCTTCAAATCATTTAGTAACATAGTCAACTACAACAAGAATATGTGTAAATCCGTTAGAAGATGGAAGTGGACCCATGTAATCCATTCCCCATACATTGAAATGTTATATTATAAGATTATAGTTCATAGACATTTCCTTCTTCTTTCCTATATTTCTCATATGTTGGCAAGCATCATAACTCTTAACATAGTTATGATCATCTTTGAATTAAGTTGGCCAATAGAATCCTAATTGGAGGACTTTGGTCAATGTTCGATCACTAGCATGATGGCCTCCATAAGGACTATCAATGAAAGCCTTCAAAATGGCATGCATCTCATGATCAGGGACAAATTTCCTAATCATTCCATCAACCCCATGTTTATATAATTAAGGATCATCCCAAAAGTAGTGTCTTAGATCATTAAAGAATTTAGTTATTTGGTTGTAATTCATTCCTTTTGGCAAAAACTTCCCTACAAGGAAATTAGCGTAATCTGCAAACCAAGGGTCATTAGAGCTTACTGTTGCAAGGTATTCTCTAGGTAAATACTCATTAATGGGAACTAGATCATTGACTATGCCTTCCATACGAGAAAGATGGTCAGCTATAGGGTTATATTTTCCTCTCCTATCTAGTATTTGTAGATCATATTCTTTAAGTAGTAGTACCCACTTAATCAATATAGGTTTTGCATCCTTCTTAACTAAGAGGTGCCTTAAATCTTGATGATCAGTGTGTACTATTACTTTAGAATTTATTATATAAGGTCTAAATTTACCAAGCAAATATAATTGAAAGGAATTATTTTTCAGTAGTGGCATAATTCTTTGACCATCATTAAAAATCCTACTAGCGTATTGAATAGCATTTAGATTTATGTCGTTGCACTGTCAAACAATAGCGACTATCGCATAGTCACTAGCATCACACATTATCTCGAATGGTTCATCCCATTTTGGTGATTGAATAATAGGTGCTGAAATTAATGCTTTCTTATGTCATTCAAAGGAAGTAATGCACTCATTATCAAAAGTAAAAGGGGCATCTTTTTGGAGTAAATCATTTAAAGGTGTAGATATACTAGCAAAATCTTTGATAAAATGCCTATAAAACACAACATGTCCAAGAAAATTCCTTACTCCCTTAACATCTTGTGGTCTAGGTAATCTTTCTAAAGGCATCAATCGTAGGATCATCAACCTCAATACCTTTCTCAGAGATTTTGTCACCAAAATCTATACCTTTCCTTACCATGAATCGGTTGTGTTCCCAATTGAGAACCAAGTTTGTTTACTTACATCGCTGTAAAACTTTGTTAATATTATGAATGCATTTATCAAAAGTGTATCCATGGACTACAAAGTCGTCCATGAGGACTTCTATAGTATCTTCAAAAAAATTGTAAAATAATAATTAAAACACATTCTTGGAAAGTTGCAACAGCATCACACAAACCAAATGACATCAATCTGTAAGCATAAGTACCATAAGGGAAGTTGAAGTAGTTTTATCTTGATCTCCATGTTGTATAGCAATCTAAGAATACCCCGAATAACCATAAAGAAAACAAAAATAAGAGTTATTGGTTAACCTTTATAATATTTGCTCGATGAGATGCAAAGGTTTACGATTCTTAAATGCTTATTTATTGAGTTTTATAAAATCTACGCACATTCTATATTCGGCTATTGTCCTAGTCGGAATTAGCTCATCTTTATCATTATTAATGATAGTTATGCTTCCCTCCTTTGGTATGCAATGAGCAACGCTCACCCATTTACTATCAGAAATTTGATAAATGATACCTACGTCTAGCAAACGAATTACTTCTTTCCTCACCACTTTTTTCATTTTTGGGTTTAGCCTCTTTCGAGTGTCAACGAACGGTTTAGCATTCTCATCCATAATTATCTTATGAGTGACTATGGGATCTATTCCTGTAATATAACTAAGAGTATACCCAAAAGCTTATTGTTGTTTAACAAGTATTTTCAAAACATTCTGAGCTCCTTATTCGAGAAGTTTATCATTGATGATAATTGGGCACTTACCTTTATCATCTAGGAATTCATACCTTAAACCTTCCAGGAGTGGTTTTAGCTCAATTGGTGGTGGCTCCTTGTCCCCCTTCCTTTCTGATTCTTCATACTCAGGGTGGAAAAAAATTCCATTTTGGGTGCATTGTTTAATATATCGTCCAATTTCTTTTATTTCTACATTTTGAATTGACCAAGCTCCTCTCCAGACCAGTTTGCGGATTGCTAAAATAAATGGATGTCAATTCCTCAATAGTTATATCTTCTTTAATTTCATCTTTCTTCTGATAAGGTAACATTTTGAATTGGTTGAATTCAAATTTCACTTCATCCTCTGCAAACTGCAAGGACATAGTCTCTTTCTTGTTGTGAATATTAATTTTAGTAGCAACGTAGAATGGTCTTCCCAAAATGACTGGGCACAAAGGATCTAGATGCATATCAATAATATGGAAATCAATTGGATAGATAAATGTACCAACGAAAATGTAGGTATTATGAAGGGTTCCATAAGAAACTTGAAAAGTTCTATTGGAAAGCATTATAGTAGTGTCAGTAGGTTCACGATCGGGATCTTCAAAGTAACAACGGATGGACTCATAGACATAATAAGGCATAATATTTATAGAAGAACTTAAATCGCATAATCCAAGATAAGTGATTTCACCTATTCTGAATAGGATTTTCTTATTACCTTCATTCTTACTCTAGGGCCTTCCTGATACGTCCATTTTGCATCACTATTCTATATCATAATTTACTGTTATTCATTGATATATTTCATATTAAGAGATGATACTTATGTTATTTCATCTATTTTTGCATGGTTGATGAATTTTGGAGGATGGACCACTGAAGCGAGGATTCTGATGGAAAAGGCACTATTTGGAGGCAAAATTCGCGAAGATCAGAAAATCCCAAAAAATATATGGAAAATCCTATTTTCTAGTAGACGAAGGAAGCCAGAAGGGGAGCAGAGATGGGCCACAGGGGCCCACATTACCCCCTGGCACGGGCCAACCCTGGCCGCGCCACCTGGTGGTGTGGCCTCCCTGGTCCACCTCTAGCTCTGCTCTTTGGCGTATATTATCCTCCTGAAACCCTAAAACTCGAGGGGTAACCATAGAAAGGTTCTGCCGCCTCTGTGGGGCGAAAACTATAGAGAGAGAAAGAGCTCTCCGATAGGCAGAAATCTGCCGGGGAAATTCCTTCTCAGAGAGGGGAGATCGTCGCCATCAACACTATCATCAAGCTAGACTTCATCGGTATCATCATCATCATCACCACCATCATCTCCACCAGCACCATCATCACCACTCCATACCGCTGTAACAATTGGGTTGAATCTTGCATAGTTCTTAGGGGAAACTTTCCCGGTGTTGATTACTTGTTGTAGTTGATGCTATTGAGTGGAACCATTGAATTATCGTTCATGTTCAGATTGTTACATATCATTCTTCCATCTCTGATCTTGATCCATATGATGTCTTGTGAGTAGTTCGTTTAGTTCTTGAGGACACATGAGCAATCATGTTGTAGTAGTGGAATTGTGTTGAGAAAGATTCAATGGTTTAATATTTAAGTTGTGGTGTTATTCTTCTAGTGGTGTCATGTGAACGTCGACTACATGATACCTCACCTTTATGGGCCTAGGGGAATGAATTGTGTATTTGGCTACTAATCGTAGGGGTTGCCGGAGTGACAGAAACCTAAACCCCGTTAGGAAACCTTTGCACAGGGGACGTTAGGGTCTTAGAGTTTAAAGTTGTGGTTAGGTTTCTACCTTAATTACTTTCTTGTACTTGCGGATGCTTGCAAGGGGTATAATCACAAGTATGTATTAGTCCTAGGAAGGTCGGTACATTAGCACAGGTTCACCCACACAACACTTAGCAAACTAAAGAATATTAATCAACTATATGAAGCGAAAGCACTTGACGATATTCCCATGTGTCCTCGAGAACGTTTGGTTATCTTAAGTAATACAACCGGCTTGTCCTTTGCTAAAGAAAGGATTGGGCCACTTGCTGCATTTATTCTTATTGTCTTTGATTTACTCGTACTTTATTTACCTGCATTGTCAAAAACCCCTAAAAATCCGTTTGCTAAGTATTTACAGAGAATTCCTGCTCCTAACCACTCGCTAGCACCTTCTGCTCCTCGTTGGGTTCGACACTCTTACTTATCGAAAATACTGCGATACACCGCCTATACTTGTGGGTCATCACTTCCTTCAACCACTCGAAAGATTCTCGATCAACTCTTACCACTTCTTTTTCAATATATTTAGGTTCTAGGAGCTTCTTTACTACATCAATGTTGTATTTGATAGCTCCTAAATCCCTGACTAGCTCCTTAGTTCTTATTGTTTCTTCATTGTTGTTCTTCTTTGACTTGGTTAAGGTTAGTCGTCTCAGAGAACTGCAAATGCTGAGCATACTTTTTAACAATTTGAATAATCAAATGAGGTTCAAGATTAAAATCCCCAAGCAACTTTTCTACCTTACCAGAGTGTAGTAATTTCTTAATACAATCATAGTCAATAGGAGTTTCCTCCTCATTAAGTTGCAGATCATAAAAAGTTGATTTAGTTTTATGCATAGTTTCTAACAAGTTCCAGGCCTCATTAACACTATACTTACTGAAAGATCCATTAGAGAGTATATCTAATTTGTCTCTATTTTTTTACTAAGCCCTGCATAAAAGGTGTGTATTATCATCCAAGGTGGGAATGAAGGGAATATGTCCAAGAGGCAATAATAAAATGGTTATTATCTTATTCTATGTTTATGATAAATGTTTATTTCTCATGCTAGAATTGTATTAATAGGAAATGTTAATACACGCGTGCTTAATAAACAAACTAGAGTTCCTAGTTATGCCTCTCATTTAACTAGCTCGTTGATTAATAGATGATCAAAGTTTTCTTATCATGAATATTGGATGTTGTTAATAACAGGATCATATCATTAGAAGAATGTTATGATGAACATACACCCAAAGTAGATTTAGCAATACGATCTAGTCATTAAGTTTACATTGCTACATCAAACACATACGAAGTATCCCTAGTCCTCAGACCATGAGATCATGTCAATCACTAACACCGTAAGAGTGCTTTGATAACATCAAATGTCACACCAGGGTTCGGCTATTCCGAAAGCATTATGTTTAGGCTCATGGATCAAGAGTGGGATTTGTCCATCCTAATGATAGAGAGATATATATACTTTGGGACATCTCGGTGATATCACATCAACACCGCTTGCAAGCATGTGAGGTCACAAGGATGTTGTATCACAAAGCAACTAAAGAGTACTTGTCAGGAACGAGATCGAACTAGGGTATGGTTGATACCTATGATCGGATCTCAGACAAGTAAAGTATCATGAGACAAAAGGAATTAGATAGGACATTGATGGTTCACACGATCGCAAGTCATCGTTGAATGTGCAACAGTCAATATAGATCTCTAGGTATCGCTTCTGATTATTGATATGAGAAGCGTCTCTATCATGTCTACATTATTCGTGAATCGTAGGGTGACACACTGTCACATCGCAAAATTTTCCAAATTTTGAAATGTGAAAAATCAAACAAACAAAGGAAATAAAGGATGAAATTTAGGGGAAAAGAAACTTTCTGTTCCTCCATTAGAACCTTACTTAAAAAATAATAATTTTGAATGAGGAAGTGACAAACAAATTATCCAAATATAAAATTCAATCATCCATGACATGTATCTTGTCAACCCGTGAAGAAAAAGGATAGATCCGAAACCTAAACACTAATAAGAGGAATCACCATCAAGTTCAATACAAGACTATGGCTTTGTCCCATATAAAAATTGAGCAAGAGCATTCCTAAATGATCTATAAGGAAAAATAACAAAATTACAAAACCATAGGAATTGGTTTCACACTATTTGGAGCCATAGATAAAAAAGATATGGTTTATTTAATAAAAAAAGGAAAAGAAATAAGAAAATTCCAAGGCCAATAAAGCACCTACCAAAAATTAATAACTAAATGAAATAAAAGTATTCTTAAATGGTTTATAAAGATAATTATTAAATAGAATTATACAAATGATAATCACCTTTTTGTTTTTGAAACTACAAATCAACATATATAATTTATTTGGTAAAGAGAAAAAGAAATGGGATTATATTGCAAAGCCAAGATAAGCCATATCTAAAATCCATGTCTAAATGGAACAAAAGTATATTTAAATAACATATAATGGTAAAGCATTATTTTATAAAACTTTGTAAATTGGTTTGACCCTTTTTGGAGTTTTAAATAAAAAGATATGAAAGAAAGTAACTAAGTAAAAAAGAACCATATAAGCCAAAGTAAATCTTTATAAATGATATTGTTTGAATTGGATAATAAATAAGATAGATAATATCCTAAAATGATCTTTTTGATTTTACAAATTTTTGGAAATTTGGATGGATCTATTTAGAACTCTAAATCAAAATTTATTGAAAAACAGAAAAAGAAAACGAAAAAAAAGAGCTGAACCAGCCGGCCAGGGCCCAATTCCCTCCCAAGCCAGCCCACCAACTCAACCCCATCTCTCTATATTTTTTTCTTTCCTTCTATTTCTCTTGGGCTGAAATTTTTGGCCCATCTTGGCCGACCGAGTCGATCACTCTTCTTCTTTCTCCTGTTCACGTACATAACCTTGAAAGTTACAACCATGCCTCTGCAACCTCTTCTTCTCCTCCTTCCATAAAATCTAGTGAACGTTTCCATTCACCATAAAGACGAAAGTTGTTCAGAATTCCGTGAAGGTTCCATTCAGGGAATTAGTTCCCCGTTTTATTGTGTTAATTGTCCAAACCGAAGCGGTGCTCCAAATGCCACCCGTCAGCATACGTCTCCCGATCTCCTTCCCTAGAGCATATCAAGACGAACCGAGAGAAGCATCGCGTACCTCTAGTCCTCCTCCTTCACTTTCGTTCCTAAACTTTCTCGAGAGGATGTCTCTACAATCCATGCCAACGATGCCAACTTCAGTCCCAAATTCGAGTTCATCGTCAGATCTTCTCGTCCACGGTGAGAATCTTATCAATTCCTTGAACTGGAATACTCTACTCATCAATGCCTACCTCCAGGACATGATGGTGCATCTTCTTGTTGCAGTTCGCCGCGTCGCCGACGTCGCACGTTTCTCCAGCCAAGGATTTCTCTCTCTCTCTTGGACTCTACAAACGACTCCATGGTCACCATCATGATCGCCTCGACGTCCTCTACGCCGTCCACATCTTCTTCAACTCCGGATACGTTCCTAGCGACGAGAACGACAACGCCAAGCCCGTGCCCGCCATTCCGGCGATCTTGCCGGTGAGCTTTTTCGGTGAGTCTACCTGGTCCGTTTGATCTTCATCTAAGGGCTATCAATAGATCACTTACCGAAGGGGTACAGGCCAATAGAAATCTGCCACTTGTCTTATCATTTTCTATTTTCGGATTTTTAGGACATATGAACATAGGAACTTGCAAAAATCATATCTTTAGTTCTGTTTGTCCAAATTTAGAAAATAATATGTCCATGGATTCACAAAAATGAGTAGAACACAGTAGAGCAACAATTCTGTACTTTTGTGATGGTTAAAATCACGTTTTATGCAGAAGTATTTGTAGAGTAAATTGGCTATAAAAATTGTTCTATAATTTATTTTTGGGTGAATATTTTTGCTATGGATTGCAAATTGAACCCTCTGTCCAGTAAGAAAAAAATATAAATTTAGTTTAGTATAAATAATACCGTGGCAATTATTTAGTGGGAATGGCCTTTCCAAGTGTTAGAAAATATTGCTAATTGTTATAATTGCACAAACGGTTACATTTGTAATCTTGCAAATATTAAATGTTCAGAAAGCACCTAGTAGTGTTCAGAACCTTGTTGTAACAACTTGTGCAATAAAATATTTTGTTGTATGCTTGCATGCATTTTGTTGTATTCATGTGTTGTTTTGTGATGCTAGTTTTGAGAATGTGCTTTTTGCTTGATTGTATTGTTGTAGACTTTGAGGAGTGTAATCTTTGAAAGATCAAGAAGAGTACCTAAATATTCTACTACTAAGGCAAGTGGCACTATCATCAAGTCCTACTGTTTTCATTATACTTAGTGGATTTTTGTACTATATGCATGATATACTATATTATTATACTATGCTATATATCCTATGTAGAATAGGGAATGGTGGTTTCTACTTAGTAGGTGAAACATCGTAGGATTAGAAGTGCTTAGCCATGCTATAGTTTTCGGGATGGAATATCATATTATGATTATATGGAGTATTGGAAAAATATATACTTTCTATAATAAAACAAGTACTTAATGAAACACCTGGGTGGAAATGGGACTTGCGTGGATTATGTTGAGTGGTTACTCAGGGGCCATGTCTATGATCGGCTAGAGTATCACACTTGTGGACGGCCACCCAGGAACAAAGATATTGGAGACGTTCTTGTCGCGAAGCTTCCAGTGCAGCCACATGGCATATGGGCTCTGCCTTGACCGACTAAGTTGCGAGAACTCAGCCTGACGGACAGAGGGTGGTAGTGATTATAGGATGAAATGCGTCCATGGTGGTCTGAGGGATTTCTTCTAAAAAGTCTCGTCTCGATGCATGTCGAGTCTTGTGGGAAAAGTGCACCACCTCTCGAAAGGGTAAAACTAAGTACTTAGCCGTGTCCCCGGTTATGGACAATTTCTGAGCATCAAGACAATGAAGCAGAATCAAGAATCTCATCATTCTAATTTTCTAAGTTAAAACTTGATGGGTGAACAAGGGTTGTTGGTTCATTGATTTCTATCAATGGAACCTAGGTTCACTGATTTCTATCAGTGGTACCACTATGTTGTGATTGGAAATATTACCTGGAGGGTATCCAGTGTAACTTAGTTGATAATAAGTGTTGCAAACTATTTATAAAAGGATAGAGAAAAACTTTCTTGCTGCAAACTAGCCAAAGCTCTACCTAGCCAGATATGCATGTAGTAATAGGTTCCACTTTATATCCACATACTAGTGACACTTGCCAATACAATTCAAAATGTATTGACCCTTGTGGCTGTAACTTATCATGTTGCAGGATTACTTGATGATAGTGAAGTTTGGTGAGTAGAGGTTACGAGTCTGCACCCAACACGTTTTCCTGTGGCACATGAAGATGAAGGACTCCATGCTTTGTAGTTATATCTGCTGCTTTGTAATGAGATAGCCATATGAGCTATGTATGTAATGAACTATTTTTATTCCTGGATATGCGATGTAATATGACCTTTGTTTCTTGATATTACATCTTAAACTGTGGGAGCTAGCTATTCGATCAAGGGACTAGCACTATAAACACAGAGATCTGCACCTTATTGGGTTCAGGTCGTGACACACACTTAAGGTATTCCAACACTAAGTGGTAGATAAAATATATCTAAGAATAATTTTGTTACATCTGAAATTGTTTCGATAATCACTAGAACTGTTTTAGGTCAAATTGCTAACATTGGTTTCAGGTGTAATATCGAAACAATGCAAGGGGTTTTACGTGAATGATTGTTAATTAAAGTAATTAACAAAATTCTGAATAAAATAAATAAAAGTGTTTTATTTAAAGAGAAAATTGCATTTAAACTAGTGAGTATTAAATACATGTGAGTGGAGATGGTTTTTATGTGAGTGGAGTGTCCACCCACATGAATGAGGAAGAGGTAGGGGCACACACCATGGCCATGGGATTGTGCCCCTCCCCTATGAAAGGGACCCCATCCATCCTCTCCTTTTGCACCATCTCCTCATGAATGTTCTCTTCCCCCTCTAGCATTTCCCCCATGGCCTCGGATTAGCGAGGTACATCATCTATTGGATTCTTGAAGTAAGATTTATCTACTCCTTCCGCTTCTCTGCTGGAGTTGTGGCATGGAGGTTGTCAGGAGCCGGACGTATGCCCGAGCACGAATGCACTACAAGTTTGCGACACTCTTCAACTCGGTCTTGAGATCGGCAAGTGACCGACTACATCAATAACAAAATCAGATTTCATAACAGTCTTTCGGTCTACAAGGGTAACTTATTATGGTTACCCCTTACTCGTTACTAGCATCTACTAGATTAAATGTTGGCACAATTGGCGTTCTTATCGTAGGATTTTTTTTATTTTTTATGTTGCAAACCCTTCAGGGAACTCATGGTGGAGACAATTATGAAGGACATACATGAACCTTGAGTACCCTTCATATAAACGCTCGTCTAGGCGGCCCTTAAAATTAGTAATCATGCATCTTGCTCCAAGGGACCTGATTTCTAGAAAGAAAACGGTCAAACACTCTAAGGATAAGACCTCCTAGACATCAATAAGTTCTGCAGGACAATCATTATACCAAGAATGAGCTTCATCAATAAGAGTTTGACCAAAAAGTCTAAATTCAACTCATCCTCAGTAAAGACATTAAAGTGAAAGGTCTCATGGACATGTTCAAAAAATTACACATGCTCATACGGGTCTTACGTACTGCACCTGCAAACTTCTTAGCATGCAAAAGATCTAGCAACATGGGGTTGATATCATACCCTTTAGGGTTGATACACAAATTTGCTTTTAAGTAATTATCCATGGGTGGACCTGAATTCTTCATAGCTTGAAGTTGTATTTCATATTGGTAGTCACCGATGGTGTTTTACCTGAAACTAGTAAACAACTTTACTATAACAATTAATAGATTAACAACTAAGAACAAAGACCAAAAGTGCTTAGCTCCCCGGCAACGGCGCCAAAAAATAGTTTGATGATTGCAAGTGCATAGATTAATTGTAGCTAATTTCAGAAGTAATAGTATTGAACCCGAGAGAGCTATTTGGTTAGGGTCTTTATGCCCTTCGTCACTATCTATCAAATGATACTTAGTAGCTATCCTTGATCTCAAGTAAGACTATTTGGAAAGAGTTATGTTTGGTTGCAAAATAGTAAAGAATGGAGTAAAGTAAACAAGGGCGATATGAACTATAAAAGAACTTTAGTAAGGCGAAACGTTCTCGAGGATTTAGGACCCACCACTAGCATTGATATTAGCTATGCGTAGGATAATTATATGTATTTTGTTATGACATGTGCGGGGAGATCTCCAAAATAAGATGTGCCTAGAAAACCACCAGTCATCACATCTCTAAATAACCACTATCACGATCTTCGGGTAACCACGTATGGATCCATTAGAATTAAGGGCTACCCCTTGGATATCTATATGAGCTTAGTGAATCTATCTTACGAGGGGTAACCTCGGCAATGCCCATGGTGATGGGCTTAGGGTTTCGCGGAAAACAGAACGCTGGGGATTTCCTCGGATGTCAGGTAAACAATGGAATCAAAGTCGCATGAATATTGAGTAATCGCACTATTACTAGTTGTTCTCTAGATTTCGATACCCTCTCTTAGGCTTCTCCCGTCCTATATATAAGAGGCCGGGTCTCAAAGTTGTATGCAGATAGGTTTCATACAAGCGTAATTACAATACCAACACAATGTCGGTTCATAGTCTCTTTCCTAATACAATCAAAGTCTTTGTTGGTTGCTTCCTTGGGATGTCATCTGAAAACCTTCATGGGCCGTAAGACTTTTACCAAATATAGGGTAGCGAATCATAGTTATCCAAGTAATCATACCTATGTCAGTAGCCCCCGAGATTCTACTTGAACCGTAGTTTCAGGTTGAGTCTCAAAGTTTCCTTTCCTTTATTTTTATCACTTTTTGTATTTTGTAGGGATTTGGTACAACGAGTCTGATGCTTCCGATGGATCGGGAATCAGTTAATTGCTCCTAGGCAAAAACAAGGTTATCCTACATTAAATTCAAGTCCCTAGGCTCGAATCCGGAATTTGTTACTGGCGTAATTCAGTTCGGGCCACTGAGGTCTTACCGAATACTAAATTCTAGCTTCTATTTTATCGGGTACCCAACGCGTCCATCGGGATTTTTCATTGTATCGTTGATACAGATATTTTACTGGCAGAGCGCATTCTTGTGTGATTACCAGGCCATATAGGACGAATCCTGGGGTCTTATCTTCATGTTTCTGAACACGACATTCAGATTTTTGTCGCGTTTGAGCGCGATCCAAGATTTTTAGCTTTTTCAGTGGTTGCCCCGCTGGGCTGATTTACCAAATAGTTTTAATGCTTTATACAGTGGTTGCTCTTTATAGGGCTTCATCTCGAGCTTCATCAAGTGCATCCACATCATCTTCAAGTTCTTCTCTTGATTCCACTTCATCATATGCAGCTACCCTTGGGTATTCCTATGACACCTCAATAGGAAGCACGACTTCTGCACCATGGACCAAAAAGAAGGGTGCCTCTTGTGTTGAATTATTTGGAGTTGTACGTAAACTCCATAACACATATGGCAATTCATCAACCCATGATCCTTTTGCTCTGTTAAGCGATGCTAGCAGTCTTTTCTTGAGTCCAGCAGTAACTAGTCCATTGCCTTTTTCCACCTGTCCATTTGTTTGCGGGTGAGCTACCGATGCGTAGCTTACTTTGATGCCCATCTCCTGACAATACTCCTTGAACTCATTTGAAGTGAAGTTGGTCCCATTGTCTGTGATGATGTTGTTTGGTACGCCAAACCGAAATACTATGGACTTAATAAAATTCACAGTCGAACTTTCGTCTTGGGTGGTGATAGGCATTGCTTCGGTCCATTTAGTAAATTTGTCGACGGCTACTAGCAGAAAGACGTGTCCTCCTGGTGATGATTTGTGAAGTTTTCCCACCATATCGAGTCCCCACTGAGCAAAAGGCCAAGCCGAAGATATAGGATTCAACTCAGCGGCGGGTGCTCTAGGCTTTGTTGCGAATCGTTGACATGCTTCACATGTTTTGACAATATCTTTTGCATCTTGAACTATAGTGAGCCAGTAAAATCCTGGCCTGAATGTTTTTGCAGCAATTGCTCGACTACTAGCATGGTGACCACAAACTCCTTCATGTATATCTTTGAGTATGATTTTTCCTTCTTCAGGTGTTACGCAACGCTGCAATACACCCAAAATACTTCTCTTATACAACTCTCCTTTGATTATTCGGAAGGCCTTCAATCTTTGGGTGATTCGCCGAGCTTCTATCACATCTTCGGGTAGTTCTACCTTAGTCATATATGCTATATACGGCTGCATCCAGGTAAGCTCAATTAGCATGACCTCCCAATTTCCTATTCTTCTTCTTCGACGACATCTTCTATACTCTTGGTTTCTGATGGAGCCCCCGAGTCTTTTTGCGGATGCTTCTTTTTCCCTGTTTTTGGTGCTACAACCTCGGAGACTCTTTTGATTTGATCGATGGCTCCATTATTTCTTCCCAAAAAACTCCAGGTGGTATTGGTAAGCACAAGGATCTGATGTTTGCTAGGTTTTCGGCTTCTGCATTACTCGCTCTCCCTATATGCGATACTTCGCACCCATCAAATTGAGCTTCCATAATGCCATATAGATCGCGATAAGCAATCATATATTTGTTGACGGCGTCGCACTTGTTCATTGCTTGCTGTGCCATGATACATTGCAAATGTATCTATCATTTTTGATGTTCCATGCTTGGTTTTATCCACTTTCTTGTGTTTTGTTCCAACTTTGGAGTACTTTTCATATGATTTCTTGGACTAACCTATTAACAAGAGCCACAGTGCCAGCTGCCTATTTTCTGCTGTTTTTGGTTCCTGGAAAGTCAGAAAATGAATATTCTCAGAATTGGACGGGACAAAAGCCAAAGTGCCTATTTTTTCGGAAGTGATCAAGTGCCAGAATACGAGACAGAGAAGGGCCAGGGAGCCACCACACCACCTGGCCGTGTGGCCAGGCCTGACCCACGTCGGGGGGTGGTGTGGCCGCTCCCGGCACCCCCTCGGCCTCTCCTTCCGCCTATATATTGCCCTCGGGACGAAAACCCTAAGGACTCGATCAAAAATCCACGGAAGAGTCTGTAGCCGCCGTCATCTCCATCCCTAGATCGGGAGGGATCTAAAGCTCTTCCTGGCACCCTGTCGGAGAGGGGAATTCACCCTGGAGGCCTTCTTCATCACCATGCAAGCCTCCGGTGTGATGCGTGAGTAGTTCATCCTTGGACTACGGATCCATGTAGTAGCTAGATGGCTGGTTCTCCTCCTTTGTGCTTTCATGTTTAGACCTTGTGAGCTCCGTTCATGATCAAGATCATCTATTTGTAATTCTGCATGTTGTGTTTGTGGGGATCCGATGGATATTGAGATGCTATTTCAGATTGATTATTGATTCTATCATGTCTTTGTTATTTGTGATCTTGCATGCTTTCCGTTGTTAGTAGCTATCTTGGCCAAGTAGATGCTAGCAACTCCAAGAGTTAGTATTTATGCTCGATAGTGGGTTCATGCCTCTGGTAATCTGGGGAAGTGACAGAAATCTCTAAGGTACTAAATGTGCTGTTGCTACTAGGGAGAAAACAGCAATCCTTTGTTCATAGAACAATCGTATTGTTTACTTTACACGCAGTTCGTAAAGCAATAATCCGTTGCTTGCAACTTAATGCTGGAGGGGTTCGGATGATAACCTGAAGGTGGATTATTAGTCATAGATGCAGTTGGATGGCGGTCTATGTATTATGTTGTAATGCCCAATCAAGTCTCAAAGGAGTCAAGATGATTAGTATATGCATGTATTGCTTTCTCGGTGTTTGTCAATTGCCCCATTGTAATTTGTTCACCCAGCATGTTATCTATCTTAAGGAGAGCCACCTCTAGTGAACTATGGATCCCGGTCCTTTGTCTTTACATACAATCTACAATCTTTTACTGCTTTGTGTTTACTTTCTGCAAACTTTTACTTCTTTCCATTCGATACGTTTAATCCTTTCTTTTCCACAAAACACGGTGAGATTGACAACCTCATCGCAAGTTGGGGACAAAGTTCTGTGGTTGTGTTGTGCAGGTCTCCACGTTGCTACTAGCACCGGTAGTGCGCCCTGCCAAAGCTCAGCTAGTAACACCTTTGGGATGTTTCCTTGCTCCTACTGGTTCGATTAAACCTTGGTTTCATAACTGAGGGAAAACTTGCTGCTGTGCTCATCGTACCTTCCTCTTGGGGTTCCCAACAAGCTCTACGTCGAACGTCGAGTACATCGAAGATTTTTTTGGCGCCGTTGCCGGGGAGTCAAGGACATCTTCACAAGGGAAGTCCCTCATAACCAATCTCTTTACTTTGTTATTTTTTGTTTTTCTTAGTTTTCTTTTTGCTTTGTTTGCTTGTTTTGTTCTTCAAAGACACAAAAAAAATTAGTTTTGCAAGTTTGCTTTCTTATTTGAAAAACACAAAAAAATAGTTCCTATCCTAAGTTGTCACTATGTCTAGCCTTGCTCCAATCACTATGTCACCCGAGGAAATGATTTTCACTTTTAAACAAGGAATTGAGGAAAGTTTCAAGGAAGCTTGGTCTAGAATCTCCGATCTGCATGAAAAACTGAGCCTAAAATGACTCAAAGCTTGTTCCTTAGCAGTTTTTACCTTGGAATTGCTCTTTCCTATAGATATGCTTTAGATGCTGTTGTGGGAGGAGATTTCCTCCATTGTAATGAGGATGATGCTATTAATGCTATAAAGAAATTGATCCTCACTTACAACTTGCCTAGCCAAACTGATACTTCTTTCGCAAAAATATTTGCTAGGTTGGACATTCTTGAGGCTAGCACTACTAGATTAGAAAGTTGCTATAATACGCTTAGGGAGCATCACGATTATGTTCCAATAAACTCTAAACCATCAAAGTGGTTCCCTACAGTAAAGATTCAGATGAACACTGAAACTTTTCAAACTCGCTGTGATATCATGTCTGAATTTTGCCTTATGCCCAAAGATATTTATAAATCTCTGAATACTTGGGGGCGCATTGACGGAGGAAAAGAAATATCTCTTACTAATAATACTACCATGTTACCTCTTGGAATAGCTGAAGGAGTGTTTACAAAGATCCTTGGGAAAACGATTTCTATTGATTATCTTGTTATTGAATGTGCAGGAAAAGGACAAATTACACTTGGAAGGTCCCTATTAGAACTCCTTGGAGCAATCATAGATGTGGGAAAGGGGACCATGCACCTTTATTCTCCACCAAACAATCATATTTTCCTCAAGGTTAAGAATAAAATTAAGAGAGGTAAGGGCAAGAAATTTGGTTTTAATGCTTCTTCATTTGAGAACACTTGATTCTTTCTTTGCTTCTTATGCCTAACTTAAAGGCGTTAAAGAAAAGTACTTATTGGGAGATAATCCAAAAGTTTTAGATGAGTCTTGGAAGTTATTACCTCTGTAATAACCTCTCCTTATCCTTTTTATTTGCTTTTTGTGCCAAGAGTAACCTCTAATGAGAGTGAAGTAATGATTGGGAAAGTTACCGTCCCGAAACAGATTTTTGTGCTTCACCGTAAACATTCGTGAGAGAGCTCTGTGTGTCGTATTGAGCTGTAATATTTTGTGCTTCTGCCCCAGGTTGTTATCTAACTTTAGTTAGTTCAACACTTTTTTATTTGAGCAATAGAAGGTCTTCGAAAAATTCGTCTTTACCTGCTGGTCTGTTTTGACAGATTTCTGCCATTTTCTGCATTTGCTTCTTGTGGGTTCCTTTTTGAGTTCTTTTGGGGAATTGAGCTTTTTGAGGGAAGTGCTACAGTAGCTAGTGTTCTAATGGAAGTTTATTTGGTGTTAGAACTGAACCTTGAGACTTATTTATCTTAAGTGCACTAATGTTGCTAATAAAGATTGTGTGAAGTTTTGTATGGAGGAAAAATTTCAGGTGTATGGAAGGAATGAGTAATGAGATGAAGGATGGACTAAAGCTCAAGCTTGGGAATGCCACGCGTGTCACCCCAAGAAATATCCAAGAAGTACAAGCGTCAAAGCTTGGGGATGCCCAAGGCATCCCCTTCTTCATCAATAAAAATTCCAGGTTTCTTCCAAACGCTTCATTTTTATTGTTTCATGCACAGTTGTGTTTTTCTTGGAGCCTCTTCTTTTTTGTTTTCGTTTTGGTTATCATTTGCCTTGGTTTGCTTAGTTTGCTGAATAAATTGGTTGGACCCCCTCTTTCATACATTGGTTTGCAAATAGTTTGGTTTGGTTTGGAAAAGAGTAGGAAAGTTCATACTTATGTGGTAAAAAGAGCTTGTTTTTGACTGTGGCCTATGCTTTGTCATGCCATGCTTGATATTGTTTTGGCTTTATGCTTAGTATTCCTTGTTGTAGCATGGCTTGTTATAAATAATTGATATTTCTTAATGTGCGTTGGATGAATCATGCGTTGTTTTAGCATATTAAAGCATAGTATAGTGGTATTCTCCTTTGATGCTTTATTTGGGTTGACTTGGCGCATGCTCACACCATGTTATGACTATCTCAAGTCACCATAGCCTTTATGATCCTTTAGTTTTCAACTTGTTGTATCACTTTATGCTTTGATCAATGATGTTTTGTCGCTCTGCATGATTATGGCCATTATTGCTCTCTTAGTTTGTCGCTCCCAGTCTTTTGCTAGCCTCCACAACAAAGTATGAGTTCCACTCATGCATCCAACTCCCTAAACCAAGCTATTCCAACGAGTCCACCATACCTACCTACTAGCTTATGCTTTTCCAAGTACATTCATGCTTTTGTTTACCTTCCACTTGTTATGAGAAAACTAGTGATTAAAGCTCTCACGAACTTGATGGCACACTTTACTTTTCTTGCCCTTAATAAACTTGAACCATTGTGTCTTCTATGTTGTATATGCTTGCACTTATTTGTTGGGAATTAGTAGAACCATGCTTTCATGGGGAACGCTTTCAACATTGCACTTGGTACTTGTACCTAGTTGATATCATGCTATTTTGTATATGGATGTCGTCGGTGTGAAATGAAAGGGGAGCTTGTAAGTCCATGGAGTTATGTATATGTGTTAGAGAAACGCCTGGGCCGCTGGTCTAATCCATGCTGACATGGTGCAAACCTGCAGCGTAACCATAATGAGCTGTCTATGAAGCATTCTTCTTATAAAAAAGAGTCCTATATTGAGAAAAAAAAGAGAAAAAAAGAGATACTGTGAAAACGGGAAAGAGAGAAAAAAGCACCATATTCCCATGGTAAATAAGAAGAATGTTGAGATGCTCGTTGTCTGCTTGCCTTGTCATTTTGATATGGGGATTCTTCTGTATCATAGGGCAAGGGGTACCCCGTTAGCAGTTCTCTATGATACACATGTACTTACGATGACAAGAACTTACCGGTGACTAAACTTGCGTAGCATGAGGAGCGACCCTCGTATACAAGGGACATGAGATTTCTGACTTATACTTCGTCAAGCATGTACACCATAGTTTGTTCACTTTAACCTTAATCACTTCAAGATGCTTATGATAGGGGCAATGAGAGCTGAAAGCTATAAGTACCATAATTTTTGGAAGCTCTTTATGAGACTTGAATCCCTACTTCCTTTTACAAAAGGCTTTTCTTCCACCATTATATTGAGTCTCCACCTTCTATCTTTATGCACCTACTTTGAGAGCATAGTGGCCATTCTTAGTTCTATCTGCATTGTCCCAAGACTAGTTGATTGATGCATAACTTGTTACTGCTTATTTTAAACTATTGTATCTAGTCACTATTATGAACTTTGAAGGTGTCCTATGCATTTATATTTGCTACTCGATTGAGGGACAAGCTGAATACTATTATGCTATGTTTTCTTTTTGTGAAACAAACAAACGTCTTGCAAAGCATTATTATTCATGAATCTTTTCTTTGTGCCTTTTCATGTTGCATCATAGTTTCTTTGCTTATTGCTAGAACTTTGTCTTTCATGTTATGCTTGAAGTACTATGATCAAGTATTTGATGGTGCATGTCACCTCAAAAATTGTTCTTTCTTTTTATCACTTACCTACTCGAGGACGAGCAGGAGTTAAGCTTGGGGATGATGATACATTGCAAATGTATCTATAATTTTTGATGTTCCATGCTTGCTTTTATCCACTTTCTTGTGTTTTGTTCCAACTTTGGAGTACTTTTCAGATGATTTCTGGGACTAACCTATTAACAAGAGCCATAGTGCCAGCTGCCTGTTTTCTGCTGTTTTTGGTTCCAGGAAAGTCAGAAAATGAATATTCTCGGAATTGGACGGGACAAAAGCCAAAGTGCCTATTTTTCCGGAAGTGATCAAGTGCCAGAATACGAGACGGAGAAGGGCCAGGGAGCCACCACACCACCTGGCCACGCGGCCAGGCCTGGCCCGCGCCAAGGGGTGGTGTGGCCGCTCCCGGCACCCCCTCGGCCTCTCCTTCCGCCTATATATTGCCCTCGGGACGAAAACCCTAAGGACCCGATCAAAAATCCACGGAAGAGTCTGTAGCCGCCGTCATCTCCATCCCTAGATCGGGAGGGATCTAAAGCTCTTCCCGGCACCCTGCCAGAGAGGGGAATTCACCCTGAAGGCCTTCTTCATCACCATGCAAGCCTCCGGTGTGATGCGTGAGTAGTTCATCCTTGGACTACGGATCCATGTAGTAGCTAGATGGCTGGTTCTCCTCCTTTGTGCTTTCATGTTTAGATCTTGTGAGCTCCGTTCATGATCAAGATCATCTATTTGTAATTCTGCATGTTGTGTTTGCGGAGATCCGATGGATATTGAGATGCTATTTCAGATTGATTATTGATTCTATCATGTCTTTGTTACTTGTGATCTTGCATGCTTTCCGTTGTTAGTAGCTATCTTGGCCAAGTAGATGCTAGCAACTCCAAGAGTTAGTATTTATGCTCGATAGTGGGTTCATGCCTCTGGTAATCTGGGGAAGTGACAGAAATCTCTAAGGTACTAGATGTGTTGTTGCTACTAGGGAGAAAACAAAAATCCTTTGTTCATAGAACAATCGTATTGTTTACTTTACACGTAGTTCGTAAAGCAATAATCTGTTGCTTGCAACTTAATACTGGAGGGGTTCGGATGATAACCTGAAGGTGGATTATTAGTCATAGATGCAGTTGGATGGCGGTCTATGTATTATGTTGTAATGCCCAATCAAGTCTCAAAGGAGTCAAGATGATTAGTATATGCATGTATTGCTTTCTCGGTGTTTGTCAATTGCCCTGCTGTAATTTGTTCACCCAGCATGTTATCTATCTTAAGGAGAGCCATCTCTAGTGAACTATGGATCCCGGTCCTTTGTCTTTACATACAATCTACAATCTTTTACTGCTTTGTGTTTACTTTCTGCAAACTTTTACTTCTTTCCATTCAATACGTTTAATCCTTTGTTTTCCGCAAAACACGGTGAGATTGACAACCTCATCGCAAGTTGGGGACAAAGTTCTGTGGTTGTGTTGTGCAGGTCTCCACGTTGCTACTAGCACCGGTAGTGCGCCCTGCCAAAGCTCAGCTAGTAACACCTTTGGGGTGTTTCCTTGCTCCTACTGGTTCGATTAAACCTTGGTTTCATAACTGAGGGAAAACTTGTTGCTGTGCTCATCGTACCTTCCTCTTGGGGTTCCCAATGAGCTTTACGTCGAACGTCGAGTACATCATGCCACAATTGGAATCTCCAAAGATTCTGAGGCAAGTTTCACTGCAAGCTATGGCCATTCTCATGCCGTGCAACAAGGCCTCGTGTTTAGCTTTGTTATTGGATGCGTTTGCGAAGCTCATCCAAAGTATATAGCGCATTTGTCGCCTTGGGGTGATATTAGGATGACTCCTGCTCCTGCTCCTTCCGTTCTTTTTGATCCATCAAAGTACATTGTCCAGGCACTAGAAAGGTCTGGTGGACCCGCACATTGCAATTCTGTCCATTCTATGATGAAATCTGGCAGAACTTGTGACTTAATTGCTTTGCGCTTCTCATACGTGATATCTCGAGGGGATAATTCAATGCCCCATAGAGATACATGCCCAGTTGCTTCTGGATTGTTGAGGATGCTTGACAAAGGTGCTTCGTTGACCACTATGATCGGATGCTCCGAAAAATAATGGCATAGTTTTCATGATATCATAAATACCCCATATGCTAGTTTTTGGTAATGTGGGTACCTTTGTTTGGATGGCGATAAGACCTTGCTCAAGAAGTAGACTGGCCTCTACACACCATGGGTTTTCCCTTCTTTGGGTCGCTCCATGACCAAGACCGTGCTGACCACCTAATTTTTTGCAGCAATATAAAGTAGTAAAGGCTCTTTTTTCTTTTGGCGACACGACAACAGGAGATGTCGAAAGTGTCCTTTTAAGATCTTCAAAGGCGCGCTAAGCTTCTTCTGTTCATTCGAATTTTTCCGATTTCCTCATGAGGGCATAAAATGGCAGTGCTTTTTCTCTTAACCTTGCAATGAAACGATTGAGTGCCCCTACTCGCCCTTCCTATTGTTGTATGCCACGTAGATTTATTGGCTTTGATCAGCGCAGATCCCTGGCTTGATGTAACTATGACGTCATCGATATATACTTGCACATTTGTGCCTATCTGGCTTCCCAGACATTTCTGCATCATCCGCTGATATGTTGCTCCGGCGTTCTTTAGGCCAAAAGGCATTGTTGTGTAGAAGAATACACCATAAGGCGTGATAAATACCGTTTTCTCCTGATCTTCTTTCTTCATCATAATCTGGTGGTATCCTGAGTAAGCATCCAAGAAAGAAAGACGTTCGCATCCCGCAGCTGCATCTATTATTTGGTCGATTCGTGGCAATGGGAAGTGATCGTTTAGACAATGTTTGTTTAGTGCAGTAAAGTCGATGCACATCCGAAGTTCTGTAGTATTTTTGTTTGGAACACATACTGGGTTTGCGACCCACTCTGATTTTGTTAGTTCTTTGATAAAATTGGCATCAATGAGGCGATGGAGCTCCTTTCCAATGGCTTTGTGCTTTGGTTCTGCGAAGCAACGAAGCGGTTGCTTTACTGGCTTCGCCTTTGGATCCAAATTTAATGCGTGCTCAGCGAGTTCCCTAGGAATCCCCGGCATGTCAGAAGGTAGCCATGCGAAAATCTCCCAGTGCTCACAGAGGAACTCAATGAGCCTATGCGGGATCAAGGTTGGAAGACACAAATGTTGTTTTCATCGGGTCGACAGGGTGGATCTGTACTTCTTTTGTGTCCTTTGCCGTGTCAAAAGCCTAAGCGGGATTAACACGCGCTACTTCCAGTGGCTGTGCGTTTGCTAAGGTTTTGAGTTGTTCAAACTCCGTTGCCATCCCGAAAGATTCAGAAATTGTGTTGAACTCCCGATCGCAATTGTCGGCACGTGTGAAGCTTCCTTTTACCGTGATAATTCCCTTTGGTGCTAGCATTTTCATGACTAAGTATGCATAATGTGGCATGGCATGAACCGTGCGAAGGTTGGTTGTCCCAGAATTGCATGATATTGTGATGGCCAGTCCATGACTTCGAATTCGAGTTTTTCTTGCCTGAAATTTACTTTGGAACCAAAAACAACATCAATAAATACTTTGCCTAAAGGAATTTCGGCTTTACCTGGTACTATTCCGTGGAAAGATGTTTCTGTTGGTGCGAGATTGTCCAGGGGGTAACCAATTGTTCTTAGTTTTTTTGC
Organism: Avena eriantha; assembly: GCA_910589775.1. Lineage (NCBI taxonomy): Eukaryota > Viridiplantae > Streptophyta > Magnoliopsida > Poales > Poaceae > Avena > Avena eriantha. The sequence goes on from OU342746.1 coordinate 317,419,808, forward strand.
GTAGATCAGATTTATGCTACTTCCCGCGCCCATGAAGACCTTGCTCATATCAAACCCGCAAATATGTGCTTCGACTATCAAGGCTGAATGACCCGATCGTGGGACCCGAAGCGGGTGATCAACTCCGTTGAATGTGATTTCTTGCTCTGACTAGTGGAGATATTCAGCTGTGGTTGATGTTGCAGTTTCCGCTATATTGATTTGTCTTGTGATGAGCTTCTGAATTCTATTGGATGGACGCCCTTTCTGAATCATGGACATTACTCCTTTTAACCTAGGGTACTCGTTGTTTTGATCATTTGTGTTTTGTGGTGGTGCCGCTGGTGGTGGTGGAGGTGCGCCGATGGCTAGTGTACCAGGCGTGGATGTGTATCCTCGATTTGCCGCTTCGGTTGCCTTTGCATTACATAACTCGTGCATCTTCAGGAATGTTCGGCAGTCTTTCATGAGGTGGTTGGACTATCGTCTTCCTACTGAGTCGAGGTAAAAATGCATATTATAGGGTCCTTCCAGCATTTGCATTGCGGACATATGTGGGTCGCGTGCTCTTGGCTGATATCGTTCTGTGGATTGGCTTCGTCTGACGTCATCCCTGTTCTGCCGGTATCCACTTTGTGGTTGTTGCTTCTTTTGTTACCTTCACCTGAAAAACCTGATGTGCCATAACTTGGTCCCGTGTTTCCATCGTTGTTCCTTCTTCTTCTATCATTGCCGTGCTTATCCCTGTCTTCTTCGGGTGATCGCGCGCGCTTATTATGCAGCACGTCCTCCCCATCAGCCCAGCAATTTGCTATTCCATTAACTGCGATATTGTTTTGGGTTTGACCCATCCCAGTTCTTCTATGAATTCCCGGCGATGGCACTTTCATCGGATATGGACTTAGCTGAGTTTTTGATGATATTCCATCACTGGATGAATGCTCCTATTGATTCCCCGGATTTTTTTTGCACGCTCGCAACTGCTCCAAGGATGCTGGTCATTTGAACGTGGATTGGAAGTGCCGGATGAATTTATCTTCCAGGTCGTTCTAGCTACCAATGGAATCTTTGGGTAACTGCCTGAGCCATGATATTGCGGCACCGGTGAGATGTAGTTGTAGGCTTTGCTTTGCGGTAGTTGTGGAGCTGCCCTGTAATTTGACAGTGGCTAAATAATCTGCTAACCAAGCTTCGGGTTCCTGGAGCCCATTGATACATTGCAAATGTATCTATAATTTTTGATGTTCCATGCTTTGGTTTTATCCACTTTCTTGTGTTTTGTCCACACTTTGGAGTACTTTTCATATGATTTCTTGGACTAACCTATTAACAAGAGCCACAGTGCCAGCTGCCTGTTTTCTGATGTTTTTGGTTCCAGGAAAGTCAGAAAATGAATGTTCTCGAAATTGGACGGGACAAAAGCCAAAGTGCCTATTTTTCCGGAAGTCAACAGATGCCAGAATACGAGACGGAGAAGGGCTGGGGGCCGGCCACACCACCTGGCCGCGCGGCCAAGCCTGACCCACGCCAAGGGGTGGTCTGGCCGACTCCAGCACCCCCTCGGCCTCTCCTTATGCCTATATATTACCCTCGGGACGAAAATCCTAAGTACCCGATCAAAGAATCCACGAAAGAGTTTGTAGCCGCTGTCATCTCCATCCCTAGATCGGGAGGGATCTGAAGCTCTTCCCGGCACCCTGTCGGAGAGGGGAATTCACCCTAGAGGCCTTCTTCATCACCATGCAAGCCTCCGGTGTGATGCGTGAGCAGTTCATCCTTGGACTACGGATCCATGTAGTAGCTAGATGGCTGGTTCTCCTCCTTTGTGCATTCATGTCTAGATCTTGTGAGCTCCGTTCATGATCAAGATCATCTATTTGTAATTCTGCATGTTGTGTTTGCGGGGATCCGATGGATATTGAGATGCTATTTTAGATTGATTATTGATTCTATCATGTCTTTGTTATTTGTGATCTTGCATGCTTTCCGTTGTTAGTAGCTATCTTGTCCAAGTACATGCTAGCAACTCCAAGAGTTAGTATTTATGTTCGATAGTGGGTTCATGCCTCTGGTAATCTGGGGAAGTGACAACAATCTCTAAGGTACTAGATGCGTTGTGGCTACTAGGGAGAAAACAACAATCCTTTGTTTATAGAACAATCGTATTGTTTACTTTACACGTAGTTCGTAAAGCAATAATCTGTTGCTTGCAACTTAATACTAGAGGGGGTTCGGATGATAACCTGAAGGTGGATTATTAGTCATAGATGCAGTTGGATGGCGGTCTATGTATAATGTTGTAATGCCCAATCGAATCTCAAAGTATTCAAGATGATTAGTATATGCATGTATTTCTTTCTCGATGTTTGTCAATTGCCCCGCTGTAATTTGTTTACCCAACATGTTATATATCTAAGGAGAGCCACCTCTAGTGAACTATGGATCCCGGTCCTTGGCTTTTACATACAATCTATAAACCAAATACTGCTTTGTGTTTACTTTCTGCAAACTATTACTTCTTTCCATTCGATATGTTTAATCCTTTGTTTTCCGCAAAACACGGTGAGATTGACAACCTCATCGCAACTTGGGAACAAAGTTATGTGGTTGTGTTGTGCAGGTCTCCACGTTGCTACTAGCACCTGTAGTGCGCCCTGCCAAGGCTCAGCTAGCAACACCTTTGGGGTGTTTCCTTGCTCCTACTAGTTCGATTAAACCTTGGTTTCATAACTGAGGGAAACTTGCTGCTGTGCTCATCATACCTTCCTCTTGGGGTTCCCAACAAGCTCTACATCAACATCGCACTAGTATTTTCCTGGCGCCAACACTGAGCCATCACCCATCGTACTTGTGGTGGCCGTGTGGAAGTTTGAAGTCCTTGGGTACTGATGTCTTGTGAATCCGCTGCGTGAAACAGCTGGCCCCGTATAGCTCGTGATCTTCTTTGTCATATCCATCATGATATCGTCGGCTACGGCTTTCATCTCCTGATCCGTCACTCCTGTGTTGCGTATTGTCGTTTCTTGTGCTGCTTCACGGCTCTGGTCCTACTAGATGAGCCTGGCGTGGCGATCGAGATTGTCGGGTGTGTCCCACTTGCCCATGACTGTTGTGATGGCGTGGGGATCTATCGGGTTGTCGCGTGATTCCTTGCTCTACTTCCACGAGAGAGGCTCCCACCATGCCAAGGTTCATCAGGGTAGAGTGGTGGAGGGCCGCACACGGATTGTCGGGTGCGGGTTGAGTGGTGATCAGATATGTTTGTGCGGCCACAATGGTTGCCTGAGCTGTTTTTGCCTTGATGTTTCCTGCTTGGTCAATTGACATGAATGATAGATCAAGATCTCGGATGAGTCCACTTCCTTTTGCTTCAGGGATATGCTGCAATTGAGATGTTGCCCTTCTTGGTGGTGCTCCTCCTATCATGCTCCTTGATCCTCTAGTAGAGCTTAACTGTACCGTCGTAAGTTGGATTCGTCAGCTAATCTCTTTCTTTCGTCGAGTTGCCTCTTCATCCTAAGTAGGTCTCTGTTCTTGAGGTGGAGCAGGTACTGGTATGCTAATAGATCCTCATGTGAAGCATCCGCTATCATCAGAACTGCTCCTGAAATTGCCTCCCTTGCTTTTTGCCATGCCGATGCTGGTAGCCAAAGTCCTTGTCTCTCTCTCCTCCGTGAGGTTCTCCGCCTCTTCCTTGGACTATGCGATTCTGCTGTTTCTCCTTAGTTTCCATGGTCTCCTTCATTGTCGTGGTTTCCTGCATTGTCATCTGATAAAATATCATCGGGGTTGAGGATAGGGTTACTGTTTTCGTCGTGTGGTGTTGAGGTATCCCCATTGATCATGCACACTTGGTGGCATGTTGTGCGTGGCATGATGGTGTCATCTTATGCTTCAAAGGATGTGCTGATAGTATTCCGAGATTGTAATTCTGGGATGTGCTGATAGATCTTTGCCATCCTTTCTTCGAAGTCGACGTTTTCGCTGATAGATCTTCGCCATCCTTTCTTCGAAGTCGATGTTTTCGCTGCTTTCTTTGGGTTCTGAATTTGTCGGGTTTGCTTCGCGTGGTAGGGTTGCCTGATGACCTTCTTTGCCATCTTTGATATGTGCTGTGACGTCCGTGGAGGATCCGACGGAAGATGTTGGTACCGCCGTAGGCGCTGGTTTTTGCACCGATGGTTCTGATGTGATCAGGGCCGAAGGGTGCGATTCTTGCGGGTCGTCTACTTGGAAATGGAAACCTTTGATGATCAGATCGGATCCGTGATACGTCGCAAATGTATCTATAATTTTTGATGTTCGATGCTTGTTTTATATCTACTTTCTTATGTTTTGTCCACACTTTGAGGTATTTTTATACATTTTCTAGAACTAACCTATTAACAAGATACCATAGTGTCAGTTGCCTGTTTTCTGCTGTTTTTGGTTCCAGAAAAGCTAGAAAATGAATATTCTCGGAATTGGATGGGACAAAAGCCACAGTCAATATTTCACCGACGGGAACACGAAGCCAGAAGACGAGACGGAGAAGGGCCTCGAGGGGGCACAACCCCCTGGCCGCGCGGCCTGGCCTGGCCCGCGCCTTGGGGGGTGTAGCCGCCTCGGGCACCTCCAAGCCTCGCCTCTTCGCCTATAAGAAGCCTCCCGATGAGAAAAGCCTAAATAATTGAGGAGAAAGCCACGAAAACCTCCACAGCACCGCCACCATTGATACGTTGCAAACGTATCTGTAGTTTTTGATGTTCCATGCTTGTTTTATATCTACTTTCTTATGTTTTGTCCACACTTTGGAGTATTTCTACACACTTTCTTGGACTAACCTATTAACAAGATTTCACAGTGCCAGTTGCCTGTTTTCTTCTGTTTTTGGTTCCAGAAAGTCAGAAAATGAATATTCTCGGAATTGGACGGGACAAAAGCCAAAGTCAATATTTCACCGAGGGGAACACGGAGCCAGAAGACGAGACGGAGAGGGGCCAGGGGCCAGCCACACCATAGGGTGGCGTGGGTCCACCCTGGCCGCACCACCAGGTGCTGTGGGCCCCTCCGGCCTCCACCGACCTTGCCCTTTCGCCTATAAGAAGCCCCCGATGCAGAAACCCTAAATCGTCAAGCCTCCAGCCACGAAAAGTTTCGCAGCGCCGCCACCACCGAAGGGGAGATTCGAGGGACAGAAAGTCTTTGTTCCGGCACCCTGCCGGGATGGGGAAGTGCCCCCGGAGCCATCTCCATCATCGTTGCTGGTTCCCATGATGAGGAGGGAGTAGTTCTTCCTCGAGGCTAAGGGTTCTACCGGTAGCTATGTGTTCATCTCTCTTTCTATGCATGATCATATTGTGATCATGAGCTTTGTAATCAAGTAGATCTACCTTGATACTCAAGTGCTTTAATAGATCTCTGCTCTCCCCATGTGTGTGAAAGTGACACCGTGCACACCAGGGTGGCACTTAGCCTAGAGATTACAAATACTTGTTGAAAGAACATTTCATGTTTTCCTATGTTTTGCGTGTTAGATAACAATACTATACAGACTTTTCATGTGTGCTAAGTGTGCAGGAAGTTTTGAGGGGGGCCAGATAATCCGCCCCACTAAGGGCCGGATAATCCGGCCTACCTCATTGCTCAAAGGTAGCCAAGGCGCGTCGATTGGTACCAGGTCGGATTTTCTCCCGGAAAATCCGAACTGGGGTGGTTTTTCCTCCCTAGGCCAGATAATCCGGGTGTTGCATGGGCCGGATAATCCGGCCCCCAGTTTTCGAGCAAAAGGAGCCAAGGCGCGTCGCTCGGTATCCGGTCGGATTTTCTACCGGAAAATCCGAACTGGGCGGTTTTTCTTCCCCAGGCCGGATAATCCGGCCTTCGCATAGGACCGGATAATCCGGCCCCCAGAAGTTGATCAAGGGCAAGCTCGGCGCGACGCTCTAAGGGGGGCGGATTATCTGCCAGATATTCCGAGTCTGGGGCGGTGTTTCCCCAGACCGAATAATCCGGCCCTCACTTGGGCCGGATAATCCGGGCCCCAAAGGTTGCAACGGCTGGCTTCTGAAGGGGGGTATAAGTACCCCTTCTTCCTGTTGGGTCCGCAACATAGAAAACAAAAAAATTCCTACGATGAGAACTATACGCCAAGATCTATCTACTAGATACAGAGCAACGGGTGGACATACATCCATGGAGAACTTACCCTCGAAGACAACGAGTTTTGTTAACGAGTAGGAACTCGTGGTTGATGTAGTCGTACGCTTGCCGATCTTAAGATCGTGTGGAAGTCCGAGCGCCGCAAATCAGCAGCGCATCCGTCCTCGCAGACACGTTCAAGCCACCGGACAACCTCCACCTCCTCGCTCCAGCGAATCAGCGGAAGCAGCAACTCCTTCTAGACGCAAGGCCACCAGGAACATGTATCTCGCTAATCCGAGACCATGGGGGAATATCTAGAGGGGGGAGAGATCCTTCACGAGGAGGTGTGACGATGAAGCAGGGAATGGGTGGCCTTTTATAGGAGGAGGGGGGTGCCCCCTCTCTCCATGGCCGGCGCATGGGGGGTGACCCCTCACCTCCCCCATTCATGTGGTGGTAACCCCTCCACATTAAAATGCCTCTTCACATTCCCTTTTAAAGTCTCCACTTTAAATGCATTAAATTTCTCCAAATTTAATGCTCTCTCATTTAATAAAACTCTTTTATTTATTTTATTCAGAATTTTGTTAATTACTTTAATTAACAAACATTCACATAAAACCCCTTGCAACATTTCAATATTACATGCAGAACCACTTTTTGCAATTTTACCTGAAACAATTCCGGTTTCTATCGAAACATTTCCTGCGCTTTGCAAACCTTTTGTCTGGAACATATGTGCTCCTAAATGGTGTCCGGCAACCCTTAAGTGTGTCACCCTACGGTTCGCGAATAATGCAGATATGATTGAGACTCCTCTCAGATCAATAATCAGAAGTGGGACCTGGAGATCCATACTGACTCTTGCATATTCAATGATGACTTCTGTGATCGTGAGAACCTTTAACGTCAGCAATTTAATCCCTTTGTCTCATGATATAATACATGTCCGAGATTCGATCATCGGTATCCAAATACCTAGTTTGATCTCGTTACCGACATGCACTCTTTTCTCGTTCCCGTGATATAACGTTCTAGTGATCACATCACTTGCTTGCAAGCTATCTTAATGTGATATCACCGAGAGGGCCCAGAGTATATCTATCCTTCATCTGGATTGACAAATTCCACTCTTGATCCATGAGCCTCAACATAACACCTTCGTAGTACTGAACCCATCTTTATAGTCACCCTGTTACGGTGTGACGTTTGATGTTATCAAGATACTCTTCCGGTGTTAGCAATTAACATGATCTCATGGTCTAAGGACTAAGACTACTTTGTATGATGTTATAGCAATATAAACATAATGACTTGATCGTAATGCTATACTTCGGATGAATGTTCATCACATCATTTCACAAATGCTGTGACCTTGTTATTAACAACATCCAATGTCCATGATCAGGAAACTTTGATCATCTTGTTAATCAACAAGCTAGTCTATAAGAGAGGCATAACTAGGAACCCTTTTTGTTTATTAAACACACATGTATTGATGTTTCCTATCAATACAATTATAGCATGCAAAATAAACATCTATCATATACAAGAAATATATAATAACAACTTTATTATTGCCTCTCAGGGCATATTTCCTTCAGTCTCCTACTTGCACTAGAGACAATAATATAGTTTACACAGTGATAAATCTAACACCCATGGAGTTCTGGTGTTGATCATGTTTTGCCCTAGGGAGTACTTTAGTCAACGGATCTGCTACATTTAGGTCCGTGTGCACTTTACAAATCTTTATATCTCCATCCTTGGCATGCTCGCGGATGGAGTGAAACCGGCGCTTAATATGTTTGGAATTCTTGTGAGACCTTGGTTCCTTTGTGTTGGCTATGGCTCCATTGTTGTCACAATAGATCACCAACGGGTCCAACGCACTGGGAACCACACCCAGTTCTGTAATGAACTCTTTCATCCAAACTGCCTCCTGCGCCGCTTCTGAAGCAGCAACATATTCCGCCTCCGTTGTTGATCCAGCCACCACAGGTTATTTGGAACTCCTCCAACTAACTGCTGCTCCGTTCAAGAGAAATACGTATCCGGATTGAGACTTAGAGTCATCCAGATCGGTGTCAAATCTAGCATCGACATAACACTTAGCGACTAGCTCTTCTTCACCTCCGTATATAAGAAACATATCCTTAGTTCTTCTCAAGTACTTGAGGATGTTCTTTACCGCTATCCAGTGTTCCGAACCTAGAACAGATTGGTACCTACTAGTCAAACTAATAGCATGTGCCACATCCGGTCTTGTACATAGCATGGCATACATAATAGAGCCTATGGCCGAGGCATAGGGGATCTTATCCATCATCTCTCTTTCTTCCGCCGTAGCCGGACTTTGGGTCTTACTCAATGTCTTGCCTTGCAACATAGGTAAGAACCCCTTCTTACTTTCGTCCATATTAAATTTCTTTAATATCTTATCAAGGTATGTACTCTGCGATAGCCCAATTAGGCATCTTGATCTATCTCTATAGATTTTAATGCCTAATATATATGAAGCTTCACCAAGGTCCTTCATCGAAAATTTGCTGTTTAGATAACTTTTAACACTGTTTAAAAGATCTATATCATTTCCAATCAATAATATGTCATCCACATATAATATCAGAAATGCCACATTGCTCCCACTCACTTTCTTGTAAATACAAGCCTCTCCATAAGTTTGGACAAATTCAAACTCTTTGATCACCTCATCAAAGCGGAGATTCCAACTCCGGGATGCTTGCTTCAGTCCATAGATGGATCGCTAAAGTTTGCACACCTTATTAGCATCCTTAGGATCGACAAAACCCTTTGGTTGTATCATATACAACTCTTCTTCAATATTACCATTGAGGAACGCAGTTTTGACATCCATCTGCCATATTTCATAATCGAAATATGCAGCAATTGCTAACATAATTCTAACCGACTTAAGCATCGCTACAGGAGAAATGTCTCATCGTAGTCAACTCCTTGAATTTTTCGAAACCCCTTTGCGACAAGTCGAGCCTTATAGATGGTTACATTACCATCAGCATCAGTTTTTCTTTTGAAAATCCATTTATTCTCAACGGCCTTTCGATCGTGAGGTAAGTCCACCAAGGTCCAAACCTAGTTTTCGTACATGGATTCCATCTCGGATTTCATGGCTTCTAGCCATTTGTTGGAATCAGGGCTCATCATCGCTTCTTCATACGTCGCAGGGTCATCTATTTCATCAATCATGAAATTCATAACAGGATTGCCGTACAGTTCAGGAGCTGCACGTGTCCTGCTTGACCTGCGAGGTTCGGTAGTGTCCTCTTTCGAAGTTTCATGATCAATATCATTAGCTCTCTCTTCATTAGGTGAAGTAAACTCCGAAACAACTTCTGGTGCTGTGCTACTCGCCATTTCATGAAGAGAAGGTTCAATAACCTCTTCGAGTTCTACCTTCCGACTACTCACACCTTTCGCAAGAAACTCCTTCTCAAGAAAGGATCCATTCTTGGCAACAAAGACCTTGCCTTCGGATCTGTGATAGAAGGTATACCCAATCGTTTCCTTAGGGTATCCTATGAAGACACATTTTTCTGCTTTGGGTTCGAGTTTATCCGGTTGAAGTTTCTTCACATAAACATCACATCCCCAAACTTTAAGAAATGACAGCTTAGGTTTGTTTCCAAACCATAATTCATACGGTGTCTTTTCAAAGGATTTAGATGGTGCCCTATTTAAAGTGAATGTAGCGGTTTCCAGTGCATAACCCCAAAATGACAGTGGCAAGTCAATCAGAGACATCATAGATCGAACCATATCCAATAAAGTACGATTACGACGTTCTGACACACCATTACGTTGTGGTGTTCCGGCAGGCGTGAGTTGTGAAACTATTCCACACTCTTTCATGTGTGTGCTAAACTCGTAACTAAGATACTCTCCTCCACGGTCAGACCGTAGAAATTTGATCTTTCTATTACGATGATTTTCCACTTCATTCTGAAATTCTTTGAACTTTTCAAAAGTTTCAGACTTGTGTTTCATCAAATAGATATACCCGTATCTACTCAAATCATCTGTGAAAGTAACAACATAACGATATCCACCTCGCGCCGACACACTCATTGGTCCACACACATCAGTATGTATGATTTCCAATAAATCTGTCGCCCGTTCCATTGAACCGGAAAACGGCGTTGTAGTCATCTTGCCCATAAGACATGGATCACATGTATCAAATGATTCAAAATCAAGTGATTCCAAAAGTCCATCAGAATGGAGTTTCTTCATGCGTTTAACGCCAATATGACCTAGACGGCAGTACCACATATATGCAGTTATATCATTATCAAGTTTAATCCTTTTAGCATCAACATTATGAATATGCGTAATACTACTATCGAGATCCAATAGAAATAAACCATTCAACACAGGTGCATGACCATAAAAGATATTATTCATATAAATCGAACAACCATTGTTTTCAGATTTAAATGAATAACCACTTTGCATCAAACATGATCCGGATACAATGTTCATGCTCAGTGCAGGCACCAAATAACAATTATTCAGGTTTATAACTAATCCCGACGGCATATGGAGAGGCAGCGTTCCGACGGCGATCACATCAACTCTTGATCCATTGCCGACCCGCATCGTGACCTCATCCCTTGCTAGTTGTCGCTTGTTCCGCAGCCCCTGAACCTAGTTACATATATTAGCAACCGATCCCGTATCAAATACCCAGGTGCTACTGTGAGTACTAGTCAAGTACACATCAATAACATGTATATCACATATACCTTTGTTTGCCTTGCCGGCCTTTTTGTCTGCCAAATGCTTGGGGCAGTTGCGCTTCCAATGGCCAGTCCCCTTGCAATAGTAGCACTCGGGGTCAGACTTAGGGCCAGCTCGGGGTTTTTTTTTCAGGCGCAGCAACAGATTTGCCGCCCTTCTTTCCCTTCTGCTTGCCTTTCGTGTCCTTCTTGAAACCGGTGGTCTTATTGATCATCAACACTTGATGTTCTTTCCTAATCTCCACTTCTGCAGTCTTAAGCATTGACAGAAGCTCGGGAAGAGACTTCTTCATGCCCCGCATATTATAGTTCATCACGAAGCTCTTGTAGCTAGGTGGCAGAGATTGGAGAACATGATGTATGCCTAAGTCAATGGGAATCGTTATTCCCAAGGACACAAGCTTATCGGCGTACCCAGACATTTTGAGTACGTTCTCACTAACGGAGCTGTTCTCTTCCATCATGCAGCTAAAGAACTTTTCAGAAGCATTATAACTCTCTACGGCAGCATGGGTATCGAAAATCATTTTCAATTCTCCCATGGTATCAAAGGCATTGCCATTTTCGAAACGTTTTCGAAGTTCTGGTTCTAGCCCATACAGTATGCCGCAATGAACTAAGTTGTGGTCCTCCTGACGAGTTATATAGACGTTCTTTTCCTCGTCAGGGGCATCAGGAGCGGGTGAGGGGCCTAGCGGCGCCTCTAGCACATATTGCTTTTGTGCAGCAGTGAGGAGAATCCTCAAATTCATAGCCCAGTTGGTGAAGTTGCTACCATTCGCAGCAAGCTTCTCTTTCTCCATGAACACATTGAAATTAAAAGCAGGTGGTGCCATCTAACACAGAATTTGTAAAATATATTTAGACTAAGTTTATGATAGATTGAGTTCAACTAATCCAAATTACTAATGAACGCCCACTCAAAAACGACATCCCTTGTGTCCTTTTGGTGATGACATGAACCAAATCCACTACATCAAGTCCGATCATCACGTGAGTCGGTGTAGCTTCAAAGGCGAGTATCTATATAGGCATCATATCAACTATATGACTCATGCTTAACCTTTCGGTCCGTGTTCCGAGGCCATGTCTGTACATGCTAGGCTCGTCAAGTAAGAACCTTAGTATTCGCGTGTGTAAAACTGTCTTACACCCGTTGTACGAAAGCGTAGAGTCGAGAACACTCGATCATCACGTGATGCCTCAAAACACGATCCACAAAACGGTGCATACTTAAGGAAGAACACATTTTGTATTGATATCTAAATGAGGGATCATCTTATAATGCTACCAAAAGCGCCAAACTAGCAATATAAGATGCTAACATCTAATGTGTGAAGTGAGGTGATATGGTCCATGCATTTGATCTCTATCATTTGCATCGTGGTATGATCTCTATCATTCCTTTGTGTGTAAGGCCAAGGTCTATGGAACTTACACGTTAAGTGAGTTGTAAGAGTATCTATCATACATCTACTTACAACAATACCATATCAAGACACTAGCCCAGCAACGATCTAAACTAGACGCCTCTAATTTATCAATTGCAAGTTTTACGTGGCTTAGGGCTTTCGGAGATAGAACCGGTCTTACCTACGAACATGAACCACAACGAGGATAACCAAGTTATTAGCAACTCGTTGTAAATCAGATATTGACTATAGTAGGAGAGACAGACACCCGCCAACCACTTATGCAAAACAAGTTGCATGTCAGTCGTGGAACCGGTCTCATTGTACGATGACATGTAAGGTTGGTCCAGGCCGCTTCATCCCACTATGCCACCAATATCCAAAGTACATAGAAGATGCAATAACATGATCATCATCGCCCACATATAAACATATGTGTACTACCCATGCAAAGCACCTACGCAAATATCAGGCTCTGATACCACTGTTGGGTCCGCAGCATAGAAAACAAAAAATTTCCTACGATGAGAACTATACGCCAAGATCTATCTACTAGATACAGAGCAACGGGTGGACATACATCCATGGAGAACTTACCCTCGAAGACAACGAGTTTTGTTAACGAGTAGGAACTCGTGGTTGATGTAGTCGTACGCTTGCCGATCTCAAGATCGTGTGGAAGTCCAAGCGCCGCAAATCAGCAGCGCATCCGTCCTCGCAGACACGTTCAAGCCACCGGACAACCTCCACCTCCTCGCTCCAGCGAATCAGCGGAAGAAGCAACTCCTTCCAGATGCAAGGCCACCGGGAACATGTATCTCGCTAATCCGAGACCATGGAGGAATATCTAGAGGGGGAGAGAGATCCTTCACGAGGAGGTGTGAGGATGAAGGAGGGAATGGGTGGCCTTTTATAGGAGGAGGGGGGTGCCCCCTCTCTCCATGGCCGGCGCATGGGGGGTGACCCCTCACCTCCCCCATTCATGTGGTGGTAACCCCTCCACATTAAAATGCCTCTTCACATTCCCTTTTAAAGTCTCCACTTTAAATGCATTAAAATTCTCCAAATTTAATGCTCTCTCATTTAATAAAACTCTTTTATTTATTTTATTCAGAATTTTGTTAATTACTTTAATTAACAAACATTCACATAAAACCCCTTGCAACATTTCAATATTACATGCAGAACCACTTTCTGCAATTTCACCCGAAATAATTCCGGTTTCTATCGAAACATTTCCTGCGCTTTGCAAACCTTTTGTCTGGAACATATGTGCTCCTAAATGGTGTCCGGCAACCCTTAAGTGTGTCACCCTACGGTTCGCGAATAATGCAGACATGATTGAGACTCCTCTCAGATCAATAATCAGAAGCGGGACCTGGAGATCCATACTGACTCCTGCATATTCAACGATGACTTCTGTGATCATGAGAACCTTTAACGTCAGCAATTTAATCCCTTTGTCTCATGATATAATACATGTTCGAGATTCGATCATCGGTATCCAAATACCTAGTTTGATCTCGTTACCGACATGCACTCTTTTCTCGTTCCCGTGATATAACATTCTAGTGATCACATCACTTGCTTGCAAGCTATCTTAATGTGATATCACCGAGAGGGCCCAGAGTATATCTATCCGTCATCTGGATTGACAAATTCCACTCTTGATCCATGAGCCTCAACATAACACCTTCGTAGTACTGAACCCATCTTTATAGTCACCCTGTTACGGTGTGACGTTTGATGTTATCAAGATACTCTTCCGGTGTTAGCAATTAACATGATCTCATGGTCTAAGGACTAAGACTACTTTGTATGATGTTATAGCAATATAAACATAATGACTTGATCGAAATGATATCCTTCGGATGAATGTTCATCACATCATTTCACAAATGCTGTGACCTTGTTTTTAACAACATCCAATGTCCATGATCAGGAAACTTTGATCATCTTGTTAATCAACAAGCTAGTCTATAAGAGAGGCATAACTAGGAACCCTTTTTGTTTATTAAACACACATGTATTGATGTTTCCTATCAATACAATTATAGCATGCAAAATAAACATCTGTCATATACAAGAAATATATAATAACAACTTTATTATTGCCTCTCAGGGCATATTTCCTTCACTTCCCCAACGTTCAGATCTCTTGATTCATTCGAAATTGACCAGACTTTGTGCAAGAGCTCTCATTCTCAATCTCCCACTTTAACCACCCGAAGGTCTTGATCTTTGGTGGAATTGAAGGAGGAGAAGTTCATCATCATCATCAAGAATCAAGCGCTTCAACTCCTCTCCATTCACTTGGAGAAATCCTTGATCTAGTATTCTTGTCAATACCTAGATCTTGTTTATTGTATTTGATAAGTTTGTTTTTTGTGGCAGCTTGTTTCGGGAGCCTCCAAGTTGTTGTGGAGTTGTTGCCCCGCTAGTTGTGTAAAGGCGTCGGTGCCCGCCTCGAAGGGTACCTATAGTGGAAGGTGGATCAGGCCTGTTGTGGCGAGATCCATCGGAGAACAGGGTGAGGCCTTTTGTGGCGTGGTGGTCTTAGTACCGCCCACCCCTCCAACGCATACGTACTTCCCTTAACAAGGAAGGAACTGCGGCCAAACAAATCCCGTGTCTCCGCGTGCTTCACTTCGGTTTACTCGTTCCTCTTCCACTCGCTCTTTACTCGCTAGTAGATAGGTTTGCATATAGGGAAATTCCACCCAATAGTTTATCTAGAGAATTTACCCTTTGTGCTAAGCCTAAAATTGAAAAATAATTAAAAATTGGTGTAGCACCTATTCACCCCCCCTCTAGGTGCCCATACGATACATTTCAATTGGTATTAGAGCCCGGCTCTTAATTCGGGCTTAACCGCCTAAGAGTAGTATGGGTACCAAGGATGATGGAAATGAGGCTGTGGATAAGGTCACAATGGAGGATCTCAACTCGTTGGAAACAACCTTGTTGAAATCCTTTGAGGCCAAGATGGAGGAGATGAATCAAATGATTGCTCGCCTTATATCATCCATAGCCCCATCACCATCCTCCTCTGAGGCTCCCACACCATCATCTAAGGAAAAGGGTAACACCGGATCCAAGGATGATGATGTGGAAGGTGAAAAACTAAATGGTTCCACCTCCGAAAAGGGAAGTGGTAAGGAGGAATATAGTGAGGTTCGCCACGTATATTCCCCGACCCACCTATCCCTCATCCTCATATAAACAATAGGGGTGATCCACCCAAGCTCACTGCATCCTCTTTTAACCAATGGCAATTCCTAATGAAATCTCATGTTTGCATCTCCTCTATTGAATTGTGGAGGATTATTGAAGAAGGTCTTCATATTGGAGATCAAACCAATCTAATAAGAAGGGAAGTTGTGGATAGCCAGTTGAATGCCACCGCTCTTCATATGATACAACTGGGTGTGGGTCCCAAGGACATGCCACACATTGAACATCTCAACACAGCTAAAGAGGCGTGGGATGCTCTTACGGACCTTTTCGTTGGAAATGAAAGCATGAGAAGAAACATGTATGATGCTCTTAGTAATGAACCTGAGGGATTCTACATGTTGGATGGTGGAAACCATGAGGACATGTATAGAAGACTCAAGGGTATCGCAACAACATTTCAGAAGCATGGGGACACTCACATTGATTATGCATGGATAAAGAGAAAGTATGTGAGTGCCTTAATGCCTTTCGAGTCAACGGATTTGAAGAGCCTGCAAGGTAGACACAACTACCATCAAATGACATCCAACGAAGTCATGCAAGAAATGGTGTCATTCAAAGTGGCGGCAAAGAATGCTCAAGATGCCCGTGCTCGGGCCATTGGAATGCAAAAGGGTGTCAATGTGGCTCTCAAAGCCAATGTTGTTGAGCAAGAGGAAGATGAAGGAGCTTTTGAGGGGGTATCCATGGAATGCCCCGATGAGGTCAAACGTGCTCATGGTGAGTACATGGCATTCTATGCAAGGAACTTTTGGAAGGACCCTGCCAAAGCCAAGTCTGAACTTGAGCGCAAGAACGGGTCAAATGGAAGAAGAGAAAGTGGCCCAAGATTGAGAACTTGCTTCAACTGTGGAGATATAATGCACTTTGTAGCCAAGTGTCCATATCAAAATAGAGAAGACAATGGTGACAGGCTCATTCTTAAAGAGAAATCTAAAGCTCCTAAGAAGAAGCCGTTTATTAAGAAGAATGGCCCTTTCAAGAAGCAACCCAAGATTGTTCTTGTAGCTCAAGAGGAATACTCCTCCGCAAGTGAAGATGAAGAGGATGATGATAGTTCCCGCGAAGTGGCTGCTATAGCCACCACATCGACTCCCTCCTCTCTCTTCGACTCGCCGAACGAGAACGCCATCAACAGCAACGCCACTTGTCTAATGGCAAGAGGATCCGAGGTATCAACTTCTAGCTCTTCATTTCCTAAGACTAACATAATTTTGGATATGGATGATCATGACAGTCTTGAAATGAAAGAAGAAGTTATTGCCTTGGATACTTTTTTCACTAACCTACAAGGTGAGCACAAACTCCATTTTGATACTCTTATGAGTCAACTTGCTCAAGCCGAAGATCTCCTTGAAGAAAAGGGCAGAATTGAAAGAGAAGATGCCTTGGAGATAGCTTCTTTGAAGAATGCCTTGGAAGAGGAAGAGGAAGCTCGAGTATCTTTGGAAGAAAGACTCGAATCCCTTGAGGAGTCACAATAAGAAGTTGTAGCTCAGCTCATTAAAGAGCGTGACCATGCTCTTGCCAAGGTAAAGAAACTAAAGAAAGAAAAGATTGATTTTGAGGTTGTTCATGCTAGACTTTTGGAGAAGTTTGAAAATCTTGAAAGTGCTCACAAGGCATTGAAGAGTGATCATTCTACTCTAAATGAGTCTCATGACCAGCTCCAAACTCAATTGAAACGGTATGATGTGCCAAGTACCTCCACTTCATCCTTTGGAAAAGAAGATCTTGCAAGAAGTTCTCAACACAAAGGTAAAGGGGTTATTGATGAGATACTGAGCAGGCAAAGGACAAACAATAGTAAAGAAGGTCTTGGTTACATACCCAAGATAAAGAGCAAGAAAAACAAGAAGAAGAAGAAGAAGAACAAGACTGCTCAATCGAAGACTAGCAACATTACCAATGACAAGACTAATCATGATGGTTTTGCAGGGATCAACAATCCTAACTTTGAACTATATTGTGATTGTTATGGTGATGTTTATGCTAGTTATGTAGGGCCTTATGATTGTTACATTCCTTGGTCTATTTGGGTTCCCAAGACCCTTGTTACTAACATGAGAGGACCCATTGAAAAATGGGTACCTAAAACCAAGAAGTAATTTTCTTGCAGGGCTATGCTTCTGGTGGTTCTAAATGGGTACTCGATAGCGGTTGTACGAGTCATATGACCGGAAGCAAGGAGATCATCACAGAGATGCGGCCAAACCTTGATCACATTACCTTCTCCTATGGTGACAAGTCAAAATCTGAGGTATTGGGTCTCGGCAAAGTTGTGGTGGCTCACGATATCTCTCTCGTGGACGTCATGCTTGTTGAGACCCTCAGGTATAACTTACTTTCAGTTCGTGCCCTTGGTAAGATGGGCTTTGCAGTTTACATTGATGCTGATTTAGTGGTACTCTTGTGGAGCAAGTCTCTAAAAGTCGCTTTCGTGGGATATGTCGAAAACGACCTGTACGTGGTGGACTTTTCGGGAAAACCACTACAAGCCCGATGTGTCTTTTCGGAAAGGCTGATGCAGGCTGGCTATGGCATCGCCGACTAGCCCACGTCAATATGAGAACTTTGCAAAGTTTCCACAAGGGTGGCCACATTCTTGGACTAAAAGAAAATGTCTCTTTTGCCAAAGATCGTGTTTGCAGGGCGTGTGTTAAAGGGAAAATGCATGATTCACCTCATCGAAGGAAAACCATTATCTCTTCAAAAAGGATTTTGGAGCTCCTTCATGTGGACCTCTTCAGACCTCCATCTCATGCAAGCCTCGGTGAAGAAGTATTGTCTAGTGATTGTTGATGATTACTCAAGATACACTTGGGTTTATTTCTTCAAGTTGAAGAGTGAAACTCAACAAACCGTCATCGACTTCGCCAACGAGGTTCAATGTCAACACAACGTCCCCATTCTGGCTATAAGGAGTGATAACGGCTCGGAGTTCAAGAACTACGCCTTAAATGAGTTCCTAAGTGAAGAGGGGATAAGACTTCAATATTCCGCTGCGTACACCCCTCAACAAAATGGTGTAGCCGAGAGGAAGAATCGAACTCTAATGGACATGGCAAGATCAATGTTAGCCGAATTTAAATCTCCATATAACTTCTGGGCTGAAGCAATCTCTACTGCTTGACATTCATCCAACCGTTTATACCTCCACAAGATTTTGGACAAGACTCCGTATGAAATACTTACCGGTAACAAGCCAAACATCTCATACTTTCGGGTATTCGGGTGTAAGTGTTTCTTTCTTATTAAAGGAGTTCGTTTATCTAAGTTTGAATCTAAGGCTTTAGAAGGTATTTTTGTTGGTTATGGTGTCGAATCCCACACTTATAGAGTCTACAATAAGCTCTCCGGAACTGTTGTAGAATCTTGTAGTGTGGTGTTCGAGGAAAATGACGGTTCCCGTGCGGAGTAAGTTGGTGTTTGTGATGCAGATGTTGAAATACCCCAAGATGCCATAAGAAGAATGGGCGTGGGATTCTTATGCCCCATTGAGGAACCCCTTGTGGCGGACCGGGAAGGACAATGATCTACTCATATAGAGCCCTCATCTACACATACTCAACATGCTCCAACCACGGGGGCAACTCCTACACAATCTCCATCAACTGCTGAAGGTCAAGATGCTCCAGAAAGCTCCAGGCCGGATTTTCCGGTTGACACCGGATTATCCGGCCACCCCACTACAGCTGACAATGTTGCTCCTGCTGGAGAAGATTCCACCGCAAGCTCCAGGCCGGATTTTCTGGCTAGCCCCAGACTATCCGGCCCCTCACCAGTTCAAGCAAGTCCCAGGCCTCCTGATGAAGCTGCTGCAAGTACTCCCAGGCTGGATTACCCGGCCTCTCCATCGGCCGGATTATCCGGCCCTGACACTCTAGTTCTGCAGCCTCTTGTTACGGCTACGGATTCACCTCAAGGGCATGCGTCTCCATCACCTACTACTAATATTCCAGTTACTGATCAAGGCGGAGAAAATACTTCCAATGAAGACTCAAGTGATGAATCTCCTTCTCCAAGAGACAACAAACTTATTGAACTTTGTCGCAAGGCTCGGGCTGATCGTAACCTTGAGTTGAGGGGTCACACTCTCGACAAGGTTGTTGGTGATCTTCGACGAAGGGTTTCTACAAGAAGAGAATTGGCCAGTTTTGGTGAGCATCAAGCTCATATCTCCATGATGGAACCTAAGAAGGTCTTTGAAGCTCTTGAAGACCCAGACTGGGTTGTTGCTATGCATGAAGAATTGAATAATTTTGAGCGCAACAAAGTCTAGAAAACAACAACCCTTTGTCCATGGGGCAATTGTATTGTTTACCTTACACACTTTGCTTAATGCAATTATCTGTTGCTTGCAACTTAATACTAGAAGGGGTTCGGATGATAACCTGAAGGTGGATTATTAGTCATAGATGCAGTTGGATTACGGTTTATGTATGATGTTGTAATGCCCAATCAAATCTCGTAGGAGTCAAGATGTCTAGTATATGCATTGTTATGCTTTCTCAATCTGTCAATTGCCCCACTGTAATTTGTTCACCCAACATGCTATTTATCTTAAGGAGAAACACCTCTAGTGAACTGTGGACCCCAGTCCATTCCTTTACCATTAATATACCATCTACTATTTACCGTTTATTGTTTAATTTCCACAAGCAATTACTATCTTCCACACTATATGTTTAATCCTTTGTTTTCAGCAAAACTAGTAAGATTAAACCAGCAAGATTGACAACCTCACTATAAGTTGGGACAACCTCACTGATGAAGCTGCGGCAAGTACTCCTAGGCCGGATTATCCGGCCTCTCCATCAGCCGGATTATCCGGCCCTGACTCTCCAGTTCCGCAGCCTCCTGTTACGGCTTCGGATTCACCTCAAGGGCATGCGTCTCCACCACCTGCTACTGATGTTCCAGTTACTGATCAAGGCGAAGAAAATGCTTCCAATGAAGACTCACGTGATGAATCTCCTCCTCCAAGAGACAACAAACTTATTGAACTTCGTCGCAAGGCTCGGCTGATCGTAACCTTGAGTTGAGGGGTCACACTCTCGACAAGGTTGTTGGTGATCTTCGACGAAGGGTTTCTACAAGAAGAGAATTGGCTAGTTTTGGTGAGCATCAAGCTCATATCTCCATGGTGGAACCTAAGAAGGTCTTTGAACCTCTTGAAGACCCAGACTGGGTTATTGCTATGCATGAAGAATTGAATAATTTCGAGTGCAACAAAGTCTGGAAACTCGTGGAGAAACCCAAAGAGT
Source organism: Avena eriantha (assembly GCA_910589775.1). Lineage (NCBI taxonomy): Eukaryota > Viridiplantae > Streptophyta > Magnoliopsida > Poales > Poaceae > Avena > Avena eriantha. The sequence continues at coordinate 317,440,604 of OU342746.1, forward strand.
GCCACAATGTTATCGGCACCAAGTGGATTTTCAAGAACAAGCAAGATGAGAATGGCATTGTTGTGAGGAACAAGGCAAGACTTGTGGCACAAGGTTACTCCCAAGTTGAGGGCATCGACTTCGGCGAGACATATGCTCCAGTGGCTCGCCTTGAGTCCATCCGTATCCTACTTGCTTATGTTGCACATAACAATTTTAAGTTGTAGCAAATGGACGCCAAGAGTGCCTTCTTTAATGGTCCTCTAAATGAGTTGGTATACGTAAAGCAACCCCCGGGGGTTTGAGGATCCTAACTTTCTGAACCATGTCTACAAAGTCGATAAGGCACTCTATGGCCTTAAACAAGCCCCACGTGCGTGGTATGAGCACCTTAAAGAGCTTTTGTTAGATCGTGTCTTCGAAGTTGGGAAAATCGACCCCACTCTTTTTACTAAGAAGGTTAAGGGGGGAGCTCTTCGTATGCCAACTATATGTAGACGATATCATCTTTGGTTCTACTAACAAAGCTTTTAACGATGAATTTTCAAAGCTTATGACTGACAGGTTTGAGATGTCTATGATGGGGGAATTACGGTTCTTTCTTGGATTCGAGATCAAGCAACTTAGAGAAGGAACCTTTATTAATCAAGCAAAGTACATCCAAGACATGCTCAAGAGATTCAAGATGACGGATCTAAATGGTGTCGCCACTCCGATGCAAACAAAGTGTCATCTTGAACTTAACCCTCATGGTAAAGATGTGGATCAAAAGGTATACTGGTCCATGATCGGCTCTCTTCTTTACCTCTTTGCATCTATACCCGATATTGTGTTGAGTGTGGGAGTGTGTGCAAGGTATCAAGCAGCTCCTAAAGAAAGCCACTTAGTGGCGGTCAAGAGGATCTTTCGATATTTGGTTCATTCCCCCAACTTTGGTCTCTGGTATCCCAAGGGCTCCAATTTCTCTTTATGTGGTTATACTGACTCAGATTGGGCTGGTGATAAGGATGATTGGAAATTCACTTCTGGAGCTTGTCAATTCTTGGGAAGATCTCTTGTATGTTGGTCCTCCAAAAAGTAGAATTGTATATCTCTCTCCATCGCCGAAGCTGAATATGTTGCTGCTGCCAACACTTGTACTCAATTATTGTGGATGAGGCAAACTTTAAAGGAATACGGTGTCAATTGTGACAAAGTGCCTCTTTTATGTGATAATGAAAGTGCAATCAAAATTTCATACAATCCTGTTCAGCACACTTGGACGAAGCATATTGAGATTCGGAATCATTTTATTCGAGACCATGTTGCTCGCGGCGATATTGATCTATCCTTTGTGAGCACGAAGAACCAACTGGCCGATTTTTGACAAAGCCACTTGATGAAGCAAGATTCTGCTATTTGAGGAATGAGCTAAATATCATTGATTCCGGGAGCTTGTCTTGATTACCCATGCACTCACTCGTACATCTCAATCCTTGTTTGGTCTAGGTGTGGGAATGGATATAGGGGGAGTGTGGTTCTAACTCATTGGGCTAACCATCCCCCCATAATGCCAAAAGCAAGATAAATCATTTCTCTTAATATCATTTTATGATATGTGAGCTTATTGATGAGTATTGGTCGTGAACCCAAGATATATCTTCGCGGTGTCACACCATACACTCCAACAAGGTGGCTTCGGCCACCACCCTCTCCCTTGAGGATAATTGGATCTTTTTGGATGTTATTTGTTCTCTCATGTTCTTATGGGAATCACACTCACTCTTGGCTTTTATTTGATTTGGATTTTGCAAGTTTGAGTGTCTAGTACCATCTCAGTTTGGCTCTCTTAATCCCAAGCCTTCCCTACCCCTAAGCCATCTATTCTTGCACACAAGTCCCTTGTACACCTTGTGGGGGTGCTGATTGGGGACGCGCGGGCCTGGTTTTGTGTGTAACAGAATACCAGATTTGAGGCCGGATAATCTGGCCCTGGCGGATTTCATGTTAAAGGGTAGGGCTCGGGGGAAGGTCTCATAACAAGCAGCACTTCTCCCCCAGCCCTCTCCTTCTCCACAGCCGCCGCCTGCCGCCCCTCACCCTCCCCGGAGCCTCTCCAGCCACCGGATTTTCCGGGCCTCCCCGGATCTTCTTCTCCGCGCCTCCGGGTACCTTCTCCTCTGTGTTCTTCCTCCAATGAGTGAGGGTAACTGCCTCTCTACCCACCTTTGGCTAGATGTGTATCTTGCTGCTCTCTCTCCGTTCACTTTGGACAATGGCATTGTCGGTACTATGGCTGGTCTTGCTCCCATATATGCTGCTTTGGTGGGTCTCTTCCGTGACTCTATTACACCGAGTGGGGGCAACAATGACAGCATCCGTGGTCACCTTGTTCAGCGACTTCAATTTTCTCATGAGGTTGCCTCCTGCGAGGACGAGTCAGTGCAGTACAGGCTGGATGTCATGGACTGCATTTACCATGAGCTGTGTGATGCTATGTTCAACCGTCTGTCCATTCCCTATGCGCCCTACATTATGATGCTCATCCGCCACCTGCTTCATGTTGAGGAGTTCCACATTGACTCGATGCACAAGGCCAAGAAGATATACAACAAGGTTCGGAAGACCTCTCACCCCTCCTCTGCTCCTGAGGGCCTCATGAGGGATGCTCGCAGGCCCCTTGTGCCTCCCGTGGCCCGTGAGATCAAGCAGCCGAACTGGTTCCAGCGTCACATTCTCTGCATGGGCGTGGACACACACACGGGTCAGTACGAGGCATACAGGCAGCGCCATGAGTTGGCTCACTCCTAGTAGCTCATTCTCCACCACGTGTCCGGCGCTTCGGGTGCTCCTCCGGCTCCTACACCTCCCACTCCGTATGCTCGGTGGAACTCTTCCTCTGGACTGAACTATGGTGAGCTGGAGCGTCACTTGCTCCCCTCTGCGCCCGCTGCTGATGATGAAGATGAGGAAGGTGACACTGAGGAACTTGAAGATGAGGATGAGGAAGATAATGAAGACGAGGATGAGGACTACGATGAATAATCCCATGGGGCGCTAGCATCGCTCTTCTCCCTTTTGGTGTCTCGATGCCAAAGGGGGAGAAGTAGTTCTATTAGGTTGTCTGTGGATTTGCATGGGTCGGGCATAAGCACTTGCACTTTTCTATTCGTTATTTCTTGCTTATGCCCATTTAGCGTTGAACTTTAAATTCGTGATTTGTGGTTGTTTGAGACTTTTTGTGGTTGTCTGGATTATGCTATGCCTATGGACTTCATATCATGGATTATGCTTATGGATCTATCTATTCATATCCTATTGCTGGAGGTATATCACGGAAGGCGCGCTCATATTGGTTATCCGGTAATAATTGTGATTTATGTCAAGGATGCCTATTCTCTACTTCGGTGGCATGTGTTTTTGCTCATATGTCTATGGAATAGATTCACCTATTTGTGTGCATTTGTATTCCAATGCAAAACTCTATTATGCACACATTGAGGGGGAGTCTCTTTCATAAGTTATCACTGTCTGTCTTGTGTCTTTCTCCTGCAAATCTTGGTATTGTCATCTAAAACCAAAAAGGGGGAGATTGAAAGAACGTTTCATGTTTTCCTATGTTTTGCATGTTAGATAACAATACTATGGAGACTTTTCATGTGTGCTAAGTGTGCAGAAAGTTTTGAGGGGGGCGGATAATCCACCCTACTAAGAGCCGGATAATCTGGCCTACCTCATCGCTCAAAGGTAGCCAAGGCGCGTCGCTCGGTACCCTGTCGGATTTTATCCTGGAAAATCCGAACTGGGGCGGTTTTTCCTCCCCAGGCCGGATAATCCGGGTGTCGCATGGGCCGGATAATCCGGCCCCCAGTTTTCGAGCAAAAGGAGCCAAGGCGCGTCGCTCGGTATCCGGTCAGATTTTCTACCGGAAAATCCGAACTAGGGCAGTTTTTCTTCCCCAGGCCGGATAATCCGGCCTTCGCATAGCACCGGATAATCCGGCCCCCAGAAGTTGATCAAGGGCAAGCTCGGCGCGACGCTCTGAGGGGGGGGGGGGTTATCTGCCGGATATTCCGAGTCTGGGGCGGTGTTTCCCCAGACCAAATAATCCGGCCCTCACTTGGGCCGGATAATCCGGCCCCCAAAGGTTGCAACGGCTGGCTTCTGAAGGGGGGGTATAAATACCCCTTCTTCCCCAACGTTTAGATCTCTTGATTCATTCGAAATTGACCAGACTTTGTGCAAGAGCTCTCATTCTCGATCTCCCACTTCAACCACCCGAAGGTCTTGATCTTTGGTGGAATTGAAAGAGGAGAAGTTCATCATCATCATCCAGAATCAAGCGCTTCAACTCCTCTCCATTCACTTGGAGAAATACTTGATCTAGTATTCTTGTCAATACCTAGATCTTGTTTATTGTATTTGATAAGTTTGTTTTTTGTGGCAGCTTGTTGTCATTTCAGGAGCCTCCAAGTTGTTATGGAGTTGTTGCCCCGCTAGTTGTGTAAAGGTGTCGCTGCCCACCTCGAAGGGTACCTATAGTGGAAGGTGGATCAGGCCTGTTGTGGCGAGATCCATCGGAGAACAGGGTGAGGCCTTTTGTGGCGTGGTGGTCTTAGTACCACCCACCCCTCCAACGCATACGTACTTCCCTTAACAAGGAAGGAACTGCGGTCAAACAAATCATGTGTCTCCGCGTGCTTCACTTCGGTTTACTCGTTCCTCTTCCACTCGCTCTTTACTCGCTAGTAGATAGGTTTGCATATAGGGAAATTCCACCCAATAGTTTATCTAGAGAATTTACCCTTTGTGCTAAGCCTAAAATTGAAAAAGAATTAACAATTGGTGTAGCACCTATTCACCCCCCTCTAGGTGCCCATACGATCCATTTCACTTGTTATGAGTCATATTTGGAGTTGGATGTGTTTATGAAATTGTGGTGTTTGTTGGAACCATCTAGTGCTCAAGGTGATAGTGTGGGGTTATCTAGATGAGGAAAGCAAACTTTGAGGTGTGCTGTTATAGCCCTACCATGGATTAGAGTGTCCAACCGGAGAGTATTTCAGTGTAGTATCATGAAGATGATATGTTTATATGAGAGTGTTCACTAGTGAAAGTATGATCCCTAGGCCTTGTTTCTAAGCATTGAAACACTGTTTGCAACTAGATCTGTTACATGTTTGCTTGTTGCCATCTTTATTTCAGTTTGTCTTTAGTCTCTTCCACGCCATCAAGCTATTTTCTAGCACCATTGTCTTATATCCATACCACTTGTATTTCACTATCTCTTCACCGAACTAGTGCATCTATACACCTGACAAGTGTATTGGGTGTGTTGGGGACACAAGAGACTTCTTGTATCTTGATTGCAGGATTGCTTGAGAGGGAATACCTTTGACCACTTCCTCCCTGAGTTCGATAAACCTTGGGGTGATCCACTTAAGGGAAAACTTGCTGCTGTTCTACAAACCTCTGCACTTGGAGGCCCAATAACTGTCTACAAGAATAGAAGTGCGTAGACATCAACCATCGAAGGGGAGATTCGAGGGACAGAAAGTCTCTGTTCCAGCACCCTGCCGGGACGGGGAATTGCCCTCGGAGCCATCTCCATCGACTCCACCGCCATCTCCATCGCCGTTGCTGACTCCCATGATGAGGAGGGAGTAGTTCTCTCTGGAGGCTAAGGGCTCTAACGGTAGCTATGTGTCGTCTCTCTCTCTCTATGCGTGATTTTATGAGATAATGAGCTTTGTAATCTATAGATCTATTCTACTACTCAAGTGCTTTAGTGAATCTCTACTTATCAACACGTGTGTGAAGTTGACAGTGTGCACACCGTGTGGCACTTTAGCTAAGGTTACATAAATACTTATCATGAGTATAATTTGAGTTGGATGTCCCTATGAGATTGTGGTGTTTGTTGGAACCATCTAGCGCTCAAGGTGATAGTGAGGGGTTATCTAGATGGGGAAAGCGAACTTTGAGGTGTGTTGTTATAGCCCTACCATGGATTAGAGTTATCCAACCGGAGAGTAGTTTAGAGTAGTATCATAAACAGAAGATATTTATATGAGAGCATTCACTTGTGAAAGTATGATCCCTAGGCCTTGTTTCTAAGCATTGAAACACCGTTTGCAACTAGATCTGTTACATGTTTGCTTGCTTCCATCTTTATTTCAAATTGCCTCTAGTCTCTTCCTACCCATCAAGCTCTTTTCTGGCACCGTTACCACTTATAATTAGCCATACCACTTGTATTTCACTATCTCTTCGCCGAACTAGTGCACCTATACACCTGACAAGTGTATTAGGTGTGTTGGGGACACAAGAGACTACGTGTATCTTGATTGCAGGGTTGCTTGAGAGGGATACCTTTGACCACTTCCTCCCTGAGTTCGATAAAACTTGGGTAATCCACTTAAGGGAAACTTGTTATTGTTCTACAAACCTCTGCACTTGGAGGCCCAAAAACTGTCTACAAGAATAGAAGTGCGTAGACATCAATCCGCCATTGAAATCGGCGGGTACCAATACAGCGGTGGGCGGGCGTGGATCTGCTTTCATCGAGTTGATGCTTTGTTGAGAGCGGTTCGTCGAATCTGTGGTTCCAGCGTTCAAGTTTCCCACAGACGGCGCCAATTGACGAGGGGTGACCTCGGCAATGCCATGGACTTGGGGTTTCGTGGAAAAGAGAACGTTGGGGATTTCGTCGAATGTCAGGAAAACAATGAAGACAAAGTCGCCTAAATATTGAGTAAACACGCTATTACAAGTTGTCCTCTAGATTTTGGTACCTCGCTTGGGCTTCTCTCGCCCTATATATAATAGGTCGGGTCTCAAAGCTATACGTGGATAGGTTTCATAGACGCGTGATTACAATATCAACACAATGTCGGTTTATAGTCTCTTTCCTAATACAATCAAAGCCTTTGTTAGTTGCTTCCTTGGGCCGCCATCTAGAATCTTCATGGGTTGTAAGCCTTTTATCCAATTTATAGGGTAACGAATTATAAGCATCCGAGTAACTATACCCATGTTAGTAGCCCCCGAGACTCTACTTGAACCGCAGTTTCAAGTTGAGTCTCAAAGTTTATTTTTTTGTTTTTATATTTGTAGAGATTTTGGTACAACGAGTTTGATGCTTCCGACGGATCGGGAATCAGTTAATTGCTCCTAGGCAAAGACAAGATTTTCCTACATCAAATTCAAGTCCCCAGGCTCAAATCCGGAATTTGTTACTGGCGTAATTCTGTTCGAGCCGCTGAGGTCTTATCGAATACTGAATTCTAGTTTTCCATTTTTATCGAGTACCCAACGCGTCCGTCAGGATTTTCATCATATCGTTGATACCGATATTTTACTGTCAGAGCGCATTCTTGTGCGATTACCAGGCCACACAAGATGAATCCTGGGGTCTTACCTTCATGGGTTTCAACTCAGCGGTGGGTGCTCCAGGTTTTGTTGCAAATCGTTGACATGCCTCACATGTTCTGACAATGTCTTTTGCATCTTGAACTGCAGTGAGCCAATAAAATCCTGCCCTGAATGCTTTTGCAGCAATTGCTCGGCTACTAGCATGGTGACCACAAACTCCTTCATGTATATCTTTCAGTATAATTTTTCCTTTTTCGGGTGTTATGCAATGTTGCAACACACCCGGAATACTTATTTTGTATAGTTCTCCTTTTATTATCCTGAAAACCTTCGATCGTCGGGTGATTCTCTGGGCTTCTATCACATCTTCTGGTAGCTGTACTTTAGTCATATATGCTATATACGGCCGCATCCAGGTGGGTTCAATTAGCATGACCTCTTCAATTTCTTGTTGTTCTTCTTCGATGGCTTCTTCTATGTTCTTGGTTTCTGAAGGAGCCCCCGACTCTTTTTGCTGATGTTTATTTTTCCCTGTTTTTGGTGCTACAACCTTGGAGACTCTTTTCGCTTTGATCGATCGCTCCACTATCTCTTCCCAAAAACTCCGGGTGGTATTGGTAAGCACAATGATCTGATGTTTGCTAGATTGTCGGCTTCCTCATTGGTTGCTCTTCGACTTCACACCCATCAAATTGAGCCTCCATAATGCTATATAGGTCACGATAAGCAATCATATTTTTGCTGACGGTATCGCACTTGTTCATTGCCTGTTGTGCCACAAGATTGGAATCTCCGAAGATTTTGAGGCGAGTTGCACCGCAAGCTTTGGCCATTCGCATGCCATGCAACAAGGCCTCATATTCCGCTTCATTATTAGATGCGTTTTTTCAAATCTCATCCGAAGTATATAGCGCATTTTGTCGCCTTGAGGTGATATTAGTACGACTCCTGCTCCTGCTCCCTCCATTCTTTTTGATCCATCAAAGTATATTGTCCAGGCACTAGAAAGGTCTGGTGGACCTGCACATTGCAACTCCATCCACTCTGTGATAAAATCAGGCAGAACTTGTGACTTAATTGCTTTGCGCTTCTCATACATGATATCCCGAGGGGATAATTTGATGCCCCATAGAGAGACACGTCCAATTGCTTCTGGATTGTTGAGGATGCTTGATAAAGGCGCTTCGTTGACCACTATGATTGGATGCTCCAAAAAATAGTGGCGTAGTTTTCGTGCTGTCATAAATACCCTGTATGCTAGTTTCTGGTAGTGTGGGTACCTTTGTTTGGATGGAGATAGAACCTCGCTTAGGAAGTAAAGTGGCCTCTGCACATCGTGGGTCTTCCCTTCTTCGGGTCGCTCTACGACCAGGACCGTGCCGACCACCTGATGTGTGGCAGTGATATAAAGGAGTAAAGGCTCTTTCTCTTTTGGCGACATGACGATAGGGGATGTCGAAAGTGTTCTTTTAAGATCTTCAAAGGCGCGCTGAGCTTCTTCCATCCACTCGAATTTTTCTAATTTCCTCATGAGGGTGTAGAATGGTAATGCCTTTTCTCCTAACCTTGCAATAAAACGACTGAGTGCCGCTACTCGCCCTGCTAGTTGCTGTACGCCACGCAGATTTGTTGATTTCTTGATTGTGAGGATTGCTTGTATTTTTTCGGGATTAGCCTCGATTCCCCTAGCTGATACCAAAAATCCGAGGAGTTGCCCTACCAGGACTCCAAAGGAACATTTCTTCGGGTTCAATTTGATGCGAGATTTTTGAATGTTTCTTCGAGGTCCTTGATCAGCACAGATCCCTGACCTGTTGTGACTATGATGTCATTGATATACACTTGCACATTTGTGCCTATTTGGCTGCCGAGACATTTTTGCATCATCCGCTGATATGTTGCCCCGGCGTTCTTGAGGCCAAAAGGCATTGCTGTGTAGGAGAATACACCATAGGGTGTAATAAACGTTGTTTTCTCCTGGTCTTCTTCCTTCATCCTAATCTTGTGGTATCCGGAGTAAGCGTCCAAGAAAGAAAGACGTTCGCATCTTGCAGTTGCATCGATTATTTGGTCAATTTGCGACAATGGGAAGTGATCTTCTGGGCAATGCTTGTTTAGTGCAGTAAAGTCGATGCACATCCGAAGTTCTGTAGTGTTTTTCTTTGGAACACATACTGGGTTTGTGACCCACTCTGATTTTGTTAGTTCTTTGATAAAATTGGCACCAGTTAGGCGATGGAGCTCTTTTCCAATGGCCTTGCGCTTTGGCTCTGTGAAGCATCGAAGCGGCTGTTTTACTGGCTTCGCCTTTGGGTCTAAATTTAACGCGTGCTCAGTGAGTTCCCTAGGGATTCCTGGCATGTCAAAAGGTAGCCATGCGAAAATTTCCCAGTGCTCACGAAGGAACTCGATGAGAGCCCTTTCCTATGTGGGATCAAGGTTAGAAGCCACGAATGTTGTTTTCGTTGGGTCGGTAGGGTGGATCTGTACTTATTTGTCATCTTTTGTCGTGTCAAAAGTCTGATCGGGATTGACACGTGCTACTTCTAGAGGTTGTGCGTTTGCTGAAGTTTTGAGTTGTTCAAACTCTGTTGCCATCCCGAAAGATTCAGAAATTTTGTTGAACTCCCGATCACAGCTGTCGGCACGTGTGAAGCTTCCTTGTACCATGATAATTCCCTTTGGTGCTGGCATTTTCATCACTAAGTGTGCATAATGTGGCACTGCCATAAACCGTGCAAAGGTTGGTCGTCCCAGGATTGCATGATATTGTGATGGCCAATCCATGACTTCAAATTCAAGTATTTCTCGCCTGAAATTTATCTTGGAACCAAAAACAACGTCAAGAAATACATTGCCTAAAGGAATTTTGACTTTACCTAGTACTATTCCGTGGAAAGATGTTTCTGTTGGCGCGAGATTGTCCAGGGGGTAGCCTATTGTTCTTAGTGTTTTTGCATAGATAATATTTATGCTACTTCCTACATCCATGAAGACCTTGCTCATATCCCGCCGATTTGTGCTTCTACTATCAAAGCTGAGTGACCCGATCGTGGGTGATCGGCTCTGCTGAATGTGATTTCTTGCTCTGACCAATGGAGATATTCGGGTGTGGTAGATGTTGCTGTTTCCGCCATATTGATTTGCCTTGTGATGAGCTTCTGAATTCTGTTGGATGGGCGTCCTTTCTGAATCATGGACATTGCCCTTTTTGACCTGGGGTAGTCGTTGCTTTGATCGTTGATGTTTTGTGGTGGTGTCGTTGGCGGTGGTGGTGGTGCATCGATGGCTAGTGTACCAGGCGTGGATGTGTATCCTCGATTTGCCGCTTCGGTTGCCTTTGCATTACATAGCTCATGCATCTTCCTGAACATTCAACAGTCTGTCATAAGATGGTTCGATTGTCGCCTACCTGCTGAGTCGACGTAAAAATGCATATTACAGGGTCCTTCCAACATTTGTATTATGGACATGGGTGGGTCTCGTGCTCTTGGCTGGTACCGCTGCACGGACTGGATGCCTCCGACGTCATCCCTATTCTGGTGGTATCCGCTGTTGTGGTCGTTGCTTCTGTTATTACCTTCTCCCGGAAAACCTGTTGCGACATAACTTGGTCCCATGTTTCCATCGTTATTCCTTCTTCTTCTATCATTGTCGCGCTTATCCCTGTCTTCTTTGGGTGATCGCGCGCGTTTCTTATGCAGCGCATCCTCCCCATCAGCCCAGCGATTTGCTATTTCCATTAGCTGGGAAATTGTTTTGGGTTTGACCCGTCCCGGTTTTTCTATGAATTCTTGGCGACAGAGGCCATCGTTGAAGGCGTCGATGGCCCTTTTGTCGGATATGGACTCAGCTGAGTTTTTAATGATATTCCATCGTTGGATGAATGCTCTTATGGATTCCCTAGATTTTTGTTTGCACTCTCGTAGCTGCTCCAAGGATGTTGGTCGCTTAAACGTTGATTGGAAGTGCCAGATGAACTTGTCTTCCAAGTTGATGCAGCTACCGATGGAATCTTCGGGTAACTGCCTGAGCCACGATCTTGCGGCGCCGGTGAGATGTAGTTGTAGGCTTTGTATTGCGGTAGTTGTGGAGCCACCCTGTAATTTGACAGTGACCAAATAGTCTGCTAACCAAGCCTCGGGTTCTTGGAGTCCGTCGTACTTGTGGCGGTCATGTGGAAGTTTGAAGTCTTTGGGTACTGAGGCCTTATGAATCCTCTGTGTGAAACAGCTGGACCCGCATAGCTCGTTATCGTCTTCGTCGTATCCATCCTGATATCATCGGCTGTGGCTTTCATCTCTGGATCCGTTGCCCCTTTGTTGGGTGTTGTCGCTTCTTGTATTGCTTCGCGGCTCGGATCCTACGAGATGCGCTTGGTGTGGTGAATGAGATCATCGGGTGTGTCCTACTTGCTGAGGGCTATTGTGATGGTGTGGGGATCTTTCGGGTTGACGTGTGATTTCTCGTCCTGCTTCCGCGAGAGAGGCTCCTACCATGCCGAGGTTCATCAGGGCTGAGCAGTGAAGGGCCGCATGCGGATCATCGGGTGCGGGTTGGGTGGTGATCAGATATGTTTGTGTGGCCACAATGGTTGCCTAAGCTATTTTTGCCTTGATGTTTCCTGCTTGATCAATTGACATGAATGATAAGTCGAGATCTCGGATGATTCCACTTCTTTCTGCTTCAAGGATGTTCTGTAGTCGAGATGTTGCCCTTCTTGGTGGTGCTGCTCCTATTACACTCCTTGATCCTCGAGTAGAGCTTAATTGTGCCCGCTGATACGTCCATTTTTCATCACTATTCTATGTCTTAATTCACTATTATTCATTGATATATTTCGTATTGAGGGGTGATACTTATGTTATTTCATCTATTTTTGCATGGTCGATGACTTTTGGAGCATGGACCGCTACAGTCAGGATTCTGATGGAAAAGGTGTTGTTTAGAGGCAAAATTCGCGAAGATCAGAAAATCCGGGAAAATATACGGAAAATCCTATTTTTCCAGAAGACTAAGGATGCCAGAAGATGGAGTGGAGGTGGGCCACAGGGGGCCCACACCACCCCATGGCGCGGGCAGGCCTAGGCCGCGCTTGGAGGTGGTGTGGCCGCCCTGGCCCACTCCAGCCTCTCCCCTCTGGCGTATATCATCCCCACGAAACCCTAAGACTCGGGGAGCGACCAAAGATTTCGCCGCCTCTGCGGGGCGGAAAACAACAAGAGAGAAAGATCTCTCTGGCAGACAGATTTCTGCCGGGGGAATTCCTTCCCGGAGAGGGGAGATCGTCGCCATCAACACCACCATCAAGCTGGACTTCATCGGGATCATCATCATCACCACCATCATCACCATCAGCACCCTCATCACCATCTCCATATTGCTGTAACAATTGGTTGAATCTTCCTATAGTTCATAGGGGAAACTTTCCCGGTGTTGATTACTCTTTGCAGTTGATGCTATTGAGTGAACCATTGAATTGTTGTTTATGTTCAGATTGTTATACATCATTATTCCATCTCTGATCATGATCCATATGATGTCTTGTGAGTAGTTCGTTTTGTTCCTGAGGACATGGGAGAAGTCTTGTTGTTAGTAGTGGAGTTGCGTTTAGAAAGATTCAATAGATTGTTATTTAAGTTGTGGTGTACTTCTTCTACTGGTGTCATGTGAACGTCGACTACATGACACTTCACCTATAAGGGCCTAGGGGAATGCATTGTGTATTTGGCTACTAATCGTAGGGGTTGCCGGAGTGACAGAAACCTGAACCCCCGTTAGGAAACCATTGCACAAGGGACGTAAGGGTCTTAGAGTTTAAAGCTATGGTTAGGTTTCTACCTTAATTACTTTCTTGTACTTACAGATGTTTGCAAGGGGTATAATCACAAGTATGTATTAGTCTTGGTGGGGCGGTACATTAGCACATGTTCACCCACACAACACTTAGCAAGCTAGAGAAGATTAATCAACTATATGAAGCGAAAGCACTTGACAGTCTTCCCATGTGTCCTCGAGAACGTTTGGTCATCTTAAGTAATACATCCGGCTTGTCCTTTTCTGCATAAAGGATTGGGCCACTTGCTTCATTTATTCCTACTGTCGTTTATTTACTCGTACTTTGTTTACTTGCTTTATTGAAAACCCCTAAAAATCCGTTTGCTAAGTATTTGCAGAGAATTCCTGATCCATACCACTAGCCAGCACCTTCTGCTCCTCGTTGGGTTCGACACTCTAACTTATCGAAAATACTGCGATACACCCCCTATACTTGTGGGTCATCACCCGCCGTAAGCTGGATTCATCGGATAACCTCTTTCTTTCATCAAGTTACCTTTGCATCCGCAGCAGGTCTCTCTTCTTGTGGTGGAGCAGATATTGGTATGCTAGTAGATCCTCATGTGAAGCATCCGCTGTCATCGGGACCGCTCCCAAAATTTCCTCCCTTGCTTTTTTCCATGCCGACGCTGGTAGCCGAAGTCCTTGTCTCTCTCCCGTGTGAGGTTCTCCGCCTCCTCCTTGGACTATGCGATTATCTGATGTTCCTCCTCCGTTTCCGTGTTCTCCTTCATTGTCGTGGTTCCCTGCATGGTCATCTGATAAAATATCATCGGGGTTGAGGATAGGATTATCGTTTTTATCGCGTGGTGTTGAGGTATCTCCGTTGATCATGTACACTTGGTGGCGTGTTATGCGTGATATAGTGGCGTCATCTTTTGCTTTTGTGGATGTGCTGGTAGTACTCCGAGATCGTAGTTCTGGATAGATCTTCGCCATCCTTTCTTCAAACTCGACGTTTTTACTGCTTTCTTTGGGTTCTAAGTTTGTCGGGTTTGCTTCGTGTGGTGGGATTGGCTGGTGACCTTCTTCGCCTGCTTCGATCTGTGCTATGATATCCGTGGAAGATCCGATGGGAGATGTTGGTACTTCTGTGGGCGTAGCTTTTCCCACCTATGGTTCTAATGCGATCAGGGACGAAGGGTGTGATTCTTGTAGGTTGTCTTCTTGGAAGTGTAGGCTTCCGATGATTAGATCGGATCTGCCGTTAAAATTGAAGGTACCAATACAGGGGTGGGTGGGCATGGATCTTCTTTTGTCGAGTTGACGCTTGGTGGAGAGCGTTCCGCCGAATCCGTGGTTCCAGCGTTCAGGTTTCCCACAGATGGCGCTAATTGACGAGGGGTGACCTTGGCAATGCCCATGATGATGGACTTGGGGTTTCGCGGAAAAGAGAACGCTGGGGATTTCGTCGGATGTCAGGAAAACAATGAAGACAAAGTCGCCTGAATATTGAGTAAACATGCTATTACAAGTTGTCCTCTAGTTTTCGGTACCCTCACTTGGGCTTCTCCCGTCCTATATATAATAGGCCGGGTCTCAAAGCTGTATGCGGATAGGTTTCATACACGTGTGATTACAATATTAACACAATGTCGGTTTATAGTCTCTTTCCTAATACAATTAAAGCCTTTGTTGGTTGCTTCCTTGGGTCGCCGTCTGGAATCTTCATGGGCCGTAAGCCTTTTATCCAATTTATAGGGTAACGAATTATAAGCATCCAAGTTACAATACCAACACAATGTCGGTTTATAGTCTTTTTCCTAATACAATCAAAGTCTTTGTCGGTTGCTTCCTTGGGCTGTCATCTAAAACCTTCATGGGCCGTAAGCCTTTTACCCAATACAGGGTAGCAAATCATAGTTATCCGAGTAATCCTACCTATGTCACTATCCTTATCCCCTATTCATATGGTAGAGCACCGAACACGATATGTCACTTCATGCCATACGCAATACCATACTTACAAGGGTGTTCCCTCCCTAGTCCTAAAGACAAATATTATGTGATCGACTTCACATAACATCTAGATAGAGAACTAACACATAATCATAGCACAAAGTTATAGATCATATTATAATATATCAAGGGTTTATCCATCTCCCCAAGAACAAGATAAACTACTCACATATGGAGACAATCAACAATATCATCATAATCATATGGATGGAATGAAAGTATATGGATGAATTTGAGTACAAATCCAAAATATCAATTGCAATTACAACTAATAAGGATAAGTAAGATGGGGAATAATGTTGGTGATGGAGATGCATCAGTTGATGATGAAGGGGATGACGCCTTGTCCTCCAATGGTACGTGTAGCAATGGGATGATGCCTTTCTACAAGTTCCTCCTCCAGAACCCTTCCATATGTGAACTTTCGGTGTTTTTGGTGTCTGTGAATGTCGGATCTTAGATCCATCTGCACAAGGTGAAAGTATTTGATGACGCAAGGCCGATGGAGTTCCGAATGGGCGCGTAGAGCCTGTCCATACTGATGCTCGTTATGGCCCCATATGGTTCTCCTAACGTCCGGCCTTTTCCCAGTTGCGTGGAAAATTGTTTAGATTACTTTTATCACACCAAAATATCATATTAATACATAATATGATAGTTCTTATTGATATGTTTATCATTGACTTAATATTTCGGATCCTGTGGAAACAAACATAAAAGGTGCACGCAAGCGCGGTAAAATGCCAAAATCCTACTCTACATATGCAAAAGCATTAAGTCAAAATGCTTCAAATATGCACTCATCAGCTGACAAATACCTCTAGTTGGCTTTAATGATTCAATTTTGGCTCCATTAAACATGATAGAGCATGATACCGACCTCACTCCCCTCATAACCGTGTCAACAACCCGTGCATCAAAGCCAAGTTTCTTCAAGATTGCCTCCAGATAGTTCCATTCAATATGATCATAAGATTTCCGCATATCAAGCTTGAGGGCACAATGACCCTTCTTTTTACTCTTTTTAAAATGAAGGTACTCATATGTTGTGATAACATTATCTGTAATCAGGTGGCCAGGGACAAACGTTGATTGCTCTTCTAACACTATCTAAGGGAGGATGTCTTCAACCAGTTAGCAGGCACCTTGGATGTGATTTTAAACACCACATTTCCCAAGCTAATTGGCCAAGATTGAGAGAGGGACGTAGGGTTCAGTACCTTGGGAATTATAACGATGAACGTACTATTGATCCCCTCCATTGAGTCCTCTCCACTGATAAACCGAATAAAAATATTTGTTAGTTCCTAACCACACATATTCCAACGTTTTTGAAAGAAATGCGATGGAAATCCATCAAGCCTTGGGGCCTTTGTTGGAAACATCTGAAAGAGGGAAAAAATTTCACCTCCTTCTCCGTATATGAAGTCATGAGTGACTCGCTCATAACACCTATCACTTTTCGAGGTACATGCGATAATATCTCCTCAATGCCAATTGTGTTTTCTGACTTGTACATGTCCTCATAAAATTCCCGTGCCATCATTTCCAATTCACTTGGATCATCACAAACCATACCATCAGATCACACAAGCTTATGTATGTAGTTTTTTTTTCTTCTTGTTGCTCGCCTTTTGGTGAAAAAATCAGCTGTTCTTTTCCCCTTCGGCCCTCACTGCACCCGTGCACGCTGCTTCCACATGATTTCTTCCCGATAGCCGAGTTCAGCAATACAACCTTCCACCCTATCTTCGTAGCTAGGTCCCACCCGTGTAGGACCCATGCACAACTCCTGCAACCTCCTACGCAACCGCCTCAACTCTAATCGAACAACCCCAAAAGAGTTGTGGTTGACAACTTGTGCGTGGTGGTTACCGTTCACGAGTACCATGGGCCTAACTACAGCCTAGTTGATGGGATGCCATGCCAATTCCCAATTCAGATCCTAGTGGGCGTATCTCGTCGCCCTTCCATCTAATCATGTGTATTGTTTGGTTTGAAATCACCTAAACTATGAAACCAACCCGCACCGCACCGTACAAATGGTTTAACTCAGTTTCTCCAGTTTGCAGATTCATGTTGGGAATATGCCCTAGAGACAATCATATATGATGATATTCTCCAATGTAGTCATAAAGTTATTACGTTGTCTTGGTATGAACATCAGATATATATCATTGAATATGTGATTCAGTTATGGAACTTTATATTCATGTTGTTCATACTAGATTTCCTTGGTCGTTGAGGTTGTCTGGACACACAACTTAGATCAATGTGAAAGTTTACGGATGACTAGGTTCCACTTGTCATTGGCATGGTGATGCTATTCTGACTTACACGGACTCGGCTAAAGAGTTTAGCGAATCGGACTGACCCACAGTTGAGATGTAATGATCATGTTGTCATTTGCAGTCTCAACCAATGGAATACTTTGACCTGAGGTGATCGCATGATTTGAGTTGTGGATCTCCAGCTTAGGCTTTATCAAACGTTGTTCTGTAAATGGGCAATTATAAAGATAGAGTTCATGCTAGTTGTGAATCAAGCTGCGTGACATGGATCACCAAGATAGGATTTTTGCCTCCGTAATGGAGAGATATTCTCTGGACCCTCTCATGTGATATGATTCGAAAGCATGGCCATGCGCAACTTGGTTAAGTGTTAACCAAGGAGTCAGACTAAGTGCTAGTCCAATGAATCATATATCATGGAACGAGAAGAGAGAGTTGAGCTATTAAAGGGATGACAACTACTCGCCTATAAATTGACAAGGTATATCGTGAGGCAAAGGGACTTGGCCGAAAGTCACATTGAGAAAGGTTCGTCTTCTGAGTTTTACAACGCTTGGGAGTTGGCACGTCTTGCTAGAGGCCGCTACCAGCTATCGACTCGGAGTAGTGACTTGTGCCATGTCCAGTGTACGTGAACCTACAGGGTCACACACTTGTGGGAAAGGAGCCCATGTAAATTCGGTCCATGTGGAGATTGGGATATGGCCTAGATGGGCCTTAAGGGTTAAGCCCAGCTAGGAGTGTATACAAGTGGAGTGACAAGGGATAGTCCCTAATCTAGCCGTCACTTTCTCCACTCCCATTTTGGCTGGACAGGATCTAGCAGTCCTCTGCCTGTAGCTTCTCCGTGTACGTGTGGATACCGGTAGAGGTGTTGCACATGCGGCGCTGGAGATGAAGGAGTTCGTGAGGATCTGGACGTGTTGTATGTGGGATCGTTCGGCATGGCATCAACTGACGCGCTTCATCAATAATCTGGACCTGCGCGTCTAGTGGTAAATCTCGTGACCTATCACCTGAGCTGGCCCAATAATTTAGGCCACATAATGATAGATATTAGCCGGGTTGAGACTGCTCGAACCTTGCAAACCATTCAAACCGTCCTGATTACATACATCGAATACAATATCATAGAGGGTTGAGATCAGAGTGAATGGGGAAGGCATATGCAGAGAGTTGAGAATACGGAGGACACGTGCCTTTGAGGTGCAGACACGCAGTCGTCTGTGTAGGAAGGAAGACACAGAGAGCATAACTTCCTGTGCAGTTTGATCTAGGAGCTTGGCGACGCCGACGGGTTTCCTTGGAATCCGGCGATGACTGTTCTGACTCTACGACGGGCTTGCGATGCTGACGGGTGGCCTGAGACGACTTCACCAGCATCAGTCTCACCAGCTGGTCGCCGTGAGACGACAACTAATCCATGTGCTTTCAATCGGTTTTCTCCTCGGCGGTGCCATTTGAGACTCCTTGTTTACCAGTCTGTCGTGTCCCCTAGTCCGATCATCTTACGGTGCCAACCCGTGAAAACTGGGAAACTGCCCCGACCCAACCCGCGTGTACATTTAACACCAGCCTGTCGAAACCAAACCGGACCGATCAAAACTGGAGAATATTTGATCGGGTTGAAAAAACCAGTTAAACCTGCTCGACCCGTAGATGCACAGGCTTACTTGCATCCGACATAATCTATCTCTGTTGGTGGATACACGTGTTCACAAAACGTTTTTGTCATCGATAGCACCGCGTGTATTCAAACGCATTGGCATCTCATCCTTTTTTTTGGAAAATGATGGAGATCCCCGGACGATACGACGCAACCATCGTCCGGGTACTTCCCCCGTAGGATCGAGCGCGTTGTGCCCTCTGTCTCTAGGTCGCGCCATGCGTCCCACGAGCCCACACGTCGACCCCCGCCTCCTTCCTTATCTCTTCCTCTCCACATGTTCCATATCGTTGACCTCCCCATCCCGCATCGTCTTCTACCTCCCGCATCTCCAACACATGGCAGCGCCGCCTGCCCCACCTATTGCTGTCGCTCCTCTCTCGATGCCGCCTCCTACTGCTGCCTTCCCAACTGTCTCCCTCGCCACCTCCACCTCCGCTAGCCACATCACCAGGAGGGCGAACACCAACGTCGAGGTCTCCATGGGGAGGCCACGATGGAGCTTTTTCTCCTGTGATTTTCGAGCCATGGAGCTTCCTCGTGCCTTCAACGTCGGGGGTGCGCCGTGGAGGCAGCCGTATGCGTTGGCCTTCTCCAAGACCTCCGGTGGTGGGTGCTGCTACAAGGGCAAGCTGATGAAGGGGCATGTGCGAGTGACTGCGGCGTCTGCTACGCGCGACACACAGCTACAGAAGCCGCTCGCCGTAGCTACAAAGGAGCGCCGCTGTGCTGCGAGCACCTACTGTCCAGATGCTACCCAGCCCTTGACGGTGGTACCGCAAGCCCGGGACGGCGCTGCTACCAGCCCTAGACGGCACTGCTGCAAGCCCGAGGCGGTGGTGCTACAAGCCCTAGACCGTGCTGCTACAAGCCGAGGCGGCGAAGTTGCTTTTTTTATGCACTTACTGGATTGTTTTGCTAGAATTGTTTTGAGGTTTTGCTATAATTGTGCAAAGTTTTTGCTATGAGGTGTCCGGCGATGTTTGCGGACGAGAGTCTCTGGCGAAGTTAGTTTTTTGCTACATTAGAAGAACTTTGTTGCTACAACTGTCGTGTGGTTTTGCTATAACAGTGTCAAGTTTTTGCTATAGGGTCTTCAGCGAGAGTCACCAACGAGTTTTTTCCGACGATGTTTCCGGCGAAATCGTTTTGTTACATTGACATATATTTTTTGCTGCATGGTCTCCGACGAGGTCTCCGGCGGGACGTTCTATTTTCTGGAACAAACCTTTTTTTTGCTCCGGAAGCAAAAGCGGGAACATTTATAGCAAAAAAGGCTGTTTTGCAGCAAAACCAGGATTTTGGGGCATTTTGGTGAACAAATGGGGGACACCTAGCGCTCGGCTTTTTTTAAAGAATTATCTCATCTCATCCATTTCCTGCTGGTGCGTCTAACTAGCTGGCGTCGTGGTGTGTATGTGTTAACATGATTGATGAAGATGATCGTACTGCTTTCCTTTCGTGCTTGGGTTTACCTCCACATGACTGAAAAACTGGTGATAGTGGGAAGCAAAGGAATTGTTCCAGCCTCCGGTCGGGTCGTGTCTCGAAACATGCTGTTCGGAAATGGATGCCAATTGACACACGCGGCCATCGCGGCCCGTTGGGTGTGTGAGCCCTCTACATGTTCTCTCGGCTCCGGCCTTTTTCTTAAGAGAGGGTTCGTGGGCTCTTAGCTAGCGATGGATTTTTGAAAATCTTAAGGAATATTCAGAAAATATTCACTGCTTTTTAATCATATAGTTATAAAATTGTGCACAGCTTAAAATAAGATATAGAAAAACAGAAAATAAAATAAAGGAGCTGCCCTAAACTGGGTGGGCCCAGTTGCCATCCGCTTCAGGCCGCACGGGCAGCGCCGCGTCGAGCGGAGATTAGCAGCTCCCGTCGTTAGCGCCACGCCAGACAAGGGTTCAAAAAAATACTGATGAGCCCGAAAATCAGTTTCATTGTCCACACTGGAGCCTTTTCTTTATTTATTTTTCAAAAAGCATCAAATATTTCTCAAAAGCATATGTACGTGTAGCCAACAGTAGTACATGTCTGCAATTTTTTAGAAAAAAATACCTTGTACTTTGGGCGCAGCAAAAAACAATATGACAAATTTTGAGAAAATAGAGCCCAATTCAAAAATGCCCTGTTCACGCTAAAGTCTGAATTTTTTTTTTGTTGAGGCTAGAATACAAAGCATTTTCATATCATGTTTTGTAGAGGCCCGTTCAAAATTACCCCGCCTAATGCTCAAGTCTGATTTTTTTTTTTGCTGAGGCTAGAATACAAAGTATTTTTTACATGATGTTTTGCAGAGGCCTATTCAAAATTGCCCTATTCACGCTCAAATCTGAATTTTTCTCTTTTTTGTTGAGACTAGAATACAAAGTATTTTCACATGATGTTTTGCACATGCTTATTGTAAATCATTATCTATGTCCTGGTATCTTGTTCGGATTTTTCGAATCTTTAAATTTGTATTTTAACAAAAAAAAGTTAAAGTCCTTCTCACTAATGAGCCACGTTCTTACGGTGCGGCTTATTAACAAAGTGTGTTTTTCTTTTTAAGTTTAATTATTGTATAAAACTCAATAAACTAAGATTTCACCTTTATAAACCAGTATGATATTAGGAAAATGCATGAATAATTTTTTAAACATTGAACATTCTTTTTAAATCCGTATACATAGTCTTCTTCAAATACATGCACATTTTTTTCTGAATCAACGTGAACATTTTTAGAACCCCGTGAACGTTTTTATTCCAATCCGTGAACGTATATTTTGTAATCGAAACCCTAGTTGGCTAGTTGTCGGTACCTAGCAGCAATAACTTAGACTGGACAACGTATTGATCGTTGGTATGTGGCCTCGCTTACATGTACATACCTTTTTTTTATATAGTACTTCCTCTGTTTAGAAATAACCGATTTAGATTTATCTAAACTCGAACGTATCTAGAAAAACTTAAGTCAGTTATTTCTGGACGGAGGAAGGAATATATAAGATGGATGTGGTAGGTTATAATTAGAGTTTTAGTTAAATACTTTTCTGTTTCAAAATATAAGATGGTTTAGCCTTGTGAAAGGAGCGTATCTAGACCTTTTTTATTGTGTAGGTTCATTCCAAACCTATATGAACTTACACACTAAAACTGGTGTAGATACACTCATTTCACAAAGCTAAAACATCTTATATTTTAAAACAGAGGGAGCACAAACTAGTCTTTCAGGTATTCCAGTTATGTATATCATTTTCCTTGTACTCCAAAAATGGCTTCTTCACTTACCTTGTAACTGAAAGTCAAGTCGATGATGCATCTTCATCTGCTATGTTGTTTCATTGTCTACACTATTGCATTTGTTCACTTTTGTTGCATGAGTTGTTATTTGAAGCATCTGTTTATTGGTTATAATTAGAAGTATCATTTATAAACTCTTTTTCACCCCTCCCCCCATGTAATCTTTTTATTGCGATGCACCCCCATATAGTCATATCTCCATCTTTCACCTACAAAGAAACTCCATGGGCTGGAGGCAATGCCCCCTAGCGTAGTCATGCCTAGGACAGCCTAACTATTGTTGGTCTTACATAAGCCATGTGTTAGAGCATCTCCACTCGTCCCCGATACCGGTGTTCAGCGCGGCCGTTTTTTCCCTAGTATTGGGGTGGGGTGGGGGGGGGGGGGGGTAGATCACAGATTTGGGGGGGCGCTGGCTCCCAGCCGTGCCCCCCTCCCCCATACAAAAACTTCAAACATTTGAAATAATTGACAATACAAAATTAACAACGATTTTACAGGAAGTTCAAACAAGTTTGCACATAATTTGAACAAATAAGAGAAAAAAGACGGAACTATTAGCGACCACGGCTAGATGGGCGAGGAGGTCGATTCCGGCGCCGAGCCCCAGCTAATCCGGTTGTGGTCGTGGCATCACTAGAAACAGGTTATTCCCGGCGGCGAAATAGTCGAGCACCTAGTCAACCGTGCGGCCTGGTGCGCTCCACCATCGTCGTATAGAGAATTGAAAATGATTTTCGATACCCATGCTGCCGTACAGAGTTATAATGCTACAGAAAAGTTCTTTAGCTCCATGATGGAAGAGAACAGCTCCGTTAGTGAGCACGTGCTCAAAATGTCTAGGTACGCCGATAAGCTTCTGTCCTTGGGAATAACGATTCCCATTGACTTAGGCATACATCGTGTTCTCCAATCTCTGCCACCTAGCTACAAGAGCTTCGTGATGAACTATAATATGCAGGGCATGAAGAAGTCTCTTCCCGAGCTTCTGTCAATGCTTAAGACTACAGAAGTAGAGATTAGGAAAGAACATCAAGTGTTGATGATCAATAAGACCACCGGTTTTAAGAAGGACAAGAAAGGCAAGCAGAAGGGAAAGAAGGGCGGCAAATCTGTTGCCGCGCCTGAAAAGAAACCCCGAGCTGGCCCTAAGTCTGACACCGAGTGCTACTATTGCAAGGGGACTGGCCATGGGAAGCGCAACTGCCCCAAGTATTTGGCGGACAAAAGGCCGGCAAGGCAAACAAAGGTATATGTGATATACATGTTATTGATGTGTACTTGACTAGTACTCGCAGTAGCACCTGGGTATTTGATACGGGATCGGTTGCTAATATATGTAACTAGGTTCAGGGGCTGCGAAACAAGCGACAACTAGCAAGGGATGAGGTCACGATGCGGGTCGGCAATGGATCAAGAGTTGATGTGATCGCCGTCGGAACGCTGCCTCTCCATATGCCGTCGGGATTAGTTATAAACCTGAATAATTGTTATTTGGTGCCTGCACTGAGCATGAACATTGTATCCGGATCATGTTTGATGCAAAGTGGTTATTCATTTAAATCTGAAAACAATGGTTGTTTGATTTATATGAATAATATCTTTTATGGTCATGCACCTGTGTTGAATGGTTTATTTCTATTGGATCTCGATAGTAGTATTACGCATATTCATAATGTTGATGCTAAAAGGATTAAACTTGATAATGATATAACTGCATATATGTGGCACTGCCGTCTAGGTCATATTGGCGTTAAACGCATAAAGAAACTCCATTCTGATGGACTTTTGGAATCACTTGATTTTGAATCATTTGATACATGTGATCCATGTCTTATGGGCAAGATGACTAGAACACCGTTTTCCGGTTCAATGGAACGGGCGACAGATTTATTGGAAATCATACATACTGATGTGTGTGGACCAATGAGTGTGTCGGCGCGAGGTGGATATCGTTATTTTGTTACTTTCACAGATGATTTGAGTAGATACGGGTATATCTATTTGATGAAACACAAGTCTGAAACTTTTGAAAAGTTCAAAGAATTTCAGAATGAAGTGGAAAATCATCGTAATAGAAAGATCAAATTTCTACGGTCTGACCGTGGAGGAGAGTATCTTAGTTACGAGTTTAGCACACACATGAAAGAGTGTGGAATAGTTTCACAACTCACGCCTGCCGGAACACCACAACGTAATGGTGTGTCAGAACGTCGTAATCGTACTTTATTGGATATGGTTCGATCTATGATGTCTCTGATTGACTTGCCACTGTCATTTTGGGGTTATGCACTGGAAACCGCTACATTCACTTTAAATAGGGCACCATCTAAATCCGTTGAAAAGACACCGTATGAATTATGGTTTGGAAACAAACCTAAGCTGTCATTTCTTAAAGTTTGGGGATGTGATGTTTATGTGAAGAAACTTCAACCGGATAAACTCGAACCCAAAGCAGAAAAATGTGTCTTCATAGGATACCCTAAGGAAACGATTGGGTATACCTTCTATCACAGATCCGAAGGCAAGGACTTTGTTGCCAAGAATGGATCCTTTCTTGAGAAGGAGTTTCTTGCGAAAGGTGTGAGTAGTCGGAAGGTAGAACTCGAAGAGGTTATTAAACCTTCTCTTCATGAAATGGCGAGTAGCGCAGCACCGGAAGTTGTTTCGGAGTTTACTTCACCTAATGAAGAGAGAGCTAATGATATTGATCATGAAACTTCGAAAGAGGACACTACCGAACCTCGCAGGTCAAGCAGGACACGTGCAGCTCCTGAACTGTACGGCAATCCTGTTATGAATTTCATGATTGATGAAATAGATGACCCTGCGACGTATGAAGAAGCGATGATGAGCCCTGATTCCAACAAATGGCTAGAAGCCATGAAATCCGAGATGGAATCCATGTACGAAAACTAGGTTTGGACCTTGGTGGACTTACCTCACGATCGAAAGGCCGTTGAGAATAAATGGATTTTCAAAAGAAAAACTGATGCTGATGGTAATGTAACCATCTATAAGGCTCGACTTGTCGCAAAGGGGTTTCGAAAAATTCAAGGAGTTGACTACGATGAGACATTTCTCCTGTAGCGATGCTTAAGTCGGTTAGAATTATGTTAGCAATTGCTGCATATTTCGATTATGAAATATGGCAGATGGATGTCAAAACTGCGTTCCTCAATGGTAATATTGAAGAAGAGTTGTATATGATACAACCAAAGGGTTTTGTCGATCCTAAGGATGCTAATAAGGTGTGCAAACTTTAGCGATCCATCTATGGACTGAAGCAAGCATCCCGGAGTTGGAATCTCCGCTTTGATGAGGTGATCAAAGAGTTTGAATTTGTCCAAACTTATGGAGAGGCTTGTATTTACAATAAAGTGAGTGGGAGCAATGTGGCATTTCTGATATTATATGTGGATGACATATTATTGATTGGAAATGATATAGATCTTTTAAACAGTGTTAAAAGTTATCTAAACAGCAAATTTTCGATGAAGGACCTTGGTGAAGCTTCATATATATTAGGCATTAAAATCTATAGAGATAGATCAAGATGCCTAATTGGGCTATCGCAGAGTACATACCTTGATAAGATATTAAAGAAATTTAATATGGACGAAAGTAAGAAGGGGTTCTTACCTATGTTGCAAGGCAAGACATTGAGTAAGACCCAAAGTCCGGCTACGGTGGAAGAAAGAGAGATGATGGATAAGATCCCCTATGCCTCGGCCATAGGCTCTATTATGTATGCCATGCTATGTATAAGACCGGATGTGGCACATGCTATTAGTTTGACTAGTAGGTACCAATCTGTTCTAGGTTCGGAACACTGGATAGCGGTAAAGAACATCCTCAAGTACTTGAGAAGAACTAAGGATATGTTTCTTATATACGGAGGTGAAGAAGAGCTAGTCGCTAAGTGTTATGTCGATGCTAGCTTTGACACCGATCCGGATGACTCTAAGTCTCAATTCGGATACGTATTTCTCTTGAACGGAGCAGCAATTAGTTGGAGGAGTTCCAAATAACCTGTGGTGGCTGGATCAACAACGGAGGCGGAATATGTTGCTGCTTCAGAAGCGGCGCAGGAGGCAGTTTGGATGAAAGAGTTTGGATGCAAGGGGTTTTATGTGAATGTTTGTTAATTAAAGTAATTAACAAAATTCTGAATAAAATAAATAAAAGAGTTTTATTAAATGAGAGAGCATTAAATTTGGAGAAATTTAATGCATTTAAAGTGGAGACTTTAAAAGAGAATGTTAAGGGGCATTTTAATGTGGAGGGGTTACCACCACATGAATGGGGGAGGTGAGGGGTCACCCCCCATGCGCCGGCCATGGAGAGAGGGGGCACCCCCCCTCCTCCTATAAAAGGCCACCCATTCCCTCCTTCATCCTCACACCTCCTCGTGAAGGATCTCTCTCCCCCTCTAGATATTCCCCCATGGTCTCGGATTAGCGAGATACATGTTCCCGGTGGCCTTGCGTCTGGAAGGAGTTGCTGCTTTCGCTGATTCGCTGAAGCGAGGAGGTGGAGGTTGTCCGGTGGCTTGAACGTGTGTGCGAGGACGGATGCGCTGCTGATTTGCGGCGCTCGGACTTCCACACGATCTTGAGATCGGCAAGCGTACGACTACATCAACCACGATTTCCTACTCGTTAACAAAACTCGTTGTCTTCGAGGGTAAGTTCTCCATGGATGTATGTCCACCCGTTGCTCTGTATCTAGTAGATAGATCTTGGCGTATAGTTCTCATCGTAGGAATTTTTTTGTTTTCTATGCTGCGGACCCAACAGCCTACACATAGCGAGAAAAGGGCGGGAAGCCCGAGCGAGAAGCGGTGGAACGAGAAGGGCATGGCGAGAGAACACGATGGCGAGCAATTTCGCCGCCGCGTGGCCGGCGACGGCACGGCGCTCGGGAGACGAGCCATCTATCTCACTGTCAGGGCTGGCCCGCGTCGTTTTCATCTCCATCTGGCGCCTCCGCTCCCCCCCATGGTTTGGGTTTGTCCTAGGGCACCGGATAACAAAATGGGGCACGTCGGCGCGAAAAAAAAAGATTGGGTCCTGACTGGGAGTGAGTTTGAGTGTCGGCACCCTGATAACCCTTCAGGGAGGCTTTATGGCCCCGAGTGGAGATGCTCTAAGGTCAATATTTGACACAATGTAGGATCCACATAGCTTGTCATATTGCTCCATACATGAGAGAGGAGAGAGGGGAAATCATTTTATATTCTTTATGAGCGAACCCACAAGTTTGAGGTGCACCTTAACCTTAAACACATGATTATTTTCTCCACAATGTATAAGGTAAATCTTAGAGAAGCCCACTGAAAGGGCATGTATGCCCCCATGCGTGGTTTTGGTAATTAATGACAATCCCTATAGACTAATGTGCAAATTGAGTTTCACTTGTAGGTTTGTCCATTGGCATCGCTTGGACCATGTGTTGGTTTCAAGGATGAAAAAGAAGAAGCATCATCCAAGGGCTTTGTGCCTATTGGAATCAAGTAGAAGAAGAAGATCAAGTATGTCTTGAAGAAGAAGAAGAAGATGGAGTTCCTCATGTCTATCTTCAAGACATCGTCAAGAATTGTTGTGCAAGCTCAAGATGCACCATCTCTAGAAGATCCCATGCTTGGAGCTTGCCTCCTCGGTGTTCATGGAGTGATGAAGACAAGGTCAAAGAAGAGGTTTGCCCATGGAGTATGGGGGAGCCATTCGCAAGTCTTCATCAAGCAAGAGCAAGCACGAGCAATCAAGAAAGGTGTTCCATCTAGAAGGCGACAATATCATCTTCATCAAGCTCAAGTGGGATTCTCAAGGCAAAGGTATGATCTTGATAGGGTTTCTATTTTACCGGTCTCTTGTAGTGGTCTTGTAGTGTTGGGAGACCGGGTTTAGGATAGATAGCCGTACTATC
This sequence comes from Avena eriantha, assembly GCA_910589775.1. Taxonomy (NCBI): domain Eukaryota; kingdom Viridiplantae; phylum Streptophyta; class Magnoliopsida; order Poales; family Poaceae; genus Avena; species Avena eriantha. Next base: position 317,468,909 of record OU342746.1, read on the forward strand.
AAGAGGGGCTCTCGAGTGGGTGAATCGTTCGTATCTTTCAAAGAGAGCTCAAACCTTTGCATACATAGCATCATCTTTCTTGGTTGTTGTTTGGTTCTTGTCCATGTGAGGTTCTAGAGCTTGTGGTTATCTTCATAATAAGCTCTAGTTCATCAAAAACGGATTTCCCTTGCATATCTTATTGCGTTTTTGATCTTGCGGGTTTTCCGGCTCCACACCTTGGGAGGTATCTCACATATATATTCAAGGTATTTTCTCCCTTGGTGATACCCAATCAAAAACGAATTCTACACGTCATTATCTTTCCAACAAAATTGGTTTTATCTCGTTTGGAGTTCGGATGCAAAATTTGTGGCATTTCTGGTTCTGAAGTTTCTCTGACCGGAAGTACCGGCCAGATGCCGGAAGTACCGCTCGGGCAGAAATGCCGCCGGTAGTACCGGTGTTAATACCGGCCCAACTTCCGGTGAACCCATTTTTGGTTCAGTATGCTCTCTGCCTAGTCTGCGCTATTTGACGGAACTTCGGTCAGAATCTTGGGCGGTAGTACCGGCCCAGGCGGTAGTACCGGTGACCCACCGGTAGTACCGGCCGGCCTCGTGTTTGTGTTCGTTTGAACCTTGTTTTTGGACCGTTGGCTGAGTGCCACCGGTAGTACCGGCCACCCACCGGTACTACCGGCCGTGCGCGATTCTGTGGGTAACGGGCAGATCGGGGAGCCCTTTAAAAGGAGCTCCCCTTTCCCCTTCGGCCCCAACACTTGTTCTTCTTGGTTTTTGGCTTTCTCTCTCCTCCATTGTTAACCTTGAAGAGCTTTCCCTCTCTCCTTCTCCCTCCTATGATTCTTGCATATTTTTGAGGGATTTGAGAGAGGAGATCTAGATCTACAAGCCCCACCAAGCAAAATCCCTTCTTTGTGAAGGAATCCTTGGGATCTAGATCTTGGAGAGTTTTGTGTTCTCCTCTTGTGTTCTTCCTCCCTTATTCCCCCAATAGCTTTTGTAGATTTGGTGGAATTTGAGAGAAAAGGACTTGCCTCTTGCATTTGGTGCATAGGTTTGAGTTCTCCTCGGAGATTCGGCGAGTTCAAGCCCTTGGACTTGTTTCTCTTGGGTTCTTGGAACCCTAGACGGTTGTGTGGTTGGATTGTTGACGTTTTGTGGTCTTGTTGCCTTTTGTGGCTTTGTAGCCTTTGTGGCATTGTTCTTGGGACTCCAATTGAGTTGTGGAGGTTCTCCAAGCTTGTAGGCCTTTTGTGGCATTGTGGAGCCTTTGTGGCGTTTCTTGGGAGCCCTCCAATTGAGTTGTGGAGATTGCCCCAAGCCTTGTACGGGTTCGGTGACCGCCCTCAAGTGTCCTATAGTGGAACGTGAGTAGGCCTTTGTGGCGAGCTCACGGGAGAATAGGGTGAGCCTTTTGTGGCGTCGGTGAGTTGCGTGGCTTCGCATCCTTGGTGAGGCCTTGTGTGGCGTTGGGTGAGCATCGAGCCACCACACCTCGAGGTGAGCCATTTGTGGCGTTCGAAGTTCATTGCGCCCCCGCACCTCTCCAACGGAGACGTAGCTTGTTTGGAAGTGAACTTCGGGAAATAAATCATCGTCTCCGCGTCCATCGGTTATCTCTCAACCGAGCCCTTTACCTATGCAATTTACATTGTGATAGCCTTCGTGCTTGAAGTACTATATCTTGCTATCTCCTTGTTGCTTGTCTTGCTTAGCATAGGTTGTCGGTGCACTTAGTGAAACTAGTGGATATAGGTTTTGGCTTGATAAATTAAACGTTAAGTTTTATTCCGCATTTATTAGAGCCTAAACCGTAATTATTTTAAAACGCCTATTCACCCCCCTCTAGGCGACGTCCATTTCCCTTTCACCCACAAAGTTTTTAAGTTGTAGTTTTTGCACATTGCGGATGACCCTAAGCCGGCAACGCTAATGGTGCTTGTGACACACACCGCAACCACCCTAACTATCGTTGGTCTCACGAGGGCCCCTACTACAAGCAGCAGTGTGACCCTGCCGCGAAGGACATGGCCAACGCACCCGCGTCAATACATTATGGTAGTGATATTTTTTTTGAGAAACACAGTACAATCGTAGACGCTCACAACACGTACATGCACTCACCCCCATGAACGCACACACGCACACCCTACCCTATGAGCACCTCCGAGAGACCGAACCGGCGGATCGGGTCTTGAGATTGACGAAGTCACCACGGGCGCCTCGCTGTCGGCGGGAACGTCGCCTCCCATGAAAGAATATTCCGCCATATATGCAACACGCAGTGTCAAACCTGTGGTTTGAACTCTGGTGGACTGGGGGTACAACCATCCTTCTAGCCACCCAACCACAGGTTGGTTTGCATTACGGTAGTGATATTGAGGTACTTCAAAGTGCCCCAAAATTTGAATTTTGTTCCCCTAAATGTATTTTTAATAGGTTAATGGTTTTTAAGTCTTTGTTGGTGTTTTTTTTATCATGATTGTGTCACGGGCTACCTACAGGATGGGGCAGCGGATGCGCTGAGATCCGATGGATTAGCAATTAACACCCGAGAGACACAAAATTTTATACTTGTTCAGGTCCAAACAACATTCGTAAAGATTGTACTCTTTTTTGGAGTATTATGTAGGCTCATGATGGTGCATCTAAAGGTATAATAGACGGGGTCCCAAGAGGCTTCACAAAAATCAGATTTGATCGGCCACTTGATCTCGCTTGCAGTAAATCACATCTGTTAATGTTTTCTTCACCGCGTAGTATATAATTGGTTGGCACGGTTAAAACCTAGCCCAATACCTGCACTCCCTAGTCCCCCCATGGGCCGCTGCCACTGCGACCTCTCCCCTCTGGAGTTACGCCTCCATCCCCGTCTGAGTCTTCTCCTCTCCCACCATGGCAGTGCCGTCGCCATACTCCGCCTCCCTAGCCGCCGCCCGCCCACCACGCATCCTCCTCCCTCCTCCTCTGGCCATCGAGCAAGGGTCATTGCCGAGCCTACAAGGATGCCGATTCAAGGTGAGTTGGCACAGATTTCTCACGCCACTGCCGTCCTCTGCCTCCCACTCTCCCTAAGTTCGCACCACTGCGAGGGCCAGCCATCTCCGACCCCTCGAAAGTTCACGCTTCAACTTCCCCTCCTGTGGCCGGCACAACAGCCAACCATGATCTCTCACAGCGGCAGCTACGGATGTGGATACATGGTGCTCCGGCCATCATGATTCTGCTGATGATGCGATGTGACGACAAGGCTTGCCATGTACAAATCATTCTCCCATTGTGTTCTGTCCATTCACTTTATTTTTTCATTCAATTCATATGTCCAATCCATATGTATAATTTATTGCATATTGTAATTTGTTTTACCATTCTTCATGGTCTTGTGTTTTACAGGAAAGATGCTCAACATTTGCTCCTGGCATTTTCAGAAAGATGTTGAAAGATGTTCAGCTCAAAGGTTATACCCTTCTTATACAATTGAAGAATACCTATCTATCCTGCATAAAAACCGAACCATATTATCCTAATGTTACAATCTAAGGAATAGAAATAGTAGCTGAGTACCTCTCAAATTATAAACATTGGCGTAAGGATACACAATTTTAGCAGGATGAGGGTGATGGTCTGCCTTCTAGAAGTGCACTTGAATCCAGATATTTACCTGGATAAACTCACTTCCTATCCTTCATGGTTTAAGGTTTGTAGACACTAATGCTCAACTCGTGGCATATCAACCCTTGCTTTAGATTGCTTGTTTATGTTTCACAAGTTTCTCATGTGAACTGATGCCACAACCATCTTCGCCAATATGCGGCTATAGTTAGCATTGTGTTCCTTTCCATTTTTTGTAGTTGGGGTGTTCCGAAGGTGTGATTATTTCAAATGCTGCCACATTTATTCCTCCTTTTCCCTATTTTCATAGTTAACTAGATCATGTAGGCGCGCGTTGCCGCACCAGTCTATTAGGAATATATAATATTAGGAAATGATATAAATCTATTTAAAGTCATGTTAATAACTATTATGAGGTATACAGAAAATTTGCCAAGTCACCATCTTCAGGCGTTAGAGCTCCCCTTTTAGGGGGTGTCAACTGCAACAAGAGTATGATCGGAAAAAAAACTACAACAGGAGCAAAATGTCTTTAGTTTTCAAACCATGTTGTCAATGGTTCAGTTCAGATCCAATCCACGGAAATATTAAGAGAATGCATGAAATTACCAACAAGGATAGATCAGTGCAAAATCATTGAAATAGTAATGGTTCATGATAAAATCTCCATTTGTTTCTTTACATGAGATACCACCACCTCAAAATGAATAAGATCCAATTTTAATCAACTTCTCTCAGCATCCTTACCATCTACTGGTCTTCCATGTAGTGCAAATAATCTTGGCAAAATGAATGAAGTGAAATACATAAAAAACACTGAGTAAAATAAAAAATTACCCTCTCTTGTAAGTGTACTTGCTGCTCCACGTGTTGCAGGAGCATCTCCAGTTCAGTATTCTATATAGGAATTTCAGTCGTGTGAGTTTACTTGTTGCTCCATGTACTGCACGGGCAGACGCGATGCCAAGCTATCACCCTTTTATCTCCCAATCTGAGCACCATAGTTGTGAGGGAAGCCATAGCCGATGCGCGAACAGAGGATGGAGATGAAGCGGCGATCAGACTTAGGATTGACATTGGGGGAAGTGGGTCACGAGAAGGGGAGGTGGATATGCATCTCTCATATCCCTTGTTGATCCATAGGGCCAAGAGCACGTCGAGGGGAGAGGCCAGGCGTGCTGGCGGAACATCCTCTCTAGTCCCATTTCGTCGACTTTCACAGGCATCGCGGCATAGGAGAGAGAGAGAGTAGGCGACGACATCATAATCGAGACACAATCCGCCATCGATGTCTCTGATAGGGTTAGGTAGTACGGGAGGGGAAGGGGAGGGTGGTGTGGCGTGGGACGAAGAGCTCGGGAATTTCTTGATGAGATGAATGGGCTCAGTACACAAGCCGAACTAACAAGAGTGGGCTGCTACAACAGTTTTGGCCCAATTCACCAGAGAATGCCAATTTGATGTATAGAGACCCATCCCCTAGGGATAACTGGGCCAATTCGCGAGCATAAGTAGCACAAGTAAATCGGACGGCTAAAACTGGTTTTATGAGACGATCGGACGGTCAAAAACATACAAGTCGTGAGGGAGCTCCCTTTTGTCCCAATTATAATATCCCTAATAACTAAAGGGATAAAAGGCCATATAACCTAAATCTCCATGCGACGTAATATTGTGCCACACCCGTTGACTAGATAAATGTGTCCCATTAGCATGTGCAGCAGTCATTGACTTTAACCAAGAAGCTTTTGTTTCTGTAAATTGAAAGCCTCCTAGGTCATCCCATGAAGAACTTGCAAAGCTTCTCGTTTGAACATACGGATCCTGACCAAACATAATACTTGTCTGTTGCCTTGCATCTGTTCATGATTGTCGCAAAAGTTTTAGCACTAAGGCCAAATATTTTCAGCAAGAGAACATTATTAAGGTTAACTCTGTTTTCCTTAATCTTAAGTAAGCAACTCTATTGTCCTCAAGTAACCAAGTAACCAACTCTGCTTTGCTACAACACATCGATAATATAGTGGGCTCGGGCGCTCAGCATGCACCTATACTCACATATGTGATAGCTTCATGGGTGTCTCCAAACTACAAAGCATCAAATTCTTTATACTGTTGCCCCATTATCTTTTCTGAAGAATTGTTTTGACTAATATAAAAAGAAGAAACATGGCATTAGGCACTTCTTTAAATTAGGACAACTTAAACTTCTATCCATGACATCTAAAAATGCTATGACTAGTGATGAAGTTTGAACATATAAAACAACTGAAGTGTCAGAGAGCAAAAAAATGGTCTGCCTTGCCAAATTTTAGTGCCACTGGGTTATTGAGATTTTTAACCCCGTAATTGATGGGTTCGTAGCATGGAAAACAAAAAATTTCTACCACAAGAACGAACAAAACCCAGATCTAATCTAGATAAAAGCCAAGATCTAATCTATTAGACATGTGCAACGAGATAGATAGGAACTAACCCTCGTAGATCCGAAAGCGTTAACGAGATTAGATCTCGTGGTTGATGTAGTCGATCACTTGCCGATCTCAAGATCGTGTGGACGATCCTTCTGGCGTCACGTTCCAGCAGCGCTTCCGCAGTCGGTCAAGTGGACGATCCTTCCGGCGCCGCGTTTCGGCAGCGCTTCCACAGTCGGTCACACGTGCGGAGTCGAAGCAGACCTTCCTCTCCTCGTTCCAGCGAGCAGCGGAGGTAGTAGATCTTCTCCACGGAATCACAGCAGCACGACGGCGTGGTGGTGGTGGTGGAGTAGAGAATTCTGCAGGGCTTCGCCTATGCCTGTGCAGAAGAAAGGAGGAGGAGAGAGGCGGCGGAGGTTGGGTGTTATAGAGGAGGGCCTGGAGGGGGCGCCCCTACCCCTCTATTTAAAGGGGGGGCGCCATGGGAGGGGGAGTCCTTGTAGGACTCCCCTTCCTCCTATGGCCGGCGGATTGGGAGGTGGGGAAGGAGTCCTCCTCCCCCACGACTCCTTGTCTTGCCCTACCAGGACTCCTTGATCCCTTTCTTGGTTTTCAAGCAAACTCCAAGAAATCTTCCAGAACCTTCCGGAACATTCCGAAACCTTCTAGAATCCTCATACAAATACTCCGGAACATTTCCTAACTCAGAAAATGATCCCCAATATATGAATCTTATTCTCCGGACAATTCCGGAGCTCCTCATGACGTCCCGAATCCAATCTGAGACTCCGAACAACATTCGGTCTCCAACGCACATTCCATATCTACTTAAAACAACTTCGAACCTTAAGTGTGTCACCCTACGGTTCGTGAATATGCAGACATGATGGAGACACCTCTCCTATCAATAACCATCAGCGGGATCTGGAGATCCATAACGGCTCCCACACACTCAACGATGACTTCGTGATCGATAGAACCATTAACATACGAAACCAATTCCCTTTGTCACGCGATACTCTACTTATCCGAGGTTTGATCGTCGGTATCTCCATACGTAGTTCTACCTCGTTACTGATAAGTACTCTTTACTCGTTCCGTGATATGTCATCCCTTGTGACCTAGTCACATGCTTGCAAGCTAACTAGATGACATTCCACCGAGAGGGCCCAGAGCATATCTATCCGTCATATGGATGGACAAATCCCAATCTTGGTCCATGCGCTTCAACACATACTTTCAGAATACCCAATGACACCTTTATGACCACCCAGTTACGAAGCGGTATTTGATGTCATCAAAGTACCCATCCGGTGATGGTGATTAACATAACCTCATGGTCGAAGGATTAGGTTACTATGTATTTTAAAGCTTATAGCAAACGAACTTAATGACTTGATCTTATGCTATGCTTACTACGGGTGTGTATCCATCACATCATTCTCCTAATGATATGATCTTGTTATTAGCGACATCCAATGTCCATGATCAGGAAACCATGATCATCCATTAATCAACAAGCTAGTTTAACAAGAGGCTTACTAGGGACTCTTTTATGTTTACAAAACACACAAGTATTAATGTTTCCGGTTAATACAATTAGAGCATGGGATGTAAACATTTATCATAAATATAAAGATATAATAATAACCACTTTATTATTGCCTCTTGGGCATATCTCCAACAGTCTCCCACTTGCACTAGAGTCAATAATCTAGTTAAAAAACTTGTGCATTCAACACCTATAGCTTTCGGGTGTTGTATAGACACTACTGCTAGTGGTAAACATAATCTTCGGATCTGACACTTCCAGGTCCGTGTGTATTTGCATGTCCTTGCGTCTCTACGCATTACTCATTCTCCAATAAGATGGCATTGTATAAATTTGGTCCTTTGGTGAGACCTTTAGTTCCTTGGGATTAAATTATGTTGATACAATTGTCATACAATGTATCTTCATAGTATTATCTCGCTATGAACCACACCTAGTTTGATAACAAACTACTTGACACAAATGCCCTCCTTTACTGCTACTATAGCAGTTATATACTTAGCCTTTTGTTGTAGTATCCGTCACAATATCTCAACTTTGGAACTCATCCAAATCCATCATGGAACATCCTTTCCATTATATTGTGCTACCCATAGTCTAAATTGAGATAAATTTAATTTGTATCTTGTGACAACACTAGTATCAATGTAATACTTTACAATGAACTACCTTTAACTATTTGTCACTTATACATGGTATATTCTTAGTTTTTCCAAAGCTCATAAGAATATCTTTACTATTGTCCAATGATTATCTTATGAATCATTCTGGTATATGCTCATAACATTTAGAGCATAGGACATATCTGGATGTGTACATCTCAAAGAATGATTGATCAAAATATTTTTGTGATTTCACCAAGTGTCAAAACACTTGAATCTTGTGTCAACACACTTGAATCTTGATTCAGTCCTTTCCGTGCGTCAAGAACCTTTCTTGTTGTTTCCATATTGAACTCATTCAACATCATATCTATGTACATTTGACAAAACTATATTAGCGCCTCAATCTATTCATATAGACATTGATGCCTAATGCTCGAGTTATGCCTAAGTCTTTCATCGAAATGAAATTCTTAACCTGTGTCAATAAAAATACATTATTTCTAATCAACAATATGTCCTCTACATAATGTATTAGAAATATGTCTCAGCGCTCCCACTTAATTTCTTGCAAATGCAAGCATCTTCATCATCTCCGATGAATTTAAACTCTTTTAACAGTTTCATCATAGTGAAGATTCCAACTCCGCTATGCTTACTTCAACCATTGAAGTTTTGCATACTCTTTTAGCATCCTTTGAATTCCAGTGGAGTATCAAGTCAAGGAAGACAAAAACATATCAGAATAAACTCTTTTTTCTTACTCGCCATAGACAAGAAAATGAACTCAATAAAACAAACATGTATATTGGTTTACGGAAACAAGTGCAATGTGTACAAGCTAAAGCATCTCACCGGCTACATTGCTGGCAAAGGCGTCGCTCCAGACCTCCAACAACAACCTTGGGAGCCTTAGAATGAGGTTCACATACTTTGTGCTTTCGTTGGTAGTCTTTAGCAGCAGAGAGACGATCGAATTTGTAGCCTTCAACGTGACAGTATGAATTATGTGATCTAGATCCCATAGCATGTCTTGCCCTGTTGGGCTGCTACACATATTTGATATCATATTAGGTTTTATTATATTCCTATATGATAAATATTGTGCAGTTGGAATTGAATATTCCTACACGATAAACCAATATTAGATAGTAGCAACGTGTGAAAGATATTGGTCCATGTACAGAACACTCAGTATGGAAAATAGGCAGGTTTCCTATTTTATGATTCCTTATTATCATTCATCATTGGGATTTTACTTATCCTTGTCTTCACCATGGTTCTATTTTACATGTTCTAATAAATGTTTTCCTAGGCGACTGATATTGAACATCAAATAGGGTGGTTAAACTTTGGAATATTACCTAGGTGCTTATCGATGATATACATCTTGTTTGGCAAAGAACAAGTCATACTCTGTTGCCTTCCGTATTAACCTTAAATATAAGAAAGGCTGGTCATATACATCTATGATTTCAGCACCATCAATCTCAACTCTGGAAAGGTTCTTTCCCATGTTATCTCTTGTGTCCTTGCCACCAGTGGCTCGCAAACCCCATGCCAACCATGTCATCGGCACCATTTACTGGAAAAACATAATACTTCTATTATGCCTTTTCCAAGAATATTTACTCGCTTGTCTCTTTGGTACAATCATTTTCTTGCTATTACAACTACCTTCCTATTTTTCTTATGAACTATATCTTTCAGATAATAATAAGTATAGATCAACATTCTCCTGCTCTGTTGGGAAAGAAAAGTACGAGTTTTTTGTTAGAAATTGTTACGAGACTCCTAATGCTACAATCTGTCTATGGTACAACTGTACCCATCATGGTTATGATCCGTGAAAGGTATATATTGCCAATTAACATTCTTTCAGTAACAAAAATACATAGGATTAATGAATATAATTAACTATGCCCCCATAATTCTGAAAAATAGCAGTACAATACTTTCCTTTTGTTCTTCAAATGATAAATAGTTCGGTTAGCTTATTACTGTTGCTATACACACTTGTGCAGATGATAAGATGATTAGGGATTTGTGGTTCATGGGTTGGCAGTTCTTGTCACGCCCTTTGTACCATGAAATCTCTAAAGGATATATAGGCATAATCATCAGATAATACAAAGTACCTAAAATTAAATCTCTATGCAGCTTCTTCAAAAGTGTCAATGGCCCAGTTTACTCGTGCCTTTTCCTGAAGTAAGTGCCAAACCTCAATATGGTTGCCTGATATTTTTGATTGGTTGCATATGATGAGGTGTGGTGTTTACTGGAAGTACTAAGGTCGTCCTTGCATCATGATTGATATTTCTATGCTCATGTACCTCATATTTTCTTACAATTAGTTATGAATTCATAGTGTCATGATGTTCACGTCAACCTAGGTATTTATGTTTGTTGACAAGTATAGATTTTTATATATCAATCATCCTGGAGAAAACTCTGATATATGTAGTGCAAGTATGCTCATCGCAATTCTTGCTTGGCATAATAGAAGCCTTGCGTCTATATAGATTGTACAAAGCCAGGACCAGTTCTCTAGCTCTCTCCGACAAGTAATTCTTCTAGAAAACACCATGTAGTTGTAGGCATATTTGTTCAAAACTTAGAAATGCCTTAATCTTGAGTTCATCATATCACCCAGGCTGCTACGACACAAATTTGCAAACGGAGATGTATTGCTGGGAGAGTGGTTTAGCAGGATAGATGCAGAGCACATCAATGGCAGGGGGTATGATGTGGATCAGCAACAGGTAAGTTTCTTTAGTTCATTCCATTCACCATCTCTGAACATGAAAACCATGTCACTAACATTTTCTTTCTGAAATGTTTTCTATTTCGTACTATGAGTGGAAGACACAAGCAAGGAATGTCTATGTCCCATCATTCAACTGTAGGTGTAGTGGGGTCTACACCCCAGTTGGGGAGCTGAAGGTTTTGCATGTGAGATGTGGTGAAGGAGACATGCCAACAAAAGAATGGCCCTATAGAAAGTTTGTATTAGACGATCCTGAATCTCCAATGAAAAATGAACTCTCTGCAGCGGTAAGGAACTGACAGTGTCCAAAGGTTAGTTTCTCCGTTTACATGTTCTAGCCCTGCGATGATATATTTATCAGTGCATAAATTATTCATTCAACACATAAATGAGTTGATAAATACCATAAAGAAATATGAATTCATAGTTTGTTATGTTTTCTCCTATTCACCTAGATAGATAATATCTTTGCTGACGGTTGGATCCTGCGCCAATAAATGCATCTATCCATGTATGATATTTGCAAGTTAGCATTGTGTTACTATTAATTGTCTTCTTCAAGTACCCACTTCAACCTCAAGCTTGGCTATCTTGAAAGTGTATTGCTTTGGCATTATTTTTCTTGCTCTCGGTAGAATTTGGGCTCTATCATATTTGAGGCCGAGTAGGACAATAGTTATTTCCACTTGTGCAGATATGTAATAAATTCAGAGTGCACAAAATTTCCTTTGTTGGTTCGCAATTGCTTCAATCTAGATATAGCATTTGTTCCCACTTCAGCTTATTGTGTTTCTTGCATTTCATTCTTTGTATAAACTTAATCTCAGTAATATTTTCTTTTATGGGTCTTTGTTCAAATATGGGCCTTATAATGTTATTCCAATGCATCATGAGAAATTTACTGAAAATAACTATATAATCCCCGATATGATATTATGATCCGCTCCTTTTTGGATACATATTGGCAAGTTCTCTTAGTTGTGATATAAGTGATGGTATAGTTTCTCTAGCTCGTTACTAGGATAAGGAAAGTATGACCATATCTAGGAAGGTAGGATGTTATAGCTTTATATAGAGACACCGGCCAAATTATGAACGGATAGAAACATGTGCAACTCATATTATGCAATCATGACTTAAAGTGTGCATGTTGTTATTTCACTTAAATATGTTTGCCGAATTGAATTAACCACCTAGGTGTGTTTTATGTATGTGTGTTGACTAAGTTGTTTCTTATACTATATTTCCATATTATGAAATGGTTTATCCGATGGCGGTTTCCATAACGCTTTTAGGATATGAGGTTTAGGCGTAAACATATGGCGTTGCCCCAAACACCGGGTTATTTGCTATCTAATGAATGTGTTTTGTCTACTACTATATATAGCAATCAAACCGCGTTTGATGTTGCTTGCTATCATCGATCGATTTCTATAAATGATCAATATAGCGTTTTTCGAGTTGTTTACCATTGTAGAAGGCAAGGTTGTCTGCCAAGGCACACCACTAACACACTGATTTCCTATTTCCTTGTGGTTTCAGAATATCTTTGGTGGAAATAAGAATTCCTAAGCTATGGTTCACACCAGGCCCTTTTGATGTTTCTACTACCCAACTGATATGAATGTTATTTATTTTGTTGACCGGCACAGGTCAACCTTAGGATATAGATCTGCCTTATGTGGCTAGTGTTCAGCTTACAATCTTTTTCAAATTTCTTCGATCACCGCTGAATTATAATCTCATTTGAAATAATCTATAAAACTTGAGCCTTCACGCTACAGTCAACTATTTGGTACATATGTTTGGTCAATTATAATTGCCAAATTGGCTCAAAATCAATGGGGTCGTGCGCCAAGGCGCACCCCTAAATCTAGTGATATATTAATCGTCCTATGTAGTCATGCCTTTGAGCGCTCCCCACCCCTCCTTATATAGATGTTGGTGGTAGAGTTATAAGTAGAGTTCTAGTTAAATACAAACTAGTCTTTTGAGTATTCTAGATCTATATCTGTTTTTTTCTACACCAAAAATGTTTCAGTTGTTATTTGAAGCATTTACTTATCTATTATAACTAGAAAAACATTTTATAAACTTATATTCACCCTACCTAGTCGTCATATCTCTAAACGTTCACGTCGAAAAAAATCATGGGAGGGAGGGGGCCATGGACCCCCTAGCATAAAATAATGCCTAAGTTGGTGATCCCAATGGTGCCCATCGCGCACATTTGCACTGGTCTAAGGGAGTTTGGTTAGGCTTATTTATGGCTATGATTTTTTTCTTTTATCTTATACCATCATACAATTATGTTTAATTGAAACTGAAGCCAAAAACAACTATTTAAATACTTTTATAACTCATAAATCAAAATCAAAACACTCAGATTTATGCTCAACCAAACAACCCTGACTATCGCTGGTCTCACGATGGTGCTTGCCGACAGCAGCGCGACCACCGTCACGAAGGCCAGGACCGACGCATCCGCATCCAACACTGACCCGACATGACTTTGTTCGTCCCGGTTCTGCATAGACATCAAGGACACGTACTCGCTAGCAGCGATCATGCATGAAGACGTCGAAAACGAGAGTCGTCATGCCACACGGAAGTGTGGCCTCGATGTTATTAATCAAAGAGGAAATGGTGGAAGTACCTTAAGATGCAAAAGTTAAGGACGCTAATATGGCGTGGAGGCATGGGAACTTGCCACATGGTAACATGAGGTGGTGGAAGTTTTTTTATTGGCGAATGGAGGTGGTGGAAATTGCGATCGCATTATTAGTTTTAGAGAAGACATGATTTGGAACTTCCGCTTGATATAAATTGTCGGAGTCCATATTTCTTATAAAGCAAGATCCAGTAAGAATTATTAACAATAGTCTATCTTAACATGCAGTCCGCACACATCATTAAATAATAATAACAACCACTAGATCGTCATTTTCAGCTATATAGTTGTCCATCTATTGTTACTTTGTTAGTGTGTATAGTTTTCACTCTCTAGTTCCGTACAAACTCAAAAAAAATGTATCGCAAAATAAACTATTAGAGGTATAAATAGATGTTTTTATGTCAAAACAAGTCAACTTCCATTGGGCATCGGAGAGCACATTTCATACGCATGGCACGACCAGGGGAGAGCCACCTTCCATGGGTCTTCCTGGCCGTCCTACTAGGGCTTTGGTGCTCTACTTTGCCTTCCTGGGTACATCTCGAAAATTCTAAAGCGTGCTATTTGATTTTGCTCCTTTTGGAGTTTCGAAACTCATCAAAAGTTAAAATAAGTACACGGGGTCTTTTCTACCAGCCATAATTAAATACCAAAATAATGAGAATTTGTGAAAAATCATGTAAATTATAAAAAATGATATTAACCCTAGTATGATTCAAATATGATGAATAATGCCATAATAAACTACTCCCTCCTTTCCAAATTAAGACGCATATTAATTTTGGTCAAAGTTAAACATAATAAACTTTGATTAAATATTTAGAAAATAATATGAATATCTACGACATCAACTCAATGTTATTAGAATCATCGTGAACTATATTTTTATATTATAAGCATTTGACATTATAAAAGTAGATGAAAATATATGACTAGAGATAGGCTAGTTTCTATCCCGCCACGACAAATGGTAAATGTTAGGATCCATATATGACTAGAGATAGGCTAGGTATTTACGGATCATCTTGTACTCCAAGTCTTGTACCCTCGGATACCTGTGTACCTTGACGCATTTCACCGTGTAGATACATGTCTATTAGAAAATTCCCAGGACTATAAAAGAAAGTCAAGTTGAACGTTGCGTTGATACTGTTTATAGGCCAAATCTATAGCTAGATTCGAATATTATTTTCTAGAGTTATTTTTTGAATTGGTTGGATAGGCGGTAGATAGTGTCTGTGGTTTGCGTGTTATTAGTACCTGCCTGCTTGTTGATGCCTCACATTTTTGTACAGACAATGCGGGCCTCTTAAAATAGGAAGAGTCCGCCGGGCCAGACATTGCACGAGAGCTTGCGCTGTGCCGTACAGCTAGCCGCGCGTCTCAAGGAGAGACACCGTGGACGTCGTGCGAGACACCACCGCGAGCCCGTGACAATTTACCGTGTAGGTGTAGCGTGTAGCGCCGGTCCGCTCTCCTCCCGCAGGCCCCAGCTGGGATGCAGCGCTGCGCCAGCGCTGACACCGGGCACGGGCAGGGAGACGAGAAGCGACGCCGCACCAGATTGGATTCCATCCACGATCCCGCTCACTCCCACACGGCATCGCCGTGGCCGTGGCCGTGGCCCGGGGGCTCTGCTCCTTTCCCGTGACCGCCGTTCCCGAAACAGCCCCCCTCATGTCTGTCGCATTTACCGTGCAGCCTGCACAAAGCTACTGTTATCCATCCGCTTTCTTCGCTCGCTTGCAGCTTCAAGCCTGCGCGCCGCAGACCCCACGATGAAAGCAAGATCCATCGAGCTCCCGTTTGCTGTCAGTGGGCAGTGTGCAAGTGAAGACGGGTTAGGGCGAAGTCTAATTCGTTGGACAAGAGCAGATCCATCGAGCACCAGATTCGTTGGCCGCCTTCTTTTTCCACTGGCGCTCAAGGAACCGTCCCACCACCACGGGTCTATGTATGGGTGGCTAGGGCTAGGCTACCCGGCCGCTGCGTGAAGGGAGGACGTACGGGGCGTGCCGCATGATCCAACCAGCCAGCGAAAGGCCAAAGGTGTAGTATCACAGTGCAGTGTCCACATGCCCGATGGTGGTCCGATCCGCGTGTGGTGTCACTAGTAGTACAACAATTGCAATCGATGTGGCCAATGGCGTGTCGCGTCATGCGTCGTGTCCTTCGACGTCGCTGATCATAGCGTTGAAGGGGAGACGGGGAGCAACGGAACGAGCAATCATATGCATGGCACTGGTACTGGTACCTCCCTGATCCTGAGCCGTTCGCCAGTCAAAAGAAACAAAAGGTGGTGGCCTGCTCCGTCGTCCGTTCAAAAAGCAGGAAAGGATCACCAAAAGTTGGTCGCATTTTCAGCCCGTATGATTTGCTGGTGTCATCTGCGCCATCATGAGATGCCAAAGGGGAGATCCGCCACCGAGCCAGTAGCACCAACGTACTGAGATGTGGACCAATCGGGTGATCTGATAGTACTTGGAGCTGGACCACGGCGCATGCGGCCGGCTATCCCCTGCTGGCTACTGCTCGACTCGTCTTGGTTCCATTCGTGCCCTCCTCTGACTCGCGGCGACGGGACCGACCGGCCGGAAGTCCGGGACTGACTCGACTCGACCTAACCTGACCGTACCTGACCAGTAGATACACGGCACAGGTACACGATCCCTGCCGTCCGTTCGTACGACCAACACGAACATTTTAGTAGAATTCCCAGGCCGGAATGGCAGATGCACGCTTTCCGTGAGCCTGTGGAGGATTGTTCTCTCCAAGATTTGGGGTGGACAGGTGTGGCTTATATACATGGGATAATAAACAAACGGGACAAGCAAATGTGAAAGCCAGACTGGACCGTGCCCGGGCAAATGCTGAATTTCGACGGCACTTTGAGCATGTGCGTGTGCGACATATATGCAAAGTTCAGTCAGACCACTGTTTGGTGTTGACGGAGCTGAGGGAAAATTTAAATAGGTGTCACCAGCGTGGACCGAGACAGTTTCGATATGAAAACGTTTGGCAGACACACGTTGACTATGACCATTTAGTCATGGAGTCGTGGCATAAAAACCAGGTCGCTCAAGGATTGGAGTGGTGGACTCACTTAATTCTTTGCAAAGGGAATTGGAGCCTTGGGGTGCTAGAGAGTTTGGTCGTCTGGCTAAAAAAGTACGTAAACTCCAACAGACGCTGGACAAGCTAAGATGTCGGTCCGTGGGTGGTGGGCCTACGGAGGAAGAGAAATCTCTAGTTAAACAATTACGTGAAGCTTTACAACATGAAGAAATTTGGATACGGCAACGGTCGCGTGTTCAATGGCTTCGCGAGGGTGATCAAAATACCGCCTATTTCCACGCGCAAGCTTCTCATTGAAAACGTACTAACAAGATATCTGGTTTGAAGAAATCAGATGGGTCGTTTTGTGGCAATGAAATGGAAGATCGAGCTGAGATACAGGCATTCTATCAGGAGCTATACACATCTCAAGGTTTTAATGATATGAGTGAGCTGTTGAATTTTGTTCCGGAACGTGTGACGCCGGAGATGAATGATCTACTTGATAAACCTTTCGATCCTGGTGAGGTGCGAGACGCGCTTTTTCAGATGGCGCCCTCGAAGGCTCCGGGAGTCGATGGCTTTACGGCTGGGTTTTTTCAACGGCGCTGGGACATTTTGAAGCAGTCAATAGTGCCGGCCATCCTGGATTTTTTGAATGACGGTGAGCTTCCTATGGGTTTAAATGACACTTCTATTACCTTGATCCGAGAGGCACGTAACCCACAAGTGATCTCACAATACCGGCCCAATTCTTTATGCCCTGTTCTTTACAAAATTGCTGCAAAAGCTGTTACAAATCGTCTGAGAGGTTGCTTAGATGAGATTATAAGTGAAGAACAGAGTGCTTTTGTGCCTGGACGCTTGATCACAGACAATATTTTAGTTGCTTATGAGAGTGTACATTCCATGAAAAGGAGGAAAAAGGGGAAGAACTTCTCTTGTGCAGTTAAATTGGACATGATGAAAGCCTATGACAGGGTTGAATAGCATTATTTGGAAGCAATTTTGCAGAAACTAGGCTTTAGCATCCTTTTTGTTAGACTGATCATGAAATGTGTTTCATCAGTCAGGTTTGCAGTGAGAGATACTGCCTTATTTTACCCCTTCTCGAGGACTACGGCGGGGAGATCCGATGTCCCCATATATGTTCCTCCTGTGTGCCGAGAGCCTCACATCGCTACTAAAATTCTTTGGTGGTAACTTCGTGGACAGAGGAATTAGAGTCAGTTTTCGAGCTCCTTGGGTTAACCATCTGTTGTTCGTTGATGATAGCCTCATCTTCATCAGTGCAAATAACCAGAGTGCGGTTCGACTCAATGATATCCTGAGGATCTATAATGCTTGTTCTGGGCAGCGGATTAATAGAGATAAGAGTGCTATCTTCTTCACACCTAATACCCCGGCTGCTCTTAGACAAGCTTTGAAGAATTCACTTGGCATCTCTGTGGAGGCGTTTAGTGTTTAGTGAACGTTATATGGGTCTTCCGACTGCTGTTGGAAGGATTACGAGTGGTACATTTGACCATATCGGAGAGAGATCAAGGAGTAATATGCAAGGATGGTCGGAGAAGCAGATGGCTTGCGCTGCGAGAGAAGTGTTACTGAAATCAGTGATTCAATCAATCCTTGCGTACTGCATGTCTGTGTTCCTACTGACTATGAAGGTTTGTAAGAGCCTAACGTCAGCGATGGCAAAGTTTTGGTGGAACAACTCACTGGACAGGAGATCGATGCACTGGGTCTCTTGGAAAAACTTAGCTTCACCAAAAACAAAAGGCGTAATGGGTTTCCGCGATCTGCATCTTTTCAACCTCGCACTCCTAGGGAAGCATGGTTGGCGCTTCATGAAAAATACTAATTCTCTGTGTGCTAGAGTTTTGAAAGGAAGGTATTTTCTAGATTGTGATTTCATGCAGGCTACTGTACCTAGATCGGCTTCAGCCACCTGGCGTGCAACAGTGGCTGGTCGTGAGGCCTTGCAGACCGGGCTAATCAAGCGTGTAGGGGACGGATCATCTATTTCCATCTGGAATGATAAATGGATCCCCGATTCTTTCTCTATGACACCTTTGTTTAAACCAGATGATACTGAGCTTGAGAAGGTTAGTGATTTGATTGATCTTGAGAATTGGACTTGGCGCAGGGATATAATCCGTGACGTCAATTTGTTTGCACTACCAGATGCCGAGGCTATTCTTAATATCCCTTTGCGAATGGGTGGTGGCGAGGATTTCTATGCATGGAATCATGAAAGATCGGGTGTCTACTCTGTTAAATCGGCGTACCGTGCTCTAGTGACTCAAAAAGAGCATTTAGCTCTAGAAGAAGGGACGGTTACAGAAACCTCATCGACGGAAAAACAGATGTGGACTGCTTTGTGGAAATTAAAAGTGGTGCCGAAAGTAAGAGTATTTTGGTGGCGGGTTTTACGTGGAATCTTGCCTGATGAACGCACTTTGAAGCGGCGACATATCAAGAAAATTAGTAGATGCAATCTCTGTTTGGCAATGGACGAAGATCTCATGCATGCGTTGATTAACTGTTCTCATGCCAAATATTTTTGGGATGAAGCTCTTACTTTGCTTGGTGTTAGTCTCCCTCGGCTGCACCCTCTAACATGGGCACGCGACATTCTGTGTGACCAGCGGTTCACGGATCAAGATCGAGCTAAAATCATAATTGTTATGTGGTCTATATGGCATTCTCGTAACAAGTGGAAGCATGACCAAGAACAGATTGATTCAGTGTTTTCTGTCAAGACTACAAGGGAAGCTCTCTCCCTTCTAGCCTTTCCTCAACAGCAGGTGGTGCTGCCAGGACATGGGTGGCGCCCTCCTGAGCTCGAATATGTCAAGATCAATACTGATGGCGCGATCAACTTTGCTGATGGTAATGGAGGTCGGGCGGTGTTGCAAGATCATCATCTCACCTTGTTGGTGCTTGGAGCAAGCCACTTCCGGGGATCACAGACCCTCTTATTGCCGAGTGTATGGCGGTGCGTGATGGTGTCCTTTTCGCAAAGATCCGAGGGCTCACGCATGTGTCTATGGAGACGGACTGCCTGGAGGTAGTAAACCTCTGGAACTCTCGCCACACCAGCGTTTCTATTGTGGCTCCTATATTAGTAGATTTTTTTTTGAGAGAACTTCGGTCTTTATTGATTATTGAATATCAAAACAAAGTACTTCCGGATGCACTCCGGGATTACATCAAAGGAAATATTACAAATCGAATTCTCACAACTATGAGCTAGAATATGAGCTGCACCATTGATCTTGCGCCCATAATGTTTGAACAGATAGGTATTGAAACCTACTGCCAAAGCCTTGATGTCAGACACCAAAATTCCGACCTCCGAACGATCCGTGGTGGTGGAACAGATACGTTGAATCATTGAAAGACAATCAGAAGCAAGGATAACATCCCTGAATCCATTATCGAAAGCAGTATGCAATGCTCTTCTAATAGCCAGAGCTTCAGCCATCTCCAGAGTAGTGATGCCCTTAATCCCCTCTGAAGCAGCAAGCTTGAGAACACCATCGTGATCTCTTATGACAGCACCCCATCCAATACGATCCTCATCAGGAAAAACTGTTGCGTCCACATTGACACAAAACAAACCAGGAGGTGGTGGAATCCAACGTGAAGGGGTAGAGGAATCCAACCTAGTGACTGTTTTGGATTTGTAGCAGTGCAACACAATATTTTCAGTATACACCTTGATCTTCGCAGCGACACGCGAGGTATGTAAGAGCCCTTTGTCGTTCCTCGCATCATTGCGAGCTTCCCACAGATGCCAGGTCGTCACTGCCAGAGTCGTGGCCTGAATCTTACTCGCTCTGTTAAGAAATTGGAACAACCATTGCTTCATATTCCTAAAATCTTTCCTGTAGAGCTTGATTGGGACTTGTTCTTTCACCGAGTCCCAAACTGATCGTGCATAAGGGCAGAACAGGAACAAATGCTCCACACTTTCCGATCTTGCACAGAACACACACTCATCTTTTGCTGGGATATGGCGTCTCTGCAGCTGAACCCTAGTGGGCAGACAGTCATGTGCCATCCTCCATAGAACAATTTTCATCTTGCCAGGACATTGAATCGACCATAAAGACTTCCACTCTTTCGACTGTGCAGCCTCATCTGAGGCACTCCCGTTCCCAGCAGTACCCCGGGAGGTATAGAACCTTTCAGTTCTTGCAAGATTATAGGCAGAGCGGACCGAATATAGGCCAAAGCGTGCATGTGGCCAGGAGGCGAAATCCTCCCCACCATGACGGCTAATCGGTATCTGCTGTATGACTCGTGTCATCTCCTCCGTGAAGTAAGAACGGACAGTCCCCACATCCCAAGCAGTACCATATTCATTCATCAAGAAACTAACAGGAGTATTTGCTGGCAACTTTTTCAAGGTAGAAAAAGTACCTGGAGGCAACCCAGGAATCCAACTGTCATTCATAATTTTGATCTTCTTACCATCTCCTATTCCCCATCTCAAACCTTTCATCAGCAGCTCACGGCCAAAGAGAATTGACCTCCACGTAGCGGACGATGACCTTGGTTTTTCAGCTGCTAAAAAATCGGAATTAGGGAAATACCGTCCTTTCAATACCCGTGAACAGAGAGAAGCTGGTTCCGTCAGCAAGCGCCAACACTGCTTTCCGAGCATAGCTTGATTGAAAAGGACAAAATCTCTAAAGCCCATACCACCGAGGGATTTAGGCGCCGACATCCACTCCCATGAACGCCAGTGCATCTTTTTACTCCCATCCTCAAAACCCCACCAATGATTAGCAATAGTTGTTCTCATCTTCTGACAGATCCCCACTGGCACCTGGAAGCAGCTCATAACATAATTGGAGATGGATTGGATCACTGACTTTAGAAAAGTTTCCTTACCAGCCCGTGACAGAGGCCTATCCGTCTAGTTTGAAGCTCCCTTCCATACTCTTTCATGAAGAAAATTAAAAGAAGAGGAGACTTCCCATGCAATTTCAGTTGGCATACCAAGGTAACTGTCCTGGAGTATTTCATTATCCACTCCCAAAGCTACCTTCACACCATGCTTAACAGCATCAGGGCACTTACTGCCAAAGAAGATCGATGACTTTTGAAGGTTGATCCTCTATCCAGATGCTTCACAGTACATATTCAGAGCATCCTTCAGCGCATGAACACTACGCTGATCACTTCGTGCGAAGAAAATACTGTCATCTGCGAAGAGAAGAAGTGAGATAGGGGGTCCTTGTCTGCCATTACGTAGTCCTTGTAGCTCACCGCGACTCTCTTTCTTCTGCAAAAGACATGATAATCCTTCCGTGCTCAATAAAAATAAATAGGGACTAATAGGATCACCCTGCCGGATACCTCTCGAAGGAACCACAGGAGATGTTAAGTCCCCATTAACTTTAACTACATACCTAGCATTGGTAACACATCTCATTACCGATGAAATCCAACTAGTAGCAAAACCCAACTTCTAAAGACACCCATGAAGATAGGCCCATTCGATACGATCATACGCCTTCATCATGTCGATCTTTAGAGCAAAATAGGGACTCTTGCTCTTCTGTCGGCGCACTGTGTGTAGGCACTCAAGAGCAATAAAAGCACTGTCAGTGATCAAGCGTCCGGGCACAAACGCACTCTGAAACTCTGAGACCACATCTGGGAGTACGACCTTAAGGCGATTAGCCACAACCTTAGAAGCCAACTTGTACAGTACATTGCAGAGATTGATCGGTCTGAACTTGGAAAGATGTTGAGCCCTAGATACCTTGGGGATAAGAACGATTACTGAATCGCAAAACCCCTCCGGGATGTCAGACCCATTAAGGAAGCTGCAGACTGCATGACATATTTCCTCTTTAACCAACTCCCAATGAGTTTGGTAGAAAAGAGCTGGAAAACCATCTGGTCCAGGAGCTTTTATAGGCCCCATTTGAAACAGAGCCACCCTAATTTCACCATCGGTGTACTCTTTACAAAGGGCATCGTTCATATGGACATCAACTTTCTTTGGAATCGAATCTAGTACAGCATCCATCGACATAGAGGGCTCGGAAGTGAACAGGTCCTCATAAAAAAGATGTACCATCGACATAGAGGGCTCGGAAGTGAACAGGTCCTCATAAAAAAGATGTACCATCTCCTCTATCTCCCCATGGTCCTCACATTTCGACCCATCCGATCGAATCAATGAACTAATCATGTTAGTCTGTTTCCTTGCAGAAGCTTTTGCATGAAAAAATGCAGTGTTGTGATCACCCTCGCGCAGCCAATCCACCCGGGATCGTTGACGTGCCATAATCTCCTCCCTTTCGAAGAGCTCGCACAGCTGTTGTTCCACCTCCCTCTCTTCTGCAACCACTACTGGGAACGCAGAATCTTTGCGAAGTGAACATAACTTTCTTTCCAAGAACTGGATCTGACAACGAACAGAGCGGAACGACACTCTGCTCCAGTCCTTTAAACTGCGGGCTGTCTGATTCAGACAGGCCCACGTCGAGTGAAGGGAGCGTGGCCCATTGGAATGGGCTTGCCAGGCCGCCTCCACAGTACCAGTGTAATCACTGGCCCGCTTCCAAGCTGCCTCATAGCGGAACCCCTGTTGCACTCGAGGCACCTCTGTCCGATAGAGACTGCCATCCAAACTGATTACTATAGCATAATGGTCTGATGAGGTTGCAATGACATTCTCCACCTGACATTCTTCGAACATTGTTGTGAACTCATGGTTGGCCACCGCTCGGTCCAATCGCACCCGAATATTGCACTGAGCGTCCTATCGATTAGACCATGTGAATTTAGGGCCCGAGAACCCCAAATCATGTAGATTACATGCGTCCAAGCAATTTCTAAAAAGCTCCATTTGAGCATCGGACCGGTCTTTCGCTCCGTAGTGTTCATCTTGACTCAACGCTTCGTTGAAGTCACCACAACAGAGCCAAGGACCATTCCATTCCCGTCGTAGGCGTCGAAGAAGATCCCAAAATTCATGACGTAGATCTCGCTTCGGTTCACCATAGACAAAGGTCACACGCCACGGTTCCACCTCCTCCTTGGTAACTGTTACGTCAGTGCAGTGTGCATTGCAACCCCGGAGAGACACAGGATATGGTTGTTTCCAAAAGAGCACAAGACCGCCACTACGGCCTTCGCAATTGACAGCATAGGAGCCTGAGTAGCCTAGTGACCACATAAAGTTCCTTGCCTTACTTTCCCACATCTTTGTTTCTGATAAAAAGACGAGGGCCGGTCTGAACTGCTTCACTAACCAGCGAAGCTCACCGACTGTCGCGTCAAACCCCAAACCGCGACAGTTCCAGCATAGAAGACTCATTGCGATGGGCGGGACTGCGCTGCAGTCTCCGCCTGATCCGCCGATCGATTTGTCATGGTCCTTTGTTTCTTATTTGAGTCTGAACTATGCACATCATCATTAGGGGTTTTCAACTTGTTGTGATCAGACACCGCCACCACAGCCAGTGGACCAACTGACACAGGCGGCTCCTCAATTGCCAACACCTGACTATTCTGATCTTTTACAGACTTGCGTTTCTGACCCGCCGCAGTTTGCTTAGAAGTTTTAGGGAATAACTCTTTGCCTGGGCCATCAGCACGTCCCCTGCCTCGGCCACGGCCACGGCCGCGGCCTCTACCGGCTCCATCGCCATCCTTGAGAGGAGAGGATACCTCTTCATCAGGCTGGCCAGTCGCAACTTTGGTACCTTTTCCACGTCCACGTTCACTAGTCGACCCCCTTGAATTCGGAGCTGACTGCTCTCCCTCAGACATGGCGGCATTACCAGACTTTGAACCTCCCACCTTCTTCCCGATATCATCAGGCACTGAAAGTCTTTTGGATGTGTAGGGGAGATCACCATTCTCATCACGCTCTGCTGGATTAGCGCATGTCAAAAAAGAGTGACCCAACAGACCGCATGAGAAGCAATATAGCGGCAGCTTCTCAAACTGCACTTCAAATCTCTTTGTCCTCTGCAAGCGACTAGAGAAGGTTGTCACAAAACGCACTAGAGGTTCTTGAACTGCTATCTCCACTCGTAGTCGCATGTAACTACCCCAGCAATGACCAAGCTCATCTGATTCCACCTTCTTCACCAGACCAATTGGCTCTGCAATTTCAAAGCCTCTCTTTGAGTTCATCAACCTGCTTGGGAGGGCTAAAATTCTGGCCCAAATGGCCATGCGATCGAAAACGACCTCCTGCGGAGGGATATCCGCATCATATTTCTTCATCAGAACGGCATGTTTGCCAACTTTCCATGGAGAACCCCCCATAACCTGATCACGGTCAGCTCTTGAACCAAATTCAGCAATGAACAGATTGTCCCCCGCCGGGTTGAGATTCAATCCTTTGAGGTTACCCCATGCCGGCCTCATCGCTGCACCGATCGTCTGGATATGAAAGACATTAGGAGCAAGGACCTTACCCACAAACGCCTGATCCGGATCGATCAACCCTAGGTCATCGGTGTCATCGATGATCACCGCAGTAGATTCCACTGCCGTTAGACGCAGACGCGCCATCAGATCTTCCACCCGGTCACCCGAGCTAGCTTCCTCTTTTATTTCTTTGGATATTCAACATGTAATGAGAACCTCCAACTACCCGGCTCACTTGTGTGCGAAGCGTGCTAGCACCCTTAATGTGACCGAGAGTTGGATGGTCGAGACCCCTAGCTTCCTGATCAGCAGCCTTCTAGCTGACTGTCCAGCGAATGCCTTTGTTTGAATAAAGCTCTCTAAAGTTCAAAAAAAAAAAAGTTATCACAGACCATTCGATCTACGTTCTAGCCGAACCCCAACACGAAAGTCTCGTCGTACGTCGCGATCGCCACTCGGTCCATGGGTGGTCCCGGACCCTAGCTTGGCACGCCGTTGTTGCTGCGCGGATTCAAAGAGGGAGAGAGGTTTAATGGCAATGGCCAATGGCAGCCGCGACCATCCCAGCTTCAGCCACTGCCTATAGGTACGAGCGTCGTTGGCTCTGTGATCGTGCACACTACTAGCAGTTGACTTGGGGTCCGTGAACGTGTGCATGCCGTGGCAGCGACCTGTGCCGCTATGCCCAGGTAACGAGAATGGGAACTTGGGCCCTGCCTTTCACGCTCGTGAACCCGGCCAGCCACGTTTTGTACAAACTGAAATAGACTGCTCGGCAAAACTTGTTACTTTTGATTCACACGATTTTGTTTGCAATCCGTATATGCTTTTCTACAAATCTAATCATTCTTAATAAGTTATTACTAATGCAAAACGATTATTAAGATAGACAATAAACGAACGAAGTAGTAATCCACTACTACAACCGAAATGTTATCGCTTAGAGAAACAAACACAATGGGCTAAGCATCTGCCAAAAAAATATACCTTAGAACACGAGTGTCTTTTTCTCGGGAGATGGGTGTCTACCTGGATTGGTGAATTCGAGAACATTGATTGTATGAAACTGCTTTATCATACACGAAAACACTAG
Organism: Avena eriantha; assembly: GCA_910589775.1. Lineage (NCBI taxonomy): Eukaryota > Viridiplantae > Streptophyta > Magnoliopsida > Poales > Poaceae > Avena > Avena eriantha. The sequence continues at coordinate 317,495,091 of OU342746.1, forward strand.
AAATTACGACTAATACTAGATTAGCCTTCTTTTAGAAATATCTGAGATACTCCCTCCATTCCATTCTATAGTGTCTATAGTTTTTTTTTAAAATCCAAAATATAGGATATATCGCGTTACACAACTCGTCTGGACAACTTTTTTGGGGAGTTTATATAAAGTATATAGTGTTTCATGTCTCCCACAAACTCCTCTATTTTATCATGTCAATTAACACGAGAAATCCCACCGAAAACTGTTTTAATTTTCTTTCCACATGTGTTTCTTAATTTCCGTGCCAGAAACTATAGACACTGTAGAATGGACAAAGGGAGTACAAAACGAGAAGGTAGTAGTACTTATCTAGCATGACATATGTGGACTACAGAAAACGCAAGTGGTTTTGACAGGACGAGTACTAGCTTAGGCTAATAAATAGCTACCAATTATGGATGTGCTATTTTTTTAGGAATACTTGAGATATAATCATTCTTAATATAATTAATACTGCAGAACCGATAATTAAGATAAGCTGGTAAATAACTACCAATTATGGATAAACTACTTTTTGAAGGAAAACTTGAGATACAAAAGAAGAAGGTGGTAACCCACAAAATCTTGTCACATGTGGAATGGTAGAAAACACATGATGGAACGGACTACTACTAGCGTTGGGGAGTACAATTCCAGATGGACTATTTTTTTAGGGAATACTTGAGATAATCATTCTTAATAAACTTATTAGTACTTTTTTAGATAAAGACTATAAAGAACGGTTTTAAATTAATAAACCAACAAGGCTAAAAAATACAGAGTGTCAAGGAGAAAGCATATCAAAGGCCAAGCAAAACTAGAAAAAGGCAGAACACAACAACACTACGCGAGCACCAAGCCCTAAGGAACGACGCCGAAGAGGGAGACCGCAACACGAGTGCATTTTTCTCGCGAGATGGGTGTCCACCTGGATTGGTGAATACGAGAACATCGATAGTATGAAACTGTTTTATCATACACAAAACACTAGAAATGACGACTAATTCTAGATTGGCCTTCTTTTAGAAATTTTGAGATACAAAACGAGAAGGCAGTAGTACTTATCTAGCACAACATATGTGGACTACAGAAAACTCAAGTGGTTTTGACAGGACGAGTACCAATTATGGATATGCTATTTTTTTAGGAATACTTGAGATATAATCATTCTTAATATAATTAATACGGGAGAACCAATAATTAAGACAAGCTGGTAAATAACTACCAATTGTGGATAGACTACTTTTTCAAGGAAAACTTGAGATACAAAAGGAGAAGGTGGTAACCCACAAAATCTTGTCACATGTGGAATGGTAGAAAACACATGATGGAACGACTAGTACTAGCGTTGGGAGTACAATTCCAGATGGACTATTTTTTTAAGGGAATACTTGAAATATAATCATTCTTAAGAAACTTAGTACTTTTTTAGATAAAGACTATAAATAACGGTTTTAAATAAATAAACCAACAAGGCTGAACAATACAAAGTGTCAAGGAGAAAGCATATCAAAGGCCAAGCAAAACTAGAAAAAGGCAGAACGCAACAACACTATGCGAGCACCAAGCCCTAAGGAACGATGCCTAAGAGGAAGACCACAAGCTTGGTGGGCAAGGTTGTCAGGCCGGAGCTCACCGCTCACCCTAGATCTCAGGCGGACCAACAAGCGTTGCACAGCGTTGAGACACAAACTACACCATCACAAGTAGCGTCACCTGGGGACAGACTCAAAACAACAAAGAAGGACGCACGCCAGCTAGAACAAGCTTAGCATCGATGATGAACATAAGTGAAGAAAACAGAGGCTCGAGAAGACAACAAAAATGAAGGAGACATGACAACTAGAACAAGCTTGGCATCGATGATGAACACAAGTGAAGAAAATAGATCCTCGAGAAGACAACAAAAAATGAAGGAGAGCATGCCCAACATCATAGTGACGTTCAGAGGCTGCCATCCATGGCCACGGCCTGACCCCACGTCTGAAATCGGTGGTGACAACATGTTAAACATGCCCGCATGGGAATGAACCCTGACCCGCTGTGGACCAGCAACAACGGTGGATGTCATCTTGCCGACCACGGCCGCGTCGCTCGGTGAGCATAGCAACGAGGTGCGCAATGCTTCCATGTGCCGGACCGGCCTCCCACTATGCACAGGAGAAATGAACCACCACTTTATGTCTCTGACTAAAGAAAGGCACCAACTTTGCCACTAAGACGGACATGTCGAAGCCAGGAAGGCCACGACTCCTAGGTGCTACCTCGAAGAAGGTCTTGACGCAGAATCACTGCCACCGCCTGGTCCGACAGAGCTAACGAGGGTTTTCACCCGGAGCATGAACAAGGGGTGTTGAGGTGGACCCACAACATCGCCCTCAAGGAGGAAAACAACGCCTACGGACGTCGCCAAGTTGTATCAACACCGTTGGCCTAAGCTTTCGCTTGTCCCTAGCTCACACACACCCCACGTTTAGGGACACTGGCTCCGGCCCCTACCACGAGGACATGGGACACCATGACCGTTAGAGTGCCTCCGTCCAGATCTGGATCTGGGCGAGGGACATCACCCTCGTCGAACCTTGCCAGGGACTCCCAAAGCTGCCCCTCCTCCCGCCCGCACAGTCCAGTAGGTCAAAACAAAACCACGGGTATGGAACCCGCTGGCCACGCCCACCGATCAGTATGAAATTAATACTACCACAAAACCGACAATTAAGATAGACACACGAAGGAGGTAGTAATACACAACTGCAAGTCTACAACCCCAAATCTTACCACTTGGAGAAACAAAACACACGGGTGGTGCATCTGCCTCACCAGGACAGAAAAACGATAGATGAACACGCGCACCTTTTTCTTGCGAGATGGGTGTCAATCTGGATTGGTGAACACGGAAACACCCATAGTAGCACACCGCTCATCATACACGAAAAATTATGACTAATTCTGGCTTGACCTTCTTTCGGAAATATTTGAGATACAAATCAAGAAGGTGGTAACTCACTGCTAAAACTCGGAGAATATTACCACGTATCGAACGAGTAAACCAAACAATGCACATTACGAGCCTTAGAACCATTTTTCTTTTGGTAAAGATCGTTTTTTACTTAAAGAGAAAAACCAAATATGTGAGAGAAAATCTTATTACCTATGAGAACAACCATATGGACTGTGCATCACCTGCCATGCGACGCGAGGACAAGAAACGCGCCCCTGAACACCGGTGCGTTTCCTTGCGAGAGGCATATCCATGGATCCAGAACATAGTACCACACTGCTAATCATGAGATAACCCAAGTCCGCGGGAGCCAACAAAACAAGCCGAGGGGAGGGGAGGAGAGAGACAAGAAGAACACACGGCACGCCACCTTTGGCTTTCCTCCCACTCCCAGTCCCCACCCAAAACCGCCTCGTCCTCTCCTCCCCCCCTCTGCCCTCCCCCAAACCCCCAGCGAGGTGCGTGACTGCGTACGCTCTCCCCCCACTCGCTGCCCTGCCCTGCCGCCGCTCACCACCCGCGCCCACGCCTCTCTCGTGCGCGCGCGACCCGACGACCCCCGCAGGACCGCGGCGCCGTCCGCGCGCGGCGGCCCGCCGCGCCGACATTGCGGGAGACCCAGGTACGTCGGCGCCACTCGATCGTCATCAGTCGCTCTCCCCGCTGCCTATTCTCTTCTCCGCGCTCTCCCTCTCGCTCGCTTCTGACGCCCTTCCCCTGTGCAGCTCCTGCAGGAGCACGCCGCCGCCCCGCCTCCGCGGTTCCGGCTCCAGCGCCCCGGGCCGAACGACGCCGTCCTCGTCACGCCAGCCAGCCGCCGCCGCTGCCATTTCGGTTAGTCGATCGACCACCGCGCCCGCCCCCCGTTCGTGTTCTCCGTTTACTCCGCGAGCAGCATTTCGATTTTGTTCCTTGTGTGCGGCCGCCGCGGCACGCCGTGCGATCGATTTGCCGCTGCATTTAGTGATTTTCCTGCGGCGGAGGTTTTAGGGAAACAAAAAAGTCTCCAATCTGGAGTAAAAATGGTCTTCCAAGTATTCGACCAGCAGGTCTTAATTTCCTTCCATTTTACTACTAGATCATTTTTTGTTCGTTGTTTTCCCCTCAAAATTCACCTCCGGTCTCCTCGTGTTCAACCCCGTTCGTTTTCCCCACCTCGTCAACCCCTTGAAAAAGTTTTTTTTACTTTCTGTTCCTCCAGATTCCACCCCCGGATTCGCCGTCGTGGCGTCGATTCAGTTCAACTCAACCCCTTCGTGCTGTCTCGGGCCACGTTACGTACTTACTGTAGCGACCGCCTCTTTTGCAGCAAGGTTTGCTGCAGCAGAGTACTTTTGTGCGCACACTTGAATGCAGTCGAACTACATTTAATATGCTGCTAATCGTACTACTCCACACGGCCCCATAAACAAATCACTCCCAGATGATGGCCCAGATCCCAGGGAGGAATAAGAACACGGATCAATGGAGCAAACATTCTTGGTGGTACTCTAGTTTGGGGCATGATTTGACGTGGTTGTTGTCATTTAATCCGCAGCGGTGTAGGCACCACCACTGCTCTGTTCAGCTTGCGTATGCGTGCGTCGACACCGGCTGAATCTTGTGGGGAAGGGGATGTGTGTGGGAGTAGGCTTTCTTGTGCCCCGGGGCCCGTTGCTTTTTTCCTTTCATCCCTGAGTCCCTGACCCCTGTGCAGGAGTAGCTTCCTCCGTGTGTTCCTGCCTGCATTTAGTGATGCCCCATGCTTAGTTTTCTGTCATCTGATTTGATGTAAAGCTTCACCCCTAGCATGTGTAGTATTGGCGTTTTTATTTATAGGAAAACAATGGAGTGACCTGTGAGTTTTGTGATGGATGGATGTTTCATGGACGTCCCTAACTTCTGCTGCTGTTACTGCTTTCTCCTTTGCATTTCCTGGGTCTGTTACGATATTGTGTTGTTCCTTTGACTGCCTACCCGCATTTTGCTGAGTCTCTTTTTGCACTTGTCTATGCAACGTTGATTCGGAGTTATACTCCCCTTTTCGAAAGAAAAAAATGCAACGTTGATCGAATAAGATGGGCTTGCTCGTCTACTCATTATTATACCTTGAGCTGAGAATTACATGAAGCTGACTGCTGTCTTTTCTTTTTCTTCAGGGGTTCAAGGTGTACTGCTGAGGGGAGCGTATTACTTTTGATAGTGTTGAGTTGATTCGTCTGTTGCAGCTAAAGATAGAGAGCTTCATGGTTGAGAAGGTAGTCAGATTAATTCCCTGCTTGAGCTGTATGCCTGTAGAACTTCTGATTGATCTTTACATGCAAGTATTATTAAACTTTACCAAGTTGTATAATGACACGGTATTAACTTGCTGCAGGATTATCTACTGAATACATAGAAGTTTTGGTTCCTGGCCATCTATATTCTACTTAGTACACTATAATTCACAAGGTATAAACGCAAATTTACTGTTCCTGTGTGTGCTTAGTTCATTGAGTACAAAGTTGTGTATGTGCCGCATGCGTGTAATAAGCCAGCTCATAAATTAGCTGCAATGGGTATGGCTGGGGTGCAAAATGGTCACCAGGAGTGGTTTGAGCACGTCCCTGTATGGAAACTCTTTCATCCAAATTTAATGGAACGTCAGCCTTCCAAGTAATAAAAAAAAAATCCAGCAATTTTATCTTATTTCACTCCCAATATATGTTGACTAACAAGCTCATCTTGGTAGAGTTATGTTACTCCCTCCGACCCATATTACTTGACTTGGATTTATCTAGATTTAGATGTATCTAGTATTAAAACATGTCTAGATACATCCAAATCTAGACAAATTCGAGTCAACTAATATGGGTCGGAGGGAGTATTATATTTGAAATTCTGACATCAGAGAACTACAGATATAGAAGGGATGATTGGTAGTCATTACTGGTTCTTCCTCCTTTTGTTCTGTGGAAGCATAGTTAGGTTTTTAAACACCTCCATAGTCCCTGCTTGAGCTGCAGGATGTGCTTTCTTATGGTTCTTCACCTGTTTTGGCAATGTTGATTGAAGCAGGGTGGCGTTGCTTGTGTACTCATTCTTATATCTTGAGCTGAGAATTGCAGGAGGCTGACTGCTGCCTTCTCTGTTTCTACAGGAGTTCAGGGTGTATTTCTGAGTGAGGCGTATTACTTTCGATTCAGTTGAGTTTCGTCTGCTGCATTACTGTTGTTACTTGCGAGCAGCAATGAGCCAAAGATAGAGAGCGCCATGGTTGAGAAGGTATCAGTTTAAGTCCATGCCTTAGCTGTATGGATGTTCTTTTGATTCACTTTACCTACACGTATTATTAAACTTTACCAAGTTCTATAATGACATGGTATTAACTTGTTGCAGGATATGTACTGAGTAACGAGTATGCATAGAATCTTCGGCTCCTGGTCATCTACATTCTACTTAGAAGACTATAACTCACAAGGTATAAACTTGAAGTTACTGTTTCTGTTGTGTGCTAAATACATCCAGTAACTGTATCGCCTTTCATTCCAAATGTATGTTAGACTGACAAGCTCATCTTGGTAGAGTTACATTATTATATTTCAAATCCTGAAATCACAGAACTACCGATAAAAGCAAAAAGTAACTCCCCTAGTAGGGGTTGACTCATAGTCATTACTGGTTCTTCCTCCTTATGCTCTGTTGGAAGCATAGACAAATTTTGAACACCTCCATAGTCAAACCTCGAATGTTTTGTAGAGCTTAAATTAAGTCATTTGGCTTGAAGCCTTAAGCATCTAGTCTGGTCCAAACAATTTAAACCCTGACTATTATGTCGATTGTCTTTTTCTCATAATCTAAGGAAAAGTTGAATTTTGTTTTGGTATGCCTAAAATATCTCATTTTGAGCAATTATGTAGTGAACAAAATGAACTTTTGACACGTTGTATGTTATGTCTTACGTTGTTCTTTGGAAAGCTACTGACATGTTTAATCTCTTTGTGCAGATTGAACTTTACACAATTCCGGAGAACATAATAGCAATGGGATCTCGAAGTTTCTGCCTTCTCATTCTTCTGTTCTTCATCCCCAGCTTTGTCGTGTCTGAATCAAGTGATATAAGTACTTTGTTCACTCTGCGGCACTCAATCGCTGAAGAAAAAGGATTCCTTCGCAGCTGGTTTGATTTAGAAATTCCACCATGCAACTGGACAGGTATAAAGTGTTCAGAACAGAATGTTGTGGTCATAGACTTGTCCTCCGTGCCACTCTATGTGCCGTTTCCCTCATGCATCGGGGCATTCGAGTCGCTTGTTGGACTCAACTTCAGTGGATGTGGGTTTACCGGTGAGCTTCCAGATGCCTTGGGGAATTTGCAGCAGCTTCAGTACCTGGATTTGAGCAATAACCAGCTTACTGGCCCCCTGCCCGCCTCTTTATACAATTTGAAGATGCTGAAGGAAATGCTGCTTGACAACAACCTATTATCCGGACAACTGAGCCCTGCAATTGGTCAGTTGCAGCTTCTCACTAAGCTGTCAATATCTATGAATTTCATCTCTGGTGGCCTTCCTACAGAGCTGGGAAGTCTGCAGTACCTTGAGTTCATGGAACTTAACATGAACAGACTGAATGGGTCGATGCCAGCATCTTTTCGTAATCTGTCTCGGCTCTTGCATCTGGATCTAAGCCAGAATAACCTCAATGGATCAATATTTTCTGGAATAAGCTCGTTGGTGAACCTTTTGACACTCGATCTGTCCCGGAACAGCTTTGTGGGGCCAATTCCTAGGGAGATTGGTCAACTGGACAATCTGCAACTGCTCATTTTGGGACAAAATGATTTGACCGGAAGCATTCCAGAAGAGATTGGGAACCTGAAGTGGCTTGAAGTACTTCAGCTCTCTATGTGCAAGTTCACAGGTACCATTCCTTGGTCGTTCAGTAGTCTCGTAAGCCTGAAGGAACTTGATATATCAGAGAATAAGTTTGACGCTGAACTCCCACCATCTATTGGTCGGCTTGGAAATCTGACACAGCTGATTGCAAAGGGTGCAGGCCTCAAAGGGAGCATACCGAAAGAATTAAGTAACTGCAAAAAACTTACTCTAATTAATCTGTCGTTCAATGCCTTCACTGGTTCCATCCCCGAAGAACTTGCAGAATTGAAAGCTGTTATGGCCTTCTCCGTGGCAAGTAACAGACTATCTGGCCATATTCCTGATTGGATATGGAACTGGGAAAATGCAAGATCAATATCGCTGGCTCAAAACTTTTTCACTGGACCTTTACCATTGCTGCCATTGCCGCATCTGCATAGTTTCTCTGCAGAATCCAACCTTCTCTCAGGTTCTGTCCCTGCTGAGTTATGTCAAGACAACTCCCTGCGTTCACTCGTACTGCATGATAATAATCTTACCGGGAGCATTGAGGAAACTTTTAAAGGATGCAAAAATCTCACTGAGCTGAACTTGCTAGGTAACCATCTTCATGGTGAGATACCAGGGTACCTGGCTGAGCTGCCTTTAGTTACACTGGAACTGTCCCTAAACAATTTCACGGGAATGCTGCCTGAGTCGCTGTGGGAATCATCAACTCTTTTGCAGATATCTCTCAGCAATAATCAGATTACAGGGAAGATCCCCCATAGCATGGGTAGGCTGTTCAGCTTGGAGAGGTTGCAGATAGACAATAACTATTTGGAAGGACCCATCCCCCAGTCTGTCGGTGCTCTGCGAAATCTGACGATTCTATCACTGCATGGCAATCGGTTATCTGGGAACATACCAATAGAGCTCTTCAACTGCCGAAACCTTGCCATGATGGACCTGAGCTCTAATAATCTGTCTGGGCACATCCCGAGGGCCATATCTAACTTGACAATGCTCAATAGCTTGATTTTGTCTTATAACCAGCTCTCTGGTGCTATTCCTGCTGAGATCTGTGTGGGATTTGAGAACGAGGTTCACCCTGACTCGGAGTTTGTTCAGCATAAAGGCCTTCTTGATCTGTCATACAACCAATTGACTGGTCAGATTCCGACAGCAATAAAAAGGTGTTCTATGATGTTGGTGCTAAATCTGCAAGGCAATTTACTGAATGGCACCATTCCTTCAGAGCTTGGTCAGTTGACAAATCTTAGAACCATTAATCTATCTTTCAATCGATTAGTCGGACCGATGCTTCCTTGGTCTGCACCATTGGTACAACTCCAAGGCCTTATGCTATCAAATAACCACCTAGACGGCACCATTCCTGCTAAGATAGGCCAAAATTTTCCCAAAGTTTCAGTGATAGACTTGTCAAGTAATGCACTTACGGGAAATCTACCCCAGTCTTTGCTGTGCAACAAATACCTAAACCGTCTGGATGTGAGTAATAACAATCTGTGTGGAAGAATTCCATTATCTTGTCCCATCGACATAGAATTCTCGAGCTCACTGGTGTTCTTCAATTCAAGCAGTAACCATTTCTCAGGGACCTTAGATGAGTCTATCTCGAATTTCACACAGCTGTCTTTTCTTGATATCCACAACAATAGCCTCACTGGAAGTTTACCATCAGCACTCTCTGATCTCAGCTCTTTGAACTATCTGGACCTCTCAAGCAACGATTTCTATGGTTCCATACCTTGTGGTATCTGCAATATGTACAGCCTCACATTTGCCAATTTCTCTGATAACCACATCAGCACGTACAGCTCAGCAGATTGTGCAGCTGGAGGTGTTTGTGCCACCAATGGCATTGATCGTAAGGTGGCTCGTCGAGGTCAAAGAATAGCAGTAATATGTGCCCTTTCAGTTGCTGTCATCGTCGTGTTAGTTCTTCTGGCAGTGTACCTGAGGCAGAAACCATTGAGGAGCAGATCACTGGTTTTTGTATCTGCCAGTAAAGCCAATGCTACCATTGAGCCAACCTCATGCGATGAACTCCTAGGAAGGAAGTCACGGGAACCTCTGAGTATCAATCTCGCAACATTTCAGCATTCACTGCTGAGGGTCACCGTAGAGGATATATTGAAAGCCACAAAGAATTTTAGTAAAGAGCACATCATAGGCTATGGTGGCTTTGGCACTGTCTACAGGGCAGCACTCCCTGAAGGCAGGAGGGTTGCGATCAAGAGGGTTCATGGTGGCCATCAGTTCGAAGGTGATCGCCAATTCCTGGCTGAGATGGAAACAATTGGAAAGGTGAAGCATCCTAACCTTGTTCCCCTACTTGGCTACTGTGTTTGTGGCGACGAACGGTTCCTTATCTACGAGTACATGGAGAATGGGAGCCTTGAGATGTGGCTGAGGAACCGAGCAGATGCAGTTGAAGCACTTGGATGGCCAGACCGTCTCAAGATCTGCCTCGGTTCTGCCCGTGGGCTTGCTTTCCTCCATGAAGGATTTGTGCCCCATATCATCCACCGGGACATGAAATCAAGCAACATTCTGTTGGATGAGAGTTTCGAGCCAAGGGTCTCTGACTTTGGCCTCGCAAGGATAATCAGCGCGTGCGAGACCCATGTCAGCACTAACATTGCCGGTACATGTGGATACATTCCCCCAGAGTACGGTATGACAATGAAGTCCAGCATGAAAGGCGATGTGTTCAGCTTCGGTGTCGTCATGCTGGAGCTGCTCACAGGACGGCCACCCACCGGGCAAGAAGAGGTGGAAGGAGGTGGGAACCTTGTTGGCTGGGTACGATGGATGATGGCACGCGGCAAGGAGAACGAGCTGTTTGATCCTTGCCTGCCAGTCTCAGGCGTGTGGCGGGAGCAGATGGTGCGTGTGCTCACCATTGCCTTGGACTGCACTGCCAAGGAGCCGTGGAAGAGGCCGATCATGCAGGAGGTGGTGAAAGGACTCAAGACGACACAGACGATGGAGTGCAGGCCTCTGGTAGTGACAGTGTCCAGGGGCACATAGCGCTGGCCTCGAAGCACTGTTGTTCTTGACAGTGATGTGGTGTAATACTGTAGGGTAATGGTAGATAACTTGTAGCTGTAGAGTAATGTCGCTGGAGATTGTAGCGAGACAAACTAGTGTTGCTTATTTTCAGGCTGTAGGCCTGTAGCTGGGACAGATGCTATTGTATGTTCATCCATGTATTGTCTTTGCCAGGTCTCATCATGGCAGCATGAGTGTTTTAGAAGCCCACGACATGGTTGTGCTGAAAGTTTACTTCTGTTCTCTCCTTTTTTTTTATGTATTTCAGATAATTTGATAGTTCTAAGCTCACCATATTATTTTTTTGCTAGATTGCCCTTCTAATCTGGTGTTAAACGGTACTGCTGCTTCTTTTTTGACTGAAATATTTTCTGTGAACTGCAAGTACCAGGCTATCTTTTTTCTTGGCAAATTATGCCTATCTGTTTGCGAGAACACTCTTTTGCTCTTAATTATTTCTCCCGGATACATGTGTGGCCATATTATTCGGACACAAACTGAATCTTGAGAAGAAATGTTATGTCGCAGGAATGAGTAGTTGAAAGTTCAGCTACTGATTACGTTACATTTGAAGAGCTGCTGATTTCCTTACCTTTTAAGCTAATGTCGATTTTGTTTTAGCTTAACAAGCTGCTGCTCTTGTATGCATCACCGCATCAGAAATACAAGGAGCAAGTTGTCTCACGCTGGAGCCTGGAGCACCATGCTAAAAGCAAAGCTACAAAATAACATGAGCAGTTTGAAAATCTTACTGGACATAAAATGGAATGCTCAGTGAGGTATACAGCAGGTTGGTTCAGGATGGCGCAACTATAACCGTTGCAAGCAAAGTCTGAACCACTAAGTTGCTTTTTTAAATTTTGCCTTCTTATTGCATTTTGGATGACCATTTTTTGAAACTAACGGTCATGTGCCAGTTCTGCAGAAAGACCCTGAATACTGCACTTTATGCTAACTCACTAGCAGGACAATCTTTTCCCAGTCGAATATGTTCTACAGGTGCCAGAATTTTCTCCATATTGACAGATAATCTAGAGTGGTGGTAGAATGCCTTGTCTTGTGCTTGTTTATGCTCATATATCCCCAGGTGCAGCGTTTCTACGCATTTACATGGCGATACTCTTTGTGTCCTTCCTGTAACTGTTTGCATGTAAAAGAATAGCATCCCCAGGTGCTAAATTTTCTTCTACTGTCCTACAGGCAATATTCAAGGAGAATTTCTATTGCTCCGGGAGCTGCTACATGTAAATTCTGACATTGGCACAAACTGACCGCCTCATTTCTCAGTCAGCAAGGCTACCCAAGGAATCTCAACGTAATGAGCTCTGTGCTTCCCAGTACACTCTGATGATTTTTCTTCTCCTAAGAGTTGCCCCTAACATCCAGGATAGGGAATTGGCATAATCCAGGCGGGATTCCGCCAGACTTTCTGTAGCTCAGGAGCTGCTAAAGTTAGATTTTCATGTGGACACAAACAAGCTGCCTCGTTTTAGGCCACTTTCTTGTGATTTCTCAGTGTCTCAGTTCCTCGCTTTGCGAAGGCGGTTTTTGTTCTCAACTCATAATCATCAGGGAACTCCTTTTCGGTTTGCTGAGCTGTGCCTGCTGAAAACATGCAAGCACGGGGCTGTCAGGAATCAAGTGAGTGGCTTCTCTACTATTTCAGAGAACATATCGGCCTGTCGCGTGGCTTTGCCTCATCGTGGTGCCCTCTGAATCCCTCGGAATCGTGGTGCATCAGCCTCACTGGCTGAGCCGCTGGGATGCACCGGATGCGCGGGCAAGAGGTCAGGCTGATGACTAGCAGCTCGCAGCAGCAAAAACTGAAATGAAAACGGCTGACCACCTTGTTCTTGCCTGCCTGAGGTGATGCAACCAAAAACAAGCAAGCTTTGCCCGTGTCAGCTATCATACGAGCTAGCTGAAGCTAGCCTAAGCTTTGGGTACAGAAACAAGCCCGGGAAGGCGGTGCCAAACTGGAGTTTTGTACAGGAGCATTTCCACTGCATCTGATCCTGCAAAGTGTTTTCTGAATTGTTTTTTACAAGAGGACGAAATGACTAGTATGCAGTTTTAGCAGGAAGACCGAGGAATAGTGCTCTGCTGCCTGCTGTTCCATGCTCTATTCAGGGAACAGATAATGTAAAGATTGCTGCGTCTGATAAAAAACAAAACAAATTCTGCAAGACAGTGCCCAGCTCCTTGTTCCTTAAGGGCGCGTTTGGTTGCTAGCGGCGAATTTTCATCTCGTTGGGGGCATGTCCCCGCAAAAACGGCCTCTGAGTCATGTTGTGCGATTTGTTTGGTTGCCTGGATTTTTGACCGGTTGCATGGGATGGGTAAATCTCCCCAATTTGTTAGTTAGTCTGCACACATCTCTTTTTGACTCCACTGGTGACAACCATACGAGGGTGCATATGGTTACCATGATTCACAAATGGTAAGCTTACCATATCATTGCATATTACAATCGATGGTACACTAGCAAGACAACCGAACAAAACGAGCTTCATGATCACCACAAGAAGGACGACGATGATGAACTTGACGTTGAGGTTCGTATCTCGGTCCTGATTTTTAGCTACAGGCATATCTTGGAGCATTGGCACAGGTTGAACAACCATTGCTTGACCAACCAAGAAATATGTGCCTCCTCTATAGCATGATATCCTTTGTAGCTGTTGTTCAAGAATTCATTGACCTGCTCTTGGAAGATCCTCCATTAATCATACACACCTGGACATCTTCCTCTGTACACCACATAGAACTAGGATGAAACAGAAAGAACAAGTCAGGAACCGCCACATAACAGCTAATTAGAACTTCACAACAGATCATAAATTAAGGGGTGCATGCATAATCATTAGCCAAAAGGGGATCACAAGTTCATCCTACCACTATGGTGTTAACCTACCATCACATCAAAAGTGGGCGTTGTACTACGAGAAGTTCGCCATTGCATGAGGGGTTAGTATATACCACCTCATAATTACAGTCCATGAGAAGTTTGTAAGACCTAGCTATCACCAAATATACATCCAGATCAACATGATCATCATCATCATCGTCATCACCAACATGCATCCCCACCCCCACCTCCTTGGCAAAGCCAAGATCTACTCCTTTTCATAGTACTTACCGAGGTAGGTCCTCAGCCACAACACCCTGTGTGGCTCGACCATTGCAATGAAGCTTGTACCCTAGGCCTTGTTGTCGACGAGGTGGCCGAGAGTCGCCATCAGAGACTCCTCGGTGAAGCCAACCATGTCCATCATGACCTTATAGAGGTCTGGGAGCATGCTAGTTGGCTTGTTGTCCCTGATGGCTTGAGCAACATCCGCAACATCCCTAACGGCGGAGGTCATGCCGGTGAAGGCCACGAGCTCATCGTCAGCAAGGGCACCCAACTTTCTCTTCCCTGCAGAAGCTGGCTTGTCAGGGTAGCCATCAGCTGGCTTGTCAAGGCCATCGAGGATCACCGTGCCCGACTCCTGGGTGTCGCGATCGCCGGTAGACGTAGGTGCAGGGGTTCCTAGAGGTGTTCCGAGGGGCTGAGTTGAGCCCATGGCAAACTTATCGGTGGCTAGGACGTAGGAGAAGATGGTCTGCATCTTCGAGTAGTTGGGGATGGGCACGTTCAGGAACTCGGCATCCTTGGGATGATCCTACTATTTCAATAGTGTGTTAGTTCCGAATCACCGTTAATGGTGCCCCTTAAAATACAAGTTAGTGTGCTTTGTACCGTTATGTGCCCAAGATAGTGGTCACTCTCCAAGATGATGGTCTTGGTGTCTTCACACCATTGAGCACTGCTAAGATCCCTCAGCCTGCTAACATTTAGCCACCTCAGCCTCCACTTCCTGAGGTGATTGTACACCTAAGTGTGGCTACAATCAACCCTGTAATGCTCTAACAGAGCCTTTGCACAAGCTATGAGATGGACCACTTTGAAGCCCTTGTCAGTTCGGATGACGCTCTTGATAATCTTGTGCCCCCCGGAGCGGTAGTTCGAGAATCCCTGTTATGCATATATCCACGTTCCCATGATCAGTGAGCCATGGAACATAATCGACAAGTATCATTGCAACATTCATTTCACAACGAGAACAAGACTACATTGATGCCATTATGGCTACGTCAATCATCAGTAGCGGAACTTCATCAATTGTAGAGCCAAAGTCATGCCTTAACCCTACAGGCAGCTGACTTGGGAGGCGGCCTAGCCCGCATAGACGTCATCATATCCTTCATCCTTCATGTTTTTTAAAGTATGGCCAAGTAAAAGCCAGTGACAACGCTAGTGAGTACTTTTGAATGTACACGCAAACCACACAGATAAGGTAAACAAGATAACGTTGTTTGGTTGTAGCGAGATAACTCTAACATGGTTGTTTTGAAAAGCCTAGTTTCCCTTATAGATATGGCATATCTATATCTTTTTTGAAAAGGACTTTTGAAAGTATGAATCCTTTTTAAAAGCTGCACATCTCTATATCCTTGTTAAAAAACTTTTTGAAAAATCCTTTTTGGAGGAAAACCCTTTTAAAACATCTTCGACCATCCATGGTTAAAACAAAACCTCAATCTCGGGTCATTTCATGACCACAACACATCCTTTTATCTTTCCAACAACCATGACTTGGATCCTTCTAGCGATGACCTTTCTAACCGTCCTTGACCATGCATACGGCTATTCGAATAGATTATACTCTGCAGAGTTTCTGCACTTTCCCCACAAGAATCGATTCATCCACCGGGTTAACACTCCGGCCCGCTACACATCGTCTACGGGGGTCCGAATAATCAAACATAACCTTTCATTTATTGTCCCTAGTATGGGAACTTTCCCTATGGTATTACTTCTCCCCGGACGAGTACCCGACTTCCCAAGTCAATATCTCCCTACCTTACTTCCTAAATCACCTTCCTTCCCAACTCGAATCCTTATATCGTCCATAGGAGCCCCATAGTTTTAGCCGACCTCCGTAGAGACAGTAGATCCCTCTTGGTACGTGATGTCTCAAAATATGTAGAGCTCATTGGGAACCCCAAGAGGAAAGTATGATGAGCACAATAGTAAATTTTCTCTCAGTTATGAAACCAAGGTTATCAAACCAGTAGGAGTAAGGAAACAACTCTAAGGTGTTGCTAACAACTTGGAATCCTGCACAACACAACCACAGAACTTTGCCCCAACTTACAATGAGGTTGTCAATCTCACTGGTTTTGCTGAAAACAAAAGATTAAACGTACAGTGTGGAAGATAGTAATTGCTTCCAGAAAGTAAATAGTAAACAGTAAATAGTAGATGGTATATCAATGGTAAAGGAATGGATTGGGGTCCACAGTTCACTAGAGGTGTTTCTCCTTAAGATAAATAGCATGTTGGGAGAACAAATTACAGCAGGGCAATTGACAGATTAAGAAAGCATGACAATGCATATACTAGACATCTTGACTCCTATGATATTTGATTGGGCATTACAACATAATACATATACCATAATACAACTGCATCTATGACTAATAATCCACCTTCAGGTTATCATCCGAACCCCTTCCAGTATTAAGTTGCAAGCAACAGATAATTGCATTAAGCAAAGTGTATAAAGTAAACAATACGATTGCCCCATGGATAAAGGATTGTTGTTTTCTACCTAATAGCAACAACACATCTACAACCTTAGAGATTTATGTCACTTCCCCAGATTACTGGAGGCATGAACCCACTATCGAGCATAAATACTCCCTCTTGGAGTTGCAAGCATCTAATTGGCCAAGATAGCTACTAACAACGGAGAGCATGCAAGATCACAAATAACATAGACATGATAGAATCAATAATCAATCTGACATAGTATCTCAATATCCATCGGATCCCCACAACACAACATATAGGATTACAAATAGGTGATCTTGATCAAGAACGGAGCTCACAAGATCTAAACATGATAGCACAAAGAAGGAGAACCAACCATCTAGCTACTATATGGACCCATAGTCTAAGGGAGAACTACTCACGCATCACTCCGGAGGCTGGCATGGTGATGAAGAAGGCCTCCAAGGTGATCTCTCCCCTCCGGCAGGGTGCCGGGAAGAGCTTCGGATCCCCCTGATCTAGGGAAGGAGATGGCGGCGACTACAAACTATTTCGTGGATTTTTTGATCGGATCCCTAGGGTTTTCGTCCCAGGGTACTTTTATAGGCGAAGGGGCAAGGTCGGTGGAGCTCCAGGGGCCCACATCACCTGGTGGCGCGCCTCCTGGCCGCGCGGCCACCAGTGTGGCCACCCTGGTGCGCGACTTCGTCTCCCCTTCGGAATCTGTGTTGCTTCAGGTAAAATATTGACTTTGGCTTTTGTCCTGTCCTATTCTGAGAATATTTTCTTACTAGATTTTCTGAAACCCAAAACAGTAGAAAACAGGCAACTAGCACTATGGCATCTTGTGAATAGGTTAGTTCCAGAAAATGTATAAAAATACCTCAAAGTGTGAACAAAACATAAGAAAGTTGATATAAAATAAGCATGGAGCATCAAAAATTATAGATACATTTATGACGTATCAAGCATCCCCAAGATTAACTCCTGCTCGTCCTCGAGTAGGTAAGTGATAAAAATAATTATTTTTGAGGTGACATGCATCATCACAATCTTGATCAAGATATTTGCAAAGCATTGATAGCTGGGATCAAAGTACTCTAAACATAATCATGGAAGATAGAGTTCTAACAATAAGACATAGCAACTATCTTATAACATGAGAAGGTACAAACAAATGATCATGAATAACAATGCATTGAAAGACGTTTGTTTGTTTCACATATAGAAAGCATAAATAGAGTGGTATTCAGCTTGTCCCTCATGGTATAGCAAAACATAAATGCATATGACATCTTCAAAGTTCATAAGGGTGACTAGATACAAATAACTTAAGAGCAAGCAATCTCAAAGTTATGAATCAATCAACAAGTTTTGGGACAATGCACATTAAACTAAGAATGACCACTATGCTCTCTCAATTGGTGCATAAAGATAGAATATGGACACTCAACATAAAAGTAAAAAGAAAGGCCCTTCTCAAAGGGAAGAAGGGATTCAAGTTTCATAAAGGGCTTACAAAAATTATGGTACTTATTAGCTTTCAGCTCTCATTGCCCCTATCATAAACATCTTGAGGTGATAAAGGTTAAAGTGAAAATCTCATGCCCCTTGCTTACAAGTACCGAACCTCATGCTACGCAACTTTAGTCACAAGTAAGTTCTTGTCATTGTAAGTACATGTGTATCATAGAGAATCGCCAACGGGGTACCCCTTGCCCCATGACACAGGAGCTATCCCATATCAAAATGACAAGGCAACAGACAATGAGCATCTCAGTGATCTTTTTATTTGCTATCTGCATAGATTTTTATTGAGGATGCTTCACAGAATGCTCACTATGGTTATGCTGCAAGTTTCTACCATGATTAGGCATGACTTAGGCTAGCCACCCAGCGTTTCTCTAACACACATACAAACTCCATGAGCCTACAATCTCCCCTTTTATTTCACACCGTCGGGATCCATAAACAAAAGAACATGATATCAACTGAATAATAAGTGCAATGTTGAAAGCGTTCCCCATGACAACATGGTTCCGCTAATTCACATCTTATAAAGTGCAAGCATATAAGCAACATAGATGGACACAATGGTTCGACTTTATTAAGTGCAAGAAATTAAAGTGTGCCATCAAGTTTGTGAGAGCTTTAATCACTAATTTTCACATAACAAGTTTAATTTGGAAGGTAGATAAAAACATGAATATACTTGGAATGGTGTAACACACCATGCATAGGAATTTATAGTGGACTCTTTGGAATAACTTGATTTTCTTGGAGGTTGGATGCATGAGTGGAACTCATACTTGGTACAGGTGGAGGCTAGCAAAAGACTGGGAGCGACCAAGTAAGAGAGCAATAATAGCCATAATCATGCAAAGCGACAAAACATTATCAGTTAAAGCATAAAGCGATATTACAAGTTAAAAACTAAATGATTATAGAGGCTATGGTGACTGGTTCATAGTCTTAACATGGTGTAAGCATGTGTCAAGTCAACCCGAATAAAGCATCAAAGGAGAATATCACAATATTATGCTTTTGTATGCTAAAACAATCGCATGATCCTTTCAAGGCACATTAAGAAATCTCAATTGTTTGGAACAAGTCATGCTACAACAATAATTACTAAGCATAAGGTCAAAGAAATATCAAACATGATATGATAGAGTCTAGGCCACAGTCAAAACAAGCTCCTTTTGTACCACTTATAAGCATGAAGCTTCATACTATTTTCCAACACCAATCAACTTATTTGAAACCACATATGAATGCGGGGTCCAAAAAAATTATTTAAGAAAACCGAACAAAAGAAAACTAAAAATAAAAAACAAAGACGCTCCAAGAACAACACAATTGTGCATGAAACAATAAAAATGAAGTGTTTTGGAAGAAAACCTGAGATTTTATTGATGAAGAAGGGGATGCCTTCGGCATCCCCAAGCTTTGACGCTTGTACTTCTTGAATATTTCTTGGGGTGACATGGGTGGCATGCCCAAGCTTGATATTTTTTCCATACTTCATCTCATCACATTATTCTTCCCTACACTTGAAAATTTCCTTCATACAAAACTTCACATAATCTTCATTAGCAACATTAGTGTATTCAATATAATAAGCCTTTGGGTTTAGTTTCAACACAAGTAAAACTTCCATTAAAACACAAGCTAATGTAGCAATTCCTTCTAAAAGCTCAAGTGATCAAAGAGAACTTAAAGAGAAAGAGATTAAGAGACAAATGCAAATAATGGCAGAAATCTGTCAAAACAGACCAGCAGGTAAAAACCGATTTTTTCGAAGACCTTCTGTTGATCAAATCGAAAAGTGATAAACTAATGGAAGTTATATAAAAACCTGGGGCATGAGCACAGAAAATTACAGCTCAATCCGACGTACATGGATTTTGCACGATTTTTTACAGTAAAGCACAAAAAATCTGTTTCGGGATAACAACTTTCCCAAGTCTTACTTCTCTCTCATTAGTGGTTATTCTTGGCACAAAAACCACACAAAAAGGATAAGGAGAGGTTATTACTGAAGCAATAACTTCCAAGACTCAACCAAGAAAAACTTACTGAAAGTAAAAATAATTTGGGTTATCTCCCAATAGTGCTTTCTTTAACGCCTTTTAGCTAGGCATAGGAAGCAAGATTCAAGTATTTTCAAATGAAGAAGCATTAAAATCAATATCGGAAATATCTTCAACGAGGCAAGGTATCTCATACAAATAATTTCTAGAGGATCCTCTCTCAATACTCTTGGGTTCACTATTTTCATCAAATGGGTTTTAGGAACAATCCAATCAAAATTCTTTTCTAAGGCTTCATGCATTCCTACAAGTTCAAAAGGTATTGGTATTTTAATTTGCTCTCCATTTTTGGGTTTGGTTTTGTCCATGTTTTTTAGTGTACCAATAACATGTACACATGAGCCTAGCATATTAAAACGATGAAAGACCTTCCTAGCTTCCTTAACAACATCATAGAATTTTTTAAGCAAAGTCTCTAGGATAAAATCTCTCTTTTCAGTATCCTCAATATCTTTAAGTTTAAGAAACATTACTTGCATCATGGGGATAAGGTTAACAAACCTAGCCTCCAACATGTGAACTAAAGAAGCTGCAACAATTTCATAATTTGGAGCAAGTTCTGCCAAGGATCTATCCTCAATATCCTCATGCTTGCTAACATGATTAAAGAATTCTTCAACATTATCTTTCCCAATTATAGAGCCACTACCTATTGAAAGGTCTTTCAGGGTGAACTTAGGGATCAACATGGTGATCTAAGAACAAGGTGATAACTACAAAAAGAACTAAAGTTTTTGTGTTTTTGATAAAAGAGAAGCAAACCAGAACAACTAATTTTTTTTTGTGTTTTTTGATAAAAAAGAAACAAGCAAACAAAGCAAAAATAAACTAAGCATAACAAAAACAAAGTGAAGAGATTAGTTGTGAGAGACTCCGCTTGCAAGAATATTCTTTCTCCCTAAAAAATGATTGACGAGGAGGAAGGTTGAAACTGTCCTTAATTCCCCGGCAACGGCGCCAGAAAAAGTGCTTGATGGCTCAAAATATGTAGAGCTTGTTGGGAACCCCAAGAGGAAGGTATGATGAGCACAGTAGCAAGTTTTCCCTCAGTTATGAAACCAAGGTTATTGAACCAGTAGGAGTAAGGAAACAAGTCCAAGGTGTTGTTAACAACTTGGAATCCTGCACAACACAACCACAGAACTTTGCCCCAACTTACAATGAGGTTGTCAATCTCACTGGTTTTGCTGAAAACAAAGGATTAAAGGTATAATGTGGAATATAGTAATTTCTTGCAGAAAGTAAACAGTAAACGGTAAAAAGTACATGGTATATCAATGGTAAAGGAATGGACTAGGGTCCACAGTTCACTAGAGGTGTTTGATTCCTATGAAATCTTGACTCATATGAGATTTGATTGGGCATTACAACATAATACATAGACTGTAATCCAACTACATCTATGACTAATAATCCACCTTCAGGTTATCATCCGAACCCCTTCCAGTATTAAGTTGCAAGCAACAGATAATTGCATTAAGCAAAGTGTGTAAAGTAAACAATACGATTGCCCCATGGACAAAGGATTGTTATTTTCTCACTAGTAGCAACAACACATCTACAACCTTAGATATTTCTATCACTTCCCTAGATTACTAGAGGCATGAACCCACTGTCGAGCGTAAATACTCCCTCTTGGAGTTGCAAGCATCTACTTGTCCAAGATAGCTACTAACAATGGAGAGCATGCAAGATCACAAATAACATAGACATCATAGAATCAATAATCAATCTGACATAGTATCTCAATATCCATCGGATCCCTTCAAACACAACATATAGGATTACAAATATGTGGTCTTGATCATGAACGGAGCTCACAAGATCTAAACATGATAGCACAAAGGAGGAGAACCAACCATCTAGCTACTGTATGGACCCATAGTCCAAGGGTGAACTACTCACGCCTCACTCCGGAGGCTAGCATGGTGATGAAGAAGGCCTCCAGGGTGATCTCTCCCCTCCGGCATTGTGCCAGGAAGAGCTTCGGATCCGCCCGATCTAGGGATGGATATGGCGACAACTACAGACTCTTTCGTGGATTTTTTGATCGGGCCCCTAGGGTTTTCGTCCCGGGGTAATTTTATAGGCGAATGGGTAAAGTCGGTGGAGCTCCAGGGGCCCACACCACCTGATGGCGCGCCCCTGGCCGCACGGCCACCAGGTGTGGCCACCCTGGTGTGCCACTTTGTCTCCCCTTTGGACTCAGTGTTGCTTCGGGTAAAATATTGACTTTGTCTTTTGTCCCGTCCAATTCCGAGAATATTTTCTTACTAGCTTTTGTGAAACCAAAAACAACAGAAAACAGGCAACTGGCACTGTGGCATCGTGTCAATAGGTTAGTTTCAGAAAATGTATAAAAATACCTCAAAGTGTGAACAAAACATAAGAAAGTTGATATAAAACAAGCATGGAGCATCAAAAATTATAGATACGTTTACGACGTATCAGTACGACGACCACCTAAGTGGAGAAGAACCTTCTTCGGGGTACTCAAACCCATTTGTAAGCATGATGGCGTGGCCCATGCTAAGGAAAACAAAATACGAGCAAAGCCCCGACTAGCATCGGCGTAATGTGGTTGCACGGGTAAGTTGTTCTGGTAAAGGCATAAAACATCCCTTCTCCTTCTCATGTCCATCATACTCACTTCTCAACATCACTTTTTTTTAAACCATACGCTTGGAAATGATGCCCTTCCTAAGGGTTTTATAAAACATTTCCAAATCTTTGGTAGTAGGGTAATCCCCAAAATAGTTTTGTTTCCAAGATCCAAGGTTTCCAATGAGGTAGGGTGCTAACCATCTTACTCTCGGTCTAAAGGAGGATAGTAGGCGTCAATAAGAGTGGGTATCATACGGGACACCAAGTCATAACTTGGAGGAGCCAAGTTACTATCGTGGAGTAATAAAACGAAACATGAAGGTAGTAATGCAGTTTATAAAGGAGATATAAAACAGATACCTAAAAGGAGTAGGACAAGTATCGGAATTTAGGAAGGGTGGCTTTCATATGATTAGCAATATGTCCATGGACTTCTTCCTAGATAACCAATAATAGTAAGATGATTCTTTCTTCTCGACGTCGACACAATCGCAACAATCGTCGTCACCGAGCACATATGCAAACAAGCAATATACCACAATAAACACAGGGCAACCAAGAACTAGTACAATATAACAACAAGCATACAAGACATCAGTACACTTTATTAGGCTTCGATAGTTTTAGTTTAGATCAATTGAAATTGTCTTATTTACATTTGTAGAACTTCTTTTATGATTTAATTGCTAAATACTACTTAATTAAGGGGTTTTATACTAAGACCAGGTTATGTATGATACCAATGTACAAAAATGATATAAACGGGTAGATATTAAAATAACAAAGCCACTAGAAGTGGTTTCATTATTTTATATATTTTCTTTATTTAGTTATGAATTTTCTAGTGGAATTAACTCTTTTTTTGTTGATTAAATCACCATAAAATATTGGTAAGTCAAATAAACATTTTATTTTAGGGTTAGGAGGGACTCTGAGTACTAGGTCACTATGAGTTGGTTAAACTTTAAAATATTTAAGAGAATGCCCTTGGGAAAATGTCAAAGTCAATTTTGCAACGAAATTGTCATTTTTGCCATATTACTTATACAGATCCTTTTGGTATGAAACCAATGACACATGGTAGGAATTATAAATACCTTTTAGGATAATTTTAGTTCACAATTTTTAGAGTTGCAGAACTCCTAAAATATTATCCAGTGAAATAACCCCATGGAGAAGAGTTTAATTCATTAAAAATCATCAGAGGCTCAATAATTCTTGAAACTCCAGGATAAGGTAGATCTATGGGTGCAGTGCATGCGCAGTGTGAGCTAGAATCAAGTCAAAACAATTTATATTTTGACTTGTATAATTTCTTAAACTCATATTTGAATTCTTTTTCTTATTCTTACCATAATAAAACTATGGGGCTTTTTGAGTGGGGCCAAAGTGACATGCAAGGCCTCACGTATACCTCACAGTATCGAGTGGTTTCATCCCATTTGGATTTATTAAACTTCCTGACTAATTTATTGATTAAAAATACCCAATGTAGAATAGAAATTGTTACAGAAAATAGGAATTTATTTGGGCAAGGGACTTGCTCTGCATGTTGGAGAAAACATCCATGCACACATAGAAATTTAGAACTCGACATTTGGAGGTAGTTTTCAATTTTGTTTGGATTTAAACCTAGCAACAATTTACAGATATGAAATTTAGAGAAAAAGAAAATAGAAGGGAGGCGACATGTGCTGCGAGCAGCAGATCTAGCCGGGCCAGCCCAATCTGCTCCGCGACACGCACGGGTAATCTCTCATTCAAACACGCAGGAGGGCCCGCCGGTCAGGGACACCAGGGCAGCAAAGTGGTATGGGGCTCTTCCGGCCGTGGATCTAAGTAGAGATTGACAACACGAGTGTGTCGTCCACCTCGCGACACAGGTGATGGCGATAGAACCCTAGCAAGGTCGAGAAAGGGTGCGGGAGCTCACTAGAGGATGGGGAGACGTCAGTGAGGGGCGGAGGAGATGTGGTCAATGACGGCGAGTAGAACGAGGGGCAGCATGGCGTACTTCACTTCGGGTAGGGTCCTCACGCTAAACAACTTCCAGATCGGGTCGGAGCTCAATAGTGATGAGGTCTGGGGCGATCATGAGCAAAACAAAAGGGTAGGGTGAGATGTAGGAGTCAAGGGGACCTCGGTAAGGTGACATGCAGAGAGAGAGAGGCACGGACACGACCTCACGGTTTGGAACTTGAGGAAGGTCGAGGGAGGAGCATCCTTCTTCTCCAGGGCAAGGCAAAGCCTGGGGATGGATCTAGAGCTTGAGGGTGGTAAGTAGATGGTGGAGTAAGGAAATGAGGGTGGAGAGGAGGGCTGGCAACTTTTGTGGCCTTTTATTGCAAGAGGGAGAGGTCCATGAGAGCAAGGGGAGGGGGTGCTGCATGCTGGTTGGGCTAGGAGGGCAGTGGCTAGTCGTGTGAGGGTGTAGAGGGGCAGAGAGAGCAGGGGATCTATGTGTTGCAAGTCTGCTTCTCACTTTGTTTATGTGGCCAAGAAAAGAAATGGACGAGAGGGGGAGCTAGGGAAGAGATTGGGGGAGAGGGGTGGTGGAGGAAGGGTGTGGGACCAGGCAGAGCAGGGTGGGGTGATGGTTGCTATACAAGAGAGAGAAGAGGGAGATCACCACAAGATATGCATGGATATGCACTTATCACCATCTTCCTACCTCCAAGCACAGAAAGAAAAAGGTGAATAGTGGTGCTACAATGCACACCCAAAGAGCGTGAGAGGGTGTTGTGGTGATTAATCAAGGTTTTGTTGATCAATTGATGGTTTAGTAAAATTTGTTAGAAAGGTCATTTTGTTTTAGTTTAATTCTTCTCCAAAATCTTACATGATCAAGTGTAGATGGATGTTCGATGATGTTGGGCAAGATCAAGGGTGAGTGGGGAGGTTAGTGAAGATCACTAGTGGAATTTGAAAAGAATTCAAATTGAGAATCATGAAGTTTGAGTGAGAATTGTGATCTAGGGTCTTATTATCCTCATACCTACTTTGTCAAGATATATTAGGTGGATCAAGGCTTCAATTGGATCATGGGGCACATGGATGGATAAACCAAGTGATGTAGATCAGCATGGTACAAAATTTTGATCTTGATCATGATTGAGTGCTCCTAGAATTGATGTTAAACTTTGTTGAAACTAAGGGTGTCAAAACAGATTACCATCTTTCCCACAAAACCATGTTGGTTTAAGAAGTACAAGACTATAATTGTAACAAGGAGAGTAGGGGTTAATAAACAAGGTTGAGTAGATCCCAACCATGCAAGGATTTGTTCAATAAAGTTTGAGGTGGAGTTGGGAGCTTCTACCAAAGTAGGCATGTTGATAAACTTGGTAGAAACAGAATATTTTCTTGACTAAAAAACAATCAAGGACAAGTGTGTCCAAGGATGATCTAGTCGTGGGCAAGAGTGTGGTTTGCAAGTACACATGATGGTTTACAAGATGGTTTGGGTACATGTAACTACCTCGGTGAATTACGCTCTTAGTTAATGCCTGGATGAACGAAAGTGGTTAAAATGGTATGGTGGGACCCAGGGCCACTCACGGTAGACCTTTCGGCCGTCCTAACCACTTTCAAACAACGGGACAAGAACGAGCGGCGTAATCGGCAGGCGAAGGGATCAACTACATACACAAATGAGTATGTATGCAAGCCACATACAACAGTCCTCAGAGCCATTCCATCTAAAAGAAATAGAAATATTGCAACGTCATACGGCAAGATTCAAATGTTCTAGATAGATATAATAATTTAGGATAGCTCCTCATACATCACACATCAGAGTATCAGGCGGAAGCGGAAAACAAGATCCGAGTACGGATAAGAAGCAAATTGGCATAAGATGCCTCATAAATAAACACATCCCGCCCACAGATCACACGGATCCCCGTTCCCGAAATCTCTACACCGAATGATCGTTGCCAACATCATCTGTTTCTTCCACCCAGTATCCATCTTGCGGGTACACCTGTTCATCTGAATCAAACAATTTATCGTGTGAGACCCTAGGGGTACTCAGCAAGTCTTAATGCCGCTAAAGGGGACACAACCTGGGGTGACGCAATTGCAGCAAAAGATAATACCTAACAATTCTATAGAGACTCGCTAACCTTCCGCCTAACCAATGATAGACGGAAGTCCGTGAATTAAGAACAATAGTTATAACAGTATAATTAACAGATCCATCCTCCTCCTCGCTTACCAACGAGGAAGCGGACGAACAACCCCCATCATCCGTTGGCCGTTTTATTAACCATTCCATGAGTATTGCACTATTTACTAGTCAAGTACTTAGTCAACTTAAAAGCGGTAGTTTAGTTATAACTTGTCTATGATCGAGAAACTGTGCTCCAAGTCGTCCATGACCGCGGACACGGCTTTCAGAAAGATTTACCCTGCAGGGGTGCACGAATAGCAACACACACTAGATCAACCTCGGAAAAACCAAATCAAAACCCAACGAGGCATTCACGACAAAGCAATCACAGGATTCAGAAATATTTCAGGGGGCCACCCCATTAAGCTACCCGCAACGAAGTTGGCCGGCTCCGAGATGGACCCAAGGTTTGTGTCAATGGCTGTAAACGACTGGGAACCCGAAAGTGTGACTAGGCTTGTCGATACCACGAAAACATTCCACGCTCCAAAACAGTACAGGTGCTTCACGCACAATCTTAAATAAAGCAGTAACATGGCATAAGTACAAAATAGTAATAAAGCCCCAAACTACTTGTGGCCCCAAGAAATAAGAATGAATCAAGCTCTGGCTCAGGGGGGTCCATAAGGCCTCCCGGATGTGGATAGTGCGAATAGTCAAGGAACAGGAATCAAGTACTCGGGGTCCTACGGGACACAAGTGAGCATGAAAAACCAAATAGCAGATATTGCTCACCGGTGCCTCTTTCGTTAGTTATCCCATTACTACTCAGGTTAGGTTGTTTAGGTACCTCGTTATCCATCAGACACTCACATACCCTACTCATGCTTTTCTACGACTTGCATGGCTCAAACAACTCCTGTAGTAATGGCTCATGGGACCGGAACAAGCTTAGTGTGGTTTAAAAGTAAAGGCTATGCAGTACTTGGGATTCAATTTAATGCAATCGTGACTCAATGATGCAAGAATAAGATAGAGGCAATAGGTACTGTATGTATGCAATCATGTGGTAGTGCTTTCCTGGCAGCTCAGTTGAAGCGAGAGATGGATCTGGGTAATACTCCTGTGATTCCTGGTAATTCTCCTGCTGGGCGTCTATTCGAAGAAGAACCAAACAAACAAGGGCCAACATAAATAAAGTGCACAAGCATATGAATTAAAATGCGACAAGAAAACAAGCATGCCATGATGAATGATGCACAATTTGCATGACATTTAAGTAGCATGGCAAAGGTGAGGTGTAGATACAAGAAATAAAGCAATTTATTATTTATTTACCCAAGTTTTATTGTCATAAACAGTTCAGATTTTGAATGTTGGCATGATGCATGCTTCAATTCAGAACAAGGATTGCATAAATAGAACGGGCTCGTCGCGCTGATCGATTTAGACATATTATTTGTCAAATTTGGAGTTATAAAACAAAAGTTATTAATTAAATAGGGAAAAGGGCATTTTATTGTAATTTTAATCATCTCGAAATTTAAAGTGTGCCAAATATATTTTGAAGGGCATATTTGAATTCCTCACATTTTTCTGATTCCAAAACATATATTATTTGTATTATTTGGATTTGTATTTTTAAAATTATTTGAATTTGAAAAGAGTTTGAATTTAAATCAATTTGAAAAAGATTTGATTTAAACAGACAAAGGGAAATACTTTTTACACCGCAGGTAGTTCTAGCCACAACCACTGACGGGTGGGCCTGGCACTGACTGTGCCTCGCGGGGGAAAACCTTTTGTCACCGCGGGCTCGCCTAGCCACTATGACTGCGGGGTGGGCCAACTAGCGCAGGCCCGCGTGTCAGCGGTGGGCGAGACAGGGGCTGACAGGTGGGGCTGGGGCTGGAGCGCGGGTTGCGACCGGGAAAAGCCGAGGGGTTTTCTGCAAACGTGCTAGCGTGGCTGACTGGTGGGGTCGCTAGGAGCGCGGGTCGTAGGAATCAAAAAGGTGGGGGGCTTTTTGCAAATCGACCACGACCCGGTTACTGTTTTTCTTCCTCTCGGTCTGACGGGGAAAATCGGCGCGCGGCGCGTGCGGGGGATCGATCCCAGGACGCGGGAGTGCGCGCTGAGGGGGCTGACCGGTGCGGCGGGCTAGGGGAGCTGACAGGGAGGTGGACGCGAGCTAGATAAGGGGCTGTGCGGCGCGGGATATCTGCAGATGCCGGCGAGCTCTGGCGCGCGGTGGGTGTTCGACGAAACGCACGGCGGCGCTAGGGCGGTACGGCGAGGCGGACCATGTCAGGGAGAAGGGGATGCTCACCGCGGGCTCGGCGGTGGGCTCGGATCGGCGCGAGGAGCGGCGAGGCGTCGAGGTCGCTGGCGCTCCGACGAACTAGGGTTTCGGGGAGCGGCGAGGTACTGGCGGTGCTGGGGCTCCCTCCTTCGCGTCAGCGTGCACAGGGCGTCGTGGAGGAGCCTCCTCGAGCTTCCAGGCCACCTCCAGGACAAGCACGCCGGCTGGATCGTCGGGGCAAGGTGGTTGCTGGCGGCGACCGGCGGCATGTGGTAGTCATCGGGGAGGAAGAAGGAGGAGAGGAGGGGCGACTCGGTCCAGATCTGGGCGAGGCCAGAGACGTGGTGAGGGAGGAAAAGAAGGGAGAGAGGGAGGAGGGCAGCTGGGGCACGGCAAGATAAAGGTGGCCTCGGTGCCACCTTTTCCTCCTCCTCCTCCTTTTCGAGCACATGGCGAGCTGGCTGGGGCTGCAGGTGGACCAAGGCAGGGAGAGAGGACGGCAGGGAGGCTCGGCTGGAGGGGGACCCTCGGGTCAGGGAGAGAAGAGAGGGAGGGGGTAGCTAGGCTAGGTTAGATGGGGCATGGCTCGGATTAGGGTTAGCTAGGGTTAGGGAGAGGGTTAGGGTTAGCTAGGGTGTTGCTCAGCAGGTTAGAGAGAGAGGGAGGAGGTGGTCAAGCTAGTGAGAGAGAGAGAGGGGGTTTTAGAGTTAGGGCTTAGTGTAATTTAGGTGTAAAGTAAAAATAAAGAGAAAACTAGGTTTGAATTTTATTAGGTGTTTATATTTTGATTTAGTTTATGAGGCCAAACCAAGAAGAAGAAAAGGAAGCTTGATCTTGCTTGAGATAAGGTGGAGGAGAAACTAGAGAAAGAGGAAGAAAAGAAATAGGTGGAAAGGGTCACATATGGAGCATGCATGGAGAATAAAAATAAGAGGAAAAATGAGATGGTTGAGATTATGAGGATGGTGCAATGGTGGTAGATGGCCTCCCAAGATAGTTTCTACTAAACCAAAAGAAAACCAAAGGATAGAAAGGTGGTGGAGAAAGCTTGCATGGCCCATGCAAATAATAATACCATGATATAATTTGTGAAAACAATAATACTATTATGGCATTATTCTCATGCATTTCCCACAAGTGGAATAAAGCCAAGCAAAAGAATTAAAAGACTAGATCCATCCCAACCCACATGAGCTAGAACAAAAATAGCAAAAGAAAGAAAAACAAGCTCATGGTTAATGGGATGGTGGGATTATAAAGTGGTGGAAGAGAAAGGTGGTGGAATGGAAATAAAAGATATGCCCCCAACTCAACTTGGGCATTTGAACAATATATCAATAGCCAAATACAATTAATAATACATGTGAGAGAAGAACCAAAAGAAAAGGAGTTTTATATGATGCTCAAATGCAAGGTGGCATGATGACATGAGCATGATATAATTATGATGCAATAATAATATATATGAAGTAGCCAATGTCTTACTAGGACAAGTAGCATTACAATTGTTAGACAATTGGGGTGCTACAACTCTCCCCCACTAAACAGGAATCTCGCCCCGAGATTCTAGGAAGAAAAAGACTCAAAGAGGGTAGGATACTTGGCACGGAGCTCATCTTCACGTTCCCAGGTGGCTTCATCAACGGAATGGTGCGACCACTGCACCTTGCAGAACTTGATGGACTTGTTGCGAGTCCTTCTTTCTGCGACTTCAAGAATTTTTGTGGGGTGTTCTTGATAAGACAGATCTTCTTGGAGATTGATGAGTTCATGGTCCACGGTCCTGCCGGGATCCTTGAAGCACTTCTTGAGTTGAGAGATGTGAAAAACATCATGGACTTTGAGTTGTTCAGGAAGCTCAAGAGCATAAGCAACTTCTCCTCTTCTTCCATGAATTTTGAAAGGACCGATGTATCTAGGAGCCAGCTTTCCTTTGATACCAAAACGATGTGTGCCTCTCATGGGAGTGACACGAAGGTAAACGAGATCACCAGGGACATACTCCATGTCCGTGTGCTTCCTATCATAATTGCTCTTCTGGCGACTTTGAGCAATCTTCAGATTTTCAAGAATGATGTGAACTTTCTCCTCCGCTTGAGTTACAATGTCGGGACCAAACAATATTCTTTCACCTGCGCCCGACCAACCAATCGGAGTTCTGCATTTGCGACCATAGAGAGCCTCAAATGTTGCCATCTTTAGACTTTTCTGGAAACTGTTGTTGTAAGAGAATTCAGCATACGGAAGACATTCTTCCCACTTCATGCCGAAAGAGATAACGCAAGCACGGAGCATATCTTCTAGAATCTGATTGATCCTTTCAACTTGTCCTTGCGACTGAGGGTGGTAAGCTGTGCTGAAGTTTAACTTTGTTCCCAAAGCATTTTGGAAACTTCCCCAAAACTTGGAAGTGAAAATGCTTACACGGTCTGAACTGATCTCAAGAGGAACTCCATATAGAGAGACAATTCTGTTGATATAGAGCTCAGCCAACTGAATTGCAGAAATTGTTTCCTTGACTGGAAAGAAGTGAGCTACTTTGGAAAGCCTGTCAATGACAACAAAGATTGCATTGTTGCCTTTCTGCGACCTTGGAAAACCAGTGATGAAGTCCATCTCTACTTTCTCCCATTTCCATTCCGGAGGCTTCAATGGCTGTAGAAGACCGGAAGGTTTCTGATGGACAGCTTTAACTCTGCGACACACATCACACTCTGAGACATACTTGGCACAATATCGTTTCAAACCAGGCCACCAATATTGTGTTTTCAAGTCCATGTACATCTTAGTGCTTCCAGGGTGAATAGAAAGAACAGAATCATGCGCCTCCTTGAGAACTTGCTCTCTTAAACCCGGGTAGCTCGGAACAAACATCCGGTGTTCAAAAAAGAGAGTGCCTTGGTCATCTACGTGGAAAGACTCATACTTCGGAAGTTGAATGTTGGAGATGATCTTTTTAGTGTAAGGATCCCCAAGCTGAATGGAACGGACCTCTTCTTCCAAGAGAGGTGTTGCTAGAAGGTTCAGAAGATAACCTTGATCCACAATTTCAAGGTTGAGCTTGCGGAATTCCTCGCACAAGAGAGGTTGTTGTTCTTCCACCATGAGGTTGTTAACATAAGCTTTTCGGCTGAGAGCATCTGCCATGACATTGGCTTTGCCCGGGGTGTAGTTGATGGTCAAATCGAAATCATTGATTGTTTCAATCCACCTCCTCTGACGAAGGTTGAGATCAGGTTGTGTGAAGATATACTTCAGACTCTTGTGATCAGAAAAGATCTCACAACGGTTGCCCAGCAAGTAATGCCTCCATACTTTCAAAGCAAAGACAACTGCTGCGAGTTCGAGGTCATGTGTAGGATAGTTGATCTCATGCGTCTTCAACTGTCGAGAGGCATAAGCAACAACTTGCTTTTCTTGCATAAGGACCACACCCAATCCTTGCAATGAAGCATCACAGAAAATATGGAAAGGCTTTGATGTATCTGGAGGAACCAAGACTGGTGTGGAAGTGAGCTTCTCTTTAAGTGTTTCAAAGCTTGCTTGACATGCCGGAGTCCAAAGATATTTCTTGCCTTTCTTGAGGAGATCGGTAAGAGGCTTCGCAATCTTTGAGAAGTTTTGAACGAATCGACGACAGTAACTAGCCAAACCAAGGAAACTTCTGACTTCTGTGACATTTATGGGTGGAAGCCAATCCATAATTGTCTTAATAGTTTCTGGGTTGACGGCAATGCCCTCGGTCAAGTGGACGATCCTTCCGGCGCCGCGATTCGGCAGCGCTTCCGCAGTCGGTCATACGTGCGGAGTCGAAGCAGACCTTCCTCTCCTCGTTCTAGCGAGCAGCGGAGGTAGTAGATCTTCTCCACGGAATCCCAGCAGCACGACGGTGTGGTGGTGGTGGTGGAGTAGAGAATTCTGCAGGGCTTCGCCTATGCCTGTGCAGAAGAAAGATGGAGGAGAGAGGCGGCAGAGATTGGGTGTTATGGGAGAGGGCCAAGAGGGGGCGCCCCTGCCCCTCTATTTAAGGGGGGTGAGGCGCCATGGGAGGGGGAGTCCTTGTAGGACTCCCCTTCCTCTAGGCCGGCGGATTGGGGAGTGGGGGGGAGGAGTCCTCCTCCCCACGACTCCTAGTCTTAACCCACCAGGACTCCTTGATCCCTTCCTTGGTTTTCACGTAAACTCCAAGAAACCTTCCAGAACCTTCCGGAACATTCCGAAACCTTCTAGAACCCTCATACAAATACTCCGGAACATTTCCTAACTCAGAAAATGATCCCCAATATATGAATCTTATTCTCCGGACCATTCCGGATCTCCTCGTGATGTCCCGGATCCATTCCGAGACTCCGAACAACATTCGGTCTCCAACGCACATTCCATATCTACTTAAAACAACTTCGAACCTTAAGTGTGTCACCCTACGGTTCGTGAATATGCAGACATGACAGAGACACATCTCCTATCAATAACCATCAGCGGGACCTGGAGATCCATAATGGCTCCCACATACTCAACGATGACTTCGCGATCGATTGAACCACTTACATACGAAACTAATTCCCTTTGTCTCGCGATACTATACTTATCCGAGGTTTGATCGTCGGTATCTCCATACCTAGTTCTACCTCGTTACTGATAAGTACTCTTTACTCGTTCCGTGATATGTCATCCCTTGTGACCTAGTCACATGCTTGCAAGCTAACTAGATGACATTCCACCGAGAGGGCCCAGAGCATATCTATCTGTCATATGGATGGACAAATCCCAATCTTGGTTCATGCGCTTCAACACATACTTTCAGAATACCCAATGACACCTTTATAACCACCCAGTTACGAAGCGGCGTTTGATGTCATCAAAGTATCGATCCGGTGATGGTGATTAACATAACCTCATGGTCGAAGGAATAGGTTACTATGTATTTGAAAGCTTACAGCAATACGAACTTAAATGACTTGATCTTATGCTACGCTTACTATGGGTGTGTGTGTCCATCACATCATTCTCCCAATGACATAACCTTGTTATTAATCACATCCTAATGTCCATGATCAGGAAACCATGATCATAAATTAATCAACAAGCTAGTTCAACAAGAGGCTTACTAGGGACTCTCTTATGTTTACAAAACACACAAGTATTAGTGTTTCCTAATAATACAATTATAGCATGGGATGTAAACATTTATCATAAACATAAAGATATAATAATAACCACTTTATTATTGCCTCTTGGGCATATCTCCAACAGTCTCCCACTTGCACTAGAGTCAATAATCTAGTTAAAAACTTGTGCATTCAACACCTATGGCTTTCTCGTGTTGTATAGACACTATTGCTAGTGGTAAACATAATCTTCGGATCTGACACTTCCAGGTCCGTGTGTATTTGCATGTCCTTGCGTCTCTATGCATTACTCATTCTCCAATGAGATGGCATTGTATAAATTTGGTCCTTTGGTGAGACCTTTAGTTCCTTGGGATTAAATCATGTTGATACAATTGTCATACAATGTATCTTTATAGTATAAGCCCACTTTGAACCACACCTAGTTTGATAACAAACTACTTAACACAAATGCCCTCCTTTGCTGCTACTATAGCAGTTATATACTTAGCCTTTTGTTGTAGTATCCGTCACAATGTCTCAACTTTGGAACTCATCCAAATCCATCATGGAACATCCTTTCCATTATATTGTGCCACCCATAGTTTAAATTGAGATAAACTTAATTTGTATCTTGTGACAAAACTAGTATCAATGTAACACTTTACAATGAACTACCTTTAACTATTTGTCACTTATACATGGTATATTCTTAGTTCTTCCAAAGCTCATAATAATATCTTTACTATTGTCCAATGATCATCTTATGAATCATTCTGGTATATGCTCATAACATTCAGAGCATAGGACATATCTAGATGTGTACATCTTAAAGAATGATTGATCAAAATATTCTTGCGATTTCACCAAGTGTCAAAACACTTGAATCTCGTGTTAACACACTTGAATCTTGATTCAGTCCTTTCCGTGCGTCAAGAACCTTTCTTGTTGTTTCCATATTGAATTTATTCAACATCTTATCTATGTACATTTGGCAAAACCATATTAGCGCCTCAATCTATCCATATAGACATTGATGCCTAATTTGGGTTATGCCTAAGTCTTTCATCGAAATGAAATTCTTAACCTGTGTCAATAAAAGATACATCATTTCCAATCATAAATATGTCTTTCACATAATGTATTAGAAATATGTCTCAGCGCTCCCACTTAATTTCTTGCAAATGCAAGCATCTTCATCATCTCCGATGAATTTAAACTCTTTTAACAGTTTCATCATGGTGAAGATTCCAACTCCGCTATACTTACTTCAACCATTGAAGTTTTGCATACTCTTTTAGCATCCTTTTAATTTAACAAAACCCTTTGGATCGTGTCATGTACACGTCCTAGGTAACCATTCTATTAGAAGAACTTGTTTTGTTTGTTCAACTACCATATATCAAAATATATGTAGTGGTTGCTAGATTAATCCGTCCAGACTAAATATCGCTATGAAAGATCATACCTTATCATAGTCAATTCCTTGAACATTGTCGTAAACTCTTTTCGACATGTCGACTATTTCATAGATTTGAAACATCCATGTCTATTTCTTTATAGATCCAAACACGACCGATAGGCTTCACGCCTTTCCGGAGGGTCTTCTAAGTTCAGAAACTTGATTTCTCGTGTATGGATACTATCACGGATTCCATGACTTCTAGTCATTTTATGGAGTCAGGGCCCATCATCGCTTCTTTGCATGTAGTCGGTTCATCATTGTCAAAACAATAACGACTTGCTTATCAAATCTTACTATTTGATTCTTACCGACCCACACGGTTCTATAGGAACTCTAATCTCCGAGATCACACCTTTTGTAATCACGAGAGCCATGAGCATTGTGGCCGCCACCGGGACACTTTCTGGCGCTGCGCTACTTAGCACATATAGCTAAGGTTCAACAACCTTATCAAAGTTCTATTGTCCTCCCACTTAACTTTTCACGAAAAATTCCTTCTCAAGAAACTTGACGTTCCAAGCGACAAACTCTTTTGTCCTTGGCGTTATGGAGAAATTCCCAACAAATTCTTTGGAATAACCTACAAAGACGTGCTTATCCGACTTTGGTTGTAAACATTTTACTTATGCCTAGCATACCAAAAAAATTAAGAAAAGACAATTCGGGTTTTACCCCAAACCATGACTTATATGGTGTCATTTCAACGGATCACGATGGAGCTCTTTTTAGTGTAAAAGCGGTAGTCACTAAAGCTTTAATTTTTAAAATATAATGGCAGTTTTATAAATGACACCTTTGATCTTATCATGTAAAACAAGGTTTCATTACATATCTCGAACACTCCATACTCCTATGGTGTTTTGGGAAATGCAAATCCATGGAACGATTCCTCAAATCTTAGGTGTTTTGCTAAACTTGTAACTCAAATATCTTTCTTTATGATCCAATCATAAACTCTTTTATTTTCTTGTTACAATGATTTTCCACTTCATCTTGAAAGTCTTTGAACATTTTTCAAATGTTTCATACTTCTTCCTTATTGAGTAAGTATAAACATATACTCACTCAAATCTTCGGAGAAAGCATATGAACTTGAAATCCATCGCCCACGACTACACATAATGGACTATATACATCAATATGTACAAATTCTAATCAGTTAGTCGTCCGTTCCTCTTTTGGCCTACGAACGGAGTTTTAATTATCTCCAGGAAAGTATCACAAGCGTCATTTGATCTAAATCAAAGACTCCAAAAATCCATCAACATGGAGTTTCTTCATTTATCCCTTTCAATATAATTTAAATGGCGATGTCACTTCGCAAGTGATCTTTCAATCATTTGTCTTGCGACATTTTAGCATTAGTTTTATGGTCGTTATTTCTCCAACCAGACTTGTATATCATCCATCTATTATGGAATACCGTAATTATTTGAACAACCTTTTGTCGTCATAATACTTGATCAAAATAACAATTATTGAAACAAATCTTGAAGGCAAGCTTTGATGTTAACGAGCAACACAACAACCCTTTGTTTGTTTTTGATGAACATCATCACATATTCTCTTGCTAGTTACTTAGGCCATTGTAGTTCATGAATTGTGTTGTCCTATATGACACTTCATACCAACCAATTCGGTATCCAATACCGGAGAACCACATTGTTTAACAAGCAAGGAATACAACCATAACATGTATATCTTCTATATGCCTAAGTTGGACATCTCCAACCTTTTATTTTCTGCCAAATATTTTATAGATTCTCTTTCAGCAATTCCTTTTCTTTTAAAAGAATCTGTCAACATCAATAGTGGTGTCATCAACATGACACATGGTACAAAGCGTATATAGTCAACTAATAATACCTTTGGACTTGCACTTTGAGGTGGATCACCATCATCAAATGTTTAGTGTTCTTTCAAAATTCCATTCTTTAGTAATCTTTTAGTGTAGTAAACATTTTACTTACATCTTCTATTCATCCTTATCATGACAACTTTCATGATCAAGCTGCTATAGCTTATAAAGGTGAATTGCGAGTATAATGTTTCTTTTTCGAACCTTTTGGAGGATTAGGACGACTAGCGTCTCCAACCTTCACAAATTATCATCAAATATGAGGACGTATACTCTATCATGTTGTAACCAACACATTGTTTTAGATATCGCAGTACCTTTCACATATGATGGTTTCTGAAACATTGCTTTCAGCTCTTAGATAAACTTGATATTAAAAACAATCTTTTGAGTATCAAGAATCATGGAGGCAAACATGATACATTAGATACTAACACTGGAATTGTTACTCTTGATTTAATACTACTTATTAAACTTCATGGAGTAAACGGAGTTTGCTGAAAGTTTGCAATAGGACTTATAAACTTTAAATTGACATTCAAAACAATATGATACCAGTTCGTAAAGTAAATATCCAGAATTTCTATAGTTCCACTATCTTAACTATAACTAAGCGTAAGGTGGTGAACGGATGCCAATGACTATAACAAACTATGCAAATTCACTTTGATTGTGTTTATGATAAATTGAGTTCGACTAATCCAAATTACAAATGAACTCCCACTCAAAAACAACATCCCTCGAGTTGTTTTAGTGATTACACGAACCAAATCCACTACACCAAGTTCGATCATCACGTGAGATGATGTAGCTTTAAAGGCGAACAATCAACATGTTCATCATATCATCCATATGACTCATGCTTTACCTTTCGGTATTCCGTGTTCCGAGACCATGTCTGTACATGCTAGGATCGTCAAGGTTAACCTTAGTTTCCGCATGTGCAAATCTGGCTTGCACCCGTTGTATGCACACGTAGAGTCTATCATACCCGATCATCATGAGATGCTTCAAAACGACGAGTCTTAGCAACGGTGCCAACTAAGGATGAACACTTTATTACTTGATATTCAGTGAGAGGGATCATCTTATAATGCTACCGTCGCGATCTAAGCAATACAAGATGCATAAAGGATTAACATCACAGGCAATTCATAATAAGTGTGATATGATATGGCCCTTTCTTCTTGTGCCTTTGATCTCCATCTCCAAAGCACGAACATGATCTCCATCATCACCAGCATTGCGTTAAGGTCAGTGGCGCCGCTTCATGGTTGTCCATCATCACTAGTAACTATTACAACTACTTGGAATAAAGCTATTACAAGATGAATAGACACGCAGGTCTTAACAGAATTAAAAGACAACCATTAGGCTCCTGCCAGTTGCCATATTACAACAAGGATCATTGCATACATCAAATATAATCATAATCACATGATGGCCATATCACATCACAAAACCCCTACAAAAACAAGTTAGACGCCTCTAATTTTCTTTGCATGTTTTACGTGGTTTGGGGCTTTCGCATAAGACCGATCTTATCTACGAACAAGAACCACAACGTTGATACAAGTGTTGTCAGATGCTCATTGTAAATTGAATCTTAACTATGGTGGGAGAGACAGACACCCGCAAAGCCACTTGTGCAAAGCAAGTTGCACGTCAAGCGTGGAGCAAGTCTCATGTGCGATGACATGTAATGTTAGCCCGAGCCGCTTCATCCCATCATGCTGCAAGATGCAAAGTACACGCTAAGACACCGACAACAAAAGCATCAACGCCCACAAAAATATTGTGTTCTACTCGTGCAACAGATCTACGCATAGATACGGCTTTGATACCACTTATGGGTTCGTAGCATGGAAAACAAAAAAATTCTACCGCAAGAATGAACAAAACCCAGATCTAATCTAGATAAAACCCAAGATCTAATCTATTAGACATGTGCAACGAGATAGAAAAGAACTAACCCTCGTAGATCCGAAAGCGTTAACGAGATTAGATCTCGTGGTTGATGTAGTCGATCACTTGCCGATCTCAAGATCGTGTGGACGATCCTTCCGGCGTCGCGTTCCAGCAGCGCTTCCGCAGTCGGTCAAGTGGACGATCCTTCCGGCGCCGCGATTCGGCAGCGCTTCCACAGTCGGTCACACGTGCGGAGTCGAAGCAGACCTTCCTCTCCTCGTTCCAGCGAGCAGCGGAGGTAGTAGATCTTCTCCACGGAATCCCAGCAGCACGACGGTGTGGTGGTGGTGGTGGAGTAGAGAATTCTGCAGGGCTTCGCCTATGCCTATGCAGAAGAAAGATGGAGGAGAGAGGCGGCAGAGATTGGGTGTTATGGGAAAGGGCCAAGAGGGGGCGCCCCTGCCCCTCTATTTAAGGGGGGTGAGGCGCAATGGGAGGGGGAGTCCTTGTAGGACTCCCCTTCCTCTAGGCCGGCGGATTGGGGAGTGGGGGGGATGAGTCCTCCTTCCCACGACTCCTAGTCTTAACCCACCAGGACTCCTTGATCCCTTCCTTGGTTCCAAGAAACCTTCTAGAACCTTCCGGAACATTCCGAAACCTTCTAGAACCCTCATACAAATACTCCGGAACATTTCCTAACTCAGAAAATGATCCCCAATATATGAATCTTATTCTCCGGACCATTCCGGATCTCCTCGTGATGTCCTGGATCCATTCCAAGACTCCGAACAACATTCGGTCTCCAACGCACATTCCATATCTACTTAAAACAACTTCGAACCTTAAGTGTGTCATCCTACGGTTCGTGAATATGCAGACATGACAGAGACACATCTCCTATCAATAACCATTAGCGGGACCTGGAGATCCATAATGGCTCCCACATACTCAACGATGACTTCGCGATCGATTGAACCACTTACATACGAAACTAATTCCCTTTGTCTCGCGATACTATACTTATCCGAGGTTTGATCGTTGGTATCTCCATACCTAGTTCTACCTCGTTACTGATAAGTACTCTTTACTCGTTCCGTGATATGTCATCCCTTGTGACCTAGTCACATGCTTGCAAGCTAACTAGATGACATTCCACCGAGAGGGCCCAGAGCATATCTATCCGTCATATGGATGGACAAATCCCAATCTTGGTTCATGCGCTTCAACACATACTTTCAGAATACCCAATGACACCTTTATAACCACCCAGTTACGAAGCGGCGTTTGATGTCATCAAAGTATCGATCCGGTGATGGTGATTAGCATAACCTCATGGTCGAAGGAATATGTTACTATGTATTTGAAAGCTTACAGCAATACGAACTTAAATGACTTGATCTTATGCTACGCTTACTATGGGTGTGTGTGTCCATCACATCATTCTCCCAATGACATAACCTTGTTATTAATCACATCCTAATGTCCATGATCAGGAAACCATGATCATCAATTAATCAACAAGCTAGTTCAACAAGAGGCTTACTAGGGACTCTCTTATGTTTACAAAACACACAAGTATTAGTGTTTCCTAATAATACAATTATAGCATGGGAAGTAAACATTTATCATAAACATAAAGATATAATAATAACCACTTTATTATTGCCTCTTGGGCATATCTCCAACAAACCTGAAGGTGGATTATTAGTCATAGATGTAGTTCGATTACGGCTATGTATAATGTTGTAATGCCCAATCAAATCTCAAAGGAGTCAAGATGATTAGTATATGCATGTATGCTTTCTTGATGTTTGTCAATTGCCCCGCTGTAATTTGTTCACCCAACATGTTATCTATCTGAAGGAGAGCCACCACTAGTGAACTATGGACCCCCAGTCCTTTCTTTTACCATCGATCTACAACTGTTTACTACTTTCTATTTACTTTCTGCAAGCTATTACTTTCTTCCACACAATACGTTTAATCCTTTGTTTTCAGCAAAACCGGTGAGATTGACAACCTCACTGTAAGTTGGGGCAAAGTTCTGTGATTGTGTTGTGCAGGTTTCCACGTTGTTGCTGGCACCGGTAGTGCGCCCTGCCAAAGTCCATCTAGCAACACCTTGGAGGTGTTTC
Organism: Avena eriantha; assembly: GCA_910589775.1. Lineage (NCBI taxonomy): Eukaryota > Viridiplantae > Streptophyta > Magnoliopsida > Poales > Poaceae > Avena > Avena eriantha. The sequence goes on from OU342746.1 coordinate 317,536,682, forward strand.
CTTGCTCCTACTGGTTCGATAACCTTGGTTTCATAACTGAGGGCAACTTACTGCTGTGCTCATCATACCTTCCTCTTGAGGTTCCCCAACGAGCTCGTTATTACACGAGTTAGCAAGTACCTTTTCTGGCGCTGTTGCCAGGGAGTCAAGGACATCTTCACAAGGGGAGTCCCTCATAACCAATCTCTTTACTTTGTTGTTTTTGTTTTGCTTAGTTTATTTTTTGCTTTCTTTGCTTGTTTCTTTATCAAAAACACAAAAAATAGTTGTACTAGTTTGCTTTCTTTATTAAAAACACACAAAATAACTACTTGAAAACACTAAGTTGTGTGACTTCACTAGCACCAACAACAATGACTTCATGTGCACACCTATTGCTCCACATGTTCCTGAAGCTACTTTCTTTGAAATTAAACCTGCTTTACTCAATATTGTTATGAGAGAACAATTTTCTGGTATTGGTAATGAAGATGCTGCTGCTCATCTAAATAACTTTGTTGAACTTTGTGAGATGCAAAAGCATATGGATATAGATGGATATATTATTAAGCTTAAATTTTTTCCTTTCTCTTTGAGAGGAAAGCTAAAGAATGGTTGCAATCCCTAACTAGGAATAGTATTGATTCTTGGACTAAATGCAAAGATGCTTTCATTGGAAAATACTATCCTCCTGCTAATGTTATATCTATGAGAAGTGAAATAGTGATGTTTAAACAATCTGATAATGAACATGTTGCTCAAGCTTGGGAAAGAATGAAATCTTTGGTAAAGAATTGTCCCACTCATGGACTGACTTCTTGGATGATTATCCAAACCTTTTATGCAGGATTGAACTATTCTTCAAGAAATCTATTGGATTCTGCTACTGGAGTTACCTTTATGTCCATTACTTTGGGTACTGCAACAAAGCTTCTGGATAATATGATGGTTAACGATTCTGAATGGCACACTGAAAGAGCTCCACAAGGTAAGAAGGTAAATTTTGTTGAAGAAACCTCCTCCTTGAGTGATAAAATTGATGTTATTATGTCTATGCTTATTAATGGGAAAGCTCATATTGATCCAAATCATGTTCCCTTAGCCTCTTTGGTTGCTCAAGAAGAGCAAGTTGATGTGAACTTTATAAGAAATAATAAATTTGGCAACAACGCTTATGGTAATAACAATTATATGCATTACCCTCCTAATAATACTTATGGTTATAATGGCAAACCTGGAATATCTAGTGAAGGAAGAATTTTAGAAGTTGAAAGAGCCACTAAAAACTTCATACAAATGCAATATGAACAAAATAAATTATTTATTAAAACTATGGAGGAACAATCTACCATTTTGAAGAATATTAGTCCTCAACTTGAGAGTTTAAATAGGGAAATTCCTAGTTTGCAATTGAAACTTTCTAATGCTGAAAGAAATATATCATCTTTGTCTGAAGCACAATCCTCTTTGATTAATAAAATGGCTACTAAACCTGAAACTATTGATAATCCCTTTGCTGCCACTAATGCCATACAAGTTAGAATTGATGAAACTGTTAGATTGTTAGCTGAATTGCATGCTAAGTGGGAAAGAGAAGATGAAATTGCTAGAAACATTAGTGTTTCTACTATCACTACCACTAGAGTTGAAGCTAGTAATAGCTCCACTACTTTAGATGATAATTATGATTTTGATCTTGATGGTTGCAATATCTCTGAAGTTATTAAGTCCCTACAAAAGCTTGCTAAAAGTCCTAATGCTAGTGCTATGAATATGGCCTTTACAAAACACATTACTGATGCTCTCATAAAAATTAAAGAAGAAAAGATGAAACATAAAGCTTCTATTCCTATGAAACAAGAATATGGTTGGGAACCCATTATTAATATGAAAGTGAATGATTTTGATTTCAAAGCTTTATGTGATCTTGATAGTAGTGTTTCTATTATGCCTAGAAGGATTTATGATATGCTTGATTTGCCACCATTGGAAGATCGTTATTTGAATGTCCCACTTGATGATAATGCTAAAAAGAAACTAATGGGGAGTATTAATGATGTTCTTATTATGGTTAACAATTCCTATGTCCCTGTTGATTTCTGTGTTTTGGATGTTGAATGCAATGCTTCTTGTCCTATTACTTTGGGAAGAACTTTTCTTAGAACTGTTGGTGCCATTATTGATATGAAAGAAGGCACCATTAAATATCAACTCCCACTCAAGAAAGGTATAGAATACTTCCCTAAGAAGAGAGAGAGAAGATTTCTTTTGCCTCTCCAATGAAAATAAAATTTGCTCTTAATGCTTCTTCATTTGAGAACACTAGATTCTTTTTCTTGCTTCTTGTGCATAACTTAAAGGCGTTAAAGAAAAGTACAAATTGGGAGATAACCCAAAAGTTTTAGATGGGTCTTGGAAGTTATTACCTCAGTAATAACTGCTCCTTATCCTTTTTATTTGCTTTTTGTGCCAAGAGTAACCTCTAATGAGAGAGAAGTAATGCTTGGAAAAGTTGCTGTCCTGGAACAGATCTTTGTGCTTCACCATAAAAATTCGTGTAAAATCTCTGTAGGTCGTTTTGAGGCGTGAATTTTTGCGCTTCTGACCCATGTTGTTATCTAACTTTCGTTAGTTCAACACTTTTTGATTTGAGCAACATAAGGTCTTCGAAAAAATTGGTGTTTACCTGCTGGTCTGTTTTGACAGATTTCTGCCATTATTTGCATTTGCTTCTTGTTGGTTCCTTTTTGAGTTCTCTTTGGGGAATTGAGCTTTTTGATAGAAGTGCTCCAGTAGCTTGTGTTCTAATGGAAGTTTTATTGGTATTGAAACTGAACCTAAAGACTTATTATCTTGAGTGCACTAATGTTGCTAATAAAGATTGTGTGAAGTTTTGTATGAAGGAAAATTTTCAGGTGTATGGAGAAAATGATGTAAGAAGATGAAGAATGGACTAAAGCTCAAGCTTGGGGATGCCACCCCGTGTCACCCCAAGAATTATACAAGAGGTACAAGCGTCAAAGCTTGGGGATGCCCAAGGCATCCTCTTCTTCATCAATAAAAAATCCTGGTTTCTTCCAAATACTTCATTTTTATTGTTTCATGCACAGTTGTGTTATTCTTGGAGCGTCTTCTTTTTCATTTTCATTTTGGTTTTAGTTTGCTTGGTTTTATTAGTTTGCTGAATAAATTGGTTGGACCCCCTCTTTCATACATTGGTTTTCAAATAGTTTGGTTTCGATTGGAAAAAGAGTAGGAAAGTTCATGCTTAAGTGGTAAAGAGAGCTTGTTTTTGACTGTGGCCTCTGCTTTGTCATGCCATGCTTGATATTGTTTTGGCTTTATGCTTAGTGATCTTTGCTGTAGCATGACATGTTATAAACAATTGAGATTGCTTAATGTGCCTTGGAAGAATCATGCAATGTTTCAGCATATTAAAGCATAGTATTGTGGTATTCTCCTTTGATGCTTTATTTGGGTTGACTTGGCGCATGCTCACACAATGTTATGACTATCCCAAGTGACCATAGCCTTTATGATCCTTTAGTTTTCTACCTGTAGTATCACTTTATGCTTGGATTAATGATGTTTTGGCGCTCTGCATGATTATGGCCATTATTGCTCTCTTAGTCGGTTGCTCCCAGTCTTTTGCTAGCCTCCATAACAAGTATGAGTTCCACTCATGCATCCAACTCCTAAAACCAAGTTATTCCAAAGAGTCCACCATACCTACCTATTAGCATTTGCTATTCCAAGTATATTCATGTTTTTATCTACCTTCCGAATTAAACTTGTTATGAGAAAACTAGTGATTAAAGCTCTCACAAACTTGATGGCACACTTTACTTTTCTTGCCCTTAATAAACTTGAATCATTGTGTCGTCTATGCTATATATGCTTGCACTTATATGTTGGGGATTAGCAGAACCATGCTGTCATGGGGAACGCTTTCAACATTGCACTTGTACTTTGTACCTAGTTGATATCATGCTCTTTTGTCTATGGATGTCGTCGGTGTGAAATGAAAGGGGAGCTTGTAAGTCCATGGAGTTATGTATGTGTGTTAGAGAAACGCCTAGGCTGCCGGTCTAATCCATGCTGTCATGGTGGAAACCTGCAGCGTAACCATAATGAGCTGTCTATGAAGCATTCTTCTTATAAAAAAGAGTTAGATATTGAGGAAAAAAAGAAAAAAAAGAGATATGAGAAAAGAGAAAAGAGAGAAAAAAGCACCAGTTTCCCATGGTAAATAAGAAGATTGCTGAGATACTCGTTGTCTGCTTGCCTTGTCATTTTGATATGGGGAATCTTCCATATCACCGGGCAAGGGGTACCCCGTTGGTGGTTATCTATGATACACATGTACTTACTATGACAAGAACTTACCGATAACTAAACTTGAGTAGCATGAGAAGCGGCCTTCGTATTCAAGGGACATGAGATTTCCAACTTATACTTTGTCAAGCATATACTCCATAGTTTGTTCACTTTAACCTTAATCACTTCAAGATGCTTATGATAGGGCAATGAGAGCTGAAAGCTAATAAGTACCATAATTTTTGGAAGATCTTTATGAAACTTGAATCCCTACTTCCTTCTTTGAAGGCCTTTCTTTTACTTTTATGTTGAGTCTCCACCTTCTATCATTATGCACCTATTTTGAGAGCATAGTGGCCATTCTTAGTTCTATGTGCATTGTCCAAAGACTTGTTGATTGATGCATAATTTTGATATTGCTTATTCTTAAACTATATGTATCTAGTCACTCTTATGAACTTTGAAGGTGTCCTATGTATTTATGTTTGCTACTCTATGAGGGACAAGCTGAATGCCACTATGCTATGTTTTCTTTATGTGAAACAAACAAACGTCTTGCAAAGCATTGTTATTCATGAATCTTTTGTTTGTGCCTTTTCATGTTACAACATAGTTGCTATGTCTTATTGTTAGAACTTTGTCTTTCATGCTATGTTGAAGTACAATGATCCCAGCTATCAATGTTTTACAAATACTTTGATCAAGTTTATGATGGTGCATGTCACCTCAAAAATTATTGTTTCTTTTTATCACTTACCTACTCGAGGATGAGCAGGAGTTAAGCTTGGGGATGTTGATACATTGCTAACGTATCCATAATTTGATGTTCCATGCCTGTTTTTTATCTACTTTCTTATGTTTTGTACACACTTTGGAGTACTTTTTATATACTTTCTTGGGCTAACCTATTAACAAGATGTCACAGTGCCAGCTGCCTATTTTCTGCTGTTTTTGGTTCCAGGAAAGTCAGAAAATGAATATTCTCGGAATTGGACGGGACAAAAGCCAAAGTCAGTTTTTTCACCGAGGGTGACACGGAGCCAGAATACGAGACGGAGAGGGGCCAGAGGGCCGCCACACCACCTGGCCCACACCAGGGGGTGGTGTGGTCGCCTAGGGCACCCCCCGTCCTCCCCTTTCGCCTATAAGATGCCTCCGATACAGAAACCCTAAGTACCCGATCAAAATTCCACGAAAGAGTTTGTAGCCGCCGTCATCTCCATCCCTAGACCGGGAGGGATCTGAAGCTCTTCCCGGCACCCTGCCGGAGGGGAGAATTCACCCTAGAGGCCTTGTTCATCACCATGCAAGTCTTCGGTGTGATGCGTGAGTAGTTCATCCTTGGACTACGGGTCCATGTAGTAGCTAGATGGCTGGTTCTTCTCCTTTGTGCTATCATGTTTAGATCTTGTGAGCTCCGTTCATGATCAAGATCATCTATTTGTAATCCTACATGTTGTGTTTGCGGGGATCCGATGGATATTGAGATGCTATTTCAGATTGATTATTGATTCTATCATGTCTTTGTTATTTGTGATATTGCATGCTTTCCGTTGTTAGTAGCTATCTTGGCCAAGTAGATGCTAGCAACTCCAAGAGTTAGTATTTATGCTCGATAGTGGGTTCATGCCTCTAGTAATCTGAGGAAGTGACAAAAATCTCTAAGGTACTAGATGTGCTGTTGCTACTAGGGAGAAAACAGCAATCCTTTGTTCCTAGAACAATCGTATTGTTTACTTTACACGCAATGCGTAATACAATTATCTGTTGCTTGCAACTTAATACTGGAGGGGGTTCGGATGATAACCTGAAGGTGGATTATTAGTCATAGATGCAGTTCGATTACGGTCTATGTATAATATTGTAATGCTCAATCAAATCTCAAAGGAGTCAAGATGATTAGTATATGCATGTATGCTTTCTCGATGTTTGTCAATTGCACCGCTGTAATTTGTTCACCCAACATGTTTCTATCTTAAGGAGAGCCACCACTAGTGAACTATGGACCCCGGTCCTTTCTTTTACCATCGATCTACAACTGTTTACTGCTTTCTGTTTACTTTCTGCAGGCTATTACTTTTTTCCACACAATACGTTTAATCCTTTGTTTTCAGCAAAATCGGTGAGATTGACAACCTCACTGTAAGTTGGGGGCAAAGTTTTGTGATTGTGTTGTGCAGGTTTCCACGTTGTTGCTGGCACCGGTAGTGCACCCTGCCAAAGTCCAGCTAGCAACACCTTGGAGGTGTTTCCTTACTCCCACTGGTTCGATAACCTTGTTTTCATAACTGAGAGAAACTTATTGATGTGCTCATCATACCTTCCTCTTGGGGTTCCCCAACGAGCTCGTTATTACACAAGTCAACAAATATCACAATGAAAGTACGTGTCGATTTGCTAGTAACACATGGTCTTGATCTAACATGGAAGTACTCTATGATCTAACACAAGCTCTTGAAGTCAAATGGAAGTGCATGGCTATGATCTACATGCACAAACTATTGATCTATCATTGTAGTACGCACGAAAGATCTAACACAAGCTGTAGTTCTAACATGACAATACTAACACATGAACAGAAGCTCTAGATCTCCACCCACAGGTGTATGAACAATACGTAGTGGCAGGGTGAGTACTTATAGTCATCACTGGGATTGGAGGAGAAATCGATGAAGAAGTGTTGGTCCTGCGGTCGCTGGCGTTGACGGGGGATGAGTGTGCCTCGACCCGCCAATGGAGCCCCGAGGGGAAGGGGGAAATGGTGGATTTAAAATTGTAGCTGATGGTGGAGATAGAAATAGAGGGGGGAATCGACGGGAGCTGACAGAATCCTTCCCGCCCCACTTTTCCCTTTTTCTACGCGACGCGCGTGCTCCCTCCATCTCCATGCGTACTGCACTCGTGCAGGGAATCTCCCCTTTTGCACCGAGGGATGTTAGGACAACAACGTGAGGCTGGGCAGCCAACCAATCGGTCCAACTTCTTCTCAACGGGTCTGCCTGTCCCTGGGTCATCCTACCAAACACACCCTAAGCCTTTGGGTGGGCCGTCATAGACCATGAGGGCAAGTCTTAGATACTCCCTCCGTCCGCAAATAAGTGTACTTCTAGCTTTTGGCTAAGTCAAATTTTATTTAATTTTACCAACCTTATAGATAAATACAACAACATATATTACATGAAAGTGTCATATTATGAAACTAATTTAAAAACGAATCTAGTGGTACAATTTAGTGTTATAAATATGGGATTTCTATTTCATGCCCCTGGTTCATTAATAGTACTCAGTTTTTTCTAGCCGCTTAGTTTTTCCTCACTTTTGCCCTCCCTCCATTTTGAAACCCTCACATGTGCTCGGACGGAGGGATGCCGTCAGGTCAAAGTCTTGAGCGTTAGATGCTGACCGGTGGGACCGCGTTGGGGCGGGTCGTGCGTTGAGCATTACGTTACGTCGTCTCGACCGTTACATGCTGACAGGTGGGGCCAGGATACACAGTGGACCAGCCATCCATCTCTCGCTGATTATGGGGGACGTGGTGTGGGACCATTTGGGCGCATTTGGTGGTTACGTGCGCCCTGTCGCCTAAATTGGAAGTTTTCATTTTTGTTATTGTTATGATTGGCCTTTTTAAGAGCGCCTTTTTCCCCTCTCTCTCGCTAACAGTTGTGTTTTTGTGCCTAAAAGGTAGCGAATCTAGAGCATCTTCTCTCTTCATTCATTGTTCCCTTTGCCCTCGTTTTCCCCCAATTTGGTAGTAAATCTAGAGCAGCAAAACTAACCAGCACCATAAATAAATTCAGTAAACAGAGCAGATGTAGATAAAACAGCTAATATAGGTTATATAGTATGGTACTTAACGAGGTTTGACAATTAGGCTGCTCAGCAGCAGCAGTGGACAAGTTTAACACATACAAGACAAAATAAGTTGTTTTACAGTAGTAGCAGATCAGTGGCCCCTCATGGCCTCTACCAGGAGAGCCTCAGCCTCCTCTCTCTGGCGCCTCCTCCACTTCTTGCTGCCTAGTCCCTTGACCTTGGGTGCCTTGGGCTTGACCGAAGGCATGCGACCCTCCTCGATAGCCACCTTCTGGAGGTTGCATAGGTGAAGATCGAGCACATGGTGCTTGGCTATGAAGCCGTGGACATTCACGGACTCGCCGCAGGTCCTCATGTCCTCGGCATGCTTCACGAGGGAGTTGAAGTCCGTGGCGTGGAGCCTCCTGGTGGGACAGAAGGGGCACCTGTACACGTCGTCAGCGAAGAAGTTGTTGTACTGGTCAGACTTCTGCCTCATCAGCACATGACGAGTCTTGATGTCCTTGGACTCGTCGTCACTGCGGACGTTGCTGTTATCCTCCTGTTGGAAAAAAACAGTAAGTGCAATAAGGACATGATTGAGATACTTTGATTATCGAGATTGATTATTTGCATAAATTAACCGATTGAGATCTCCTGATTATTCCCCAAATCTCAAACCAAATCGAATACTGATCCCAACTACGAATAGGGGGTTTAAATACGAATAGGGGGATTCATCGAAATACGAGATCTAACCCAAGATGATTAGCTACTGTAAAAATACGCACCGTCGAGCCCTAATAACATACGATCTAGCATCCAACGATGGGAACGGGGGAAGAACAAGGGAAGGGGAGAAAACCCTGGTTACCTCTGACCATGGGTCCGCGATGCTGGTGTCGTAGGGGTTCTCCGGCCTTATGTAAACAACCTCCTTGCAGGGGTCCTAGCCGAGCGGGATCTGCCCGAGACTGGCGAGGGCCTCCTCGCCGGCGGCTACGGCAGATGTAGGGACGGGGACGAGGGCCTCCTAGCCGACGGCCTTAGAGTCGTCGATGGCCATCGTGCCGTTCTTCTCCATCGCTGGCGTGGTTGGGGTTTTCTTGGGGGTTTGCAGAAGGTGATGGGATAGTGGAGACGGTTGAGTGAGCGAGTGAGTGATGAGTGTGAGTGGAGAGGCCTCTATTAAAGGAGAAGGGAAGCAACGTTTCATTGCACTACCATGCACCGCGTAACCGTGTACGCTACTGCACCGTGCAAGGCCATACGTGTCTGCTACCGTCCCGTGCGCTGAACATGCGTACCGTGAGTCACGTTTTTTCCCTGGTGTCTAACCCTGGCGACTCAGTTGTACTCAGTTTTGCCCTCGAGTGTAACACTGCAGTTTGGTTGTACTCAATTTTGCCCTCTAGTACTAACACTGCGGTGTGCAATATACTCAGTTTTACCCCCCGGTGGTTGGTCAACAGAGAGTCAACAAATAGGTTTTACCTAGCTAATTGATTCATTTTATGCACAACAAATTCAAAAAGAGCAAAATATAGTGGCATCTACCTAGGGAGTCTTATTATGTGACCTGCCACCATAAGAAATGTATGTAAACCAAGTTTTAACCTAAATCACCTACTATCTATGAAGGTTCATGGCTTTCTACTCAAGCCTCTTCCCAAAACATCCCTTCCCAAAACATAGTTTGTCTGAATGAGGCAATAATTGTCAAACTGGTGTATATTTGAATTGCAAATAGTTTAATGTATGCCAAGATGTATTTTATTTTATAAAAGACACATTTTCCATTTTTAATTCTTTTTCTATTTTCTATTTGAATCCCTTTGTCAGTCTTGCCCTTGGTTTTTAAGTTCTACTCAGTTTTGCCCTTGGTTCCTAAGTGCTACTCAGTTTTCCCCTCTCTTTGTATCCATCTCTCGCACATGTGTTCATCTTCATTGCTACACTCTGATTAGTTGAGACAGTTGTCACACAGATCGTGCCCACCAACCGTTGATCCTCTGTGATCTAGCAGACAAGATAACCCCTATATCTGTCGGGAGGGCACCCCTATATCCATGCAAAATAACAAGTATGCAATTGGTACTTTAACTCCATAAAGAAATGAACTTGAATATAATTTGAAGCGAACGTGTTCGAAGGTATATAATTTGTGCATTACATTCCACTCCATGGAAATGATAATCTCTCAAGATTTTCTTAGCACAACATTATCATGTATTAAGTGCGATTTCAAAGAGTTCAAAGGTGTATAATTTTCGTATACGCAAGTTTATGCATTATATTTCACTCTATGGAAATGATAAATGATCAGGATTTTATTAGCACAACATTATCACGACCTAAGTGCGATTTCAAAGAGTTCAAAGGTGTATAATTTTTGTATACGCAAGTTTATGTATTATATTTCACTCCATGGAAATGGTAATCTCTCAAGATTTTCTTAGCACAACATTATCACGTATTAAGTGCGATTTCAAAGAGTTTAAAGGTGTATAATTTTTGTATACGCAAGTTTATGCATTATATTTCACTACATGGAAATGGTAATCTCTCAAGATTTTCTTAGCACAACATTATCACGTATTAAATGCGATTTTAAAGAGTTTAAAGGTGTATAATTTTTGAATACGCAAATTTATGCATTATATTTCACTCCATGAAAATGGTAATCTCTCAAGATTTTCTTAGCATAACATTATCACATATTAAGTATGATTTCAAAGAGTTCAAAGGTGTATAATTTTTATATATGCAAGTTTATGCATTATATTTCACTCCATGGAAATGGTAATCTCTCAAGATTTTTTCTTAGCACAACATTATCACGTATTAAGTGTGATTTCAAAGAGTTTAAAGGTGTATAATTTTTGTATACACAAGTTTATGCATTATATTTCACTCCATGGAAATGGTAATCTCTCAAGATTTTCTTAGCACAACATTATCACGTATTAAGTGCGATTTCAAAGAGTTCAAAGGTGTATAAACTTCGTATATGCAAGTTTATGCATTACATTTCACTCTACGAAAATGTGGGAGAATATAATAATCTCTCAAAATTTTGTTAGCATATCATTATCATGTATTAAGTACGATATAAAAGTGTTCAAAGGTTTATAATTTTTGCATATGCAAGTTAGTGCATTACATTCCATTCTATAAAAATGATAATCTCTCAAGATTTTCTTAGCACGATATTATCACGTATTAAGTGCGATTTCAAAGAGTTCAAAGGTGTATAATCTTTGTATACGTAAGTTTATGCATTATATTTTCACTCTATGGAAATGATAAATGATCAGAATTTTATTAGCACAATATTATCATGTCCTAAGTGCGATTTAAAAGAGTTTAAAGGTGTATAATTTTCGTATAATTTTCGTATATGCATTACATTTCACTATATAAAAATGAAGCAACAGCACGGGCGCGGGGCTGGCTCGGGGTCCCATCATGCAACGCCAACCTGGGTAAGCTGTGGGTCCGACGCTCACGTGGATAAGATGTGGGTCCGGCACTCACGTGGATACGTTGTGGGTCCGATGCTGATGTGGATAAGATGATAGACATGTCCACTATGGAAATTGACTGAACACGGCCCCACTTGTCAGCATGTAACGGCAAGGGTACACTACGGGACCCGACCGAACGCGGCCCTACTCGTTAGCACGTAACGGCGAGGGTCCATTACGGGACCCGACTGAATGCGGCCCCACTTGTCAGAACGTAACGGCAAGGCTACGGACGGCGAGTTTCAGACCATGTGAGAGTTTCATACAAGGAGATGGGTAAAAGTGAGAAAAAACTAAGCGGCTGGGAAAAACTTAGTACAACTAACGAGCCAAGGGCACGAAAATAGAAATCCTTATAAATATTGCTATGTTTTCTTATAAAATTAGTCAAACTTTACTATGTTTAACTTGAGACAAGGTTAGAGGTACACTTGTTTGCGGACAGAGGGAGTAGGCCCTCTACAAGAAGCTAGGCTTGCAGGGTTGTTCAAGGGGAGGAGACCAGTAATCGGGAAAAAAGCCCTCGCTCCGCTCGCCCCCGCGGGCTACGGGGTGACCTCCGGCCCTTCCCGTCCCGAAGTCCCCTTCCTCCTCCCTCCCTGCCGCCATCAGCGAGCACCGCCGGGCGAAACCCGCGCAGTGCCAGCGGCGGCGGCTGCCCCTTTACGTCGCCCGAATTTCCTACGCGGGGAGCATCTTCGGCGGTGGTGCACTACTACTTCAGGCGTGGCGCTCGGTGCTGGCTGCACCATGGCAGCCTAGATCGGGCCCCTTTGGGTCCAGATCTGGGTAAGGCAGGCCGACCGGTTTGGCTTTTGCTGCTTTGCAGATCAAGGCGGGTAGGGTGGAGGGGATCCGCGGTGCCCTCGGTCGGCCTGTTGCAACGTGCTTGCAGACTTTACGGGCCTGTCAGCGCCCGACCGGACCACCATGGGACTAGTATGCCTACGTGGAGGCTTTACGGGCCCGCTGGGTCCGGGCAGACCTATGGAGGACTGGTGTGTCTGTCGCCGCGTCCGATTGACTACTGCCTACGACGGTGGAGGTTGTTCCCTCCCGCACGGTCGCGACACTGTGGGCTCTGTTTCATTTATACCCGTGTCTCGATGTTGCAGACCTCGTGATGGCTTGCTCGGTGAGAAGATGATGGCGGATTCAGGACCGGAGTGGTGCATGCTCGTGGGTGGCAAGTTTGGTGGTGGCGAGACCTCGCCCTCGCGGGTCTCCTGGGCAACGGATCGTCTGGGGGTTCTGGATAGGGTCTTCGGGAGAAATCCGTGTCGGCTTGACCGGCACCGATGCGGTGCCTCCCGCGGGTGGCATCTTTCCTTCCTGGAGGGCATCGTGGCTACCCTTTATCCACTCCCCTCTGTGTGCCAGGGGAAACCCTAGGGCCAGTCTCTGGTCCGGACAGCAGCGGTCGCTTTCCCTCTTGAGGGTGCTGCTTGGTGCTTGACGAGTCGGGGCTAGGAGCGGGGTGGAATTCTTCGGAGGATGCAGCAGTTGCGGTCTTCCTCATTTAGTTGATCCGCCTTTGTCTCCATTTCTTTTTTCCCTTGTTTTCGTTCGGGCGTGTGTGTGCTGCTGCCCCAGCATCTTGTATCGTGTTGTGTCTCTTCCTTTGGGTGTTGTGTTGTCTAGTCCAGCTGCGGTCTCACCTAGTTGCTTTATTTATGGAGAGTGCTACGCGTCCCCTGGGAGATGGAAAGTCTTTCCATCCCCCTAGTCCTCAACCATCCAATCGAGGCAGATCAACGGTCAGATCTCCTTCGCGTCCCTTTCTCTCGCTTTTGCTACAAATAGCCCTGCTCTTGCTACAAATAGCCCCGCTTTTGCTACATGTAGCAGAAAACGGTTCGGTCTAGAAAAAAGAACAGATAGACTGGACCAGATAGACTGGACCTCGCCAGAGAGTTTGCTGGAGACCTCGTCGGTAACCTTGTAGCAAAATATATATGCTAATGTAGCATATCCGACCTCGTCGGAGACTCGGCGGAGATTTTCGCCGGTAGACCTTGCCGGAGCCCCGTGTAGCAAAAACTATACAATATTGTAGCAAAATCACAAAACTGTTGTAGCAAAATGTTTTTTCTAATGTAGCAAAAGGAACATTGCCAGAACATCGCCGGAGACTCTCACCGGAGACCACATAGCAAAACCATAGAGATTGGTTGTAGCAAAAAGATTGTGCTAAAGTAGAAAAAAATATATGAGTACATAGCAAAAATAATATGCTAATGTAGCAACGCTCATAGAAAAGACAGACACAAACGTAGCTACACCGGCAAACTAGAGTAGAAAGCGCTCTAAACTATGGTAGCAACACCGAACATCGTACGTAGCATTGTCGTCGCCTGGGCCATGGTTGTGTGTTACCGCGTCATGGTCGTGGCAGTCATGGCCGCTCCACCCATAAGAGGGTCTCCACGGTGAAGTCCATCTCCGGTGGACAAACGGGAGCAGCACCGTCAGGGCCTCCTTGTCGGTGTAGCAGCCGACAAGTTCTAGGGCGAGTGGAGGCGGAGAGCGGGCTCCGGCGGCCTACTCCGGCCACGGTGGTGGCTACGCGGCGACAACGCATCGAAGAGCCATGGGGGCGCGCTGGTGAGGTAGAGTCGACGTCGCGGCGAGGCAGCGCGGCGGCACGGGGCTGCTCTGGCGAGTCGGCAACGCGGGGGCGAGGCGGCGTGGCGGCACGGGGCTGCTCCGGTGAGTCGGCGACGCGTGCTGCAGCGGCTCGGCGGCAAGGGGCTACAGCGGCGCAAGGAGCTTGGGCAGCGGCGGCGCTGGAGAGAGAGCAGAGGGTAGAAGAGATGCGAGGCCCGAGGAGATAAGGGGCAGTTGTGCGGGCGACGTGCGGAGCGAGCGACCCGGGAGAGCAGTATCATTTTCCTTTATTTATAAAGCGTCGCAAAAGCCTATTTCGAGGGAGTAGGCCGCGTGCCCCCATCGCTCCTTAAAAATGATAGGCCGTATGGTTATCTCGCAGAACCATGGGGTTTAAAATAAAAATCTATAGGCACCTTTATTTCGAAAAATATATCTTTGTCTGACGAGAGCAAACGGAGCGGACTCGTGAACCTGAAAATGTCGACACGATCTGAACACATACAGCTATCTCTTGGAACAAAAGTCAAGCGGCTAGTCATCAACGTGGTAAATGTTTTATGTTCCTTTTCACGTTACACGGTGTAAAATCACGATCCGTGTAGGGCGTGAGTGTGGCGCCGGGAGAACCAGCAAGCGAACAAAGGCCCGTGTCGACAACAAAAAACTCGAACAGGAACCGATGCAGCGGCTCCAACAAGAGACAAATTCATAGGCTCGTAGCTGCATGCGGCTGCCAGCCACTTGTCTCAGTTGTTCACAGGTCGAACTTTTTTTTCAACGAATCAGATTTACCGACTGGCTCCCCCAACGCAGTGGTTTACGTGAGCATGTCCGGAGGCACGCTGTCACTGTGACACTGTTCTCCCAGCACAAAATCTAATACACCTCTCTCCAAGGTGTACCGTGAAAAAATTAACTGTTGTCCTGCACACGATTTATGTGCTGGAATCATAATATGAGTAATACTCATGTTAACCTCTTCGTAAGAACGTAGTACTACATACTTCTTCGGTGCCAGGATGTTTCTCCCCCACCGACCCCGTCGCCACCGTCATCGCCACCCTTATCGCCCGAGATCGGCACCATCGACCTCTCCGGGTTCGAGTTCGCCCTCACCATCCACAACGGCATAAACTGGGACAGGCTGCTCCTCCCTAGAAGTCGTGTCAGTGGTCGACGGGCAAGAGCCCCACGAGGTCATGCTGCAGGTGCTCGGCGACGTGAATGGCTTGTGGTCCGTGGAGGTAATGTTCGACCGTGTCGGGCAGATGCACTTCGTGAACGACTGGAAGGTGTTCGCCTCCGCGCACGGCATTGAAGTCGGACACTTCCTCGTCTTCAAGTACGACATCGATGTCATGCTCACCGTTAGCGTCTTCGACCATACCTTGTGCCGACGCCACTACCACTCCGACTCCGATGACTATGCTAGACGAAGATGCTAGTGTTTCTAGAGTATCTACTATGTTTTCTACCCCTTTGTATGCCCTTGCAGTAAGCAAATTGCCCAGAAACTATGTAAGTAAGGCAAATATAGCCCTGAATTTGAAATAAAAAAATTTCTCCCCCCATTTGGCGCACCCGCGGATAGGGGAGGATAACGGGCCCCGGACATGTTCCAAATGGACAAAATCGGACACAATTCGTATGTGATTTGGGGCGCATGGTTTGGGATGCTCTAAGTGATCAGTAGAATATATGCCAATAGGGTATTGGCTTGTTACAGAGACCGGGCGTAATTGGTATCTATTGATATTAATATATGCTTCTTTAAAAAAAAGTGATCAGTAGAATATACCCAGAACTTGTGTTTTATTTTTTGGAAAGGGCGGCCTCTGATAACCCATCAAGGCATCGAGAGCATAGCACACTGATATTTTACAACGTAGGTGTGAATTTGGCGGTTTACTGAGTTTTGTATGAAGCTCTCCACGGGGCTTTTGCACTAGTAGTTGCTGTCTTGTGCCAATTTGAACCTGATTGGCCTCTTCAATTGTCATCTTATAATGCAATCACATTCTTTGATGAAATCATGGCCTTTGTTTCTGTACACAAGCAAAACATCAAAAAAGCATCCAAACAATTGTTCATCTCTTGTACAGGAGACACGATGACACGTTGGAAAAAAGATTTTCATGTTTTTTTTTGGCTCAAATCAGTTTATATCTTCTATAAATAATATGCATATCGATCGATTCATGGAAAGCAGGTGATGGGGCTATCTATACATCGGGGACACGGCTCCCACATTGCACGGCATGCAAGCGCGGGTATACATCGGGGACACGGCTCCCACATTGCACGGCATGCATGGCGCGTTCCCGCGCTTGCATGTGCGCCCAAACTAATCTGATCTGACTGAACTTGGCAGGCGCGACAAGGATTAAGGCCGTGCGTGTGTGTACTGCGCGTCGCAACAAGGGTGACGGCTCATGCATCCGACCATTTAACCACGTATCATCATCGCTGTCACGGGTCAGCCAAGCTTAGCTCCATCCAAACCGAGTACCTACTACGTAGCGTAGTAGGGACAAGTAACCTTTCTCTCCTGTTGCGAAATTCATACGATACGCCCGTGCCTGGACAAGTACTCGTAGGCTCCTGTGGCCTGCCAGGCTGCTCAATTCCGGGCGGGGAGCGAGGAGGAGGCTTTGGTTAGCTGAGCCGTCCAAATCACGTGAGCCGGCCGGATCGAGCAGATCACGCCATGCACCGTGAGAGGAGGACGGACCGCGAAGCGACTGCACGCGCACGCGAACCTGGGTGGGTTCAACTCGCTCTCGCTCTCGCCCCAGCTACTAACTAGCCCACAACACCCGCCCGCGGAGCGACTGACCCACCTCCGATCCGTCGACAACGTGACAAAAACAATCAACTCCGTGTCTGGTTCACGGGACTGGCGGGAGCATGTTTTGTGGAACGAACTAGCGCTAACAGCTTGTCCATCTCCAAACTCGATGGATCTTGTTTTCTCTAGGAGTATTAAAAAAGATGGATCTTGTTTAGGAAAAAAAAAGCTCAATGGATAAGGTTTTGTCTATACTTAACTCGACTTAATTTTTCATTCCGTCTACTATAGTTTTGGGTGTGCCTAGAGCTCAGGCGTAAAAAGTAATACTCGCTCCGATCCAAATTAATTAACTTGGATAAATCTAGATTCGGATGTATCTAGTATTAAAACATGTCTAAATACATTCAAATCTAGATAAATCCGAGTCAATTAATTTGGATCGGAGGGAGTACTAGGAGGGAAAAGGGAGAAGCAGCAGTAGAAGAAGAAAAGCTCGGAGAGGGAGAAAGAAAGGAGATAAAGAATCTTCAGTCTAGGGCGAAGCTTTGAAGAGTAGATAAGGATCTGGGATTGTCTAGGTTTCTCTGTTTTCCTCTTTTACCTTGCCCATTAGTAAAATTTGACACATAGTTTGAGTTTGTTGGGGTGTTTGTAAGGCATACTAGTACTATTTTGGTTTTTTCTTTGCGTGGTTTCGTTAATGAAATCAGAAGAGACCCTTTTATCTAACAAAAAATTCCAATATGATTTTTACACAAAAATGATGTTTACATAAAAATGATAAATTCTGACAATTCATGGGCCAAAAATAATGAATTGTTCATATTTTTTCGTAGCCTATATATAGGATAAATTATTCCACAGTAAAATTTTACTCATACGGAATACATAAATTTTCATGTTATTTTGTGGGAACTTCCAAATACCATTTTAATCCCTAGGTCAAAACGCTGCATCATCCTTATCTGATAAACCACAAAAGTATTCTGTAGGAGGAGTGAGTGGGTACAAGGTCAAACAGGAAAAACAAGTGAGTAGGGAGCAAGGAGTAGGATGGAAAAAGATTTGCGCGCGTCAGTGGTTGACGTGACTAGTACCGCACCAACTCATGGTGCCAAGAAGATCGAATATTCACCTCGAGCCTAGACATGGGCGCGGTGGCCTGGCTTGCTCACGTCGGCGAATATTTTCATTTCCCTTGCTCGTGACTCGTGAGTCGTGACGGAGGACCCCATCGAGCCGGCCAGCCAGCCAGCATGCCGGCACTCGAGAACAAGAGAGTTCAGCATGTCGATCGCTAGCGGCCGAAACGGATAATCGGTAGGACCGGCCGAGCATGCATGCATGCATGAACTGTATCCATCCATCCGCGCTCCGTGCATGCATCGATCGATCTGACATAACTGCATGCCGCGCTACGGCACGATCCAATTCGATCCGGCACGACGCCTCACGCGTACTACACGCCCATCGATCGCGTGACACGAGCACGAGAGCGCACGCGCTGCGCCGAGCCGGAGTTTATGGCCGAGGCGCGGGTACACGGTACGCGCGCGCGCAGCCAGAGCGCCGGGCATGCCGGTCTCGGCGAGGCGATCGAAATGTAGCAGAAAAGGCTGGCGACGCGCGCAGCCAGAGCAAGTTCGCAGCCAAGCCACATGCGCGCCGCGGCCGCGCACGGCGACCCAGACACACCCAGGTGAGGCGACGACGAGGGGCGCCGGGCCAAGCGAGTGACCGGATCGAGGGAGTAAAATAGTACTAGTATCGGCAGTGGGAGCAGGTAAAAGAAACAAGCAGGAACCCAACAAAAAATCCCCGGGGGAAAAAGTACTGTATGATGTCTGGCTAGTTTACACACAAGAGAACACGCGAATCGCTCCAGCTCCAGGTCTGACCGGAAGAGAAATCAAAAGGAAACCGACGAGAGCAAAGGCTAGAGACGGACAACGTCTCGTGACGACCGACCGACCCCCGGCGCTTAGCTTCGTCACGCTAGCTGTAGTGGCGGTGGCGCCGAGCGGTGCTGCTGGTGGCGCCGCTTCCGCTCGTGCTTGCCGACGTGGCCGTGGCGCCTGTGCCGGCGGCGGACGCCTGCGCGGCCATGGCGAGCTCGAGCTGCCGCGCGGACAGCGCCGGCTCCTGCGCCTGCGCCTGAAGAGGAGCTGGGGCGGATGAAGAGGAGGTGGACGCGGCGTCTGGCGTCGGACGAGGCGCGGCGCGGTTCCAGGAGCGGAGGCTGGTGGTTGTGCTGGTGCTGCCGTCCCATCCGATGTGGGCGACGTGCTTGACGTCCGTGGGGAGCCCGATCACCATCTCCTGCTCCTCCTCATCCTCGTCCTCCTCGTCGTGCACGGCGAAGATCTGGTGGGACAGGTTCTTGAACCCGCGGAGCAGCCGCGCCACCAGCGACAGCGACTCCGCCTTGGCCGGCTTGCCCACCACCGTCGCTGGCGCCGAAGCCACAGTCACCCCGCCGCCGCCAGCAGCGCCTACAGTCCACACCAACCGCTCATCGATCAGACAAAGAAGAAGAAAAATGATATACAGCTCGCTAGCTAACCGGCGTGTTATTACCTTGGGGCTGGGTCTTGCTGGCCTGGACGACGTCGACGCTGGCGGCGGAGCGGCAGGTGGAGGAGAAGGGGATGACGATGAACCGGTCCTTGCGGCCGCGCTGCTGCTGCTGCTGCTCCTTGCTCATGGCCGACGCCGACCGACCACCGCAGCTTCCAAATTCAACCAATCAAATCAATCCGGGGCCGTGGCCAGGGACTGTTGGCGCCAGCAGGCAGGAGGCGAGCTAGGCTTGAACTGAAGCAGCAGCGATGAGCCGTGGGGGAGGAGAGGAAACACAGTCAGGAGTAGTACTACTGCTGCTGCTGCTGCTGCTGCTCCAGTAACGGAACCGCCCACGGGTTGCCGAGTTTGGTATAGGTCGGGAGGGAGGAAGCTAGTAGAGGCAAACGGGGCAAGGCAGAGAGAGAGAGAGAGAGAGAGAGAGCTGCGACCGGCAGTGCAGCTTGGGGAAAAGAGTATGGAGAGAATACTACTCACACTTGTAGCTGCAGTAGGGGCAGTATGGGTAGCCTAGCCAGAGCGTAGCTACTCCTACATCGACATGGACATGGTGCGGTCGCGACTCGCGAGCGGTACACGGGTGGTGGTGCGGGTGCTCGGCGCGCCCGGTGGACGGTGGCCGGTGCGGGTACGGGAACGGATGAAGGAGACGGGGAGGAAAAGATGGGCAGGGCAGGGGGAGTGGGTTGGGTTGGTAATTTCGTACCCACCCCCACCGAGGGCAGGGGAGGGCAGGGCAGGACGATGGGTTGTTTGTGTACATACACGGGACAGCGAGATACACGGACGGGGTGGGTGATGGACTGATGGGGCAGGCAGGCAGTTCGGGATAATTCCTGCTACACCTGCTGCAATGTGCGTGCGTGGAGGAGTTGGGGTTGGGACGTTTGGGTTGGTCCGGCTTCCCATGCTGGCTCTGGCTGGACCAATGCCCAACTGCTTCCCTCCCTGTCACTGCCCACCGCGCCTGACCGTGTGGGCCTCTATACTCTGCCAGACCATCGGTATACGTACGTACGTACGCGTCTGGTGCTGTGCCGTATTGGCGTACGCGTCCTTGTTGACAGCGTGACGAGCCGCTAATCTAGCTCGGCCATATGGGCGGTTGCAAGCGATGAATGATGAATTTGATAAACCTTACACGACGGAGGAGGCGAGGTGTGCACTGTTTCAAATGGCGCCTTCTAAAGCGCCGGGGGTGGATGGCTTTACAGCCGGGTTTTTCCAACGTCACTGGGCTCTCTGTTGGGTGATATCGTGCCTGCGGTGCTACCTGCCTCCAAGCGGATAGTGCAGGAGCTTTTGTTCGTGTCTCTGAATAAAGTCCTTTAGATTCCCCGCAACAAAAAAAAAAAAATGGGCGGTTGCCGTATTGATCGCCTCACCTGCTGTGGGTCTGTATCGAGGTCGAGATGCAGAGGTTCCTCCTCTCTCTGTCTCCGCGTGTTCCCTCCACCCAGAGGTCGTTCAAAAATGAGTGCATCTCAAGTTCAGTAATCAGTACCCGCATAGATACTCTGCACACACACCGCAAGTTGCTGTCTGCATACATCTCGATTCCTAATTCCTCTAGACCTACTCCCATGGTTCAAATGGGAAGTGATAACTCTAATGACGATAATTCCATAGTAGTATAATCTTTATCTACTCTCTCCATCCGGCAACAAATGACCTTGCATTTGCCTAGATTCACATGTACCTAGGCATAGTTTACGAGAATCTAGATAAATTCAAGTCAGTTATTTATTTTTGAAACGGAGGGAGTATTTGAATTTATTCTTGATCAAGGATAAATCTTGGAGCACACGCCCAGCTTATATTCCTCCAAACGCAGGCACTGCTAGTGTCCTCTCGTTTTGCTTGGACTTTCCATGTCACAGTGTAGGCCATAAGTACTCCCACGTTTCAAAATATAAGATGTTTTAGATTTGTGAAATGAGTGTATCTAGACCTCTTTTAGTGTGTAGGTTCAGATGAAACGGAGGGAGTAGTTCGGAGGCGTGAAACGATTTCGTTGTAGAAGCGGCCCAACAAGAAGATTGTTCTTTTATCAAAAATAATAATATCTGAATGTCCTTATGTACAAGTACTCCATGTTTTTTCTAACAAAATCCTTGCTACAGAGATAGAAATATAGAGGGAGAACAACACAATGGTTCCGTGGTGCCTTGATCAAACATCAAATGAGCATCTTGTCCTCGACACATTCATCCACAAAAATAGCACACCAAGTGAAATAATGACTCTATACATATTATTTCTTGTCATGGTCAACACATTGGTACTAAGGAAGTACTGTACAGAATGGCTAGCATTTCCAAATTACACATAATAAAACATAACCCCCCCCCTCTTAATATATAGTAAGATGTTTTACCTTTTGTTAAACGAATGTATCCATACACATTTTAGTGTGTGGTTTATTCCGAACATATACACTCAAAGATGTCTAGATAATTCGCAAAAAAAGTCTAAATACATTTATTTCAGAAAAACTAAAACATCTTATATTTTAAAACGGAAGGAGTATATACCAAGTAAAAAACAACCACGGTCTTCACATGCCCCGCCATCTATTGTCCCGCGCACACAGGCGCAGAATCCCCGCTTTGAAGCCACTGATGGACGTCGACGAGGAGGCTGACTGGATACATGCTGAGGAGGAAGAAGCAGTAGCAGCAACTCAGGAAGAAGAAGATGTCAAGCATCGATCTTAAGAAATGTCAAGAGGGCAAGCCAATAGCAGGTTGATTTCCCCTTTGACTTTAGATTTTTATTTTTATTTTTTATGTCTACTTGTCTAGTGACTATTAGTGTGTAGGAGATTGCCAGAAAGTTGATTTGATTTCATTGTCGTAGGACAATGAACAAACAAATGTTCCTGAAATATTTGATCTAGCAAATATCATTGCCAATCCGAGAGTTCGGAGACCAATTCAGAAATATGGTACCCTTGAAATCAGAGATAAAATGATATGGGGGTCGGTTGTGAGGTTTTCTCGGCCATGAATATTATAAAGTCAGACCTTCGAAATAAGATAAGGAATGATTGGCTCAATGATTTGACGATTTGCTATGTTGAGAATAGGATATTTGCTAAAATTGATGACAACAAGATTATGTTACGCTTTCAATCCTACAAGGACCGTCGCGGTCATCTTCCTCGACAATTTTGTCTTCTCAACATGGATTCAACTTAATGGTATGATAATATCTTATCAAAATGTAGCACTATTTTGTATCTAGTTCCTGTTCTTTATAGTTAGTTTATAGTTGTACTTGATGAAATATGAAAATTGATTCTATTTGGACCATTTTTTGTTGATTACACTTGATTTTTTGTCTAAAATTTTTAGAGCTTATTTGTTCGACTCGGCTCATTTCAATTCCTGGATGCGCCACTGAATAGGAGCAACCCATTAAGTGATTTCTCTCAACATGTAAGCCGTCCACATCAGCAGGTGTGTTGTATATTTTATTTTATTTTCTATCGATCAAATAAAACATATGGAAAAGATAACAAAATGACGCTTTTTTGTCTAATCGGTTATCATTAATAGGTGCCACACACCATACATTCACCTGACGTACGTATATTTCTCTCTTAATCAGATGCATGCATAAGTCGGGTTTTTTCATAGATTCTTCACGGCTGTTGTATAAAATGTTTCAATGACATTATGTTCTACAGGGTTTTTCTTCGTCTCCTAAGTTAAACCTGTAGGGGTTCATGCACAAAAACAATATTTTTTTCCTACCCCAAGAATCCTAATACCAGGACCTATCTATTAGTAATGCCGTAAAGGGAGGGACTTTTCGTGAACTTACCCTTAAAGACCAAAAAACGTTGTCAACGCTCGGAAGAGCGTGGTTGATGTAGACGAACCGAAGCCAACCTTGAGGTCGTGTTGTAGTCCCGACAGCTCCTACGGCTCCAACGACTTCTAGTGCCCCAAGTGTTGCACCTCACAGGAAGTTACACATGTCCAGTGCCTGACGATGACTCCCGCTCCTCCGATCCAGCAACAGTTGCGGAAGTAGAGCTTCTAGATCTAAATCCCGCAGCGCGACGGTTCTCCACGGTGATGAAGACTCCTGCTCGCGCGAACCGGACTTGGGACCACGGTCACGGAAGAGAGAGAGAGAGAGAGAGAGAGAGAGAATCAACTGGAGGTATCCCCAAAAGAGAGGAAACCTTTTATTGATCATTGTATATTTAATTTGTCAAAATACCTCTCTTTATATAGGAGAAAAACCCCCCACATATGCAATTGCCTTAGACATGTGAGACTAAACAAAGGAGAGGGGAGAGGGGGAGGGCTGGCCACCGCCGGCTAGGGTCCAAGTGGGCCCCACGCGGGGTGCCTTGGCCCAGCCGACCACTCCTTCATCCCGTTGGTCTTTCCCTCATGGGCTCTTTTCCCTCCGGATTTTGGCCCAATTATGTATTTGACCCTTTTTAATTCTTTTTCTTTTATTAAATAAATATAAATGAATGATTAAATCAATATTCAACATTCACTTACATATTACTCAATCCCGGTTGATGTGGAACTCATTCCATCTCATTCCAGACATCCTCTGGTCTTACCGAAACACTTCTGGTTTTCTCTCCTCTTTTTTTGGTAATTCTGCCAATACCAAAACACTCTCTAAGCATCAGCAAGCCCTTAAGTGTGATACCCCACGGTTCAGGAACACTCTAGACATGGTCGGGACCCTCCTGTACCAATGATCATCAGAGGGACCTGGATGGCCATGTTGATCCATGTGCATTCCACAAAATCTTTGGTCGTTGAACCATGAACATCGTGTCGTATTCCTTTTGTCTCTCGATACTTGCATTGTCCAGGATCTAATCAATGGCATCACTATGTCGTGTTCAATCTTGTTATCAACAAATGTCATTTGACTCGTTCCGATAAGTGATATCCCTGTGATCAAATCACAAGATGCGCAACTATTGGATACAACTTCTCCGAGTGGGCCCTCGAGTATCTTTTCCGTCACGCGGATGGGCAAATCCCGCTCTTGACGCATATTGCCTCAACTGTTCCTCCGAATACCTGAACACACCTTGATGATCACCGAGTCACCAGATGATGTTTGATGCTATCTAAGTATCATCAGGTAACAGTTATTGATATGGTCTCACGGTCTAAAAAATAAGACACTAGGTCTATTCTAATCATCGTAACTTGAACTTCGTGACATGATTGGGTCATGATGCTTAGGTTGGGTATAGCTCATTGATACGTTGCAAACATATCTATAATTTTTTATGTTCCATGCTTGTTTTATATCTACTTTCTTATGTTTTGTCCACACTTTGGAGTATTTTTAAACATTTTCTGGAACTAACCTATTAACAAGATGCCATAGTTCCAGTTGCCTGTTTTCTGTTGTTTTTGGTTTCAGAAAAGCTAGTAAGGAAATATTCTCGAAATTGGACCGGACAAAAGCCCAAGTCAATATTTCACCAGAAGGACCACGGAGTCCGGAGGGAAGACGAAGAAGGGAGCTAGGCCGGCCACACCTGGTGGTGGCGCGGCCAGCCCTAGCCACGCCACCAGGTGGTGTGGGTACCCTTGCACTGTACCAACCTTGCCCCTTCACTATATATTTCCCCCGGGACGAAAACCCTAAGTACCGGATCAAAATTCCACGAAAGAGTCTGTAGCCACCGCCATCTCCATCTCTAGATCGGGAGGGATCTGAATCTCTTCCTGGCACACTGTCGGAGGGGAGAGATCACCCTAGAGGCCTTCTTCATCACCATGACTACCTCCGGTGTGATGCGTGAGTAGTTCATCCTTGGACTACGGATCCATGTAGTAGCTAGATGGTTGGTTCTTCTCCTTTGTGCTACTATGTCTAGATCTTGTGAGCTCCGTTCATGATCAAGATCATCTATTTTTAATCATACATATTATATTTGCGGGGATCCGATGGATATTGAGATCCTATTTCAGATTGATTATTGATTCTATCATGTCTTTGTTATTTGTGATCTTGCATGCTTTCCGTTGTTAGTAGCTATCTTGGCCGAGTGATACGTCCATTTTCCATCACTATTCTATATCATAATTTACTGTTATTCATTGATATATTTCATATTAAGAGATGATACTTATGTTATTTCATCTATTTTTGCATGGTTGATCACTTTTGGAGCATGGGCCGCTGCAGTCAGGATTCTGATTGAAAAGGTGCTGTTTGGAGGCGAAATTCGCGAACATCAGAAAATCCGGGAAAATATATGGAAAATCCTATTTTTCCAGAAGACGAAGGAAGCCAGAAGGGGAGGCTGAGATGGGCCATAGGGGGCCCACACCACCCCTTGTGATGTGGTCACTAGAATGTTATATCACGGGAACGAGAAAAGAGTGCATGTCAGCAACGAGATCAAACTAGGTATGGAGATACCGATGATCGAATCTCGGACATGTAATATATCGCGAGACAAAGGGATTTAGTTACTAGCGTTAAAGGTTCTCACGATCACAAAAGTCATCGTTGAATGTGTAGGAGTCAGTATGGATCTCCAGGTCCCGCTTCTGATTATTGATCTGAGAGGGGTCTCGATCATGTCTGCATTATTCGCGAACCTTAGGGTGACACACTTAAGGGATACCGACACCATTTGGAGCAAATATGTTTCAGATAAAGATTTGAGAAAGCACTAGAATTATTTCAATAGACACCGAAACTGTTTCGGGGTGAAATTGCTGAAATTGGTTCTGCATGTAATATTGAAATGCTGTAGGGGGTTTTATGTGAATGTTTGTTAATTAAAGTAATTGACAAAATTCTGAATAAAA
The DNA here is from genome assembly GCA_910589775.1 of Avena eriantha. Taxonomy (NCBI): domain Eukaryota; kingdom Viridiplantae; phylum Streptophyta; class Magnoliopsida; order Poales; family Poaceae; genus Avena; species Avena eriantha. The sequence goes on from OU342746.1 coordinate 317,563,102, forward strand.
TTAATACTCCCTCCGGTCCGGTTTATTAGGCACGCACGTAGTTTAAGCATCAATTTTGACCAATAAAATATACAATATATGTCCTAAAAAATATATCATTGAAAAGTACTTTTGAAGATCAATTCAATGGTATAAGTTTTGTGACATATTATGTAAAATTTGTTGGCCAAAAATAATGGTCAAATTTGTTCTTAAACTATGTGCGTGCCTAATAAACCGGACCGGAGAGAGTAAAAGAGTTTTATTAAATAAGAGAGCATTAATTTTGGAGAAATTTAATGCATTTAAAGTGGAGACTTTAAAAGAGGATGTGAAGGGGCATTTTAATGTGGAGGGGGTTACCACCATATGAATGGGGGAGGTGAAGGGACACCATCCCCTCCTCCTATAAAAGGCCCCCCTCTCACACCTTCACACTCACACCTCCTCGTGAAGGATCTCTCTCCCCCTCTAGTATTATTCCCCATAGTCTCGGATTAGCGAGATACATGTCCCCGGTGGCTTTATCTGGAAATGAGGTGCTGCTTCCGCTGCTTTGCTGGAGCGAGGGACGGAGGTTGTCGGGGTACCGGACGTGCGTGCGGTCACGGATGCACCGCTGCTTTGTGGTGCTAGACTTGCTGGAGCTGGATCTGAAGGACGTGATGGAGCCGGACCTGCTGGACTTCATCATGATCTTGAGATCGGCAAGTGTACGACTACATCATCCACGAGTTCCAACTCGTTAACAAAGCTTTGTTGTCTTCGAGGGTAACCTCTTTATGGATGTATATCCACCCGTTGTCTGTATCTAGTAGATAGATCTTGGCGTATAGTTCCCACTGTATGAAATTTTTGTTTTCTATGCTGCGAACCCTTCAGTGGTATCAGAGCCTGATCTATGCGTAGGTGATTTGCACGAGTAGTACACATATGTTTATATGTGGGCGATGATGATCATTTTATTGCTTCTTTCATGTATTTTGGATATTGGTGGCATAGTGGGATGAAGCGGCCCGGACCAACCTTACATGTCATCGTACATGAGACCGGTTCCATGACTGACATGTAACTAGTTTTGCATAAGTGGCTGGCGGGTGTCTGTCTATCCTACTATAGTCAATATCTGATTTACAACGAGTTGCTAATAACTTGTTATCCTCGTTGTGGTTCCATGTTCGTAGGTAAGACCGGTTCTATCTCCGAAAGCCCTAAGCCACGTAAAATTTGCAATTGATAAATTAGAGGCGTCTAGTTTAGATCGTTGCTGGGCTAGTGTCATGATATGGTAATGTTGTAAGTAGATGTATAATAGATACTTTTACAACACACTTAATGTGTAAGTTCCATAGACCTTGGCCTTACACACAAAGGAATGATAAAGATCATACCACGATGCATATGATAGTGATCAAATGCAAGAACCATATCATTTCACTTTACACATATGATGTTCGCATCTTATATTGCTTGTTTGGCGTTTTAGTAGCATTATAAGATGATCCCTCATTTAAATATCAAGATAAAAATGTGTTCTTCCTTAAGTATGCACCGTTGTATGGATCATGTTTCGAGACATCACGTGATGATTGGGTGTAGTCGACTCTACGCTTTCATACAACGGGTGTAAGACAGTTTTACACACGCGAGTACTAAGGTTCTTACTTGGCGAGCCTAGCATGTATAGACGTGGCCTCAGAACATGGACCAAAAGGTTAAGCATGAGTCATATAGTTGATATGATGCCCATATTGATGCTCGCCTTTGAAGCTACACCGACTCACGTGATGATCGGACTTGGTGTAGTGGATTTGGTTCATGTAATCACCAAAAAGGCACGAGGGATGTCGTTTTTGAGTGGGAGTTCATTTCTAATTTGGATTAGTCGAACTCAATTTGTCATAAACTAAATCGAAGTGAATTTGCATAATTTGTTGTAGTCATTAGCGTCTGTTCACTACCTTATGTTTAGTTTTAATTGAGATAATAGAACTATAGAATTCTGGATATTTACTTTACGAACTGGTATCGTATTGTTTTGAATGTCAATTTAAAAGTTTAGAAGTCCTATTGCAAACTTTCAGCAAACTCTATTTACTCCATGAAGTTTAATAAGTAGTATTAAATCAAGAGTAATAATTCCAATGTTAGTATCTAAAGTATCATGTTTGCCTCCATGATTTTTGATATTCAAAATTTGTTTTAATATCAAGATTATCTAGGAGCTGAAAATTGTTTCAGAAACCATCACGTGTGGAAGATATTGTGATATCTGAAACAATGTTTTTGGTTGCATTATGATAGAGTATAATTTAGCAAAATACATGTTCTCATATTATGAGAATTTGTAAAGGATGGAGATGCCAGGCATCTTGATCTCCCAAAAAGGTTTTTGGGAACTAACATTATACTCGTGATTCTTCTTTATAGGCTATAGTAGCTTGATCATGAAAGTTGTCATGATAAGGATGAATATAAGATGTAGGTAAAATGTTTACTACACAAATAGATTACTAAAGAATGGATTTTTGAAAGAACACCAAACATTTGATGATGGTGATCCACTTCAAAGTGCAAGTCCAAAGGTATTAGTATTTTACTATACACACTTTGTACTGTGTGTCATGTGAATTACACCACTATTGATGTCGATAGATTCTTTTAAAAGGAAAAGGAATTGCGGAAAGAGAATCTATAAAATATTTGGCAGAAAAGAAAAGGTTGGATATGTCCAACTTAGGTATATAGAAGATATACATGTTATGGATGTATTCTTTGCTTGTTAAACAATGTGGTTCTGAGGTATTGGATACTGAATTGGTTGGTATGAAGTGTCATACAGGACAACGCAATTCATGAACTGCAATGGCCTAAGTAACTAGCAAGAGAATAAGTGATGATGTTCATCGAAAACAAATAAAGTGTTATTGTGTTTTTTGTTGTTGTCAAACCTAGCCTTCAAGATTTGTTTTAATAATTGTTATTTTGTTCCGGTATTACGAGAACAATGGTTGTTCAAATAATTACCGTATTCCATAAAGGATGGATGAACTTTTACAAGTCTAGTGGGAGAAATCACATCCATAAACACTATTGCTAAAATGTCGCAAGACAAATGATTGAAAGATCACTTATGAAGTGACATCGTTGTTTAAATTATATTGGAAATAAAACATGAAGAAACTCCATGTTGATGGATTTTTGTAGTCTTTGATTTTGATCAATTGACGCTTGTGAGACTTTCCTCGAGATAATTGAAACTCCGTTCATAGGCTAAATAGGAACGGATGACTAACTTATTGGATATTATGCATATCGATGTATATAGTCCATTATGTGTAGCCATATGCGATGGATCCTTTTGCTTCATATGCTTTCTCTAGAAATTTAAGTGAATATATCTATCTATTTACTTAATAAGGAAGAAGTATGAAACATTTGAAAATTGTTCAAAGACTTTCAAGATGAAGTGAAAAATCATTGTAACAAGAAAATAAAAGAGTTTATGATTTGATCATAAAGGAAGATATTTGAGTTATAGGTGTAGCAAAACACCTAAGATTTCAGGAATTATTCCATGAATTTGCATTTCCCGATAAACCACAGGAGTATGGTATGTTCGAGTGATCAAAATAAACCTTGTTTGACATGGTAAGATCAAAGGTGTCATTTATAAAACTGCCATTATGTTTTCAGGATTAAAGCTTTACAGACTACCGCGTTTACACTAAAAAGAGTACCATCGTGATCCGTTGAAATGACACCATATAAGTTATGGTTTGGGATAAAACCCGATTTTTCTTTTCTTAAATTTTGGTATGCTATGCATAAGTAAAATGTTTACAACCAAAGTCGGATAAGCACGTATTTGTAGGTTATCCCAAAGAATTTGTTGGGAATTTCTCCATAATACCGAGGATAAAAGAGTTTGTCGCTTGGAATGTCAAGTTTCTTGAGAAGGAACTTTTCGCGAAAAGTTAAGTGGGAGGACAATAGAACTTTGATAAGGTTGTTGAACCTTAGCTATATGTGCTAAGTAGCGCAGCGCCGGAAAGTGTCCCGGTGGCAGCCACAATGCTCATGGCTCCCGTAATTACAAAGGTTGTGATCTCGGAGATTAGAGTTCCTATTGAACTGTGTGGGTCGGTAAGAATCAAATAGTGTGATTTGATAAGCAAGTCGTTATTGTTTTGACAATTATGAACCGACTACATTCAAAGAAGTGATGATGGGCCCTGACTCCATAAAATGACTAGAAGTCATAGAATCCGTGATAGTATCCATACACGAGAAATCAAGTTTCTGAACTTGGAAGACCCTCCGAAAAGGCGTGAAGTCTATCGGTCATGTTTGGATATATAAAGAAATAGACATGGATGTTTAACATCTATGAAATAGTCGACATGTCGAAAAGAAGTTTACGACAATGTTCAAGGAGTTGACTCTGACAAGATTTGATCTTTCATAGCGATATTTAGTCTTGACGGATTAATGTAGCAACCACTACATATAATTTTATGTATGGTAGTTGAACAAACAAAACAATGTTCTTCTAATAGAATGGTTACCTAGGACGTGTACAAGACACGATCCGAAGGGTTTTGTTAATTCAAAGGGTGCTAAAAAGGGCATGCAAACTTCAATAGTTGAAGTGAGCATAGGGGAGTTGGAATCTTCACCATGATGAAAATGTTAAAAGAGTTTAAATTCATCAGAGATGATGAAGATGCTTGCATTTGCAAGAAATTAAGTGGGAGCACTGAGACAAATTTCCAATACATTATGAAGGGTACATATTGTTGACTAGAAATGATGTATCTTTATTGACACAAGTTAAGAATTTCATTAAAATAGGATTTCGATGAAAGGCTTGGGAAAAACCGGAATATTTGGCATCAATATCTATATGGATAGATTGAGGCGCTAATATGGTTATGCCAGACATACATATATGAGATATTGAAAGGGTTCAATATGGAAACAACAAGAAAGGTTCTTGCTGCATGGAAAGGATTGTATCAAGATTCAAGTGTTTCAACACTTGGTAAGTAAACTCACATGAAGATTTTGATCGATTATACCGTGATATGTATATATCTAGATATGTCCTATGCTCTAAATGTTATGAGCACATACCAGAATGATTCATAAGATGATCATTGGACGATAGTAAAGATATTAGTATGAGCTTTGGAAGAACTAAGAATATATCATGTATAAGTGACAAATAGTTAAAGGTAGTTCATTGTAAAGTGTTACATTGATACTAGTTTTGTCACAAGATACAAATTAAATTTATCTCAATTTAGACTATGGGTGGCACAATGTAATGGAAAGGATGTTCCATGATGGATTTGGATAAGTTCCAAAGTTGAAACATTGTGATGGATACTACAACAAAAGGCTAAGTATATGACTGCTATAGTAGCAGCAAAGGAGGGCATTTGTGTTAAGAAGTTTGCTATAAAACTAGGTGTGGTTCAAAGTGGGCTAATACTATGAAGATATATTGTATGACAATAATATCAATATATTTTAACCAGAACGAACTAAAGGTCTCACCAAAGGACCAAGTTTATACAATGCCATCTCATTTGAGAATGAGTGATGCGTAGAGACGCAAAGACATGCAAATACACACGGACCTGAAACTGCCAGATCCGTAGATTATGTTAACCACTAGCAAACGCGTATATTCAACACCTAGGTGTTGTATATACAAGTTTACAAACAAGATTATTGACTCTAGTGCAAGTGGGAGACTGAAGGGAATATGCCCGAGAGGCAATAATAAAGTGGTTATTATCTTATTCCATGTTTATGATAAATGTTTATTTTACATGCTACAATTGTATTAATTGGAAACATTAATACATGTGTGTTTAATAAACAAAATACAAAGTTCCTAGTAATGCCTCTCATATAAACTAGCTCATTGATTTACAAGATGATCAAGGTTTCCTGATCATGGACATTGGATGTTGTTGATAACGAGGTCACAACATTGGTGGAATGATGTGATGAACATTCATCCGAAGTATAGCATTACGATCAGAGTCATTATGTTTATATTGCTATAACACTATACGAAGTAATCTTAGTCCTTAGACCATGAGATCATGTTAATTGGTAACTCCGGAAGAGTATCTTGATAACATCAAACGTCACACCGTAACAGGGTGACTATAAAGGTGGGTTCAGTGCTACAAAGGTGTTATGTTGAGGCTCATGGATCAAGAGTGTGATTTGTCCATCCCGATGATAGATAGATATACTCTGGGCCCTCTCGGTGATATCACATTAAGATAGCTTGCAAGCAAGTGATGTGGTCACTAGAATGTTATATCACGGGAACGAGAAAAGAGTGCATGTCGGCAACGAGATCAAACTAGGTATGGAGATACTGATGATCGAATCTCGGACATGTAATATATCGCGAGACAAAGGGATTTAGTTACTAGCGTTAAAGGTTCTCACGATCACAAAAGTCATCGTTGAATGTGTAGGAGTCAGTATGGATATCCAGGTCCCGCTTCTGATTATTGATCTGAGAGGGGTCTCGATCATGTCTGCATTATTCGCGAACCATAGGGTGACACACTTAAGGGATACCGACACCATTTGGAGCAAATATGTTTCAGATAAAGATTTAAGAAAGCGCTAGAATTATTTCAATAGACACTGAAACTGTTTCGGGGTGAAATTGCTGAAATTGGTTCTGCATGTAATATTGAAATGCTGCAGGGGGTTTTATGTGAATGTTTGTTAATTAAAGTAATTAACAAAATTCTTAATAAAATTAATAAAAGAGTTTTAATAAATGAGAGAGCATTAAATTTGGAGAAATTTAATGCATTTAAAGTGGAGACTTTAAAAGAGAATGTGAATGGGCATTTTAATGTGGAGGGGGTTACCACCACATGAATGGGGGAGGTGAAGGGACACCATCCCCTCCTCCTATAAAAGGCCCCCCTCTCACACCTTCACACTCACACCTCCTCGTGAAGGATCTCTCTATCCCTCTAGTATTATTCCCCCATGGTCTCGGATTAGCGAGATACATGTTCTCGATGGCTTTATCTGGAAAGGAGTTGCTGCTTCCGCTGCTTTGCTGGAGCGAGGGATGGAGGTTGTCGGGGTACCAGACGTGTGTGCGGTCACGGATGCACCGCTGCTTTGCGGTGCTGGACTTGGTGGTGCTGGACTTGCTGGAGCTAGATCTGAAGGACGTGCTGGAGCCGCACCTGCTAGACTTCATCACGATCTTGAGATTGGCAAATGTACGACTACATCATCCACGAGTTCCAACTCGTTAACAAAGCTTTGTTGTCTTCGAGGGTAAGTTCTCTATGGATGTATATCCACCTGTTGCTTGTATCTAGTAGATAGATCTTGGCGTATAGTTCCCATCGTAGGAAAATTTTGTTTTCTATGCTGCGAACCCTTCATCACCTCCATACCGGTGTAACAATATGGTTGAATCTTGCATAATTCTTAGGGGAAACTTTCTCGGTGTTGATTACTCCTTGTAGTTAATGCTACTGAGTGAACCGTTGAATTATTGTTTATGTTCAGGTTGTTATATATCATTATTCCATCTCTGATCATGATCCATATGGTGTCTTGTGAGTAGTTCATTTTGTTCTTGAGGACATGGGAGAAGTCATGTTGTTAGTAGTGGAATTGTGTTGAGAAAGATTCAAGAGTTTGATATTTAAGTTGTGGTGTACTTCTTCTAGTGGTGTCATGTGAACGTCGAATACATGACACTTCACCTATATGGGCCTAGGGGAATGCATTGTGTATTTGGCTACTAATCGTAGGGGTTGCCGGAGTGACAGAAACCTGAACCCTGTTAGGAAACCATTGCACAAGGTTAGGGTCTTAGAGTTTAAAGTTGTGGTTAGGTTTCTACCTTAATTACTTTCTCTTACTCGCGGATGCTTGCAAGGGGTATAATCACAAGTATGTATTAGTCCTAGGAATGTCGGTACATTAGCACAGGTTCACCCACACAACACTTAGTAAACTAAAGAAGATTAATCAACTATATGAAGCAAAAGCACTTGATGATATTCCCGTGTGTCCTCAAGAACGTTTGGTCATCCTAAGTAATACAACCAGCTTGTCCTTTGCTAAATAAAGGATTGGGCCACTTGCTGCATTTATTCTTATTGTTTTTTATTTACTCGTACTTTATTTACTTGCATTATCAAAAAAACCTAAAAATCTGTTTGCTACGTATTTATAGAGAATTCCTGCTCCAAGGCACTAGCCAGCACCTTCTGCTCCTCGTTGGGTTCGCCACTCTTACTTATCGAAAATACTGTGATACACCCCCTATACTTGTGGGTCATCAAGACTATTTTCTAGCGCCGTTGCCAGGGAGTGAAGCGCTATTGGAGAGTGGAACTGGTAAAGGAAACTTCTACTATGAGTATTGTTTACTTCTGTTAGTTGCTTTATTTTCATAATGGATAATTTGCTGAGTTTCTTATTTCGTAATGCTACTACCACTTCTAAGGTAGTAGATGAACCATCACCTGCTGAGAATGATACTTTTAAAATACCTACAAGAATTATTAATCGTGTTATGGATAACTATTATGTTGGAGATGGAATTGTCCATCCCGGTGATCATTTGCTCTTTATACACGAATTATGCGGGTTGTTCAAGTGAGCAGGTATTACTACATATCAAGTCAATAAGAAGTTATTCTCATTATCATTGAAAGGAAGAGCTGAGGAATGGTATAAGCTGCTGAAGAATGGTCAAGCTCTTGAATGGGAGGAGATAGGGCCTCTCTTTTATTCAAACTTTTATCCTCCTAGTGAGATTCATAAAGATCGGAATCAAATATACATATTTTGGCCTCTTGATGGAGAGAGTACAGTTCAAGCTTGGGGGAGATTGAAGTTACTAATGCTCAAATGTCCCATTCATGAGCTCCCCAGCAATATTATTACCAATAACTTTTATGCAAGGATTTCTCTTCATGATAAGGATTTATTGGATGCCTCTTGTGCTAGATCATTCACTCGCATGGAAGAAGAAGCTAATTGGGATCTTCTAGACTGTATTCAAGACAATGCTGAAGCATGGGAGAATGACAAAGGAAGAAGGTCAGGTATAAATTATGATTATGAATGCATTGAATCTTTTATGGGAACTGATGACTTTCAAAATATTAAAAATGCTTATGGTTTAGACTCTCAAGCTATTGCAACTTATTTTAAGGCCTTTGCTTCCTATATTGAAGTTCCTAAAAAGAAGTGGAATAAGTATCATGAACCATATAAAGATGTTGCTAAGTGTGTTCCCGCAAGAAATACTGAAGTTATACTGCTAATCATGTTTTACCTGAACCTTACATTGAGAAAATGCCTTTCCTAGTTAAGATAAAGGAACATTCTGCTAGTATGGTTAATGAAAGTACAAATAAAGCTATTGAACCTGATGAACAAGTAGCTGTTGAACCTATGATAGCAAATGTGAAAGACTTCGTAACTAAATATGAAGAAGATGGACACACTATCCTTTGTAAGGATACCTCTAATATTGTTTCACAAAGTAGTGTTATGGGAGCTATTGTCCCTGTGTTTTCTATTAGGATAAGTGATCATTGCTACAACGGTTCTTGTGATAGTTATATTATTAAGTTTATGCATGATACTAAAAGTTATTATGAAAGAGGGAAGACTGTTCTTATGCATCTCAATAATATCAAGTTTCCTTGTTTTATGCTGAAAGTTTTTATGTTGCACTTCTTTTGCCTTCCTATGCTAGTAGCCTCTGGTTTCAGCAACTTGTTTGTTTACAAAATTCCCTTGCATAGGAAGTGGGTTAGACTTAAACATGTGTATTTTTGCTTCTTAATGCTCTCTTTCACTTAAATTTATATTCTTATGTGAGCATCATCGAAATTATCATCCCATCTTAATGGCTATAAAGAAAGAGCTTTTTGGGAGACAACCCAATTTATTTTTGCTCTCAGTTTGTTTTTGTTTCTTCGAGTCTTGGAAGTTATTACCTCGGTAATAACCTCTCCTTATCCTTTTTGTTTGGTTTTTGTGTCAAGATCAACCTCTAATGAGAGAGAAGTAAGATTTGGGGAAGTTGTTGTCCCAAAACAGATTTTTGTGCTTCACCGTAAAAATTTGTGAGAGATCTCTATATATCGGATTGAGCTGTAATGTTTTGTGCTTCTGACCCAGGTTGTTATTTAAATTTCGTTAGTTTTGCACTTTTTGATTTGAGCAACATATTTTTTTTTGAAAAAATTGATCTTCACCTGTTGTTCTGTTTTGACAGATTTTGCCACTCTTGCATTTGCTTCTTAAATCGATTTCCTTTTTGGATTATTTTTGGGTTTTCAGAAGGAGTTGCTACAGTAGCTTATGTTTTGATGGATTTCAGTTGAATTTGGAGTTAAAAAGGTTTATTACCTCACTTACACTAATGTTGCTAATGAGAAATGTGTGAAGTTTGTTTGAAAGAAATTTCTAGGTTATTGGAGAAAATGGTGTAATAAGAAAGTGAAAGGTTTCATGACTCAAGGAATATGAGTACGAAGATGAAGATATTGATGTTATTCAAGCGGTGACTCCAGAAGAATCTACTAAAGACCAAATTCAGAGACCTGCAGAGTCCGTTTTCGAATAGGTAACAGTTCTAGTAAGAAAAGTTCCGCGGAAATTCTATCCAGCTATATTTTTGTAGTTTTTATCCAACAAGGAAAGCTACGAAGCGAAAGAGGGACAAAGGAGGATCCAGGGTGGCTCACACCACCCCCTGGCGCGGGCCCCCTGGCCTCCATCACCACCACCACCATCATCTCCACCAGCACCATCATCATCACCTCCATACCGGTGTAACAATTGGGTTGAATCTTGCATAGTTCTTAGGGGAAACTTTCCTGGTGTTGATTACTCCTTGTAGTGGATGCTATTGAGTGAACCATTGAATTATTGTTTATGTTCAGATTGTTATACATCATTATTCCATCTCTAATCATGATCCATATGATGTCTTGTGAGTAGTTCGTTTTGTTCTTGAGGACATGGGAGAAGTCATGGTGTTAGTAGTGGAATTGTGTTGAGAAAGATTCAATAGTTTGATATTTAAGTTGTGGTGTACTTCTTCTAGTGGTGTCATGTGAACGTAGACTACATGACACTTCACCTATATGGGCCTAGGGGAATGCATTGTGTATTTGGCTACTAATTGTAGGGGTTGCCGGAGTGACAGAAACTTGGACCCCCGTTAGGAAACCATTGCATAAGGGACGTGAGGGTCTTAGAGTTTAAAGCCGTGGTTAGGTTTCTACCTTAATTACTTTCTTGTACTTGCGTATGCTTGCACGGGGTATAATCACAAGTATGTATTAGTCCTCGGAAGGTCGGTACATTAGCACAGGTTCACCCACACAACACTTAGCAAACTAAAGAAGATTAATCAACTATATGAAGCGAAAGCACTTGATGATATTCTCGTGTGTCCTCAAGAACGTTTGGTCATCCTAAGTAATACAACCGGCTTGTCCTTTGCTGAATAAAGGATTGGGCCACTTGCTGAATTTATTCTTATTGTCTTTTATTTACTCGTATTTTGTTTACTTGCATTAGCAAAACCCCCTAAAAATCTGTTTGCTAAGTATTTACAGAGAATTCCTGCTCCAAGCCACTAGCCAGCACCTTCTGCTCCTCATTGGGTTCGACACTCTTACTTATCGAAAATACTGCCATACACCCCCTATACTTGTGGGCCATCACCGAGTAGATGCTAGCAACTCCAAGAGGGAGTATTTATGCTCGACAGTGGGTTCATGCCTCTAGTAATCTGGGGAAGTGACAGAAATCTCTAAGGTACTAGATGTGTTGTTGCTACTAGGGATAAAACAACAATCCTTTGTTCATAGAACAATCGTATTGTGTACTTTACACACTTTGCTTAATGCAATTATCTGTTGCTTGCAACTTAATACTGGAGGGGGTTCGGATGATAACCTGAAGGTGGATTATTAGTCATAGATGCAGTTGGATTTTGGTATATGTATAATGTTGTAATGCCTAATCAAATCTCATAGGAGTCAAGATGATTAGTATATGCATGTATGCTTTCTCGGTGTCTGCCAATTGCCCTGCTGTAATTTATTCACCCAACATGTCTTCTATCTTAAGGAGAGTCACCTCTAGTGAACTATGGACAGCGGTCCATTCTTTTACCATGAATCTACAATCTACTATTTACTGTTTTCTGTTTACTTTCTGCAAGCAATTACTATCTTCCACACAATACGTTTAATCCTTTGTTTTCAACGAAACCGGTGAGATTGACAACCTCACTATAAGTTGGGGGCAAAGTTCTGTGGTTGTGTTGTGCAGGATTTCAAGTTGGAAACAACACCTTGGAGGTGTTTCCTTGCTCCTACTGGTTCGATAACCTTGGTTTCATAACTGAGGGAAAACTTGCTTCTGTGCTCATCATACCTTCCTCTTGGGGTTCCCCAACGAGCTCGAATATATTCTGAGCCATCAAGCTATTTTTCTGGCGCCGTTGCTGGGGAGTCAAGGACATCTTCACAAGGGGAGTCCCTCATAACCAATCTCTTTACTTTGTTGTTTTTATTTTGCTTAGTTTATTTTGAAGGAAATATGCCCTGAGAGGCAATAATAAAGTTGTTATTATGTATTCCTTATATATGATAGATGTTTATTTTGCATGCTATAATTGTATTGATTGGAAACATCAATACATGTGTGTTTAATAAACAAAAAGGGTTCCTAGTTATGCCTCTCTTATAGACTAGCTTGTTGATTAACAAGATGATCAAGGTGTCCTGATCATGGACATTGGATGTTGTTAATAACAAGGTCACAACATTTGTGAAATGATGTGATGAACATTCATTCGAAGTATAGCATTACGATCAAGTCATTATGTTTACATTTCTATAACATCATATGAAGTAATCTTTATCCTTAGACCATGAGATCATGTTAATTGCTAACACCAGAAGAGTATCTTTATAACATCAAACGTCACACCGTAACAGGGTGACTATAAAGATGGGTTCAGTGCTACGAAGGTGTTATGTTGAGGCTCATGGATCAAGAGTGGAATTTGTCAATCCCGATGACGGATAGATATACTCTAGGCCCTCTCGGTGATATCACATTAAGGTAGCTTGCAAGCAATTGATGTGATCACTAGAATGTTATATCACGGGAACGAGAAAAGAGTGCATGTCGGTAATAAGATCAAACTAGGTATTTGGATACTGATGATCGAATCTCGAACATGTATTATATCAAGAGACAAAGGGATTAAATTACAAGCGTTAAAGGTTCCCACGATCACAGAAGTCATCGTTGAATATGTAGGAGTCAGTATGGACCTCCAGATCCCGCTTCTGATTATTGATCTGAGGGGAGTCTCAATCATGTCTGCATTATTCATGAACCGTAGGGTGACACACTTAAGAGTTACCGGACACCATTTTGGAGCACATATGTTTCAGACAAAATAATTGCAAAGCGCTGGAATTGTTTCGATAGAAACCAGAAATTGTTTCGGGTGAAATTGCAGAAAGTGGTACTGCATGTGATATTGAAATATTGCAAGGGGTTTTATGTGAATGTTTGTTAATTAAAGTAATTAACAAAATTCTGAATAAATTTAATAAAAGATTTTTATTAAATGAGAGAGCATTAAACTTGGAGAATTTTAATGCATTTAAAGTAGGGACTTTAAAGGGGAATGTGAAGAGGCATTTTAATGTGGAGGGGTTACCACCACATGAATGGGGGAGGTGAGGAGTCACCCTTCCATGCGCCGGCCATGGAGAGGAGGGGCACCCCCCCTCCTCCTATAAAAGGCCCCCCTCTTCCTCCTTCTTCCACACACCTCCTTGTGAAGGATCTCTCTCCCCCTCTAGAATTATTACCCCATGGTCTCGGATTTGCGAGATACATGTTCCCGATGGCATTTTGTCTGGAAGGAGTTGCTGCTTCTGCTGGATCGCTAGAGCGAGGAGGTGGAGGTTGCCCGGTGGCTTGAATGTGTGTGCGAGTGCGAATGCGCTGCTGAGTTGCGGTGCTCGGACTTCCTCACGATCTTGAGATCGGCAAGTGTACGACTACATCAACCACGAGTTCCTACTCGTTAACAAAACTCGTTGTCTTCGAGGGTAAGTTCTCGATGGATGTATGTCCACACGTTGCTCTGTACCTAGTAGATATATCTTGGCGTATAGTGCTCATCGTAGGAATTTTTTTGTTTTCTATGCTGCGAACCCGATAGTTGTTTCAGAGCCTGATCTATGCGTAGGTGCTTTGCACGGGTAGTACACATATGTTTATATGTGGGCGATGATGATCATGTTATTGCATCTTCAATGTATTTTGGATATTGGTGGCATAGTGGGATGAAGCGGCCCGGACCAACCTAACATCTCATCGTACATGAGACTGGTTCCACGACTGACATGCAACTTGTTTTGCATAAGTGGCTGGCGGGTGTCTGTCTCTCCTACTATAGTCAATATCTGATTTACAACGAGTTGCTAATAATTTTGTTATCCTTGTTGTGGTTCATGGTCGTAGGTAAGAACGGTTCTATCTCCGAAAGCCCTAAGCCACGTAAAACTTGCAATTGATAAATTAGAGGCGTCTAGTTTAGATCGTTGCTGGGCTAGTGTCTTGATATGGTATTGTTGTAAGTAGATGTATGATAGATACTCTTACAACACATTCAACGTGTAAGTTCCATAGACCTTGGCCTTACACATAAAGGAATGATAGAGATCATACCACGATGCAAATGATAGAGATCAAATGCATGGACCATATCATCTCACTTTACACATTAGATGTTAGCATCTTATACTGCTAGTTTGGCGCTTTCTGTAGCATTGTAAGATGATCCCTCATTTAGATATCAAGATAAAAATGTGTTCTTCCTTGAGTATGCACCATTATGTGGATCGTGTTTCGAGACATCACGTGATGATCGGGTGTACTCGAATCTACGCTTTCATAGGAATGGGTGTAAGATAGTTTTACACACGCGAATACTAAGGTTCTTAATTGGCGAGCCTAGCATGTACAGACATGGCCTCGGAACACGGACCGAAAGGTTAAGCATGAGTCATATAGTTGATATGATGCCCATATAGATGCTCGCTTTTGAAGCTACATCAACTCACGTGATGATCGGACTTGGTGTAGTGGATTTGGTTCATGTAATCACCAAAAGGACACGAGGGATGTCGTTTTTGAGTGGGAGTTCATTAGTAATTTGGATTAGTTGAACTCACTCTATCATAAACTTAGTCTAAATAAACTTTACAAATTCTGTTGTAGATGGCACCACCTGCTTTTAATTTCAATGTGTTCATGGAGAAAGAGAAACTTGCTGCGAATGGTAGCAACTTCACCAACTAGGCAATGAATTTGAGGATTCTCCTCACTGCTGCACAAAAGCAATATGTGCTAGATACACCGCTACGCCCCCCACCAGCTCCTGATGCCCCTGACGAGGAAATAAATGTCTATGTGACTCGTCAGGAGGACCACAACTTAGTTTATTGCGGCATACTATATGGGCTAGAGCCAGAACTTCGAAAGCGTTTCAAAAATGGCAATGCCTTCGATACCATGGGAGAATTGAAAATGATTTTCGATACCCATGCTGCCGTAGAGAGTTATAATGCTACTGAAAAGTTATTTAGCTGCATGATGGAGGAGAACAGCTCCGTTAGTGAGCATGTACTCAAAATGTCTGGGTACACCGATAAGCTTGTGTCCTTGGGAATAACGATTCCCATTGACTTAGGCATACATCGTGTTCTCCAATCTCTGCCACCTAGATACAAGAGCTTCGTGATGAACTATAATATGCAGGGCATGAAGAATTCTCTTCCCAAGCTTCTGCCAATGCTTAAGACTGCAGAAGTGGAGATTAGGAAAGAACATCAAGTGTTGATGATCAATAGGACCACCGGTTTCAAGAAGGACAAGAAAGGCAAGCACAAGGGAAAGAAGGGTGTCAAATCTGTTGCCGCACCTGAAAAGAAACCCCGAGCTGGCCCTAAGTCTGACACCGAGTGTTACTATTGCAAGGGGACTGGCCATTGGAAGCGCAATTGCCCCAAGTATTTGGCGGACAAGAAGTCCGGCAAGGCAAACAAAGGTATATATGATATACATGTTATTGATGTGTACTTGACTAGTACTTGCAGTAGCACCTAGGTATTTGATACGGGATCAGTTACTAATATATGTAAATCGGTTCAGGGGCTGCGAAACAAGCGACAACTAGCAAGGGATGAGGTCATGATGCGGGTCGGCAATGGATCAAAAGTTGATGTGATCGCTGATACATTGCAAATGTATCTATAATTTTTGATGCTCCATGCTTGTTTTTAACCACTTTCTTGTGTTTTGTCCACACTTTGGAGTACTTTTCATATGATTTCTTGGACTAACCTATTAACAAGAGCCACAGTGCCAGCTGCCTGTTTTTTCCTGTTTTTGGTTCCAGGAAAGTCAGAAAATGAATATTCTCGGAATTGGACGGGACAAAAGCCAAAGTGCCTATTTTTCAGAAGACTCCAGGAGCCAGAATAGGAGACGGAGGAGGGCCAGGGGCTGGCCACCCCCCCAGGCGCGGGCTGGGCCTGGCCGCGCCAGGGCATGGTGTGGTGGCCCAGGCACCCCCTCGGTCTCCCTCATCGCCTATAAGAAGCCTTCTGACCTAAAAACTCCGGGGGGTTCAATGTTTTTCCATGAAAAGTTCCGCTACGCCGCCACCACCGAAGGGGATATTCGGGGGACAGAAAGTCTCTGTTCCGGCACCCTGCTAGGACGGGGAAGTGCCCCCGGAGCCATCTCCATCGATCTTCACCATCATCTCCATCGACCATCCATGTTTCCCCCATCTATGAGTGAGTAATCCCCCGCTGTAGGCTATGGGGATGGTAGGGATTGGATGAGATCGTTCATGTAATGGCATCAGATTGTTAGGGCATGGTGCCTAGTATCTTTTATTAGTGCTTTATGACTTTGTTGCGACTTGTTGTGCTTAATGCTTGTCACTAGGGCCCGAGTGCCATGATTTCAGATCTGAACTTATTATTGATTCATTATGATAGTATTGTTTTTGGTCTTATCTACAAGTTGTATACACACGTTGTTGTCCGGAACCTATGGCCCCAAAGTGACAGAAATCGGGATAACCGGAAGGGAAAGGCTTTGATGTGAGGATCACATGTGTTCACGGAGTGTTAATGCTTTGCTCCGGTGCTCTATTAAAAGGAGCACCTTAATTGCCAGTAGTTCCCTAGAGGCCCCACTACAAACGGGCTGGCAGGACAAAAGATGTTGTGCAAGTTCTCATTGCGAGCACGTATGACTATATATGGAACGCATGCCTAGGATTGTCTAGTACTTGGGTGCTTTATCTTATTTATCTACAATTGCCCTATGTTCTGATTGCTATGTGAATTGTCTTGTCCATGCAACGCCCGTCCATCCATCCCTATGCCTACCGCACTCGAATCCCACTATTTACTTCTTTCGTTACTACTGTCTTTGCTTTGCTACTACTGTTACTTTGCTATTCCTACTACAAAACTGTTGCTACTGATAAACTGTTGTGAGCAAGATTGTTTCCAGGTGTAGCTGAATTGACAACTCAGTTGTTAAGGCTGATAAATATTTTTTGGCTCCCTTTGTGTCGAATCAATAAATTGGGTTTCACTTCCCTCGAAAATACTGCGATACACCCCCTATACTTGTGGGTCATCAAGACTATTTTCTGGCATCGTTGCCGGGGAGCATAACTTTATTTATCAAGTCCACTTGGAATCACTATTGTTCAAGCTAAGTTTATCTTTCTCCTTGTTTGCTTGTTTCTTTATCAAAAAAAAAATTTAGTTCCTACTCTAGTTGTTATTTTCGTTGGTCTGTTATTGTCTTGCTTTATCATGCTTGATGTCAACGGTTGGTTTCTTTGAAACTGAATCTTATTGGCAAGGTGGGTTCACAGAAGATCAAAAGGATTATTATAAGGAACACCGCTTGTCACAAGAAGGGAAACACTTATGGGAACAAATTGATAGATTGTATACCATTGCTAGAAATGTGTGCTCTACTTATAATGTTACTTATTGCTGTGATGAATCTCGTTGCAGAAAGAGGTATAAACACCTCCCTTTTCAATGTGAGTATAATGATAATGATACCATATCTTCCTATGCTAAAGGAATTTATGACTTTTATGATGCGGAACAAATTGAATAATTTATTGCTTGGAAGGGTGCTTTTGAACTTGCTAGTTTGCTTGAAAATATTGATGATTCACCTTATAAGTATGAGGTGTATGGTATACTTAAATTTTGCTTTGATAATTACAAGGATGAAAATGGCTATATTCAATATTTTAATAGATGCTTTCCACAAATGGAAGAGACTAATGCCTTGCAGGATCCTATAGAAGAAGAAATTGATGAATCCGAAATCTCATTAGATGAAAAAGAGGAGGAGCGTGATGAACAAAAGGAGGAAGAATGGATTAGCTACCCATGCCTACCTTCTAATGAGAGTAACTCTTTATCCCTTGCATTATTTGATTGTCCCCCTTGTTAACTAAAGGAGAATGAATGTTATGTTCCTGAGGTTTCTCTTGAAAATGTTTATAATAAATCTCTAGTGCTTGTAGATCATGAAGAGCATGCTTTATGTGATAGTTATATTGTTGAGTTTCTTCATGAGGCTACTGAAAATTACTATGAGAGAGGAAAATATGGTTGTGGAAGTTTTCATGGTATTGAAACACCTCTCTATGTGCTGAAAGTTTTGAAGTTACTCTTGTTTTATCTTCCTATGCCTGTCACTTTGTTATTTGCTTACACGATTCCTATGCATAGGAAGTGGGTTAGACTTTTTGAATTTTCTCCTTGATGCTATCTTTTACTTCAACTCATATTTCTTATGAGAGCATCCTCTCAAACTTTTATGCCTGAAGATGATAATACGTCTATTATTCTTGGGAGACCTTTTCTTAAATACTGCAGGAGCTGCTATTAATTATAATCAAGGGAAGGTGACCTTCAATGTTAATGACAAGGAACACAGTCTATTTCCTCAAGAAGATTGAAAGGACTTATGGTTTGAATTCAATTGAACATGTTGAGGGCATTCAAGTTGGAGAAATATATTGTCCCATACCAAGAGAAAAATTTGAAACTATTATGATTGGGACTATTGCTATCAAGGTTGAGGTAACATAATCATTAGTGGAATACAAAGTTTTGTCTCATATGAAATTGTTTTGGTAGCAAGACCTGATAAACCTTGTTAACAAAAGGATTTCATTGAACAAAACAATGTTTTCACTATGATTATTTCTGTTTACTTCTATTCTATCCATTCTAGTTTTTGCTTATGCCTAACTTAAAGGCATTAAAGAAAAGTATTTATTGGGAGATAACCTACAAGTTTTAGATGAGTCTTGTAAGTTATTACCTCAGTAATAACCGATCTTTATCCTTTTTATTTGCTTTTTGTGCCAAGAGTAACCTCTAATGAGAGAGAAGTAATGACTGGGAAAGTTGCTGTCCCGAAACAGATTTATGTGCTTCACCATAAAAATTCGTGTAAAATCGCTGTACGTCCTTTTGAGGCGTGAATTTTTTTCCTTCTGCCCCAGGTTGTTATCTAATTTTCTTTAGTTCAACACTTTTTGATTTGAGCAACATAAGGTCTTTGAAAAAATTCGTCTTTACCTGCTGGTCTGTTTTGACAGATTTCTGCCATTTTCTACATTTGCTTCTTGTTGGTTCCTTTTTGAGTTCTTTTGGGGAATTGAGCTTTTTGAGGGAAGTGCTACAGTAGCTAGTGTTCTAATGGGAGTTTATTTGGTGTTATAATTGAACCTTAAGACTTATTTATCTTGAGTGCACTAATGTTGCTAATAAAGATTGTGTGAAGTTTTGTATGAAGGAAAAATTTCAGGTGTATGGAAGGAATGAGTAATGAGATGAAGGATGGACTAAAGCTCAAGCTTGGGGATGCCACGCGTGTCACCCCAAGAAATATCCAAGAAGTACAAGCGTCAAAGATTGGGGATGCGCAAGGCATCCCCTTCTTCATCAATAAAAATCCCAGGTTTCTTCCAAACAATTCATTTTTATTGTTTCATGCACAGTTGTGTTGTTCTTGGAGCGTCTTATTTTTCATTTTCGTTTTAGTTTTTCGTTTGCTTTGTTTTCTTAGTTTGCTTAATAAATTGGTTGGACCCCCTCTTTCATACATTGGTGTTCAAATAGTCTGGTTTGTTTTGGAAAAGAGTAGGAAAGCTCATGCTTAAGTGGTAAAGAGAGCTTGTTTTTGACTGTGGCCTATGCTTTGTCATGTCATGCTTGATATTGTTTTGGCTTTATGATTAGTATTATTTGCTGTAGCATGACTTGTTATAAACAATTGAGATTGCTTAATGTGCCCTGGATGAATCATGCGTTGTTTTAGCATATTAAAGCATAGTATAGGGGTATTCTCCTTTGATGCTTTATTTGGGTTGACTTGGCACATGCTCACACCATGTTATGACTATCTCAAGTCACCATAAGCCTTTATGACCCTTTAGTTTTCAACTTGTAGTATCACTTTATGCTTTGATCAATGATGTTTTGTCGCTCTACATGATTATGGCTATTATTGCTCTCTCGTTTGTCGCTCCCTTACTATTGCTAGCCTTCACTTTCACTGAGTATGTTTTACTCAAGTTTCCAACTCCCTAAACCAAATATTGCCAAAGTGTCCACCATACCTACCTATTAGCATCATTTGCTACTTCCGTGCATATTCAATATGCCTTGTTTTCTTCCGAATAAAATGTTTGCTTGTTTTGAGAAAGTTAGTTAGTAAAGCTCTCACGAACTTGATGGCACACTTTATTTCCTGCACTTCATAAACCCGAACCATTGTGAACTCTCCATGAAAGTTATATGCATGCTAATTATAGGCTGGGGATTAGCAGAACCGTGTTGTCACGGGGAACGCTTTCAACACTTGTAAATATATACCCAGTTGATACCTTGCTCTTTTGTTTGCGGATGTCGTCGGTGTGAAATAAAAGGGGAGCTTGTAAGTCCATGGAGTTACGTATGTGTGTTAGAGAAATGCCTGGGCCGCTGGTCTAATCCATGCTGACATGGTGGAAACCTGCAGCGTAACCATAATGATATCTATGAAGCATTCTTCTTATAAAAAAAGAGAAAGATAGCTATTGAGAAAAAGGAAAAAAAGAGATTTATGAAAAGAAGAAAGAGAGAAAAAAGCACCATTTTCCCATGGTAAATAAGAAGATTGCTGAGATACTCATTGTCTGCTTGCCTTGTCATTTTGATATGGGGATTCTTTCGTATCATCGGGCAAGGGGTACCCTGTTGGCGGTTCTCAATGATATGCACATACTTACGATGACAAGAACTTACCGGTAACTAAAGTTGAGTAGCATGAGGAGCGGCCCTCATACTCAAGGGACTGGGGATTTTCAGTTTATAGTCTGTCAAGCATATAACTCAGATTGGACCTCACTTTCACCTTAACCACATTAAAGATGCTTATGATAGGGGCAATGAGAGCTCAAAGCTAATGAGTACCATACTTTCAGCATTTGGAAGCCTTTCAAACTTTTCAAAACCTGTTCATTTCCTTGTTGAGTCTTCACACATTCTATGAGCACTTTCTTGAGAGCATAGTGGCCATTCTTAGTTATATGTGCATTGTCCCAAGACTTGTTGATTGATACAAACGGGCTGGCAGGACAAAAGATGTTGTGCAAGTTCTCATTGCGAGCACGTATGACTATCTATGGAACGCATCCTTAGGATTGCCTAGTACTTGGGTGCTTTATCTTATTTATCTGCAATTGCCCTATGTTCTGATTGCTATGTGAATTGTCTTGTCCATGCAACGCCCGTCCATCCATCCCTATGCCTACCGCACTCGAATCCCACTGTTTACTTCTTTCGTTACTACTGTCTTTGCTTTGCTACTGCTGTTACTTTGCTATTCCTACTACAAAACTGTTGCTACTGATAAACTGCTCTGAGCAAGATTGTTTCTAGGTGCAGCTGAATTGACAACTCAGTTGTTAAGGCTGATAAATATTCTTTGGCTCCCCTTGTGTCGAATCAATAAATTGGGTTTCACTTCCCTCGAAAATATTGCGATACACCCCATATACTTGTGGGTCATCAATCGCCGTTGGGACGCTACCTCTCCATATGCCATCGGGATTAGTTCTAAACCTAAATAATTGTTATTTGGTGCCTGCACTGAGCATGAACATTGTATCCGGATCGTGTTTGATGCAAAGTGGTTATTCCTTTAAATCTGAAAACAATGGCTGTTCGATTTATAAGAATGATATCTTTTATGGTCATGCACCTATGTTGAATGGTTTATTTCTGTTGAATCTCGATAGTAATATTACGCATATTCATAATGTTAATGCTAAAAAGATTAAACTTGATAATGATATATCTGCATATATGTGGCACTGCCGTCTAGGTCACATTGGCATTAAACGCATGAAGAAACTCCATTCTGATGGACTTTTGGAATCACTTGATTTTGAATCATTTGATACATGTGAGCCATGCCTTATGGGCAAGATGACTAGAACGCTGTTTTCCGGTTCAATGGAACGGGCGACAGATTTATTGGAAATCATACATACTGATGTGTGTGGACCAATGAGTGTGTCGGCGCGAGGTGGATATCGTTATTTTGTTACTTTCACGGATGATTTGAGTAGATACGGGTATATCTATTTGATGAAACACAAGTCTAAAACCTTTGAAAAGTTCAAGGAATTTCAGAATGAAGTGGAAAATCATCGTAATAGAAAGATCAAATTTCTTCGGTCTGACCATGGAGGTGACTATCTAAGTTACGAGTTTAGCACACACATGAAAGAGTATGGAATAGTTTCACAACTCACGCCTGCCGGAACACCACAACGTAATGGTGTGTTGGAACATCGTAATCGTACTTTATTGGATATGGTTCGATCTATGATGTCTCTGAATGACTTGCCACTGTCATTTTGGGGTTATGCACTGGAAACAACTGCATTCACTTTAAATAGGGCACCATCTAAATCCGTTGAAACGACACCATATGAATCATGGTTTTGAAACAAACCTAAGTTGTCATTTCTTAAAGTTTGGGGATGTGATGTTTATGTGAAGAAACTTCAGCCGGATAAACTCGAACCCAAAGCGGAAAAATGCGTCTTCATAGGATACCCTAAGGAAACGATTGGGTATACCTTCTATCACAGATCCGAGGGCAAGGTTTTTGTTGCCAAGAATGGATCCTTTCTTGAGAAGGAGTTTCTCGCGAAAGGTGTGAGTAGTCGGAAGGTAGAACTCGAAGAGGTTATTGAACCTTCTCTTCATGAAATGGTGAGTAGCGCAGCACCGGAAATTGTTTCGGAGTTGACTTCACCTAATGAAGAGAGAGCTAATGATATTGATCATGAAACTCCAAAAGAGGACACTACCGAACCTCGCAGGTCAAGTAGGACATGTGCAGCTCCTGAACTGTACGGTAATCCTGTTATGAATTTCATCGTTGATGAAATAGATGACCCTGCGACGTATGAAGAAGCGATGATGAGCCCGGATTCCAACAAATGGCTATAAGCCATGAAATTCGAGATGGAATCCATGTACGAAAACCAGGTTTGGACCTTGGTGGGCTTACCTCACGACCGAAAGGCCGTGGAGAATAAATGGATTTTCAAAAGAAAAACTGATGCGGATGGTAATGTGACCATCTATAAGGCTCGACTTGTCGCAAAGGGGTTTCGACAAATTCAAGGAGTTGACTATGATGAGACATTCTCTCCCGTAGCGATGCTTAAGTCGGTTAGGATTATGTTAGCAATTGCTGCATATTTCGATTATGAAATATGGCAGATGGATGTCAAAACGGAGTTCCTCAATGGTAATATTGAAGAAGAGTTGTATATGATACAACCTAAGGGTTTTTTCGATCCTAAGGATGCTAATAAGTTATGCAAACTTTAGCGATCCATCTATGGACGGAAGCAAGCATCCCGGAGTTGGAATCTCCGCTTTGATGAGGTGATCAAAGAGTTTGGATTTGTCCAAACTTATGGAGAGGCTTGTATTTACAAGAAAGTGAGTGGGAGCAATGTGGCATTTCTGATATTATATGTGGATGACATATTATTGATTGGAAATGATATAGATCTTTTAAACAGTGTTAAAAGTTATCTAAACAGCAAATTTTCGATGAAATACCTTGGTGAAGCATCATATATATTAGGCATTAAATCTATAGAGATAGATCAAGGCGCCTAATTGGGCTATCGCAGAGTACATACCTTGATAAGATATTAAAGAAGTTTAATATGGACGGAAGTAAGAAGGGGTTCTTACCTATGTTGCAAGGCAAGACATTGAGTAAGACTCAAAGTCCGGCTACGACGGAAGAAAGAGAGATAATGGATAAGATCCCCTATGCCTCGGTCATAGGCTCTATAATGTATGTCATGCTATGTACAAGACAGGATGTGGCACATGCTATTAGTTTGACTAGTAGGTACCAATCGGATCCAGGTTCGGAACACTGGATAGCAGTCAAGAACATTCTCAAGTATTCGAGAAGAACTAGGGATATGTTTCTTATATACGAAGGTGAAGAAGAGCTAGTCGCTAAGTGTTCAGTCGATGCTAGGTTTGACACTGATCCGGATGACTCTAAGTCTCAATCCAGATACGTATTTCTCTTGAACAGAGCAGCAATTAGTTGGAGGCGTTCCAAACAACCTGTGGTGGCTGGATCAACGACGGAGGCGGAATATGTTGCTGCTTCAGAAACAGCGCAAGAAGCAGTTTGGATGAAAGAGTTCATTACAGAACTAGGTGTGGTTCCTAGTGCATTGGACCCAATGGTGATCTATTGTGACAACAATGGAGCCATAGCCAACGCCAAGGAACCGAGGTCTCACAAGAACTCCAAGCATATTAAGCGCCGGTTTCACTCCATCCGTGAACATGTCAAGGATGGAGACATAAAGATTTGCAAAGTACACATGGACCTAAATGTAGTAGATCCGTTGACTAAAGCTCTCCCTAGGGCAAAACATGATCAACACCAGAACTCCATGGGTGTGAGATTTATCACTATGTGAACTACATTATTGTCTCTAGTGCAAGTGGGAGACTGAAGGAAATATGCCCTGAGAGGCAATAATAAAGTTGTTATTATGTATTCCTTATATATGATAGATGTTTATTTTGCATGCTATAATTGTATTGATTGGAAACATCAATACATGTGTGTTTAATAAACAAAAAGGGTTCCTAGTTATGCCTCTCTTATAGACTAGCTTGTTCATTAACAAGATGATCAAGGTTTCCTGATCATGGACATTGGATGTTGTTAATAACAAGGTCATAACATTTGTGAAATGATGTGATGAACATTCATCCGAAGTATAGCATTACGATCAAGTCATTATGTTTACATTGCTATAACATCATATGAAGTAATCTTTAACCTTAGACCATGAGATCATGTTAATTGCTAACACCGGAAGAGTATCTTGATAACATCAAACGTCACACCGTAACTAGGTGACTATAAAGATGGGTTCAGTGCTACGAAGGTGTTATGTTGAGGCTCATGGATCAGGAGTGGAATTTTTCAATCCCGATGACGGATAGATATACTTTGGGCCCTCTCGGTGATATCACATTAAGGTAGCTTGCAAGCAAGTGATGTGATCACTAGAATGTTATATCACGGGAACAAGAAAAGAGTGCATGTCGGTAACGAGATCAAACTAGGTATTTGGATACCGATGATCGAATCTCGGACATGTATTATATCAAGATACAGAGGGATTGAATTACAAGCGTTAAAGGTTCTCACGATCACATAAGTCATCATTGAATATGCAGGAGTTAGTATGGACCTCCATGTCCCGCTTCTGATTATTGATCTGAGAGGAGTCTCAATCATGTCTGCATTATCCACGAACCATAGGGTGACACACTTAAGAGTTACCGGACACCATTTTGGAGCACATATGTTTTAGACAAAAGAATTGCAAAGCGCACGAACTGTTTCGATAGAAACGGAAATTGTTTCGGGTGAAATTGCAGAAAGTGGTTCTGCATGTGATATTGAAATATTGCAAGGGGTTATATGTGAATGTTTGTTAATTAAAGTAATTAACAAAATTCTGAATAAATTTAATAAAAGAGTTTTATTAAATGAGAGAGCATTAAACTTGGAGAATTTTAATGCATTTAAAGTAGGGACTTTAAAGGGGAATGTGAAGAGGCATTTTAATGTGGAGGGGTTACCAGCTGGTAATTAAGAGATTATGAAAAGAGGAAAGAGAGAAAAAAGCACCATATTCCCATGGTAAATAAGAAGATTGTTGAGATGCTTGTTGTCTGCTTGCCTTGTCATTGTGATATGGCGATTCTTCCGTATCATCGGGCAAGCGGTACCCCGTTGGCGGTTCTCTATGATACACATGTACTTACGATGACAAGAACTTACCGGTGACTAAACTTGAGTAGCATGAGGAGCGGCCCTCGTATTCAAGGGACATGAGATTTCTAACTTATACTTCGTCAAGCATGTACACCGTAATTTGTTCACTTTAACCTTAATCACTTAAAGATGCTTATGATAGGGGAAATGAGAGCTGAAAGCTAGAAGTACCATAATTTTTGGAAGCTCTTTATGAGACTTGAATCCATGCTTCCTTCTATGAAGGCCTTTCTTCCACCATTATATTGAGTATCCAGCTTCTACCTTTATGCACCTACTTTGAGAGCGTAGTGGTCATTCTTAGTTCTCTGTGCATTGTCCCAAGACTAGTTGATTGATGCATAACTTGATATTGCTTGTTTTAAACTATTTGTATCTAGTCACTCTTATGAACTTTGAAGGTGTCCTATGCATTTATATTTGCTACTCTATGAGGGACAAGCTGAATACTATTATGCCATGTTTTCTTTATGTGAAACAAACAAACGTCAAACATTGTTATTCATGAATATTTTGTTTGTGCCTTTTCATGTTACATCATAGTTTCTTTGTCTTATTGCTAGAACTTTGTCTTTCATGTTATGATTGAAGTACTATGATCCCAGCTTTGAATGTTTTACAAATACTTTGATCAAGCCTTTGATGGTGCATGTCACCTCAAAAATTATTCTTTCTTTTTATCACTTACCTACTCGAGGACGAGCAAGAGTTAAGCTTGGGGATGTTGATACATTGCAAATGTATCTATAATTTTTGATGTTCCGTGCTTGGTTTTATCCCCTTTCTTGTGTTTTGTCCACACTTTTGAGTACTTTTCATATGATTTCTTGGACTAACCTATTAACAAGAGCCACAGTGCCAGCTGCCTATTTTCTGTTGTTTTTGGTTCCAGGAAAGTCAGAAAATGAATATTCTTGGAATTGGATGGGACAAAAGCCAAAGTGCCTATTTTTCCGGAAGTCATCAGATGCCAGAATATGAGACGGAGAAGGGCCGGGGGCCGGCTAGACCACCTGGCCGTGCGGCCAGGCCTGACCCGCGCCAGGGGGTGGTCTGGCCGACCCCAGCACCCCGGCCTCTCTTTCTGCCTATATATTGCCCTCGGGATGAAAACCCTAAGTACCCGATCAAAAATCCACGAAAGAGTCTATAGCCGCCGTCATCTCCATCCCTAGATCGGGAGGGATCTGAAGCTCTTCCCGACACCCTTCCGGAGAGGGGAATTCACCCTGGAGGCCTTCTTCATCATCATGCAAGCCTCCGGTGTGATGCGTGAGTAGTTCATCTCTGGACTACGGGTCCATGTAGTAGCTAGATGGCTGGTTCTCCTCCTTTGTGCTTTCATGTCTAGATCTTGTGAGCTCCGTTCATGATCAAGATCATCTATTTGTAATTCTGCATGTTGTGTTTGCAGGGATTCGATAGATATTGAGATGCTATTTCATATTGATTATTGATTCTATCATGTCTTTGTTATTTGTGATCTTGCATGCTTTCCGTTGTTAGTAGCTATCTTGGCCAAGTAGATGCTAGCAACTCCAAGAGTTAGTATTTATGCTCGACAGTGGGTTCATGCCTCTGGTAATCTGGGGAAGTGACAGAAATCTCTAAGGTACTAGATGTGCTATTGCTACTAGGGAGAAAACAACAATCCTTTGTTCATAGAACAATCATATTGTTTACATTACACGCAATTCGTAAAGCAATAATCTGTTGCTTGCAACTTAATACTGGAGGGGGTTCGGATGATAACCTGAAGGTGGATTATTAGTCATAGATGTAGTTGGATGGCGGTCTATATATAATATTGTAATGCCCAACCGAATCTCAAAGGAGTCAAGATGATTAGTATATGGATGTATTGCTTTCTCGGTGTTTGTCAATTGCCCCGCTGTAATTGCTCACCCAGCATGTTATCTATCTTAAGGAGAGCCACCTCTAGTGAACTATGGACCCCTGTCCTTTCTTTACATATAATCTACAAACTGTTTACTGCTTTGTGTTTACTTTCTGCAAACTATTACTTCCTTCCATTTGATACATTTAATCCTTTGTTTTCAGCAAAACCGGTGAGATTGACAACCTCAGCGCAAGTGGGGACAGAGTTCTGTGGTTGTGTTGTGTAGGTCTCCATGTTGCTACTAGCACTGGTAGTGCGCCCTGCCAAGGCTTAGCCAGCAACACCTTTGGGGTGTTTCCTTGCTCCTACTAGTT
This sequence comes from Avena eriantha, assembly GCA_910589775.1. Classification (NCBI taxonomy): domain Eukaryota; kingdom Viridiplantae; phylum Streptophyta; class Magnoliopsida; order Poales; family Poaceae; genus Avena; species Avena eriantha. Next base: position 317,591,905 of record OU342746.1, read on the forward strand.
CGATTAAACCTTGGTTTCATAACTGAGGGAAACTTGTTGTTGTGCTCATCATACCTTCCTCTTGGGGTTCCCCAACGAGCTTGTTAATACACGAGCCATCACACAACTAGTTTAAAAGATTGCTATAACATGCTTAGAGAGCATCATGTTTATGTTCCAATAAACTCTGAACCCTCAAAATGGCTTCCTACAGTAAAAGTTGTTATAAATAATGAAACTTTTCATGCTCGCTATGATATCATGTCTGAATTCTGTCTTATGCCTAAAGATATCTATGAATCTTTGAATCTTTGGGGACTTTCTGAAGGGGGAGAAGAAATATATCTTGCTAATAATGCCACAATATTACCCATTGGAATAGCTGAAGGAGTGTTTACAAAGATTCTAGGGAAAGTGATGTGTATTGATTATCTTGTTATTGAATGTGTAGGAAAAGGACAAATTACACTTGGAAGATCCCTACTTAAACTCCTTGGAGCAATAATAGATGTGGAAAAGGGCATCATGCACTTTGCTTCTCCACCAAACAATCATACGTTCCCCAAGGATAAGAATAAAAGCAAGAGAGGTAAGGGCAAGAAATTTGGTTTTAATGCTTCCTCATTTGAGAATACTTGATTCTTTTCTTGCTTCTTATGCCTAGCTCAAAGGCGTTAAAGAAAAGCACTTATTGGGAGATAACCCAAATTTCGTTAGGAGTCTTTTGTTGAGCCTTGGAAGTTATTTCTTCAGTAATAACCTCTCCTTATCATTTTTGTGTGGTTTGGGAAGTAAGGCTTGGGAAAGTTGCTGTCCTGAAACAGATTTTTGTGCTTCGCTGTAAAAATTCGTGAAACATCTCTGTATGTCGGTTTGAGCTATAATTTTTTGTGCTTCTGCCCCAGGTTGTTAACCAACTTTCGTTAGCTCAACACTTTTCGATTTGAGCAACAGAAGGTCTTCGAAAAAATTTGTTTTTACCTGCTGGTCTGTTTTGACAGATTTCTGCCATTATTTACATTTGCCTCTTAATCTCTTTCTCTTTGAGTTCTCTTTGATCATTTGAACTTTTTAAAGGAAGTGTTACAATAGCTTTTGTTTTAATGGAAGTTTTACTTGTGTTGTAACTGAACCAAAAAGACTTATTATCTTGACTACACTAATGTTGCTAATAAAGATTGTATGAAGTTTTGTATGAAGGAAATTTTAAAGTGTAGGGAAGAGTAATGTGATAAGATGAAGAATGGACAAAAGCTCAAGCTTGGGGATGCCACCCGTGTCACCCTAAGAAATATTCAAGAAGTACAAGCATCAAAGCTTGGGGATGCCCAAGGCATCCCCTTCTTCATCAGTAAAAAATTTAGGTTTCTTCCAAACACTTCATTTTTATTGTTTCATGCATAATTATGTTGTTCTTGGAGTGTCTTTGTTTTCATTTTTAGTTTTCGTTTTCTTAGTTTTCTTGAATAAAGATGGTTGGACCCCCGCATTCATACATTAGTTTTCAAATAAGTTGATTTGGATTGGAAAAGAGTAGGAAAGTTCATGCTTAAGTGGTAAAGAGGAGCTTGTTTTTGACCGTGACTTACACTTTATCATGTCCTGCTTGATATTGTTTTGGCTTTATGCTTAGTGATATTTTCTGTTGCATGACATGTTATAAACAATTGAGATTACTTAATGTGCCTTGAAAGAATCATGCGTTGTTTTAGCATATAGCAGCATAATATTGTGGTATTATCCTTTAATGCTTTATTTGGGTTGACTTGGCACATGCTCACACCATGTTAAGACTATACCAAGTCACCATAGCCTCTATGATCATTTAGTATTTGTCTTGTAATATCACTTTATGCTTTAATTAATAATGTTTTGTCGCTTTGCGTGATTATGGCCATTATTGCTCTCTTAGTTGGTCGCTTCCAGTCTTTTGCTAGCCTCTATACAAAGTATGAGTTCCACTCATGCATCGAACTCCAAGTAAAACCAAGTTATTCCAAAGAGTCCACCATACCTACCTATTAGCATTTGCTATTCCAAGTATATTCATGTTTTTATCTACCTTCTGAACTAAACTTGTTATGTGAAAATTAGTGATTAAAGCTCTCACGAACTTGATGGCACACTTTACTTTTCTTGCCCCTAATAAACTTGAACCATTGTGTCATCTATGTTGTATATGCTTGCACTTATACGTTGGGATTAGCAGAACCATGTTGTCATGGGGAACGCTTTCAACAGTGCACTTGTACATTGTACCCAGTTGATATCATGCTCTTTTGTTTATGGCTGTCATCGGTGTGAAATGAAAGGGGAGCTTGTAAATCCATGGAGTTATGTATGTGCGTTAGAAAAACGCCTGGGCCGCTAGCCTAAGCCATGCCTAATCATGGTGGAAACTTGCAACATCACCATAGTGAGCAATCTATGAAGCATTCTTTTTATAAAAAAGAGAGATAGAGATTGAGAAAAAGAAAAAAAAGATGAGAAAAGAGGAAAGAGAGAAAAAAGCAAAATTTTCCCATGGTAAATAATAAGATTGCTGAGATGCTGATTGTCTGCTTGCCTTGTCATTTTGATTATGGGATAGCTCATGTATCATGTGCAAGGGATACCCCGTTGGTGGTTCTCTATGATACACATGTACTTACTATGACAAGAACTTGCTGGTAACCAAACTTGAGTAGCATGAGGAGCAGCCCTCGTATTCAAGGGACATGAGATTTCCAACTTATACTTTGTCAAACATATACTCCATAGTTTGTTCACTTTAACCTTAATCACTTCAAGATGCTTATGATAGGGGCAATGGAAGCTGAAAGCTAATAAGTACCATAATTTTTGGAAGCTCTTTATGAGACTTGAAACCCTGCTTCCTTCTATGAAGGCCTTGTAGGGGTTGCGCGTATGAAAACAATAAAATTTATCCTACGCCCCTGAACCCCTGAAGCTGCCAGGACCTATCTATTAGTAATACAGTAACGGGAGAGAATTTCCGCGAACTTACCCTTGAAGACCGAAAAGCGTTGTCAACACTCAGGAGAGCGTGGTTGATGTAGACGAGCCGAAGCCGGCCTCAAGGTCGTGATGAAGTCCTTGCGCTCCTTCTGGCTCCAACGACTTGAGTGCCTCAAGTGCGACACCTCGCGGGGAGTTACACACGTCTGGTGCCTGACGATGATTCCCGCTTCCCTGATCCAGCAGCAGTTGCGGAAGTAGAGCTCCCGGATCCGAATCCCGTATTGCGAGGGCGCTCCGCGGTGAAGATGTCTCTCGGTCGCGCAGTCCAGACTTGGGACCACGGTCACGAGAGAGAGAGGGGGAGAGAGAAAAGATCAATTAGAGGTCCTCCCAAAAGTGGGGAGACCTTTATTGATTAGTGGTGTATTTATCTAGGCCAAATACCCCACTATATATAGGGGGAGGAGGGGGTACAACCTCCCTCAAAGTCCCGGGGTGGGACTAAAGGAGAGGAAGGTGGGAGGGGTGGCACCACCGGCCACCCCCATGGGCCTCGCGCGAGGGGCTGGCCCACTAGGGCGCCGGCCACCCCCTAAGCCCCTTCTCCCTCTCTCCTTTCCCTAATGGGCCCTCTCCCTTCGGAAATTGGCCCATTAAGCCTTTGACCATTAAATTGATTTTTCTATTTATTAAATAATTATGAATAAATGATTAAATCAACATTTAACATTCATTCACATATTATTCAATCTCCATGGCTATGGAGCACCTTCCACCTCCACTCCGGACATCCTCCGGACATACCGAAACCCTTCCAGTTTTCTCTCTTCTTTTCTTCGGTGATTCTACCGATCCTATAAACACTCTCTAAGCATCATCAAGCCCTTAAGCGTGATACCCCACAATTTAGGAACACTCCAGACATGGTCGGGACACTCCCGCACCAATGATCGACAAAGGGACCTGGATGGCCATGTGAAACCTATGCGTTCCACAAAGACCTTTCGTCGTTTGAACCGAGACAGTCGTGTCTTATTCCCTTTTTCACTTGATACTTGCATTGCCCGAGATCTAATCAATGACATCACCATGTCGTGTTCAATCTCGTTACTGAACAATGCTACTTGACTCGTTCCGACAAGTGATATTCCCGTGATCAAATCACACGCTGCGCAGCTATTGGATATAACTTCTCTGAGTGGGCCCTTGAGTATCTTCCTGTCACATGGACGAATAAATCCCGCTCTTGACATATATTGCCTCAACTGTTTCCTCTGAATACCTGAACACACATTTATAACCACTATATTACCAAGTGACACTTGATGCTATCAAAGCATTCTCGGGAGACAGTGATTGATATAGCCTCACGGTCTAAGGAATAGTCTACGAGGATCCATTTCTAATCATCGTAACTTGAACTTCGTGACATGATCGGGTCACGATGTTTAGGTTGGGTATTGGTTCATCATCTCATTCTCAGAATGAGATGACCTCATTTCCAACTGGCATAAATGCCACATGATCGGGAAACTTGATCATCTGTTGACCAATGAACCAGTGACTAGAGTTTCACTGGGAACTCCTGGTTGTTTGTATATCACACGTGTATTGATGTTTCCACTCAATACAGTTATAGCATGATATAAAACTTAATCATAAACTATATGAAATATGATAATAGTCCTTACTACTATTTGTCTCTAGGGCATATTTCCAACAGTCTCCCACTTGCACTAGAGTACAAATATACTAGCTGCATTTGTCCTCAATCATTGGCACCATATACCCGGTACCCTAAACATGCTTGCTCATGGAAGAGGTTGAGTCTTGGGTCTGTACTTTACAGTCCAAAATCCTTTGAAACTTACTAATGTCACCTTGATTGACATTAATACTTTATTATCACATGATAGCATCTGTGTGCATGCATCGTCATTATGGCAGCAGAACGAGGCCTGATTCCAGGAGCCTACGATGATGTTAGATCAACCTCGAGGGCTTTCTCATGGGCACTATGCCCTGGGACACATCATTCTACGTTAAAAGGGAACTAGCCCCTCCATAACATTATACAACACTTTAGATGGTACCCTTATCTATTATTATAAATGTATTCATCGAAACACTAGTGCACTCTGTGTAACTTTCGATGTTTTTGTTCAGCTCGCTTCCCACTTTGACTTTAATCGGTATTTACAGGAGTTTCCAACATATTCCCTTAACATAACCCTTTATGCTTTAAGATATGTCATCCTTAATGGATTTGGAAAACGTGTCTGCAGTTCTCTACTAGGTACTGCGGGCAAAAACTCAGCTGAACGTTCTGTGATTCAAACTTAATCACTTTCAAACGTTCCTTATTTGGATCAAATATTATGCTAAGTTATCATCATGGTTTACTAAGATAGATCCTATGTCTCAACATAGTGGACGACGATCATCCTTTTCTTTCTTTCAACCATTGATGTTCAACTTAATACTATTCCTAATTTGAGTTATTAGGACCAGTTCCTCAATTAACTTCTATTCTGAAACCCCTTTTAGAATCCCTTAAGGAATACTACATAATATCATAATACACCTATTATCAACTTCTACATCTTATAAATCATTATTTATAAGTATTTGCGCTTTCATTCTTAACATACTTAAGAATTACTCCTATAAGCTCCCACTCAAAAATATGTTCCTACGTATTTGAATTTGAGTCTTATATTGCTCCCACTTAAAAATATGTCAATCACATATTGTTTCAGGAAGACTTTCATAGCTCCCACTCAATTTTATGCAAATTGCATATCCACTCACTATTTTGAACAATTTCAAAATCCTTTGATCAAATATCAAACTTGGAGATCTACTATGAGATACTAGTACTTTACTAGTTTAAATCAACTAGACATTTAGCATACATGAATCAAATTCATTTGAATTCATCCAATACTTGACAAATTGTTCTTTTGTCATTCACCCCCTTTTTCCACTATGGCTTTGCAGTCATCTGGGAAAATTCAAGTAACCCCTTTTACTTGTGAGATTCAGCAATGGATTGCTTTCTAATCTCAAGGGAAGTTTGCTTCTAGGATTTCTCATAATTCTAGTTTACCATTATTTCCTTAGTAGTTCTTAGGTATGTCATATTCCAATAATTATGACAAATGATTCACAAATGTTTCCATACAAGATATGGATTACATTTTGAAGCCTACTTCATATAGTGAAAACACTAGTGGGGAAAACACAATGATCAATATCATTGATTCTTTCCTTCCGTGAAGAGAATCGTTCAGGAACATTGTCTGTTGCGCTTCTCAACACTCGGATGTAGGGTTTTGAATCCTCATTGTGTTTTACACCATCTTCCATTGCTCCAGAATAGAGAAATGTCACTAAAAGTGAGCTTTCTCAAGAATGCACCAAAATCCAAGCAATACGAATCTTGATTTCCTTTTGGTTTCAGCTATGGGTTTTGTATTCAAAGTTTCCAATGAATACTCTACAAGGACTTATTCGCTATTGTTTTGGTTATATCGAATAACCCCAAAACTTTCACGAATTCAAATGGTTCATTACATTCTAATTGAGTGCTAACTATTTCTAAGCTAATGGTCTCTACATCTACACTACAACGATTTATTTGGTGCCTTCTATTTAACCCCTTTGATATCTAATATCATATTGTGATGCTTTACATTCTGACGTTTCAGAACGCCTTGCATTCCACAATTTTCTTTTATGCCATTCTTATAAATTCGAATTTCATTACTATTGATCAAATCATAGTAATTAGATTCTCTTTTGTCTTCATACCCTTTGTTGATGAAACATTTTGATCAAATCAAATAGTTTCATATTCATGTTTCCTTTCGTAAACTACTTTACACATTTAAACAATCATATAATGATAATTACCATTTTCGTTAAAACCCAATACATCGAATATGTATTTACTTTTAACAATTCTTTAAACACTTTGTATTCATGTAATACACGGTGTTCAAGTTATTTTGCCGAACTTAGGCATGATTTATATGTGATAAGAAATCGAATTACTTTCACATATTATCACATAACTTTGAATTTAAACAATGGTTTTTATTCATTAATGAAATATCATTAAGTTGGGTATTTTAAACAAGGCATTTTAATATTTTACAAATGTTCATGCATTATCAATTAGTTTCAAACAACAAGGATAATTCACACATAATCAAACAAGATATGAACACGAATAGAAATCATTCATAAAAGCAGAACAACTGTTTGTTACAAACTCATATGAATAACCATCTCACGAAGTGTGAGACACACTAAAGAAGTTCACAATCTCTTGATTACAAAAATCATCCTAAAACATAAACTAAATGATAAATGTCGAGGGAGAGTGTCGTCGGCCGTCATCATCATGCTCGCCGTCAACACGCAACGTCACCTCCTCTCCAGCAAGCACCTGTCATGCAGAAGGACCTGTTTTTAGCAAAACAGAACAAGTATCAGATATATTTAACACTACAGTGTGTTTGCAAGATTATAACATTTATAAAACTGTATATCAAGTATATACCTTTGTCGTTGACGACCTGAGCGACATTTGGTTCAACCAACACATTCCTAAGATGTGTCATGAACCGGTGGAACTCCATTGTTTCCACGTCGCCCCTCATTACGCAGGTCCTGACTTGTGCTTGGTAGCTTGGTGGCAGGGACCACAGCACAACGACGTTTGCAAAAGTGCATGTCATCCAGATGTCCAGGAAGTATGCAGGCCTCATGTACACATCATGCATGCGCTCGAAGTGGTCGTCAAGTGATGAGTTCTCCTCCATCTTAATGGAGAGGAAGTCTCCCATCAGCTCATGCTCCCAAATGCGTGTCTGCTCCACGAAATGTGTCCTAAGCTGTACCATCACCGAACGAGGGTTGACATCACCCACGAAAGGCCACAGCTTGTCCACCATTCCGAAACGCATTACAACTAAAATATAGGAGGCCATCTCACGACGGAGATAGCGGTCTTTCCGCTCCTCTGGGGTCTCTAGGTCAGTGGGCTGATCCAAATCCATCCCGTCGAGTATGTAGTCGACCACGTCCTTCTCGCTAAGGACAACATGGAGACTTGCAACCCATATGGAGAATTTCGATCCATCTAATCTGAGCTTCTCTCCCTCTAACCAATCAATCGTCAACACGAAAGGTCCCATCTACATTTATAATTGCAAAAGGAATTTAGACTAAGTTTATAATTAAATGAGTCAATAATAAATCCACTCAGAAACACCTATCCCTAGAAGGGTTCCTAGTGATAACACGACCCCTATCAGCCACATCTCCCCCGATCGTCACGACCATCAATGTGGGTTCAAGGGTGGACGCTAAACGTCGATCACATCATTCATGCGACTCGTGCTCGATCTTTCGACCATCTGTGTTGTGAGGCCATGTCTGCACATGCTAGGCTCGCCAACTCAACCTTAGTGTATTCGCTGTGCAACATGGCTTACACCCACTGTATGCGAACGTAGGTATGTCTGACACCCAGGCTTGTAATCCTGGATCACCTCATACCGAAGAACTTTCTTGGTGGTGCACACTCAGGGGGAACACAATCATTGGTAATTTTAACAGGGATCATCTTATTAGGCTACCGTTGAGTATCTGATACTAGCACACAATAATACATACAAACAATAACATTGAATGTAAATGCTATGTGATATGGTCCTTCACGTTGTGATCTCCATCCGCCGTCACCAGGTTCCGGCGCCAGGGTTCCGGCGCCGTAGACACCAGCGTACCGATGTCATTCCGGCGTGGTAGTTCGTCACCTCCGTGAGTGTCTACTACTATGTAACAAAAGGCAAACACTTTACCTTTGCCACAACCATATCACAAACCAACGCCCCCCTGCAAAACAAAGTTAGACACCTCTACTTTATCTTTGCATGTTTTACGTGGCTGAATGGACTTTCGTACAAGAAGCGTTCTTACCTACAAACTTTCAGCACAACGCTGATCAAGTAGTTGTCTCTACTACACCCCTTTCGGGGCCCTCCGTTGCAAATGGCATACCAACTAATGTGAGAGAGACATACACCCCCCTAAGCCACTTTATACGGTATAAGTCGTATGTCAAGCGTGGACCAGTCTCGCGAATGAACGCGTAAAGTCGGTTGGGGGCCGCTTCATCAAGCATTACTGCGGTATACACAAGTACACGTGGGAGGGTAGCAACTAAAAGATCAACACCCACACGCTACATCTCGTGTGTTCTACCCGTACTAGCATTACTACACATAGATCTAGCTCTGATACCACTGTAGGGGTTCCACGTATGAAAACAATAAAATTTATCCTACGCCCCTGAACTCCTGAAGCTGCCAGGACCTATCTATTAGTAATACAGTAACGGGAGGGGATTTTCGCGAACTTACCCTTGAAGACCGAAAAGCGTTGTCAACGACCAGGAGAGCGTGGTTGATGTTGACGAGCCGAAACCGACCTCAAGGTCGTGATGAAGTCCTTGCACTCCTTCTGGATCCAGCGACTTGAGTGCCTCAAGTGCGACACCTCCGGGGAGTTACACACGTCTGGTGCCTGACGATGACTCTCGCTTCCCCAATCCAGCAGCAGTTGCGGAAGTAGAGCTCCCGGATCTGAATCCCGTAGCGCGACGGCGCTCTGCGGTGAAGATGTCTCTCGGTCGCGCAGTCCAGACTTGGGACCACGGTCACGAGAGAGAGAGAGTGGGAGAGAGAAAATATCAATTAGAGGTCCTCCCAAAAGTGGGAAGACCTTTATTGATTATTGGTGTATTTATCTAGGCCAAATACCCCACTATATATAGGGGGAGGAGGGGGTACAACCTCCCTCAAAGTCCCGGGGTGGGACTAAAGGAGAGGAAGGGGGAGGGGTGGCACCACCGGCCACCCCCATGGGCCCCGCGCGGGGGGTTTGGCCCATTAGGGCGCCGGCCACCCCCTAGGCCCCTTCTCCCTCTCTCCTTTTCCTAATGGGCCCTCTCCCTCCGGAAATTGGCCCATTAAGCCTTTGACCATTAAATTGATTTTTCTCTTTATTAAATAATTATGAATAAATGATTAAATCACCATTTAACATTCATTCACATATTATTCAATCTCTGTGGCTATGGAACACCTTCCACCTCCACTCCGGACATCCTCCGGACTTACCGAAACCCTTTCGGTTTTCTCTCTTCTTTTATTCGGTGATTCTACCGATCCTATAAACAGTCTCTAAGCATCATCAAGCCCTTAAGCATGATACCCCATGGTTCTGGAACACTCTATAAATGGTCGGGACACTCCCACATCAATGATCGACATAGGGACCTGGATGGCCATGTGACCCCTGTGCGTTCCACGAAGATCTTTCGGCGTTTGAACCGGGACAGTCGTTTCTTATTCCCTTTGTCACTTGATACTTGCATTGCCCGAGATCTGATCAATGACATCACCATGTCGTGTTCAATCTCGTTACTGAACAATGCTACTTGACTCGTTCTGACAAGTGATATCCTCGTGATCAAATCACACGCTACGCAGCTTTGGATATAACTTCTCCGAGTGGGCCCTTGAGTATCTTCCCGTCACATGGACGAACAAATCCCGTTGTTGACATATATTTCCTCAACGGTTTCCTCTGAATACCTGAACACACATTTATGACCACTGTATTACCAAGTGGCGCTTGATTCTATCAAAGCATTCTCGGGAGACAGTGATTGATATAGCCTCACGGTCTAAGGAATAGTCTACGAGGATCCATTTCTAATCATCGTAACTTGAACTTCGTGACATGATCGGGTCACGATGTTTAGGTTGGGTATTGGTTCATCATCTCATTCTCAGAATGAGATGACCTCATTTCCAACTGGCATAAATGCCACATGATCAGGAAACTTGATCATCTGTTGACCAATGAACTAGTGACTAGAGTTTTACTGGGAACCCCTGGTTGTTTGTATATCACACGTGTATTGATGTTTCCACTCAATACAGTTATAGCATGATATAAAACTTAATCATAAACTATATGAAATATGATAATAGTCCTTACTACTATTTGTCTCTAGGGCATATTTCCAACAGGCCTTTCTTTTATTTTTATGTTCAGTCTCCATCTTCTATCTTTATGCAACTATTGAGAGAGCATAGTGTGTTGGGTCCGCAGCATAGAAAACAAAAAAATTCCTATGGTGTGAACTACACGCCAAGATCTATCTACTAGGTACAAAGCAACGGGTGGACATACATCCAACGAGAACTTACCCTCGAAGACAACGAGTTTTGTTAACGAGTAGGAACTCGTGGTTGATGTAGTCGTACACTTGCCGATCTCAAGATCGTGAGGAAGTCCGAGCGCCGCAACTCAGCAGCGCATCCGCACTCGCACACACGTTCAAGCCACCGGACAACCTCCACCTCCTCGCTCCAGTGATCCAGCGGAAGCAGCAACTCCTTCCAGACGAAATGCCACCGGGAACATGTATCTCGCTAATCCGAGACCATGGGGGAATAATTCTAGAGGGGGAGAGAGATCCTTCACAAGGTGGTCTGTGGATGAAGGAGGGAATGGGTGGCCTTTTATAGCAGGAGGGGGGTGCCCCCTCTCTCCATGGCCGGCGCATGGGGGGTGACCCTCACCTCCCCCATTCATGTGGTGGTAACCCCTCCACATTAAATGCCTCTTCACATTCCCTTTTAAAGTCTCCACTTTAAATGCATTAAATTTCTCCAAATTTAATGCTCTCTCATTTAATAAAACTCTTTTTATTAAATTTATTCAGAATTTTGTTAATTACTTTAATTAACAAACATTCACATATAGCCCCTTGCAATATTTCAATATCACATGCAGAACCACTTTCTGCAATTTCACCCGAAACTATTTCCGATTTCTATCGAAACAATTCCTTCGCTTTGCAATTCTTTCGTCTGAAACATATGTGCTCCAAAATGGTGTCTGGTAACTCTTAAGTGTGCCACCCTACGGTTCACGAATAATGCAGACATGATCGAGACCCTTCTCCGATCAATAATCAGCAGCGGAACCTAGAGATCCGTACTGACTCCTACACATTCAACGATGACTTCTGTGATCGTGAGAACCTTTAACGCTTGTAACTAAATCCCTTTGTCTCTTGATATATTACATGTCCGAGATTCGATCATCGGTATCTCCATACCTAGTTTGATCTCGTTACCGACATGCACTCTTTTCTCGTTCCCGTGATATAACATTCTAGTGATCACATCACTTGCTTGCAAGCTATCTTAATGTGATATCACCGAGAGGGCCCATAGTATATCTATCCGTCATCTGGATTGACAAATTCCACTCTTGATCCATGAGCCTCAACATAACACCTTCGTAGTACTAAACCCATCTTTATAGTCACCCTATTACGGTGTGACGTTTGATGTTATCAAGATACTCTTCCGGTGTTAGCAATTAACATGATCTCATGGTGTAAGGACAAAGATTACTTCGTATGATGTTATAGCAATATAAACATAATGACTTGATCGTAATGCTATACTTCAGATGAATGTTCATCACATCATTCCACCAATGGTGTGACCTTGTTATTAACAACATCCAATGTCCATGATCAGGAAACCTTGATCATCTTGTTAATCAACAAGCTAGTCTATAAGAGAGGCATAACTAGGAACCCTTTTTGTTTATTAAACACACATGTATTGATGTTTCCGATCAATACAATTCTAGCATGTAAAATAAACATCTATCATATATAAGGAATATATAATAACAACTTTATTATTGCCTCTCAGGGCATATTTCCTTCAGTCTCCCACTTGCACTAGAGACAATAATCTAGTTCACATAGTGATAAATCTAACACCCATGGAGTTCTGGTGTTGATCATGTTTTCCCCTAGGGAGAACTTTAGTCAACGGATCTGCTACATTTAGGTCCGCGTGTACTTTACAAATCTTTATATCTCCATCCTTGACATGCTCGCGGATGGAGTGAAACCGGCGCTTAATATGTTTGGAATTCTTGTGAGACCTCGGTTCCTTTGTGTTGGCTATGGCTCCATTATTGTCACAATAGATCACCATTGGGTCCAACGCACTCGGAACCACACCTAGTTCCGTAATTAACTCTTTCATCCAAACCGCCTCCTGCGCCGCTTCTGAAGCAGCAACATATTCCGCCTCCGTCGTTGATCCAGCCACCACAGGTTGTTTGGAACTCCTCCAACTAACTGCTACTCCGTTCAAGAGAAATACGTATCCGGATTGAGACTTAGAGTCATCCGGATTGGTGTCAAAGCTAGCATCGACATAACACTTAGCGACTAGCTCTTCTTCACATCCGTATATAAAAAACATATCCTTAGTTCTTCTCAAGTACTTGAGGATGTTCTTTACCGCTATCCAGTGTTCCGAACCTGGATCATTTTGGTACCTACTAGTCAAACTAATAGCATGTGCCACATCCGGTCTTGTACATTGCATGGCATACATAATAGAGCCTGTGACCGAGGCATAGGGGATCTTATCCATCATCTCTCTTTCTTCCGCCGTAGCCGGACTTTGAGTCTTACTCAATGTCTTGCCTTGCAACATAGGTAAGAACCCCTTCTTACTTTCGTCCATATTAAACTTTTTTAATATCTTATCAAGGTATGTACTCTGCGATAGCCCAATTAGGCACCTTGATCTATCTCTATAGATTTTAATGCCTAATATATATGATGCTTCACTAAGGTCTTTCATCGAAAATTTGCTGTTTAGATAACTTTTAACACTGTTTAAAAGATCTATATCATTTCCAATCAATAATATGTCATCCACATATAATATCAGAAATGCCACATTGCTCCCACTCACTTTCTTGTAAATACAAGCCTCTCCATAAGTTTGGACAAATCCAAACTCTTTGATCACCTCATCAAAGCAGAGATTCCAACTCCGGGATGCTTGCTTCAGTCCATAGATGGATCGTTGAAGTTTGCATACCTTATTAGCCTCCTTAGGATCGACAAAACCCTTAGGTTGTATCATGTACAAATCTTCTTCAATATTACCATTGAGGAACTCAGTTTTGACATCCATCTGCCATATTTCATAATTGAAAAATATGCAGCAATTGCTAACATAATCCTAACCGACTTAAGCATCGCTATGGGAGAGAATGTCTCATCGTAGTCAACTCCTTGAATTTGTCAAAACCCCTTTGCGACAAGTCGAGCCTTATAGATGGTCACATTACCATCAGCATCATTTTTTCTTTTGAAAATCCATTTATTCTCAACGGCCTTTCGGTCGTGAGGTAGGTCCACCAAGTTCCAAACTTGGTTCTCGTACATGGATTCCATCTCGGATTTCATGGCTTCTAGCCATTTGTTGGAATCCGGGCTCATCATCGCTTCTTCATACGTCGCAGGGTCATCCATTTCATCAACCATGAAATTCACAACAGGATTGCCGTACATTTCAGGAGCTGCACGTGTCCTGCTTGACGTGCGAGGTTCGGTAGTGTCCTCTTTCAGAATTTCATGATCATTATCATTAGCTCTCTCTACATCATGTGAAGTTAACTCCGAAACAACTTCCGGTGCTGCGCCACTCGCCATTCCATGAAGAGAAGGTTCAATAACCTCTTCGAGTTCTACCTTCCGACTACTCACACCTTTCGCGAGAAACTCCTTCCCAAGAAAGGATGCATTCTTGGCAACAAAAACCTTGCCCTCGGATCTATGATAGAAGGTATACCCAATTGTTTCCTTAGGGTATCCTATGAAGATGCATTTTTCCGCTTTGGGTTCGAGTTTATCCGGTTGAAGTTTCTTCACATAAACATCGCATCCCCAAACTTTAAGAAATGACAGCTTAGGTTTGTTTCCAAACCATTATTCATACGGTGTCGTTTCAACGGATTTAGATGGTGCCCGATTTAAAGTGAATGCAGCTGTTTCCAGTGCATAACCCCAAAATGACAGTGGCAAGTCAGTCAGAGACATCATAGATCGAACCATATCCAATAAGGTACGATTACGACGTTCTGACACACCATTACGTTGTGGCGTTCCGGCATGCGTGAGTTGTGAAACTATTCCACACTCTTTCATGTGTGTGCTAAACTCGTAACTTAGATACTCTCCTCCACGGTCAGACCGTAGAAATTTGATCTTTCTATTACGATGATTTTCCACTTCATTCTGAAATTCCTTGAACTTTTCAAAAGTTTCAGACTTGTGTTTCATCAAATAGATATACCCATATCTACTCAAATCATCCGTGAAAGTAACAAAATAACGATATCCACCTCGCGCCGACACACTCATTGGTCCACACACATCAGTATGTATGATTTCCAATAGATCTGTCGCCTGTTCCATTGAACCAGAAAACGGCGTTCTAGTCATCTTGCCCATAAGGCATGGCTCACATGTATCAAATGATTCAAAATCAAGTGATTCCAAAAGTCCATCAGAATGGAGTTTCTTCATGCGTTTAATGCCAATGTGACCTAGACGGCAGTGCCACATATATGTAGACATATCATCATCAAGTTTAATCTTTTTAGCATTAACATTATGAATGTGTGTAATATTACTATCGAGATCCAACAGAAATAAACAATTCAACATAGGTGCATGACCATAAAAGATATCATTCTTATAAATCGAACAACCATTGTTTTCAGATTTAAAGGAATGACCACTTTGCATCAAACACGATCCAGATACAATGTTCATGCTCAGTGTAGGCACTAAATAACAATTATTTAGGTTTATAACTAATCCCGATGGAAAATGGAGAGGTAGCGTTCCAACGGCGATCACTTCAACTTTTGATCCATTGCCGACCCGCATTCTGACCTCATCCCTTGCTAGTTGTCGCTTGTTCCATAGCCCCTGAACCGAGTTACATATATTAGCAACCGATCCTGTATCAAATACCCAAGTGCTACTGCGAGTACTAGTCAAGTACACATCAATAACATGTACATCACATATACCTTTGTTTGCCTTGCCGGACTTCTTGTCCGCCAAATACTTGGGGCAGTTGCGCTTCCAATGGCTAGTCCCCTTACAATAGTAGCACTCGGTGTCAGACTTAGGGCCAGCTCGGGGTTTCTTTTCACGCGTGGCAATAGACTTGCAACCCTTCTTTCCCTTGTGCTTGTCTTTCTTGTCTTTCTTGAAACCGGTGGTCCTATTGATCATCAACACTTGATGTTCTTTCCTAATCTCCACTTCTACAGTCTTAAGCATTGATAGAAGCTCGGGAAGAGACTTCTTCATGCCCTGCATATTATAGTTCATCACGAAGCTCTTGTAGCTAGGTGGCAGAGATTCGAGAACACGATGTATGCCTAAGTCAATGGGATTCGTTATTCCCAAGGACACAAGCTTATCGGCGTACCCAGACATTTTGAGTACGTGCTCACTAACGGAGCTGTTTTCCTCCATCATGCAGCTAAAGAACTTTTCTGTAGCATTATAACTCTCTACGGCAGCATGGGTATCGAAAATCATTTTCAATTCTCCCATGGTATCAAAGGCATTGCCATTTTCGAAACGCTTTCAAAGTTCTGGCTCTAGCCCATACAGTATGCCGCAATGAACTAAGTTGTGGTCCTCCTAACGAGTCACATAGACATTCTTTTCCTCGTAAGGGGCATCAGGAGCTGGTGGGGGCCTAGCGGCGCATCTAGCACATATTGCTTTTGTGCAGCAATGAGGAGAATCCTCAAATTCATAGCCCAGTTGGTGAAGTTGCTACCATTCGCAGCAAGTTTCTCTTTCTCCATGAACACATTGGAATTAAAAGTAGGTGGTGCCATCTACAACAGAATTTGTAAAGTTTATTTAGACTAATTTTATGATAGATTGAGTTCAACTAATCCAAATTACTAATGAACTCCCACTCAAAAATGACATCCCTTGTGTCTTTTTGGTGATTACATGAACCAAATCCACTACACCAAGTCCGATCATCATGTGAGTTGATGTAGCTTCAAAGGCGAGCATATATATGGGCATCATATCAACTATATGACTCATGCTTAACCTTTCGGTCCGTATTCCGAGGCCATGTCTGTACATGCTAGGCTCGCCAAGTAATAATCTTAGTATTCGCGTGTGTAAAACTATCTTACACCCGTTCCTATGAAAGCATAGATTCAAGTACACCCGATCATCACGTGATGTCTCAAAACACGATCCACAGAACGGTGCATACTTAAGGAAGAACACATTTTTATCTTGATATCTAAATGAGGGATCATCTTATAATGCTACCAAAAGCGCCAAACTAGCAGTATAAGATGCTAACATCTAATGTGTAAAGTGAGATGATATGGTCCATGCATTTGATCTCTATCACTTGCATCGTGGTATGATCTCTATCATTCCTTTGTGTGTAAGGCCAAGGTCTATGGAACTTACACATTGAGTGTGTTGTAAGAGTATCTATCATACATCTACTTACAACAATACCATATCAATACACTAGCCCAGCAACGATCTAAACTAGACGCCTCTAATTTATCAATTGCAAGTTTTACGTGGCTTAGGGCTTTCGGAGATAGAACCGTTCTCATCTACGAACATGAACCACAACGAGGATAACTAAGTTATTAGAAACTCGTTGTAAATCAGATATTGACTAGAGTAGGAGAGACAGACACCTGCCAGCCACTTATGCAAAACAAGTTGCATGTCAGTCGTGGAACCGGTCTCATGTACGATGACATGTAAGGTTGGTCCGGGCCGCTTCATACCACTATGCCACCAATATATAAAATACATAGAAGATGCAATAACATGATCATCATCGCGCACATATAAACATATGTGCACTACCCGTGCAAAGCACCTACGCATAGATCAGGCTCTGATACCACTATTGGATCCGCAGCATAGAAAACAAAAAAATTCCTACGGTGTGACTACACGCCAAGATCTATCTACTAGGTACAAAGCAACGGGTGGACATACATCCAACGAGAACTTACCCTCGAAGACAATGAGTTTTGTTAACGAGTAGGAACTCGTGGTTGATGTAGTCGTACACTTGCCGATCTCAAGATCGTGAGGAAGTCCGAGCGTCGCAACTCAGCAGCGCATCCGCACTCGCACACACATTCAAGCCACCGGACAACCTCCACCTCCTCGCTCCAGTGATCTAGCATAAGCAGCAACTCCTTCTAGACGAAATGCTACCGGGAACATGTATCTCGCTAATTCGAGACCATGGGGGAATAATTCTAGAGGGGAGAGAGATCCTTCACAAGGTGGTGTGTGGATGAAGGAGCGAATGGGTGGCGTTTTATAGGAGGAGGGGGTGCCCCCTCTCTCCATGGCCGGCGCATGGGGGGTGACCCCTCACCTCCCCCATTCATGTGGTGGTAACCCCTCCACATTAAAATGCCTCTTCACATTCCCTTTTAAAGTCTCCACTTTAAATGCATTAAATTTCTCCAAATTTAGTGCTCTCTCATTTAATAAAACTCTTTTTTATTAAATTTATTCAGAATTTTGTTAATTACTTTAATTAACAAACATTCACATATAGCCCCTTGCAATATTTTAATATCACATGCAGAACCACTTTCTGCAATTTCACCCGAAACAATTTCCGGTTTCTATTGAAACAATTCCTGCGCTTTGCAATTCTTTCGTCTGAAACATATGTGCTCCAAAATGGTGTCCGGTAACTCTTAAGTGTGCCACCCTACGGTTCGCGAATAATGCAGACATGATCGAGACCCTTCTCCGATCAATAATCAGCAGCGGGACCTACAGATCCGTACTGACTCCTACACATTCAACGTTGACTTCTCTGATCGTGAGAACCTTTAACGCTTGTAACTAAATCCCTTTGTCTCTCGATACATTACATGTCCGAGATTCGATCATCGGTATCTCCATACCTAGTTTGATCTCGTTACCGACATGCACTCTTTTCTCGTTCCCATGATATAACATTCTAGTGATCACATCACTTGCTTGCAAGCTATCTTAATGTGATATCACCGAGAGGGCCCAGAGTATATCTATCCGTCATCTGGATTGACAAATTCCACTCTTGATCCATGAGCCTCAACATAACACCTTCGTAGTACTGAACCCATCTTTATAGTCACCCTGTTACGGTGTGACGTTTGATGTTATCAAGATACTCTTCCGGTGTTAGCAATTAACATGATCTCATGGTGTAAGGACAAAGATTACTTCGTATGATGTTATAGCAATATAAACATAATGACTTGATCGTAATGCTATACTTCGGATGAATGTTCATCACATCATTCCACCAATGGTGTGACCTTGTTATTAACAACATCCAATGTCCATGATCAGGAAACCTTGATCATCTTGTTAATCAACAAGCTAGTATATAAGAGAGGCATAACTATGAACCCTTTTTGTTTATTAAACACACATGTATTGATGTTTCCGATCAATACAATTCTAGCATGTAAAATAAACATCTATCATATATAAGGAATATATAATAACAACTTTATTATTGCCTCTCAGGGCATATTTCCTTCATAGTGGCCATTCTTAGTTTAATGTGCATTGTCCCAAGACTTGTTGATTGATTCATAACTTTGATATTGCTTGTTTTTAAACTATTTGTATCTAGTCACCCTTATGAACTTTGAAGGTGTCCTATGCATTTATGTTTTACTACACTATGAGGGACAAGCTGAATACCATTCTCATTATATTTTCTATATGTGAAACAAACAAACGTCTTGTAAAGCATTGTTATTTATGAATCTTTTGTTTGTACCTTTTCATGTTACAACATAGTTGCTATGTCTTATTGTTAGAATTATATATTTCATGCTATGTTAAAGTACTATGATCCTAGCTATCAATGTTTTACAAATACTTTGATCAAGATTATGATGGTGCATGTCACCTACAAAATTATTCTTTTTTATCACTTAACTACTCGAGGACGAGCAGCAGTTAAGCTTGGGGATGTTGATACATTGCAAACGTATCTATAATTTTTGATGTTCAATGCTTGTTCTATATCTACTTTCTTATGTTTTATCCACACTTTGGAGTATTTTTACACATTTTCTAGAACTAACCTATTAACAAGATGTCACAGTGCCAGTTGCCTGTTTTTTGCTATTTTTGGTTTCAGAAAAGCTAGTAAGGAAATATTCTCGGAATTGGACCGGACAAAAGCCCAAGTCAATATTTCACCAGAAGGAACACAGAGTCCGGAGGGGAGACGAAGAGGGGAGCCAGGCCAGCCATACCCGGTGGTGGGCGGCCAGCCCTGGCCGCGCCACTAGGTCTTGTGGGCCCCTGGCACTCCACCGACCTTGCCCCTTCACCTATATATTGCCTCCGGGACGAAAACCCTAAGTACCGGATCAAAATTCCATGAAAGAGTCTGTAGCCGCCGCCATCTCCATCCCTAGACCGGGAGGGATCTGAAGCTCTTCCCGGCACCCTGTTGGAGGGGAGAGATCACCCTGGAGGCCTTCTTCATCACCATGACTGCCTCCGGTGTGATGTGTTAGTAGTTCATCCCTGGACTACGGGTCCATGTAGTAGCTAGATGGTTGGTTCTTCTCCTTTGTGCTACCATGTCTAGATCTTGTTAGCTCTGTTCATGATCAAGATCATCTATTTGTAATCATACATGTTGTGTTTGCGCAGATCTGATGGATATTGATATGCTATTTCAGATTGATTATTGATTCTACCATGTCTTTGCTATTTGTGATCTTGCATGCTTTCCGTTGTTAGTAGCTATCTTGGCCAAGTAGATGCTAGCAACTTCAAGAGGGAGTATTTATGCTCGATGGTGGGTTCATGCCTCTAGTAATCTGGGGAAGTGACAGAAATCTCTAAGGTACTAGATGTGATGTTGCTACTAGGGAGAAAACAACAATCATTTGTTCATAGAACAATCGTATTATTTACTTTATACACTTTTTGCTTAATGCAATTATCTGTTGCTTGCAACTCAATACTGGAGGGGGTTCAGATGATAATCTGAAGGTGGATTATTAGTCATAGATATAGTTGGATTACGGTCTATGTATAATGTTGTAATGCCTAGTCAAATCAGATGATTAGTATATGCATGTATGCTTTTTCGGTGTCTATGAATTGTCCACTGTAATTTGTTCACCCAACATGTCTTCTATCTTAAGGAGAATCACCTCTAGTAAACTATGGACCCCGGTTCATTCCTTTACCATCAAGCTACAATCTACTATTTATTGTTTTCTGTTTACTTTCTGCAAGCAATTACTATCTTCCACATAATACGTTTAATCCTTTGTTTTTAGCAAACCGGTGAGATTGACAACCTCACTGTAAGTTGGGGGCAAAGTTCTGTGTTTGTGTTGTGCAGGATTCCAAGTTGAAAACAACACCTTGAAGGTGTTTCCTTGCTCCTACTGGTTCGATAACCTTGGTTTCATAACTAAGGTAAAACTTGCTACTGTGATCATCATACCTTCCTCTTGGGGTTACCCAACAAGTTCGAATATATTTTGAGCCATCACTCATCATCTCATTCTTGTAATGAGGTGACTCCATTGTCAACTGGCATAAATACCACATGATCAGAAAACCTTGATCATCTGTTGACCAATGAACCAGTGACTAGGGCTTCACCGTACTCCTGGTTGTTTATATATCACACGTGTATTGCTGTTTCATTTCAACACAGTTATAGTATGATATAAAACTTAATCATAAACTTTATAAAATATGATAATAATCCATATCATTATTTGTCTCTATGGCCTATTTCCAACAAAACCTTCTAAGAAACAGGCGCGCTGGCACATCACCATTTCCTTTCCCCCACGATCTCTACAATAAGAAATTTATGGAGGTATCAGAGCAGTCTGCATCTGAAATTTATAATGGATCCTAGGAGACGTTTTTGCTATAAAAATCGGTAGTCCATTGTGCGTTCCTCCAGCGGGTTTCACCACGCTCCAGCACATTTGTTCTCCCCCATGGTTAGCCATTCTTCATCTCCCTAGAGCTGGTCACTCTTTGAATCTGTCGTGTGCCAGACTGTTGGACGAAGCGGCCCTTGATGTGATGTTTCCTCTATCACTTCTCCCGTCTCTTGATGATGATTTGGCTTCAATCAACACATGGGTACCCCCATCACATGTACCCCCATCAGAATATCAACTTGATTGAGTTAGCGAAGTCTTGCATACTGGATACAATGCCGTGGGTAAAAAACTATGTCAGAAAGTCTACGTATACTAACCCGTATCATAAAACATTTGATTTAGGTGTTATGTATTTTTATGCAATTCAGTTTTGATGTGTTCACCGGATCATAAATGTATTTTCTGCAAGTGATTTTTCAAAATGGAAAAACAAAGAGGCATGGTGAACATTGTACACCACCATTTTTAGAGCTATGATTTTAGAGATAGGGGTGTCAGATATCACATGTTTTAGCTACCACGTGTTTTTAGCTCATGGGATATAAATAGATGACGTAGCTAGCTACTCTACTTTGTGCTAACGTTCTATAACATTACTTGTGATTTTTTTCATGCATTTAGATGTTTTTTATCATATGTCGCTTCTTCTTTTGGACGGCAGTGGTAGGCAAAATTCTAACCGCGGATGATTTCTTCGATGAGGTTGTTGGGAGAACAACTATTTTTGCCCCCTATGCATGTGTAACCTAGAAACACCGATGCATCTGTTCGTTGAGTGCCCTTGGGCGAGGAAAATTTGGAAGGCGGTCACAGGGCGTGCCAACCTGCCCTCCCTCTCTCCCGTGACATGGTCTGAGCCTACTTGCCTTTCACACTAGCTTTAGCCACACTCTCAATCCACCCCTCATGACCGGAAGAAAGGAATGAAATCACTCATTTTCCTAACTGTGTGGGAAATTTGGCGGGAGCGCATCAAGCGCATCTTCCAGCATGATGAACTATCGACGCTTTGACATAGTGGATTCGCGATGAAACAAGGCTCTGGAATATGGCAGGGGCCAACATTCCTTTTGACCCATGCTTAGTGTCTCGTAGCAAGGGGTTTTTCCCTTACTCTTCTCGTTGTTTCTAGGGAGTTTTCTTATTTTTCGGTTCTTGGCTTCGGCCCTTTGTAGCCCCGGTTTTTGTACCACTCCTTTCTTATCAATGGATTTAGCAGCTCTCCTGCTAACATTCCAAAAAAATTAGTCAATATAAAAGCTGCTTTGTTATAAATTTAAATCAGTGTAACCCTCTTCCAAGTAGTTAGACAGATGGGTGCATTTTGGTGACATTTGACTTGCGAAAATACATATCAGGGCACTTTTATGTACCAATGCTGCGATGTGTTACTCAATATTCATGCACATCACCATTTTGTTTCTTAACATAGATATTGCTATTGAAATTTCCGCCGTAACGCACGATGTATCATCTAGTTTAGAGTATTTAAGTGATCAAGTTCAGAAGATCTCCCTTCTACTAAAATGGAGCATCTTTGATGTTGGCCCCTCACCTATTGCAATATTGTATAGGAAGACACAACGTCACGTGTGAAAGAAATATATTCAAGTAATTTCTAGTATAACTCCAAATTAACTATGTAATGTAGCATAGTTGTGACATGAAAAGGCTGACAAATAAAATTACTACTCCATTTGTTTCATACTACTCCGCATATAAGGATTGGTCAAAGTCATACTTTACAAATTTTGACCGATTATAAGGTGAAAGTTGCCGAGATCTATGATATCAATTCAATATTATCAGAATCATAATATAATAATTTTTCATATTATATACATTTAATATCATAGATATTAATTTTTTATCACATATACCTAGTCAAACAGAACAAGGTTTGACCTTAACTAAACCTTACATGCGGAGTAATATGGAACAGGGAGTATTAAAGGGGAGTTGGTAGTACGAGTTTCCGATTTTATGAAACTAAATTATGAAACTAAGGTGGTAGTGTTGGCACACGTCCTCATGGAGTGCCACTCAGGTTTTAGGAGACAAAAAATTAGCAATTGAAGGTTGCAGTGGTTTCATATGTCCCTTCTCCCACGCAGCGCACACACGACTTCAAAAAAAAAAACTACAAAACTAAATTCAGATTTTCTTTTTGTAAAATCCCAACGTTCTATCAATAATCATCAATAAAAATATGAAAACTAAATTCGAATTTAAAGGAAAATAGCACACACGACTTCAGAAAACAAAACTAGAAATTAAATATAGATATACTTTTTTGCAAAATTTCATTGCTCTATTAGTAATCATCAACAGTGGTATGAAAAACTAAATCCAGATTTAAAGAAAAATAGTTAATCGTAGCTGGACAGTCAGTAGTTGCCGCCACACACCTCTCGAATGAGTGGAGCTGTGGAGGAAGGAGTGTGCTCAGTTTTTGTCACGTTAGTTATGAAACATGAGGTTGAATTGTATCAATTATGTTTAGAAATTAATTAATTAGAAAATAAAATCAAAGGGAATCATGTTGTTTTACAATTATCTAAGGGAATCGATTATTCTGCTGGCCATACTCTTGATGAGAAACAAATATAAAATATGCGAATGCACAAAATTTTAATTAGGAAAAAGAAAGTTGGTCGGACATAATTTGTGCATGAGCACATAACCAACGAAGTATTTTGCATAAATATATATACTGTTATTTAATTCTCAGCATGACATTGCTTACAAGCAGCACAAGACAGTCAGAGCATGTATGAACATGTATTTGCTTCTGCGTGATTGGCACAAAGCATGATATGGCTCACAAATTACTTGATGGAATACCATCCAAGTACGATGTCAGTTTGTTATTCTGATATGATATTTTGGTCTAGGTGTATAGGAGTATTCAAATTTCAACTAGATTGTTTTTGCAAATATGACTTGGTTGCCAAGTTAAGGGTTGGTTCCCAGGAACTCTGAATGAATTTTACGGGACTGGTTTCCTTCTAAAAATTACAACCTGAGGTCATTCTGTCTGGAGGACACACTCGAACTGTTATATAGGAAAGCCTTCCTCTCCAGTACTTTTTAGAGAAACAATCATCCACTCGGATCAAAAGAAATTGCCAGCAGCAAAGCTTCCTGTGGACGGAGTGCCTCTTTTTGTTAGAGTATTCTTGTTGTTTTCAAAACGTGCAGTTGTAACCCAATTTCTGCACATGTTTGCATTTCATTGTTTTGAAGGGCGCCTATTATCCCATAGCACATGCATTGAACTACTTTATATAACTGACACGTTACATGGTCACGTCTAACTTGGATAGATGAACCGATCAACATATAAGTTCCTTTTTTTGGATAACATACAAGTTTAAAACCTGTGGTTTTTTGCAGAAAGGTTCTAGATATGGTTTTTGGGCAACGTTGGTAGTTACTAGGTGTTGTACTACTTGGTACTTCTATAATATATCTGGATCTTCATCGCAAAAATAAAGTTCTAAACATCCTTGTGTCCAAAAAATTGTTGGAGACTAGAGCTGATGCGGATGGAGGTGAAGAAGGTGATGGGTTTGTTCCATGGAAAACAAAAAAATTCCTACAGAATAGCAAGATTGAACCTCGCAAGATCTAATTTACTAGATGCAAGTAACAAGTAGAATAGATCGAATCTACTTACCCTCGAAGAACACGAGCGTTAACGTTCTAGAGATCGTAGGTGATGTAGTCGATCGCTTGCGATGGTTCAAACAGTAGAAGATCCTGACCTTCGAGATCCTAGCACCGAACAGACAACACCTCCATAATATCCACACATTCCGCTATGACGACGTCTCCTCTTCTTGATCCTGCAAGAGATGGTGGAGATCTCCGCGAGAATCCGGCCACACTACGTCGGCACTACTATGGTGTATGAGAAAAGCAGCAGGGCTTTGCCGTGCAGAGAGAGAGAGAGAGAGAGAGAGAGAGAGAGAGAGAGAGAGAGAGAGAGAGAGAGAGAGAGAGAGAGAGAGAGAGAGGCGGGCAGGGAAGGGTGTGCGCCGATTCCTGCCCCTCCCTCCTTTATATAGGCGGCCAGGGAGGAGGGCTTGCACCTCCCCCAAGCCTCCTTGGCTGGCGGCGCAAGTGAGGGAAAGTCCCTCTCCCCTGTGCCTACCTCCTCCCATCTAGGGTTTGTGGTGGTCGGGGCCACATGGGCCCTTTGGCCGTGGCGCCCTGGCCCATGTTGGTCGGGTGCCCCCACTTGGGTGCATGTGCACCCATCTTGCGGGTGGGTCCCACCATGGACCGTTCAGAACCTTTTGGAAGCTTCCATCACACAGAATATTCCGATTTTTCAAAAACCCTAAAATAGGAAGTGACATATACAATTCTCTACCCCCGGACCATTCTGGAGCTCCTTGTGATATCAAGGATCTCATTCGAGACTCCGAAACAACATTTGATTCACACCATACATATTCTCGAACGAAGACTAGCAACATCTTAGGTTAAGTATATGACCCGACGGGTTTGATAATATGCAGACATGATAGATAAAACTCTTCGATCAATAACCATCAGCGGGACCGGAATGCCCATGATGACTCCTACACATTCAGCGAAGCTCTTTTCGATTGAACCACTATGTCAAATATTCAAACAATATGATATACGATTTCTTTTGTATCACGATATGTTGCTTGCCCGAGATTCGAACATCGGTATCATTATACCTAGTTCAATCTCGTTGCCGTTAAGTTCTCTTTACTCGCATAGTGGCATAGGATCCATGTGACCAACTATTTTAGTCATTGAGCTCTTGGATGCTATAATATCGAGAGGGCACAGAGATATCTGACACTCCGTCACACGAAGAAACAAATCCCAATCTTGATTCACACAACCCAAAAGACACCATCGGTTACCCAGTTATGAATTGACATTTGATGTCCTCAAGGTACTCCTCCGATGCCTGAGAGTAATATGATTTCATGGTCTGAGGAAACTATACTTAACATATACTTAAAGCGATAGTCAACAAACTATACATTGCGATAAGAAGCTATGTTTACTATTAAGGGTCTTGTATGTCCATCACATCATTCACTAATGAATGTGATTCTTTTATCAAGTGACATCAATGTCCATGGTATAAAAAACCTTAACCATCGCTTGACTAACAAACTAGTAAAAAAAAGGCTTACTAGGGACTCTGTGTTGTTTATTTACTCACACGTGTACATATAGTTATAGTATAAACAATAAACAATATTATGAACAAAAAAATACCGAATAACAACAACTTTATTATTACCTGCATGTTTCCAGCAGAATGGTCTAACGCCTGGTTGTTAGGATTTGCTTGGGAGACGTTATCTTTTTTGTGCATTGCATCTGAATATTGTTGGGGTGTTACGAGCTTATGGAAGAGGGTTAAGCCCAAGGTTGGGTGGGCTGATCCTTTTTGAGGATAGGTTAGCTCGGTCCAGATGCTTGTTGAGGCCGTCGTGAATAGTCATGGGTTTGTTATGGGCCATGTAGTTCTTTTCATACAGTAGAATAGTTGGGCTGGCTCGGCACCGGGCTGGCCTCAAGTCCTATATGTGCCACTGCGGTTGCTATTTTCCCTTGTAATAACAGTCTGGCACTGACAGTCCATAAGAAAAACTCACACTGACAGGAGGCATCCATATGACGCATCATCACATCAGTTAATCCTAGACAAAGCAATAACCTAAGAAGGTCTTTGAAAGAAGGAATTAAACTAAGATTTACTGTCATTCAGTTGCTCCTGCCCTGCGCTAAACAAACCGGGTTGGTTAGATCGAATCTGAAGCTGCACCAGTTGCTGTTGTAGCTGAGAACGCTTGAACAGGTACAATCATTCATACGGTCTCTGTCCCAATTCTTAATAAGTTCTTTTTTGCAGGAACTGTAATCAGTCTGTTACAACTGCTCTAAAATTGACACTTATTCATCCAGTCTTTATTCTGAAGTCTGAACCAAGGTGTCGCGGAATGGCAGAATCCAGTTCTGAACCTTGAGGCGGGCGATCGAGTGAATGGAGGAGGAATCGATCGACGGGGAATTCAGAAGATGTGGAGGACGTCGTGGATGAAGGCGTTGCAGAGCGGGCAGCTGGCGCGGGTGAGCCAGAGCTCGCGCGAGCAGAGGCGGCAGAAGGCGTGGCCGCAGGGGATGAAGGCCGCGCCCTTGTGCCGCACCATGCACACGCAGCACGCGCGCGCCATCTCCTCCTCCTCGTCCTCCTCTTCCCGCTCCTCGCCGTCGTTCTTCTCTCCCACCACCGCGCCGCTATTGGGCGCGCCGGTACCGCTGTCTTCTTGTTGTTCATCCTCGTCGTCGTCGTCCCAGTGGTTGTCCGTCTGCTCCAGCAGCGCCATCAGCGACATCGAGTCCGGCGGCGGCGCCTCATCCTTCTCCTCGCTGCCGTCTTCGTCGGCCCGTCGATCGCTGGTGTCAGTCGAGCGCGCGTTCGCGTCGCGGCGGAGCCGGAGCCGATCGCGCAGGCGCGGCTTCCAGCTGATCACGCCACGGCCAACGCTCTCGCCGCGGCTGTCCCGGCCGATGGCGTCCATGAGCGTGCACGGCCTCCGATCCGCGTCACCGCCACCTCCACCTCCTCCTTCGTCGTCGTGCGGGATCTTGAGGAAGTCACGGATCGCCGGTTCCGGCGTGGTCAGCTGCTCCCAGAGCGTCCTAGTCCGGGGCTGCAGCTCCGGCCGCCGGTCCATCGACCTTCCTCGCCTGGCCGCCGCCGCTGCGTCTACGAGCGTCTGCCTCCTTGGCCTCGGGCGTCAAGTGTGAAGATGATGGGGCGACGGTGGTTGAGGAGGAGACGCGGGTTGCGGTTGCCAGCGCGCGCGCGCGCGAGCAGGGAGGGAGGTGGGAAGGAGAGAGAGCGTCGTGGAGCGGGTCTCGCGGGCTTTCTAAACTCTTGGATTGCAGTTACCGCAACGGCGTGGAGGCTGACGCCGAATTACGGAGGTGCCACGCTAAACTGCAGGTGGTACTACTACTAGCTTGCTCTGAATTGTGAAAAGCACATGACGTGGCTAAACTTGATTTTGAAATTTGACCTGTAAACTAGCACATGAACAATCAATTCGAAGTTGTGTACGTGCAAATTGCTGGTGACTTAAACCCTAGGCTGTACAGGTGCTAAAGGACCTGAACAGTGAGTTGTTTTCAGGTACGCGATGCGTGCAAGCTACGGTGTCGGGTAGAATTGATCGATCGAGCAAGCTCCGGCCATTGTTTACTGTCGCCCAGGCATGAGAGTTGGTGTCTACATACAGTGATACAGACTTACATGCGCCTCGAAATACTCCCTGTCTGTCAGCGTCAGCTCGTCCCGTCGATGAAAAAGAGAGACGAACCAAATTAATTAAAGAATCAAGTTGCATTGGCTGTGCCAATTTGGTCGGTTGACCCGTGTGGTTCCGTGCGTGATTCCAGGCGTACAGAACAGAACAGAACATTGCGGAAGTACGTACTGTGAAAGCCTGCTGCACCTAACTCAGCCTGGCTCGTAGCACACCCGGCCGGTGCGTGCGTACGTAGCTACTCCTAGCTAGCTAGCTAGATACACAGCGGTGGCCTTCGTCCAGAACAGACGCACGACACGGTGGCCGCTCGTCGTGGTCCGCGACAGTATCGATCGATCGACACACCGACGCCATTGATGATTGTACAATGTACCTGTCTGTAGTATACTCTCGACGCAGCCGTGTATCCGGTGACATGAAGGCTTAACCAATCCCTTGTCGTACGCCCAGCCACCGCTGCCCGCTGCAACCACTCCGATTCCGGTCTGTACTGTACATACGTTGACCCCTTCGCACTCCGTAGCCAGCTCGTGATATACACGCACGTACCGATCGCTCTCGCAATGACAAAAATTACTAGTTGAGATAAATTCCCCGGGGCATTCTCATTAGTTCTTCGCGATCATAACGGTGCCTTTATCCTCTCAGTGTCGGAGGGTTTGGATGGATTCCTTGCTCCTGAACTTGCTGAGGGTCTAGCTATCAGGCGCGCGTTGTCGGTGCTTCAGGAGAAAGGCTATCAGAACTGTGTCCTGAAATCGGATAGTTTTGAAATCGGACTGTCTGTCGATGATTCAGCGCATCGGATCATCTGACCAGGATCGCTCTCTTATGGGCATTGTGATTGGGGACATCAAGGTTCTTGCTAGGAGCTTCACTTCATGTTCGTTTAGGCATGTTTCTCGTAATCTGAATGTCGCAGCACACTTGTTAGCTCGCGCCTCTGTGCGCTCTTCTTGTAATTTTTCTTTTGGTGTTGCCCCGGAACTTATTCGGGCTGAACTTTGTTTTGGTGTTATTTAATCAATAAAGTGCGATATTCTCTCAAAAAAAGTAGCGCAGAGAAAAGACCACTCATAAAGCCTTTTTTCCCCGAGAGTATGCAAAATATTTTTTATGGAGTTTGTGCTTCGGTGTCCCTCCCCACCCCACAAACTTAAGTTCGTATCATGCAGTTTTTTTTACCTATCGAAAACCCTTAATGAGACCATGTATATCTTCGTATAGGTATACTCATTCCACCTCAGTATACTACACGTCCCCTTATTGCGATCTACGTCCTAGCATGCCGCATTTTGAAATTTTGCTGCTGATTTCTGCCTCCTGCAGACACGTGAGAATACGTGTATGGTGTGTATACCTCTAAGCAGACCATACGGGCTTCGGGGTCGTTCCTACGGTCTTCGAAACAAATCAGTAGTGTGCGATCCCGGCCGTCCACTAGTTTCTTTTTTTCAAAGTTTGAAGAAGAGGAGGGACACCGAAGCAAAAGTGATTTTTATGACTACAACTCGATGCGCACAACCATACCCGAACTCCACACCAGCTAACCCAAAGTTATTCACCACTATCATTATAACTCCGACGCAAAGAGCCTATCCTAAGCTAAGCCATAAAGCCACATCTTGACTGGCCCCGGTCAGGTCAACGGCCCCATCAGAACTTTCATTGTTGACGCACCATCCGCCCTTGATACCAGAAAGGAGGTATCAAGTGAACGGGTGCAATTGGTCGGTCTCGATAAAGACATCATCTAGGACTTTACGCCGATGGCATACATTGCGGCCCCCAGGGTCAAACTTGGACAAGGGCGAGCATCGGAGGAGAGCAACAAAAAAATCCAAGACATGTCTCCAAACACGATGCTCCCAATGGAGGGATAATGTTGAGGAAGCCGACATCGCACCGATCCAACTACTGACCTAGGTTTTCGTATGGAGACATCAAAACCAAAGTCAGAGTGAGGAAAATGCTGATGCACCTCGGCTATGCCTCCAAGGAGGCACACAAGACCCACGAGCATCGTCGCCACTTGCACCATCTGAATATGGGCGAGACTTCTATACATATCGTCGAGCACCTCCCTCCGTCCTCACCAGAATGAGGCAAACATCCATGTTGTTCACACCGCTGCCACCCCAGCACTTTGCCATCGTCGCTAGGACGTCATTGTCCTCTTGCGATCCGCACGGACGAGAGCCCACCTTTTGTTCCATCTCCGACATGGTCGAATACTGATGCATGTAAAATGTATACATGAACTTTGCAGTTTATTGATACATATTATTGCATATTTTCAACTTATATAATGTTATATCCATGTTTCACATTGATTTATGGGAACTTACCAACGATCCCAGGGATTTTTCGAGAAGTATCTTTTAACACTGTTCCATTGATTTATGTTTCACACTGTTCCACACCACCCATGCTCGTGAAGGGGTTCGCAGTAGAAAACAATATTTTTTAACTAGCGCCAGGATCTATCCAGGAGTAATGCTGTAATGCAGAAGGTTTCAGTACCCTTGTAGACTGAAAGCATTAACATTCACGATGAATATGGATGATGTAGTTGAACAACGTAGTGGACCTCAGGGTCGTGTTGTTCCTCACACGATAATCCAGGTGCCACAACTGGCAGCACCTCCATGATTTTGCACACGTTCGGTAAAGGGGATCCGCAGCAGAAAACAAAAAATTTCCTACGTTGGAACCCTAAAAACTGCCTAGGATCAATCTATGTAGTAATGCAGTAACGGCCAATGCATAGAGAATACATACCCTTGTAGATCGTACGCGGTTAACGTTCCGCGGGGAACGTGGTTGAAGTAGTCGTACTCGTAGCCGACCTCAAGGTCGCGAAGCTCCTCGCAAGTCACCCCTTGCTCCTTCTTCATCTTCATCATGCAGCAGCTCCAGCTCACAACATTTAAGCACCCCAAGTGTTGCGCCTCGTGTCTTCGTACATATCCGGTGCATGGTAAGACCTCCGGCTCCCCGATCCCGCTAGGAGTACGGAATTTGATATCCGGCTAGGAATCCCTGCAGCGCAACGGCGTACTGTAGGTGTGCCTTGTTCGCACAGCCCAGACTTGGGACCATGGTCACAAGGGCTAGAGAGAGAGGGGGAAGGAGGAAGTCAATCAAAGGAATTTTCCAGTTGATGGTGTGTTTAATCCCACCCATGGGCACCCCTTTATATAGGCGGAGGGGGTGTGCCCTCCCCATTAGGTTAGCCATGTAGGACTAATAGGCAAAGGAAAAATAGCAGGAATTTCGTTCTGGCCGGATGGGCCAAAAGCACTCAACCCAAAGTGCAAACAGCAAATAGCAAATAGGCAGGTAGGCCGGCCACCCTCGGCGGCCCGCAACCAGACGAGGTGGGCGAGACAGCCAGGAGCAGCGGCCGGTTCCCCGTGCTGGGCCGGCGTGCGCCCAGAGGCCCGCCTGGCAGTCTCGCCTAGACCGCTGCCCGCTTAGCTGCCCGGGTGGGCCGCCTGCCCCACCGGCCCGGTTGGCTGGCCGGCTCCCCCGCGAGCCCCGCATGGGCTGGGATCGAGCCAGGTCGGCTGCCGCGGCTGGTAGCTGGCGCCTGCCCCATGCGGTGCGGAGTATCCGCCGCCCACGTGGCTGGGCTGTTTTCTCTTATTCCTTTTCTTTTTCTGCAGCTTTTCTTCTAGGCTATTTTCCTCCGGGAATTTGGCCTAATTTAAAAGTTGCCTTTATAAATCTTAATCTAAATATTATTTAGAATATACTAATTCACAATTAACATATAATAAATATATATATTTAAATTCCCATTTATCGAAAAACACTTTTCCGGTCTTTTCCTTTAATCTTTCTCCGAAGAACTTCGGATCTCTCTGCGGAACTATTCCGGCTTTATCTTTCTCTACTGTGATTCCGTCTTACGAATGATCGTTCTCATCTTACCCTTAAGTGTATCCTCTCACGGCTCGGGAATGCTCTAGACATGATCTAAATTAATGATCAACAGATGGACCAGGGATATCCATGTGACCCCTATGCATTCCTGATGACAATGTCATTTGAACCGCTAAATGTAGCATCCAATTCCTTTTATTTCTCGATATGACTTGTCCGAGATCCGACCATTGGTATCCCATACCTTGTTCAATCTCGTTCACAACAAGTTCTGTTTTTTTGTTACCGTGATATTACATCCCCGTGACCGAGTCACATGTTGCAACATTTATGGATGTAATCTCACCAAGCCAGTCGTATGTATCTTTACCCATCATGTGGGTGAACAAATCCCGGTCTTGCAGTCACATGTCATCTACTGTTCCTTCGGAATACCCAACGTACACCTTTATAGCCACCGTATTATAGTGAGTAATATGAGCTCACGGCCTAAGGAAAAGGAGTCTAGGTATAGTTGTTGCAACAATGAACTTATATGACTTGATCGCGTTGCAATCCTTCGAGGAATGCACATCATATCATTCTCCAATGATATGACCCCGTTGTTAATTGGCATAAATGCCCATGATCTTGAAACCCAGATCATTCTCATGACCAACGAACTAGTATGAATAGAGGCTACTAGGGACTTGGTTGTTTCATACCACACCTGTACCAATGTTTCTACTTGGCACAGTTATAGCAAAATATGAAACTATTATAAACTAATTGAGATATGACAATAAAAACCTATTTATTATTTGCCTCTAGGGCATATCTCCTTCAGTCTCCCACTTGCACTAGAGTACAAATAATCTAGCTCGTATTTTACTCATATAAACCACATACCATTACGTTTACAGATCATGCATGCTCATGGGAAACGTCATGTCCATGTTATTTTTTACCAGATCATCATGTCTTTTGCAAATCATTAATGTCTTCCTAATTTTGATATTCACTCCATCATCTTATAATGGGTCGAAACATTTGTTTGGCAACAAAGTGAGACTTTGTTTCTAGTGTTTATAATGACGGTCGTTTTCACTATTGTCATCTAAACTTCAAAACACACTTTGTTATCATTTGTGTATATACTATAGTCATGGCAGCAGAACGAGGCCGGATTCCAGGAGCTTACAGTGACTTCAGATCAACCTCGAGGGCTTTCTCATGGGCACTGGGCCCTGGGACACATCATTCTACGTTAAAAGCGAACTAGCCCCGCCATAACATTATACATTACATCGGATGGAGCCTTTATACTTCTGTATCTATGTAGATCCTAGTGCATGAAATGCAACTATGCCACTTACTTTGCTTTTTGCCATTTAAGTACAAACTTAATTCTGGTTCAGCGATCAACTCAGGAATCACTTAAAGACATGTTCTTATAGTTAAGACTTTGTCCTACCAACCAGAACTTTGAGTCACTTTATGTCGAGTATACAACATGGTTGTATGGAAGAACCTATGACTGAAGCATAGGAGATGCAACACTTCTCTTTCTTTCAACCATAGTTGCAATACTAACTCAATGCTTCATACAACAAGAACTTCTTTCTTACCTTGTTCCATTCTGAGCTTCTTCAGAATCTTGTCTTAGGACATTCTGAACATCTTTCAGAATCAAGTCCAGGAAGCATTCGACATTCATTGTTTATTAAACTCACTAATCTATCTCGATAGATTTTCTTGTTTCATAATTTCAACTTCATCCTTATTTATCTAACTTAAATATTATTAACACCAATCACATTATTCATATATGTCGTCCACATATCCTAGAATGATATTACGCTCCCACTCAAATATGACATTCATATTTGAGATCCAGGGATTTCACTTGGCTCCCACTCAAAATATGTCAGCTACATATTATGAATTAGCCAAGCTGATTTGCTCCCACTCAAATCCAGGTCCTCTCGACAATCTTGGACATTCCAAAGTTCTTTGTTCATCATCAATTTGAGAATTCCAATTACGAGACTTTAGTGACCATTCATTTCTCGTACTTAGGTCCATCACGCTTCTTTGTAATTTGTAGGCATGTCATGTTCAAAACATCACACGTGAATCAACAATATAATTCCACAAACTTGTAGAATATATAGTTGAATCCTACTGTCTTTAGTAAAAGTATTTATTTGAAACTTTATGATCATTATCATTAGTTTCTCCTCTATTTGCAGAGTTTGGATTCAGAAATAAATTCCGCTGTGCCACTCAACAATCAGGAGGTAAGGTCAAATACCTTGTTTTGATCTTTTACTTTCTTCCACCTGTATCTTCATCAAGACACATCAACTTAGGACAACAACAGTTTTGCCGCTTTGTGGAAGATGCATTCATAGCTTCCTAAGAATGCTCTACAAAGACTTGTTTTATTCGCCACGACTTCGACTTATCAAAATCTCCAGAAACTGGAATGTGCCATAACACTTATGGTGTTGTTTCCATGAATCTTTTAGATGTTCCTTTGTATTTCAAATGAGTGTTTACTTATTTCGATCTCTAACTCTAAACGATAACTATAACCCCTATAAGAGATGGTATTATATCATATGTATCTTAATACATAATGATTATGATGTTTAGATATTTCAACACAGTTTGAATTCATCCAATTATCATAATTTGTGAAACATCTTTCACAAGTCCCTTTTATGCTAAACTTAACTTGAATACTTTAGTCATGTCGATCAAATCGAAGAGACTTGTTAATTCAATATCCTCTTTGTTGTGAACTCATTTGAACAATTCAAATCATTTCAAACTTATGTTTCATTAAGTAAATATGCTTATTCACTTAAGTACACAATTAACAAATGATTTCCACTACTTGTTGAAAATACGATACATCACTATGTATAAGATTTAACATTTCTTCGCATATCACCGTTTTACCAGAATGCGGAGTTTTAGTCATTCTGCCCAAGAGGCATGGTTTTGCAAAGTCTCTAGATTAAGCATCTAGGACCCCGATCTTCATTAAGAATGTGCAATAACCAAAATGACTTAAACTATAGTGTCATTTCATTATTAAACTTTGGATATCTTTTAGCATTCTTAATCCTTTATAAATGTTTAAACTATTATTATTAACATAGTGATGAGAATAACTTGTTTATAATCATAATGTGACCATAAGGTATTGTTCATAAGAATAGTACAAACTGGCTTGTAACTTGTTCATATGAATAATCGTCTCGCCAAAAGCAAGACACACAAACAAGGATTACAAAATATATTCAAGTCCACTAATCCAAATGACAAACTTTGAGGAAAGAGGTGATGTCAGCCATCAACTGTTTTGCTTGCCGTCATCAAGTCACGCCGCCTCAAAAACAGCAATTCTCAAGCAGATCCTCCTGTTTTCACAAAACGGGACAAGTATCAAATACTTTGCGAACTGCAACGAGTTTTGCAAGAACCACATTTATAATTTGTATATCTTACATATACCTTTTCATCCATGAACTCCATTGCAATCGAGCCCTTCCAAGAGTTCTCAACTCTAATGCAAGATCGCTAAGTGTTTTTCCAAACAATCTCTTTTCTTCCATGATGGAGGAAAACCCATCCACCGGCTCATACTCTATGTGCCTTATTCTGCAGATTATGAAATGTGGCCCAACTCTCAATCGAATGGAGAATGGCTTATTGGATGATTATGGAGAAAACATAAACATTCCGGAGTCATCGAATTATCTCCTAATGGTTATTGTATCAAGAAGAGAAGATCACCTTTTACAAGGATATCCCTCACGCGTGGGTATTAATCTATGAAGTTGGACCCTTTTGCTAAGTTCCATATTAAGCAATATATTCCCATGGTCGCAAAGGACCTCAATGGGTTAGGCCAAGAACTACTAAGATATTTGCAAACAGACATCTAGACTAAGTTTATAATAAGAGATCAATTTATAATTGGTCTCCACTAAAATTGCCATCCCCTGGACGATTTTAGTGATCACATGATCCCTATCCTCTGCAGCTCCCCCGATTGTCATGGCCATCAATGCAGTATCAAAGGTAGACATTCAATAATGCCAATCACATCATCCATGTGACTCATGCTCGATCTTTCAATCTCTTGTTTTCTGAGGCCATGTCTGCAAATGCTAGGCTCGTCAAATCTAATTTGTGTGTATTCGTTGTGCAACATGGCTTACACCTATTGTATGTGAATGTAGATATGTCTGACCCCTACTCACCGCAGGCGCCTCATAACGAAGAACTTTCTTGGTGGTGCACACACAAGAGGAACACGGAACATTGGAATTAAATAGGGATTATCTTATTTGCTACCGTTGAGTATCTAAATACAACCACACAATAAGATGTAAAATAGATATCAACATCATATGTATAATGTGATATGATATGGTGCTTCTTCTTGCGCCTTGATCTCCATCGAGCGCTCTGGCATGATCTCCATCTTGCCCTTGGTTTGACACCAAGTCCACGACGCCTCCACCAGGTCGTCCATCGGAACGATGACTATTACTATACTACATAGTTACATAAAAGTAAAATACTTTTACCTTCACAATGACCAATACCATATCATAATCACATGCCCCCTACAAAATAAAGTTAGACGCCTCTACTTTATCTATTGCAAGTTTTACGTGGTTGTTAGGGCTTTCGCAATAGAACCGCTTCTAGTCTATGAACTTTCCAACCACAACATGGATCCAACAGTTGTCTCTATTACACCCCTTTTGGGGCCCTCCGTTGTAAATGCTATATCAACTATTGAATGAGAGACAAACACCCGCTAGCCACTTATACGGTACAAACCATATGTTGAGCGTGAAACCAATCTCGTGTATGAATACGTGTATGGTCAGTCCGGGCCGCTTCATCAAACAATATCGCGATATAAACAAGTACACGTTAGAGGGTAACAACTAAGGGATCAATGCCCGCACAATACATGTGCGTACCTTCCGTACAACACTCCTACGCATAGATCGTCTCTGATACCACTTAAGGGGATCCGCAACAGAAAAAAAAATTTCCTACGTTGGAACCTCAAAAACCGCCTAGGATCTATCTATATAGTAATGCAGTAACGGCCCATGCGTAGAGAATACCTACCCTTGTAGACCGTACGCGGTTGACGTTCCGCGGGGAATGTGGTTGAAGTAGTCGTACTCGTAGCCGACCTCAAGGTCGCGAAGCTCCTCGCAGGTCACCCCTTGCTCCTTCTTCATCTTCATCGTGCAGCAGCTCCGGCTCATGACATTTAAGCGCCCCAAGGGTTGCGCCTCCTGTCTTCGTATACATTCGGTGCACGATGAGACCTCCGGCTCCCTGATCCCGCCGAGAGTGCGGAAGTTGAAATCCGGCTAGGAATCCCTGCAGCGCAACGGCGTACTGCAGGTGTGCCTTGTTCGCACAACCCAGACTTGGGACCATGGTCACAAGGGCTAGAGAGAGAGGGAAGGAGGAAGTCAATCAAAGGAATTTTCCAGTTGATGGTGTGTTTAATCCCACCCATGGGAACCCCTTTATATAGGCGGAGGGGGTGTGCCCTCCCCATTAGGTTAGCCATGTGGGACTAATAGGTAAAGGAAAAATAGCAGGAATTTCATTCTGGCCGGATGGGCTAAAAGCACTCAGCCTAAAGAGTAAACAGCAAACAACAAACAGGCAGGTGGGCCGGCCACCCTCGGCGGCCCGCAACCAGTCGAGGTGGGCGAGACAGCCAGGAGTAGCGATCGGTGCCCCGCGCGGGGCCGGCGTGCGCCTAGAGGCCTGCCTGGCAGTCCCGCCTAGACCGCCGCCCGCTCAGCTGCCCGGGTGGGCCGCCTACCCCGTCGGCCCGGTTGGCTGGCCAGCTCCCCCGCGAGCCCCGCATTGGCCGGGGTCCAGCCAGGCCGGCTGCCGTGGCTGGTAGCTGGCCCCTGCCCCGTGCGGCATGGAGTATCCGCCGCCCACGTGGCTGGGCTATTTTCATTGATTCCTTTTCTTTTTCTGCAGCTTTTCTTCTAGGCTATTTCCCTCCGGGGATTTGGCCTAATATAAAAGTTGCCTTTATAAATCTTAATCTAAATATTATTTAGAATATATTAATTCACAATTAACATATCATAAATATATATATTTAAATTCCCATTTATCTGAAAACACTTTTCCGGTCTTTTCCTTTAATCTTTCTCCGAACAACTTCGGATCTCTCTTCGGAACAATTCCAGCTTTCTCTTTCTCTATTGTGATTCCGTCTTACGAATGATCGCTCTCTTACCCTTAAGTGTATCCTCTCACGGCTTGGGATTGCTCTAGACATGATCTAAATAAATGATCAACAGAGGGACCAGGGATATCCATGTGACCCCTATGCATTCCTGATGACAATGTCGTTTGAACCGCTAAATGTAGCATATAGTTTCTTTTGTTTCTCGATATGACTTATCCGAGATCCGATCATTGGTATCACTTACTGATACGTTGCTAACATATCCATAATTTTTGATGTTCCATTCTTGGTTTTATCTAGTTTCTTATGTTTTGTTCCAACTTTGGAGTACTTTCTATACACTTTCTTGGACTAACCTATTAACAAGATGCCACCATGCCAGCTGCCTGTTTTCTGCTATTTTTGGTTCCAGGAAAGTCCGAAAATGAATATTCTCAAAATTGGACGGGACTAAAGCCAAAGTCAGTTTTTCATCGAGGGGGACACGGAGCTATAATACAAGACGGAGAGGGGCCAGAGGGCCGCCACAACACCTGGCCACGCGGCCAGGCCTGGCCCTTTCCAGGGGTGGTGCGGCCACCCAGGGCACCCCCTCGGCCTCCCCTTTCGCCTATAAGATGCCTCTAAAACAGAAATCCTAGGTACCCGATCAAAATTCCACGAAAGAGTCTGTAGCCGCCGTCATATCCATTCCTAGATCGAGAGGGATCTGAAGCTCTTCCCGGCACCCTGCCAGAGGGAAGAATTCACCCTGGAGGCCTTCTTCATCACCATGCAAGCATCCGGTGTGATGCGTGAGAAGTTCATCCTTGGACTATGGGTCCATGTAGTAGCTAGATGGCTGATTCTTCTCCTTTGCGCTATCATGTTTAGATCTTGTGAGCTCCGTTCATGATCAAGATCATCTATTTGTAATCCTACATGTTGTGTTTGCAGGGATCCGATGGGTATTGAGATGCTATTTCAGATTGATTATTGATTCTATCATGTCTTTGTTATTTGTAATCTTGCATGCTTTCCGTTGTTAGTAGCTATCTTGGCCAAGTAGATGCTAGCAACTCCAAGAGTTAGTATTTATGCTCGATAGTGGGTTCATGCCTCTAGTAATCTGGGGAAGTGACAGAAATCTCTAAGGTACTAGATGTGATGTTGCTACTAGGGAGAAAACAACAATCTTTTGTTCATAGAACAATCGTGTTGTTTACTTTACACGCAATGCGTAATGCAATTATATGTTGCTTGCAACTTAATACTGGAGGGGTTCAGATGATAACCTGGAGGTGGATTATTAGTCATAGATGCAGTTGGATTACATTCTATGTATAATGTTGTAATGTCCAATCAAATCTTAAAGGAGTCAAGATGTTTAGTATATGCATGTACGCTTTCTCGATGTTTGTCAATTGCCCCGCTGTAATTTGTTCACCCAACATGTTATCTATCTTAAGGAGAACCACCACTAGTGAACTATGGACCCCGGTCCTTTCTTTTACCATCAATCTACAACTATTTACAGCTTTCTGTTTACTTTCTCCAAACTATCACTTTCTTCCACACAATACATTTAATCCTTTGTTTTCAGCAAACCCGGTGAGATTTACAACCTTTCTGTAAGTTGGGTGCAAAGTTCTGTGGTTGTGTTGTGTAAGTTTCCATGTTGCTGCTGGCACCGGTAGTGCGCCATGCCAAAGTCTAGCTAGCAACACCTTGGAGGTGTTTCCTTGATCGTACTAGTTCGATAACCTTGGTTTCATAACTGAGGGAAAACTTGCTGATGTGCTCATCATACCTTACTCTTGGGGTTCCCCAATGAGCTCGATATATTTTGGGCCATCACATGCCTTGTTCAATTTCGTTCACAACAAGTTTTGTTTCTTGTTACTGTGATATTACATCCCTGTGACTGAGTCACATGTTGCAACATTTATGGATGTAATCTCACCAAGCCGGTCGTATGTATCTTTACCCGTCATGTGGGTGAACAAATTTTGCAGTCACATGTCATCTACTGTTCCTTCGGAATACCCAACGTACACCTTTATGGCCACAGTATTACCAGATGACGGTTGATAGAGTCTAAGCAGCCTCGGGAAACAATGAGTAATATGAGCTCACGGTCTAAGTAAAAGGAGTCTAGGTATAGCTGTTGCAACAATGAACTTATATGACTTGATCGCATTGCAATCCTTTGAGGAATGTCCATCACATCATTCTCCAATGATATGACCGCGTTGTCAATTGGCACAAATGCTCATGATCTTGAAACCCAGATCAACCTCATGACCAACGAACTAGTATGAATAGATGCTACTAGGTACTTGGTTGTTTCATACCACACATGTACCAATGTTTCTATTTGGCACAGTT
Source organism: Avena eriantha (assembly GCA_910589775.1). NCBI lineage: Eukaryota > Viridiplantae > Streptophyta > Magnoliopsida > Poales > Poaceae > Avena > Avena eriantha. The sequence goes on from OU342746.1 coordinate 317,633,641, forward strand.
ATAGCACAATATGAAACTATTATAAACTAATTGAGATATGACAATAAAAACCTGTTTATTATTTGCCTCTAGGGCATATCTCCTTCATTCGGTGATTAACAATGACTCCTAGTCTCTCTGATCCAGCTAAGATTGCAAAAGTAGATCTTCTGTAACAGGGATCTAGCAGCGCAACTGCGTGCCAAAAAAATGTCTTCTCCCACACGTATAGTTCTTCTTGGAAGAACAAACACGAGAGACAAACAGAGAGACATATTCCCTACAGAAATTCATTAGGAAATATTGTGTGTCCTTTGTCCCTCCCATATGCCCCTCCTTATAAAGAGGAAAAGGAGGGACTTCCACCAACCAACAGTCAATGTGGGACTAAAGGAGAGGAGGAGGCACCAAGCAAGGAGGGGAGGCGTCGGCGATAGGATGGGCCCACCCGCGTGTGGACCTAGGATGGCTGGCCCTTGCTCCCTTGGCGGCTGGCCCCCCTTGATGGGCCTCTCCCTTCAGGAGTTATCCCATTTAGAGTGGGCTGCTCATAAATTTAATTTTAAATACGATTTTAATATTAATTCCAATGATTAATATAAAATACATCTTAATAAATTTCATATGACCCGAAACACCTTTCAGATCACTTCGAACAACTCTCAGGGAATACTTTCGGCTTTATCTTCTCTTTCTTCATGTGATCTCGATGATTCCAAAATGATCTCTAGGCATCATAGAACCCTTAAGTGTGCTACCCTACGGTTCGAGAACATCATATACATGATCGAGACACTTCTGTAATCAATATTCATTGGAGGGATTTGGATATCCATAATGACCCATGTGCATTCCATGATATCAGTGTCATTTGAACCATATACATTGAGTCCAATTTCCTTTGTTACTTTGATACCTGACTTGTCTGAGATCTGATCATCGGTATCAACATACCTTGTTCAATCTCGTTACTGACATGTGATACTTAACTCGTTCTTATGATATTCCATCCTCATGACGTAGTCATACGCTGCGCAACTTTATGGAGGTAATCTCACCAAGTGAGACCGATGTATCTTTCATGTAGGAGAATAAATCTCGATCTTGATGCATACGCCTCAACCTATCCCTTTGGTATACCAAATAGACATCTTTATGATCACCATGTTATGGTATGATGATTGATATAGTCAAGGCATCCTCGGGTGATAATGATTAGATATAATCTCATGGTCTAAGGAGTAGGATACTTTGTTTCCTAGTTATCACAATATTGAACTTTGTGATTGGATCGTTTTGCGGTACTTATAATGGGTGATCGCGTATATCACATCCTTCACGAATGATATGACCTCATTTTCAGTTGACATAAATTCCCATGATCAAGAAACCTTGATCATCGGTTGACCAATTAACTAGTTGAGTAGAGGCCACTAGGGACCTTTGTTTGTTTACATACCACACGTGTACCAATGTTTTAAATTGATACAATTATAGCATGGTATAAAACTATTATGAACTAATTGAGATATGATGATATAACCCTTTATTATTTGTCTCTAGGGCATATCTCCAATAGTCTCCCACTTGCACTAGAGTACAAATAATCTAATTTCATTTGTTACTAATTATAACACCATATCACATAGTGTGCTATTGATCATGGTTGCTTATGGAGAAATGTTTTTTCAACGGTTTGTATCGTTCAGATCTGTATATTCTTTGCAAATCGTTTAATGTCACCAAATTTGACATTTATTCTATTATCACATAATATGTCAAAGTATAAGTTTGGTAGTCGAGTGAGACTTTGTTTCCCTATGTATACAATAACAACAGTTCAGTCAAGCAGACTTTCACATAGTCATGTATACTAGAAACACACTTAATTGAAATTCAAACTTTCTAAGCCAAAACTTTTATACTTTCTGACATGGGTCTGCCCAATAGGCACTCGACTACAACCTACCTAGTGCAGCCTGACGGAAGGCCCACTCGACGAATTGCTAAGGTCCATGACGCCTATGACAGTTCGAGTGGTATGAAGCCCATATGGACACGGACTCCCAACGTACAAGACAAGGAAAGCTCAAGACTAGAGTTGTAATCTAACTTGTAACCAACTCGTATTGATAACTGAGACCTAGCCTCCCCATATATAAAGGCTTGGAGGGTCCAATGAGGAGGACACGACCTAAGACACGCTACGCCACAATAGATCTAGACATCGCGACTCCCACAATAGACAATAGATAGATCTACGATCTCTCATACGCCAGATCCAATCTACGCGTCCACCACCATCGGCGACATTGTAATCCTTCGGATCATCATCAATCAAGAGCAGACAAGCAGGAGTAGGGTCCTCTACGAGGCCTGAACCTGGGTAAACCTTGCGTCCATGTGTGCTTGTTTGCTAGCCGATCGAGACTTCTAGCGCTCCCTCCTTCTCCAAAACCCAAGTCTATAACAATGGGCATTGATGAGTTAAACCCTCGTCAATTGACGCCGTCTGTGGGAACTGGGAGCGCTGATGTTGCGATCTCGATGGCTCCATCACCCGCAATCTACGATTCATCTACATCGGAGGAGCAGATCTGCTTCGGCTCCTTGAACTTCGCCATCATCGTCAACTCAATTTCTTTCGGATATCAGATGCCTCGAAGAAGTGGGGATTTTCTGGCCGTGCGAGCGGGGCACAACACGAACTCCAACCCTGCATGCACGACTAGATCAACGTGGTCATGTCCACAATGGATTAAAGCAAACTCGTCCTTGACTATCCGATCTGCCGTGCCTCTGTTGCCGCATGTCAAAGACGCGAGTCGGCCAAAAATATGCACACGGATCATGCGATTGGAGTAACTAAGCTAAAGGAATATGATCCCAGCGCTACTAGTAGTACATGGGAATTGTCAAAGGCCACGTTTAATCAAAGATCGAATCTGCTGCTCGAATTCCTAAGAAGAGAAATTGTTTTTATGCTAAGAAGACAATGGCCAGATCGATGCGTCCCATGAAGTTAGCCGGATACTCTGCTGCAGATTCTTTTACCTCTATCGCGGGCTGTTTTGACTACCATCGATTACATATTCTCCGTACACTGCGTGGAATACTTGTCCATAACAGGAACACTGTGCAGAAAAGAAGGAAAGCTCAATCGGACCTCTTCCAACATTAAATACCGAGGTAATCGTGTTGTTTTGGAAAAAAGAAGCAAGGCCAGGGAGTGAGTACGAGAAGAAAAGAAAAGAATAAGCTGTATATGCATTTGGCTATATTTGGCTCCGTATCTAACGTGACCCAGTGCAACAAACTATTAATCCAAGATATCGCAAAAATCTGTTAAAAAGGAAGACAGATGCAGCACAGAGGAAAATTCGCTATGCGACTTGCCGCAACATCAGTTCTGGAAGATGAAAATCCGCTGACTCCATGTCCATCGCGCAACTCCGTCAACCTCGACTATGCGTTCGCCGCGATGGCTCTGTTGACCATGTTGGCTCTATACTCGAGGGCTCCCTCCGCTTCGGCGACCACGTCAACTACGGTATTCAGATTAGGAGACTCGGAGGCTCCCTCGACTCCCGTGGCCGCGAGCCACAACAATCTTCGACTCGCGTGACCCGCTGGTCGAATCGGCTTCCACGACAGTAACCGCTGCTGACATCGTCCACGACGACTAGCTATGATCTTCGGTGATCAGCGCCGCGTCGACTCCGGTCCAACGCATCGGCTCCCGAACGCCGCCTTCAACTCCATCAACCACCTCGACGCTACACTCGGGGGCTCCTTCGACGCCATCATACGACCTGCTACGATCTTCGATTGCGGTGACATGTTGTGGTCTTCGACTCCATCAACCCGATGCGGTCTTCGACTCCGGTGACCTGCTACAATCTTCGACTCAAGCGACTCGGGGGCTCCCTCCTCTACGGTGACTGACTACGGTCTCCGATTCCGCCCATCTACTGAGTCTTCGACTCTATCACGCGACTCGCTGCGGTCTTCAGCTACGGTCGTCGGGTGAGGTGACCCGATATGGTCTTCGACTATTGTGGCCTATTACAGTCTTCATATACGGCAATTCGACATCACCACGCGACTTCGATCTGCCGCGTTGACTACGTCCGCCGCATGACTCGCTGCTACGTCAACTCTAGTCTTCGACTCTAGTGATTCGCTATGATATTCGACTCGGGGACTCGGGGGCTCCCTCCGCTTCGGTTACCTGCCGCGATCTTTAGCTTCAAACGACCGGCTGCGGTCTTCATATCAGGAGACTCGGGGGCTCCCTCGACTCCCACGACCACAAGCGGCTACAATCTTTGACTCCCTCATGCGACCCGTTGCCGCGTCGACTACGTCCGCGATTGCATCAATTTCGTCCATGACAACTACCCATAAAGCTAAGTTCTTCACTCACAGATGATTTCTTTCTTACTTTAATCGCACTCGAAACACTCGGGGGCTACGCCCTCTTCGAGTAACCTAATCTGTCGTCGATTCCACGCACTCGAGCACCTCATACGCGATAGCCCGAGTAGCTGATTCTGCCTGACCGTCGAATCCTTGAACTCCGAGTGCCTCGGCAAGGTACTGAGACTAAGGGTAATCAGGCTAACGAAAAGGCTTAGCATACAGTGCAAAAGTGTCGACTCGATTGGCACCAGAATTTTACTTTACAAGCTAACAAGCAAATACTCTTTACAAGATACATATACTTCACAATTCTTAATGTTTTATGCAGCTTATAAGGATGTCGACTGCGTCGAGCTATTCTATCGGGTCCTCCAATAGGAGTCGACAAAACAACTGGTTATGACATACACTCAAGACCCGAGTCGAGTCCCTCCTCGGATGGTTGCATCGCTTGATGCTACACACATGCGACGTTGGCCACGCACCCGACAAAAGTGACTGCATCGACTCCATCTGCATCGTCGACTCACCCATGTTTTCTTATCACATGATTGGTGACTACATCTACAAAGATACAAGACTCGAGTATCTGCCCAAGTCTACGACTCCGCCAGACACTCGGGGGCTACTCCAAACTGGAGCACTGGTGGCGCATATACAAGATCCTCGAGTGACACGCTCTGAGTCCTCACTCGAATCCACGATTCGACTAAGGACTCGGGGGCTACTCCCATAGGGAGCGCTGTCCGCGCACCAGAAGAAATTTGTGAAGATATCCAAGCATCATGAAAACCCTTCACTCGAATCAGCGATTCGATTGTAGACTTCGGGTTACTCCCATAGGGAGCGCTGAAAGCATATTCGACTGAAACAAGCAACAAAAGACGATAGCAGTCGCAAAAGTTATTTAGTCCCTGCCTGAATCTTCGACTGAAACAAGCAACAAAAGACGACAGCAGTCGCAAAAGTTATTTAGTCCCTTCTTGAGTCTTCGACTCAACCAGGCACTCGGGGGCTACTCCCATAGGGAGCGCTGGCCGCGCACCCTATGATTATTTTCTTCCTCGTACATCGTACTGTGTGTCGATAACATCCACACACGAAGGCTATGGCGACTCCGCCTCATATTTTCCCTACAAAGAGATTACGTCTCCTGGGCCACCCAAATCATCTCCGCGATGATAAAAAATTCGGATGCCGCGCTTACAGCATGAAGATAAGACCTGAATAAGGCCTGGCAACGCATCTGCTGCGCACTACCAGAGATATATCTGTGCCTGCAGGTACGATGAATATGCCTTGACGGACGTGTCAAGTGCTCACATTTGTACACTGGAATTCGACTCCTGTAAGACCTCCGCGGCATGAGTCAAATTACGCCAGCAATTTACGGATTCGAGTCCGGGGACTCGAGTTTGAGTAGGTAGCGTTGTTTTTGCCCTAGATCAATTAACTGGTCTCGATCCATCGAACGCACCAGGCACGTTTACCATCATCCCTATGAACTACTATAATTTCGACTGACCCAATGAACTTTCGGGAGAAGTGCTTCGCACTCGACACAATTGTCGACTCCGACATCCTAATGAAAAGATCAAGACTTCTGAGTCTCCATCCGAATCTACGATTCACATGGACACTCGGGGGATACTGACATGGGTATGCCCAATAGGCACTCGACTACAACCTACCTGGTGCAGCCTGACGGAAGGCCCACTCGACGAATTGCTAAGGTCCATGACGCCTATGACAATTCAAGTGGTATGAAGCCCATATGGACACGGACTCCCAACGTACAAGACAAGGAAAGCTCAAGACTAGAGTTGTAATCTAACTTGTAACCAACTCGTATTGGTACCTGAGACCTAGCCTCCCTATATATAAAGGCTAGGAGGGTCCAATGAGGAGGACACGACCTAAGACACGCTATGCCACAATAGATCTAGACATCGCGACTCCCACAATAGACAATAGATATATCTACGATCTCTCATACGCCAGATCCAATCTGCGCGTCCACCGCCATCGGCGACATTGTAATCCTTCGGATCATCATCAATCAAGAGCAGACAAGCAGGAGTAGGGTCCTCTACGAGGCCTGAACCTGGGTAAACCTTGCATCCCTGTGTGCTTGTTTGCTAGCCGATCGAGACTTCCAGCGCTCCCTCCTTCTCCAAAACCCAAGTCCATAACAATGGGCATTGATGAGTTAAACCCTCGTCACTTTCCAATCCTGAAGTAGCCACATACTTCTATATCAATGCATTATTTTCAACTTCAATGCCTAACCATGCTCCTTTCAGCTTAAGGACAAACTTAACTCCAGTTCAGTGATTTACTTAGGAATACTTTCAAAACATGGTATTATAACTAAGAACTTGTTCTTCTAACCAAAAACTTGGGTCACACTACGTCGAGTATAAAGTATGGTTATATGTAAGAACCTATGACTGAGTCATAGGGGATGAAGATCATCTCTTTTCTTACCTTTCAACAATTATTTCTTATACCGAGATTAACTCAATGATCTACCTAGTTATACAAGCAAGAACCTCTTTCTTGGCTTGTTCCATTTTGAATTTCTTCAGAATCTATTCTAGGATATTTTGAACTTCTTTCAGAATCTAATTTAGGAAAGTATTTTGACTCTAATGTTTATTAAACATATATCTCGATAGATTTCAATGTTTAATATTTTTTAACTTCATCCATAGAATATTTACTAAATTAAATAATCATTAAATCTCATTAATTCCAACTATGCCATTCACCATATATGTCATCTACATATAGGAATTTCATTAAGCTCCCACTCAAATATGTCATCCATATATGATACTAGGAAACTCACTCAGCTCACACTTAAAATATGTCTATATATTAAGATTAGGAAAGCCATTTAGCTACCAATCAGTTTCTTGTAAATGCAGGTATTCTCGATATTTTGGTAATTCCAAAATTCCTTGATCATCCATCAACTCGAGAATTCTAGCTACGAGACACTAACATCCATACGATTTGAGAAAACATTCTTGTTTTACCAATTACAACACTTATTCAAACCAGATATTGAAGGAGATGAAGTTTTGACAACCTTCTATCAATCATATAATTGTTAGTGTAATCCAACAGACTCAAGCATCGCTACACGTTGTAGTCAACCTTTGAATTTTGTCAATAGATTCTTTGTGACAAATCAAGATTTTGTATCTTTCTGTAAGTTTCATTTCTTTTTTATAACTTTGAAGTCTTTCGTAGGATCAAGTAACATCTTTCACTTAATAACATCATGTAACCTTTTACTTTACAATCTTAAATATAACTTAATATAGAATTTTATGACTCTTAGTCATTTCTCGTACTTAGGTCCATCATCGCTTCTTTGTAGTTCTTAGGTATGTATTGTTCCATTAACATGATAAGTGAATCGACATTATAAGGTTAGCAGAATACATTATTGAATACTACTTTCTTTAGTAAATTACTTAATCAAAACATCATGATCATTATCATTAATTTCTCCTCTACTTGTGGAGTTCAGTTCCCGGAACATATCCCAACAACTCATATGGTGTTGTTTCCATCAATCTGAAATGGTTCCTTATATTTAAAGTAAGTGTTTGCTATTTAATCTACAACTTTAATTACTAACAGTCATGCGGTAAGAGATAATTTCTAGACCATACAATATATAATAGAGTATGATTACAATAATTTAGACATATCGATTAATTGGAGTGTTCCAAGCATCGTTATTTGTGAAATCATCCTTCACAAGTCCATATGCCAAAACCATGACTCAAATTCTTGTTACTTTGATCAAAATCACAGAGACTTTGAAATTCTTATTAATTTAATACCCATTTCATTCAAAAAATTGAACATGTTAAATAGTTTCATAGTCATGTTTTATTAAGGAAATACACATATTCACTTAAATTCACAATGAAACTTATGAAATAATGATATCCATTAGTTTGTTGAATTATAATCGGTTTTACTAGAACGCGGAGTTTTAGTCATCTCACCTAGTGAGGCATAGTTTGCGTGTGTCAAAATATCAAGTATCTAAAGACTTCATGTTTCATCAGAATGAACCAACCAATTTGATTTAAACAATAGTGCCATTCAAAATGATGTAATTATTAAGTTTGGATATCTTTCAATATTTTCAATGTTATAACCTACTATCATTTAGATAAGAATAAGAATAACTTATTCATAACCGTAATATGATAATAAAATAAAGGGATTTCTATTTTCGTGCCCTCGGTTCGTTAGTTGTACTCAGTTTTCCCAACCGCTTAGTTGTTCCTCACGTTTTCCCATCTTCTTGTATGAAACTCTCATATGGTCTGAAACACGCCGTTCGTCAGCCTTGCCGTTACGTGTTGACAAGTGGGGTCGCGTTCAGTCGGGTCCCATATTAGACCCTCGCCGTTACATGCTGACGAGTAGGGCCACATTCTGTCAGGTCCAGTAGTGTATCCTTGTCGTTATATGCTGACAAGTGGGGCCGCGTTCAGTCAATTCCCGTAGTGGTCACCTCTGTCAACTTATCCAGATGAGCATCAGACCCACAGCTTATCCATCGTGAGCGTCGGACCCACAGCTTACCCAGGTTGGTGTTGTAAGATGGGACCCCGAGCCAGCCCCGCGCCTGCGCCCGTACCGTTGCTTCATTTTAGTATAGTGAAATGTAATGCATATACGAAAATTATACGAAAATTATGTATCTTTGAACTCTTTTAAATCGCACTTAGGACATGATAATGTTGTGCTAATAAAATCCTGATCATTTATTATTTCCATGGAGCGAAATATAATGCATAAACTTGCGTATACAAAAATTATATACCTTTGAACTCTTTGAAATCGCACTTAATACGTGATAATGTCGTGCTAAGAAAATCTTGAGAGATTATCATTTTCATAGAGTGGAATGTAATGCACAAACTTGCATATACGAAAATTATAAACCTTTGAACACTTTTAAATCACACTTAATACATGATAATGATGTGCTAACAAAATTTTGAGAGATTATCATTTTCTCTCCCATTTTCATAGAGTGGAATGTAATGCATAAACTTGCATATACGAAGTTTATACACCTTTGAACTCTTTGAAATCGCACTTAATACGTGATAATGTTGTGCTAAGAAAATCTTGAGAGATTATCATTTCCATGGAGTGAAATATAATGCATAAACTTGCGTATACAAAAATTATACACCTTTGAACTCTTTGAAATCGCACTTAATACGTGATAATGTTGTGCTAAGAAAATCTTGAGAGATTATCATTTTGATATAGTGGAATGTAATGCATAAACAGACACATACGAAAATTATACACCTTTGGACTCTTTGAAATCGCACTTAGGTCATGATAATGTTGTGCTAAGAAAATCCTGATCATTTATCATTTCCATGGAGTGAAATATAATGCATAATCTTGCGCATAAGAAAATTTTAAACCTTTAACCACTGTGAAATCGCACTTAATAACGAGATAATGATGTGCTAGCAAATTTTTGAGAGATTATCATTTTCTCCCCCCATTTTTATAGAGTGGAATGTAATGCATAAACTTGCATATACGAAAATTATAGACATCTGAACTCTTTGAAATTGCACTTAATACATGATAATATTGTGTTAAGAAAATCTTGAGAGATTATCATTTTCATAGAGTGGAATGTAATGCATAAATTATACACCTTCGAATATGTTCCCTTCAAATTATATTCAAGTTTATTTGTTTATGGAGTTAAAGTATCGGTGGCATACTCGTTATTTTGCATGGATAGAGGGGTGCCCCCTGACAGATATAGGGGTTATCCTGCCCACTAGATCATAGAGGATCAACGGTTGGTGGGCACGATCCGTGTGACAACTCTCTCGGCCAATCAGAGCGTAGCAGCGAAGATGAGCACAGGTGCGAGAGATTGATACAAAGAGAGGGAAAAACTGAGTAGCACTTAAGAACTAAGGGCAAAACTAAGTAGAACTTAAAAACCAAGGGCAAGACTGACAAAGGGATTCAAATAGAAAATAGAAAAAGATTAAAAAAATGAAAAATGCATATTTTATACAATAAAATACATCTTAGCATATATCAAACTATTTGCAATTCAAATATACAGCAGTTTGACAATTATTGCCTCATTCAGACAAACTATATTTTGGGGAGGGATATTTTGGAAAGAGGCTTGAGTAGAAAGCCATGGACCTTCATAGATAGTAGGTGATTTGAGAAGTGGTGATTTAGGTTAAAACTTGGTTTATATATATTTCTTATGGTGGCAGGTCACATAATAAGACTCCCTGGGTAGACGCCACTATGTTTTGCTCTTTTTGAATTTGTTGTGCATAAAATGACTCAATTAGCTAGCTAAAACCTATTCGTTGACTCTCTGCTGACCAGCCACCAGAGGGTAAAACTGAGTATATTGCACACGGCAGTGTTAGTACTGGAGGGAAAAACTGAGTACAACCAAACTGTCAGTGTTACACTCGAGGGCAAAACTGAGTACAACTGAGTCGCCAGGGTTAGACACGAGGGAAAAAACGTGACTCATGGTACGCGTATGCGGTGCACGAGGCGGTAGCGGACATGTGTGGCCGTGCACGATGCAGTAGCTTACGCATTTACGCAGTGCACGGTAGTGCAACGAAACGTTGCTTCCCTTGTCCTTTAATAGAGGCCTCCTCACTCTCACTCATCACTCACTCGCTCACTCAACCATCTCCACTGTCCCATCACCTTCTGCAAACCCCCAAGAAAATCCCAACCATGTTGGCAATGGAGAAGAACAGTGTGGTGGCCATCGGCGCCTCCAAGGCCACTGGTGAGGAGGCCCCCGTCCCCGTACAGGACCCTGTCCCCGTCCCCGTCCCCACATTCGTCGTAGCCGCCAGCGAGGAGACCCCGACCGGTCTCGGGCAGATCTCGCTTAGCTAGGACCCCTACGAGGAGGTTGATTATATGAGGCCAGAGAACCCCTACGACACCATCATCGCTGACCCATGGTCAGAGGTAACCAGGGTTTTCTCCCCTTCCTTTGTTCTTCCCCTGTTCCCATCATTGGATGTAAGATCGTATGTTATTAGGGCTCGACTATTCGTATTTTTACAGTAGCTAATCTTCTTGTCTTAGATCTTGTATTTCGATGAATCCCCATGTTCATATTTGAACCCCCCCTGTTCGTAGTTGGGATCAGTATTCGATTTGGTTTGAGATTTGAGAAATAATTAGGAGATCTCAATCGGTTAATTTATGCAAATAATCAATCCCGATAATCAAAGTATCTCAATCATGTCCTTATTGCGCTCTACTGTTTTTTTCCAACAGGTGGATAGTAGCGACCTCCGTAGCGACGACGAGTCCAAGGACTTCTTCGCTGACGACGTGTACAGGTGCCCCTTCTGCCCCATCAGGAGGCTCCGCGCCACATATTTCAACTCCCTCGTGAAGCATGTCGAGGACATGAGGACCTGCGGCGAGTTCGTGAACGTCCACGGCTTCATAGACAAGAACCAGGCGCTCGGTCTTCACCTCCGCAACCTCCATAAGATGGCTATCGAGGAGGGTCACATGCCCCCGATCAAGCCCAAGGCGCCTAAGGTCAAGGGACTAGGGAGCAAGAAGTGGAGGAGGTGCTAGAGGGAGGAGGCGGAGGCCCTTCTGGCAGAGGCCATGAGGGGCCACTGATCTGCTGCTGCTGTAAAGCAGCTTCTTTTGTCTTGTCTGTGTTGAACTTGTCCGCTGCTGCTGCTGAGCAGTCTAATTGTCAAACATCGTTAAGTACCGTACTATATAACCTATATTAGCTGCTTTATCTATATTGCTTTGTTTACTGAGTTTATTTATGGTGCTGGTTAGTTTGTTGCTCTAGATTTGCTACCAGATTGGGGAAAACAAGGTCAAAAGGAACAATGAATAAAGAGAGAAGCTGCTCTAGATTCGCTACCTTTTTGGGAAAAAACACAACTGTTAGCGAGAGAGAGGGGAAAAGATGCTCTTAAAAAGGCCAATCATAAAAATAACAAAAAAGAAAACTTCCAATTTAGGCGATAGGACGCACGTAACCACCAAACGCGCCCACATGTTCCTACACCACGTCCCCCATAATCAACGAGAGATGGATGGCTAGTCCGCTGTGTATCCTGACCCCACCTGTCAGCATGTAACGGTCGAGGCGACGTAACATAACGCTCAACGCACGACCCGCCCTAACACGGTCCCACTGGTCAGCATGTAACGGTCAAGCCTTTGATCTGACGACATCCCCCCGTCCGAGCGCATGTGAGGATTTCAAAATGGAGGGAGGGCAAAAGTGAGGAAAAACTAAGCGGCTGGAGAAAACTGAGTACAACTAACGAACCAGGGGCGCAAAAATAGAAATCCCTAAAATAAATTATTCATAGAAATAGAAGAACTGATTTGTATCTCACATATGAATAAAAGCCTCACAAAATGTAATACACACTAATAAATTTCACACCTTAATGATTACAAAGCTTTATTCAAATCCATAATCTAATCCAAATGATAGATGTAGAGGGAGAATGTCATCAGCCATCAACTATTTTTCTTGCCATCAATACGCCATTTTTGCCTCATTTCTTCTAGCAACTCTTAAGTAGAAGGTATTGTTTTCATAAAACAGAACAAGTATTAAATGCTTGGTAAACTGCGATAAGTGTTTCATTGGAAAAACATTTATAACTTGCATATCAAATATATACCTTCTTTGTCGATGACATCCCCTACAATGGTTCTACTTCTAGAGTTCTCAACTTAACCATGAACTCATGAAAGGTGATCATACCCCTCGCATGAGATAGTCCATGATGACATCTTTGTAGCTAGGAGGAAGCGAGCGCAACACCCCATCTATCGCAAAGCTATCCGTTGACCAGTAGCCCATAACATCCGCAAGGAATTCATGAATCTCTTCCATGATGGCCAAGTGGATTTCCAAGTAGGTGTTGTTGGGGATATACTTTCTGGATATACCCACGAAGACTCACTAACCAGGGTTGCCCACTTCAGGTTTAGAGCTATGCTTCACGGGTGGCCCAGTCAGGGAGATAAGATGGAAGCCCATCCGGCTGCGGGAAGGCTCAGAAGACTTACCGACTTAGGCCTATAGATAGACTTGTAGTCCAAGTTGTACCTTTTTACCGACTTTGTATCGTAGCTGGATAGGACTCTTCTGTAAACCCTAGGTAGGATGACTATACAAGACATCATAGGGACTAGCCTTTAGGGCACAACCACAACTACCAATATCAACTCACAGAGGAGAAACCAACCCTTGTAATCCCTTGATACTTCTAGCTCTGTCGATATACTAGATTGTTAGCAGGAGTATGACCCGTCCTCCGCGGTGCGATCTGAACATGGGTAAGCTTGTGTGCTCACCATCCCGAATCACCGTACGTATCACACCTCAACTTTTCCTGTGCCTCGAGGACCCCTCATGGTGTACTTGTCTTCAACTCGACGATAGTTGGCGCCCACCGTAGGGATTCTGACCTTTGGATTTGTGTTCCGGGCAGAATCTGCACATGGGGCAATCAGTGAAATAATCACCGCTGGTCGTGTACTCTATGCCGGTGACATCCTCCTCCTTGATGAGACCTGGATTCTGGCTAGGGGGTGTGACGAGCTACACCATCATGCTAATCAGCGAGATCGACATCTACCTCGGCTTTGCTGATCCTTCCCAATCCACCCCAGCGGTGATGAAAGAGGCAGAAGATACTTCTAGATCTACTATGTCCGTGGAGGCGGCAGAGTTTTGGACCTCAGAAAACCCTAATCCCACCCAAGACACCCCTGAGGCAGAGATCGTGGAGAAAGAGAGGGTCAAATCTGAATATGATCTCACTATGGAGGTCGAAATTCATGAAGACCAAAGCTACAATAGCTCCGGAACCGGTTCTACCAATACAGGAGCAGAAAAATCACTTCTGAGGCACACGGTGAGGTGAATGATGTTGCGTCCCAATTTCAATCTCGATGCCATCCCCGAGACCACCGAAAGTTTCGAGGAATCCAAGGTCTAAAGCCTCACCCACCTTAGAGCGCATGGATCTCACTTCATCGGCTACATTGGATCTATGTCCGGCTCTGCTGAGGCTGGAGCCGACAACAACCTAGTGCTAGACGCCATCAGGACAAACACCGACACACCAGCTTCCCCAGGAGAATCTATGATGTCAATAGATTTTCGGGCGTGCGAAGAAGAATTTGAGAAAGAAATCAACTCCAAAGCTACACAGGTAGGCGAAGGGTCACATACGAGTCTGTACACTCATATGGATGAGGGATACGACGAAGAGCATCCCAACTCGCAAAGATCACATGGATCTTGGAGAAAATCCCGTGGTCCTAGTGATCGAAAGTATTGACGGGAGTCTCTCCTCGGGAAACAGACCCAAAGACATCTTTGCCACTGGTACTCAGAAAGTCAACAAGGTAAGGAAGAAGAAGAAAAACAAGACTCTGAAACAAGACCTCCTAGTGGAAGAAGTTGACGGGAGTACCCAGATGGAGGATTCAGACGACACTCTGATCCCCCATGAATCAAAAATATCTCTGGTGGTGGTCATGTGGTTACCCCCAGTGCCCATGAAATCTACGAAGAAGCACTAACAACGCTGATCCCAACTACCTTGGAGCTTACGCCGAAGGAATTGGAGAAAAGGTCCAAAGCCCTAGAAGCACATCGTTTACGGCTCCTCGATGAAGCAACTCATCTTGTCAAGGAGAAGCAAAGCCTTAATGTAAATGTTTCATATACGGCACAATTTAACTCCATGCAGCATCAGATGACCCGGAACGGTCCTATGTTGGCTGATAAAAATCCGAATGTCCACAAGACCCTCTTCGAGGGGAAAAGTGTTGGAAATATGCCCTAGAGTCAAACAGTAGTAAGGACTATTATCATATTTCATATAGTTTATGATTAAGTTTTATATCATGCTATAACTATATTGAGTGGAAACATCAATACACGTGTGATATACAAACAACTAGGGGTTCCCAGTGAAACTCTAGTGACTAGTTCATTAGTCAACAGATGATCATGTTTCCTGATCATGTGGCATTTATGCCAGTTGGAAATGAGGTCATCTCATTCTGTGAATGAGATGATGAACCAATACCCAACCTAAACATCGTCACCCGATCATGTCACGAAGTTCAAGTTACGATGATTAGAAATGGATCCTCGTAGACTATTCCTTAGACCGTGAGGCTATATCAATCACTGTCTCCCGAGAGTGCTTTGATATCATCAAACGCCATCTGGTAATACAGTGGTTATAAAGGTGTGTTCAAGTGTTGAGAGGAAACCATTGAGGCAATATATTTCAAGAGAGGGATTTGTCCGTCCATGTGACGGGAAGATACTCAAGGGCCCACTCGGAGAAGTTATATCCAATAGCTGCGCAGCATGTGATTTGATCACAGGGATATCACTTGTCGGAACAAGTCAAGTAGCGTTGTTCAGTAACGAGATTGAACACGACATGGTTATTTCATTGATCAGATCTCGGGCAATGCAAGTATCGAGTGACAAAGGGAATAAGACACGACTGTCCCGGTTTAAACGACAAAAGATCTTCGTGGAACGCACAGGGGTCACATGGCCATCCTGGTCCCTCTGTCCATCATTGGTGCGGGAGTGTCCCGACCATGTCTGGAGTGTTCCCGAACCGTGGGGTATCATGCTTAAGGGCTTGATGATGCTTAGAGAGTGTTTATAGGATCGGTAGAATCACCGAAGAAAAGAAGGGAGAAAACTGGAAGGATTCGGTAAGTCCGGAGGATGTCCGGAGTGGAGGTGGAAGGTGTTCCATAGCCATGGAGGTTGAATAATATGTGAATGAATGTTAAATATTGATTTAATCATTTATTCATAATTATTTAAATAAAGAGAAAATCAATTTTAATGGGCAAAGGCTTAATAGGCCAATTCCGGAGGGAGGGGGCCCATTAGGGGAAAGGAGAGAGGGAGCGGGGCCAAGGGGGAGGCTGGCTGGGCCTACTAGGTGGCCGGCAGCCACCTCCTCCCCCCTCCTCTCCTTTAGTCCCACCCCGGGACTTTGAGGGAGGGTGTACCCCCTCCCCCCCGTATATATAGTGGGGTATTTGGCCAAGATAGATACACCAATAATCAATAAAGGTCTCCCCACTTTTGGGAGAACCTCTAATTGATATTTTCTCTCTCTCCCTCTCTCTCTCTCTCTCTCTCTCGTGACCGTGGTCACAAGTCTGGACTGCACGAGCAAGAGACATCTTCACCACGGAGCACCGTCGCGCTGCGGAATTCGGATCCGGGAGCTCTACTTCCGCAACTGCTGCTGGATCAAGGAAGCGGGAGTCATCGGCATGCACCGTACGTGCGTAACTCCCTGCGAGGTGTCGCACTTGAGGCACTCAAGTCGTTGGAGCCAGAAGGAGCGCAAGGGATTTATCATGACCTTGAGGTCGGCTTCGGCTCATCTACATCAACCACGCTCTCCTGAGCGTTGACAACGCTTTTCGGTCTTCAAGGGTAAGTTTGTGAAAATCCCCCCCCCCCATTACTGTAGTACTAATATATAGGTCCTGGCAGCTTCAGGGGTTCAGGGGCGTAGGGTAAAATTTTATTGTTTTCATACGCGGAACCCCTACAGTGGTATCAGAGCTAGATCTATGCGTAGTAATGCTAGTACGGGTAGAACACACGAGATGTAGCGTGTGGGCGTTGATCTTTTAGTTGTTACCCTCACACGTGTACTTGTGCATACCGCAGTAATGCTTGATGAAGGGGCCCCCAACCGACTTTACGCGTTCATTTGCGAGACTGGTCCACGCTTGACATACGGCTTGTACCGTATAAAGTGGCTTAGGGGGGTTTCTGTCTCTCTCGCATTAGTTGGTATGCCATTTGCAACAGAGGGCCCCAAAAGGGGTGTAGTACAGATAACTACTTGATCAGCACAGAACGGTTCTTGTGCGAAAGCCCATTCAGCCACGTAGAACATGCAAAGATAAAGTAGAGGCGTCTAACTTTATTTTGCAGGGGGCGTTGCTTTGTGTTATGGTTGTGGCAAAGGTAAAGTAATTAACTTTTGTTGTGTAGTAGTAGATAGTCACGAAGGTGACGAACTACCACACCGGAATGACACCGGTACCCTGGTGTCTACGGCGCCGGAACCTGGTGACGCCGGATGGAGATCACGACGTGAAGGACCATATCACATAGCATTTACATTCAATGTTATTGTTTGTATGTCTTATTGTGTGCTAGTATTAGATACTCGACGGTAGCCTAATAAGATGATCCCTGTTAAAAATTACCAACGATTGTGTTCCCCCTTAGTGTGCACCACCAAGAAAGTTCTTCGCTATGAGGCGATTCAGGGTTACAGGCCTGGGTGTCAGACATATCTACGTTCGCATACAGTGGGTGTAAGCCATGTTGCACAGCGAATACACTAAGGTTGAGTTGGCGAGCCTAGCACACTAGAGAAGCGTGGCCTCGGAACACGGATGGTCTAAAGATCGAGCACGAGTCGCATGAATGATGTGACCGACGTTTAGCACCCACCCTTGAACCCACATTGATGGTTGTGATGATCGGGGGAGATGTGGCTGATAGGGGTCGTGTTGTAACTAGGAACCCATTTGGAGATAGGTGTTTCTGAGTGGAGTTATCATTAACTCATTTAGTTATAAACTTAGTCTATATTCCTTTTGCAATTATAAATGTAGATGGCTCACCGTGAAGCTTACTTTGTCATTGAGTATTGGGTAAAGGGTGAGAAACTTAGACTTGATGGATCCAACTTCCCTAGTTGGCTTGTGCGCCTGAATGATCTCCTTACTAGGAATCATGTGGTAGACTACATACGGCGCACGATGGATTTGACTGAGCCAGATTACTACGAGACCCCACAAGAGCAAGCAGACCTCTACTATCGTCAAGAGATGTCCACCTACATTCAGATAATAATGCGTTACGGGATGGTGGATGAACTACATCCGCTCATGGGTGATCTTGATCCATATTCGATGGTGGATCAGCTGAGAGCAGAGTTCATAGGCCATGTGCGCATGTGGAAGCACGAGCTGCTTGGAGAGTTCCTTTCCATACAGATGGAGGAGCATACATGTCTGAAGGGTCACTTGGAGCGCATGCTTGATGCACACATGAGACTGGTTCACTTCGTGGATTACTGGATGGCTGATCCATTTGCGATTGGCGTACTGCTTCGATCGTTGCCTCCCAGCTACGAAGGACATGTCTGGAGTAGCATCGTGAATGGTGATACGGAAACATTGGATTTCCATGAGTTCATATTATGTTTCAGGAACGTAAAGGTTAAACCAATCACCGGAGAGGTCATCGATGACAAAGGTAATATTTGATATATAGTTTCATAAATGTTCTAATCTTGCAAACACATTGCAGTGTTAAGTATATCTGATACTTGTTCTGTTTTACTGAAAACAGGTCCTTCTGCATGAGAGGTGCTTGCTGGAGAGGAGGTGATGTTGTGTGTCGATGGCGAGCATGATGATGATGGCCGACGACACTCTCCCTCGACATTTATCATTTAGTTTGTGTTTTAGGATGATTAATGTAATCGAGAGATTTGAACTTCTTTAGTTTGTCTCACACTTCGTGAGACGGTTATTCATACCAGTTTGTAACAAACCGTTGTTCTACTTTTATGAATGATTTCTATGCGTGTTCATATCTTGTTTGATTACTTGTGAATTATCCTTGTTGTTTGAAACTAATTGATAATGCATGAACATTTGTAAAACATTAAAATGCCTTGTTTAAAATACCCAACTTAATGATATGTTCATTAATGAATGAAACCATTGTTTAAATTCAAAGTTATGTGATAATATGTGAAAGTCATTCAATTTCTTATCACATATAAATCATGCCTAAGTTCGGCAAAATAACTTGAACACCGTGTATTACTTGAATACAAAGTGTTTAATGAATTGTTAAATAGAATACATATTCAATGTATTGTGTTTTAATGAAAATGGTAATTATCATTATATGATTGTTTAAATGTGGAAAATAGTTTACCAAAGGAAACATGAATATGAAACTATTTGATTTGATCAAAGTGTTTCATCAATAAAAGGGTATAAATATAAAAGAGAATCTAATTACTATGATTTGATCAATAGTAATGAAATTTAAGAATGGCATAAAAATTAATTGTGAAATGCAAAGCGTTCTGAAACGTCAGAATGCAGAGCATCACAATGTGATATTAGATATCAAAGGGGTTGAATAGAAGGCACCAAATAAATCGTTGTAGTGTAGATGTAGAGACCATTAGTTAGAAATAGTTAGGACTCAATTAGAATATAGTGAACCATTTGAATTCATGAAAGTTTTGGGGTTATTCGATATAACCAAAACAATAGCAAATAATTCCTTGTAGAGTATTCATTGGAAATTTTGAATACGAAATCCATAGTTGGAACCAAAAAAAAGCAAAATTCGCATTGCTTGGATTTTGGTGCATTCTTGAGAAAGCTCACTTTCAGTGATATCTCTCAACTATGGAGCAAATGGAAATTAGTGTAAAACACGATGAGGATTCAAAACCCTGCATCAGAGTGTTGAGAAAGCACAACGGATAATGTTCCTGAACGATTCTCTTCACAGAAGGAAAGAATCAATGATTTTGATCACTGTGTTTTCCCCACTGGTGTTTTCACTACATGAAGTAGGATTCAAAATGTAATCCATATCTAGTATGGAGACATTTGTGAATCATTTGTCATGATTCTTGGAATATGACATACCTACGAACTACAAAGGAAACAATGGTAAACTAAAATTATGAGAAATCCTAAAAGCAAAATTCACTTGAGATTAGAAACAATTAGTTGCTAAATCTCACCAGTAAAAGGGGTTACTTGGAATTTTCCCAAATGACTGCAAAGCCATAGTGGAAAAAGGGGTGAATGACAAAAAGCACAATTTGTCAAGTATTGGACAAATTCAAATGAATTTGATTCAAGTGTGCTAAATATCATGTGGATTTGAAACTAGTAAAAGTACTAGTATCTCATAGTAAATATCCAAGTTTGATATTTGATCAAAGGACTTTGAAGTTATTCAAAATAATAAGGAGATATGCAATTTGCATAAAATTGAGTGGGAGCTATGAAAGTCTTCCTGAAACAATATGTGATTGACATATTTTTTTAGTGGGAGCAATGTAAGTCTCAAATTCAAATATGTAGGAGCATATTTTGAGTGGGAGCTTATAGGAGTAATTCTTAAGTATGTTAAGGATGAAATCGCAAATACTTATAAATAATGATTTATAAGATGTAGAAGTTGATAATAACCATATTATGATATTATCTAGTATTCCTTAAGGAATTCTAAAAAATGTTTCAGAATAGAAGTTAATTAAGGAACTAGTCCTTAATGACTCAAATTAGGAATAGTATTAAGTTTAACATCAATGGTTGAAAGAAAGAAAAGGATGATCATCATCCACTATGTTGAGACATATGTTCTATCTTAGTAAACAATGATGATAACTTAGCATAATATGTGATCCAAATTAAGGAACGTTTAAGAGTGATCAAGTTTGAATCACAGAACATTGAGCTAAGTTTGTCCATAGTGTCTAATAGAGAACTGTAGACATGTTTTCCAAATCCATAAAGGATGACATATCTTAAAGCATAAAGAGTTATGTTATAAGGGAATATGTTGGAAACTCCTGTAGATACCAATTAAAGTCAAGTAGGAAGCGAGGTGAACAAAACATCGAAAGTTGCACAGAGTGCACTAGTGTTTCGTTGAATACATTTATAATAATAGATAAGGGTACCATCTAAAGTGTTGTATAATGTTATGGCGGGGCTAGTTCGCCTTTAACGTAGAATGATGTGTCCCGGGGCATAGTGCCCATGAGAAAGCCCTCGAGGTTGATCTAACGTCACTGTAGGCTCCTGGAATCAGGCCTCGTTCTGCTGCCATAGCGACGATGCATACACACAGATGCTATCATGTGATGATAAAGTATTAATGTCAATCAAGGTGACATTAGTAAGTTGCAAAGGATTTGGTACTATAAAGTATAGACCCAAGACTCAACCTCTTCCACGAGCAAGCATGTTCAAGGTATCGGACATATGGTGCCAATGATTGAGAACAAATGCAGCTAGTGTATTTGTACTCTAGTGCAAGTGGGAGACTGTTGGAAATATGCCCTAGAGTCAAATAGTAGTAAGGACTATTATCATATTTCATATAGTTTATGATTAAGTTTTATATCATGCTATAACTGTATTGAGTGGAAACATCAATACACGTGTGATATACAAACAACCAGGGGTTCCCAGTGAAACTCTAGTCACTGGTTCATTGGTCAACATATGATCATGTTTCCTGATCATGTGGCATTTATGCCAGTTGGAAATGAGGTCATCTCATTCTGAGAATCAGATGATGAACTAATACCCAACCTAAACATCGTCACCCGATCATGTCACGAAGTTCAAGTTACGATGATTAGAAATGGATCCTCGTAGACTATTCCTTAGACCGTGAGGCTATATCAATCACTGTCTCCTAAGAGTGCTTTGATATCATCAAACGCCATCTTGTAATACAGTGGTTATAAAGGTGTGTTCAAGTGTTTAGAGGAAACCGTTGAGGCAATATATGTCAAGAGCGGGATTTGTCCGTCCATGTGACGGGAAGATACTCAAGGGCTCACTCGGAGAAGTTATATCCAATAGCTGCGCAGCGTGTGATTTGATCACGGGGATATCACTTGTCGAAACGAGTCAAGTAGCGTTGTTCAGTAACGATATTGAACTCGACATGGTGATGTCATTGATCAGATCTCGGGCAATGCAAGTATCGAGTGACAAAGGGAATAAGACACGACTATCCCGGTTCAAACGACGAAAGATCTTCGTGGAACGCACAAGGGTCACATGGCCATCCAGGTCCCTCTGTCGATCATTGGTGCGGGAGTGTCCCGACCATGTATGGAGTGTTCCCGAACTGTGGGGTATCACGCTTAAGGGCTTGATGATGCTTAGAGAGTGTTTATAGGATCGGTAGAATCACCGAAGAAAAGAAAGGAGAAAACCAAAAGGGTTTCGGTAAGTCCGGAGGATGTCCGGAGTGGAGGTGGAAGGTGTTCCATAGCCATGGAGGTTGAATATTATGTGAATGAATGTTAAATATTGATTTAATCATTTATTCATAATTATTTAAATAAAGAGAAAATCAATTTTAATGGTCAAAGGCTTAATGGGCCAATTCCGGAGGGAGGGGGCCCATTAGGGGAAAGGAGAGAGGGAGAGGGGCCAAGGGGGAGGCCGGCTG
This sequence comes from Avena eriantha, assembly GCA_910589775.1. Taxonomy (NCBI): domain Eukaryota; kingdom Viridiplantae; phylum Streptophyta; class Magnoliopsida; order Poales; family Poaceae; genus Avena; species Avena eriantha. The sequence goes on from OU342746.1 coordinate 317,656,445, forward strand.
GGCCTAGCCCCCCTCCCCCCCGCGCGCGGCCCACTAGGTGGCCGGCGGCCACCTCCTCCCCCCCTCTCCTTTAGTCCCACCCCGGGACTTTGAGGGAGGGTGTACCCCCTCCCCCCTATATATAGTGGGGTATTTGGCTAAGATAAATACACCAATAATCAATAAAGGTCTCTCCACTTTTGGGAGGACCTCTAATTGATATTTTCTCTCTTCCCCTCTCTCTCTCTCTCTCTCTCTCTCTTGTGACCGTGGTCCCAAGTCTGGACTGCGCGAGCGAGAGACACCTTCACCGCGGAGAGCCATCGCGCTGCGGGATTCGGATCCAAGAGCTCTACTTCCGCAATTGCTGCTGGATCGGGGAAGCGGGAGTCATCGTCAGGCACCGGACGTGTGTAACTCCCTGCGAGGTGTCGCACTTGAGGCACTCAAGTCGTTGGAGCCAGAAGGAGCACAAGGGCTTCATCACGACCTTGAGGTCGGCTTCGGCTCGTCTACATCAACCACGCTCTCATGAGCGTTGGCAACGCTTTTCGGTCTTCAAGGGTAAGTTCGCGAAAAGCCCCTCCCGTTACTGTATTACTAATAGATAGGTCCTGACTGCTTCAGGGGTTCAGGGGCGTAGGGTAAAATTTTATTGTTTTCATACGCGGAACCCCTACAAAAAGCAATGACATTTTTATAGGATAACCATGGCTAGATAGTAAGGGAAACCGGATCTACAACACACCGATGGAAAACACAGCCGCAACCCAAGAGGTCCTTCTGAATAATCCAAGCCCAGAATAGGTATGGTAGTGGGTAACACTACTCAACAAGGGCCTAAAGCAACAGAAAGCTGCTACGTCCTTCAGCCAAAAGCCGGTTTCCAAATATGACCAGTGTCGCACTGATGTGGAACGACAACATGAATCAAGGCCCTGACGAGAACAGGATCGGCACCACCGTTTCAACCCTCAGGATGATACTCATTCAAGAACTAACTTTAAGCTAGCGACACAGAACCGTGCAAGATTGGAGCAACATTATTCTAGTTGCATCACATGACGCCGTAGCAACGCTGGCTCCCCGACACCCACCACCCACCCTGTCGGCAATCTAATAGCTCCAACTCGATTTCCCTTCCACTGCTCCAACTCGCTTTCCCTTCTTTCTTTCTCCAATCGTTTTGTAAACACAAAATTATTTCCGTTAAGCTATTAATGGAAAGGGGTTACCCCGTTTAGAATAAAAGTGGGTTCCTTCAGAATTTACAAACAAGAACCAGTCTATTGTCGTCTCCATGATGTTTTCGTCAATGCACATTAGCCTGATAGCGGGCCCCACTGGTGAGTTTCGCTATCTACCGAGAACAAAACTGGATTAGCGTTTTTTGTTACGTGTTAGTTCTAAAGTGGTATTTTTTTTAAATCCTAGCAAATAGTGGTGGTTTTTTTAAAACACCAACCACAATTGTGGTGATTTCTCGTAATTTTCTAGCTTCGATTCGCCTAGAGTCAGCGCAAGTACGTTGATCAGTAGGCGAGATGAGAGGCATCTTGGTGGTCAAGCCCCTTCCTAGCTATAGAAGGGCATGTACAATGTGGGCACTTAGCCGCGAATGCTAGGTTTAGAATCCCGGCAGAACGACAATTCCGCCTCGAGATCCTAGCACTCGTTTAGCATCGTCGCACAACTTTGCGTCCGACGCTTAGATTTTTCAGTTCAGAGCTAATTGCATGCGAACTCAACAAGCGTCGCCCATTGAGAAGATGGGTTGTTAATCAAATTTTCTATCTTTATTTTAATTTACTTAAGCGCCTCTCTAAGAGGCTAGCATTACATGGCCTAAGGCTTACATACATAGTATAGTTGGGCTAGAGGCCCTAGGACAGTTTGGCGGTGTCCGAGATATCCAACTTCATATGGACCATATATGTCACTTGCCCTAGGGGGGCTTTTGCCCCCCCCCCTCCCTCACTCGCACTCACCTTTTCCCCTCCTACATTGTATCCTTGATAGGCTGGAGTGCCTCCCGTTGTGCTGACGTCAACAATCATTTTTCCTTTCTTGTCTAAAATTATTCTGTGTGAATGTTGAAATTATGATACGTGATTGTTCGAAGGATGCAGTGAGGCTGTGAGACGGGTCTACGAGGATCGCCGGATCTAGTGTTTTTTTTTAAATTAGAGCAATACAATATTAGAATATATATAGTTTATGGTGGTTCATTTTTGTAAAATTGCCATGCGCACGTGGTGCGTCTTCGCCACGTAGACCAGATAGATGGGCCAAAACGGTCAGAAATCTTTGATTAATATCCAGGAAAATCACACATGCCGGCAGAACACAGTAAAGAGTCTATATGCAAACCAACCTATAGTTGGGTGGCAAGAAGGGTGGCTGTACTTCCAGCCCACCAGAGTTCAAACCCAAGGTTTGACACTGTGCGTTGTATAAAAGGCGGAATATTTTTTTTATTGGGAGTCGACATTCTCGTGGTAATTCTGTCAATCTCAAGATTTCATTCGTCGGCTCAGTCTGTTGAAGGTGCTCGTAGGGGTAGGTTGTGCGTTCGTAGGGATAGAGGCATGTACGTATTGTTAGCGTATACGGGTTGTATTATGTTTAAAAAAATAAATAAAGAGTCTATAGGAGAAGCTTACGAGTGCGGACTTGATATGTAGAGCCCGATATTAAACTATAAGTTGCATTTGTCGCGAAGACAAGGGCGACCTGGCAGCAGCAGGAGCGGACGGGGCGACGGAGACGGGTCGGCGGCAAGTGCGGCAGAACAGCACGCAGCAGCATCTGGCACTGGCACGGTCTCTTCCTCGGGCCCAGCAGGAGGAAGACGACGTAGAGGAAGGAAGGAAGGCGACGCGCGTGTTTGCGTGCCCCGTGATGGAGGCGGAATAATCGGGTGGCTGGGGCACACACCACCCAGGAAGAAGAAGACGCGGTCGGCACAGGCAATAATGCTGCTCCGATCGATCGGTACCGTCATCATGCTTCACATCACATCACATACGCAACGCACGCTTGGCGCTTGTGTTACTGTGAGCTTGTGAGGCGTGTACGTACATGTTTGCTGCTCGCATTGCTACCGGGCGACCAGGCCGCGCTGGGGATTGGACGCCGAAGATAGTATGTTTCGGCGACAGACGTCTGTGGCCGTGTCACTCCGCGCGTACCGTACCGACGATCAATCATCAAGACCAAGATCCGGCCACCGGTGCAAGATCCTTCAAAGAGATGGATGAAATTCATGTACGTCGCTCACTGTAGCTCTCGCTGCAAACAGTCCGTGGCCAGCACTGCACTCTTCAAGTCCTCATCATACATCATACTACTACCGTAGCAGAGAGCATAGATCCAACCATCGTACGTACGCACGCACGGACCGGTGTAAATGGCGGAACAGTAGGTATGCACGGGATCTGCACGGCCCAGAAAATCAGCGGGGTATCCGCATGGATATGAGCCGAGGACAGCAGGACACCACCTTCAATCATCATAATCGCGCTGCCTCTTCTGCTGCACTCCTTCACCGTACGTACGACGAGATGCACATGCCGACCTACCCCTCCGTCCTAGTACTACCCTGCAACGGGATCTACGCGGCAGGCAAGACAAGATGTCGGTACGAATTACTGCAGATCCCGACCGTTATCTTGGTACAGCAGGGACATGGTGGGGGCTCCCCTCATCATCATCTCATCACTTTCACTTCACAAGTATAACATGATTCAGTTATGACCAGGCCCAAGCATCAGACGGTAGTACTACTAGGTAGTAGCAGTAAGGCTGGTATACAGCACCATAGAACTACTAGTACTATTATATAATCTCACCAAACTAAATACTATGTCCAATATACCACATCCGCTTTTCCACCTTTTAACCGCAAAAATAAACAAACCACTTAACCAGACAAGCCATAGCCGCTGCCTAAACACACACCCTCCTACCACCATCCCTAATCTTGCAGCACACCCTCTACTAACAAGCCAACCCATGTCAATTGCTGAAGCGAAACACAACACAACACAACCCAATCCAACCCAACCGCGCAGGCACACACTTCTGTGGCCGCAAAATCATCTATCTAGACAGCCCAGGTAATCGCCCTACATACATACAAACATACATACCTACACGGACTCATCCCCTCGTTCTCGTGATGGTGATGCTGCCCTTCCCGCCCTCGGTGTGGATCTTCGTCTTGTGGACCACGGGCTTCCCGGAGATGGCCGAGGCCTCGTGGCATGAGACAGGCGCGTCGTCGTACTTGTGCCTGATCTTGTACGGAGGCGGCGCGTGGATCCTCTGGTTTATGTCCCGCAGGGTGGTGTCGCCGCGGAACCCGCACGGCTTGATCAGCTCGAACGGGTACGCCACCGACGCCTTCAGCTTCCTTGCTCTAAGAATGTTTCTTCCAGCTGCGAGTCAGAAGAAACAACAGCGTATCAGCTGAGAACATCAGGCTTCCACAGATTTGTGCAACACTATGCAGACTGAAAATGTCTTGAAAAATAGTGCAACTGAAGGTGCTCTCCACTCGAAATGCAGTAACAGAGTCATCAGGCTAACCTTTCAGAGGTGTAGGCCGAGCATGCGAGGGTTTCTTCACTGTTTTGTTGGACTGCTCCTCGACTGAGAAAATCTGAAGAGCTGAAAGGTTAAACAAAGCGTCATTGTATCAGTAAAACTGGGATAAATCACTGATAATCTGTACCTTTTCCTACTTCAAACAAAGCGTCATTGTATGAGTTTTTTTTCCTACTTCAAAAAAAAAATCTGTACTTTTTCCTAGGACAGTTATACTGACCAGAGACATTGGCTTGCACGGAAGCGCTGGGAGGAGTATTCCTGTTGACAAGGATCAGAAACCAACCATGAGAAAACAAAAAATACTTAACTGGAATGCTATCAAGTCAGGCCCTAGGTGGACCTCAGGGGAGAAAAACATACATTTCTGCAGTTGCAGGTGGGCAACCTGGCACACTATCTTGCGAGCAATCCACTAGCCATTCTTCAGGTATTTGTTCCTCTGTCCCGTCAGTGAGTAACAAATGCTCGTCACCTGGGATCACCTCTAGGATTAGGATAAATGGAGTAAGAATCAGCTCAGTGTAACACTAGCAGAGATGAAGGAAGACCTACCGGAGAAATCCAAATTCACTTGCAGACTTTCAGAGAGACCATCTGTAGTTGGAAAATCCATCTACATATAAAGGGATAAATAAACATGGAATTAAAACACCATTATAATGCATATAAATATCTGACTGGACAGAGATTTGAACCCAAAAGTGCAGTCCACAGGTAACAGGTGACATCGAGCATCCATCTAGAGCACATACCTCAACATTTTCTGGACAGAACTGTAGCATACGTCTTCTTTTAGCTTGTAAGGTTTCCTTTCCTTCGTCAAAGTCCTTGATAGTAATATCTGCATTATATGTACATAGGTCACTAAACTTGAAGTGCCTTCTTGGTATGCAGAAGAAAACATGAGATAGGATGCCTATTTCCTATCATTTCTTACACGTGAGAGCAATTGTTCAGACTTCTGAATCAAGGTTCAATGATTCTTCAATTGCATTCTAGACAATTCAAAATGGTGGATCAAATCAAAACTATACGCGCGCAGCAAGGCAGAACTTGTATTCCACATATCTTAACCAAACGACTATATTATCTACTGTTCTGCTTGCATACAAAAATGCAACCAAAGACATGTGTACAGAACCACAGATTTGTAGCAGAACTGCAAGGTACGGATACGAACAAAGAACATTTAAAAAAAAGGACCAAGGTAGTGTATGTAGACAGGGGTTCGATTCAGGATATGGGTAATAAAAAACATACTAGTGAATTCACACAACATGCTAGGAATCCTTCACAGATAGTACAGTACGTTAGTGGTGAAACTTAACCATGATATGGTAAGCAGAGTTAACTTTTACCTCCTATATCACAGAAGGGTAAATCTATGTCTGCACATTCTTTAATTGGCGTTTGCTCATCGAACATGCTCCAAGGATCAACCACACTGTGGTTTGTGTCAGCCCACAAGGAGCTAGATGGAGCTGCCAAATCAGAAGAAGAATTCTCGGCAATTTGACCGGACGCAGTTTGAGGACAGAAGGAATAGTCGTGGTGCAAACCTGGCAACAGATCTTTCTGCAGATCAAACTCCGGACTCTGCCATTCCCACATCTCACTGCACAAAGTTGAACACATCGAAGGTCATTGTTAGGGATTGACTATTCAGGTAAAAAGAAATAGTACAGTAATTGCTGGAAACTTCACAGAGAGGGTGTGAGAATGTGGAATTCGCATCTTTGCACATGCTTATCAACAAGAGCTGCACTCTGAACAGTAAATTACATAGCACGCCTGAAAGCAAATCATGTGCTATCTTTCTTTGTAGAAACTTCATCTGGTGTACATTTCAGTGTTTCGTCCTACGGAATACTTACTACCAGAAAGTTCAGAGAACCGAAGGACCTCTTTGGTTCTTCAAAGGGGCCAGGATTTGCAGAAACAGTGAAAATCAAACATTTGATGACTAAGAAAGTCCAGACAGTGCCATGAAACGAACACCTAAGCATGTGCCAGACGAAAGCTCAAGAAACGGGAGCACGCCATGAATAGCAGTTAGGGTTTAACAGCAAAAGACAACACCAACACTAAACCGAGACACACACCGTACGGCAGAAAAGAGCAAAAGCCCCCAAAGGGCAAAGCCTCCTCCGAAAGAAGACATGATCCTTTTCCGTCCCATAATTGGAAGTCTTTCCCCTCCTCATCCCAACATCATACGGCGACGGCAGAAAGATCAAGGAGAGGACAAGGACGGAAGAAAAGAAAAAACACGGGGCAGAGGGCGGCGCCGCGCCGCAACCAACCAACCAGACCGCCGTACCGAGAAAGCGAAATTAGGGATCAGTCAATCGACGAGGACGACATGATTAAAAGTACACCACGCGAGGAACAAATCGCGGTTCTGCGCCACCGAGGGAAAAAAACGCCGCCTTTTCTTACCGGCACCCACCGCCGTCGCGCCGCTTCAGTCGCCGCCGAAAATTAACAGACGGAGGGGAAGAGGAAGGAGAGGAGAGGGGACGGTCTGACACGCACCTCTGATCGACACCAATGCCGCCGCCGTCGAAATCCATTCCCCCCGGAGAACGTGGGCTAGATCCGAGACGCGCTCCGCCGGCGCGGCGCTAGTCGTCGACCGGGACAGGAAAGGTAAAGGCGAATGGACGAAGAAAGAAACCGGCGAGGTGGGGAGCGGGTGGAGGAACTGGGGTGTGGAGAGTGGGCAGCAGCGGTGGTGGTGGTGGGCGGTTTTATCTCACTCCTCCCTCTCTCTCTCTGGCCAAGGACCCAGGAGAAGCAAAGCTCGCGCTTTTATTACTCTCCTCTCGCGCTCCAATGTGACGACACGGCACGGCACGGCACAGGCGCGTGGCGCGGAGGCCGAGGAGAACAGAGCGAGCGGGGCGGGGGTGACGACCGGGACCCTGATGATTATCCTATGACTAATTGGGCAATTTGGGTTATCACTTAATTAATCAAGCGGTTGCAAAGGGTAGGGTTAAGTTCACTGCTAGTGTGCTCCGGTACCCCAAGCGGAGAGGCTTGCACCGGAAGGAAGGAAATCGTACACGCGTTGTACGTGGTACGGGGTAGCCGGTGGGTAGCGCTACAGGTGTGCGCCGTATTTCCGGTCGAGTAGATGATACGATACAATGCAAATGTACAGTAGTATATCCTCCCGAGTGATGTCTACGAGTGCTTACGTTTGACCAAGTTTACATGTCACAAAGTTGTAAAAAAAATAAGTTTACGTCACACAAACATAAACACCAATTTACATAATCATTTTTTTGGGTGGTTTGGAACTTGACAATTTCCTGTGTGCATCTCTAGAAATGGTTGTATTTCAAGGATGGAGGACATCGCGTAGCTTGTGGAGTTTTCTCAATATCTCGGTTCTGATTTCGTCGCGCAAAAAAGAGTAACCGTCGCGCGTCTTTCGCGGAAAAGACTCGCATACTTAGTGCTTGCGAATTTTACTTTTAAGAGTGGTCCCGGTGCGTTACAAGCTCCTTTAGCATGCCGAAAATGTAAATCTTTTATGTATTTATAGCAGAAAAAGATAATGTGTATTTGGTCAAATTCATGCGAGTCCCTTTGAAATGTTTGTATTTCAAGGACAATCCAAAACTATGACCTGACTGGTGAATTCTTACCTCAAATCTAGCGTAGCTTATGGAGTTCCCTCGATCTCTTGGTTCTAACTGCGTCATGATACGTAGAAAGGGGTAACCGTCGCGTCTTTCCGCAAAAAATGGCTCAACCTACCTAGTGGTGGCCAAATCTGCTTTTAGGGAGTGGTCTCGGTGCATTGCCTTCTCCTTTAATACACTGCAAACTGAAATTTTTTGTGTATCCATAGCAAGAAAATATACGGAAATAAGAGTTTATTTGATCTAATTCCTATGAGCCCCTTTGAAATGTTAGTATTTTAAGAACAGTCAATACAGGGGATCCAATTGGTGGTTTTTTTATCTCGAACTTGGCATGTCTTATGGAGGTTCCTGGATCTCCTTGTTGACCGTGTCGTGATGCGTAGAAAAAGAGTAACCGCCGCGTATTCGCTAGAAAAAGGCTCATCTATCGAGCAATAATCGTACACATACGGAAAGATGCTTACAAAATTTTGTTACGGTCGGACGTGTCAACCACACATCAACCGTGAGAGATTTTCTTGGAGCAACTGCCGTCGCTCCTTCCAATCACTTAACCCTACGACACATCCATAGAACAATTCCACGGCAATATGTCCGTAAGTGTAGCATTACTGTCTCTCTGAGTGGTTGCCAATTTGCTTTTAAGGAGTGGTCTTAGTACTTTCATTCTCGTTTAATAGCTTTTATGTATTCGTAGCATGAAAAGATAGACAAACAATTTTGGGATTATAATTACCTTCCATTTTTTTCCTTTCCAAAGAGAAGCGTAGCCGTGGCCAGACTCGGAGGATATGGCTCAAGAAGTTCTCTCAAGTGTATATACTCCCCAGTACATGCAAGAGAAGCACAATAGCAAAATTACTGCTCTGTTGTTGTCTGCTCACACACTGCGGGAGCGTATGTTCCCGGGTGCAAAATGCTAGACTCAGTTGGCGGCATGTGCTCCTTCCGTTGCAAAATACACAACGCTTTAGTAAGGTAAAACAGTTTGTTAAAAGATGTTATATTTATCTTATAGTAGTACTGTACTATTTTGCAGCAGAGGGAGTATATATTTTTCACTTTGATTGATGCACGCAGCATGTTTGAGAGCAAGTGCAAATCTATCAACGAAGATAACGTGAAGAACAATAAATAAATGTGTACATTTCTCCAGGAGTAACTTGGAAGACGTACTACTCCAGGAGTAGTACTAGATGAGCTCGATCGGGAGCAATAAATACAGGACCTGAGGCTTCATGTGACTCGCGGCATTGATTGGTGGCTCCTTCTCCCTCCTCATCCGCCACAGATCGCCCATCTTGTCACCGACACGTGGGCCGCGAATCGTGCGCCCCACATGTCGGCCAGATCCTCGTATCTTATCCACTAGGCACAGCCGTAGGTAGGCAGGAAAATTGAAGCCGAGAAGCGAAGCGCAGAGGCGGTGACCGAAGCTGTAGCCCGGAGAAGCGTCCAGTTACATGGGGGGCATTATCGACCGAGAGAGAAAAGTTCAGGGAATGTCAGCCGTCTGATTCGTCGGATCGGGATATGTTAAACTACACTACTCCTGGGTTAAAAATTACCACGGGACGGTGATGTGATCTACTACTACGATGGTTAGCGTGAACGTGACGCGTCTCAGCGGTCGCGACGGAGGTCTCTAGGAAAAAGCAAAGTCAGTCAGCAGATGGCAGTCCGGCGAGGTTATTATTTTGGAGTCCGGCGAGATTTAGATCTTGATCTAGTCGTAGTCGTTAACCACGGATCTGTGTGTGCGGTAGAGCAAGCGATGCAGAGCGCGGTTATGCTCGTAGAGGCTGGACCAGCATGCATGCTCTCGTCGGGACGTGCTTCGCTGCATCGGTGTACCGGTAAAATATGCTCGTAGCTGTGCCTCGCGATCCGTGAGTAGGCGACCAGACGTAGTTAGCACACACTTTGTTTTGGACGTATCGATCCTGCGCGCGCGCGCGTCGATCGACAAAGACACGTCCTGTAAAGACTAAACACCATGTTACCCCCCACTGATTGATACGTACAGTAGCTTATTACGTTGCTGCCAGTAGTGTAGAAAACGTGCAAGCATTGAAACTTTTGAAGCTTTAGCTACTCGTATATGTTCCAAACATTTGGATTACACAATGAGCATACGTGTATACGGCATTTTTTTTCGGACGAATATGCCTCCATTGCAATACTATAGTCATTTTCACGGCCGGCAGATGTCGATACAAGTACCTGGCGAATCCTTTTAGTACTATTTGGTTAACCTGTCACGTCTCCAGGCATATACGATGATGTACTCCGTATAATACTGTAGTTGCTGTTTTGTACCGATAGAAACGCTAGGCTCGCCGTATACCAACGAAAAGAAGGAACGAGCATCGAAAAGTCAAAACCGCAGACTCGTATCAGACGGACACACTACGTACAAGGAGTACTTGACTTGTGTAGTAGGAGTACTAATATTCCAAAGCCTCCCTCTTCGGTCCATCGACAAAACGAGCTTATCGTGTCGTAGGAAATCCCTCCGATGCTAGGCAACACAAAGCTAATTAATCGCCTCCATCTCCGTGTGCTCAACGTAGGGACACGGAAACAAAGCACAAGCTTCGAGGAACTAAAACAATCTGGTTCAGATCATTGGAAGCAACGAGAGACTGATGGGATGGATAGATAAAACGGGCCCCGACTGTCAGTGTGACCCACCTGTCAGCCAGATTTTCATACATTATCCCGACCCCACAACCGTAAGCGGTGACCCAAGGTAAGCAAAACACGGGAACTGCGTAAGTGGGGCAGGGAAAATGACAAAAACCCACCGCACCGCATCTGGTCACTAAACCACCGTTTTTAACGAACTTGTCACGTTTACTCATGTTAAAAAGGTTTTTCTATCCGCTCGAGCCTGCGTGTCGGTGTTCTACGTGGTAAAAGTTCTGGACTATTCTATCCTAACCCAATATACTAACATATCGAAAATATAGAGGTTACAAACCTTATTCATTTTAAGTCATAAAGGGTATCGTAGTAATTTTGTAGAAATCTTGAAGCATATGAGCTTAGTCTTAGGTAGACTCAAGATAAGTAGACTCAGGAAAGTAAAATTAATAGTAAAGGGTAATTTTTTGGATCACTTTGTCTAAAATTAACCTGTTGCAAATAGACAACTGGGGTACGTCCAGAGGCAGAGTCTAGTACAAGCTATACATATGGTTATAAAATAGTAGATACCTATATAATAAAGGTTATATAGATTGAAGTGGATAATATCAAAGCCTTGGTACCAGAGATGTGTTATTCGAAGTACTATTTCTAAAGGCTTCTCATGCATGTGTGACATATACTACATCATTTGGATTTTCTTGGATTTTATTGGATCTTTGGTTGACTAGATTTTTGCATGGAGTACGAACTGGTGTGCAAATGCATGTTGCAACATTTAGTTCCGTTCCGATGTGATTGATCCAAAGGGAAAGGGATACGTGTAAGGGAGAAACGATTAGTTGATAATATAGTAAGGAAAACCCTTGTCGTGCAAGTTTTTACTTGAGACACAAATACACGTTTATAAGGAAATCATATACTTGTGGAGTAGTTCCAATAAATGCTTAGATTCATATTGGGTATCCACGAATGTGTGGGTAGACAGGAGAAGTCCTTGCAAGACTAATAACATACCAGGGTAGCAAGCGAAGATTAACCCAGAAGCCAAATGGACTCTGGACAGATTTAGTGAATATTAGTAATCCCTAAGGGTGGAAGAGACAAGATGTTGAAGCAAGTCTGGAGTATGGTAACATCCCAGAACTTTAATCCAAGTGATTAAGATCCAAATTACCCAATTTAGGGTTAACAAAACCTTTTTTTAATCTTTAAGCATGCATATGAGTGTTGCATTTAAATAGGAGTTGTTTGAAATGCCATGATTGTGTGTTCTAATGGTTGTAAAATGATTCTAAGATGAATGCCACATCATCTAGATCACCCCCAAGAAAAATCCAAAGAAAAAGAAATCAAAAAGAATTAAATAAAGGAAACGGTCACTTTTGCCATTTTAATCAACTAGCCCACTTTGGGTGTTCCTAGCACTCTTTTTCCAACAGAAACAATTGTGGATCTTTGCACCCCTTGCTAGTACAAGTTAAGAGGTACCAAGGCCCACTTTGTGATCTTCCAAAAACTTTCAAACTCTAAATTTAAAAGACATTTGAAAATGGAATCTAGTTCATATGTATAGATCACCCTATTTCAAAAACCTCTCAAATGAATTCCATTTAACAAATCCTAGCAACCCGAGATGCTTAAGCATGTGATAAACAACTCCACCAAATTTCATCTCAAAATTCCAAACTTGATTTCTTTTGGCCATTTTGTCAAACACTTGGAGTGCACTGATCACACTCTAGATTACTCACTGTTTCTACAGGGTTTTGCCACCCATTTGCACCCCATTTACTCCCTCTGTCCCTCTTGATCTAACCAAGACGAAACCAACCCATCCCCTAGTCCCTAGCGCCAGTACAACGCCACCCCGAGGCCATGCTCGCCGGTCGATCATGCGCAGCTCGCAGCAGACCGCCAGCCCCTCTCCGCCGCTCCAGGAAGCAAGGCGTGACAAAAGCTTTTTCACATTCCAACATTTTTCTAAAATCAACCATAATAGCTTTTGAGTTGATTCCAACTCTCAAAAATCACATTTAACCATACATATCTAAATATATAACAATATTAAGGTTTACATGCAGTGACTTTGGACTAGTATCAAAATAATGCTATATAGGCATTTCTAGTCACTTTAAATCATTAATTATTAAACTTAAACTTTATAAAATGTGATCCAACATTTAAATCACATTCCCATGCATTACAATATGTGGTGATGATATGTGTCCACAGGATCCCATCTTTTAGTTGGAGAATATTAAATCTTAGTTAATTTCAATGAGTAGAAATTACTTTTCTCAAATAAAATAAATGAAACTAGTTCATTAAACCTTGTGATGTTTATGATGATACTAGATCATCAAATGTGTGCCTTAGTGTGCTAAGTAGACTAGTTAATTATTGTTTAGTGATTGTGTATTCCGTATGCATTTGTAGACGATAGTACCGACCAAGTCTACAAGGTGGAGGAGTTCTACCAAGAAGAGGAGAAAGAGAATTTCAACCACTGCACTAATCAAGGAAATCTAGAATTATACAAGATGACCTAAGCAAGATGCAATAGGCATGCTTAGTATAAATTTTGACTTATACCTACTCCAAGTTTTACTTACAAGCTTTACTTCCTTTTACTTTACCAAAGTCTTTTACCTTGTTTATAGGTAGCATAAAGAGTATAAAACTTAGCCTATCTAGTTATACTTAGATGTCATTCTATGACATGAGATTGATCTTACCATCCCACATTAGTGAATACTCTTAACTTAGTAGTTTAGAGCCAAACCAAAAACTTGATCACTTTAGATGGGAATACTTGGTGAAAATGACTTGTGAAAACCTTGGAATGATGAGTCATTCTATTGAGATGTTTTGGACATGTGTTGAGAAACACAAATGGTTTATGATGATGATGAAAATGTTGAGGCATGAGCCTTAGCCCTTTTATAAAAACGGATGGTTGGGTTCGGATGCGATACCATTCCAATTTTACCGTACAACCACAATACCTGAATTGGGTAAGGCTTAGCCAAAAGTTTATATGCATTAGTATTAGTTCCCTCGCGAGAGAGGTTTGAGCTGAGGCTACCTCTCAATGTTGTCCACCTATGTAGTGCCCAGGATGACAGATGGTCATGGTTGGGAGGCCATACTCATAGGAGAGGTGCTTATACTAGATTGTGTAAAGAAAAGGTTATGTTTGATTATCTGCATACCAAGTATGATGATTCAGGGTCTCCCTGACAGATGTATCGAATCTTGTGGTGAAAGTGTACCACCTATGCAGAGTGTCAAACTATTCGAATAGCCGCGTCCGTGGTTATGGACAGTTGGAGTGGCCATACTATTCCGTTGTCAGATGTTTTAAAAATGACTTATGAAATGAATTGTGACATGACTTGACCACAACAGAGTTGTGACTATGATAACTAAGTTCCCACTTAGGTGATTTCAAACTTTATTTGATCTTTCTTTGTTTCTGAACTCAGCTTAGGTTTCAAACTTAGCTTTATAAATAAACTTAGAGTTTAGCATTCTGATGTCTACGCACTTCTATTCTTGTAGACAGTTGTTGGGCCTCCAAGTGCAGAGGTTTTTAGAACAGCAGCAAGTTTTCCCTTAAGTGGATCACCCAAGGTTTATCGAACTCAGGGAGTAAGTGGTCAAAGGTATCCCCTCTCAAGCAACTTTGCAATCAAGATACAAGAAGTCTCTTGTGTCTGCAACACACCCAATACACTTGCCAGGTGTATAGGTGCACTAGTTCGGCGAAGAGATAGTGAAATACAAGTGGTATAGATATAAGACAACGGTAATAGAAAATAGCTTGATGGCGTGGAAGAGACTAAAGGCAAACTGAAATAAAGATGGAAGCAAGCAAACATGTAACAGATCTAATTGCAAACGGTGTATCAATGCTGAGAAACAAGTCCTAGGGATCATACTTTCACTAGTGAACACTCTCATATAAATATATTCTTCTTTATGATACTACGCTGAACTACTCTCCGGTTGGACACTCTAATCGTTGGTAGGGCTATAACAGCACACCTCAAAGTTCATCTTTCCCATCTAGAAAACCCCACACTGTCATCTTGAGTACTAGATAGTTCCAACAAACACCACAATTTCATAAAGACATCCAACTCCAAATATAACTCATAACAAGTATTTGTAATCTCTAGCCTAAGTGCCACCATGGTGTGCACGCTGTCACTTTCACACACATGGGGAGAGCAGAGATCTAATAAAGCACTTGAGTAACAAGGTATTGTTGGGTCCGCAGCATAGAAAACAAAAAATTTCCTACGATGAGAACTATACGCCAAGATCTATCTACTAGATACAGAGCAATAGGTGGACATACATCCATGGAGAACTTACCCTCGAAGACAACGAGTTTTGTTAACGAGTAGGAACTCGTGGTTGATGTAGTCGTACGCTTGCCGATCTCAAGATCGTGATGAAGTCCTTCAGGTCCAGCAGCTCCAGCACCATCAGGTCCAGCACCGTCAAGTCCAGCACCGCAAAGTAGCGGTGCATCCGTGATCGCACACACGTTCGGTCCACCGAACAACCTCCGCCTCCTCGCTCTAGCGATGCAGCGGAAGCAGCAACTCCTTTCCAGATAAAGCCACCGGGAACATGTATCTCGCTAATCCGAGACCATGGGGAATAACTAGAGGGAGAAGAGAACCTTCACGAGGAGGTGGTGTAAGATGAGAGGAGGGAGTGGGGGCCTTTTATAGGGAGAGGGGGGGGCAGCCCCTCACCATGGCCGGCGGCCAAAGGAGGTGCCCCCACCTCTTCCACATTCATGTGGGTGGAGCTCCCACTCACATAATTAGCCACCCACTCAAAATTCCACTCACCTCCATTAAATTTCCACCAAATTTAATGCAAGTTCTCATTAAATAAAACACTTTTATTTATTTTATTCAGAATTTTGTTAATTACATTAATTAACAAACATTTACATAAAACCCCCTGCAACATTTCAATATCACATGCAGAACCAGTTTCAGCAATTTCACCCGAAACAATTCCGGTTTCCATCGAAATGATTCCAGCGCTTTCTTAAATCTTTATCTGAAACATATTTGCTCCAAATGGTGTCGGTATCCCTTAAGTGTGTCACCCTACGGTTCGTGAATAATGTAGACATGATCGAGACCCCTCTTCGATCAATAATCAGCAGCGGGACCTGGAGATCCGTACTAACTCCCACATATTCAACGATGACTCTTGTGATCGTGTGAACCTTTAATGTCATAACTAAATCCCTTTGTCTCGTGATATATTACATGTCCGAGATTCGATCATCGGTATCCAAATACGTAGTTTGATCTTGTTACCGACATGCACTCTTTTCTCGTTCCCGTGATATAACATTCTAGTGATCACATCACTTGCTTGCAAGCTATTTCAATGTGATATCACCGAGAGGGCCCAGAGTATATCTATCCGTCATCGGGATGGACAAATCCCACTCTTGATCCATGAGCCTCAACATAACACCTTCGTAGCACTGAACCCACCTTTATAGTCACCCTATTAAGGTGTGACGTTTGATGTTATCAAGATACTCTTCTGGTGTTAGCAATTAACATGATCTCATGGTCTACGGACTAAGATTACTTCGTATGATGTTATAGAAATATAAACATAATGACTCTGATCGTCATGCTATACTTCGGATGAATGTTCATCACATCATTCCACCAATGTTGTGACCTCGTTATTAACGACATCCACTGTCCATGATCAGGAAACCTTGATCATCTTGTTAATCAATGAGCTAGTTTATAAGAGAGGCATAACTAGGAACTTTCCTTTTTGTTTATTAAACACACATGTATTAACGTTTCCAAATTAATACAATTATAGCATGCAAAATAAACATTTATCATAAACAAGGAATAAGATAATAACCACTTTATTATTGCCTCTCGGGCATATTCCCTTCAGTCTCCCACTTGCACTAGAGTCAATAATCTAGTTTGAAAAACTTTGCGTATTGAACACCTATGGCTTTCTGGTGTTGCATATACGGGATTGCTAGTGGTTAACATAATCTCCGGCTCTGACAGTTTCAGTTCCGTGTGTATTTGCATGTCTTTGCGTCTCTACGCATCACTCATTCTCAAATGAGATGGCATTGTATAAATTTGGTCCTTTGGTAGACCTTTAGTTCGTTCGGGTTAAAATATGTTGATACTATTGTCACACAATATATCTTCATAGTATTAGCCCACTTTGAACCACACCTAGTTTGATAACAAACTACTTAACACAAATGCCCTCCTTTGCTGCTACTATAGTAGTTATATACTTAGCCTTTTGTTGTAGTATCCGTCACAATGTCTCAACTTTGGAACTCATCCAAATCCATCATGGAACTTCCTTTCCATTACATTGTGCCACCCATCGTCTAAATTGAGATAAATTTAATTTGTATCTTGTGACAAAACTAGTATCAATGTAACACTTTACAATGAACTACCTTTAACTATTTGTCACTTATACATGATATATTCTTAGTTCTTCCAAAGCTCATAAGAATATCTTTACTATTGTCCAATGATCATCTTATGAATCATTCTGGTATATGCTCATAACATTTAGAGCATAGGACATTCTGGATACATATGATGGTATAATCGATCAAAATCTTCATGTGATTTTACTCACCAAGTGTTGAAACACTTGAATCTTGATACAATTCTTTCCATGCAGCAAGAACCTTTCTTGTTGTTTCCATATTGAACCCTTTCAATATCTCATATATGTATGTCTGGCACAACCATATTAGCGCCTTAATCTATCCATATAGATATTGATGCCTAATATTCTGGGTTTGCCCAAGTCTTTCATTGAAATCTTATTTTAATGAAATCCTTAACTTGTGTCAATTCAAGATACATCATTTCCAATCAACAATATGTCCTCTACATAATGTATTAGAAATATGTCTCAGTGCTCCCACTTAATTTCTTGCAAATGCAAGCATCTTCATCATCTCCGATGAATTTAAACTCTTTTAATAGTTTCATCATGGTGAAGATTCCAACTCCGCTATGCTTACTTCAACTATTGAAGTTTACATGCCCTTTTAGCACCCTTTGAATTAACAAAACCCTTCGGACCATGTCATAGGTTACCGTTCTATTAGAAGAACCTTGTTTTGTTTATTCAACTACCATATACCAAATTATATGTAGTGGTTGCTACATTAATCCGTTAAGACTATATAAATCGCTATGAAAGATCAAATCTTGTCATAGTCAACTCCTTGAACATTGTCGTAAACTTCTTTCCGACATGTCGACTATTTCATAGATGTTAAACATCCATGTCTTATTTCTTTATAGATCCAAACACGACCGATAGGCTTCACGCCTTTTTGGAGGGTCTTCCAAGTTCAGAAACTTGATTTCTCGTGTATGGATACTATCACGGATTCTATGACTTCCAGTCATTTTATGGAGTCAGGGCCCATCATCACTTCTTTGCATGCAGTCGGTTCATCATTGTCAAAACAATAACGACTTCTGTTTCAAATCTTACTATTTGATTCTTACCGACCCATATGGTTCAATAAGAACTCTAATCTCCAAGATCACACCCTTTGTAATCACGGGAGCCATGAGCATTGTGGCCGCCACCGGGACACTTTCCGGCGCTGCACTACTCAGCGCATATAGCTAAGGTTCAACAACCTTATCAAAGTTCTATTGTCCTCCCACTTAACTTTTCACGAAAAAATTCCTTCTCAAGAAACTTGACGTTCTAAGCGACAAACTCTTTTGTCCTCGGTGTTATGGAGGAATTCCCAACAAATTCTTTGGGATAACCTACAAAGACGTGCTTATCCGACTTTGGTTGTAAACATTTTACTTATGCATAGCATACCAAAATTTAAGAAAAAACAATTCAGGTTTTATACCAAACCATAAATCATATGGTGTCATTTCAACGGATCACGATGGTGCTCTTTTTTGTGTAAAAGCGGCCGTCTCTAAAGCTTTAATCCTTAAAACATAATGGCAGTTTTATAAATGACACCTTTGATCTTACCATGTCAAACATGGTTTGATTTCATCTCTCGAATATGCCATACTCCTATGGTTTATCAGGAAAACACAAATCATGGAACAATTCCTCAAATCTTAGGTGTTTTGCTAAACATGTAACTCAAATATATTCCTTTATGATCAAATCATAAACTCTTTTATTTTTCTTGTTACAATGATTTTCCACTTCATCTTGAAAGTCTTTGAACAATTTTCAAATGTTTCATACTTCTTCCTTATTAAGTAAATATATAAATATATTCACTCAAATTTCCGGAGAAAGCATATGAAGCAAAAAGATCCATCGCATATGGCTACACATAATGGACTATATACATCAATATGCATAATATCCAATAAATTAGTCATCCGTTCCTCTTTGGCCTATGGACGGAGTTTCAATTATCTCGAGGGAAGTTTCACAAGCATCAATTGATCAAAATCAAAAGACTCCAAAAATCCATCAAGATGGAGTTTCTTCATGTTTACTTTCCATTATAATTCAAACAGCGATGTCACTTCATAAGTGATCTTCCAATCATTTGTCTTACGACATTTTAGCAATAATATTTATGGATGTGATTTCTCCAACTAGACTTGTAAAAGTTCATCCATCCTTTATGGAATACAGTAATTATTTGAACAACCATTGTTCTCATAATACCGGAACAAAATAACAATTATTAAAACAAATCTTGAAGGCTAGGTTTGACGACAACGAAAAACACAATAACACTTTATTTGTTTTCGATGAACATCATCACTTATTCTTTTGCTAGTTACTTAGGCCGTTGCAGTTCATGAATTGTGTTGTTCTGTATGACACTTCACACCAACCAATTCGGTATCCAATACCGGTATCCAATACCTCAGAACCACATTGTTTAACAAGCAAGGAATACAACCATAACATGTACATCTTATATATACCTAAGTTGGACATCTCCAACCTTTTCTTTTCTGCCAAATATTTTATAGATTCTCTTTCAACAATTCCTTTTCTTTTAAAAGAATCTATCAACATCAATAGTGGTGTCATTCACATGACACATAGTACAAAGCGTATATAGTCAAATACTAATACCTTTGGACTTGCACTTTGAAGTGGATCACCATCATCAAATGTTTGGTGTTCTTTCAAAAATCCATTCTTTAGTAATCTATTAGTGTAGTAAACATTTTACTTACATCTTCTATTCATCCTTATCATGACAAATTTCATGATCAAGCTACTATAGCCTATAAGGAAGAATCGCGAGTATAATGTTAGTTCCCAACACCTTTTGGGAGATCCGGATGCCTAGTATCTCCATCCTTCGCAAATTCTCATACAATATGAGAACACGTATTTTGCTAAATTATACTCTATCATAATGCAACCAAAAAATTGTTTCAGATATCATAATATCTTCCACATATGATGGTTCCTGAAACAATTCTTTCAGCTCCTAGATAACCTTGATATTAAAACAATTTTTGAATATCAATAATCATGGAGGCAAATATGATACTTTAGATACTAACATTGGAATTCGTACTCTTGATTTAATACTACTTATTAAACTTATTGGAGTAAATAGAGTTTGCTGAAAGTTTGCAATAGGACTTCTAAACTTTAAATTGACATTCAAAACAATATGATACCAGTTCGTAAAGTAAATATCCAGAATTCTATAGTTCTATTATCTCAATTAAAACTAAGCGTAAGGTAGTGAACAGATGCCAATGACTACAACAAATTATGCAAATTCACTTTGATTTAGTTTATGACAAATTGAGTTCGACTAATCCAAATTAGAAATAAACTCCCACTCAAAAACGACATCCCTCGTGCCTTTTTGGTGATTACATGAACCAAATCCACTACACCAAGTCCGATCATCACGTGAGTCGGTGTAGATTCAAAGGCGAGCATCAATATGGTCATCACATCAACTATATGACTCATACTTAACCTTTAGGTTCGTGTTCCGAGGCCATGTCTGTACATGCTAGGCTCACCAAGTAAGAACCTTAGTATTCGCGTGTGTAAAACTGTCTTACACCCGTTGTATGAAAGCGTAGAGTTGAGTACACCCGATCATCACGTGATGTCTCGAAACACGATCCATAAAACTGATGGGTTCGTAGCATGGAAAATAAAAAATTTCTACCGCAAGAACGAACAAAACCCAGATCTAATCTAGATAAAAGCCAAGATCTAATCTATTAGACATGTGCAACGAGATAGAAAGGAACTAACCCTCGTAGATCCGAAAGCGTTAACGAGATTAGATCTCGTGGTTGATGTAGTCGATCACTTGCCGATCTCAAGATCGTGTGGACGATCCTTCCGGTGTCGCGTTCCAGCAGCGCTTCCGCAGTCGGTCAAGTGGACGATCCTTCCGGCGCCGCGTTTTGGCAGCGCTACCACAGTCGGTCACACGTGCGGAGTCGAAGCAGACCTTCCTCTCCCCGTTCCAGCGAGCAGCGGAGGTAGTAGATCTTCTCCACGGAATCCCAGCAGCACGACGGCGTGGTGGTGGTGGTGGAGTAGAGAATTCTGCAGGGCTTCGCCTATGCCTGTGCAGAAGAAAGGTGGAGGGGATAGGCGGCAGAGATTGGGAGTTATGGGATCAGGGCTAGGAGGGGGCGCCCCTGCCCTTCTATTTAAGGGGAGGAGGCGTGCCTGGGGAGGGGGAGTCCTAGTAGGACTCTCCTTCCTCTATGGCCGGCGGGTTGGGGAGTGGGGGGAGGAGTCCTCCTCCCCCACAACTCCTAGTCTTGACCCACCAGGACTCCTTGATCCCTTCCTTGGTTTTCAAGCAAACTCCAAGAAATCTTCTAGAACCTTCCGGAACATTCCGAAACCTTCTAGAATCCTCATACAAACACTCCGGAACATTTCCTAACTCAGAAAATGATCCCCTATATATGAATCTTATTCTCCGGACCATTCCGGATCTTCTCGTGATGTCCCAAATCCAATTCGAGACTCCGACCAACATTCGGTCTCCAACGAACATTCCATATCTACTTAAAACAACTTCGAACCTTAAGTGTGTCACCCTACGGTTCGTGAATATGTAGACATGATAGAGACACATCTCCTATCAATAACCATCAGCGGGACCTGCAGATCCATAATGGCTCCCACATACTCAACGATGACTTCGCGATCGATTGAACCACTTACATACGAAACCAATTCCCTTTGTCTCGCGATACTATACTTATCCGAGGTTTGATCGTCGGTATCTCCATACCTAGTTCTACCTCGTTACTGATAAGTACTCTTTACTCGTTCCGTGATATGTCATCCCTTGTGACCTAGTCACATGCTTGCAAGCTAACTAGATGACATTCCACCGAGAGGGCCCAGAGCATATCTATCCGTCATATGGATGGACAAATCCCAATCTTGGTTCATGTGCTTCAACACATACTTTTAGAATACCCAATGACACCTTTATGACCACCCAGTTACGAAGCGGTGTTTGATGTCATCAAAGTATCCATCCGGTGATGGTGATTAACATAACCTCATGGTCGAAGGATTAGGTTACTATGCATTTGAAAGCTTATAGCAATACGAACTAAAATGACTTGATCTTATGCTACGCTTACTATGGGTGTGTCTCCATCATATCATTCTCCTAATGATATAACCTTGTTATTAACGACATCCAATGTCCATGATCAGGAAACCATGATCATCTATTAATCAACAAGCTAGTTCAACACGAGGCTTACTAGGGACTCTTTTATGTTTACAAAACACACATGTATTAATGTTTCCAGTTAATACAATTATAGCATGGGATGTAAACATTTATCATAAACATAAAGATATAATAATAACCACTTTATTATGCCTCTTGGGCATATCTCCAACAGTCTCCCACTTGCACTAGAGTCAATAATCTAGTTAAAAACTTGTGCATTCAACACCTATGGCTTTCTGGTGTTGTATAGACACTATTGCTAGTGGTAAACATAATCTTCAGATCTGACACTTCCAGGTCCGTGTGTATTTGCATGTCCTTGCGTCTCTACGCATTACTCATTCTCCAATGAGATGGCATTGTATAAATTTGGTCTTTTGGTGAGACCTTTAGTTCCTTCGGCTCAAAATATGTTGATATTATTGTCACACAATATATCTTCATAGTATTAGCCCACTTTGAACCACACCTAGTTTGATAACAAACTACTTAACACAAATGCCCTCCTTTGCTGCTACTATAGCAGTTATATACTTAGCCTTTTGTTGTAGTATCCGTCACAATATCTCAACTTTGGAACTCATCCAAATCCATCATGGAACATCCTTTCCATTATATTGTGCCACCCATAGTCTAAACTGAGATAAATTTAATTTGTATCTTGTGACAAAACTAGTATCAATGTAACACTTTACGACGAACTACCTTTAACTATTTGTCACTTATACATGATATATTCTTAGTTCTTCCAAAGCTCATAAGAATATCTTTACTATTGTCCAATGATCATCTTATGAATCATTCTGGTATATGCTCATAACATTTAGAGCATAGGACATATCTGGATGTGTACATCTCAAAGAATGATTGATCAAAATATTCTTGTAATTTCACCAAGTGTCAAAACACTTGAATCTCGTGTCAACACACTCGAATCTTGATTCAGTCCTTTCCGTCCGTCAAGAACCTTTCTTGTTGTTTCCATATTGAACTCATTCAACATCTTATCTATGTACATTTGGCAAAACCATATTAGCGCCTCAATCTATCCATATAGACATTGATGCCTAATTCTTGGGTTATGCCTAAGTCTTTCATCAAAATGAAATTCTTAACCTGTGTCAATACAAGATACATCATTTCCAATCAACAATATGTCCTCTACATAATGTATTAGAAATATGTCTCAGCGCTCCCACTTAATTTCTTGCAAATGCAAGCATCTTCATCATCTCCGATGAATTTAAACTCTTTTAACAATTTCATCATGGTGAAGATTCCAAACTCCGCTATGCTTACTTCAACCATTGAAGTTTTGCATACTCTTTTAGCATCCTTTGAATAAACAAAACCCTTTGGATCGTGTCATTTACACGTCCTAGGTAACCATTCTATTAGAAGAACTTGTTTTGTTTGTTCAACTACCATATACCTAAATATATGTAGTGGTTGCTACATTAATCCGTCCAGACTAAATATCGCTATGAAAGATCAAATCTTATCATAGTCAATTCCTTGAACATTGTCGTAAACTCTTTCCGACATGTCGACAATTTCATAGATTTGAAACATCCATGTCTATTTATAGATCCATATACGACTGTAAGGTCTTGCACCTTTCCAGAGGGTCTTTCAAAGTTCAGAAACTTGATTTCTCGTGTATGGATACTATCACGGATTCCATGACTTCTAGTCATTTTATGGAGTCAGGTCCCATCATCGCTTCTTTGCATGTAGTCGGTTCATCATTGTCAAAACAATAACGACTTGCTTATCAAATCTTACTATTTGATTTTTACCGACCGACACGGTTCAAATCTTACTTTTCACAAAAAATTCCTTCTCAAGAAACTTGACGTTCCAAGTAACAAACTCTTTTGTCCTTAGTGTTATGGAGAAATTCCCAACAAATTCTTTGGGATAACCTACAAAGACGTGCTTATCCGACTTTGGTTGTAAACATTTTACTTATGCATAACATACCAAAATTTAAGAAAAGACAATTCGGGTTTTATCCCAAACCATGACTTATATGGTGTCATTTCAATGGATCACGATGGAGCTCTTTTCAGTGTAAAAGCGGTAGTCACTAAAGCTTCAATCTTTAAAACATAATGGCAGTTTTATAAATGACACCCTTGATCTTACCATCTCAAACATGGTTTGATTTCATCTCTCGAATATGCCATACTCCTATGGTTTATCGGGAAACACAAATCATGGAACAATTCCTCAAGTCTTAGGTGTTTTTGCTAAACATGTAACTCAAATATCTTCCTTTATGATCGAATCATAAACTCTTTATTTTCTTGTTACAATGATTTTCAACTTCATCTTGAAAGTCTTTGAACAACTTTCAAATGTTTCATACTTCCTCCTTATTAAGTAAGTATATACATATACTCACTCAAATCTTCGGAGAAAGCATATGAAGTTGAAATCCATCGCCCACGACTACACATAATGGACTATATACATCAATATGTACAAATTCCAATCAGTTAGTCGTCCGTTCCTCTTTTGGCCTACGAACGGAGTTTTAATTATCTCCAGGAAAGTATCACAAGCGTCATTTGATCAAAATCAAAGACTCCAAAAATCCATCAACATGGAGTTTCTTCATGTATCTCTTTCAATATAATTTAAACTGCGATGTTACTTCGCAAGTAATCATTTGTCTTGCGACATTTTAGCATTAGTTTTATGGTCGTTATTTCTCCAACCAGACTTGTATATCATCCATCTATTATGGAATACGGTAATTATTTGAACAACCTTTTGTCATCATAATACCTGATCAAAATAACAATTATTGAGACAAATCTTGAAGGCAAGCTTTGATGTTAACGAGTAACATAATAACCCTTTGTTTGTTTTCGATGAACATCATCACATATTCTCTTGTTAGTTACTTAGGCCATTGCAGTTCATGAATTGTGTTGTCCTGTATGACACTTCATACCAACCAATTCGGTATCCAATACTGTAGAACCACATTGTTTAACAAGCAAGGAATACAGCCATAACATGTATCTACCATATACCTAAGTTGGACATCTCCAATCTTTTCTTTTCTGCCAAATATTTTATAGATTCTCTTTTAACAATTTCTTTTCTTTTTAAAAGAATCTATCAACATCAATAGTGGTGTCATTCACATGACACATAGTACAAAGTGTGTATAGTCAAATACTAATACCTTTGGACTTGCACTTTGAAGTGGATCACCTATCATCAAATGTTTGGCATTCTTTCAAAAATCCATTCTTTAGGAATCTTTTAGTGTAGTAAACATTTTACGTACATCTTCTATTCATCCTTATCATGACAACTTTCATGATCAAGCTGCTATAGCTTATAAAGGTGAATTGCGAGTATAATGTTTCTTTTTCGAAACCTTTTGGAGGATTAGGACGACTAGTGTCTCCAACCTTCACAAATTCTCATCAAATATGAGGACATATACTCTATCATGTTGTAACCAACACATTGTTTTAGATATCGCAATACCTTTCACATATGATGGTTTCTGAAAACATTGCTTTCAGCTCTTAGATAAACTTGATATTAAAAACAATCTTTTGAGTATCAAGAATCATGGAGGCAAACACGATACATTAGATACTAACACTGGAATTGTTACTCTTGATTTAATACTGTTTATTAAACTTCAAAGAGTAAACGGAGTTTGCTGAAAGTTTGCAACAGGACTTAAACTTCAGATTGACACTCAAAACAATACGATACCAGTTCGTAAAGTAAATATCCAGAATTTCTATAGTTCCACTATCTCAACTATAACTAAGCGTAAGGTGGTGAACGGATGCCAATGACTATAACAAACTATGCAAATTCACTTTGATTGTGTTTATGATAAATTGAGTTCGACTAATCCAAATTATAAATGAACTCCCACTCAAAACAACATCCCTCGAGTTGTTTTAGTGATTACACGAACCAAATCCACTACACCAAGTCCGATCATCACGTGAGATGATGTAGCTTTAAAGGCGAACAATCAACATGTTCATCATATCATCCATATGACTCATGCTTTACCTTTCGGTATTCCGTGTTCCGAGACCATGTCTATACATGCTAGGCTCGTCAAGGTTTACCTTAGTTTCCGCATGTGCAAATCTGGCTTGCACCCGTTGTATGCACACGTAGAGTCTATCACACCCGATCATCACGAGATGCTTCGAAACGACGAGTCTTAGCAACGGTTCCAACTAAGGACGAACACTTTATTACTTGATATTTAGTGATAGGGATCATCTTATAATGCTACCGTCGTGATCTAAGCAATACAAGATGCATAAAGGATTAACATCACAGGCAATTCATAATTAGTGTGATATGATATGGCCCTTTCTTCTTGTGCCTTTGATCTCCATCTCCAAAGCACGGATATGATCTTCATCATCATCAGCATTGCGTCAAGGTCCGTGGCGCCGCTTCATGGTTGTCCATCACCAACAGTAACTATTGAAACTACTTGGAATAAAGCTATTACATGATGAATAGACACGCAGGTCTTAAACAAAATTTAAACACAACCATTAGGCTCCTGCCGGTTGCCATATTACAATAAGGATCATTGCATACATCAAATATAATCACAATCACATGATGGCCATATCACATCACAAAACCCCTGCAAAAACAAGTTAGACGCCTCTAATTTTCTTTGCAAGTTTTACATAGTTTGGGGCTTTCGCATAAGACCGATCTTACCTACGAACAAGAAACACAAGGTTGATACAAGTGTTGTCAGATGCTCATTGTAAATTGAATCTTAACTATGGTGGGAGAGATAGACACCCGCAAAGCCACTTGTGCAAAGCAAGTTGCACGTCAAGCGTGGAGCAAGTCTCATGTGCGATGACATGTAATGTTAGCCCGAGCCGCTTCATCCCACCATACCGCAAGATGCAAAGTACACGCTAAGACACCGACAACAAAAGCATCAACGCCCACAAAAACATTGTGTTCTACTCGTGCAACAGATCTATGCATAGATACGGCTCTGATACCACTGATGGATTCGTAGCATGGAAAACAAAAAATTTCTACCGCAAGAACAAACAAAACCCAGATCTAATCTAGATAAAAGCCAAGATCTAATCTATTAGACATGTGCAACGAGATAGAAAGGAACTAACCCTCGTAGATCCAAAAGCGTTAACGAGATTAGATCTCGTGGTTGATGTAGTCGATCACTTGCCGATCTCAAGATCGTGTGGACGATCCTTCCGGTGTCGCGTTCCAGCAGCGCTTCCGCAGTCGGTCAAGTGGACGATCCTTCCGGCGCCGCGTTTTGGCAGCGCTACCGTAGTCGGTCACACGTGCGGAGTCGAAGCAGACCTTCCTCTCCCCGTTCCAGCGAGCAGCGGAGGTAGTAGATCTTCTCCACGGAATCCCAGCAGCACGACGGCGTGGTGGTGGTGGTGGAGTAGAGAATTCTGCAGGGCTTCGCCTATGCCTGTGCAGAAGAAAGGTGGAGGGGAGAGGTGGCAGAGATTGGGAGTTATGGGAGCAGGGCTAGGAGGGGGCGCCCCTGCCCTTCTATTTAAGGGGAGGAGGCGCGCCTGGGGAGGGGGAGTCCTAGTAGGACTCCCCTTCCTCTATGGCCGGCGGGTTGGGGAGTGGGGGGAGGAGTCCTCCTCCCCCACGACTCCTAGTCTTGACCCACCAGGACTCCTTGATCCCTTCCTTGGTTTTCAAGCAAACTCCAAGAAATCTTCTAGAACCTTCCAGAACATTCCGAAACCTTCTAGAATCCTCATACAAACACTCCGGAACATTTCCTAACTCAGAAAATGATCCCCTATATATGAATCTTATTCTCCGGACCATTCCGGATCTCCTCGTGATGTCCCGAATCCAATCCGAGACTCCGAACAACATTCGGTCTCCAACGCACATTCCATATCTACTTAAAACAACTTCGAACCTTAAGTGTGTCACCCTACGGTTCGTGAATATGTAGACATGATAGAGACACATCTCCTATCAATAACCATCAGCGGGACCTGGAGATCCATAATGGCTCCCACATACTCAACGATGACTTCGCGATCGATTGAACCACTTACATACGAAACCAATTCCCTTTGTCTCGCGATACTATACTTATCCGAGGTTTGATCGTCGGTATCTCCATACCTAGTTCTACCTCGTTACTAATAAGTAATCTTTACTCGTTCCGTGATATGTCATCCCTTGTGACCTAGTCACATGCTTGCAAGCTAACTAGATGACATTCCACCGAGAGGGCCCAGAGCATATCTATCCGTCATATGGATGGACAAATCCCAATCTTGGTTCATGTGCTTCAACACATACTTTTAGAATACCCAATGACACCTTTATGACCACCCAATTACGAAGCGGTGTTTGATGTCATCAAAGTATCCATCCGGTGATGGTGATTAACATAACCTCATGGTCGAAGGATTAGGTTACTATGCATTTGAAAGCTTATAGCAATACGAACTAAAATGACTTGATCTTACGCTACACTTAATATGGGTGTGTGTCCATCATATCATTCTCCTAATGATATAACCTTGTTATTAACGACATCCAATGTCCATGATCAGGAAACCATGATCATCTATTAATCAACAAGCTAGTTCAACAAGAGGCTTACTAGGGACTCTTTTATGTTTACAAAACACACATGTATTAATGTTTCCAGTTAATACAATTATAGCATGGGATGTAAACATTTATCATAAACATAAAGATATAATAATAACCACTTTATTATTGCCTCTTGGGCATATCTCCAACAAAAACGGTGCATACTTAAGGAAGAACACATTTTATCTTGATATTTAAATGAGGGATCATCTTATAGTGCTACTAAAAGCGCCAAACTAGCAATATAAGATGCAAACATCTAATGTGTAAAGTGACATGATATGGTCCATGCATTTGATCTCTATCATTTGCATCGTGGTATGATCTCTATCATTCCTTTGTGTGTAAGGCCAAGGTCTATGGAACTTACACGTTAAGTGTGTTGTAAGAGTATCTATCATACATCTACTTACAACAACACCATATCAAGACACTAGCCCAGCAACGATCTAAACTAGATGCCTCTAATTTATCAATTGCAAGTTTTACATGGCTTAGGGCTTTCGGAGATAGAACCGGTCTCACCTACGAACATGAACCACAACGAGGATAACCAAGTTATTAGCAACTCGTTGTAAATCAGATATTGACTTTAGTAGGAGAGACAGACACCCGCCAGCCACTTATGCAAAACTAGTTGCATGTCAGTCGTGGAACCGGTCTCATGTACGACGACAGGTAAGGTTGGTCCGGGCCGCTTCATCCCACTATGCCACCAATATCCAAAGTACATAGAAGATGCAATAATATGATCATCATCGCCCACATATAAACATATGTCTACTACCCGTGCAAAGCACCTACGCATAGATCAGGCTCTGATACCACTGTTGGGTCTGCAGCATAGAAAACAAAAAAATTCCTACGATGAGAACTATACGCCAAGATCTATCTACTAGATACAGAGCAACAGGTGGACTTACATCCATGGAGAACTTACCCTCGAAGACAACGAGTTTTGTTAACGAGTAGGAACTCATGGTTGATGTAGTCGTACGCTTGCTGATCTCAAGATCGTGATGAAGTCCTTCAGGTCCAGCAGCTCCAGCACCATCAGGTCCAGCACCGTCAAGTCCAGCACCGCAAAGTAGCGGTGCATCCGTGATCGCACACACGTTCGGTCCACCGAACAACCTCCGCCTCCTCGCTCCAGCGATGCAGCGGAAGCAGCAACTCCTTTCCAGATAAAGCCACCGGGAAGATGTATCTCGCTAATCCGAGACCATGGGGAATAACTAGAGGGAGAAGAGAACCTTCACGAGGAGGTGGTGTAAGATGAGAGGAGGCAGTGGGGGGCCTTTTATAGGGAGAGGGGGGGGCAGCCCCTCACCATGGCCGGCGGCCAAAGGAGGTTCCCCCACCTCTTCCACATTCATGTGGGTGGAGCTCCCACTCACATAATTAGCCACCCACTCAAAATTCCACTCACCTCCATTAAATTTCCACCAAATTTAATGCAAGTTCTCATTAAATAAAACACTTTTATTTATTTTATTCAGAATTTTGTTAATTACATTAATTAACAAAAATTCACATAAAACCCCCTGCAACATTTCAATATCACATGCAGAACCAGTTTCAGCAATTTCACCCGAAACAATTCCGGTTTCCATCAAAATGATTCCAGCGCTTTCTTAAATCTTTATCTGAAACATATTTGCTCCAAATGGTGTTGGTATCCCTTAAGTGTGTCACCCTACGGTTCGTGAATAATGTAGACATGATCAAGACCCCTCTCCGATCAATAATCAGCAGCGGGACCTGGAGATCCGTACTAACTCCCACATATTCAACGATGACTCTTGTGATCGTGTGAACCTTTAACATCGTAACTAAATCCCTTTGTCTCGCGATATATTACATGTCCGAGATTCGATCATCGGTATCCAAATACCTAGTTTGATCTCGTTACCGACATGCACTCTTTTCTCGTTCCCGTGATATAACATTCTAGTGATCACATCACTTGCTTGCAAGCTATTTCAATGTGATATCACCGAGAGGCCCCAGAGTATATCTATCCGTCATCGGGATGGACAAATCCCACTCTTGATCCATGAGCCTCAACATAACACCTTCGTAGCACTGAACCCACCTTTATAGTCACCCTATTAAGGTGTGACGTTTGATGTTATCAAGATACTCTTCCGGTGTTAGCAATTAACATGATCTCATGGTCTAAGGACTAAGATTACTTCGTATGATGTTATTGCAATATAAACATAATGACTCTGATCGTAATGCTATACTTCGTATGAATGTTTATCACATCATTCCACCAATGTTGTGACCTTGTTATTAACGACATCCAATGTCCATGATCAGGAAACCTTGATCATCTTGTTAATCAACGAGCTAGTTTATAAGAGAGGCATAACTAGGAACTTTTCTTTTTGTTTATTAAACACACATGTATTGACGTTTCCAAATTAATACAATTATAGCATGCAAAATAAACATTTATCATAAACAAGGAATAAGATAATAACCACTTTATTATTGCCTCTCAGGCATATTCCCTTCAGGTATATCTACTTGATTACAAAGCGCATGATCATAATATGATCATGCATAGAGAGAGAGAGAGAGAGAGAGATGAACACATAGCTACCGGTAGAACCCTTAGCCTCGAGGAAGAACTACTCCCTCCTCATCATGGGAATCAGCAACGGCGATGGAGATGGTGGTGGATATCGATGGAGATGGCTCCGGGGGCACTTCCCTGTCCTGGCAGGGTGCCGGAACAGAGACTTTCTGTCCCCCGAATCTCCCCTTCGGTGGCGGCGGCGCTGCGGAACTTTTCGTGGCTGGAGGCTTGACGATCTAGGGTTTTCGCACCGGGAGGAATATATAGGCGAAAGGGCAAGGTCGGTGGAGGCCGAAGGGGCCCACACCACCTGGTGGCGCGACCAAGGGGGACCCACACCACCCTATGGTGTGGCTGGCCCCTGGCCCCTCTTCGTCTCGTCTTCTGGCTCCGTGTTCCCCTCGGTGAAATATTGACTTTGGCTTTTGTCCCGTCCAATTCCGAGAATATTCATTTTCTGACTTTTCTAGAACCAAAAACAGCAGAAAACATGCAACTGGCAGTGTGGCATCTTGTTAATAGGTTAGCCCAAGAAATCATATGAAAAGTACTCCAAAGTATGGACAAAACATAAGAAAGTAGATAGAACCAAGCATGGAACATCAAAAATTATAGATACATTTGCAATGTATCAACATCCCCAAGCTTAACTCCTGCTCGTCCTCAAGTAGGTAAGTGATAAAAAGAAAGAATAATTTTTGAAGTGACATGCACCATCATAAACTTGATCAAAGTATTTGTAAAACATTGATAGCTGGGATCAAAGTACTTCAATCATAACATGAAAGACAAAGTTATAGCAATAGTACAAAGAAACTATGATGGAACATGAAAAGGCACAAACAAAAGATTCATGAATAACAATGCTTTGCAAGACGTTTGTTTGTTTGACATAAAGAAAACATAGCATAGTGGCATTCAGCTTGTCCCTCATAGAGTAGCAAACATAAATGCATAGGACACCTTCAAAGCTCATAAGATTGACTAGATACAAATAGTTTAAAACAAGCAATATCAAGGTATGCATCAATCAACTATTCTTGGGACAATGCACATAGAACTAAGAATGGCCACTATGCTCTCAAAGTAGGTGCATAAAGATAGAAGGTGGAGACTCAACATAAAAGTAAAAGAAAGGCCTTCATAGAAGGAAGTAGGGATTCAAGTCTCATAAAGAGATTCCAAAAGTTATGGTACTTAATAGCTTTCAGCTCTCATTGCCCCTATCATAAGCATCTTGAAGTGATTAAGATTAAAGTGAACAAACTATGTTGTACATGCTTGACGAAGTATAAGTTAGGAATCTTATGTCCCTTGTATACGAGGGCCGCTCCTCATGCTACTCAAGTTTAGTCACCGGTAAGTTCTTGTCATCGTAAGTACATGTGTATCATAGAGAACCGCCAACGGGGTACCTCTTGCCCGATGATACGGAAGAATCCCCATATCAAAATGACATGGCAAGCAGACAATGAGCATCTCAGCAATCTTCTTATTTACCATGGGAATATAGTGCTATTTTCCATCTTTCCTCTTTTCATAATCTTTTTTTTTCTTTTTCTCTTTTTTCTCAATATAGGACTCTTCTTTTTTTATAAGAAGAATGCTTCATAGACAGCTCATTATGGTTACGCTGCAGGTTTCCACCATGTCAGCATGGATTAGACCAGCGGCCCAGGCGTTTCTCTAACACATATACATAACTCCATGGACTTACAAGCTCCCCTTTCATTTCACACCGACGACATCCATAGACAAAAGAGCATGATATCAACTAGGTACAAGTACCAAGTGCAATGTTGAAAGCGTTCCCCATGACAGCATGGTTCTGCTAATTCCCAACGAATAAGTGCAAGCATATACAACATAGACGACACAATTGTTCAAGTTTATTAAGAGCAATAAAAGTAAAGTTTGCCATCAAGTTCGTGAGAGCTTTAATCACTAGTTTTCTCATAACAAGTTTAATTTGGAAGGTAAACAAAAGCATGAATATACTTGGAATAGCATAAGCTAGTAGGTAGGTATGGTGGACTCTTTGGAATAACTTGGTTTAGGGAGTTGGATGCATGAGTGGAACTCATACTTGGTTGCGGAGGCTAGCAAAAGACTGGGAGCGACAAACTAAGAGAGCAATAATGGCCATAATCATGCAGAGCGACAAAACATCATTGATCAAAGCATAAAGTGATACTACAAGTTGAAAACTAAAGGATCATAAAGGCTATGGTGACTTGAGATAGTCATAACATGGTGTGAGCATGCGCCAAGTCAACCCAAATAAAGCATCAAAGGAGAATATCACTATACTATGCTTTTAGTATGGTAAAACAATACGATTCATCCAAGGCACATTAAGCTATCTCAATTGTTTATAACAAGTCATGCTACAGCAAACAATACTAAGCATAAAGCCAAAACAATATCAAGCATGGCATGCCAAAGCATAGGCCATAATAAAAAACAAGCTCTTTTTACCACTTAAGCATGGACTTTCCTACTCTTTTCCAATCCAAACCAAACTATTTGAAAACCAATGTATGAAAGAGGGGGTCCAACCAATTTATTCAGCAAACTAAGAAAACCAAGCAAATGAAAACGAAAACAAAAACGAAAAAGAAGATGCTCCAAGAACAACACAACTGTGCATGAAACAATAAAAATGAAGTGTTTGGAAGAAACCTGGGATTTTTATTGATGAAGAAGGGGATGCCTTGGGCATCCCCAAGCTTTGACGCTTGTACTTCTTGGATATTTCTTGGGGTGACACGCGTGGCATCCCCAAGCTTGAGCTTTAGTCCATCCTTCATCTCATTACTCATTCCTTCCATACACCTAAATTTTTTCCTTCATACAAAACTTCACACAATCTTTATTAGCAACATTAGTGCACTCAAGATAAATAAGTCTTAAGGTTCAGTTCTAACACCAATAAACTTCCATTAAAACACAAGCTACTGAAGCACTTCCCTCAGAAAGCTCAATTCCCCAAAAGAACTCAAAAAGGAACCAACAAGAAGCAAATGCAAAAAATAGCAGAAATCTGTCAAAACAGACCAGCAGGTAAAGAAGAATTTTTTGAAGACCTTCTGTTGCTCAAATCAAAAAGTGATGAACTAATGAAAGTTAGATAACAACCTGGGTCAGAAGCACAAACATTCACGCCTCAAAAATATGTTCAGAGATTTGACACGAATTTTTACGGTGAAGCACATAAATCTATTTCGGGACAGCAACTTTCCCAATCATTACTTCTCTCTCATTAGAGGTTACTCTTGGCACAAAAAGCAAATAAAAAGGATAAGGAGCGGTTATTACTGAAGTAATAACTTTCAAGACTCATCTAAAACTTTTGGGTTATCTCCCAATAAGTACTTTTGTATAACGCCTTTAAGTTAGGCATGATAGTTTGAGAAGATGCTCACATAAGAAATATAAATTGAAGTAAAAGAGAGCATCAAGAAGCAAATTCAAAGCACATTTAAGTCTAACCCACTTCCTATGCATAGGAATCTTGTAAAGAAACAAGTCATGAAAGCACAAAGCAACAAGTATAGTAAAGAAAAACAAGTGCAACTTCAAAAATTTCAACATAAAGAGGGGAAATTTAATATTATTGAGATGCATAAAACCATGTTTCCCTCTCTCATAATAACTTTCAGTAGCATCATGAATAAAATTAACAATATAACTATCACATAAAAAATTCTTATCATGAGCCACGTGCATAAAAGAATTAATACTCCCCACATAAACATAGTCATTCTTATTAATTGTAGTGGGAGCAAATTCAACAGAATAGCTATCATTATTATTCTCATCACCATAATCATCAAATATAGGAGGCATATTGTAATCATAATTAATTTTATCCTCAATAGTAGGTGGACTGAAAATATCATATTCATCATTGTAATCATCATAAATTGGAGGTTTGATATCATCATAAGTAATAGAATAACTATCTTCCAAAGCTGGGGAACTAAAAAGATCATTCTCATCAAAACCAGCTTCCCCAAGCTTATACTTTTCCATAGGATTAGCAATAATGGTGTCCAAAGAGTTCATACTAATAACATTGCTAAAGTTCCATAGGTTTTTTAATTTTCTCTTCAAAAACTTCATGTCCTAACTCAAGATAAATACTATAAAGCTCTCTAATTTTGTTGTTGTTTTCCATTAAGCCTAACTAGTGAAAACAAGAAACAAAAAGACAAAATTGCAGAATCTAAAGGAAATAACTTCAAGCACTCACACCAGAGGATGTGAGTACCTTTTACCTTACCTCCCAGGCAACGGCGCCAGAAAATAGGCGTTTTCCGTGGGAGGTTCTTCTTGTTTAATCCTTCGGTGTGAATACCTTTTACCTTACCTCCCCGGCAACGACACCAGAAAATAGCTTGATGTCTATGCACTTCTATTCTTGTAGACAGTTGTTGGGCCTCCAAGTGTAGAGGTTTGTAGAACAGCAGCAAGTTTTCTCTTAAGTGGATCACCCAAGGTTTATCGAACTCAGGGAGGAAGTGGTCAAAGGTATCCCCTCTCAAGCAACCTTGCAATCAAGATACAAGAAGTCTCTTGTGTCCCCAACACACCCAATACACTTGTCAGGTGTATAGGTGCACTAGTTCGGTGAAGAGATAGTGAAATACAAGTGGTATAGATATAAGACAACGGTGATAGAAAATAGCTTGATGGCGTGGAAGAGACTAAATTCAAACTAAAATAAAGATGGAAGCAAGCAAACATGTAACAGATCTAATTGCAAATGGTGTATGAATGCTTAGAAACAAGGCCTAGTGGTCATACTTTCACTAGTGAACACTCTCATATAAATATCTTCTCTTGATGATACTACTCTTGACTACTCTCCGGTTGGACACTCTAATCGTTGGTAGGGCTATAACAACACACCTCAAAGTTCATCTTTCCCATCTAGAAAACCCCACCCTGTTACCTTGAGTACTAGATGAGTCCAACAAACACCACAATTATATAAAGACATCCAACTCCAAATATAACTCATAACAAGTATTTGTAATCTCTAGCCTAAGTGCCACCATGGTGTGCATGCTGTCACTTTCACACACATGGGGAGATCAGAGATCTAATAAAGCACTTGAGTAGCAAGGTAGATCTACTTGATTACAAAGCTCATGATCACAATATGATCATGCATAGAGAGAGAGATGAACACATAGCTACCGGTAGAACCCTTAGCCTCGAGGAAGAACTACTCCCTCCTCATCATGAGAATTAGCAACGACGATGGAGATGGTGGTGGAGATCAGGGCCGACCCATAGGCCGGGCAAAAGGTGCGCCCGCACTGGGCCCCCGCGAGCCAAGGGCCCCGGACCAGGTATTAGTTCTACTACTTCTAGTTGAAATTTCTGGTTTTTGGTCTAAAAAAAGGTCAAAGGCCCATGTTCAACCCAAGATCAACACACACGGAGCATAGCAATCGATCCATTGCTTAGGCAAAACAACCAGTCGTTACAGTATGACGCTCTAAGCTCTCTTCTCCTCTAACCTCTCTTCCGCTCCACCAAATGAGATGGCACATCTGCTCCTTGCCAAACGGCACGGTCACCATCGTGCCTTTCTGAAATTAATGAATGCGAAAGGCGCATCTCGATCGTTCCCCTAATTTCCCCCCTTCAATTTTCAGTGGCTCTATTGTTTGCCGATCAAATAGCCATTTGAGACAGCGATTCTATTGTTTGCCGATCAAATAGCCGTTTGAGACTAGATTCTAGACAGGTAAATTTTTGTCCACCCTTACCGCTGCTCCACAGACCTCAATCTTGTTAAATAGCTCCCATCAAGCAGTCAAGAATCAAGGTCTCCATAGGCAAAACAAAAATCTATGGGATGTGATTTTGATTGGATCTGAGAGGCTGAGAATGCTCACTGCTGAAGAGAAAAGGAAAGAATTCTTTATTTCACGAAGGTGTGGTCTTCTTGTTCATGCTATAGATCAAGTTTACATCTGAATCTAGCTAGGTGCTTCCGTTTCCTATTTTTTTTATGCAACATGTATTTTGGTGATATGTCTATTAGAAAGAAGTTATCTGGTTTCTTCCTTCCATGATTACTCCACTTGATCGAGATAAGTATTGTTATTTTAGAGTTAAAAGATTAGTTTGTGCTGTCATTTGAGAGTCAAAAAATCATGGATCTATGCTATGTACCGAATATTACTTTGTTATAATGAAATATGAAGTTTTTTAGCTTGAACTATATTATTTTAATAGTTTTGTGTGTGAATAAGGGCCCTTGCTGTCATTTTGCACCTGGGCCCCGTATAAGTATGGGCCGACCCGGGTGGAGATCGATGGAGATGGCTCCGGGGGCACTTCCCTGTCCTGGCAGGGTGCCGGAATAGAGACTTTCTGTCCCCCAAATCTCCCCTTCGGTGGCGGCGGCGCTGCGGAACTTTTCGTGGCTGGAGGCTTGACGATCTAGGGTTTTCGCATCGGGAGGAATATATAGGCGAAAGGGCAAGGTCGGTGGAGGCCGGAGGGGCCCACACCACCTAGTGACGCGACCAAGGGGGACCCGCGCCACCCTATGGTGTGGCTGCCCCCTGGCCCCTCTCCGTCTCGTCTTCTAGCTCCGTGTTCCCCTCAGTGAAATATTGACTTTGGCTTTTGTCCCGTCCAATTCCGGGAATATTCATTTTCTGACTTTCTGGAACCAAAAACAGCAGAAAACAAGCAACTGGCACTGTGGCATCTTGTTAATAGGTTAGTCCAAGAAATCATATGAAAAGTACTACAAAGTGTGGACAAAACATAAGAAAGTAGATAAAACCAAGCATGGAACATCAAAAATTATAGATACATTTGTAATGTTGCACATTCCTACTAGAACTACCTTGCTTGATAGTGGTAGTTTGCGAGTACTTAAAGAGTACTCATGGCTTTTGTCCCTGGCTATTCCTATGGCCAGACTATGAGGAGGACTACCCTGAAGGAGGACAGCAGAACGGCTACGACAACTAGGATCATCTCCCATCGTCAGCATTGCCTGTGACTCTGAAGATGGACCCCACCGCTACGCTATTTATTCTGCTACTTGATTGTACTAAGACTGGATCATGAGATCCTTTATTTGTGTAAGACCTTATTATGGGTTGTAATGGATGATGTACTATGATATCCAATCTGTTATGTCTCGCAAAAATGGTAATCCTGGGATTGCGATGCATGGCATAACAGGCATCTGGGATTAAAAATCCGGGTGTTGACAAGTTGGTATTAGAGCCATCCTGACCATAGGAGACCCTAGTTAGAATGGACGTCCGAACAAAAACTTAGTTTCCAAAACCAAAGTGAGTATTTATGAAAACTTATTTCCTCTCTTACCCTTGGGATTCTTTCTCTCAGAAAAATTCATGTTCCTCCAAATTCTTACATTAATACATAAAATTTTGACACACTTGATCACTTCACTAACTTTGTCATCCTAAATTCTTATAGATGGAAGTTCAGTACAGAAAGTTCTACCAGTTGGGCAACGGAGGCCAACTGATCTTCGAGAGGGATCTTGATTCACTATTTGAGTACTTGGAGCGTCCTCATCCGGAGTTTCTTGGAGCTCAACTCAATGGTCCTCCAGGAGGAGATTTACAATGGATAGTTGTTGCTGATCTTCGAGGCAAGTTAGAAGCACCAATGTCCGAGAGGATTCAGTTCTCCGTGAGAGAGAACAACTGGCTAGATGGATTAGCCAGGGCAATGCATGAAGCTCTCGCTCGTCTTTTCGCCCAAAGTGTCAACCTAATCCAAGGAACCCGCTTTGTTCACTATGCAAGGCGTGATTCTATGGGAATGGCACTAGAGATGCCGAGTCACCCAATATTGAAGCGTCAAGTGGAGAACCTCGACTTTCTACTGTATGACAGACAGAAGGAGTTGGACAATGCTAGAGAGATCGCCAACCACAACCTCGCCATTGCCGCCCAGAAGGCCCAGACTTTCTCCCTGCTCGTCAAGGACCGTCAGTCTCTTCGCCGTCAATGTGCAAAGAAGGATCGCACCATCGACCGTCTTTGCAAGAAGGTGGCCGACCTCGAGAAGATCATCAAGGAGCAAGAAGCTCAGCTTGTAGCAAAAGAAGAAGAAGAGGAAGGTGAAGACATCCAAGGGGATATTGACTCTTACCTCAGCAATGATGATGACTATCTGGAGGATGATGCCATGGACTTCTACACCGACAATGATGACTCTGACTTCATCGATGATGAATAGATGCACTAGAGCACTATCGTAAGAGTGAGGAGTATCGGTCCCATTGTATCTTAGCTTACAGAATGGTTCTTCAAACCATCTTTTTTCCTTTGATGTT
The DNA here is from genome assembly GCA_910589775.1 of Avena eriantha. Classification (NCBI taxonomy): domain Eukaryota; kingdom Viridiplantae; phylum Streptophyta; class Magnoliopsida; order Poales; family Poaceae; genus Avena; species Avena eriantha. Next base: position 317,696,701 of record OU342746.1, read on the forward strand.
GTGGTGTGTGTGTGTGTTTGTATCATGTGCTTTGCTTGAATGAATGAAAAGAAGTTAGTTGCAAAACCTGAGTCAAACTCAAAGTTTTAGCTTTGAAAACAAAACCATGAACCTTAGAACTTTCCCTCTTACCCCTTTATCTACCTCAATCTTCAGATGACTCGTGGAAACCAAGGAGGGAGCAGCTCATCGCAAGCCCCAATGTTGTAGATTCTGCAGACGCTCATTGCAGACCGTGAAGCTAGTAGGGCAGAGCGCCAAGAAAATCTAGCCACACTGCAGCAAATCGCCCAGATGGCTCACAACAATCAGAACCATGGAAATCAGGATCATCATGGATCCAAACTCAAAAACTTCCAGAATACCAATCCTCCAATCTTTAGCTAGTCTGAAAACCCACTGGATGCCGATGACTGGTTGTAGACAATGGAGAACAACTTAGAAGTAGCCGGAGTGGATGCCAACGAGAAAGTTCTTTTTGCCACCCACTATTTGGCAGGAGATGCAAGAGCATGGTGGAACAACACCCGCACAATGAACCATGGTCAAGTGATGACATGGGAAGCCTTCAAAGTCAAGTTCAGCCGCACCCACGTACCGCAGGGTTTAGTCACCAGAATGAGAGATGAATTTAGAGAGCTAAAGCAAGGCAGAATGACTGTAGTGGAGTACCGTGACAGATTCTTGTCCCTCGCCAGGTATGCACCAAAAGATAAACATGGAGGCCAAGAAGAAGGAGAGATTCCTGAACGGACTGCATGATGAGATGCATACTGTCCTCGTCAACATCTGTTTCGAGGATCTCAAAGATCTAGTCGACTCTGCCATTCAGATGGAAGGGAAGATTAATCAAGCAAACGACAACCGCAACGTCGGATGATGCACCAAGCTGGATCCAACAGTCACCAGAAGTACCGTCCCAACCCGTCTGCCGGATATGCCCCGCGGAACAATCGACCCCCAATGTCTTGTCCAAGCTACCCCAACCGTAGCGGAGGAAATGTGAAGTCCGGAGGAAACAACAATCACCCTGGCAACTGATGACCCACAAGTATAGGGGGTGTATCGCAGTATTTTCGAGGAAAGTGAAACCCAATTTATTGATTCGACACAAGGGGAGCCAAAGAATATTTATAAGCCTTAACAACTGAGTTGTCAATTCAGCTGCATTTGGAAACAATCTTGCTCACAGCAGTTTATCAGTAGCAACAGTTTTGTAGTAGGAATAGTAAAGTAACAACAGTAATAATAGCAGTAACAATAGCAGTAATAGTAGGTTTCGAGCACGGTAGGCATAGGGATGGATGGAAGGGCGTTGCATGGATAAGACAATTCACATAGCAATCAGAACATAGGGAAATTGCAGATAAATAAGATAAAGCATCCAAGTACTAGATAATCCTAGGCATGTGTTCCATATATAGTCATATGTGCTCGCAATGAGAACTTGCACAACATCTTTGTCCTGCCAGCCCGTTTGCAGCGGGCCTCAAGGGAACTACTAGCAATTAAGGTGCTCCTTTTAATAGAGCACCGGAGCAAAGTATTAACACTCTGTGAACACATGTGATCCTCACATCAAAACCATTCCCTTCGGTTATCCCGATTTCTGTCACTTCGGGGCCATTGGTTCCGGACAACAACGTGTGTATACAACTTGCAGATAAGACCATAAACAATACTGTCATAATGAATCAATAACATGTTTAGATCTGAAATCATGGCACTCAGGCCCTAGTGACAAGCATTAAGCATAACAAGTTGCAACAAAGTCATAAAGCACTAATAGAAGATACTAGACACCATGCCCTAACAATCTGATGCCATTACATGAACGATCTCCATTGATCTTCACAACGTAAATGAGGGCATATGTCTGCAAACGGATTTCTGAAGAAGAAATCTTTTAACGCTCTTCAGAACCTGCATGATAGGAGGAGCTACACATCACATTCTTGAGAATTAGTGCTGTCATTTTTAACTTTTGACTAATATTTAATTACGAAATGTAAATACCAGGTCAACATTCTGATTACAACACCTTGGAGAGGAATGGTATTGTATCCAGAGCAGTTTTTAGGACAATAATGTCAGATATAAACAATTGGTTCTTTCTACCACTGGCAGGCTTCAGATCAATCTGTGTTATTACTTAGTAGTCAGCTAGTCATCCTATTTATCATATCTGTTATGTGTAGACAAAGCTTTCTTGTGTTCTCCTGGTGCCATCCTTTTGCATCATATCAACAAGAAAAAGAGTTTGATGATCTGGTATTTCCATCATATTATGTGCCATGTGGTACACATTGTTGAAACTGAAACCATCCAGTATTGGAATGACATATTTACATGGTTGAGACTTTTACATGCCTTTAAGTTTCACCTAAAAAGAAGTATTTTTGTATCCTAGCAACGGACATTTTAGGGCCCCTTCAATTCGTAGGTTTTCTCAAAATATAGGAGTAGGGGAAGGGAAAGTAGGGTTGAAAACTACTCCTACATGAGTTTATTTGGAGAGTTTGACATCATAGAAGTATTACTCCCTCCCTCCCAAAAATAAGTGACTTAAGTTTGTCTAAATTCGCATGTACCTATATACTAAAACGTGTCTAAATACATCCGAATCTAGACAAACCCATATCACTTATTTTGGGACGGAGGGAGTATATGGTTTTAATGGATGCGATACGATTGTTTCCAGAAATTTGTGAAGCTTTGGTCCCGTGCCTTGTCTGAAGGTCTTCAGTGGAGGGTGTTGTGTTTAGTAAGATTTGGGTACTTCTGAAACTAAAACGGTCTCCATCATCCTCTCGTTGCTCCCAATGATCTGAAGATTGTTTAAGTTCCTCGAGGCTTCAGTGCTTTGCTTCCTTGTGTTGTGTACGTTGAGCACACGGAGATGGAGGCGATAAGTTTTGTGTTGCCGAGCATCGGAATTCGTGTGTTTTTACTGTCGAGATTTGCTAGTACGATAAGCTTGTTTTGTCCTTTAGACAGAAAGAGGCTATTGGAATATTTCGGCTTTGTCGTGATGCCTGTTTTGTTTAGGCCTTTAACATGTTAGTAGCGACTGCTGTTAAGTCAGTATATCGAGCTGTGGTATGAAGGGAATCCTTGAAAGGGGCACTAGTCACTGGTTTTGACATTTGGCTGCTTCCTGCTTTTGGTTGGGACGGCAAGTCTAGTTTTTCTCGTGTTTTGGTTGATACGATAATGTCTGCTGACATGGCAGGCTAAGCAAAGGACCAAGAGAAAACATCCCATATGCTCAGCTGAGAGAGAGAGTGTGTGTGTGTGACTGAAATGTTGCAAACATACGAGTACCTGACTTATTACGATGTGTTTTCTCCTTGCACAATTTTTGTCCAAAACACAATGGAAGCTATCAGTGTCAATGTGGGCAATATTTCTTTTTGAACAAGAAAAGGGTGCGAGAAGCACCCTAAATATATTTCAGCTCAGAAACATTGTCCTTAGTTTTCACTAGTACCTGATGTGTCTTTGTCGATGCGTAGGATAAGTCCAAAACACAGTGTAAAGGTCACAACGATCTGGTCACTCACGGACCAACCACGAGGGAGAAGGGAGCTATCAATATCTTACCGGTACACCGAAGCAGGTCGATCGCAACGAGCATGCCGCTCCCCCGGGCAAACCGGACTCGTAATTTTCAATTTGATCTCGTTCCGTGGTTTTTTTTTTTGAAAAAGATCCGGATCTATTTCATGAGTTTATAAGAAGTACAAAGTATCATAAACATAATAAAAATTACATCGAGGTCTTTGGACCACCTAACGAATACTACTGTCGCCAGAACGAGCCGCCGACGCGCCACTGTCACCGCTTTATTACCGGAGCCGGCATACCATTGTTGATGACAGTCGGGAAGTCTTCGTGCACGTGTCCCTAAGGACCAGCGCCCCAGAGATGAAGTTGTCGCCATTGAATCCTTAAATTGATCCGAAACTTGTAACACCAAACCTAAAACACACGTAGACTGGACGAGATTCAGAACACACGTAGACTGGACGAGATCCACCACTCCATGGAAGCGGCGACCAGACGAATCCCTACCCTCCTCAACGCCAGCAGCAGGATCGTCGCCGACGAGGTGGAAGAGGAGGCGGGTATATCTTATTCTTGTCCAGCACAACACCGCCATAGCCACCATAACGACGATGCCGGATGACCAAACTCTAACTTTAGGGACCCTTCTACACCGCCGAGCGCAGGTCCGAGGTCCCCACCTCCCCCGCAGCCGGAGCGGCAAGCAGAGGAGGCGGGGACCCGTCGATGCTCGGTCGCAGACGGCGAGGACGAAGTAGATCGTGACGGCTGCTAGGGTTTTTACCCTAGCCATCTCGTCCCGTGGTTAAACATACAACATACAGTATCTCTTCCTGTGGTACTACAAGTCTGTGTTCTGCACGGAGTATTATTATTTTTGGATAAACACAGAACGCATATGCTTACCTCTATGAACACACACAAACACACCTTACTCCTGTGAAGCCAGCGAGTTTTGAGATTAACAAAGTCATCATAGATAGACAAATAGTTATCGATAGGAACACCGTCTTCCACTAAAAAATATTTTGCCATTATGGAAATCGCGGGTGTCAAACCTAGGAAGATGTCAAATACATGAATTTCTACTAATTTTATAATATATTTTTTCGATTATCTAGGCTTATATACAAAGGATTTTGCAAAAAATCCTCGTCAAATTCATCACACATGTCTCAACATGGCTTCACCGCTATCAACGAACCAGATGGCTGATGGCGCTCCCAGTAACCCTCCCAATCAGACTAGTGGGACACCGAACAAAAAAACGGCATCTAGCCACGGCCCCTTAGCAAGCTGTCGGCTGGCACGGACCAACAAACGGTTTGATGCTTGTAGGCTAGCCACGAACCATAAAGACCACATTGCGAGTGTCAGACCGCGCCAGCAACTGGAACCACGTTGGAATACGAGGCGAACCAAAGGACCAATAGAAAACATCGTATGATCAGCTCAGTGTGTGTACCAATTGAAATGTGGCAAACATACGTATTTACGATATGTTTTCTCCTTGCACACTTTCCGTCCACAACACAATGGAAGCTATCAATGTGGGCAACATATTCCTTAGTTTTCACTACCTGGCGTTTTTTTTAGATCAAAAGGATTTTACTTTCCCGTTCCCTTTCATGGTAGAAAAGAAACACCCAGTTCTGAAACCTTGACACCACTTGATGTAGCTAAAGAAAAACTAGGACCGTGACTCTGAACGAGGCCACAAGGAAAGTAGAAAAACAGAACAACTCCAAAGATCACCTACACCACATCATAAAGCATGGAGTGCTAGCAAAAAAGATCAACTCGCGATAGCCAGGAAATATACGTCCTGCAAGAACCAAACCTTCAAGCCACCACATGGATAGAATCATCTTCATTTGGGTGGGCTTGTAGGTACTCCAGCGACGTCCTCCCTCCATGCATCTTGCTCATGGTCGTGATCTTCCAAGAGGAAATCCTGCCAAAATCAGAGCAGGTCAGCACGCGGGCAGCCTCAAAAGTCTTTTGATTTTTCGTAGCAGACAATCCATGAAGCAGGTTGTTTCTCCTCCTCCTAGATTTTTGAAGGGCACCTTCCAGATTATTAGATAAGATAACATCAAATTGAGTTTATTTCTAACTCGACAAGGTTCTGTACCGAACCAGTACATAAGGGTCATATCTACAGATAAGTACTGCGAATATAAAATTTTAAAAGTGGTTTTACTATTTCATCTATTTTAGTTATTTAGTTATTGATTTTATAGTGGTAACAAGGCAATCTGAGGCAAACAAATCACAACAATTCTACAATAGATCTATTAATATGGAATTTAGGGATCTGGTAGATCTTGTAGTACTCAACCGGAGAGAGTTGGAATCAACTCAAAAGGATTTATAATCTTACCTATAAAATTTCTGTAAAAATGTTCTACATGTTTCTTAGATAATTTCTGAAGGGAAATCTACAGATCCAAACAGTGTCAAAACAACTGGGACAAGTGGATAGTTCAACTTAACAGATCCAAACAGTGTCAAACCACCCCACTTAGAAATTCATAAGTGAGTCCTACAGTGAGTTTTGGGTTGAAACAAATTTGTGTTGAATACAAAGATCTTGGTGATGGACAAGGGTTGCTTAATCCAAGGAGCCTAAGTTGGAAGGTTGAAATTGTTCTCAGACTTAGCAGAATATTAGTATTATCTAGGGTTTTTGTCTAGTTTGAGATTGTTCCTATATTTCATGCAAGATCTTGGTTCTAGAACTACTAGGGTAACATCCTAAGCATCACCAAACAATGCTACACCTAAATAGCAATAGATCAAGTTAATTCATCAGACCAACAAGCATGAAGACATTCAACTCAAGCAAGCACTAACATAAGAAAAGTTTTTGTTCCCTCGCATTTTTGGGTCTTGAAAACATGGCATCAGGGTTCTCAAGTATGGGATGTTATAGACCCCTCCCCCCTTTAAAAGAATCTCATCCCGAGATTCAGGGGCTAAGAGCTAAAGATAAGGGAACTCCTTCTTGAGGTAATCTTCTCATTCCTAGGTGGCTTCGTCTTCGGAGTGGTTTTCGTATTGGACCTTGTAGAACTTGAGGTTACGCCTACGGGTGAGGCGATTGGCTTCTTCCAGTATGCAGATAGGCTTCTCACTGTAGGTCAAGTCTAGGTTGAGGTTGATGGAGCGATGATCAATTTCCTCGAATATTTTTGGCTTTCCTGGGGCTTGAAGATACTTCTAGAGTTGAGATGCATGAAAGACGTCATGGACAACTGGCAATTTTGAGGATAGCTCTAGTTGATAGGATACTTCTCCATGACGAACCAAAATCTTGAATAGTCCAATGTACCTTGGCGCAAGCTTGCCTTTGACATGGAAACATCGCATTCCCTTCAGAGGTGTCACACGAAGATAGGCGAAATCTCTAGTGTTGAGTTTCAAGTCTCGGTCCTTCTAGTCAGCATAACTTTTCTATCGGTATTGGGCAGATTTTAGACCATATCGGAAAGTTAAAAGAACTTCTACGACAATCGTATTATTTGGTTCTTCTTTTGCTGACTAGTTTAGCAATAGAGTGTATCTCTAGTAGAAAAATCTCTCTAGATCCTTTCTTTAATGGAACTGTCTATCTTTTAATATCATCTATCTACTGATACCAACTGCAGATCTTAGTACTGTCTGTGGTCATGGGTATTCCTTTCTAACCAAGGTTCCATATACCAGTTGCAGATGCCCATTGCGGATATGGGTATTGTATGGATACTCCAATGGTTTCGTGATTCCATAGAGTTGAGGTAAGAAAAGAATCTCTATATTATAACACTACTTTCTAATATGTTAGACATCATAAATGCCTTGGTCTTTCCTTCACTGGTACTATCTATGATTCTAGTAACTTTTCAGCAATACTTTGGTACTAATTTCTGATGAGAATATGATCCAACTCCATCTACGTTTAATTTTTCTTTTGGATCATACTTGTCAACACCCGGGTTTTTAATCCCAGATGCCTGTTATGCCATACATCGCAATCCCAGGATTACCATTTTTGCGAGACATAACAGATTGGATATCAGAGTACATCATCTATTACAACCCATAATAAGGTCTTATACAAATAAAGGATCTCATGATCCAGTCTTAGTATAATCAAGTAGCGGAATAAATAGCGTAGCGGTGGGGTCCATCTTTAGAGTCACATGAAATGCTGACGATGGGAGATGATCCTAGTTGTCGTAGTCGTTCTGCTGTCCTCCTTCAGGGTAGTCCTCCTCATAGTCTGGCCATAGGAATAGCCAGGGACAAAAGCCATGAGTACTCTTTAAGTACTCGCAAACTACCACTAACAAGTAAGGTAGTTCTAGTAGGAATGCTAAACTCTAAGTTTATTTATAAAGCTAAGTTTGAAACCTAAGCTGAGTTCAGAAACAAAGAAAGATCAAATAAAGTTTGAAATCACCTAAGTGGGAACTTAGTTATCATAGTCACAACTCTGTTGTGGTCAAGTCATGTCACAATTCATTTCATAAGTCATTTTGAAAACATCTGACAACGGAATAGTATGGCCACTCCAACTGTCCATAACCACGGATGCGGCTATTCGAATAGTTTGACACTCTGCAGAGGTGGTACACTTTCACCACAAGATTCGATACATCTGTCAGGGAGACCCTGAATCATCATACTTGGTATGCAGATAATCAAACATAACCTTTTCTTTACACAATCTAGTATAAGCACCTCTCCTATGAGTATGGCCTCCCAACCATGACCATCTGTCATCCTGGGCACTACATAGGTGGACAACATTGAGAGGTAGCCTCAGCTCAAACCTCTCCCGCGAGGGAACTAATACTAATGCATATAAACTTTTGGCTAAGCCTTACCCAATTCAGGTATTGTGGTTGTACGGTAAAATTGGAATGGTATCGCATCCGAACCCAACCATCCGTTTTTATAAAAGGGCTAAGGCTCATGCCTCAACATTTTCATCATCATCATAAACCATTTGTGTTTCTCAACACATGTCCAAAACATCTCAATAGAATGACTCATCATTCCAAGGTTTTCACAAGTAATTTTCACCAAGTATTCCCATCTAAAGTGATCAAGTTTTTGGTTTGGCTCTAAACTACTAAGTTAAGAGTATTCACTAATGTGGGATGGTAAGATCAATCTCATGTCATAGAATGACATCTAAGTATAACTAGATAGGCTAAGTTTTATACTCTTTATGCTACCTATAAACAAGGTAAAAGACTTTGGTAAAGTAAAAGGAAGTAAAGCTTGTAAGTAAAACTTGGAGTAGGTATAAGTCAAAATGTATACTATGCATGCCTATTGCATCTTGCTTAGGTCATCTTGTATAATTCTAGATTTCCTTGATTAGTGCAGTGGTTGAAATTCTCTTTCTCCTCTTCTTGGTAGAACTCCTCCACCTTGTAGACTTGGTCGGTACTATCGTCTACAAATGCATACGGAATACACAATCACTAAACAATAATTAACTAGTCTACTTAGCACACTAAGGCACACATTTGATGATCTAGTATCATCATAAACATCACGAGGTTTAATGAACTAGTTTCATTTATTTTATTTGAGAAAAGTAATTTCTACTCATTGAAATTAACTAAGATTTAATATTCTCCAACTAAAAGATGGGATCCTGTGGACACATATCATCACCACATATTGTAATGCATGGGAATGTGATTTAAATGTTGGATCACATTTTATAAAGTTTAAGTTTAATAATTAATGATTTAAAGTGACTAGAAATGCCTATATAGCATTATTTTGATACTAGTCCAAAGTCACTGCATGTAAACCTTAATATTGTTATATATTTAGATATGTATGGTTAAATGTGATTTTTGAGAGTTGGAATCAACTCAAAAGCTATTATGGTTGATTTTAGAAAAATGTTGGAATGTGAAAAAGCTTTTGTCTTGTTATTTTATCTAGGAGAGATCTCTAACTCTAAATGATTTAAATCCAACAGGCTTGGATAGAGATTTTCATTAGCTTTCCAAAAAAATTGGAATCACTCAATTTGGATTTGTAAAACTCTCTGAATTAATTTGCAAACTAAAGGAGAGAACTAGGTTTCAACTAAAAAGGAAAAATCTAAATTTGAATTAACTGGGTCACACGGGAACACTAACGGGCCGGCCCAAATTCACTCCGTGGCGCTGAGGACCGCTGACAGGGGGGCCCGCCTGTCAGTGGCTCATTAAACGTGAAGCGGTATGGGGCGAGCTGGACCATAGGATTAGAACAGAATCTACACCTGGGGCTTATCGTCGACGACGGACTCGTCGCCGGCGAGGCTGAACCCTAGCGGCTCGGTGGGGGTGCGATTGCGGCAAGGCAGGCAAATGAACGAGGACACGACAGCGAGCTTAATTCCAGCGACTGGCTGCTCGAACTGCTCTGGCGAGAGGTGGGGAAGGATCAGTGGAGAGAGGGGAGTGTGAGAGTGTGAAGAATTCGTGTTGGGGAGGCTTCCTTATATAGGCGCGGCGAGGCAGCAGAGAGGTGTGGGCGGAGCTCGTCGGTGACAACGACACATGGGGATATCGGCGTGGGCGAGGTAGGTGGATGTTGGGCGGTTCCCTAGCGGTCAGCTAGGGCATAATGGTGGTGCTAGGGGCGGTGGATAGTGGTCGGGAGCATCGCACGCTCTGAGAGATAGGGGCGGTGCTCGACGTGGTTCCCGACGACTGTGGGTCGAGCGACGATTCAAGGGCGTGTCTAGCGGGTCGAGGTGGTCAAGGTGGAGCGGCGCGCGTGGTCTGGTGTCGAGGCACGGCGTGTGGCGAGCTGGCGGTGATGGCGCTCTGGCGTGCATTGGCGTGGCACAGAGGTTCAGTGCGGGGCTCGGCTTCGGTGGTCCAGGGGCTATCTGTGGTCGTGGGGTGGACCCTGGACGGCGGTAAGGTCACCCCTTGCTTCCTGGAGCGGCGGAGAGGGGCTGGCGGTCTGCTGCGAGCTGCGCATGATCGACCGGCGAGCATGGCCTTGGGGTGGCGTGGTACTGGCGCTAGGGACTAGGGGATGGGTTGGTTTCGGCTTGGTTAGATCAAAGAGGGACAAAGGGAGAAATGGGGTGCAAATGGGTGGCAAAACCCTATAGAAACAGTGACTCTTATCTAGAGTGTGATCAGTGCACTCCAAGTGTTTGACAAAATGGCCGAAAGAAATCAAGTTTGGAATTTTGAGATGAAATTTGGTGGAGTTGTTTATCACATGCTTAAGCATCTCTGGTTGCTAGGATTTGTTAAATGGAATTCATTTGAGAGGTTTTTGAAATAGGGTGATCTATACATATGAACTAGATTCCATTTTCAAATGTCTTTTAAATTTAGAGTTTGAAAGTTTTTTGGAAGATCACAAAGTGGGCCTTGGTACCTCTTAACTTCTACTAGCAAGGGGTGCAAAGATCCACAATTGTTTCTGTTGGAAAAAGAGTGCTAGGAACACCCAAAGTGGGCTAGTTGATTAAAATGGCAAAAGTGACCATTTCCTTTATTTAATTATTTTTGATTTCTTTTTCTTTGGATTTTGCTTGGGGATGATCTAGATGATGTGGCATTCCTCTTAGAATCATTTTACAACCATTAGAACACATAATCATGGCATTTCAAACAACTCCTATTTAAATGCAACACTCATATGCATGCTTAAAGATTTAAAAAAGGAAAATGTTTGTGTTAACCCTAAATTGGGTAATTTGGATCTTAATCACTTGGATTAAAGTTCTGGGATGTTACAAACCTTCCCCCTTAAACAAAATCTCATCCCGGGATTTAAAAAAGAAAACTAGGAACTAAAGAGATCTGGGAACTCAGTCCTTATGTAATCTTCTCGCTCCCAAGTGGCTTCTTCTTCGGTATGGTTACTCCATTGAATCTTGAGAAATTTGATACTCCGGGTCCTGGTGGTTCTGTAAGCTCCCTCCAAGATACGGATGGGCACTTCACGATACGTCAGATCCTTGTTGATCTCAATGGCTCGGTGATCGATGTTCTTGAAAACTTCAGTCTTCTCCGGCACTTCTAGACATTTGTGAAGTAACGAGATATGGAACACATTGTGGATGGCTGACATCTCTTCAAGCAGTTCCAGTTGATACAATACTTCTCCTCGGCGATTCAGAATCTTGAAGGGTCCGATATATCTGGGGGCTAACTTTCCTTTTAGACTAAAACGTTGCGTTCCCTTCAATGGCGAAACTTTGAGATACACAAAATCTCCGACATTGAAAGTCATGTCTCTCCTTCTCTTGTCAGCATAACTCTCCTATCTGGATTGGGCGGTCTTGAGGTGCTCACGAACTTTGTGAACCTTCTCTTCGGCTTCTCAGAGAATGTCGGGTCCAAAAATCTGACTCTCTCCTACTTGCGACCAATTCAACGGGGTACGACACTTTCTTCCATATAGGAACTCAAATGGTGCCATTTGCAAACTGGCTTGATAACTGCTGTTGTATGAGAATTATGCGAAAGGCAGACAATCTTCCCATTTTAATCTGTACTCTAGCACACAAGCTCTCAACATATCTTCTAAGATTTGGTTGACTCTTTCAGTCTCTCCATCGGTTTGCAGGTGATAAGCGGTGCTGAAATTCAACTTGGTTCCTAATCCCTCTTGGACTTTCTGCCAAAATGTCGAGGTAAATTGGGTTCCTCGATCTGATACTATGGTCTTGGGGGTTCCATGCAGACTAACAATTCTAGCAATATACAACTCTGCTAGTTTCGAACTCTAGTAGGTTGTCTTGATAGGTATATGATGACCCACAAGTATAGGGGGTGTATCGCAGTATTTTCGATAAGTAAGAGTGTCAAACCCAACGAGGAGCAGAAGGTGCTGGCTACTGGTATGGATCAGGAATTCTCTGCAAATACTTAGCAAACAGATTTTTAGGGGTTTTTGATAAAGCAAGTAAACAAAGTACGAGTAAATAAAAGACAGTAGGAATAAATGCAGCAAGTGACCCAATCCTTTATGCAGCAAAGGACAAGCCGATTGTATTACTTAAGATGACCAAACGTTCTTGAGGACACATGGGAAGACTGTTAAGTGCTTTCGCTTCATATAGTTGATTAATCTTCTTTAGCTTGCTAAGTGTTGTGTGGGTAAACCTGTGCTAGTATCCAAATACACAATGCATTCCCCTAGGCCCATATAGGTGAAGTGTCATGTAGTCAACGTTCACATGACACCACTAGAAGAAGTACACCACAACTTAAATATCAAACTATTGAATCTCTCTCAACACAATTCCACTACTAACAACATGACTTCTCCCATGTCCTCAAGAACAAAACGAACTACTCACAAGACATCATATGGATCAAGATCAGAGATTGAATAATGATGTATAACAATCTAAACATAAAAAGTAACTCAATGGTTCACTCAATAGCATCAACTACAAAGAGTAATCAACACCGGAAGGTTTCCCCTATGAACTATGCAAGATTCAACCCAATTGTTACAGCAATATGGAGATGGTGATGAGGGTGCTGATGGTGATGATGGTGATGATGATGATGATCCCGATGAAGTCCAGCTTGATGGTGATGTTGATGGCGAGGATCTTCCCTCTCCGGGAAGGAATTCCCCCAGCAGAAATCTGTGTGCCGGAGAGATCTTTCTCTCTCGGTGTTTTCCGCCCCGTAGAGGCGGCGGAATCTTTCTGTGGTCCCTCTCCGAGTCTTAGGGTTTCGGAGGGTAATATACGCCAGAGGGGAGTGCCAGGGGTGGACCAGGGTGGCCACACCACCTGGTGGCGCGGCCTAGGCTGGCCTGCGCCAGGGGGTGGTGTGGGCCCCCTGTGGCCCATCTCCAGCCCCCTTATGGCTTCCTTCGTCTTCTGGAAAAATAGGATTTTCCGTATATTTTCCCGGATTTTCTGATCTTCGTGAATTGTGCCTCCAAACAGCACCTTTTCCATCAGAATCCTGACTGCAGCGGTCCATGCTTCAAAAGTCATCAACCATGCAAAAACAGATGAAATAACATAAGTATCACCTCTCAATACGAAATATATCAATGAATAACAGTGAATTGTGATATGGAATAGTGATGCAAAATGGACGTATCAACTCCCCCAAAGCTTAGACTTCGCTTGTCCCCAAGCGAAACTGAGCTCAATAAACATGACCTCAGGTTTATGGAGTGAAGAGTCGATAAAAGAATACAGACAAGAAGCATCACATTCATCAATAGATAGATCATAATAGAGGACAACTCACTATTATATAACTCAACTTGCAATGAGTAAAGGAAACACAATAAAGATACATAAAGTAAATCATAATTGGTAATGGCAAACTTAGCTCTTGGTCGAAGAATAGTTGGTAATTTGCTAGAGTTCACAAATAACTCATTTTCAATGATAGCTTTCAAAGTAGTAAACATCAAGATAAGAGCAATGTGCAAAACAAGGAACATAAGAAACATGATTGAATAAATCATCATATGAATGAATGAAACACAACAACTCAAAATACTTGCTGAGATAGAAGGGAGTAGGTTTACTGACTCAACTAAAAAGTAAAAGAAAGGCCCTTCGCAGAGGGAAGCAGGGATTGTAAGTCTCATAAAGAGCTCCCAAAAATTATGATACTTACTAGCTTTCAGCTCTCATTGCCCCTATCATAGGCATCTTTAGGTGATTAAGGTTAAAGTGATCAAATATGAGGATATGCATTGACAAGTTGTAAGTTGAGAATCTCATGTCCCTTGAATACGAGGGCCGCTCCTCATGCTACTCAAGTTTAGTCACCGGTAAGTTCTTGTCATCGTAAGCATATGTGTATCATAGAGAACCGCCAACATGGTACCCCTTGCCCGATGATATGGAAGAATCCCCATATCAAAATGACAAGGCAAGCAGACAATAAGCATCTCAACAATCTTCTTATTTACCATGGGAATATGGTGCTTTTTCTATCTTTCCTCTTTTCATAATCTCTTTTTTTTCTTTTTCTCTTTTTCTCAATAGCAGACTCTCTTTTTTTATAAGAAGAATGCTTCATAGATGCTCGTTACGGTTATGCTGCAGGTTTCCACCATGTCAGCATGGATTAGACCAGCGGCCCAGGCGTTTCTCTAACACACATGCATAACTCCATGGACTTACAAGCTCCCCTTTCATTTCACATCGACGACATCCATAGACAAAAGAACATGATATCAACTAGGTACAAAGTACCAGTGCAATGTTGAAAGCGTTCCCCATGACAGCATGGTTCTGCTAATTCTCAACTCACAAAGCGCAAGCATATACGCAACATAGATGGGCACAATGGTTCAATTTTATTAAATGCAAGAAAGTAAAGTGTGCCATCAAGTTCGTGAGAGATTTAATCACTAATGTTCACATAACAAGTTTAATTTGGGAGGTAGATAAAACAAGAATTTACTTGGAATAGCAATAATGCTAATAGGTAGGTATGGTGGACACAAATGGCAAAGGTTTTGGTTTAAAGGAGTGGATGCACGAGAAGAATTCCCTCTCAGTACATGTTTTTGGCTAGCAAGGCTGGGTAGCAAGTATAAGAGTTGAAGGAAACAAACAAACATACAAGTGATAAAAACAAACATGCAATCTTCCTTGGAAGCACAAGAGATCTTAACTAGAGAATACTAGACTTATGAGCAAATCAAGAAAGAAAGATGACGAAATTATTTTTCTTTAGAGTACTTTTATCTTTTTCATTCAACTCTCAAAAGGTGTTGCTACTGACCGAGCCAGGTTTGCCAAAACCAACTAAATTAACTCAATGATCCCAAAGTGATACCAATACTAACAACAATATCAATCATATAACCATGAATCGAAAACTAATATAAGCTATGCAAAAGAGTAAATGATAGAACTTCTCATTAATATTCCATAACGGCAACTCACACCAAGGGATACATATCTAACGAGAGAGGGGACACTTCCATAATGTAAACCGTCCTACATGATAACTTCTCTATTCATGATATGACTCTACTTAAAAAGGTAAAAAGATAGAAGATAGTGATGTGATACCGCGACACTCCCCCAAGCTTGGAACAAACCAAGGGGATGCCAAACCTGATCACGAATTACTCCTTCGGTGGTGGTGGTATCCTCTCGATGAGCTCTCTGATAAGTTTCCCCAAGTCCTCAATCTCAAAGGTGAGATTACGAATCAGCTGTGAGTTTTGCTCAATGCGGCTCATGATCATGTCGGGTTGAGAATTGCAGCTCTTGCTATTCTTTCCCCACTCTTCCTCCTTGAAGTCTTCTTTCCCTGCATGGCTAGAACGAGGCAAATCCCAATTGGACGGTAATTTCCCCTTGGGCATATTCTGGTATTGATGCTTATGGATAAGAGTATGGAAAGGATTCTTGGTGCGTGGAGGAAGTGACCGTGGAGCCAAACTGTGACAAGGAGCTTTCCCCCCAGTCTGCATCCGTGCAGTCCTTCTAACCCTGGCAGGTTTTGTCACCACTCCAATGCTTGCAATGGTAGTGCTGGTGTGCGGATGTTGGCCGTGCTCCTCTTCACCTTCACTCTTGATCTCCTTCTCCTTCCCGGGGTCTTGGAGGTCTTCCTCCATAGGCTCCTTCCCTTTATCCTTGGCGGACAGCATTGTGCTTCTAAACTTTCAAAGAGTATGTCCTGGAAGAAACAGATCAAAACAAAAACACGATGAAAACACGATATACGAACCTCGGGGGATCCGGGGGGTTATATATTACGAAGTTTCATATCAAAAGGAAGGTACTAGGAGAAAATGAGTCGGAGGCGGAGTCCGAGGTGGACTCACCACCTGGTGGCGCGGCCAGGGGAGGGCCCGCGCCACAGGGTGGTGTGAGCCACCCTGGCTCCATTTCCGTCCCTTTTTCGCTTCGTAGCTTCCCTTATTGACTGAAAACTGTAAAAATATAGCTGGATAGTATTTTCGCGGAACTTTTCTTACCAGAACTGTTACCTATTTGAAAGCGGACTCTGCAGGTCTCCGAGTTTAGTATCTAGTAGATTCTTCCAGAGTCACCACTTGAATAACATCGATATCTTCTTCTTTATACACTTATTACTTTAGTCATAAAACCCTTCTCTTCCTTATTACACCATTATCTCCACTTCCTGGAAATTTCTTTCACACAAAACTTCACACAGTTCTCATTGGCAACATTAGTATAACTGAAGTGATAAAATATTTTGTGTCCAACTTCAACTGAAAACCATCAAAACATAAGCTACTGTAGCAACTCCTTCCGAAAACCCAAAAAGAATTCAAAAAGGAAATCGAATAAAGAAGCAAATGCAAGAGTGGTAAAATCTGTCAAAACAAACCAGCAGGTAATGATCAATTTTTTCGAAAATCTTATGTTTCTCAAATCAAAAAGTGCAAAACTAACGAAAGTTAAATAACAACCTGGGTCAGAAGCAAAAACAATTACAGCTCAATCCGACATACAGAGATCTCTCACGATTTTTTACGGTGAAGCACAAAATCCTGTTTCGGGACAGCAACTTCCCCAAATATTACTTCTCTCTCATTAGAGGTTGATCTTGACACAAAAACCAAACAAAATGGATAAGGAGAGGTTATTACTGAAGTAATAACTTCCATGACTCAAAGAAGCAAAAACAAACTGAAAGCAAAAACAAATTGGGTTGTCTCCCAAAAAGCTCTTTATTTATAGCCATTAAGATGGGCAAGATAATTTTGAAGATGCTCACATAGGAATATGAATTGAAGTGAAAGAGAGCATTAAGAAGCAAAAATACACACGTTTAAGTCTAACCCACTTCCTATGCAAGGGAATTTTGTAGACAAACAAGTTGTTGAGACCAGAGGCTACTAGCATAGGAAGGCAAAAGAAGTGCAACATAAATACTTTCAGCATAAAACGAGGAAACTTGATATTATTGAGATGCATAAGAACACTTTTCCCTCTTTCATAGTAACTTTCAGTATCATGCATAAACTTAGCAATATAACTATCACAAGGACCATCGTACCAATGATCACTTATTCTAACAGAAAACACAGGAATACCAGCTCTCATAACACTACTATGTGAAACAATATTAGAGGTATTGATGGCTCAATGCACGGCGCCCAGAAAAGTGCTGGTGCGTGGTTGATGTAGAGCTCGTTGGGAACCCCAAGAGGAAGGTACGATGAGCACAGCAGCAAGTTTCCCTCAGTTTGAAACCAAGGTTTAATCGAACCAGTAGGAGCAAGGAAACACCCCAAAGGTGTTACTAGCTGAGCTTTGGCAGGGCGCACTACCGGTGCTAGTAGCAACGTGGAGACCTGCACAACAAAACCACAGAACTTTGTCCCCAACTTGCGATGAGGTTGTCAATCTCACCGTGTTTTGCAGAAAACAAAGGATTAAACATATCGAATGGAACGAAGTAAAAGTTTGGAGAAAGTAAACACAAAACAGTAAAAGATTGTAGATTGAATGTAAAAGACAAGGATCGGGATCCATATTTCACTATAGGTGGCTCTCCTTAAGATAGATAACATGCTGGGTGAACAAATTACAGCGGGGCAATTGACAAACATCGAGAAAGCAATACATGCATATACTAATCATCTTGACTCCTTTGAGACTTGATTGGGCATTACAACATTATACATAGACCGCCATCCAACTGCATCTAGGACTAATAATCCACCTTCAGGTTATCATCCGAACCCCCTCCAGTATTAAGTTGCAAGCAACAGATTATTGCTTTACGAACTGCATGTAAAGTAAAGAATACGATTGTTCTATGAACAAATGATTGTTGTTTTCTCCCTAGTAGCAACAACACATCAAGTACCTTAGAGATTTTTGTCACTTCCCCAGATTACCAGAGGCATGAACCCACTATCGAGCATAAATACTAACTCTTGGAGTTGCTAGCATCTACTTGGCCAAGATAGCTACTAACAACGGAAAGCATGCAAGATCACAAATAACAAAGACATGATAGAATCAATAATCAATCTGAAATAGCATCTCAATATCCATCAGATCCCCGCAAGCACAACATGCAGAATTACAAATAGATGATCTTTATCATTAACGGAGCTCACAAGATCTAGACATGAAAGCACAACGGAGGAGAACCAGCCATCTAGCTACTACATGGATCCGCAGTCCAACGATGAACTACTCACGCATCACACCGGAGGCTTGCATGGTATGAAGAAGGCCTCCAGGGTAAATTCCCCTCTCCGGCAGGGTGTCAGGAAGAGCTTCAGATCCCTCTCGATCTAGGGATGGAGATGACGGCGGCTATAGACTCTTTCGTGGATTTTTGATCGGGTACTTAGGGTTCACGTCCCGAGGGCATCTTATAGGAGGAAGGGGAGGCCGAGGGGGTGCCTGGGTTGGCCACACCACCCCCTGGCATGGGCCAAGCCTAGCCGCGTGGCCAGGTGGTGTGGCTGGCCTATGGCCCCTCTCCGTCTCATATTCTGGCATCTGATGACTTCCGGAAAAATAGGCACTTTGGCTTTTGTCCCGTCCAATTCCGAGAATATTCATTTTCTGACTATCTTGGAACCAAAAACAGCAGAAAATAGGCAGCTGGCACTGTGGCTCTTGTTAATAGGTTAGTCCAAGAAATCATATGAAAAGTACTCCAAAGTTGGAACAAAACACAAGAAACTGGATAAAACCAAGCATGGAACATCAATAATTAGAGATACATTTGCAATGTATCAGGTATCCTTACAAAGGATAGTGTGTCCCTCTTTTTCATATTTAGTAACAAAGTCTTTCACATTTGCTATGATAGGTTCATCAACCATTTGTTTATCAGGTTCAACAACTTTGATTATACTTTCATTAACCATACTAGCTATCATAGAATGTTCCTTAATCTTAACTAGGAAAGGCATTTTATCAATATAAGGTTCAGGTAAAACATGATTAGCAGTATAAACTTCAGTATTTCTTGCAGGATCACTCTTAGAAATATCTTTATAAGGTTCATGATACTTATTCCACTTCTTTTTAGGCACTTCAATATAGGAAGCAAAAGCCTTAAAATAAGAAGCAATAGCTCGAGAGTATAGACCATAAGCATTTTTAATATTTTGAAAGTCATCAGTTCCCATAAAAGATTCAATGCATTCATAATCATAATTTATACCTGACTTTCTACCTTTGTCATTCTCCCAAGCTTCAGCATTATCTTGAATACGGTCCAGAAGATCCCATTTATCTTCTTCTTCCATGCGAGTGAATGATCCAACACAAGAAGCATCCAATAAATCCTTGTCATGTAGAGGGAGCCTTGCATAAAAGTTATTGATAATAATATTGTTGGGGAGCTCATGAATGGGACATTTGAGCATTAGTAACTTCAATCTCCCCCAAGCTTGAGCTGTACTCTCTCTATCAAGAGGCCAAAAGTTGTATATTTGATTCTGATCTTTATGAATCTCACTAGGAGGATAAAACTTTGAATAAAAGAGAGGTACTATTTCCTCCCATTCCAGAGCTTGACCATTCTTTAGCAGCTTATACCTTTCCCTAGCACTTCCTTTCAGTGACAATGAGAATACCTTCTTCTTAACTTGATCTGTAGTAATACCTGCACACTTGAACAACCCGCATAATTCGTGTATAAAGAGTAAATGATCACCGGGATGGACAGTTCCAACCCCAACATAGTAGTTATCCATAACACGATCAATAATTCTTGTAGGTATTTTAAAAACATCATTCTCTGCAGGTGGTGGCTTATCTACTACCTTAGTAGTGGTAGTAGCATTACCAAATAAGAAACTCAGCGAATTATCCATAACGAAAATAAAGCAACTAGCAGAAGTAAACAATACTCACAGTAGAAGTTTCCTTTACTAATTCCACTCTCCAATAGCGCTTCACTCCCTGGCAACGGCGCCAGAAAATAGTCTTGATGACCCACAAGCATAGGGGGTGTATCGCAGTATTTTCGATAAGTAAGAGTGTCGAACCCAACGAGGAGCAGAAGGTACTAGCTAGTGGTATGTGATACATTGCAAATGTATCTATAATTTCTGATGTTCCATGCTTGGTTTTATCTACTTTCTTGTGTTTTATTCCAACTTTGGAGTACTTTTCATAGAATTTCTTGGACTAACCTATTAACAAGAGCCACAGTGCCAGTTGCCTGGTTTCTGCTGTTTTTGGTTCCAGGAAAGTCAGAAAATCAATATTCTCGGAATTGGACGGGACAAAAGCCAAAGTTCCTATTTTACCGGAAGACTCACGGAGCCAGAATATGAGACGGAGGAGGGCCAGGGCCTGGCCACACCCCCCAGGCGCGGGCTAGCCCTACCCGCGCCACCAGGTGGTGTGGCCCCCCTGGCACTCCAAGGACCTTGCCTCCTTCGCCTATAAGAGCCTCCCGATACCAAAACCCTAAATAGTCAAGCCTCCAGCCACGAAAAGTTCCGCAGCGCCGCCGCCACCGAAGGGGAGATTTGGGGGACAGAAAGTCTCTGTTCCGGCACCCTGCCGAGACGGGGAAGTGCCCCCGGAGCCATCTCCATCGATCTCCACCACCATCTCCATCACCATTGCTAATTCCCATGATGAGGAGGGAGTAGTTCTTCCTCGAGGCTAAGGTTTCTACCGGTAGCTATGTATTCATCTCTCTATCTATGCATGATCTTATTGAGATCATGAGCTTGTAATCTATAGATCTACCTTGCTACTCAAGTGCTTTAATGAATCTTTGCTCTCCCCATGTGTGTGAAAGTGACAGCGTACTCACCATGGTGGCACTTAGGCTAGAGATTACAAATACTTGTTATGAGTTATATTTGGAGTTGGATGTCTTTATGAAATTGTGGTGTTTGTTGGACCTATCTAGTACTCAAGGTGACAGTGTGAGGTTTTCTAGATGGGAAAGACTTACTTTGAGGTGTGTTGTTATAGCCCTACCATCGATTAGAGTGTTCATCCGGAGAGTAGTTAAGAGTAGTACCATAAAGAGAAGATATTTATGAGAGAGTGTTCACTAGTGAAAGTATGATCCCTAGGCCTTGTTTCTAAGCATTGATATACCGTTTTCTACTAGATCTGTTACATGTTTGCTTGCTTCCATCTTTATTTCAGTTTTCCTTTAGTCTTTTCCACGCCATCAATCTATTTTCTAGCACAGTTGTCTTATATCCATACCACTTGTATTTCACTATCTCTTCGCCGAACTAGTGCACCTATACACCTGACAAGTGTATTGGGTGTGTTGGGGACACAAGAGACTTGTTGTATCTTGATTGCAGGGTTGCTTGAGAGGGAATACCTTTGACCACTTCCTCCCTGAGTTCAATAAACCTTGGGTGATCCACTTAAGGGAAAACTTGCTGCTGTTCTACAAACCTCTACACTTGGAGGCCCAACAACTGTCTACAAGAATAGAAGTGCGTAGACATCAAGATATTTTCTGGCGCTGTTGCCGGGGAGGAAAGGTAAAAGGTATTCACACCGGAGGATTAAATAAGAAGAACCTCCCACGGCAAAGGCCCATTTTCTGGCGCCGTTGCCGGGGAGGAAAGGTAAAAGGTACTCACATCCTCCGGTGTGAGTGCTCGAAGTTATTTCCTTTAGATTCTGCAATTTTGTCTTTTTGTTTCTTGTTTTCACTAGTTAGGCTTAATGGAAAACAACAACAAAATTAGAGAGCTTTATAGTATTTATCTTGAGTTAGGACATGAAGTGTTTGAAGAGAAAATTAAAAAACCTATGGAACTTTATTTGCATGCTAATAGCAATGTTGTTAGTATGAATTCTTTGGACACCATTATTTCTAATGCTATGGAAAATTCTAAGCTTGGGGAAGCTATTTTTTATGATAATGATCTTTTTAGTTCCCCAGCTTTGGAAGATAGCTATTCTATTGCTTATGATGATACCGAACCTCTAATATACGATGATTGCAATGATGAGTATGATATTCTCAGTCCACCTATTATTGAGGAGGAAATTAATTATGACTACAATATGCCTCCTATATTTGATGATTATGGTGATGAGAATAATAATGATAACTATTTTTTTGAATTTGCTCCCACTATGATTAATAAGAATGACTATTTTTATAGGGAGAGTAATAATTCTTTTATGCATGTGGCTCATGATAAGATGTTTTATGTGATAGTTATATTGTTAATTTTATTCATGTTGCTACTGAAAGTTATTATGAGAGAGGGAAACATGGGCTTATGTATCTCAACATTATTAAGTTCCCCTCTTTATGTTGAAAGTATTGAAGTTGCACTTGTTTTGCTTTCCTATGATTGTTGCTTTGTGCTTTAATGATTTGTTTCTTTACAAGATTCCTATGCACAGGAAGTGGGTTAGAATTAAATGTGCTTTGAATTTGCTTCTTGATGCTCTCTTTTACTTCAATTCATATTTCTTATGTGAGCATCTTCTCAAACTATCATGCCTAACTTGAAGGCGTTAAAGAAAAGTACTTATTGGGAGATAACCCAAAAGTTTTAGATGAGTCTTGGAAGTTATTGCTTCAGTAATAACCTCTCCTTATCCTTTTTATTTGCTTTTTGTGCCAAGAATAACCTCTAATGAGAGAGAAGATATGATTGGGAAAGTTGATGTCCCGAAACAGATTTATGTGCTTCACCGTAAAAATTCTTGAATGAGCTATATATGCCGGATTGAGCCGTAATGTTTTGTGTTTCTGCCCCCGGTTGTTATCTAACTTTTGTTAGTTCAAAACTTTTTTATTTGAGCAACAGAAGGTCTTCGAAAAAATTCGTCTTTACCTGCTGGTCTGTTTTGACAGATTTCTGCCATTTTCTGCATTTGCTTCTTGTGGGTTCCCTTTTGAGTTCTTTTGGGGATTTTGAGATTTTTGAGGGAAGTGCTACAGTACCTAGTGTTCTAATGGAAGTTTATTTGGTATTAGAACTGAATCTTAAGACTTATTTATCTTAAGTGCACTAATGTTGCTAATGAGATTGTGTGAAGTTTTGTATGAAGAAAAAAATTTCAGGTGTATGGAAGGAATGAGTAATGAGATGAAGGATGGACTAAAGCTCAAGCTTGGGGATGCCACGCGTGTCACCCCAATAAATATCCAAGAAGTACAAGCGTCAAAGCTTGGGGATGCCCAAGGCATCCCCCTCTTCATCAATAAAAATCCCAGGTTTCTTCCAAACGCTTTATTTTTATTGTTTCATGCACAGTTGTGTTGTTCTTGGAGCGTCTTCTTTTTCGTTTTGGTTTTGGTTTTTTGTTTGCTTTGTTTGCTTAGTTTCCTGAATAAACTGGTTGGACCCCCTCTTTCATGCATTGGTTTTCAAACAGTTTGGTTTGGATTGGAAAAGAGTAGGAAAGTTCATGCTTAAGTGGTAAAGAGAGCTTGTTTTTGACAGTGGCCTATCCGTTGTCATGCCATGCTTGATATTGTTTTGGCTTTATGCTTAGTATTCTTTGCTGTAGCATGACTTGTTATAAACAATTGAGATTGCTTAATGTGCCTTGGATGAATCATGCGTTGTTTTAGCATATTAAAGCATAATATAGTGGTATTCTCCTTTGATGCTTTATTTGGGTTGACTTGGCGCATGCTCACACCATGTTATGACTATATCAAGTCACCATAGCCTTTATGATCCTTTAGTTTTCAACTTGTAGTATCACTTTATGCTTTGATCAATGATGTTTTGTCGCTCTGCATGATTATGGCCATTCTCTCTTAGTTTGTCGCTCCCAGTGTTTTGCTAGCCTCCACAACAAAGTATGAGTTCCACTCATGCATCCAACTCCCTAAACCAAGTTATTCCAAAGAGTCCACCATACCTACCTACTAGCTTATGCTATTCCAAGTACATTCATGCTTTTGTTTACCTTCCACTTGTTATGAAAAAACTAGTGATTAAAGCTCTCACGAACTTGATGGCACACTTTACTTTTTTCCCCTAATAAACTTGAACCATTGTGTCTTCTATGTTGTATATGCTTGCACTTATTTGTTGGGAATTAGCAGAACCATGCTTTCATGGGGAACGCTTTCAACATTGCACTTGGTACTTGTACCTAGTTGATACCATGCTCTTTTGTATATGGATGTCGTCGGTGTGAAATGAAAGGGGAGCTTGTAAGTCCATGGAGTTATATATATGTGTTAGAGAAACGCCTGGGCCGCTGGTCTAATCCATGCTGACATGGTGGAAACCTGCAGCGTAACCATAATGAGCTGTCTATGAAGCATTCTTCTTATAAAAAAAGAGTCCTATATTGAGAAAAAAAAGAGAAAAAGAAAAAAAAGAGATACTATGAAAAGAGGAAAGAGAGAAAAAAGCACCATATTCCCATGGTAAATAAGAAGAATGCTGAGATGCTCGTTGTCTGCTTGCCTTGTCATTTTGATATGGAGATTCTTCCGTTCATCGGGCAAGAGGTACCCCGTTGGCGGTTCTCTATGATACACATATACTTACAATGACAAGAACTTACCGGTGACTAAACTTGAGTAGCATGAGGAGCGGCCCTCGTATACAAGGGACATGAGATTTCTGACTTATACTTCGTCAAGCATGTACACCATAGTTTGTTCACTTTAAGCTTAATCACTTCAAGATGCTTATGATAGGGGCAATGAGAGCTGAAAGCTACAAGTACCATAATTTTTGGAAGCTCTTTATGAGACTTGAATCCGTACTTCCTTTTACAAAAGGCTTTTCTTCCACCATTATATTGAGTCTCCACCTTCTATCTTTATGCACCTAGTTTGAGAGCATAGTGGCCATTCTTAGTTCTATGTGCATTGTCCCAAGACTAGTTGATTGATGTATAACTTGTTATTTCTTGTTCTAAACTATTGTATCTAGTCACTCTTATGAACTTTGAAGGTGTCCTATGCATTTATATTTGCTACTCTATTGAGGGACAAGCTGAATACTATTATGCTATGTTTTGTTTATGTGAAACAAACAAACGTCTTGCAAAGCATTGTTATTCATGAATCTTTTGTTTGTGCCTTTTCATGTTGCATCATAGTTTCTTTGCTTATTGCTAGAACTTTGTCTTTCATGTTATGATTGAAGTACTTTGATCCCACCTTTTTAATGTTTTACAAATACTTTGATCAAGTTTATGATGGTGCATGTCACCTCAAAAATTATTCTTTCTTTTTATCACTTACCTACTCGAGGACGAGCAGGAGTTAAGCTTGGGGATGTTGATACATTGCAAATGTATCTACAATTTTTGATGTTCCATGCTTGGTTTTATCTACTTTCTTGTGTTTTGTTCCAACTTTGGAGTACTTTTCATAGACTTTCTTGGACTAACCTATTAACAAGAGCCACAGTGCCAGTTGCCTGTTTTCTGCTATTTTTGGTTCCAGGAAAGTCAGAAAATCAATATTCTCGGAATTGGACGGGACAAAAGCCAAAGTTCCTATTTTACCGGGGGACACTTGGAGCCAGAATACGAGACGGAGGAGGGCCAGGGCCTGGCCACACCCCCCAGGCGCGGGCTAGCCCTACCCGCGCCACCAGGTGGTGTGCCCCCTGGCACTCCACCGACCTTGCCTCCTTCGCCTATAAGAGCCTCCCGATACCAAAACCCTAAATAGTCGAGCCTCCAGCCACGAAAAGTTCCACAGCGCCGCCGCCACCGAAGGGGAGATTCGGGGGATAGAAAGTCTCTGTTCTGGCACCCTGCCGGGACGGGGAAGTGCCCCCAGAGCCATCTCCATCGATCTCCACCACCATCTCCATCACCATTGTTGATTCCCATGATGAGGAGGGAGTAGTTCTTCCTCCAGGCTAAGGTTTCTACCGGTAGCTATGTGTTCATCTCTCTATCTATGCATGATCTTATTGAGATCATGAGCTTGTAATCTATAGATCTACCTTGCTACTCAAGTGCTTTAATGAATCTTTGCTCTCCCCATGTGTGTGAAAGTGACAGCGTACTCACCATGGTGGCACTTAGGCTAGAGATTACAAATACTTGTTATGAGTTATATTTGGAGTTGGATGTCTTTATGAAATTGTGGTGTTTGTTGGACCTATCTAGTATTCAAGGTGACAGTGTGGGGTTTTCTAGATGGGAAAGACTTACTTTGAGGTGTGTTGTTATAGCCCTACCATCGATTAGAGTGTTCAACCGGAGAGTAGTTAAGAGTAGTACCATAAAGATAATATATTTATGAGAGAGTGTTCACTAGTGAAAGTATGATCCCTAGGCCTTGTTTCTAAACATTGATACACCGTTTTCTACAAGATCTGTTACATGTTTTCTTGCTTCCATCTTTATTTCAGTTTGCCTTTAGTCTTTTCCACGCCATCAATCTATTTTCTAGCACAGTTGTCTTATATCCATACCACTTGTATTTCACTATCTCTTCGCCGAACTAGTGCACCTATACACCTGACAAGTGTATTGGGTGTGTTGGGGACACAAGAGACTTCTTGTATCTTGATTGCAGAGTTGCTTGAGAGGGAATACCTTTGACCACTTCCTCCCTGAGTTCGATAAACCTTGGGTGATCCACTTAAGGGAAAATTTGCTGCTGTTCTACAAACCTCTGCACTTGGAGGCCCAACAACTGCCTACAAGAATAGAAGTGCATAGACATCAGTATGGATCAGGAATTCTCTGCAAATACTTAGCAAACAGATTTTTAGGGGTTTTTGATAAAGCAAGTAAACAAAGTACGAGTAAATAAAAGACAATAGGAATAAATGCAGCAAGTGGCCCAATCCTTTATGCAGCAAAGGACATGCCAGTTGTATTACTTAAGATGACCAAACGTTCTCGAGGACACATGGGAAGACTTTCAAGTGCTTTCGCTTCATATAGTTGATTAATCTTCTTTAGCTTGCTAAGTGTTGTGTGGGTGAACCTGTGCTAATGTACCGACCTTCCTAGGACTAGTACATACTTGTGATTATACCCCTTGCAAACATACGTAAGTACAAGAAAGTAATTAAGGTAAAAACCTAACCACAACTTTAAATTCTAAGACCCTTACGTCCCTTGTGCAATGGTTTCCTAACGGGGGTTCGGGTTTCTGTCACTCTAGCAACCCCTAGGATTAGTAGCCAAATACACAATGCATTCCCCTAGGCCCATATAGGTGAAGTGTCATGTAGTTGATGTTCACATGACACCACTAGAATAAGTACACCACAACTTAAATATCAAACTATTGAATCTCTCTCAACACAATTCCACTACTAACAACATGACTTCTCCCATGTCCTCAAAAACAAAACGAACTACTCACAAGACATCATATGGATCATGAACAGAGATGGAATAATGATGTATAACAATCTGAACATAAACAATAATTCAATGGTTCACTCAATAGCATAAACTATAAAGAGTAATCAACACCGGGAAAGTTTCCCCTATGAACTATGCAAGATTCAACCCAATTGTTACAACAATATGGAGATGGTGATGAGGGTGCTGATGGTGATGATGGTGGTGATGATGATGATGATGATCCCGATGAAGTCCAGCTTGATGGTGGTGTTGATGGCGACGATCTTCCCTCTCCGGGAAGGAATTCCCTCAGCAAAAATCTGTCTGCCGGAGAGATCTTTCTCTCTCGGTGTTTTCCGCCCAACAGAGGCGGCGGAATCTTTCTGTGGTCCCTCTCCGAGTCTTAGGGTTTCGGGAGGATAATATACGCAAGAGGGGAGTGCCAGGGGTGGACCAGGGCGGCCACACCACCTGGTGGCGCGGCCTGGGCTAGCCCGCGCCAGGGGTGGTGTGGGCCCCCTGTGGCCCATCTCCAGCCCCCCTTCTGGCTTCCTTCGTCTTCTGGAAAAATAGGATTTTCCGTATATTGTCCGGATTTTCTGATCTTCGCGATTTTTACCTCCAAACAACACCTTTTCCATCAGAATCCTAACTATAGCGGTCCATGCTCCAAAAGTCATCAACCATGCAAAAACAGATGAAATAACATAAGTATCACCTCTCAATACGAAATATATCAATGAATAACAGTGAATTATGACATAGAATAGTGATGCCAAATGGACGTATCAGTATAAAATGAGCTACATTGGACAGTCTATCAACGATGACCCATATTGAGTCATTTCCCCTACTAGAAGTAGGCAAACCGGTGATAAAGTTCATTCCGACGGAATCCCATTTCCATTCCGGAATATGCAATGGTTGCAACAGTCCTGCGGGTCTCTGATGTTCTGGTTTGACTCTCTGACAGATATCACACTTGGCGATGTAGCTTCCGATTTCTCTTTTCATCTTGTGCCACCAAAATTGCTTCTTCAAATCTTGATACATCTTCATTCCCCCGGGGTGGATAGAATAGAGAGTATCATGAGCTTCTTGCATGATAACTTGCTTCAGCTCCTAATCTGCTGGCACACAGATACGTCCTTTGTACCACAAAACTCCTTCTTCGTCTTAGGTGAATCTAGGTACCTTTCCTGTACCAATACGATGTTTGATTCCATCGATACTTGCATTTCCCTTCTGGGCTTCCTTGATTTGGCTAATCAAAGTGGGTTGAAGTTCAATGCTAGCTAAGAATCCTTTGCTAACTAGCTCAGTTCTAAACTGCTCCAGCTCCTCATACAAACTTGGTTGTTTCTCCTTGATCATGGTGTTTAACCTACACGGTAATCTGCTAAGAGCATCCGCTACCACATTGGCTTTGCTGGGGTGATAGTGAATGTCAAAGTCATAATCCTTGATTAACTCTATCCATCTCCTTTGCCTCATATTCAGCTCCTTCTGAGTGAAAATATACTTCAAGTTCTTGTGATCTGAATAAATCTCACAACGATTACCCATAAGATAATGACGCCATGTCTTCAGTGCTAACACTACGTCTGCTAACTCAAGATCATGGGTAGGGTAGTTTTGCTCATGCTGCTTTAGTTGTCGAGACAGATATGCGATGACTTTGCCTTCTTGCATCAATACACATCCGAGACCAATCTTGGATGCATCAGAATACACATCAAAGGGCTTCTTGATATCTGGCATGATCAATATTGGGGCTAAAATCAATCTCTTCTTGAGCTCTTAAAAACTAGCTTCACATTTGTCGGTCCATTAAAACTTCTTGTCCTTCTTCAGCAACTGGGTCATGGGTCTTGCGATGCTCGAGAATCCTTCTACAAACTTGCGATAATATCCTGCTAATCCGAGAAATGCACGGACTTGGGTTTGAGTGGTTGGGGCTTCCCATTCTTCGACATCTTTAATCTTGGCGGGATCAACAGCGACTCCTTTGGTAGACACAATATGTCCTAGGAATCCTACTTCTTTCAGCCAAAACTCACATTTGCTGAACTTGGCATACAACCGATGCTCTCTAAGGGTTTCAAGGATGATCCTCAGATGTTGCTCATGCTCTTCTTCTGACTTGGAGTAGATAAGGATATCATCGATAAACACAACGACAGACTTATCCAGAAATTTCATAAAGATCTTATTCATGAGATTCATGAAATAAGCGGGAGCATTGGTTAATCCAAAAGACATGACCGTATACTCGTATAATCCATAACGAGTAGTGAAGGTGGTCTTTGGGATATCCATTGCACGAATCTTAAGTTGGTGATAACCAGTCCTAAGATCAATCTTAGAGAACACACTGGCACTAGTCAACTGATTAGATAGATCCTCTATCTTTGGCAAAGGGTACTTGTTTTTTATTGTGACATCATTCAGCTTCCTATAATCTGTGCACAAACGGTTGCCTCCATCTTTCTTGTCGACGAATAACACGGGCGATCTCCATGGCGATGCGCTTGGTTGAATCAATCTTGTTGCCAACATAGCATCCAACTGCTTCTTCAATTCTACTAACTCTGAGGGGTTCATACTATAGGGTCTCTAGGCTATGGGTACGGTTTCGGGGATTAGTTCAATAATGAACTCAATATCCCTATCCGGGGGCATACCGGGCAATTCATCTGGGAATACATTAGGGTATTCACAGACTACTCTGACTTGGTCTATGGTGGGTAGGGCTAGACTCTTGTTGCACTTGAATTGACGAGGCAAGGTTTCAGATATATGCTCTACTGAGACTCCAGAGCTACTGGTCATGGTGATGGCTTTCTTGGCACATTCAATCAAACCTTTATGCTTTGACGTCCAATCCATTCCTAGTACTACTTCTAAACCTTTGGTTCCAAGTATTATTAGATTGGCATAAAAATCTATCCCATGTATTCTGATAGGCACAACTTTGCAAATTTTTCTAGCTTTTGTAGTTGAACCGGGGATTTGAACTATCATGACATGCTTCAAGTTGGTTGGGTGAATCTTACTAGTGCATGCAAATTCTTCGGTGACAAATGAGTGCGATGCTCTAGAATCAAACAACACTCTTGCTAAAACTGAGTTGATAGAAAACATACCTAGCACTACATCTGGTGCTTCTTGGGCTTCTTTGGCATTCATGTGGAAGAGACGGCCGTTGCGGTTGTGAGGGTTCCCTGGGGAGAATCTTCTTCCGGGTTGAACACGACGCTGTTGTTGAGCTGGGGCATTCACATTGGCAGTGGCGGTAATCTTCTTGGGACACTCATTGGAGTAGTGACCCTTATTACATTGCAAATGTATCTATAATTTTTGATGTTCCATGCTTGGTTTTATCCATTTTCTTGTGTTTTGTTCCAACTTTGGAGTAATTTTCATATGATTTCTTGGACTAACCTATTAACAAGAGCCACAGTGCCAGCTGCCTGTTTTCTGCCGTTTTTGGTTCCAGAAAAGTCAGGAAATGAATATTCTCAGAATTGGACACGACAAAAGCCAAAGTGCCTATTTTTCCAGAAGTCATCAGATGCCAGAATACGAGACGGAGAGGGGCCAGAGGCCGGCCACACCACCTGGCCACGCGGCCAGGCTTGGACCGCGCCAGGGGGTGGTGTGGTGGCCCCTGGCACCCCCTCAGCCTCCCCTTCCGCCTATAAGATGCCCTCGGGACGAAAACCCTAAGTACCCGATCAGAAATCCATTTAAGAGTCTGTAGCCACCGTCATCTCCATCCCTAGATCAGGAGGGATCTGAAGTTCTTCCCGGCACCCTGTCGGAGAGGGGATTTCACCCTGAAGGCCTTCTTCATCACCATGCAAGCCTCCGGTGTGATGCGTGAGTAGTTCATCCTTGGACTACGGATCCATGTAGTAGCTAGATGGCTGGTTCTCCTCCTTTGTGCTTTCATGTTTAGATCTTGTGAGCTCCGTTCATGATCAAGATCATCTATTTGTAATTCTGCATGTTGTGTTTGCGGGGATCCGATGGATATTGAGATCTATTTCAGATTGATTATTGATTCTATCATGTCTTTGTTATTTGTAATCTTGCATGCTTTCCGTTGTTAGTAGCTATCTTGGCCAAGTAGATGCTAGCAACTCCAAGAGTTAGTATTTATGCTCGATAGCGGGTTCATGCCTCTGGTAATCTGGGGAAGTGACAGATATCTCTAAGGTACTAGATGTGCTGTTGCTACTAGGGAGAAAACAACAATCCTTTGTTCATAGAACAATCGTATTGTTTACTTTAAATGCAATTCGTAAAGCAATAATCTGTTGCTTGCAACTTAATACTGCAGGGGGGTCGGATGATAACCTGAAGGTGGATTATTAGTCATAGATGCAGTTGGATGGCGGTCTATGTATAATGTTGTAATGCCCAATCAAGTTCCAAAGGAGTCAATATGATTAGTATATGCATGTATTGCTTTCTCGATGTTTGTCAATTGCCCCGCTGTAATTTGTTCACTGAGCATGTTATCTATCTTAAGGATAGCCACCTCTAGTGAACTATGGATCCCGGTCCTTGTCTTTTACATTCAATCTACAATCTTTTACTGCTTTGTGTTTACTTTCTGCAAACTTTTACTTCTTTCCATTCGATACGTTTAATCCTTTGTTTTCCACAAAACACGGTGAGATTGACAACCTCATCGCAAGTTGGGGACAAAGTTCTGTGGTTGTTGATGTCTACGCACTTCTATTCTTGTAGACAGTTGTTGGGCCTCCAAGTGCATAGGTTTGTAGAGCAGCATCAATTTTTCCCTTAAGTGGATTACCCAAGGTTTATCGAACTCAGGGAGGAAGTGGTCAAAGGTATCCCCTCTCAAAGCAACCCTGCAATCAAGATACAAGAAGTCTCTTATGTCCCCAACACACCCAATACACTTGTCAGATGTATAGGTGCACTAGTTCAGCAAAGAGATAGTGAAACACAAGTGGTATAGCTAATTATAAGTGGTAATGGTGATAGAAAATAGCTTGGTGGCGTGAAAAAGACTAGAGTAAAACTGAAATAAAGATAGAAGCAAGCAAACATGTAACAGATCTAATTGCAAACGGTGTATCAATGCTTAGAAACAAGGCCTAGGTATCATACTTTCACTAGTGAACACTCTCATATAAATATATTCTCTTTATGAGAATACTCTTAACTACTCTCCGGTTGAACACTCTAATCGATGGTAGGGCTATAACAGCACACCTCAAAGTAAGCCTTTCCCAACTAGAAACCCCACACTGTCACCTTGAGTACTAGATGAGTCCAACAAACACCACAATTTCATAAAGACATCCAACTCCAAATATAACTCATAACAAGTATTTGTAATCTCTAGCCTAAATGCCACCATGGTGTGCACACTGTCAACTTCACACACATGGGGAGAGCAGAGATCTATTAAAGCACTTGAGTAGCAAGGTAGATTACTTGATTACAAAGCTCATGATCACAATATGATCACACATAGAGAGAGAGAGATGAACACATAGCTACCGGTAGAACCCTTAGCCTTGAGAGAGAACTACTCCCTCCTCATCATGGGAATCAGAAATGGTGATGGAGATGGCAGTGGAGATCGATGGAGATGGCTCCGGGGGGACTTTCTGTCCCCCGAATCCTCCCTTCGGTGGCGGCGGCGCTGCGGAACTTTTCGTGGCTGGAGGCTTGATTCTTTAGGGTTTATGCCTCGGGAGGCTTCTTATAGGCCAGAGGGCAAGGTCGGTGGGCGGCCAGGGGGCCCACACCACCTGGTGGCATAGCCAGGGCTAGCCCGCACCACCATATGGTGTGGCCAGGCCTTGGCCCTCCTCCGTCTCTGCTTCGGGCTCCGTGAGTCTTCCGATAAAATAGGAACTTTGGCTTTTGTCCCGTCCAATTCCGAGAATATTGATTTTCTGACTTTCCTGGAACCAAAAACAGCAGAAAACAGGCAACTGACACTGTGGCTCTTGTTAATAGGTTACTCCAAGAAATGATATGAAAAGTACTCCAAAATGTGGAAAAAACACAAGAAAGTAGATAAAACCAAGCATGGAACATCAAAAATTATAGATACATTTGCAATGTATCAGTTGTGTTGTGCAGGTCTCCACGTTGCTGCTGGCACCAGTAGTGCGCCCTGCCATCGTTCAGCTAGCTACACCTTTGGGGTGTTTCCTTGCTCCTACGGGTTCGATTAAACCTTGGTTTCATAACTGAGGGAAACTTGTCGCTGTGCTCATCATACCTTTCTCTTGGGGTTCCCAACGAGCTCTACATCAACCACGCACCAGCACTTTTCTGGGCGCCGTGCATTGAGCCATCAAGCATTTTTCTGGCGCCGTTGCCGGGGAGTCAAGGACATCTTCACAAGGGGAGTCCCTCATAACCAATCTCTTTACTTTGTTATTTTTGTTTTGCTTAGTTTCTTTTTGCTTTGTTTGCTTGTTTCTTTATCAAAAACACAAAAAATTTAGTTTTACAAGTTTGCTTTCTTATTTGAAAACACACAAAAATGACTACTCTTGAAAACACTAAGTTGTGTGACTTCACTAGCACCAACAACAATGATTTTATGAGCACACCTATTGCTCCACCTGTGCATGAAGATACTTTCTTTGAGATAAAACCTGCTTTACTCAATCTTGTTATGAGAGAACAGTTTTCTGGTATTGGTAATGAAGATGCTGCTTCCCATCTAAATAACTTTGTTGAACTTTGTGAGATGCAAAAGCATAGGGATATAGATGGTGATATTATTAAGCTGAAATTGTCTCCTTTCTGTTTGAGAGGAAAAGCTAAAGAATGGTTGAATTCCTTAACTAGGAATAGTATTTATTCTTGGACTAAGTGCAAAGATGCTTTTATTGGAAAATACTATCCTCCTGCTAAGATTATATCCATGAGAAGTGAAATAATGAAGTTTAAACAACTTGATAATGAGCATGTTGCTCAAGCTTGGGAAAGAATGAAATCTTTGGTAAAGAATTGTCCCACTCATGGACTGACTACTTGGATGATCATCCAAACTTTTTATGCAGGATTGAACTATTCTTCAAGGAACCTATTGGATTCTGCTGCTGGAGGTACTTTTATGACCATCACTTTGGGTGCTGCAACAAAACTTCTGGACAATATGATGGTTAATTATTCTGAATGGCATACTAAGAGAGCTCCACAAGGTAGGAAGATAAATTCTGTTGAGGAAACCTCCTCCTTGAGTGATAAGATTGATATTATTATGTCTATGCTTGTTAATGGGAAAGCCCATGTTGATCCAAATAATGTTCCTTTAGCCTCTTTAGTTGCTCAAGAAGAGCAAGTTGATGTGAACTTCATAAGAAATAATAATTTTGGCAACAATGCTTATGGTAATAACAATTATAGGCCCTACCCTCCTAATAATACTTATGGCTATAATGGTAAACCTGAATTACCTAGTGAAGGAAGAATTTTAGAAGTTGAAAGAGCCACTAAAAACTTCATGCAAATGCAATATGAGAAAAATAAACTATTCACTAAAACTATGGAGGAACAATCTATCATTTTGAAGAACATTAGCAATCAACTTGAGAGTCTAAATAGGGAAATTCGTAGTTTACAATTGAAACTCTCTAATGCTGAAATAAATATATCATGTTTGTCTGAAGCTCAATCTTCATTGATTAATAAAATGGCTACTAAACCTGAAACTAATGATAATCCCTTTGCAGCTACTAATGCTATACAAGTAAGAATTGATGAAAATGTTAGACTATTAGCTGAATTACATGCTAAGTGGGAAAGAGAAGACGAAATTGCTAGAAACATTAGTGTTTCTACTATTACCACCACTAGTGTTGAGGCTAGTAATAGTTCTACTACTTTAGATGATAAATTTGATTTTGATCTTGATGGTTGCAACATCTCTGAAGTTATTAAGTTGCTACAAAAGCTTGCTAAAGTCCTAATGCTAGTGCAATGAACATGGCCTTTACAAAACACATTACTGATGCTCTCATAAAGATTAAAGAATAAAGATGAAACATAAAGCTTTTATTCCTATAAAACAAGAAGATGGTTGGGAACCCATCATTAATATGAAAGTGAATGACTTTGATTTTAAAGCTTTATGTGATCTTGATAGTAGTGTTTCTATTATGCCTAGAAGGATTTATGATATGCTTGATTTGCCTCCACTTGAAGATTGTTATTTGAATGTCCCACTTAATGATAATGCTAAAAAGAAACTCATGGGGAGTCTTAATGATGTTCTTATTATGGTTAAAAATGCCTATGTCCCCGTTGATTTCTATGTTTTGGATGTCGAATGCAATGCTTCTTGTCCTATTACTTTGGGAAGACCTTTTATTAGAACTGTTGGTGCCATCATTGATATGAAAGAAGGCACCATTAAATATCAACTCCCACTCAAGAAAGGTATAGAACACTTCCATAAAAAGAGAGAAAAGATTTCTTTTGCTTCTCCTATGAAAACAAAATTTGTTCTTAATGCTTCTTCATTTGAGAACACTTGATTCTTTTTCTTGCTTCTTATGCCTATCTTAAAGGCGTTAAAGAAAAGTACTTATTGGGAGATAACCCAAAAATTTTAGATGAGTCTTGGAAGTTATTACCTCTGTAATAACCTCTCCTTATCCTTTTTATTTACTTTTTGTGCCAAGAGTAACCTCTAATGAGAGAGAAGTAATGATTGGGAAAGTTGCTGTCCCGAAACAGATTTCTGTGCTTCTCCGTAAAAATACGTGTAAAATCTCTGAACGTCTTTTTCGCCATGAATTTTTGTGCTTCTGCCCCAGGTTGTTATATAACTTTCGTTAGTTCAACACTTTTTGATTTGATCAACAGAAGGTCTTCGAAAAAATTCGTCTTTACCTGCTGGTCTGTTTTGACAGATTTCTGCCATTTTCTGCATTTGCTTCTTGTTGGTTCCTTCTTGAGTTCTTTTGGGGAATTGAGATTTTTGAGGAAAGTGCTACAGTAGCTAGTGTTCTAATGGAAGTTTATTTGGTGTTAGAACTGAACCTTAAGACTTATTTATCTTGAGTGCACTAATGTTGCTAATAAAGATTGTGTGAAGTTTTGTATGAAGGAAAAATTTCAGGTGTATGGAAGGAATGAGTAATGAGATGACGGATGGACTAAAGTGAAGGAGTTATGCCCTAGAGGCAAATAATAAAGTGTATTATTTGATATATCCCTTGTATGTTCATAATACGTTTCATACTGTGCTATAACTGTGTTAATACGAAACGTTAATACACGTGTGGTATGCAAACAAACCATGTCTCTAGTTACCTCTAGTGAACTAGTTCATTGGTCATGAGGATGGTCTATGTTTCAAGACCATGGGAATTTATGCGAACTGACAATGAGGTCATGTTATTAGTTGAATAACATGATAGACAAACATTCGACCGTTATATCTTCATGAGATCTAGTTACAAAGTTCACCATTGATGATAAAACACAGAGAACCTCGTAACCCGATCCTTTGACTGTGAGGTAATGCAAATCACCATTCCGGAAGAAGCTTAGATGGTTATCTAGAGTCATCTCATAACAGGGTGACCAAAAGGTGCCACTCAGGTTTTTCGAAGGGATGCGTAGAGGAGTACATATAAAGACCAAGATTTGTCTAGTCTGTGTAACGGATAGATACATGTGGCCATCTCGGTGACATTTCATTAATGAAGCTTGCAAGCATGTGACTAGGTCACGGAATGCAATGACATGCGAACGAGAAAACAAGTTCATCAGTAACGAGATCGAACTAAGGTATGCATATACCAAAGATCAAGTTTCGGATGAATTAGGTATCGAGTGACAAAGGAATGGGGAACGACTATCTCACGGTTCGAGCGATTATATTCGTGAAATGCACGGGAGTCACATGGCCATCCAGGTCCCTCTGTTGATCATTGATATGAGAGTGGTCTCTATCTTGTCCGGAGTGTTTCTGAACCGAAGGATGTCACCCTTAAGGGTAGGGACGCTTAGGGTAGATGAGGCATCGTATGAGAAATAGAGAGAGAGACCGGAATAGTTTCGGTAACATCCGATGGAGATCGGAAAGGGGTTCAGAAGTTGTTCCGAAGTGAAGAGATGATATAATATGTATATTTGAATGTTAATTGGAGAATTAATATTAAATATATATTCTATTTTATTTTTGAAGGCACTATATTGTTAATGGGCCTCACCCGAAGGGAGGCCCAAGTGACAAGGCGCCTAGGGAGTGGGGGCCAGCCGGCCTAGGGCTAGTGGGCCGCCCCAGTGGGGCCCACCTAGGGCCGGTGGCTGTCCCAAGGTGGCCGGCGGGTGTGGGATTAGTCCCACACCGCCTGGCCCTTGGGTGGTGCCCCCCTCCCAATATATAAAGGGGCCCCCTCCCCTTGGAGAACACACATTCCTCTCATTCTCTCTCTGTCATCTGCTGATGACTTCCCCGTAATATTGGGGAGGACCTCGTGGTTGAGTTCTCCACCTTCACACTAGCGTCGTGTGATCGGCGATCCGGCATCTACTTCTTCCGCTGCTCGGCTGGATCGGAGCCCGGTTGACGTCCCCTACACCGGACGTGTGATGAACTTTGGAGGCACCACACTTGGGGTGCTGCTCGTCTTCATCAATATACGCCTTCCTGCATAAGGCGTGCCTCTCTCTGCAAAGGTATGAATACAGTATTCCTTCTCCGTTACTTATGTCTACATAGTATAGATCCTGGTATTAGTGTTCGAGTAAATAGAATTTTTTTGTTTTCTGCTACGGAACCCTACAGTGGTATCAGAGCGGGTCTATGGGTAGACATGTCGTACGTATAGAACACATAGCAATATGTGGGCATTGATTCTCTAGTTGCTACCCTCTTTAGTGTTATTGTTCATATCGCGACACTATTTGATGAAGCGCCCCCCAACCGACCTCACGTGGTGATTCACGAGACTGGTCCACATATCAAAGTGGCTTAGGGGGGTGTCTGTCTCTCTATAGTAGTTGATATGGCATTGACACTAGAGGGCCCTGAAAAGGGAAGAAGAACGCCAATCATTGAATACATGTTGTGGCTCAACGTTCGTAGGTGGGAAAGGGTTCTATGGGAAAGGGTTCTACTACGAAATCCCTAAAGCCGCGTAAAACATGCAATAGTTAATATAGAAGCGTCTTCTTTATTATGGCATAGGGGCAAGTATTATAACATGGCAATGACAAGTTTGTGGAACTCTCTTTGAAGCGGTTGATGATAATCATAGAGCTATAACCATGTCATAGCACTTCACTTTAGAAGTATTTTCTTATTGTGCTAGTATACTTACTAGACGGTAGCATAATAAGATAATCCCTCATAGTATTCCAGTTATCGTATTCCCCTTGTGTGTGCACCACCAAGAAAGTTCTTCGGTATGAGGCGATCCAGGGTTACAGGCTTAGGTGTCAAACATATCTACGTTCGCATACAGTGGGTGTAAGCCATGTTGCACTGCGAATACACACGAGTTAGGACTGGCGAGCCTAGCACGCTAGAGAAGCGTGGCCTCGGAATACAAGAGACCGAAAGGTCGAGCATGAATCACATGGTTGATGTGATTGACATTAGGGAATGTCCACCTTTGATACTGCACTGATGGCCGTGACGATCGGGGGAGGTGCAGAGGATAAGGATCATGTGATCATTGAACGGGTAGAGGGATGTTCGTTTAAGTGGGAGTTCATTTAGTTAAAACTTGAACTCAATATTATGAACATAGTCTAAACACTTTGCAAATCCTTTGTAGATGTCTCGCCCACCCACCTTCAACCTTAGCACTTTCCTCGAGAAGGACAAGCTGAAAACTAATGGAACCAACTTCAACGCATGGTTCTGCAATCTTAGGATCCTCCCAGTCCCCTACAAGTTGACTTATGTCATCGAGGCTGAGCTTCCGGCTAAGCCGGCAGATTCCGCCTCTGAGGACAAAAAGAATGTCTGGCATTCCAAGGCGGATGATTTCTCCCTCATCCAGAGTGGAATGCTCTATGCCATGGAGCCGGAGCTTCAAAAGCGTTTTGAGAAGATGAATGCTTTTGAGATCATTGAGGATCTCAAGGCTGTCTCTGCTCCACAGGCTCGTGCAGAGAGGTATGATGCTTCCGAGCTCTTCTTCTCTGCTAAAATGGAAGACAAATCAGTATTAGTGAGCACGTGGTCAAAATGTCTGGCTACGTTAAACGCTTAAACGCCCTGGATTGCAAAATCCTGGAGGAACTCGCTATATATAGGGTGTTGCATTCGCTGCCCCCTAGCTACAAGGGTTTTGTGATGAACTACAACATGCAAGGGATGACTAAGACCCTTGCTGAGGTGTTCACCATGCTCAAAACTGCTGAGGTAGAAATCAAGAAGGAGCACACGGTGCTGATGGTCAACAAGACCACCAACTTTAAGAAACCGGTGCAAAAGGGAAAAGGCAAGAGCAAGAAGCCTAAGAGGGATGGCAAGTTTACTCCCACCACCTCAAAGGCTGCCAAGCCTGGCCCTATGCCCGGCACTTCGTGCTTCTACTGCAAAGGGGATGGGCACTGGAAATGCAACTGCCCCAAGTACCTTGAAGACAAGCGAGCTGGCAAGATAGCCATTCCAGACAAAGGTATATATGATATACATGTTATTGATGTATTCCTTACAAGCGCCAGGAGTAACACCTGGGTATTTGATACCGGATCTGTTGCTCACATTTGTAACTCTCAGCAGGATCTGCAGAGTAGGAGGCGCCTGAGGAAGGACGAGGTGATGATGCGCGTCGGCAATGGTTCGAAAGTCGAAGTGATGGCCGTCGGCACCCTGCATCTACGTCTACCGTCAGGATTATTGTTGGTTTTGAATAAATGCTATTATGTACCCACACTGAGTATGAATATTGTTAGTGGGTCTTGCTTGTTGCAAGACCGTTATTCGTTTAAATCAGGAACAAATGGTTGTTCAATTTATATGAATGATGTTTTCTATGTTCATGCACCTGTACATGATGGTTTATTCTTACTTGATCTTGATTGTGATACACACATCCAGAGTGTTGATGCTAAACGTTGTAAGCACAGTGACGATAATTCCATGTCCATATGGCATTGCCGTCTTGGTCATATTGGCGTAAAGCGCATGAAGAAGATTCATTGAGAAGGGCTTCTTGGATCATTGGATTTTGAATCCTTTGATACATGTGAGCCATGTCTCATGGGCAAGATGACCAGGACACCATTCTCCGGTATAATGGAGAGAGTCGTAGACCTACTTAGGATCATACATACGGATGTATGTGGACCAATGAGTGTCTCAACCCGCAATGGTTGTCGTTACTTTGTTACCTTTACTGACGACTTAAGCAAATATGGATATATCTACTTGATGAAGCACAAGTTTGAAACCTTTGAAAAGTTCAAGGAATTTCAGAAAGAGGTAGAGAATCAACTTAACAAGAAAATCAAGCACCTTCGATCAGATCGAGGAGGTGAGTATTCAAGTTATGAGTTTAACATGCACTTGAAGGACTGTGGGATTATCCCACAGCTTACGCCAACCGGAACACCACAGCGTAATGGTGTATTGGAACGTCATAACCGAACCCTATTGGATAGGGTACGGTCCATGATGTCTTTAACTGATTTGTCTGTGTCTTTTTGGGGATACGCATTAGAAATCGCCGCTTTTATTTTAAACCAAGCACCATCCAAATACGTGGAGACAACCCCATATGAGATATGGCATGGCAAGAAGCCATTGTTGTCATTTCTGAAAGTTTGGGGTTGTGAGGCTTACGTTAAGAAACTGCAGCCTGACAAACTCGAACCCAAATTGGAAAAATGTATCTTTGTAGGATACCCAAGGGAAACCGTTGGGTATACCTTGTACAACCAAGCCGAAGGAAAAACGTTTGTCGCAAAAAATGGCACCTTTCTTGAAAAGGAGTTTCTTGCAAAAGGAGTGAGTGGAAGGAAAATAGAGTTAGATGAAATTGTTGACCCTTCTCTTCGTATTCCGAGTAGCGCCGCAACGGAAGCTGTTCCGAAACCGCTCTCCAACATGGAGGAAGAGCTCGTTGATGCTGATCAAAACAATGACATCGAGACTCCTGAGGTTCGTAGGTCTACAAGGGTTCATGGCACTCCAGATAGGTACAGTAGCCTTGTAATGTCTGTCATCTTAGATGATCAGGAAGAACCTGCAAACTACAAAGAAGCTATGGATAGTGCTGACTCCGAGAAATGGCTAGAAGCCATGAAATACGAAATAGGATCCATGCATGAAAACCAAGTTTGGACCTTGGTGGATCTTCCAGAAGGCCGCAAGGCCGTGGAAAATAAATGGATCTTTAAGAAAAAGACAGACGCGAATGGTAATGTGACCATTCACAAAGCTCGAATTGTCGCAAAGGGTTTTCGACAAATTCAAGGAGTTGATTACAACGTGACTTATTCTCCCGTAGTAATGCTTAAGGCTGTCAGGATTTTAATAGCAATTGCTGCACATTTTGACTATGAAATTTGGCACATGGATGTCAAGACCGCATTCCTCAATGGTCACATTGATGAAGAGTTGTATATGATGCAACCAGAAGGTTTTGTCAATCCTAAGGATGCTGGAAAGGTATGCAAACTTCAACGGTCCATTTATGGATTGAAGCAAGTATCTCGGAGCTAGAACCAATGTTTTGATCAAGTGATCAAGAATTTTGGATTTGTCCAAAACCAACAAGAGTTCTGTGTTTACAAGAAAGCGAGTGGGAGCTCGGTTGTTTTCTTAGTAGTATATGTGGATGACATATTACTCATGGGAAACGATGTGGATCTTATGAATAGCGTGAAAGCATATTTAAGTAACCAATTTTCCATGAAGGATCTAGGTGAAGCTACATATATATTAGGAATCAAGATCTATAGAGATAGATCGAGACACCTAATAGCATTAAGTCAGAGTACTTACATAGATAAGATTTTGAAGAGGTTCAAAATGGAAAACACCAAGAGGGGTTTTACACCTATGATGAAGAATTGCAACTTGAGTATGACTCAATGTCCTGTAACAGACAATGATAGAGAAAAGATGTCTTACATCCCCTATGCTTCAGCAATAGGATCTATCATGTATGCAATGCTTAGTACCCGACCTGATGTGGCATTGGCTCTTAGTTTGACGAGACGATATCAGAGTAATCCAGGACCGGATCACTGGACAGCTGTGAAAAATATCCTAAAGTATCTAAGGAGAACAAAGGATATGTTCCTGATCTATGGAGGAAATGATGAAGCTCTAACGTAAGAGGTTACGTAGATGCGAGCTGGAATTCAGATCATGATGACTCGAAGTCTCAAACAGGATTTGTTTTCTTGGTGAATGGTGGGGCGATAAGCTGGAAGAGCAAGAAGCAACCGGTGGTGGCACAATCTTCAATGGAATCTGAATACATTGTTGCGGCTGATGCAGCAAATGAAGCTGTTTAGCTAAGGAATTTCGTCATCGAACTGGGAGTTCTTCCCAATGCGCAAGACCCCGTGACGATCTATTGTGATAACACG
Source organism: Avena eriantha (assembly GCA_910589775.1). Lineage (NCBI taxonomy): Eukaryota > Viridiplantae > Streptophyta > Magnoliopsida > Poales > Poaceae > Avena > Avena eriantha. The sequence goes on from OU342746.1 coordinate 317,740,073, forward strand.
GGAGCTATTGCAAATGCAAGGGAGCCAAGAACTCATTCCATAGCCAAACATATCAAGCTTAGATTTCACGTCATCCGGCAAAACGTTGACGAAGGTGAAGTCAAGGTTTGCAAAGTAGATACGGAACTGAATGTAGCAGATCCGTTGACGAAAGCTCTCCACTTAGACAAGCATGAACAACACCGAGATTCCATTGGTGTTAGGTTCCTGCCTATTGTAAACTAGTTTTATATACTCTAGTGCAAGTGGGAGACTGAAGGAGTTATTCCCTAGAGGCAAATAATAAAGTGTATTATTTGATATATCTCCTGTATGTTCATAATATGTTTCATACTGTGCTATAACTATGTTAATACGAAACGTTAATACACGTGTGGTATGCAAACAAACCATGTCTCTAGTTACCTCTAGTAAACTAGTTCATTGGTCATGAGGATGGTATATGTTTCAAGACCATGGGCATTTATGCCAACTGACAATGAGGTCATGTTATTAGTTGAATAACATGATAGACAAACATCTGACCGTTATATCTTCATGAGATCTAGTTACAAAGTTCACAATTGATGATAAAACACAGAGAACCTCGTAACCCGATCCTTTGACTGTGAGGTAATGCAAATCACCATTCTAGAAGAAGCTTAGATGGTTATCTAGAGTCATCTCGTAATAGGGTGACCAAAAGGTGCCACTCAGGTTTTCCGAAGGGATGCGTAGAGGAGTACATATCAAGACCAGGATTTTTCTAGTCTATGTAACGGACAGATACATGTGGCCATCTCGGTGACATTGCATTAATGAAGCTTGCAAGCATGTGACTAGGTCACGGAATGCAATGACATGAGAACGAGAAAACAAGTTCATTAGTAACGAGATCGAACTAAGGTATGCAGATACCAAAGATCAAGTCTCGGATGAATTAGGTATCGAGTGACAAAGGGAATGGGGAACGACTATCTCACGGTTCGAGCGATTGTATTCGTGAAATGCACGGGGGTCACATGGCCATCCAGGTCCCTCTGTTGATCATTGATATGAGAGTGGTCTCTATCATGTCCAGAGTGTTTCCGAACCGAAGGATGTCACGCTTAAGGGTAGGGACGCTTAGGGTAGATGAGGCATCGTATGTGAAATAGAGAGAGAGACCGAAATAGTTTCGGTAACATCTGATGGAGATCGGAAAGAGGTTCTGAAGTTGTTATGAAGTGAAGAGATAATATAATATGCATATTTGAATGTTAATTGGAGAATTAATATTAAATATATATTCTATTTTTGAAGACACTATATTGCTAATGGGCCTCACCCGAAGGGAGGCCCAAGTGGGCAAGGCACCTAGGGAGTGGGGGCCAGCCGGCCTAGGGCTAGTGGGCCGCCCTAGTGGGGCCCACCTAGGGCTGGCGGCTGTCCCAAGGTGGCCGGCGGGTGTGGGATTAGTCCCACACCGCTCGACCCTTGGGTGGTGCCCCCTCCCACTATATAAAGGGGCCCCCTCCCTTGGAGAACACCCATTCCTCTCATTCTCTCTCTTTCTCTCATATGCTGAGGACTTCCCCGTAATATTGGGGAGGACCTCGTGGTTGAGTTCTCCACCTTCACACTACCGTCATGTGATCGGCGATCCGACATCTACTTCTTCCGCTGCTCGGCTGGATCGGAGCACGGTTGACGTCCCCTACACCGGACGTGTGACGAACTTCGGAGGCACCACACTTGGGGTGCTACTGTTCTTCATCAATATACGCCTTCCTGCGTAAGGCGTGCCTCTCTCTGCAAAGGTATGAATACTGTATTCCTTCTCCGTTACTTATGTCTACATAGTATAGATCCTGGTATTAGTGTTCGAGTAGATAGAATTTTTTTGTTTTATGCTACAGAACCCTAAGTGGTGTGGTGGCCCCTAGCACCCCCTCGGCCCATGCCAGGCATGGTGTGGTGGCCCCTGGCACCCCCTCGGCCTCCCCTTCCGCGTATAAGATGCCCTCGGGACAAAAACCCTAAGTACCCGATCAAAAATCCACGAAAGAGTTTGTCGCCGTCATCTCCATCCCTAGATCGGGAGGGATCTGAAGCTCTTCCCAGCACCCTACCGGAGAGGGGATTTCACTCTGGAGGCCTTCTTCATCACCATGCAAGCCTCCGGTGTGATGCGTGAGTAGTTCATCCTTGGACTACGGATCCATGTAGTAGCTAGATGGCTGGTTCTCCTCCTTTGTGCTTTCATGTTTAGATCTTGTGAGCTCCGTTCATGATCAAGATCATCTATTTGTAATTCTGCATGTTGTGTTTGCGGGGATCCGATGGATATTGAGATCTATTTCAGATTGATTATTGATTCTATCATGTCTTTGTTATTTGTAATCTTGCATGCTTTCCGTTGTTAGTAGCTATCTTGGCCAAGTAGATGCTAGCAACTCCAAGAGTTAGTATTTATGCTCGATAGCGGGTTCATGCCTCTGGTAATCTGGGGAAGTGACAGATATCTCTAAGGTACTAGATGTGCTGTTGCTACTAGGGAGAAAACAACAATCCTTTGTTCATAGAACAATCGTATTGTTTACTTTAAACGCAATTCGTAAAGCAATAATCTGTTGCTTGCAACTTAATACTGGAGGGGGGTCGGATGATAACCTGAAGGTGGATTATTAGTCATAGATGCAGTTGGATGGCGGTCTATGTATAATGTTGTAATGCCCAATCAAGTTCCAAAGGAGTCAATATGATTAGTATATGCATGTATTGCTTTCTCGATGTTTATCAATTGCCCCGCTGTAATTTGTTCACTGAGCATGTTATCTATCTTAAGGAGAGCCACCTCTAGTGAACTATGGATCCCGGTCCTTGTCTTTTACATTCAATCTACAATCTTTTACTGCTTTGTGTTTACTTTCTGCAAACTTTTACTTCTTTCCATTCGATACGTTTAATCCTTTGTTTTCCGCAAAACGCGGTGAGATTGACAACCTCATCGCAAGTTGGGGACAAATTTCTGTGGTTGTGTTGTGCAGGTCTCCACGTTGCTGTTGGCACCGATAGTGCGCCCTGCCATCATTCAGCTAGCTACACCTTTGGGGTGTTTCCTTGCTCCTACTGGTTCGATTAAACCTTGGTTTCATAACTGAGGCAAACTTGCTACTGTGCTCATCATACCTTCCTCTTGGGGTTCCCAATGAGCTCTACATCAACCACGCACCAACACTTTTCTGGGCGCCATGCATTGAGCCATCAACCCTTCACTCCACACTCGAAACAAGTAATCTGAGACTTGTCTTTTGCTGCCACGGGCACAACATTGCTTCCAGTTTTGGGTGCAGTGTTGTTGTTGTTCTTGGGAGGTGCACAGTTGAAATTGTTGGAGTTGCTGATACATTGCAAATGTATCAATAATTTTTGATGTTCCATGCTTGGTTTTATCTACTTTCTTATGTTTTGTCCACAAGAAAATAGTCTTGATGACCCACAAGTATAGGGCACCCTGGGAATTGGCTTCGCCCGAAGCATCGGACCAATGATCACCCATGACTTCTGTGTACCACTAGTGCCACAAAGGCCATTGGTGGTCTTATTGGCGATACCAAGGTGGGGTCTTCGACTATGGTGTACCGCAGTATTTTCGAGGGAAGTGAAACCCAATTTATTGATTCGACACAAGGGGAGCCAAAGAATATTTATCAGCCTTAACAACTGAGTTGTCAATTCAGCTGCACCTAGAAACAATCTTGCTCACAACAGTTTATCAGTAGCAACAGTTTTGTAGTAGGAATAGTAAAGTAACAGCAGTAGTAAAGCAAAGACAGTAGTAACAAAAGCAGTAAACAGTGGGTTTCGAGTGCGGTAGGCATAGGGATGGATGGACGGGCGTTGCATGGACAAGACAATTCACATAGCAATCAGAACATAGGGCAATTGCAGATAAATAAGATAAAACATCCAAGTACTAGACAATCCTAGGCATGTGTTCCATATATAGTCATACGTGCTCGCAATGAGAACTTTCACAACATCTTTTGTCCTGCCAGCCCATTTGCAGCAGGGCCTCTAGGGAACTACTGGCAATTAAGGTGCTCCTTTTAATAGAGCACCGTGGCAAAGCATTAACACTCCGTGAACACATGTGATCCTCACATCAAAGCCATTACCTTCCGGTTATCCCGATTTCTGTCACTTCGGGGCCATAGGTTCCGGACAACAACGTGTGTATACAACTTGCAGATAAGACCAAGAACAATACTATCATAATGAATCAATAATAAGTTCAGATCTGAAATCATGGCACTCGGGCCCTAGTGACAAGCATTAAGCACAACAAGTCGCAACAAAGTCATAAAGCACTAATAAAAGATACTAGGCACCATGCCCTAACAATCTGATGCCATTACATGAACGATCTCATCCAATCCCTACCATCCCCATAGCCTACAGCGGGGGATTACTCACTCATAGATGGGGGAAACATGGATGGTCGATGGAGAAGCGATGGTGATGATGATGGCGATGATCTCCTCCAATTCCCCGTCCCGGCAGGGTGCCAGAACCGAGTTTCTGGTGCTGTTTCATGGAATCTGGTGGTGGCGGCGGAGTGGAACTCCTTCTGGAAAAACGTCGAATCCCCCGAAGTTTTTAGGTCAGAAGGCTCCTTATAGGCGAAGAGAGAGGCCGAGGGGGTGCCTAGGGGGCCCACACCACCCCTTGGCGCGGCCTGGCCTGGCCCACACCACCAGGTGGTGTGGCCACCCCAGGGCTCTTCTCCGTTTCGTATTCTGGCTCCTGGAGTCTTTGGGTGAAATAGGATTTTTGGCATATTTTCCTGGATTTTTCTTGATAGTTGATTTTCTGCACAAAAAGTAGACACCAAGGCAATTCTGCTGAAAACAACGTCAGTCCGTATTAGTTGCATCCAAATCACACAAGTTTAGAGGAGAAACAATAGCAAAAGTGTTCGGGAAAGTAGATACATTTTGGACGTATCAACTCCCCCCAAGCTTAGCTTATTGCTTGTCCTCAAGCAATTCAGTTGAAAACTGAGTGCGATAAAAGACCTTTCACGAACACATTTGCTTCATATGATGTAAATATTCTCAGCAATGGGATCAACTACTTAAACAGTTCATAATAAAGAGTATGCAAATAAGTCTACTTAATAGTCATTGCAAGCTATGAAGAGATTCCAACTCAAGAATAATAAGTAGCATGAAGCACAAACATAAGCAACATTACAATGCTCATAAAAAGGTATGATAGAGTGGTATCTCGCTTGCCTTTGATTATGAATGTCAAGGCACCTCTGAAGTTCAAGTGATGACTAGAAGTAAAGATATCAAGAATACAAGCATCAAAGACATAACACAAGTAATCAAGTAATGGAACAAACATAAAGAATGACAACTGTACCCTCAAGAAGGCGCTCAAAGAATATGTGGAGACTCAACAAGTAGAAGAAAAAGGTTTTGAGTAATTTGAAAGGCTTCCAAATGCTGAAAGTATGGTACTCATTAGCTTTGAGCTCTCATTGCCCCTATCATAGGCATCTTTAATGTGGTTAAGGTGAAAGTGAGGTCCAATCTGAGTTATATGCTTGACAAACTATAAACTGAAAATCCCAAGTTCCTTGAGTACGAGGGCCGCTCCTCATGCTACTCAACTTTAGTTACCGGTAAGTCCTTGTCATCGTAAGTATGTGCGTATCATTGAGAACCACCAACGGGGTACCCCTTGCCCGATGATACGGAAGAATCCCCATATCAAAATTACAAGGCAAGCAGACAATGAGTATCTCAGCAATCTTCTTATTTACCATGGGAAAATGGTGTTTTTTCTCTCTTTCCTCTTTTCATAAATCTCTTTTTTTCTTTTTCTCAATAGCTATAACTCTGTTTTTTATAAGAAGAATGCTTCATAGATATCATTATGGTTACGCTGCAGGTTTCCACCATGTCAGCATGGATTAGACCAGCGGCCCAGGCGTTTCTCTAACACACATACATAACTCCATGGACTTACAAGCTCCCCTTTGATTTCACACCGACGACATCTGCAAACAAAAGAGCAATGTATCAACTGGGTATATATTTACAAGTGTTGAAAGCGTTCCCCGTGACAGCACAGTTCTGCTAATCCCTAGCCTATAATTTGCAAGCATATAATTTTCATGGAGAGTTCACAATGGTTCAGGTTTATTAAGTGCAGGAAATAAAGTGTGCCATCAAGTTCGTGAGAGATTTACTAACTAACTTTCCCATAACAAGCAAACATTTTATTCGGAAGAAAACAAGGCATATTGAATATGCACGGAAGTAGCAAATGATGCTAATAGGTAGGTATGGTGGACACTTTGGCAATATTTGGTTAAGGGCGTTTGGAAACATGAGTAGAACACTCAGTGGGAATGGAGGCTAGCAATAGTAAGGGAGCGACAAACGAGAGAGCAATAGCTGTCATTATCATGCTTGCAACAAAACAGGACTACTCATGGCATGAAAGTGATTCAAGATCCTCAAGGTAAAATAATTCATCGAGCCTTATCTGATTATTACAGTCATGTGCATGCGTGAGCATGTGCCAAGTCAATCAAATGAAACATTCAGAGGAGGATACCATGGTGTCATACCAATTTATGAATAGAGCAATGCATGCAAACATTCATAAGACATGCTACAAACTATTAGCGAGCTGGAGCTAATCATAAGAAAGCAAGAACTGCTAAGCATCCAAAGAAAACATACACTCTACATGAACAGAGTAAGCACGCCCATAGTGATGAGTATATGTACAAAAATGAAAACAAATAGAGTTCGTTACCAGCCTCTTACCACGCCTCAAGTTGTCATTGATCCTCATTATTGCTCTTCACTTGTGTGGCTTGAATAATAATATGAAACCAATATCCACTAAGGACTGCCGAACCCTGAAGCAAACTTGCAAAAACCAAAGAAGAACGACAAATATTTTTGGTGTTTTCGATTTTTAAACAAGAACCAAAAGGGAAAAACAAACAAAGCAAAATCTTTTTGGTTTTTTTAATAGTTCAAACAAAGCAAAAAGGGAAAAGCAAACCAAGGCAAAAAGAAGAAGCAAACCAAAGAGAAACAACATAGATATTTTTGGTCTTTTTGTGTTTTTAGAAAGCAAAAGCAAAGAAGAACGAAAACTAAAAAGAGAACGAAAACATGAATATACAAAGTACCGACGCAACATGATATGGAGATGGGTGCGGTGTCGGCGTACCTCCCCCCAAGCTTAGGCTTTTGGCCTAAGTGGGTATCAATCCCAAGCTGGCCAGGATGAAGTGTCACCGTGGTGTGACGAGGAAGTACCCTCGTCCTGGTGAGATCTCGAGTACGTCCCTCCGTAGTGCGCGGAGTAATCATAGGAGGGCACATCCTCCTGGTGCTGCTCGTGAAACCCAGCAAGCGAAGCTGCTCGTCCACCTCCTCCTTGGAGCGCGACCACGGTCTCCTGTCAACACTAAACAAAGCAGGCTGTGGTAAAAGGATCTCCCTTTAATCCCCGTCAGTGAAAAGCATCCTATATACTAGATTATTCAAATCAGAGATATAAGTGACAAAGTGATGAGTTTTCATGGCAACAAGGTCGAGCCTCTGTGGTGCCAGCATAGCATCATCGGGATCCACTGGAAGACCTAATGCATTGACTACATGCGAGGCAATGATGCCCCCATAGATAGGCCCCCTAGCAGCTAGGCAGCGAGCAATAAGCGAGCCAAGATTATACCGAGTATCATTGTTGAGCGCAACAACAAGGAAAGCTAAGTGATAGTTGGAGATGTTACTAGTGTTCTCCCTACTCAACACACTAGTAGCAAGATAATATGCAAAGTATCTAAGAGCAGGGAGTTGGATATTTCTTATCTTTCAACGCTGCGCCACGCGGTCATCATCATTGGTCACCCCTCGGTATAGCTCCAGCAAATCAGCGGGTCGCCCTTGAATTTTTTTCATGGTCCCTATCATATGCACACCTACAATACTGCAAAATCTTTCCAAAAGCATGGTGAAGGGCATATCATAGTTTTTAAAAGAGACAGTAGATTGATAGGGTGTGTTAGTAAATGAGAAGCTCTCAACAAAAGTTTTGGTGAGCATAGCATATTGTGCACTCTCATCTTGCATATAAGAGGTCAAACCAACCCTCTTAATCAGTAGCAAGAAATCATCAAGAATACCTGCAGCTTGCAAGAAAGTAAAACAAGGAAAAGAGGATGGGTGAGCATCTCCATCATCCCTTTCACTGCCAATGCGTGTTGCAATGAGGTCTTCATTAGACGATGGCCTAGCTTGAGAGGCTGTTCTTGAGGGCCTCGACCTCCTAGGTGCATCACTCTCAAATATCTCTCCAAAAGTACGGTTGTTCATGCTTGGTATTCTGAAATTTAAACACCTATCAAACAAGTTATTGCAAAGTAAATATAATGAAGGATTCTACTCATAGGGACTTGCAAGAGGCCTAAACATGTATCAAAACTATATCTCTAAGCATCAAACAAGCTTACAAGCTCTCAAAACCAGTCACCTACAGCAGCAAAATACTCAACATATAATCCACTAAACACAAATATACTTGGACAAGGGGAGGAGTCACATACCAAGGAACAATTGCTCCAAATTTCACCAGGAAAGATGGGCTGAGCAAGGAGATCGAAGAAATCGAGAGCAAGCACAGAAAGAGCGTGATTTTGAGCTATGAACTGGAGCTTACTTGGGAGAGAGAAGAAAGTGGCAGGGGAGAGAGTTAGTGGGGGGCCAGGGGTGGCCCACACCAGGGCATGGCGCCACCCAAGGCTGGCCGCGCCACCATGTGGTGTCCCTGCCTGGTGGGCCCCCCTGGTACCTACCAGGTACTCCTCTGCCCCTTTTTTCATGTAAAAATTTAATATGAATTTTCTGGAATTTTTCGAGACACTTTATTTTTGGGCATTTTTCAGAAATAGAAGAATGATTTTTTCTGACAGAAAGAATTTTTTTTCTTTTTTGGAAACATGATGCAAAGACAAAACAAGGTTAGAACTACAGAAGTTCTAACATGCAAGCAACTAACAACAAAAAGAAAACTAAACGAAAGCAAAAACTAAAATGCAAAGGATAGAAATAAACGGAGATAATCATAATGAAAACATTGTTTTGTTCAATGGAATCCTTTTGTTAGCAAGGTTGATCAAGTCTTGCTACCAAAACAATTGCATATGAGACAAAACTTTGTACTCCACTAATGATTATGTTACCTTAACCTTGATAGCAATGGTCCCAATCATAATAGTTTCAAATTTTTCTCTTGGTATGGGACAATATATCTCTCCAACTTGAATGCCTTCAACATGTTCAATTGAATTCAAACCATAAGTCCTTTCAATCTTCTTGGGGAAATAGACAGTATGTTCCTTGTCATTAACATTGAAGGTCACCTTTCCTTGATTACAATTAATAACAGCTCCTACAGTATTAAGAAAAGGTCTCCCAAGAATAATAGACATATTATCATCTTCAGGCATTTCAAGCACAACAAAATCAGTTAATATCAAGCAATTGTGAGCCACCTGAACAGGTACATCCTCACATATACCCATAGGAATAATGGTAGATTTATCAGCCATTTGCAAGGATATATCAGTTGGTATCAATTTTTCAAGCTGGAGCCTCTTATAGAGAGAGAAAGGCATAACACTAACGCCAGCTCCCAAATCACACAAAGCAGTTCTAACATAACTATTCTTAATAGAGCAAGGGATAGTTGGAATCCCTGGGTCTCCAAGTTTCTTAGGAACCTTACCATTGAAGGAATCATTAGCAAGCAAAGTAGAAATTTCTTCATTAGGGATCTTCCTTTTATTCGAGACAATGTCCTTCATATACTTTGAGTAAGGAGGCAATTTAATAGCATCAGTCAAAGGAATTTGCAATAATAAAGGCTTCATCCACTCACAAAACTTATTGTAGTGTTCATCTTCCTTTGACTTGTGTTTCTTATCAGGGAAATGCATAGGTTTTTGGACCCAAGGTTCTCTTTCACTACCATGTTTCTTAGCAATAAAATCTTCTTTGGTGTATTTAGTAGTCTTAGTGTGGGTTTCAGGTTCTTCTTCAACTTTTTCTTCATTAGGAACTTCATTTTCTTCATTACCACTTTCAGTTTCAGCATCAGAGATAGATATACTATTAGGATCTATAGCAGGTTCACAGGGTTCTACAACAGTTTTATGTTTCTTTTTCCTTTTCTTACGAGTAGAACCACTATTTTCAGCTTGTTGAGAATCCTGCTCAATCCTTTTGGGATGCCCCTCAGGATATAGAGGATCCTGGGTAGCAGCTCCACTTCTAGTTCTAATTTCATAAGCATGTTTTTGTTTAGCAACATTTACTAGCAAGTCGTTTTGCACTTTAACGAGTTGATGTATTTGAGTTTGAACCATTTGAAAGTGTTTAACAATCATTTTAACATCATTAGAGGTTCTTTCCACAATATCTTTCAACTCAACAATAGCTCTAGTGTTTTCCATTAGATGATTTTGCACCCTTTTATTAAAGTTATCTTGCTTAACAATAAAGACATCAAATTCTTCTAAGCATTGATCAGGAGGTTTCAAGTAAGGGATATCACCTTCATCAAAGTGTTGGAGGGAGTGTACCTCAATAGTGGATGAGTAGGGAATAGGCTTACATAATTCTTCTATAGGAGGTAAATTCTTGACATCTGTAGCTTTAATTCCCTTCTCATTAAGACATTTCTTAGCTTCCTTCATCACTTCATCATTTAATTCAAAAACTCCCCTCTTCTTTGATGTTGGAATAGGCACGGGAATAGATGGTTCAGGTACAATTACTTCAGGTATAGCTTGTTTAGGAGGAGTCCAATCTTCATAATTCTTGCTTATTTTAGCCATTAATTCCTCAGCTTCCTTTGGAGTCCTATTCCTGAAAACACAATCAGCACAACTATCTAGGTATGTCCTAGATTCCTCGGTTAGTCCATTATAAAATATATCAAGAAGCTCATTCTTAGGTAATGGACTTCCAGCCTGTGCATGAACCAAAGCACAAAACCTTGCGCAAGATTTGGGCAATACCTCTTTTTCTCCCTGTTTAAAATCAAAAAGTTCCTGCAAAATAGCATGTCTAGCACTGGGAGAAAAATATTTCTGTAGAAAAGTACTAATCAAGCACTCAGGGCTATCAATAGATCCAGGAGGTAAATTACTAAACCAAGTTTTAGCTTCTCCTTTCAGTGAAAAAGGAAAAATCTTAGCAACAAAATAAGTACGCATCTTAATATCATCAGAAAACAAGCCACTCATAGTAGAAAGTTCATTCATATGTGTTACCGCACTTTCATTCTTAGTCCCACAAAAAGGTTCTTTCTCGACAATAGCTATGTAAGATAGATCGAGAGAGAAATCATAATCTTCATCTATAATGTTTATGGGAGAAGCAGCAAACTTAGCATCAAGAGATAATTTGGGTCTAATAGTATGCCTCTCAAGGAGACTCTTAGCAGCGCTCCTATCATGGGTGTTCTTACATTCCTCAATAAACTCATCGGTCATCTCAACATAATCTTCTTCAGTATCATAACTCTCACTAGACTCAGGTGAGCTAGAAGGTGTGGTAGGGTCTTCATTAGGAGTTTTGGTATTTCCAGCTATAGTTCTAGCAATCATAGCATCTAGGAAAGGACCTAATGAACCACTCTTATCAAGCACAGTAGAAGCAGCATCATAAGTATCAGAAGTTTCAGATTCAGCAGTAGTAGCAGTGTGTGTAGCATGTCTATGTGGTTGTGTAAGGAACTTCCTCAAAACAGACGGTGAATCAAGAGCGGTAGAGGTGTTCAGAACCGTACCTCTTCTTGTAGTGGATGGTAAAATAGGAACCTTGCCATCACGAGACTTACCCATGATGGATGGATAGCAGCGAACAATAGAGAATCTAAGTGAACTTGATAAATAAAGCTATGCTCCCCGGCAACGGCGCCAGAAAATAGTCTTGATAACCCACAAGTATAGGGGGTGTATCGTTGTATTTTCGAGGGAAGTGAAACCCAATTATTGATTTGACACAGGGGAGCCAAAGAAAATTTATCAGCCTTAACAACTAAGTTGTCGATTCAGCTGCACCTGGAAACAATCTTGCTCACAACAGTTTATCAGTAGAAACAGTTTTGTAGTAGGAATAGTAAAGCAACAGCAGTAGTAAAGCAAAGACAGTAGTATCAAAAGCGGTAAACAGTGGGATTCGAGTGCGGTAGGCATAGGTATGGATGGACGGGTGTTGCATGGACAAGACAATTCACATAGCAATCAGAACATAGGGCAATTGCAGATAAATAAGATAAAGCATCCAAGTACTAGACAATCCTAGGCATGAGTTCCATATATAGTCATACGTGCTCGCAATGAGAACTTGCACAACATCTTTTGTCCTGCCAGCCCGTTTGCAGCGGGGCCTCTCGGGAACTACTGGCAATTAAGGTGCTCCTTTTAATAGAGCACCGGAGCAAAGCATTAATACTCCGTGAACACATGTGATGCTCACATCAAAGCCATTCCCTTCTGGTTATCCTGATTTCTGTCACTTCAGGGCCATAGGTTCCGGACAACAACGTGTGTATACATCTTGCAGATAAGACCAAGAACAATAGTATCATAATAAATCAATAATAAGTTCAGATCTGAAATCATGGCACTCGGGCCCTAGTGACAAGCATTAAGCACAACAAGTCTCAACAAAGTCATAAAGCACTAATAAATGATACTAGGCACCATGCCCTAACAATCTGATGCCATTACATGAATGGTCTCATCCAATCCCTACCATCCCCATAGCCTACAGCAGGGGATTACTCACTCATAGATGGGGGAAATATGGATGGTCGATGGAGAAGCGATGGTGATGATTATGGCGATGATCTCATCCAATTCCCCGTCCCAGCAGGGTGCTAGAACGGAGTTTCTGGTGCTATTTCGTGGAATCTGGTGGTGGCGGCGGAGCGGAACTCCTTCTGGAAAAACGTTCAACCCCCCGAAGTTTTTAGGTCAGAAGGCTCCTTATAGGCGAAGAGAGAGGCCGAGGGGGTGCCTGGGGGGCCCACACCACCCCCTAGCGTGCCCTGGCCTGGCCCGCGCCACCAGGTGGTGTGGCCACCCCAGGGCTCTTCTCCGTCTCGTTTTCTGGCTCCTGGAGTCTTCGGGTGAAATAGGATTTTTGGCATATTTTCCGGGATTTTTCCTGATAGTTGATTTTCTGCACAAAAAGTAGACACCAAGGCAATTCTGCTGAAAACAGCGTCAGTCCGTATTAGTTGCATCCAAATCACACAAGTTTAGAGGAGAAACAATAGCAAAACTGTTCGGGAAAGTAGATACATTTTGGACGTATCACCACACTTTAGAGTACTTTTCATATGATTTCTTGGACTAACCTATTAACAAGAGCCACAGTGCCAGCTGCCTGTTTTCTGCTGTTTTTTGGTTCCAAGAAAGCCAGAAAATGAATATTCTCGGAATTGGACGACACAAAAGCCAAAAATCCAATTTCACCAGAATACTCCGGGAGCCAGAATATGAGACAGAGTGGGGCTGGGGCCCAGCCACAACACCTGGCCGCACGGGCTGGCCCTGGCCGCGCCAGGGGGTGGTCTGGCCGCCCCAGACACCCCCTCAGTCTCCCTCTTCGCCTATAAGTTACCTTCTGACCTAAAAACTCAGGGGGGTCGACGTTTTTCCAGAAGGAGTTCCGCTCCGCCGCCACCACCAGATTCCATGAAACAGCACCAGAAACTCCGTTCTGGCACCCTGCCGGGACGGGGAATTGGAGGAGATCATCGCCATCATCATCACCATCGCTTCTCTATCGACCATCCATGTTTCCCCCATCTATGAGTGAGTAATCCCCCGCTGTAGGCTATGGGGATGGTTGGGATTGGATGAGATCGTTCATGTAATGGCATCAGATTGTTAGGTCATGGTGCCTAGTATCTTCTATTAGTGCTTTATGACTTTGTTGCAACTTGTTATGCTTAATGCTTGTCACTAGGGCCCAAGTGCCATGATTTCAGATCTGAACATGTTATTGATTCATTATGATAGTATTGTTTATGGTCTTATCTGCAAGTTGTATACACACGTTGTTGTCCGGAACCAATGGCCCCGAAGTGACAGAAATCGGGATAACCGGAGGGAATGGCTTTGATGCAAGGATCACATGTGTTCACGGAGTATTAATGCTTTGCTCCGGTGCTCTATTAAAAGGAGCACCTTAATTTCCAGTAGTTCCCTTGAGGCCCCGTTGCAAACGGGCTAGCAGGACAAAAGATGTTGTGCAAGTTCTCATTGCGAGCACGTATGACTATATATGGAACACATGCCTAGGATTATCTAGTACTTCGATGCTTTATCTTATTTATCTGCAATTGCCCTATGTTCTGATTGCTATGTGAATTGTCTTGTCCATGCAACGCCCGTCCATCCATCCCTATGCCTACCACGCTCGAATACTACTGTTACTGCTATTGTTACTGCGTCTTTACTTTACTACTGCTGTTGCTTTACTATTCCTACTACAAAACTATTGCTACTAATAAACTGCTGTGAGCAAGACTGTTTCCAGGTGCAACTGAATTGATAACTCAGTTGTTAAGGCTTATAAATATTCTTTGGCTCCCCTTGTGTCGAATCAATAAATTGGGTTTCACTTCCCTCGAAAACACTGCGATACACCCCCTATACTTGTGGGTCATCAAGACTATTTTCTGGCGTTGTTGCCGGGGAGCATAGCTTTATTTATCAAGTTCACTTGGAATCACTATTGTTCAAGCTTAGTTTATTTCTGCCTTGTTTGCCTATTTCTTTATCAAAAATACAAAAAATTAGTTCCTACTCTAGTTGTTATTTTCGTTGGTCTGTTATTGTCTTGCTTTATCATGCATGTTGTCAATGGTTGGTTTCTTTGAAACTGAATCTTATTGGCAAGGTGGGTTCACGGAAGATCAAAAATATTATTATAAGGAACACCACTTGTCACAAAAAGGGAAACACTTATGGGAACAAATTGATAAATTGTATACCATTGCTAGAAACGTGTGCTCTACTTATAATGTTACTTATTGCTTTGATAAATCTTGTGTTGTAAGAGGTATAAACACCTCCCTTTTCAATGTGAGTATAATGATAATGTTACCATATCTTCTTATGTTAAAGGAAATTATGACTTTTATGATGTGGAACAAACTGAGGAATTTATTGCTTGGAAGTGTGCATTTGAACTTGCTAGTTTTCTTGAAAATATTGATGATTCAAGTTATAAATATGAGGTTTATGGTATACTTAAAATTTGCTTTGAATATATTAATAGATGCTTTCCACAAATGGAAGAGACTAATGCCTTGCAGGATCCTATGGAAGAAGAAATTGATGAACCTGAAAGCTCATTAGATGAAAAAGAGGAGGAGAGTGATGAACAAAAGGAGGAAGAATGGATTAGCTACCCATGCCTACCTTCTAATGAGAGTAACTCTTTATCCCTTACATTATTTGATTGTCCCCCATGCTTATCAAAGGAGGATGAATGTTATGCTCATGTTATCTGTAAATAATCCTTTATCTGTGCCTAACTTCGAGATGCATGGTTCTAAAGAGTTTTCCTTAGAAATTGTTCATGATAAAGCTCTAGACGATGGTCCTATATTGAATGATCGGTCATCTTGTTATAGAATTGTTAAAAGTGGGTTTGAAGGTTTTAATCCCACTATTTTTGAGCTTGATAAAAATTATGTGTTTGTAGATCATGAAAAGCATGCTTTATGTTATAGTTATATTGTTGAGTTTATTCATGAGGCTACTGGAAATTATTATGAGAGAGAAAATTATGGTTGTAGAAGTTTTCATGGTATTGAAACATCTCTCTATGTGCTGAAAGTTTTGAAGTTACTCTTGTTTTATCTTCCTATGCCTGTCACTTTGTTCTTTGTGAATTTATTTGCATACACGATTCCTATGCATAGGAAGTGGGTTAGACTTAAATGTGTTTTGAATTTGCTTCTTGATGATCTCTTTTACTTCAACTCATATTTCTTATGTGAGCATCCTCTCAAACTATTATGCCTGAAGATTATAATATGTCTATTATTCTTGGGAGACCTTTTCTTAAATACTGCAGGAGCTGTTATTAATTGTAATCAAGGGAAGGTGACCTTCAATGTTAATGACAAGGAACATACTGTCTATTTCCCCAAGAAGATTGATAGGACTTATGGTTTTGAATTCAATTGAACATGTTGAAGACATTCAAGTTGGAGAAATATATTGTCCCATACCAAGAGAAAAATTTGAAACTATTATGATTGGGACCATTGCTATCAAAGTTGAGGTAACATAATCATTAGTGGAATACAAAGTTTTGTCTCATATGAAATTGTTTTGGTAACAAGACCTGATCAACCTTGTTAACAAAAGGATTTCATTGAACAAAACAATGTTTTCACCATGATTATCTCCGCTTACTTCTATTCTATCCATTTTAGTTTTTGCTTATCCCTAACTTAAAGGCGTTAAAGAAAAGTACTTATTGGGAGATAACCCAAAAGTTTTAGACGAGTCTTCAGTAATAACCGCTCCTTATCCTTTTTATTGCTTTTTGTGCCAAGAGTAACCTCTATTGAGAGAGAAGTAATGATTGGGAAAGTTGTTGTCCCGAAACAGATTTCTGTGCTTCACCGTAAAAATTCGTGTAAAATATCTGTACGTCCTTTTGAGGCGTGAATTTTTGTGCTTCTACCCCATGTTGTTATATAACTTTCGTTAGTTCAACACTTTTTGATTGGAGCACAGAAGGTCTTTGAAAAAATTCGTCTTTACCTGCTGGTCTGTTTTGACAGATTTCTCCCTTTATTTTGTATTTGCTTCTTGATGGTTCCTTTTTAAGTTCTTTTGGGGAATTGAGCTTTTTGAGGGAAGTGCTACAGTATCTTGTGTTTTAATGGAAGTTTATTTGGTGTTAGAACTGAACCTTAAGACCTATTAGCTTGATTGCACTAATGTTGCTAATAAAGATGGTGTGAAGTTTTGTATGAAGGAAAAAATTTCAGGTGTATGGAAGCAATGAGTAATGAGATGAAGGATGGACTAAAGCTCAAGCTTGGGGATGTCACGCGTGTCACCCCAAGAAATATCCAAAAAGTAAAAGCGTCAAAGCTTGGGGATGCCCAAGGCATCCCCTTTTCATCAATAAAAATCCCAGGTTTCTTCCAAACGCTTCATTTTTATTTTTTCATGCACAGTTGTGTTGTTCTTGGAGCGTCTTCTTTTTCGTTTTCGTTTTGGTTTTTCATTTGCTTTTGTTTTCTTAGTTTGCTGAATAAATTGGTTGGACCTCCTCTTTCATGCATTGGTTTTCAAATAGTTTGGTTTGGTTTGGAAAAGAGTAGGAAAGCTCATGCTAAGTGGTAAAGGGAGCTTGTTTTTGATTGTGGCCTATGCTTTGTCATGCTATGCTTGATATTGTTTTGGCTTTATGCTTAGTATTCTTTGTTGTAGCATGACTTGTTATAAACAATTGAGATTTCTTAATGTGCCTTGGATGAATCATGCGTTGTTTAGAAAATTAAAGCATAGTATAGTGGTATTCTCCTTTGATGCTTTATTTGGGTTGACTTGGCACATGCTCACACCATGTTATGACTATCCCAAGTCACCATAGCCTTTATGATCCTTTAGTTTTCAACTTGTAGTATCACTTTATGCTTTGATTAATGATGTTTTGTCGCTCTGCATGATTATGGCCATTATTGCTCTCTTAGTTGGTCGCTCCTAGTCTTTTGCTAGCCTCTGTAACCAAGTATGAGTTCCCCTCATGCATCCAACTCCCTAAACCAAGTTATTCCAAAGAGTCCACCATACCTACCTACTAGCATATGTTATTCCAAGTATATTCATGCTTTTGTTTACCTTCCAAATTAAACTTGTTATGAGAAAACTAGTGATTAAAGCTCTCACGAGCTTGATGGCACACTTTACTTTTTTGAATTTAATAAACTTGAACCATTGGGTCCTTCTTTGTTGCGTATATGCTTGCTCTTTATAAGTTGAAATTAGCAGAACCATGTATCATGGGGAACGCTTTCAACATTGCACTTGTACTTTGTACCCCGTTGATATCATTCTTTTGCCTATGGATCCCGACGGTGTGAAATAAAAGTGGAACTTCTAAGATCATGGAGTTTGTATGTGTGTTAGAGAAACACCTCGGCCGCTAGCCTAATCCATGCCTAATCATGGTGGAAAGTTGCAGCATAACCATAATGAGCATTCTATGAAGCATCCTTAATAAAAATCTATGCACATAGTAAATAAAAAGATCATTGAGATGCTCATTGTCTGCTTGCCTTGTCATTTTGATTATGGGATAGCTCCTGAATCATGTGCAAGGGGTACCCCGTTGGTGGTTCTTTATGATACACATGTACTTAAAATGACAAGAGCTTACTCGTGACTAAAGTTGAGTAGCATGAGGTTCGGTCTTCGTAAGTAAGGGGCATGAGATTTTAGTTTATAACTTGTCAAGCATATCCTCTTAGTTGTGTCACTTTAACCTTATCCCTACTTTAACCATGATAGGGGCAATGAGAGCTGAAAGCTATAAGTACCATAATTTTTGGAAGCTCTTTATGAGACTTGAATCCCTACTTCCTTCTATGAAGGCCTTTCTTCCACTTTTATATTGAGTCTCCACCTTCTATCTTTATGCACTTACTTTGAGAGCATAGTGGCCATTCTTTATTCTATGTGCATTGTCCCAAGACTTGTTGATTGATGCATAACTTGATATTGCTTGTTTTAAACTATTTGTATCTAGTCACTCTTATGAACTTTGAAGGTGTCCTATGCATTTATATTTGCTACTCTATGAGGGACAAGCTGAATGCCACTATGCTATGTTTTCTTTATGTCAAACAAACAAACGTCTTGCAAAGCATTGTTATTCATGAATCTTTTGTTTGTGCATTTTCATGATGCATCATAGTTTCTTTGTCTTATTGCTAGAACTTTATCTTTCATGTTATGATTGAAGTACTATGATCCCAGCTTTGAATGTTTTACAAATACTTTGATCAAGTTTATGATGGTGCATGTCACCTTAAAAATTATTCTTTCTTTTTATCACTTACCTACTCGAGGACGAGCATGAGTTAAGCTTGGGGATGTTGATACATTGCAAATGTATCTATAATTTTTGATGTTCCATGCTTGGTTTTATCTACTTTCTTATGTTTTGTCCACACTTTGGAGTACTTTTCATATGATTTCTTGGACTAACCTATTAACAAGAGCCACAGTGCCAACTGCCTGTTTTCTGCTGTTTTTGGTTCCAGGAAAGTCGGAAAATGAATATTCTCGGAATTGGACGACACAAAAGCCAAAAATCCTATTTCACCAGAAGACTCCCGGAGCTAGAATATGAGACGGAGTGGGGCTGGGGCCCAGCCACACCACCTGGCCGCGCGGGCTAGGCCTGGCCGCGCCAGGGGGTGGTCTGGCCGCCCCAGACACCTCCTCGGGCTCCCTCTTTGCCTATAAGTTGCCTTCTGACCTAAAAACTTAGGGGGGGGTCGACGTTTTTCCAGAAGGAGTTCCGCTCCGCCGCCACCACCAGATTCCATGAAACAGCACCAGAAACTCCGTTCTGGCATCCTGCCGGGACGGGGAATTGGAGGAGATCATCGCCATCATCATCACCATCGCTTCTCCATCGACCATCCATGTTTCCCCCATCTATGAGTGAGTAATCCCCCGTTGTAGGATATGGGGATGGTAGGGATTGGATAAACTCTAGTCAGAAAATGATATAGCACTGGTGAAGAGACCTGTCAGGGGCCAACCCGCAGTTCCTTATAATCGTCCATCTGACCAAGTTACTATCCTGATTCATTTTCAATTTAAACCTCATATACTACACAACATGCAAAATACTCAAACATGCAACTGCTAGCAACATCAGATTAAACTGTACTCCCTACGTCCAGAAATAAATTATTTGAATTTATCTAGATTTGCATGTATCTAGACGTGTTTTAGTGCATAGATACATACGACTCTAGACAAATTCAAGTTAATTATTTCTGGACGAAGGGACTAGCAAATTAAACCACACATGATCATCCAACTAATACATGGCGAATGTATGCCCGTTCTTGTGGCCGCTTTCTCGCGCTCACTTATGGTTGTTAGGTGCTCATCGATCTCCTCTGTGTCGAGTGCTCTGAAAACACGATCTTCTTTCCTCACAACACCAACCTGCCAATCGGAGCAAAACTATCAAAACATGGGAAACGAGGACTTGGTTATCTATCTGGAAACAACAGTAATACCTCGATTTCGGGAGCCTTGAAATCGTCCTAAAGAACTGATTGTAAAGCAAAAATCGCAATCTAGAAGCGTAGGATACACAGTTAGTGGAGAGTGGCAGCTTCTTTATGACTACTATATAGGAACAAAAAAGGAGGAAAAAAATACGTCTTTTTGAGCTCAGAGCCTCTTGTTTGCTTGATGGAAAATATACCTGAAGCTGTGTTTGGATGTAAAGAATTGAGCCTCTGATTTGGAATTCCGGAATTGAACCCGAATTCCAGCGTTTGGGTGGTTCTGGTATTGGGCCATGGAAATGATGCCCAATTCCATGCTCAGCCCCGCGCGCCTGTCCGCCCGGGCAATCGAATACGGAGCCTCCAGCCTCCGAATCGCTTCGGAATTGCTCCCCCGAGCGTATCGCTTGGTCCCTGTCAAAAAACTTCAGTCGAGGGAAGGAGATCAGGAGGGCAGCGACACCAACGCTGACAAGAACTTCCCGGTGGCGCCGATAAAAGGACCCGACCCTCCTTCCCTGAGCCCGTCCTCCGTATTGCCTTCCCTCCCTCCTTCGATTTGCCCTCCCATCCCAGCGGTCAACCACCCGTGTCCCCTCCCCTTACGTCTACCCCTAACCCTAGCAGGTGTCTGTGAGTGAAAGACGGTGGCGGGATGTCGGTCTGGCGACAGGATGGCGGTCCGGCGACGGGATGGGGGTGGCGGTCCAGCGACCAAGCTCCAAGATCGAATACTCCTTCCCTGGCCCTCCTCCTCTTCCCCAGCCGACCACTTCCCTTTCCTCTTGCCCTTTCCTAATTTTCTGAACTGTACCGAAGTAGTAATCGAAGGTGGTTTCATGAAGAAATGAACAAGAGCAAATTCATGAAGAAGAACCACCAAGCAGTCGACGTGGAAAAGAATAAAGCTAGAGCTACCGGAGATGTCAGCAACGTAATGTCCCCATGGAGCCAACAATGAACAAATGACTCACCCAGCGACATTGTAATGCTGAAACATGATGATTATGATGCTAGTAAATCAGTACAGGTACCAGGCAGTGGCACTGTAATGTTGCAACCTGATAACGAAGCTAGAAGGGTCGAACAGGTACCAGGCCGTGGATATTTGTAGGAATGGTTTCAGATCATATTCGTCCAACTATACATGCTATTTTTATACATTCTTGAATGTGTTGATTTTTTTACATTCTAATATATACATGCTACTTTTTATACATGTACACAAGTTTATATTGTTCAAATTCAATAAAATATCCAATTCTATGATTTGTACATCCAAACATGAATTGAAATTGGGTACCATCCACTAATTCCAACACTAAATTTCAAGACACCCAAACAACAAACTTTGAATTGGAGGTCGTTTCCATTCCAGCTTGGATTTGGAATTACCACCGAATTCAATTCCAAGCTCCAATTCTATGCATCCAAACATAGTGGAACAGTCTCGTCATATGTGAACTGCGGGCTGTCCTTCATTTTTTTCTCCAGAAAATTTATTGCTTCCTGCTCCTTAAGTCCGGCACTAGTTGCCTGAACAATTTTTGTAAGTAGTTTATTAGGGAAAAATGAGAGACAGATAAACTAAGCATTCGGTTGATATAGACTTAGGTATTAATGATATGATGTGATGCAGAAAATTGTTGTATAGCTTTTGTCCAAAGAAGTGACCTGCAGGGTCACATTTGAAGAGTTGAGCATTTTTCTCTTCGTCATAGCCCAAGACCATAGCAAATGAAGAATATAGCCAAGGAAAACGAATAGGTGGGCAATTTTCTTTACACTAATTGACTTAACACCAGAACATCATAGTAGGGTAAAAAAAATACAGCATACTAACTGACGTAATATGACGGTACTAACCTACACCAAGGGGTCTCATGCACGCATGCTGCGTGTATATTTGTGCTTTGGGCTATCCTGAAACATAAATCAGACATGCAATGTTACAGCTACCACTTTGTTATATGAACACACATAAGGAATTTGATGAGGACAAGGCACAATACCATTTCGCTAGAACATCCACAGGCATCTCATACCCCCATTTTAAACGAAACTCAGCTGCTTCGTTTCTTGCTTGGGAGACCAAGGACCTTGAATCAGTTGGGAAATAGAACATTATATTCAACATCACTAAAGGGCCGAAGGCATGAGTAAGAACCCAACTATATCACCAAACATGAGTCAGAACCCAACAGTATATTCAACATCACTAAAGAGCAGAAGACATGAGAACCAAATTTTATTAAATATCACTAAAGAGCAGAAGGTATGGGTGACAGGGCCGGATCTACACCCAGGGCAGCCCGTGATGTGGCCTTGGGCTTAGGCCCAAAAACGTACTAAATTTTCTTTAATTTTTTGGAAAAATACCTTTAAAACACTAGCTCAAAGCCTACACACGAGGGCTAGCCCGGTGTGTGGCGCATTTTTGGGTCCGTCCCCGATGGGTGATATCTGATGCCAGATACCACGACTTGATGAGGATCTACAAGGAAAATGCAAAAGATTTATAAGACAACATAGTTTCATATGGTTCCCTGATTGCAACCTTTTCCTCGTCTCCAAAAGAAGAAAGGAAAAAAGAGACAAGCTATACCTATTGTCTTGTCAAGAGGTGGAACAAATATAGAGACATACTATCCATCTGCGGGCATATCCCAGAAATTAGAACAAGTAATGCGCAGAAGCAAATTTGGGTGGTGATTTATTTCCGGTGTGTTTGACTAAACAATTATATATGAGATTACCAAATCAGAAAGCTAAAACTGATATATGAGATTACACTAGTGGAAAACGGGCCTCCAGTCCCGGCCCGTAAGGGGCTTTAGTCCCGGTCCTGGTAACCGGGACTGGAGGGGCGGGACTAAAGGCCCACCCATTAGTCCCGGCCCTCTTACCAGCCGGGACCAATGGGCATCCACGTGGCTGTCTCTGCAGGCGCTGGGTGCCCCCCATTAGTCTCGGTTCGTATTACGAACCGGGACAAATGGTTCTCTGCCGCGGCAGAATTTTAGGCACTTTCTCTGCCGCGGCAGAGAATTTAATTTGTATTTTTTTTCATTTCAAAATAGTTTTCTACGCTACCACATACCGTACATGTTCGCACATACATAAGATAACTTCTCTTAAGATCGAGCATACAAATATATACATGATAGTTACACATGGAGATCACAATTATCGGGACTAGAGCCCGTCTATTCAATTACACGGTCGGGGATCATCGGCGCCTATTCACACTAAATTCTCCGGCGTCATCTATCATCTCGTTCATCAAGAATCCTGCTAGTTCTTCAGCAATTGCTACTACGCGTTGATGTGGTAGGAGCTGATCCCGCATTTTCTCGAACTATATAAGAAAAGGAGATCAATATGAATATCAATCATGATAACAAAAAGTGACGGTAATAAAAATAATCTTATAAATGTATTGCTTACATCGACTCTATAATCATTCAGCTCACTGGTAAACGTGCGAATGAACTCGCAAATGTAGAATCCACATAGATTCGTCCCCTGTGGCTGCCTCGCGCACTTTACGAGAATAGAATTCAATCAAAATAATAATCCAGCATCATAATTGTATTGAAACTAGAAGTAAAGAGATGCGCCTACTACTTACCGAGACCGGCTTAAACGTCAGCTTCTCAGTAAAGTCACCCGTAACCGCACTCTTGAACTGGTTCCAAACCCTACCCGGTAAAGAAAATGAATGAGTTATTTATTACGTGATATCTCAGGAAATCAACGAAAGAGATCGCCGTAGTGCGAAAATTACCTCTGGAGCATGTCCTGCATGTCACTGAACTGTTCCAGGGGTCTCTTTAATGGATCCATGACTTTAACTCTTCCCTTATCAAGTTGAATGTCCATGAGAATCCAGTGGAAACTGTACACGTTTATATATACATCAGTAACTCATCAATTACACTTAACATTGAGTAAGGAAAAGAGAATGTGTACAATAGAGTAAGACACTCACGCGAAATTGTAAGGAAACATTATGTGGTCACAGAAATTTTGCTCCGTTAGAAACCTTAGAAGGTTTTCCTATGTGTCCTCGGGTTTATCCTTTAGCGTCCGACAATGTATTTTATCTGGGTCAATAAACCCAACACTGAAGATTGACCTTCTTTTACATTCCATGATCTTCGTTCTGCATAATAATAGAGTACAAAAGGATATAATTAGGATAATTACATGCAATGAACTGAACAACTGAAAAAATGAACAGCTTATATATAGACAATGAATTCAACAACTTACAGACAATAGCAACTCATGAGACTTTTGTTGAGGGCGTCGAAAATGTATAACTGGAAGAGTTCTGGAAACTCAACATGGACCTCTTCTTCTCGGAAGTAGTAGTCACGTGGGACTTTCCCCACGATCATTATTCTCTCCTCCTTTACGGCTTTCAAGTACCATTTATGTAAACTCCGTATTTGTGTTGGCAGTTGTTGGAACTGCTCAAAGGTGACCAGAGGCTTCCCTGGGACATATGTAGGGACTACCTGAGCCTTGGGTAACTTGTCGTCCTAGGAACCTAGCAATTCCTCAACAGTCACATTCATAGCGGCCGCAAGCTTCTTAGCTTCTTCCATATCCTGCTGGGGAGTGTCATAGGATACCACCTTGAGGGGTGGGGTCGATTTTTTGGCCCGTTCCCCGAGCTGCGGGACGTCCTTTCTTTTTCCAGTTGCACTTTGACTTGATGATTTGCTCCCGCTTGCACTTCTACTTGATTTGCTCTTCTTCACTTCCTTCCGAAGTGTGCATCGATAGTCATCTGGCTTATGGTGCAAGTCATATTGCGATTTTGTGTTCAAAAAAGAAAGTGCATACGCTTTTTGCTTCTCGGTGTATACCGGGGCGGGCTCAGGTTTCTTCTTTTGAAGCTGCGCAACACATTCGGCCTTTACGATCATGTCGGTTTCCTCGTCAGTACGATCGTAAGGTCTGATAGGAAGATTCTTATGAGGTACTCTTGGGAGGGGCGACATTTGTCGTTTTGGGCTCCTGCGTCGTTCAGTACTAATCGGAGGCTGCGACGGAGATCGAGATGGACTTGGGCTGTGGTGGTCGTAGTCATGGGGTGGGCTTCTTGGAGGTGATGGAGGTGAAGGTGACATGCGACCACTCGGAGGCGGTGTTAGCTTTGGCGTCCAGCCTGGAAGCTTGATGTTGTTCTTGTCCCATAGAATGATACCACCTAGTACTTCTCCGAGTGTCCTCTCACCTTCAGGTCCAGGGATGTCAAGCTCCATTGAGTCCCACCCCATTGCGATTTCATCCACACCAACTTTAGCATAGCCATCTGGAATCTCACGGCCATGCCAGCGTGCGCCAGGTGGACAAGGTAAAGCACATCCGACCGCCACCTTGATGGATAGGTTCTTCACCTTCTGATGGAGCTCACAAGATGCCTGCTCCTTGATTCCATCCACGGGGTAGCCGGGACCGCCATCTACCATACGTGCATCGTTAGAAGGGACCTCCGATTCAGCCACACTGCTTTTCCACTGAGATGGGTACAGGATCTTGCAGGCGCACTGCTCTTCAAAGTTCGTCAATCTGTTGCTGATGCATTCGAAGTGTTCCTAGCAACTCGGTGAACTTGTCTCCCTCCTCCTCCTGCCGTCGCCTCTTTGCTCTCTCTCGGCTCCTATAAGTATCTCTGTCTTTGGGAAACCCCATCTCCCACGTATAACTAGGGCCAAGGCCTCGTACACGTCCTCCGCATTCGTCATTCCCGAGGACCTTTGTCAGCAAGTCTTTCTCTCTATCGGGACGGAACTTTGTTGTCCCCGCTTTAATCTCCTTCACCACTTTCTGCCATGTATCCCGGGGTATCCTAATCCCGTCACTGCAAATAAGGTCCCTTGTACTTTCGTCATACTCACTCCCATGCCCAAGGAACCAATTCCTTGCCCTCAGATCCCATTACTCGCGTATTGGTTCTGGAGTGATCCCTTTAGCAAGCAGCTCATTCTCTTTAGCATCCCACTTTGGCATGGCAGTCGCGTAGCCCCCTGGCCCCAGGTGATGGTGATATTTCTTCATCGCGGCATTTTTCTTGTTTTTTCCGACGTTTCCATAGCAGGTTGTGACTCCTTGTACTTCACAAATGCATCCCAGTTAGCATGCTGCTTCGTTAGATAGCATTCAAATTTAGGAGTCTTCTTCGTCTTCTGATACTTTTTCCATAATGCTTTCTTCTAGTTCTTGAATAGTTCGGCCATCTTCGTAAGAGTCCACTGCTTGACTTTCTTCCTCAATGCAGCTGTGTCGGCATCATCCTCACATTCTGGCAGGGTGAAATGTGTCATGAGGTCATTCCAAAGACCCTCTTTGCACCTGTCGGAGACATACTCACCCTCTTTCACCCCTTTGGTCTTATTCCACTCTCAAACGGTGATCAAGATGCGATCCCTAACCATAACTCCGCATTGTTGTTTAAATACAGTTTTAGCCTTTTCAGGTTCCACCGGTTCACCCCGTGGTGATACCCGCGTAATTGTATAACGCGTAGATGCGTCCAACTTTTTGGCCGGGCCTCGTTTGGAATATTTTTTGCTCGATGTGGAGGCCTAAGAGAAGAAACATTCGTCAATTTATATATATATATACAACTCAGTTAATGCATCTACTGATCACCATACTTCATATATATACCTCTCCGTCGGCTTCTCCACCACCGGAGCCGTCGGCTTCTCCTTGATCATTTCGGTCGACCTCCTCTCCCTCACCGGAGGGGTTCAGATAAATCGACGGAGATTCGGGTGGATCAACATGGGGGGTGTCGTTGATCATATCCTCGAGAATTTCTTCCTGTGCTAGGTCTCTCTAGATTGGATCCATAGTTTTCTACAAAATGCACACAATAACATTTTTCATTCAATATTGCTGCATAAAATAATACTAAACAATAATATGAACATGCAATTTGCTACAATAATACTAAACAATAGCAAAATTGTAGTGTTGCCCTAACCCTAACCCTAAGTCCGAGGGCTAGCGAGCACTACCACATTAACCCTAAGTCCGGGGCCCGCGAGCACTACCACCCCAACCCTAAGTCCGGGAGCCCGCGAGCACTACCACATTAACCCTAAGTCCGGGGGCCCGCGAGCACTACCACATTAACCCTAAGTCCGGTGGCCCGCGAGCACCACCACCCTAACCCTAAGTCCGGTTGCCCGCGAGCACTACCACCCTAACCCTAAGTCCGGTTGCCCGCGAGCACCACCACCCTAACCCTAAGTCCGGCTGCCCACGAGCACTACCACCCTAACCATAAGTCCGGGGGCCCATGACCACCACCACTCTAACCCTAAGTCCGGAGGCCCATGACCACTACCACCCTAATATATACACTACTATTACACTAGCTACTAAATAATATTACAACTACTAAATAATGTTACAATTATACACTACTATTACACTATACTAAATAACACACAAAATTAAATAATATTACACTACAAAATAAAATTAACTATATACTACAAAAATACTATTACAAATAAATATTACAACTACTAAATACTACAGAAATACTATTACACTAATACAAAATACTACAAAAATAATATTACACTAATACAAAATACTATTACAACTAAATATTACAACTACTAAATACTACAGAAATACTATTACACTAATACAAAATACTACAAAAATAATATTACACTAATACAAAATACTATTACAACTAAATATTACAACTACTAAATACTACAAAAAAGCAAGCCAGCAAGCTAGCAAGCCAGCCAGCCAGCGCGCTCGGGGGGAGCGAAGGGGAGGGGGCGGCCCGGCCTGCTCGCCTACAGTGCCGGCGCCGCCACGCCGTCGCGTAGCCGGACGGGGGAGCAAAGGGGAGGGGGCACGGGGTACCTCTGGCGGGGGCACGCGTGCGGCGGCTCGGCTGGCAGTGGCGGTTGGGGGCGGTGGCGGCAGCGGTTGGGGTGGTGGCGGCCGAAGAATCGGGCAGCCTGTCGGCGTCAGGTCGTCCTTCGCGTGTGGGGGGGGGGTGCTCTGCGTGGGGAGAAGAAGGGGAGCGCGGGGAGAAGAAGGCGCGCCAAATGTATAGTGGGGGACCTTTAGTCCCGGTCCGTATAACGCACCGGGACTAAAGACCCCCTCTTTAGTCCCGGTGCGTGCCACCCACCGGGACTAAAGGGTTTTTGGCCCAGCCCAACAGGCGCGCGCCAACGCCACACCTTTAGTCCCGGTGTGTAGCACGCACCGGGACTAAAGGTCTCTTTTTCAAAAAAAATCACCCTGGGGCGCGCCTGTTTAAAAAAAATTCAATTAGCATATTATTTAAACATTTGAATTTTACAGTTTTTGCATACTTATGAATTTGAGAAAAATTTCAACATGAAAAGTTCTTGAATTTGAATAACTAATCCAAATCTATTTTCTGTTTTATAAAATAATTATTCTAACTAGTGAAACTAATAACCATTTTGCCATTTTCAATTTAAAAATGCATTAAATATTATATTTTGCATATTTTTAAATAACTAATCCAAATCTATTTTCTGTTTTATAAAATAATTATTCTAACTAGTCAAACTATTAACCATTTTGCCATTTTCATGTAATTCCGACGCTCCGGTGGTCTTCCTCCGGCGAAACCCTAGACCGGGGGCCCCGGATCGTCTACCCCGCCTTATTTTTTTCCCGCCCGTTCTCTTCCGGATCGTAGCCCCTTTAGGGATTAGGGTTTAGGGTTTTTGGTTTAGGGTTTAGGGTTTTTGGTTTAGGGTTTAGGGTTTAGGGTTTAGGGTTTTTGGTTTAGGGTTTAGGGTTTTTGGTTTAGGGTTTAGGGTTTAGGGTTTTTAGTTTAGGGTTTAGGGTTTAGGGTTCCCTCCTTTGACTTAGGGTTTAGGGTTCCCTCCTCTGACTTAGGGTTTAGGGTTTAGGGTTTAGACTCATATCTGCCGCGTCTCTCCACTCTATCCCATGGCTTCCACCATACCTCTAACCCCAGGGAGGCGGAGATGGAGTCTTTCACGGGCTAGCAGGAAAATATTTTCCGAGGCGGAACTTCCGAAGATGCCATAGGGCGTGTGCACCAAGGGCATCTTCGAGAAGTTCCGCCACGGGAGATTTCACAACCCTTTCCTCCATCTAGGGGGATGAAACTCTCCATCCATGTTGGCTTGTTGAGTTGCTTGCCATGGCGTATCGATGCTCCTTTTATAGGCACGGCGCCGCTTCTACTTTATCTTCTTCCTCCGACATGGCGTCGTGCTCTACATGCTTTATCTCATCGAGCAGTGCGTCCACCCACACGTCCTTATCCTACCGACAGCTTTAGTCCTGGTTTGAGCCCCCACCTAGTACTAAAGGTTACCCACGCATCCTTATCCCACCGACAGTTTTGTTAGATGACACAAAAACCACCTTTAGTCTCGGTTCCACCCACCAGCCGGTACTAAAGTTTAGCCACCCCTAGATAAGGCCCTCCCAGATAAGCCTCCCCCAGATAAGGCCCCCCATCTTTTGTCCCGGTTTGAGCCCCCACGTGGGATGAAAGTTTCCCGCGCCACTGCGTTCCCGCGCTTTCCACCGGTTCCAACCTCTGTCTTCCCGCCATTTTTTCAGTATATATATGTACGCTTGGCCTCCATTTACATATCACATCTAGACTCATCATTCTCTTCCCATGGCTTCCATCGTATCTCTAACCACCCGGGAGGCAGAGGCGCTTTGCGCCTCGAACTACCCCTGCCCACCGGGCTACCGCGTCCCCACCGGCTGGATGCTGAGCGCCGGAGGCGTGCTGGTCCCTCCTGTCCCTCTAGGTGTGGAGCGCCGGATGGCTATCATGAACCACTACTACCTCGAGCTCACGCCAGAGCAGCGGATGAATCCCAACTGGCATCCCGACTATTTCCCGACTTGGGAAGCCTTCTTCATCAATCGGCGTGAGAGGGCGCTCGCCAGGCACGAGGAGGACGACCCACCTCCTTCGAACTTCAACGAGGCCGGCCGTCAGCTGTGGTGGCGTGGCCGGACTCTCCAAAGTGTCATGGCCTACAACACAACTGGCAATAACCTCCGCCTGCGGTACCCTCAAATCCAGCCCACGCGTGCCCAACCTTCAAGGTTCGACTACGGCGACCCCGACGACGACAGCGACGATGGCGCCGGTGACTACGACGACTACAGTGGCGCGTACTACAGGGCTAGGCAGGAGCATGACTGAATCACTCCAACCTTTAGGCATGTTTCTTAATTTTCAGTTGTGCTATGTATCCTTAGTGTTTGTGGGTTCATTCTCTTGTGATGGTTCCTTCTCTTTGTGTGATCACCTACCGCGGCTCAGAACGTCTAGTTTGATTGAGCAAGATGTATTACATGAAAGGGGACCTTTATGTCTCAAATAAAAGGTTTAATACATTACATAGATTTATGTCTCAAATAAAAGGTTTAATTACATAGATTTATGTCTCAAATAAAAGGTTTAATACATTATTACACATCACCAACATCTAGTGTTGTGGTTTTCTTCTGCACCGTAGCCATGGAGAATCTTCATTATTTAACAGGATGCTTGGGTCAGTTTTCACTTTGAAGGGCGGAATTTCATGGACCTTTTTGTAATCTTCTGACATGTCTGTCTTGTCATCCACTCCCACGATGTTTCTTTTCACTGAAAGAACTATGTGGCGTTTTGGCTCATCGTATTTTGTACTCTTTTGCTTATCTTTCCTTTTTCTCGGTTTGGTAGACATGTCCTTCACATAGAAAACCTGAGCCACATCGTTGGCTAGGACGAATGGTTCATCCATGTACGCAAGATTGTTGAGATCCACTGTTGTCATGCCGTACTTTTGGTCTACATGTACCCCGCCTCCTGTCAGCTTGACCCATTTGCACCAAAACAAAGGGACCTTAAAAGTAGGTCCATAGTCAAGTTCCCATATCTCCTCTATGTACCCATAATATGTGTCAATCTGCCCATTGTCATCTGTTGCATCAAAGCGGACACCACTGTTTTGGTTGGTGCTCTTTTTATCTTGGGCGATCATGTAAAATGTATTCCCATTTATCTCGTACCCTTGGAAAGTACATATAGTCGAAGATGGTAACCTGGCCAACGAGTACAACTCATCTCCAACAGTGGTGTTATTCATGAGATGTGTCTGCAACCAATTGCCAAAATTCTTCTCGTGTTCCCCTTTAATCAAGGTTTCAGGCTTCCCCGGGTTTTCGGAGCGTAGAATATTCTTGTGTTTCTCGATATACGGAGCCACCACGGTGGAATTGTGTAGAACCGTGTAGTGTGCTTGAGTGAAAGAATGCCCGTCCCTACATACCATTGATTTCCTTCCTAGTGTGCCTTTTCCAGTCATCCTCCCCTCATACCGAGATTCAGGAACACCAATCGGCTTAAGGTCAGGAAGAAAGTCAACACAAAAGTCAATGAACTCCTCTGTTCCATAGCCCTTGGAGATGCTTCCTTCTGGCCTAGCACGGTCATGAACATATTTCTTTAAGACTCCCATGAACCTCTCGAAGGGGGACATATTGTGTAGAAACACAGGACCGAGAATTCTAATCTCTTTGACTCGGTGAACTAGGAGGTGCGTCATAATATTGAAGAAGGATGGCGGGAACAACAACTCGAAGCTGACCAGACATTGGACCACATCAATCTATAACCCTGATAGACTTTCTCGATCGATTACCTTCTAAGAAATTGCATTGAGGAATGCACATACCTTCACAATGGCTAGTTGAATATTTTCTGGTAGAATTCCCCTCAATGCAACCGGAAGCAATTGCGTCATAAGCACATGGCAGTCATGAGACTTTAGGTTTTGAAATTTTTTCTCTTTCATATTTACTATTCCCTTTATATTCGACGAGAAGCCAGACGGGACCTTGATACTGAAAAGGACTTCAAAAAAGATTTCCTTCTCTTCTTTGGTAAGAGCGTAGCTGGCAAGCCCTTGAAACTGCCCTGGATGCTTGTTGTCTCGTCCTTTATGATGTTGCTGGTCCTCCCGTGCTGCCGGGGTATCTTTTGACTTCCCATACAAGCCCAGGAAGCCTAGAATATTCACGCAAAGATTCTTCGTCAGGTGCATCACGTCGATTGCAGAGCGGACCTCATGCACTTTCCAATAGGGTAGCTCCCAAAATATAGATTTCTTCTTCCACATGGGTGCGTGTCCGGTAATGGGGTCTTTCGGAACAGGTTGTCCTCCAGGACCCTTTCCAAAGATTACATCCAAATCCTTGACCATACCAAATACATCAGCACCACTACGGGGGACAGGCTTCGTCCGGGTTTCTGCCTTGCGATTGAAATGCTTGCCTTTCTTCTTTAAGGGATGACTGGGCGGAAGAAAACGATGATTGTACAGGTACACATTCTTTCTACATTTATCCAGATATATACTTTCAGTCTCATCTAAACAGTGCGTGCATCCATTGTATCCTTTGTTCGTCTGTCCTGAAATGTTACTAAGAGCAGGCCAATCATTGATGGTTACGAACAGCAACGCTTGTAGGTCAAATTCCTGCTGTTTGTGCTCATCCCACACACGTACACCTGGTTTGGCCCACAACTGTAGAAGTTCATCAACGAATGGCCTTAGGTACACATGAATGTCGTTGCCGGGTTGCTTTGGGCCTTGGATGAGCACTGGCATCATAATGAACTTCCACTTCATGCACAACTAAGGAGGAAGGTTGTAGATACATATAGTCACGGGCCAGGTGCTGTGACTGCAGTTCTGCTCCCCAAAAGGATTCATGCCATCGGTACTTAGACCAAACCATAAGTTCCTTGCATCACCAGCAAAGTCCGGGAAGTCTCTCTCGATTTTTCTCCACTGCCGACCATCAGCAGGGTGCCTCAACATCCCGTCTTTCTTACGGTCTTCCATGTGCCATCGCAACAACTTGGCATGCTCTTTATTTCTGAACAAATGTTTCAACCGTGGTATTATAGGAGCATACCACATCACCTTGGCAGGAATCCTCTTCCTGGGTTGCTCGCCCTCAACATCACCAGGGTCATCTTTTCTGATCTTATACCGCAATGCAGTGCATACCAGGCATTTATCCATATTCTCGTACTTCTCACCGCGGTAGAGGATGCAGTCATTAGGGCATGCATGTATCTTCTGCACGTCTAATCCTAGAGGGCAGACAAGTTTCTTTGCTTCGTACATACTGGAGGGAAATTGGTTATTTCTTGGAAGCAGCTTCTTCATTATTAGCAGCAACTTTTCAAATCCCGAGTCAGTCATACCGGTCTCTGCCTTCCACTTCAACAATTCCAGTGTGCTACCCAGCTTCTTCTGGCCATCTTCACAAGTTGGATACATCAATGTGTTGTGGTCCCGTAACATCTGCTCGAACTGCAACCTCTCCTTTTCTGTGTCGCAGTCTCGCCTTGCATCACTAATGACCTGACCAAAATCATCAACGGGCTCATCTGGTTCCTGTTCTTCACCCCCTTCTTTTTCATTATCTTCAACTGCGGTATCATCGTATTCAGGGAACATAGATCGGTAGTTGTCATCATCGTTCTCTTCTTCATCGCCGTCTTCCATCATAACCCCTCTTTCTCCGTGCTTGGTCCAAACATTATAGCCGGACATGAAACCGGACTGAAGCAGGTGGCTCTGAATGACTCTTGAGGAAGTGTGAGCCTGCTCATTCCGACATTCAACACATGGACAACACATAAAACCATCCCGCCGCTTGTTCGCCTCGGCCACAAGGCGAAAAGAACGCACGCCTTCTTTGTAAGCGTTAGAGCGTCGGTCACTGTACATCCATGGGTGGCTCATCTGCATCATACAACCATGCATATATATCAAACGCAATCACGATGCTTAAATTAGTACCGCGCAGTCAAAATGAGAAAATAGTTGCTAACCTTTTAGGACACTTCAAAACAAAGAGGAGAAACCTTAAGTGTCGCTCTGGCACCTCATATCATATTTTGTCTTGTGTGAACTCAAGTGGCATCGCTCTAATATGCATTTCACCGAACACCTCTAGTGCATAGGAAGAAAAAAAGTTAGCACAAAGTTATACCCACCTCTCACATAGGAAAAAAACAGGAGAGAGTGGAGGGCTGGGTGCATATATATAGGGCCAGGCCATTAGTCCCGGTTTAAGATACAAACCGGGACTAAAGGTTCTGCCAAGAGCACGCGCCCAGACCCATTTGACCCGGTTTGTATCTCAAACCGGGACTAATGGTTCCTTACGGACCGGGACATAGTGCCTCGGCCTCCTCGGGCCGTCTGGTTCGGACCATTAGTCCCGGTCACAGCCACGGCTGGAACTAATGGCCCGAACCAAAGGCCCATTTTCTACTAGTGTTACCAAATCACAAAGCATAACACACACAAAATCAAGCATCCCAAATCAGTTCACAAAGAAAAACCTTTGATATTCGCCGTTATCTATTGCACACTGTACGAAAATATATTAGTATCACTCAGAACATAGTACTAAAACAAAGCACAGTAACCAAACATGTGAGGCCGGTTGCAAGTAACCCGGTGTACTTGGTAATTGAGAACAACTATGTGACGCTCGTGTCATCCATCAACTTCTCCTGGAATCAGAACCACATCACAGTGTACAAAATTTAGTCTTTCAACAATCTGTGCTTTGGCAAATCGGACCCCAAAAGGTGGACACAATTGCACCCGCTAGAGAAAACAACAGCTTGGATAAACCAAGGCGAGCGGTGGCGATTGACTCACCGGCGCTTTCTTCTGGGTGACGACGCGGATGGAGTCCTTGCCGCGGACGCCGATCGACGTGAGCCCCGACAACTTCACCGCCTTGAAGGCGTACACTGCGTAGAGCACACAATAGGCACAGATCAGACCCCATCAAATCGAGACAGTGGCAGGGAAAGGAGTAAATTTGAGGTAGGGCGGACTCTCAAGCATACATGAAACCGTGATGGAAAACAGAAGTACATACATGCTAAAGTTTTATTAATCCTAAACAATATCCCCAAGTATGATAGAATACAAATAGAAGAACAAACTAGGAACATACATATACTGTCTACGTGCTTGCTTAGGAGGACTTGGTCTAATTCAAGGCTTAAACATCCCTTGACCTTTTCCTTGAAGAAAAAGACATCACTAGCGAGCAAACAGACACGAACATCACCAATCAAAATACCCAACTAGACATGACTTCAAATTGAAGACCAAAAACATTACTTTCACAAAACCAACCGAGAAAAATCATATAGAGTCTAAGTAACACTTCATAGCAGAAGGCATTGTACTACGCGAGCGACACTTATTATGGATCGGATGGAGTATATAACTAGAATCCACTATAACAAAATAGCAATTTCCCCTGAGTATAGTGACAACAAACATCGAAACTTCTGGAGGATATGGACAGATGGAGATCTTGTTCAAAATATGTAATGATACGAAAAGCGATGATTCCCATTGCCAACTTCAAAACATTTCATGCCCGCACCAATTAGGCCTTTGACAATGGGGGTCTCTTAGCGCGGCATCTAGCCTGTCGTAGATGTGTGACGACCAGGACTTCGTCGGCGGGTACTGTGGGCGCACGGCGTAGGCCATGGAGTATGCCCCTCCTTGTTCATGGGGAGAAAGGTCCAGTGCCAAGAGGTCTTGAGTTCAAGACCCTACTCATGCAGTATTAAAAAAAAGCAAAAAAAAAGCTGCGGCCTACTCCTATCCCACGCTAGACGTGAGGGGGAGTGTTGAATATAAATATACTGCCTAGCCCTTTCCATCAGATCAGTCTTTTAGAACAATTGGCTAGTGCATAAATCCTTTATGGTATCAGAGTGGTTAGCCTCACGGCGCCGATCCTAGGTTCTTCCACCACTTCCACAATGCGCCACCCTGGGGAGATTAATCTTCTCCTTAGGGGCGCGGCACCCGGTTTCGATCAAAGATCGGATCGGTTCTTTCGTCTAGTTTAGATTCAATTTCGAAATTCTTCAATTCTATCGATTAGATCCAATTAGCCAAAAAAATTAAATAATCTCCACGACCCTCTTCAAAAGAATCGTCATCAAATCCAGCATCGAGAGCTCCGCGTGTCTACCGGCCGATCTAGCCGGCGAGCAACCATGACGCACACGACCACGCCGTGGGCGCGTTCCAGCGGCCGCGCGATTCTGACTCATGTACTAACGAGCTCGTTGGGGAACCCCAAGAGGAAGGTATAATGAGCGCATCAGTAAGTTTCCCTCAGTTATGAAACCAAGGTTATCAATCCAGTAGGAGCAAGGAAACACCCCAAAGGTGTAGCTGGCCGAACTTTGGCAGGGCGCACTACCGGTGCCAGCAGCAACATGGAGACCTGTACAACACAACCACAGAACTTTGTCCCCAACTTGCGATGAGGTTGTCAATTGATGTCTACGCACTTCTATTCTTGTAGACAGTCTTGGGCCTCCAAGTGCATAGGTTTGTAGAACAGCAGCAAGTTTTCCCTTAAGTGGATCACCCAAGGTTTATCGAACTCAAGGAGGAAGTGGTCAAAGGTATTCCGTCTCAAACAACCCTGCAATCAAGATACAAGAAGTCTCTTGTGTCCCCAACACACCCAATACACTTGTCAGGTGTATAGGTGCACTAGTTCGGCGAAGAGATAGTGAAATACAAGTGGTATGGATAATTATAAGTGGTAACGGTGATAGAAAATAGCTTGCTGGCGTGTGGTTGACGTGGGAAAAGACTAAAGGCGATCTGAAATAAAGATGGAAGCAAGCAAACATGTAACATATCTCATTGCAAACGGTGTATCAATGCTTAGAAACAAGGCCTAGGGATCATACTTTCACTAGTGAACACTCTCATATAAATATCTTCTCTTTATGATACTACTCTTAACTACTCTTCGGTTGGACACTCTAATCGATGGTAGGGCTATAACAGCACACCTCAAAGTTCACTTTCCCCATCTAAATAACCCCACACTGTCACCTTCAGCTCTAGATGGTTCCAACAAACACCACAATTTGATAAAGACATCCAACTCCAAATATAACGCATAACAAGTATTTGTAATCTCTAGCCTAAGTGCCACCATGGTGTGCACGCTGTCACTTTCACACACATGGGGATAGCAGAGATCTATTAAAGCACTTGAGTAGCAAGGTAGATCTACTTGATTACAAATCTCATGATCACAATATGATCATGCATAGAGAGAGAGATGAACACATAGCTACCGGTAGAACCCTTAGCCTCGAGGGAGAACTACTCCCTCCTCATCATGGGAATCTGCAACGGTGATGGAGATGGTGGTGGATGTCGATGGACATAGCTCCAGGGGCAGTTCCCCGTCCCGGCAGGGTGCCGTAACAGAGAATTTCTGTCCCCCGAATCTCCCCTTTGGTGGCGGTGGCGTTGTGGAACTTTTCGTGGATTTTTGATTGACGATTTAGGGTTTCTGCATCGGGAGGCTCTTATAGGCGAGAGGGGCAAGGTCGGTGGCTGGCCAGGGGGCCCACACCATGCCCTGGCGCGGCCAAGGGGGACCCGTGCCTAGGGGTGGTGTGGCCACCCTGTGGCCCTTCTTCTTCTCGTCTTCTGGCTCCGTGAGTCTTCTGCACTATTAGAGAATTGCTTATCAGTGGAGCATCTTTTTTACTACCAATGGCGCATATGGGATGCGCCACTAGTGTTGCGCCATTAGTAATTATTTATCAATGGCGCATATCAAATATGCGCCATTGATAGTGGGACAACCAGTGGCGCACCTTAGATATGCGCCATTGATATTTTACCAGTGGCGCATATAGCCAAAGGCGCCGCTGATACTAGATGCGCCACTGGATGAATAAAATATGCGCCACTGATGTTTCGTACAGGTATACACAGTACAGGGCTCTCAGGTATTTATACAGATACACAACAGTGTAAAAACAGAGATAATAATACCACTAGAATTATACATCATCACATCAATTAGAACCCGACATAGTGACAAGTGCCCGAATATTATACAAGTCTAGAACAAATTGATCTCATCTTCTCATACATTACACGTTACAACAAGTTGATTATCATGATCATTAGCCAAGTCCTAAACTACTAAAGCACCGAGTATAGTACAACCGCAATGGCGGTGATGAGCAATACGGGGAGCATGATCATCAAGGTCTTCATCTGGTTCCTGTCTCTCTGCTCTCCAAGGAGGTGGTTCCTCCACCTAGCTTCCGCCTGCTCTCTCGTCGGGTACCCTTTGTATCTGTTGCCACTGAACTTGTTCACTTGCTTATGACAATCCTCCCACTCGTCGTAGACTCCGGGACCCTCCCTCTGAACACCACGTAGCACGACATCTCTATACACAAGGCATATAAGTACTATATCATGCAACAGAAAGAATTAAAAGGTTCATCACATGCATCTCCACAAATAAGAAGGTTTCGATCTAAGGCAAGCTATTAAGTTGCATACATATGGTAATAAGTAAACGAAGTCCAACAACGACCATTTCAAGCTAAGGCAAGTTAAAGTTTATGACACACACACACACACACAAGATACACAAACCGGCCGAGCGCTAGCTAGATAGGAACACTACGTCATGAAGACTTTGTTTTACATGGTGTCGGGAACGGTTTGTAGCCGTCTTTCGTTGTCCATGTCCTATGGTCACCCTGTGCCTCGAGCCGTGCTTCGATCTCGCGCTTACTGAACGCTCTTTTGCAGGATAAGGCCCCCCTTGTGATGACATCTTCTTGCACGATGGTCGCAATCTGGGTCTGGATGCGTAAGAAGTCATTCTTAAGTTCATCATCGTCCATTCTTGCCTCAGCTTCGGCCAATGCTCGGAGACTAGATGGCAAGATAATGATGTGTGCATCCGGGACGATCGCCCGCAGGTGATGGAGGGCGTAGTAGGCCTCCTTGACACTGTTATCCGGCTACTTGACGCAGGCGAACTTCATTACGTGTTTGAACACGTGTCTGCCATCCCTGAAATTTTCCACCCCCTTCTTGAATTCGCCTCCATTTTCGGCGTATACCTCGAGAACATCATCTAGAAGACTCCTTATGTTGGTGTAGTCTTTCTTATTTTGCTCGCTCCCCGAGTCCAAGTACGTGGCTAGCAAACAACTCGGGTGAATGAGGATCAGTGTGTGCTGACTCGTAGTTGATGTAGAGCTTGTTGGGAACCCCAAGAGGAAGGTATGATGAGCACAGCAGTAAGTTTTTCCTCAGTTATGAAACCAAGGTTTAATCGAACCATTAGGAGCAAGGAAACACCCCAAAGGTGTTACTAGCTGAGCTTTGGCAGGGTGCACTACCGGTGCTAGTAGCAACTTGGAGACCTGCACAACACAACCATAGAACTTTGTCCCCAACTTGCGATGAGGTTGTCAATCTCACCGTGTTTTGCGGAAAACAAAGGATTAAACGTATCGAATGGAAAGAAGTAAAAGTTTGCAGAAAGTAAACACAAAGTAATAAAAGATTGTAGATTGTATGTAAAGAAAAGGACCGGGATCCATAGTTCTCCTTAGATAGATAACATGCTGGGTGAACAAATTACAGCGCGACAATTGACAAACATCGAGAAAGCAATACATGCATATACTAATCATCTTGACTCCTCTGAGACTTGATTGGGCATTACAACATAATACATAGACCGCCATCCAACTGCATCTATGACTAATAATCCACCTTTAGGTTATCATCCGAACCCCCTCCAGTATTAAGTTGCAAGCAACAGATTATTGCTTTACGAACTGCGTGTAAAGTAAACAATACGATTGTTCTATGAACAAAGGATTGTTGTTTTCTCCCTACTAGCAACAACACATCTAGTACCTTAGAGATTTCTATCACTTCCCCAGATTACCAGAGGCATGAACCCACTATCGAGTATAAATACTAACTCTTGGAGTTGCTAGCACCTACTTGGCCAAGATAGCTACTAACAATGGAAAGCATGCAAGATCTCAAATTACAAAGACATGATAGAATCAATAATCAATCTGAAATAGCATCTCAATATCCATCGGATCCCCGCAAACACAACACGTATGAATTACAAATAGATGATCTTAATCATGAAGGAAGCTCACAAGATCTAAACATGAAAGCACAAAGGAGGAGAAACCAGCCATCTGGCTACTACATGGATCCGTAGTCCAAGGATGAACTACTCACGCATCACACCGGAGGTTTGCATGCTGATGAAGAAGGCCTCCAGGGTGAATTCCCCTCTCCGGCAGGGTGCCGGGAAGAGCTTCAGATCCGTCCTGATCTAGGGATGGAGATGACGGCGGCTACAGACTCTTTTGTGGATTTTTGATTGGGTCCTTAGGGTTTTCGTCCCGAGGGCAACATATAGGCGGAAGGAGAGGCCGAGGGGGTGCCGGGAGCGGCCACACCACCCCCTGCCGCGGGCCAGGCCTGTCCGCGCGGCCAGGTGGTGTGGTGGCTCCCTGGCCCTTCTCCGTCTCGTATTCTGGCACTTGATCCCTTCTGGAAAAATAGGCACTTTGGCTTTTGTCCCGTCCAATTTCGAGAATATTCATTTTCTGACTTTCCTGGAACCAAAAACAGCAGAAAATAGGCAGTTGGCACTGTGGATCTTGTTAATAGGTTAGTCCAAGAAATCATATGAAAAGTACTCCAAAGTTGGAACAAA
This sequence comes from Avena eriantha, assembly GCA_910589775.1. Lineage (NCBI taxonomy): Eukaryota > Viridiplantae > Streptophyta > Magnoliopsida > Poales > Poaceae > Avena > Avena eriantha. The sequence goes on from OU342746.1 coordinate 317,781,125, forward strand.
ACACAAGAAAGTGGATAAAACCAAGCATGGAACATCAAAAATTATAGATACATTTGCAATGTATCAACATCCCCAAGCTTAACTCCTGCTCGTCCTCGAGTAGGTAAGTGATAAAAAGAAATAATTTTTGAGGTGACATGCACCATCAAAGACTTGATCAAAGTATTTGCAAAACTCAAAGCTGGGATCATAGTACTTCAATCATAACATGAAAGACAAAGTTCTAGCAATAGGCAAAGAAACTATGATGCAACATAAAAAGGTACAAACAAAAGATTCATGAATAACATGCCTTGCAAGACGTTTCTTTGTTTCACATAAAGAAAACATAGCATAATAGTATTCAGCTTGTCCCTCAATAGAGTAGCAAATATAAATGCATAGGACACCTTCAAAGTTCATAAGAGTGACTAGATACAATAGTTTAAAACAAGCAATATCAAGTTATGCATCAATCAACTAGTCTTGGGACAATGCACATAGAACTAAGAATGGCCAGTATGCTCTCAAAGTAGGTGCATAAACATAGAAGGTAGAGACTCAATATAATGGTGGAAGAAAAGCCTTTTGTAAAAGGAAGTAGGGATTCAAGTCTCATAAAGAGCTTACAAAAATTATGGTACTTGTAGTTTTCAGATCTCATTGCCCCTATCATAAGCATCTTGAAAGTGATTAAGGTTAAAGTGACACAACTAAGAGGATATGCTTGACAAGTTATAAACCGAAATCTCATGCCCCATACTTACGAAGACCGATCCTCATGCTACTCAACTTTAGTCACGAGTAAGCTCTTGTCATTGTAAGTATATGTGTATCATTAAGAACCGCCAACGGGGTACCCCTTGCACATGATACGGGAGCTTTCCCATAATCAAAATGACAAGGCAAGCATACAATGAGCATCTCAGCGATCTTTTTATTTGCTATTTGCATAGGTTTTTATTGAGGATGCTTCATAGAGTGCTCATTATGGTGATGCTGCAAGTTTCCACCATGATTAGGCATGGCTTAGGGCTAGCGGCCCAGACGTTTCTCTAAAACATATACAAACTCCATGATATTACAAGTTCCACATTTATTTCACACCGCCGGGATCCGTAAGCAAAATAACATGATATTAACGGGGTACAAAGTACAAGTGCAATGTTTAAAGCGTTCCCCATGAAACATGGTTCTGCTAATTTCAACTTATAAAGCGCAAGCATATACGCAACAAAGAAGGACCCAATGGTTCAAGTTTATTAGAGGCAATAAAGTAAAGTGTGCCATCAAGTTCGTGAGAGATTTAATCACTAGTTTTCTCATAACAAGTGAAAGGTAAACAAAAGCATGAATATACTTGGAATAGCATAAGCTAGTAGGTAGGTATGGTGGACTCTTTGGAATAACTTGGTTTAGGGAGTTGGATGCATGAGTGGAACTCATACTTGGTGGTGGAGGCTAGCAAAAGACTGGGAGCGACAAACTAAGAGAGCAATAATGGCCATAATCATGCAGAGCGACAAAACATCATTAATCAAAGCATAAAGTGATACTACAAGTTGAAAACTAAAGGATCATAAAGGCTATGGTGACTTGAGATAGTCATAACATGGTGTGAGCATGTGCCAAGTCAACCCAAATAAAGCATCAAAGGAGAATACCACTATACTATGCTTTAATAAGCTAAAACAACGCATGATTCATCCAAGGCACATTAAGCAATCTCAATTGTTTATAAAAAGTCATGCTACACCAAAGAATACTAAGCATAGAGCCAAAAAAATATCAAGCATGGCATGACAAAGCACAGGCCACAGTCAAAAACGAGCTCTTTTTACCACATAAGCATAAACTTTCCTACTCTTTTCCAAACCAAACCAAACTATTTGCAAACCAAAGTATGAAAGAGGGGGTCCAACCAATTTATTCAGAACACTAAGCAAAACAAGCAAACTAAAAACCGAAACAAAAACGAAAAACAAGACGCTCTAAGAAAAACACAAATGTGCATGAAACAATAAAAAATGAAGCGTTTGGAAGAAAACCTGGGATTTTTATTGATGAAGAAGGGGATGCCTTGGGCATCCCCAAGCTTTGACGCTTGTACTTCTTAGATATTTCTTGGGGTGACACGCGTGGCATCCCTAAGCTTGAGCTTTAGTCCATCCTTCATCTCATTACTCATTCGTTCCATACACCTGAAATTTTTCCTTCATACAAAACTTCACACCATCTTATTAGCAACATTATTGCACTTAAGATAAATATGTCTCAAGGTTCAGTTCTAACACCAAATAAACTTCCATTAGAACACTAGCTACTGTAGCACTTCCCTCAAAAAGCTCAATTCCCCAAAGGAACTCAAGAAGGAACTAACAAGAAGCAAATGCAGAAAATGGCAGAAATCTGTCAAAACAGACCAGAAGGTAAAGACGAATTTTTTCGAAGACCTTGTGTTGCTAAAATCAAAAAGTGTTAAACTAAAGAAAGTTAGATAACAACCTAGGGCAGAAGAACAAACAATTACAGCTCAATCGGACGTACAGATCTCTCTCGGGAATTTTTACGGTGAAGCACAGAAATCTGTTTCGGGACAGCAACTTTCCCAATCATTACTTCTCTCTCATTAGAGGTTACTCTTGGCACAAAAAGCAAATAAAAAGGATAAGGAGAGGTTATTACAGAGGTAATAACTTCCAAGACTCAACTAAAACTCTTGGGTTATCTCCCAACAAGTACTTTTCTTTAACGCCTTTAAGTTAGGCATAAGAAGCAAATAAAGAATCAAGTGTTCTCAAATGAAGAAGCATTACGACTAATACCAGAAATATTTTCAACAAGGCAAGGTATATCATCCAAATAAGTTCTAGAGGATCATTTCTCATTGCTCTTGGGTTCACTATTCTCATCAAAAGGGTTTGCAGGAACAATCCAATCAAGATTCTTTTCTATGGCATCATGTATTGCTACTAGTTTAAAGGGTATTGGTATCTTAGGTTCCTCCCCATTACGCTCGGTTTTGTTCATATTTTCTCGTGTACCAAAAACATCTACACATGAGCCTAGCATATTGAAACGTTCAAAAACTTTTCTAGCTTCCTTGGCAACATCAGAGAACTCCTTAAACAAAGTTTCTAGAATAAAATCCCTCTTTTCAGGATCCTCAATTTCTTTAAGCTTAAGAAACATTACTTGCATTAAGGGGTTGAGGTTAACAAACCTAGCTTATGTGAATTAAATAAGCTGCAGCAATCTCATAATTTGGAGCAAGTTCTACAAGGGATCTATCCTCAGTATCTTCATATTTGCTAACATGATTAAAGAATTCTTCAATGTTATCTTTCCCAATTATAGAACCACTACCAATTGAAAGGTCTTTCAAGGTGAATGTAGGGATCAACATGGTGAGCTAAGGAAGATGTGACAACTAAAGGAGACTTAATTTTTTTGTGTTTTTGAAATAAGAAAGCCAACAAGTAAACTAGTTTTGTGTGTTTTTGAATAACAAAACAAGCAAACAAAGCAAAAAAGAGAACTAAGCAAAACAAAAACAACAAAGTAAAGAGATTGGTTATGAGGGACTCCCCTTGTGAAGATGTCCTTGACTCCCCGGCAACGGCGCCAGAAAAAATCTTGCTAACTCGTAGTTGATGTAGAGCTCGTTGGGAACCCCAAGAGGAAGGTATGATGAGCACAACAGTAAGTTTTCCCTCAGTTATGAAACCAAGGTTTAATCGAACCAGTAGGAGCAAGGAAACACCCCAAAGGTGTTACTAGCTCAGCTTTGGTAGGGCGCATTACCGGTGCTAGTAGCAACGTGGAGACCTGCACAACACAACCACAGAACTTTGTCCCCAACTTGCGATGAGGTTGTCAATCTCACCGTGTTTTGCGGAAAACAAAGGATTAAACGTATCGAATGGAAAGAAGTAAAAGTTTACAGAAAGTAAACACAAAGTAGTAAAAGATTGTAGATTGTATGTAAAGAAAAGGACTGGGATCCATAGTTCACTAGAGGTGGCTCTCCTTAGATAGATAACATGCTGGGTGAACAAATTACAATGGGGCAATTGACAAACACCAAGAAAGCAATACATGCATATACTAATCATCTTGACTCCTCTGAGACTTCATTGGGCATTACAACATAATACATAGATCGCCATCCAACTGCATCTATGACTAATAATCCACCTTCAGGTTATCATCCGAACCCCCTCCAGTATTAAGTTGCAAGCAACAGATTATTGCTTTACGAACTGCGTGTAAAGTAAACAATACAATTGTTCTATGAACAAAGGATTGTTGTTTTCTCCCTAGTAGCAACAACACATCTAGTACCTCAGAGATTTCTGTCACTTCCCCAAATTACCAGAGGCATGAACCCACTATCAAGCATAAATACTAACTCTTTGAGTTGCTAGCATCTACTTGGCCAAGATAGCTACTAACAAAGAAAAGCGTGCAAGATCTCAAATAACAAAGACATGATAGAATCAATAATCAATCTGAAATAGCATCTCAATATCCATCGGATCCCTGCAAACACAACATGTATGAATTACAAATAGATGATCTTGATCATGAACGGAGCTCACAAGATCTAAACATGAAAGCACAAAGGAGGAGAAACCAGCCATCTAGCTACTACATGGATCCGTAGTCCAAGGATGAACTACTCACGCATCACACCGGAGGCTTGCATGGTGATGAAGAAGGCCTCCAGGGTAAATTCCCCTCTCCAGCAGGGTGCCGAGAAGAGCTTCAGATCCCTCCCGATCTAGGGATGGAGATGACGGCGGCTATAGACTCTTTCGTGGATTTTTGATCGGGTCCTTAGGGTTTTCGTCCCGAGGGCAACTTATAGGCGGAAGGAGAGGCTGAGGGGGTGCTGGGAGCAGCCACACCACCCCCAGGCGCAGGCCAGGCCTGGCCGCGCGGCCAGGTGGTGTGGTGGCTCCCTGGCTCTTCTCCGTCTCGTATTCTGGCACTTGATCCCTTCCGGAAAAATAGGCACTTTGGCTTTTGTCCCGTCCAATTCCGAGAATATTCATTTTCTGACTTTCTTGGAACCAAAAACAGCAGAAAACAGGCAGCTGGCATTGTGGCTCTTGTTAATAGGTTAGTCTATGAAATCATATGAAAAGTACTCCAAAGTTGGAACAAAACACAAGAAAGTGGATAAAACCAAGCATGGAACATCAAAAATTATAGATACATTTGCAATGTATTAGTGTGCAGTATTTGTCTTTGTGCAAAACAATTGAAACGAAACAATGTTGGAAAAAGAGCAACCGAAAACTAAGAAAGGACAAGTTATGGCGACGAGCGAGTGTGTGCACTTACTCGGGAAAGAAAGGCAAAATAAGCTCTTTTCCACTCTTGTTGTCCACCATGAAATTTTGGAGGTAGTTCCTTGCGCTAGCCCAGGTCACTGGATTCACCAACTGGCTATCACGCATGAAGTAGGGGTCCACTATCGCGACACCAGGGGTCTTCTCTCTATTGACCTTCATCGCCCGATGGAGCGCGTATAGGCGGACCAAGTTATAGTTCATCCGCTTGCCATGGAAAAGCTTGAAGATGTCCTCATACGATATGAAGAAGATATCCGCGGGGGCATTATCGATGAAGCCCACGCCCATTGGAACATTGATCGTGAAAACAGGGTACGATGGATTTGCTTCTTTAAGAAGGCACTCCTCTAGATATAGAATACCATGCTGCAGGTCAGCCATCGCTCCACTTGCATTTTTGATCGGCTCCTCACTCAGAATCGGTTGACCAGCTATGTGAACCCTGGTCAAGGTGCCCTCAGGGGGCTGTGTTAACGGGTCATCCTGAGCCCAGGGCCTCTTCAGACCTGGCTGGCTCAAAGACTGCTTATTATTCTTCTTGGTTCTCTTGCGATGCTTCTACGTCTCGACATTAGCAGCCATCTGCTCATCCGCCGCCTTATGGAGTGTGGTGGGGCTGAAAATGATTCCCTGGGTGCCTTTATAAGGACCAGCGGCACCAGCATCCAGAGGCGTCTCCTCTAGGGTACCACGGAAGTCTAGACGTGTGCATGTTCTGGTACGAGCATTTGGGTCGTCGGCAACGCGGTAGAGCTCGTCCATGTTTGGCATGAACAAAGAGTCCGTGACGCCAGTGTTGATCTAGTTATCTGGGTTGTCATCATCATCATCGTTAATGTTGTCCCCAGGTGCATCCTGGGCGATGGCGACGCAACAGAGGCCTTGCCATGTGGAGGCGGCAGTGCAGCGACAGCCTTGCCATGTGGAGGCGGCGGTGCAGCGGCGGCCTTGCCATGTGGAGGCAACGGTGCAGCGGTGGCCAACAATTGTTGGTGACGAGAGGTGGTGGCGGTGACTGGTTGTTGTGGCCGCCGCGGCAAGGGCACATTTGGCCGCTGAATTACTTGTTGTTCCTTCACAAGCCGAATTTGGGTCTTTGGCCGTGTCAAGACCCAGCCACAGCAATCTTGAAGGTTCTTATGATCATCAGCGCCTCGAGGTTGGTTGGGGGGTCCATGTCTTCGCACCTCGGCAGCACCCGAGCTAGCCGGACCTTGAACACGTCATCCTCCATCGACTTGTGGTGCATCGTGTGGCTATTTGGTTGAATAATTAAGCCCTTGCCAACATCCTTTAGATCGCCGTCCATGTAATGCAAGAGCGTGCAAGGAGTGTCCTGTGGAAGAACAAGCATCGTGAGATGGCGCTAGCTAGTCATCAAAGGCAAATGAGATGAAATGTTATCAACATGCATGTGTTGGCCGGCGTCATTACCTTGGAGATGGCGTTGAGCTCGGCTAATGTCGAGACACCGGTATCATCCTCCCGCTGAGATGCCTTACGAAGCACCATCGGTTGCGCCTTAGGTTTGGCGGGAGGGGGCATCGGTGTGACCTGTGGCTCTGTGTTGGCGCCGGCGGGAGGTGTCACCAGAGCGACCTCCGGCTGCGCGTTGGTGTTGGCGCCGGCGGGAGGGGCACCGGAGCGACCGGGTGCATCTCGACGTTGGCGGACTCGGGCGTCACCATGTTCGGCGACACGTGCTGGATCGAGTTGTTACCGGAGAGGCTGGGCACCACGAGCGGCCCTCGTCGACCTGCCGCATTCCAAGCAGCGATCCCCTCCCACAGCTCATTGGGAAACATCTCACGGATCTTCTCTTGCACTTTCTCATCGATCAGCCTCGGCATCTGTTGCATCTGCTCCCGGAGGACTTCAACCTCGCATTTTTCACTTGCCGCCGCCGCCGTGACCTTCCTCTCTTTCTTCGCCTTTGGGTCCTCTTTCCTAAAGTCGCCAACCTTTTCATACGTACCATAGCCGGACACGCGGCTAAATGAAGTCGGCAGCGCAGACTTGGCCCTCCCCTTGAACATGTTTGTCGCCCTGTTAAAGGGCGTGTCCCACCGCGGGTCCACCGTCGACCCCTGGGACGAGCTCGCACTTGACGCACAAGACTTTTGTTCGGATCTCTGAAGAGAAGGAAAGTGATCCCATTTAGAAATTCGGCTTCATTACTTAATTAGAAACACAGATGTACTCCGAGATAAATTCCTTACCAGCCTTTTCTGGAATTCCCTCACATCATCATCGTCGGTAACGAATTCCTTGAGTTCAGGGTGGAGATAGTAGCGGCCACAGACAAACTGCATCACCTGCTCGTCCGTGAATTTGTGGCACGGGTTATCTTTCCCTAGACAGGCATACTCAGCGTCCTCCTTTGCCCAAACGGCCTTTTTTCCTCGGTAACCGCCGCTTCCGCAACGTTGGTTACCTATGTTCAGCTCCCACATACTCCTCCCCCACTCGGTCCATTCCTGACCTTCTGGTGAACTGCAGTTTGCCTTGAACTTGATGAATTCATCTTTGTCGAGCATCGGCTCGGCCTTCTTTATCTCCTCCAAACTTTTACACTCGTTAATCCTCCTCTTCACTCGGCTTTTCCAGCTGCTCAAGGCGGTGCTCATCCTCGTGAGGGCTAACTTGTTTACCTTGTTCCCTATGAGCTTTTGGTTATCGTACTCATCTGGGAACTTGTATCGTTTGTGAAGCTTCCCAATGAGGAGTTCTCGCAACCGTTTGTTCTTTCTTATGTCCTTCTGGTTGATGCTCATGCTCTCCCGCACGATGCACCCGAGTTGTAGGCCGTACCCAGCGGCAAGCTTCGCAGGCTCCAAGGGTTGGCCACCCGGTTTCACAAGGGTGAACTCTTCGCGGTTGGTGCCAAATTTCGGCAGCGTCTGCTCCTGCCTTTCCGCCTTATTCTTCTTCTTCCTAGCGGGCGGGGAGGCGCCATCACCGTCAACGCGTTCACCGCCATGACTTGTTTCGACCTCCTCGTCACCATTACTGCTTCCGTCGTCGTTGCCATCTTCGGCCTCCTCCTCATATTCAGACTCCTCGTCATCTTCTTGGTCCGCAGCTTGGGCCTCCTCGTCAACTTCATCGTGATCCGTAGCTTCGGCCTCCTCGTCGGACCCGCTTAAGTCATCGCCAAACCGCCAAAACTTGCGGTTGGCTCTTCTTGCTCATTCTTCGACGCTCATGGGCTGAGAAGGGCCAGCCCCGACGTCTTTGTCTCCGCTCGACATGTTTGCTCTTCATAGAAAAATGCAACAATGTAATTAGTACAAGCTAGAGTCGACCGAAAAATTCGGCATGACCTTTGCTGTTTTTTTGACCTAGGAGTGCCCATTTCTCAACTGAAACGGAAGCGAATCAACACTTCGGGAGAAACAGGCAACTCAAATGAATTCCCTACAACAGTTTTCATACAAAATAATGTGCTCCAGTTTTCAAATTGATGACAGCCATCCAATCACACATATACATAGAGCAAAAAATAGCTCCAGGTGCAGCAAAAAATAGCACATTATGGCTTGCATAGCTCCAGATGTACCTTGCATGCCTTCTTTCAGCTTTAATTACAGAATATCAAGGTGTAGAAATATATGGCATCAAAAAAGAACTTAACATGACTTCAATTACTAAGAAAACAAGCATAAACAGCAGCGCAAGCTCCGCTGTCCCTCGAAATCATGCGCACACAAGAAAACTTCAAATGTTTCTCCTCCCCCAATGCAGGTCACTGCCAACACTAGCGAAACAGAGAATTGTTCAACAATGTTATCTGCTTCTTTAGCGAGATATCTCTCAACCAAAATATGGATACCTAAGAGGAGAGGAACTATATATCAAATTAACTAAAAAGAATAGCCACCAATACCCAAGTGAAAGAGAACCAAATCCTGGGTGGTCACCTTCCACCGACTGAGCTAAGCTCAGTTCCTAGTAACGACTTAGAAATTACAATAAAAAAAATAAAGATTTAACATATGCATATAGTGGGTTCCTTGTAAAATTGTCAAACATGCTTGAGTAAGACATCGGGGACCTAGTTATTAGACAATAGATTTTAAGGGCTTTGCCTCCTCAAAAAAAAAGGTACCTTCCTATCTTGATGTCTATTAAAGTAACATTGACTAATGCCAAGCTCTATTGCTTGATTTAATGTAGAGCCATACCGAGCTAGCCATGAAAGGTTCCTAGGTTAGGTGAATAGTGGCAACCTGAATTGTAGTCAAGGGTATGTTTAGTACAACAATGTTTTGCCCTGGTATTATGGAGGAAATGCGTGACTGTGATGACAAAATCAGCACACCTATGTGGCTGTACCTACAATAGCTGTGCTCATCCAATTATACTTCATGTATTTTGATTGGACTCTAATGATGAATCTTTCTGACCCAAATCACATTTGCCACATGAGTATATACAGCCATCTGGTCATGTCACCATTGACCTTAATATGTTAGATATTTTTGGACAACTTAAATATTTCTGAAATTAAGAAGGAACTCTTCTTTTATTAAAGGCTTTTGTTTGAGTAGCATTGTCCATCAGTCACCACATTTTGCAAGTTCAACAATGCTAGTTGGAAGAGGTTTCGCAAGCTTACCAGTATCACGCTCCATTAAGAGATGTGGCATTGAGGTGTCATTGTTTCCTTTCTAAGAAGGACAAAAGAAAGTACCGAGGCAGGAAGTAGTTTTCTTTTGTGTCTTTAGTGAGAAATAGTTTAAAAATTAACAAACAATTAATAGTGGAATAGGGTTGTCAATTATGAACAATACTTTAAAAATTATAATATTGCTCAAGATGACATGCTTTGTCATACTGTCCATACAAAGAGGCACTGAACCAAGATCAAAATTGAACAAATCAAGAGAATGCCCTACAGAGGGTTTGGTTGCAAGTTATTGTGCATTACATTTTTTCTTAATAATTACTAATATCTGATCTATACAATTTTTGAACAAGCAAATGTTGTGCAGAAACATGTCTGTACAAGGGTTGACTTGAATATGTAAAAATATGTTATTTGGCACATGCATTATTATGAAGTTCAATCAAACTACAATATTTGAGAAGAAAAATGAATGAACGGAAAGTGCATATTTTTTCGTGAAAAATTTATCACGGAGCGACTCTAGTACGCAGGTGTTAATAAATAAGTATCTATCCTATGTAAATAACTGTTATAGAGGGAACATAACTAGCCATCCATTGTTGCAGGTGACTAATCGTGTAAAGGTGAAGAACACACATTCGCTAACTTCCTGTTCTTCTAAAATTCCAAACGCTAAACTGAACCAAACGAAACTCTGAATCTTCATGCTGGGATACGCTTGCCCTGGTCACCGAAAATCACGCACCATTTAATTAGTACCCACTCTGTTATTTTCAGAGTTTCAGATACTACAAGTATTTGCAGGTTCAGGCGCATTTCTAGGACAAATTAAAGCTCACTGTGGCGTCGAATCGCTGGACGACTAGTTGGGGCCAATCGAGCGGTGAACTAGATCGGAGGGGATCGGGAGGGGAGGGGATGAGGTGGGTTACGTACTCTACTGGTTGCGGGCGGTGAAGAGGACGGTGCCGGTGTGGTCCCCGACGAGGCACTCTGCGACCTGGGTGCGGCGGAGGGCCTGGTTGGGGAGGGGCTTGTCCTCATCAGTGGGTTCGCGCGCGGCACCTTTCTCCTCGTCGGTGGTGCTCCTGGTGCTCCTCCTCCTTCTGGTTGCTCCAAGGGGACGGGGTGGCACTCCTAGCAAGGGGATGGGGTCGAGATTAGGGGAAGGGAGGGGGGAGGAGGGGAGGGGAGGGGAGAGGAGGGGAAAGGGTGGCGCTCACCGGCGACGACTGCTCCGGTGGCGGCAGGGTGACTCCTCCGGCGTGCTAGGTAGGGTTCTTCGCGTGAGACAGTGAGGGGATTGATATGAGACAGTGAGAGTGAGAAGAAAGGGCCGATCGGTTTTTTGACTAAGTGTAAATCATCCATGGCGCATATTTTTCAATATGCGCCATTGATATTAGACACTTAGCGAAATAAGGCGACGCCCTCATATGTGACAGTAACATAGGCTTACCGGAGTGGTTCGACTCGTGGGGCAAAACCTAGGCTAGGGCATCCAGGTTCGATTCCTGGTTGCCTCACATTTTTTGGCTAAGTGTCAAATATCCGTGGCGCAAATTTCCCTATATGCGCCATTGGTATTTGGCACTTAGCCAAAAACCACGATGCCCTGTTCTATGTCAACAACCCAAGGTTACTGTAGTGGTTGTTGACGCTGTGTGCTGCATCTGGAGCAGCCATGTTCGATTCCTGGCTCTCTCAATTTTTTTAGTATTTGGCACTTAGCCAAAATACTTGCCATTAATATCTAGTATATTTTGTAACAAATAGTAATTAAGTTTAACATTCACAAATCTATTTAAAACAAGGACATCCATTTGCAAGTACATAGGAAATTATTAATTTATTTAAAACAAGGACATCCATTTGCAAGTACATAGGCAATATCCATACACACCAATATTCTTCATAAATCTAGCGTCTCTTTGCAATCTTCTTGCCCTTCTTCCTCGCAGTTGAATACTTTAGCCTGGAAAGGTTAAGGTTTTTCTCGTGGATGGACAACCTTTAGTAGGTAGGGTGGTCTTCCTTTTTCCTGCAGCAGTCGGCTTGTCGATGTAGTTGTCGAATTCCTCTTCTATCTTAGGATCACTGTTCTTTTCTAAGTCTTGCTCGTTGGCGGGTCCGTCCATTCCGATGATGCTCCTCTTGCCCCTCCTCACGACAACACAGCTTGGCTTTGATGGGTCAGTGATGAAGAAACATTGGTCAACTTGGCTCGCCAGTACCCATGGCTCATTTTTTGCGGAGGCATTCTTCGCGGAGGCATCGGGTGTAACCATGGTGGTGAAATACCAACCCTCTTTTTGGATGCTCTTGGCCCATCTAACATGGAACATCGGCAGCTTCTCTCCGGCGTAGTCGAGCTCCCAGATCTCCTCGATCCTTCCAAAAAATCGTTCCTTGACGGTAGCTTCGTCATCGGCATAGGATAGCATCGTTACTCCTGAGTTCTGATAGTCGCTGCTTATGTCCCTTTTCTCGGTGTAGAATCTGTACCCGTTGATGTCGTATGCCTGATATGTCCTCACGTTGTGCCCAGGGCCATTTGGCAAGGCAAAAAATAGTTTTTTATCCTCCATAGAAGGCGTTTGTGGGTCTGCGGGCGGATTGTCTTGAAGATTCTTCTTGAACCAAGCTGTGAAGCTAGAGTTGTGCTCTCTTGTTACGTCTCCCTTCTTCCTCGGTCGACCAAGGTCAATGAACTTCTGCTCGATTAAGCTTTTGTGCTCTTCCACCCAAGGATCGACCAATTCGATGTGTTGTAGCACGACTCGGTGTGCCTTGTCAAAGTCGTCACGTCGACCCTTCACGCCGACATGCATGGTGCAAAAGGCCTCGCGGTGGCCATATCCAGCGAGCCTGCCGAGGTGCGTCCTTTTGGGCAGACCAACAGGGTCATCCTCGTCGTCCGGGTCGGTGCGTACATAATTCTGGCAGAAAGAGACGCACTCATAGGTCAGAAAGCCCTTGGCAATGCCTCCATCTGGACGGGACCTGTTGCGTATGAATCCTTTGATAACACCGTTAAGCCTTTCAAACGGCATCATGTTGTGCAGGAATGTCGGCCCTAGAGGAATGATGTCATCCACGACATGGACGAGTAGATGGACCATGATGTCGAAGAATGCGGGCGGGAAGTAAATCTCGATCTCGCATAGTATCACGATGATCTCATCTTGTAGTGTGTCGAGCTGCTTCAAGCCAATCGACTTCCTTGAGATGACGTCGAAGAAGTTGCAGAGGCCAAACAGCGTCTCACGGACGTGCTCGTCCATTATCCCTCGGATCCCAACGGGAAGTATCTGCGTCATCAGCACGTGACAGTCGTGAGACTTCATCCCGCTGAACCTCTTCTTCGCTTTGTCCAGATATCTGCCTATGTTCCTCGAGTAACCGTAAGAAACTTTGACTCCTAGGAGGCAGTTGAAAAACTGCTCAAGCTCCTGCTCGATTAGAGTGAAGCAGGCAGCCGGAAACACTGCAATTCCCCTCCTAACCCTTTTGCGGTGACCTTGAGTATCTTCAGGCGCCGTCTCATCATCATCATCATCATCATCATCATCGGGCGGCAGCGTCTCATGAAGTTCTTCCTTGATGCCAAGTTCCATCAGGTCGTTCCTTGCTTTCGGCCCGTCTTTGGTCCTATCCGGCATGTTGATGATAGTGGCAAGCAGACTCTCGCACATATTCTTCGTGATGTGCATGACATCAAGGCTATGGGGCGTGTGGAGGTATTTCCAGTATGGCAGGTCCTAGAAAACAGGCCTAGCTTTCCACACACCATGCAGCGTTTTCGTCCTTGGACGCTTCTTTCCCGGCAAAGGGCACTCTTCCTAGTTGTCCAACATATGTTGGATCACTTCTCCGCTCCTCGGACGTGGGGCTTTTTCAAGCTCTACTTTGCCATCAGAGAGATCTCTACGCTTTCTCCACGCGTGATCCTTTGGAAGCAACATTCGAGTCCGTTGGAACACGGTCTTCGATGACCCGGGATCCCTTAGTAGCTGGAGATGCGGGGTCTTATCCATGCACTTGACACATGCTTTGTGTCCGTGGTTCACCTGGGCAGACACGTATGCGTAACCTGGATAGTCCTGCGCCGTCGTGAGCAGTGCGGCTATCATAGGGAAATAATCTCCTGTGTATGCGTCCCATGTATGGGCTAGTGTCTCCCACAGCGTCGCTAACTCTTCTTTCAGCAGCCCGAGATACAGATGCATGTCGATACCTGGTTGTTTAGGCCCCTGAATCAGAATACACATGTGTACGTATCTCTGCTTGGTGCACAACCAGGGAGGGAGGTTGTACGGCCATACAAACACGGGCCATGTGCTATGTGTGCTACTCTGGTTGCCAAACGGATTAAGTCCATTGGTGCTCATACCAAGCCTAACGTTCCTTGGATCGCCCCCGAAGTCTAGAAAGTCAGTGTCCAGTGCGTTCCACTGGCTAGCGCCCGAAGGGTGTGTGAGGATCTTGCCCTTGTGTGGATCATCTTCGGCCGACTTCTTCCTTTCCGTGTGCCATTGCATGAGCTTTGCTTCCTTAGGGTCCACGAAATACTACTGCAGACGGGGAGTGATAGGAAAGTACCATACCACTTTCTGAGGAACTTTCTTGTTCCCTCTCTTGTATCGTCCTTGGCCACACACCAGACATGTGGTTCTATCCTTATACTCGTCCCGATAAAGTGCACAGTCATTAATGCAGGCGTGGTACTTAACATACGGTAGCTCGAGAGGACATACGATTTTCTTGGCCTCCTCGATACTAGTTGGACACGTGTTCCCCTTGGGAAGACGTTCTTGCCAGAATCTCATGTTTTTGTTGAAGCTTACGTCGGTCCATTTGCTTTCTGCCTTCATCTCCAGAGCCTTGAGCGTTACGTTCAAGAGAGTATCCTCGGGCCGGCACCCAGGATACAATGGAGTATTCCCATCTATATCCATCTGTGCTAGCTTGGCTTTCTCCCTGGCAGCAGCTTTAGTGTTGCTCGTCTCCCTGAGAAGCAGTTCCTGAACATGATGGTCCTGCAAGGCCGAGGTTGGCCACGTCGTTTGTGTGTCTGTGTCTTCTCCACCGGCACCTCCTTCGTGATGATCATCATGTCCGTCACTGCCATCATCTCCTTCGTGTTGATCATCATGTCCGCCGCTGCCGACATCTCCTTCATGATCATGATCATGTCCGCCGCCGGCATCTCCTTCGTGATGATCATCATGCCTGCCCTCGTCTTCAGGATCATTGACATCCTTGTCATCTTTAGAATCATAGCCGCGCATGAAACCGCGCGTGAGCAGGTGATTCTCCAGGTCTCCGGAATCAGGGTCAACCAAGCTCCCGAGATTGCATGTTCGACACGGACATCTTATGTAGGTCCTCTTGTTTAGAATCACGTCGGCCACCGCGTGTTTCTTGTATCTAGCTGCTCGACCTTCGCTCATGTGTCTAACCGTGGTTTCCTGCGCGGTATAGAGCAAAAAGAGAGAGTATCTTAGAACCACGGCACCATCATGCAGACACACACACACATGCATGCATGGCTGCCGGAAAAATTCGGCATGACATCTCCTAAAAATGGGACATATGGATAATGCAAAAATTTGCTGAAACGGAAATTAATCGACATTTTGGCAAACATCCATGCACCACCAGAGCAAGCAACATGATTTCTTCTTCGTCACCTACAAACATTCATGCACCACATCCATGCAAACACACCATCCCTCTCGCAATTAATAAGAAGGATTCACAAACATAAGCATGCACACACATACACACCGCACCGACGTCCACCCTCCACACAAAATATCCACATGCATGTCCTCCAACAACTCACGTAGTAGAATCAACAACCAAGGTAGGTTCAACAACCAAGAATGGAGAAAAGAATGGAGAAATTGAGGTGGTGGGGAGGAGGAGGACGAGCTAGATCTAGTTTGGGGTGGTGGGTGGAGAAGAATGGAATGGTGGTGGGTGGGGGTGGATGCCAACTTGTAGATCTGGACGAAGTTATCAGTGGCGCATATTACACTAAATGCTCCACAGATAAGTCTACCACCTTTTCAGGTGGTGGGCCCAAGACTTATCAGTGGCGCATTTACAAGTATATGCGCCATTGGAGGGAAAGTATCAGTGGCGCATATCCTGAATGCGCCACTGATATTCCTGCCACCTTTCAGAGTGGTGGGGTCCAGGTGGGCCCACATAGTTACCAATGGCGCATGGAGGAGAGGATGCACCATTGGTGAGGAAAATATCAATGGCGCATATGGATATATGTGCCATTGATATTTGGTCCACAGGCCTCCAGAGTGTCGGGCCCACATTATCAGTGGCACATTTTTTGTGATGTGCGCCATTGGTTATAAATAATATCAGTGGAGCATATTTTTAAATGCGCCACTGATAATTATCAGTGGAGCATATTGAAAACAATGCTCCACTGATAATAAATCTATCCATAAGCCTTTCTCTAGAAGTGCCGGTAAAATATCGACTTTGGCTTTTGTCCGGTCCAATTCCGAGAATATTGATTTTCTGACTTCCCCGGAACCAAAAACAGCAGAAAACAGGCAACTGGCACTGTGGCTCTTGTTAATAGGTTAGTCCAAGAAATCATATGAGAAGTACTCCAAAGTGTGGACAAAACATAAGAAAGTAGATAAAACCAAGCATGGAACATCAAAAAATTATGGATACATTTGCAATGTATCATCAATCTCACCGGTTTTTGCTGAAAACAAAGGATTAAACGTATCGAATGGAAGGAAGTAATAGTTTGCAGAAAGTAAACACAAAGCAATAAACAGTTTGTAGATTGTATGTAAAAGAAAGGATCTGGGTCCATAGTTCACTAGAGGTGGCTCTCCTTAAGATAGATAACATGCTGGGTGAACAAATTACAACGGGGCAATTGACAAACATCGAGAAAGCATACAAGCATATACTAATCATCTTGACTCCTTTGAGACTTGATTGGGCATTACAACATTATACATAGACCGCCATCCAACTGCATCTATGACTAATAATCCACCTTCAGGTTATCATCCGAACCCCCTTCAGTATTAAGTTGCAAGCAACAGATTATTGCTTTAAGAATTGCGTGTAATGTAAACAATATGATTGTTCTATGAACAAAGGATTGTTGTTTTCTCCCTAGTAGCAACAACACATCTAGTACCTTAGAGATTTCTATCACTTCCCCAGATTACTTGAGGCAAGAACCCACTATCGAGCATAAATACTAATCTTGGAGTTGCTAGCATCTACTTGGCCACGATAGCTACTAACAACAGAAAGCATCCAAGATCACAAATAGCAAAGACATGATAGAATCAATAATCAATATGAAATAACATCTCAATATCCATCGGATCCCCGCAAACACAACATGCAGAATTACAAATAGATGATCTTGATCATGAACGAAGCTCACAAGATCTAGACATGAAATCACAAAGGAGGAGAACCAGCCATCTAGCTACTAATGGACCCGTAGTGCAGAGATGAAGTACTCACGCATCACACTGGAGGCTTGCATGATGATGAAGAAGGCCTCCAGGGAGAATTCCCCTCTCCGGCAGGGTGCCAGGAAGAGCTTCAGATCCCTCCCGATCTAGGGACAGACACGACGGCGGCTACAGACTCTTTCGTGGAATTTTAATCGGGTACTTAGGGTTTTGGTATCGTAGGCATCTTATAGGCGGAAGGAGAGGCCGAGGGGGTGTTGGGGTCGGCCAGACCACCCCCTGGCACGGGCCAGGCCTGGCCGCGCGGCCAGGAGGTGTGGCCAGGCCCCACCCCCTCTCCGTCTCGTATTATGGCTCTAGATGTCTTCCGGTAAAATAGTGACTTTGGCTTTTGTCCCGTCCAATTCCGAGAATATTCATTTTCTGACTTTCCTGGAACCAAAAACAGCAGAAAACAGGTAGCTGGCACTGTGGCTCTTGTTAATAGGTTAGTCCAAGAAATCATATGAAAAGTACTCCAAAGTGTGGACAAAACACAAGAAAGTAGATAAAACCAAGCATGGAACATCAAAAATTATAGATACATTTGCAATGTATCAACATCCCCAAACTTAACTCCTGCTCGTCCTCGAGTAGGTAAGTGATAAAAAGAAAGAATAATTTTTGAGGTGACATGCACCATCATAAACTTGATCAAAGTATTTGTAAAACATTCAAAGCTTGGATCATAGTACTTCAATCATAACATGAAAGAGAAAGTTCTAGCAATAAGCAAAGAAACTATGATGCAACATGGAAAGGCACAAACAAAAGATTCATGAATAACAATGCTTTGCAAGACGTTTGTTTGTTTCACATAAAGAAAACATAGCATAATAGTATTCAGCTTGTGCCTCATAGAGTAGCAAATATAAATGCATAGGACACCTTCAAAGTTCATAAGAGTGACTAGATACAAATAGTTTAAAACAAGCAATATCAAGTTATGCATCAATCAACTAGTCTTGGGACAATGCACATAGAACTAAGAATGGCCACTATGCTCTCAAAGTAGGTGCATAAAGATAGAAGGTGGAGACTCAATATAATGGTGGAAGAAAGGCCTTCATAGAAGGAAGCAGAGATTCAAGTTTCATAAAGAGCTTCCAAAAATTATGGTACTTGTTAGCTTTCAACTCTCATTGCCCCTATCATAAGCATCTTGAAGTGATTAAGGTTAAAGTGAAGAAACTATGGTGTACATGCTTGACGAAGTATAAGTTAGAAATCTCATGTCCCTTGAATACGAGGGCCTCTCCTCATGCTACTCAAGTTTAGTCACTGGTAAGTTCTTGTCATCGTAAGTACATGTGTATCATAGAGAACCGCCAACGGGGTACCCCTTGCCCGATGATATGGAATAATCCCCATATCAAAATGACAAGGCAAGCAGACAACGAGCATCTTAGCAATCTTCTTATTTACCATGGGCATATGGTGCTTTTATCTCTCTTTCCTCTTTTCATAATCTCATTTTTTTCTCTTTTTCTCTTTTTTCTCAATATAGGACTCTTCTTTTATAAGAAGAGTGCTTCATAGA
The DNA here is from genome assembly GCA_910589775.1 of Avena eriantha. Taxonomy (NCBI): domain Eukaryota; kingdom Viridiplantae; phylum Streptophyta; class Magnoliopsida; order Poales; family Poaceae; genus Avena; species Avena eriantha. The sequence goes on from OU342746.1 coordinate 317,800,157, forward strand.
CAGCTCATTATGGTTACGCTGCAGGTTTCCACCATGTCAGCATGGATTAGACCAGCGGCCCTAGCGTTTCTCTAACACATATACATAACTCCATGGACTTACAAGCTCCCCTTTCATTTCACACCGACGACATCCATAGACAAAAGAGCATGATATCAACTAGGTACAAAGTACCCGTTCAATGTTGAAAGTGTTCCCCATGAAAGCATGGTTCTGCTAATTCCCAACAAATAAGTGCAAGCATATACAACATAGACGACAAAATGGTTCAAGTTTATTAAGGGCAAGAAAAGTAAAGTGTGCCATCAAGTTCGTGAGAGATTTAATCACTAGTTTAATCATAACAAGTTTAATTTGGAAGGTAAACAAAAGCATGAATATACTTGGAATAGCATAAGCTAGTAGGTAGGTATGGTGGACTATTTGGAATAACATGGTTTAGGGAGTTGGATGCATGAGTGGAACTCATACTTGGTTGTGGAGGCTAGCAAAAGACTGGGAGCGACAAACTAAGAGAGCAATAATGGCCATAATCATGCAGAGCGACAAAACATCATTGATCAAAGCATAAAGTGATACTACAAGTTGAAATCTAATGGATCATCAAGGCTTATGGTGACTTGAGATAGTCATAACATGGTGTGAGCATGCACCAAGTCAACCCAAATAAAGCATCAAAGGAGAATACCACTATACTATGCTTTAATATGCTAAAACAACGCATGATTCATCCAAGGCACATTAAGCAATCTAAATTGTTTATAACAAGTCATGCTACAGCAAAGAATACTAAGCATAAAACCAAAACAATATCAAGCATGGCATGACAATGCATAGGCCACAGTCAAAAACAAGCTGTCTTTACCACTTAAGCATGAGCGTTCCTACTCTTTTCCAAACCAAACCAAACTATTTGAAAACCAATGTATGAAAGAGGGGGTCCAACCAATTTATTCAGCAAACTAAGCAAACCAACCAAATGAAAAAATAAAACGAAAAGGAAAAAGAAGACGCTCCAAGAACAACACAACTGTGCATGAAACAATAAAAATGAAGCGTTTGGAAGAAACCTGAGATTTTTATTGACGAAGAAGGGGATGCCTTGGGCATCCCCAAGCTTTGACGCTTGTACTTCTTGGATATTTCTTGGGGTGACACACGTGGCGTCCCCAAGCTTGAGCTTTAGTCCATCTTTCATCTCATTACTCATTCCTTCCATACACCTGAAATTTTTCCTTCATACAAAACATCACACAGTCTTTATTAGCAACATTAGTGCACTCAAGATAATAAGTCTTTAGGTTCAGTTCTAACACCAATAAACTTCCATTAAAACACTAGATACTATAGCACATCCCTCAAAAAGCTCAATTCCCCAAAAGAACTCAAAAAGCAACCAACAAAAAGCAGATGCAGAAAATGGCAGAACTCTGTCAAAACAGACCAGCAGGTAAAGACGAATTTTTTAGAAGACCTTCTGCTGCTCACATCAAAAAGTGTTGAAACAACGAAAGTTAGATAACAACCTAGGGCAGAGGAACAAAAATTCACGCCTCAAAAGTACGTTCAGAGATTTTAAACGAATTTTTATGGTGAAGCACAGAAATCTGTTTTGGGACAGCAACTTTCCCAATCATTACTTCTCTCTCATGAGAGGTTACTCTTGGCACAAAAAGCAAATAAAAAGGATAAAGAGCGGTTATTATAGAAGTAATAACTTCCAAGACTCATCTAAAACTTTTGGGTTATCTCCCAATAAGTACTTTTCTTTAACGCCTTTAAGTTAGGCATAAGAAGCAAGAAAAAGAATCAAGTGTTCTCAAATGAAGAAGCATTAAGAGCAAATTTTGTTTCATAGGAGAGGCAAAAGAAATCTTCTCTCTTTTGTTAGGGAAGTGTTCTATACCTTTCTTGAGTGGGAGTTGATATTAAATGGTGCCTTCTTTCATATCAATAATGGCACCAACAGATCTAAGAAAAGGTCTTCCCAAAGTAATAGGACAAGAAGCATTGCATTCAACATCCAAAACATAGAAATCAATGGGGACATAGGCATTGTTAACCATAATAAGAACATCATTAATATTCCCCATGAGTTTCTTTTTAGCATTATCATCAAGTGGGACATTCAAATAACAATCTCCAAGTGGAGGCAAATCAAGCATATCATAAATCCTTCTAGGCATAATAGAAACACTACTATCAAGATCACATAAAGCTTTGAAATCAAAGTCATTCACTTTCATATTAATGATGGGTTCTGATGGCTCAATGCACGGCGCCCAGAAAAGTGCTTGGTGCGTGGTGTTGATGTAGAGCTCGTTGGGAGCCCCAAGAGGAAGGTATGATGAGCACAGCAGCAAGTTTCCCGCAGTTATGACACCAAGGTTTAATCGAACCAGTAGGAGCAAGGAAACACCTCAAAGGTGTTACTAGCTGAGCTTTGGTAGGGCGCACTACCGGTGGTAGTAGCAACGTGGAGACCTGTACAACATAACCACAGAACTTTGTCCCCAACTTGCGATGAGGCTGTCAATCTCACCGTGTTTTGCGGAAAACAAAGGATTAAACGTATCGAATGGAAAGAAGTAAAAGTTTGCAGAAAGTAAACACAAAGCAGTAAAAGATTGTAGATTGTATGTAAAAGAAAAGGACCGGGATCCATAGTTCACTAGAGGTGGCTCTCCTTAGATAGATAACATGTTGGGTGAACAAATTACAGCGGGGCAATTGACAAAAACCGAGAAAGCAATACATGCATATACTAATCATCTTGACTCCTTTGAGACTTGATTGGGCATTACAACATAATACATAGACCGCCATCCAACTGCATCTATGACTCATAATCCACATTCAGGTTATCATCCGTACCCCCTCCAGTATTAAGTTGCAAGCAATAGATTATTACTTGACGAACTACGTGTAAAGTAAACAATATGATTGTTCTATGAACAAAGGATTATTGTTTTCTCCCAAGTAGCAATAGCACATCTAGTACCTTAGAGATTTCTGTCACTTCCCCAGATTACCAAAGGCATGAACCCACTATCGAGCATAAATACTAACTCTTGGAGTTGCTAGCATCTACTTGTCCAAGATAGCTACTAACAACAGAAAGCATGCAAGATCTCAAATAACAAAGACATGATAGAATCAATAATCAATCTGAAATAGCATCTCAATATCCATCGGATCCCCGCAAACACAACATGTATGAATTACAAATAGATGATCTTGATCATGAACGGAGCTCACAAGATCTAAACATGAAGCACAAAGGAGGAGAACCAGCCATCTAGCTACTACATGGATCCGTACACTAGTGGAAAAAGGGTCTCCAGTCCCGGCCCGTAAGGGGCTTTAGTCCCGGTCCTGGTAACCGGGACTGGAGGGGCGGAACTAAAGCCCCGCCCCACTAGTCCTGGACGGCTTACCATCCTGGACCAATGGGCATCCACGTGGCCGTCTCTGCGGGCGTTGGGTGCCCCCCCATTAGTCCCGGTTCGTATTACGAACCGGGACAAATGGTTCTCTGCCGCGACAGAGAATTCAATCTGTATCTTTTTTTCTCTTTTTCATTTCAAAAATAGTTTTCTACGCTACCACATACCATACACGTTCGTGCATACATAAGATAACTTCTCTTAAGATCGAGCATACAAATATATACATGATCATGATAGTTACATGGAGATCACAATTCGACGATTTAATTACATGGTCGGGGCTCATCGGTAGCACCTATTCACACTAAATTCCCCGGCGTCATCTATCATCTCGTTTATCAAGAATCCTTCTAGTTCTTCAGCAATTCCTCGTACGCGTTGCTCTGGTAGGAGCTGATCCCGCATTCTCTCGAACTATATAATAAAAGGAGATCAATATGAATATCAATCATGATAACAAAAAGTGACGGTAATAAAATAATGTTGTGAATGTATTGCTTACATCGACTCTATAATCTTTGTGCTCAGTGGAAAACGTGCGAATGAACTCGCAAACGTAGAATCCACATAGATTCGTCCCCTGTGGCTACCTCGCGCACTTTACGAGAATAGAATTCAATCAAAATTATAATCTAGCATCATAATTGTCTTGAAACTAGAAGTAAAGAGATGCGCGAACATATCACGTATTACTTACCGAGACCGGAGTAAACGTCAACTCCTTACTAAAGGAACCCTTAACCCTACTCTTGAACATGCTCCAAACCCTGCCCGGCAAAGAAAATGAATGAATGAGTTATTTATTATGTGATATCTCAGGAAATCAAATAAAGAGACCGATGTAGCATGGAAATTACCTCTGGAGCATGTCCTGCATGTCCCTAAACTGTTCCAGGGGTCTCTTCGATGGGTCCATGACTTCAACTCTTCCCTTATCAAGTTGAATGTCCATGAGAATCCAGTGGAAACTGCACACGTTTATATATACATCAGTAACTCATCAATTACATTTAACATCGAGTAAGAAAAAGTGAATGTGTACAACATAGTAAGACCCTCACCGGAAATTCTAAGGAAACAGTACGTGGTCACAGAAATGTTGCTCTGTTAGAAACCTTAGAAGGTTTTCCTGCGTCTCCTCGGGTTTATCCTTTAGCGTCTTACAATGTATTTTATCTAGGTCAATGAACCCAACACTAAAGAGTGACCTTTTTTTTCATTCCATGATCTTCATTCTGCATAATAACAGAGTACAAAAGGATATAATGAGGATAATTATATGCAATGAACTGAACAACTGAAAAAATGAACAACTTATATATAGACAATGAATTCAACAACTTACAGACAATAGCAACTCATGAGACTTTTGTCGAGGGCGTCGAAACTGTATAACTAGAAGAGTTTTGGAAACTCAACATGGACCTCTTCTTCTTAGAAGTAGTAGTCATGTGGGACTTTCGCCATGATCATTATTCTCTCCTGCTTTACGGCTTTCAAGTACCAGTTATGTAAACTCCGCATTTGTGTTGGCAGTTGTTGGAACTGCTCCAAGCTGACCAGAGGCTTCCCTGGGACATATGTAGGGACTACCTGAGCCTTGGGTAACTTGTCGTCCTGGGCACCTAGTAATTCCTCAACAGTCACATTCATAGCGGCCGCAAGCTTCTTAGCTTCTTCCATATCCTGCTGGGGAGTGTCATAGGATAACACCTGGAGGGGTGGGATCGATTTTTTGGCCTGTTTCCCGAGCTGGGGGACATCCATTCTTTTCTCGGTTGCTCTTTGACCTGATGATTTGCTCCCGCTTGCACTTCTACTTGATTTGCTCTTCTTCACTTCCTTCTGAAGTGTGCGTCGATAGTCATCTGGCTTATGGTGCAATTCATATTGCGATTTTGTGTTTAGAAAAGAAAGTGCTATGCTTTTTGCTTCTCGGTGTATACCGAGGCAGGCTCGGGTTTCTTCTTTTGAAGCTGCGCAACACATTTGGCCTTTACGATCATGTCGGTTTCCTCGTCAGTACGATCGTAAGGTCTGATGGGAAGATTCTTATGAGGTACTCTTGGGAGGGGCCACATTTGTCGTTTTGGGCTGATGCGTCATTTAGAACTAATCGGAGGCTGCGGCGGAGATCGAGATGGACTCGGGCTGTGGTGGTCGTAGTCATGGGGTGGGCTTCTTGGAGGTGATGGAGGTGAAGGTGACATGCGACGACTCGGAGGCAGTGTTGGGTTTGGCGTCCAGCCTGGAAGCTTGATGTTGTTCTTATCCCATAGAATGATACCACCCAGTACTTCTCCGAGTGTCCTCTCACCTTCAGGTCCAGGGATGTCAAGCTCCATTGAGTCCCACCCTATTGTGACTTCATCCACAACAACTTTAGCATAGCCAACTGGAATCTCACGGCCATGCCAGCGTGCGCCAGGTGGACAAGGTAAAGCACATCCGACCGCCACCTTGATGGATAGGTTCTTCACCTTCTGATGGAGCTCACAAGATGCATGCTCCTTGATTCCATCCACGGGGTAGCCGGGACCGCCATCTACCATACGTGCATCGTCAGAAGGGACCTCCGATTCAGCCACGCTGCTTCTCCACTAAGATAGGACGGCAGTAATATCGAGTACAGGATCTTGCAGGCGCGCTGCTCCTCGAAGTTCGTCAATCTGTTGCTGATGCATTCGAAGTGTTCCTAGCAACTCGGTGAACCTGTCTCCCTCCTCCTCCTGTCGTCGCCTCTTTGCTCTCTCTCGGCTCCAATAAGTATCTCTGTCTTTGGGAAACCCCATCTCCCATGTATAACTAGGGCCAAGGCCTCGTACACGTCCTCCGTGTTCGTCATTCCCGAGGACCTTTGTCAGCAAGTCTTTCTCTCTATCGGGACGGAACTTTGTTATCCTCGCTTTAATCTCCTTCACCACTTTCTGCCAAGTATCCCGGGGTATCCTAATCCCGTCACTGCAAATAAGGTCCCATGTACTTTCGTCATACTCACTCCCATGCCCAAGGAACCAATTCCTTGCCCTCAGATCCCATTCTTCGCGTATTGGTTCTAGAGTGATCCCTTTAGCAAGCAGCTCATTCTCTTTGGCATCCCACTTTGGCATGGCAGCCGCGTAGCCCCCTAGCCCCAGGTGATGGTGATATTTCATCATCGCGGCATTTTTCTTGTTTTTTCTGAATTTTCCATAGCAGGTTCTGACTCCTTGTACTTCACAAATGCATCCCAGTTAGCCTGCTGCTTTGTTAGATAGCATTCATATTTAGGAGGAGTCTTCGTCTTCTGATACTTTTGCCATAATGCTTTCTTCTAGTTCTTGAATAGTTCGGCCATCTTTAAAAGAGTCCACTGCTTGACTTTCTTCCTCAATGCAGATGTGTCGGCATCATCCTCACATTCTGGCAGGGTGAAATGTGTCATGAGGTCATTCCAAAGACCCTCTTTGTACCTGTCGGCGACATACTCACCCTCTTTCGCCCCTTTGGTCTTATTCCACTCTCAACGGTGATCGGGATGCGATCCCTAACCATAACTCCGCATTGTTGTTTAAATATAGTTTTAGCCTTTTCGGGTTCCAACGGTTCACCCCGTGGTGATACCACCGTAATTTATAACGCGTAGATGCGTCCAACTTTTTGGCCGGGCCTCGTTTGGAATATTTTTTGCTCGATGTGGAGGCCTAAGAGAAGAAACATTCGTCAATTTATATATATATACAACTCAGTTAATGCATCTACTGATCACCAGACTTCATATATATACCTCGCCGGACTTTGTTAAGGGTCCACCGAAGCCGTCGGCTTCTCCACCACCGGAGCCGTCGGCTTCTCCTTGATCATTTCGGTCGACCTCCTCTCCCTCACCGAAGGGGTTCAGATAAATCGATAGAGATTCGGCTGGATCAACATGGGGGGTGTCGTTGATCATATCCTCGAGAATTTCTTCCTGTGCTAGGTCTCTCTGGATTGGATCCATAGTTTTCTACAAAATGCACACAATAACATTTTTCATTCAATATTACTGCATAAAATAATACTAAACAATAATATGAACACGCAATTTGCTACAATAATACTAAACAATAGCAAAATTCTAGTGGTGCCCTAACCCTAACCCTAAGTCCGGGCGGCCTACAAGCACCACCACCCTAACCCTATCTCCGGGGGCCCACGAGCACCACCACTCTAACCCTAAGTCCGGGGGGCCGCGAGCACCACCACCCTAACCCTATCTTCGGGGGCCCACGAGCACCACCACTCTAACCCTAAGTCCAGGGGCCCGCGAGCACCACCACCCTAACCCTATCTCCGGGCGGCCCGCGAGCCCCCCACCCTAACCCTAAGTCTGGGGGCCCGCGAGCACCACCACCCTAACCCTAAGTGCGGGGCCCCGCGAGCACTACCACCCTAACCCTAAGTGCGGGGGCCCGCGAGCACTACCACCCTAACCCTAAGTCCGGGGGCCCGCGAGCACCACCACCCTAACCCTAAGTGCGGGGGCCCGCGAGCACTACCACCCTAACCCTAAGTCCAGGGGCCCGCGAGCAGCACCACCCTAACCCTAAGTGCGGTTGCCCGTGAGCACTGCTATAATATTACAATATACTACTATAATGCAATATACTACTATTACAATATACTACTATAATATTACAACTATATACACTACAAAATAATATTATAATATACTACTATAATGCAATATACTACTAAAAAATTACAAATATATATACTACAAAATAATATTACACTACTACATAATATTACAAGTATACACTACTATTACACTACTAAATAATATTACCCCCAAAATAATATTACACTACAAAATAAAATTACAACTATATACACTACTATTACACTAGCTACTAAATAATATTACAACTACTAAATAATATTATCATTAACTATATACTACAAAATAAAAAAATGGAAAAAAACAAAGAACTTGGCCGGGGGCGCCGCCCCGGCCGCATCGCCCGCACCACCGCCACGCTGCCGTGTAGCCAGACGAGGGAGCGAAGGGGAGGGGGCGTCCCGGCCTGCTCGCCCACAGTGGTCAGCGCCGCCGCGCCGCTGCGTAGCCGGACGGGGGAGCGAACGGGAGGGGGCGGGGTACCTCTGGCCGGGGGCGCGCGCGGCGGCTGGAGTGGCAGCGATGGTTGGGGGCGATGGCGGCTGGAGTGAGTGGCGGCGGCGGTTGGGGTGGTGGCGACTGGAGAGAATTGGGCAGCCTGTCGATGTCAATTCGTCGTCCTCGCGTGTGGGGTGCTCTGCGTGGGGAGAAGAAGGGGCACGCCAATATATAGGTGGGGGACCTTTAGTCTCGGTCCGTATAACGCACCGGGACTAAAGGTCCCTCCTTTACTCCCGGTGTGTGCCACCCACTGGGACTAAAGGGTTTTCGGCACCGCCCAACGCGCGCGCGCCAACGCCACACCTTTAGTCCCGGTGTGTAGCACGCACCGGGACTAAAGGTCCTTTTTCCATTTTTTCACCCCAGGGGTGCGCCTGTTTAAAAAAAATCAATTAGCATATTTTTTTAAACATTTGAATTATATAGTTTTTGCATACTTATGAATTTGAGAAAATTTTCAACATGAAAAGTTCTTGAATTTGAATAAGTAATCCAAATCTATTTTATGTTTTATAAAATAATTATTCTAACTAGTGAAACTAATAACCATTTTGCCATTTTCAATTTAAAAATGCATTAACTATTTTGCATATTTTTGAATCTCACTAAATTTTTAACATAAAAAGTGCTTGAATTTGAATAAAAGCGATTCAAATCCATTTTCTGTTTTATAAAATAATTATTCTAACTAGTCAAACTATTAACCATTTTGCCATTTTCATGTGATTCCGACGCTCCGGTGGTCTTCCTCCGGCGAAATCCTAGATCGGGGGCCCTGGATCATCTACCCCTATAGCTTTCTCCATACGAGGGTAGCCCCTTTAGTCCTGGTTGATAAAAAATTCGCGCGAAACCGGTACTAAAGGTCTGTTTCTTCCCGCCTTATTTCTTCCCGCCTTATTTTTTCCCGCCCGTTTTCTTCCCGCCTTTTCCAACGCTTCCCTCCTCTGACTTCCCGCCATTTCTCACTATATATATGTAGGCTTGGTCGTTTTCATAGCACATCTAGACTCATATCTTCCGCCTCTCTCCACTCTCTCCCATGGCTTCCACCATACCTCTAACCCCCAGGGAGGCGGAGGCGTTTTGCGCCTCAAACTACCCCTGCCCACCGGGCTACCGCGTCCCCACCGGCTGGATGCTGAGCGCCGAAGGCGTGCCGGTCCCTCCTCTCCCTCTAGGTGTGGAGCGCTGGATGGCCATCACGAACCACTACTACCTCGAGCTCACGCTAGAGCAGCGGAGGAATCCCAACTGGCATCCCGACTATTTCCCGACTTGGGAAGCCTTCTTCATCAATCGGCGTGAGAGGGCGCTCGCCAGGCACGAGGAGGACGGCCCACCTCCTTCGAACTTCAACGAGGCCGGCCGTCGGCTGTGGTGGCGTGGCCGGACTCTCCAGAGTGTCATGGCCTACAACACGACCAGAAATAACCCCCGCCTGCGGTACCCTCAAATCCAGCCCACGCGTGCCCAACCTTCAAGGTTCGACTACGGCGACCCCGACGACAACAGCGACGACGGCACCGGCGACTATGATGACTATAGTGGCGCGTATTACAGGGCTAGGAAAGAGCATGACTGAATCACTCCATCATTAGGCATGTTTCTTAATTTTCAGTTGTGCTATGTATCTTAATTTTTAGTTGTGCTATGTATCCTTAGTGTTTGTGGGTTCCTTCTCTTTTGATGGTTCCTTCTCTTTGGGTGATCACCTCCCACGGCTCAGAACCCGGTCGTCAACGTCTAGTTTGATTGAGCAAGATGTATTAAATGAAAGGGGACCTTTTGTGTCTCAAATAAAAGGTTTAATACATTACATAGATTTATGTCTCAAATAAAAGGTTTAATACATTATTACACATCACCAACATCTAGTGTTGTGGTTTTCTTCTGCACCGTAGCCATGGAGAATTTTCATCATTTAACAGGATGCTTGGGTTAGTTTTCACTTTGAAGGGCGGAATTTCATGAAACTTATTGTAATCTTCTGACATGTCTATCTTGTCATCCACTCCCACGATGTTTCTTTTCCCTGAAAGAACTATGTGGCACTTTGGCTCGTCGTATTTTGTATTCTTTTGCTTATCTTTCCTTTTTCTCGGTTTGGTAGACATGTCCTTCACATAGAAAACCTGTGCCACATTGTTGGCTAGGACGAATGGTTCATCCATGTACGCAAGATTGTTGAGATCCACTGTTGTCATGCCGTACTTTTGGTCTACATGTACCCCGCCTCCTGTCAGCTTGACCCATTTGCACCGAAACAAAGGGACCTTAAAAGTAGGTCCATAGTCAAGTTCCCATATCTCCTCTATGTACCCATAATATGTGTCCTTCTGCCCATTGTCATCTGTTGCATCAAAGCGGAAACCACTGTTTTGGTTGGTGCTCTTTTTATCTTGGGCGATCGTGTAAAATGTATTCCCATTTATCTCGTACCCTTGGAAAGTACATATACTCGAAGATGGTAACCTGGCCAACGAGTACAACTCATCTCCAATAGTGGTGTTATTCATGAGATGTGTCTGCAACCAACTGCCAAAATTCTTCTCGTGTTCCACTTTAATCAAGGTTTCAGGCTTCCCCGGGTTTTCGGAGCGTAGAATATTCTTGTGTTTCTCGATATACGGAGCCACCACGGTGGAATTGTGTAGAACCGTGTAGTGTGCTTGAGTGAAAGAATGCTCGTCCCTACATACCATTAATTTCCTTCCTAGTGTGCCTTTTCCAGTCATCCTCCCCTCATACCGAGATTCAGGAACACCAATCGGCTTAAGGTCAGGAAGAAAGTCAACAAAAAACTCAATGACCTCCTCTGTTCCATAGCCCTTGGAGATGCTTCCTTCTGGCCTAGCACGGTTATGAACATATTTATTTAAGACTCCCATGAACCTCTCGAAAGGGAACATATTGTGTAGAAACACAGGACCGGGAATTCTAATCTCTTCGACTAGGTGAACTAGGAGGTACGTCATAATATTGAAGAAGGATGGCGGGAACAACAAATCAAAGCTGACCAGACATTGGACCACATCAATCTGTAACCCTGATAGACTTTCTCGATCGATTACCTTCTGAAAAATTGCATTGAGGAATGCACATACCTTCACAATGGCTAGTCGAACATTTTCTGGTAGAATTCCCCTCAATGCAACCGGAAGCAATTGCGTCATAAGCACGTGGCAGTCATGAGACTTTAGGTTTTGAAATTTTTTCTCTTTCATATTTACTATTCCCTTTATATTCAACGAGAAGCCAGACGGGACCTTGATACTCAAAAGGACTTCAAAAAAGATTTCCTTCTCTTCTTTGGTAAGAGCATAGCTGGCAAGCCCTTGAAACTGCCCTGGATGCTTGTTGTCTCGTCCATTATGATGTTGCTGGTCCTCCCGTGCTGCCGGGGTATCTTTTGACTTCCCATACAAGCCCAGGAAGCCTAGAATATTCACGCAAAGATTCTTCGTCAGGTGCATCACGTCGATTGCAGAGCGGACCTCATGCACTTTCCAATAGGGTAGCTCCCAAAATATAGATTTCTTCTTCCACATGGGTGCGTGTCCGGTAATGGGGTCTTTCGGAACAGGTTGTCCTCCAGGACCCTTTCCAAACATTACATCCAAATCCTTGACCATACCAAATACATCAGCACCACTACGGGGGACAGGCTTCGTCCGGGTCTCTGCCTTGCCATTGAAATGCTTGCCTTTCTTCTTTAAGGGATGACTGGGCGGAAGAAAACGACGATTGTACAGGTACACATTCTTTCTACATTTATCCAGATATATACTTTCAGTCTCATCTAAACAGTGCGTGCATGCATTGTATCATTTGTTCGTCTGTCCTGAAATGTTACTAAGAGCAGGCCGATCATTGATGGTTACGAACAGCAACGCTTGTAGGTCAAATTCCTGCTGTTTGTGCTCATCCCACACACGTACACCTGGTTTGGCCCACAACTGTAGAAGTTCATCAACTAATGGCCTTAGGTACACATCAATGTCGTTGCCGGGTTGCTTTGGGCCTTGGATGAGCACTGGCATCATAATGAACTTCCGCTTCATGCACAACTAAGGAGGAAGGTTGTAGATACATATAGTCACGGGCCAGGTGCTGTGACTGCAGTTCTGCTCCCCAAAAGGATTCATGCCATCGGTACTTTTAGCAAGCTTTTGTAGGAACTTAATAACGTCAGAGATATTGCAACCATCAAGATCAAAATCAAAATTATCATCTAAAGTAGTGGAACTATTACTAGCCTCAACACTAGTGGTGGTGATAGTAGAAACACTAATGTTTCTAGCAATTTCATCTTCTCTTTCCCACTTAGCATGTAATTCAGCTAATAGTCTAACATTTTCATCAATTCTTACTTGTATAGCATTAGTAGCTGCAAAGGGATTATCATTAGTTTCGGGTTTAGCAGCCATTTTATTAATCAATGAAGATTGAGCTTCAGACAAAGATGATATATTCCTTTCAGCGTTAGAAAGTTTCAATTGTAAACTAGAAATTTCCCTATTTAGACTCTCAAGTTGATGGCTAATGTTCTTCAAAATGGTAGATTGTTCCTCCATAGTCTTAGTGAGTAGTTGATTTTGCTCATATTGCATTTGCATGAAATTCTTAGTGGCTCTTTCAACTTCTAAAATCCTTCCTTCACTAGGTATTCCAGGTTTACCATTATAACCATAAGTATTAATAGGAGGGTAAGGCCTATAATTGTTATTACCATAAGAATTGTTGCCAAAATTGTTATTTCTTATGAAGTTCACATCAACTTGCTCTTCTTGAGCAACCAAAGAGGCTAAAGGAACATTATTTGGATCAATATGGGCTTTCCCACTCACAAGCATAGACATAATAACATTAATCTTATCACTCAAGGAGGAGGTTTCCTCAACAGAATTTACCTTCTTACCTTGTGGAGCTCTCTCGGTATGCCATTCAGAATAGTTAACCATCATATTATCCAGAAGCTTTGTTGCAGCACCCAAAGTAATGGCCATAAAGGTACCTCTAGCAGCAAAATCCAATAGGTTCCTTGAAGAATAGTTCAATCCTGCATAAAAAGTTTGGATGATCATCCAAGCAGTCGGTCCATGAGTGGGACAATTCTTAATCAAAGATTTCATTCTTTCTCAAGCTTGAGCAACATGTTCATTATCAAATTGTTTAAACTTCATTATTTCACTTCTCACAGATATAATCTTAGCAGGAGGATAGTATTTTCCAATGAAAGCATCTTTGCATTTAGTCCAAGAATCAATACTATTCCTAGTTAAGGAATTCAACCATTCTTTAGCTTTTCCTCTCAAAGAGAAAGGAAACAATTTAAGCTTAATAATATCACCATCTATATCCCTATGCTTTTGCATCTCACAAAGTTCAACAAAGTTATTTAGATGGGCAGCAGCATCTTCATTACCAATACCAGAAAATTGTTCTCTCATAACAAGATTGAGTAAAGCAGGTTTTATCTCAAAGAAAGTAGCTTCAGGAACATGTGGAGCAATAGGTGTGCTCATAAAATCATTGTTGTTGGTGCTAGTGAAGTCACACAACTTAGTGTTTTCAAGAGTAGTAATTTTTTTTTGATAAAGAAAGCAAACTTGTAAGACTATTTTTTTGTGTTTTAGATAAAGAAGCAAGCAAACAAAACAAAAGTAAACTAAGCAAAACAAAAATAACAAAGTAAAGAGATTGGTTATGAGGGGCTCCCCTTGTGAAGATGTCCTTGACTACCTGTCAAGGGCGCCCAAAAAATACTTGCTAACTCGTGTACTAACGAGCTCGTTGGGGAACCCCAAGAGGAAGGTATGATGAGCACAGCAGTAAGTATCCCTCAGTTATGAAACCAAGGTTATCAATCCAGTAGGAGCAAGGAAACACCCCAAAGGTGTAGCTAGCTGAACTTTGGTAGGGCGCACTACCGGTGCCAGTAGCAATGTGGAGACCTGTACAACATAACCACAAAACTTTGTCCCCAACTTGCGATGAGGTTGTCAATCTCACCGGTTTTGCTGAAAACAAAGGATAAGTAAACACAAAGTAGTAAACAGTTTGTAGATTGTATGTAAAAGAAAGGACCGGGGTCCATAGTTCACTAGAGGTGGCTCTCCTTAAGATAGATAACATGTTGGGTGAACAAATTACAGCGGGGCAATTTACAAACATCGAGAAAGCATACAAGCATATACAAATCATCTTGACTCCTTTGAGACTTGATTGGGCATTACAACATTATACATAGACCGCCATCCAACTGCATCTATGACTAATAATCCACCTTCAGGTTATCATCCGAACCCCCTTCAGTATTAAGTTGCAAGCAACAGATTATAGATTTAAGAATTGCGTGTAATGTAAACAATATGATTGTTCTATGAACAAAGGATTGTTGTTTTCTCCCTAGTAGCAACAACACATCTAGTACCTTAGAGATTTCTATCACTTCCCCAGATTACTTGAGGCATGAACCCACTATCGAGCATAAATACTAATCTTGGAGTTGCTAGCATCTACTTGGCCACGATAGCTACTAACAACAGAAAGCATCCAAGATCACAAATAGCAAAGACATGATAGAATCAATAATCAATATGAAATAACATCTCAATATCCATCGGATCCCCGCAAACACAACATGCAGAATTACAAATAGATGATCTTGATCATGCACGGAGCTCACAAGATCTAGACATGAAAGCACAAAGGAGGAGAACCAGCCATCTAGCTACTACATGGACCCGTAGTCCAGAGAGGAACTACTCACGCATCACACCGGAGACTTGCATGATGATGAAGATGGCCTCCATGGTGAATTCCCCTATCCGACAGGGTGCCGGGAAGAGCTTTAGATCCCTCCCGATCTAGGGACAGAGACGTCGGCGGCTACAGACTCTTTCGTGGAATTTTGATCGGGTACTTAGGGTTTTGGTATCGGAGGCATCTTATAGGCGAAAGGAGAGGCCGAGGGGGTGCTGGGGTCGGCCAGACCACCCCCTGGCGCCGGCCAGGCCTGGCCGCGCGGCCAGGTGGTGTGGCCAGGCCCCAGCCCCTCCCCGTCTCGTATTCTGTCTCCAGATGTCTTCCGGTAAAATAGTGACTTTGGCTTTTGTCTCGTCCAATTCCGAGAATATTCATTTTCTGACTTTCCTGGAACCAAAAATAGCAGAAAATAGGCAGCTGGCACTGTGGCTCTTGTTAATAGGTTAGTCCAAGAAATCATATGAAAATTACTCCAAAGTGTGGTCAAAACACAAGGAAGTAGATGAAACCAAGCATGGAACATGAAAAATTATAGATACATTTTCAATGTATCACGCGACTTCCTGAACCCACGCACACGGGAACACTGCCTGCGTTGCAGGCAGTGTTGAGAGGCAACCCGCAAGGACAAGCGTACCCGCCTAACTCCATCCAAATCGATCTCTCATGGAGGCCCTCACGCATGCAAAGAAGGTCCAGCTCGTCTCTATCTAAGGTATAGCGTTATGCATATATACTCTACATGGCAGGGAAATATAGGCCAGTGATGTCTACGCACTTCTATTCTTGTAGACAGTTGTTGGGCCTCCAAGTGCAGAGGTTTGTAGAACAACAGCAAGTTTTCCCTTAAGTGGATCACCCAAGGTTTATCAAACTCAGGGAGGAAGTGGTCAAAGGTATTCCCTCTCAAGCAATCCTTCAATCAAGATACAAGAAGTCTCTTATGTCCCCAACACACCTAGTACACTTGCCAGGTGTATAGGTGCACTAGTTCGGCGAAGAGATAGTGAAATACAAGTGGTATAGATAATTATAAGTGGTAATGGTGCTAGAAAATAACTTGATGGCGTGGAAAAGACTAAAGGCAAACTGAAATAAAGATGGAAGCAAGTTAACATGTAACAGATCTAATTGCAAACGGTGTATCAATGCTTAGAAACAAGGCCTAGGGATCATACTTTCACTAGTGAACACTATCTCATATAAATATCTTCTCTTGATGATACTACTCTTGACTACTCTCCGGTTGGACACTCTAATCGATGGTAGGGCTATAACAACACACCTCAAAGTAAGCCTTTCCCATCTAGAAAACCCCACACTGTCACCTTGAGTACTAGATGAGTCCAACAAATACCACAATTTCATAAAGACATCCAACTCCAAATATAACTCATAACAAGTATTTGTAATCTCTAGCCTAAGTGCCACCATGGTGAGCACGCTGTCACTTTCGCACACATGGGGAGAGCAGAGATCTATTAAAGCACTTGAGTAGCAAGGTAGATCTATAGATTACAAGCTCATGATCTCAATAAGATCATGCATAGAGAGAGAGATGAACACATAGGTACCGATAGAACCCTTAGCCTCGAGAGACAACTACTCCCTCCTCATCATGGGAATCAGCAATGGTGATGGAGATCGATGGAGATGGCTCTGGGGGCACTTCCCCGTCCCGGCAGGGTGCCGGAACAGAGACTTTCTGTCCCCCAAATCTCCCCTTCGGTGGCGGTGGCGCAGCGGAACTTTTCGTGGATTTTTGATGGGGCCCTTAGGGTTTTCGTCCCGAGGGCAATATATAGGCGGAAGGAGAGGCCGAGGGGGTGCCAGGGGTCACCACACCACCCCCTGGCACGGGTCAAGCCTGGCTGTGCGGCCAGGTGGTGTGGCCGGCCTCTGGCCCCTCTCCGTCTCGTATTCTGGCATCTGATGACTTCCGGAAAAATAGGCACTTTGGCTTTTGTCCCGTCCAATTCCGAGAATATTCATTTTGTAACTTTCCTGGAACCAAAAACAGTAGAAAACAGGCAGCTAGCACTGTGGCTCTTGTTAATAGGTTAGTCCAAGAAATCATATGAAAAGTACTCCAAAGTGTGGACAAAACACAAGAAAGTGGATAAAACCAAGCATGGAACATCAAAAATTATAGATACATTTGCAATGTATCAGCCAGCTCCAAGACGCCAACACTTGCATGGACGGACTGATCCATGCATCGCCGCCGCCTACGACTCCATCGTGTCAGCGTTGGCCCAAGCGCGAACGGTCGCATGTATCTTCGTCGACTCTGGCGTACACGCTCCACAATGAATCTACACCAAGATCTACACTGCTCCGAGGCGCGACTACACCGACACCAAGTTCTACACTGCACCAAGCCGGACTACAACGACCTGAACAACTACATCAAGTTGTACGACACCGTCAAACTACGAGCAAGGCTTCGGCATCATCACCGCCACAAGGGGCGCCTTCGAGCGACGATCATCTCCGACACGTCTACTCCATCACCGCCGACACATCATCGCCAAGGTGTACATCAACGTGGTCTTCATCAACATCTTCGTCGATACATTACCGCCACCGCTATACCCGTCCCCATGGACATCCATACAACTACGACGCCCTCTGATAGTACATGTACCGTAAGGCACGACGACGGCATGGGCGCGTCCATGACCTCGACGACTGCATCAACAAACCAGCATCACAATTGTGATGCACCTACGACCGCGCATACGGTTCTGGCAAAACCGTGTTTGCTTGGTGGGTTCCTCCGGTCCTAGCGAAACCGGTGGTCTCACTTATGACCGCGTTCAAGAGACGCCCCGACGGTACCTCCATAAGGTGCAAAACATCCACAACCGCAGCTCTGTCAACAACAACAATAAAAACCGCGGCCACACAACATACGACGACTACGACATCGACCACACCTACCTCGACCACGGCTACATCATCACGACCGGATACCTTGACATCGACATCAAGAACAACGTCTACAGCAACTCAAGAACTCCAGTCAACAGCGTCGGTGTCATCACTTGCGTCCATGCTACTCGCACTGTGACTGCGGGAGGGAAGAGAGGCACCAGAAGGGGACGCAGTCACTGCCCCTAGGTGCCAGCCATGATCATGTACACGCAGGTGATGATGACAAGGAGGTGAAGACGACATAAGCGCAAGACTTCAAATCCCGCTACGACTGAGGGGGGATGTTAGAGTACGTGTACATGTATAGGCTAGAGATAGACTAGGACTCTACATCTTATACTCCAAGTCTCCACCTACCCCGTGTAACTCTATATAAACCCCCACGAGGATCAAATCAATATTTAGGGATTCAATATTATCCACAAAAGGGTCACAGTCGATAGGGACCACATCCCACTCTCTCCCTTTCTCCTCCTCCCATCGTCTAAAGTTGGCTCCTCTCCTCAAAACCCTAGTCGTCGCCACAGGTCGCAAGTGAGAATCACGACAGTGGAGCCTTTGCAAGTGGGTCAAGTCACAAAAACTCGCAACGATGATGAAAGATAGAGAAGATCAGTGCTTGCAGTTGATGCATCTTCTCCTTTCATGATGAGGAAGACAAGTAGTTGCAACCGTTGCCGGGAGACCCCAAGGTCCAGGAGGCCCAACATCCCAGCAACACAAGACGCAACGACGAATGTCGATCTCCTCGACGCCACTCCAGTATTCGAGGGACTCATCATGCCTAGATATGTCAAAAAGGTCTCTCTCCCTCTCTTTATGCTCAGCCCAACAATTGCCTCCTCTTCAGCGTCCATGTGGCTTCGCACTAAGTTGTAGGTTAATCTTCATCTTCCCCATTACTTTTGCGCATGCTCTGAAATCTATGTTGTTGAACATATCTTGAAAAAGTAGTGAGTGCTTTAATGTTTGTATCTAATGATTTTGTGTAGATCTGAAACCTTTGTTGTTCAATAGATCTTTCTAGGATTTAATGATATATATGTTGCCATTAGTTTGACTATTTTACTTGCATATCTAACACATTGAAGGTTCATTTTCCTTTAGTTACAAATGTTATTGTATTATCATTGTCCTTATGAACTTATTTTCTAAAATATTTGCTTATGGTGTTGTTATCACCCATTTTGGACCGGCTTGGTACCAAGACCTTGAAGACCTGTTTTCAAAGACGGGCTTGATGGACGTGTTCAGCTTGGAGCCAGATCAGAATGGAGTCAAGGAGCAAGTCAAACCAGGAGCAGAAGAAGAAGCTAGAAGGATTAAGAAGATGTTCCAGTATACCCAAACATGGGATGGCACTTACCGCCTTACGCACAAACCGGATCGGTCAATTATAGAAATTAACCAATTGGCCTAGTTAGCAACGGTTTACGCCTGCAAGTCCACGAATCAATATCTACTATGGCGAAGACGAAGGAAAGCTCTACTCCAACACAAAAGGTCCACTGACGGCTTGACGCGGAAGGCGTGAATGGACACTAGGGTCCGGGTCTAGTATGAAGTCCGTGGCAGAACTTATCTAGTTTAGGGCTAGAATTAGGAGTTTGATTCCTACCTATAAACGTGTACGAGATACCCTAACTTGAATGGGAAGACCAGCCATCTCATATATATGTGAGAGTTGACAGCAGGTTGAGTCTAAGACACAAACAACTGACAAAATCAATACTTTTACTTTTGTCTCATCAATCTTTGTTCTTGCTCTTCGTTTCTTGAGCGACTTGGTGTGTGATTCGTCCGTTGAATCGACAACCGAGCTAAGAGTGACTAAGACCGGCTTAGTTCAGCCCTATTAATTTATATGGGCATGAGTGGATCAGATGGTGGGAAGCCGTGAGCATGCCAACCTAGAGGCTGACCTGCATGAGGCACATGCACGCCTACAAGCATTCATAGCGCCGCGCGCGGTGAGAGCAGGCGTCTGAGGTCGAGCAGATTGGCCTTTGTGCTGAGCCTATAGATCGACAAAGATCAAGTAGGTGAAGGTCTTGATCTTTGAAGGTACGTGGAGTCCCATGCGGCCATGGAGTTGCTGTCGAGGAAGACATGGTCGGTAAAAGTGGTTGTCTGCACCCCCAGGCCAGCTCACACATCCTCTGCGTCGGTGAGCCTCAACCTGACTGCACAGGATGCGGAGAACAGATGCGGGCTTGGATGCTCGGTATAATTTAGCTTCTCGCTTGTTTTCATGTCTAACGTCTCTGTAAACTCTCTTGAAAATTTTCTCTATAATTGTAGTGCCATCTACTACTCTGAATACCATGTTCATCTCATTATATCTAGCGGTATTGCATATGTCACTACTAAAGATTTGCCTATCCATGAATTGGTACCCAGTGGCGCATGAAAAGGATGGTGCGCCACAGGTAATTTACATGTGGCGCATGTGCAAAATTTGCACCATAGATAACCTAAATACCCATAGCGCATGAGCAAATGGTGCGCCGCAGATAAGTCTGGGCATGCACATCTGACACTTATGGATGGTCCCTGACATATTCGTGGCGCATGTGGTGGCCGTGCGCCACGGATAGTTGGGTTATCTGCGGCGCACCGTCCACACATGCGCAATTCTCAAAATTCGAAAAGAAAAACAAGATATGGCAAAAACAAAATTTTCTCCCGCAGAAAAAAAATGAGCATACTTTATTTCTGGTGTACGCCATAGTGGTGCGCCACGGATAACCTAGGACGGGATTCGAAATTCGAATCCGTCCCTACTAACCTCCACCTCTCCTACTCTTGTCCTCCTCTCCTGCTCCTTCCCTCCTTATCCTTCTCCTTCTCCTCCTCTCCTCTCCTCTCGTCCTCGCCTCTCCTCCCTTCTCATATTCTTCTCCTTCTCCTTCTCCTCCTCTCCCCCCTTCTCTTCTCCTTCTCCTTCTCATTCATCTCCTCTCCTTCTCCTCCCCTTCTCCATCTCCTCCATCTCTCCCCTTTCCGGCCACTTCACCATCCTCGAGCTCCTCTCCGACCACCGACGATGTCGTCCTCGAGCTCCTCTCTGACCACCGACGATGTCGTCCTCGAGCTCCTCTCCGACCACCGATGATATTGTTTGCGAGCTCATGTCCGACCACTGACATCATCCTCGAGCTCCTCTCCGACCATCGATGCTGTCCCCAAGCTCCTCTCCGACCAACGACGTCGTCCTCGATCTCCTCTCTGACCACCGCCATGGCCTCCCGCACCTCCCTACGGTGGTAGGTTGTGGCCACGGCGAGGCGTCCGTGACACCAGCAGCGAGGTGACACCGGCGATGGTGGAAGATCCAGAGCTACAAGCTTAGAAGCTGTATCAACTGGAGTGGAGATAGATTTACACTGTAACATACCAGCTTTGTCAAGAAGCTCTAATGCATACTTCATATGTGAGAAGAACAAACTGTCCTTAGTGCGTCTGACTAAGATGCCCAAAAAATAGTGAAGCTCACCCATATCTGTCATGTTGAACTCTTTACGAAGAGAAGCAATTAAACTGTGCAACAAAGTCGGAGAAGACGTTATATGGATAATGGCATCCACATAGAGCAGGAGATAAGCCATGTCAATGGCACACCGGTAGACAAACAGGGAGCTATCGGACTTGGAGCCAACAAAACCAACAGTAGCAATGAACGAAGCAAACCACTGAAACCATGCTCGAGGCGCCTGCTTCAAACCGTAGAGAGATTTGTTGAGGCGACACACCTTGTCAGGAAATCTGGGATCAGTAAACCCAGAAGGCTGTCAAGCATACAGGGTCTCGATAAGTGTGTCATTCAGGAAGGCGTTCTTGACATCAAGTTGATGAATTGGCCAGTTACTAGAGAGCGCAAATGATAACACCGTGCGTATGGTGGATGGCTTGACCACAGGGCTGGAAGTCTCATCAAAATCAATACCTTCACGCTGAGTAAAACCCCAGAGGACCCAACGAGCTTTGTATCGTTCCAACGAACCATCAGACTTCATCTTGTGATGAAAGATCCACTTGCCGGTGACAATGTTGGCATGGTGAGGAGGATCAACCAAGTCCCAAGTGTTGTTGGAGAGGAGTGCACTGTACTCTTCAACCATTGCAGCATGCCAGTTGGGGTCTTTGAGAGCACCACGATAAGTCTTCGGTATTGGAGATAATCCTTCAACATGAAGATCAAAAATCGTCTTGGGCCACACAATGCCGTGCTTGGCACGCGTGAGCACGGTGTGAGACGGTGGCGGCGGTGGTGCTCAAGGACGACGAGCCCGAGGAGTATCCGTGGCGGGAGGCGGGGTAGAAGCCATGGATGGCGAGCTCGTAGAAGGCTGCAGGGCACCATCATCTGTAGACGCGGTGGGCAAGGGAGCAGACGAGGGTGATCCTGACAGTGACGATCCGGCCGAGGATGGGCCAGGCGAGGTGGCACGAGGCGGCGTGCACGGGGCGGAAGATCCTGCCGCGGCAGGAGAAGTGCCCGCGGCAGAAGTTCCCGCGGTCAGCGCGGTGAATGGCATCGGCAACATCGGCTGCTCAACCTGCAGAAAGTCATGAGGATGGTGGTGATGCGTTAGAAGCAAAGCGAAAGACAGAATCGTCAAACACGACATGGCGAGAGATGATGATCTTTTGGGTGGAATGATCAAGGCAGCGATAGCCATGATGTTGAGATGGATATCCAAGGAACACACACGGCACGGAGCAAGGCGCAAGTTTATGCGGGACAACGGCGGTGGTGTTGGGGTAGCATAAGCATCCGAAGACCCTAAGACCGGCATATGCAGGGTCAACACCATGAAGGGCTCGAAAAGGCACGCGATCCGCGATGGCCTTGGAAGGCAGCCGATTGTGCAACAGTACGGCTGTATGGAGAGCCTCGGTGCAGAAGCGAGGTGGCATGCTAGCTTGAATTAGAAGGGTGCGAGTGATGTCGTTAAGGGTGCGAATAATTCTCTCGACTTTACCGTTTTGTTGTGAAGTATAGGGACATGAGAAGCGGAGTGCTATCCCATGGCGTTGGGAAAACGATTGTAGGGAGGAATTATCGAACTCACGACCATTGTCACACTGGATGGCTTTCACATGAGAGACGATGGAAGGTCAATGAGAACCTCTCCACACCCTCTCTAGCTATGATTTTCTCGACTCTGACGTCGACCTGTTCTTCCACACCAGAACCTATGGTCTGACCTCCATTATTGGCGGCAAGCCCTCAATCGACACACACTTGCTCTTTCTTGTATTGTCGTAGATTTGTATCTAGGAGTGTAGTTATGTATGTAATCATAACATGCACGCACGATTGTAAGCGCTATTGTTTATTTTGGGTAGATTTGATAGATTCCTATATGTATTGTGCCTTGGAAATTATCAGACCTACCTATATGTTGCTTCGATTTAGGGTTTTGATTAGCCTGATTTAGCAATATGCATTGTTTAGAGTTCTGTGCATCCAAAAATTGGGTATTTCTGCACCGTTCTATCCTCTGATGCACCCTTTTGTGTTTGGACCTTAATTGTTGCATGTGCCAATGATTTAAATTTGTAACACCATGTGTTTGAGGGATGATTTTCCAATACGTGGTGTCGTTCACAAAATATATTGTTGTGCATTGTCCTTGGTAGTACACAAACATCTCTCCGATCTGTGTGTGCACTAACTATGAGGCTCCCAATATTTCTATATTTTCTTTCTTGCATCGACTGATGATTTAAATCTGTAGCACCATGTGTTCACGGGATGACCTTTAGTAGGTCATGTAGGATCATCCCTTCAATTTTTATGTGCCTTGTAAATATGAGGCACCCAATTCTGAATTGTGTCTGTCATTTCCTCGCATTGGCTGATGATTAAAAATGTGACACAATCAGTTGCAAGGGTTTCTCTAAATGGCATCGTTCTATGTGCAAGAACATTGCTTGTGCACTTGGCTTGGTCCTAGAATCCCTTTGAATTGTGTGTGACTATATGAGACAATATATGTTTAACACAATGCTTCTATTATAACATATTGTATGTGCATTTCGTGTGGTGCTCCAAGTTGATGATGGGTGGTGATATCCCCAACCTTGGCAGAGGTTGCTCCAAGGATGTTGGACAAGATTCCTCCAAGAGGACGAGGGTTAGGCCATTGTTGGTTGGCCACTTTCATTTCTATGAAGACACTGGTCCAAACCATTTTGATAAAGTGATCGTGGCACCTAGGTTGGATATGCTGCCAATTCGTGATGGCTTTCATCCCTACTTTCGACACCATCCGAAGGACCATAATTCCGAACACGAACATTGGATGCAATTGGATGATGAGGCTGAAGGACGTGAACGAGAGGGTTTACCTTGACCAAGGTGGGCCAAACTTTTCCACTGATCACCAGATCAAGATCGGCTACTTCCTAACCTTCAAGGTCCTCAAGGGTGATATCTACAAGGTCGTGACCTTTGACTACTCCATGACTGAGGTGGTCAGGAAGTGCCTGAGCATGATCCAACCCTTGCAATGATCGAGGACTGAAGGGTTATGGTGATTTGGTAATGCTACTTATTTGTGTGGTATACTAAGTATGGGTGCTCTATAGTAACGATGTTGTGAACTTGTTGGTACTGTTGTTTTTGTTGTGAACTTGTTTTCTATGGTGGTGCTATATTGCAGTTTGGTTTAATATGGTTGTAGTCTTATCATTACAAAAATACCCCTCCTGCCTGGCACTTTTTTGGAGCGGTACAAAAAAAAGCACCTGCAAAAGTTGGTTACCCGGCGTATGGATAATCATAGCACCATTTTTTCCGCAGTGGCCACTTTTATGCCGTGGAAGACACGATACCGACACATATGTGGCCATGGTAGGTAGCACTCAAGAGCTACACTCTTTCATGCCGCACTTGGACAACAATGGCACTCACTCGCGGCATGGTCCATTGCATGCGTTGTTAATTGTGGTCGTACGCTGGAGAATGATCAAGCACATAGCGCTTACTGGTTAGGCTTGTGTAGCTGATATATGTGACCCACGACTGCGCACCCGAGCCTGGTCCTTAATGCTGGAGATCGATGTATGGGCCCTTGTGCAAGTCGTCCCATGTGACTAGCCGCACTTGTTTTACAGCCCATAAATCAAACCATAGATCTCACCAACTACCCGACCTGTTTCCTATATGATACAAGAAACCTTTAGTCCCCCCTCTCTCTCAATTCCTCTTTATGTATGGTGCCTCGCTCGGTAAGACCAACCCTAGATATGAACATAGTCATTTCCAAACAAATTTTGGAAAGTTCTCACCAACTTGCATATCTGATTCTAACGCTACTCCCAAAATGGTGATGCCTCCGAGCATAATGTATATGCATCTTCCTCATCTCATCTACAAACCGATCTACTATCTAATTGTTCTTGTTCTTGTTCTTTATCACCATGTTGCATCTTTTCTTCTTCTAATCGATATGTTGTCTCTTTTAGATCCACAGCGGGATGACAGGCTCGCCGCTGCGGCCGTCATAGTACCAGCCTCGCGGGATGGCGGGCTCGCCACTGCGTCTGTCACAGTACTAGCCTCGCGGGATGGCGGGCTCGCCGCTGTGGCCGTCACAGTACTAGCCTCATGGGATGGCTGGCCCGCCGCTACGACCATCACAGTATTGTCTCGTGGGATGGCGGGCTCACCGCTGTGGCCATCACAGTACGCAGCTCCTGGGTTGGCAGACTCTTCGCTGCGGCCATCACAATTCCGAGCGCTAAGCATGGTGGGTGCGTCACTTCAGTGGATGGCATGTTGCCACAACACTTGCAGTAGCTAGGGAGCATGGTGGGTGGGTCACATTGTAAGTTTCTCCACTTATCTTTCATAATTTTAATTTTCTTTTTTATTTTGACTTGCAATGGGAGTAGAGAGGGGCTCAAATCTGTAATGGAAATAAAATATATCATATTTTTACCGAAATTTTGAGTTGAATGGTATGACCAAATTAATTTGTTTTTACTGATTGTGATTAATGTTAATGTGCCGAAGAATGTTATACCACACACAGCAGAATATTCTGTTTGTCACGACACTAACACAATGCCCCGCGATCTAGTTTACTTAGGTGGATACCATGTGGTGTTGCGCAAGCGCTTGGTCGGCGGATGATGTTGCGTCGTCGAGCCAAAAAAAAGCGTCAATGATGCACTTTCCCGACACAGTTATCTCTGGCGGGTTTTTTTTTGTCGCGCCAGCGCGAGTGCGGCGATTAGGCATGTGCCTCGGCGTCTATAAGCGCCAGAGCCTGACGTCTATGTTATAGTGTATATTGCTACTTACTTGTGCACATATGGATGGTAACCTTGCCACTAGAAAAAGAGGTTATCACACCACACATTTTGCACATAACCAAACAACAAAACAACCCACCAAAAACATGCATCATTTTTCTGTAGCCTGTCAAAAAGTGCTTTGCGAGTAACCAAATGGGGTAAAGAAGTTGGCTAACAACATGAATGCACGCGTGCGGTCTAAGAAAATCTAATTTGCACTACCCCATGTGATTAACCAAACACGACGCAGTAGTAGTGTTCTTATTTTTCTGTCCAAAACAAATTCTCTCGCTCGAGACGTACATAGATACCAAATTAGGTTGTGTTTCCTTCCATGTTTGGTTGCTTGTAGGTACAATTGGACATTGTATATGCAATAACATGGTGTTTGGTTGCGTACAATCTTTCTAGCCATCTTTTCCCAAGAGAGGTGACATATGCTACCACCCAAGCAATATAGGACCAAATACAACTACAATCTAACTAGGATGTGGTAGAAGTATGGGATGATAATCACAAGAGCATAGCAGTCAATCATCATCATCATTACCTCAGCACCCCCACATTGCCTCAATGCATTTTCGGTTAGGCCACGCGATGGCCTTGGTCACTGGTAGCCACCTCAATACTAACACACACTAGTCAATTCCATATTCAAGTATCTAGTTCTGAACAAACCTGCAATAATAAACTTAGCGTGGGTTGAGTACGTGTGAAATGGCTTCTGATATGGGTTATTCCATCTATTCTCCAGTGCTGGGAAATGCCCTCTCAATTTTGACCCTAAGAGATTAGATGTGTATTTTTTTATCATTTTAATGCATTCATGCCGTGTTGATTTGAAGTTAAAAAAAGAAATCTAGATGGACAAGGATGAAAGAACACTTTGATTCATAATTTATGCCTTTTTCTACTCACATGATAAATAACCATACATGGTGTATGGTAGGTTTTGCTCATTACATTTGAAATAGTCAAGATGATTCTAGACTGCAAAGTTGAGCACATTGAATACCATTGTAGGCTCAAAAACGTGTGCCCGTTCATGCATGAACCACATACTTATAAACAACTATGTTGAATAGATCCAATTATTACCCGATGCTTTACAACATTTTTTCATTAAATAACCAATCAATCTACTCGTCTGGCTTATTTCATAACAACGCACATATGTTGTAATACTTCAATCTAGCTTCCCACCTAATCTTTTGTCCAACGTCCTTTCCTATATCTCCAAATAGTACTGAGTAACTATTGCAAACTCTCGCTACAATTGCAGTGCCATCTATTATTCCGAGAACCACACTCATCTCATTATATCTAGCACATGGCATCAATACTTCAACCAACATTGCACTAAACATGCTCTTTCATCTTCTGGGACCATATATATTATCTCCCTCTCTCTCTTCTCTATGTCTACGCGTGTGCGAGAGGAAGGCAAAGCGAGATGGATTTATGTAATATGTATGTGGAGCAACTCATATGACCAATCTAGACAAAGATACTTCCTCCGGTTCATATTAATATTCTCAATTTTGTCTAGATACAAATGCATCTAGTCTAAATTATTAAATAGGTACATCCGAATCTAGATAAAGTTGAGAACAATAATATGGGTTGGAGGTAGTAGAAACCTTGGGAATGGGAGGCACACATGGAATGGCGTTTTTGTCTTGGGTGATTTGTTCTAGGATAAGTGGCAATGTCCCTTCTATTTGATCTAGTTATACCGAATCATTCGATACTTGGCAGCACAAAGTTCCCTTCTAGCACCCGGACATTTCTTTGGTGTGACGAAATGAACAATGATGCTTCGTCGACGAGGAATGGTCGTGATATATCAGTGATAGCGTGGATGCCAGGATGCGTTCATAGCACATGCCTTCCCGCTCTTTCATATCTCTACAAGTTTCTAATGAACATGACTGAGCCCGTATTACTAGCATTTCGTCAATATCTTTACTTACGCCTAATCTTGAGGGAAGCTACACTTACAAAGTGGTTTACATGAATATATCTTCTATCCACTAGTACACGTTAGGACCGTACGATATGCTCCTCTCTAAATCTTTGGAACCGAAGATAATGCGACCACGTGGATAACTCAATCGGTCAGTCACGGTAACAGTTCAACAACCACACGTAGATGAGCATAAAGGAGATGTCTGCGAATGCACCATGTAAAATATAAATTATTTCTTTCGAGAAATGATGGGGGTTTATTCCTCACCCCTTGTTATATTAACTCGAGTTAGACCTGCCGATCTAGGTTCTTACAACCAAATAGTATGAGAACTTGAGAAGCACACTGGGTTTACAAGAGGAGAGATCTAACGGACAAAAATTTCATGTGACATCAGTATTGAATACAAGAATTAAGGTACATCATTGACGTCGGGTCGAGAGCCGGAGCAAATCTAGCAAATTAGGGTGCTCTGGCTCTCGATTGCAGCCAAAACTGGGCAAGAAATGTTGTCATGAACCACTCTCAAGTTGGTGCGCGCGGGCTTTCCAAGTTCTAGTATTTCGGAGCAAAGCAGCAGGATGACAGTACCGAGCGGTGCAGCAAGCTCCCAAAGGGACCCCTTCATGACGCACATGCACGCCGGCAAGCATTCGGACCTCTGCGGAGATAGGGCATTCGAAAAAGAGGAGTCTTCTGTCTTCCGGGCGAGCAGCAGCGAGAGAAGGCGTACTAGGGCGATCCTCTGCGTCCCTTCATGATCGGCAATATCCTGTACGCTGCGCAGGGAGGTAAAGTGCTGGCTAGTTCGTGCATCCTCTGCGTCGGTGAGCCTCAACCCGGCTGCTCGTCTGTGGCGACCAAGGAGAGGCTGGGTTGCAAGTGCAGACCCTTACCTAAAATATTCCGTAGAAATGCTCGGATGCTCTAATGGTAGGAGTACAGTTTGGGTTCTCTCTTGTTTTCAGGTCCAACGTTTTCCGTATACTAGTATTTCTTGGAAATTTCTCTCTACAATTGTAGTGCCATCTACTATTCTGGGTACCACGTTCATCTCATTATATCTAGCAGTCCTGCACATGTCATCAAGACTTCAACCATCCTCCTGTTGGTCTTGCAATAACCATGCTTTTTATCTTCTTGGACCATATATATACACACCAGTGAGAGAGACACACACAGAGAGATAGAGATATGTAGCGGGCAATTTCAAGTGACCATTGTAGGGCTCTAGGCAATGAACCGTGAGAGTGGGAGGCATCTGAAATGTGGATTTCACCACGGTATCTTCTACGGCGACTTGATCATGTCCCTTTATTTTTATCCAGTTGTCCTGAATTCTTCTTAACCTGGTACCATAGAGAGCCCTCGTAGATACAAAAATGTCTTTGCGGTGACCAGATGAGAAAGGATGCTTCAGCAAAGAAGAGGGACCGTGAATCCGTGATGTATAGGATGCGCGCATATCACCTAATCGGTCGTTCTATGTAATCTCCACAAAGTTGCATCTTACATTATTTGGGTGCATACGAATAGTTTAGCAGCATTTTAAGGAAAGTTCGTGCCAGTGTATTGGTTATTCTTCCAATGTTATCGCAGAAGTGTTCCACACCTTTTAAAAAACACATGTTTCTATCATGTGCACTCTTGTTGGTCCTTATTAGCATGACACAATGCCGATTTTTCTTCATTGTCCCTTAATAGTTCTCTAAAGAAAATCTCTAGCGTACATGTCTTATGTCTATATTGTTATGTAAAAGGCGAACGTACAAACATGAGCCCAAATACAAACGTATTCGGGAAACAAAGACGAACATATGCCGAGAGGATACAACTGCCTCCACCAACATACATGTACAAAACCTTCAGCCCAGGAATAAGAGAACCACCATCACCCAATATCTTTACGAGCTGCAATAGCCATTCACCTCCGAAGACTAGATCGAAGGCTTCACTAACACAACATGCCTCATGCTTCTTTCTTCCTAATCGGAGGCCACCACCGAAGGTTAGGCCGAACGTCACCGAAGAAGACACCCAAATTTGCTTGCTGCATACATGAACACACCACAACGGCCCCTCCAGAGTCCTAGTTTCATTTGAAGGACCGCCGCCCCCACTGCATGCATACAAAGCGTCAAATGGCCAGCAACTCCCGAGCAATCCACCAGAACTAATAAAGAGCGACAAACCGAACCCTCGATGTTGTCCTCCTTTGAAACGAGCCCGCACCATCAGAGCAGAGGGAGGGGGAGGGAAGGGGGCTTATTTCGATGAAGAGACATCGCCACCACCAATTTATGTTAAAGATAACAAGATGTCCATATCACTATGCAGATTATGAATGTAAAATTCAGCCTTATCTATCTTACTCGGTGTGTTTATCACGACACATTTTTTTTGGAAAACAGTATATATTAATATCATGAGATACCAATTACACCCAGCCTCTACAATAATGGATGTCCTAATTGGCCTTATGGATGCACAAAACCCCCCAAAAATAAGAAGAATTACCAAAAAAAAGTCCCACCACAAAGAACGATTCCTCGAAGCAATGACACTAACACCACCAGAACAACCATATTAGTCCAACCACTCCAATAGCGACGCCTTAAAGAAGGAAATAGTGCACAATTGCCATTGTCGTCCGATCAAAGATCATAGGTTTTCACCATAGAGAAAGTAGTCATTCAAAAACAATGCCTTCAACAAGGCCATTGCCAGGCACAACCAATTAAATCCATACCTTGGATTTTCACCATACAAGGTAAGATTGAGAACTCCTCCTGTGTTATCGCCTCCACAAACAGTCGCTGCTGTGAGTCATAGATCACACAACCAGTTCCTCGTTCTCACAAAGACTCAAATCACCATCGCTTCCCTAATGTTCCAGGTTTGCTGTCATTCTCCACATCTAACTTCACCATAGATCGTTGATACTTGCATTTTGCATCATCATTTTTAGGACCTTTATGCACTATTTAGAATCATATTTATCTTGATCCTTCATTATTTATGCATATTTAGATGATTTACGGGACTTTCCTACAAAGTCCCTTTCATTAGTATTTAATTTCTGGGAGGCAGAAAACCTCCTTTTTCATGTTTTTGTTGTTTCAGGACCTTCTGGACGTTAATAAATCGTAGGAAAAATACCTAATAAGTTTTTCACCACGAGAACCAACTTGGACCAAAGAATGAATCGAGGGGATCCACGAGGCCCGAAAAAGGGCAGGTGGCTGATACATTGCAAATGTATCTATAATTTTTGATGTTTCATGCTTGGTTTTATCTACTTTCTTGTGTTTTGTCCACACTTTGGAGTACTTTTCATATGATTTCTTGGACTAACCTATTAACAACAGCCATAGTGCCAATTGCCTGTTTTCTGCTGTTTTTGGTTTCAGGAAGTCAGAAAATGAATATTCTCGGAATTAGACGGGACAAAAGCCAAAGTCATTATTTTACCGGGAGACGTCTAGAGCCACAATACGAGACAGTGAGGGGCTAGGGCCTGGCCACACCACCTAGCCGCGCGGACAGGCCTGGCCCGCGCCAGGGGGTGGTCTGGCTGCCCCAGGCACCCCCTCAGCCTCTCCTTCCTCCTATATATTGCCTCTGATACGGAAACCCTAAGTACCCGATCAAAATTCCACGAAAGAGTCTATAGCCGCCGTCATCTCCATCCCTAGATCGGGAGAGATCTGAATCTCTTCCCGGCACCCTGCCGGAGAGGGGAATTCACCCTGGAGGCCTTCTTCATCATCATGCAAGCCTCCGGTGTGATGCGTGAGTAGTTCATCTCTAGACTACGGGTCCATGTAGTAGCTAGATGGCTGGTTCTCCTCCTTTGTGCTATCATGTCTAGATCTTGTGAGCTCCGTTCATGATCAAGATCATCTATTTGTAACTGCATGTTGTGTTTGCGGGGATCCGATGGATATTGAGATGCTATTTCAGATTGATTATTGATTCTATCATGTCTTTGTTATTTGTGATCTTGCATGCTTTCCGTTGTTAGTAGCTATCTTGGCCAAGTAGATGCTAGCAACTCCAAGAGTTAGTATTTATGCTCGATAGTGGGTTCATGCCTCTAGTAATCTAGAGAAGTGACATAAATCTCTAAGGTACTAGATGTGTTGTTGCTACTAGGGAGAAAACAACAATCCTTTGTTCATAGAACAATCGTATTGTTTACTTTACATGGAATTCGTAATGCAATTATCCATTGCTTGCAACTTAATACTCGAGGGGGTTCGGATGATAACCTAAAGATGGATTATTAGTCATAGATGCAGTTGGATGGCGGTCTATGTATAATGTTGTAATGCTCAATCGAATCTCAAAGGAGTCAAGATGATTAGTATATGCTTGTATGCTCTCTCGATGTTTGTCAATTGCCTCGCTGTAATTTGTTCACCCAACATGTTATCTTTCTTAAGGAGATCCACCTCTAGTGAACTATGGACCCCGGTCCTTTCTTTTACATACAATCTACAATCAACTGTTTACTGCTTTGTGTTTACTTTCTGCAAACTATTACTTCCTTCCATTCGATATGTTTAATCCGTTGTTTTCAGCAAAACCGGTGAGATTGACAACCTCATCGCAAGTTGGGGACAGAGTTCTGTGGTTGTGTTGTGTAGGTCTCCATGTTGCTGCTGGCACCGGTACTGCACCTTGCCAATGTTCTGCTAGCTACACCTTTGGGGTGTTTCCTTGCTCCTACTGGATTGATAACCTTGGTTTCATACTGAGGGAAAACTTGTTGTTGTGCTCATCATACCTTCCTCTTGGGATTCCCCAACGAGCTCGATATATTTTGGGCCAACAAGCAATACTTTTCTGGCGCCGTTGCCGAGGAGTCAAGGACATCTTCACAAGGGGAGTCCCTCATAACCAATCTCTTTACTTTGTTATTTTTGTTTTGCTTAGTTTACTTTTGCTTTGTTTGCTTGTTTCTTTATCAAAAACACACAAAAAATAGTTTTACTAGTTTGCTTTCTTATTTAAAAACACAAAAAATGACTATTCTTGAAAATACTAAGTTGTGTGACTTCACTAGCACCAACAACAATGATTTTATGAGCACACATACTGCCCCACATGTTCTTGAAGCTATTTTCTTTGAGATAAAACCTGCTTTACTCAATCTTGTTATGAGAGAACAATTTTCTGGTATTGATAATGAAGATGATGCTGCCCATATAAATAACTTTGTTGAACTTTATGAGATGGAAAAACATAGGGATATAGATGGAGATATTATTAAGCTGAAATTGTTTCCTTTCTCTTTGAGAGGAAAAGCTAAAGAATGGTTGAATTCCTTAACTAGGAATAGTATTGATTCTTGGACTAAGTGCAAAGATGCTTTTTTTGGAAAATACTATCCTCCTGCTAAGATTATATCTATGAGAAGTGAAATAATGAAGTTTAAACAATTTGATAATGAACATGTTTCTCAAGCTTGGGAAAGAATGAAATCTTTGGTTAAGAATTGTCCCACTCATGGACTTACTGCTTGGATGATTATCCAAACTTTTTATGCAGGATTAAACTATTCTTCAAGGAACCTATTGGATTCTGCTACTGGAGGTACCTTTATGACCATTACTTTGGGTGCTGCAACAAAGCTTCTGGATAATATGATGGTTAACTATTCTGAATGGCATACTGAGAGAGCTCCACAAGGTAAGAAGGTAAATTCTGTTGAGGAAACCTCTTCCTTGAGTGATAAGATTGATGTTATTATGTTTATGCTTGTTAATGGGAAAGCCCATATTGATCCAAATAATGTTCCCTTAGCCTCTTTGGTTGCTCAAGAAGAGCAAGTTGATGTGAACTTTACAAGAAATAACAATTTTAGCAACAATGTCTATAGGAACAATTTTGGTAACAACAATTATAAGCCATATCCTCCCAACAATGGTAATGCTTATGGAAATTCCTACAACAACAATAGGAGTGCTCCCTCTGAACTTGAAGTTATGCTTAAACACTTTATTAGTAAACAAACTGCTTTCAATAAAACTATTGAGGAAAAACTCTCTAATGCTGAAAAAAATATAGCATCTTTGGCGGAAGCTCAATCTTCTTTGAATAAAATGGCTGCTAAATCTGAAACTAATGATAATCCCTTTGCAGCTACTAATGCCATACAAGTTAGAATTGATGAAAATGTTAGACTATTAGCTGAATTACATGCTAAGTGGGAAAGATAAGATGAAATTGCTAGAAACATTAGTGTTTCTACTATCACTACCACTAGTGTTAAGGCTAGTAATAGTTCTACCACTCTAGATGATAATTTTGATTTTGATCTTGATGGTTGCAATATCTCTGAAGTTATTAAGTTCCTACAAAAGCTTGCTAAAAGTCCTAATGCTAGTGCTATGAACATGGCCTTTACAAAACACATTAGTGATGCTCTCATAAAGATTAAAGAAGAAAAGATGAAACATAAAGCTTCTATTCCTATAAAACAAGAAGATGGTTGGGAACCCATCATTAATATGAAAGTGAATGATTTTGATATCAAAGCTTTATGTGATCTTGATAGTAGTGTTTCTATTATGCCTAGAAGGATTTATGATATGCTTGATTTGCCACCACTTGAAGATTGTTATTTGAATGTCCCACTTGATGATAATGCTAAAAAGAAACTCACGGGGAGTCTTAATGATGTTCTCATTATGGTTAACAATGCCTATGTCCCCGTTGATTTCTATGTTTTCGATGTTGAATGCAATGCTTCTTGTCCTATTACTTTGGGAAGACCTTTTCTTAGAACTGTTGGTGCCATTATTGATATGAAAGAAGGCACCATTAAATATCAACTCCCACTCAAGAAAGGTATAGAACACTTTCCTAATAAGAGAGATAAGATTTCTTTTGCGTCTCCTATGAAACAAAATTTGGTTTGTATGCTTCTTCATTTGAGAACACTTGATTCTTTTTCTTGCTTCTTATGCCTAACTTAAAGGCATTAAAGAAAAGTACTTATTGGGAGATAATCCAAAAGTTTTAGATGAGTCTTGGAAGTTATTACTTCAGTAATAACCGCTCCTTATCCTTTTCCTTTGCTTTTTGTGCAAAGAGTAACCTCTAATGAGAGAGAAGTAATGATTGGGAAAGTTGCTATCCCGAAACAGATTTATGTGCTTCACCGTAAAAATTCATGTACAATCTCTGTACGTCCTTTTGAGGCTTGAATTTTTGTGCTTCTGCCCCAGGTTGTTATCTAACTTTCGTTCGTTCAACACTTTTTGATTTGAGCAACAAAAGATCTTCGAAAAAAATCGTCTTTACCTGCTAGTCTGTTTTAACAGAGTTCTACCATTTTCTGCATTCACCTCTTGTTGGTTCCTTTTTGAGTTCTTTTGGGGAATTGAGCTTTGAGTGAAGTGCTACAGTAGCATGTGTTTAAATGGAAGTTTATTTGTGTTAGAACTGAACCTAAAGACTTATTATCTTGAGTGCGCTAATGTAACATCCCAAAACTTCAATCCAAAGTTATCAAAATCTAAATCAACCAAAAATGGGGTTAACAAAAAAAATTCCAAAATTAAAATGAAAGCATTCATATATGTGTGCATTTAAAATAGGAGTTGTTTGAATTGCCATGATTGAGTGATCCAATGCTTGTGAAATGTTTGTTAGGTGATTTAAACATCATCTACATCTTTCCCAAACTTTTCCTAAAGAAAATCAAATCTAAAAGAATTAAAAAGGAGGAATGGTCATTTTGGTCATTTTAATCCACTACACTACTTTGAGTGTTCCTAGCACTCATTTCTTAACAGAAACAATTCTTGATCTTTGTACCCCTTGCTAGTACACATAATGAGGTACCAAGGCCCACCTTTTGATCTGCTAAAAACATTCTTTTACTTATTTTAAATAGCATTTGAAAATTGAATCCAATGCATATGCATAGATCACCCCTATTTCAAAACCCCTATATTTGAGCTCCACTTTCAAAACCCTTGCAACCAGAGACTACCTAGCACTAGTGGAGATCACTCAAAAATTTTGAAACCAAAACTCAAAACTTTTTCTCTTTCGGCCATTTTGTCAAACACCTTGCTAGCAAGATCATTGTGGCCTGACTAATACTGTTTTGGGTTGATCTTGTCTAGCAAATTAATGTGCTTTGATCATCTTGGTCTCCCTCAAGCCCAACCAGACCCACACCAGCATCTCCCCTATCCCCTAGTTGCACTGCACTGCCATGCCGAGCCACCTCTCGCCGGCCGACCGTGCACTCACCGCAGCAGCTCTCTCCCGCCTCTCTCTCCATGTCTAGGAGGTAGCCCACATCTCACCGCCACCCTCTGTCCCCTGCCCGAGCCAAGCCCTGTAGTGGACCACCGAGGATATCGCGCACCCAGTGCCACCGCACCATGCCAGTGCCGCCCCCAGAGCGCGCTCTGTCCCCGCTCGCACAGACAACCCCTTGGCCACAGCCCGCGCCCGCCACTCCGCCACGACCTGGAGAACACCCCTGACACCCCCGCTAGCCGCCCAACGCCTCACAGCCACCGCTCGCCGTGGACACCGCCGTCTCTGCCGCTCAGAGCGCCACCTCGCCCAGACCGCATGCCACCGCCCCTACAGCCGCATTCAATTCCTAGAGCACCGCCAAGGAACCGCACGTCAATCGCTACCCGCAGCCATGCCTCTACCCCGTCGTAGCCATGTCGCCACCGTCGCCTGCCCATCCCGCTCGGTCTTACCGTCGGGCCTATAAAAGGAGGCCACCCAGCCTCTTCTCTCCACACCATTCCACTCCCCTCACCTCTCTGAACCTCACCCACCTCTAGCCGGAGCAAGGCGAGCTCTGCCTCGCCGAAATTGGAGCCGGAGAAGCTGCAACAGGAGGAGGGGTGCCGCTGATTGCGACCACCCCAAGCTCCGCCACAACCGCGCCTTGCCTCACCGTCGTCTTCCAGTTTGTTTGCCCGCCTCGCCGACCCCGCTAGAGCCCTGGTACGTCCCCAGCAGACCCCCACCGAGCCGCTAGGGTTCGAGCTCGCCGGCGACCTGTTCGTCATCGACGACGACCCTCAGCCGTAGATTCCTCTTCTAATTCTACGGCCCACAGCGCGCGTACCGTTTCGCGTGTTAAGTGCCGCTGACAAGCGGGACCCCCCTGTCAGCTGAGCCCCGCGCCGTGGAGCGCCACTAGGTCGGCCCAAGTCTTTTCCCGCGCTAGCCCACCCGTTCAAATCTAGATTTTTTCTTTTTTAGTTAAATCTAGTTTCTGTCCACTATTTTAAAATTCAATTCTAGGAGTTTGATAAATCCAAATTACATGAAACAAATTTTGCCTGAAAGGCATTAAGATGATCTATCCAAGCCCGTTGATTTAATTCAATTAGAGTTATAGATCTCTCCTAATAAAAATAACAAGACAGAAGCATTTGCAACTTGCAACATTTTTATAAAATCACCCAAGTTAGCTTTTGAGTTGATTCCAACTCTCAAAAATCACATTTCATCATATCTATCTAAATATGTAATAATCTTAAGGTTTACATGCAGTGACTTTAGACTAGTACCAAAATAATGCTATATAGGCATTTCTAGTCACTTTAAATCATTAAATAATGAACTTAAACTAAAGTAATATTGATCCAACCTTTAAATATCATTCCCACATGTTAGAATATGTGGTGAGGACATGTGTCCACATGATCCCATATTTTGGTGGTGAATATTAAATTTTAGTTAATTTTTCAATGAGTAGAAATTACTTTTCTAAAATAAAAAGGATGAAGCTATTGAAATTAAACTTGTGATGTTGGTGATGATAATAGATCATCAAATGTGTGTCTTAGTATGCTACTTAGCCTAGTTAAGTATTGTTTGGTGATTGTGCACTCCCTATGTATTTATAGCGATAGTACCGACCAAGCTTTCGAGGAGGAAGAGTTCTACCAAGAAGAAGAAGAAGAAGAAGAAGAAAACTTCAACCACTGCACCAACCAAGGCAAGCTAGCACTATCCAAGATTAACCCTTGCAAGTGTACTTGCAAGCCACCATTAACAATGCAAGCTAACACTTGCAAGTTTAGTGCTTAGCAAGTTAGGATCAAACTAGATGGTTTAACAAAGATGCCCTAAGCATGCCTTGATCACACCCCCTTTTTACTATTAGTACCCCAAGTCTTAGTTACAAGTTTTACCCCTCTTAGGTTATACAAAGTTCTTACTTGTTTTGAAGGTAGCATAAAAAGTATAAAACTTGACCTATTTAGAAACCTTTAGATGTCATTCTATGGCATGAGATTGAACCCATCTTCTCCACCTTAGTGAACACTCTTAACTTAGTAGTTTAGAGTAGATCAAAAACTTGAGTCACTTTAGATGGGAACACTTGGTGAAAATGAATTATGAAAACCTTGGAATGATGAGTCATTCTATTGAGATGTTTTGACATATGTTGAGAAACACAAAGGATTGATGATGATGAAAATATTGAGGCATGAGCCTTAACCCTTTTTATAAAACTGATGGTTGGATTCGGATGCGATACCATTCCAAATTTACCGTACAACCACATTACCTGAATTGGGTAAGGCTTAGCTGGAAATTTATATGCATTAGTATTAGTTCCCTCACGGGAGAGGTCTGAGCTGAGGCTACCTCTCATGATGTCCACCTATGTAGTGCCCAAGATGACTGATGGTCATGGTTGGGAGGCCATGCTCATAGGATAGGTGCTTATACTAGGGTGTGTAAAGGGAAGGTTATGTTTGATTATCTGCATACTAAGTATGATGATTCAGGGTTATCCCTGACAGATGTATCGAATCTTGTGGTGAAAGTGTACCACCTCTGCAGAGTGTCAAACTATTCGAATAGCCGCGTCTGCGGTTATGGACAGTTGGAATGGCCATACTGTTTCGTTGTCAGATGTTTTCTAAATACTTTGAAATGAATGATGAATCTTGACTTGACCACAACAGGGTTGTGTTATGACAATAGCTTCCCAACTTAAGTGATTCTAGAACTTTACTTTATCTTTCTTTGCTTCTAAACTCAGCTTAGGTTTCAAACTTAACTTTATAGTTAAACTTAGAGTTAGCACTTTAGCTTAGAAGGTTATACTTGATAGTGGTAGTTTGCGAGTACTTAAAGAGTACTCATGGCTTTTGTCCCTGCCTATTATCATGGCCAGACTATGAAGGAGACTATCAAGATGATGGCCAATAGGACGGCTATGATAACTAGGACTATTTTCCTTCATCAGCATTGCCTGTGCCCCTGAAGATAGACCCTACCGCTACGCTTATCTTTTATTTCCGCTACTTGTTGTATTAAGACTGGATCATGAGATCCTTATTTGTGTAAGACCTTATGTATGGTTTGTAATGGATGATGTACTGTGATATCCAATCCGTTATGTCTCGCAAAAATGGTAATCCTAGGATTGCGAGGTATGGCATAACGGGCATCTGGGATTAAAAATCCGGGTGTTGACAACTAATTTGCTAATAAAGATTGTGTGAAGTTTTGTATGAAGGAAAAATTTCAGGTGTATGGAAGGAATGAGTAATGAGATGAAGGATGGACTAAAGCTCAAGATTGGGTATGCCACACGTGTCACCCCAAGAAATATTCAAGAAGTACAAGCGTCAAATCTTGGGGATGCCCAAGGCATCCACCTCCTCATCAATAAAAATCCCAGGTTTCTTCCAAACGCTTCATTTTTATTGTTTCATGCACAATTGTGTTGTTCTTGGAGCGTCTTCTTTTTCGTTTTCGTTTTGGTTTTTCGTTTGCTTTGTTTGCTTTGTTTGCTGAATAAATTGGTTGGACCCCCTCTTTCATACATTCGTTTTCAAATAGTTTGGTTTGGATTGGAAAAGAGTAGGAAAGTTCATGCTTATGTGGTAAAGAGAGCTTGTTTTTGACGGTGGCCTCTGCTTTGTCATGCCATGCTTGATATTGTTTTGGCTTTATGCTTAGTATTCTTTGCTGTAGCATGACTTGTTATAAACACTTGAGATTTCTAAATGTGCCTTGGATGAATCATGTGTTGTTTTAGCATATTAAAGCATAGTATTGTGGTATTCTCCTTTGATGCTTTATTTGGGTTGACTTGGCGCAAGCTCACACCATGTTATGACTATCCAAAGTCACCATAGCTTTGATGATCCTTTAGTTTTCAACTTGTAGTATTACTTTATGCTTCGATCAATGATGTTTTGTCGCTCTGCATGATTATGACCATTATTGCTCTATTAGTTTGTCGCTCCCAGTCTTTTGCTAGCCTCCACAACCAAGTATGAGTTCCACTCATTCATCCAACTCTCTAAACCAAGTTATTCCAAAGAGTCCACCATACCTACCTATTAGCATATGTTATTCCAAGTATATTCATGTTTTTGTTTATCTTCCGAATTAAACTTGTTATGAGAAAACTAGTGATTAAAGCTCTCATGAACTTGATGGCACACTTTACTTTTCTTGCCCTTAATAAACTTGAACCATTGTGTTGTCTATGTTGTATATGCTTGCACTTATTTGTTGGGGATTAGCAGAACCATGTTGTCATGGGGAATGATTTCAACATTGCACTGGTACTTTGTACCTAGTTGATATCGTGCTCTTTTGTCTATGGATGTCGTCGGTGTGAAATAAAAGGGAAGCTTGTAAGTCCATGTAGTTATGTATATATGTTAGATAAACGCCTGGGGCGCTGGTCTAATCAATGCTGACATGGTGGAAACCTGCAGTGTAACCATAATGAGCTGTCTATGAAGCATTCTTCTTATAAAAAAGAGTCCTATATTGAGAAAAAAGAGAAAAAGAGAAAAAAGAGATTATGAAAAAAGGAAAGAGAGAAAAAAGCACCATATTCCCATGGTAAATAAGAAGATTGCTGAGATGCTCGTTGTCTGCTTGCCTTGTCATTTTGATATGGGGATTCTTCCATATCATCGGGCAAGGGGTACCATGTTGGCGGTTCTCTACGATACACATGTACTTAAAATGACAAGAACTTACCGGTGACTAAACTTGAGTAGCATGAGGAGCGGCCCTCGTATTCAACGGACATGAGATTTCTAACTTATATTTCGTCAAGCATGTACACCATAGTTTGTTCACTTTAACCTTAATCACTTCAAGATGCTTATGATAGGGGCAATGAGAGCTGAAAGCTATTAAGTACCATAATTTTTGGAAGCTCTTTATGAGACTTGAATCCCTACTTCCTTATATGAAGGCCTTTCTTCCACCATTATATTGAGTCTTCACCTTCTATCTTTATGCACCTACTTTGAGAGCATAGTGGCCATTCTTAGTTCTATGTGCATTGTCCCAAGAGTAGTTGATTGATGCATACCTTGATATTGCTTGTTTTAAACTATTTGTATCTAGTCACTCTTATGAACTTTGAAGGTGTCCTATGCATTTATACTTGCTACTCTATGAGAAACAAGCTGAATGCTATTATGCTATGTTTCTTTATGTGAAACAAACAAACGTCTTGCAATGCATTGTTATTCATGAATCTTTTGTTTGTGCCTTTTCATGTTGCAACATAGTTTCTTCGCCTTATTGCTAGAACTTTGTCTTTCATGTTATGATTGAAGTACTATGATCCCATCTTTGAATGTTTTACAAATACTTTGATCAAGTTTATGATGGTGCATGTCACCTCAAAAATTATTCTTTCTTTTTATCACTTACCTACTCGAGGACGAGCAGGAGTTAAGCTTAGGGGTGTTGATACATTGCAAATGTATCTATAATTTTTGATGTTCCATGCTTGGTTTTATCTACTTTCTTGTGTTTTGTCCATACTTTGGAGTACTTTTCATATGATTTCTTGGACTAACCTATTAACAAGAGCGACAGTGCCAGTTGCCTATTTTCTGCTGTATTTGGTTCCAGGAAGTCAGAAAATGAATATTCTCGGAATTGGACAGGACAAAAGCCAAAGCCATTATTTTACCGGGAGACATTTGGAGCCACAATACAAGACAAAGAGGGGTTGGGGCCTGGCCACACCACCTGGCCGCACGGCCAGGCCTGGCCCATGCCAGGGGGTGGTCTGGCTGCCCTAGGCAGCCCCTCGGCCTCTCCTTCCGCCTATATATTGCCTCTAATACGAAAACCCTAAGTACCCGATCAAAATTCCACGAAAGAGTCTATAGCCGCCGTCATCTCCATGGCACCCTGCCGGAGAGGGGAATTTCACCCTGGAGGCCTCCTTCATCATCATGCAAGCCTCCGGTGTGATGCGTGAGTAGCTCATCTCTAGACCACAGATCCATGTAGTAGCTAGATGGCTGGTTCTCCTCCTTTGTGCTATCATGTCTAGATCTTGTGAGCTCCATTCATGATCAAGATCATCTATTTGTAATTCTGCATGTTGTGTTTGCGGGGATCCGATAGATATTGAGATGCTATTTCAGATTGATTATTGATTCTATCATGTCTTTGTTATTTGTGATCTTGCATGCTTTCCGTTGTTAGTAGCTATCTTGAACAAGTAGATGCTAACAACTCCAAGAGTTAGTATTTATGCTCGATAGTGGGTTCATGCCTCTGGTAATCTGGGGAAGTGACAGAAATCTCTAAGGTACTAGATGTGTTGTTGCTACTAGGGAGAAAACAACAATCATTTGTTCATATAACAATCATATTGTTTACTTTACATGGAATTCGTAATGCAATTATTCGTTGCTTGCAACTTAATACTGGAGGGGGTTCGGATGATAACCTGAAGGTGGATTATTAGTCATAGATGCAGTTGGATGGGCGGTCTATGTATAATGTTGTAATGCTCAATCGAATCTCAAAGGAGTCAAGATGATTAGTATATGCTCTCTCGATGTTTGTCAATTACCCTGCTGTAATTTGTTCACCCAACATGTTATCTTTCTTAAGGAGAGCCACCTCTAGTGAACTATGGACCCCGGTCCTTTCTTTTACATACAATCTATAATCAACTGTTTACCGCTTTGTGTTTACTTTCTGCAAACTATTACTTCCTTCCATTCAGTACGTTTAATCCTTTGTTTTCAGCAAAACCGGTGAGATTGACAACCTCATCGCAAGTTGCGGACAGAGTTCTGTGGTTGTGTTGTGCAGGTCTCCACGTTGCTGCTGGCACCGGTAGTGCGCCCTGCCAACGTTCAGCTAGCTACACCTTTGGGGTGTTTCCTTGCTCCTACTAGATTGATAACCTTGGTTTCGTACTGAGGGAAAACTTGCTGTTGTGCTCATCATACCTTCCTCTTGGGGTTCTCTAACGAGCTCGATATATTTTGGGCCAATAAGAAGTGGCACGCCCACCCCCTAGGCGTGCCACATGGGCTCTTTCGGCCCTCGAGCGTCGTCTCGGCTCCTTTTTATAGACACCTTCGTATCGCCAGAAAATCTACGCCACATTTTCCCCACGATTTAGAAAGGCGGAGGCAGAGGCGAAAGTCCTCTCCTACTCTGGGAGAGGGCAGATCTGGCCGCATCGAAGCCTCCGGTGAGGGGGAAATCGACGCCATCGTCATCACCACTCCTCCTAGGCGTAGGGGGGCCTCTCCATCAACATCTCCATCTCCATCATCACCATGATCATCACCATCTCCAAGATCCATCTCGTTCCCCTCATAGTTTGTGATTGGTTGAACCCCGGATATTGTTTTAAGGGATATTTACATGTTTGTGATTGACCTCTTGTGTTTATTTGGTGGAGATATTATATTTTAAGATTGTGTTGTAATCCATATGCTACTGGTCCATATCATCTTTGGCACTTGTGAGTAGATCCCCATGTTTCTGAGGGTATAGGATGAATTGGCTATGATTTCCATATAATATGCAATGAGTATGTGGTCTAGTTTTCTATCTTTTATATTGTTCTATGATGATTTTATGCGAACATCGACTGCATATTACTTCACCTACATGGGCTCATAGGAGAATACTTTGATGAGGTGATAGGGGTTGGAAGGGACGGAATTGACATAAACCATTTTCCAATTCTTTAAGTTGCATTGGAGGGATTATATGTCGGGGACCAATGAACCTATTGCTATGGTGGGACATGTATG
This sequence comes from Avena eriantha, assembly GCA_910589775.1. Classification (NCBI taxonomy): domain Eukaryota; kingdom Viridiplantae; phylum Streptophyta; class Magnoliopsida; order Poales; family Poaceae; genus Avena; species Avena eriantha. The sequence continues at coordinate 317,844,803 of OU342746.1, forward strand.
TCTTAATGATTCCTATATGTTCATGTAAATGGATCTAGGACCCATCATAAGTGGTGTATTTAGTCCATACCTGTGGCTACACCTAATTAGGCTCCGCCCTAAGGAAATAAAACTTGATAACATATTCACCATATTGTGTAGAAATGTTTATGCTAAGTAAATCCATGTCGCCCTCGGGAACACTTGTCACATATAAGTTCACACACACGTTTGAGCTTGTCCTCTTGCCATATAGATGATTGGGCTTTCTCTCATTGAGAGCATTTACTTATTGCTATTTACTTTCAGCATTTTATATTCTTGCAAAACTACAAACCCAAAACACCAAATCTACTGCATTTACTATTACTTCCTTTGTCAAATTTGCTAACCAATACCTTCAGCTCCTCGTGGGTTCAACAACCTTTCTTTATTGAAAAGTGCTATAATTGATCTCATGCACTTGGGAGCCATTAATCGTCGATGACATGACACATGATGGTAACAGATATCAAAGCATTGCATTGCTCTCGCTAAAACCAAACGGCCAGAACAAACATGGGTACTCCCAACCGAATTCAATCCGATTCAGCAATCTCCAGCCATAGTCGTCCATGGGAGTTCGCCAGCGGAGCCTTCCGGAACTCGCCGCTCCAGACTAGATCATCGAGGACAGGCAGCCAACAGATCTTCGCCTTCATGCGAAAGGACCCCTAGGACCGCCACCATTATTCAGGCCGATCTAGTAGTCCCCACACCACTGGCCGGCTTCTAGTGAACGGAACGAGTGGGTAAGCCTTCAGCCCTTTCGAAGCCATGGCGGAATCCACGGATCGGTTAGAGAGATACTGAGATGCAGCGTCGCCGCCTAAAGCAACCGCCACACCACTTCCAAGTCTGTCCCATCGCCCCATCTTCTCCTTCGTGTCTCCCTTCCAAGCCGTAGGAAAACGCGCTCCGGCGAGCGCCACTGTCTGCCGATCCACCGACACCGCCCCTTGGTGCCCGCCGCCTTCGGCAATCTAGACGTGGCCGCCACCGCCAGCGCGGGCGGCAATAGCGGCTGGCAGGGGAGCGACGGCCGCAACTAGCTAGGGTTCGGAGGGGGCGCCCAGAGTCGCCTCGCGCGAGTGACCCGAGAGTGGTTGTTAGGACTCCTCCAAATCAATTCTCCACTTTATTTATCATGACACATGGGTAGAGTTGGGCCCCCAACTTTGTTAGAGCATCTCCACTCCTCCTTCCATACGAGGTCCAGCGAGAGTATTTTTTCTCGCATGGGGGGGCACTTTTGTGTAGGGAAGAGGATAGAGCCAGTCATACCCTCTATACTATATTTTTTTGGGGGGGACATTTCATCGAACAGGTTGAGGACACGCGACTGGACATGGAGAAGAGGCACAGCTTGGCCTACGCGTTGGGCTCCTCCCAAGGGTTCAGGTGGCTGCACGCGAGTATGATGCCACCGTCGGCCTCGTAGAACTCGCCACCATTGGCCTCGTCGAACTTGCCCGCGAGCTCCCGAGCTTAGGCGGCGACGGCCTCGTGTGTCGTCACGGAGGCAGGTCGGCGGGGCGGCGCGGCGCGCAGGCGGTAGGGTGTCGTCGTGCATGCGAGGCGGCGCGTCCTCGCGAGCAGGCGGGCCGGCAGATCGATTGCAGCAGTACATGCATGTACGTAATGGATCGATTGAGCTGTCTAGCTCATTTGCTATGGTGGATGCGTGCACGCGTGCGAGAACGCACAAGGAGGTCGGGACAACTCGGGAGAGGGAGACGGCGGGGCAGCAGGGGAGAGAACCCGAGGGATAGAGAACACGTGGATGGAGAGAGAAAACTGGACGGGTGACGCAAAAATAGCCCGTTATCTATTAGCCGGCGCCCCGGTTGCCTCCTCGTGAGCAGGGGTTGGCTTGGGGATGCCAGATGTCTCGTACGCCCAGGTCGGATGAAAAAATATTTTGGAGGACAAGACTAGGTGCGTTTTCTCTCTCGGACGAGTGGAGATGCTCTTAGCCATGAAGTTGAGCATAAAGAAAATTAGAAGTCTCGAGAGCACCATGTCAGCTCAAATTTGAGTTTAGAAAAAGAGGAGAAAAGCAAAATTGAATACGAATGTACACCCCGTTTCAGTTTCACATCGCACAGGTGGGACCGTGAGAGGGAGGTGAAACGATAACGGAATAACGAAAACCCAAAAGGCACACGGGTAGTGAAAGGCACACGGGTAGTGGTACCTAGGGCATCTGTCCGTTTCCGCGTGCGACTCACGCACGGCCCACGAGGAGTCGATCCGGAAACCGAACAGCCTGCGCTGCGCGGCCCGCACAGGGTAGGGAGGGGAGTCGATCGCGGACGCGAGGCCTTGTTATCAAATCCAGCTCTGGGTAGCCGCCCTATAAGTTCCGCCAGGTCCGCCTGCCCCCGCCGGCACACCCGCAACTACGATCGCCGCACCCTGCTTTGCTCACGCCGACGCGGCAGATTGATCTGGTGCTAGGTTCACCGGCGCTCGCGAGGAGTCTAGGAGATGTCGTCGGCGGGCGGTGAGGAGGACAAGAAGCCGGCGGGGGCCGACGGCGGCATCCACATCAACCTCAAGGTCAAGGGCCAGGTCTGCATCCCCGTCCCATCCTTCCGTGCTCCCCCCCCCCCCCCCGGCAGGCCGCAGTTACCTATATTCATATCGTCGTGATAGCAAAACCATAGGTGTCCAATTTGTGTCTTGTGGTGTATGTATATCATTGCGTGGATTTGAGTAGGGTACCTACGTTGGTGGCCGCGGTTGTTACAGGTTTTGTTTGCCGCATGCTTTAGGCCACCTGGTAGTTCGTGTACTAGATGGTTGATACGCCCGCGAGATGATAGGATTCCTAAGATTAAACTGTTAATAATGGAACATACCATAAATATGTCACTATTTTTGTGACTGGTTGCTGGATTTCTGTTTGGTAAACAATGGGGAACAGTAGCAAGATGATTCACTGGATTACAGCCCCTGGTTACTTGCTGCACCCATTGTTCATAATACCTTGCAGTATGATGCGCTTGCTGTACTGACATTTTGAACCGTGGTGGAAGTACGTGGGTAAGGTCTTGTGATCCTCTCACTGTAGAAGTTATAATTTGTCAGCTAGTTTTTGACAGTTTAGTGAGATTTGATTGATCTCTGTGAGGTTCATATAAGTTCCTCCGGAAATTTTTCAAAAGGACAATCAAATTTTGGTTATCTGAATAAATGCTGGAATTTATTGGAAGGGGCGAAGGGGTAGTTACTGATTTGTGCAACCATCTTATGATGTTATGTTGATTGTGTTGCTTATGCATAGAATTGGTCATTGTAAAGTTTAATTTGTTGTTTAGCAAGCACTCCATTTTTTTTTAATTCTTCAATTCAAGCATAATTGTATTGACTCTGCTTCTAGTTCTTGTATCAAATAGAGGCTATTGAATGCAGCGGTAGTGAAGAATCTCATTTGAACAACCTTATTATTGTGCACATATAAGGTACACAGTTATCTGTTTATAGACAAAAATGAACTGTTATGTCATTACTCACTGTTAGTAGTGTATTATATTACTTCCTCCCAATGGAGGTGGTGCCCTTGTTTTTCGTGGTCAAACTTTAACCACAAATTTGGTCAACTATATATATGTCAATTGTTGTTTTAACTTGTACCTTTAGGAATTCAATGGTATAACATGAACATATAATTCATGCTTCATTGGTCAAATCGGTGATTAAACTTAAACCTCGAGAAATGTCCGCCACTTGAATTTTGAAAGAGGGAGGAGTGTGCAACTTGGAAGTGACTTCCAGAAGTAATAATACCTTTTGGACCCAAATTTGGGATTTTTTCATTTGAACATTTCTATTATTTTACTAGTATTTATTATAATATTCAAGGCTCAAGGAACAACAATCACCTATATTGATAAACAAAGAAAATTGATATGTCATTGGTCACCGTTAGTTGTAACTAGGAAGTGACTGCCAGGAGGAATACCTTTTCAGACCCAAATATTGTGGAGTTTGTTTCATTGTCGTTTCATTTACACAACCATGTTAGTAGTATTAGTATTCAAGGTGCTCAGTTACCAGTCTGCACTAATTTTATTACGGCGCTGATCATTGCTTGTTGTGACCAAGCCCTCCAAACGAGATAATGAGATTATTTTGTATGAATGTCAGTATACATATAGATTGTTGATTTGTCAATGTGACTGTATATTTGCTGATATGAATGTAGTATTCAGAAACCAAAAGCTTCTCATTCATGTTTAGTGTTTGTGTTTGTTGGTGTACATTTGTTGTAATATGCTTTATAAACATTTTCTCTTAATATCCCGAGAAGGTAGTTAGAGACTTGTGCCACAGAATCACCTAATAGTTGAAGTTGGTGACATTAATTATCGGAGCTTAAAGTATGCACTGCTTGGAATATCTGTTTTTTTAATTCACTAGTTGAAGAATGTTACATCAAAATTAGCATGATGTTATTATATTTTCAATTTATTACTTGTAATTGTATATTTTGTATGTAGTGATTAGCTTAGCGTATGAGGATAGCAATGAGGACTTGTGCCCTCTGACTTGCTTAGTCTTACATACCTTATTGCTTGTTTGTAGGATGGCAATGAGGTGTTCTTTCGCATCAAGAGATCTACCCAGCTGAAGAAGCTGATGAATGCCTACTGCGACCGCCAGTCTGTGGATATGTCTGCCATCGCTTTCCTGTTTGATGGTCGTAGGCTCCGTGCTGAACAGACCCCTGATGAGGTGATTACCCTTGCTTTCCTTGCATAATCATCAACTGATAGCTCTGCCGTGATATGCCAAGTTTCTGACTTCTGTACTCCTACTATTTCAGCTTGAGATGGAAGATGGCGATGAGATCGACGCAATGCTTCACCAGACCGGTGGCTACCTGCCTCCAAGTGCTTAGAAGAAGCTGTTGTCTTCATTCTCGGCCTAGAAGACTCTAATCTATCTTTAGAGCTTATTATGGAAGAAAATCTTGAAAGAGCTTGTGAAGCTATGGGTCCTGCGCCATAGCTGAAGGACATTAGTGGAGCTTTGTCTTTTAGTAGTAAGTAAGATTATGAGTACTTTGGCCTGTCGTGACTCGTTTATGCATCACCTAATATATCCATCCATCTTTCCAGTGTCTTGGTACTCCCAGTAATCTGAAGATTGTTTTTGTCCATCATTGCTTTGTTTGTTTCGGTTTGCTTTGTTGACCGTCTGTTCTGCCCCATGTACGGTGAGCACACACAGAATGCATCGGATTAGTTTTGTGCTGCTGTTGTGTTGGAGTTTCGAGTTGCCACTTTGTGTGATACCCTGCTTTCTGAGTATTATAAGCATGTGGTTATGCAGAACAAGCTCAGAGCTCAGTCATGTTGCTCCTTGCAATGGTGTCTTGCAGAATCTTTGATATGCGTGCCAGTTTGCTGAGAATAAACGAAACCACCGAATTTTATGGATTTGAGGAAATAAGGCTGTTTTGTTGTTAGACCGAATTGGCTATTGAATATTTGGGCTTTGTCCTAATGTTTGTTTGTTAGGTCTTTTAGCTGGCAAGTACTGAAGGGAATCCTTCCTGTTTAATCCCTTTGGTAATATAAAATGTTTTGGCAGGCGGTTTTGTCCTTTTTTTTGAATATGTACGCCGTAGGCGGTTTTGGCAGGTGGTTTTGTCCTAGCAAAACATCTTTGAGAAACCGTGCTGTTTCCTGGACACGCACGCGCACTGCGTTGTTTGATAACGGTCACACGAATGGTATGTCTTTGATGGCCAGAAGAAGAAAGTTTTGCAATGTCTTTGATGGCCAGAAGAAGGACGTGTTTTAGTTTGCATAATCTCTGGTAGGAGTGCTTTGGTATTTGTGGTTCTTCCGGACAAGCTGGCTAGTCACAAAATCACCTTCATGTCCTGTGGTCGATGGTGGCTTGTAGAAACATCTTTTTACTCCGTATTAGACATGGCTACCTAGTGGTTCCACACCAGGTGGATCCCCGACAAAAGCATACAAAAGCATGACTTTCGTGGCTGAGGAGTTTCGTGAGAAAATTCTGACTGCAGTTGGTCTCACCATGCCAAAACCTTAGGCCTGACATCCCACCCCCATGTCCAAACCTAATGCCCACACCGCGCCAAGACTCAACACCACCGCTCACGCCCACCACCCAAATACAATCATCCTTATGAAAAACACCACCACCCTCTTGACGCCCCAGCACCTTCTTCCTCCTAAAAAAAATCCAAAATCACAGTCAGATATGACGCCACAAACCTACGAAGAACATGAGAGCAGTAGAGGGAAAGGGAACAAAACTCCATGGCTGGTCTATTCATGAACTCAGAAAACTAGAAATATAGAGTAGTAGCAAAAAGGAACAAGTACGCATATGACTAATTTACATCCGTCCTTACCCTACAGGCAGGACAAACAGGACAAACAGACACTGTGAAAATTTGAAAAAAAGGTCATGCATCCTCTCCTTCTATAGTTCTGTCTTCCCAATGGTCACCTAGACCACAAGGTAGGCTGTACACCATAGACGTCGTGGTGCCGGTGTTCTGCAGTAGCTTTCCACGCAAAATAATAAGCACTGCTGGTCTAGGGGAACACCCACAACATAACATGAATCGCCTTGTGAGACTGCCAACGGTCTCCAACCACATAGCAAAATGTTCGGTGACGGTCATGCCAGTCGATGTCCTCACCGAGATGTATATCCTATCACTTTCCGCATGATCAAAATGGTTAAACATTAGCAACTAAACATATCTACACTTCCATTATATGTTGCAAAAAATTGGATATTGATCAACCTATAGCCAAAGATGGATCCAATGCTTCGTTATCAATCAACGTAGGATCACATTAGAGAATTGAAGAAGAACAATGTTGTATATAGCTATTGTCCATGATGATTCTATTACATCACTAATCAAAAACCAATGAATGTAGTGTGTGAAAGACTAAAAGTTGCCAGATTGAATATAAAGAGCTATCGGATTATTTCATATTAGGTTCTAGTTTCTTCCTTAGTAGTTGCCATGTTTTTTTTAAAGAAAAATATACTACCATGTGTGAAAAAATATGATTAAATTACGAGATTGCTTGCTAGGTTCTACTCTAGTAAACTGCTAGAATCTTCGGTAGTACCTTCCATGTTTGTAGAAAAAAAAAATTGTTAGGTTATTAATTTATGACTCCCAAGTTATAAACTTATGGATTCCATGTTCTTTGCTACTAAATTGCTAGGTTCTTTACATGCTCAATTTTTTGCACTACCAGAAAAGCTAACAGTCTTCAATAATCACATGGCAACCATTGTTAGCCAAAAAAGGCAGCCTCCCCCCAACTACATGCTTGTCGTCGACAACCTCCTTGCGCTAAACGAGGGATGTGACCTCCTCGCGCGCACGCCTTCTTGCGCTCGGTGGCTCCCCGATGTGTCCTCAGTGGCGATGATCTATTCCTCTCGTGCCTCTCCGGTGCCACGCGGTGCTGCTCCATTGGTGTGTGTGTGTGAGAGATAGACGAGGGACGTTGTGTGGTTGGTAGCGACTTAGAGAAAAGAGGGGACAAGGTTAGAGAGTACTGAGGGAGCTGTACTCGATTGATTTTCGAATTGCGACGCGTCACACGAATCGCAGCGAGCCCCTGCACGGGAGAAACAATGTGCAACACCTTCTGTTATATTTCTCCATTTTTGTATGCTACAAGGGAACTTCGTGGTACCAGGTTAAGGAGGATTCAGGATAACTCGATAAAAATATAGGGACATGATCAAGTCTCTTATACAAGCTAAAAACATCACCGTGAAATCCACATTTCAGATGCCTCCCACTCTCACGGTTCGTTGCCTAGATTGGTCACTTGAAATTGCTCGGTGCATATATGTCTCTCTCGACTTGTGTGTATGTGTGTGTGTGTGTCTCGCTCGTGTCTATATATGGTCCAAGAAGATGAAAGCGCATGTTTATTGCAAGACCAACAGGAGGATGGTTGAAGTCTCGATGACATGTGCAAGACTGCTAGATATAATGAGATGAACGTGGTACTCAGAATAGTAGATGGCACTACAATTGCAGAGCTAAATTTCCAAGAAGTACTAGTATAGGAAGGAGTATATGAGAAAACGTTGGACCTGAAAACAAGCGAGAAGCTAGATTCTACTTCTACCATTAGAGCATCCGAGCATTGCTACGGAATAATATAGGTAAGAGTATGCACTTGCAACCCAGCCTCTCCTTTAGTGGCTACAGATGATCCCGCGTCTGTTGTGTTCTCCACATCCTGGGCGGTCAGGTTGAGGCTCACCGACGTAGAGGACGCGCGAGCTGGCCTGGGGTGCGGAGCATACATGGTATCGCCGATTATGGCTGCTTCGACAGGAACTGCATGCATGTCCGCATGGTACCTCCACCTACCTTCGAAGATCAAGGTCTTCGCCACCTAATTGGCCTCCGTCGACAGGCTTAGCACGAAGCTCAACACGCATTTCAAAAGCTGCTCGCCCTAGTACGCATGCTCTCGCTATGGCTCGCCGGAACAGAAGACTCCTCTTCTTCGAATGCCCTCTCTCCGCGGTCTGAATGCTCACCGGCGTGCATGTGCGTCATGAAGGGTCCCTTTGGGAGCTTGCTGCACCGCTCCCGACATGGCAGCCTGGCTTGGCATTTTCATTGTGTTTTTTTTGCATGTCAACTTGATTCAGATTTCCGAAACTTAAAGAAACTGATTGAATGCGCAACACGAATCACAAAGCACAAAACAGAGTGAAATAGACAGTACAAACGCGCATGGTATGCCCCGTGCACGCTAGAAAGACATTGCACACAACAACTTTCTCTTCGACGTGGTTGATAGCCTCCCTTCCGATGTGTCCCGAGCGTACGACGGATGAACTCGATGTCTGGCGAGCTAGATTTCCTCCGGCTCTCGACCCGACGTCATGGTGTACCTTATTTCTTGTACTGATATCACATTTAGTTTTTGTCTGTTTATTCTCTCCCCTTGTAAACCCAGTGTGCTTCTCACATTAGGTTGTAAGAACCAGGATGGGCAGGGCTAAGAGCATCACTAGCAGAGCGCATAAAAGGGAAACCCTTAAACCAGTTTACAGGTCGAGAAAATCCACTTTTAAGTTCCGAATACAGAGGGTGTAAATCAGTGCCCTCAAACCCGACCTGGTATAACTGCAAATGAGTATAAATGATGCATGGTTTATAGTTTTACATCACATAATCATCATCTGCTCCTTCTCCTCGGCGGCACCACCAAAAAGTTGAACCTGGACACCACCACCAAGAATGCATGCGGACATCAAGCACCGGTGGAGTTGTCCACACCTCCATCGCCACTACCACTCATCGGAGACTCACCTCAGAGAGTAGAGGACGCACCACCACCACGCAGTAGCCGCTTCCTCTCTGTGATGTCCGCCTTGTACCCCTTCCACCGCGTCATTTGTCCTTCATCCATGTCCTTTGTAGACATCATCATGTGCTCCTTCACCTCGTCCATGAGCTCCTTCCATGCTTTTCCTTCTTTGATCTTGATCATCCTCTCCTCCAAGTCGGCCTTGCACTTGGCTTCTTCTCGCCGAGCTTCCAACTGTGCAAGCTTCACCTCTTTCTTCTTCTCGGTGATAATGAGCTTTGCCTCCAATGTCTTCATTGCGAATATCTCCTTTGCCTTGATCATTTGTTCCATATTTTTACTCAAGCTTGATGCCTCGACTTCCATCTTCATCCTTTCCTTTGCCTTCTCGTTCCCCTCGGGCTTGGCATGGTTCCTTCCTTCTTCGTCACTATCATCCATTTTAAGCATATCCGATTTCTTCGGTGCGGTTTCTTGATCCCTTAGTTTCCACTTGTCAAGATTTTGAAGCAATGCCCAACAATGCTTAAATTGGAAGGAGGGGAAGAGACGACGGGCGAAGGGTTGATGCTTGGCTGTGGTGACCGTTTGCGGCTCACCGTCCTCTTCGGCTTCGGCAGCGCGGACGGAGAGAGCTTGGCGGCCGCGACTCCCTTTGGCCCCAACGAGGGTTTGCGGCGGACATGGGCAGCCGACTTCGGGGCAGCTCCTGTGGCGGGGGCCGTGGCGGTCGCCATCATGGCTACCACGTGCATGCCCGCCCTCCACCTCTTCTGCCCGACGTGGGTCACGGCGACCATCCCCGCTATGTCGGCGTCGGTTCGGGCCGCGTCGGGAGGCGGAGCCGTGGCGGAAGCGAGGCCGCGACAGGAGGCGGAGCAGCGGCGGCGACAGGGGTTAGCGGTGACGGGAGGGGCTCCATGGCAGCGAGATCCCACCGGAGACGGCAGAGGCGCGAAGCAGGGGCCGGTGGCGGTGCGTGGGAGGAGGAGAACGAGGCTGAAACTTCCCTCGCGTGAAAAAGATGGAGGAAATACAGGTGGCCTGCCCCGTCTCCTCCCAATCCCCACTAGTATAGGTTCGGGAGCAAAACAAGGGTCGGCCCTATACTTTGTTTTACAGGTTTAGAGGTTTAGGAGATGAAAGTCTCATGCACGGTTTTGCATGAGAGAAAGAAGCGAGGAATCCTCTTTTCGACTCTGACTCCCCCACTCCAGTCGTTGCTTTTCTTTCTGTTACTTCGAAAGTAGCTGCTTCAGCTTCAGCCACGCGAGGCTATGGCCGTAGGGGAAGGAAGCTTAAAGCAAGAAAGAAGGGCTCTGGTCTGCACCATTTTTTGGTCCGAACCAGTAAAAAATGGTTATTATAAGGGTTTGATCCTTTTAAGGGCTCTGCTAGTGATGCTCTAACTCGAGTTAAGATAACAAGCTGTGAGAAATAAACGCCCCATCATTTCTCGAAAGAAATAGTTTATATTTTATATGATGCATTTGCAGATATCTCCTTTATGCTATCTACATGTGGTTGTTGAAATTATTATTATTAGTACTCTCTCCGTTTTGGTTTATGAGACACGCACGTAGTTTAAGAACAACTTTAACTATTAATTTTGGTTAACAAATTTACATAATATGTCACAAAAATTATACCATTAGATTTATCTTCAAAACAAGGTTACAATGATATATTTTTTGAGACATATATTGCATATTTTATTGATCAAAATTGATGGTCAAAGATTTTCATAAACTGCTTAATACACTGAACTATGGGAGTAACCATGACCGGCCGAATGAGTTACCGACGTGATTGTATTATCTTCCGTGCCGAAGATTTAGAGGAGTATATTGTAGTACATTTCTAAGAGCATCTCTAACTCATCCCATTTCCTTTAGAGGAGAAAACGGCTCCTAAAAACTTAGAGGAGTATATTTGCTCCTCTAAATTTTGCGTCGCAGAACCGATCTCCAATATTGATAGGACTAAACTTTTATTTTGGTGTAAACATTTTGGTAAACACCTGCTATGCTATGCGCTCGTTCACGTATGGGGAGGGCGGCGGTGTTGGTGCTGGCCGACGACGGGGAGGGCGGGTAGGAGACGCCCAGCTGCAGGTGGTCGACGAATTTTGGGGCAGGTAGGAGACACCCAGATGCAGGTGCTTGGCGTCGTCCTCGATGGGGAGGCGGCACTCCACGAGCTCGAGACGGGGACGAGAGGACTCTGCGCACAGGAGACGAGCTCCGACCGGCGAGCTGCAGCTCGGAAGGAGGCCGACGGAGGTTGGAGCACACCATCCCCAAGCTCACGAGTAGGAGGCAGAGGTGACGCACACGAGTGCTTCTCCTTCCGCTGCCATCACGGAGGAGGCAGAGGCGGCCGCGAGGTCACAGCGAGAGAGCAGGTCGATGGGCAGGGAGAGAGCCAGGTCGGGAACAAGGTGGAGGAGGACCGGTGGGACGACGGTGGCTCGGAGGTGAGCTCGAGTGTGACCGCACTACAAAAGAGGGCATTCGAGGAGGCGGCGACGCGATTCAGCATCGAGAGAATTCCGGTGAGCATGGCAGAGGAGACAGGGAAGGGCGCTGGCGATGGTGTGCCCTCCGGCGACCATCCCGGCGGCGGCGGCGGGTCGGCCAGTGTGTTTTGCCTCGCCGGAGACGGTGGTGGACGCAGGAGGAACAAATATGGGAGAGCTGAGGGAAATTATAGGTTAGAGGCTGTTTCGGCGGATAGAAGACCAAATATAAGAATTTGGCCGCGAAAAGGGGTTCAGTTAGAGATGCTCTAATGTACTAGTGGACAGAAGATATTTTCATGTAAACCACTTTGTAAGTGTAGTTTCCCTCGAGATTAGGTGTAAGTAAGATGTTGACGAAATACTAGTAATAGACACTCACATGATGTTTATTAGAAACTTGTGGAGATTTTTTTTTTGACAAGGAAACTTGTAGAGATATGAGAGAGCGGGAATGCATGTGCTATTAACGCAGATCCTCGTATCCCTGCTACAGCTGATACATCACGGCCATTCCCAGTCGACCAAGCATCATTGTTCATTTTGTCACACCTAAGAAATGTCCGGGTGCTATAAGGGAACTTTGTGCTACTCCTTCCGATCCAAATTAATTGACTCCAATTTATCTAAATTCGGATGTATCTAGACATGTTTAGTGCTGGATACATCCGAATCTAGACAAATCCAAGTCAATTAATTTGGATCGGAGGGAGTACCAAGTATGGAATGATTCAGGATAACTAGATCAAAATAAAGGGACATGATTAAGTCACTTATCCTGAAACAAATCACCCAAGAAAAAACTACATTCCACGTGCCTCCCACTCTCACGGTTTCTATCTTTGTCTAGATTGGTCAGATGAGTTGCTCCTGAACATACATAGTACATACATCCATCTCTCTTTGCCTCCCTCTTCTCGCACACACGTAGATACACAGAGAAGAGAGAGAGGGAGATAATATATATGGTCCCAGAAGATGAAAGAGCATCTTTAGTGCAATGTTGGTTGAAGTATTGATGCCATGTGCTAGATATAATGAGATGAGCGTGGTTAATAATAGATGGCACTGCAATTGTAGCGAGCGTTTGCAATAGTTACTCAGTACTGTTTGGAGATATAGGAAATAACGTTGGACAAAAATTTAGGTGGGAAGTAGATTGAAGTATTAGTAGAGCATATGTGCATTGTTATGAAATAAGCCATGCGAGTAGATTGATTGGTTATTTTATGAAAAAATGTTGTAAAGCATCGGGTAATTTTTTTTCCGAAGGGAACATAGCCCTGGCCTCTGCATCAATAGATGCACACAGCCTTTTTATTACATCGTTCAAGAAAGTATGAAAGTCTTACAATCATGGATCAGAAAGGGTTAAAACATATATCAACCATCTAAAAATGAAAAGCAAGCAAAAGCTATCCATTTTGAAGTTTGCTAGTGTACCGCCAGCATGTAGCCTGGAAATAGAAATCCTGAGCGACCGTCAGGAGCTGGTTGCATCCAGAAACCATGTCTTCCCGCTGATCCGCCGGGAGGAGGAAAGCCCATAGTTGAATCCAGTGTACCGCGAGCCGAATAACCTGCAAGAAATTAGTACCAGATTGTTTTTTAAACACAATGTTATTTCTGGATAACCATATGGACCAACATAAAGCCGAAACACCTATGTGAATTCTGGCTTTAGTGATCATATCAATCCCATTAAGCCAATTACCAAACATATTAGTAATATTGGACGGTGAGGGAATGTTAAAATCCAAGTAAACCATTCGCCAAATAATTCGAGCAAACGGGCATGACAAAAAAAGATGCTCTACGGACTCTACAGAATCACAGAAAACACATTTTTGACATCCATGCCAATTCCGTTTAGCCAGGTTATCCTTTGTTAACAAAACCTTATTCTTGAGGAACCACATAAATATTTTGATCTTAAGTGGGACTTTAAGCTTCCATAGGTACTTGTGTAGAAATCTTGTATGTCCATTCATGTTGTCTAGATACATAGATTTAACTGTGAATATACCCGTATTAGTGAGTTTCCAAATAAAAAGATCAGGAGTATCATTAAGTTGAACCATCATTAGTCTCTGGCACAAATGTAACCAACGTGTCCATTTGTTTCCAGTTAAACTTCTTCTAAAACCAATATTCAGAGGAGTTTGCGATAAAACATCAGCTACCACTACATTCTTCCTACTAACAATGTTATATAGGGATGGATACTGACGTGCTAATGATGTAGTACATAACCAAACATCTTCCCAAAAGCGAACATTTTCACCATCGCCCACTTTAAAATAGCCCGCATTGAAAAACATATCTTTTACTCGCATGAGGCCCTTCCAAAAAGGGGAGTCTGTAGGTTTAGCTTGCACTTGAGATAACGTTTTACCCTGAAGGTATTTATTTTTAAGGATTTGCTGCCACATTCCTTCCTCATTTAGGAGTTTAAATAGCCATTTGCTAAGTAGACACTTGTTTTTATCTCAAGTACCTCAATGCCAAGTCCACCTTGATCTTTAGGACGGAAAATTATATTCCACTTAGTTAACATATATTTCTTCTTGGTATCATCACTTTGCCAGAAGAATCTGGAGCGAAAGAAATACAATCTCTTTCGAACCCCCTTAGGAATCTCTAAGAAAGATAACATAAACATAGGTAGACTAGTCAAAACGGAATTGATTAGGACAAGCCTATCTCCGTAGGATAGCAGTTTGCCTTGCCAGCAACCTAGCTTAGAGACAAAACGCCCCTCAACAGGGTTCCATTCAGAGTTTCGCAATCTTCTATGGTGGATAGGTATCCCAAGATACCGAAAAGGAAGGGAACCCGACTCGCAGCCAAAAATCTGCTTATATTCATGTTCCAAATCCTTTGCTTTTCCAAAACAGAAAATTTCTCTCTTATGGAAGTTAATCTTCAAACCCAACAATTGTTCAAAGATACAAAGTATTAACTTCATATTAACAGCCTTCTCTAAATCATGCTCCATAAAAAGTATGGTATCATTCGCATACTGAAGAATGGAGACGCCTCCCTCTACCAAGTGAGGTATAAGGCTAGCTACCTGACCATCTTCCTTTGCACGAAGCATCGGGTAATAATTGGATCTATTCGACATAGTTGTTTATAAGTATGTGGTTCATGCATGAACGGGCACCCGCTTTTGAGCCTACAATGGTATTCAAGGTGCTCAACTTGCAGTCTTGAATCATCGTGACTATTTCAAATGTAATGAGCAAAACCTACCATACACCATGTATGGTTATTTATCATGTGAGTAGAAAAAGACATAAATTATGAATCAAAGTGTTCTTTCATCCTTGTCCATCTAGATCTCTTTATTTTTCTCTTCAAATCAACACTACACGAATGCATTAAAATGATAAAAAGTACATATAATCTCTTAGGGTCAAAATTGAGAGGGTATTTCCAGCACTGTAGAATAGATGGAATAACCTATATCAGAAGCCATTTCACACTTTCAGAAGCCATTTCACACTTACACAACCCAAGCTAAGTTTATTATTGCAGGTTGCATTGTTCAGAACTAGATACTTGCATATGGTATTGACTAGTGTGTGTTAGTATTGAGGTGGATACCAGTGACCAAGGCCATTGTGTGGCCTAACCGAAAATGCATTGAGGCAATTTGGGAAAACCGAGGTAACATGACAATTTGATGATGATGATGATTGCTATGCTCTTGTGATTAGCATCCCATACTTCTACCGCATCTTAGTTAGATTGTTGTTCCTTTTCGAAAAAAGTTAGATTGTAGTTGTATTTGGTCCTATATTACTTGGCTGGTACCATATGTCAGCTTTCTTGGGAAATAGTGGCTATAAAGGTTGTATGCAACCAAGCACCATGTTATTGCATCTACCATATCTAACTCAACCTATAGGCAACCAAACGTGGAAGGAAACACAAGGCGATTTGATATCTATGTTTGTCTCCAGCGAGAGAGTTTGATTTGGATAGGAAAATAGGAACACTACTACTACCGGCATGTTTTGTTGGAATATTAGGCAATTTTCCCATGAGATTAATTACCGAAATCAATATTATGTAAGCACTAGCAGATCTAAACACATGCAACCAAACAACCACATCTAATAGATCTGAAAATCTAGTAAGAACTAGTGCATACAAAGAGAAGAGTAGCACGTACAGGTTGACTGGAAAGGTCATCACCACAGCAGCACCTTGGTCATTGTTGTTGTCGCCCATGGTGCTGATGAGGTCGTCGGTTGATGAAGAAGATCACGAACGGAGGCGAGCAGTCGCGCCGAGACGCTCCCCAAAAACCTTATCGCCCGTCTCCCGGTGCAGGATCTCAACGGACGGGGTTTCAGAGGCCTGCTCTCCCGGATAGCAGTGCACGCAGCCGCCGGGATGGGAAAGCCTAGAGAGTAGTGCAGCAAGAGGAACACACAACGAGAGAGACTGAGAAAAGAACTCGATCCATCTAGATATGTTTGTCTCTCGTTCTATAGCCTGGGAGGTGAGCCGACCGAGTCGCCACGCGTTGGAAGACACGTACCCATCAAACATGCACACGAATGTTGACACATACCCAACAGCTGGTGCACCAAGCAAAATTTTAGTCTTCCACAAAACGAGTTTCTAACCCGAACTCGATTCACGAAA
Organism: Avena eriantha; assembly: GCA_910589775.1. Classification (NCBI taxonomy): domain Eukaryota; kingdom Viridiplantae; phylum Streptophyta; class Magnoliopsida; order Poales; family Poaceae; genus Avena; species Avena eriantha. Next base: position 317,861,357 of record OU342746.1, read on the forward strand.
CGTGACGCGCGTGCGGGCGAGGCGAGGTGGGCTACAGAGGAAGAGGAGTGTGCATGGACTCCTTCTCTTCTCATTCACTTAGTGGGAGTGAAACAGCTCTCCTTATAAACTGGTCCAACTCTCTCCCAACTAGCAATGTGGGACTAAACTTTGTTGCCCACATAGCTCCCAAGCTTCCATAGTAGATGGGCCTTGAGATTTCATGATTTATTAGACTAGATGGGCTGCCTACATGGGCCATAGCCCATATGAATCTAACAATCCCCACCAGATCTCAGAGGCACAGTATATGGCACATCAGTTCCAATCACTGTTTAATATACCTGCAGTTCAGTGGAGACTGTTAAGTTGAACTTCCACCTAGACAAAGAGATACGCTTACTACAACTGAAAAATGGACTATGCCTTGAATTGCCAGTCTTGCGCAACGAGTTTCACTCAATGCCGTTACCGGTACTTGGCTGCCATAGGCTACCCCTCGGGTGGAGCTTATAAGTCACACTCCTCGGCCTTTCATGAGCTTCCTAGAGATTCAACCAAATCTCATACACTGTGACCAGTAGTGTACCTCATATAGGTGTGTTCTTTCAAGATTGCTCTGTAGGACAGCGTCTTTACTCCCAAGGAGACAGTCAGAACACATTAACATGTAATCAACCTCCCTTACAGAATACCATGACAGAATTACATCTGCAATAGAGTGGGAGTTTTGAAAGTTTCTCTCAACTCAGTTGTTTCGGTTTGTTTTCCCATGTCCTAATTCACGGGATCTCCGATCACATAGGTTGGGTTACCCCCTTGACAACTCACGTGGGTCTCAAACCCATCTACCTCGATGCATTTTCTATCAAATTTCTTGATAGTCCTTTCGTAAAAGGATCTGCCAGATTCTTAGCCGTTTGGACATAATCCAATGTTATAACTCCGGAGTTTCTCAGCTTTCTGACAGACTTCAGTCTTCTCTTGACATGTCTTGAACTCTTCATATTGTCCTTAGAACTGTTTACTTTGACAATCACAATTTGGTTGTCATAGTTAAGAGTTCACGAAGCCATTCTGCTTCGATAGTCACGGTATCTAATGTTGTGAGTTCTGCTTCCATAGTTGACCTCGTTAAGATGGTCTGCTTGCAAGACTTCCATGAAACAGCGCCACCACCAAGAGTGAATATATATCCACTTGTGGCCTTCATCTCATCAGCATCTGATATCCAGTTTGAATCACTATACCCTTCAAGTACTCTTGGATACCCGATATAATGAATTCCATAGCTCACGGTCCCCTTTAGATAACGCATTACTCTCTCAAGAGCATGCCAGTGATTATCTCCTGGGTTGGCCACAAACCGGCTAAGTTTGCTCACATTAAACGAGATGTCAGGCCTCGTAGCGCAAGCTAAATACATAAGTGAGCCAATAATCTGAGAGTATCTCAATTAATCTCTAGCTGCCTTTTGATTCTTTCGAAGCAAAACACTAGGATCATAAGGTGTGGGAGAGGATTTGCAATCATCATATCCAAATCTGCTCAACACCTTCTCTACATAATGTGATTGCACAAGTTAATCCCATTATTCTCATCTCTCAGTAGCTTGATGTTTAGGATAACATCAGCTTCTCCAAGATCCTTCATCTCAAAACATTGAGACAAGAAGGTTTTGACCTCATTAATCACTTTGAGACTTGTCCCAAAAATTAGTATGTTATCAACATAGAGACATAGGACAAATCCCTCACCCCCACCATGGCGGTAGTACACACATTTGTCTGCTTCATTTACAACAAAGCCCACAGATGTCAAAGTTCTTTCAAACTTCTCATGCCATTGTTTGGGAGCTTGTTTGAGGACATACAAAGATTTGTTCAATTTACACACCTTTCTCTCTTGACCTTCTAGTACAAAACCATCAGGCTGTTCCATGTAAATTTCCTCATCCAACTCTCCATTTAGGAAAGCCGTCTTAACGTCCATCTGATGAACGAGAAGACCGTGTGAGGCAGCCAGTGACAGTAGTACTCGAATTGTGGTCAATCTAGCCACAGGTGAGTAAGTATCAAAGAAATCTTCGCCTTCCTTTTGGGTATAGCCTTTAGCCACAAGCCGGGCTTTGTACTTTTCAATAGTACCATCAGCCCTAAGCTTCTTTTTAAATACATATTTACATCCTACAGGTTTACACCCATACGGACGTTTAGATATCTCCCACGTTCCATTATCCAAGATGGAATCCATCTCGCTTTGAACCGCTTCCTTCCAGTAGTTTGCATCCGGAGATGCAAAAGCTTTAGAAATGATAGTGGGAGTGTCATCCACTAGGTACACAATGAAATCATTACCAAAAGACCTTGTGGTCCTTTGTCTCTTACTCATTGTGGGAGCTTCATTGTCACCCTCATCCGAATATGAACTCTCATCATCTGATTGTTCATCAGTCTCTATGGGAGTTTCAGGTTCAAAAACGGTTTCATATTCCTTATTATATATGCTAGGCATATCTCTCATAGGAAATATATCCTCAAATAATGTAGCATCTCTTGATTCAAAAATGGTACCGACACTCATGTCGTCCATTTCAGATTTCACCACAAGAAATCTGTAAGCATTGTTGTGAGAAGCATAGCCAAGAAAGACACAATCCATAGTTTTCGGTCCAAGCTTACGCTTCTTGTTGATTGGCACGTTGACCTTTGCCAAACAACCCCAAGTTCGTAAGTAGGAGAGTGTCAACCTTATCTTTTCTCATTCTTCAAATGGTGTAATCTCTTTATTCTTAGTTGGAACACGGTTTAGGACATGACACGAAGTCAATATAGCCTCCCCCACCATTCCTTGGATAAACCGGCAGTGTCTAACATGGCGTTAACCAGATCTGTTAGAGTCCGGTTTTTCCTCTCAGCAATCCCATTGGATTGAGGGGAGTTGGGAGGCGTCCTTTCATGTATAATACCATGTTCCGAATAGAATAAATTGAACTCATTAGAAAAGTACTCTCCACCATGATCAGGCCGAATTCTTTTGATCTTTCTCTCAAGTTGATTTTCAACTTCTGCCTTATAGATTTTAAAGAAATCTAAGGCCTCATCTTTTGTTTTCAAGAGATATACATAACAGTACCTAGTAGAATCATCAATCAAAGTCATAAATATTTCTTTCCACTAATTGTCAACACACCATTCATCTCACATAGATCTGAATGTATGAGCTCTAAAGGTGCCAAGTTTCTCTCCTCTGCAGGCTTGTGAGGCTTGCGAGGCTGCTTTGCTTGCACACAAGCATGACACTTAGATCCTTTGACAATAGTAAATTTCGGAATTAAACTCATACCAACAAGCCGCGCCATACAACCAAAATTAATATGACAAAGTCGTGAATGCCAAACATTAGTTTCATTACTAGTAGTGCAAACATGGTTCACTACATCATCACAGAAGTCTACCAATGAAAAAGGGAACATCCCTCCGCATTCATAGCCTTTTCCAACAAAGGTTCCATACTTAGACAGTACAACTTTATTGGACTCAAATACCAACTTAAACCCATCTTTCAGAAGACGGGAACCACTAACAAGATTCTTCTTTATAGTAGCAAGTAAAGAACATGGAAACTTCAGATTGCACGTTCTTCAATTGAATGATCATGCCCGAAGTAAACTTCAGATCTACCGTGCCAGCACCAAGAACAGTAGCAAGTAACCCATTCCCCATCATGACTAAGGAATCTCGAGCCTGATAAGAGGTGAACATGGAAATGTCAGCACACACATGGACATTGGCGCCCGTATCAACCCACCATTCCGTGGGTTGAAATACTGAAAGAATAGCAGGTAATAAATTACCGTACCCAGAACCTGAAGTTCCTGCATCAGTATTGCCAATGACCATGTTGACAGATTTAGAACTCTGTCCAGCCTGACCCTTCTTGCCTTTCTTCTGTGGACAACGATGAGCCCAATGGCCAATCTCGCCACACACCCAGCAAGGTTCTTTCTTTTCCTTGTTCTGCCCCTTCTTCTTCTTGAAGTTGGTAGTCTGGCAGACTTTGTTATTTCCCTTGGACTTGTGGGCATTTTTCTGCACCATATTGGCAACAGAATGTCCCTCGGTTCCACTAGTGTGTTTGTCTTTTGCCCTCGTCTTATCTTCAACATCTAGAGAACCAATAAGGTACTCAACAGAGAGCTCATGCCTCTGATGTTTCAGAGAAGTGGCAAAGTTCCTCCACGAAGGGGGAAGCTTAGCGACAATGCATCCCATGACAAACTTGTCCGGAAGCACACACTTGAGGAGTCTGAGTTCCTTTGCCATGATCTGTAGCTCATGAGCCTATTCTACTATAGAACGGTTTTCAACCATCTTATAGTCATTGAACTGCTCCATAGCATACAGTTCACCATCGGCATCGGCAGCTCCAAACTTAGCGTCCAGCACATCCCACAGTTCCTTGGCATCACGGATATGCAAATATGCATCAACCAACTTGTCTCCAAGCACACTGAATACAGAGCCCACGAAAAGTACAGTGGCCTCCCTGAACGCTCTCTCTTCCTCGAGAGTAAGCGGACCTCTGGGAGTGCCATCTGCAACCTTTTCTATCCCCATTGCAGTGAGCCACAAGAGGGTTTTCCCTTGCCATCTCTTAAAATTAGCACCCGTAAAAGGGCTCGGTTTCAGCGACGCGGCAAAGGCAGATGACGAAAATTACCTAAATAAATAAGGTTTTCGGATTGTTGGAATATTAGCCAATTTCCCCGTGAGATTAATTGCCGAAATCAATATTATGTAAGCACTAGCAGATCTAAACACATGCAGCCAAACAACCACATCTAATAGATCTGAAAATCTAGTAAGAACTAGTGCATACAACGAGAAGAGTAGCACATACATGTTGACCGGGAAGGTCATCACCGCAGCAGCACCTTGGTCATTGTTGTTGTCGTCCATGGTGCTGATGAGGTCGTCGGTTGATGAAGAAGATCACGAACGGAGGCGAGCAGTCACGTCGAGACGCTCCCCAAAAACCTTATCGTCTGTCTCTCGGTGCAGGATCTCAACGGACGGAGTTTCAGGGGCCTGCTCTCCCGGACAGTAGTGCACGCAGCCGCCGGGATAGGGAAGCCTAGAGAGCAGCACAACAAGAGGAACACATAGCGAGAGAGACTGAGAAAAGAACTGGATCTGTCTAGATCGGTTTGTCTCTCGTTCTATAGCCTGGGAGGTGAGCCGACCGAGTCACCACGCTTTGGAAGATAGGGACACGCGTCAAACATGCACACGAATGTTGACACGTACCCAACAGCTGGTGCACCAAGCAAAAATTTAGTCTTCCACAAAATGAGTTTCTAACTCGAACTCGATTCACGAAACGCGACGCGTGTGCGGGCGAGGCGAGGCGGGCTGCGGAGGAGGAGTGCGCGTGGACTCCTTCTCTTCTCATTCACTTAGTGGGAGTGAAACAGCTCTCCTTATAAGCTGGTCCAACTCTCTCCCAACTAGCAATGTCGGAGTAAACTTTGTCGCCTACAGAGCTCCCAAGCTGCCATAATAGATGGGCCTTGAGATTTCAGGATTTATTAGACTAGATGAGCTGCCTACATGGGCCACAGCCCATATAAATCTAACATGCTTGGTTACTAACATGGGATTTTCCCCCTCGTGCAAATTACATGCACTCAGATCGCTCGCATTCATTCACGTTGTTAACCAACTTCTTCACCCCATGTGGTTACTCGCAAAGCACTTTTCGGTAGGCTGACAGTTGCTGAAGTTCTGGTCTTGTGCCATAGCGGAGGGAGATTTAGGGGCCCTGTCATATGTTTGGCATTTGAGAACTTTTTCTGTCATGACTCAGACTATCCATCACCTAATATATCCATCCTTGTTCTTGCCCGTTATTTGCAGACTGTTCTGGTTGCTCATAGCTATGCATAGTCTTTTAGAATATTCTTTATTATCTGGAAGCCTAACGATTTTCTACAATAGCTACATTGGTATTAACAACCTTCCTATAATTCCACGGGATTGCTAAAAACTGCTTTTTTAGCAATTGGGCCAGAAAAACGAGCTCCAACAGCATTGCTATAAATGGTTCCCACATAAAAAAAGGCGGCTGAGAAAAAGCACTCCCGATTGGAAAATATACCAATTTTTGGTAACTTCCTATAATCTCAAAACAAATGGAAATCTTCACCGTGCAGCTAGCTCCCGCCGGCTAGCTTTCCCCTGCCGCTGTTTGTCGCGACCCTTGACAGAAAAATGATGCACGTTGTTTGGTGGGTTGTTTTACGCTTCACATAAATAGAACGTGTTGTTTCGTTTTGCATAAGACGTGTAGTGTGATAACCTATTTTTTAAGTAGCAAGGTTACCATCCATATGTGCACAAGTAATCAGTAGTATAAGGCTACAACCATATTAAACTAGACTACAATATAGCACCACCATAGAAAACAAGTTCACACATAACACGATAGTGCCAACAAGTTCACAACATCGTTAGTACAGAGCATCAATACTTAGTATACCACACTGATAAGCAACATTACCAGATCACCATGACCCTTCACTCCTCGATCATTGTAGGGGTTGGATCATGCTCGGGCACTTCCTGACCACCTTAGTATGGAGTAGTCAAAGATTGCAACCTTGTAGATATCATCCTTGAGGACCTTGAAGGTCAGAAAGTAACCGATCTTGATCTAGTGATCAGTGGCAAAGTATGGCCAACCTTGGTCAAGGTACGCTGTCATTCACGTTGTTGGAGAGTGTCCTAGGAGAGCCTAGAATATTCTAGTGAGTGTTAGTATAATAGTGATGTCTTAGGAGTGCCTGGAACATTCCAGTGAATGTTGGAGTCTAAGTTAGTGTCCTACAAGATTCTAGAGTATTCCAGTGTACTAGTTATGATGTACCTAAGTTCAGCTATATATATGAGAGGATGTGGAGGTCCAAGGGACCAGCCCATCCAGAAATTTTCCTCCAAAACCAACATGGTATCAGAGCACAAGGTGGAGGTGCTGCTGGTTCCTGGAGGTGGCCAACGGTGAATCACCAAGTGCTAGAGCTCGCGTGTGTGGAGGTGCCCTGCAGGAGACACGGCGGTGGAGCAGAGGGCGAGCTGTAGGTGAGGCTCAGTGGTGACTCTAGGAAGAAGAAAAAGGCTGGACTGGTGGCCAGCAGTGCGCGTGCGGCGAGGAGAACTAGCGGCGCTACAGCAAGTTGGAAACAACAGTGGATTAGTGAGGAGGACGTAATTGAAGCCGGCGGCAGCTTGGTGGCTTGGTGCAGATAAGTAAACCCTACCCTTGTGCGTGGTTGACTTGGTGTTGCAGGGAGAGTTGCTACTGCAGCAAAGAGAGGATAAGGAGCCAGAGCAGCTGTAGATAGTTTAGCAGCATTTGCAGGGAGGAGTGGATTGGAGGCTCACAAAGCAGTCCAAAAGGTGAGCTGGTGGAAAGTGCAGACTCGTGCTGCTTGAATCGGTTGCGTTGGTGGCTTCAGCAGCGGTAGGCAGCTAAAGAGCTGGTGTGGTTTAGAGTTCGTGCTAAGGAGAAGCAGAGTTCGTGCAGCAAGACACATAAGAAAGGGAGAGGAAGAAGGCATAGTGCAGCAAGACACGTAAGAAAGGGATAACAAGAGGGCATAGCGGTGCTCTAAGAATGGAAGAGAATCGAGATATTGAGCAATTGCTCAACAAATTGGCTGAACTGTTCAAGGGCAGAGACAATGACACGTTGATTTTGACTGCCAAGGGATCAGGGGAGGTGCTTGAATTCTCTACCAAAGATTTGGAGACATTAAAAAAATCAAATAGGAGTGCGGAAAGGACCAATCAAAGTGGGAAAACAACAGTTCTTGGAAATTTTGTTAATCTTGCACAAATTAAAGAAGGTATCTCAAATCAGGCTCCTACATTAGATGAAACTTCTCGTTCAAAATGGATACTAGACTCAGGAGCAACGACACACGTCACCGGTAGGTGGAGTGAGTTTGCATCATATGCTCCACATCCACCCATGCATAAAGAGATCATCCAAACAGCTGATGGAACTTATCAACCTGTCAAAGGTGTCGGCACGATGAAATGCACTCCGTCAATTACATTGTCTTCGGTCTTATATGCTCCATCATTTCCTGTGAGTTTGGTGTCTATGAGCTCCTTGGTTGATGATATTGATTGTAGAATCATCATTGATCGATACAATTGCATAATTGAGGAGAGGAAGACCAGAAGGAGGCTTGGGATCGGTGTGAGACATAAGGGACTATGGTACTTAGATAGACACGAAAGTGATGGAGCAGTGTGCACCGCTTTGGCAGTTGCAAGTAATGATGAGGCAAGGGTGATACTCCCACATTGTCGATTGGGCCATATGTCCTTTGATACTATGAGTAAGGTATTTCCTGAAAAGATGAAGAAGGTGGATAAAGACAAGCTTGTGTGTGATGCATGTGAGTATGGAAAACACACAAGTACATCATATGTGAGTCGTGGACTTCGGAGCACATCGCCCTTTGTGTTGGTTCACTCTGATGTCTGGACATCTCCTGTGGTCTCTGTTAGTGGAATGAAGTATTTTGTCCCCTTCATTGATTGTTACTCTCGGATGACTTGGATATATCTCATGAAACAAAAAAGTGAGGTGTTTGCATGTTTCAGGGATTTCTATGCATATATCCAAAATCATTTCAACATTGGTGTTCAAATTATCAGGACTGATAATGGGACTGAGTATGTGAACCATGAATTTGGCAATTTTCTTTCAGAAAAGGGAGTAATTCATCAAACTTCGTGCCCTGATACTTCTCCACAAAACGGAGTAGCTGAGAGGAAGAATCGACATCTGCTAGAGGTAGCTCGATCACTTATGTTTACTATGAATGTGCCTAAATTCTTATGGAGTGAAGCAGTTATGACTGCTACTTATCTAATCAATCGGATGCCATCAAGAGTTCTTGGGATGAGGACTCCATATGAAATGATCTATGGAAAAAATGAGTTCATTGTTCCCCCAAAAGTATTTGGATGTATGTGCTTTGTTAGGGACCACAGACCATCAATGGAAAAATTAGATCCACGCGCTGTGAAGTGCATCTTCATTGGATACCCATCTGGACAAAAGGGCTACAAGTGTTGGAGTCCTTGTGAACGGAGAACATTTGTGAGCATGGATATGACATTCAGAGAGTCTGAACCGTTCTATGGAGAGAAGACGGATCTCAGCTCATTATTCGACTTTGACTCTCCTAGCACAAGTAATGCTAGTCGAGAGGGGGAGAGTGAACCATTCAGGACAAGGGAAGATGAACCATCGAGATTTGTGGTTGATTCAATTCCATGTCCTATGAGTGAAGAGAGATGGAGAAAACCAAATGAAGAAGAAGATTTAAGGGTGTATACGAGGAGGCAACCGCATCAACAACAGGGTCAAACAAATGGTGAGATCCAGCTGCAGGGAGAGCAACATCAACAACAAGGTCAAACAAATGGTGAGATCCAGCTGCAGGGGGAGCAACATCAACAGCAGGGTCAAACAAATGGTGAGATCCAGCTGCAGGGGGAGCCACATCAACAAAAAATTCCAGGGGTCAATGAAGTTGACTCATCTGAGAGTGTGCCATGTGTCACTGATGACTCATTGGATTTGCCCATTACCTTAAGAAAAGGAACCCGAGTTGGAGCTAGAAAACCTCCAAATTGGTACCGGGAGGAGCATGACATAGCTAAGTATGTATCATATACATCTCTATCTATGAACTACATGGCCTTCATCGCATCATTGCAATCTGTGGTGATCCCAAGAGACTGGAAAGTAGCAAAGCAAGACCCAAAGTGGCGCGAGGCCATGATAGAGGAGTTAAATGCTCTCGAAAGGAATAAAAGTTGGGAACTTGTACATCTTCTAGCAGGAAAGAAAGCTGTTGGGTGTAAATGGATCTACAACGTGAAATAGAATCCAGAAGGGAAAATTGAAAGGTACAAGGCAAGACTAGTTGCGAGAGGATATAGTCAAACATATGAGATTGACTATGATGAGACATTTGCGCCGGTGGCAAAAATGAACACAGTGAGGATCCTAATCTCATGTGCAACTAACTTCGGGTGGCCGTTGCATCAGTTGGATGTCAAGAATGCATTCTTGCATGGAGATTTACAGGAGGAGGTATACATGGAGATCCCACCTGGTTTCTCTACTCCTACAACATCAGGAAAGGTATGCAGGTTGAGAAAATCTCTTTACGGCCTCAAGCAATCTCCACGGGCATGGTTTGATAGATTTAGACGAGTTGTATGTGGTATGGGATATAAGCAGTGTAATGGGGATCATACGGTGTTCTATCGGCACTCAAATAGCCAGATTACAATTCTTGCCGTATATGTTGATGATATTATAATCACCGGAGATGATGAGGTGGAGATATCACGATTGAAAGACAGCCTACGCAAGGAATTTGAGGTAAAGGACCTTGGGCAACTCAAGTACTTTCTTGGCATAGAAATTGCTAGATCTCCCAAAGGGATTGTTCTCTCCCAGCGAAAGTACGTATTGGACTTGCTTAGTGACACAGGCATGCTTGGGTGTCGGGTTGCATCAACACCTATCGATCAAAACCACAAATTATGTGCCGAAACTGGGGAACTAGTGGATAAGGAGAAGTACCAGAAGCTTGTTGGAAGGATCATCTATCTATGTCACACAAGACCTGATATTTCATATGCAGTGAGTGTAGTGAGCAGATACATGCATGATCCTAGGAGCGGACACTTGGATGCGGTCAAACAAATCTTCCGGTACTTGAAGGGTAGTCCAGGAAAGAGACTGTGGTTCAAAAGGAATGGTCATCTAAATGTGGATGGGTATTGTGACGCTGACTGGGCAAGTTGCTTGGATGATAGGAGATCAACATCTGGTTATTGTGTATTTGTCGGGGGAAATTTAGTGTCATGGCGAAGTAAGAAGCGGCAGGTGGTTTCAAAGTCAACAGTTGAAGCTGAATATAGAGCTATGTCACAAGGTTTGAGTGAGATGTTATAGGTGAGGAATCTTCTTTCAGAACTGGAAGTGTTGAGGGGAGGTCCTTTAAATTTGTGGTGTGACAACAAGTCGGCGATCAACATCGCAAACAACCCTGTTCAACATGATAGAACCAAGCATGTGGAGATTGATCGCTTCTTCATAAAGGAGAAATTGGATGACGGTATAATTAAGATAAATCATGTAACCTCTAGCGAGCAAATTGCAGACTGTTTAACTAAAGGATTAGGAAATAAAGAATATAGTTCAGCTTGTAACAAGATGGGAATGATAGATATCTATCACCCATCTTGAGGGGGAGTGTTGGAGAGTGTCCTAGGAGAGCCTAGAATATTCTAGTGAGTGTTAGTATAGTAGTGCTGTCCTAGGAGTGCCTGGAACATTCCAGTAAATGTTGGAGTCTAAGTTAGTGTCCTACAAGATTCTAGAGTATTCTAGTGTACTAGTTATGATGTACCTAAGTTCAGCTATATATATGAGAGGATGTGGAGGTCCAAGGGACCAGCCCATCCAGAAATTTTCCCCCAAAACCAACACACGTCCTTCAACCTCACCATCTAGCTGCATCCAGTATTTTTATTCGGAATTATGGTCCTCGAGATGGTGCCAATGTAGGGACAGAGGCCATCAGGAATTGCTAGCAGATCCAACCTAGGTGCCATGATCACCTTAGCGAAATGGGTTGGACCAACGTCATCATGGAATGGAAGTGGCCAACCTACACCGTCCTACCCCTCATCCTCTTGGAGGAACCTTCTAGTATCCTTGGATAAACCTTCGCCAATGTTGGGAACAACACCACCCATCATCAACTTGGAGTGTTACAAATAATGCACAGACAATGTATTATAACAGAAGTATTGTGTTAAACATATATTGTCTCATATAACCACACACACTTGAAAGGGATTGTTCATAGGACCAAGCCAAATGGCAGAAGCAATGTGCTTGCACATAGAACAATGTCATGTAGAGAAGACCTTTGCAGCTGATTGTGCCACACTTTTAATCATCGGCCGATCAAGAAAAAAGCACACACACACAATTCAGAATGAGGGGCCTCATATTTACAAGGCACACAAAAATCGAAGGGATGATCCTGCATGACCTACTAAAGGGCATCCCTTGAACACATGGTGCTACAGATTTAAATCATCGGCCGATGCAAGAAAGCAAATACATAAATATCATATTGGGGAGCCTCATACTTAGTGAACACGCAGATCGGGGAGATGTTTATGTACTACCAAGGACAATGCACAATAATGTGTTTTGTGAACGACACCATGTATTACAAAATCATCCCTAAAACACATGGTGCTACAAAGTTAAATAATTGGCGCATACAAAAAGTAAGGTCCAAACACAAAAGGGTTCCTCGGATGATAGGATGAACAATGCAGAAATATCCAATTTGTGCATCCATGAAACTCTGAACAGTGCATCTTGCTAAATCAGATTAATTGAGACCCTAAATCGAAGCAATGTATAGGTAGATCTGCTAATTGCCAAGGCACCATACATATCAGAAGACCAATAACGATGGGAATCTATCAAATCGACTGAGAGTAAACCATAGCGCTTAAAATATTGCATGTCATGTGTACATACATAACTACACTCATACATACAGATTTGCGATAATACAACATGGAGAGTGTGTGTGCAGATTAAGGGCTTACCGTCAATGATGGAGGTTAGGAGCATAGGTTCTAGCGCAGAAGAAGCTGTCGTAAAAGTGGAGCAAGTCGTGGCTAGAGAGAGTGTGAAGCGGTGCTCGTCGATCTTCCGTCATCTCCCGTCCAAGCGGTGATCTTTGATCTGCCGGTGGTAGATGGAACGTCGACGGTGAGAGGAGAGAGAAAAGAAGGTGGGTGTGAAAGGGGCGAGTGAGAGGGGGAGTGAGCGGACACTGATCTAGTGACTTGTTTTTCACGAGGAACAACGTGTCTGGAGCCCCTCTATCCACCCTCCATCAAGATACAAGGGACAACAAATGACCAAGGAAAAATCTTCCTCACGAGTTAGGATCCAGCCAAACCAGGATGCCATTGATGCGACAGTCTCCTCCGTGTGTACACACCAACAAGGTTCTTAGGTCAGTGGCGATGGAGAAATGACGGCGGCTCCTTCGCGTAGTCGTGACGCCTCCTCTGCTCGGATCTGGTGGCTGCTCCGTCCGGCGGACCTCCATCCCCTCCAACGCGCCATCTGCCTGCTCCGATGCCCCCTTACAAGCCCTCATTTGTCCTCCTCCGGCAGCCTACTCATACATGGAGCTGCTAGTCACAAGGCAGATCCCAACATCGATTCAGATTGTTGTTTTTTAGACAAGTGCAGAACAACATTCAGTTAACTTTATACATACACTGTTGTTTCATCAGTTTAGTAGAACATCGGCAAAAAGTGAACAATATACCGTATTAGAAGTAAGGATTATGTAAGAAAATGTTGAATTCATGTATTAGAGATCACACAAGCAAAAAAAAGACAGAAAAACAGAGCCATACATATAGGCAAATGAGAGATTGCAAAACCAAAGCCATACATTATACATGCAAAGGACATATTCAAATTTTCAAAGCAATTAACATATAGCATTGAATACTCAAATTATGTAACAACAATATGTTCTTACATAATCCATCAAGTACATAAATTAGGCCAATCTACTTGTACATTTAGGCCACAAAATACTATAGGTATCCCCAAATCCAAAATACTATAGGCAACCCTATAAAAAATACTATCTAAAAGGCTTGTGCGCTTAGAACATATCTTCATTATAAACAATACAAGGAGGAGCTATCAACAACTACGTGTAACTTATGAACGTGTTGCACTCCTGAAGCTCCACATTTGTCCCTTTATCACCGTCGTCCTTGTCCACTCCTACTTGAGGATCTAGACCATCATGTTTCTTTTGTTGCTGCAATAAAAATTCTAGTAGTCTGTTTCTTAGGAGTAAATGGTAGCGACATATCATGTATAGATAGCAACATACATTTGCTACTTTATTTTTGGAAGCGGTAACTTTAGTTGGCTTGCGCTTCCCCTTGAGTAAATTATCAAGCCAAGTTTTCATTCTCCTCAATTGTTTTTGATGGAACCTCTTTTTTCTTGAGCTTTGTAGCACTAAGAAAGTCACTTGTTTGTTGCACATTCGGGTCAACATTTTCTTGATCATTACATGGTTTATTCATAGCATTGGTAGTTTCAGTGAGTTTGTCCTCTAGTTTTAGACCAACACAATCAAGTATATTTTCTAACATCAAACAACACTCTAGAGAGTTGGCTATTTTATATGCCAAAGTGTGGAATTTGTAGCAATTGAAGGCAATTATTTTGTTCCAACACAATATCTGTGACTTAATAATTTCTTAGCACCTGATCCAATGATATAATCATACGAGCTTTGCAATTTTTTGTTGTTTCATCTCTAATACACTTTCGCACGTGATCCATGGTTATTCCTTTTTTAGTATACCCTCGTTGGAACAAGCATATGTGCTTGAAGTCACTTGACCATCCATCTTGCATACATGTTTGTTTCTCTTCCTCACGTCAAAACCTACACGACCCCCATAACAATCCAAAACACCCAAGCTTCATCTAGATTTCTAAACCTCGTACCAACTTGAGGCATCCTCTTGTCAATTTCTCCCATTGCACAACACCCACAATAATCAAATCATGTCGAACAAAGTTAACATTACTCACTTTGAGTAACACAAAACTGAACACAATTGAACATAGAAATTCATTAGAGATTTTCAGAACATGCACATTTAGTTACGGATACGTGCAGTAAGAAGGCAGACAACATACTGGACGACGACGTTGGTTGCAGCAGGGCGGAGGAGCCAGGGCGGGACGGAGAAAAAGGAGCCCATCGCAGGCTCGCACCAGGGCGGAGCCCGAGCGACGCGGGACAGAGGTGGGGGATCCCGTCACCGTCGTAGGCTCACAGCAGGGTGGAGCAGCCAATCCGACCGGGGCGGGGAGGGCCGGGAAAGGAGGATCCTGACGCTGTGCGGGTGGAGCGAGTTCCCTCACTGGCTGCTCCCAGGTCGCGCCGGCTGTAGGGCTCTGCCTGGGAACAAAGCCCGCGCTGATTTTCCACTCCCGTGTTCGGTGATTTGGTCCAGGTCGTGGTTGTTGGCTTGGGACATTTGGCCTTGGTGGATTGCTGTTCGTTGGATCTGGACCAATGGTGGATGTAGGGCCTCAAGGAACATCGCGCCTTGACAACAGCAAGGCACTGGATCAGCGTGGAGCTTTGAGGGATTTATGACGCGCGTTCTTGATGTGTCGCGCAGTCTCCCGCATTTTCCTGCATATGCATCCGCGTGTCCACTTTTGACTCACCAGGGACTATCTCCGTAATACCGTCCGATCCGCGCATTCCTGGCTCGTTGCCAAACAAATTTCAGCACTAGGGGCAATTGGAAAATAAATTAAGAGTCCTCATGTGTACTTTGACCGATGTAGCCATTGCCAAAAACTAGGCATGCCTAAACATTTGCTTTGCAATGAATATCTCATTGACACAACGACCACATTCTTCCAGAAAAAGAAGCGTCACAAGACAGAGAATGTTATAATCAACCAATGTCTCAATATGAACAAACGGAATAATTGTGCAAATAACCAGGAACGTTAAGGCTGGATATATATTAGGTGATGGATAGTCAGAGTCATCGAATTAACAGTTCTCAAATGTAACCATGAAGCTGAGCTCCTAGACCCTCTCAACAATGGCACAAGATTTCACCTCCGGTTCTTTCACTTCTTACATTTTACTATAGCATAAGGTAGCACAAGATGTCCCGCCCACGTCGCCTCCCCGAGCGGGGCGACCTAGGCGGCACCCACCTCCCCTCCACCAGCGCCTCCTCCCCACATCCCCTCCCTCCTGCCTTGCGTTGCCCGTGCGAGGCCGGTAGCGGCGTGCACTCCTTCCTTGCGCGCGGGTTCCTTAGCTCGGCGAGGGCCTCTAGCGACGGCGCTTCTTGGCTGACAACGGGTCTAGAGGCCCTTCGGGTGGCGAGCACGGGATGGCGCTCCTATTCGGCGGTGGGGCGGAGCTCGGGGCTCGGAGCAGGACGTGGTCGGCGCGCCCGCTAAGCCTAGATCAGGGCCCTTTTTGGCCCCATCTGGGTTTGGGCAGGCCAGCTTTGCTCTGGCCCATGCACTGCTCCTGGCTGCGATGGAGGCTGTGAATCCTTGGACGGGAGGGGCGATGACGATGGCGCTCCTGTAGCGCGGCGACGACTTTATAGGCCCGATCTGGGCCCCGATCGGTCCTATTTAGGCCTAGTACCTCCCACGAGGTTGCGGTATTGTTTCCCCTTGGCTCCAGCGGATTCTCTTCTCTATCCAGAAGGTCTCACATCGCTGGCCACAGTGAGGCGACAATGATGGCGGCATGAGTGGGTTGGCGCATGTTGGTGGGTGGCATGTATGGTGGAGTGCTACGAGTCGTTCGGGGTGACAGTTTTTGGGGGTCGGGAGAAATGCTTGTCGGCTCATCCGACACCGATGCGGTGACATCTACAAGTGCCATTCCTCCTTAAGCGTGTCGGGTGTACCCCTTCCCCACTCTCCTCAGTGTATTAGGGAAACCCTAAGGCAAGTCCGGGCAGCAGTATCGTCGATGTCAGCTTCCTTCTTAAATGTGTTGTTTGATACACGAGGCTTCTGAGTGCTAGTTGTGGTGGGGATTCTCGGGAGGGCGCAACGGTTGCGGGTCATCACCATTTTCATCGATCTGCTCGATGCCGGCATTGTTTCTCTTCTCTTTTAGGCAGGATTGTGATGTTTGCCCCAGCAGTGGCCTCGAAGTTGTACCATGTGGTTATTGTATTAATATAGTGGGCGAAAGACTGTTTCAAGAAGGTAGCACTCAAAGCTACACTTCATATGCCTCCCACTCTAATGGTTCCTCATGTAGATTGGTCATATGTAATTTCTCCTGGACATATATGGTACTTATACAGAGGTCAGGTGTAATAGTTAAACCTTTTAAATAATAAAATGTGGTCCATCAAAAAAGTTCAGTTAGACACTAGCAACACTAGCAGTGCATGGTTTAAATCTTTGATGCCATGCAAGTGAAACCTACTCCCTCCGTTTCAAAATATAAGATGTTTTAGCTTTGTGAACCAAATATATCTAGACTTTTTAGTACGTAGGTTCACTCAAGTTTGGAGTGTATCTACACACTAAAAAATATCTAGATATATTTTCTTCACAAATCTAAAATATCTTATATTTTAAAACGAAAGGAGTACATGGAAAATAGAGAAAATATCAAACGGTGGAAGCCTTCTCAAATGCACAAACGGTACATGGTTGTCAGTTTTGAGCTTGACAAGGTCGCGTATTGGAACCGGTAGATTGCTCCAGGCACAGCAACCTTGAAACAGAAATTCAGTAGGGAACTTTCATTTGGGTGCCTATTCCACCAAAAGAAACATCATTCCTTTTGGCCGTTATGTATATTCCCTCCGTCCCAAAATAAATGACTTGTATTTGTTTAAATTTAGATGCATCTTATATTAAAATAAGTCTAGATACATACGAATCTAGGCAAAACTAAGTCATTTATTTTGGACGGAGGGAGTAATATTTTTGTTTCCGTTTGCCGCTTCGTTGTTTACTTTGTTGGTCGTACGAGTTGGTTGTAGCATGACACGTTTTCCCTCGTTTTCTTATTTAGGCGTTCCTATCTTCCTCCCGATGGTTTTCTTGTAGCTCTCTTGCACCAGAGCCGGGCTTTACCATGTTTTCACAATTTTTTGAGGGGCTACGTTCATGAGTAATATTCGCGCGATGGGGAGAGGAGACAAATTCTAGTGACCGATACAATGTGTCTAAGAGCATGTCTACCAGATCCCTGTAAATTAGAGGAGCAAACGGAGAAGTAAACTTAGAGATGTGACCTGTAACGGTGACCGATCGAACCGAATCGATCTCTCAAATTTAACTCCTCAAACGAAATGGCCACACATGAAAGCCTCTCTACATCTTATTCCTCGCTTCTTCCTTCCCGCAACTAGCGTGGACAAAGACAACGGCAGGTCGAAAGATGCGCTCGATCGGGTCAGTGTAGGTAGTGGTCGGCTGCACACACGCACGGCACGGGCCGGCAGCTGTGCACGCGCGCACACATGGACGCACGCACAGGCAGCAGCATGAAGAAGAGCTTTCCGGGTCCATTTTACCAACTGGGATCAGTATATTTGCGAGAGTTAGGCCTTTCACAACAGAGGGTCTCTTAGCACGTTATCATAGCAGTCACTAAAACTTAAAAAACAACCATCACAATGGGGTATATCTTAGATGTTGTTTCTTAGAGCAAGTACAATAGAACCATGTCAGCTGGCTATAATAAGTAAATTATAGTATTTATGCTGAGTTGAAAGAGAGAGAAGAGGAGCCGGCTGTAAGTTAAGAATCAGCTCTAGCACGTCTCCTAGGTGCTTTGTGAGAGTGAAATGTGGGCCAAACTTTAATAAAGTAGTACATCATTGTGTCCAACTATTATACGTGTTAGCTATATGACTGACTATAGATGATGTGGTAACATCTTATAGCCAACAACCGGCTACACTATTAAACTTGCTCTTAGGAGGGTTGCATTTAATGATTTTGATCTCATGCATGTGTGTGATTGGTCTAGCCAAGTTTTTTGCCTATGATAACGTGCAAGGGGTGTAGCTTAGCTAAGGCTAGCCCTAGTGGAAGTATCATAAAGAGTATCATGCATGCCACCTTGGCAAAAATCTGATGTGGCACCACAATTAATGAAGAGAGAGGTGTTAGTATCATAATATGATACCGTATCATAGCTCGTGAAACTAGGTAATTTAATGACCAATACATCTCATACACACAATTACATTGAGATTGTAGAAAAAATTAAATACAATGATACTATGATACTACTAGATGATACTAACCACTAGAGAGGTAATATCATACACTAGTATCATATGCATGATACTAGTAATATGATACTCCCACTATGACCAGCCTAAGATACAACAACACCCTCATTAAATGACATGCCACATAAGCAAAACACCTAGGATACTACGCTAAGAAACACCCATTGTGGCCTTTCACAATGGTAGTCTCTAAGCGCGGTACCATAGGCAAAATGCCTATGTGGCAGTATATTTAATGATGAAAGAGAGTGGTGTTGTATCTTAGCTAAGATGCACCTCTTGCACGTAGTCATAGGCAAAAACAAGTAGTAGACCAATCACATGCATGCATGAGGATAAAATCGTTAAATTAAGATACAACCTTAAGAAACAATGCATTATAGAGGGTGTTTCTTAGACATTTATTTTGCATATGATAACATGCTAAGAAACTCTCCATTGTCAAAGGCCTTAGAGCAACTCTAGCAGACACGGAAAATGTGTGGCCCATAAAGCGCGTTCTCAAGGCCCTGAGAACGTGTTTCTCAGACTGAAAAACGCTCGCACCGGACAGACACAGAAAACCGACCCGCGAAAGAGAGGTCGCGCATTCGGTGTCTGTTCCACGCAAGCGACGGGCTGAACCGAAAATTGAACTGTAAAACATGATTTTAAAGGTTTTTCAAACACAAGCAAATGAAGATGTGATAGTTCATAGTTTTTACATCACGTTTTCAATCATCCTAGGCCGAAGCACCACCACCTGCGCCGCCGCCGCCACCATCACCAACAACAAATAGAAGAGATTGCTTCTTTCTCTCTAAGATCTCGAGTCTTGCAAGCTTCCACCATTCCAATCGAAATGAATCATTTTGGTAGGATCCACCATCATGATCTTGTTTTCTTTCGCAATGAGCTCCCTCTTAGCCTTCTCTTTCTCAATCTTCACTCTCCTCTCTTCTAACTCGTTGAACTCCCCATCCTCTATCTCCTCCACCTTGTCGTCTCCATCCTCGACGTAGTCGGCATACTCACTCTCCTTGTCGACCTCAACGTCGTTATTGAACATCGGTAGTGGCGATCCATCCACATCGACCGCATTTTCGTTCAACAAATTTGTGAACGAGGTCGGAGTGTGGTGAGCATCGTAGCTACAACGAGGATGACCATCACAATTGACGATTGAAATCGGAAAAATAAAATTGAACACAAAAGGGAACAAGGTCGTACCTTTCGGTTGTTTGCATAAACACCTCTTGGGTGCTGGCGGAGTGGGTGGCGGCCATGGGGGCACGGACGGAGGCAGGGGTGTCTTGCGGCGGGCGGCCACCGACTTCTTCGGCCATTTCAGCGCGGGGGTGCTCTTCAAGCCCGCCTTCTTCCTCGGCCTTTTCGGAGCGGGGCTGGGAACGACTGCGGAGGTGGAGGCGAGGGTGGCTTGGATGCCGCCTGGAGAGGTTGCAGCGGCGGAGGCGCTTTTCCTCTTGGCAGCATCGGAGCCCGTCTTGGGCATCCCAACAGCATGAACACGCACGGGTTGCGGTTGCGGCGGAGGAGGAATGGGAGGTGTCGATTGGGCCAGTGCGGTGACTCCGGTGGCCGTGGGAGGGACTATAGTCCATTGTGGCCGAATCCCAGGACCGGCATGGCAGAACGGCAGCGGCGAAGTAGATCTACGGCGGCGGAAAGCATGGAAGCCGGAACGCGCGGCGGTGCAACTTCCCTCCCACCAAGAGGAAATGTGTTTTTATGGCACCCTCGGGTTGGCCTCGCAGCCCGGGTATATAGGGGTGCGGAGGGCATTTTCTCGGGGGCTAGAGAATTTTTTTCGGTTTCAACCTCTTTTCGGTGTCTGTTCGGATCACTTTTAATACGCGAAACCAAAAAGGGCGGTTATTTCGCGTGTGTTTTTGTTGTCTGCTAGAGTTGCTCTTAATCAATTTGGGAGCTAGGCGTGATCTGAAGCAATAAAACGGAAATTCTACTACTCTAAGTGCATCTCCAAGGGCCTTTGTATATTGGACTGCTAAAAACTAATTATAGGAAGAGAGCATCTCCAGCAGTATTTTTATATTGGATTGCTAAAAACTACTTGTAGGAAGGTTTAGCAATCTAAACTAAATTTTGATTTGCTAGCATTCCTATAATAGCAACCCAACACTCTCTTTTCTCCTCTTTTCTCTACTCTCTGTTAGCTTATTTGGATCGCTAGGCGTCGATCTAGAGAGAATAGGTGGGAGACATACCGTCGGCCTTCGAGGTTGACGACGAGCTCGTCATGGAGCTCGACGGAGTGGTGGCGATGGTGAGGTGGCGACGGTGAGGTGGGTGATTCCCGCCGCTGCAACGCAAGCCAGATCGGAGGCTCTAGGGTTTAGGTTGTTCGGTGGGCGAGTTGGCAGACGAACCTTGGCGTTCGTGCCCCGGCCCCCACCTCTTTATATGCGCTGCTTGACGGGGGCCCACCAACGATGGTGACGTTGGGCGCCCCCGATCAGGGCGCGAGACCGAGTCGGTCGCCCGTTGGGGTGACCGTGGGGAGATCAATCTAACATTCTCCCCTTGATCTCATCTTCCATTCAGCTTATACTTTTGCACCCATTTCATCATAGATCAACATATAGAGTATGTCTCATCATACTGGTAAGTTACGCACCATAGATTCAACATCCACTATACGCCTCTCTATTTTGAAATAGACTTTTGTTCTTAGGCCCTTAATATCCAGGTATCATAGGCTTTCCCTTAAACCCATGCCGGCTAAGTGTTCTCTGAACACACTGGGTGGTAAGCCTTTTGTGAGCGGATCCGCGAGCATTTATTTTGTACTTATATGCTCCAAACTTATGGTATGATCCTGGATTCTTTCTTTCACACCATAAAACTTAATGTTAATGTGTTTGGCATGACTTATTGTTGTGAGCATAGAATACCGCTGGCTCATTGTCGCAGTACATTCTGAGTGGTCTTTGAATCCTGTCCACCACTCTTAACCCGGGTATAAACTTCTTTAACCAGTTTGCCTGCCACGTGGCCTCTTAACATGCTACATACTCAGCTACCATTGTGGACGATGTCGTGATGGTTTGCTTGGAGCTTTTCCATGATATAGCTCCACCTGCGAGAGTAAATATATATCCTGACATAGATTTTCTTTCATCTATATCTCCCGCATAGTCTGCATCTGAATACCCTTCTATCTCAAGGGAATCAGATCTTCTGTATGTTAACATGAGGCCCTTTGTGCCTTTTGCATAACGCAATGCCTTCTTGACCATTTTCCAATGATCTATTCCTGGATTACTTTGAAATCTGCCAAGTATCCCGGTAAAAAAAGCTAAGTCAGGGCGTGTACATATTTGAGCATACATCAAGCTTCCGATAGCAGAAGCATATGGAACCGCTTTCATTTGATCGATCTTATATTGGTTCCTGGGACATTGAAAATTCCCGACTATAGGGGCAGGCGTAGGGTTACTCGCATGCATACTATACTTCTTCAGAATATTCTCTAAGTATGCCTTCTGCGATAGCCCTAAAACCCTATTTTCTCTATCTCGGAGAATTTCAATTCCTAGAACGAATGAAGCTTCACCGAGATCTTTCATATCAAAGTTCGAGGACAAGAATTTCTTTGTTTCCAATAGTAGACTAACATCACTACTAGCGAGTAGAATGTCATCCACATACAGGATAAGGAAAATGAATTTTCCATTCTTGAACTTTGCATATACGCAATTGTCCTCCTCATTCTCATCGAACCCAAACTTTCTTATTGTTTTATGGAACTTTAAGTGTCATTGCCTAGAGGCCTGTTTTAATCCATAAATGGATTTCTTCAGACGACATCCCATACGTTCTTTTCCTTCCACAACAAAACCTTTGGGTTGTGCCATGTAAACCTTTTCTTCTAGATCTCCATTTAGGAAAGTCGTCTTTACATCCATCTAATGCAATGCTAAATCATAGTGTGCCACTAAAGCCATTACAATTCTAAAAGAATCCTTACTTGAGACTGGAGAAAATGTCTCATTATAATATATTCCCTCTCTTTGGGTGAAGCCTTTAGCAACAAGTCGTGCTTTATATCTTTCAATATTCCCTCTAGAGTCACATTTTGTTTTGTAGACCCATTTACAGCCTGCTGTTTTGGCTCCTTTAGGAATTTCTTCTAAATCCCAGACTTTGTTGCTACTCATGGATCTCATTTCATCTTCCATGGCTTCAAGCCACTTCGATGAGTGATCACCTTTAATGGCTTCTTCAAATGTGGTGGGATCACCCTCCATTTGAACTTCTTCACTTACATAGACTTCAAAATCGTTAGGAATAGCTGGCTTTCTAGTTCTTTGAAACCTTCTAAGGGTCTCGCCTTCTGGCACATTCTCTGTGTGGGGGTTTTGCATCTCTCCCTCTTGTGTGACAACAGGGTCTTCATTTTCATTCATTGTTGCCATAGGATAACTAACAACAAGTGTCACATCGACATTGTCCTGTGTCGGTGCAGCAGCAGGTATCGAGAAAAACGGTTCCTGAATCATCGGAGTGGGTGCGTTCACCCGCTTCTCCTCAAGGTTGATTTCTCGCGATACCGTGCTCCCACTGATCATCTGATCCTCCAGAAACACAGCGTGTCTTGATTCCACAAACTTAGTAATTATGTCTGGACAGTAGAAACGATAACCTTTCGAATTGTCTGGATAGGCAATGAAATGGCAACTTACTGTTTTAGGGTCTAACTTCCCAAGGTTTGGGTTGAAGAGCTTAGCCTCAGCTGGATAGCCCCACACTCGCAAATAATTGAGTGAAGGTTCGCGACTAGTCTACAACTCATATGGTGTTTTAGACACCGACTTACTGGGAACTCGATTAAGTATGTGAGTGGCAGTTTTTAACACCTCCATCTACAAGCCAACCGGCAAGGTGGAGTAACTTAACATGCTTCTTACCATATCCATCAAGGTACGATTACGTCTTTCAGCTACTCTATTCTGCTGAGGCTCGCTCGGCGTTGAATACTGGGCAACTATACCATGTTTCTGTAGAAACCTTGCAAAGGGTCCAGGAACTTGGCCATATAGGGTGTGCCAACCGTAGTATTCGCCTCCATGATCGAACATTACTACTTTAATTTTTAAACTATGCTGATTTTCAACTTCAGCCTTAAATATCTTAAATTTATCTAATGCTTTTGAATGCTCTCTAATTGGATAAATATAACCATAACGTGAATAATCATCCGTGAATGTTATGAAAGAATCATATCCATCCACAGATGTCACAGGAAACGGACCACATATATCCGTATGTATTATTTCTAAGACTCATGTGCTTCTTTTGGCACCCTTTTTAATGTTCTTTACGAACTTTCCTTTAATACAATCGATGCATTGCTCTAAATTTGAAAATTCTAAAGGCGGTAGAATTGATTCTTTTACTAAGCGTCCTATTCTCCCCCTCGAAATATGGCCTAAACGACAGTGCCATAATTTCGAAGAGACATCATCAATTCTTTTCCTCTTATTCTTTCCATTCAAGGATGAGGAGGCATTCTCATTCTCATCGCTTAATGCATACACATTCTCACAAAGTGATAACAAATAAAGCTTGTCTTGTCTGAAGGCAAGACCAACAATCTCATTATTACGCTTGATTTTACATTATCCATCACCAAAATGGCAAGCAAAACCATCATCATCTAAGCGCGATACACTTATTAAGTTTCGATGCAAAGAGGGTACATAAAGTACATCTACTAGTAAAAGTACAAAGCCATTTGATAATTTTAATGGGAGATCTCCAATAGCTTCGACTTCAGCTTGGATGCCATTTGCCACTTTAATTCTTCTTTCTCCTCTTTGCAGGGTCCTTCTCATACGGAATCCTTGTAATGAATTTGCAACATGGACAGTCGCATCTGAGTCATTCCACCAAGTAGATTTTGCATAACTTAAAAATAGTGATTCATCAAGAAAAGTAATTAAATCCTCACCTTTCTTGCATAGATGCTTTAGGAAACTCACACAGTCACTCATGTAGTGGCCCTTTTCCTTGCACCACCTACAGGTGTCCTTGTCCAGCTCCTGCTGTCGGTGATCATCATCATTTCCATGCGGCTTAGAAGAAGAGGGATGTCCCTGAGGTTTCCCTTGTGGCCTCCCTTGTGGCTTGGAACCCTGAAAGTTCCTCTTCTTGGTTGGGCTCAGGTAGTTCACAGAATCACCAGATTGCCCCTTGAGCCTCTCTTCTTCTTGTACGCACATGGCCATTATCTTATCAATGCCCCACTTTTCTGGCTGTGCATTGTAGTTCACAGCAAAAGTCTCAAATTGGTTTGGCAGTGAGGCAAAGATCAGATGAATAATGAACTCGATTGGAAGCTCCATGCCCATGGGCTTAAGCTTGGAAGACATGTTGCTCATTCGCAATATGTGGTCCCTTACTCCACCACCAGTGTATCTTGTAGTAACAAGTTTCTTAATGAGAGAGCTTGCATAGGCCTTTGAAGACCCAGTAGACTGACTCTCTACCTTCTTCAGGTACTCACTGGCAGTGCTACACTCTGGGATTGCTCCCCTTATTGCCTCCATAATGGAGCTCTTAATGACCATTAAGCACTTTCTGTTGGACGAGTCCCACTTTGCACGATCAAGGTCGTACTTCATTCTTATTGGTCCATGGTCATGGACCCTTTTGTTGAAGTCATCTTCACTTTCTTTTTCGCCCCTCACGGGGTCCTCGGGTTCTTTGGGACAGGTCTCAATCAGTGCCAAGTCGAGATCAAGCAAAGCAAGCCCCATCTCAACCTTCTCTCGCCATGAGACATAGTTCCCTCCATTGAGGGGCTCAATAGCCATAATTCCTACTATGCATAGACTGCACGCACGCTCATCACGCACATGCCACCAACACCTAGCCTGGCCACCGGGCACGGATCCATCACTCCCCGGTGAGGGGGCATGGGAGGCCTATCGGAATTGACCATAGCCGGCTGAAAATTGAGTGGCGCCAGCGGAGGTCAGAGGAGGCGGCATGAAGCTCAGGATGGCACAGGAAGGCATAGCGAAGGACGACCGGGCCGAATCAGCCGGCGGGTCTACGAGCGTTGCAGAGCACGATTCAACAATAGGGAGCCTCACTGCGGCTGGGAAGGATGGGCGGGGCTGCAGGGGTCGTGGCGGAGGAGCAAACAGCGGCAGGGACAGCGAGCCAGTAGGAGCTAGCTGCATGGTGAAGATTTCGGTTTGTTTTGAGATCATAGGAATTGACCACAAAATTGGTATATTTGCCAATGGAGAGTGCAGCCGCCTAAATTTTTTGGTGTGGACCATTTATGGCAATGCTGTTGGAGCTTGTTTTTCTCGCCCAATTGCTAAAAAGGGAAGTTTTTAGCAATCTTGTGAAATTATAGGAAGACTGTTACCAATGTGAATGCAACGAGGTGTTGGGAGAAGAGCGACACTTCGCTCTGTATCCCAGCCGACCAGTCTGCGTCGCGATCAGTTCCAAGACCGTAGTTTCACCGGGTAGATTGAAGGTATTGGGTACGGCATGCAGCACAGTACATGGATCGAAAAACAGTACGAGGAACTGCACCGCACCCACCGGCGGAGGAGCGAAGCCGGTAAGTAGTTGGGAGATATTTTATTGTGCACCATCATGGGATAGAACGGTGATGGCAGGTGGATATGGTCTTTTTTTTTGCGAATTCCACCATCTATTAATAATCATCAACATCAGTAAAAAGAGACCTAAAAGTAGTAAAAATTATAAATAGGTCATTAGAGCACCTAGTAATGACTACAAACACTAACGCGAGCCGAAGCCGTGGCAAGTGGTTAACATCCGATGTTTAATTTTATTCTGTCGTTAAGTTAACTGCTTCCTGAAATGCTCACTCGTTCGTTCCCGAATTTTGTGCTATACATACCTGAGATCAGGATAAGTTGTCAAGGCCATTGCATGTTTATAGTCACGTTAATTGGTATGTTTGGATGGGACGATAATTAACCAGCTAATTATAAGGGTACGTACAATGATTTTACCCTACCAATGACATGTAGGTTAACTGCTCAATTGGAAGGAGGAACACAAAATGTGTTTGCCTTTTCTTAGCTAAGAGACTACCTTTTAGTAGTAAGATAAAGGCACTCAGAGACACATACGAGAGGCGTGCTCTTACTCACATTTTTTAATATTCACAACATCAAAAATTTTGAAATTTAGGAGCATGCAAATAATAATTACTAAAAGATAATTTAAATATACTCGTTGTACTTTTTTCCCTTGTCCAGATAACAAGGAATAAGTAAGACAAAATAACATTTTCTTACCCCACAAAAGAAAAAAAAATCGATAATTCATAACACACTGCATAGAGGATCAATTAGCAATTGAATGTCGATGACTCCATACGATAATCCTCTGGCGAACGGCAGGTCTGAAAACAGGTTGCCTCCACCTGAGTAGTCATATGTCACACTGTGTTAGATATGTAAAAGTAGTCTCTGTATGTATACCAGCCTAGGTATTTATATTGTACTCAGGTACACCTTTATATATGATATGCACACCACCCCATTGAGGATTGAGGGAGTTCCCAAACCCTAATACATCTTACATGGTATCAGCCCTATCGATCCCATCTTCCACGATGTCTTCTGCCTCTCTCTCGTCGAGCGTCGCCAGTCTTCTTCCGGTGTCTCTCGCCGCACTCCTCAACTCCCCACCAGCCTCCACTACCCCTCCGTCGTACGCCACGATGGGTGTCGGATCAATCTTCTCCGCCCATATTCCCAGCTACTCGACGGCTATGTCTAACGCGATGGTGTCGGGCCCCGTGGCGGCCACCCCGAGCGCCATGACGACGGTCTCCCTCAATGCGTCGGTCCCTGCTCCGGCCGCGCCCCTTGCTCTGATCGCAGCCCATGTCGCTACTATCCCCGCTGTGCCCTCTACGGCGATCGTTGGGTCTGGACCGGTTCACTTTGCCAACCAGATCACGCTTTGTCTGACGCCCGATAATTACCTCTTCTAGCGTGCTCAGTTCCTTCCTCTGCTACGAAGCCACTACCTCATGGGGTATGTTGATGGCACGCTCCCGTGCCCACCGATGACACTTCCCAGCGTTCAGGGTCCCGTGACTAACCCAGCGCATCGTGTTTGGGTCCAACAAGACCAGGCAATTCTCTCGGATATACAATCCTCCCTTGGCGAGGGTGTGGCCGGCCTGGTTGTCTTTGCCGTGACGTCCCTCGATGCTTGGACGACTGTGGAGAATAGCTTCTCCTCTCAGTCTACTGCATGCGCCATGGCCATCCGCCGTGAACTCGGCGAACTGAAGAAACTCGACAGCTCAGCCACGGTCTTCTACAACAAGGTCAAGGCCCTGTCGGACACTCTGTCATCGATTGGGCAGCCGCTCCGTAATGAGGAATTTACCTCCTTTGTCATCAATGGTTTGGATAGCGAGTATGATTCTCTGGCGGCGATCATTGGTGGTCGCGACACACCTCTGCAGCCCCGTGAGCTCTATGCGTGTCTCATGAGCACGGAGCAACGTGTTGAAGCCAGGCGTGCCGAACTCCAGGGTTATCTTTCTTCTGCCAACGACGCCTCCCGTGGTGGATCATATCGCCCTTCTCCTTCCACGGGTGGGGGCAAGCCGCCGATCCTCACCACGCCGTCGTCGCCCAAGCCGCAACCCTCGGGAACCACTACTGGTGGCCATGGGTGCCCGCACTGCCCTACGTGTGGTCGTACGTGCCAACTATGTGGCTGTGAGGGTCACTTTGCTTCTCGATGTCACATGAGGTTTCAGAAGGGTTTCCTTGGTCTTGGCAATGATGGTAGGAACAATGAACGTCAAGTTGCTATGGCGGACAAGACCAACAATGACAAGGGGTACACTAGTTCTTACCCTATTGATCATGCTTGGTACATGGATACTGGCGCGACGGATCACACCACCAACGAGCTGAACAAGCTCCACATGCAACAACCCTACCATGGTCATGACAATGTCCACAATGGAGCAGGTATGCACATCTCCCATATTGGTCAAGCATCCATTCCTACATCCCATGCATCTAGACATCTTCATCTCCATAATATTCTTCGTGTCCCTTCTGTTACACGAAACCTCTTATATGTTCCTAGACTCACTCGTGATAATAATGTCTTTGTTGAATTTCACCCTTTTGATCTCTTTGTTAAGGATCGGGTCACGAAGGACGTTCTTCTTAGCGGTCGGTGCAGCCATGGTTTATATCGCTTGGATGTGCCCTCTGTTTCTAGCGTCTTCAGTGGTGTTCGCGTGTCGCCGTCTCAGTGGCACTCTCGCCTTGGTCACCCAGCTACACCGATAGTTCGTCATGTTCTTCATCGGCATGAGCTTCCCATAAAGTCTAGTAATAAAGATATAGTAGTGTGTGATGCCTGTCAGCAAGGCAAGAGTCATCAACTCCCGTTTTCTTTGTCTAGTCGTGAAGTTAAAACTCCTCTCGAGCTAGTGTTCTCAGATGTATGGGGTTCGGCACAAACCTCAATCAGTGGCCACAACTATTATGTCAGTTTCATTGATGCTTATTGTCGATTTACATGGCTTTATCTTATTAAACGCAAGTCTGATGTGTTCCATGTCTTTACACAATTTCAAACGCATGTTGAAAGCCTTCTCAAGCACAAAATATATTCGTGTTCAATCCGATTGGGGAGGCGACTATCGCAACTTCAATGCCTTTTTTAATAAGCTTGGTATTTCTCATCGTTTAGCATGCCCAAATACCCATCAACAAAATGGCACCGTTGAGCGCAAACATTGTCATATAGTTGAAACTGGCCTCACATTACTTGCTCATGCATCTATTCCTTTTCGCTTTTGGAGTGATGCCTTTACCACTGCATGCTTTCTCATCAATCGACTTCCTACACGTGGACTTAACATGAAAACTCCATTAGAGCTTCTTCTACATGAGATACCTGATTATACTTTTCTTAAAGTTTTTGGTTGTGCATGTTGGTCACATCTTCGACCGTACAATAGACGTAAGCTCAAATTTAGATCCAAAAAATGTGTTTTTCTTGGGTATAGTGCTCTTCACAAAGGGTACAAATGCTTTCATGTTCCCACTAATCGGATCTACATATCCCATGATGTTGTCTTTGATGAGACCATTTTTCCCTTCTCTAATCTACCAACACCTGACACTGTTTCATCTCACATGCATTCATCTTCTATTTACGCTGTCCAATTTGTGGATGCTGCATACTCTCCTCTGTTATTACCTAACCACGGTGTAGGTATTGGACGCGGAGCCCGATTGGAGCTACTTGATGTTGATGAAAATACCGAGTCCCCTATGCTGCACCCTGACGTCGATCGTCCACTCGTACCGCCCGTGCATGTGCATGCGAGTGGTCCCGTCTTGGACCCCACAGCCGAGGATGGTCCGGCTCCTTCTGGTACAGGTGTGCGACCTGAGTTGGATGCCCTGGCTCCTCGGCGTCGCACCCGACGCCGCTCTATCCGCAGTCACATGCGGCTCGTGATGCACCTATGTAGCCTCCTGCTCAGCATGATGCTCCGTCTCCCTCAGTACCTGTTGGTCCTACTAGCCCATCGCCTCAAGCATCAGTACCGTCCAGGTCTTCTGCTCCTGCTATGCAACGTCCTCATACACGCAGTAGTAGTGGTATCTCTAAACCACTTCAGCGCATTGATGGGACTGTTGCGTGGCTCGCCGCTTGCATGGCTCACACTGTTACAGATCCTACGTCTGAGCCACGTAATTACCAAGCTCCTATGACTATACCACACTGGCGCACTGCTATGGAACGGGAATTTCATGCCCTTTGTCAGAATGAGACATGGACACTTGTGCCTCTGCCACCTCGTGTCAACATTATTGATTCAAAATGGGTCTTCAAAGTGAAGAAACATGCAGATGGCTCTCTTGAGCGCTACAAGGCGCGATTGCTTGCAAAGGGAGTTCAAACAGCGTCATGGTCTTCATTATGAAGACATATTTAGTCCTGTTGTCAAGCCCACAACTATTCGTCTTCTTCTTTCGCTTGCTGTTACTCGTGGTTGGTCACTTCGTCAGCTTGATGTTCAGAATGCCTTCCTCCATGGCTTGTTGGAAGAGGAAGTGTATATGGGGCAGCCACCAGGGTAGTAAACAGATGTCAATGACTACAACAAATTATGCAAATTTACTTTGATTTAGTTTATGATAAATTGAGTTCGACTAATCCAAATTAGAAATGAACTCCAACTCAAAAACGACATCCCTCGTGCCTTTTTGGTGATTACATGAACCAAATCCACTACACCAAGTCCGATCATCACGTGAGTCGGTGTAGCTTCAAAGGCGAGCATCAATATGGGCATCACATCAACTATATGACTCATGCTTAACCTTTCGGTCCGTGTTCCGAGGCCATGTCTGTACATGCTAGGCTCGCCAAGTAAGAACCTTAGTATTCGCGTGTGTAAAACTGTCTTACACCCGTTGTATGAAAGCGTAGAGTCGAGTACACCCGATCATCGCGTGATGTCTCGAAACACGATCCATAGAACGGTGCATACTTAAAGAAGAACATATTTTATCTTGATATTTAAATGAGGGATCATCTTACAATGCTACTAAAAGCGCCAAACTAGCAATATAAGATGTGAACATCTAATGTGTAAAGTGGGATGATATGGTCCATGCATTTGATCTCTATAATATGCATTGTGGTATGATCTTTATCATTCCTTTGTGTGTAAGGCCAAGGTCTATGGAACTTACACGTTAAGTGTGTTGTAAGAGTATCTACCATACATCTACTTACAACATTACCATATCAAGACACTTGCCCAGGAACGATCTAAACTAGACGCCTCTAATTTATCCATTACAAGTTTTATGTGGCTTAGGGCTTTCGGAGATAGAACCGGTCTTACCTACGAACATGGAACCACAACGAGGATAACCAAGTTATTAGCAACTCGTTGCAAATCAGATATTGACTATAGTAAGAGAGACAGACACCCGCCAGCCACTTATGCAAAGCTAGTTGCATGTCAGTCGTGGAATCGGTCTCATGTGCGATGACATGTAAGGTTGGTCCGAGCCGCTTCATCCCACTATGCCACCAATATCCAAAATATATAGAAGATGCAATAACATGATCATCATCGCCCACATATAAACATATGTGTACTACCCGTGCAAAGCACCTACGCATAGATTAGGCTCCGTTACCACTGTTGGGTTTGCAGCATAGAAAACAAAAAAATTCCTACGATGGGAACTATACGCCAAGATCTATCTACTAGATATAAGCAACGGGTGGATATACATACATAGAGAACTTACCCTCGAAGACAACAAGCTTTGTTAACGAGATGGAACTCGTGGATGATGTACTCGTACACTTCCCGATCTCAAGATCGTGATGAAGTCCTTCAGGTCCAGCAGTGCCACCAACATCATGTCCACCACCATCAAGTCCAGCACCGCAAAGTAGCGGTGCATCCGTGATCCATACACATTCAGTCCACCGAACAACCTCCGCCTCCTCGCTCCAGCGATGCAGCGGAAGCAGCAACTCCTTTCCAGATAAAGCCGTCGGGAACAGATATCTCGCTAATCCGAGACCATGGTGTCGGTATCCCTTAAGTGTGTCACCCTACAGTTCGCAAATAATGCAGACATGATCGAGACCCCTCTCCGATCAATAATCAGCAGCGGGACCTGGAGATCCGTACTGACTCCCACATATTCAACGATGACTCTTGTGATCGTGTGAACCTTTAACGTCGTAACTAAATCCCTTTGTCTCGAGATATATTATATGTCCGAGATTCGATCATCGGCATCCAAATACCTAGTTTGATCTCGTTACCGACATGCACTCTTTTCTTGTTCCCGTGATATAACATTCTAGTGATCACATCACTTGCTTGCAAGCTATCTTAATGTGATATCACCGAGAGGTCCCAGAGTATATATATCCGTCATCGGGATTGACAAATTCCATTCTTGATCCATGAGCCTCAACATAACACCTTCGGAGTATCTGAACCCACCTTTATAGTCACCCTTTTACGGTGTGATGTTTGATGTTATCAAGTTACTCTTCCAATGTTAGCAATTAACATGATCTCATGGTCTAAGGACTAATATTACTTCATATGATGTTATAGCAATATAAACATAATGACTTTGATCGTAATGCTATACTTCGGATGAATGTTCATCACATCATTCCACCAATGTTGTCACCTCGTTATTAACAACATTCAATGTCCATGATCAGGAAACCTTGATCATCTTGTTAATCAATGAGCTAGTTTATATGAGAGGCATTACTAGGAACTTTGTATTTTGTTTATTAAACACACATGTATTAACGCTTTACTAGGAACTTTGTATTTTGTTTATTAAACACACATGTATTAACGCTTCGAAATTAATACAATTATAGCATGCAAAATACACATTTATCATAAACAAGGAATAACATAATAACCACTTTATTATTGCCTCTCGGGCATATTCCCTTCAGGAGTTGGGTATTTCCCAAGGTTAGCCTCCAGTTCTTTGGTGTGACAATATTGGTGCTACATATCTTTAAGCAAATCCGGTATTCCATGCACGAACAAAGCACGTCGAAGTTGACTATCATTTTGTGAGGGAACGTGTTGCACAAAAGCTACTTCAGATCAAGTTCATCTCTTCTAAGGATCAACTTGCAGATATCTTCACTAAGCCATTGCCTCTTCCTATGTTTGAGGTTCGTAGGCACAATCTCAATCTACTAGATTCTCTAGGACATAGATGAGATTGAGGAAGGGTGTTAGATATGTAAAAGTAGTCTTTGTATGTATACCAGTCATACGTGGCTAGGTATTTGTATTGTACTCAGGTGCACCTTTATATATGATATGCACGCCACCCCTTTGAGGGTTGAGCGAGTTCCCAAACCCTAATACATCTTACACACTGAAGTGTTCACTGACCCACAGGGTGCTGCCCACTGAAAATCTACGAAGCCGATGTCAGAAACAAGTGCTAAGAGCATCTCCACTCGCAACCCCCAATTTAACCCCGGCGTAAGACCATATGGGGGCGCCGGCACAAAAACCGGCTATGAGGGGAGCCGGTCTCCAGCCCTGACCCCCAAATCGGCCCCAAACTAGAAATTTGAAATTCGAACAAGAAAAATAATATGGCAGGTAGAACGGCCAATCGCCCAGCATCGTTTCGGTGCCCAACGTCATTTCATCGAGCACCCCATGGCTGGTGGGCATACTGCCGTAGAAGAGGGGGCGGCGGAGAGCAGGAGGGGCGGTCAGGTTGGGTGTGCAGGAGAGGCGGTCAGGTTGGGTGTACCTTGGCTGAACGCATTGGGGTTGAAGCTGGCGTTGAGGTCGACGACGCTGAAGGCATTGGGGTTGAAGCCGGCGTTGAGGTCGACGGCGCTGAAGGCATTGGGGTTGAAGTTGCCGCCCGCGTCGAGTGGCCCGCACGACGAGAAGCAAGATAGCTTGGGTGTACTCTGGCTGTCCAGCCTGGGTTGTTGCCGAAGACGGCGACGGTGACGAGACGCTCACTTGGCCCCCCCACGCGTGCGGGGGGAAGCTCGGCGTGCCCGCCATGTGGGTGGCTCTCTGCGCCATGAGCGCCTCCGCGGCCAAAGCCTCCGAGGCCCCCTTCTTCCTCGCCATGAGCTCTCTCTGTCGGCGGCTGGCGTTCTCGACCTGCCGGCGCTGCAGGTCGAACGCCCACTCCGTGTTCGTCATCCCCTCCGGCAGCTCTTTCTCCGGCTTGCCCCTCTTCTTCGCCGGCGGTGCTGATGCAGTTGCGGGGGGAGCGTCGTACTTCTTCGGCGCTGCAGGTCGAACGCCCACTCCGTGTTCGTCAACCCCTCCGGCAGCTCTTTCTCTGGCTTGCCCCTCTTCTTCACCGGCAGCGAAGCTGCAGTTGGGGGGGAGCGTCGTACTTCTTCGGTGGCATGGTGCCACGATCTGGTCTGTGCTGAGGAAATGGCGGGAGTGGGAGGCGAGGCGGGAGGAGAGGTGGGAGATAGGGGCTAATTTTGGAGAGAACCGGCGCTAATTTTGGTGGGAAAAAGGAATAATTTTCAGCTAGGTTGCCGACAAGACTAGCCCGCCGAACTTTTCCCCGCTCTCCGGCGCCCTCGATAGCCTCCCTTGGAATTGGATTTCGACCGTGTGCGGCAGATAAATTATGGGCGCCCCCGATAGCCTCCCTTGGAATTGAATTTCGACCAGGCACGGCAGGTAAATTATGCGCGCGCCGGCACCAAATCTAATTTGGACGACACGTCTAAGGCCAAAAATTGACGCCGGCGAGCCTCAAAGGCCTTTGGGGACCACGAGTGGAGATGCTCTGACATGATAAGACGCACTCTTTAGCACAGGCATCCGAACATGTTAAAGGTCATGCCAACTCAAACCCCGAGGCCCAGCTTGCACGTCAAGCATAACGAGCTGCATGTAGCTCGTCTCCCATTACGCCACACTCGTTACCAATGTAGCTATTGCACAAAATCATTAGGCTTGCAGAAAATAAAGAATATTCCAAAACACTGTGCATAGCTATGAGCAGCCAGACCAGTTTGCAGATAACGGGCAAGAACAAGGATGGATATATTAGACGATGGATAGTCTCGAGTCATGACAGCAACAGTTCTCAAATGCCAGACAAATGGCAGAGCCCCCTCAGCTATGGCACAAGACCAGAACTTCACAAGTTCTTTCACTTCTTACATTTTAACTCTAGTCTAAGGCGCACAAGACGCGGAACATCGAAGCAGCTGCGAGGCCCTTTTTAGTAGGCACTAGGCAGGCACCCTCCAGTCTGGTGAAGCATCGCGTCGATCTCATCGCCTTCCTCCATCTCAAGCTTTAACAGTTCATAACAGGTGAATGAGGATCAGAACACAAATCTTATGGACTGCAGGAATGTTCAGGTTTCAATCTATGGTTGAGTAAAGGATCAGGTATGTAAACCGTCATACCTCATCGGGTGTCTGCTCGCCACGGAGCCTACGGCCGTCGAAAAGGAAGGCGATGGAATTGAGATCCACGGACTGACGGTCGCAGTAGGCGTTCATCAGCTTCTTCAGCTGCGTGGATCTCTTGATTCGGAAGAAAACCTCGTTGCCGTCCTGCAAAACGAAGGGAAGTGTTGAGAACTATATGCATCGTAGGACAAAAATTGCAATAAACCCCACACAACAACTTCAAGCTTGGTGAGTAAAGAGTTATGAATCGTTTTTATGAACAAAATCACACGGAAAATAGCATACAAGAGGATTGGACATCCGTCAGTAATCAAATTAATCCAAGCTCGATGGTGCCCCAAATTACCGATGAGATTATCCACCTTGCTCGTGTTTCCAGCTACCAGAGTAACCAATCTACATTCGAAACACAGCGCCGGAACAGCAGCCGGTGATACTACAGCGACAAGCATCTAATCCCCATCGGCCACAGATTAGAATCTCTGAAAACTTAAATCAACACAACCAAGCAGTGCTCTGACGTATCCTACCGTCCTCAATCCCCAAATCGGACCGACACTATAGCAGGACAAAATCTCCATCGAGAAAAAGACAAGGGATGCAGAGCGGCGGAGGGGGGCAAAGATAGGGGTCGGAGCGAAGCCAGACCTGTCCCTTGACCTTCAAGTTGATGTGGACGCCGCCGTCGGCCGGCTTCTTGTCCTCCTCCGCCGTCACCCCCGACATCTCCTACTCCTTCCTCCTCCTCCTACCGGCGAAGCGCGGTCCGACGAGTTGCGCGTGCTGTGCTGTGCCGTGCCGTGCCGTGCCGCGCCGCGGGGAGGAAGACGACTCGAGTACTTGCTTGACCAACGGACTTGAGGGCCAGGGAGACTTATAGCGCGGCGACCCAGAGCCCGATTCAATAGTCGGGTGGCGTCCGGATCCTCCCCGCGCGGGAACCCTGTGGCTCGCGCGTCTGACTGGTCGGGACGGCGGAGGGAGCGGGGAAACCGTGCAGCGTGTTCGGGAGACGGATCGCGTGCGGCCGAGGGGAGTTCGGGGTGGGCCCGCGTAAACTGCTCGCGTGCAAAGCACGCAGACCTGGTCAAGGCCGATTCACTTTTGAAAAGCTCTCCCGCTCGTCCGGACGTGCGCGGCGTGCAAAGTGTCTTCCCGAGGAAGGAAGCTGCGTGGGAATAGTTCGTTTGGAATTCTGTTTCGAGCAAAGTTGGATTCCAACGTGTGCTCATCCTTTTGCGAGAATCGTCGTTTGTTACATTTCCAAGATGTTCTATTTTTCGAAAAGATTTCGAAGATTTTCTTTTTGAGAAGAGATTTTGAAGATATTCACATGCTAAAAAGTGCGACTTGAGGGGTTAGATTAGATACCGAGCCTTGGTTCACTAGATATTTATATCTTTATCAGGTTATATTCCCTCCATTTTTAAATATAAGATTTTTTTAACACATGTATCAGTTTATATTCACTCGTTATACTCTGAATCTACAAACTAAAAAACTGTCTAAATACATATGTTTTAGAAAGAATCTAAAAAATCTACTACGTCTGATTCATAAGGCCTTCCACAGCGTTGCAATTTGCCCGCGCCCACTCGATTTCAAGCTTCGATCGTCCGTGCCCGCACATTGTGAGGCCAGTGCTTAAACATAGATTTTCAGACATTGAAGCATGTAGAAGCATCGATGCCTGATTTCTACGGTCAATAAAATATTGCTATCTATCTCCAGCAAACAGCAAATGTGCCTCTCTCTTTCCTCCCTACACAGTAGCAATATATACTTGTTTATTCTATGGGTCCTAATATTCTTTTACCTGTCGATGCCCAACGTTGTGAGAGCGGTACCTGATTATTTTTCCTAGGCATTGGTGATGAGGTGGACGCCTTTTGATGTACTGGACACCAGCTACACCATGGAAGGCCTAAAAAATATGTTGATTTAGTACAATTTTACACTAAATCAGCGATACTTATTATGGAAAAGAGAGAGAGTAAACATTGTACAAATTGCTAGTACAAGACGAACAGGTTTTGCACCGTAGGTTCAAGATTCAAGATGAACAAGTTACCATAAAAAAATCTTGGAGAGGATAAGAGTAACCGGTTGAAATTTATAATCCTCCCTACAATCTAGATCATGTGAAACTAGTCATGACAACTCAAAAAGATTTTGAGGATCTTAATGAATGTATTGGTCTTAGTGGCAGGATTCTTTAGTTGAAAAATATCCAGAGGGTATTTTAATTTTATAGAACTTATTCTTGAATCGGTTTCGAGGCTAAGTTCCATTGTCCACATGAAACTATGCGAATATTGCTGATATAACAATTACGCTTCACCAACTTCTTTTTAACATGGAAGGGCCTAGATGCCATTAATTTTCAGTGGTGCATATACAAATTACATCAAGGGCCTAAAAAGATAAATAAAATACAAAACAACCCCTGGATTTTCCAGAAAGAACCCTAAAAATAACTGGAAAACGCAATTGGGTCCTTGGCACTTGCCGGAGAAACACAAGCTCAGCATGCAGCCATCCTCGTCGGAGCCGGGGACAAAACCACTTGATGCCAAGAGGAAGGGGAATGTTGCCACGAGCTCGAAGGGGGGCCTCCGTGTGGAGGTTGAAGAAGCGTCGACAGTCGCCACTAGCTTCAAAAGAGAACACCGGTTGGTCATCTGAGTCGGTTGCTAGAACTTGGGCCACCGAGATTGTTCATCTTGAATCAGCGGCATCACAACTCCATGGCAGTCTGAGCCCCAAGCACGAAGCTCCACCTATAAATCCTTCCTTCCACGTCCATGGCACAGAGAAGAAGAACATAGAGAAGCACCCGCCGTCTGCGAGCCCCACCTGCCCAAACATGCCTTATTTATGGAGTAGCATGAAGTCTCTCACCCCACCGCCTCTAGATCCATCCACTGGAGCACCACGACAAGGAAGAACACCAACAGGCAGCGCTAGTCCCAGACAAGGAGAACCAGCATCGTCCTCTCGACATGTCGCCGAACAAAGACATCTCGCCAAACACCAGAATCATGTCGACTCCTACTACTAGTTATACTAATTGTAACATCCCAAATCTTTAATCAAGGTTAATCAAGTTCAAATCATCCAATTTAGGGTTAACAAAAACTCTTTATTATTAAAAATAAATATGAATGCATATGTGTGTTGCATTAATATAGAATTGTTTAGAAATGTCATGTTTGTTTGTTCTAATGGTTGTAAAATGATTCAAAGGTGAATGCCATATCATCTAGATCATTCAAAAACAAAATCCAAAGAAAAAGAAATCAAATAAGATTAATAAATGTAAATGGTCATTTGTGCCATTTTAATCCACTAGGCCACTTTAGGTGTTCCTAGAAGTCAAATTCAAACAGAAACAATTCTAAATCTTTTCACCCCTTGCTAGTACAGGTAATGATCTACCAAGGCCCACTTTGAAATCTTACAAAAGCATTTAAACACTAATTTTAAATGGCATTTGAAATGAAATCTATTTCATATGCATAGATCCCACTTTTGTAAAAACCACTCAAATGAGTTCACCTTGACAATCCCAAGTAAACACAGACTACCAAGCATGAGATCAAGTCACCCACCAAAAATCATTTCAAAATTCAAATTTATTTCTCTTGCGGCCATTGTGTCGAACACCTTGTGATCACAGATAAACCTGCCTAACTATCATTGTTTTGATCAATGTTTTGTTGAGCCATTTGGCTAAAATTTTGTCCCCTAGTCTCCCCTTGCCCCAACAAAGCCATAAACAGGCTATCCTTTAGCCTTTAGCAGCAGTGTCGCGCCACCCCGAGGCCATGCCCGTTGGTCGAGCACGGGCAGCTCGCAGGAGACAACCCAACCCCTCTCCGCCGTGCCTAGGAGGTAGGCGTGATAGCACCGCCGCCCACGGTCCCTTCCCCGAGCAATGCCAGCCACTGGACCACCGAGGCATGCTCGCGCCCACCGCCTCAGCACCGTGCACAGACCACGCCAGAGCGTCGTCCCCGACAGCCTCACACAAGCCACGACATGCCCTCAGCTTGCACGCGCAGTTCCGCCTTAACCCTAGCACGCCACCAGACATGCCCTCTCCCTGTCGCTTGACCTACAGCCACCGCACGCCACGTCAAACGCCGTTGGACCTGCTCAGAGTGTCGACCTTTCCCGACCGCATACCACCGCCCCTAACTGCACCATTGCGCCATAGCTGACCGCCAGGAGGCAAGCCACTGTCCGCCTACCCCGCCCATGCCTTTAGCACCCTGTACCACCGTCACCGACGATCTCACCATCGCACCCCACGGTCTCCTCGTCGACCTATATAAGGAGCCCTCCCCAGCACCATTTCTCCACACTCCAACACTCCCCACCTCCCACTGAGTCCCTCACACCATTCCCGGAGACACTCGAGCCACCGTTCGCCGGAATTTCCACCGGAGCCGCCATAGCAGAGGGGAAAGGGGGCAGTCGATTGTGACCACCCCAGGAGCCGCCGCGACCTCGCCTGAGTCCGCCGTCATCCACTCGTTCAATCGCCCCCATCGCCATGTTAGCTGGAGCCCTGGTAAGCCCCCAATCAACCCCCACCGAGCCGCTAGGGTTCACTCTCGTCGACGATTTGTTCATCGTCGACGATGAACCAGAGTCATTGATCCACTGTCTAATCGCAAGGCCCACATCGCTCGTACCGCTTCACGTGAGAAGTGCCGCTGACGTGTGGACCCCCTTGTCAATTGCCCTCTGTGCCGTTGAGCGTCACTGGGCCGGCCCGTTTAGTTTCCCGCGCTGGCCCTAGGATTCAAATAATGATTTTTCTATTTAGACTTAAACTCAATTCTATCCACTAGTTCAAAAATCAATTCAGAGAGTTTTACTAAACCAAATTGAATGATTCAAATTTTGTTAGAAAGGTAATTAAAATCTCTATCCAAGCCTGTTGGATTTAAATCAATTGGAGTTATAGATCACATATAGCAAAAATAACAAAACAAAGACTTTTCTATATTCAAACATTTTTCAAAAATCAACCATAATAGCTTTTGAGTTGATTCCAACTCTCAAAAATCACATTTGATAATACCTATCTGCATATGTAATAATATTTAGGGTTGCATGTAGTGACTTTGGACTAGTACCAAAATAATGCTATGTAGGCATTTCTAGTCACTTCAAATCATTTAAATATGAATCCTAAACTTTATACAAGATGATCCAACATTTAAATCACATTCCCATGTATTAGAATATGTGGTGATGACATGTGTCCACATGATACCATATTTTAATTGGAGAATATTAAATCTTAATTAATTTCAATGAGTAGAAATTACTTTTCTCAAATAAAATAAATGAAACTAGTTCATTAAATCTTGTGATGAGTGTGATGATACTAGATCATCAAGTATGTGCCTTAGTGTGCTAGATAGACTAGTTAAGTATTGTTTGGTGATTGTGTATTCCGTATGTATTTATAGAAGATAGTATCGACCAAGTCTACAAGGAGGAGGAGTTCTACCCCGAAGAAGACAAGGAGAATTTCAACCACTACACCAATCAAGGCAAGCCATCACTACTAAGCAAGTTAGCCCCTTGCAAGATAACACTTGCAAGCTATTGTTAGAAAGCTAAGATTATACCAGATAACCTAAGCAAGATGCATTAGGCATGCTTTGGTTATACCTTTTGATTTATACCCATCCCAAGTTTTACTTACAAGTTTTACCTTTTACTTTCCAAAGTTTCTTTACTCCTAGTAATGCTTTGTGAGATTTTAAAAAGTAGTTTAGATAGCATAAAGAGTATAAAACTTGGCCTATACTAGATGTCATTCTATGGCATGAGATTGAGATTAGCATCCCACCTTAGTAAACACTCTTAACTTAGTGATTAGAGCTAAACCAAAAACTTGATCACTCTAGATGGGAATACTTGGTGAAAATGCTTGTGTAAACCTTGGAATGATGAGTCATTCTATTGAGATGTTTTGACATGTGTTGAGAAACACAAATGGTTTATGATGATGAAAATGTTGAGGCATGAGCCTTAGCCCTTTATAAAAACTGATGGTTGGGTTCGGATGCGATACCATTCCAATTTTACCGTACAAGCACAATACCTGAATTGGGTAAGGCTTAGCCGGAAGTTTATATACATTAGTATGAGTTCCCTCGCGGGAGAGGTTTGAGCTGAGGCTAATGTTGTCCACCTATGCAGTGCCCAGGATGGCAGATGGCCATGGCTGGGAGGCCAAGCTCATAGGAGAGGTGCTTATACTAGAGTGTGTAAAGGAAAGGTTATGATTGATTATCTGCATACTAAGTATGATGATTCAGGGTTATCCCTGACGGATGTATCGAATGTTGTGGTGAAAGTGTACCACCTCTACAGAGTGTTAAACTATTTGAATAGCCGCGTCCGCGGTTATAGACAGTTGGAGTGGCCATATTGTTCCGTTGTCAGATGTTTTCAAAGTGACGTATGAAATGAATTCTGACATGACTTGACCACAACATGGTTGTGACTATGACAACTAAGTTCCCACTTAGGTGTAGAACCTTATTTTATCTTTCTTTGTTTCTGAACTCAGCTTAGGTTTCAAACTTAACTTTGCAAATAACTTAGAACTTAGCATTCCTACTAGAACCACCTTACTTGTTAGTGATAGTTTGCGAGTACCTAAAGAGTACTCATGGCTTTGTCCCTGGCTATTCCTGTGGCCAGACTATGAGGAGGACTATCCAAAAGAAGGACAACAGGACGGCTATGACAACTAGGATCATCTCCCATCATCAGCATTACCTGTGACACTGAAGATGGAGCCCACCGCTACGATTATTATTCCACTACTTGTTTGTACTAAGACTGGATCAGGAGATCCTTTAATTGTGTAAGACCCTATTATGGTTTGTAATGGATGATGTACTGTGATATCCAATCTGTTATGTCTCGCAAAAATGGTAATCCTGGGATTGTGATGTATGGCATAACATGCATATGGGATTAAAAATCCGGGTGTTAACACTAATCCTACTAGAACTACTGCTATGTACATCTCTGACACTGCTCCTTAGCCTACAACTGATGGCAGAATCATCGGCATGGGCATCGAGAGA
Source organism: Avena eriantha (assembly GCA_910589775.1). Classification (NCBI taxonomy): domain Eukaryota; kingdom Viridiplantae; phylum Streptophyta; class Magnoliopsida; order Poales; family Poaceae; genus Avena; species Avena eriantha. The sequence continues at coordinate 317,904,483 of OU342746.1, forward strand.
GCCTAGTCTCCCGGGAATGACTTTCAGCGGTGGAGTGGGAAGAGACTTCGACAAAGGGGAGGAGCTGTTTTGGGTCCTCTGCAATAGTTACCTCTACATGGACTTGCACTTCACCCACTCAACAATATATTGATTGTGGAATGACTAGATGTGTTCAGCATGCTTCTTGGTTGTTCACTTTGGGAATATGAGAGGCAATAATAAAGTTATTATGATCGTATTCCAAGTATATGTTTAGATGTTTATTTTGCATGCTATAATTGTATTGATTGGAAATGTCAATACATGTGTGTTTAATAAACAAATAAAGGGTTCCTAGTTATGCCTCTCTTATAAACTAGCTCGTTGATTAACAAGATGATCAAGGTTTCCTCATCATAGACATTGGATGTTGTTAATAAGAGGTCACAACATTGGTGGAATGATGTGATGAACATTCATTCGAAGTATAGCGATACAATCAAAGTCATTTTGTTTAAATTGCTATAACATCATACGAAGTAATCCTAGTCCGTATACCATGAGATCATGTTAATCACTAATACTAGAAAAGTGACTTGATAACATCAAACGTCACACCATAACAGGGTGAGTATAAAGGTGGGTTTAGATACTCTGAAGGTGTTATGTAGAGGCTCATGGATCAAGAGTGGGATTTGTCCATATCAATGATGGGTAGATATACGCTAGGCCTCTCGGTGATATCACATTGAGATAGCTTGCAAGCAAGTGATATGATCACTAGAATGTTATATCACGGGAACAAGAAAAGAGTGCATGTCGGTAACGAGATCGAACTAGGTATTGAGATACCGATGATCGAATCTCAGACATGTAATATATCGCGAGACAAATGGATTTAGTTACTAGCATTAAAGGTTATCACAATCACAGAAGTCGTCGTTGAATGTGTGGGAGTCAGTATGGATCATCAGGTCCTGCTACTGATTATTGATCAGAGAAGGGTCTCGATCATGTTTGCATTATTTGCGAACCATAGGGTGACACACTTAAGGGATATCGACACCATTTGGAGCAAATGTGTTCCAGAGAAAAGATTTACAAAGCGCTGGAATTATTTCAATGGACACCGGAATTGTTTTGGGTGAGATTGCTGAAATTGGTTCTGCATGTGATATTGAAATATTGCAAGGGGTTTTATGTGAATGTTTTTTAGTTAAAGTAATTAACAAAATTCTGAATAAAATAAGTAAAAGAGTTTTATTAAATGAGAGTTGCATTAAATTTGGTGGAAATTTAATGCATGTGAGTGGACTTTTGAGTGGAGGCATTTTATGTGAGTGGAGCTTCGACCACATGAATGAGGAGGAGGTGGGGCACCTCCACTTGGCCGCCGGCCATGGAGAGGGGCTGCCCCCTCTCCCTGTGAAAGGCCCCCCTCTCCTCCTCACAAAGTACACCTCCTCAAGAAGGATCTATCTCCCCCTCTAGAATTATTCCCCCATGGTCTCAGATTAGCGAGATACATGTTCTCGGTGGCTTTTCATCTGGAAGGAGTTGCTGCTTCCGCTGCATCGCTGGAGCGAGGAGGCAGAGGTTGTTCGGTGGACTAGATGTGTGTGCAAGCAGGATGCGCTACTGATTTGCGGCGCTAGGACTTCCTCTCGATCTTGAGATCGACAAGCGATCGACTACATCATCCACGAGTCCAATCTCGTTACACTTTGTCGGTCTTAAAGGGTATATTATCTATGGATGTATATCCACCCGTTGCTTGTATCTAGGTATATATATCTTGGTGCTTAGTAGTTCCCATCATAGGAAAAAAATGTTTTCTATGCTGCGAACCCAACAATGGTATCAGAGCCTGACCTATGCGTAGATGCTTCGCATGGGTAGTACACATAAGAGTATGTGGGTGATGATGATCATGTTATTGCATCTTATATGCATTTTGGATATTGGTGGCATAGTGGGATGAAGCAGCATAGACTAACTTTATATGTCCTCGCACATGAGAGTTGTTCCACGCTTGACATGCAACTAGTTTTGCATAAGTGGCTAGCAGGTATCTGTCTCTCCTACTATAGTCAATATCTGATTTACAATGAGTTGCTAATAATTTGGTTATCTTCGAAAGCCCTAAGCCACGTTAAACTTGCAATTCATAAATTAGAAGCGTCTAGCTTAGATTGTTGTTGGGCTAGTGTCATGATATGGTAATGTTATAATTTGAAGTATAGTCGATACTCTTGTAAATTATAGCATACCTGACGTGTAAGTTCCATAGACCTTGGTGAAAGAGCATGTGGGCCCCCATGTGTGGTTTTGGTAATAAATGACAATCTCTATGGACTAATGTTTGCATTAAGTTGCACTTGTAGGAATTGTCCATTGGCATTGCTTAGAGCATGTGTTGGCTTCAAGGTACAAGAAATTAAGAAGAAGAATTGTCCAAGGGCTTTGGGCCTATTGGAATCTTGTATAAGAAGAAGAATAAAGAAAAGAAGATCAAGTGTGTCTTAAAGAAGTAGATGGAGTTCCTCATGTGTATTTTCAAGACATCATCCAATTGAAGTTAGAAGAAAAATTGTGCAAGCTCAAGATGCGCCATCTCTAGAAGATCTCATGCTTGAAGCTTGTCATCCTCGGTGATCATGGATCGATGAAGACAAGGTCAAAGAAGAGGTTTACCCATGGTGTTTGGGGGAGCATGTTTCAAGTCTTCATCATTCATGCTCAAGGAAGAGCAATCAAGAATGGTGTCCATCTTGAGAAGGACATGATCGTCTACATCGAGATCAAGTGGATTGGTCAAGGCAAAGGTATTATCTTGATAGGTTTTCCCTTTTTCCTGTCTCATGTTGTTGTTGGGAGACCGGGTTTAGGATAGATAACCATACTATTAAGAGGGGCTCTCAAGTGAGTTACTTGAACATATCCTTAAGAAAGCTCAAACATTTGCGTACTTGGCATCATATTTTTTGGTTCTTATTTGGTTCTTATTCATGAGAGGATTTATATCTTGTGTTAATCTCCATGACAAGCTCAAGTTCATCGAAAACGGATTTCATATGCATTCTCTATTGCGTTTTTGATTTGGAGGTTTTACCGGTTTGTCTTTTATAGATAGGTTAATCATTTCATCATTTTATTCTATCCTACCTTGCTATAATATGATGGTTCCCTGTATGATCTTGCAAGGCTCGTTATTATCTTCGAAACGAGCCCAAGATCATCAAAATCAGAGTTCGGATGCAAAAGTTATGATTGTTTTTGTATCGGTGTTTCTACCAGTTTTGTGAGGGCCGGAGACTCCGGTCCAAATTCCGGCCCAGACTCCGGGGGTGTACTGAGAGCATCTGGAGGCTTCCCAGAGTCCTGGCCAGAGTCTGGACCCCAGAGACTCCTATCCTAGGGGCTAGAGACTCTGGTCCTGAAGGCCAGAAACTCCGGGGTAAGTGGTCTGCAACGGCTAGTTGACGTGGGGGGCCTATAAAAGGCCCCCTTCTTCCCCAAGGGGATGGTTGCTTGCTCTCTCTATCTGTCTCTATCTCCTCCATTGTTTCTACCTTCAAGAGCTTGAAAATACTCTCAATCCCTCCCATATTTCTTGAATCTTGTTGGGGGATTTGGAAGAGGAGATCTAGATCTACAACTCCACTAATCCATCTCTCCTCTATGTGAGGGGAACATCTTGGGATCTAGATCTTGGGGTTTCTTATGTGGATTTCCTCTTGTGTTATTCCTCTCTTATTCCCCCAATAGCTTTATTAGCTTTGTTGGAATTTGAGAGTGAGGGATTGGAGCATCTTTGTGATGTTCTTGCCATTTGCATTAGGTGCATCAGTTTGAGTTCTCCCTAGAGGATTTGGTTGGTGAAATCAAGAAGTTTGTCCCTCTTGGGTTCTTGGAACCCTAGATGGTTGTGTGGCCTTTGTGGCATGTTCTTGGGGCCTTCAATTAAGTTGTGGAGCTCTCCCCGAGATATTGGCCTCCGTGGTGATTATTGGGAGCCTCCAATTAAGCTGTGGAGATTGCCCTAATCTTGTACGGGCTTGGTGACCGCCCTCAAGTGTCCCATAGTGGAACGGGTGCTTGCCGCGTGGTGGGTGCTCGGGATAATAGGGTGAGGCCTCTTGTGGCGTTGGTGGTCTTAGTACCGCCCACTTCTCCAACAAGACATACTCCCTTGTTGGGAGAAACTCGGTAAAATATCGTCGTCCCTGCATGCCTCAGTTATCTCTACACCCGAGCTCTTTACTTATGCACTTTACATTGTGATAGCCTTCGTGCTTGAAGTAATATATCTTTCTATCACATTGTTGCTTGTCTTGCTCAGCATAAGCTATTGGTGCACATAGGTGAACCATAGAATTTATAGGCTTTGTTCTTGACAAAAGAAAACACTAGTTTTTATTCCACCATGGTTAAGCCCACTCGTAAAAGTTTTAAACCGCCTATTCACCCCTCCTCTAGGCGACATTCGTGATCTTTCAATTGGTATCAGAGCGAGGTCTCTTGCTTTTAGGCTTCACTGCCTTGAGAGTAAAGATGTCATCTAGTGAAGTAGTGCACACGATTCCTTTTATATATTCGATGGCACAAATTATGGTGTTTGGAAATCTCGCATGCTAGATTACTTTCGGGACATTCACCCATCTATTGAGGGAATTATATATATGGGTTTGTCTTATCCTATGGATCCCCAAAATGAATCTTTAGAGGAGAAGATGAACTCTTATATAGATGCTCAATCTACTAAAATTCTTTTACTTGTTGTGAGCAATGTAGTTAAATCTTCACTCTTGCCTTATCGGAGTGCTCATGAGATATGGACAAAGCTACAAGATAAATATAGTGTGTCTAACATTATTGAGGATGATTGTATTCCCTCTACCTCTGGCCGTGGTGATTTCTTACCTTCTTCCACTTCACCAACATGTGATTTTTCACAAGTTAATGACATGGTGAGTGGTGATAGAAAGTGCAATAGGGATAGTGAACTTACTATTGATAATCCTTCATATCTATCTAGTTGCAATGGTCTATCTTTGGACTCTAACACTTGTAGCACTCAAAACTCCTTACATGCTAGTGTTGATAGTCCTTGCATGTCATGTACAAATGACTTGAATAAATCTTATGATGATTTGCTCGTGTTGTCGTGTTGCCATGATAAAAATGTTTCTATTTCCACTATTGCTTGTATTGCTAACCATGTAGAGGAAAACAAAGATGCTATGGGCCAAGAAAATGTTTTGAATGGAGCTACAAATGCAATCTCATCATCACCTTCTGCTGGTTCTCATATATGCCTTATGGCTAAGGAACAAAGATAACCTCTTTGGATACTAGTGTATCTCATGATGATGATGATGTTGATGATGATGATCATCTAGTTGATTATGATATTGCCTCCATTCAAGAGATGGGAGAGATTGTCTTTCCCGCTCTTCATAGAAATAAAATTGCTTCCTCCAAATTTGTTCAAATATTGACTTGTGCTATTGAAGGCAAGAAACTTATTGAGGAGCAAGAAAATATTATTTTTCAAAAGAATGAACATGAGAGTGAGTATGCTAACAAGATTTCTTATCTAGAGAGCTCCCTTGAAGAACAAACCACCAAAGAATCTCTTGAGGAGACTTTTGCTCTAGAATTGTCTAGAGTAAAGGAAAACCATGATAGGGAACTTGCTGTGGAAAATGTTCTCAAAACTAAAAATGATAAACTTGTAGTTTCATGTGCTAAACTCGCTGTGGATTTTAAGCACCTAGAAAATGGCTCTCAGGTCGTTAACAGTGAGCTCATCAAACTCATCAAGTCACATGAGCAACTAAAAGCTTCATATTCCAAGGAGCTTGCAAAGTTGCCCTCACCTCTTGCTATTATTAATGATGCTTGTGATACTAATGCTATTTCTTGTGAAGCATCTATTTTGAATGAGAATGTTGAGCTAAAGGCTCAACTTGCTTTGCTAACTAGCAAATATGGGATATTGGAAGAAAGTCATGTTAAGCTCTCAAGCTTGCATGAGGATGTTCTAGTCTCCCATGATAGGCTAAAGTTAGCTCATGAGGCCATTGTGTCAAAGGTAACATCTAGTGGGCCTCATGTGGACATTAGCACTATATCCTCTCCAAATTTCATATTGCCATGTGCTAGTCCTTGTAATTCATCCACTCATGACATTGCTACATCTAGTGATAAATTACTTTCTGTGCCTTGTTGCTCTAACAATGTAGACTCTACTTCCTCTAATACTATTGTTGTTGACACTAACCATGTAGAGGAAATTAAAGAGCTCAAGGCTCAAGTCACTTCTTTGAGGAATGACTTGAAAATGGGTCATAAAGGAAAGGCCACACTCAACCACATCTTGAGCGTGCAAAAATCCCCCAATGACAAGAGTAGACTTGGATTCAACTCCAATATCAAGGACAAGTCTACTAACAAGTTGAAGCACAAGGGCAACAAGAATAATGGCCAAGATAAAGTAAAGAATCCGGCCAACATTGTTTGCTTCAAGTGCAAGGAAGAAGGGCATCATGTTAGATCTTGCCCATTGAAGAAGAAGCCTCTTAATGTGAAGCAACAAGGGAAGCGGCCTCAAGCTCTTATTCAAGTTAGAGATGGGCCTCTTCCTAAGAGGACTACTCGAGCTCTTCCTCGAGTTGTGGCATCACCTAATAAAAAATATAGCAAGACAAGAACTTGCTACATTTGTCGTGAAAAGGGGCACATTTTCTTCTTCATGCACTATTGGTAACTCCTCATCCAACCCTATCATGATTGATGATGCTTATTCACTTCGTAAGGATGAGGTGGGCAATGTGTTTGCCAAATATGTTGGTACCCAAAGTGGTGTCAAGAAAAGAACCATTTGGGTTGCCAAGCCTATTGTGACTAACTTCTTAGGATCCAACTTGGTTGGGGACGAACAAGTCAAAACTTGATCAATAGGTGATTTTGGAGGAAAATGGAGACTTGGTTTCATCATGAATAATTGAGGGATTATTATATTTGTCAATCCAAGTCATGTGGATTATATTGCCTCTATCATATTTCCAATGTTCCTCCTTGCGGTAACATGGGCTTAACTCATTACATTGAAAGTTGCTCACCCCCTTGTGCATGTGTTGGTTTTGTACCTTGCATGTTTTTGTATATGTTGTGTATTCCACTTAATTATATTGAGCTATCAAGTATATTTGTGTATGATTAGTTGGCACAGCATGTACATTTGGGGTCTTGTGTTTGAGCTTTTCTATTCAATTGGTATATTTTTGGCTCTCGTGAGAGATTAATGGACTATCCCATTTTGGGGGAGAGTTATGCTTGGGCATTCCACAATCCTAAAAATGTGTGTACATGAGGAATACCACTTAGTAGTGATATTGCAAGATCATCTAGTCTCTATGTGGTATGTCATCCTGTCGGGGAGATGACCCCTGGGTAGGCCAAGACGGGACAAACCGGCCGGCTCCAAGGAGCACATGCCGTCTGGACCCAGATCAAGGAACCACATTCAAGTTTCCCCGGTTGGCCCGTCTAGCCAGGTAGCCAGAAGAACCGGCTAGGAGGCCGCTCCTAGTCGGCCGCCTTGGATCCGCTGGTCATGGTACGGTGGGGATGACGCTCCTTACTAAGCGCACCCTTGACTGGACTGGCTGGCTGGCCTGGCCGGCGCTACTAGACAACTGCGCCAAAGCTGGAGGCTGACGAGCAAAGCAAGGGCTGACGAGGAAAGCCCCGGCTTACGCATAAAGAACCGAGCTGACGGATAAAGAGCTGGATGACAAGTAAAGCAGGGGCGCTGGACACTGCAGCATGGTCCTCCCCTGTACTGGAGGCTTGACTGGACCCAGGCCTACCGTTTGGCCCTGTCCGGGAAAATATACGGGAAAACCTATTTTTCTAGAAGACGAAGGAAGCTAGAAGGAGGAGTGGAGATGGGCCACAGGGGGCCCACACCACCCCCTGGCGCGGGACAGCCTAGGCGGCGCCACCAGGTGGTGTGGCCGCCCTAGCCCACCTCTGGCTCTCCCCTCTGGCGTATATAATCCTCCTGAAACCCTAATACTCGGGGAGCGACCACAGAAAGATTACACCGCCTCTGCGGGGTGGAAAACACCGAGAGAGAAAGATCTCTCCGGCATACATAATTCTGCCAGGGGAATTCCTTCCCTGAGAGGGGAGATCATCGCCATCAACACCATCATCAAGCTGGACTTCATCGGGATCATCATCACCACCATCATCACCATCAGCACCCTCATCACCATCTCCATATTGCTGTAACAATTGGGTTGAATCTTGCATAGTTCTTAGGGGAAACTTTCTCGGTGTTGATTACTCTTTGTAGTTGATGCTATTGAGTGGAACCATTGAATTATCGTTTATGTTTAGATTGTTATACATCATTGTTCCATCTCTGATCATGATCCATATGATGTCTTGTGAGTAGTTTGTTTTGTTCTTGAGGACATGGGAGAAGTCATGTTGTTAGTAGTGGAACTGTGTTGAGAAAGATTCAATAGTTTGATATTTAAGTTGTGGTGTACTTCTTCTAGTGGTGTCATGTGAACGTCGACTACATGACACTTCACGTATATGGGCCTAGGGTAATGCATTGTGTATTTGGCTACTAATCATAGGGGTTGCTGGAGTGACAGAAACCTAAACCCCCATTAGGAAACCATTGCACAAGGGACGTCAGGGTCTTAAAGTTTAAAGTTGTGGTTAGGTTTCTACCTTAATTACTTTCTTGTACTTACGGATGTTTGCAAGGGGTATAATCACAAGTATGTATTAGTCCTAGGAAGGTCGATACATTAGCACAGGTTCACCCACACAACACTTAGCAAGCTAAAGAAGATTAATCAACTATATGAAGCAAAAGCACTTGACAGTCTTCCCGTGTGTCCTCGAGAACGTTTGGTCATCTTAAGTAATACAATCGGCTTGTACTTTGCTGAATAAAGGATTGGGCCACTTGCTGCATTTATTCTTATTATCTTTTATTTACTCGTACTTTATTTACTTGCTTTATCAAAAACCCCTAAAAATTCGTTTGCTAAGTATTTGCAGAGAATTCCTGATCCATACCACTAGCCAGCACCTTTTGCTCCTTGTTGGGTTCGACACTCTTACTTATCAAAAATACTGCGATACACCCCCTATACTTGTGGGTCATCAAGACTATTTTATGGTGCCGTTGCCGGGGAGTGAAGCGCTATTGGAGAGTGGAACTGGTAAAGGAAACTTCTACTGTGAGTATTGTTTACTTCTGTTAGTTGCTTTATTTTCGTTATGGATAATTCGCTGAGTTTCTTATTTCGTAATGCTACTACCACTGCTAAGGTAGTAGATGAACCACCACCTGCTGAGAATGATGCTTTTAAAATACCTACAAGAATTATTGCTCGTGTTATGGATAACTGCTATGTTGGGGATGGAACTGTCCATCCCGGTGATCATTTACTCTTTATACACGAATTATGTGGGTTGTTCAAGTGTGCAGGTATTACTACGGATCAAGTTAAGAAGAAGTTATTCTCATTATCACTGAAAGGAAGAACTGAGGAATGGTATAAGCTGCTGAAGAATGGTCAAGCTCTTGAATGGGAGGAAATAGTGCCTCTCTTTTATTCAAAGTTTTATCCTCCTAGTGAGATTCATAAAGATCGGAATCAAATATACAACTTTTGGCCTCTTGATGGAGAGAGTACAACTCAAGCTTAGGGGAGATTGAAGTTACTAATGCTCAAATGTCCCATTCATGAGCTCCCCAACAATATTATTATCAATAACTTTTATGCAAGGCTTTCTCTTCATGATAAGGATTTATTGGATGCTTCTTGTGCTGGATCATTCACTCGCATGGAAGAAGAAGCTAAATGGGATCTTTTGGACCGTATTCAAGATAATGCTAAAGCTTGGGAGAATGACAAAGGAAGAAAGTCAGGTATAAATTATGATTATGAATGCATTGAATCTTTTATGGGAACTTATGACTTTCATAATATTAAAAATGCTTATGGTCTAGACTCTCAAGCTATTGCAAATTATTTTAAGGCTTTTGCTTCCTATATTGAAGTGCCTAAAAAGAAGTGGAATAAGTATCATGAACCTTATAAAGATATTGCTAAGAGTGTTCCTGCAAGAAATACTGAAGTTTATACTGCTAATCATGTTTTACCTGAACCTTACATTGAGAAAATCTCTTTCCCAGTTAAGATAAAGGAACATTCTATGATAGCTAGTATGGTTAATGAAAGTACAAATAAAGCTGTTGAACCTGATAAAGAAATGGATGACGAACCTATAATAGCAAATGTGAAAGACTTTGTCACTAAATATGTAGAAGAGGGACACACTATCCTTTGTAAGGATACCTCTAATATTGTCTCACAAAGTAGTGTTATGAGAGCTAGTATTCCTGTGTTTTCTGTTAGAATAAGTGATCATTGTTACGATGGTCCTTGTAATAGTTATATTGTTAAGTTTATGCATGATACTGAAAGTTACTATGAGAGAGGGAAAAGTGTTCTTATGCATCTCAATAATATCAAGTTTCCTCATTTTATGCTAAAAGTTTTTATGTTGCATTTCTTTTGCCTTCCTATGCTAACAGTTTCTCGTTTCAACAACTTGTTTGTTTACAAAATTCTCTTGCATAGGAAGTGGGTTAGACTTAAACGTATTTTTGCTTCTTAATGCTCTTTTTCACTTCAATTCATATTCCTATGTGAGTATCTTTGAAATTATCATGTCCATCTTAATGGCTATAAAGAAAGAGCTTTTTGGGAGACAACCCAATTTGTTTTTTGCCTTTAGTGTGTTTTTGTTTCTTTGAGTCTTGGAAGTTATTACTTCGGTAATAACCGCTCCTTATCCTTTTTGTTTGGTTTTTGTGTCAAGATCAACCTCTAATGAGAGAGAAGATTTGGGGAAGCTGTTGTCCCGAAACAGATTTTTGTGCTTCACCGTAAAAATTCGTGAGATATCTCTATATGTCGGATTGAGCTGTAATTTTTCGTGATTCTGCCCCAGGTTGTTATTTAACTTTCGTTAGTTTCGCACTTTTTGATTTGAGCAACATAAGATTTTCGAAAAAATTGATCTTTACCTGCTGGTCTATTTTGACAGATTTTACCACTCTTGCATTTGCTTCTTTAATCGATTTCCTTTTTGAATTATTTTTGGGTTTTTGGAAGGAGTTGCTACAGTAGGTCTTGTTTTGATGATTTTCAGTTAAAATTGGACTCAAAAGGTTTTATCACTTCACTTATACTAACGTTGCTAATGAGAACTGTGTGAAGTTTTGTGTGAAAGAAATTTTCAGGTAGGTGGAGAAAATGGTGTAATTAGAAAGTGAAAGGTTTCATGACTCACAATAAGTGTATGAAGATAAAGATGTTGATGCCTTTCAAGTTATAACTCCGGAAAAATTTATCAAGGACCAAATTCAGAGACATACAGGCTCCGTTTTTAATAGATAACCGTTCTGGTAAGGAAAGTTCCGCGAAAGATCTGTCCAGTTATATTTTTGTAGTTTTTAGTCAATAAGGAAAGCTACGAAGCGAAAGAGGGACGGAAACGGAGCCAGGGTGGCTCACACCACCCTGTGGCATGGGCCCACCCCTGGCCGCGCCACCAGGTGGTGTGGCCACTCCGGACTCCGTCTCCGACTCGTTTTCTCCTAGTACCTTTCTTTTGGTGTAAAACTTCGCAATATATAATCCCTCGGATCTCCTGAGGTTCGTATATCGTGTTTTCGTTTTGATCTGTTTCTGCCAGGAACTATCTTTGAAAGCTTAGAAGCACAATGGTGTCTGCCAAGGATAAAGGAAAGGAGCCTATGGAGGAAGATCTCCAAGACCCCGGGAAGGAGAAGGAGACCAAGAGTGAAGGTGAAGAGGAGACAAAGCAAGGCCAACATCCTCACACCGGCACTACCATTGCAAGCATTGGAGTGTTGGCAAGATCTAGCAGGGTCAGAAGGACTACACGGATGTCAACCGGAGGGAAAACTCCGCGTCACTGTTTAGCTCCACGGTCACTTCCTCCACGCACCAAGAATCCTTTCCATAACCGTATCCCGAAGCATCAACACCAGAATATGCCCAAGGAGAAATTACCCTCCAATTGGAATTTGCCTCGTTCTAGCCATGAAGGAAAATAAGACTCCAAGGAGGAAGAGTGGGAAAAGAATCATAAGAGCTGGGATCCACAATCTGATATGATCATGCACCGTATCAAGCACAACTCGGAGTTGATTCGTACACTCACCTTCGAGATCGAGGACTTGGGGAAACCGATCAAGGAGCTCATCGAGAGGATACCACCATCACCAAAGGAGTAATTCGTCATCAGGTTTGGCATCCCCTTGGTTTGTTCCAAGCTTGGGGGATTGCTGCGGTATCACATCACTATCTTCTATCTTTTTTCCTTTTTAGTAGAATCATATCATGAATAGAGAAGTTATCATGTAGGATGGTTTGCATTATGGAAGTGTCCCCTCTCTCGTTAGATATGTATCCCTTGGTGTGAGTTGCCGTTGTGGAATATTAATGAGAAGTTCTATCATTTACTCTTTTGCATATCTTATATTAGTTTTCAATTCGTGGTTATATGATTGATCTTTTCGTTAGTATTGGTATCACTTTGGGATCATTGAGTTAATTTAGTTGGTTTTGGCAAACCTGGCTTGGTCAGTAGCAACACTATTTTTGAGAGTTGAATGAAAAGATAAAAGTACTCTAAAGAAAAAAAATTTCATTGTCCTTCTTTCTTGATTTGATCATAAGTTTAGTATTCTCTAGTTAAGATCTTTTGTGCTTCCAAGGAAGATTGCATGTTTGTCTTTATCACTTGTATGTTTGTTTGTTTCCTTCAACTCTTATACTTTCTACCCAGCCTTGCTAGCCAAAAACCTGTACTGAGAGGGAATTCTTCTCGTGCATCCATTCCTTAAACCAAACCCATGCCATTTGTGTCCACCATACATACCTATTAGCACTATTTCTATTCCAAGTAAATTCATGTTTTTATCTACCTTCCAAATTAAACTTGTTATGTGAAAATTAGTGATTAAAGCTCTCACGAACTTGATGGCACACTTTACTTTCTTGCATTTAATAAACTTGAACCATATTGCCCATCTATGTTGTGTATATGCTTGCGCTTTGTAAGTTGAGAATTAGCAGAACCATGCTATCATGGGGAACACTTTCAACATTGCGCTGGTACTTTGTACCTAGTTGATATCATGTTCTTTTGTCTATGGATGTCGTCGGTGTGAAATGAAAGGGGAGCTTGTAAGTACATGGAGTTATGCATGTGTGTTAGAGAAATGCCTGGCCGCTGGTCTAATCCATGCTGACATGGTGGACAATATTCTCTCTACGAGGCGGAAAACACCGAGAGAGAAAGATCTCTTCGGCAGACAAAATTCTGCCGGGGGAATTCCTTCCCGGAGAGGGGAGATCGTCACCATCATCAAGCTGGACTTCATCGGAATCATCATCATCATCATCACCACCATCATCACCATCATCACCCTCATCACCATCTCCATATTGCTGTAACAATTGGGTTGAATCTTGCATAGTTCTTAGGGGAAACTTTCCTGGTGTTGATTACTCTTTGTAGTTGATGCTATTGAGTGGAACCATTGAATTATCGTTTATTTTTAGATTGTTATACATCATTGTTCCATCTCTTATCATGATCCATATGATGTCTTGTGAGTAGTTCGTTTTGTTCTTGAGGACATGGGAGAAGTCATGTTGTTAGTACTGGAATTGTGTTGAGAAAGATTCAATAGTTTGATATTTAAGTTGTGGTGTACTTCTTCTAGTGGTGTCATGTGAACATCGACTACATGACACTTCACCTATATGGGCCTAGGGGAATGCATTGTGTATTTGGCTACTAATCGTAGGGGTTGCTGGAGTGACAGAAACCTAAACCCCCGTTAGGAAACCATTGCACAAGGGACGTCAGGGTCTTAGAGTTTAAAGCTGTGGTTAGGTTTCTACCTTAATTACTTTCTTGTACTTACAGATGTTTGCAAGTGGTATAATCACAAGTATGTCTTAGTCCTAGGAAGGTCGGTACATTAGCACAGGTTCACCCACACAACACTTAGCAAGCTAAAGAAGATTAATCAACTATATGAAGCGAAATCACTTGACAGTCTTCCCGCGTGTCCTCGAGAACGTTTGGTCATCTTAAGTAATACAACCGTCTTGTCCTTTGCTGAATAAAGGATTGGGCCACTTGCTGCATTTATTCTTATTGTCTTTTATTTACTCATACTTTATTTACTTGCTTTATCAAAAACCCCTAAAAATCCTATTGCTACGTATTTGCAGAGAATTCCTGATCTATACCACTAGCCAACACCTTCTGCTCCTCGTTGGGTTCGACACTCTTACTTATCAAAAATACTGCGATACACCCCCTATACTTGTGGGTCATCAAGCACCACGTCTACGTCATCACCATCCCTGAGGCCTTCCCTCGTGTGGTCGTCACCATCTTCGGCGCGCCCCCTGGCTTCTCCACCTCGCACGCCGCCAGCGGCAACGTCGAGGTCATGATGGCGGGCTCGGCGGAGAACCGTCGTCCACCTCTGGAGCGCAACGTGGACGGTCGCGCCACTAACTCATGCCTCCCTAACCAGGAACTGATCAGTGCGTCCATCAAGCACCTGCGCAACCCCATCACCCCCATCGAGGCGGATCCAGCCGCAGCTGTGGTAGCCCTGGAGACCACCCGCCAGAACCTTTTGGAGGAAGCTGGCAAGGTGGCGGCCGCCCAACGGCGGATGAATGCCACCATGCGGGAGTATAACATAGTGCACGGCTTCGCGCGCTTGCCCGGTGCCAGCCGCCTGGCTCAGCCACAAAGCCAGAACATCGGTTTAGAGAATTATCGTGTCGCTGATCTGCGTACGCCCGCGGTGCAGCCGGTCTACAGCACCCCCGCTAAAAATATGAGGGCCGCGGAGGTGGCAGTTGTGGAACTAAGCCACCCGAAGGGCGAGGAACTTCTTCGTCAGCAGGCATGTGTCCAGCTCCTTGTGGTCAAGGCGAACAAGCAGCAGGCCGAGGCAGAACTCAGCATGGCTGGCAACAGCAGAACCCAACCAGCTGGCCGGATGGCGGACCCGGCTATGGGTGGCATTAAGGCATCTTCCCCAAATGGAGCAAGGCAGAGTAACCGCCCACGCGGTGGATCTGCAGGCCGTGGGCACAACGCCTGCGACGCGGCAGCTGTTACCAGCAAAAACCACGAGCCGGCCGACGAAGCCGGAAAAGGCCAAGCACTCCCCAAATCCCGCCTAGCTGGCCGGCTGAGACCGCTCGAGTCGGATGAACAAGATGCGCGCGCGCGAATCGACCTGCTGGTCCAGTCACGCACGCTGGAGGAAGAAAGCACAGTCGGACCAAGATGTTTCGGACCACGCATCTGGAACGAACCGTTTCCAAAGGGATTTTCGCTCCCAAGGGATACGCCAAAGTAAAATGGCTCGGTCAAGCTGGAGGACTGGCTGTTGGATTACACCACCGCCGTGGGCATCGCCAACGGCAACCGCCGGGTGATACGTTGCTAATGTATCCATAATTTTTGATGTTCCATGCTTGGTTTTATCTACTTTCTTATGTTTTGTCCACACTTTGGAGTACTTTTCATATGATTTCTTGGACTAACCTATTAACAAGAGCCACAGTGCCTGCTGCCTATTTTCTGCTGTTTTTGGTTCCAAGAAAGTCAGAAAATGAATATTCTCGGAATTGGACGGGACAAAATCCAAAGTTAGTTTTTCACCGAGGGACACCTGGAGCCAGAATACGAGACGAAGAGGGGCTAGGGCCCGACCACACCACCTGGCCACGCGACCAGGCCTGGCCCGTGCCAGGGGGTGTTCTGGCCGCCCCAAGAACCCCCTCGGCCTCTCCTTCCGCCTATATATCGCCTCCGATATAGAAACCCTAAGTACCCGATCAAAATTCCACGAAAGAGTTTGTAGCCGCCGTCATCTCCATCCCTGGATCGGGAGGGATCTGAAGCTCTTCCTGGCACCCTGCCGGAGAGGGGAATTCACCCTGGAGGCCTTCTTCATCATCATGCAAGCCCCCAGTGTGATGCGTGGGTAGTTCATCTCTAGACTACGGGTCCATGTAGTAGCTAGATGGCTGGTTCTCCTCCTTTGTGCTATCATGTTTAGATCTTGTGAGCTCTGTTCATGATCAAGGTCATCTATTTGTAATCATACATGTTGTGTTTGCGGGGATCCGATGGATATTGAGAGGCTATTTCAGATTGATTATTGATTCTATCATGTCTTTGTTATTTGTGATCTTGCATGCTTTCCATTGTTAGTAGCTATCTTGGCCAAGTAGATGCTAGCAACTCCAAGAGTTAGTATTTATACTCGATAGTGGGTTCATGCCTCTGGTAATCTGGGGAAGTGACAGAAATCTCTAAGGTACTAGATGTGTTGTTGCTACTAGGGAGAAAACAACAATCCTTTGTTCAGAGAACAATCGTATTGTTTACTTTACACGCAATTCGTAATGCAATTATTCATTGCTTGCAACTTAATGCTGGAGGGGGTTCGGATGATAACCTGAAGGTGGATTATTAGTCATAGATAACCTTGGTTTCATAACTGTGGGAAAACTTGCTGTTGTGCTCATTATACCTTCCTCTTGGGGTTCCCCAACGAGCTCGGTATATTTTGGGCCATCAAGCTCTTTTTCTAGCGCCGTTGCCGGGGAGTCAAGGACATCTTCACAAGGGGAG
This sequence comes from Avena eriantha, assembly GCA_910589775.1. Taxonomy (NCBI): domain Eukaryota; kingdom Viridiplantae; phylum Streptophyta; class Magnoliopsida; order Poales; family Poaceae; genus Avena; species Avena eriantha. Next base: position 317,921,265 of record OU342746.1, read on the forward strand.
TCCCTCATAACCAATCTCTTTACTTTGTTATTTTTGTTTTGCTTAGTCTACTTTTGCTTTGTTTGCTTGTTTCTTTATCAAAAACACACAAAAAATTAGTTTTACAAGTTTGCTTTGTTTATTAAAAACACAAAAATGACTACTCTTGAAAACACTAAGTTGTGTGACTTCACTAGCACCAATAACAATGATTTTATGAGCACACCCATTGCTCCACCTGCTCCTGAAGCTACTTTCTTTGAGATAAAACCCGCTTTGCTCAATCTTGTTATGAGAGAACAATTTCCTGGTATTGGTAATGAAGATGCCGCAGCCCATCTAAGTAACTTTGTTGAATTTTGTGAGATGCAAAAGCATAGGGATATAGATGGAGATATTATTAAGATTAAATTGTTTCCTTTCTCTTTGAGAGGAAACGCTAAAGAATGGTTGAATTCCTTAACTAGGAATAGTATTGATTCTTGGACTAAGTGCAAAGATGCTATTTTTGGAAAATACTATCCTCATGCTAAGATTATATCTATGAGAAGTGAAATAATGAAGTTTAAACAATCTGACAATGAACATGTTGCTCAATCTTGGGAAAGATTGAAATCTTTGGTAAAGAATTGTGCCACTCATGGACTGACTGCTTGGATGATTATCCAAACCTTTTATGCAGGATTGATCTATTCTTCAAGAAATCTATTGGATTCTGCTGCTGGAGGTACCTTTATGACCATTACTTTGGGTGTTGCAACGAAGCTTCTGGATAATATGATGGTTAACTATTCTGAATAGCATACTGAGAGAGCTCCACAAGGTAAGAAGGTAAATTATGTTGAAGAAACCTCTTCCTTGAGTGATAAAATTGATGTTATTATGTCTATGCTTGTTAATGGGAAAGCCCATATTGATTCAAATAATGTTCCTTTAGCCTCTTTGGTTGCTCAAGAAGAGCAAGTTGATGTGAACTTTATAAGGAATAATAATTTTAGCAATAATGCCTACAGGAATAATTTTGGTAGCAACAATTATAAGCCATATCCTCCCAACAATGGTAATGCATATGGAAATTCCTACAACAATAATAGGAGTGCTTCCTCTAAACTTGAAGTTATGCTTAAAGACTTTATTAGTAAACGAACTGCTTTCAATAAAACTATTGAGGAAAAACTCTCTAATGCTGAAAGAAATATAGCATCTTTGGCCGAAGCTCAATCTTATTTGAATAAAATGGCTGCTAAACCTGAAACTATTGATAATCCCTTTGCTGCCACTAATGTTATACAAGTTAGAATTGATGAAAATGTTAGACTATTAGCTGAATTGCATGCTAAGTGGGAAAGAGAAGATGAAATTGCTAGAAACATTAGTGTTTCTACTATCACTACCACTAGTGTTGAGGCTAGTAATAACTCTACTACTTTAGATGATAATTATGATTTTGATCTTGATGGTTGCAACATCTCTGAAGTTTTAAGTTCCTACAGAAGCTTGCTAAAAGTCCTAATGCTAGTGCTATTAATATGGCCTTTACAAAACACATTACTGATGCTCTCATAAAAATTAAAGAAGAAAAGATGAAACATAAAGCCTATATTCCTATAAAACAAGAAGATGGTTGGGAACCCATCATTAATATGAAAGTGAATGATTTTGATTTCAAAGCTTTATGTGCTCTTTATAGTAGTGTTTCCATTATGCCTAGAAAGATTTATGATATGCTTGATTTGCCACCACTTGAAGATTGTTATTTGAATGTCCCACTTGATGATAATGCTAAAAAGAAACTCATGGGGAGTATTAATGATGTTCTTATTATGGTTAAAAATGCCTATGTCCTTGTTGATTTCTATGTTTTGGATGTTAAATGCAATGCTTCTTGTCCTATTACTTTGGGAAGACATTTTCTTAGAACTGTTGGTGCCATTATTGATATGAAAGAAGGCACCATTAAATATCAACTCCCACTCAAGAAAGGTATAGAACACTTCCCTAAGAAGAGAGATAAGATTTCTTTTGCCTCTCCAATGAAAACAAAATTTGCTCTTAATGCTTCTTCATTTGAGAACACTTGATTCTTTTTCTTGCTTCTTATGCCTAACCTAAAGGCGTTAAAGAAAAGTACTTATTGGGAGATAACCCAAGCGTTTTAGATGAGTCTTGGAAGTTATTACTTCAGTAATAACCGCTCCTTATCCTTTTATATTTGCTTTTTGTGCCAAGAGTAACCTCTAATGAGAGAGAAGTAATGATTAAGATAGTTGTTGTCCCGAAACAGATTTATGTGCTACACCGTAAAAATTCGTGTAAAATCTCTACACATCCTTTTGAGGCATGAATTTTTGTGCTTCTGACCCAGGTTGTTATCTAACTTTCGTTAGATCAACACTTTTTGATTTGAGCAACAGAAGGTCTTCGAAAAAATTCGTCTTTGTTTTGACAGATTTCTGCCATTATTTGCATTTGCTTCTTGTTGGTTCCTTTTTGAGTTCTCTTTGGGAATCGAGCTTTTTGACGGAAGTTGTCGTGGAATTGGCCACGGCAGATGCTACATGGTAGCTTACGTAGAGGAAAGGGCAAGGCGACGTAGGAGAATCCGGGAGCGAGATTGGCACACGATGTACCCAGGTTCACGTCCCCTCGATGGAGGATCGCTACGTCCTGCTGTCAATCCAGTATATGATCATAGATTGGTTTACATGGAGTCGCCGGAGGCGGTGGAGGAGACTAGATCTAATATGACGTGAGAGATGTCCCCCAAGGGGGTGCCCCTGGTGGCTTTATATATGCAGCCAGTTAGGGTTTACAAGTGTGCTAATGGGCTTTGTATTGGAGTCGCGGTGTTGGGCCTTCAGTTGGCGTGGCGTCTGGGTCCAGTACGCGCTAGTCATCGTATTTGGCGAGTCGTGGAGGCGCTGTTCGGGCTGATTGGGACGCTCTGCTTCTTCCTGGGAAGATTGGGTCCAGTCGCCGGTTCCCGCGAGCCCACTCGCCATGGGCGACTCCGTCCCGTGGGTATACCCCGATTGGTATTCCCCCATCAGTAGTCCCCGGGCGCGTTGTGGATTCGACGCAGGCTTGAGGCAGGGCGTGGAGAGTCTTGGCGATGGATTGTGGCAAATCGGCGACGAGCTCCTGAATAGAGGAAAGAACCGTTAAGCGGGAGGCGGTCGGCGTGAGCTAGTCGGTGGGAACCAGTCGGCGAGAGCCAGTCGGTGAGGGCCAGTTGGCGAAAGGCGCAGGGAATCGGTGAAGCCGCCAATTGTGGCGAGTCCCCGAGTGCGGCGAGTGGCGAGGTCGGGCGACCGGCGAGTGCCGCTGTCTGGAGCGCACCGAGTCCCCGAGCGCGGCGAGTGGCGAGGTCGGGCGAGTGGCGCTGTCTGGAGCGCATCGAGTCCCTGAGTGCGGCGAGTGGCAAGGTCAGACGACCGGCGAGTGGCGCTGTCGGGAGCGCGCCGAGTCCCCGAGCGCGGCAAGTGGCGAGGTTGGGCGACTGGCGACTGGCGCTGTCTGTAGCGCGCCAAGTCCCCGAGTGCAGCGAGTGGCGAGGTCGGGCGACCAGCGAGTGGCGCTGTCTATAGCGCGCCGAGTCCCCGAGCACGGCGAGTGGCGAGGTCGGGTGACCGGCGACTAGCGCTGTCGGGAGCGCGCCGAGTCCCCGAGCGCGGCAAGTGGCGAGAAAGACACCAGACCATTTTGCTGAGAAGGAGAAAAAGGCACAACTGCAGTAAGGTGTATTTATGAAATATACTGAACATTTATAAAGAGCGTGATTCGTAGATGTTGAAATAAAATGCATGTTGTTAAATGGATAAGTTAGCAGTATAAAAGGTTTATGCGTGTCTTTTCATGAGTAGGCAGACCTCCAGCATCAAACGCTTGCCGGGTAACAGGGACGCGATGCCAGACTGTTGAACCCGGAGACAGGGTCGGCCTTTTGGTACCCAGCCTCACTACTTCGACGAACGTGAATAAACAGCAGACAAAACTGAAACTAATGCCATGCAAGGTTTTGTAGATTGAACGAAAAGATGAATATGTTTTGTACTTATAGCATGTACGAATATAAAGAAACTTATCTGTTAAATGCGGACAGAGTCGACACGGTGGGGAGTCCCCGAGCACGTCGAATATAAGGCGGGCGAGTCGCCGAATTGGCGAGCCGTTGATGACGAGTTCATGGCGGGCGAGTCCCCGAGCACAACGAATATGCGGTGGGCGAGCGCGCGACGGCAGGGACGCGCTGGCAAGTCCGCGACGAGCAAGTCGCCGAACGTGGCGTGCCGGTGATGACGAGTCCGCGACGGGCGAGTCGCCGAACATGGCGTGCCGATGATGACGAGTTCATGGCGGGCGAGCCCCTGAGCACGACGAATATGTGGCGGGTGAGCACGCGATGGCAGGGTCGCTCCGGCGAGTCCGCGACGAGCAAGTCGCCGAACATGGCGCGTCCGCGACCGTGGCGAGTCCGTGATGAGCAGACGCGGATCCGAGGCGTATGGGCCGTTGAGTGGCACGCACGCCACCAAGGCTGCCTAGGATGTTGACTGCCCGAACGGAGTCGCGGCCGTCTGGCGCATCCTCCGATCCCGTCTCCACGGGCAATTCATGTTGTAGCGCATGTATTCCACAAAGACAATAGATTAGATCCTAATAAAATAGCCTATTGGCAGAGTGATCGATCGATAGAGCAATCATAGTGTAAGCGAGATTGGAATAGAAAAACCCATTCGTCATGACCGCATGAGATATGTATTTTTTGTGGAGTTTTTTCCTCGCAAGGGACAAGGCGATTGATGTACTACTCGGACAAGACCAACTCCTTTCAAGCGAGGTGCCGGTCTGCGGCCGGGCAGATGCGGTACTGCATGCTGCCGCCGCTAACAACGCCGCTGGCCAGTCTATCAGGAATGCCTTGGAGTGCGGCCTTGCAGCGCGGTCACCGCGGCACCGTCTCTCAGACTAGACCTTTGCCTATGAAAACATGCAGACATGAGAGGATTAGATCTAAATAAAATATGTTAATAATTTAGATAGAATATGTGAGATTGAATAGGGGAATCTGCTAGATTTGCAGGCCACGGTCACGTGAAACCCATCGAGCGTGCGTATGAAGAGGAATTTTTCCTTTGGAGACCAAGCGACTCAGCTCCTATCAGACTTGAAATTTCAAGTCACCGCTGCCAGGCTAGGGGCTTTCTCTCGATCAATCTTGAACGCGTACGTGGGAATTGTTGTGGTTGATCCCTGGACGCTGCGACCATACTTTTTCTTGATCATGAGCAGACACAGATGATGAATTTGAGGATCCCGCCCGGATCATCACCTCCAAGCACCGCTTGCCCCACGGTGGGCGCCAATGTCGTGGAAATGGCCACGACAGTCGCTGCCACAGGAAGTGATTGAGTGTTTCGCGAGATGGGGGCGGATGCACATGGGTTGACCCAGGTTCGGCCCCCCGGAGGGTAAAGACCTACTCCTGCTAGATTAGATTATGAGAGATCGAGTTACAGGGGTGGCGAGCTCGGCGGCTAGGCAGCGAGTCGCTTGAGGGGGTGTATGATGGAACGTGAGTCTCTAGGATACCCTAGGGAGGTTTATATATGAGGCACCTCGCTAGGGTTTACAAGTTATCACCGAACAAAATAAGGAACCGGAGGCTTTGACCTAGTTCGAGTAGGCTTCTGTTACACTCCTGGGCCTCCAGTCGCCAGTCGCTGGGCCTTTCCTTCCTTCGTAGTCCAGTCGCCGTCTTTCGGACGCACTCGTAGGCCTTTCGGCCCGATCGGAACGTCCTGCTAGGCATACCCCTTCGGCATATCCCCATCAGAAGTGCTACAGTAGCTAGTGCTCTAGTGGAAGTTTTCAACGGCAATGCTAGACAGCGAAACTCGGCAGGCGCAGGACAACCGCAGCAGCGAAATATACCAAGGCAAGAGCAAAGTGCCGGCCGAGGTATGCAACAGAAAGGTGCTCCACGAGAGCAAGACAGGTATAATGATGGAGATTCAGAAATGGCAAACACGGGATACCCAAGACCGGACTATCATGTGATAGGGTCGAGATTGGGAAGCAGGGATTTGATGCCGGATGATGCCAGGTTGAAACTGAATCGACTGTATAGGTCGGAACAAATTGAATGTCAAGGTCCACCGGGTCCAGCGTGTTTTGGACCCCGGATCATGAAGGAGCCACCGGTACCCAACTTCCAGCTACCTAGGGGCACGAAGACGTATGACGGCAGTACAAAGCCGGAGGATTGGCTGATAAATTATGCTACAGCCATGAAAATTGCCACTGGCAACTTGAGATGGGCTGGGCGATACGTACCCCAGATGTTGGAAGGGCCAGCAAGGGTATGGCTGAACAACTTGCTGCCAGGAGCATTAACTGCTGGATAGATTTCGAGGAAATGTTCATCAGCAATTTCTCGAGTACATATTAGAGGCCAAATAGGCCGCAGACCCTAGCTCTGTGCAAGCAAAGGCCAAATGAGACATATCGGGAGTTTTTAACCCGGTGGTGTACCATGAGAAACTCATGTGATGACGTGATAGAATCACAGGCCATAGCATGGTTTGCACAAGGGTGCAGATATGCCAGCGAGCTGTGGCAGAAGTTGCAAAGGAAAATGCCAACTACGTTGGCAGAGATGATCCGGATTGTAGATTCGTATGCTTTGGGTGATCCGACTCAACCTAGGCTCGTGTCAAACGAGTCAAACGATGAGTATTACCCGAGGGATGGAGTCGGATCATCCCGGAGGAATGAATACAGAGGAAAAATAAGAGATGATAGACCGGATCATCGATACGGTTCGCAACATGTTGCGGCTGTGAATCAAGATCAGCCCGGAGCAGGGGGCAGTCAACGCCAGAAAACTGGAGGGCAGTGGACTCCGAAAAACGACGGCAAGAAAACTTGGACACCAGAGCAAAATAAACAGTGGCAAGAAAAGAAAGACCGTCCGAGGTATACTTATTAGTCGATGTTGGATCAGCCGTGTAAATTTCACACGCCAAATCTGAATAACCCAACGGGTCATACAACGAGGCAATGTGAGTGGATGCGCAAGATTGAACAAGGTGGTTTGGGGAATGCTCAGGCACCCCGGAATGATCAGCCTCGGCAAGAGTTACCCCGGCAACAATTGCTCTCCGGAGCGAACACGCAACAACTAATGTTGCCTCCCCCTCCGCCGAGGCATGATAACAATGAGAGAAGGGATGCAGTGCATCAGGTGGAAGACCAGCATCAGCCGGATCAGAGGTACCCCGGAAACGAGGGGAGAAATGAGTACAGAGAGCATCATCAGAGCTACTGTGTGTTCACCACTGAGGAAACAGATAGAAAGAGTTTGCAGCGCCGACATATGGAGGTGAATGCAGTAATGCCTGCAGTGACTAGGTATATGCCTTGGTCGGACCAAGAAATCACCTGGAGCATCAAGGATCATCCCAAGCTTATGCCAAGCCCTGGGTCGTATGCATTGGTGCTGGATCCGACGTTCATTGGACCTAGCATTAACGTAAGGTTCTCAAAGGTACTGATCGACAATGGCAGCAGCATTAACATCATGTATGTGGACACAATGCGCAAGTTGGGTATCTCGGAGAACATCTTACAGGCCACGAGGACAACTTTCCATGGTATTGTGCCCAACATTTCTTGTGAGCCCATAGGCAAGGTCCGGGTTGACGTATTGTTCGGCACGAGGGATAACTGCCGAACCGAAAATTTGGAGTTCGAGGTGGTGAACTTAGAAAGTGCGTACCACGCGTTACTCAGAAGGCCAGCGCTGCACAAGTTCATGGCGAGTTGTCATATTAGTTACTTGAAGATGAAGTTGCCCGGACCAAATGGGGTGATTACCATTGCTGGGGATTTCCGACGTTCCATGGAGTGTGCGTCGACTGGGTCTAACTTAGCCGAGTCACTTGTGATTGCATAGGAAAAAAGGAAAATTCAAGAGGTGGCTGCATTGGCTCAGTCCGCGCAGCAGTATATGTCGGCGCTGAGTAACCCGCATGGAAGTGTCTCCTTCCAGGCCACGAAAGATACCAAGAAGGTTCCTGTTGATGACATGTTCCCAGAGCGCACCGTAACAATTGGTGCCGGGTTAAGTGGTAAATAGGAAAGCGAGCTCGTCAGCTTCCTCCGTGAGAATCGGGACATCTTTGCTTGGTCCACACAGGACTTGCAAGGTGTTCCGAGGGAGTTGGCCGAGCACTCTTTGAATGTAAGACCCGGAGCTAAGCCGGTGAAGCAACCTCTCTGCCACTTCGCTGAAGATTGGAGGAAAGTCATCGGGGATGAGATATCTCGGTTGCTAGCTGCAGGATTTATCATGGAAGTTCTTTACCCGGATTGGCTGTCTAATCCGGTGCTGGTGGAGAAGAAGAAGGATGATCCGAACATGGCAGTGGTTTGGCGAATGTGTATCGATTACACGAACCTGAACAAGGCGTGTCCAAAAGATCCATTTCCGCTGCCAAGAATAGATCAGGTCATAGACTCAACTGTTGGATGTGAATTGTTGTCATTCATTGATGCATATTCTGGTTTCCACCAGATACCTCTGAATCCGGATGATCAAATAAAAACTGCGTTTATTACCTCGTATGGGGCTTATTGCTATCGCACCATGTCGTTTGGTTTACGTAATGCACGGGCAACGTACCAAAGATGTATGCAAAACTGTTTGCATGACCAAATCGGTCCAAATGTACAAGTGTACGTGGATGATGTGGTTATCAAGACCAAGGAAAGCAAAACGCTCCTTGACGATATCAGGTAAACGTTTGCAAACCTGAGGAGGTTCCGGATGAAACTTAACCCGGAAAAATGCACCTTCGGTGTCCCGGCTGGGAAATTGCTCGGTTTTCTTGTTTCCAGCCAAGGTATCGAGGTTAATCCAACCAAAATCCGGGCCATCGAACGAATGGAACTGCCGAAGTGCCTTAATGATGTCCAGAAGTTCACAGGTTGCCTGGTCTCGTTAAGTCGGTTTGTATGTCGGTTGGGAGAAAAGGCATTGCCTATCTACCAACTCATGAAAAAGTCGGATAAGTTCGTTTGGACACCGTAGGCCAATGAAGCCTTTGCCCACTTGAAGAAGGTGTTAGCCACTGCACCAGTATTAGCCTCACCACTATCAAAGGAGCCAATGTTGCTCTATATAGCCGCAACCAACCGAGTTGTAAGTGCAGTGATAGTGGTGGAGCGCGATGAGGAAGGTAAGTCGGTGTAAAGACCAGGGTATTACTTGAGCGAGGTGTTGTCAGCCTCAAAGCAGAACTATCCACACTATCAAAAGGTGGCGTATGGCGTGTACATGGCCGCTAAGAAGCTGAAGCACTACTTTGAGGAGCATCCCATCAGGGTCATATGTGAGGCCCCCATATCCAAGATAAATGAGTAACAAAGATGCGAGCGGTAGAATTGCAAAATGGGCAATTGAGCTAGCTCCTTATGCGCCGCAATATGACAGAAGGGAAGCCATAAAATCTCAAGTTGTGGCGGACTTTTTCGTGGATTGGGCCGAGGTGCAATACGAACCGCCACTTCCGGATCCAAACTATTGGCGAATGCACTTTGACGGATCAAAAACCAAAACCGGGCTAGGTGCCGGAGTTGTACTTACTTCGCCAAAGAAGGACCAGTTGAAATATGTGCTGCAGATCCATTTCGCGGCATCAAACAATGTCGCTGAGTATGAAGCACTTGTGCACGCGCTCAAGGTGGCAAAAGAGATTGGGATACGTCGGATCATATGCTTTGGCGACTCGGATTTGGTGGTGCAGCAAGTGTCGGGACTGTGGGACGCCCTAGATCCAAACATGGCACTGTACAGATTTCATGTGCAGAAGATATCTGGTTACTTTGAGGGATGCGAATTTCACCATGTACCCCGCGTGGAAAATGAGGCTGCCGACATGCTGTCGAAGCTCGGGTCAACCCGACAAGCAATTCCACCGGGTGTAGCATTAGAGCACCTCAATAAACCGTCCATCAGGCCGTCCCTAGAAACCGACTCAATCTATGTCCCGGAGGACACGGAATCCGGAGCTGTGCCCATGGATATTAACATGGGAAGTGGTGCGCGAAACCCGGGAACTGCCTCGGCAAACCCGGGGACTGCTCAGCGCGATCCGGTTGAAGTTATGCCGGTGGATCAGATGGAGATTGATGAGGGTGTGTTCCCTGTGCGAGCAATACCAGCTTGGGCACTACCTATATTTCAATTCTTAAAAGATGGAACGTTACCCATTGAGGAAGTGCTGTCCAGGCAAACACAGAGGAGGGCAAAGGCGTACACGATCATCAATTCTGAACTATACGAAAGAAGTGTGACCAATGTCCTCCAGCGATGTGTTGACCCGGAAGAAGGGCTTGACATCCTCTGAGATATACATCAAGGGGAATGCGGGCATCATGCCTCGTCCCGAGCCTTGGTAGCAAAAGCTTTCAGGCACGGATTCTACTGGCCAAGTGCCTTAGAGCAAGTGGAAGATCTGGTGAGAAAATGTAATGGTTGTCAGAGGTACGCTACCAAGACACATATGCCAATGTCAGAACTCAAGACCATACCAATTGCTTGGCCATTTGCCGTATGGTGCTTGGATATGGTCGGCCCGTTCAAACCAGCAAGGGGAAATATGAGTCACATTTTGGTAATGGTGGATAAGTTTACGAAGTGGATTGAAGTAAAGCCTATAAGAAAATGTGATGGAGCTACGGCCGTAACATTCCTCAAGGATATCATCTTGAGGTACAGTTATCCTCACAATACCATAACTGATAATGGCACAAATTTTGCGGAAGGAGCATTTGCGTGTTTCTGCCGGGATAAGAAGATCCGGCTGGACGTAGCCTCGGTAGCCCACCCCGCATCGAACGGGCAAGTGGAAAGATCCAACGGATTAGTATTATCCGGGATAAAACCCCGGCTCATTGAGCCGCTGCAAAGATCAGCGGGGTGCTGGATAGAAGAACTACCAGCGGTACTGTGGAGTTTAAGAACAACTCCGAATCGATCAACAGGCTATACGCCGCTTTTTCTGGTATATGGGGTAGAAGCTGTATTACCAGCCGACATAGAGCATGATTCGCCTAGGGTCACCCAATACACAGAAGCCGAAGTGCAAGAAGCCCGAAAAAATGATGTTGATCTGCTGGAAGAAGCGAGAGAACTGGCATTGTCCAGATCCGCCATATATCAGCAAAATCTCCGACGCTATCATAGCCGGAAAGTAAGCCCCCGAGTCTTTCAGGAAGGCGATCTGGTGCTCCGGTTGGTACAACGTACTGCTGGCATGCATAAATTATCCCTCCCATGGGAAGGGCCATTTATCATGAGCAAGGCATTGCACAATGATTCTTATTATCTTATAGATGCAAAGCCACAGGAAAAGAACAAGGCGGACAGGTCCGGCGAGGAATCTAAGCGTCCATGGAATGTAGCTCTGCTGCGTCCTTTCAACACTTAGCAAAGAAGTGTATGTATCCGAGTCTTCCCATGTGTCGGTATGTATGCCGACAATGGGCTTATCAATGAAGCGTTGGCACCTCGAGCAGTAACTCGGGGACTGCCTTAATAATATTTGATGTCTTTTGTGCGTTAGCTGGAATAAGTTGTTCTACTTAACTCGGATTAGTAATGTGCGAGCACCAAGAACCCAACTCTTCGACTTGCTGCTGTCCAACAAGAATTGGCTTCATGGCAAGCAAGAGAACAAGTTTGGAATTGCGTAGCACATGAAAAACGACTAAGGAAAAGAATCTATTCGAGCCGACGTTTGTTTTTTGGACTAACCTTGTATTTATTTTCAAGTTATTATGCAGTTTTATTTTTGAGCTAAGTCTAAAAGTTTCCTAGTATTGTTAAGACAATTTTTGAAGCTCGGATTCGTAAGTCGTAAAACCGAATCAAGGTAGACACGAGCCGAGCCAAAAGATTGGACGAACAAGAAAAAGAAACTCGGGGACTACGCCCAAGTTAATCCGGCATAAGAACTTAGTAGCAAAATATCACATGTATATGGGATACAACTCCACCCGGCATACCGGGGATCTGATAAATTTTCAAGTTTTTTCGTTTAAGGAGCAGTAGGAGGAGGAAGTTCGGCATCATCTTCGCTGCCTTCAATATCCGAGGCGTCATCTTCTTCTTCTCCGTCCGAGCCATCTTCATCGTTCTCAACCTCTTCATCCCCAGCGGCTTCCAGGAAGCTCAGTCCCTCAGCCCATTCATGAATGGGAGCGTATTCGATGAGGCTATGGGCGCAAGCCTGGCGCCGAGCTACCCATTCCGGGTCATTGGTCCATCTGGATCCTGTGCGCAGGCGGGTCAGGATGTTGAGATCGATCTTCTCATACCACGTGAGTATGTGGTGAAGAATGATATCAGCTGCGGCACGTCCAGCGGACTCTCTCCAAAGGTCGAGCAAGGTCTCAGTTTCCATTAGCTTCTCAACGAGGATTGCGGTGGTCTCCGGAGTATCTTCTCCAGGCCAGAACATGTTGAAGATGCGAACTGCAACGTCGAGGATGTCCTTGCCATAATTCTTGATGAGCTCCACGTGAGATGACAAGCTGACCAACAGGTCCTCCAGGTCATAAGGAATCTCTTCACCATGAGGAGCGGCCGGAGTACCCCTTTCTCGGTGGAAGTCTGCAACTGCTGCGCTCGCACTAGCAGTGCCCTCTGGAAATTTGCCTGGAAACAAGACAAAAGAAGAAGGTCAAGAAAAGACATATGAAGTAACCCAGAGAGGTAGGTCGGATAAGGGAAAGGAACTTACGTGATATATGGATGAGGATCCGGGTCAACTCCCTGGTGCAATCATCACGTCTCTTCCGAAGCTGCTCAAGCTCAGCATTCGCCGACCCAAGCTGGATGTCGGATTCCTTGAGTAAATCCTGGTCCTTGGCGATCTGGAGATTGAGGCGCTCGCGCTCTTCTATGTAATCCTGGCCAACCTTTTTGAGCTCGGATTGGTGCTGGACCTTCATCTTCTCCATCTCAGCCTTGAGCCTGGCGATCTCATCGTCCTTGGTCTGGAGGAGGGCGAGCTCATCACCTTTCTTCTTAAGCTCGGCTTGGTGCTGCCCTGCTTGTTCGAGAAAATGCAGCATCATATCAGGCATGGGCACGCTATCTTCAAGCGATGCTAAAATAGTGTGTTGACCCGGCAGAGCCGAGGTATGAATGTTTGCCGAGCCAAGGAGAGAAGGAAATGGAAAGCACTGCAAGGTCGGACGAAAATGACTTACCATTGATCTGCTCCAGGTTCTTCCGCATAATCTTGTTCTCAACCTCCACCCCAGCTGTGGAGACCGAATGACGAAGTTAGTTCGGCAGAGGAAGATGAAGAAAAACGAAGAAGCGCCAAGGAAGAAATTTACCCCTTTTCTCGTATTCTGTGAGAAGTGCAGCTTGCTTTGCGCGTAGCATCTTGTGGGTATCCAGCAGACGTTGGAATTCAGCACTCCGGCGATTGGTGGTCACCTGAAAGGAATACAGAAACATAAATTAGCTTGGTGTGTGCATATTCGAAGTGTACACAATCCGGGCCAAGTGGAACTTAACACGGCTCTAGGTGTGTGCATGTTCGAAGTGTACAAAGATCCGGGCCAAGTGGAACTTAACCCGGCTCTAGGTGTGTGCATGTTCAAAGTGTACAAAAATCCGGGCCAAGTGGAACTTAACCCGGCTCTAGGTGTGTGCATATTCTAAGTTTTCATGGAGCTACGTTAGTTTTCTAAAGAGCATCCGGCCGAGTAACAAGTTACTCCCTCGGAGGCTCGGGGACTAATGGTTATTATCTACATCATGTAAAAGGGGAAGCAACGTACCTCCATCATCCGCCCCGCGAGGTTGATTGCCTTAGCGGCTGTGTTCATTTGGGCGGAAAACTCGGCGGGGCCGAACTTCTCCGGGAGATCAGCATCTTGAACTACCTCTGCCTTGTTCCAATTCATGACGAATTCAATCAACATCAGAGGGTACCGCTCGCCGGTGGGCATATGGGGCGCCACCAAGCCCTTCGCGTGCTCCTCTTTCCTCTCAACCAAGGCAAGGGCCGGGCTGGTGTGCAGAACCATCTGCTGTGCATCGGTTGGCTCGGCAGGGGCGTCCTTCGCTGCGGGAGCCTTCTTGGGAAGCATTGATGAGAGGGTACGCTGCCCAGCCTCGACGAATGATGATTTGGTTGCATCAGGCGCCTTTTTTCCCTTTGCTTGCTGGGAAGAGGAAGTGATTGCAGCGGATTTTCCCTTAGGAGCTGCCGGGGTAGTTCCTCGCCGAGGTTGAGAAGACTCGGACGAGACGGAGGAACTTGGCGCTGGTGCTCTTGTTGCCGGACTTGGTGCTGGTGCCGGAACTGGTGCTGGTGCTGGTTCAGTTACTGGTGCTGGAGCTGGTGCTGCTGCCGAGGTAGCTTCGGTGGTGGCTGGTTGTGGCGAAGCCGAAGTCGTGGATGCCGTCGCCTCGGCTGGGCCGATCTCCCCGCTCCAAGGTTACCCTCCTCTTGACGAGCTGGAACAGAACCCGGAGCAGCCGCAGAACCCTCAGGAATAGGGCTCAGCGGCCGTGACTCGTCGTCACGAGGAGGAGAAGGGCTAGGCCGGAGCGGCGAAGAGATGCTAGATCCACTCTGAGGGACCTCCATCGCAGCCCTGCCAAATCAAATAATGTCAGGAGAGAAATTAGAACAATGCAAGGAAGAGCAAATTGCAGAAGGAAAAAATGACTTACGCATCCGAGGTTTGGGGCTCCTTGGGTTTCTGAGCCCTTTGTGCTGGGGCCTTGCCTGTTGGTTTGGAGGCGGTTTTGTCTCCGGATTTCTTTCGCCTTTTGGCGGGCTGAGAAGGTCCGGAGGAAGAACTTGGTATCGCTCCGCGCTTCTTCTTCGGCGCTACCGGAACAGGTTCGCCCGTAGAAAGGGGAGGGTCCTCGTGGATATGCCCACCGGGATTAGCTGATGCCGGAAAAGCAAAAGAAAGGGGGACAGTATCAATAGGTTCAATCACCTCGACATCCGAGCCACCTTCATCATCGGGCCAATCTCTAATAGAAGAGGATTTACCCGTGGGTCGCTTTGTAGCGTCGGTCATCGGGAGGAACATATCCTGGTCCGGCTCTTCCTCATCCGGAGTCTCCCGGTCCGGCGCCCACTTAAGGGTCGGATCGGTGCCGTCCTCGAGGGTCTGCTGAAGAAATAGCTGAGGAAAAGAATAAACAACAGAGTGAAAAATGCAACAAGGACCGACATATAATTAATCCGGAGTAAGTTTGCACCACGAAGCTTACTGCGGGAGGAAGCCTGTCACGGCAATAATGCTCAATTCCCCAAGTCCACTCAGAGGAGAAGTCCTTGTGGGTGGTGAAGAGAGCCTTAACCCGGCGATATATCTCCGTGTTGCTCAACTCAAAGGATGAGGTCCGGTTGGGGTCGCGGCCGAAGCTCATGTGGCACACCTTGTGGGTGTGCTTCTGGAGGGGGGAAATTCGGTTGCGCACGAACGTGATCATAGCGTCCTCGTTGCGCAACCCCAGCTTCTTCAGCTCCGCGAACCTCTTGTTGACCTGGTTGGACAAGGCCGTGGGCTTCTTGGGAACGACATCCCACAGTTCCGGGTTAGGTGGACCCGGAGTATAGGGGAGTACCCGAATTAAGTCTTCGGTGCTTGTATTCCAGACATAAAAGAAAGTCTGGGCCCACCCTTTGCAGGAATCCAGCCCGGTGACCCGGGGGAAAACGGAAAGCCTCCGGGGTGAGATGGACGCAGCTCCAAATTGAGTGAGCTGCTTGTCCTCCGGACCAAGTTGGATGTTTGGGATGACATTACGACGAAGGCCAAAAAACTGGATCCATAGCTCCTTCGTGGGCCATAGTCCGGCATAGCCCTCAATCGTAGAAGCAAAAGCAGAAAGAGAAGTGATGGCATTTGCAGGAAGGTGGTGCGGCTAGAGTTGGTAGGTGCTAAGCCAATCCCGGAAGAAGTCGCTGACCGGCAAACCGAACCCCCGTTGGAAGTGGGACAAGAATACGACGTACTCACCCGGATTGGGTGAGGGGGCCAGTTCGGCGGAGGCAAGACAAGCGGCGACGCCGGCGGGGATGTGTCTGGTGCGGTAGAGCCAATCCAGGCCGTCCTGGCAGACCCAAGACCCGCCCCACGCGCCACGGTCCGCCGCCGAGGAGTCCTCCTCCATCTCTTTCTCGGCGACGACGAGCTCCTCCTCCGTCATCTGGTTTTCGCTACGCTCGCTGGCGCTAGCGGCGGTGGGGGGCAGCGGCCTCGATTGGCAACGACCCGTGGTGGAGGAGGCGCGTAGCGGTGGCGAAGATGTAGAGGTGCGGGGAAAAGAGTGCGGCGGCGGCGCTGCTACGGAGAAGCACTGGCGGTGGTGCTGTCGCGGGGGAGAGGAAGAAGAAGAAGAGCAAGGGGCAGAGGGGCGCGGAAGGGGGAAAATCCTAAGGAGTGCGCCCCTCCCCTATTTAACCTCTCTCACGATGGGAAAGTGGGATCGTGTCCTGCAGGCGCGCCACACGATGTGGCTGTGTAATACCCGCATCAGCCAATCAGCACGGAGCCACACGGAAGGCCATAGAGAGAAATTGATCCCATGACATGACGCGTGGATGCGGTAAGCGAGGGGGCAGGCGTGACGTGACCCACGCACAATGATAACTGACAATCACTGCGGCGGTTACTGTGCTGGCCCTTAAAATAAGACAACATAATGATTAGCCTCCACATGGGTTGGCGTACGAGAGAAGGAGGCAAGACCCGGATGGAACCGTGGTAACCCGGCCAGCAAGTGAAAACTTGGAATGTGCAGAGGGAAAGTAAAACCATGAGGTCCGAGTTAAAATGGTAACCCGGCCGACAAGTGAAAACTTGGAATGTGCGAAGGGAACGTAAATCCATATAATCCGAGATAAGTAAGTAACTCGGAAATAACGACCAGGGCACAGAATTGAACCTGATGTGGCCTTAGCGGCCAAGGCAGCTAAGACCGCACTAGCTTCGGGGACTAATGTTGGGGGTATACCCCCGGGTAGGGTCACGCCGGGGTATAAAGGCTGAGTTAGCCGAGGTTCAGCAAGGCCAAAGAGGATGCTGGCCGAGTCACCTAAGGGAAGGCCGAATCACGGGGTAACCCGGACCGGGGGGCGTTCGCCTAACCAAGTCTCAACCGATTTAAGGAGTAAGTCGGAAATGTCTGTTTTACTTGTATGCAGGAACGGGTGTGGCCGGATCAACTATGATCTGGGTCACGTCTAGCTTCTAGGAGAAGGAAGGAATCTCACTGGTCAAAAGAAGCCCCGGTACGCACTACCTGAGCGAAGCAAACAAGGGTAGGACCACCGGGGCGTGGCCGACAAGGGTGACGACGTCCATGTCGGCTGACGCGGGCGCCGCAGAGGCTCACGTAGCCTCTACATGCGTGACGTGGGGGAAAAGCACCTCGGTCGGCTTACTACTTTGGGAGGAGGCATATTCTCAGGAATATGCCTCCACGTATGCCCTAGGCAGAGACCTGGCTCCCTCTATATAAGGAGGGCTAGGTTTTCAGTAGAAGGGGTTCCGCTATTCTGATTGGGTAGGGTTTTAAGTGTGATCTGTGGGTGAGAGTAAGAGAGCTCCTTCTTCCTCCTCTTGCCAATACAGCTCCAGGAGCACTTGTAATCTTGGAAGAAAAGCAAATACAAACTACTGTGTGGAGAATCACTTCACTATCCCTCCCTGGATTCCCCTAGCGTGTATTAGTCCCCACCTTTAGCCTATCCATGACATCTGTCGTGACACCACCACGACAAGACCTATTATCTTGAGTGCACTAATGTTGCTAATAAAGATTGTTTGAAGTTTTGTATCAAGGAAAAATTTCAGGTGTATGGAAGGAATGAGTAATGAGATGAAGAATGGACTAAAGCTCAAGATTGGGGATGCCACCCATGTCACCCCAAGAAATATCCAAGAAGTACAAGCGTCAAAGCTTGGGGATGGCCAAGGCATCCCCTTCTTCATCAATAAAAATTCCAGGTTTCTTCCAAACACTTCATTTTTATTGTTTCATGCACAGTTGTGTTGTTCTTGGAGCATCTTATTTTTCATTTTTGTTTTTGGTTTTCGTTTGCTTGGTTTTCTTAGTTTGCTGAAGAAATTGGTTGGACCCCCTCTTTCATGCATTGGTTTTCAAATAATTTGGTTTGGATTGGAAAAGAGTAGGAAAAGTTCATGCTTAAGTAAAGAGAGCTTGTTTTTGACTGTGGCATATGCTTTGTCATGCCATGCTTGATATTGTTTTGGCTTCATGCTTAGTATTCTTTGCTGTATCATGACTTGTTATAAACAATTGAGATTGCTTAATGTGCCTTGGAAGAATCATGCGTTGTTTTAGCATATTAAAGCATAGTATTGTGGTATTCTCCTTTGATGCTTTATTTGGGTTGACTTGGCACATGCTCAGACCATGTTATGACTATCCCAAGTCACCATAGCCTTGATGATCCTTTAGTTTTCAACTTGTAGTATCACTTTATTCTTTGATTAATGATGTTTTGTCGCTCTGCATGATTATGGCCATTATTGCTCTCTTAGTTGGTCGCTCCCAGTCTTTTGCTAGCCTCCGCAACCAAGTATGAGTTCCACTCATGCATCCAACTCCTAAAACCATATTCCAAAGAGTCCACCAATCCTACCTATTAGCATTTGCTATTACAAGTATATTCATGCTTTTGTTTACCTTCCGAATTATACTTGTTATGTGAAAATTAGTGATTAAAGCTCTGATGAACTTGATGGCACACTTTACTTTTCTTGCCCTTAATAAACTTGAAACATTGCGTCCATCTTTGTTGCATATATGCTTGCACTTTATAAGTTGAAGTTAGCAGAACCATGTATCATGGGGAACGCTTTCAACGTTGCACTTGTACTTTGTACCCCGTTGATATCATGTTCTTTTGCTTATGGATCCCGGTGGTGTGAAATAAAAGGGGAACTTGTAAGATCATGGAGTTTGTATATGTGTTAGAGAAACGCCTGGGCCGCTAGCCTAAGCCATGCCTAATCATGGCAGAAACTTGCAGCATAACCATAATGAGAACTCTATGAAGCATCCTCAATAAAAACCTAAGCAAATAGAAAATAAAAAGATCGCTGAGACGCTCATTGTCTGCTTGCCTTGTCATTTTGATTATGGGATAACTCCTGTATCATGTGCAAGGGGTACCCCGTTGGCGGTTCTCTATGATACATATGTACTTACAATGACAAGAGCTTACTTGTGACTAAAGTTGAGTAGCATGAGGTTCGGTCTTCGTAAGTAAGGGGCATGAGAATTTGGCTTATAACTTGTCAAGCATATCTTCTTAGTTGTGTCACTTTAACCTTAATCACCTTCAAGATTCTTATGATAGGGGCAATGAGAGCTGAAAGCTAATAAGTACCATACTTTTTGGAAGCTCTTTATGAAACTTGAATCCCTACTTCCTTCTATGAAGGCCTTTCTTTTACTTTTATGTTGAGTCTCCACCTTCTATCTTTATGCACCTACTTTGAGAGCATAGTGGCCATTCTTAGTTCTATGTGCATTGTCCCAAGACTTGTTGATTGATGCATAGCTTTGATATTGCTTGTTCAAACTATTTGTATCTAGTAACCCTTATGAACTTTGAAGGTGTCCTATGCATTTATGTTTGCTACTCTATGAGGGACAAGCTGAATGCCACTACGCTATGTTTTCTTTATGTGAAACAAACAAACGTCTTGCAAAGCATTGTTATTCATGAATTTTTTGTTTATGCCTTTTCATGTTGCAGCATAGTTGATTTGCCTTATTGTTAGAACTTTGTCTTTCATGTTATGATTGAAGTATCATGATCCCAGCTATCAATGTTTTACAAATACTTTGATCAAGTTGATGATGGTGCATGTCACCTCAAAAATTATTCTTTCTTTTTATCACTTACCTACTTGAGGACGAGCATGAGTTAAGCTTGGGGATGTTGATACATTGCTAATGTATCCATAATTTTTGATGTCCCATGCTTAGTTTTATATACTTTCTTATGGTTTGCCCACACGTTGGAGTAGTTTCATATGATTTGTTGGACTAACCTATTAACAAGAGCCACAGTGTCTACTACCTGTTTTCTGCTGTTTTTGGTTCCAGGAAAGTCAGAAAATGAATATTCTCGGAATTGGACGGGACAAAAGCAAAAAGTCAGTTTTTCACCGAGGGACACCTAGAGCCAGAATACAAGACAGAGAGGGGCTGGGGCCCGACCAGACGACCTGGCAGCGTGGCCAGGCCTGACCCGCGCCAGGGGGTGGTCTGGCCGCCCCAGGCACCCCCTCGGCCTCTCCTTCCGCCTATATATCGCCTCCGATACAGAAATGCTAAGTACCCGATCAAAATTCCACGAAAGAGTCTGTAGCCGCCGTCATCTCCATCCCTAGATCGGGAGGGATCTGAAGCTCTTCCCGGCACCCTGCCGGAGAGGGGAATTCACCTTGGAGGCCTTCTTCATCATCATGCAAGCCTCCGGTGTGATGCGTGAATAGTTCATCTCTAGACTACGGGTCCATGTAGTAGCTAGATGGCTGGTTCTCCTCCTTTGTGCTATCATGTTTAGATCTTGTGAGCTCCGTTCATGATCAAGATCATCTATTTGTAATCATACATGTTGTGTTTGCGGGGATCCCATGGATATTGAGATGCTATTTCGGATTGATTATTGATTCTATCATGTCTTTGTTATTTGTGATCTTGCATGCTTTCCGTTGTTAGTAGCTATCTTGGCCAAGTAGATGCTAGCAACTCCAAGAGTTAGTATTTATGCTCAATAGTGGGTTCATGCCTCTGGTAATATGGGGAAGTGATAGAAATCTCTAAGGTACTAGATGTGTTGTTGCTACTAGGGAGAAAACAACAATCCTTTGTTCATAGAACAATCATATTGTTTACTTTACACGCAATTCGTAATGCAATTATCCGTTGCTTGCATGATGATGAAGAAGGCCTCGAGGGTGAATTCCAGGCAATAGAGCACCATCAAGCCAGAGGAAGATAGCTTCCAGGAGGCAGCAGAGCAGGTCAAGGAGTTTCGACCCGGCTGTATTCTCCAGCTGGCCCGAACCTCGGGGACTACACCCTGTGGGTGCGCTCGTGCGCCCCCACACAGAAACCTGCAAACAAAAAACACAAAGGAGCTTCGACCCGACTATATTCTCCAGCCGGCCCGACCCTCGGGGACTACACCATGTGGGTGCGCTCGCACGCCCCAACACAGAAATAGGCATGCAAAATATGCAAAGAAGAAAGTGCAAACAAAAGAGCACGAGCAAATATACAGAGGGAGGCGATGCTCCCACAAAGGTTCAATAACCAGAGGACGGACAAGTGTTCACATGGCACAAAGTAAAGATAAGTGCTTCAAATCACAAATACTCTCGGCATACCGGGGATCAAGTTCATTGGGGGGCAGAAGGGCCAGATGCATCAGCTCGAGCGCGGCTACTGGAGGCAACGTCCGTCAAGGGGAACTACGGCGCAGCAGGAGCGTGAGTGCGTGGCGCATCCGGGCTGTGGAAGTACCGCTCTGTGCCGGCTGGGTCGCTGAAGTCCCTGTCCAGCACAATGAAGCTCTCGATCGTCACGCCACAGGAGCGGATGTCAGGAACCTCGGCGCGAAGCTGGTCATAACTGGTCCCTTGGTGAAATCCGTGGGAAAGGCTCCGCAGATCCACATCTGGGTACCAGGACTTCAACAGCGCCAACACCATCTCCGTGCCGCCATGAGCCGCCCACTCTCGGGCCACATTCATGAGCTCTGGAGCGCCCCAAAGATGCTCGGCCAAGACATCCATGGTGGCAGGTGGGACGGCCTCGGGCCAGACGTAGTCAAAGACCTCGAGAGCGGCGGCACGAAGCCGGTTCACCTCCTCGTTGATGACCCTCACCAGCTCCCCCGGGTGGACATCCCGTTCTGGATCCGTCTCGAGAATCCGGCCTAGCGCTTGATTTGTAGCCTCAGGGTACTGAGCTGTAGCCGGAAAAGGAGGCAGCGATCAGTATTGACCACAAAGGACAAAACTGCAAAATTGGCTCAAGCCAAGGGCACTTACTGACAACAATCTCAGCGATCTGGCAAAGCTCCGACAGTGCCGCCGCCTCCTTGGCCTTGGAAACCTTGAGGGCATCCGCCTGGGTAGCGTAAAGCCCCTCGAGGTTCTTCAGCGCCTCGGCCCGGGTCTCCGCGGTCTTCTTGGCCCTACCAGCCTTGATCTCCATCTGCTATTGTTGAGCAATCAGTTGGGTCTTGTTGGACTCCTCCAGCCGGGAGACCTCTTCCTTCAGCTAGGCCACCTCACGGTCCCGGTCCGCTAGCAGAGCTGCAGGAGGGTAACTAATACTCAACAAGAAGCGCGAGAAATCGCGCAATTTAGAAGATACGGCAGAGCAAGCAATCTTACGGCCCAAGTCCCGTGAAGTCTTGGCAGCATCAGCGAGAGCCCTCTGTGCAAGAAAAGGGAGATAAGAACCAAAAGAACCAGCTACGCCATAAGACAACGAAAAAACACCAAGATTGGCGACAGAGTACATACCTCGACGGAAGCCCCCAACGCCCTAGCTTGGCCGAGCCCCTGATCTAGTGCCCCCACCAGCTGACGGGCCTGGCCAACGGCCAGAGGCGCCGCCTCTGACAACTGCGCCAAGAGAGCATCCAGCAGCGGTGCGGCCCGCGTCGGCATCTAGCCGGTGACCTGGAGGTCATCGTCGCTCATCGGAGCCGCAGAGGGACCAACCTCCGGCTGGACGGGGCCTCCGGCGGCGGCACCTTCACCGGCTCCTCCACCCGGTAGGTGCTGGAGTCAGCGCCCACCATCGAGCCGGAGGGAGCCACGGCCATACCGACACGCCCGAACAGCAAACCCTCAGCAAGCCGGGAGACGGCCTCAGCCCGGTGAATCGTCGTGGGCTCAGCCGGCGGCACCACCTCCGTCGCTGCCGCCTCAGGGGCCGGAGTCGGCGTAGCCTCGGGGGCCGTAGCTAGCATCGAACGCCGGAGCCAACACGGCCTCGGATGCCGAAGCCAACGCGCTCCCCTCAGTAGTAGGCGGAGGGGCAGACGCGGTGGCGACGGCCGTGGAGCCGGTGAAAGGGCATGTATGCCCCCATGTGTGGTTTGGGTAATTAATGACAATCCCTATGGACTAATGTGCAAATTGATTCTCACTTGTAGGTTTGTCCATTGGTATCGCTTGGACCATGTGTTGGTTTCAAGGATGAAGAAGAAGAAGATCAAGTATGTCTAGAAGAAGAAGAAGAAGATGGAGTTCCTCATGGCTTTCTTCAAGGCATCATCATCAAGAATTGTTGTGCAAGCTCAAGATGCGTCCTCTCTAGAAGATCTCATGGTTGATGCTTGCCATCCTCGGCAATCATGGAATGATGAAGACAAGTTCGAAGACAAGGCTTCCCCATGGAGTATGGGGGAGCATGTCTCAAGACTTCATCAAGCAAGTGCAATCAAGAAAGGTGTTCCATCTTGAAGGTGACAAGATCGTCTACATCAATCTCAAGTGGGATGCTCAAGGCAAAGGTATGATCTTGATAGGGTTTCTATTTTACCGGTCTCTTATAGTGTTGGGAGACCGGGTTTAGGATAGATAGTCGTACTATCAAGAGGGGCTCTCGAGTGGGTGACTCGTTCGTATCTTTCGGAGAGAGCTCAAACCTTTGCATACATAGCATCATCTTTCTTGGTTGTTGTTTGGTTCTTGTCCATGTGAGGATCTAGAGCTTGTGGTTATCTTCATAACAAGCTCTAGTTCATCAAAAATGGATTTCCCTTGCATATCTTATTGTGTTTTTTGATCCTGCGGGTTTTACGGCTCCACTCCTTGGGAGGTATCTCATATATATATTCATGGTATTTTCTCCCTTGGTGATACCCAGTATTTCGAACAAAATTATCTTTCCAACAAAATTGGTTTCATCTCGTTTGGAGTTTGGATGCAAAAGTTCTTGCAGTTTTGGTTCTGAAGTTTCTCTGACCGGAAGTACCTGCCAGACGCTGGAAGTACCGCTCGGGCAGAAATGCCGCCGGTAGTACCAGTGTAAATTCCGGCCTAACTTCCAGAAACCCCTATTTCCATTCAGTACTCTCTCTGCCTGGTTAGCGCTATTTGACGGAAATTGGATCGGATTTTCTGGCGGTAGTACCGTCCACGCCGGAAGTTACGATAGTCAGTGGTAGTACCGGCCATGCTCGAGTTTTGATTCTTCTCGCATCGTGTTTATGACCATTGGTTGTGTCCCACTGGTAGTACTGGCCACCCACCGGTACTACCGGCCGTGCGCGAAACTGTGTGTAACGGGCAGATCGGGGAGCCCTTTAAAAGGAGCTCCCCTTCCCCCTTCGAGGCCAACTTGCTTTTTCTTGGTTTTTCCCTTCTATATCTCCTCCATTGTTGACCTTGAAGAGCTTGCCCTCTCCCCTTTCCCCTCCTATGATTCTTGCATCTTTTTGAGGGATTTGAGAGAGGAGATCTAGATCTACAAGCCCCACCAAGCCAAATCCCTTCTTTGTGAAGAAATCCTTAGGATCTAGATCTTGGAGAGTTTTGTGTTCTCCTCTTGTGTTCTTCCTCCCTTATTCCCCCAATAGCTTTTGTAGCTTTGGTGGAATTTGAGAGTGAAGGACTTGCCTCTTGCATTTGGTGCATAGGTTTGAGTTCTCCTCGGAGATTCGGCGAGTTCAAGCCCTTGGGCTTGTTTCTCTTGGGTTCTTGGAACCCTAGGCGGTTGTGTGGTTGGATTGTTGACCTTTTGTGTTCTTGTAGCCTTTTGTGGCCTTGTTGCCTTCTGTGGCTTTGTAGCCTTTGTGGCATTGTTGTTGGGAGCCTCCAATTGAGTTGTGGAGATTGCCCCAATCTTGTACGGGTTCGGTGACCGCCCTCAAGTGTCCTATAGTGGAACGTGAGTAGGCCTTTGTGGTGAGCTCACGGGAGAATAGGGTGAGCCTTTTGTGGCATCGGTAGGTTGCGTGCCTTCGCATCTTGGGGTAAGGCCTTGTGTGGCGTTGGGTGAGCATCGAGCCACCACACCTTGAGGTGAGCCACTTGTGGCGTTCGAAGTACATTGCACCCCCGCACCTCTCCAACGGAGATGTAGCTTCTTTGGAAGTGAACTTCGGGAAACAAATCATCGTCTCCGCGTCCATTTGTTATCTCTCAACCGAGCCCTTTACTTATGCAATTTACATTGTGATAGTCATCGTGCTTGAAGTATTTTATCTTCCTTGTTGTTTATCTATGTTAGAATAGGTTGTTGGTGCACTTAGTGAACCTAGTGGATATAGGTTTTGGCTTGATAAATTAAACGTTAAGTTTTATTCCGCATTTATTAGAGCCTAAACCATAATAATTTTAAAACACCTATTCACCCACCCTCTAGGCGACGTCCATTTCCCTTTCAGCCGGGCATGGACATAGCCTCATTGCAGAAACACAAGGAGTGAGCAACGCGAATACGAGTAAGTCAATACAAGCACCAAGAAGACAAATACACCTACCCGGCAACGCTCGGCATGGTGGCGATAGGGCGGGGGCGACGCGTCTTCTTGGCGCCACCTCCGGCTGGAGCGATGCTGGTGGGGGTGGCCCGCTTCCCTTACCCCTGGGCGCGGCGACCTCGGCCAGGTCCACATCCTCGCCATGGGCGGCTATTCCAAGTGCAAGAAAAACGTCAAGATTACGACTATAGGCATAACAAGGGCAGAGAACAAACTCTCACCGGGTGGGAACATGTAGCCCTCGTCGGCCTGCATAGGGAACCGCTCTGCCTCCACCGGCGAAGCCTTCGCGGCAAAGTTGGGGAGCTCTGTGTCCCCCATGCCATCCTCCGCTAGCTGCACCGTGAAAATCTACTCAACAAGGGAAGATAAGAGGCACGAAACGGAAGTCCCTCAGGAAAATCCACCCAAAGAAGAGCAAGAAATACGTACCTTCGGCGGAAGCCGGCCGCGGTGGTACAGCCAGCAGGAGAACTCCTAGTCCTCCGATGGTGCCTCCTTCAAGATGGTGGCGAGCCACTCGCGGAGGGCGGGGTACGACACCTCCAGCTGGGACACCCGGGTGGGGTCCAGATGGCCGGAAAGGTGGCACATCTTGTGCGACCGGTGCTGCAGCGGGAGCATGCGGTTTGCCATCCAGGACAACAGAATGTCCCGGGCGGTAAGACGCTCCTTTTCCACGAGCACGGCCAGCCGGGCACCCATCCGGTCGATGTCGCCCTGGGCGCCCAAGTGCTGGACGCTCTAGGCCTTCCGGCTGGAGGGACGTTGGCGAAGGCGGGGACCTTGATGAAGTCCACCTCCGTATTGTTGCGCACGTAAAAATACGAGCGCTGCCAGAGCTTGACGATGTCAGGGAGCTCCAGGCGCGGTATGGGCGCTGATGGCCGCGGGTAGATGGCACAGTAGCCCGTCTCCGTCAACGGGTCGCCCTTCCCCACCACCTGAACCTTGAAGTAGAAGAACTTCAAGAAATTCGCGGCATCGGGTAGATGATGAGGAACACCTCGCAGCAAGCCCGTGATGCGACAACATCGTCACGGTGTTGGCTCCGAGATGGTGGAGCTGTAGGTCGAAGGTGACTAGCAACTCCAAGACGAAGCGACTCAGCGGCAGCCCAAGGCCACGAGCAAAGTGGGTGAGGAAAATGACGGCCTCGCCAGGCTGGGGGTTGGGCACCAGCTCGCCCTCCGGCGTGAGGCGATGTTTCACCAGCCGCTCCGTCGGCAGGAACTTCCCGCGCCGGTACTTCTTCACCAGCTCTTCAGTAACATACGAGCCGCACCAGCCACCGGCGACTTCGGGCAACATGTTGCCTGGAAAGGTAGCCGTGATGGAGGCGCGGGGTCCCGTTGTCGAGGAAGAGGAGCGGTGCCGGCGACCAAGAAACGGTGGCGCAGAGGAGCAGGGAGAGACTAGAGCGCAAGGGAGACGAAGTGAGGAACCACTGCTCCTTGGCGCATGTATTTATCAGGGGAAAATAGCCACGCCGTTTCCCCTACCTCTGCACCACATGGCAGGCAACGACCCCACTCCACCACGCCGGTTCCCCTCCCTCCGCACCACGTGGCAAGAAACCACCCCACTACCCCGTGACGGTTCGGGGCGGATCGCGTGTGCCAGCACCACGCGCACAAAAGATCAGGCGAAAGTTACTGTGGGAGGCAAACCGCACCCACAATCTCCAATGAGATGCAATGATGAAGGCATGCGCACGGTTACCAAAAACCGCAGTGGCAGACCAAGAAGTCAAATTGACGCGACGCGCGCTAGAAACGGTAGGCACGGCTTACGCAAGCACCAATGACAGCAAACTGGTGATCCCTCTCCCGTCCAGATGCAGAAGCCGGTCAAGAAGATCACCACTCACACCCTATGGGTGGGACCATTGGCTCCGTAGCCAGTGAACCCCAGCCGGGAAAACAACACAGAATCTCAAGCCGGTACAGGACAAAGACTACAAAACAAAGGCTACAAGACAAACGAAAATGACAAAGCATCTACATCATCAATCATTTCAAATGAGCACGTAAGAACTTCCCCACGAGGCTAAGTCCTAACGCGCTCGGGGACTAGTGTCAGGGGGGATGACCCCTGGGTAGGCCAAGACGGGACCAATCGTTCGGCTCCAATGTGCACATGTCGTCTAGACCTAGATCAAAGAACCACAGCCGGGTGGAATCCCCACCTAGTCCGCATACAAGTTTCCTCGGCTGGCCCGTCTAGCCGGGTAGCCAGAAGAACCGGCTGGGAGGCCGCTCCTAGCCGGCCAACTTGGATCCGTTGGTCATGGTACGGTGGGGATGACGCTCCTTGCTGAGCGCACCCATGACCGGACAGGCTGGCTGGCCTATCTGGCGCTACTGGACAACTGTGCCAAAGCTGGAGGTTGACGAGCAAAGCAAGGGCTGATGAGGAAAGCCTCGGCTTACACATAAAGAACTGGCTGACGGATAAAGAGCCGGATGATAAGTAAAGCAGGGGCGCTAGACACTGCAGCATGGTCCTCCCCTGTACTAGAGGCTTGACTAGACCCGGGCCTACCGTTTGGCCCTGTCCAGCCGGCCCACTTTGTAAGGCCCAAATCCAAATAGTAAATCCTAGAACCCACCTTGTAAGCTACCTCCTCAACCTGTATATAAAGGGGGTAGCGCTAGGGTTCTAGGTAAGCAGAAAATAGACACCAGAAGAAGGACTTAGACAATTCCGAGCAAGAAGTAGCTAAGGAAACAGCTCAAGGAGCACCTGTATTGGGCATTCGCCCCTTTGACAGTAGATCCTTGCAGGAGTAGGAGTTTTACCTCGCCAAGAGGGATCCGAACCTGGGTACATCACTGTGTTTGCAGTATCTGTGCCCAACCCGTTGCGAGTAGCCACCGATAGCATCCTGATTGTCCCCTTCAAGCCATCCCCGATGGTACTGCCGTGTTCCACACCATGACACATCCTCATGATAAATTTAAGTTCTATAATGTCCATTAATTATCTCTAGTTTGGATATTGTTGCCTCGTGTTGATATTTATGGTTATAACATTATGGTGGAGTCATATGCTTAGTGCATATTACAATCCTATAGAATGTGAAAATTCGAGGTTGTGTCACTTGGAATTGATATTGATAATTATCTAGCTCCTAGGTGACACATTTGCTCAAACAAGTTCAATGCCTTTGTTCCTCATCTTTTGGATCTTGTTTGTGAGTTTGTTTCTTGGTATGTGTTTCCTCATATTTGTATCTCTATATCCTCAGGGAAATTATTAGCTTCAAGTTACTCTAATCACTAGTGATTGTGTGACTACTGGAAGCTACCAAGAATCCCTTTTGAAGCATCAAGCTTAATTCTTACACTTTGTTATATGTTTCTTAGTGTGAATATGATCTTGGATATCCTTGTGAACTACCTTGGGAAGATTATTCCCAAGACTTCTTGTCCTTGGACAATTAGTACTTGATTTATGGTAGAATTTATTGATCATATTCACTTTGACCTTTGCTTAAAATTTTGTTCTATCTCTTGCCAAGAAAATGTGTTGTGTTGTCTCCCGAGCTTTCCTTGCCTCTTATGGATCCTTTTATTTTATTGGTATCCTCTTGTGTTTTTTTAATATAGGTAGTAGTGATATCTCAATTATGTGCATTTTCACATTCAAAAGCAAAATCCTACATAATGCACTACCCATGGGGGAGCTCTCCTATATTATTTAGAACACTCCTATTTATGCTTCTTGTTTTGCTCCATATCATGCTTTATGTGCTTGGAAGTTCGATCTTTTTGTTTTGGTATTTTGTGCCATCATGAAAAGTGTGGAGAGTTTGGTTCATTCATTTGAAACTTGCTCTTTGGGAGTTAGTTTTGTCTCATTCCATGTTTCGTGTTTTAACCATTTTAGAATGAGATAAATTCTTGAGCATTTGTGTTTTTATCTATCTTTTGCTCTTTGGTTTTTGCCTAGTTCATTTGTTGAACTTGTGATCCTTCATGTGTTGATTTGGTTCTTTGATACAATTTGGACACCTTTGTTGTGTCACACTCTCGTGTGTGCCAGCTTGATTTACTTGATGTTTTTGTTCAAATTGTATCTCCTTGTGGTTCTTGAAAGTCTTGTGCATGCATATTTACTACATGTTTATTTTATGGCATGCTTGCTTTCTTTGATCCAATATATAGGGGAAGCTCCACCAAATCCCATTGGCTAAGATGTGCATGAAATTCAATTTCATATCAATACACCCATGTTTATGTGGAGTCTCTTCTATGTATTGTAGTTGCACTAACTACTTTGGACCCAATAAGTTTGGGAACTATTTTGTACTTAAATGTGTTTTAGGTATATTGGAGATATATTGGATGCTTGTCTCTCAAAGTTTGAAGAAGTGGTGCGTTCATGGAAATTGGAGGCAAGCTATAGGATGATCAACAAATTCATATCCTCTACATCCTACCAATTATATCTTGGTAACAAGTATCTCTTTCCCATGCTCATATATCTTGCATCCAATCATTTGTGGGTTGCCTTCTCGCATGAAATTTTTGTATTTGTATTTGTTGTGGTTCTAGCTTTGGTTTAAGAGTACTCCCTATTTCAAATGTGTGTAAGTTGAGATGAGTGCATATAATTGGGACTATACAAAATCATGCATATGACTCACCAATCCCAAATATGTCAATCTAGCAATTTTATTGCCTATCCTTTCCTCAACTTCTCTCATGTGCAATAGTGAGATTTTGCAAATTTATTTTTTCCCTTTGTGATACTTGTTGCCTTTCTCCATATATTCCAACCATCTCCTTTTCCCTTGGTAATTGTTGTAATGTATGTAGTGTGTTCATGTTTGAAGTTCATTAATGATCAATAAGATAAAATTGTGCCTTTGGCCATGCTTTCAAGCAAAAATCTTATTGGTATATGTAATGACTTCGTCTTGCTTTTTATGTGCTTTCTTGAGTATCTTGTTTATGCGTGCATGTTTCTTTGTGGACATATGTCTTTGTGATGCATTCCACTTAGAAACTTATACACATAAGAGAAGATAATTCTTAGTTGAGATTTTTATTCCTTGGATACCACCCTTTATTCCTTTTTAATTCTTTGGTGGCTTCCAAATTTATTTGCCTATGAGTGCTTCTTCCTTTTGTTTGTATCTTCGGGCACTCATATTTGTTCTCTCATGCCTTGTATTGTTAAATGAATTTGGATGCGTGAGGATTCCATGACTATGCACTTTGTTCCCAAATGCACTTATCATAATTGGTGCATAATCTTTGGGGATCTCCTCTAATTCATTTAATAATGCTCATTTGTCTTCTTTCTCATTTGTTGTGTTTTAAATGCTTATGGGGGGAGCGAGGAATCCGTATTTGTGCATGCTATATTCAAATGCAACTATTCTATTTGTGCACAAATCTTGGGGAGCTTCTCTATTTCTATTTAAAACACTCGTTTGATCTTATCATAATATCTTGTTGTTTCCATTTTCGACTCATTTGTTGTTTTCAATTGGTTTTTCGGATCTTGTGATTGCGTGCATCATTTGTTGAAGCTTCTTTTTTAATTCTTTGGCAATCTTCGGATCCTCAATATAGTTCTACTTCCTCCCAAGTATTCATCATTGGATATGTGCGAATGCACACCTTTGGAGGAACTATCACTATATTGGACTTCTTGAACTTGTCACCCATTTTGGCAATCGATGCCAATGGGGGAGAAGTTTTAGAGGGTTTAAGGGAAGTTGGTTTATGCTTTGAGTTTATTCTTAAGCATTTGCCTTTCATGCTCTTGTGTCTTTGTGTTGCTTAGCATGTGGTTTATATAGAGGAAACTGCACCAATGATAATGATTAACAATATATGCAATGAAATTCAAGTTCATCACACATGCATAGAATATGGGGGAGTTTGCTCTATATATGGCGGTGGTACCAATATCACATACTTCTGTAGTAGTTGATATTGGTCCTACCATTTTATTCGTTAAATTCATTATATAAACCCTCTCAAAGGGATTGCCATCAATTACCAAAATGTGGGAGATTGAAAGAGCATGTGGGCCCCCATGTGTGGTTTTGGGAATTAATGACAATCTCTATGGACTAATGTTTGCATTAAGTTGCACTTGTAGGAATTTTCCATTGGCATTGCTTGGAGCATGTACTGGCTTCAAGGTAGAAGAAATTAATGAGAAGCATTGTCCAAGGGCTTTGGGCCTATTGGAATCTTGTAGAAGAAGAAGAGTAAATAAAAGAAGATCAACTGTGTGTTGAAGAAGTAGATGGAGTTCCTCGTGTGTATCTTCAAGACATCATCCAATTGGAGTTAGAAGAGATGTTGTGAAATCTCAAGATGCGCCATCTCTAAAAGATATCATGCTTGAAGCTTGCCATCCTCGGTGATCATGGATCGATGAAGACAAGGTCAAAGAAGAGGTTTCCCCATGGTGTATGGGGGAGCATGTTTCAAGTCTTCATCATTCATGCTCAAGGAAGAGCAATCAAGAAAGGTGTCCATCTTGAGAAGGACATGATCGTCTACATCAAGCTCAAGTGTATTGGTCAAGGCAAAGGTATTATATTGATAGGTTTTCCCTTTTGCCGGTCTCATGTTGTTGTTGGGAGACCAGGTTTAGGATAGATAACCATACTATTAAGAGGGGCTCTCGAGTGAGTAACTTGATCATATCCTTCAAAGAGAGATCTAACATTTGCATACCTGGCATCATCTTTTTTGGTTCTTATCCATGAGATGATTTAGAGCTTGTGTTAATCTCCATGATAAGCTCAAGTTCATCGAAAATGGATTTCATATGCATTTTCTATTGCGTTTTCGATTTGGAGGTTTTACCGGTTTGTCTTTTATAGATAGGTTAAGCCTTTCATCATTTTATTATATCCTCCCTTTCTATAATATGATGTTTCCCTGCATGTTCTTGTATAGCTCGTTATTATCTTCGAAATGAGCCCAAGATCATCAAAATCAGAGTCCGGACGGAAAAGTTATGATTGTTTTCGTACTGGTGTTTCTGCCACTTTTGTGAAGGCTGGAGACTCTAGGGGGGAGGGGTGGAGACTCCGGTCCAAATTCCGGCCCAGACTCTAGGGGGGGACTGAGAGCATCTAGAGGCTGCCCAGAGTCCTGGCCGGAGTCTGGACCCCGGAGACTCCGGTCCTGGGGGTCGGAGACTCCGGTCCTGAAGGCCGGAAACGCCAGGGTAAGTAGTTTGCAACAGCTAGTTGACATGGGGGGCCTACAAAAGGCCCCCTTCTTCCCCAAGGGGTTGTTTGCTTGCCCTCTCTCTATCTCCATTATTTCTACCTTCAAGAGCTTGCAAATACTCTCAATCCCTCCCATATTTCTTGAATCTTGTTGGGGGATTTGGTAGAGGAGATCTAGATCTACAACTCCACCAATCCATCTCTCCTCTATGTGAGGAGAACATCTTGGGATTTCTTTTGTGGATTTCTTCTTGTGTTATTCCTCTCTTATTCCCCCAATAGCTTTAGTAGCTTTGTTGGAATTTGAGAGTGAGGGATTGAAGCATCTTTGTGATGTTCTTGCCATTTGCATTAGGTGCATCGGTTTGAGTTCTTCCCAGAGGATTTGGTTGGTTAAATCAAGAAGTTTGTCCCTCTTGGGTTCTTGGAACCCTAGACAGTTGTGTGGCCTATGTGGCGTGTTCTTGGGGCCTTCAGTTAAGTTGTGGAGCTCTTCCCAATATATTAGCCTTGGTGGTGATTATTGGGAGCCTCTAATTAAGTTGTGGATATTGCCCCAATATTGTACGGGCTCGATGATCGCCCTCAAGTGTCCCATAGTGGAACGGGTTCTTGCCGCATGGGGGGTGCTTGGGAGGATAGGGTGAGGCCTCTTGTGGTGTTGGTGGTTTTAGTACCGCCCACCCCGCCAACGAGACGTACTCCCTTGTTGGGAGGAACTCGGTAAAATATCGTCGTCCCCGCATGCCTCGGTTATCTCTATACCCGAGCTCTTTACTTATGCACTTTACATTGTGATAGCCTTCGTGCTTGAAGTAATCTATATTTCTATCACATTGTTGCTTGTCTTGCTTAGCATAAGTTGTTGGTGCACATAGGTGAACCATAGAATTTATAGGCTTTGTGCTTGACAAAAGAAAACACCAGTTTTATTCCACCATGGTTAAGCCCATCTCGTAAAAGTTTTAAACCACCTATTCACCCCCTCTAGGCGACATTCGTGATCTTTCACTTGGTCTTACACACAAAGGAATGATAAATATCATAGCACGACGTACATGATAGTGATCAAGTGCAAGAACCATATCATTTCACTTTATGCATATGATGCTTGCATCTTATAGTGCTTGTTTGGTGTTTTAGTAGCATTATAAGATGATCCCTCGTTTAGATATCAAGATAAAATGTAGTCTTCCTTAAGTATGCACCGTTAAGGAAGTCCGTCGTTTCAAGACATCACATGATGATCGGGTGTTTTTGACTCTATGCTTTCATACAATGGGTGTAAGACAGTTTTACACATGCGAGTACTAAGGTTCTTACTTGGCGAGCCTAGAATGTACAGACATGGCCTCGGAACACGGACCGAAAGGTTAAGCATGAGTCATATAGTTGATATGATGTCCATATAGATGCTCGCCTTTGAAGCTACATTGACTCACATGATGATCAGACTTGGTGTAGTGGATTTGGTTCATGTGATCACCAAAAAGACACGAGGGATGTTATTTTTGAGTGGGAGTTCATTCGTAATTTGGATTAGTTGAAATCAATCTATCATAAACTTAGTCTAAACTTAACAAATTTTGTTGTAGATGGAACCACCTGCTTTAATTTCAATGTGTTCATGAAGAAAGAGAAACTTGTGACGAATGGTAGCAACTTTACCAACTGGGCCCTGAATCTGAGGATTCTTCTCACTACTGCACAAAAGCAATATGTGCTAGAAGCTCCGCTAGGCCCCCCACCAGCTCCTGATGCCCCTGACGAAGAAAAGAATGTCCATTTGACTCGTCAGAGGAGGACCACAACTTAGTTCATTGCGGCATACTATATGGGCTAGAGCCAGAACTTCGAAAGCGTTTTGAAAATGGCAATGCCTTTGATACCATGGGTGAATTGAAACTGATTTTCGAAACCCATGCTACCGTAGAGAGTTATGATGCTTTTGAAAAGTGTTTTAGCCACATGATGGAAGAGAACAACTCCGTTAGAGAGCACGTGCTCAAAATGTCTGGGTACGCCAATAAGCTTGTGTCCTTGGGAATAACGATTCCCAATTTCTTAGGCATACATCATGTTCTCCAATCTTTGCCACATAGCTATAAAAGCTTCGTGCTGAACTATAACATGCAAGGCATGAAGAAGTCTCTCCCCGAGCTTCTATCAATGCTTAAGACTGCAAAAGTCGAGATCAAGAAAGAGCATCAAGTGTTGATGATCAATAAGACAACTGGTTTCAGAAAAACAAGAAGGGTAAACAGAAGGGAAAGAAGGGCAGCAAATCTGTTGTTGCGCCTGAAAAGAAATCCCGAGCTAGCCCTAAGTCTAATACCGAGTGCTATTATTGCAAGGGGATTGGCCATTGGAAGCGCAACTGCCCCAAGTATATGGCAGACAAGAAGGGCGACAAGGCAAACAAAGGTATATGTGATATACATTTTGATGTGTACTTTACTAGTATTCGCAGTAGCACCTGGGTATTTGATACTAGATCAGTTGCTAATATATGTAACTCGAATCAGGGGTTGCGGAACAAGCGACATCTAGCAATGGATGACATCACGATGCGCGTCAGCAATGGATCAAGAGTTGATTTGATCGCCATCGGAACACTACCTCTCCATATGCTGTCGGGATTAGTGATAAATCTAAATAATTGTTATTTGGTGCCTGCGCTAAGCATGAACATTGTATCCGGATCGTGTTTATTGCGAAGTGATTATTCATTTAAATCTGAAAACAGTGGTTGTTCGATTTATATGGATAATATATTTTATGGTCATGCACCTGTGATAAATGGTTTATTTCTATTGAATCTCGATAGTAGTGATACACATATTCATAATGTTGATGCTAAAAGGATTAAACTTGATAATGATATATCTGCATATATGTGGCACTGCCATCTAGGTCATATTGGCGTAAAACGCATGAAGAAACTTCATTCTGATGGAATCTTGGAATCATTTGATACATGCGAGCCATGCCTTATGGGAAAGATGACTAGAACCCTGTTTTCCAGTACAATGGAGCGGGCAACATATTTGTTGGAAATCATACATACTGATGTATGTGGTCTAATGAGTATGTCAGCGCAAGGTGGATATCGTTATTTTGTTACTTTCATGGATCATTTAAGTACATATGGATATATCTATTTGATGAAACACAAGTCTGAAACCTTTGAAAAGTTCAAGGAATTTCAGAGTGAAGTGGAAAATCATCGTGATAGAAATATCAAATTTCTGCGGTTCAACCGTGGAGGTGAGTGTCTAAGTTACGAGTTTGGCACATATATGAGAGAGTGTGGAATAGTTTCACAACTCACGCATGCCGAAACACCGCAGTGTAATGGTGTGTCGGAGTGTCGTGTAGCATCCCAATTGTCTAACAATTGTAATGCTACATGGTTTAGTAATATAATGGCTACTTCCTGCATATAATTGTTGCATCATAATTATATCATGCTCATGTCATCATGCCACATTGCATTTGAGCATCATATAAAACACTTTCCATTTGGTTCTATCCCATATGCATTATTAATTGTATTTGCCTCTTGATATATTGTATTTGGTTTTGATATATTGTTTAATGCCCAAGTTGAGTTGGGGGCATATCTTTTATTCCACTCCACCACCTTTCTTTGTCACCACCATATAATTCCACCATCCTATGTACCCATGAGCTTTTAATTTCTTTGGCATTTGACCTAGCTCATGTGAGTTGGGAGGGGTCCAATTCTATTCTTTTGGCTTGGCCTAGATCCATATTTTTGGAATGCAAATGCCATGTATTTATTATTGTTTTCACAAGCATAAGAACATGGCATTTAATATTTTGCATGGGCCATGCAACCATCACCACTATTTGATTTCCTTTGGTTATTCTTTGTTTTTGAGTGGATCTTTTCTTGTGAGTCCTCTCTCCCTCTTAATCCTTTCCACCTTGTTTGTTTCCTTGCCATGTGCCCATCAAGCCACCCTCACATGTGTAAATGTCATGCATGAGCATGTGAGTCTTCATCCACATCCCTCTTTCCCTTACACTTGATCAAGCCTAGATCATGCCTCATCTAACCATAATCTCACCTTTCTCTCTCACCTCTCCACCATACCACCCCTTCATGCTTGATCTTGTTTGCTCATGTGTAAAACCCTAAACACCATGTCATCCCTCTCTATTTTCTCTAAACCCTAATCCCATGATCACCTTAGCCGAACCACCCCCTCTAGTGTAAACCCTACCGAGCCTGCCAGGCTGGCCCCACACCCCAGCTACCCCATCTATCCTAACCCTAACCCGAGCCTCCCCCTCTAGCTAACCCTAGCTACCCCGGACCTCCTCTCTCTTTCCTCTCTATTTTCTCTCTGCCACAAAGGGCCACCCGATCCACCCCTCAGCCTCGCCGTCCCCACCTGGCAGCCCCTACCCGTGCCTGCCCAGGCCGAGCCCCAGCTCGAGCACGTGAAGGAGAGGAGGAAAAATTTGCCGAGGCCACTTTTTCTCTACCCCGCTTCCACACGGCACCCTCCCCTCTCCCTCTGCTATCTACCCCATCTCGCCTCTCTGCCGTGCTCCCAGATTCCCCTGGCCTCGCGCCGTGCCCTACCTCCTCTCCCTCCCCTTCCACCTTTGTCTACTCCGGCCACCACCTCGGTTTCTGTTGCCATCTCCGTATCGAGGAGGCGGGCGTGGTATGGAAGGTGTCGAGGAAGACCGCGCTGCTCCTCCACGTCTCCCGGAGCACCCCAGCGAGGAGGAGAAGCCCACATCTGCCGCAGTACCTCAACGCCCACATGTCCTGGTCGCGCCGGTCGTTCCATCGAACGCTCTATGCGCGCCGGCGTCCGTGCTCGTTTTCTAGACCGTGGCGTCGCCTAGGTAGATCTAGCCGCCTAGCTACTTCCTGTCAGCAACCCCCACACCTACCGCAGCAGCTCCGCCCTCCGCGTGTGTGTCCCGCGTCGAGGGTTCGATTCCCCCGCGCCGTGCGCTCTGTCGTCGCGCGCCGTTTTCCGTCAGACGTCCGTTCGACAGAGAAGATCCACAGTGGCTGTGGCAGTTTAGCAAAAAAACCCCACACTTTTTCTCTGCTCAACCCGCGCTCCCCTCCGACCCCACCTGTCAGTCTCCCGTGGCGTTTTTACAAAAAGGCACTGTAAATTTTGATTTCGTCCCCCGCGCTCCACCCTAACCCCACCTGTCAGCCGCGGATGCAGTCTTACGAAAAGGCCCCCGGGTTTTCTGTTTCTCAACCCGCAGTCCCCTGTGCCGCGCCTGGCCCGCCTCTGTCACGTGGGCCTGCGGTGCAATCAGGTCCCACTTGTCCGCGTCTAGGGCTAGCTACGGCTGGGTAGATAAAGTCGTCCCATTTTTCTGTTTAAACAAATGATTTCATTAAATGTTTTAATAATGAATTCAAATCTGTTTTAAAATAAATTTTAAATTACAAATCCAAATAATACAAATGATATATGTTTTTGAATCAGGAAAATGTGAGGATTTCAAATATGCCATTCAAAATATTATTTGAGCACTTTAAAATTTCGAGATGATTAAAATCACAATAAAATGCCCTTTTCTTAATAAATTAATAACTTTAATTCTACAACTCCGAATTCGACAAATAATATGTCTAAATCGATCAGTGAGACGAGCTCGTTCTATCTATGCATTCCTTGTTCTGAATTGAAGCATGCATAATGTCATTATTACCAATCAGAACTATTTATGGCAATAAAACTTGACTAAATAAATAATAAAATCCTTTATTATTGTACCTCACACCTCACCATGCCATGCTACTTTAATGCCATGTAAATTGTGCTTCATTCATCATGGCATGCTTGTTTGCTTGTCGCATTTTAATTCATATGCTTGTGAACTTTATTTATGTTGGCCCTTGTTTGTTTGGTTCTCCTTCGAATAGACGCCCAGCAGGAGAATTATCAGGAATCACAGGAGTTCTACCCAAATCCATCTCTCGCTTCAACTGAGCTGCCAGGCAAGCACTACCACATGCTTGCATACATATAGTACATATTGCCTCTATCTTATTCTTGCATCATTGAGTCGTGACTGCATTAAATTGAATCCCAAGTACTGCATAGCCTTTACTTTTAAACCCCACCGAAGCTTGTTCCTCCATCCCATGAGCCATTACTACAGGAGTTGTTTGAGCCATGCGAGTCATAGAAAAGCATGTGTAGGGTATGTGAGTGTCTGATGGATAACGAGGTACCTAAACAACTTAACCTGAGTAGTAATGGGATAACTAATGAAAGCGGCATCGGTGAGCAATATCTGCTATTTGGTTTTTCATGCTCACTTGTGTCCCGTAGGACCCCGAGTACTTGATTCCTGTTCCTTGACTATTCGCACTATCCACATCCGGGAGGCCTTATGGACCCCCCTGAGCCAGAGCTTGATTCATTCTATTTCTTGGGGCCACAAAGTAGTTTGGGGCTTTGTCACTATCCTGTACTTATGCCATGCTTTACTGTTTTATTTAAGATTGTGCGAGGAGCACCTATACTGTTTAAGAATTGCGGAGTGTTTTCGCGGTATCGACAATCCCAGTCACACTTTCGGGTTCCTAGTCGTTTACAGCCATTGGCGCAAACCTTGGGTCCGTCTCGGAGCCGGCCAACTTCGTTGCAGGTAGCTTAATGGGGTGGCCCCCTGAAATATTTCTGAATCCTGTGATCGCTTTGTCGTGAATGCCTCGTTGGGTTTTGAGTTGGTTTTTCCGAGGTTGATCGAGTGTGTGTTGCTATTTGTGCACCCCTGCAGGGTAAATCTTTCTGAAAGCCGTGTCCGCGGTTATGGATGACTTGGAGCACAGTTTCTCGATCATAGACAAGTATAACTAAAGTACCGCTTTTAATTTGACTAAGTACCTGACTAGTAAATAGTGCAATACTCATGGAATGGTTAATAAAACTACCAATGGATGGGGGCTGTTCGTCCGCTTCCTTGTTGGTAAGCGAGGAGGAGGATGGATCTGTTAATTATACTGTTATAACTGTTATTCTTAATTCACGGACATCCGTCTATCATTGGTTAGGCGGATGGTTAGCGAGTATCTTTAGACTTGATAGTTATTATCTTTTGCTGCAATTGCGTCACCCCAGGTTGTGTCCCCTTTAGAGGCATAAAGACTTGCTGAGTACCCCTAGGGTCTCACACGATAAATTGATTGATTCAGATGAACAGGTGTACCCGCAAGATGGATACTGGGTGGAAGAGACGGATGATGTTGGCAACGATCACTCGGTGTAGAGATTCCGGGAACGGGGATCCGTGAGATCTGTGGGCGGGATGTGTTTATTTATGTGGCATCTTATGCCGATTTGCTTCTTATCCGTATTCGGATCTTGTTTTCCGCTTCCGCCCGATACTCTGATGTTTGATGTATGAGGAGCTATCCTATAATATTATCTCTATCTAGGATATTTGAATCTTGCCGTATGGTGTTGCAATATTTCTATTTCTTTTAGATGGAATGGCTCTGAGGACTGTTGTATGTGGCTTGCATACATACTCACTTGTGTATGTAGTTGATCCCTTCGCCTGCCGATTACGCCGCTCGTTCTTGTCCCGATGCTCTGAAAGTGGTTAGGACGGCCGAAAGGTCTACCGTGAGTGGCCCCCGGCCCCACCGTACTATTTTAACCACTTTCGCTCATCCAGGCATGTAACTAAGACTGTAATTCACCGAGGTAGTTACAATTGGTATCAGAGCCATCGCCCTTCAGGGTCTCAGCCAAAATGGTCGTTGTCAGTCTAGCAAATATTTTTGGTAGTTATGTATACTAGGGAAAACAAATGTGAGAGTAGGACTGCTTCCATTTTTCTTCTTACCCACCCACCCACCCTTTTTGTGGTAAGGAAGTGTAACGTTTTCAATTCTCTTCTAAAATTCAAACTAGGATTCACGTGTTCTGGGTTCCGTAGTACCATAGGTTGTGTGTGTGTGTGTGAATTCCTTGTCTATTTGTTTCATCCAACTTGTTATCGCTATCTGCCTTTTGGTTATCAATTGTTGGTACATTCCATACCGACATGCCTTTGTAAACCGACGCGATCTATCTGATTCGTTGTATACCGATGCGATCTGTCTTACTCTTTGTTATCCGATGTTATCTTGTTTGGGGTGTTCGTTTTCGTAGTTACTAATCTTTAGGTTCATCTTAAGAAGAAGGTGTTGGGATATGTGTTTTACTTATTCATGTGCGGAGTAATGATTTGAGTGCGGGATGGAGTCGCGACCATACCACTACTTTTATCATTCGCTCTTGTATATTGAATCAGTAGAGTTACTAATCTTGATTCGTTAAGTGATTTTGCGCATATAGTGGTATTTTAATGCCGAAATTGCGGAAATTTTTTCTTTGTTAGTTTGTGTATCACACTCCTTGTTCAGTCGTGTGCGATATGCTTAATATCTTCTAGGTGCCTTGAACTTTTTTGATATTTTAATATCATCTCAGTGAATTGTATCCTTTAATCTTGGTTAATTCCATTTTGGTACTATTTTGGATTATTGTTATTCTCCATTATAGTACTGACTTGTGTTTTATATCAATCACAAGATGGCACCACCACGCCGTTCTGAGGAGGACATACCACCTGAACTGGGGGCTGCTTTGGCAAGTATTGCAAATGCCTTGGGCACTATGCAGCAGAACCAGCAGCGCTTCGAAGAAAGCGTGAGGAGGAATGAGTTTGTTCCGCTACCTCCACCTCCCAAGCGAGGAGACATCAAGAGTTTTCTCAAGTTCAACCCACGCCAATTTGAAGTGTCTGATCAGCCACTTGATGCGGACGATTGGCTTCATGAAGTATCAAGGTTGCTGATGACTGCGGATGTTCCTGAGCAAGAATGGGTCAAATGTGCCACTCACCTTCTGAAGGGAGATGCAGCTCTGTGGTGGGAAAATTACCTCAAGGCAGACCTCTCTAGTTTTTAGCCTACTTGGGAGCAATTCACTGCGGCATTCAAAGAGCAATATCTGTCAGAAATTGTCATGGAAAAGATGAAGGAAGTGTTTCTCAACCTCAAGCAGGGCACTGACAATGTCAATACCTACATCAGAAACTTCATGAACCTTTCTCGGTATGGTGGCGATGAGATCTCTGATGACAAGAAGAAGCAAAAGAGGTTTAGGCAAGGACTCAATGCTTCCATAAAATATGCAATCACTCATGCAAGGCCGGGGTCTTTTCTGGAACTCCAACACACAACTCTGCAGGAAGAAGCAAGTAGGCAAGTGTTTGAGGAGTCAAAGAAACACAGCCGCGATGCAGCAAGCTCTTCTGCTATGATAGCTCCTTCTAAGCGTCGTGTCTGGGTGCCTAACACCCCACCGTCGCTCCCGGCTCCACCAAGACCGTCAAGCTACATAGCAAGGCCACCAAACTCCTTCACTGCAGCTCCCAGGGGCTACAACCACAACTACCCTGGAGCGCCTGGCGGAGTCCCTGGCTACGTTGCTCCACGTCCACCTGGTGCTTGCTACACTTGTGGAAACACTGGGCATCAGCACTAGAATTGTCCAATGAACAACAAAGCTCTTCCACCACCACCTCCAAGACCTGGGGCAAGTTCTCCTATGGTTCGTGCACCTCCACCGCAGGCTCTCAACATCAACACCAAGCCCGGGTCTACGGTCGCTCGTGCCAACTGTGTCAACGTCGATCAAGCTGAGCATGCACCTAGAGTTGTGATGGGTATGCTTCCTATTAACTCAGTTCCTGCACGAGTTTTATTTGATTCTGGTGCTTCACATTCATTCGTGTCATACAAGTTTGCGGAGAGTAATGGGTTACCTTCTGATGCTTTACCAACTCGCCTCATGGTGCAATCTCCTAGATCAAACATGAGGGCTTCTAAAATCAGCCATAACAATCAAATTGAGATTGGTGGTTCTTCGTTCCCGGCTTCCTTAATTATTCTGGGCAATTCTTACATTGATGTTATCTTGGGCATGGATTGGTTAACAGCAAATGCAGCTGTGATTAATTGTGCTGAACGTTCGGTTTCTCTGAAAATTCCAGAAGGCCATATAGTCTATTCTCCAAGTCTGACTCCTGCAATTCAGCTTTACTCTTTGGCGGCTCTGAATGATAATGCTATGGGAGGTATTCAGAGTGTTCCGGTGGTCTGTGAGTTTCCAGATGTCTTTCCTGAAGAGTTGCCAGGTATGCCTCCGGATCGTGAGGTCGAGTTTGTGATTGAACTTGAACCTGGTACCGCTCCTATCTTCAAGCGGCCTTATAAAATGGGTCCTGCTGAATTGGCTGAACTCAAGCGTCAGCTTGATGAACAAGAGAAGTTGGGTTTCATTCAACACAGTACTTCTTCTTGGGGTAGCCCAACCATCTTTGTGAAGAAGCGAGACAAGACTGATAGACTTTGTGTTGACTATCGGGCTCTCAATGCTAAAACCATCAAGAATAAATATCCTCTTCCGCGGATTAATGATCTCTTCGATCAGCTAGCTGGAGCTGTGGTATTCTCTAAGCTTGATTTGAGAAGTGGTTACCATCAAATCAAGATTCGCAAGGAAGATGTTCCTAAAACAGCTTTCACCACCCGCTATGGCCTGTACGAGTACACGGTCATGTCTTTCGGTCTCACCAACGCAC
This sequence comes from Avena eriantha, assembly GCA_910589775.1. Lineage (NCBI taxonomy): Eukaryota > Viridiplantae > Streptophyta > Magnoliopsida > Poales > Poaceae > Avena > Avena eriantha. The sequence goes on from OU342746.1 coordinate 317,964,714, forward strand.
CTGCCACCTTCTCGAGGCTTATGAACTCGGTTTTCATGGAGTATCTTGATAAGTTCATTGTGGTTTATCTGGATGACATTCTAGTCTATTCTAAGTCAAAGGAAGAACATGAAGAACACCTTCACTGTGTCCTAAACAAGCTTCGTGAGAACCGCCTGTATGCAAAGTTCTCCAAGTGTGAGTTCTGGCTGCCTCAAGTCACCTACCTTGGTCACGTCATCTCTGCCAAGGGCATTGCCGTCAACCCAGAAACTATTAAGACAATTATGGACTGGCTTCCACCCATAAATGTCAAAGAAGTCCGGAGTTTCCTTGGTTTGGCCAGTTACTGCCGTCGCTTCGTTCAAAACTTATCGAAGATTGCGAAGCCTCTTACCGATCTCCTCAAGAAAGGCAAGAAATACCTTTGGACTCCTGCATGTCAAGCAAGTTTTGAAACACTCAAAGAGAAGCTCACTTCCACACCAGTCTTAGTTCCTCCAGATACATCAAAGCCTTTCCAGATATTCTGTGACGCCCCATTGCAAGGATTGGGTGCGGTCCTTATGCAAGAAAAACAAGTTGTTGCTTATGCCTCTCGACAGTTGAAGACGCATGAGGTCAACTATCCTACACATGATCTCGAACTCGCAGCAGTGGTCTTTGCTTTGAAAGTATGGAGGCATTACTTGCTTGGCAACCGTTGCGAGATCTTTTCTGATCACAAGAGTCTGAAGTATATCTTCACACAGCCTGATCTCAACCTTCGTCAGAGGAGGTGGATTGGAGCAATCAATGATTTTGATTTGACCATCAACTACACTCTAGGCAAAGCTAATGTCATGGCCGATGCTCTCAGCCGAAAAGCTTATGTCAACAATCTCATGGTGGAAGAACAACATCCTCTCTTGTGCGAGGAATTCCACAAGCTAAACCTTGAAATTATGGATCAGGGGTATCTTCTGAACCTTCTGGTAACCCCACTCTTGGAAGAAAAAGTCCGCTCCATTAAACTTGGTGATCCTTACACTAAAAAGATCATCTCCAACATTAAGTATGAGTTTTTCCACGTTGACGACCAAGGCACTCTTTTCTTTGAACACCGGATGTTTGTTCCGAACTACCCGGATTTAAGAGAGCAAGTTCTCAAGGAGGCGCATGATTCTGTTCTTTCTATCCACCCTGGCAGCACTAAGATGTACATGGACTTGAAAACATAATATTGGTGGCCTGGGCTGAAACGATATTTTGTGCCAAGTATGTCTCGGAGTGTGATGTCTGCCACAGAGTTAAAGCTGTCCATCAGAAACCTTCCGGTCTTCTACAGCCATTGAAGCCTCCGGAATGGAAATGGGAGAAAGTAGAGATGGACTTCATCACTGGTTTTCCAAGGTCGCAGAAGGGCAACAATGCAATCTTTGTTGTCATCGACAGGCTTTCTAAAGTAGCTCACTTCTTTCCTGTCAAGGAAACAATTTCTGCAATTTAGTTAGCTGAGCTCTATATCAACATAATTGTCTCTCTGTATGGGGTTCCTCTTGAGATCAGCTCAGACCGTGGAAGCATCTTCACTTCCAAGTTCTGGGGAAGTTTCCAAAATGCTTTGGGAACAAAATTGAACTTCAGCACAGCTTACCACCCTTAGTCGCAAGGACAAGTTGAAAGGATCAATCAGATTCTGGAAGATATGCTCCATGCTTGCGTTATCTCTTTCGGCATGAAGTGGGAAGAATGCCTTCCTTATGCTGAATTCTCTTACAACAACAGCTTCCAGAAAAGTCTAAAGATGGCACCATTTGAGGCTCTCTATGGCCGCAAATGCAGAACTCTGATTGGTTGGTAGGGCACAGGTGAAAGAATATTGTTTGGCCCCGACATTGTAACTCAAGCGGAGGAGAAGGTTCATATCATTCTTGAAAACCTAAAGATTGCTCAAAGTCGCCAGAAGAGCAATTATGACAGAAAGCACACGGACATGGAGTATGTTCCTGGTGATCTCGTTTACCTTCGTGTCACTCCCATGAGAGGCACGCACCGGTTTGGTATCAAAGGAAAGCTGGCTCCTAGATACATCGGTCCTTTCAAAATTCGTGGAAGAAGAGGAGAAGTTGCTTATGCTCTTGAGCTCCCTGAAAAACTCAAGGTCCATGATGTTTTCCATATCTCTCAACTCAAGAAGTGCTTCAAGGATCCCGGCAGGACCGTGGACCATGAACTCATCAATCTCCAAGAAGATCTGTCTTATCAAGAACACCCCACAAAAATCCTTGAAGTCGAAGAAAGAAGGACTCTCAACAAGTCCATCAAGTTCTGCAAGGTGCAGTGGTCGCACCATTCCGTTGATGAAGCCACTTGGGAACGCGAGGATGAGCTCCGTGCCAAGTATCCTACCCTCTTCGTGTCTTCTTCTTCTCCCTAGAATCTCGGGGCGAGTTGTAGCATCCCAATTGTCTAACAATTGTAATGCTACATGGTTTAGTAATATAATGGCTACTTCCTGCATATAATTGTTGCATCATAATTATATCATGCTCATGTCATCATGCCACATTGCATTTGAGCATCATATAAAACCCTTTCCATTTGGTTCTTATCCCATATGCATTATTAATTGTATTTGCCTCTTGATATATTGTATTTGGTTTTGATATATTGTTTAATGCCCAAGTTGAGTTGGGGGCATATCTTTTATTCCACTCCACCACCTTTCCTTGTCACCACCTTATAATTCCACCATCCTATGTACCCATGAGCTTTTAATTTCTTTGGCATTTGACCTAGCTCATGTGAGTTGGGAGGGGTCCAATTCTATTCTTTTGGCTTGGCCTAGATCCATATTTTTGGAATGCAAATGCCATGTATTTATTATTGTTTTCACAAGCATAAGAACATGGCATTTAATATTTTGCATGGGCCATGCAACCATCACCACTATTTGATTTCCTTTGGTTATTCTTTGTTTTTGAGTGGATCTTTTCTTGTGAGTCCTCTCTCCCTCTTAATCCTTTCCACCTTGTTTGTTTCCTTGCCATGTGCCCATCAAGCCACCCTCACATGTGTAAATGTCATGCATGAGCATGTGAGTCTTCATCCACATCCCTCTTTCCCTTACACTTGATCAAGCCTAGATCATGCCTCATCTAACCATAATCTCACCTTTCTCTCTCACCTCTCCACCATACCACCCCTTCATGCTTGATCTTGTTTGCTCATGTGTAAAACCCTAAACACCATGTCATCCCTCTCTATTTTCTCTAAACCCTAATCCCATGATCACCTTAGCCGAACCACCCCCTCTAGTGTAAACCCTACCGAGCCTGCCAGGCTGGCCCCACACCCCAGCTACCCCATCTATCCTAACCCTAACCCGAGCCTCCCCCTCTAGCTAACCCTAGCTACCCCGGACCTCCTCTCTCTTTCCTCTCTATTTTCTCTCTGCCACAAAGGGCCACCCGATCCACCCCTCAGCCTCGCCGTCCCCACCTGGCAGCCCCTACCCGTGCCTGCCTAGGCTGAGCCCCAGCTCGAGCACGTGAAGGAGAGGAGGAAAAAGGTGCCGAGGCCACTTTTTCTCTACCCCGCGTCCACACGGCACCCTCCCCTCTCCCTCTGCTATCTACCCCATCTCGCCTCTCTGCCATGCTCCCAGATTCCCCTGGCCTCGCGCTGTGCCCTACCTCCTCTCCCTCCCCTTCCACCTTTGTCTACTCCGGCCACCACCTCGGTTTCTGCTGCCATCTCCGTATCGAGGAGGCGGGCGTGGTATGGAAGGTGTCGAGGAAGACCGTGCTGCTCCTCCACGTCTCCCGGAACACCCCAGCGAGGAGGAGAAGCCCACATCTGTCGCAGTACCTCAACGCCCACCGAAACCCTAGCGCCACTGCTCATCAGCTCCGTCGACGATCTGCTGCTCCCCGTTCCGATCCAAGCCCTTCAACGAGCCCGCGGTAAGCGCCCGACCCTCCCAGACATCCTCGTCGTTCCAGTCATGTCCTGGTCGCGCCGGTCGTTCCATCGAATGCTCTATGCGCGCCGGCGTCCGTGCTCATTTTCCAGACCGTGGCGTCGCCTAGGTAGATCTAGCCACCTAGCTACTTCCTGTCAGCAACCCCCACACCTACCGCAGCGGCTCCGATCCTCCGCGCGTGCGTCCCATGTCACGGGTTCGATTCCCCCGTGCCGTGCGCTCTGTCGCCGCGCGCTGTTTTCCGTCAGACGTCCGTTCGACAGAGAAGATCCACAGTGGCCGTGGCAGTTTAGCAAAAAACCCCCAACCCGCGCTCCCCTCTGACCCCACCTGTCAGCCTCCCGTGGCGTTTATAAAAAAGGCACTGTAAATTTTGATTCCGTCCCCCGCGCTCCACCCTAACCCCACCTGTCAGCCGCGGATGCAGCCTTACGAAAAGGCCCCCGGGTTTTCTGTTTCTCAACCCGCAGTCTCTTGTGCCGCGCCTGGCCCACCTCTGTCACGTGGGCCTGCGGTGCATCAGGTCCCACCTATCCGCGTCTAGGGCTAGCTGCGGCTGGGTAGATAAAGTCGTCCCATTTTTCTGTTTAAACAAATGATTTCATTAAATGTTTTAATAATGAATTCAAATCTGTTTTAAAATAACTTTTAAATTACAAATCCAAATAATACAAATGATATATGTTTTTGAATCAGGAAAATGTGAGGATTTCAAATATGCCATTCAAAATATTATTTGAGCACTTTAAAATTTCGAGATGATTAAAATCACAATAAAATGCCCTTTTCTTAATAAATTAATAACTTTAATTCTACAACTCCGAATTCGACCAATAATATGTCTAAATCGATCAGTGCGACGAGCCCGTTCTATCTATGCATTCCTTGTTCTGAATTGAAGCATGCATCATGTCATTATTACCAATCAGAACTATTTATGGCAATAAAACTTGACTAAATAAATAATAAAATCCTTTATTATTGTACGTCACACCTCACCATGCCATGCTACTTTAATGCCATGTAAATTGTGCATCATTCATCATGGCATGCTTGTTTGCTTGTCGCATTTTAATTCATATGCTTGTGAACTTTATTTATGTTGGCCCTTGTTTGTTTGGTTCTTCTTCGAATAGACGTCCAGCAGGAGAATTATCAGGAATCGCAGGAGTTCTACCCAAATCCATCTCTCGCTTCAACTGAGCTACCAGGCAAGCACTACCACATGCTTGCATACATATAGTACCTATTGCCTCTATCTTATTCTTGCATCATTGAGTCGCGACTGCATTAAATTGAATCCCAAGTACTGCATAGCCTTTACTTTTAAACCCCACCGAAGCTTGTTCCTCCATCCCATCAGCCATTACTACAGGAGTTGTTTGAGCCATGCGAGTCATAGAAAAGCATGTGTAGGGTATGTGATTGTCTGATGGATAACGAGGTACCTAAACAACTTAACCTGAGTAGTAATGGGATAACTAATGAAAGCGGCATCGGTGAGCAATATCTGCTATTTGGTTTTTCATGCTCACTTGTGTCCCGTAGGACCCCGAGTACTTGATTCCTGTTCCTTGACTATTCGCACTATTCACATCCGGGAGGCCTTATGGACCCCCCTGAGCCAGAGCTTGATTCATTCTTATTTCTTGGGGCCACAAAGTAGTTTGGGGTTTTGTTACTATCTTCTACTTATGCCATGCATTACTGTTTTATTTAAGATTATGCGAGGAGCACCTGTACTGTTTAAGAATTGCGGAGTGTTTTCGCGGTATCGATAAGGCCAGTCACATTTTCGGGTTCCCAGTCGTTTACTGCCATTGGCGCAAACCTTGAGTCTGTCTCGGAGTCAGCTAGCTTCGTTGCGGGTAGCTTAATGGGGTGGCCCCCTGAAATATCTCTAAATCCTGTGATCGCTTTGTCGTGAATGCCTCGTTGGGTTTTGAGTTGGTTTTTCCGAGGTTGATCGAGTGTGTGTTGCTATTTGTGCACCCCTGCAGGGTAAATCTTTCTGAAAGCCGTGTCCGCGGTTATGGACGACTTGGAGCACAGTTTCTTGATCATAGACAAGTATAACTAAAGTACCGCTTTTAATTTGACTAAGTACCTGACTAGTAAATAGTGCAATACTCATGGAATGGTTAATAAAACTACCAACGGATGGGGGCTGTTCGTCCGCTTCCTCGTTGGTAAGCGAGGAGGAGGATGGATCTGTTAATTATACTGTTATAACTGTTATTCTTAATTCATGGACATCCGTCTATCATTGGTTAGGCGGATGGTTAGCGAGTATCTTTAGACTTGATAGTTATTATCTTTTGCTGCAATTGCGTCACCCTAGGTTGTGTCCCCTTTAGAGGCATAAAGACTTGCTGAGTACCCCTAGGGTCTCACACGATAAATTGTTTGATTCAGATGAACAGGTGTACCCGCAAGATGGATACTGGGTGGAAGATACGGAAGATGTTGGCAACAATCACTCGGTGTAGAGATTCCGGGAACGGGGATCCGTGAGATCTGTGGGCGGGATGTGTTTATTTATGTGGCATCTTATGCCGATTTTCTTCTTATCCATATTCTGATCTTGTTTTACGCTTCCGCCTGATACTCTGATGTTTGATGTATGAGGAGCTATCCTATAATATTATCTCTCTCTAGGATATTTGAATCTTGCCGTATGGTGTTGCAATATTTCTATTTCTTTTAGATGGAATGGCGCTGAGGACTGTTGTATGTGGCTTGCATACATACTCACTTGTGTATGTAGTTGATCCCTTCGCCTGCCAATTACGCCGCTCGTTCTTGTCCCGATGCTCTGAAAGTGGTTAGGACGGCCGAAAGGTCTACCGTGAGTGGCCCCCGGCCCCACCGTACTATTTTAACCACTTTCGTTCATCCAGGCATGTAACTAAGAGCGTAATTCACCGAGGTAGTTACATGTCGTAATCATACTTTATTGGATATGGTTCGATCTATGATGTCTCTATCTGACTTGCCACTGTCATTTCGGGGTTATGCACTAGAAACAGCTTCACTTTAAATCGGGCACCATCTAAATCTGTTGAAAAGGTGCCGTATGAATTGTGGTTTAGAAACAAACCTAAGCTGTCATTTCTTAAAGTTTGGGGATGCGATGTTTATGTGAAGAAACTTCAGCCTGATAAACTCGAACCCAAAGCGGAAAAATGCGTATTCATAGGATACCCTAAAGAAACAATTGGGTATTCATTCTATCATAGATCCGAGGGAAAGGTTTTCATTGCCAAGAATGGATCCTTTCTAGAGAAAGATTTTCTCGCGAAAGGTGTGAGTAGTCGGAAGGTAGAACTCGAACAGGTTATTGAACCTTGTCTTCATGAAACAACGAGTGGCGTAGCACCGGAAATTGTTTCGAAGTTGACTTCACCGAATGAAGAAGGAACTAATGATAATGATCATGAAACTCCGAAAGAGGACACTACCAAACCTCGTAGGTCAAGCAAGACACGTGCAGCTCCTGAACTATACGGGAATCCTATCATGAATTTCATGGTGGGTGAAATAGATGACCCTGCAACGTATGAAGGAGCGATGATGAGCCAGATTCCAACAAATGGCTAGAAGCCATGAAATCCGAGATGGAATCCATGTACGAAAACCAGGTTTGGACCTTGGTGGACTTACCTAACGATCGAAAGGCCGTTGATAATAAATGGGTTTTCAAGAATAAAACTGATGCTGATGGTAACGCGACCATCTATAAAGCTCGACTTGTCGCAAAGGGGTTTTGACAAATTCATGGAGTTAACTACGATGAGACTTTCTCTCCCGTAGCGATGCTAAAGTCGGTTAGGATTATGTTAGCAATTGGTGCATATTTCGATTATGAAATATGGCAAATGGATGTCAAAACTGTGTTCCTCAATGGTAATATTGAATAAGAGTTGTATATGATACAACCAAAGGGTTTTGTCGATCCTAAGGATGCTGACAAGGTATGCAAGCTTCAACGATCCATATATGGACTGAAGCAAGCATCTCGGAGTTGGAATCTCTGCTTTGATGAGGTGATCAAAGAGTTTAGATTTGTCCAAACTTATGGAGAGGCTTGTATTTACAAGAAAGTCAGTGGGAGCAATGTGGAATTTCTGATATTATATGTGGATGACATATTATTGATTGGAAATGATGTAGATATTTTGAACAATGTTAAAAGTTATCTAAATAGCAAATTTTCGACGAAGGACCTTCATGAAGCATCATATATATTAGGCATTAAGATCTATAGAGATAGATCAAGGTGCCTAATTGGGCTATCACAAAGTACATACCTTGATAATATTTTAAATAAGTTTAAAATGGACAGAAGTAACAAGGGGTTCATACCTATGTTACAAGGCAAGCCATTGGGTAAGACTCAAAGTCCGGCTACAGCGGAAGAAAGAGAAATAATGGAAAAGATCCCCTATGCTTCACCCATAGGATCTATAATGTACGCCATGCTATGTACAAGACCGGATGTGGCACATGTTATTAGTTTGACTAGTAGGTACCAATCTGATCTAGGTTCGGAACACTAAGTCTCAATCTGAATACGTATTTCTCATGAACGGATCAACAGTTAGTTGGAGAAGCTCCAAACAACCTGTGGTGGTGGGATCATCAATGGAGGCAAAATATGTTGCTGCTTTAGAAGCGGCGCAGGAAGCGGTTTGGATGAAAGAGTTCATAACTGAACTAGGTGTGGTTCCTAGTGGACCCAATGGTGGTCTATTGTGACAATAATGGAGCCATAGCCAATGCCAAGGAACCAAGGTCTCATAAGAATTCCAAGCATATTAAGCGCCGATTTCACTCCATCCGCGAGCATGTCAAGGATGGAGATATAAAGATTTGTAAAGTACATATGAATCTGAATATAGCAGATACGTTGACTAAATTCTCCCTAGGGAAAACATGATCAACACTAGAACTCCATGGGTGTTAGATTTATCACTATGTAAACTAGATTATTGTCTCTAGTTCAAGTGGGAGACTAAATGGATTATGTCCTGAGAGGCACTAATAAAGTTGTTATTATCGTATTCCAAGTATATGATAGATGTTTATTTTGCATGCTATAATTGTATTGATTGGAAACATTAATACATGTGTGTTTAATAAATAAATAAAGGGTTGCTAGTTATGCCTCTTTTATAAACTAGCTCATTGATTAACAAGATGATCAAGGTTTCATGATCATGGACATTGGATGTTGTTAATAACAAGGTCACATCATTGGTGGAATGATGTGATGAACATTCATCCAAAGTATATCAATACGATCAAAGTCATTGTGTTTAAAATGCTATAACATCATACAGAGTAATTCTAGTCCTTAGACCATGAGATCATGTTAATCACTAACACTATAAGAGTGACTTGATAACATCAAACATCACACCGTAACATGGTGAGTATAAAGGTGGGTTCATATACTCTGAAGGTGTTATGTAGAGGTCATAGATCAAGAGTGGGATTTGTCCATCCTAATGACAGGTAGATATACTCTAGGCCCTCTCGGTGATATCACATTGAGATAGCTTGCAAGCAAGTGATGTGATTACTAGAATGTTATGTCACGGGAACGAGAAAAGAGTGCATGTCGGTAATGAGATCAAACTAGATATTGATATATCGATGATCGAATCTCGGACATGTAATATATTGTGAGACAAAGAGATTTAGTTACTAGCGTTAAAGGTTCTCACGATCACATAAGTCATCGTTGAATGTGTGGGAGTCAATATGGATCTCTAGGTCCCGCTACTGATTATTGATCAAAGAAGGGTCTCGATCATGTGTGCATTATTCGCGAACCATAGGGTGACACACTTAAGGGATACCGGCACCATTTGGAGAAAATGTGTTCCAGATAAAAGATTTACAAAGTGCTAGAATTATTTCAATGGACACTGGAATTGTTTCAGGTGAAATTGCTGAAATTGGTTGTGCATGTGATATTGAAATATTGCAGGGGGTTTTATGTGAATGTTTGTTAATTAAAGTAATTAACAAAATTCTGAATAAAATAAATAAAAGATTTTTATTAAATGAGAGTTTCATTAAATTTGGTGAAAATTTAATGCATGCAAGAGGACTTTTGAGTGGAGGCATTTTTATTTGAGTGGAGCTTCCACCACATGAATGAGGAAGAGGTGGAGGCAGCTCCCCTTGGTAGCCGCCCATGGAGAGGGGCTGCCCCTCTTCTCCTAACAAAGTACACCTCCTCATGAAGGATCTCTCTCCCCCTCTAGAATTATTCCCCCATGGTCTAGGATTAGCGAGATACATGTTCCCGGTGGCTTTTCGTCTGGAAGGAGTTGATGCTTCCGCTACATCGCTGGAGCGAGGAGGCAGAGGTTGTTCGGTGGATCGGATGTGTGTGCGAGCACGGATGTGCTGCTGATTTGCAGCGCTGGGACTTCCTCTCGATCTTGAGATCAGCAAGCGATCAACTACATCATCCACGAGTCTAATCTCGTTACACTCTATCGGTCTTCAAGGGTATGTTTTCTATGGATGTATATCCACCCGTTGCTTGTATCTAGGTAGATAGATCTTGGTGCTTAGTAGTTCCCATCGTTGGAATTTTTTGTTTTCTATGCTGCGAACCCAACAGAACTGTACTTATTTTGGCCTGCCTATAGTTAGAGAAACTCTAGCAGACATCAAAAATGCCTGCGACCTGAGACATAACCACCCGTTTTCAGTTTTGCGCCTCAAAAGTGACTCGATTAGACACCAAAAAGGGGGTCGAAACCGAATAAAATTGTCGGGACCCCAAGAAAACACCCTCTGCCCCCCATATACCCAGGTTACGAGGCCTACCCAAGGGTGCCGTAAAAAGACATTTCCTCTTGGCGAGAGGAAGTTTCACCGCCACGCCTTCCCGCCTCCACGCTCTCCTCGTCACAGATCTACCTCCCCTATCGCCATTCTGCCTCGCCAGTCCCAGGATCTGGCTTCAATGGACCATACCATCCTCCTCGTGGCCACCGGAGTCGCTGCACCAGCCCAATCGACCCCTCCCCTTCCATGTCCTCCGCTACCGCAACCCGTGCGTCTTCATGTTGTTGAGCTGCCCAAGCAAGGATCCGCCACCACCAAGAGGAAAAGCGCCCCACCCCCGCAACCTCTCCTAGCGGCATGCCCATCCCCGCTCTAAAAAGGCCGAGGAAGAAGGCCTTCTCCCACGTTCATCACCTCATCGACATTTCCCTGCCCTTCTTCAATATTTACCTGCGTGCACACTCCGACCTACACTAACATTTTGGACCCACCATGCAAGTGACCCACATGTTTGTGACATAGAATTACAGGAAGTAGAGATTCCCATCGCTTGTTGTTCAAAATTTGAATATATTTCGCTAAACCGAGATAAAATCGTTAAAATCAGCGAACCTGGCTCAGAAGTCTGAAAAATCATGAAACTTGGGCATTATCCGTTAAATATTTTATATTTTGTGAAAAATGGTGCGGTGAGATTTTGAACCACATATAATCTTTGTAGTTGCTTCACAACGGAAGACTTTGTTGTCACTTGGACAATTTAAAATAGCTTCGAATTTGGAAGAACCCTTTGTAAACATTGTTTGAAATACCAATATGCAGTTATGCACTGATCTACCAAACTTGGACACGTTCTCATGAACTATGGCAAACATATTGCCATGACCTTGGTCATCTCGTTTGAAAGCCATGAATGTTCGTACATGGTACACCATATTGTGAAACAAGTTTCTTCAAAAGTTGTCAAGTTTTAGCATACTTTTCCATGAAAACTAGGTAGTGCACATAGCAATTCATAATGCAATTATCCGTTGCTTGCAACTTAATACTGGAGGGGGTTCGGATGATAACCTAAAGGTGGATTATTAGTCATTGATGCAGTTGGATTACGGTCTATGTATAATGTTGTAATGCCCAATCGATTCTCAAAGGAGTCAAGATGATTAGTATATGCTTGTATGCTTTCTTCATGTTTGTCAATTGCGCCACTGTAATTTGTTCACCCAACATGTCATCTATCTTAAGGAGAGCCACCTCTAGTGAACTATGGACCCTGGTCCTTTCTTTTACTATCAATCAACTATTTATTGTTGTGTGTTTACTTTCTGCAAACTATTACTTTCTCCCACTCGATACGTTTAATCCTTTGTTTTCAGCAAAACTGGTAAGATTGACAACCTCATCTCAAGTTGGGGACAGAGTTCTGTGGTTGTGTTGTGTAGGTCTCCACGTTGCTGCTGGCACCGGTAGTGCACCCTGCCAAAGTTCAGCTAGCTACACCTTTGGGGTGTTTCCTTGCTCCTACTAGATTGATAACCTTGGTTTCATAACTGAGGGAAAACTTACTACTGTGCTCATCATACCTTCCTCTTGGGGTTCCCCAACGAGCTCGTTAATACACCAGTCAACAGAGCCCAACCAAACAACCCCTAAATATCGTGTAACTCTTGGTGTTTCTCCCTTGTTTTAGTACTTGGGTACCTTCAATTGAATTTAACAAAAAATATGACCAAGCAGGTATCATCGACTTGTAGTTCAAATTTTGAGAAACTTTCATTAAATTACGGTTACACCATTCTATTCCACGAATATAACCATAAAGTTTGAACATATTATTCAAAATTCCTGAAATCCTAAACCCTAAACTCTAAACCTCTAAACCCTGACCAAGCAGGTACCGTGCACTTATAGATCAAAATTTGAGATACTTTCATTAAATTGTGGTAGTGCCATTCTATTCCAAGAATATAAGCATAAATCTTGAACATTATTGAAAATTCTCGAAACCCTAAAACCCAAACCCTAAACCCCTAAACCTTGACCAAGCACGTAGAATGCACTAATAGATCAAAATTTGAGATACTTTCATTAAATTGGGTAACACCAATTTTACTCGACAAATATAAGCATAAATCTTGAGCATTATCAAAAATTCCTTAAACCCTAAACAACCCCTAAAACCTAAACCCTAAACCCTCAACTCATAAACTAACCAAGCAGGTACATGCACTTATAGATCAAAATTTTAGATACTTTCATTAAATTAGGTAACGCCATTCTATTCGACGAATATAAGCATAAAGCTCGAGCATTATTGAAAATTCACTAAACCCTAAACAACCCATAAAACCTAAACCGTCAAACCCTAAAACCTCAACCCATAAACCCTAACCAAGCAGGTATCATGCACTTATAGATAAAAAATTGAGATACCTTCATTAAATTGCAGTAACACCATTATATTCCATGAATATAAGCAGAAAGCTTGAACATTATTGAAAGTTCCCTAAACCCTAAAAGCCTAACCCCTCAACCCCTAAACGACCCTAACAAATGAGGTATCATGCACTTGTAGATCAAAATTTTAGATATACTCATCGAATTGCGTTAACTCCATTCCATTCCACGAATATAAGCATGACGCAGCTTGAACATTATTGAAAAATCAATAAACCCTAAACCCCTAAACCTAAACCCTAAACCCCTAAACCATAAACCCTAGAACACTAAACCCTCAACCCATCACCCCTTACCAAGCAATATCATGCACTTATGGATCAAAATTTGAGATACTTTCATTAAATTGCGATGACACTATTCTATTCCATGAATATATATAAGCACATATATAAAGCTTGAACATGATTATTGAAAATTCCCTAAACCCTAAAACCTAGACAACCCTAAACCCTAAAACCCTAAATAACCCTAAACCCTAAATCCTAAACCCTAAATACTGAACCTTAAACCCCTAAACCCTAATCCTAAACCATAAACCCTAAACCCCAAAACCCTCAACCCAAATACCCCGAACCCTAAACCCTAGGCTATACATATTTTGTGTGAAAACTGGGGTAGTGGGATTTTGAGCTATACTTATTTGTAGTTGTTTCACGACAAAATCTACTGCCCTCGCTTGGAAAATTGAAAATAACTTTAAATTTGGAAGCTTCTTTTGTAAATAATATTTTAAATGCCAATACACACCAATCTACCAAATATGGACATGTTATTATAAATTATAGCAAAGATATGGCCATGACCTTGGTCATCTGGCTTCAAAGCCATGCATATTCATACATGGTATGCCATATATCGTATGAAAAAATTAAAGCCATTATTATCGATTGGAAAATTTAAAATAACTTCAAATATTAAAGCTCTTTTTGTAAACAATGTTTAAATGCTAATATGAGCCAATCTACCATACAATGGTTATATTATCATAAAGTATGCTAACACATATGACCTTGACATTGGTCATCTAGTTTTTAAAAGCCATGAATGTTCATACATGATATGCCATATTGTGAAACTAGTTTTCTCAAGAGTTATCAAATTTTCAGATTATATTTTTTCATGGAAACTAGCTAGTGCACAGAGTGAGACGCCAAGAGAGAAAAGAATGGTTGTATTTTGTTTTATATTTTGTTTCTTTATTTTTAAAAATGGCTCAAATTTGGTGTCATTACCATTCATATCAAAAATTCGAATCTTGCAAAACTCTAGGTGGTTCTCCAATATTTGACTAATCCGGTACCTTTGAATTATTTAAAAAAAATCAAGAGCAGGATATACCGCACACTTTGTAGTTCGAAATTAGACATACTTACTTTAAATTGTTAAAAAGTCATTTTGTTGCAAAGGTTTAGCTAGGAAGCTTGGAAATTCATGAAAGTAGGGCATTGTCCATCAAATCTGGAATCTCCTTTTGTAAATATTGCTTGAAGTGCCAAGATGCACCATCTACCAAATATGAACATGTTTGTAAGCAAAGCTTGATTGACGAAGATGCATCAATGTACAAAACGTGGACAAGCTATCAGAAAGTATGGCTGTGACCTTGGTCATCTTGTTTGGAAGTCTTGAATTAATGTTCATTAATTTTGGCAGATGTCTATAAACTCATTAAATGCTGGAAAGCATACAGGCGTGTAGATTTATCTAACGTGGACAACATCCCCAAGTGGGAGTAGCGTACCTTAGAAGCTTCAACTTCAAAATTTCGGCAGAGCACCGCCCATCCATTCAAACATCCCGCCCATCCATTCAAACACCAGTCCCAAAAAATTATTTTATTTCAAAATTTTATCCTGAAAGCTTGAAAGGGTGTTATACATTGTGTGAAAAATGGGGGCAGTGGCATTTTAAGCCATCATATTTATAGTTGCTCCACAACAAAACACATTGTTGTCACTTGGAAATTCGAAAAAAATTCAAATTTGGAACCAGACATATTGCTTGATTTGCCAAGATGCACCAATCTACCAAATGCGGACATGTCATCATAAACTATGCCCATGACCTTGTTCACCTTTTTTTGGACGATGATAATCTTCTTAAAAGCCTTGAATTGTTCAAAAATTTCAGCAAATGCCTAGAAACTCATTTAAATGCTAGAAAGCAACTCTTGATGGCATGTGTGTATAGACGGTGACAGCGCATCTGAGCGACCCATGTCGGAGTAGCGTATGCTAGAAGCTTTGACCTCAAAATTTTAGGACGGCGCCCAAATATCCCACCAATCCATTCAAATATCTCGCGCATCCATTCAAATATACTTCACCTTTTTTTAGAATGCAAAATTCCTCTTCTATCCCTGCTCTGGAAATAAGAACCCAAGGAGCATTTCAATAATATAGGAATATATGTGATGAATTTGTGTTCTTCAAAATACGAACATTTTTCGCTGAACCAATATACAATCATTAAAATCAGTGAACCTGGCTAAGAAGCTTGAAAAATCATGAAACTTAGGCATTATCTGTTAGATATTTTATACTTTGTGAGAAAATTAGAGCGGTGAGATTTTGAACCACGTATAGTCTTTGTAGTTACTTCACAACAGAAGCCATTGTTGTCACTTAGACAATTTAAAATAGCTTCGAATTTGGAAGCACCCTTTGTAAACATTGTTTAAAATGCCAATATGCAGTTATGCACCGATCTACCAAAAATAGACATGTTATTATGAACTATGACAAATATATTGCCATGACCTTGGTCATCTCGTTTGAAAGCCATGATAAGATACTTCGCGAAAGAAATACATTGCTTTAATTTATATATATATTGTTTGGATTTTTCTTTCAAAAGGTCTCAAATTTGGCTGCATTAGCATTCATATCAAGAAGTTGAGGGGTTGTTTGGTTAAGCTTATATATTGCTTTTAGCTTTATTTTATAAGCCACTTTTATTTTGGCTTTTGGGGTATACCATCATTCAACTATGTTGGAGTAAAAGCTAAAAAAAATCCAAAAACACCTTCGCGGCTTATAAGCCAAAATTCAAAAGCCAGAATTAGACCCCAACCAAACAGCGCTTAAATCTCGCGGAACTCTTGGTGTTTCTCTCTTGTTTTAGTACTTGGGTTATGGTGACTATGTGTTAGTTGGACGCTAACTATTAACTGTTAATCTGGTAGCTATAATACAGTAATCTGACAGCTACCGAAAAATATCATCAAAACATATTAAGATGGAATCTTGTCTTGAAATACTCGTCAAGAAGAAAACGGGTCATCAATTAGATTAATGGTTTAAAAGATAATGTATTTTAAAAAAATTGGATCATGAAAAGATTCCCTGCATACATGTTAACATCAACTCCTCCGTCTTTTTAAGCAAAAAACTAATGACCATCCTAGGACAGGACACATACACATATTTTTTTGAATGTTAACAGGAAAGCTGCTAAATTCATCGATTAGATTAGAAGAGTAAAGATAACACAAGAAGGCCGGATGGAAAAACTAGGGTAAAACCTAGGTCACCGCAAGAAAGAAAGGAAGATAAAGAAAAAAAACAAGGCTGGCAAAAAAAATCGTTCATTTTCACATGTAGTAACACGCGAAGTTTAATAATATCGTGGGCTATCAACGATTTTTTTTTGGGACGCGGGCTATCGAAGATGTGAGGAAAAGTAATGGATACTTGGAGGAGCTGAACTTTGAGCAACTCCAACAGAAGCGTGATATTGTGGAGCTGTAAAAATACTATGCAGCGCGCACGATTCAGTTTTAGCGCACACGCGGTGTGTCTCCTCCAGCGGACGCGCTAAAATCGGCACGTGAAAATAGAGCAAAAATGTACCCCTAGCAGACACGACAAAATGCAGCGTGCGGCGTTAGCGCAGACATGTTTCACAATAAACTATAAGATCAAACAAACCTAAAATAAATTCAACAAGAAATTGTCTAGTCATTATTACAACACAACCAAATGGTACATGAATAATACAATAAATATAGGAATTGTTCAATGACAAATACAACACGTTTTTCATCAAATCTACAACAAATTGTTTTCCAACAATACAATAAATAAGAAATAAAAGAAGGGCTCAACGTTGTGCTCCAAACCATTTCCACCACTCCTTGATGAGATCTTTTTGAAGATTATCATGGGTCTCATTGTCGCGAATGGCATGATATAAGGCAATGAAATGCGCCACCATATGCTCTCTCCTATGCACTTGCACGGAAATCCCCATCAAATCATTGTGGTGGCTGCGATCTATATCTTTGCCACGACCATCCTCTATGATCATGTTATGCATGATGATATAAGCGGTCATGATGTACCAACGACATTCTTGGTCCTAAAATCTAGCCGGTCCTCTCACAATAGCAAATTGGGCTTGCAAAATCCTAAAGGTTCTATCCACCTCTTGGATAGATGTTATCGGCAAGATAATAACCATAGTTGTATTTGTAGCCATTTTCTTCAAACTCCACTTGTGGACCTTCACGCAATGCAATCCTTGACATAAGAGGATACCATTGAAGAATATTAATGTCATTGCAGGACCCGGGCATTCAAAAAAATCATGCCAAATCCAAGTCTCATAATCTGCACGGCTACAAGAATGATAGTGCAATCCTTCTTGTGACCTTTGAATTATCCATGCCATGCCGCAGGACAATTCTTCAACTCCAATGCATACAGTCAATAGAGCCAAGCATTCTAGAGAACCCCCGAGCCTTGTTCTCCTCCAAAATCCTAGTCGTGTCTTCAGCATTGGGGGCTCTCAAGTAGACAGTGCCAACAATGCGCACAATTGCGACGGCAAAGCGCTTGACACACTCAGCGGCTTGACTCTCACTCATTGCCAAGTGGTCGTCAATAAGATCCGCTGGTATACTGTATGCCATCATATGCAAGGCGGCGATCACCTTTTGCTAGGTGCTATGTCTAAGCTCTCCGGCAGCCTTCGCTTGAAAAAACCGATCAAACTTGGTCACCTCTTCGCAAATACGCTTGAACAAACCGATACTCATCCTAATACACCGACGAAACTAGTCATCCAGGAAGGTGGCATTGTGTTGAAATAATCCTCATCAACCTCTCATGCCCTTCGATCATTTCCCTCCACAACTTGCGCCTACCAAAAATCGAGCCACCGCGCTTTGGTTCTTTCGTCGCGCGCCAAGCTAATAGCATCGATATATTCTCATCCTCCTCGAGCTCTAGTTCATCACCGGATGAATCATACGAGATCCTCTACAAGCACGAATATACACTTACTTCATCTACCAAAAGTAAAATAAAATTTGGAGGAAAAATGGAGCGGTCGGCGACGAAACGTAACTTACGACGACGAAAAATCGTGCACCAAGTAGCGTCCCAGCTTGACGAGGACATGGCGGTCGTCGAGGGCAGCGCGGCGCCACGGTCGCCGAGGCACCTCCGAGTTGGACGAGGCGCGACGGTGGCAGTTGTGGAGGCGCGACACGGTGGCGACGCGAAAAGAGGCGTCACGCCAGTAGTACACTTCGATTCCCGCGGCGGCGAGCTCGGGGAAGGTGCGGGGAGGCGCGACGGCGGCGAATCTACAGCTACTGGGCGCAGACAAGCGGCGGCGGCGAATCGAAGCGGCGGAATCACGGGTAGGAAATGGAGACAGCGGGGCGCGGGTGACTTTTTAGCGTCAGTTGGGCTTCACGCACGTTGCCGAGTGATAGCGTACGCTCGACGGCGTGCAACAAATTTGGTGCGCCGCAGAGCGCAAATGCCGCGCGCGGATTTTTTGGCACACGCACAACTATACGGCGCCTGCTGGAGAAGCAAAAGCCGCTAAATCGGTGATTATTTTTACAGCACCGCGATATCACGCTTCGGTTGGAGTAGTTCCTAGGCAGAGGGCCAGGGCTTTCCTAGTCCAAAGGCCGAGTCTGTTGATGGGCCGGGCCTACTCTGCAGCAGCAGTACGTATCTCCCCCGACCGAGCTTCCCTCGACAAAAAAAAACTCCCTCGACCGTGCGGCGACACTTCCAGAAACCTCTCCGACTCAGACACAAGCCGCCAGCACCCAGCACCTAGCAGAGGCAAAGCAACCAGAGTATTCGCCATTGTTCATCTCCTATCTCCGGTCGTAGCAGCGTGACTGCGCGAGCATCTAACCTAAAAATCGCCGCCGATGACCCCGTCGCCGCTCCGGAACGTGTACCTGCGCCGTTCTGATCCTTCGTCGCCTGACACCGCCTCGCCGGAGTCGGTCCCGGTGGCGACCGTCGCGGTGGAGGTAGGCGACGGTGTGGACCTCGCGCAGGTGGGCCGCGCACTGGGGCTGGACCCGGCCACCGTCCGCCTTAACGGCTACTTCCTCAGCCGCGGCTCCGGCCACGTCTCCCTGTCCGTCACCTGGGGCGCGCTCCTCGCCTTCTTCGGCGCGCGCGGGTTGCCCACCGGCGCCGACCCCGCCGCGCCCGTCTCCGTCCACGGCAAGCCCGTGCCTACGGCCCCGCTATCAGGTGTGCTTTATTCTAGTTCTACTTCATTAGACTGTCGCCGTGTTCGTGATGGATGGTGGTACTCGAGTAGTAGAGAGCAACGGTGCTGACACGTTCGCTTTCTGACATTAGACTGTCAATTCGCGGCAATAAACGCCACATTCTGCGATCGAGAGGTCAAGTAGCAACCTGTTGATTATGATTCTCTGAAGTTTTTGCACCTTTTAACTACTAGTAGCAGTCAATAATTGTTCAGGGTCAAATCCTCGATTGATGTTTGAGTCAGCTCCAAATAGTATTAGCATACAATATTCAGGGTCCATCTTCCTTATTTTGGAACTGCTGACAGACACTATACACCTGCTCATAGGCTCACAACGTTCTCATGTACTACTAAATCTGTTCTATAATGTAGAACGTTTTACATTATGGAACGGAGGAAAATATAAGATGTTTTAGCTTTTGCGAAACAAATGTACTCCCTCCGATCCAAATTAATTGACTGCGATTTGTCTAGATTCGGATGTATCTAGACATGTTTTAGTGCGAGATACATCCAAATCTAGACAAATCTAAGTCAATTAATTTGGATTGGAGGGAGTATCTAGATGTCTTTTAGTGCGTAAGTTCGCTCTAAACCTACACTATACATTCGTTTCAGAAAAGCTAAAACATCGGAGGGAGTAGCAAATTTTGCAAAGCTGTGTTACTTCTCAATGCCTAAGTTCAGTTCCTTACAAGTACTTCGTGATCATACGAATTAGTATGTGCTTAGTGCTAAATTAATGTTGTTACGTCATATGCTGCACTAGAAGAAGCTAACAGATATTTCCGCAATTTTTTTTAATCTTAATCCGCATTATGCTAGATCCTAGAGTTATCCGGTCCTCAAAGCGGAAGTCTGGGTCGGAGGCCAAAGATTGTTCCAAGAAGAGCAAACTCCAACACAACAGCTCAACTCTGTCAAAATCTGGTGAAGGGCTACTGAGTGATGAGATCACCCTCGGTTTGAAGAGACGACTCAGATTAGACGAGACTACTCCATGTAAGAGGATTAAACAAGTAGACTGCAGCCCAGGTGAGTGACAAATAACAGAGCCCTGGAGTAATGATTTATATTCATGAATTTACAACATATATTACGAAGTCTGAATGTTTCCTTATTGGGCTGTTCCTGCATTGCGACGGTCAGTGGATGGAGCAGAAACACAGCAGCCGGTGAAGTTCTCTTGCAGCTTCATCAATGGGCACAGCAAGCACCTTCGGGATGAGGAGATGGTCACCACGCTCCCGTGCAAGAGAGCCCGGACAGTCCAGTGAAGCTGATCTATCTTGCAGACTGAGATTTTAGTTTCATAGGTCATGGTCACTCGAAAGAACTCGCAGAGCTACGATGATGAACTTACATGGCTAAGAGGCCTAGTGAAGTAGTGACTCTCCAGTGCCGCCATGTAGTTTGGTCTGCACCAGTGCTCGTTGCAACAGTTGCAGAATTGAGTACATCTTGTGTACATCCATGTGTTTGATATATGATGCTGAAAACCCTGTAAAAATGTACTTTATGTGAACATAATAATGGCTGGTTCTCAAATGGTGTACATTCTGTCTACAAATGCTAAACCAGCACTGTTAAATCTGTAACCGGTGCATTTGCTGCATGATACTAGCACCAAAGTTTGTCTCTGTTTTTACCAGAAGAGAAATATACTTCTCGATATTCATGTAATCTTATGCTCACATACTCAGCATCAAACTACATAGATTTAAACTGTTTAGATCTGTCAGCATGATGGTTACACTTCCCCCAACTGCAAATACAAGATATGGATCTACCACGGTTTAGAACCATTCTTACAACGAGACAAGTACTGACGGTAGAAAGAGGAGTCTAATGAAACTTTGAGTACCAAATCTAAGGAGCAATTAGCCAAGTTGCATCCAGAATAACCAACATTGCTTTAAAAAAAACTCAGAGGCAGACATGCCAAGGCCCTCTGCTGCATGGACAGAACAAATTGACTCCTTTTCACGACTCAGTTGGTATAAAGGCACCAGTCCCATATTGGTGTCATCTGTGCAGAGCTTGTAACTCCGAAAACAATGATACATGCGGGAAATGTTTCTCCCGGGTATCCACTCCAAGAGTGCAAATCACCTGGACTTGGTGACGGTCCACATCGTAGGACACCAATGTTTTATCCCACCCAACAGCGTAGAAGATCATGTTACAGTCCGGATGAATTGCAACCCATTCAAAGGTTCGTACAAGATTATAACATGTCTGGCCAAGTACATATGATGCTTCAGTGTCCACTGGTGGTTTTCATAGTCCTCCAGAACATAAACTTAAGTGTCTGGCCATGATCTTTGAAGAATTCATATACTCCCTCGGACCCATATTAGTTGACTCAACTTTGTCTAGATACGGATGAGGTCATTGGTCAGGCTGGACGACACTCTCCTCCTTCTCTTCACCATCTCGGGAAGTTCTAAGACATGTAAATGGAACAGAGGTCAAGATAGGAGCAAGGAAGGAGAAAGATGTTTATGATGATGGATGGTGTTGGTGGACAGTGGTATATATGCTTGCTTCTTCTGACTTGGTGCTGCCTTTTGATGTACAATTTGAGAATTCATCAGATAAGATGTCTCTATCTACAACAACGGAAAATGGGCTTCACAGGTCAAGTCTTCGAAACAAGTTCATTACTAAACTTGAGTGGTAACATGGACAGGTAGCCTAACTAATTTAAAATGGGGCTACCCCATTCCCACCACAAAGAAGCCTTCAGAAGTGCTGATCCACTATTACTCATTTTAAAGAGGTTAATTAACGTTGATGAGACCATATGAAAGAACCAAATGTGTAGATAGCAGTAATCGTTTATATTTAAAAATAGACTTCTTAAGTCTAGTTCTTCTGATCGAAATTGTGTATGGGTACCGCACTACTGCCTTGGCCTCGTGGTAACCTGAGTTTGCCTGTTGATATCCTCTAAGATTCTCACCTGCTTTATTCAAGGTGGGTACATCAATCTGTATATTAGGTACATCAATCTGCTGACTTTGATCAATTGGCTCATGGCTAATAACTGGTATAAGCAATGTAGTATGAGGCTGATTAAACAAATTTAAGTACCAAGCGCGACTTGACGGGCGAATCCACCAGTGTCACTGCTCTTTGCTTGACGTGCTGCCGAAGTTGGCTTCTCAGCACACGACCGTCATCACACATTGGATTATTGCTGCACCATAGCTCCCGCCTCGGCGCCTCACCTTGCGCTGCCGAGGTGCAGATCTAGTGGTTCCAGTAGCTGCACTCCAGGACAATTGGTCTGATTTGTATTGTGATATCAGCTTTGCAAAAACATGATTTCTAGTACAGCCAACACAATAGCAGCAATAAACTTTTTCAGGAGCAAGCAGCCAACACAAGATAAACTACAGAGCTTCATATTAACAATGAACAAAAGGATTTACACAACAAATGAGGCAAGAAAAAACTTCATTCCAGAAAAATAAATATCAGAAAACTGTAACTAACAGAGGTGGTAGTTAACCAGTCTACACTCTTAACACTATGTTGCGAGGAAATTTACACAACAAGTGAGGCAAGAAAAGGCCCATCCCATGAGAAAGATTAGAACATAACTACAATAAAGGCAGTTAACCAGTATGCACTCTTAACACTGCACTGTGAACTTGCACCTTGAAAACAAAATAGATATGGTAGAATTGAAGCCATTGATACCTGACACCGGAGTCAGGGTCACAAGTTCACTACAATGAAGAAGCTTGCACTATGTGAAGCTTTGACGTGGAAGTTGAAAGTGTGATGATGTCAACCCATTATATTACAGCCAAGGATGGAGTCCAGCAGGGTAAGATAGAGATGCATGTTGCCACCAAAGTAGTTCAATCATTCTTCCTTTATTGTTCAACAATGCCATCAACTCCCATCCAACATTTCATTCCCTTAGTGCAACACCAAGGTGAAACATGTGAGGCAAATATCCAATTCAGCATAACTTACTTCTCCAGAAGCCCAAAAGGTTTATTTGAGCACCTGACTGGCTCAAATAGAACAGCATTGCGCCAATTATTGTGCCCGAGATACTTCAGTCTTCAACTTTGTCACCAATGAAGAAGGTCTTTATCTCTTCAGAAAAATGGCCCTTCCAGTCAGAAAGAGAAGCAAACGGAAGTAGACCAGTGAAGGCTGGGATTATAAGCCCCAGCACTGCAAAAAATATACACCGGCGAACCCAGTACGGCAACCAGACAACCTCCTTGCTGCGTGTTGTTGAAATAGGACCATGAAGGATGCGATACAATACGGATGGATAACAGTTTCCGAGTAAGTGAATCGAACAAAGAACCTCCCAGCATATGAGCCAGACGTTTCCATCACCACCTAGAGTGTTGGCGCAAAACCTTCCAGCAAAGCCGCAGATAACTCCCAGTAGAATGAAATTGAAAGTTATAGGCATACTTGATCCAGCCAACGCAGAACGCTGGAACACCAACCAAGCAATTGCCAGAATCATTACTATGCCAAAGCACATGCGTGTCGCTGCTATTAGATGACATCTGATAAAGAGCAGCCCAGAGTTGAAGTTTGACACTGAACTAGGCACCCACCATGATTTAGATCCCTGCACAAAGAATAGAAATAAGTGGAAGTTCTTTAATAATTACCAACAAGACTTGTTAATATATAATTATAGATGGAGTACATAAACATACCCTTGAAGCAACAGAGCAAGCAGACGTAATATCAGTTATCCGTTCGTATGAATAAATATAAGTTCCATATGCAAAAAACACTGACATGATTATCACCGCACTAACAAGAAAATCTATAAGTGTCCTGAGAATCTGTGTATCCCTTGTGTCCTGCATCTGAGTCTTGAATTTCTCCGATTGGAAGGAAGCTTTCTGAAATCCCAGCGATATTTTCATCTTCTCTAACATGTGTGTGTAGGAGCTAAGAGTTAACTGAGACTGTTTAAGTTGCAGCTTTCTCATGCTGAGCCCAATCTCAAATTCCTTGAGCTCGTTTGAACGAGCTTGCTCCTTCACCGACCTCTCAAATGCATTAAGAATGCAGCGATCAGCTTCATGCGAGGATCTGCTACGGGCAGATTGAGCCAGGTGCTGACTGTCTCTGGCATAGAGAACAAGTTCACTTTCTACTGAATTCACAGTATCCTGCTTGGCTTCAACTGTCTGGTTTAGGGAATTGACAGTGCTCAAATTGCCAACAGCTAGAGAGCCTCCATGCTCAAAAGAACATTCACGAGTAGGACTTCTTTCATAGTCAGGTATCTCATTAATACGATGAAGCGTCCTCAATGTGCTGCTGAACGAATTCTCGAAATTTCTCATGAAACTGTCAAACCTGTCACCATATGTCTATACAAATGGTAAGTTGAAGATATTCAAGGAATGTTTGCCGAAAAGTGAGTTCTTACAAAAAAGAGAGCAAGGCTTACATTTGCCAAAGATTCCTTCACTGCCGAGGTACAGATCTGCAATTCAAATCAGACTCGATTTCAGACAACAGTTTTGTACGGTTTACAGAGCTTATTGTTCTTTATAAAAAAAAACCTTATCGTTAATTAGAAAGCATTGACCTTAGAAAGGACGACCGGATGCAATCTTTCTCCTGAACCATTGCTTGAATTAACAACCTGCGACCAAGGAGGGTAACTCATTACTCTGACCAATAGAATAGACGACTGAACAAAATTATACTGATAACGCAAATGTGCAGTGGTATGCAGGTGAGTACAATACAACTTCACTGAAAATATGAGTACACAGTAGTTTGGGATAAATTGATGCATTGGAAAGCTGGGGCGGAGGGACGAAGGGCTAGGCTAGCACATCTGACAGTTAAAATCTTCAGGTCATTTATTGCCCACCACAGATATGGAAATGAGTAACGATGTTGTTGATATTTTGAAAACATTACTGTAGAAGATTTCGCCCTAAATCGACAAGATGTGCACTCAATGGACAGAGCAACAATGGTTCTCCGACAATAGACCCCTATACTGGTTCATCTAGTTAGCAGATGTTGCACTAATTCAATCTGCAGCAGAAAAGGGATTGTTCAATCAGTTTATTTGCAGAAACATTCAGAGGCATACTCTCTGCTTTTATACCTAAGCTATCGAAAATTAGCAGATGCTGCACTAGTTCTGCTTCTGCAAGTAAACAATCCCTTTTCTGCTGCAGATTGAACAATCAATTTCGGGCATGTGATGCAGTACAATTACAAATGTGCAAACCTTAGCAACAGAAGATCACCATGCATGCATACTGGATTACTGGTAACAGAACAGAAGGGTGCAAGCTAAAAAAAGAAGAACAGATGGGTGTACTAATGCTGGCCTCACGCAATCATGGGAGTACAGGACAAAATTCGATTCTTTGTTTTGAGTCAAACTAGCAGCTAGGCAACGTACCCGCGCGAGAACTGCCGCGAACGACATCCCCAGGGGCAGCGCGAGGTCGTCCTGCGCGCCTCCGGTCCCATTTCCTCCGCCGTCACCGCCCTGGGGAGCCACGGGGTTCACCGTCCGCCGGCGCCGCAGCGGCCGGAGCCGGACCCCCTTGCGCGGCCGGGACTGGGAGGCCGACGAGGACGCGCCGTCCATCCCAGAGCCGGGAAGGGGCCTCCCGCGGAGCAGTGAGAAATTAAATGGGGGGTCGCTGTCGTGATCTGGAGACGGGGGCGGGTGGGGAAGGAGCGAGAAGAATGGAAACGAGGCGGCGTGCGTCGGAATAAACAAAATTAAAAACGAGGGGGATATATACACGTCGGCTGGGCAGAATTTTAGCCGTTGGAGAAAATAATCGGGAACGTGTTTAGTTTGGAGAATTTAAGTTTGGAGATCTGGCGTGAAGATTTTGGTCCGGGCCAGCAGGAGTGAAAAAGAATGAAATGTGGAGATGCTAGCGTTCGCGTTGGACACGAATTCTGATTATCCAGCGAGTTCGTGCGCGGCAAAAAAGAAAAGAATGAAATGTGGAGATGCGGGGTATCGATCCCCGTGCCTCTCGCATGCTAAGCGAGCGCTCTACCATCTGAGCTACATCCCCGACTGTTCAATGCTGTGGAGTGAAAGTATTTAACCCTTGAACTACACGACCTCGTTTGGTTGATGTTACAGGACTTAATTGAGATACAGTGCACTAGTTCTCGACAAAACATTCATGAGAGGACTGTTTTTGTCAAAGAGTTAGGCATAAAGGCCAACTAGCATATATATATATATATATATAAAGCATGTGCATACATTATAGAATCAGGGAGTAAGGGAAATTGCAAAAGAAGATCGTGTAGCATACATTATCAGGGTGCATTACAATGCAAGGCCTCCAAGTCCCATAGAATTGGTAAGGCAAACCTCGTTCTTCACGACAGCGAGCAAGGTTGAGGGCGTCTTAAAGCGACATACTATTTAATTTTGCTCGGTGCAATAAATAAGGCACATAATACATAACTCCTCGAGCCAATTGGGGATGAACAGTTAAGGTTGGGATATGTTTTCTTTAATTTTATCTTTAACTTTATTCTTTAAAAAAACTTATGTTATGTTTTTTTCTATTTTCTTGCTTTTGCTTTGTTTTCTAGCCTTTATTTCGGTTTCTGTCATTTATTTGCAACATTTTCTCTCATATTATTTTGTTAAATATTCACATTTTCATATATTTTATCAAGAACCCAACACTGGTGAGTCCATAATGTGTTAGTTCGACCGGGTGAAACACACGGTCATTATATTTGTTAAATATGAACATTTTTCTTGATGAAGAGCTTTACTGGAGAGCCATTTTAGATATCTATGATGATATTTCACAAGTTATTATGTGAGCATTTTCCGGTGATATGCATCATGCACAAACATTGCAAACGCACAGTGGAACAAATCTGATGAAGTGCAGGAACAAATTTGAAGCACCTAAATTCTTGAAGAAATGTTAGTACAGTGCATTTCTTCAGTTGCAGCCATGGAAACGAACAAGTTCTATCACATATTTATGTGTTCTTAATTGGTGTAAGATTCAGCACGATCACGGCATCCAAACTCTTCCATGTGTTCTGAAGTCACGCTTGCTAATCATATACTTGGATGGCGGGATTACTTCGAGAGTGGGATATAAGTTCCTCGCTTCTTTGGGTCTACTGCAGGACAGAAAATTAGTACAGTACAATGTACTCCTAACTCACCGACATTACAAGGGTTGATTTCTGAAACCAAACGGTGGTGCGAGAGCAGGAACCGGTGGGCAAGTTAGTGATCTACAAAATTCGAGCAAAACAGAATGAAAGAATCAAATCACACAGAAACTTGCATCCAATGGTGTAAACAATATGTAGTAGATTGATAATAATAATAATAATTCATACGGCCACGTACAAAACAGACGAACGGGCCTTACACTGAAGAACAACACACTGCTGGATGGGTGCAGGAGCACAACCTACATCTATGCATCCAACTAAACAACGCACACGGAACTTTAACGATAGAACCAGCTCGGCATGCAGCAGGGAGCTAGCGTGCGTGCGTGCGCGTCTGGGAGCAGCGATCCGCACGCCGCCGCACGAGCCACACGGCCACGCATGCATGCGTGCGTGTGCTAATCAAAGCGATTATTATTTATTAGTAGTAGTGCTCGACGGCGGTCGATCGATCGGATCAGAAGTCGCCGGTGCCGTCGGGTTTCTTGCCTTTGTTGTTGTTCTCGGCGGTGTTCATGCTGAAGCTGCTGAGCGAACGCCCGCCGGCGCTGTTCACGGTGAAGCTGTCCTCGCCCTGGGCGACGGCGGCCTCCACGGGCGCCGCGGTGTGGCTCAGCAGCAGCATGCCCAGAAGGGCCAGGCCCAGCAGGGTCATGCGCAGCTCGTTGTTCCTTGAAGCCGCCATTGACGATGCTTGGGAAGATTGCGCGGAGGTGGTGGGTTTATTTGTGTTGGTTGCGGTGGATTGATTATTGGCGAGCTCTGGTTGTGGGTGAGGAAGGAGGATGTGTTCTTGGGAATTTATAGTCGGGGGTGAGGGTGCGGGTGGTGGTGGCGAGAGGGTTCAGGAAGAACGTCTCGTGTTCTTGCGGTGGTCCGCAAGGGGAGGCGGTCGAATTGTGTGGGATCCTAAAGTTGGAGCCGTTGGAACTCTAAATTTGGCATGAGACCAGCAGTCGATCGATGCGAGAGGGAGGGAGGAGACTGCGTCGTTTTGGCTCCTCGGCTCCAGGAAACCCGGAACTGGAGAAAATGAATAGTACTCCAACATTTTACGAGTTAATTAAAACTCTAACATGCTAAAACGAGCCCGAGAACACGAGAATTAGTACTCCAACATTCCCGTCAATCTATTAATAATTATTAACAACAGTACAAAGAATTTTAAAAGCAATAAAAATTACAAATAGGTCACTCAAGTATATAGGCAAGCAGCCGCCAGGCGATTCAGAAGCAACCAGCTAAACCCATCTAGGGTTCCGTCCCCTCGCCGGCAACGCCACCGATCCGCTCCGCCTCCGGTGGCCTTAGGGCCTTGGAGGTGTGTCGAATCATGGCCTCTCGCCGGCATGAGGCTTTTCATTTTTATTTAGCCTTTTTTTAGTGTCTTCTTCGGGATGTTGAGGTGGCGGCTACGTCCCGAAGCCAGAATAAGGCCCCCCGCCGTACCCTCTCTACGGTGGTGCGTCTAGCGCCGACGGAGGGCGCACGGAGTCGTGCGTCCGAGGGATCTCTTTGGATCTGATCGTTTTCCGTATTCAACGGTGTGGTTTGAGATCAGTCTCTTCCGATCTACGATTGTCATCTTCGGCAACGGTTGCTGCTCTGGTGCGCTGGTCTTACGGGGCCTTAGCACAACGACTTTCCGTCTATCTACTACAACAAGCTCAACTACGACAAGGTTTTGCCCGGCTCCGGTGATGGAGGGCGAGGACGGCGGCGCGCCTTCGGCTCATGCTAGTATATGTAGTTGTCGCTAGGTGGTCCAATGACCTAATTGTAATTTTTATTACTTTTAGGCCTCTTTATACTGTTGTTTATGATTATTAATAGATCGGTGGACAAGGTCACTGGACTACCTAGCAACGACTACAAACACTGGCACGAGCCGAAGGCGTGCCACCGTCCTCGCCCCTCCATCACCGGAGCCGGGAAAACATTATCGTAGTAGAGCTTGTTGTAGTAAACGGATAGGAAGTTGTCGTGCTAAGGCCCCAAAGAACTAGCATACTAGAGCAGCAACCATCGCCGAAGATGACCAACGTAGATAGGAAGAGACGGACCTCAAAACACATCAAAGAAAGCGAAAAACGACCGGATCCCAAGAGATCCGTCGGACACACACTCCACATGCCCTTCGTCGATTCTAGGCGCACCACCAAAGCAAGGACAGGGCGGGAGGACTTTATTCTAACTTCAGGGCATAGCCGTTGTCTCAATATCCTGAAAAAGACACTGAAACAGTCTAAACAAAACACAGAGACCTCCCGCCGGCCATGGTCTGCCACTAGAGACGGGACGGACCAGTAGCGTCGTGGGCAGAGGAAAGGAACCCTAGATGGTTTTTTGTCGTCGCCTCCTCTCTCTCCTCTCCGTACGGTACTGGTTAGATACGTGAAAAATCCAAATCGAGATTTAATCATTTGTGTGAGCTGAATTGGTTGCCCGTACCGATCCTATCCCCCTGACATTTTTCCTAGGAAAACTATTCTCTATATAGGGGTACCTGATGGCCCAAAATATATCGAGCTCATTGGGGAACCCCAAGAGGAAGGTATGATGAGCACAACAGCAAGTTTTTCCTCAGTTATGAAACCAAGGTTATCGAACCAGTAGGAGCAAGGAAACATCTCCAAGGTGGTGTTTCCAACTTGAAATCCTGCACAACACAACCACAGAACTTTGCCCCAACTTATAGTGAGGTTGTCAATCTCATCGGTTTTGCTGAAAACAAAGGATTAAACATATTGTGTGGAAGATAGTAATTGCTTGCAGAAAGTAAACATAAAATAGTAAATAGATTGTAGATTTATAGTAAAAGAAAGGACCGGGGTCCATAGTTCACTAATGGTGATTCTCCTTAAGAAAGATGACATGTTGGATGAACAAATTACAGCGGGGTAACTTCTATGAGATTAGATTGGACATTACAACATTATACATAGACTGTAATCCAACTACATCTATGACTAATAATCCACCTTCAGGTTATCATCCGAACCCCCTCCAGTATTAAGTTGCAAGCAACAGATAATTGCATTAAACATTGTGTGTAAAGTAAACAATACGATTGTTCTATGAACAAAGGATTGTTGTTTTCTCCCTAGTAGAACCAGCACATCTAGTACCTTAGAGATTTCTATCACTTCCCCAGATTCCTAGAGGCATGAACCCACTATCGAGCATAAATACTCCCTCTTGGAGTTGCTAGCATCTACTCGGCCAAGATAGCTACTAACGACGGAGAGCATGCAAGATCACAAATAACAAAGACATGATAGAATCAATAATCAATCTGAAATAACATCTCAATATCTATCAGATCCCCGCAAACACAACATGTATGATTACAAATAGATGATCTTGATCATAAACGGAGCTCACAAGATCTAAACATGGTAGTACAAAGGAGAAGAACCAACCATCTAGCTACTACATGGACCCGAGGATGAACTACTCACGCATCACACCGGAGGTAGGCATGGTGATGAAGAAGGACTCCAGGGTGAATTCTCCCCTCCGGCAGGGTGCCGGGAAGAGCTTCAGATCCCTCCCGGTCTAGGGATGGAGATGGCGGCGGCTACAGACTCTTTCGTGAAATTTTGATCGGGTACTTAGGGTTTCTGTATCGGAGGCGATATATAGGTGGAAGGGGAGGCCGAGGGGGTGCCCTAGGCAGCCACACCACCCCCTGGCGCGGGCCAGGCCTGGCCGCGCAACTAGGTGGTGTGGCCGGCCCCTCTCTGTCTCGTCTTCTGGCTCTGTGTCCCTATCGGTGAAACATTGACTTTGGTTTTTGTCCCGTCCAATTCAGAGAATATTCATTTTCTGACTTTCCTGGAACCAAAAACAACAGAAAATAGGCAACTGGCACTATGGCATCTTGTTAATAGGTTAGTCCAAGAAAGTAGATAAAAATACTCCAAAGTGTGGACAAAACATAAGAAAGTAGATATAAAACAAGTATGGAACATCAAAAATTATAGATACGTTAGCAACGTATCAACATCCCCAAGCTTGACTCCTGCTCGTCCTCGAGTAGGTAAGTTATAAAAAGAAAGAATAACTTTTGAGGTGATATGCACCATCATAAACTAGAGCAAAGTATTTGTAAAACATTGATAGCTGGGATCATAGTACTTTAACATAGCATGGAAAATATAGTTCTAACAATGAGACATAGTAACTATGTTGTAACATGAGAAGGCACAAACAAAAGATTCATGAATAACAATGCTTTGCAAGACGTTCATTTGTTTCACATAAAGAAAACATAGCATAGTGGCATTCAGCTTGTCCCTCATAGTGTAGCAAAACATAAATGCATTGGACACCTTCAAAGTTCATAAGAGTGACTAGATACAAATAGTTTAAGATCAAAATAATATCAAAGTTATGCATCAATCAACAAGTCTTGGGACAATGCACATTAAACTAAGAATGGCCACTATGCTCTCTCAATAGGTGCATAAATATAGAAGATGGAGACTCAACATAAAAGTAAAAGAAAGGCCTTCATAGAAGGAAGCATGGATTCAAGTCACATAAAGAGCTTCCAAAAATTATGGTACTTATTAGCTTTCAGCTCTCATTGCCCCTATCATAAGCAACTTGAAGTGATTAAGGTTAAAGTGAACAAACTATGGAGTATATGCTTGACAAAGTATAAGTTGGCAATCTCATGTCCCTTGAGTACGAGGGTCGCTCCTCATGCTACTCAACTTTAGTTACCGGTAAGCTCTTGTCATAGTAAGTACATGTGTATCATAGAGAACCGCCAACGGGGTACCCCTTGCCCGATGATACGGAAGAATCCCCATATCAAAATGACAAGGCAAGCAGACAATAAGAATCTCAACAATCTTCTTATTTACCATGGGAAAATGGTGCTTTTTTCTCTCTTTCTTCTTTTCTCATCTTTTTTTTTCTCTTTTTCTCAATCTCTATCTCTTTTTTTATAAGAAGAATGCTTCATAGATTGCTCATTATGGTTACGTTGCAGGTTTCCACCATGATTATGCATGGATTAGACCAGCGGCCCAGGCGTTTCTCTAACACACATATATAACTCTATGGACTTACAAGCTCCTCTTTCATTTCACACCGACGACATCCATAGACAAAAGAGCATGATATCAACTGGGTACAATGTACAAGTGCAATGTTGAAAGTGTTCCCCATGACAGCATGGTTCTGCTAATCCCCAACGTATAAGTGCAATCATATACAACATAGATGACACAATGGTTCAAGTTTATTAGGGCAAGAAAAGTAAAGTGTGCCATTAAGTTCGTGAGAGCTTGAATCACTAATTTTCACATAACAAGTTTAATTCGGAAGGTAGATAAAAACATGAATATACTTGGAATAGCAAGTCCTAATAGGTAGGTATGGTGGACTCTTTGGAATAACTTGGTTTTATTTGGAGTTGGATGCATGAGTGGCACTCATACTTGGTTATGGAGGCTAACAAAAGACTGGGAGCAACCAACTAAGAGAGCAATAATGGCCATAATCATGCAAAGCGACAAAACATCATTAATTGAAGCATGAAATGATATTACAGGTCAAAAACTAAAGGATAATAAATGCTATGGTGACTTGGGATAGTCTTAACATGGTGTGGTCATGCGCTAAGTCAACCCAAATAAAGCATCAACTGAGAATACCACAATATTATGCTTTAATATGCTAAAACAACGCATGATTCTTTCAAGGCACATTAATCAATCTCAATTGTTTATAACATGTCATGCTACAGCAAAAATCACTAAGCATAAAGCCAAAACAATATCAAGCATGACATGACAAAGCATAAGCCATAGTCAAAAACAAACTCCTTTTACCACTTAAGCATAAACTTTTCCTACTCTTTTCCAATCCAAACCAATCTTATTTGAAAACTAATGTATGAATGAGGGGGTACAACCAATTTATTCAAGCAAACTAAGCAAACCAAGCAAACGAAAATGAAAAACGAAAACAAAGACGCTCCAAGAACAACATAATTGTGCATGAAATAATAAAAATGAAGTGTTTGGAAGAAACCTGAGATTTTTATTGATGAAGAAGTGGATGCCTTGGGCATCCCTAAGCTTTGACGCTTGTACCTCTTGGATATTTCTTGGGGTGACACGGGGTGGCATCCCCAATCTTGAGCTTTAGTCCATTCTTCATCTCATTACATCATTCTTCTTTACACCTGAAAATTTTCTTTCATTAGCAACATTAGTGTACTCAAGATAATAAGCCTTTTGGGTTCAGTTCCAACACAAGTAAGACTTCCATTAAAACACAAGCTACTATAGTGATACGTCCATTTTTCATCACTATTTTGTATTATAATTTACTGTTATTCATTGATATATTTCTTATTAAGAGATGATACTTATGTTATTTCATCTGCTTTTGCATGGTTGATGACTTTTGGAGCATGGACCGCTGCAGTCAGGATTTCTGATGGGAAAGGTGCTGTTTGGAGGCAAAATTCGCGAAGTTCAGAAAATCCGGGAAAATATACGGAAAATCCTATTTTTCCAGAAGACGAAGGAAGCCAGAAGAGGGAGTGGAGATGGGCCACAGGGGGCCCACACCACCCCCGGGCACGGGCCACCCTAGGTTGCGCCACCAGGTGGTGTGGCCACCCTGGCCCACCTCTGGCTCTCCCCTCTGGCGTATATATTCCCCCCGAAACCCTAAGACTTGGGGAGCGACCACAGAAAGATTCCGCCGCCTCTGCGGGGCGGAAAACACCGAGAGAGAAAGATCTCTCAGGCAGACAGATTTCTGCCGGGGGAATTCCTTCCTGAAGAGGGGAGATCGTCGCCATCAACACCACCATCAAGCTGGACTTCATCGGGATCATCATCATCATCACCACCATCATCACCATCAGCACCCTCATCACCATCTCCATATTGTTGGAACAATTGGGTTGAATCTTGCATAGTTCATAGGGGAAACTTTCCCGGTGTTGATTACTCTTTGTAGTTGATGCTATTGAGTGAACCATTGAATTATTTTTTATGTTCAGATTGTTATACATCATTATTCCATCTCTGATCATCATCCATATGATGTCTTTTGAGTAGTTCGTTTTGTTCTTGAGGACATGGGAGAAGTCATGTTGTTAGTAGTGGAATTGTGTTGAGAAAGATTCAATAGTTTGGTATTTAAGTTGTGGTGTACTTATTCTAGTGGTGTCATGTGAACTTCGACTACATGACACTTCACCTATATGGGCCTAGGAGAATGCATTGTGTATTTGGCTACTAATCGTAGGGGTTGCCGGAGTGACAGAAACCTGAACCCCCGTTAGGAAACCATTGCACGAGCGACGTAAGTGTCTTAGAGTTTAAAGTTGTGGTTAGGTTTCTACCTTAATTACTTTCTTGTACTTACGGATGTTTGCAAGGGGTATAATCACAAGTATGTATTAGTCCTAGGAAGGTCGGTACATTAGCACAAGTTCACCCACACAACACTTAGCAAGCTAAAAAAGATTAATCAACTATATGAAGCGAAAGCACTTGACAGTCTTCCCATGTGTCCTCGAGAACGTTTGGTCACTTAAGTAATACAACCGGCTTGTCCTTTGCTGCATAAAGGATTGGGCCACTTGCTGCATTTATTCCTACCATCTTTTGTTTACTCGTACTTTTTTTACTTGCTTTATCGAAAACCCCTAAAAATCCGTGTACTAAGTATTTGCAGAGAATTCCTGATCCATACCACTAGCCATCACCTTCTGCTCCTCATTGGATTCGTCACTCTTACTTATCGAAAATACTGCGATACACCCCCTATACTTGTGGGTCATCAAGACTATTTTCTGGCGCCGTTGCCGGGGAGTGAAGCGCTATTGGAGAGTGGAACTGGTAAAGGAAACTTCTACTGTGAGTATTGTTTACTTCTGTTAGTTGCTTTATTTTTGTTATGGATAATTCGCTGAGTTTCTTAGTTGGTAATGCTACTACCACTGCTAAGGTAGTAGATGAACCACCACCTGCTGAGAATGATGCTTTTAAAATACCTACAAGAATTTTTGATCGTGTTATGGATAACTACTATGTTGGGGATGGAACTGTCCATCCCGGTGATCATTTACTCTTTATACATGAATTATGCGGGATGTTCAAGTGTGCAGGTATTACTACAGTTCAAGTTAAGGAGAAGTTATTCTCACTATCACTGAAAGGAAGAGCTGAGGAATGGTATAAGCTGCTGAAGAATGGTCAAGCTCTGGAATGGGAGGAAATAGTACCTCTCTTTTATTCAAAGTTTTATCCTCCTAGTGAGATTCATAAAGATCGGAATCAAATATACAACTTTTGGCCTCTTGATGGAGATAGTACATCTCAAGCTTGGGGGAGATTGAAGTTACTAATGCTCAAATGTGTAACTACCTCGGTGAATTATGCTCTTAGTTACATGCCTGGATGAACGAAAGTGGTTAAAATAGTACGGTGGGGTCCGAGGCCACTCACGGTAGACCTTTCAGCCGTCCTAACCACTTTCAGATCATCGGGACAAGAACGAGCGGCGTACAAGCGAAGGGATCAACTACATACACAAATGAGTATGTATGCAAGCCACATACAACAGTCCTCAGAGCCATTCCATCTAAAAGAAATAGAAATTATTGCAACGCCATACGGCAAGATTCAAATATCCTAGATAGAGATAATATTTTAGGATAGCTCCTCATACATCAAACATCAGAGTATCAGGCGGAAGCGGAAAAACAAGATCCGAGTACGGATAAGAAGCAAATCGGCATAAGATGCCATATAAATAAACACATCCCGCCCACAGATCTCACGGATCCCCGTTCCCGGAATCTCTACACCGAGTGATCGTTGCCAATATCATCCGTCTCCTCCACCTAGTATCCTTCTTGCGAGTACACCTGTTCATCTGAATCACACAATTTATCGTGTGAGACCCTAGGGGTACTCAGCAAGTCTTTATGCCGCTAAAGGGGACACAACCTGGGGTGATGCAATTGCAGCAAAAGATAATAACTAAAAAGTCTATAGATACTCGCTAACCATCCGTCCAACCAATGATGGACGGATGTCCGTGAATTAAGGACAACAGTTATAACAGTATAATTAACAGATCCATCCTCCTCCTCGCTTGCCAACGAGGAAGCGGACGAACAACCCCCATCCGTTGGCAGTTTTATTAACCATTCCATGAGTATTGCACTATTTACTAGTCAGGTACTTAGTCAGCTTAAAAGCGGTACTTTAGTTATACTTTTCTATGATCGAGAAACTATGCTCCAAGTCGTCCATAACCGCGGACACGGCTTTCAGAAAGATTTACCCTGCAGGGGTGCACGAATAGCAACACACACTCGATCAACCTCGGAAAAACCAACTCAAAACCCAACGAGGCATTCACGACAAAGCGATCACAGGATTCAAAGATATTTCAGGAGGCCACCCCATTAAGCTACCCGCAACGAAGCTAGCTGACTCCGAGACAGACTCAAGGTTTGCGCCAATGGCAGTAAACGACTGGGAACCTGAAAATGTGACTGGCCTTGTCGATACCGCGAAAACACTCCGCAATTCTTAAACAGTACAGGTGCTCCTCGCACAATCTTAAATAAAACAGTAATGCATGGCATAAGTAGAAGATAGTAACAAAACCCCAAACTACTTTGTGGCCCCAAGAAATAAGAATGAATCAAGCTCTGGCTCAGGGGGGTCCATAAGGCCTCCCGGATGTGGATAGTGCGAATAGTCAAGGAACAGGAATCAAGTACTCGGGGTCCTACGGGACACAAGTGAGCATGAAAAACCAAATAGCAGATATTGCTCACCGATGCCTCTTTCATTAGTTATCCCATTACTACTCAGGTTAAGTTGTTTAAGTACCTCGTTATCCATCCGACACTCACATACCCTACACATGCTTTTCTACGACTCGCATGGCTCAAACAACTCCTGTAGTAATGGCTCATGGGATGGAGGAACAAGCTTCGGTGGGGTTTAAAAGTAAAGGCTATGCAGTACTTGGGATTCAATTTAATGCAATCGCGACTCAATGATGCAAGAATAAGATAGAGGCAATAGGTACTATATGTATGCAAGCATGTGGTAGTGCTTTCCTGGCAGCTCAGTTGAAGTGAGAGATGGATCTGGGTAGAACTCCTGTGATTCCTGGTAATTCTCCTGCTGGGCGTCTATTCGAAGAAGAACCAAACAAACAAGGGCCAACATAAATAAGGTGCACAAGCATATGAATTAAAATGCGACAAGCAAACAAGCATGCCATGATGAATGATGCACAATTTACATGGCATTAAAGTAGCATAGCAAGGGTGAGGTGTGGTACAAGAATAAATCATTTTATTAATTATTTAACCAAGTTTTATTGCCATAAACAGTTCTGATTTTTAATAATGACATGATGCATGCTTCAATTCAGAACAAGGAATGCGTAGATAAAACGGGCTCGTCGCGCTGATTGATTTAGACATATTATTTGTCAAATTTGGAGTTATAGAATTAAAGTTATTAATTTATTAAGAAAAGGGCATTTTATTGTAATTTTAATCATCTCGGAAATTTAAAGTGTTCCAACATTATTTTGAATAGCATATTTGAATTCCTCACATTTTTCTGATTCAAAAACATATATCATTTGTATTATTTAGATTTATCAATTAAAAGTTATTATTTTCTAGAATTAAAACATATTTATCAATTTCTGAAATTATTTTTATTAACAGAAAAAGATCGCAGAACTTTTTGGCACCCAGAGACAGCTAGCCACAGCGGCTGACAGTGGGCCAACCGCTGACTCAGCACAGGTGACACGGCGAGATTGGCGCGAGGACTTTTGCCACCGCAGGGTGAGTTAGCCGGTGCGGCTGTTAGGTGGGACCGGCGTCCGGCGGGGCCACCGCGTGCGCGACCTAGCCAGGGCTTGCCACGCGGCCGATCCGGGGAGGCGCGGGCGTGAAACACAGGTTTCCGGGGTGCCTTTTTGTGAAGATCCCACGGTCGCTGTCGTGTGGGGTTAGAGGTTACCGGAGGGACTGCGGGTTGGCTTATTCAAAAGGCGGGGGCTAAACTGTAAAATGGCGCTGGCTGCTGCTGCTCTCTGAAGGAATCGGGCCGTGCCGGCGGCGGTTCCGACCATCTTCCATCGACGGTGGCAACGACTCCGCTGGTTATTTTGCATCGCGGTAAAAACCAAAGTTGTAGAGGGGATAAAACTCTAAATCTTTCGTTAAGGAGATTTC
The DNA here is from genome assembly GCA_910589775.1 of Avena eriantha. Lineage (NCBI taxonomy): Eukaryota > Viridiplantae > Streptophyta > Magnoliopsida > Poales > Poaceae > Avena > Avena eriantha. The sequence continues at coordinate 318,003,938 of OU342746.1, forward strand.
CGCAGCGATGGATCCGGTTGTCCGAGATCTAGACGCGAAAAACGACACGCGCGGTGTCTGCTGCTGCTGTAAACTGATGAACGGCGGTGTCGGCCGGCGAACTGACAGAGAAGAACCCGGCTGGCGGCGCGACTGGCGGGGAGGATTCCGGCAAAACGGCCAGCTGAAACGGTGCGATGCAAAAGTGGAAAACCTAGAGAGTTCATCATTCTGCAACTTCCATTTAGGAGGCTTCTCGAAAGGGGGACTGCAGAGCTCGGGGCTCCGGTGGGAACAGAGGCTGGCGAGGGAGTGTTGCTGCTACTGCGGGATGCAGGCGCGCGTGGCTAGCGGCACGGGAGGTGGAAGATGATGTTCGGGAGAATGAGGAGCTCACCAGGATGTTGCCCGTGGCGTCGCTGGAGCGAGAGGAGGAACGGGTCGACGTGGAAGAAGCGGTACTGGAAGCTCGGACTCCGGCGGCTGCGGCGCGCGTCCGGCGAGCTGCAGGGACTCTATCTGGCGGCGGCCCTGGTACGGCGGCAAAGAGGGAGCGGGGAAATGGAAAGGGAAGCTAGGGTTCAAAAAAACGTGGCTCGGAGCGAGGATAAGAAGGAGGGGTGGTGACGCGGATAATGGGCGACGGCCACCTGCTCGCTGCCATCTGCGCGCAGAGAGGAAGAAGGAGAAAACGGCGTGAGGCGCCGGGAGGAGAAGAACAGTAACGGAGGATGAAGGGGTATGGGTCGTGGCTAGGGGAATGGGCCGGGAGAGGGCTGCGTCGTTGGGCTGCTGCACTGGCACTGCTGCTGGTGAGGCTTTCTTGTTATTTTCTTTTTATTTTAATTAATTGTTTTGTTTTTTTTGTTTTGTTGCAGATTTAAGCAAGCTCATAAAATGAACCTTTTTGGAAATTTTTGCAAATCTTGATTAAAGGGGAAAGGAGATGGAGAGGGGAGGGTTTTGATGGTTGAGCACAAGTTGAAGGTGAGGAAACAATACAAGAGAGAGAGAGGGGGAGGGAGAGGGTTTATAAAATCAAAGGGAAAAATCCTACATGATCATGCCTGATGGGGAAAAGGTTTTGTTGGGAACATGGGGAATGGTGGAGAGAGGTAGAAAAGATCCCACATAGAAAGATCCACTAAACAAAGAGAAAAACAAAGGAGCTAAAGGTGGTGATGATGGTTGCATGGCCCATGCAAAATAATTAATTGCCATGTTTCATTCTTGTGAAAACAATAATATTATAACATGGCATGATTCCATGCATTACCAAAATGTGGAATATAGGCCAAGCAAAAGAAAAAGGAATTGGATCCAACCCAACCCACATGAGCTAAAGTAAATGCCAAAATAAAATAAAAGCCCATGGGTAATTAGGGTGGTGGAATTATAAGGTGGTGACAAAGAAAGGTGGTGGAGTGGAATAAAAGATATGCCCCCAACTCAATTTGGGCACCAAGCATTTATCAAGAATCAAATACAATTTAACAAGAGCCAAATACAAATAGTAATGCATATGAGAGAAGAACCAAAAGAAAGGGTTTTATATGATGCTCAAATGCAAGGTGGCATGATGGCATGAGCATGATATAATTATGATGCAACAATTATATATAGGAAGTAGCCATTATATTACTAGACCAAGTAGCATTACAATTGTTAGACAATTGGGATGCTACAAAATGTCCCATTCATGAGATCCCCAACAATATTATTATCAATAACTTTTATGCGAGGCTTTCTCTTCACGATAAGGATTTATTGGATGCTTCTTGTGCTGGATCATTCACTCGCATGGAAGAAGAAGCTAAATGGGATCTTCTGGACCGTATTCAAGACAATGCTGAAGCTTGGGAGAATGACAAAGGTAGAAAGTCAGGTATAAATTATGATTATGAATGCAGTGAATCTTTTATGGGAACTGATGACTTTAAAAAAATTAGTAATGCTTATGGTCTTGATTTACAAGTTATTACAAATTGCTTTAAGGCTTTTTCTTCTTATATTGAAATTCCAAAAAAGGGATGGAACAAGTACCATGCACCTTATAAAGATATTGTTGACTATGTTCCTGTTAGGAGTGCTGAGTATTGCACTATTGATCACATCTTACCTAAAACTTATATCGAGAAGATTCCCTTCCCATATAAGGTAAAGGATCATCCTATGATAGCTAGTGTAATCACTAAAAGTGAAAAGAGAACTGTAAAACCTGATGAACAAATAAACGTTGAACCTGTGGTAGCAATTGTGAAAGACCTTGTCTCTAAAAGCATAGAAGATGGACACATAGTCTTTTGTGAGGATGCTTCTAATATTGTTTCACATCCTAATAGAACTAAAAAGGCTAGTGTCCTTGTGCTTTCTATTAGAATTAGTGATCATTGCTATTATGGTTTATGTGATATTGGTGCAAGTTCCAGTGCTATTCCTTATGAGCTTTACAGAGAAATTATGCATGAAATTAGTCCCTGCGAATTGGAAGAGATTGATGTGGTTATTCACCTTGCTAATAGAGAGACTATCTCTCCAATTGGTATTGTACGAGATGTGGAAGTTCTTTGTGGTAAGATTAAGTATCCTGCTGCTTTTCTAGTACTTGGTTCAGCTGCTAGTAAAACTTATCCTATCATTTTTGGTAGACCTTTCTTGAGTACTTGTGGAGCTATTATAGATTGCAAGAGGGAGAAAATCTTGACTAAGTTTGATGGGGAATCTTATGAGTTTAATTTTTCAAAATTTACTAAAGAACCTTGTGAAGAGGAAACCCATAATGAGGATTTTAGAGTTGAACAACTTGCTTCTATTTCTCTTGCTCCTACCAATGCTTTGCAATAATTTGTGGAAGATCACGAAAGTGAGATCTTCATGGAAGAAAGGAATGAGATTGACGAGATTCTCTGTCGTCAACCCAAGATGCTTAAGCATAACTTTCCTATAGCAGACTTGGGTACCACGTTGCCACATAAAAAGGATCCGGTCTTCGATCTAAAACCTCTCCCTAATGATCTTAAATATGCTTATATTGATGATAAAAAGATATATCCTGTTATTATTAGCTCTAAACTTTCAGGGAAGGAAGAAGAAAGGTTATTGGAGGTTTTGAAGAAACACCGAGGAGCTATGGGTTATACTCTGGATGATTTAAAAGGGATTTCACCTACTATATGTCAGCATTCTGTCAATATAGAACCAGATGCAAATCCAGTAGTAGAGCACCAACGACGTTTAAATCCTAAGATGAAGGAAGTGGTAAGGAATGAGGTATTGAAACTCTTTGATGCTGGTATTATTTACCCTATTATTGATAGTGAATGGGTTAGTCCTGTCCATTGTGTTCCTAAAAAAGGAGGAATTACTATTGTTCCTAATGATAATTGAAAGGATCGTATGGGCACCTAGAGGTGGGGTGAATAGGTGCTACTCCAAATTTTACTCTTAATCAAATTAGGGTTCGACACAAAAGGTAAATTCTCTAGATTATGCAACTAAGGTGAATTTACCTATATGTCAACTAGCATAGAACTATGCAAGAACTAGATATGTGAAGTGCGGTAAAGGATAGAGGTAACCAAAGTGGAGCGCTCGGAGACACAAGGATTTGTTTCCCGTAGTTCCTTCCTTTTGACGGGAAGTACGTCTATGTTTGGAGAGGGGGTGGTATCAAACCACCAACGCCACAAGAGGCCTCCCTTGTTCTCCGATGAACCTCACCCCAAAGGGTTCGATTCACCTTCCACTATAACGGAAACCTTCGAGGTGGAAGCCGGCACCTTTACAACAAGTTCGAGGCACACATCCACAACCTAATTGGAGGCTCCCGAATACAAGCAAGCTGTCAAACAATCAAAGACAAGCTTGTAAGACCAAATCACAAGCTAGGGTTTCCAAGGAAACCCTAGAACAAGGGGCCCTCAAGTGAATGAGGGGGAAATGGAAATCTCTCTTGGTGAAGTAGTAGATCAAGGCCTCCTCCTTCGATTCTCCAAAGATCAATGACTTTGGATGGTTGAGTGAAGAGTTCTTGTGGATTTGGTGGCTCAAAGGGTGATGCTTTTCTTGAACTGGACGAGCAGCTTCCAAGGTAGAAGAAGGGGCCTATTTATAGGGACCCTGGAATTAGAGCCGTTGGGAGCCACTTACACCGGACAGTCCGGCAAATACAAGTCGGACAGTCCGGCCCAGCCGGACACTCCAGCTGACACCCGCCGGATACTCCGGCTTGGCAAAGTTTCTGGCCTGTGTCCGCATTGAGTCCGGGAGGAGTCCGATGAGGCATTATGAATGTCCAGGAAGATCGATAAGCCCCCTGGGCCGGACACTCCGGGGCAAACTCACCGGACACTCTGGCCAGAGAAGATTCCGGCCAGATTCCAGACCGTGTCCGTGAAGAGTTCGATATGGTGTTCTGAATGTCCGGGAAATACGCCCACATCCAAGGGGCGGACAGTCCGGACGGATCCAACCAGACAGTCCGGCCAGGGGCGGACACTCCGATGAAGATCAGTCGGACAGTCTGGTTGGGACAGGTTTCTTAGCACAGACAGGATCTAGGGGAGCTCTTTTCCTTAAGGCAACCACTCTCAACTATCTGATATCTCCTGCAACATTTAACAACAGATTAACCTATCCAAGTGTTGTCAACAAACATCAAAATAGTAGGAAGGGCATAAATGCCCTTTCAATCTCCCCCTTTTTGGTGTTTGATGACAACCCAAGGATTTGCAAACAGGATAGGTAATAAAATTCACAATAGGAGATATACAAAAAAATAGTGAGGCTCCCCCTAGATGTGTGACCATTTTAGCTTTGCATTTTGAGACAATCACACACCCAAGGATCACATCCTCACTAGGTTTTGTAGCTAACAAGGTATGACATGATAATAACCACTAGAATGATAAGCTAGGCATAACAAAGTTGTTAACAAAACCGGGTAAGCATGTCACAACACACAACTGAGTTCAACACAACATAGTACTCAAACAAGTAAAGTAAGATAGCGAACACGAGGCTTCAAAGAGGCAAATCGAAATAACGTGAAGCACTCGTGTACCCATGCAAATCCCGGCAGCAACCTAATAAAGGGGCTGCTTCTCCCCCTTTGGCATCGAGACGCCAAAAAGGGAAAAGAGCACAACTAAAACGTCCCCAAAGCCAACTCTGGCCACTGAAGTCGTAGTCGGCATCCTCCTCCTCATCCTCATCCTCGTCGTCATCCTCACCTTGATGATCACCCTGAGTCAAGCTCTTACCGTGAGGGTGAGAAGAAGAAGTCACGTCCTCAAACATGGACCAGTCCACACGACCCTGACTCCAGTGACTGTAGGAAAGAGTGCCATCAGATGCCTGCTGCTGAGAGGGATCAACATCCATGGGCTGGTTGATCCGCTTGAGTTCCTTCATGATATTCCTGTTAGCCTTGTATGACTCATACTGTCCATGGCGAATGTCAATGTTCTGGCATAGGAGAAGCTTCTTCCACCAGGAGGCCTTCTTCACCTTCTTGTGTACTTCCTCCTTAGAGGTGGTGAAGCGATAGGCATTGCTGGCATGCTTCATGCGAGGGCCCCGGGTCACAGCCTCCGGTACCACCTCATCATCACTGTCAGAATCATCTGCATCCATCACATCATCCTCAAATATGTCCTGAGCAGGGGGTAGCCACGAGGAGCCTTGGTGGTGGGGGCAGCCTTCCTCTGTAACAAGATCAGTGTAGAGCAATGGAGTTGCTGGAGCCTGAGCAGCAATGAGCTACATCACATAGGGAGCAAACAGAGGGAACTTCTGGTCAGTGATGCACTTGTACAAGTCCTGATAGATGAAATCCATGACATCAATAGCACCACCTTGGTGGTCAGGACCATGAGTATACACAGAGTGAGCATGTGCCATAAGATTGATTTCTGCACCTCTCATCTCATCCTTGTTGCCCGCCTTGGGAGTGAGTGTATGGCGAAACATGTGAAGCAGAATGTTGTAGATGAGCCTGATGTTGATGGTTTAGCCAGCCACACCATTCTGAGAGTAGATTGGGGCCAACCTCTGCTTGTCATATGCCTAACCATGAACATGCATTCTGAGACCACTAGGAGCATTGGGATTGAAAGACAACCCAAGAATCTGTGCAAACTGAGCCATGCAGGAGCGACACCTAGTAGTGCCAGAGATCCACTCAAGGGGAATATCCGTAGTGTCCCCAAAGACCACTGTAGCATAGAACTGCTGGACCAACTCAACATTATAGTCTTCTTTTACTTGAAAGATGGTGTGCAACCCCATCTTCTCTGTCACCCACAGAGCGTCCTCAAAGTACCTGTGAGCATGGAGCTTCTCGAGATCCAACCACTGCATGGGGCTCACAGCAGTCCTGAACCCACAAAATACCTCAAAGAAAAGGAGGGCTTGTTCATTTCTCTAGAAGCGAGCATCATCCGAGGTGCGAGGCAGGGAGTAGAACTGTTGGAGTCTCATCTCGACAAACTCCTCGGTACCCAAATCTGCCAGAGTGGTCAATGCTTCAAACCTCATGCGCTTGGCTTAATCCCTTTTCAGTTTTCTGACCTTTTCCTGTTTTGCTGCAGCACGGTCACGAGCAGCCTGTCTCACCATAGAAGGATCTACATGAAAGTCAAACTCTTCATCACGGAACCTGTGAGGATGTGCCTGCTTAGCAGCCCGAGGCCGACGAGGACGAGAACCACCAGCATCCATGGTGTTCTTCACGGGAGGGGAATGGATCCCAGCGGCAAAGGGAAGAGAATGGCCGGCGGTAACGGCTGGATCCGGGGTGGAGGAGCCCTCTCGGTGGAGTCCTTGGTCGGGGGCAGCAGGCAGAGAGCAAGAGAGAGTCGGGGGGAAGAAGAAGGACTGAACCGTCCACTTCTCCCCGACCCCCTATTATGATTTGGAAACTGCCGGGGCCGGAGTGTCTGGGTGATATTCACCGGAGTGTCCGGCCCGGCCGGAATGTCTGGAGTGAATCAAGCGGAGAGTCCGGTCTGGCCGGATACTCCGGTTGGTTCAGGGCGGACAGTCCGGCCTCCCCGCGGCCAAAACCCCCAGTTTCAAGTAGTGGACAAATGTGTGGCTAGAGGAGCATGTTTAGAGATGAGGAAAGGCTTGGGATTCAGATGATGTACTGTGAAGAACCAAGAAAACATTGATTTTTCAAGAAAAAATCAAATTAAGTTCCAAATCAAACGGACCAAGAACCAACTCTTCAATAAGAAGAGGGCGATGGCCAAGGCCATCATGTAAGAGTTTGTGGCATGACAACGCGAAGAATTATCCTTGGGTTCATAGCCACTACTCATCAATGAAACTCACATATCACAAAATGATATTAATAGTATTGAATTTATTAATGTTGGCATTATGGGGGAGGGATAGTCCAATGTATTAGGACCGCACTCCCCTATCTCCATGCCTGCACCTACACCAAATATGGGTCAAGACATAGGTGAATGTGCAAGTAATCAAGTCAAGCTCCTAGAATCCACGATATTTAGTTCATTCCTCAAATAACAAAATCTTGCTTCATCAAGTGGCTTCGTGAAGATATCGGCAAGTTGGTCTTTGGTTGACACATATGATAGCTCAATATCACCTCGGGCAACATGATATCTAATGAAGTGATGACGAATCTCAATATGCTTTGTCCTTGTATGATCCACTAGGTTATATGCAATCTTGATAGCACTTTCATTGTCACATAGAAGAGGCACTTTGTCACAATGGACACCGTATTCCTTTAAAGTTTGCCTCATCCATAGCAATTGTGTACAAGCACTAGCAGCTGCCACGTACTCGGCTTCGGCGGTGGACAGGGATATACAATTTTGCTTCTTAGAAGACCAACACACCAAGGACCTCCCAAGGAATTGGCAAGCCCTGGAGGTTGATTTTCTATCATCCTTGTCACCAGCCCAATCCGAATCCGTGTACCCACAAAGAGAGAAAGTTGAGCCCCTAGGATACCAAATACCATAGTTTGGGGTATGAACCAAATATCGAAAGATTCTCTTGACCGCCATCAAATGGCTTTCTTTAGGAGCCGCTTGATATCTTGCACACACTCCTACACTCAACACAATATCGGGTCTAGATGCACTAAGTTAAAGCAAAGAGCCAATCATGGATCGATATACCTTTTGATCCACATCTTTACGATTTGGATTTAGTTCAAGATGAGTCTTTGTTGCCATGGGAGTGGGAGCTCCATTTAGGTCTTTCATGTTGAATCTTTTGAGCATATCTTGAGTATACTTGGCTTGGTTGAAGAATGTTCCTCCTCTTACTTGCTTGATCTCAACTCTCAATTCTCCCATCATAGACATCCTGAACCTATCAGTCATAAGCTTTGAGAATTCATCATTAAAAGCTTTGTTAGATGAGCCAAATATAATATCATCTACATAGATTTGGCATACAAAAAGTTCCCCATTGACCTTCTTAGTAAAAAGAGTGGGATCGATTTTCCCAACCTCAAACCCATGATCTAACAACTGTTGGAGATATGCCCAAGAGGCAATAATAAAAGTGGTTATTATTATATGTTTGTGTTTATGATGAATGTTTACATCCCATGCTATAATTGTATTATAAGGAAACACTAATACATGTGTGTTTTGTAAACGTAAAAGAGTCCCTAGTAAGCCTCTTGTTGAACTAGCTTGTTGATTAATAGATGATCATGGTTTCCTGATCATGGACATTGGATGTCATTAATAACAAGGTTATATCATTAGGAGACTGATGTGATGGACACACACCCGTAGTAAGTGTAGCATAAGATCAAGTCATTAAGTTCGTATTGCTACAAGCTTTCAATTGCATAGTAACCTAATCCTTCGACCATGAGGTTATGTTAATCACCATCACCGGATGGGTACTTTGATGACATCAAACACCGCTTCGTAACTGGGTGGTCATAAAGGTGTCATTGGGTATTCTGAAAGTATGTGCTGAAGCGCATGAACCAAGATTGGGATTTGTCCATCCATATGACAGATAGATATGCTTTGGGCCCTCTCGGTGGAATGTCATCTAGTTAGCTTGCAAGCATGTGACTAGGTCACAAGGGATGACATATCATGGAACGAGTAAAGAGTACTTGTCAGTAACGAGGTAGAACTAGGTATGGAGATACCAACGATCAAACCTCGGATAAGTAGAGTATCACGTGACAAAGGGAATTGGTTTCGTATGTTAATGGTTCTATCGATCACGAAGTCATCGTTGAGTATGTGGGAGCCGTTATGGATCTCCAAATCCCGCTGATGGTTATTGATCGGAGAGGTGTCTCCATCATGTCTACATATTCACGAACCGTAGGGTGACACACTTAAGGTTCGATGCTGTTTAGGTAGATATGGAATATGCGTTGGAGACCGAATGTTGTTCGGAGTCTCGAATTGGATCTAAGACATCACGAGGAGATCCGGAATTGTCCGGAGAATAAGATTCATATAATGGAGATCATTTTCTAAGTTAGGAAATGTTTCGGAGTATTTATATGGGGATTCTAGAAGGTTTCGGAATGTTACGGAAGGTTCTAGAAGATTTTTTGGAGTTTACTTGAAAACCAAGAAAGGATAAAAGGATAAAGGGAAATTTAAAAGGGAAACTTGGGGGGGAAGGACTCTCCCCCAAGCTCCCTTGTGCGCCGGCCCTAAGGGGTGGGCCTAGGGGTGGGAACCCTAGGCCGCACCCCTCCCTCTATATATAGAGGGGTGGAGGCGCCACCCCCTGGCTCCTCCACTCTTGCCCGTAGCCGCCTCTCTCCTCCTCCTTCCTTCTGCTCAGGCTTAGGCGAAGCCCTGCAGAATTCTCTACTCCACCACCACCACCACGTAGTCGTGCTGCTGGGATTCCGTGGAGAAGATCTACTACCTCCGCTGCTCGCTAGAACGAGGAGAGGAAGGTCTGCTTCGACTCCGCACGTGTGACCGACTGCGGAAGCGCTGCCGGAACGCAGCGCCGGAAGGATCGTCCACTCGATCTTGAGATCGGCAAGTGATCGACTACATCAACCACGAGATCCAATCTCGTAACGCTTTCGGGTCTACAAGGGTTAGTACAGATCTATCTCGTTGCACATGTCTAATATATTAGATCTTGGCTTTTATCTAGATTAGATCTGGGTTTTGTTCGTTCTTGCGGTAGAATTTTTTTTTCCATGCTACGAACCCAACAACAACAACTCTCTAAGGTGCTCATACCACGTGCGTGGGGCTTGTTTGAGCCCATAGAGTGCCTTATCGAGTTTGTAGACGTGGTTTGGGAAGTTGGGATCCTCAAACCCCGGGGGTTGTTTCACATATACCAACTCATGCAATGGACCATTAAGAAATGCACTTTCTACATCCATTTGTTGTAGTTTAAATTTATGATGAGCCGCAAAAGCAAGAAGGATATGGATGGACTCAAGACGAGCCACAGGTGCATAAGTCTCTCCATAATCAATGCCCTCAATTTGAGAGAACCCTTGTGCAACCAATCTTGCCTTGTTCCTTATCACAATTCCATGCTCATCTTGCTTGTTCTTGAAAATCCACTTGGTGCCTATGACATTGCGGCAATCTTTTGGCTTCTCCACTAACTTCCATACTTTGTTTCTCTCAAAGTTGTTGAGCTCTTTGTGCATTGCATCCAACCAATCCGAATCTTCAAGAGCTTCCCATACTTTCTTTGGTTCCACCATGGAAATGTGTGCTTGGTGCTCACCAAAGTTCTTCAATTGTGCTCGAGTAGATATCCCTCTTCTTACATCTCCTACCACATTCTCTAGAGAGTGGTCTCTTAATTCCAAAATTCTATCCATTCTAGCTTGACGACGAGTTTCGATTTCCTTGTTGTTTCTTGCTGGAATCACTTCATCATATTGGTCCTCGTCATGACCATCAACTTGACCTTGATCATCATTGGAAATATCCTCTTCTACATGATGCAGAGATTGACCTTGGTCTTGATCAAGCCCTCGACTGGCTAGGTATTCGGCTGTTCTTATGGCAGTTTGTACAGATCTTCCTTCTGTAATGGCCTTAGCACCACTGGACATTCTGGCAAACGGAGACTCAATCACTTCTTGGTTGGAGGCATCTTCTTGATTAGTGGGTTGAGGGTCCACAACTTGTTCTTGGTGTGGGTCATTGTCCCCTTCGATCGGAGCTTGTGGATGTTGTGAAGATGAGGGCTCCACTTGAGTAGAGCATAGTTCTTCTCGATCCGCCATAAGGGGTTTCTCAATAGGACGGATGAAGCCTGCACCCATTCTTCCTATGGCTTCCTGAGGCATTTCATCATCTACATCACAAACATCAACATGTCCCGCTTGGGGACCATCATATTCTTCAAACACCACACTACAAGATTCTATGACAACTCTAGAGAGCATGTCATAGACTCTATAAGTGTGGGATTCGAGACCATAACCAACAAAAATACCCTCTAATGCTTTGGAATCAAACTTGGACAAATGAATACCCTTAATACGATAGAAGCACTTACAACCGAACACCCTAAAGTATGAGACGTTGGGCTTGTTACCGGTAAGTATCTCATAAGGGGTCTTGACCAATTCTTTGCGGAGATAGAGACGGTTTGAGGCATGGCATGCGGTGGAGTGGCTTCAGCCCAAAAATTGTATAGAGACTTAAACTCCGCCAACATGGTCCTTGCCATATCAATAAGAGTCCGGTTCTTCCTCTCAGCTACACCATTTTGTTGAGGGGTATATGCAGCGGAATATTGATGTTTTATTCCCTCATCACTAAGAAATCCATTCAATGTGTAGTTCTTGAATTCGGTACCATTGTCACTTCTTATTGTCAATACTGGGACATGGTGTTGGCGTTGAGCCATGTTGATGAAGTCAATGAAGTTCTCTTGGGTCTCACTTTTTAGCTTGAAGAAATATACCCAAGTGTATCTTGAGTAGACATCAACAATTACCAGACAATATTTCTTCCCACCAAGGCTTGCATGAGAGGGAGGACCAAAGAGATCCACATGAAGGAGCTCCAAGATCCTCTTTGACTTGATGTAGTTCTTTGGCTTGTGGGGAGAGTCATGCATTTTTCCTTCTACACATGCCCTGCAAACACGATCTTTGGCAAAGCAAACATTTTCTTTTAGTCCAACAATATGACCATCCTTGTGAAGGCTTTGCAAAGTTCTCATGTTGACATGGGCTAGGCGGCGATGCCATAGCCAACCCACGTCGGCTTTTCCGAATAGGCACATCGGACTTGTTGTGGTTTTCCCAGAGAAGTCCACCACATACAAGTCATCTTCGACGTACCCAACGAAAGCAACCTTTAGAGACTTGCTCCACAAGAGGATCACAATATCAACATCAATAAAGACGGCAAAACCCATCTTTCCGAGAGCACGGACTGAAAGTAAATTATACCCAAGGGTCTCAACAAGCATTACATCCACGAGAGTGATATCGTGTGCAACCACAACTTTACCGAAACCCATTACCTTAGATTTTGACTTGTCGGCATATGTAACGGATATTTGATCAACATTTGGTCTCAATTCCTTGACACTAGACGTGCTTCCGGTCATATGACTTGTGCATCCACTATCAAGCACCCATTTTGACCCTCCGGAAGCATAGGTCTACAAAAGATCAAACTAGTTCTTAGGTACCCATTTTTCAATGGGTCCTCTTTTGTTAGCAACAAGGGTCTTGGGAACCCAAATAGACCATGCAATATAACCATCAAAAGGGCCAACATATTTTGCATACACATCACCATAATAATCATGCATTAAGACATAGTGAGGGTTAGCACTTCCTGCACAGTCGTCATGAGACATAGTTTTTCCACTTGTGGTCTTACTTCCCACAATGACCTTGTTCTTTTCTTGGGTGGGCTTGGCCTTCTTCTTGTTGTTGTTCTTATTCTTCTTGGCGATAGAGACAAAGCCAATGCCCCCTTTTTCACCATTTGACCTTTGCTTGTTTAAGAGATCATCAATAGACTTGTTTCCTTTGGGAAAGGAGGTCTTAGCTAGCTTCTTCTTCAACCTAGCATGTTCTTCAAGAGTATTTGTACAACTAGAAGGAATGAACGTACTAGGTGAGGGGGTATTGATCAATTGAGTTTGAAGCTTTTCATGAGACTTTGTGAGTGACAATAGTTCACTTTACAAGGCCTTGTGAGCCTTGTCAAGTGTCCTAAAATCCTCGGCAAGTTTTCCACGAACAACACCAAACTCAATCTTATCCTTTTTAGCCTTTTTGTATTTAGCGTTAGCATGATCACGTTCCTTGATGAGTTTATTAATAATGAGATCATTAGCACCATCAAGGCCCTCTAGTTTGGTTTCAAGAGATATTCTAGTTTCTTGTTCTTCTTCTAGAGCATTATTAAGAGCTTCTATCTCAATCATGTGCTCTCTTCCTAATTGACATCCCTCATCTAGAAGTTCTTGTGTGTGTGAAAGTTGATTTAAGAGGTCCACAACATGTTTCTTGTGTTCCCCTTGCAATTTATTCATGCAAACATCATAAGCAACTAGTTCCTTTTTGACCTCAAGAGATAACTCATCATCAAAATCATCATTGATTAAAGAAGTGGAGTGTGATGATGATAATACCTCCGTTCCTCTTGCCATAAGACAAGTGACGTTCTTGTTGGAGAGGTTCTCATTTGGAGAGTCGAAGAGTGAGAATGAAGGAGTAGAGGTGGTGGCAAGAGCCGCCACACCATTTGGTGTATCCTCATCTTCCTCTTCTTCATCATCATCGGAGGAGAACTCTTCATGTGTGATCAAAGAAATTTCTCCCGGCTTCTTGTTGGTTGAGTTCCTCTTGACGAAAGGTTTCTTGTAGGGAGCTTTGGAGGTCTTCTTCAACACAAGTTTACCACCATGATCTTCTCTTTTCTCATAGGGACAAGCTGCAACGAAGTGATAGGGGTCACCACAGTTGAAGCACGTTCTCAACTTGGAACCACTATCTCTTCTTCCATTGGTGTTGTTTCTTCGTTGCATTTCCATCTTGGCTTTGGCGGGATCTTTCCAAAAGTTTCTTGCATAGAAGGCCATGTATTCACCATGAGCTACCTTGACATCTTCGGGGTGGCTCATTGAAAGTCCCTCATCACTTCCTTCATCTTCATCATATTCCACAACCTTGGCCTTCAAGGCAAGATTGACACCGCTATTCATTCCAATGGCACGAGCGCGGCCGTCTTTGGCATTCTTGGCAGCGACCTTGAAGGCGGCCATCTCTTGCATCACTTCATTGGAGGTCATGAGATGGTAATTATGTCTTCCTTGGAGACTCTTCAAGTCAGTAGGCTCAAAAGGCATGAGTGCACTCACATACTTCCTCTTGATCCAAGCATCATCAATGTGAGTGGCACCAACATTCCTAAAGGCGGTGGCTGTGGATTTGAGTCTTCGGTACATGTCTTCATGATCATCACCATCCTTCATGAAGAATCCTTTGGCCTCATTGCTTAAGGCATCATATCTATTTCTTCTCATACTCTCGTTGCCAACAAACAAGTCAATGAGAGCATCCCAAGCTTCCTTGGCGGTGTTGTAATGCTCAATGTGGGGAAAATCCTTTGGCCCTACACCAAGTTGAATCATGTGCAAGGCAGTCGCATTGAGTTGGCTATTGACCACTTCTCTTCTAGTCAAGTTGGTTGGATCCTCAATTTTGAGTCCTTCTTCAATCATGTTCCACAGATCAATGCAAGAGCTACGCACATGAGATTTCATTAAAACTTGCCATTGAGCAAAGGAATGTGCAGATAACTTAGGTGGGTCTCCTCTATTGTTTATATGTGGATGTGGGATAGGATGGTCGGGAGAGTACCATCCGGGGACCGCATGGAACTCTTCTTTCCCATCACCCCTTTTGGTGGTGGAGTTAGTGGAATTATGTTCATCCCCCGCCACCTCCTCCAAGGGCTTAGCCTTTGGGTTAGGTGGTGTTTCCTCTGGAGAGGGAGGAGGTGATGTTTGCTTGTCCTTAACAAGTTGCTCAACAAGTTGAAGCAATTGTTGGATCTTGTTGCCCAAGGTAGAGCTTAAGCTTGTTTCCAACTTCTTGAGATCTACCATGGTCACCGAATGACTATCCTCACTTTCTCCCTCCCTGGTGGTGGCCATAATATCTTAGGCGGTTAAGCCCGAATAAAGAGCCGAGGCTCTGATACCAATTGAAAGGATCGTATGGGCACCTAGAGGGGGGGTGAATAGGTGCTACTCCAAATTTTACTCTTAATCAAATTAGGGTTCGACACAAAAGGTAAATTCTCTAGATTATGAAACTAAGGTGAATTTACCTATATGTCAACTAGCACAGAACTATGCAAGAACTAGAGATGTAAAGTGCGGTAAAGGATAGAGTAACCAAAGTGGAGCGCTCGGAGACACAAGGATTTGTTTCCCATAGTTCCTTCCTTTTGAGGGGAAGTACGTCTACGTTTGGAGAGGGAGTGGTATCAAACCACCAACGCCACGAGAGGCCTCCCTTGTTCTCCGATGAACCTCACCCCAAAGGGTTCGATTCACCTTCCACTATAACGGCAACCTTCGAGGTGGAAGCCGGCACCTTTACAACAAGTTCGAGGCACACATCCACAACCTAATTGGAGGCTCCTGAATACAAGCAAGTTGTCAAACAATCAAAGACAAGCTTGTAAGACCAAATCACAAGCTAGGGTTTCCAAGGAAACCCTAGAACAAGGGGCCCTCAAGTGAATGAGGGGGAAATGGAAATCTCTCTTGGTGAAGTAGTAGATCAAGGCCTCCTCCTTCGATTCTCCAAAGATCAATGACTTTGGATGGTTGAGTGAAGAGTTCTTGTGGATTTGGTGGCTCAAAGGGTGATGCTTTTCTTGAACTGGACGAGCAGCTTCCAAGGTAGAAGAAGGGGCCTATTTATAGGGCCCCTGGAATTAGAGCCGTTGGGAGCCACTTACACCGGACAGTCCGGCAAATACAAGCCGGACAGTCCGGCCTAGCCGGACACTCCGGCTGACACCCGTCGGATACTCCGGCCTGGCAAAGTTTCCGGCCTATGTCCGCATTGAGTCCGGGAGGAGTCCGATGAGGCATTCTGAATGTCCAGGAAGATCGATAAGCCCCCTGGGCCGGACACTCCGGGGCAAACTCACCGGACACTCCGGCCAGAGAAGATTCCAGCCAGATTCTGGACTGTGTCCGTGAGGAGTCCGATATGGTGTTCTGAATGTCCAGGAAAGACGCCCACATCCCAGGGGTGGACAGTCCGGACGGATCCAACCAGACAGTCCGGCCAGGGGCGGACACTCCAGTGAAGATCAGTCGGACAGTCCGGTTGGGACAGGTTTCTTAGCACAGACATGATCCAGGGGAGCTCTTTTCCTTAAGGCAACCACTCTCAACTATCTGATATCTCCTGCAACATTTAACAACAGATTAACCTATCCAAGTGTTGTCAACAAACATCAAAATAATAGGAAGGGCATAAATGCCCTTTCAATAATGATGAGCTTATTCCCCAAAGAATAATAGTAGCTATAGGATGTGCATTGATTTTAGAAAAGTCAACAAAGTTACTAAGAAAGATCATTACCCGCTTTCTTTTATTGATCAAATGTTGGAAAGGTTGTCTAAAAAGACCCATTTTTGTTTTCTTGATGGTTATTCTGGTTTCTCTCAAATTGCTGTTAAACAACAAGATCAAGAAAAAACTACTTTTACTTGCCCTTACGGAACTTATGCTTATAGACGTATGCCTTTTGGTTTATGTAATGCTCCTGCTAATTTCCAAAGATGCATGTCTACTATCTTTCATGATTTTTGTGAGGAAATTGTGGAAGTGTTCATGGATGACTTTTCTGTCTATGGAATTTCTTTTGATAATTGTCTACACAACCTTGATAAAGTTTTGCAGAGGTGTGAAGAAACTAATCTTGTTCTTAATTGGGAGAAATGCCACTTCATGGTTAATGAAGGGATTGTCCTTGGGCATAAAGTTTCTGAAAGAGGCATAGAAGTTGATAGAGCTAAGGTTGAGGCAATTGAGAAAATGCCATGTCCAAGAGACATCAAAGGTATTCGTAGTATCCTTGGTCATGCTGGTTTCTATAGAAGGTTTATTAAAGACTTTTCTAGGATATCAAAACCCCTCACTAATCTTCTTCAAAAAGATGTACCCTTTGTTTTTGATGATGATTGCAAGGAAGCTTTTGAAACTCTTAAGAAGGCTTTAACCACAGCTCCTATCGTTCAACCACCTGATTGGAGTTTACCCTTTGAAATAATGTGTGATGCTAGTGATTTTGCTGTATGTGTTGTCCTTGGGCAACAAATGGATAAAAAGCTAAACGTTATTCATTATGCTAGGAAGACTCTAGACGCTGCTCAAAGGAATTATGCTACTACTGAAAAAGAATTTCTAACTGTCGTCTTCGCTTGTGATAAGTTTAGACCCTATATTGTAGACTCAAAAGTCACCATTCATACTGATCATGCTGCTATTAAATACCTTATGACGAAGAAGGACGCTAAGCCTAGGCTTATTAGATGGGTGCTGCTTTTACAGGAGTTTGATCTACATATAGTAGATAGGAAAGGTACTGAAAACCCTGTAGCTGATAATTTATCTCGATTGGAAAATATCTCTTTTGACCCTATGCCTGTTAATGATAGTTTTCCAAATGAGCAGTTGGCTGCGGTAGGGGTAAGCTCGCGAAGGAGCCCTTGGTACGCTGATTATGCTAACTTTATTGTCTCCAAGTATTTGCCTCCAACCTTTACAGCTCAGCAAAGAAGGAAGTTCTTCTATGATTTGAGGCATTATTTTTGGGATGACCCACACTTATATAAAGAAGGAGTGGATGGTATTATGCGAAGATGTGTTCCAGAATATGAACAAAAGGAGATATTGCGTAAATGTCATGGTAGTGCTTATGGAGGACATCATGCAGGAGATAGAACTGCACAAAAGGTGCTACAATCAGATTTCTACTAGCCTACCCTTTTTAAAGATGCAAGAAAATTTGTTTTATCTTGTGATGAATGTCAGCGTGTTGGTAATATTTCTAGATGCAATGAAATGCCTAGGGACTACTCTCTAGTTATTGAACCCTTTGATTGCTGGGGATTTGACTTTATGGGTCCTTTTCCTCCCTCGAAAGGTTATACTCATATTCTTGTTGTCGTTGATTATGTTACTAAGTGGGTAGAAGCCATTCCTACAAAGAGTGCTGACGGGGAGACTTCTCTAAAAATGCTTAAAGATGTTATCTTTCCTAGGTTTGGAGTGCCTAGGTATCTCATGACTGATGGGGGTTCTCATTTCATTCATGGTGGTTTTAGAAAGACCCTTGCTAAATATGATGTTAATCATAGAATTGCTTCAGCTTATCACCCCCAAACTAGTGGGCAAGTAGAGTTATCAAATAGAGAGATTAAATCCATCCTGCAAAAGACTGTTAATAGATCTAGAAAAAACTGGGCTAAAAAGTTGAATGATTCTTTATGGGCTTATAGAACTGCCTATAAAAACCCTATGGGGATGTCTCCTTATAAAATGGTTTATGGGAAAGCTTGTCACCTACCTTTAGAATTAGAACACAAAGCTTACTGGGCAGTTAAAGAACTCAATAGAGATTGTAAGCTCGCAGGTGAGAAAAGATTATTTGTTAAGTTCCTTAGATGAATGGAGGAGTGAAGCCTATGAAAATGCTAGGCTCTTTAAAGAAAAAGTTAAAAGATGGCATGACAAGCGAATACTTAAGAGAGAATTTCATGTTGGTGAGAAAGTTTTATTGTATAGGTCTCGTCTCAGATTTTTTGCAGGAAAGCTACTATCAAAATGGGAAGGACCCTTCATTATTGAAGAAGTGTACCATTCAGGAGCAATACAAATTTCTTCTTTAAAACCTAATACTACACAAGTAGTGAATGGGCAGCGACTCAAGCACTATATCGCTGGAGATTCTTACAATGAAGATGTTGATGCCTTTCAAGTGATAACTCCAGAGAAATTTATCAAGGACCAAATTCAGAGACCTGTAGAGTCCGTTTTCAAATAGGTAACAGTTCTGGTAAGAAAAGTTCCGCGAAAATACTATCCAACTATATTTTTGCAGTTTTTAGCCAATAAGGAAAGTCACGAAGCGAAAAAGGGACGGAAACAGAGCCAGGGTGGCTCACACCATCCTGTAGCGCGGGCCCACACCTGGTCGCGCCACCAGGTGGTGTGGCCACCTCAGCCTTCGTCTCCGACTCGTTTTCTCCCAGTACCTTCCTTTTGTTGTGAAACTCCGTAATATATAATCCCCCGGATCCCCGAGGTTCGTATATCGTGTTTTCATCGTGTTTTTGTTTCGATCTGTTTTTGCCAGGAACTATCTTTGAAAGCTTAGAAGCACAATGGTGTCCGCCAAGGATAAAGGAAAGGAGCCTATGGAGGAGGATCTCCAAGACCCCGAGAAGGAGAAAGAGATCAAGAGTGAAGATGAAGAGGAGGCAAAGCACACCGGCACTGCCATTGCAAGCATTGGAGTGGTGGCAAACCCTGCCAGGACTATGTCAATTGGAGGGAAGCCTCCTCATCACCGTTCAGACCCCTGGTCACTTCCTCCACGCACCAAGAATCCTTTCCATACTCTTATCCATGAGCATCAATACCAGAATATGCCCAAGGGGAAATTACCCTCCAATTGGGATTTTCCTCGTTCTAGCTATGCAGGGAAAGAAGACTTCAAGGAGGTAGAGTGGGGGAAAAATTGCAAGAGTTGGGATTCTCAACCCGACATGATCATGAGCCGCATTGAGCAAAACTCGCAGCTTATTCATAATCTCACCTTCGAGATTGAGGACTTGGGGAAACTGATCAAAGATCTCATCAAGAGGATACCACCACCACCGAAGGAGTAATTTGTCATCAGGTTTGGCATCCCCTTGGCTTGTTCCAAGCTTGGGGGAGTGCCGCGGTATCACATCACTATCTTCTATCTTTTTACCTTTTTAGTAGAGTCATATCATGAATAGAGAAGTTATCATGTAGGATGGTTTGCATTATGGAAGTGTCCCCTCTCTCGTTAGATATGTATCCCTTGGTGTGAGTTGCTGTTATGGATTATTAATGAGAAGTTCTATCATTTACTCTTTTGCATAGCTTATATTAGTTTTCAATCTGTGGTTATATGATTGATCTTGTTGTTAGTATTGGTATCACTTTGGGATCATTGAGTTAATTTAGTTGGTTTTGGCAAACCTGGCTCGGTCAGTAGCAATACTATTTTTGAGAATTGAATGAAAAAGATAGAAGTACTCTTAAAGAAATATAATTTCATCATCTTTCTTTCTTGATTTGCTCATAAGTTTAGTATTCTCTTGTTAAGATCTTTTGTGCTTCCAAGGAAGATTGCCTGTTTGTTTTTATCGCTTGTATGTTTGTTTGTTTCCTTCAACTCTTATACTTGCTACACAACCTTGCTAGCCAAAAACCTGCAGTGAGAGGGAATTCTTCTCGTGCATCCATTCCTTAAGCCAAAAACCTTTGCCATTTGTGTCCACCATACCTACCTATTAGCATTATTGCTATTCCAAGTAAATTCATGTTTTTATCTACCTTCCAAATTAAACTTGTTATGTTAAAATTAGTGTTTAAAGCTCTCACGAACTTGATGGCACACTTTACTTTCTTGGATCTAATAAACTTGAACCATTGTGCCCATCTATGTTGCGTATATGATTGCGCTTTGTAAGTTGTGAATTTGCAGAACCATGCTGTCATGGGGAACGCTTTCAACATTGCACTGGTACTTTGTACCTAGTTGATATCATGTTCTTTTGTCTATGGATGTCGTCGGTGTGAAATGAAAGGGGAGCTTGTAAGTCCATGGAGTTATGCATGTGTGTTAGAGAAACGCCTGGGCCGCTGGTCTAATCCATGCTGACATGGTGGAAACATGCAGCGTAACCATAACAAGCATCTATGAAGAATTCTTCTTATAAAAAATAGATAGAGATTGAGAAAAAGACAAAAAGAAAAAAAAGAGATATTATGAAAAGAGGAAAGAGAGAAAAAGCACCATATTCCCATGGTAAATAAGAAGATTGCTGAGATGCTTGTTGTCTGCTTGCCTTGTCATTTTGATATGGGGATTCTTCCATATCATCGGGCAAGGGGTACCCCGTTGGCGGTTCTCTATGATACACATGTGCTTACGATGACAAGAACTTACCAGTGACTAAACTTGAGTAGCATGAGGAGCGGCCCTCGTATTCAAGGGACATGAGATTCTCAATTTACAACTTATCAAGCATATCCTCATATTTGATCACTTTAACCTTAATCACCTAAAGATGCCTATGATAGGGGCAATGGGAGCTGAAAGCTAATAAGTATCATAATTTTTGGGAGCTCTTTATGAAACTTACAATCCCTGCTTCCCTCTGCGAAGGGCATTTCTTTTACTTTTTAGTTGAGTCAGTAAACCTATTCCCTTCTATCTCAGCAAGTATTTTGAGTTGTTGTGTTTCATTCATTCATATGATGATTTATTCAATCATGTTTCTTATGTTCCTTGTTTTGCACATTGCTCTTATCTTGGTGATTACTACTTTGAAAGCTATCATTGAAAAACTAGTTATTTGTGAACTCTAGCAAATTATCAACTATTCTTCGACCAAGAGCTAAGTTTGCCACTACCAATTATGATTCACTTTATGTATCTTTATTGTGTTTCCTTTACTCATTGCAAGTTAAGTTATATAATAGTTAGTTGTCTTCAATTATGATCTATGTATTGATGAATGTGATGCCTCTTGTCCGTATTCTTTTATCGACTCTTCACTCCATAAACCTGAGGCCATGTTTATTGAGCTCAGTTTCGCTTGGGGACAAGCGAAGTCTAAGCTTGGGGGGAGTTGATACGTCCATTTTGCATCACTATTCTGTATCATAATTTACTGTTATTCATTGATATATTTCATATTAAGAGATGATAGTTATGTTATTTCATCTGTTTTTGCATGGTTGATGACTTTTGGAGCATGGACCGCTGCAGTCAGGATTCTGATGGAAAAGGTGCTGTTTGGAGGCAAAATTCGCGAAGATCAGAAAATCTGGGAAAATATACGAAAAAAATCCTATTTTTCCATACGACGAAGGAAGCCAGAAGAGGGAGTGTAGATGGGCCACAGAGGGCCCACACCACCCCCTAGCGTGGGCCACCCTAGGCCGCGCCACCAGGTGGTGTGGCCGCCCTGGCCCACCTCTCGCTCTCCCCTCTGGCATATCTATTCCTCCCGAAACCGTAAGACTCGGGGAGAGACCACAGAAAGATTCCGCCGCCTCTGCGGGGTGGAAAACACCGAGAGAGAAAGATCTCTCCGGCATACAGATTTCTACCGGGGGAATTCCTTCCCAGAGAGGGGAGATCGTCGCCATCAACACCACCATCAAGCTGGACTTCATCGGGATCATCATCATCACCACCATCATCACCCTCATCACCATCTCCATATTGTTGTAACAATTGGGTTGAATCTTGCATAGTTCATAGGGGAAACTTTCCCGGTGTTGATTACTCTTTGTAGTTGATGCTATTGAGTGAACAGTTGAATTATTGTTTATGTTCAGATTTTTATACATCATCATTCCATCTCTGATCATCATCCATATGATGTCTTGTGAGTAGTTCGTTTTGTTCTTGAGGACATGGGAGAAGTCATGTTGTTAGTAGTGGAATTGTGTTGAGAAAGATTCAATAGTTTGGTATTTAAGTTGTGGTGTACTTCTTCTAGTGGTGTCATGTGAACGTCGACTACATGACACTTCACCTATATGGGCCTAGGGGAATGCATTGTGTATTTGGCTACTAATCGTAGAGGTTGCCGGAGTGACAAAAACCTAAACCCCTGTTAGGAAACCATTGCACAAGGGACGTAAGGGTCTTAGAGTTTAAAGATGTGGTTAGGTTTCTACCTTAATTACTTTCTTGTACTTACAGATGTTTGCAAGGGGTACAATCACAAGTATGTATTAGTCCTAGGAAGGTCGGTACATTAGCATAGGTTCACCCACACAACACTTAGCAAGCTAAAGAAGATTAATCAACTATATGAAGCGAAAGCACTTGATAGTCTTCCCATGTGTCCTCGAGAACGTTTGGTCATCTTAAGTAATACAACCGGCTTGTCCCTTGCTGCATAAAGGATTGGGCCACTTGCTGCATTTATTCCTACTGTCTTTTATTTACTCGTACTTTATTTACTTTCTTTATCAAAAACCCCTAAAAATTCATTTGCTAAGTATTTGCAGAGAATTCCTGATCCATACCACTAGCCAACACCTTCTGCTCCTCGTTGGGTTCGACACTCTTACTTATCGAAAATACTGCGATACACCCCCTATACTTGTGGGTCATCATGTAGCACTTCCCTCAAAAAGCTCAATTCCCTAAAAAGAACTCAAAAAGGAATCAACAAGAAGCAAATACAAATAATGGCAGAAATCTGTCAAAACAGACCAGCAGGTAAAAACCAATTTTTTTGAAGACCTTATGTTGCTCAAATCGAAAAGTATTGAACTAACTAAAGTTGGATAACAACCTGGGTCATAAGCACAAAACATTACAGCTCAAACCAACGTACAGAGATTTTACACGAACTTTTACAGCGAAGCACAAAATCTGTTTCGGGGCAGCAACTTTCCCAAGCATTACTTCTCTCTCATTAAAGGTTACTCTTGGCACAAAAAGCAAATAAAAAGGATATTGAGAAGTTATTACTGAAGCAATAACTTCCAAGACTCAACTAAAACTTTTGGATTATCACCCAATAAGTACTTTTGTTTAACGCCTTTAAGTTAGGCATAAAAAAGCAAGAAAAGCATCAAGTATTCTCAAATGAAGAAGCATTAAAACCAAATTTCTTGCCCTTACCTCTCTTAATTTTATTCTTATACTTGGGGAACGTATGATTGTTCAGTGGGGAAGAAAAGTGCATGACGCCCTTTTCCACATCTATTGTTGCTCCAAGGAGTTTAAGTAGGGATCTTCCAAGTGTGATTTGTCCTTTTCCTACACATTCAATAACAAGATAATCAGTAGACACCACTTTCCCTAGAATCTTTGTAAACACTCCTTCAGCTATTCCAATAGGTAATATTGTAGCATTATTAGCAAGAGATATTGCTTCTCCCCCTTCAGTAAGACCCCAAAGACTCAAAGATTCATAGATATCTTTAGGCATAAGACAGAATTCAGACATGATATCACAGCGTGCATGAAAAGTTTCATTATTTATAATTTTTTTTACTGTAGGAAGCCACTTTGATGGTTCAGAATTTATTGGAACATAATCATGATGCTCTCTAAGACGTTATAGCATTCTTTTAAACTAGCAGTGCGGGTCTTAAGAGTGTTCAATCTAACAAATATGTTTATAAAGAAATAATCAGATTTGGTAGGCAAGTTATATGTTAAGACCAACTTCTTTATGGCATTAAAAGCTTCATCCTCATTGCATTGGAGGAAATATTCTCCCACTACAGCATGCAAAGCATATTTATAGCAAAGAGCAGTTCCAAAGTAAAAACTACTAAGAAACAAGCTTTGAGTCATTTTAGGTTCAGTTTTTTCATGCAAATCAGAGATTCTAGACCAAGCTCCTTTGAAACTCTCTTCAATTCCTTGTTTGAAAGTAAAAATCATTTCCTCATGTGACATAGTGATTGGGGCAATGCTAGATATAATGAAAATTTAAGGTAGGAACTAATAATAATTTTTTTGTGTTTTTAATATAGAAAGAAAATTAGTACAACTATTTTTGTGTGTTTTTGATAGAGAAACAAGCAAACAAAGCAGAAATAAACTAAGCAAAACAAATAAAACAAAGTAAAGAGATTGGTTATGAGGGACTCCCCTTGTGAAGATGTCCTTGAGTCCCCGGCAACAGCGCCAGAAAAATAGCTTGATGGCCCAAAATATATTGAGCTCGTTGGGGAACCCCAAGAGGACGGTATGACGAGCATAGCAGTAAGTTTTCCCTCAGTTATGAAACCAAGGTTATCGAACCACTAGGAGCAAGGAAACACCTCCAAGGTGTTGTTTCTAACTTGGAATCCTGCACAACACAACCACAGAACTTTGCCCCCAACTTACAGTGAGGTTTTCAATCTCACCGGTTTTGCTGAAAAACAAAGTATTAAACGTATTGTGTGGAAGATAGTAATTGCTTGCAGAAAGTAAACAAAAAATAGTAAATAGATTGTAGATTGATAGTAAAAGAAAGGACCAGGGTCCATAGTTCACTAGTGGTGATTCTCCTTAAGATAGATGACATGTTGGGTGAACAAATTACAGCGGGGCAATTGACAAACATCGAGAAAGCATACATGCATATACTAATCATCTTGACTCCTATGAGATTTGATTGGGCATTACAACATTATACATAGACCGTAATCCAACTGCATCTATGACTAATAATCCACCTTCAGGTTATCATCCGAACCCCCTCCAGTATTAAGTTACAAACAACAGATAATTGCATTAAGCATTGTCTGTATTGGAGGCGATATATAGGCGAAAGGGGAGGTCGAGGGGGTGCCCTAGGCGGCCACACCACCCCCTGGCCCCTCTCCGTCTCGTCTTCTGGCTCCGTGTCTTCCTCGGTGAAATATTGATTTTGGCTTTTGTCCCATCCAATTCTAAGAATATTCATTTTCTGACTTTCCTGGAACCAAAAACAGCAGAAAACAGGCAGTTGGCACTGTGGCATCTTGTTAATAGGTTAGTCCAAGAAAGTGTATAAAAATACTCTAAAGTGTGGACAAAACATAAGAAAGTAGATATAAAACAAGCATGGAACATCAAAAATTATAGATACGTTAGCAACTTATCAGTACCCTAGTGTGCAACAACATTGGCCGAAGAGGGGGAAGAATTTTGTCCAGTCTCATTGAGCATCCGCTGATAGTAGTTGAAGGCGATGAGTTGGGCACACATATTCGTGAGAGTAGTTCTCGAGACCGCATTGATGGAGGCAACAAGTGGATTGTAGTCACCATCAAGTCCATCGAGGATGTAACTTTTGAGCTCATCATCATCAAGTTTCTTCTCAGCTTTAGCAAGCTCGGAGGCAAACCCCTTCATCTTGGCGATAAACTGCGGGGTGAGCATCTTGTTATTCTTGGTATTGGTAAGAGCACCCCGTAACATGTTAACAATGGCTTTGGACTACGATGAGCAGAGGTTGGTGATGACTCCCCACACTTCAGCGGCATGTTCGAGACCGAAAATCTTGCCTATGACATCAGGTGCCATGGACTTTAGGAGGAATTCGACCTATTGGTCCCGGGATAGTCAGGCTGAGTAGGCCGGGTTCTTGACTATTTTTGGCTTGCCGACATCAGCAACATCGATGGTGGAAGAGGCGCCGCATCGGATCCATCTAGCAGACCCATGACTTCAGTGCCACGAAGGGAAGGCAAAATTTGCGCCTGCCAGTAGAGGAAATTGTTCGTCGTGCGTCGGTGGAGCACCAAGAGCAGCCGCCAAGGAAGCGATCGAGGTGGACGGAGCCCCTCCATCACCGGAGCCGGGCAAACCTTGTCGTAGTTGAGCTTGTTGTAGTAGATAGACTACCGTCCTCGAGGTGGACCACCTAGCGACGACTACAAACACTGGCACGAGCCAAAAGCGTGCCACTGTCCTCGCCCCTCCATCACTGGAGGGAAAACCTTGTCGTAGTAGAGCTTGTTGTAGTAGACATACAAGAAGTTGTCGTGCTAAAGCCCCAAAGGACCAGCGCACGAGAGCAGCAACCACCGTCGAAGATGACCAACGCAGATAGGAAGAGACTGACCTCAAAACACATCAAAGAAAGCGAAAAACGACCGGATCCAAGTTTTGCCAGACGTTTCTGAGTTCCAATTTCCACTAAGCCATTTTTGAGATCCTAAAGACATTGTGGTTAGTGGGAATCCTGTCGGCCCTTTCTAAGTTCTTGACACGTTTTGCCAGACGGTCCGCAGTCCAAAGGCCGTTCTAAACAGCGAGCCAGGCAAAGAAACAACATTTCGGAGGGGCCCAAGTTTTCCACACAGTTTTCGCAAAGGAGCAAGGCAAGGAGGCAAGAAATTGGGCCTTGTATGCGGAGCTGGTTGAGTAACAGCCGTTGGCGGACATGATCCAAGTGATGGAGTCCGGAGTGTTAGGAGACAGTTGAACCGTCGAAAGGCACTCCCATAGCCGGATGTATTGATCAAGGTGTTCAACAGAGAAAGAGTCCACCTTGATATCAGCAATCCAGTTTTGACCTTCAAGAGCATCCTGAACCGTCCTATTCTTTCTCCTAGAGGCTTTGGAGATCAGAGGAGCCAGATCTTTCGGGGTGGAGCCGTCAAGCCAAGAGGAGGACCAAAAGGAAGCTTTATTGCCATTTCCAATGGTGACCCGGGTGGCAGCATTGAAGGGGTCCCTATCGGCAGCGTCATTTGGAGTTTCAATACCGACCCAAGATTTATCCGGTGCCTTCCACTCGTTCCACAGTCAACGGAGTCTCAGAGCACGAGAGAACTTCTCCAGATCAAGGAGCCCCAAGCCACCGAGCTCCTTGGGGCGACAAACTTTTTGCCAGTTGACCTTGCATTTTCCACCGCTGACAACCTCTTTGTAGGCCCATAGCATACCGCGACTAATCTTGGCGAAAGCCTTCAGAATACCCTTGTCGGCCTTGAGAGATGTAAGCAAGAAGATAGGCATGTAAGAGAGCACGGACTTCACCAAGGCGGTACAACCAGCGCGATTCAGAAACCTCCCCTTCCAGGGGTTTAGACGGGAAGCCGCCTTGTCGATGAAAGGTTGCAGATCAGCACGCTTGAGTCTGCCGAGGGAAAGGGGTAGGCCCAGGTATTTTATAGGAAACTGGACGGTGGCCGCCGGGAAGTTTGCCAGGACCGTTGCGAGATCAATGTCAGAGCAGCGAATCGGAGCGACGGAGCTTTTTGTTACATTAGTCACCAGACCGGTCACCTCCCCAAAGTTCTGCAGGATATCAGCCAAGTTTGAGACATCGTGCTCGGAGGGGGTTAGCAAAATTGCGGCATCATCCGCGTATAGAGAAACTCGAGGCCCTTGGAGGCCGCCAGGCATAGCGTGAAGAATCCCAGTGGCCGTGGCATTGTCTAGGATTTTCTGAAGGGGGTCAATGGCAATGTCCAAACAGCCCCCCAACAAGGGAGAAAAGGCGGTTGGGTGGCCGCATCAGCCTTCTTGTCAGTTGTGTAGATGCAACCCTGAGACGGCGCGACACATCCTCTTCGAATGCCGCTTCTCCAAAAGGATTTGGACTACGGGGTCTTCCTTGCTTTCCTGCCCATATCTGTCTCGGGGAGTCGATACCCGTAGACCCAAGGTGCTGGATTACTGGCAGGCCATCGCCAACTCGTCTTCCTCTTCCCCCAAAGGGCTGCGGACCGCCATCATGCTCATTACTTGGGAGATATGGAAAGAGAGAAATGAGAGAGTTTTCAACAATCCTCCTTGCCCTCGGTTGTGATGCACAAAATCAGGGAGACGGGCAAGGACTGGATCCTTGCTGGGGCGAAAACCTAGCGGAGCTTGTGGGTTAATCTGTTTTCTCCCTTGTTGGGGGGCTATCTGGACCCCCTCTTCTTTTCTTTTTGGTTGGCTTTGGCCAGTTCTATGTTTGTTTCTCCTTTATCAATATAAGGCAAAGGCGTTTTGCCGCGTTTAAAAAAAAAGTTGACATTAAAATTCCTGGGGCGTAACCTCTAGGAAGTAGGAAACTTCTACCCGGAAATTCACTTTGGCTTGGCTCATAGGTGTAGATACACCAAACGCTGAAATGACATTTTTTAAAATGTTTAAAAATTCATAAAAAGTACCGGGTGTACTACTGACATTCTATGTTTGTACACAAAGTTTCATGAAGAAAAGATATTTTATGTGACTTGTATAAAAAAGATAATTTTCTGTGTCGTAAAATAGCTTTTCACAAGACATATTTTTGTCATTTTTACACAGACCATAAAAAGTGTTTTCACCGCAAATACTTTGTGTGAGAACATAGCATATCAAGATATACACCCATAATTTTGTTTGAGATTTTTTCAACATTTTGTAATTCATATAAAATATATATTTTATAATAGGTTCGTCTAGATCTGGGAGCCAAGACACCATATTAAGGTACTCCCTCTTTCAAAATATAAGATGTTTTAGCTTTATGAATAAAGTGTATGTAGACCCCTGGTTAATTTAGATTTGGAGTGAACCTAGACAATAAAATGGTCTAGATACTTTCTTTTTGCTCTTCGAATTAGGAAGAGCTAAAGGGGCCCTACTATGATCCCTCAATTGAGTGATCGCTCAAGTCATAGACCTGAGACTGGACCAACAATCATTCAGAATGATATTCCCTTGTGCGCTAAAACATCTTATATTTTGAATATTTTGAAACAGAGGGAGTAGGATATAACTCTCTCCTGTCCTGTGAATAACCTCTCCTGCTCTCCTCCAGATCAAAAAAATAGAAAGGAAACTGCACACAGTTGCACCTGCCCGCCCGTGGCTATGCCATTGTCCATGGACACACCACCACGAACAGGCGCGAGCAACGGCGCTGGCAAGCCACACGTGCTTGTGGTGCCGTACCCAGCGCAGGGGCACATGCTCCCCCTCCTCGACCTCGCGGCGCTGCTCGATGCGCGTGGGCTCGCGATCACCGTCGCCCTCACGGCAGGCAACGTCCGGCACGTCGTGGCATCATGCCCGTCCGTCGCCACGGTGGTGCTGCCGTTCCTTCCTCGCCCCTCCTCCCGGCCGGGTGCGCCGAGAATACCAAGGGCCTCCCTACCGACCTCCTCCGGCCGTTCACGGCTTCCTTGGCCGCCCTCTCGGCGCCTCTCCTCGCCTGGTGCAAGGCTCAGCCCCGCCACCGCAGCGTAACCACCATCGTTTCTGACCTGTTCACGGGGTGGACTGTTCCGATCGCCAAGGAGCTCGGCGTGACGCACGTGGCCTTCTGGCCCGGCAGCGTCCACTACCTCGCCACGTCGCACTCCCTCTGGCGCCGCATGCCGACGCGGCGCCGCCCCGACGACGACGACGAGAGCGTCACCTTTCCGGACGTCCCGGGCTCGCCTAGCTTCCCGTGGCGCCACCTGTCGTGGCTGTTCCGGATGCACGTGCCCGGCGACGAGGTGTCAGAGACGATCCGGCAGATCTTCCTGTGGAACCTAGAGAGCGCATACTTCCTGGCCAATTCGTTCTCGGCTCTCGAGCCCGCGTTCCTCGATCGCGACCGTCTGCTCCCAGACCTCATGCGGAAGCGGGTGCTCGCGGTGGGCATGCTGTCGGAGGCCGTTCGCGGCTGCGGCTGCATCGACCGTCGGGAGAAACCCGCGCTGTCGTCGGTGGTGGCCGCTTGGCTGGACGCGTTCGACGAGGGCACCGTTGTGTACGTCTGCTTCGGGACGCAGAAGGCGTTGTCACCGGCGCAGGTGGCGTGCGTGGCCGACGCCCTGGCGCGGAGCTCGGCCGGGTTCGTCTGGGTGGTGACAAGCGGCACCGTGCTGTCGGAGGGGTTCGAGCCGGCCACGGCGCCGCGGGGCATGGTGATCCGCGAGTGGGCGCCGCAGGCGGAGATCCTGCGCCACCGGGCCGTGGGCTGGTTCCTCACGCACTGCGGCTGGAACTCGGCCCTCGAGGCGGCCGCGGCCGGCGTGGCGATGCTCACTTGGCCGATGTCCGCCGACCAGTTCGCCAAGGCCGGCGTGGCTGCGCCTATCCCGGAGGGCGCGGACGCCGTTCCCGATGCCGGAGAGATGGCCAACACCATCGCCGCACTGGTTGTCGCCAAGGAGGGGGCCCCCGTGAGGGAGCGTGCGTTGGAGCTCAGCCGGCCTGCGATCTTGTCCACGAGCTCTTGTCCATGAGGGGTTGTAGCTGGGCAGCGGTGGGTCGGCGGAGCGAGTGGGGGATGCCGAGATATGTGAAGGCATCTCCACAATAGGGCATCCAAGCTGGCCAATAATCGGCGCAGCCACCTCTGGCTCACAGCGTATGAGAGTGGCCGAGCTCTTGCCATAATTAACGGACATGCCTGGTCCCAAAGGCCTGTAGAATGCCCCGTGCCGCGTCAATGTCACTGGGCGTGGGGTGGCAAAATAGCACCGCATCGTCGGCGTAAAGCTAGATAACCGGCATGGGTCTTCGTGGGCGCAACTGTGCCATGATGCCCAAGTTGCAGGCGCGTCGGATTAGGCGTCCGAGGACGTCAACAGAGAGGACGAAGTGCTGCGGGGACAGAGGGTCGCCTTGCCGCAAGCCACGCCGGTGCCAGATTGGCGGGCCTGGATCACCATTGATCAACACGTGAGTGCTAGCTGTGGATAACGTGATGGCCAGCCACTCGATAAATCGATCTCCGAAGCCATATTGTCGAAGCACTTGAACAAGAAGGGCCAAGAGATAGAGTCGAAGGCACGCGTCAGGTCAAGGTTGGGCAGCACCCTTGGTGCGCCCAGGCGATGCAGTAGCCGTGCTGATTGTTAATGAAAGACCGAAATAAATAATTAAGAAATAATAATATGAAGACCGAGGGAAAGAAAATAGATCAAAAAGACTGAAGATCAAATAATAAGAGAAGAAACTGAGACATTGAAAAAAATGATTGAATGGAAATAAAGAGATTAAGGACTCAAGATCAACAAGAACAAAAGAATAACTAGGAGTGAGTAATAGCATGGGCACACTAAGATACTGAAATAAAAAAACAATGAATGATTGAAAACTGAAAACTGAAGAAAATCGTGAGAATGCAGACTGAAAGTCGTGAGAACACTGAAGTGAAAAGACAGAAGAAAATCACGAGAATACACACTGAAAATCGTGAGAATGATTAAGTGAAAGACTGAAGAGTGAGGTGGGCCAAACAGACCAAAGACAGGTAATGAGAAGTGAAGGGTAAGGTTAACCAACCTACACCAAAACAATAATAATTAACTGAACAAAACTGAATTGGATGTGATAACTGAAGAGTCAGTGAATGAAAAACTGAATAAAGAAAATGAAAAATAGAGAGACTGGCATACGAAGTGAAGCATACTGATCAACAAAGAAACTATATAAAAAAGAGAATTAACCGAGGAAAAGATAACTACAAACAGAGGAAAACAGTATGACACAAAGTGAAGCATACCTTGCCGTTCCAGATCAGGGGCACCAAGGCCCCCAAGGGGCGGCTGACTCGGCCCCAATTTACATGGCAGTGGCGGCCGTTTGCTTCTTTGTGTCCAGCCCAGAGGAAGCCTTGCTGAATCTTGGTCAGTTGTTTCAAGGTCTTCTTGGGTCGCACGTAGGCGATCAGCTGGTGGACAGATGGCGCATAGGACGGTTCGGCAACCGTATCGTTCTCGCCTCTCCTCCTCACGGAAATAGGAGGCGGCAACGGCTCTCCCTCCAGATTTCAACCGGTGAGAGCGTTGGTTTCCTCTCGCTCCGCTTGCCGCTCTGATGGTAGGAGGGAGGGGGAACCTCGTTTCTCCACCTAGTAGTTAGGGTTAGGGTATGTCTTCCATGATGCGTCGTTAGGATGGTGGGAGCGGCGTCCGGGCAATAAATCAGTCTCAACTCTACTCCCACACCGGCGACGACCTTCACAGCGACGCCTCGGAGTTGATGGCAAGGTGTGCTAGTCGTTCCTTCAGATCGACAGTTTGGTCTTCTCGCCGTTCTTCAGATCTGACGAGATCAGTTTCTCGGTGTGTCATTGGCGTTCGTCGTTCTCAGCGATGGCGCTGGTGGTCGGGGCGAGGTGGTTTCTCTGAAGCGAGGATGTTGGTCCGGAGGTGGTGGATATGTCGTTCTTCTCCGACTTTGTCGATGAGAGGCAACGGATCTTGGTTCAAAAAAGCACGAGGACGTCCCCCGGTCGACGTGCCACAACGACATGTGCCTCGCTGCGTGCAGCATGCCTTTTCATCGACTCACGGAGCCTCGTTGGTGATGGTGCTTTTTTTTTGGATCTTGCAGTGTTGGAGGTTCGACGTCTATTCCAGTGTGCGTCTCGATGGCGCTGGAGTTGGGCAGTGGCCGCTGGCTTCGGTGGTTGCGGGAAAACCTAGGGATCGTTTTGTATTTCTCGGTCTCTTAGGATTTTATCTGCATTATTTTCAGAATAATCATTTTATCCTAATATATCTTTTAGTTTTCACATGCGTTGCTATATGTAACTTGATTTTTGATTAATAAAATATGTGGTTGCTCTAAAAAGAAAAAAGATGGCGCATAGGACCGATTTGACGAGTGCCAATCGGCCGGATTTCTGCATAACCCTGCCTTCCAAGAATCGACCAATCAATCCAACGGAATCCAAACTATAACCATATATCTACATAGCCTTAATTATTTCAGAACGTACATGTCTTTGTAAAAAGTACCAAACTGTTAGTAGTTAACTCACTTGCATTCATGCCTAAAAAGCTCGTCAATTGTTTTCATTCCTCTATCAATAAAGATAAAAAAAGGAGAATTTCTTTTCTTAGGAAGCTAGTTAGGTATTAAAATGTGGCTGTCTCAGAGGTACCAAATATGAGAAAGCTAGTGAACACCAGTGCACTGCTAAGTACAGCTCCAGATCAATGCTCGATATATCCATCACTAGACGATGCTTTATTTTATTTCGGTTAGTCCTCTGATGCGAGCAATAAAAGGTGAGCTGATCCAAGCTGCTGAAAACAAGTGTAGACTTGGAGATAATGCTATCACTTTAGGCCTAATTTGGTTGCAGGGGCGTGATATCCCAGGGTTCTGAACCCACGAGGGAGGATTTCCCCTGCATAGGGGATCCCCTGCCACCATGGGGAGATATCGGAGGAAACCCTCCCCGACCTATCGATACGTGGAAGCTACGCCCGGGGAAGAGCCGTGGAAAGGATGGGGTTCTCTCCCTCGGGGCAACTCGGCTTGCGGTTCCTTTGGCCGGGGAAAACGCGGGGATCCCCTCAGGATACCTTGGAACCAAACGAGCCCTTATATATTCAGATAAAAGCTGAATAGATAGTATAAGAAAGTGGCAAGGTACAACACTACAACTGCATCAGAATCGGATTCACACATTCAGAAGAAAAAAAGAAGAATATAAATGCTATGAACATGCAGCATTCAGAAAGATACTAGACAAGACCTCAGGGAAGAGAAGAGTTCTTGAGAGAGTCAATACCTCCCCATCAATGACAGGTCTATTCTCTAGCTACAAGATCAGCGAGCAAGGAGATACACAATAAGCCAACTCAAAAAGGCGAAATAGTGAGCTGAGTACTTATTACTTATCTACATGCTTTGTTCAGAAAATACATGAGAATAACTATATGTACAGCGTTAAAAGCAAAAGAGTTAAATCCATGGTTAGTCATTGAACTTGCTTAGAAAAATCAATACGATCATTGTACAACGGGAATATAAATTTATGGTCACTGAAGACGCATTGAAGCATCACTCGCGATCACCGCTCGAAACATAGCGATGTATTTGATGACATGGCGTTGAGTGGACCCACTAGCAGGCCGTGTTGTTTTTCATAAAGGCACCTCAAATAAAATACATCAGCAGACCACCCCATCCCCGTCTGTTCCCCCGCTCTGTGCCCCTCCCCAGCCTCCAGAGCTCGCCACCGGCCGCCTCCCCTACTCCGCGAGCTGCTACTCCGGCCACCTCCCCTGTGAGACGACACATGCAGATGTCCGGGGGTGCCACGTCCTAGAGCTCTTTGACCTCAGCAACAACCACCTCTCCGGGGCATCCCCGACGAACTCTGTGGCCTCGGCGACATTGACGTTGCCTTGGATATCAGCCAAAACGACCTCACAGACGTGATTTCGGCCAGGATCTCGGAGCTGAGCAAGTTGTCCGTACTGGACCCCTCCTACATCACTCTCGCTAGCGGCCTCACGCCCCTCGCTCATCTGTAGATGCCAAGACGATCACGTCGCTCTTGATGCGCATGGGCATGCCGCCATGTTGCGGCTCTGGTGGCCGTCTCCACGCGTGCGCTACCACCGCTAGTGCAGCCGTGCCGTGCGGTACCACCTCCGGGAGACCACCGCCGTGTTGTGGAGACGGAGGCGTACAGTCACATCCTTAGAGAAAGGCGAGGAGTTGCCGCAAGGGATAGAGGAATTCGAGGATCTCCGCTAGCCAAGACCTCAGGGCTGGGCAGATGTGGCTCTTCGATGCCCGAGGGTGCAGCCGCCGACGACGCGCAAGGGGAGGAGGTGGCATGGGGGCGGGTCGTGGGTATGACTATAGGGAAATCACCGGGAGGTTGGGGACGATCCCGCTAGGTGGGTCCCACCATCACCTGTGCGAGGCCTGCAGCAGGGGCCACGGCCACCCCAGACTAGTAGTGCGTCGTTGTACACCTCGGCGAGCTCCGGCACGAGCCATGGAGGAAGGTGGACAACCCCACATGCCGACGATGCAGGCGACGACGACGACTAAGGAAGAGAGGAGAGAAAGAGAGAGGAGGACGAGAGGGTCTGGGTGGGCTAACAAGTGGGTCCAACCGGTCAGTCTGACTGAGTGATCACGGGGCCAAATAGTTAATCAAATTGACTGGGATAGAAAAGTAAATTTTGGTGTTTTTTCTGCAAATAAAACAAACGTAGAGGCGGACAATGGACCCCAGCTCGCCACGTCGTCAAATACATCGCTACGCCACAAGCGGTGACCACGAGTGGCGCTTCGATGCGTCTTCAATGACCGTAAACTCGTATTTATGTTGTACAATGACCGTATTGACTTCGCTAAATAAGTTCGACTAGCCATGGATTTAACTCAAAGCAAAAATCCAAACACATGCACCGCCCCCAAAATTCAGAATTACTCTCAAAAACCCAAAGCAACATCCTCTTTGGAACTCATAACAAAACCAGAGTATAGTAGTACTAGAACCTGGAAAAATCAAACCGGACATGCGGAGAGGAAAATTTTAGTGGTCTAGAGCCAATACCAATCCTAGAACTGACAAAAATGACAAAGCTATCATCCTCGGGCAGTCACCATACTGATGCATCCAAATGAGCACCAACAGAAGCATACATTTACTCGTACACCAAAAAATAAGTAAAAACATTAATCCCTCCTATCCAGATTAATTGACTTAAGTTTGTCTAGATTCGGATGTATCTACCACTAAAGCATGTCTAGATACATTTAAATTTAGACAAATCTAAGTCAATTAATTTGGATCGGAGGGAGTATGACATAACGAGTAGAACCTAATTCACAGTAAGGTGTAATCTTCAAGCTGTTCAAAACACAACAACCTGAACAGAGACCTCGACAATCATAATAAACTAAAAACCAAAATGAACACTAAGAAAACTATAAACCCAGCTAACACGCGGATTACTCATACATAATGGACATGTGGCTATATGTGTGAAACAAATTGGCCTACTTTGATCAAAATTTTAGAACAATTTACACACACTGCTAATCTGCGAGACCTCCTTTCTGAACCCTAGCTCATCCAACATCATCAACAATCTAGTGCCCCAAAACTGAACCCAGATTAAGGGGAGCTCAAAGAAAAGCATCAGGGAGACTGACCCTATTGAAGACGAACTACCTAACGCAAAAAATAGAACGAAATCAGAGAACATAGCAGACAGAGCAAGAAGGTTGGAGGAATACCCAGCTCGCCGGCGGCGAATATGGCCTTCCACGCTCACGAATCGCCGATATTTCTTCGCCGTTGGACGAGCAAGGACGCGAGCTGCGGCTCTCTCTGTCGTCGCTGGCGCAGGCTGCGGGGTCGTTGCTCCCTCCGCAGGCGGTCTCCCCGTCTTCCGAAGCACACCCCTCTCCGGCATCAGCTGAGCTAGCTGCAGCGTTACCGCAGCCCTCTGCCATGGCTTTCGCTTCCTCTCCCAAGCAAAAAAAAAAAGGCTCAGAAAGATGCCGATATGACTCAGCTGCGAACAAGAAGAGACTGAGAGAGAGCTGAGCGGAGATTCAGAAACAAAATCGGACTCTTCCAAAAGTGTCTGTTTGCCAATTGTAATAAAACACCTAGCTGTTTAATAGGAAAGCGTTAATTAAACATGGCAATATCTGCAACATCTGCCCCAGGATTGTTTGGATTGTCTGAATATCGATAGAATGCTCTGTTTCTTACTACTATATAGTAACCAGCAGGTGTCATCTGTATTATCAAGATGAAATAACCACGTAATTAAAATTTCTCTATCAATTCCATCACAAGGGCCGTAAAAATTAACCAAAGTAAAATTATCAGGAGATAACGTGGACTAAAAGTGAACCACTAGGCCAAATTAATAACCATTCTAACACAAATCATGATAACATCGAACCAATTCGAAATACTCCCTCCGTCCTAAATTACTTTGCATTCTAGGTTTGGTCAAAGTCAAACATGTTAAAACTTGATCAAGCATATTTAACAAAATATAAACATTTATAATATCAATCGCATACAATATAAAAGTATGTTCTATGGTGAGTCTAAGTATATTTATTACATATTTTAGATATTGATATTTTTCTAATATATATATATATATATGTATATATATATATTCAAAGTTTATAAAGTTTGACTTTGACTAAACCGAAAATGCAGAGTAATTTGGGACAGAGGGAGTAATGGGCCAACACCTTGACAATTTTTTATACAAGAACAATATGCTGTGTTGGAAACAAACTAGAGATGACTAAAATATACTGAAATGCATTCAGTCAAGCTTGTTGAGCCAATCTAGGATAACATCTAGGATTAAATTGCGAAGACACCTTGCTGCATAAATAAAGAAATAAAACAGGAAAGTAACATAGATTGAGATTTTCTCCAATCGAACTTCAGTCTCAAGTACACAGACTGTCAGGCACACTATGCAACAATGTTGTTTATCCAGCATCACTACATCCCTACAACGGCAATAGAAAGTGCATTCTAGCTAGACTAGCTAGATAGATGCCTACAACTCTCCTAGTTGGTGGATTCAACATGCAAGTTAAGCATGACCAGTCAGCCATACAGAACTCTAGCTAGGTTCGTTCCTCATCAGCGGATAGTATTGGCCAGAGATAGACATTCAGCAAGAGTATGTGGCCGTGACACCAAGCTATTGGGGAGTTCAACACTGTCATCTGCGAGATGATATCCTCCAGCCGTCAACGACTGTCTATTGTCCATGTCAAAGCTCAAGTAGATGGTGTCCGCACAAATGGATCCGGATGGGAAAACCTCTGGAGACACCGAGAGAGAGCAACGCATGCCCAAGAACAGTGCATGCCCTGCACTGCCCAAACTCTTGACCAGAAGCAGTGTCCCGGTGTCCAAATCCACACGATATGTGTCGTAGAACAAAGCAGAATCCGTCTGTCTCAAGTAACAGTGAACCAGCATCAACTGCCCACAAATGTTGACAAGGTGGAAAGTATCCATCATCCTGCAAAAAGGCATATTCAGCTTGGCAGCCACCTCAAGGCGTGGTGGTCCGCCCGTTTTTTCCAGCACCATGAGTCCACTCTGGTTAATGCAATAGAAGCAGCCTTCAAACATTATGGGTGTAGCTCTAATGCAACCGTCATCATAGTCGAGCAACGTCCAGTGGTCATCACCGGGCTTTGCCATCCCAAGCATATTGAAGTCGTGGAAGCAGAGCACCACTGTTGAATCATCATTAACAATGCCAGAGCCCCATGCTTTGAAGTGTGATTTTAAAGAAAGGGCATCACGCTCAGGAAGCATGTCGTCATGGAATTCAGAGGGCACCAAAGAGCTGAGTGGCGGGAGCTGGATGATTTGGCGGGTGAGCGGGTTGAGCATGCAGAGGGTGGTGGTGCACGGCGGCTTGCGGGCAAGAACAAGGAGGCCCTCAGGGGTAAGGGCGAGCAGCTCGTGGTCGCGGAGCTCCGGTATGTCAACCTGGACACACTGGCCAGTGGATGTGTTGAGGAATGAGCGGCCTGTGGGAGAGATGAGTTCCTCCCGGAGCATGGTCCACTTGGAGGGATGGAACCGGCGGTCCAGGCCACTGTGCGTAAGCGGCTCGGTGGAAGACTGCCGCCACGGGCTGCAGACGCCGCGGAAGCGTACATAGTCAGCAACGTCATATGCGAGGACACGCTCCGCGATTAGCCCCGCTGGCCCATCTCCAAGATTAGACCAGTCCCTCCTGCGAGCAAATCAGATGGGAATCAAAATATAAGATGTTTTAGATTTGTGAATAAAGTGTATCTAGGTTCAGTATTTGTTAAGACGAAGAGGAATGTCCTTCTAACGCGGGACGTACCAGCAGCAGGGTAGGTTGGTGGTGCGTGCGCGCTTGGCGTCCCGATCAGCATCATTATCTGAATCGGCATCATCATTACCTGACTCGGCGGGAGAAGGTGCTTCAGCATCCAAATCCCTGGGAGAGGGTTCTCTCCTACAACAAATCAGATCGGAATCACAACCACCACCGCTGCGGTTAAGAAGAATGGAGAGGAGGACGTACGTACCAGTAGTTGTGGCAGCAGGGTAGTAGTAGTACTAGTGGGTGGTCGTCTGAATCCCGGGGAGAGCGTGCGCGCTTGCGCTTATTTGAATCGACAGCATCAACCACCACCACCAAATCCCGCCCCTGGGGAGGAGCCCTCACGGGGCTCACGGCCCAATTGGGATGATGATGATCGTGGGGTGGATTGGAGACAGGATGCGGTCGCACAGTCTTGGCCCGGCGAGAGGGGATCCCGATCTGAGCGGTCCTCCTCCGACGAGGAATATAGGAGGCTGAAACAGCGGCCGCCTCAATATCGATCTCAAAGGTTCTTCTCCTCCTCCTTCCCACCGCCACCACATCGATCTGAGCGGCGGTGGTGCCCGGCCGCTTCTTCGCCCGGCGAACTTGGGACGAGGACCGCGCGGGAGGGGACGCTGAATCCATGACTGTCTGAGCGGCGGAGGAGGTGCTGCTCCTTGGCAGCTTCTTCGCCCGGCGAACTACTTGGGACGAGGATCGCGCCGCGGCTGCTTCCATTCTCCTTAGGGTTACGTTCGAAAGGGGGGCCGGCCCCGGATGGACGACGGAGGAGGCTTGTTTTATCGATGTATGATGATTTGGCCTCTCAAACAAGGCAAGTGCTCGGATCCGGATGGGCCTCTTTAGTGGGTGGTGCTCGGATCGCTCTGTGGACGTGCGGTCCAGCCCTCTGGTATATAAAGAGAGGTCTGCCGACTTGGGTTCTCGATGTGGGACTATTCCGACTTCGACCACGATTCTTGCTCACCCACTCCGGTACACGCGTCCAGCGACGGAATTCCACTCAGGGAAATGCGGGCTTTCCACGCGCCGTGGGCCGTGGTTGGTCATTATGTACCCCCTATTCGGTTAGCCCGTTAGGATTTGCGAGAGTTTCTTTCTTTCTTTCTTTTCACTACTTCTTTTTTATCTCTCTGGACATCTTTCTCTTAACAGGAAATCGCTTATTATTCAATACCCTTTTTTTAAAGGAGCATATACAGTATTAATATCCCAAGATACCAATTACACCTTAGCCTTTGCAACAACGTATTGCCCTATCGGCTATACGGATGCACATAACCAAAAAAAAAAAGAATAATTAAAAAAAAAGAAAAGTCCCGCTACAAAGACCCATTCGTTAAAACAACGGTACTACCACCACCAAGACAACACCAGAAGTTCAGCTTCTTCAAAAGCGACACCTCGAAGAAAGGAACAGTGCACAAATACCGCCATGCCCGATCATAGATCTTAGGTTTCCACCTTAAAGAAAATCCATGCTCTCAAAATAATACCTTCAACAAGGCCATTGTCAGGCACAACCAATTAAGGCCAAACTCTGTGTTTCACCCTGAAAGGTAGGATTGTGAACCTCTCATGTGTAGTCGCCCCCACTTGTATGCCACTACTCAAGTCAAAAGTCACCAAGTTAATTCTTCATCGCCATCCAGACTCGAACCACCATTGTTAGTCCTCAGATCTCGGTCTCCATGACATTCTCCCTCGGCACCATATAACGAGAACATGCCCCATGATATTAACATCCAAGAGAGCTTTGAAGCGCTCCATCTGAACCCAAACGGTCAAAGTAAAACATGGTTGCGCACGACTGAATCCCTCCTATCCGGTAATCTCCAGGCATTATTCGCTCATGGGAGTATGCCGGCGAAGCCTTCCGGAACTCACCACTCTGACTAGATCAAAGAGGACAAGCAACAAGTAGATCCTCGTCTTGCCGCGAGAGGAATCCTAGGACCGCCGCTATTATTTGCAGCAGACGAGTAGGCCCCCACACCGCCTGTCATTTCCGTGCAACACCAACAGAGGAGGAGAGGGAAACGACCATAGGATATCGGCGTGGCTAGGCCATAGCCTCACCCCTGGCGGCGTATTACCACCGGCCCGCGGTGGTGCGCCTCCATCTTCTCGTCGGCCGCCGGAGACCTCAGGCCCCAGCCAAGACGGCCGCGCCTCTCCAAGCCCACAACTAGCGCGGTACCTCCTCCCATGTGAACGCCACCGCAGCCCCTCTCCTGCCCCCATCTTTGATGGACGGGGCGCCGCCATCGCTGCTGGAGTCGGCAGCGGCAGCGGCCGACACGGTGAGGTTGGGGGGGGGGGGTTCTTAGGGGAGGACGGAGAAGAGGCCCTCCGGAGCCGCCGGAGTCGCCTGGGGGCAGCTCGGGAGAGGGTTAGTCGCCTGGGGGCAGCTCGGGAGAGGGTTAGTCGCCTAAGACTCAGACCTATCAGCACTGGGCTTATACAGGATAAAACAACAGTTAAAAAATACAACAAAGCCATAGGGCAATGGAATTCAAAAGTAAGAAAAACATGGGGCAAGGTGCAACGATTGCGTGTGGACGTTTGCACTATGAAGTGTTTGCACGCACAGTCTTTTTTCTCTCTAATATTTAAATATGAATCATATGAAAGTTAAGTAGATCAATTATTGTATTCTTGGTTTTAACAAGAACCTCATTGAAATCCGTAAAGCCATTCAGCACAACTCATGAATACACATTCTGATTCTTGAGTTATGATGTACAATGGTCAAAATGCCAAGTTGCTAAAATCACAGATAGTTACTGGTATATACACAAGTACTTACTCCGTTCAGAAATATAAAAGGTTTTAGCTTTGTGAATCGAATGTATATAGACGTCTTTTAGTATATATAGATTCGTAGAGGTTCAGAGTAAATCTATACACTAAAAAGTGTCTAGATAAATTCATTTTATAAAACTAAAATGTCTTATACTTTTGAACGGAGTAGCAAATAAACTTGCAATCTGAAAGACAACAAAGACTAATCCTCCCAACTGTCCGTGCAAGAAGCAGCAAATGTTGAAGAAGGGGCACACAATGTATAATGCCGTAGACGATGAATGGAAGTACCAGCAGGTTAACCGTTGACAAACAAATGTTATGCTACATGTCAACTTGCATAGAAAGGCGGTACTAACACTAGTAGAAAATGGGCCTTCGGTTCGGGCCACTAGTCTCGGCTGTGGCTGGGCCAGGACTAATGGTCCGAAACAGTCGGTCCGAGGTCACCGAAATCCTTTGTTTCGGCCCATAAGGGACCATTAGTCTCGGTTTGTACAAACCGGGACTAATGGGTCTGGGCATGCCCGCGTGGTCCTGGCAGAACCATTAGTCCCGGTTTGTATCTCAAACAGGGACTAATGGTCTGGCCCTATATATAATGCACCAGCCTTCCACTCTATCCTTTTTTTTTCTTATGTGAGGTGGGTATAACTTTGTGCTAAATTTTTTTCTTCATATGCACTAGAGGTGTTCGGTGAAATGCCTGTTAGTGCGATGTCACTTGAGTTTACACAAACATGATATGAGGTGCCAGAGCCACACTTAAGTTTTCTCATCTTTGTTTCCAGGTGTCCTAAAAGGTTAGCAAGTATTTTCTCGTTTAGACTGCGCCGTAGTAATTTTATCATCGTGATTGCGTTTGATATATATGGTTGTATGATACAGATGAGTCGTCCATGGATGTACGGTGGCCGACGCTTACAAAGAAGGCGTGCGTTCTTTTCGCCTTGTGGCCGAGGCGAACAAGTGGTGGGATGATTTTATGTGTTGTCCATGTATTGAATGTCGGAATGAGCAGGCTCACACTTTCTCAAGAGTCATTCAGAGCCACCTTCTTCGATCTGGCTTCATGTCCGGCTATAATGTTTGGACCAAGCACGGAGAAAGAGAGGTTATGATGGAAGACGGCGATGAATAAGAGAACGATGATGACAACTACCGATCTATGTTCTCTGAATACACTGATACCACAATGAAAGATAATGAAGAAGAACGGGAACCAAATGAGTCTGCTGATGATCTTGGTTGGGTCATTTATGATGCAAAGCGAGACCGCGACATAGAAAAGGAGAGGTTGCAGTTCGAGAAGATGTTACAGGACCACAACAAATTGTTGTACCCAACTTGTGAAGATGGCCAGAAGAAGCTGGGTAGCACACTAGAATTGCTGAAGTGGAAGGCAGAGACCGGTGTGACTGACTCATGATTTGGAAAGTTGTTGGTAATAATGAAGAAGCTGCTTCCAAGAAATACTCCCTCCGTCTCAAAATATAAGGCGCCTAAGCTTTAGCCAAAAGTCAACATCTTCTAAGTTTGACCAAGTTTATATGAAAAAATATAACTATCTACAATATCAAATTGACATTTTGAGAAACTATACTTTCTCGTGAATCTATTGATATTGATTTGGTATTGTGAATGTTTATATTTTTATGTATAAACTTGGTCAAACTTAAAATATGTTGACTTTTGACTAAAGCTTAGACGCCTTACATTTTGGGACGGAGGGAGTAACAAATTGCCCTCCAGTACGTACGAAGCAAAGAAGGTTGTCTTCCCTCTAGGATTAGACGTGCAGAAGATACATGCATGCCCTAATGACTGCATCCTCTACCGCGGCGAGAAGTATGAGAATATGGATAAATGCCCTGTATACATTGCATTGCGGTATAAGATCAGAAAAGATGACCCTAACGATGTTGAGAGCGAGCCACCCCGGAAGAGGGTTCCTACCAAGGTGATGTGGTATGCTCATATATACCACAGTTGAAACGTTTATTCAAAAACAAAGAGCATGCAAAGTTGTTACGATGGCACATGGAAGACCGTAAAAAAGACGGGAAGTTGAGGCACCCTGCTGATGGTCGGCGGTGGAGAAAAATCGAGAGGGACTTCCCGGACTTTGCTGGTGATGCAAGGAACTTATGGTTTGGTCTAAGCACCGATGGCATGAATCCTTTTGGGAAGCAGAACTGCAGTCACAGCACCTGGCCCATGACTCTATGTATCTACAACCTTCTTCCTTGATTGTGCATGAAGCGGAAGTTCATTATGATGCCAGTGCTCATCCAAGGCCCGAAGTAACCCGGCAACAACATTGATGTGTACCTATGTCCATTAGTTGATAAATTTTTACAGTTGTGGGCCAAAC
This sequence comes from Avena eriantha, assembly GCA_910589775.1. NCBI lineage: Eukaryota > Viridiplantae > Streptophyta > Magnoliopsida > Poales > Poaceae > Avena > Avena eriantha. The sequence goes on from OU342746.1 coordinate 318,048,439, forward strand.
CAGGTGTACGTGTGTGGGATGAGCACAAACAGCAGGAATTTGACCTACAAGCGTTGTTGTTCCTAACCATTAATGATTGGCCTGCTCTTAGTAACATTTATGGACATACGAACAAAGGATACAATGCATGCACGCACTGTTTAGATGAGACTGAAAGTATATATCTGGATAAATCTAGGAAGAATGTGTACCCGTACAATCGTCGTTTTCTTCCGCCAAGTCATCCCTTAAGGAAGAAAGACAAGCATTTCAATGGCAAGGGAGAAACCCGGACGAAGCCTGTCCCCCGTACTGGTGCTGATGTATTTGGTATGGTTAAGGATTTGGATGTAATCTTCGGAAAGGGTCCTGGAGGACAACCTTTTCCGAAAGACACCGACGGACACGCACCCATGTGGAATAAGAAATCTATATTTTGGGAGCTACCCTATTGGAAAGTGCACGAGGCCCGCTCTGCAATCGACATGATGCACCTGACGAAGAATCTTTGCGTGAATATTCTAGGCTTCCTAGGCTTGTATGGGAAGTCAAAAGATACCCAGGCAACACGGGAGGACCAGCAACATCATAAAGGACGAGACGGCAAGCATCCAGGGCAGTTTCAAGGGCTTGCCAGCTATGCTCTTACCACAGAAGAGAAGGAAATCTTTTTTGAAGTCCTTTTCAGTATCAAGGTCCCGTCTGGCTTCTCATCGAATATAAAGGGAATAGTAAATATGAAAGAGAAAAAAATTCAAAACCTAAAGTCTCATGAATGTCATGTGCTTATGACGCAATTGCTTCCGATTGCATTGAGAGGAATTCTACCAGAAAATGTTCGACTAGCCATTGTGAAGGTATGTGCATTCCTCAATGCAATTTCTCAAAAGGTAATCGATCAAGAAAGTCTATCAGGGTTACAAATTGATGTGGTTCAATGTCTGGTCAGCTTCGAGTTGTTGTTCCCGCCATCTTTCTTCAATATTATGCTGCACCTCCTAGTTCACCTAGTCGAAGAGATTAGAATTCTCAGTCATGTGTTTCTACACAATATGTTCCCCTTCGAGAGGTTCATGGAGTCTTAAATAAATATGTTCATAACCGTGCTAGGCCAGAAGGAAGCATCTCCAAGGGCTATGGAACATAGGAGGTCATTGAGTTTTGTGTTGACTTTCTTCCTGACCTTAAGCCGATTGGTGTTCCTAAATCTCGGTATGAGGGGAGGCTGACTGGAAAAGGCACACTAGGAAGGAAATCAATGGTATGTAGGGACGGGCATTCTTTCACTCAAGCACACTACACAGTTCTACACAATTCCACTATGGTGGCTCCGTATATCGAGAACCACAAGAATATTCTATGCTCCGAAAACCCGGGGAAGCCTGACTCCTTGATTAAAGGGGAACACGAGAAGAATTTTGGCAGTTGGTGCTGGCGCGTGGTTGACGTGGGTGCTTGTTCCTTCAATCCACGGCAATGGCGCCAGAAAGATGCTTGTTGGCTCAAGATATGATGAGCTCGTTGGGAACCCCAAGAGGAAGGTATGATGAGCACAGCAGCAAATTTTCCCTCAGTTGTGAAACCAAGGTTATCGAACCGGTAGGAGCAAGGAAACACCTCCAAGGTGTTGTTTCCAACTTGAATCCTGCACAACACAATCACATAACTTTTCCCCCAACTTATAGTGAGGTTGTCAATCTCACCGATTTTGCTGAAAACAAAGGATTCGACGTATTGTGTGGAAGATAGTAATAACTTGCAGAAAGTAAACAGAAAATAGTAAATAGTTATAAATTGATGGTAAAAGAAAGGACCGGGTCCATAGTTCATTAGTGGTGATTCTCCTTAAGATAGATGATATGTTGGGTGAACAAATTACAGCAGGGCAATTGACAGACACCGAGAAACCATACATGCATATATACTAATCATCTGCACTCCTATGAGATTTGATTGGGCATTACAACGTTATACATAGACCATAATCCAACTGCATCTATGACTAATAATCCACCTTTAGGTTATCATCTGAACCCCCACCAGTATTAAGTTGTAAGCAACAGATAATTGCATTAAGCATTACATGTAAAGTAAACAATACGATTGTTCTATGAACAAAGGATTGATGTTTTCTCCCTAGTAGCAACATCACATCTAGTACCTTAGAGATTTCTGTCACTTCCCCAGATTACTAGAGGCATGAACCCACTATCGAGCATAAATACTCCCTCTTGGAGTTGCTAGCATCTACTCGACCAAGATAGCTACTAACATCAGAGAGCATGCAAGATCACAAATAACAAAGACATGATAGAATCAATAATCAATCTGAAATAGCATCTCAATATCCATCGGATCCCCGCAAACACAACATGTAGGATTACAGATAGATGATCTTGATCATGAACAGAGCTCACAAGATCTAAACATGGTAGCACAAAGGAGGAGAACCAACCATCTAGCTACTACATGGACCCGTAGTCCAGGGATGAACTACTCACGCATCACACCGGAGGCTTGCATGGTGATGAAGAAGGCCTCCAGGGTGAATTCTCCCCTCCGGCAGGGTGCCGGGAAGAGCTTCAGATCCCTCCCGATCTAGGGATGGAGATGATGGCGGCTACAGACTCTTTCATAGAATTTTGATTGGGTACTTAGGGTTTCTGTATCGGAGGCATCTTATAGGCGAAAGGGGAGGCCGATGGGGTGCCCTAGGCGGCCACACCACCCCCTGGCGCGGGCCAGGCCTGGTCACGCAGCCAGGTGGTGTGGGCGGCCCTTGGCCCCTCCCCGTCTCGTATTCTGGCTTCGTGTCCCCCTCGGTGAAATGTTGACTTTGGCTTTTGTCTCGTCCAATTTCGAGAACATTCATTTTCTGACTTTCTTGGAACCAAAAACAGTAGAAAACATGCAGCTGGCACTATGGCATATTGTTAATAGGTTAGTCCAAGAAAGTGTATAAAAATACTCCAAAGTGTGGACAAAACATAAGAAAGTAGATATAAAACAAGCATGGAACATCAAAAATTATAGATACGTTAGCAACGTAACAGTTGGTTGCAGGCACATCTCATGAATAACACCACTATTGGAGATCAGTTGTACTCATTGGCCAGGTTACCATCTTTGATTATATGTACTTTCCAAGGGTATGAGATAAATGGAAATACATTTTACACGATTGCCCAAGATAAAAAGAGCACCAACCAAAACAGTGGTGTCCGCTTTGATGCAACAGATGACAATGGGAAGAAGGACACATATTATGGGTACATAGAGGAGATATGGGAACTTGACTATGGACCTACTTTTAAGGTCCCTTTGTTTTGGTGCAAATGGGTCAAGTTGATGAGAGGCGGGGTACATGTAGACCAAAAGTACAGCATGACAATAGTGGATCTCAACAATCTTGAGTACATGGGTGAACCATTCGTCCTAGCCAATGATGTGGCTCAGGTTTTCTATGTGAAGGACATGTCTACCAAACCGAGAAAAAGGAAAGATAAGCAAAAGAATACAGAATACGACGAGCCAAAGCGCCACATAGTTCTTTAAGGGAAAAGAAACATCATGGGAGTGGATGACAAGACAGACATGTCAAAAGATTACAATAAGTTTCATGAAATTCCGCCATTCAAAGTGAAAACTAACCCAAGCATCCTATTAAATGATGAAGATTCTCCATGGCTACGATGTAGAAGAAAACCACAACACTAGATGTTGGTGATGTGTAATAATGTATTTAACCTTTTATTTGAGACATAAATCTATGTAAGGTATTAAACCTTTTATTTGAGACATAAAGGCCCCCTTTCATATAATACATCTTGCTCAATCAAACTGGACGTCGATGACCGGGTTCTGAGCCGCGGGAGGTGGTCACCCAAAGAGAAGGAACCATCACAGGAGCATAGCTCGGCTGAGGTCCCAGAAGATGCTGCCAGGTATTGGAAAACCTGACCTCCAACACATACATATAGCTCCGGACGTGCTCGTCCTCCTCCCTGACACGCCTCCGTACCACCTCCTTGGGGGCCGGCTCCCTCTACACCACTCCTGGACCATGCGACCACCACCAAAGAAGCTCCGGGTCGATGACGGGACCCAGATTCCTCACCAGGCTGCATGTCCTAGAAGGTAGAAGCTCCTAGTGCCAGCCCGGTGGAGCCTAGTCTCGGACATGCCCGATGGAGCCTAGTACTCCGTAATACGTTGCAAACGTATCTATAATTTTTGATGTTCCATGCTTGTTTTATATCTACTTTCTTATGTTGTGTCCGCACTTTGGAGTATTTTTACACACTTTCTAGAACTAACCTATTGACAATATGCCGCAACGCCAGTTGCCTGTTTTCTGCTGTTTTTGGTTTCAGAAAAGCAAAAAAATGAATATTCTTGGAATTGGACGGGACAAAAGCCAATATGCCTATTTTCCCGGAGAAACACAAAAACACGAAGTAGAGACGGAGTAGGGCACTAGGGTGGGCACATCCTATGGTGGAGCAGGCCAACCCTGGTGGCGCGGGCTAGCCCTGGTGGCGCCACCAGGGTGTGTGCCCCCCGTGGCTGCCTCCTCGCCTCGCCTCTTCGCCTATAAGAAGCCTCCCGATGAGAAAACCCTAAATCATCCTGGAGAAAGCCACGAAAACCTCCACAGCACCGCCGCCACCGAAGGGGAGATCCGGGGGATAGAAAGTCTCTGTTCTAGCACCTTGTCGGGACGAGGAATTGCCCCGAAGCCATCTCCATTGATCTCCACCACCATCTCCATTGCCGTTGCTGATTCCCATGACGAGGAGGGAGTAGTTCTCTCTCGAGGCTAAGGGCTCTACCGGTAGCTATGTGTCCATCTCTCTCCCTATGCATGATCTTATTGAGATCATGAGTTTTGTAATCTATAGATCTATTCTGCTACTCAAGTGCTTTAATGAATCTCTGCTTATCCCCACGTGTGTGAAGTTGACAGTGTGCACACCGTGTGGCACTTTGGCTAAGGTTACATAAATACTTGTTATGAGTTATATTTGGAGTTGGATGTCTTTATGAAATTGTGGTGTTTGTTGGAACCATCTAGCACTCAAGGTGACGGTGTGGTGTTATCTAGATGGGGAAGGCAGACTTTGATGTGTGCTGTTATAGCCCTACCATGGATTAGAGTGTCCAACCAGAGAGTAGTTCAGAGTAGTATCATAAAGAGGAGATATTTATATGAGAGTGTTCACTAGTGAAAGTATGATCCCTAGGCCTTGTTTCTAAGCATTGAGACACCATTTGCAACTAGATCTATTATATGTTTGCTTGCTTCCATCTTTATTTCAGATTGCCTTTAGTCTCTTCCTACCCGTCAAGCTCTTTTATGGCACCATTACGACTTATAATTATCCATACCACTTGTATTTCACTATCTCTTCGCCGAACTAGTGCACCTATACACCTGACAAGTGTATTGGGTGTGTTGGGGACACAAGACACTTCTTGTATCTTGATTGCATAGTTGCTTGAATGGGATACCTTTGACCAATTCCTCCCTGAGTTCGATAAACCTTGGGTAATCCACTTAAGGGAAACTTGCTGCTGTTCTACAAACCTCTGCACTTGGAGGCCCAACAACTATCTACAAGAATAGAAGTGCGTATACATCAAGCTATTTTCTGGCGCCGTTGTCGGAGAGGTAAGGTAAAAGGTACTCACATCTTCTAGTACCGTTGCTAGTGTGTGAGTGCTCGAAGTTATTTCCTTTAGATTCTACAATTATATCTTTTCGTTTCTTGTTTTTATTTTCACTAGTTAGGCTTAATGGAAAACAACAACAAAATTAGAGAGCTTTATAGTATTTATCTTCGACATGAAGTGTTTGAAGAGAAAATTAAAAAACCAATGGAACTTTACTTGCATGCTAATAGCAATGTTATTAGTATGAATTCTTTGAACACCATTATTGCTAATGCTATGGAAAATTCTATGCTTGGGGAAGCTGGTTTTTATGAGCATGATATTTTTAGTCCCCCAAGCACGAGGGAGAAAAAAAATACTTACTATGCCTCCAATATATGATGATTACAATGATGAGTATGATATTTTCAGTCCACCTACTATTGAGGAGAAAATTAATTATGATTACAATATGCCTCCTATATTTGATGATTATGGTGATGAGAATAATAATGATAGCTATTTTGTTGAATTTGTTCCCAGTATAATTAATAAGAATAACTATGTTTATGTGGAGAGTATTAATTCTTTTATGCATATGGCTCATGATAAAAATGTTTTGTGTGATATTTATATTGTTAATTTTATTCATGATGCTACTGAAAGTTATTATGAGAGAGGGAAACATAGTTTTATGTATCTCAACAATATCAAGTTTCCCCTCTTTATGTTGAAAATTTTGAAGTTGCACTGTTTTGCTTTCCTATGCTTGTTGCTTTGTGTTTTTATGACTTGTTTCTTTACAAGATTCCTATGCATAGGAAGAGGGTTATACTTAAAAGTTCTTTGAATTTGCTTCTTGATGCTCTCTTTTACTTCAATTCATATTTCTTATGTGAGCATCTTCTCAAACTATCATGCCTAACTTAAAGGCGTTAAAGAAAAGTACTTCTTGGGAGATAACCCAATAGTTTTCTTGAGTCTTGGAAGTTATTACATCTGCCATAACCTCTCCTTATCATTTTTTATTTGATTTTTGTGCCAAGAATAACCTCTAATGAGAGGGAAGTAAGATTTGGGGAAGTGCTGTCCCGAAACAGATTTTTGTGATTCACTATAAAAAATCGTGAAAAATCTCTGTATGGCGGATTGATCTGTAATGTTCTGAATAAATCCCTCGGGGTGTTAGCTAACTTTCGTTAGTTCAACACTTTTCTATTTGAGCAACATAAGGTCTTCGAAAAAATCGGTTTTCACCTGCTGGTCTGTTTTGACAGATTTTTGCCATTATTTGCATTTGCCTCTTTATCGATTTCTTTTTGGGTTATCTTTGGTGAATTGAGATTTTTGAGGGAATTGCTACAGTAGCTTGTGTTTTTAATGAAAGTTTTTCTGTTTTAAAACTAAAACCCAAAGGTTTATTATCTTTTGAAAGCACTAATGTTGCTAATGAAGATTGTGTGAAGTTTTGTATGAAGGAATTTTTCAGGTTTAGGGAAAGTATGATGTAATGAGATAAAGAATGGAAAAAAGCTCAAGCTTGGGGATACCACCCTGTGTCACCCAAGAAATATTCAAGAGGTACAAGCGTCAAAAGCTTGGGGATGCCCAAGGCATCCCCTTCTTCATCAATAAAAATTTCAGGTTTCTTCCAAACATATTATTTTTATTGTTTCATGCACAATTGTGTTGTTCTTGGAGCGTCTTTGTTTTCATTTTTAGTTTTTAGTTTTCTTAGTTTTCTTGAATAAATTGGTTGGGCCCCCTCATTCATGCATTAGTTTTCAAATAAAGTTGATTTGTATTGGAAAAGAGTAGGAAAGTTCATGCTTAAGTGGTAAAAGGAGCTTGTTTTTGACTGTGACTTAGACTTTATCATGCCATGCTTGATATTGTTTTGGCTTTATGCTTAATGATTATTGTTGTAGCATGACATGTTATAAACAATTGAGATTGCTTAATGTGCCTTGAAAGAATCATGCGTTGTTTTACCATATAGAAGCATAATATTCTGGTGTTCTCCTTTAATGCTTTATTTGGGTTGACTTGGCGCATGCTCACACCATGTTAAGACTATACCAAGTCACCATAGCCTCTATGATCATTTAGTTTTCGACTTGTAATATCACTTTATGCTTTAATTAACGATGTTTTGTCGATTTGCATGATTATGGTCATTATTGCTCTCTTAGTTGGTCACTCTAGTATTTTGCTAGCCTCCATACCAAGTATGAGTTCCACTCATGCAACCAACTCCAAATAAAACCAAGTTATTCCAAAGAGTCCACCATACCTACCTATTAGCATTTGCGGTTCCAAGTATATTCATGTTTTTATCTACCTTCCGAATTAAACTTGTTATGTGAAAATTAGTGATTAAAACTCTCACGAACTTGATGGCACACTTTACTTTTCTTGCCTATAATAAACTTGAACCATTGTGTCATCTATGCTGTATATGCTTGCACTTATACGTTGGGAAACCATGTTGTCATGGGGAACGCTTTCAACATTGCACTTGTACATTGTACCCAGTTGATATCATGCTCTTTTGTTTATGGATGTCGTCGGTGTGAAATGAAAGGGGAGCTTGTAAGTCTATGGAGTTATGTATGTGTGTTAGATAAACGCCTGCGCTGCTAGCCTAAGTCATGCCTAATCATGGTGGGAACTTGCATCATCACCATAGTGAGCAATCTATGAAGCATTCTTCTTATAAAAAAGAGATAGAGATTGAGAAAAGGAAAAAAAGATGATAAAAGAGGAAAGAGAGAAAAAAGCACCATTTTCCCATGGTCAATAAGAAGATTGCTGAGATGCTCATTGTCTGCTTGCCTTGTCATTTTGATTATGGGATAGCTCCTGTATCATGTGCAAGGGGTACCCCGTTGGCGGTTCTCTATCATACACATCTACTTACTATGACAAGAACTTACCGGTAACTAAACTTGAGTAGCATGATGAGCGGCACTCGTATTCAAGGGACATGAGATTGCCAACTTATACCTTTTCAAGCATATACTCCATAGTTTGTTCACTTTAACCTTAATCACTTAAAGATGCTTATGATAGGGGCAATGAGAGCTGAAAGCTAATAAGTACTATAATTTTTGGAAGCTCTTTATGAGACTTGAATCCCTGCTTCCTTCTATGAAGGCATTTCTTTTACTTTTATGTTGAGTCTCCATCTTATATCTTTATGCACCTATTGAGAGAGCATAGTGGCCATTCTTAGTTTAATGTGCATTGTCCCAAGACTTGTTGATTGATTCATATCTTTGATATTGCTTGTTCTTAAACTACTTGTATAAAGTCACCCTTATGAACTTTGAAGGTGTCCTATGCATTTATGATTTGCTACACTATGAGGGACAAGCTGAATACCATTCTCATTATGTTTTCTATATGTGAAACAAACAAACGTCCTTTAAAGCATTGTTATTCATGAATCTTTTGTTTGTACCTTTTCATGTTACAACATAGTTGCTATGTCTTATTGTTAGAACTATATCTTTCATGCTATGTTAAAGTTCTATGATCCCAGCTATCAATGTTATAAATACCTTGATCAAGATTGTGATGGTGCATGTCACCTCAAAAATTATTCTTTTTTATCACTTACCTACTCTAGGACGAGCAGGAGTTAAGTTTGGGGATGTTGATACGTTGCAAACGTATCTATAATTTTTGATGTTCCATGCTTGTTTTATATCTACTTTCTTATGTTTTGTCCACACTTTGGAGTATTTTTACACACTTTCTGGAACTAACCTATTGACAAGATGTTGTAGTGCCAGTTGCCTATTTTCTGCTGTTTTTTCGTTTTAGAAAAGCTCAAAAATGAATATTCTCGGAATTGGACGGGACAAAAGCCAATATGCCTATTTTCCTGGAGAAACACGGAAACATGAAGCAGAGCCGGACTAGGGCACTATGGTGGGCACACCCTATGGTGGCGCGGGCCAGCCTTGGTGGCGCCACCAGGGGGTATGGCCCCCCCGGCTGCCTCCTCGCCTCGCCTCTTCGCCTATAAGAAGCCTCCCGATGAGAAAACCCTAAATCATCCTAGAGAAAGCCATGAAAATCTCCACAGCGCCGCCGCCACTGAAGGGGAGATTTGGGGGACAGAAAGTCTCTATTCTAGCACCCTACCAGGATGGGGAATTGCCCCCGGAGCCATCTCCATCGATCTCCACCACCATCTCCATCGTCAGAGCTGATTCCCATGATGAGGAGGGAGTAGTTCTCTCTCGAGGCTAATGGCTCTATCGGTAGCTATGTGTTCATCTCTCTCTCTAGGCATGATCTTATTGAGATCATGAGCTTTGTAATCTATAGATCTATTCTGCTACTCAAGTGCTTTAATGAATCTCTGCTTATCCCCACGTATGTGAAGTTGACAGTGTGCACATCGTGTGGCACTTTGGCTAAGGTTACATAAATACTTGTGATGAGTTATATTTGGAGTTGGATGTCTTTATGAAATTGTGGTATTTGTTGGAACCATCTAGCGCTCAAGGTGACAGTGTGGGGTTATCTAGATGGGGAAGGCGGACTTTGAGGTGTGCTGTTATAGCCCTACCATGGATTAGAGTGTCCAACCAGAGAGTAGTTCAGAGTAGTATCATAAAGAGGAGACATTTATATGAGAGTGTTCACTAGTGAAAGTATGATCCCTAGGCCTTGTTTCTAAGCATTGAAACACCATTTGCAACTAGATCTATTATATGTTTGCTTGCTTCCATCTTTATTTCAGATTGCCTCTAGTCTCTTCCTACCAGTCAAGCTCTTTCATGGCACCGTTACCACTTATAATTATCCATACCACTTGTATTTCACTATCTCTTCGCCGAACTAGTGCACCTATACACCTGACAAGTGTATTGGGTGTGTTGGGGACACAAGAGACTTCTTGTATCTTGATTGCAGGGTTGCTCGAGAGGGATACCTTTGACCACATCCTCCCTGAGTTCGATAAACCTTGGGTAATCCACTTAAGCAAAACTTGTTGCTGTTCTACAAACCTCTACACTTGGACGTCCAACAACTGTCTACAAGAATAGAAGTGCGTAGACATCACTCCGCCATCATTGCCGCCAAGTCATGGACGGACACGTGGGGGCATCCTAAAGTAGGCAGCGGGAAATGTGTGGATGTGTGGCGGGGAATGTGTGGATGTGTGGTGTTCATGACGGTCGCCGACCTATATAGAGAGGGAAAGGGCGGGAAAACATGGCGAGAAAAACATATGGCGGGAAAACATGGCAGGAAAACGTGGCAGAAAAACATGGCAGGAAAACATGGCGGGAAAACATGGCAGTCGAGACTTAAGGGGTGAGTGTCGACACTATGACATGGGTGATTATCGACACTATGATAGGGGTGAGTGTCGACACTATGACAGGGGTGAGATTCATCTTTAGTCCTGGTTGAAGAAACCAACCGGGACTTAAGGGGTGAGTGTCGACACTATGACTGGGGTGAGTGTCGACATTATGTCGTGAGTGTCGATGGTACGTCCATTTTGCATCACTATTCTATATCATAAAATACTCTTATTTATTGATATATTTCATATTAAGAGATGATACTTATGTTATTTCATCTGTTTTTGCATGGTTGATGACTTTTGGAGCATGGATCGCTGCAGTCAGGATTCTGATGGAAAATGTGCTGTTTGGAGGCGAAATTCACGAGATCAGAAAATCCGGGAAAATACATGGAAAATTCTATTTTTCCAGAAGACGAAGGTTGCCATAAGGGGGAGTGGAGATGGGCCACAGGGGCCCCACACCACCCCAGGCCGCGCCACCAGGTGGTGTGGCCGCCCTGGTCCACTCATGGCTCTCCCCTCTGGCGTATATTATCCCCCCGAAACCCTAATGTAACATCCCAAAACTTGAATCCAATATATCAAGATCCAAATCACCCAATTTAGGGTTAACAAAAGTTTTTATTATTAAAATCCATTAAGCATGCATATGTGTGTTGCATTAATATGAATTGTTTTGAATTGCCTAGATTGTTTGTTCTAATGGTTGGAAAATGATTCTAAGATGAATGCCACATCATCTAGATCATTCCCAAGAAAAATCCAAAGAAAAAGAAACCAAATAGAATTAATAAATGGAAATGGTCACTTTGGTCATTTTAATCAACTAGGTCACTTTAGGTGTTCCTAGCACTCAAAGTCCAACAGAAACAATTATGGATCTTTGCACCCCTTGCTAGTACAAGTAAAGATGAACCAAGGCCCACCTTGTGATCTTACAGAAACATTCAAACTCTAATTTTAAATGACAATTGAAAATGGAATCCATTTCATATGTCTAGATCACACTTTTTAAAAAACCACTCAAAGGACTTCAACTTGACAAATCCCAGCAACCATAGACTACCAAGCAACAGTGGAGATCACTCAAAAAATTTCATTTCAAAATTCAAAACTTTGTTTCTTTCGGCCATTTTGTCAAACACCTTGTGTGCAGAAATTAGAGCAAAATCACAAACACTATTGTGAGCAGTATTCTGGCCAATGTGGTCTCCCATCTTGCAACCACAACCTCCCCAGTGCACCCCCTACCCTTTGCTAGCCCGACCAACCACTATGCACACGACCAAATGGTCATGGCCACCTTGCCCAAGCACATTGATGACCCTCACCATCGACAGCACGCCCCTAGCGCCACTAGCCCCCCCACCTTGTCCAGCACGTCGCATATGCCCCACTTCCCCCTCCACGCTAGCCCTAGGACAGAGAGAGGAGGAGCCAGGAACCGCCGCGCCCGGACCGTGTCTGTCATGCTGACGCCGCCCGCAGTTCACGCGCTGTCCCTGCTCAACCAGACCTCACCTCGCTCTAGTCGCCCGCCTACACGATCACCAATGTGCTAGGAGGCTAACAGACATGCCCGTTTCCTTAACCGTGACCCATAGCCGTCGGCCGCCGCAAAGTTCGCCGTCGACCAAGGCAGCGTGCGCATGCAACGCTCGCTTCTCCCGACCGCCTCGCACTGCACGTGCACCTCCATGACGACCGCCAGGGAACAACCCACCGTCCTAGCCCCCGAGCCACATCGCTAGAGCCCTGTATTGCCGCCTCCGACGAGCTCCGCCCATGCCTCTCTGCACCCCTTGCCCCGCTATAAATAGAGAGCCCCCCAGCACCATTTCTTCACACCATCTCCATCCACTCCCCCTCAGAAACCTCCTAGATCCCCACCGGAGAAAGCCCCGACCAGCAGCGCTCCAATTTTGCCGGAGACCGAAGCGGAAGGAGGAGAAGGGTGCCACTGATCCATGCCATCTCTCGGGATGCCGCTAGTACTAGGAGAACCACCATCGTCGCCTCATCTAGTTGCCCGCCTTGCCGACCCTCGCCGGAGCTCCGATAAGCCGCCCCATACCCTCACCGACCGTGCTAGGGTTCGTCCCCGTCGTGCACTGTTCCAGTGTGGACGGTGGCTGTGAGCCGTTGATCTAGGATCTAACCCTACGTGCCCCATCATCCCATACCGGTTCGGCAGCTCCTGCCCCACTAACAGGTGGGGCCCTCACTTAAGCCAGCCCGGGCGCTGCACGGAGTAAAGTGGGCCGGCCCATTTATTTCCCGCGTGACCCAGTAGATTCAAATAAATATTTTTCTTTTTAGAAGTAAACTAGTTTTGTCCTATAGTTTAAAAATCAATTCAGAAATATCTACTGAACCAAATTGAGTGATTCCAATTTTGTTGGAAAGATAATTAAAAACTCTATCCAAGCCCGTTGGATTTAAATCAATTAGAGTTAGAGATCCCTCCTAGTAAAAATAACAAGACATAGGCTTTTTCACATTTAAACATTTTTCTAAAATCAACCATAATAGCTTTTGAGTTGATTCCAACTCTCAAAAATTACATTTGATAATACCTATCTGAAAATGTAATAATATTAAGGTTTGCATGTAGTGACTTTGGAATAGTACCAAAATAATGCTATATAGGCATTTGTAGTCACTTTAAATCATTAAATATTAATCTTAAACTTATTAAAAATGTGATCCAACATTTAAGTCACATTCCCATGCATTAGAATATGTGGTGATGACATGTGTCCACATGATCCCATATTTTAATTGGAGAATATTAAATCTTAGTTATTTTTAATGAGTAGAAATTACTTTTCTCAAATAAAATAAATGAAACTAGTTTATAAAAACCTTGTGATGAAAGTAATGATACTAGATCATCAAATGTGTGCCTTAGTGTGCTAAATATTCTAGTTGAGTATTGTTTGGTGATTGTGTATTCTGTATGTATTTATAGATAATGGTACCGACCAAGTCTACGAGGAGGAGGAGTTCTACCTCAAGGAAGACGAGGAGAATTTCAACCACTGCAGCAATCAAGGCAAGCTATTGTTATCAAGTTAGAAATAAGGAAGTCAACACTTGCCCCTTGACCTAAGCAAGATGCAATAGGCATGCTTGGTTATACATTTTGAATTATGCCCATCCCAAGTTTTCTTACAAGCTTTAAATTCTTTTACTTTACCAAAGTTCTTTACTTTTGTTTATAGATAGCATAAATAGTATAAAACTTGGCCTATCTAGTTAGACTTAGATGTCATTCTATGGCATGAGATTGATATTAGCATCCCACCTTAGTGAACACTCTTAACTTAGTGATTAGAGCTAAACCAAAAACTTGATCACTTTAGATGGGAATACTTGGTGAAAATGACTTATGAAAACCTTGGAATGATGAGTCATTCTATTGAGATGTTTTGACATGTGTTGAGAAACACCAATGGTTTATGATGATGATGATGAACATGTTGAGGCATGAGCCTTTGCCCTTTTATGAAAACTGATGGTTGGGTTTAGATGCGATACCATTCCAATTTTACCATACAACCACAATATCTGAATTGAGTAAGGCTTAGCCAGAAGTTTATATGCATTAGTAGTAGTTCCCTCGCGGGAGAGGTTTGAGCTGCGACTACCTCTCGATGTTGTCCACCTATGCAGTGCCTAGGATGGCAGATGGCCATGGCTGGGAGGCCAAGCTCATAGGAGAGGTGCTTATACTAGAGTGTGTAAAGGAAAGGTTATGTTTGATTATCTGCATACTAAATATGATGATTCAGGGTTATCCCTGGCGAATTTTGTGGTGAAAGTGTACCACCTCTGCAGAGTGTCAAACTATTCGAATAGCCGTGTCCCCGGTTATGGACAGTTGGCATGGCCATACTGTTCCGTTGTTAGATGTTTTCAAAATGACTTATGAAATGAATTGTGACATGACTTGACCACAACAGAATTGTGACTATGATAACTAAGTTCCCACTTAGGTGATTTAGAACTTTATTTTATCTTTCTTTGTTTCTAAACTCAGCTTAGGTTTCAAACTTAACTTTACAAATAAACCTAGAACTTAGCATTCCTATTAGAACTACCTTACTTGTTAGTGATAGTTTGTGAGTACTTAAAGTGTACTCATGGCTTTTGTCCCTGGCTATTCCCGTGGCCAGACTATGAGGAGGACTATCAAGAGGAAGGACAGCAGGATGGATATGACAACTAGGATCATGTCCCATCGTCAGCATTGCCTGTGACCCTGAAGATGGAGCCCACCGCTATGCTATTTATTCTGCTACTTGTTTGTACTAAGACTGGATCATGAGATCCTTTATTTGTGTAAGACCTTATTATGGTTTGTAATGGATGATGTACTGTGATATCCAATCTGTTATGTCTCGCAAAAATGGTAATCCTGGGATTGCGATGTGTGGCATAACAGGCATCTAGGATTAAAAATCCGGGTGTTGACAAGTTGGTATCAGAGCCATCCTGACCATAGGAGACCCTAGTTAGAATGGACGTCCTAACAAAAAGTTAGTTTCAAAACCAAGTGAGTATTTGTGAAAACCTATTTCCTCTCTTACCCTTGGGATTCTTTCTCTCAAAAAAATACATGTTCCTAAAAAATTCTTACATTACTACATAAAATTTTGACACACTTGATCACTTCACTAACTTTCTCATCCTAAATTCTTATAGATGGAAGTTTAGTACTGCAAGTTCTACCAGTTGGGCAATGGAGGCCAACTGATCTTCGAGAGGGATCTAGATGCATTGTCTGAGTACTTGGAGTGCCCACATCCGGAATTCTTTGGATCTCAACTCAATGGTCCCCCAGGAGGAGATTTACAATGGCTAGTAGTTGCTGATCTTCGAGGCAAGTTAGAGGCACCAATGTTCGAGAAGATTCAATTCACCGTGAGAGAGAACAACTAGGTAGATGGATTAGCCAGGGCAATGAATGAAGCTCTCGCTCGTCTTTGCACACAGAATGTCAACCTGATCCAGGGAACTCGCTTTGCTCACTATGCAAGGCGTGATTCTATGGGAATGCCGCTAGAGATGCCAAGTCACCCAGAGTTGAAGCGTCAAGTGGAGAACCTAGACTTCCTACTGTACGATAGACAGAAGGAATTGGACAATGCTAGAGAGTTCGCCAACCACAACCTTGCCATTGCCGCCCAGAAGGCCCAGACGTTCTCACTGCTCATCAAGGATCGTCAGTCACTTCGCCATCAATGCGCAAAGAAGGATCGCACCATCGACCGTCTTCGCAAGAAAGTGGCAGACCTCGAGAAGACCATCAACGTGCAAGAAGCTCAGCTTGCAGCAAAATAAGAAGAGGAGGAAGGTGAAGACATCCAAGGGGATATTCACTCGTACCTCAGCAATGATGATGACTATCTGGAGGATGATGCCATGGACTTCTACACCGACGATGATGACTCTGACTTCATCGATGATGAGTAGATGCACTAGAGCACTATCGTAGGAGTAAGAAGTATTGGTCCCATTGTATCTTAGCTTGCGGAATGGTTCCTAAAACCATCTGTTTCCCTTTCATGTTGTGGTGTGTGTGTTTGTATCGTGTGCCTTGCTTGAATGAATGAAAAGAAGTTAGTTGTAAAACCTGAGTCAAACTCAAAGTTTTAACTTGAAACCAAAACCATGAACCTTAGAACTTTCCCTCTTACCCCATTATCTATCTCAATCTTAAGATGACTCGTGGAAACCAAGGAGGGAGCAACTCATCGCAAGATCCAATGCTGCAGATTCTGCAGACGCTCATTGCAGACCGTGAAGCTAGTAGAGCAGAGCGCCAAGAAAATCTCACCACTCTGTAGCAGATCGCCCAGATGGCTCACAACAATCAGAACCATGGAAATCAGGATCATCATGGGTCTAAACTCAAAAACTTCCAGAATACCAATCCCCCTATCTGCAACAAGTCTGAAGACCCGCTGGATGCTGATGATTGCTTACAGACCATGGAGAACAACTTAGAAGTCGCTGGAGTGGATGACAACGAGAAAGTTCTGTTCGCCACCCACTATCTGGCCAGAGATGCAAGAGCATGGTGGACTAGTATCCCTAATATGAACCATGGTCAAGTGACGACGTGGGAAGCCTTCAAAGTCAAGTTTAGCCGCACCCATGTGCCGCAGGGTCTAGTCACCAGAATGAGAGATGAATTTAGAGAGCTAAAGCAGGGCAGCATGACTATAGTGGAGTACCGTGACAGATTCTTGTCCCTCGCCAGGTATGCACCTGATGAGATCAACATGGAGGCCAAGAAGAAGGAGAGATTCCTGAACGGACTGCATGATGAGATGCAAACTATTTTGGTCAATATCCGTTTTGATGACCTAGAAGGGTTAGTCGACTTTGCCATTCAGATGGAAGGGAAGATCAACCAAGCAAACGACAACCGCAAAAGTCGGATGATGCACCAAGATGGATCCAACAGTCACCAGAAGTACCATCCCAACCCGTCTGCCAGATATGCCCCGCGGAACAATCGACCCCCAATGTCTCACCCAAGCTACCCCAACCGTAGCAGAGGAAATGTGAAGTCCGGAGGAAACAACAACAACCACCCCGACAACTCCAGCAACTTCAACCGTGCACCGCACAAGTCCAACAACAACAACAACAACACTGCACCCAAAACTGGAAGCAATGCTGTGCCCGTGGCAGCAAAAGACAAGTCTCATATTACTTGTTTCTAGTGTGGAGTGAAGGGTCACTACTCCAATGAGTGTCCCAAGAAGATTGCCGCCACTACCAATGTGAATGCACCAGCTCAACAACAGCGTCGTGTTCAACCCGGCAGAAGATTCGCCACAGGGAACCTCACAACCGCAATGGCCGTCTCTTCCACATGAACACCGAAGAAGCCCAAGAAGCACCAGATGTAGTGCTGGGTATGTTTTCTGTCAACTCAGTTTTAGCAAGAGTGTTGTTTGATTCTGGAGCATCGCACTCATTTGACACCGAAGAATTTGCATGCACTAGTAAGATTCACCCAACCAACTTGAAGCATGTCATGATAGTTCAAATACCCGGTTCAACCACAAAAGCTAGAAAAATTTGCAAAGATATGCCTATTAGAATACATGGGATAGATTTTTATGCCAATCTAATAGTACTTGGAACCAAAGGTTTGGAAGTAGTACTAGGAATGGATTGGATGTCAAAGCATAAAGGATTGATTGAATGTGCCAAGAAAGCCAACACCATGACTAGTAGCTCTAGAGTATCAGTAGAGCATATATCTGAAACCTTGCCCTGTCAATTCAAGTGAAACAAGAGTCTAGCCCTACACACCATAGACCAAGTCAGAGTAGTCTGTGAATACCCCGACTGTTGTTGGATTGATGATAGGTACGCCATGAGGGGGTCCTCGAGGTGTGCGGAAGAGAGGGGTGTGAGACGTACGGTGTTCCGAGACGGTGAGCACACAAGTTTACCCAGGTTCGAATCCACCGGCTTTGGATGGATCCTACTCCTGCTAGCAATCCAGTAATACGGCAGAGCCGGATATGGGTTACAAGGGTTTGCCTATGCGAATTGAGATTGTAAACTATGAGGGTAGGTGCCCTAAAGGCTCTCCCTAGGACGGCTTATATAGATATCCAGCCTAGGGTTTACAAGAGAGATCTATCCGGCTACGACTAAGAGTCGGTTATAGAGTACATCTTGAACTACAAGTAACACTATGGGCCTAAGTCGGTAAGTCTTCTGGGCCTTCCCGTAGCCGGATTGGACTCCGTATTTTCTCCTTGACTGGGCCGCCCGTGAAGCAAAGCTCTAACCCGAAGTGGGCCACCCTGGTCAGTGAGGAACTATGAGGATACCCGGAAAGTATATCCCCAACAACAGCCCCCGGAAGTCTCCAAGATCCAAAGTCGGATTCATCCATCGTCTAGCTTGATCTTCGGCTTGCAAATCTTGAAGGGTTCCTGAAACTTCACAACAAAAAATACGATTCGGGTCTTAAAACTAAGTCAGACCTATCAACATGTTACTCGGATTTTCCAGCTTGATTTCAAACTAAGCCGGAACTTGGTATTTGATGTCATCTGACACTCATCATGGTCAAGTCACGTCATCTGACAAACATCCTGTCAGCACGACCGTTGGTGGGTCTGCCGTTCGCGGAACCGAGGCGCCATTTCAATGCTTACACGGAGATCGAGGTGACGTAATCATCGCATGGGTCCTTCCCAGTTCCTTCCACAACGCTTGGCGGTTACACAGTGTCATTTGCACGAATCTTGGCACGGTTAGGTGGATATAAGGGGTGAGGATTCTCCTTCTCCTCTCTTCACCTGTTCCCTTGCTGTTTCTTCTCCTCCAAATCTCCCCCGCGCACAGAGCTCCCCTGCTTCCCAAACTCCCAGCGCCGCCCATCTAAGGTCACCGGCGCACCAGAAGAATGGCTTCATCTTCATCATCCGGCTTGGCCACGGCAGCGGCAACGGTGACGGCGGCGGAGAAGGAAAGCTACCGCGGGGTTTGGATCCCCTGCGTGCTGGTCGACGAGAAGCTCCATGGTGTGCAGACTGAAGGGCTCCTCCGCGCCGGCGACTGGCGGAGTGGCTTCGGTGAGACCATCCCCAACCCGCGTGCCGGCGAGCGGGTACACTTCGGCACCCACCTCGACAGAGGTTTGCCATTCCCTCCCTCGGAATTCTTTTCCGAGGTGATAGATCATTACGGTGTTCAGCTTCACCATCTTCCTCCCAACTCCATCCTAGAGATGAGCGCCTATGCGGACTTGTGCGAGGGATTTCTCGGCATTAGGCTGAGTCTTAACTTATTCCGGTAATACTTCCATGTATGGAGAAATTCTATCACTGCCGGTAATCCTTATATTACCGGTACAAATAGCTTTTCAGTTAGGCGTGAGCGCGCATATCCTAAGATTCTAGCCAGTGACTCGGTCAAACAACGGCCAACCACTTTCTTTTACCACAAGGATGTTCCTGCTCCCGGTAAAGCCACTGCTTTGCTGGCTTTCATCGATGGAGCCGCCGCGCCTCAATTATCTTGGGACGAGGCTGCTCCGGCTCTGAGTGATGAGCTGCTTCTCGCCAAGAGGCGGATTGAATATTTGATAAAGCACAAAGGACTGAAGGGATCTGACTTGGTCCAATGTTGGGTGTCACGCCGGATCCAACCCCTCCAGTACCACGGAGACCGACTGATGCATTCCATGACGTAGTCCAAAAAAGATTCCCTCCGCATCAGCCCTAGAGCCTATACCTCGCAAGGTTATATAAGCCAGATTAAATGGCTGATAAGGGAGCGGATCGAGAGGAGGATCCCGGAGGTTTCTCTGGACATGCATACAGCGGAAAACCCCGTTGTGCCGGTAAGCTTTTAACAATAAACCTTTTTATGTGTTTCATTCTTTAAGTTATATCGCAATACTGATATGTTTTCTTCTTTTCAGCTTGCTGACCTCCTCGAGTCGGAATTTGCTCCACTCGAGGGATATCCTC
This sequence comes from Avena eriantha, assembly GCA_910589775.1. Lineage (NCBI taxonomy): Eukaryota > Viridiplantae > Streptophyta > Magnoliopsida > Poales > Poaceae > Avena > Avena eriantha. The sequence continues at coordinate 318,068,917 of OU342746.1, forward strand.
CAGAGTTTTCTTAGGAGGCGGAATTGGTCCCATTGCCGGACATTGTGCCCAAGAAGCACAAAGCTCTGACAATGGCTCTTGGCACAAAGGAGGTGCCTGTCGTGAAGATGTAACTTTCAACACAACTTCCGCCTTTGTACCTTACTTGAATTTTCTTCCGAGATGTAATGTTTTCAATTCTACTACATTCTCCGAGCTAAGAAGCTCATCAAGGGCAAGGGGAAGGGAACTTCTTCGAAGCCCATGCGACAGACGAAGCTGACCATAGCCTCTCCTGCTGTGGCTCCTCCGACTCCTGCCCCCCAATCCTCTGCAATGCCGGTGATTACTCCTTTGCCGGCTGTCGTAGAAGATCCGTCTCCTTCAACGGAGCCAGCGATCCTTGAATCGCAAACTGACGTCACCATGAGTGAGTCAGGTTTAGATAAGGGTGAACACTCTTTGGGTAATGATCCCTCGGCAGAAACTTTTGCCGAAACCTTCTTAGCAATCCGGGGCTTGCCAAGTTTGGCTTGTCCCGGAAATCTGCGGAAGAGATCCAGCGGCTGGCTAGGCAATGCCTAGAGAAAAGAAATCTTTCTGCCGAAGAAGAAGCACAAGAGGCAGAGGACATCAAGCACTCTGACCTTCTTGAACAAGTGCGTCTTCATGACGAGAGGATAAGGACCGGTGAGCTTCCAACTGCGCGAGTGGTTCCTCTGACTCTCGCCGAGAAGGTTGCTATTGAAGTGAATGTGAGTTTGGATAAACTTACTCGCGAACAATATGTAAGTTGGAATTCTAACTCCTGTTTTTCCTTTATTTCATATCATATCCTCTAACCCCCAAGCATGAAGTAGGATATATAATCCGGGTTTATGCTTCCTTAGGATGCCAAAGGATGAACTAGTGTAGCCTCCAAGGCTCGTGCTGATATTAGTAAAAATATTAGCCTGAGTCTTCAGTAGACTTCTGACTTTGGGTATTCTGACTTACATAAAGTATATTCCTATAACCAGGATTTGTTGAAAAATGTCTACAACAGACGGAGAGAGATCAGAGCTCTCCGACTTAAGAATGCTGAGCTTAAGGTCTCCAAGGATGAGGCCGAAGGTAAACATTCCGAGACTCAAACCTTGTTTTCCATGTTTTCATAGTCGAATATTTTTACTGAACTATTGTTCTTTTTGACTTATAGCACTGGTAAAACAATCCTGCGCTATGATTGAAGAGGCCGAGAACCTCAAAACCTTGGTGGTGGAGAACAAAGAACTTCGCCAAGAGCTGGATAAGCTCAAAACGGATCATGAGAAGAGCATCGCTTAAGTTCTCGAGTCCTCCTCCATGGCTACTAACGAGCGTTATCATAAGATTGCGGCTCAAGATCAGAAAATCTCGGACCTCAATAATGAGATTTGCAGAGAGAAGGACCTTTCCGAGGCACTCCGGGATGAACTCCGGAGTCTTCGGGAAGAGAAGACCAAAGTTGACGACGTCATCTTCGGTATGTTCCATCTGTCTGATTTGTCTATTTTCTTCGACTTCTTTCAATGTCGGATTTTCTTAACTGTTTTTGTCTATAGGTCCGCTGAACTTGACGGACTCCACCTCTGCTGAGCCTCGCACCCACCGGCTTACCCAAGTCGGTGACCTGCTTCATGACTTCCGCCAATCCCTTGAGGATATTGGCGAAGCTCTCAAGATTCCGGACATGCATAGCATGTCGGATTTTTAGGTGCGGGATAAGGCGAAGGAGATGCCGCAACTTGTCCAGGATTGGAACATGTCCTACGCGCGATCCGCAGCGCAGAACGCTCTCACCATGGTCATGAGCCACCATGGAAGCATGGAGATATGACAAGTGACCAGAGGGTATTCTACAGTGGACGAAGACGGACAGGAGCAAGACATCAAGGCCATTATGGACTCCTGCGTCGGATATGGATGTCACGTAGCTGACTTGACCAACTACGACACTCCCTTCTTCACCCGCGTGGACACTCCGCCTCCGCCTCCCGAAGAAGTAGCCGAAGTTTTCGACGATGACCACACCGTTTCGGATGTGGACATATCGGAAGCTATATCACCAAGTGTGATATCTGTCAGAGAGTCAAAGCAGAACATCAGAGACCCACAGGACTGTTGCAACCATTGCAGATTCTGGAATGGAAATGGGATTCTGTCAGGAAGGACATTATCACCGGTTTGCCTACTTCTAGTAGGGGAAATGACTCAATCTGGGTTATAGTTGATAGACTATCCAAGGTAGCCCATTTTATCCCTATCAAGACAACCTACCAGAGTTCAAAGCTAGCAGAGTTGTACATTGCCAGAATCGTTAGTTTGCATGGAACCCCCAAGACCATAGTGTCGGATCAAGGAACCCAATTTACCTCAAGATTTTGGCAGAAAGTCCAAGAAGGATTAGGAACCAAGTTGAATTTCAGATTAGCTTATCACTCGCAGACCAATGGACAGACTGAGAGAGTCAACCAAATATTAGAAGATATGTTGAGAGCTTGTGTGTTAGAGTACGGATCAAAATGGGAAGATTTCCTACCTTTCGCAGAATTCTCATACAACAACAGTTATCAAGCCAGTTTGCAAATGGCCCCATTTGAGTTCTTATATGGAAGAAAGTGCCGCACCCCTTTAAATTGGTCGCAAGTAGGAGAGAGTCAGATCTTCGGACCCGACATCCTACGAGAAGCCAAAGAGAAGGTTCACAAAGTCCGTGAGCACCTGAAGGACCAATCCAGACAGAAGAGTTATGCTGACAAGAGAAGGAGAGACCTGACTTTCAATGTCGGAGATTTTGTGTATCTCAATGTTTCGCCATTGAAGGGAACACAATGTTTTAGTCTGAAAGGAAAGTTAGCCCCTAGATATATCGGACCCTTCAAGATTCTGAATCTTTGAGGAGAATTATCGTATCAACTGGAACTGCCTGAAGAGATGTCTGCCATCCACAATGTGTTCCATATCTTGTTACTTCGCAAATGCTTAGAAGTGTCGGAGAAGACCGAAGTTTTCAAGAACATCGATCACCGAGCTGTTGATATCAACAAGGATCTGACGTATCGTGAAGTGCCCATCCGTATCTTGGAGTAAGCTTACAGAACCACCAGGACCCGGAGTATCAAATTTCTCAAGATCCAATGGAGCAACCATACCGAAGAAGAAGCCACTTGGGAGCGAGAAGATTACATTAGGACGGAGTTCCCAGATCTCTTTAGTTCCTAGTTTTCTTTCTTAAAACTTGGGATGAGATTTTGTTTAAGGGGGGAAGGTTTGTAACATCCCAAAACTTGAATCCAATATATCATGATCCAAATCACCCAATTTAGGGTTAACAAAAACTTTTTATTATTAAAATCCATTAAGCATACATATGTGTGTTGCATTAATATGAATTGTTTTGATTTGCCATGATTGTTTGTTCTAATGGTTGTAAAATGATTCTAAGATGAATGCCACATCATCTAGATCATTCCCAAGCAAAATCCAAAGAAAAAGAAACCAAATAGAATTAATAAATGGAAATGGTCACTTTGGCCATTTTAATCAACTAGGTCACTTTAGGTGTTCCTAGCACTCAAAGTCCAACAGAAGCAATTATGGATATTTGCACCCCTTGCTTGTACAAGTAAAGATGAACCAAGGCCCACCTTGTGATCTTACAAAACATTCAAACTCTAATTTTAAATGACAATTGAAAATGGAATCCATTTCATATGTCCAGATCACACTTTTTAAAAAACCACTCAAATGACTTCAACTTGACAAATCTCGGCAACCACAGACTACCAAGAAACAGTGGAGATCACTCAAAAAATTTCATTTCAAAATTCAAAACTTTGTTTCTTTCGACCATTTTGTCAAATACCTTGTGTGCACAAATTAGAGCAAAATCACAAACACTATTGTGAGCAGTATTCTGGCCAATGTGGTCTCCCATCTTGCAACCACAGCCTCCCTAGTGCACCCCCTACCCTTTGCTAGCCCGGCCAACCACTGTGCACATGACCAAATGGTCAGGGCCACCATGGCCGAGCACATTGATGACCCTCACCGTCGACAGCATGCCCCTAGAGCTGCTAGCCTCGCCCACCTTGTCCAGCACGTCACACGTGCCCCACTTCCCCCTCCAGGCTAGGCCTAGCCCCAGGACAGAGAGAGGAGGAGCCAGGAACCGCCGCGCCCGGACCGTGTCTGCCATGCCGACGCCGCCCGTAGTTCATGCGCTGTCCCCGCTCAACCAGACCTCTCCTCGCTCAGCCGCCCGCCTACACGATCACCACTGTCCCAGGAGGCTAACGGACATGCCCGTTTCCTCGACTGTGACTGGTAGCCGCCGGCCGCCGCAAAGTTCACCGTCGACCGAGGCAGCGTACGCGCGCAACACTTGCTTCTACCGACCGCCTCGCACTGCACGCGCACCTCCGTGACGACCGCCAAGGAACAACCCACCGTCCTAGCCCCCGAGCCACGCTGCTAGAGCCATGTATCGCCACCTCCGACGAGCTCCGCCCATGCCTCTCTGCACCCCTCGCCCCGCTATAAATAGAGAGCCCCCCAACACCGTTTCTTCACACCATCTCCATCCACTCCCCCTCAAAAACCTCCCAGAGCCCCACCAGAGCAAGCCCTTCCAGCAGCGCTCCAATTTTTCCAGAGACCGAAGCGGAAGGAGGAGAAGGGCGCCACTGATCTAGGCCATCTCCCGGGATGCCGCCAGTACTAGGAGAACTGCCATCGTCGCCTCGTCCAGTTGCCCGCCTCGCCGACCCTCGCCGGAGCTCCGGTAAGCCGCCCTAGACCCTCACCGACCGTGCCAGGGTTCGTCCCCGTCGTGCACTGTTCCAGTGTGGACAATGTTGTGAGCCGTTGATCTAGGATCTAATCCTATGGTCCCCATCATCCCATAACGGTTCGGCGGCCCCTGTCCCACTGACAGGTGGGGCCCTCACTTAAGCCAGCCCGGGCGCTGCGCGGAGTAAAGTGGGCCGGCCCATTTATTTCCCGCGCGACCCAGTAGATTCAAATAAATCTTTTTCTTTTTAGAAGTAAACTAGTTTTGTCCTATAGTTTAAAAATCAATTCATAAATATCTACTAAACCAAATTGAGTGATTCCAATTTTTTTTGGAAAGATAATTAAACAATCTATCCAAGCTGGTTGGATTTAAATCAATTAGAGTTAGATATCCCTCCTAGTAAAAATAACAAGACCGAGGCTTTTTCACATTCAAACATTTTTCTAAAATCAACCATAATAGCTTTTGAGTTGATTCCGACTCTCAAAAATCACATTTGATAATACCTATCTGAAAATGTAATAATATTAATGTTTGCATGCAGGGACTTAGGACTAGTACCAAAATAATGCTATATAGGCATTTCTAGTGACTTTAAATCATTAAATATTAATCTTAAACTTATTAAAAATGTGATCCAACATTTAAATCACATTCCCATGCATTAGAATATGTGGTGATGACATGTGTCCACATGATCCCATATTTTAATTGGAGAAATATTAAATCTTAGTTATTTTCAATGAGTAGAAATTACTTTTCTCAAATAAAATAAATGAAACTAGTTTATAAAAACCTTGTGATGAAAGTGATGATACTAGATCATCAAATGTGTGCCTTAGTGTGCTAAATAGACTAGTTAAATATTGTTTGGTGATTGTGTATTCCGTATGTATTTATTGATGATAGTACCGACCAAGTCTACGAGGAGGAGTTCTACCCCGAGGAAGACAAGGAGAATTTCAACCACTACACCAATCAATGCAAGCTATTGTTATCAAGTTAGAAATAAGCAAGTGAAAACTTGCCCCCTTGACCTAAGCAAGATGCAATAGGCATGCTTGGTTATACATTTTGAATTATGCCCATGCCAAGTTTTCTTACAAGCTTTACTTTCTTTTACTTTACCAAAGTTCTTTACTTTTGTTATAGATAGCATAAAGAATATAAAACTTGGCCTATCTAGTTAGACTTAGATGTCATTCTATGGCATGAGATTGATATTAGCATCCCACCTTAGTGAACACTCTTAACTTAGTGATTAGAGCTAAACCAAAAACTTGATCACTTTAGGTGGGAATACTTGGTGAAAATGACTTATGAAAACCTTGGAATGATGAGTCATTCTATTGATATGTTTTGACATGTGTTGAGAAACACCAATGGTTTATGATGATGATGAACATGTTGAGGCATGAGCCTTAGCCCTTTTATAAAAACTGATGGTTGGGTTCGGATGCGATACCATTCCAATTTTACCGTACAACCACAATACCTGAATTGAGTAAGGCTTAGCTGGAATTTTATATGCATTAGTATTAGTTCCCTCGCGGGAGAGGTTTGAGCTGCGGCTAGCTCTCGATGTTGTCCACCTATGCATTGCCTAGGATGGCAGATGGCCATGGCTGGGAGGCCAAGCACATATGAGAGGTGCTTATACTAGAGTGTGTAAATGAAAGGTTATGTTTGATTATCTGCATACTAAGTATGATGATTCATGGTTATCCGTGAAAGATGTATCGAATTTTGTGGTGAAAGTGTACCACCTCTGCAGAGTGTCAAACTATTCGAATAGCCATGTCCGCGGTTATGGACAGTTGGAGTGGCCATACTGTTCCGTTGTTAGATGTTTTCAAAATGACTTATGAAATGAATTGTGACATGACTTGACCACAACAGAGTTGTGACTATGATAACTAAGTTCCCACTTAGGTGATTTAGAACTTTATTTTATCTTTCTTTGTTTCTGAACCCAGCTTAGGTTTCAAACTTAACTTTACAAATAAACCTAGAACTTAGCATTCCTATTAGAACTACCTTACTTGTTAGTGATAGTTTGCGAGTACTTAAAGAGTGCTCATGGCTTTTGTCCCTGACTATTCCCGTGGCTAGACTATGAGGAGGACTACCAAGAGGAAGGACATCAGGATGGATATGACAACTAGGATCATCTCCCATCGTCAACATTGCCTGTGACCCTGAAGATGGAGCCCACCGCTATGCTATTTATTCCGCTACTTGTTTGTACAAAGACTGGATCATGAGATCCTTTATTTGTGTAAGACCTTATTATGGTTTGTAATGGATGATGTACTGTGATATCCACTCTGTTATGTCTCGCAAAAATGGTAATCCTAGGATTGCGATGTATGGCATAACAAGCATCTAGGATTAAAAATCCGGGTGTTGACACCTAAGACTGGGAGAGCGACCACAGAAAGATTTGGCCGCCTCTACAGGGCAGAAAACACCGAGAGTGAAAGATCTCTCTGGCAGATAGAATTCTGTCGGGGGAATTCCTTCCTAGAGAAGGGAGATCGTCGCCATCAACACCACCATCAAGCTGGATGTCATCGGGATCATCATCACACCATCACCACCATCATCTCCACCACCACCATCGTCACCACTTCATACCGCTGTAACAATTGGGTTGAAACTTGCATAGTTCTTAGGGGAAACTTTCCCGATGTTGATTACTCTTTGTAGTTGATGCTATTGAGTGAACCATTGAATTATCGTTTATGTTCAGATTGTTACATATCATTATATCATCTCTGATCTTGATCCATATGATGTCTTGTGAGTAGTTTGTTTAGTTCTTGAGGACATGGGAGAAGTCATGTTGTTAGTAGTGGAATTGTGTTGACAAAGATTCAATAGTTTGATATTTAAGTTGTGGTGTATTTCTTCTAGTGGTATCGTGTGAACGTCGACTACATGACACTTCACCTATATGGGCCTAGGGGAATGCATTGTGTATTTGGCTACTAATCGTAGGGGTTGCCGGAGTGACAGAAACCTGAATCCCCGTTAGGAAACCTTTGCACAAGGGATGTCAGGGTCTTAGAGTTTAAAGTCATGGTTAGGTTTCTAGCTTAATTACTTTCTTGTACTTGCGGATGCTTGCAAGGGGTATAATCACAAGTATGTATTAGTCCTAGGAAGGTCGGTACATTAGCACAGGTTCACCCACACAACACTTAGCAAACTAAAGAAGATTAATCAACTATATGAAGCGAAAGCACTTGACAATATTCCCATGTGTCCTCGAGAACGTTTGGTCATCTTAAGTAATACAACCGGCTTGTCCTTTGCTAAAGAAAGGATTGGGCCATTTACTGCATTTATTCTTATTATCTTTTATTTACTCGTACTTTATTTACCTGCATTATCAAAAACCCCTAAAAATCCGTTTGCTAAGTATTTACAGAGAATTCCTGCTCCTAGCCACTCTGTCGTCGGATTGAGGACAAGTACGCCATGAGGGGGCCCTCGAGGCGTGCGGAAGAGAGGGGTGTGAGACGTACGGTGTTCCGGACGGTGAGCACACAAGTTTACCTAGGTTCAAATCTGCCGGCTTTGGACGGATCCTACTCCTGCTAGCAATCCAGTAATACGACAGAGCCGGAATATGGGTTACAATGGTATCGCCTGTGCGAGTTGAGATTGTAGACTATTGAGGTGTGCTCTAAAGGTTCTCCCTAGGACGGCTTATATAGATATCTGGCCTAGGGTTTGCAGGAGAGATCTATCCGGCTACGACTAAGAGTTGGTTACAGAGTGCATCTTGGACTACAAGTAACATTATGGGCCTAAGTCGGTAAGTCTTCTGGGCCTTCCCATAGCCGGATTGGACTCCGTCTTTCTCCCTGACTGGGCCGCCCGTGAAGCAAAGCTCTAACCCGAAGTGGGCGACCCTGGTCAGTGAGGAACTGTGAGGATACCTGGAAAGTATATCCCCAACAGCAGCCCCCGGAGGCCTCCAAGATCCAAAGTCAGACTTACCACCGTTTAGCTTGATCTTTGGCTTGTAGAATCTGGAAGGGTTCCTGAAACTTCACAACAAAAAATACGATCTGGGTCTTAAAAATAAGTCGGACCTATCAATAGGTTACTCGGATTTTCCAGCTTGATTTCAAACTAAGCCAGAACTTGGTTTCTAACGCCACCTGACACAAGTCATGGTCAGGTCACCTCATCTGACAGGCATGCCGTCAGCACGACCGTTGGTGGGTCCGCGGTTCGCGGAACCGAGGCGCCGTTTCAATGCGTGCGTGGAGATCGAGGCGACACAATCATCACGTGGGTCCTTCCTAGTTCCTTCCACGACGCGTGGCGGTTACACTGTAGCATTTGCACGAATCTTGGCACAGTTAGGTGGATATAAGGGGTTAGGATTTTCTCCTTCTCCTTCCACCAGTCCTTTGCCTTTTTCTCTCCTTCCCATCTTCCTGCGCACACAGGGCTCCCCGTTCCTCTTCCACAGAACTCCCAGCGCCGCCCCTTTTAGGTCATCTTCTCACCGGAGAAATGGCTTCATCTTCTTCCTCCGGCTTGGCGGCAGCGGCGACGGCGGCAACGGCGGAAGCGGTGGCGGAAAAAGAGAGCTTCCATGGATCTAGATCCCCTGCGCTCTCAACGAGGAGGGCCTCAAGAACGTGGAGAAGGAGGGGCTTCTCGCTGCCAGCAACTGGCAGAGCGGCTTCGAGGAAACCGTCCTCAATCCACACGACGGCGAATGGGTCCACTTCGGCATCCACCTCGATAGAGGTTTGTTGTTTCCTCCCTCGGAGTTCTTCTCCGAGGTGATTGATCATTACGGAGTTCAACTCCATAACCTTCCTCCCAACTCCATCTTAGAGATGAGCGCATATGCTTCGTTGTGTGAGGGATTTCTCGACATTAGGCCAAGTTTGACTCTTTTCTGGTACTACTTTCATCTCCGGAGAAACTCCATTACTGCCGGTGTTCCTTACATCACCGACACTATTAGTTTTTCGGTTAGATGCGAGCGCGCATATCCTAAAATTCTAGCCAGTGACTCGGTCAAACAATGGCCAGCCACATTTTTCTATCATAAGGATATTCCGGCTCCCGGCAAAGCCACTGCTTTGCTGGCTTTTGTTGACGGAGCTGCCACGGCCCAACCTTCTTGGGACGAGGCTGCTCCGGCTCTTTCCGACGATCTGATCCTCGCTAAGAGGCGGATCGAATATTTGATCAAACACAAGGGTCTGAAGGGATCCGACTTGGTCCAATGCTGGATCTCACGTCGGATCCAGCCTCTTCAGTACCACGGGGATCGACTGATGCATTCCATCACGTCATCCAAAAAGGATTCCCTCCGCATCAGCCCCAAAGCCTACACCACACAAGGCTATATTAGCCAGGTCAAGTGGCTGATCAAGGAGCGGATCGAGAGGAGAATCCCGGAGGTTTCTCTGGATATTCACACGGCGGAAAACCCCGTGGTGCCGGTAAGTTTCTACAGTACACCTTTTATGTGTTTCAATCTTTGAGTTACATTGCAATGCTGATATGTTTTCTTATTTTCAGCTTGCTGACCTCCCCGAGTCAGAACTTGCTCCACTCGAAGGATATACTCCTGAGTTCTCTCAGGAGACAGAGGTGGTCCTATTGCCGGACCTTATGCTCAAGAAGCGAAAAGCTCCGAGAGTGGTTGTTGGCACAAAGGAGGTGCCTGTTGTGAAGAGGTAACTTTCAATCACAATTTCCGCCTTTGTACTTTACTCGAATTTCTTTCCAAGATGTAATGTTTCTGACTTTATTACCTTCTTAGAGCAAAGCCGCTCATCAAGTGCAAAGGGAAAGGGATTCCTTTGAAGCCGCTGTGACAGACGAAGCTTACCATAGCTTCTCCTGCCGTGGCTCCTCCGACTCCTGCCCCTCAACCTTCCACAACGCCGGTGATCTCCCCGGTCGCCGCAGAAGATCCGGCTCCTTTATCGGAGCCTGCGAACCTTGATTCGCGAACTGACGTCACCATGGGTGAGTCAGATTTAGATAAGGGTGAACCCTCTTTGGGTAATGATCCCTCGGCAGAAACCTTCGCTGAAAGCCTTCTCAGCAATCTGGGACTTGCCAAGCTTGGCCTATCCCGGAAATCTGCAGAAGAAATCCAGCGGCTAGCCAGGCAATGCCTGGAGAAAAGAAATTTATCTGCCGAAGAAGAAGCGCAAGAAGCAGAGGACATCAAGTTCTCTGACCTTCTTGACCAAGTGCGCCTTCGCGACGAGAGGATTAGGACTGGAGAGCTTCCAACAGCCCCAGTGATTCCTCTAACTCTCGCCGAAAAGGTGGCTGCTGAAGTGAACGCGGGTTTGGATAAACTTACCCGTGAACAACATGTAAGTTGGAATTCCAAATCCTGTTTTTTCCATTATTTTATATCATATCCTCTAGCCCCCAAGCATGAAGTAGGATATATAATCCGGGTTTATGCTTCATTAGGATGCCAAAGAACGAACTAGTGTAGCCCCCAAGGCTCGTGCTCATATTTAGAAAAAATATTAGCACGAGTCTTAAGTAGCTTTCTGACTTACAGAAAGTATGTTCCTATAACCAGGATTTGTTGAAGAATGTCTGTGATAAGCGGAGAGAGATCAAAGCTCTCCGGCTTAAAAATGCTGAGCTAAAAGTAGCCAAGGATGAAGCCGAAGGTAAACTTTCCGAGATTCCATCTGTCTGACTTATCTTTTCTTCGACTTTCATCAATGTCGGATATTTCTTAACTTGTTTTGTATATAGGTCGTCTGAACTTGATGGACTCCACCTCTGCTGAGCCCCGCAGCCACCGACTTACCCAAGTCGACGACCTGCTTCATGACTTCCACCAATCCCTTGAGGATATTGGCGAAGCTCTCAAGCTTCCGGACATGCACCGCACGTCAGATTTTCAGGTGTGGGACAAGGCAAAGGAGATGCCGCAGCTCGTCCAGGATTGGAACATGTCCTACGCATGAAGCGCAGCGCAGAACGCTCTCACCATGAACATGAGCCACCATGGAAGCATGGAGATATGGCAAGTGACCAGGGGGTACTCTACAGTTGATGAAGATGGCTAGGAGCAGGACATCAAGGCTATTATGGACTCCTATGCCGGATATGGGTGTCATGTAGCTGACTTGACCAGCTACGATACTCCATTCTTCAACCGCGTGGACACTCCACCTCCGCCTCCAGAAGAAACAGCAGAAATTTCCGACGATGAACGCACCACCTCAAATGTGGACATCTCGGAAAGATATCAAGGTGATGTATCCAGCGAGCCGGCAGCTCCTTCATCTCCTCCTACATCATAGATTGCCAGAAACATTTGTATTATCTGAAAAACATGATGCATCTATAAATATGAAGTACTATAATTTTGCTAGTGCTAAGTTTTTGATCTATTCAGCACTTTTTGGCGTTGAAATTTTTTTTGTGTGCCTGAAATGTTTACATAAGCACTTGTACTTTTTTGTCTCTACTTATCGTTTATCTGGCTTTCCGCCTCGTCCCTTTCATGAGCCGGCTAAACCTTCCACCGGAAACTTTGCCGAGCAACGAAGCTCAATTGCTAAACCAGTTTAAACTCGAAAAAAAAGCCGGCTTCTAGTACCAACAATTCACTACTCGGAAAATACCCACATCCAGCAATTAGACAAATAACCAAAGCAAAGACTAGAAATTTTAGAGTTATACCCAAAGGTAGCAATTTTAGAATCGGAAATCTAAACCAGAACGAACATGAGCATAAAGTACTTTCAAGCATTCTGGGGTTTTTGACTATGACATGATCATTTGTAAATAAGATGGTCAAAACTTCTCAGAAAAACTTGAGTCAACCAAAACTTTTATTTCTGAGAGAGCATGTACATATATATGATTACAAAGAAGGATAAACTAAGAATAAAAGGGACATAGCTGAGCAATATTCCATGGTCTGTCTAACTCATCCGGATTTGTACTGCCTCCAGCTCTCTTTCTCTTCTTAGTAGCAGGTATTTCTTTGACTGGCCTCATGTCAGTTAGGTAGTACGATCCATTGTGCAATACTCGACTAACTAAGAAGGGCCCATCCCATACTGGGGAAAGTTTGTGCTTTCTTTGTTGCACAAGCCGGAGAACCAAATCACCTTTATTAAAAGATCTATTTCGGACTCTCTGGCTATGATACTTGCGTAACTTCTGCTGATAGGCTATAGATCTCATTTCAGCAATGACGCGAACTTCTTCGACTAAGTCGAGATCATTTTGTCGAGAAATCTCGGCATCCTCTTTGATATACACGGCCACTCTAGGAGAAGTATGAATCAAATCACTAGGAAGAACTGCTTCTGTGCCATAGACCAAGAAGAAAGGTGTGTATCCCGTTGACCTGTTTGGAGTTGTTCGTAAACTCCAAATTACAGAGGGTAATTCCTCTGCCCAAGCCCCCGCAGCACGTCGTAGTGGTGCTTCGAGTCTTAGTTTTCGGCCTTGTAGGATTAAACCATTTGCTCTTTCGACTTGTCCGTTAGCTTGTGGATGTGCGACTGACGCAATGTCAAGCCGGATATTCTGCTCATTGCAGAATTCAGCCAATTCTCCCATAGAGAAGTTACTCCCGTTGTCCGTGATAATGCTATGCGGATAACCATACCGGATTATAACATCCTCGAAACATCTTTTGGCTATTGCTCCATCACAACTAGTGATAGGTTTAGCCTCAATCCATTTGGTGAATTTATCCACCATCACTAAGAGGTGAGTAAATCCACTTGGAGCTCGTTTAAATGGTCCTACCAGGTCAAGCCCCCAGACCGCAAAGGGCCATGTTATAGGTATTGTTCACAGCTGATCAGCCGGAACATGAGCTTGCTTGGTGTACTTTTGGCAGCCTTTGCACGTCTTGACTAATCGTTCGGCATCTGCCTAAGCTGTAAGCCAGAAAAATGATGGGTTCGTAGCATGGAAAACAAAAAATTTCTACCGCAAGAACGAACAAAACCTAGATCTAATCCAGATAAAAGCCAAGATCTAATCTATTAGACATGAGCAACGAGATAGATGGGAACTAACCCTCGTAGATCCGAAAGCGTTAACGAGATTAGATCTCGTGGATGATGTAGTCGATCACTTTCCGATCTCAAGATCGTGTGGACGATCCTTCCGGCGTCGCGTTCCAGCAGCGCTTCCGCCCTCGGTCAAGTAGACGATCCTTCCGGCGTCGCGTTCCAGCAGCGCTTCCGCCCTTGGTCAAGTAGACGATCCTTCCGGCGCCACGATTCGGCAGCGCTTCCGCAGACGGTCACACGTGCGGAGTCGAAGCAGACCTTCCTCTCCCCGTTCCAGCGAGCAGCGGAGGTAGTAGATCTTCTCCACAGAATCCCAGCAGCACGACGGCGTGGTGGTGGTGGTGGAGTAGAGAATTCTGCAGGGCTTCGCCTATGCCTGTGCAGAATATGGTGGAGGAGAGAGGTGGCAGAGATTGGGTGTTATGAGAGCAAGGGTGGAGGGGGCGCCCCTGCCCTTCTATTTAAGGGGAGGAGGCGCGCCTGGGGAGGGGGAGTCCTTGTAGGACTCCCCTCCTCTATGGCCAACGAATTTGGGGAGGGGGGAGGAGTCCTCCTCCCCCACGAATCCGTGTCTTGACCCACCAGGACTCCTTGATCCCTATCTTGATTTTCAAGCAAACTCCAAGATATCTTCTAGAACCTTCCGGAACATTCCGAAACCTTCTAGAATCCTCATACAAACACTCCGGAACATTTCCTAACTTAGAAAATGATCCCCTATATATGAATCTTATTCTCCGGACCATTCCGGATCTCCTCGTGATGTCCCGAATCCAATCCGAGACTCCGAACAACATTCGGTCTCCAACGCACATTCCATATCTACTTAAAACAACTTCGAACCTTAAGTGTGTCACCCTACGGTTCGTGAATATGTAGACATGATAGAGACACATCTCCTATCAATAACCATCAGCGGGATCTGGAGATCCATAATGGCTCCCACATACTCAACGATGACTTCGCGATCGATTGAACCACTTACATATGAAACCAATTCCCTTTGTCTCGCGATACTATACTTATCCGAGGTTTGATCGTTGGTATCTCCATACCTAGTTCTACCTTGTTACTGATAAGTACTCTTTACTCGTTCCGTGATATGTCATCCCTTGTGACCTAGTCACATGCTTGCAAGCTAACTAGATGACATTCCACCGAGAGGGCCCAGAGCATATCTATCCGCCATATGGATGGACAAATCCCAATCTTGGTTCATGCGCTTCAACACATACTTTCAGAATACCCAATGACACTTTTATAACCACCCAGTTACGAAGCGGCGTTTGATGTGATCAAAGTATCCATCCGGTGATGGTGATTAACATAACCTCATGGTCGAAGGATTAGGTTACTATGCATTTAAAAGCTTATAGCAATACGAACTTAATGACTTGATCTTATGCTACGCTTACTATGGGTGTGTGTCCATCACATCATTCTCCTAATGATATAACCTTGTTATTAACGACATCCAATATCCATGATCAGGAAACCATGATCATCCATTAATCAACAAGCTAGTTTAACAAGAGGCTTACTAGGGACTCTTTTATGTTTACAAAACACACATGTATTAGTGTTTCCTAATAATACAATTATAGCATGGGATGTAAACATTTATCATAAACATAAAGATATAATAATAACCACTTTATTATTGCCTCTTGGGCATATCTCCAACAGTCTCCCACTTGCACTAGAGTCAATAATCTAGTTAAAAACTTGTGCATTCAACACCTATGGCTTTCTAGTGTTGTATAGACACTATTGCTAGTGGTAAACATAATCTTCGGATCTGACACTTCCAGGTCCGTGTGTATTTGCATGTCCTTGCGTCTCTACGCATTACTCATTCTCCAATGAGATGGCATTGTATAAATTTGGTCCTTTGGTGAGACCTTTAGTTCCTTGGGCTCAAAATATGTTGATATAATTGTCACACAATATATCTTCATAGTATTAGCCTACTTTGAACCACACCTAGTTTGATAACAAACTACTTAACACAAATGCCCTCCTTTGCTGCTACTACAGCAGTTTATATACTTAGCCTTTTGTTGTAGTATCCGTCACAATGTCTTTAACTTTGGAAATCATCCAAATCCATCATGGAACATCCTTTCCATTACATTGTGCTACCCATAGTCTAAATTGAGATAAACTTAACTTGTGACAAAACTAGTATTAATGTAACAATTTACAATGAACCATTTGTCACCACTATATAAATAATATATTCTTAGTTCTTCCAAAGCTCATAAGAATATCTTTACTATTGTCCAATGATCATCTTATGAATCATTCTGGTATATGCTCATAACATTTAGAGCATAGGACATATCTGGATGTGTACATCTCAAAGAATGATTGATCAAAATATTCTTGTAATTTCACCAAGTGTCAAAACACTTGAATCTCGTGTCAACACACTCGAATCTTGATTCAGTCCTTTCCGTGCATCAATAACCTTTCTTGTTGTTTCTATATTGAACTCATTCAACATCTTATCTATGTACATTTGGCAAAACCATATTAGCGCCTCAATCTATCCATATAGATATTGATGCCTTATTCTTGGGTTATGCCTAAGTCTTTCATCAAAATGAAATTCTTAACCTGTGTCAATACAAGATACATCATTTCCAATCAACAATATGTCCTCTACATAATGTATTAGAAATATGTCTCAGCGCTCCCACTTAATTTCTTGCAAATGCAAGCATCTTCATCATCTCCGATGAATTTAAACTATTTTAACAGTTTCATCATGGTGAAGATTCCAACTCCGCTATGCTTACTTCAACTATTGAAGTTTTGCATACTCTTTTAGCATCCTTTGAATTAACAAAACACTTTGGATCGTGTCATGTACACGTCCTAGGTAACCATTCTATTGGAAGAACTTGTTTTGTTTGTTCAACTACCATATACCAAAATATATGTAGTGGTTGCTACATTAATCCGTCCAGACTAAATATCGCTATGAAAGATCAAATCTTATCATAGTCAATTCCTTGAACATTGTCGTAAACTCTTTCCGACATGTCGACTATTTCATAGATTTGAAACATCCATGTCTATTTCTTTATAGATCCAAACACGACCGATAGGCTTCACACCTTTCCGGAGGGTCTTCAAAGTTCAGAAACTTGATTTCTCGTATATGGATGCTATCACGGATTCCATGACTTCTAGTCATTTTATGGAGTCAGGGCCCATCATCGCTTCTTTGCATGTAGTCGGTTCATCATTGTCAAAACAATAACTACTTGCTTATCAAATCTTACTATTTGATTCTTACCGACCCACATGGTTCTATAGGAACTCTAATCTCCGAGATCACACCTTTTGTAATCACGAGAGCCATGAGCATTGTGGCCATCACCGGGACACTTTCCGGCGCTGCGCTACTTAGCACATATAGCTAAGGTTCAACAACCTTATCAAAGTTCTATTGTCCTCCCACTTAACTTTTCACGAAGAATTCCTTCTCAAGAAACTTGACGTTCCAAGTAACAAACTCTTTTGTCCCCAGTGTTATGGAGAAATTCCCAACAAATTCTTTGGGATAACCTACAAAGACGTGCTTATCCGACTTTGGTTGTAAACATTTTACTTATGCATTACATACCAAAATTTAAGAAAAGACAATTCGGGTTTTATCCCAAACCATGACTTATATGGTGTCATTTCAACGGATCACGATGGAGCTCTTTTCAGTGTAAAAGCGGTAGTCACTAAAGCTTTAATCTTTAAAAACATAATGGCAGTTTTATAAATGACACCTTTGATCTTACCATGTCAAACAAGGTTTCATTACATATCTTGAACACTCCATACTCCTATGGTGTTTTGGGAAATGCAAATCCATGGAACGATTCCTCAAATCTTAGGTGTTTTGCTAAACTTGTAACTCAAACATCTTTCTTTATGATCCAATCATAAACTCTTTTATTTTCTTGTTACAATGATTTTCCACTTCATCTTGAAGGTCTTTGAACATTTTTCAAATGTTTCATACTTCTTCCTTATTGAGTAAGTATATACATATAGTCACTCAAATCTTCGGAGAAAGCATATGAAGTTGAAATCCATCGCCCACGACTACACATAATGGACTATATACATCAATATGTACAAATTCCAATCAGTTAGTCGTCCGTTCCTCTTTTGGCCTACGAACGGAGTTTTAATTATCTCCAGGAAGTTATCACAAGCGTCATTTGATCCAAATCAAAGACTCCAAAAATCCATCAACATGGAGTTTCTTCATGTATCCCTTTCAATATAATTTAAACGGCGGTGTCACTTCGCAAGTGATCTTTCAATCATTTGTCTTGCGACATTTTAGCAATAGTGTTTATGGATGTGATTTCTCCTACCAGACTTGTAAAAGTTCATCCATCCTTTATGGAATACGGTAATTATTTGAACAACCATTGTTCTCGTAATACCGGAACAAAATAACAAATCTTGAAGGCTAGGTTTGATGTCAACGAAAAACACAATAACACCTTATTTGTTTTCGATGAACATCATCACTCATTCTCTTGCTAGTTACTTAGGCCATTGTAGTTCATGAATTGTGTTGTCATGTATGACACTTCATACCAACCAATTCGGTATCCAATACCTAAGAGCCACATTGTTTAACAAGCAATGAATACAACCATAACATGTATGTCTTCTATATACCCAAGTTGGACATCTCCAACCTTACAATTTCTGCCAAATATTTTATAGATTCTGTCTCAGCAATTCCTTTTTCTTTTAAAAGAATCTATCAACATCAATAGTGGTGTCATTCACATAGTACAAAGCGTATATAGTCAAATACTAATACCTTTGGACTTGCACTTTGAAGTGGATCACCATTATCAAATGTTTGGCATTCTTTCAAAATTCCATTCTTTAGTAATCTTTTAGTGTAGTAAACATTTTACTTACATCTTCTATTCATCCTTATCATGACAACTTTCATGATCAAGCTGCTATAGCTTATAAAGGTGAATTGCGAGTATAATGTTTCTTTTTCAAAACCTTTGGAGGATTAGGACGACTAGCGTCTCCAACCTTCACAAATTCTCATCAAATATGAGGACGTATACTCTATCATGTTGTAACCAACACATTGTTTTAGATATCGCAATACCTTTCACATATGATGGTTTCTGAAACATTGCTTTCAGCTCTTAGATAAACTTGATATTAAAAACAATCTTTTGAGTATCAAGAATCATGGAGGCTAACATGATACATTAGATACTAACACTGGAATTGTTACTCTTGATTTAATACTATTTATTAAACTTCATGGAGTAAATTGAGTTTTCTGAAAGTTTGCAATAGGACTTATAAATTTTAATTGACACTCAAAACAATACGACACCAGTTCGTAAAGCAAATATCCAGAATTTCTATAGTTCCACTATCTCAACTATAACTAAGCGTAAGGTGGTGAACGGATGCCAATGACTACAACAAACTATGCAAATTCACTTTGATTGTGTTTATGATAAATTGAGTTCGACTAATCCAAATTACAAATGAACTCCCACTCAAAACAACATCCCTCAAGTTGTTTTAGTGATTACATGAACCAAATCCACTACACCAAGTCCGATCATCACGTGAGATGATGTAGCTTTAAAGGCGAACAATCAACATGTTCATCATATCATCCATATGACTCATGTTTTACCTTTCGGTATTCCGTGTTCCGAGACCATGTCTGTACATGCTAGGCTCGTCAAGGTTAACCTTAGTTTCTACATGTGCAAATCTGGCTTGCACCCGTTGTATGCACACGTAGAGTCTATCACACCCGATCATCACGAGATGCTTCGAAACGACGAGTCTTAGCAACGGTGCCAACTAAGGACGAACACTTTATTACTTGATATTTAGTGAGAGGGATCATCTTATAATGCTACCGTCGCGATCTAAGCAATACAAGATGCATAAAGGATTAACATCACAGGCAATTCATAATATGTGATATGATATGGCCTTTCTTCTTGTGCCTTTGATCTCCATCTCCAAAGCATGGACAAGATCTCCATCATCACCAGCGTGGCGTCAAGGTCCGTGGCGCCGCTTCATGGTTGTCCATCACCACCAATAACTATTACAACTACTTGGAATAAAGCTATTACATGATGAAATAGACACGCAGGTCTTCAACAAAATTTAAAGACAACCATTAGGCTCCTGCCGGTTGCCATATTACAATAAGGATCATTGCATACATCAAATATAATCACAATCACATGTTGGCCATATCACATCACAAAACCCCTGCAAAAACGAGTTAGACGCCTCTAATTTTCTTTGCATGTTTTACGTGGCTTGGGGCTTTCGCATAAGATCGATCTTACCTATGAACATGAACCACAACGTTGATACAAGTGTTGTCAAGATGCTCATTGTAAATTGAATCTTAACTATGGTGGGAGAGACAGACACCCGCAAAGCCACTTGTGCAAAGCAAGTTGCACGTCAAGCGTGGAGCAAGTCTCATGTACGATGACATGTAATGTTAGCCCGAGCCGCTTCATCCCACCATGCCGCAAGATGCAAAGTACACGCTAAGACACCGACAACAAAAGCATCAACGCCCACAAAACATTGTGTTCTACTCGTGCAACAGATCTACGCATAGATACGGCTCTGATACCACTGATGGGTTCGTAGCATGGAAAACAAAAATTTCTACCGCAAGAACGAACAAAACCTAGATCTAATCCAGATAAAAGCCAAGATCTAATCTATTAGACATGAGCAACGAGATAGATGGGAACTAACCCTCGTAGATCCGAAAGCGTTAACGAGATTAGATCTCGTGGATGATGTAGTCGATCACTTGCCGATCTCAAGATCGTGTGGACGATCCTTCCGGCGTCGCGTTCCAGCAGCGCTTCCGCCCTCGGTCAAGTAGACGATCCTTCCGGCGTCGCGTTCCAGCAGCGCTTCCGCCCTTGGTCAAGTAGACGATCCTTCCGGCGCCACGATTCGGCAGCGCTTCCGCAGACGGTCACACGTGCGGAGTCGAAGCAGACCTTCCTCTCCCCGTTCCAGCGAGCAGCGGAGGTAGTAGATCTTCTCCACGGAATCCCAGCAGCACGACGGCGTGGTGGTGGTGGTGGAGTAGAGAATTCTGCAGGGCTTCGCCTATGCCTGTGCAGAATATGGTGGAGGAGAGAGGCGGCAGAGATTGGGTGTTATGAGAGCAAGGGTGGAGGGGGCGCCCCTGCCCTTCTATTTAAGGGGAGGAGGCGCGCCTGGGGAGGGGGAGTCCTTGTAGGACTCCCCTCCTCTATGGCCAACGAATTTGGGGAGGGGGGAGGAGTCCTCCTCCCCCACGAATCCGTGTCTTGACCCACCAGGACTCCTTGATCCCTATCTTGATTTTCAAGAAAACTCCAAGATATCTTCTAGAACCTTCCGGAACATTCCGAAACCTTCTAGAATCCTCATACAAACACTCCGGAACATTTCCTAACTTAGAAAATGATCCCCTATATATGAATCTTATTCTCCGGACCATTCCGGATCTCCTCGTGATGTCCCGAATCCAATCCGAGACTCCGAACAACATTCGGTCTCCAACGCACATTCCATATCTACTTAAAACAACTTCGAACCTTAAGTGTGTCACCCTACGGTTCGTGAATATGTAGACATGATAGAGACACATCTCCTATCAATAACCATCAGCGGGATCTGGAGATCCATAATGGCTCCCACATACTCAACGATGACTTCGCGATCGATTGAACCACTTACATATGAAACCAATTCCCTTTGTCTCGCGATACTATACTTATCCGAGGTTTGATCGTTGGTATCTCCATACCTAGTTCTACCTCGTTACTGATAAGTACTCTTTACTCGTTCCGTGATATGTCATCCCTTGTGACCTAGTCACATGCTTGCAAGCTAACTAGATGACATTCCACCGAGGGCCCAGAGCATATCTATCCGCCATATGGATGGACAAATCCCAATCTTGGTTCATGCGCTTCAACACATACTTTCAGAATACCCAATGACACTTTTATAACCACCCAGTTACGAAGCGGCGTTTGATGTCATCAAAGTATCCATCCGGTGATGGTGATTAACATAACCTCATGGTCGAAGGATTAGGTTACTATGCATTTAAAAGCTTATAGCAATACGAACTTAATGACTTGATCTTATGCTACGCTTACTATGGGTGTGTGTCCATCACATCATTCTCCCAATGATATAACCTTGTTATTAACGACATCCAATATCCATGATCAGGAAACCATGATCATCCATTAATCAACAAGCTAGTTTAACAAGAGGCTTACTAGGGACTCTTTTATGTTTACAAAACACACATGTATTAGTGTTTCCTAATAATACAATTATAGCATGGGATGTAAACATTTATCATAAACATAAAGATATAATAATAACCACTTTATTATTGCCTCTTGGGCATATCTCCAACAAAAAATCCGTGTCTAAAAGCTTTTGCCACTAAAGATTTGGCTGCAGCGTGGTGACCACACTCGCCTTCGTGGATTTCTCTTAAGATTTCCACTCCTTCCGGAGATACACAGCGCTGGAAGACCCTAGAAACACTCCGTTTATGGAGCTCACCTTTAACAATAGTATAGGCTTTTGCTCGTCGGATAATCTGCTGGCTTAGCACCTCGTCTTCGGGTAATTTGCCATCTACCAAATAACCGAGGTAGGGTTGAGTCCAGCTGGGAATTACAGCCAGAACTGCTATCAAAGGTGAGTCGAATTTAGTCGGATATTCCTCATCTACTCCCTTTATCGAGGGAACTTTGAGGTGCTCTAGAAAAGCGCCATCCGGGACCTCTTTCCGCGCAGAACCTATCCGAGATAGTGCGTCTGCTTCCTCATTTTCTGCTCGAGGTATGTGTTGAACTTCAAACCCTTCGAACGCTTTAGATAGATCATCCACGACAGCTTTATATGCTGCCATGTGTTTATTTGCATTACAAATATCCGACACTTGTTGAGCAACAAGATCTGAATCTCCGTAACACATCAAACGTCGTGCCAATATCCTTAGCAATCTGGATTCCATGCATCAGTGCTTCATACTCGGCAATATTGTTTGTCGCTGTGAAGTGGATCTGTAACACGTATAAAAGTTTGTCTCCTTGGGGTGATTTGAGTACCACGCCAGCCCTCGAGCCCCCTCGAGCCTTAGACCCATCGAAAAAGAGGGTCCAATATTCCGACTCAGGGAGGATCATGTTCTCCTTCGTCTCTGTCCAATCAGCGACAAAGTCAGCAAGGATCTAGGATTTGATTGCTGTGCGAGGTTTATACTCAATATCGAAAGCTGGAAGCTCTATGCCCCATTTGGCGACGCGTCCTATGGCGTCACTGTTGTTGATTATATCTCTCATGGGAGCTGTGCTCACCATGGTAATTGGATGCTCCTGAAAGTAGTGTCGTAACTTATGAGATGCTAGAGAAACAACGTAAGCCAACTTTTGATAGTGCGGATACCGCTGTTTTGATTCCGTCAGGACCTCGCTGACAAAGTAAGTCGGACGCTGCACCAGGTGTTCCTGATTTTCCTCTGGTCTCTCCACTACCATGACAATACTAACAACCTTATTTGTCGCAGCAAGGTAGAGCAACATCGGTTTCTTAGGTTCTGGTGCTGTAAGGATAGGAGCAGATGAGAGTACTCTCTTCAGATCTTGTAGAGCAGCTTCAGCTTCGTCAGTCCAAAAAAAATGCTTAGTCTTTTTCAGGAGTTTGTATAATGGTGCGGCTCTTTCACCAAGCCGACTTACAAATCGACTGACCACAGCAATGCAACCGGTTAATCTTTGTACGTCCTTCAGGCGAGTTGGCCTGGAAATATTGAGTATAGCCTTGATTTTGTCTCGGTTCACCTCTATGCCTCTTTGAGACACGATGAAACCTAACAATTTTCCAGCTGGTATTCCAAAGAAGCATTTCTTTGGGTTAAGCATGATGTTGTATTTTCGTAGATTGGCAAATGTCTCCTCCAAGTCGGAAATCAGTGTTTCCTTCTTTTTGGACATCACTGCGATATCATCCATGTATGCATGTACATTGCGTCTGAGTTGGTCAGGGAGGCAACAATGCATCGTACGCTGGTACATAGCTCCTGCGTTCTTCAACCCAAAGGGCATCGTAACAAAACATAAGGTTATGAATGAAGTTTTGACTTTGTCAGATTCCTTCATCTGGATTTGGTGATAACCGGAATATGCGTTGAGAAAACAGAGGAGTTCCGAGCCTGCCGTAGAATCGATAACTTGATCAATTCTAGGCAGAGCGAACTGATCTTTTGGACAAGCCTTGTTCAAGGCAGTATAATCAACACCTATCCTTAAATCAGTGGTGTCCTTTTTAGGGACCATTACAGGATTGGCCGACCACTCAGTGTGGATGACCTCTTCTATGAATCCGGCTAACTCGAGCCGTGCTAGTTCCTTAGCTATTGCCTTACGCTTTTCGTCGTCAAACCATCATAGGGACTGTTTGACGGGTTTAGCGTTCGGGTTTACACTTAGAGAGTGCTCGGCAAGTTCCCTAGGTACTCCGGTCATGTCAGATGGCTGCCATGCGAAGATATCTTGATTTGCTTGGAGGAACTTAACGAGCATGCTTTCCTATGCGCTACTTAGGCCTACGCCTATCTGGGTCACCTTGGAGGGGTCATCATCCTTCAACGATGCTTTCTTCGTCTCTTCCGATGCCTTGAACTCTGTATTTGGCTTTGTCACCTCCTTCTTTGTTGCGGGCATCTCAGACGGATCTATGCTCTTCTTGATCTCGTGGTACTCCTGGGCGTGCAGCATGACTTCGGCAAAGGCGGCATTTCCCTCCTCGCACTCTCACGCTTTCTTCGGGTCTCCCCTGATGGTGATCACGCCGTTGGGACCTGGAATTTTCATCATATTGTAAATATAACACGGATGAGCCATAAAAGCCCAGTAAGCCGGACGTCCGAATATAGCATGGTATGCGCTCTTGAACGGGACCACTTCGAAGGAAAGTCCCTCCGTCCAATAATTCTTTGGAGTTCCAAAGGTAACATCCAAAGTAATCTCTCCCAAGGAATTAGCTTGTCTTCTTGGGACAACTTCGTGAAAGATCACAAAGCTATAGTTCAACTGGGTTTCCGAGATCTTCATCCGGCGTAGCGTTTAGACATAGAGAATATTGATGCTGCTACCACCGTCCATGAGGGTCTTGGAGAAACCATAACCGTCAATAAGTGGGTTGACGATTAAGGCGTATTTTCCTCGCCTATGCAACTTAGGCGGATGATCAGCCCGGTCAAATGTGATTGCCACTTCCAACCAGTCCAGATATTGAGGGACAGCCGGAACTGTTGCGTTGAGCTCGTGGAGAACTGCTTTCTTGACCTTTGCTGGTTGAGATCTGAGGAAGGTGACATAAGTGTCTTTCTTGGTGGGAGAAGTTTTCTTCCCTTCCGGCTTGGGATTTGAAGTATCAGCTTCCTCCATGTCGGAATCTTCCTTGGCCTCTTTGTCTTTTTCGGGATTCTTCTTTCCCTTCTTCCGCTTAGCTTTGTAGCCTGCGGTATCATCTCTCTTGATGTCGTCGTTAAAACGACATTCATCGTTGGTGTGGGATGAGCCCTCATTGGCGTCTAAGTGATGCACACATGGGTTATTGGCAATGTCGGCCTAGGAGTAGGTTTTGCCTGGTTGTTGTTCTCCTCTACCTTGGACCCTTGAAGTCCCACAGCCACGCCATCGGCCTCCGCCGCGTCCTCCTCGTCCTCCAGACCTGGAAACAGTAGTAACCACCACTGTTTCCGCGTTGGGTTTTTCTTCCGAGGTATTTTTGCGCTTCTGAGCTTGTTGCTTTGTCTTTGCTGACTGAGGTACATCGAGGACATTATGTAATCCCTCTGCATCATCGTCAGCATCTGCATACTTGCTCGCTGTTTCTATCATCTCTCCCAGATCAGTGACCTTGTCACACTTCAAGCGGTGACGTAGTAGACTAATTGGGAGTCCTGCGATGAAAGCTTCAATCGTGGTTTGATCATTTACTCCTTCACAACAGTTTTTGGTGTCGATCCATCGTCCAAGGTAATCCCGGCAAGTTTCTTCGGCTTTCTGGGTGCAACGATGTAGGTCTCCGACCGAACAGGGCCTCCGATATGTGCCTTCGAAATTACGAAAGAACGCACTTTGCATGTCATACCCGTTATGGATGGTGTTCTCTGGAAGTTCATTGAGCCATGATCGCGCCGTATTCCGCAGAATAAGCGGGAGATATCGGGTTGCGACCAGGCTGTTTCCGCCTTTGGCGATGCAGCAAGCTTGGAAAAAATCCTGTAGCCACTACAAGAAATGTGTTATTCTATGACCTTCTAATAGTGACCCTGAACAAAATCGTCATAGAGTTATGACCATTTCGCATCAAATGGTCATAAGCCATTCAAGGGGTTCAAAACCTTAGAAAATTATGACGATTTTTCTCAGAAACGTCATAGTTTCATTAGCTGAAATCGTCATAACCTAGCTGATGTAGCCTACGACGTTATTTATAGCTCACTACAACGGTTTAAAATCGTCATAGTCTCCAAATTATGATAAGTTGGAATGGGTAGTTGGCCACATCAGCAATTGCATCTACGTGTCATGTCTAGGTGTCAGTTTTTGACTATGTGTCATATCCATTTGTTAATATCTGGTTACGTGGCACTGTTTGAAACTACCAGGACCCATAATTATCCAAACTAACGTGTGGGACCCATATCTGACCTCACAGACCCACCAAATTAACATGTGGGTCCCAGATCTGACCTGAGATTCGTTGTATCTACGACCTGACATGCGGGTCCCATGCCTGAACTGATGCTAGCAGAAGTTTTTTTCCTTTGTGATTATTTGCGCAAAAAGGGAGCAGCCCGGAATTGAACCCGCAACCAACATCCCAAGGGAACTTGCTACCACGCCCTACCACCACGACACTTGAATTTTGGTGTCGAACAACTGCACACACACCTTATCTTTACTAATCACCGACAGGGCCTAGGCCTTAGTGGACCGAACCACAATTGTTTCTCTTCTCGCAGTTGGGCCTGGGCCATAGCATATGGACTCCACCTATTCTCATCCTTTTAGAAACAATTCTACCGCTTGGGCCAGCCTTGACTAGTCCAAGTTGGTCCGGTTAGGATAGAAGTTTTTTTATTTTCTTTTTTCTTTTTTTGTTTTCTTAATTCTTTTGTATCTTTTTCATAAGAAGTTCAAAACAATTGATTTTTGTTTCCAATTTTTTATAAAATTTAGTAGATCATCTTAGGGTGTTGATTATCAATACTTCGATTTTTTTAAAGTAGTGGATTTACTAATCCCACATTAGTCCATAGTAGGGACAATATCATAATTCAAACTATGATTTTGAAATTAGGATTTTGGCTTCAAAATTGTGGGTGGATACAATGGATCTCTAAATAAATAGCATACTATGAGTCTAAAAATAATTTTTGCAAAAACTCTCGAGCATCAAATAATGTACATGTAGTTCAAATCGGACCCACTTCCTACCGATTCAGCAGAAATTTGTCTTTTTCGCCAAGGGTGGACGAAAAGGTGTGAGATCCCCTGGTTAGGGCATTATCCATGTAAGGTGGTCTAACAATTTTAAAAAATGGGGCGGTAGCATTTTGAATTAGCCTTTTGGTGGTTGCTTCACAAACCGCCCTTTTTTGTGGTCAGAAAATAGAAAATGGATTTTCCGTGCAACGAAAAGGAAAACTTCCTCCCGCAACATTGTTTGTAATCCTAATATGCATATGCATGCACAATGTGGGCACATTATCACAAACTATGCAATGATTCTGGCCATAACATTGGTCGGTTGGCTTGAAAGTCATGAAACCTCGAACATGATAGGTCATTTCTGTGAAGGTTTTTTTGAGATGCAATCAATATACCAAGTTTGGTATTGTTCCTTGCAACTATGTCACATAATATGACACCACGTGAAGGATTTACATTGTTCGGACCGTTTTTGAATTGGTTATGCCCGTTTCAAAAATTTCCCGTTTCAAACTATGGCCAAAATGGTGGGCATGAAGATAGGGGATGAGCTTCGCTAAACTTCGCTAGACATGATAGGTCATTTCTGAAAAGGTTTTCTTGAGACACTTACAATATACCAAGTTTGGTATTTTTCCTTAAAACTATGTCACAAAATAAGACGCCTCGCGAAGGATTTGCATTGATCGGACCATTTTTTAATTTTTTATGCTCGTTTCAAACTATGGTCAAAACGGCGGGTATTAATATTCTTAGCTAGGGGCCGAGTCTTGCTAAACTTGCATTAGATCTGAGAAGAAATAGCATATTGCGAGTAAATGATTTTTTCCAAAAATCATGTGCATTAGATAATGTACCTGTAGTTCAAATCGGACCCACTTCCTGCCGATTCGACAGGAATTTGTCTTTTTTGCCAGGGATGGACAACAAGGTTTGAGATATCCCGGTTGGGACATTGTGCATGTAAGGTGGTCTACTATTTTTGAAAAATTTGGTGGTAGCATTCTAAAACTGTCGTTTGGTGGTTGCTTCGCAAAACGCCCCGTTTTTTGCGCTCGGAAAATGGAAAATGAATTTTTCGTGCGACGAAAAGAAAAACTTCCTCCTGCAACATTGTTCTCCATCTCATGATACACATGGGTGCACAATATGGACACATTATCACAAACTATGGCATGATTCTGGCCATAACACTGGTCGTTTGGCCCGAAAGCCATGAAACCTCAGACATGATAGATCATTTCTTAAAAGGTTTTCTTGAGACACTTACAATATACCAAGTTTGGTATTTTTCCTTAAAACTATGTCACATAATAAGACGCCACACGAAGGATTTGCATTGATCGAACCATTTTTTATTTTTTATGCTCGTTTCAAACTATGGTCAAAACGGCGGGCATTAATATTCTTAGCTAGGGGCCGAGCCTTGCTAAACTTGCATTGGATCTGAGAAGAAATAGCATATTGCGAGTCTAAAAATGATTTTTTCCAAAAATCATGGGCATCAGATAATGTACCTGTAGTTCAAATCGGACCCACTTCCTACCGATTCGACAGGAATTTGTCTTTTTTGCCAGGGATGGACAACAAGGTTTGAGGTATCTCGGTTGGGACATTGTCCATGTAAGGTGGTCTACTATTTTTGAAAAATTTGGTGGTAGCATTCTAAAACTGTCGTTTGGTGGTTGCTTCGCAAAACGCCCCGTTTTTTACGCTCGGAAAATGGAAAATGAATTTTTCGTGCGACGAAAAGAAAAACTTCCTCCTGCAACATTGTTCTCCATCTCATGATACACATGGGTGCACAATATGGACACATTATCACAAACTATGCCATGATTCTGGCCATAACACTGGTCGTTTGGCCCGAAAGCCATGAAACCTCAGACATGATAGGTCATTTCTGAAAAGGTTTCCTTGAGAACCTTACAATATACCAAGTTTGGTATTTTTCCTTAAAACTATGTCACATAATAAGACGCCACGCGAAGGATTTACATTGATCGGACCATTTTTTAATTTTTTATGCTCGTTTCAAACTATGGTCAAAATGGCGGGCATTAATATTCTTAGCTAGGGGCCGAGCCTTGCTAAACTTGCATTGGATCTGAGAAGAAATAGCATATTGCGAGTCTAAAAATGATTTTTTCCAAAAATCATGGGCATTAGATAATGTACCTGTAGTTCAAATCGGACCCACTTCCTGCCGATTCGACAGGAATTTGTGTTTTTTGCCAGGGATGGACAACAAGGTTTGAGATATCCCGGTCGGGACATTATCCATGTAAGGTGGTCTACAATTTTTGAAAAATATGGTGGTAGCATTCTAAAACTGTCGTTTGGTGGTTGCTTCGCAAAACGCCCCGTTTGCGCTCGGAAAATGGAAAATGAATTTTTTGTGCGACGAAAAAAAACTTCCTCCTGCAACATTCTTCTCCATCTCATGATACACATGGGTGTACAATATGGGCACATTATCACAAACTGGACCCACTTCCTTCCGATTCGGCAGACATTTATCTTTTTCACCAGGGGTGGACAGAAAGGTTTTAAAATCTCCTGTTAGGACATTGTTCATATAAGGTGGTCTAGTATTTTTGAAAAATGGGGTGGTATCATTTTTGAAGTGAACATTTGGTATTTCTTCACAAAACGCTTTGATTTTCCATGCATAGTCTTGGCCAGCCAATCAAACCGCAGTAAAAGGGCTACCGATGGATCACGCGCCGAAGTAGATCTCAGCCGTCCACTACTGCTAGATACAATGCTCTAGAATTGGGTGCCGTACCCACCGAAAATTTAGAGAAGTGGCGCTCGATTTTGGGCTGCGGGAGCGGTTGACCAATATTTGGCCCGAAACTCATCTAGGTCAGACCGCATCCAACCCCACCTTCCCCATCGCGCACTCCCCTTCCTCCTCTCCTCAGATCCACCCACGGTGGCGCCTCCATCCCGATACCATCTCCTCCTTCTCTCCTCAGATCTACCCACGTCGTCGGCCACCCCAAACCACCGGCACCCTTCCTCCCTCCGCACCACCTCCGACCCCTCACCCTCACCCTCGACGGGATTTCTCCCATATGCCCGACCCGATCCAGATCGAGGGAGCACTCGCGCTGTCCTGCTTCTCCTTGCCGGTGGCCAGGCATTGACCTAGCAAGTGCAGGGAAGGGTGCCTGTCTCGCCAGTGGCGCATGAATCGCCGAAGCCCCCGTCACGTTACTCTCCCCCATAGCCGGAACCTCGCCACGGCAAGATACAAGTCAGGACCACTTGGACTCCGTCGACGTCGCCATGACCATGGAGGTGTGCGTCAAGGCTGCCGTCGGCCACCTCCGCACCACCTCCGGCCCCTCACCCTCACCCTTGAAGGGATTTCTCCCATGCGGGGTCTAGCGGTGGTCAAGATCTCTCCCCTCCTCCCTGTCTTAACGGCTTACGCATCTGGCCCGTGCTCGCAGGTTTCTAGGAGACGCTCGTGCGTGACTCTGGGATGGAGGAGGTTGGCGCATGCCAGTGTCCTGGATCTCGCCGTTGGGGCATCTGCGTGAGGTGAGGACACGCCGTCAGGTCATCTTCGCGAGTCCATCCAGGAGTGCGTCTCCAAGTTCACCAGCTTCATCAATAGCGAGTAAGTAAGTGCCTCCTCCCCTCTCTCTGATCCCTCCACTTGCACAGATGCAAAATATTCGATTGGTAGCATAAGATTGAACTACATGATATGCATTTACTTGTAGTTTACTTGAGTAATTAGTAGCAAAGCAGTATTAGAAATTTCCATAGCATAAGATCTAGACTTCAGGAATAGGTTAGTGAAAATTTTGCATAAGAAATTAACCTAGTCTGAAGAATCTGCTAGTGTTCAAACTTAAGAGAAGGTTCAGACTTCAGGATTCCCCTTACAAATACTCTGTCCAGTACCTGAAGTTAGTTATAAGTGTGATCTGGGTTAGGTGTAAACAGCTGCAGTTAGCAATGCATTGCAAAGGATGTGGTACTTGTATCCACTCTCTCTTGTCTCTATATTTTTGATGATTATTCTACACTATCCTAGTGTGGTATTGGACATGTACCTAGACTACATGTAGAGAAAACATCTTGTCTCGGGTCAAGTTTGTGGTGTACTGGACATACACACTTGCATGGG
The DNA here is from genome assembly GCA_910589775.1 of Avena eriantha. Classification (NCBI taxonomy): domain Eukaryota; kingdom Viridiplantae; phylum Streptophyta; class Magnoliopsida; order Poales; family Poaceae; genus Avena; species Avena eriantha. Next base: position 318,100,504 of record OU342746.1, read on the forward strand.
TTGCAGAGACAAATTGAGACTCAAGCTAAAACAAGGGATAAGTCCATTTTATTCAGATCCTTGGCATGGTTTGTAGTACTCTTTACCTTTACATATTCTTTGGAGTACTCTTTACATAGTAGTATAGGTTGTGATTTTGTATAGTTGATGGAGAACTTGAATAATAACATCTTAACTTCTTATTAGATTTGTCAATTGCTTATTTTTGCAACTTTTTAGATCCTTAGCTCAGATATGTTCGTTGTGTGACAAAAAAAATTAGTAAAAATGTTGCTCATGTCATTCTACAGGTTATTGAAGCATGCCACACGAAATCCCGTGTCTGACGATGGTCGGAGGTGCATCGGAAGGACGACATGTTCATCCAGATGCGTTGCCGCCGCAATGTTGAAGGCAACCTGCTGCTGCTGCTGCTCTCCTCCGACGGATTAGATAAGTCTTCTGTATATCATGTTCTTTTTTTACTTAATTGATGATGGGACATGATCTGCTGGCATTTGGTTATCTTGAAATGCGCACAAATTAGTGCATTACTTGGGTGTATGCAATGGCTAATGCTTTTTCACCTTATTTTCTACTTGTTGTGAACTCATGGTATTGACCTGGAATAGTTTGTGTTTTGACTGTTTTATCGTGCTGTTCTTTGCTTGAAGCTAAATGGCTATTGGATGATCTACGCTTGCTGTTGGTCGTCTGATACACTTGAGGTTGGTGTAGGTCAATCTATAGCAGAATACACTTGAGGTATAGAAATTTAAGTACTCTTAGTCATGGATTCTGAGATGGAACTTTGCTATTTCCATATGTCTGAGATGGAACTATGCGTGATGTTCTGCTATTTGCTATTTTTGTATCTTCGATATAGAACTATGCATGATGTAATGCTATTTTCTATTTGCCTATCTCTTGACTCGTGTGAGAACTAAGTAAGAACTATGTGTTCGCCTGTACTATTGTTTTACTATTTTGTCTCATCTTTTTAACATCCTATTGTGCTAGAACTGTAGATATTATAATTTGCTCAGTCCGCAAATCAATATTATAATTGACAGGTAAAAGTATGTACAATTTGCAACTATAAGCACTCAATAGTTGGATATGACTCTGTTATTGGTTGTATAGCTGTTGGTATATTTTGCAACTAGCTGTACTATGATCTCAAATAATATTAATGTTGTTGCATGTGATTTTATTAGCTGTCACAATTGATGGAAATGCCAGCTAAGACGGTATGAAAACCTCGTGTTTGTAGATGTTAGCAATCTTTTTTATGTTTGCATGTATCTTAAGCTTAGTATAAGCTTCTTTTTTCTCATGATAGCACAAGCTTCCTAGAGTTAATTGATATGTGTAACCCATGGTTATTTTTGTATTCTGTTGCTCTACAAAATTTAAGGTTCCCTCGGTTTTCATTGCCCACTCAATGTTTACAGGTGCTGATGTAGCTGGTGGGAGAACCTAGAGGTTGGAGCCGAGTCCGGCTCGATGGACATACTCTATTTCTTAGAATCGACTGATGCTGGATGTAGATGCTGGATGCAGCCTTCTGTAGTTGTGTGCTGGGGTTTAAATTTTGGGCTAGATTCAGTTGCAGCCTCCTGTCGTTCTGGGTTATTATTTTGTATATGTGATTTGAATCGTGGAAATTTTTTATAGACATGATTGTTGCTGTTATTAGAACAATGTCATATGTTCCTTCGGTTCTGATTAAATTGTTTGTTGTTTAATTGCTGTCAAATTGTTGGTAAATAAACATGACAAGTGGCACTAGTTGGACAATAGAAACTGACATGCGGGACTAGATTATTTGAATAGTCTGACAATTGGGACCCATCTCATTGGTAGGACCAGCCCAAAAAGAGGTCGACCTTAGAAAGGCCAAGGCCCAAAATAGAAAAGGTTGTAAAAAGGCTAAGGCCCAAAAGAGAAATGGACCATAATAGGCAAAAACATAGTAAATAAATGGCTGAAATTATTGGGCTGAGCCCATATGGACCATACAAATGGACTGGGATAATTCGATTTAAGACGATTTAATTTCGTCACAATTTTTCCATGTAGGATCAGCCACGTAGGATCTGACTTGGCTAGGCTAGATGGCCTATGACGATATTGGATCGTCATAGATGTTATGACGATCCAATATCGTCATAGACAGTTATGACGATTTTACCAAAAATGTCGGTATAGTTCATTTGCGACGCTCAGCTTTCGACGATCTCAAAATCGTCATAGAATCGTCATAAATAGACTATTGTGACGATTCTGTGATGAAAATGGAGGGTCATATACAACCAGATTCCTTGTAGTGAGCCAAGTGTCTGGCCGAGCAATGCCGTCGTAGGCTTGGATATGCCTTGAGATAGCAAATCCTTCCGGGAATCTTGTAGCTTTGATGCGTGGTCCAAAGCACTTTGGGCCCACGTACATGTCATCGTTTTCATAGCGCCGCGCCTCTATGTTGGAATTGATCCTATGCCTTGCGTCGCTCGGGGATAGAGATCGTCCCGAATGTCGGCTATGGCTGTGGTGCCTTGGAGCTGGACTTCGGCTTCTGCCACCACCTCCTCCGCCACGTCGTCCTCCTTGTCCCCCTTGGGAGCCGTTGTGATGGCTGCTTGGTGGAGAGGGTGGGGCAGCTGAATTGTTTCTAGCTGATCGCCGGCCTCCGTCCAGAGCATCATTATTCCGGTTCCAGGGAGGATCTTGACTACGACGAGCCCGCTGCCGGCTTGTACCAACTTGGTTTCCGTCGTTCCTTCGTCCGTCGTTCCCACCATGGTGAGGCTCAGCCGGACGGCTTGCATGTCTAGGAGGTGGCATTTTTTGGCAATCCTCCTCCCGACATTTCCTTTATCTTCTCCCCTTCGATCGTTAGACTCTTGTCGGGGAGGGTTCTTCGGATTCAGTGCAGCAATGACATCTTTCTCGGCCTCTGGAGCGACATTGCTCCAGTTACGCGCAGTTCTGTGTTGCTGTCCTGACGATCCGGTTCTTGAATAATTGTCTTCTCGTCGTTCGGGGTTATGGTACTGCGCCCGAACGTAATGGGATCTTACGCCAGCCCATGCCGGATCTGTGCGACATTGGTCAGAATCCGAGACCAGTTTTTGACTTTCAGATAGGGCGACCTTTTGCTGCTCCAGTCCCTTGTTGAGTAGTTTGATACCCAAACAGATCTCCTCCGGTCCTGGATTAGCCGATAGTATTTCTCGGGCTGCCACGGTATTCTGTACTGGGGTTGGGTAAACCCAATCTCCATTGCTATCTTTCCGTGGCTTTCCCATCTCATCTCCAAAAAGGACGGCACAGACACATGGGAATTGGTCGCCATTGGTGTGACACTTCCGTGTCTTCTGATGTAATCGAGACATGTAGTCCTTAGTTGACATGCGTTTCTTCTCAACCTCGATGTTTTTGGCTTCATCGAGGAGTTGTTGACGACGCGCTTCTAGGGCTTGCGCCCTTTCGTCCAGTTCATCCGCAGTAAGTTCTGCGGTTGTAGGGATAGGTGTGGTTAATGCAACATCGATGAGTTTACGCGCACCTTCGGTGATCACGTGTCCATCCACCGATGCTTCTTTATTCGGCTCTTCTGGGATAAGTGCTCCATCCGAGTCTTCCTCGTATTCCTCGGCAATCACCTCCTCTGTCAGAGGGTCTTTTGCCAGGGTCTTGTTCTTCTTCTTTGCCGTCTTGGCAGCGCTGGTAGCAAAGGCGGCTTTGGGTCTGTTTCTCAGAGTCAAGCTCTGATCGACACTTTCGGACATCTGGACTTCGGGATTGTCTCCGACGTCCATGTCATCCTGTGCTTTGGGAGAGTGTTCCCCGGATCCTTCATCCATGGCTTCTCCTTCTTCTATAGCTTTGGAGTTGTACTCCTCTTCATATTCTGCGGAGAACTTTCGGAAATCTGCTGACGTCATAGATTCATCCGAGGATGTGGGAACGTCGGCGTTTGTTCCAATTGCCTCCAGCACAGAGTCGGTGTTTTCTCCAGCATCGGCAGAGCCGGATCCGGATCCTACGTATCCGACGAAGTGCGTCGCGTGCTTCCTGAGGTACCTGTGGCCCTCACGATCAGCCATGTCGAAACTTTTGATGGTCTCGAGGATTGCATCTGCACTTTCGCCTTGTAGTATGATACGTCTTAGTGTGTACCTCAGAAAAGGCCTGTCTATCCCGGCGTCATCAGAGCCGGAATTAGTATCATTGATATGTTCCTCCTGAATTTCGACTTCCAAGGGTGGGTCGATCTAGGATCCGGCTTCTCCAGAGAGATCCACTCCAGACCCAACTTGGACCGCTAGGTCTTCTTCAGGCTCGGATTTCTCCACTATCTCCGCAATTGGTGCGGGCTAGGTGGGATTAGGGTTTTCTGAGATCCGGAACTCTGCCGCCTCTGCGAACAAAGGGGACCCAGAAAATTCTTCTGCCTCTATCATCACCGCTGGGGTGGGTTGGGCAGGTTCAGTGAAACCGATGTAAACATCAATCTCGCCAAAAGACATGATTGTGTAGGCAGTCACAGCCTCCTTTGCCGGAATCCAAGTCTCGTCGAGAACGATGAGAGGGACGTCGCTGGCGTAGAGGATGCGACCGACGGAGACAGTCTCGCCGCTTCCGATTCTTGCAGATTCCGCTCGGAACACAGATCCGAAGCTCACTTGTCCCACGGTGGGCGCCAACTCTCGTCGGATTGAGGACAAGTACGCCATGAGGGGGTCCTCGAGGCATGCAGAAGAGAGGGGTGTGAGACGTACGGTGTTCCGGGACGGTGAGCAGACAAGTTTACCCAGGTTCGAATCCACCGGCTTTGGACGGATCCTACTCCTGCTAGCAATCTAGTAATATGGCAGAGCCGGAATATGGGTTACAATGGTATCACCTGTGCGAGTTGAGATTGTAGACTATTGAGGTGTGCCCTAAAGGCTCTCCCTAGGACGGCTTATATAGATATCCGGCCTAGGGTTTACAGGAGAGATTTATGCGGCTATGACTAAGAGTTGGTTACAGAGTACATCTTGGACTACAAGTAACATTATGGGCCTAAGTCGGTAAGTCTTCTGGGCCTTCCCGTAGCCGGATTGGACTCTGTCTTTCTCCCTGACTAGGCCGCCCGTGAAGCAAAGCTCTAACCCGAAGTGGGCCACCCTGGTCAGTGAGGAACTGTGAGGATACCCGAAAAGTATATCCCCAACACACTCGCCAGCACCTTTAGCTCCTCGTTGGGTTTGACACTCTTACTTATCGAAAATACTTTGATACACCCCCTATACTTGTGGGTCATCTACCAACACTATGTTGTGCTGCTTTAATCTATAAATAGGCATCCCTGTGAAGTTATCAACTACAAACAAGATGGTGTGAAAGAGTAAGGACAACACACTATGACCAGTTTGAGGGAGATGCCGCCGGAGCCCAGTCCTCCGGCATCTCCAACAATTTGGCCATATATGTACTCTCTAATATGTGAAACACGATGGTGTGCGAGAAGGATACATTGCAAATGTATCTATAATTTTTGATGTTCCATGCTTTGTTTTATCCACTTTCTTGTGTTTTGTTCCAACTTTGGAGTACTTTTCATATGATTTCTTGGACTAAGCAATTAACAAGAGCCACAGTGCCAACTGCCTGTTTTCTGCTGTTTTTGGTTCCAGGAAAGTCAGAAAATGAATATTCTCGGAATTGGACGGAACAAAAGCCAAAGTGCCTATTTTTCTGGAAGTGATCAAGTGCCAGAATACGAGACGGAGAAGGGCCAGGGAGCCACCACACCACCTGGCCGCGCGGCCAGGCCTGGCCCGCGCCAGGGGGTGGTGTGGCCGCTCCCGGCACCCCCTCGGCCTCTCCTTCCGCCTATATATTGCCCTCGGGATGAAAACCCTAAGTACCCGATCAAAAATCCACGAAACAGTCTGTAGCCGCCGTCATCTCCATCCCTAGATCGGGAGGGATCTGAAGCTCTTCCCGACACCCTGCCGGAGAGGGGAATTCACCCTGGAGGCCTTCTTCATCACCATGCAAGCCTCCGGTGTGATGCGTGAGTAGTTCATCCTTGGACTATGGATCCATGTAGTAGCTAGATGGCTGGTTTATCCTCCTTTGTGCTTTCATGTTTAGATCTTGTGAGCTCCGTTCATGATCAAGATCATCTATTTGTAATTCATACATGTTGTGTTTGCGGGGATCCGATGGATATTGAGATGCTATTTCAGATTGATTATTGATTCTATCATGTCTTTGTTATTTGAGATCTTGCATGCTTTCCGTTGTTAGTAGCTATCTTGGCCAAGTAGATGCTAGCAACTCAAAGAGTTAGTATTTATGCTCGATAGTGGGTTCATGCCTCTGGTAATCTGGGGAAGTGACATAAATCTCCAAGGTACTAGATGTGCTGTTGCTACTAGGGAGAAAACAACAATCCTTTGTTCACAAAACAATCGTATTGTTTACTTTACACGCAGTTCGTAAAGCAATAATCTGTTGCTTGCAACTTAATACTGGAGGGGGTTTGGATGATAACCTGAAGGTGGATTATTAGTCATAGATGCAGTTGGATGGCGGTCTATGTATTATGTTGTAATGCCCAATAAAGTCTCAGAGGAGTCAAGATGATTAGTATATGCATGTATTGCTTTCTCGGTTTTTGTCAATTGCCCCGCTATAATTTTTTCACCCAGCATGTTATCTATCTTAAGGAGAGCCACCTCTAGTGAACTATGATCCCGGTCCTTTTTCTTTACATACAATCTACAACTGTTTACTTTTTTGTGTTTACTTTATGCAAACTTTTACTTATTTCCATTCGATACATTTAATCCTTTGTTTTCTGCAAAACACAGTGAGATTGACAACCTCATCACAAGTTGGGGACAAAGTTCTGTGGTTGTGTTGTGCAGGTCTCCACGTTGCTACTAGCACCGGTAGTGCGCCCTGCCAAAGCTCAGCTAGTAACACCTTTGAGGTGTTTCCTTGCTCCTACTAGTTCGATTAAACCTTGGTTTCATAACTGAGGGAAACTTGCTACTGTGCTCATGATACCTTCCTCTTGGGGTCCCCAACGAGCTCTACATCAACACCGCCATCAAGCATTTTTCTGGGCTCCGTGCATTGAGCCATCAAGCATTTTTCTGGCGCCGTTGCCGGGGAGTCAAGGACATCTTCACAAGGGGAGTCGCTCATAACCAATCTCTTTACTTTGTTGTTTTTGTTTTGCTTAGTTTCTTTTTGCTTTGTTTGCTTGTTTTGTTCTTCAACAACACAAAAAAATTAGTTTTACTTGTTTGCTTTCTTATTCAAAAGCACAAAAAAATTAGTTCCTACTATAGTTGTTGGTCTATTATTGCCTTGCTTTGTCATGCTTTCTATCAATGGTTGGTTTCTTTGAAACTGAATCTTATTGGCAAGGTGGGTTCACGGAAGAACAAAAATATTATTATAAGGAACACCACTTGTCACAAAAAGGGAAACACTTATGGGAACAAATTGATAAATTTTATACCATTGCTAAAAACGTGTGCTCTACTTATAATGTTACTTATTGCTTTAATAAATCTTGTTGCTGTAGGAGGTATAAACACCTCCCTTTTCAATGTGAGTATAATGATAATGTTACCATATCTTCGTATGTTAAAGGAAATTTTGACTTTTATGATGTGGAACAAATTGAAGAATTTATTGCTTGGAAGGGTGCATTCGAACTTGCTTATTTGCTTGAAAATATTGATGATGCACCTTATAAATATGAGGTTTATGATATACTTAAATTTTTCTTTGATAACTACAAGGAATAAAATGGCTATATTCTTGAATATCTTAATAGATGCTCTCCACAAATGGAAGAGACTAATGCCTTGCAGGAGCCTATGGAAGAAGAAATTGCTGAACTTGAAAGCTCATTAGATGAAAAAGAGGAGGAGAGTGATGAACAAAAGAAGGAAGAATGGATCTACCCATCTCTACCTTCTAATGAGAGTAACTCTTTACCCCTTATATTATTTGGTTGTCCCCCATGCTTACCAAAGGAGGACGAATGTCATGTTCCTGAGGATTATTTTGAAAATGTTTATAATAAAGCTCTAGTGTTTGTAGATCATGAAAAGCATGTTTTATGTGATAGTTATATTGTTGAGTTTATTCATGAGGCTACTGAAAATTATTATGAGAGAGGAAAATATGGTTGTAGAAGTTTTCATGGTATTGAAACACCTCTCTTTGTGCTGAAAGTTTTGAAGTCACTCTTGTTTAATCTTCCTATGCCTGTCACTTTGTTTTTTGTGAATTTATTTGCATACAATATTCCTATGCATAGGAAGTGGTTTAGACTTAAATGTGTTTTGAATTTGCTTCTTGATGCTCTCTTTTACTTCAATTCATATATTTTTTATGTGAGCATCTTCTCAAACTATCATGCCTAACTTAAATGTTGGAGATATGCCCAAGAGGCAATAATAAAGTGGTTATTATTATATCTTTATGTTTATGATAAATGTTTACATCCCATGCTATAATTGTATTATTAGGAAACACTAATACATGTGTGTTTTGTAAACATAAAAGAGTCCCTAGTAAGCCTCTTGTTAAACTAGCTTGTTGATTAATGGATGATCATGGTTTCCTGATCATGGACATTGGATGTCGTTAATAACAAGATCATATCATTAGGAGAATGATGTGATGGACACACACCCATAGTAAGCGTAGCATAAGATCAAGTCATTAAGTTCGTTTGCTGTAAGCTTTAAAATACATAGTAACCTATTCCTTAGACCATGAGGTTATGTTAATCACCATCACCGGATGGATACTTTGATGACATCAAACGCCGCTTCGTAACTGGGTGGTTATAAAGGTGTCATTGGGTATTCTGAAAGCATGTGTTGAAGCGCATGAACCAAGATTGGGATTTGTCCATCCATATGACGGATAGATATGCTCTGGGCCCTCTCGGTGGAATTTCATCTAGTTAGCTTGCAAGCATGTGACTAGGTCACAAGGGATGGCATATCACGGAACAAGTAAAGAGTACTTATCAGTAACGAGGTAGAAGTAGGTATGGAGATACCGACGATCAAACCTCGGATAAGTATAGTATCGCGAGACAAAGGGAATTAGTTTCGTATGTAAGTGGTTCAATCGATCGCGAAGTCATCGTTGAGTATGTGGGAGCCATTATGGATCTCCAGGTCCCGCTGATGGTTATTGATAGGAGATGTGTCTCTGTCATGTCTGCATATTCACGAACCGTAGGGTGACACACTTAAGGTTCGAAGTTGTTTTAAGTAGATATGGAATATGCATTGGAGACCGAATGTTGTTCGGAGTCTCGGATTGGATTCGGGACATCACGAGGAGATCCGGAATGGTCCAGAGAATAAGATTCATATATTGGGGATCATTTTCTAAGTTAGGAAATGTTCCGGAGTGTTTGTATGGAGATTCTAGAAGGTTTCGGAATGTTCTGGAAGGTTCTAGAGGATTTCTTGGAGTTTGCTTGAAAACCAAGAAAGGGTCAAAGGAAACCTAGTGGGGCAAGACACGGATTCGTGGGGGAGGAGGACTCCTCCCCCCTTCCCACCGCCGGCCATAGGAGGGGAGTCCTACTAGGACTCCCCCTCCCCAGGCGCGCCTCCCCCCCTTAAATAGAAGGGCAGGGGCGCCCCCTCCAGGCCCTGCTCCAATACTCCCAACCTCTGCCGCCTCCCTCCTCCTCCTTTCTTCTGCACAGGCATAGGCGAAGCCCTGCAGAATTCTCTACTCCACCACCACCACCACGCCGTCGTGCTGCTGGGATTCCGTGGAGAAGATCTACTACCTCTGCTGCTTGCTGGAACGAGGAGAGGAAGTTCTGCTTCGACTCCGCACGTGTGACCGACTGCGGAAGCGCTGCCGAAACGCGGCGCCGGAAGGATCGTCCACTTGACCGACTGCGGAAGCGCTGCTGGAACGCGACGCCGGAAGGATCGTCCACACGATCTTGAGATCGGCAAGTGATCGACTACATCAACCACGAGATCTAATCTCGTTAACGCTTTCGGATCTACGAGGGTTAGTTCCTATCTATCTCGTTGCTCATGTCTAATAGATTAGATCTTGGCTTTTATCTAGATTAGATCTGGGTTTTGTTCGTTCTTGCGGTAGAATTTTTTTGTTTTCCATGCTACGAACCCTTCAGTGGTATCAGAGCCGTATCTATGCGTAGATCTGTTGCACGAGTAGAACACAATGGTTTTGTGGGCGTTGGTGCTCGTGCCATCTTTTGCTTTGTGTACTTTGCATCTTGCGGCATGGTGGGATGAAGCGGCTCGGGCTAATATTACATGTCATCGTACATGAGACTTGCTCCACGCTTGACGTGTAACTTGCTTTGCACAAGTGGCTTTGCGGGTGTCTGTCTCTCTCACCATAGTATAGATCCAATTTACACTTTGCAACTTGATAGCACTTGTATCAACGTTGTGGTTCAGTTTCATAGGTAAGATCCGTTCTTATTCGAAAGCCTCAAGCCACGTAAAACATGCAAAGAAAATTAGAGGTGTCTAACTTGTTTTTGCAGGGATTTTTTGATGTGATATGGCCATCATGTGATTGTGATTATATTTGATGTATGCAATGATCCTTGTTGTAATATGGCAACCGGCAGGAGCCTAATGGTTGTCTTTAAATTTTGTTTAAGACCTGCGTGTCTATTCATCATGTAATAGCTTTATTCCAAGTAGTTGTAATAGTTGCTGTTGGTGATGGACAACCATGAAGCGGCGCCATGGACCTTGACGCCACGCTGGTGATGATGGAGATCATGTCCATGCTTTGGAGATGGAGATCAAAGGCACAAGAAGAAAGGCCATATCATATCACATATTATGAATTGCCTGTGATGTTAATCCTTTATGCATCTTGTATTGCTTAGATCGTGACGGTAGCATTATAAGATGACCCCTCTCACTAAATATCAAGTAATAAAGTGTTCGTCCTTAGTTGGCACCGTTGCCAAGACTCGTCATTTCGAAGCATCTCGTGATGATCGGGTGTGATAGACTCTACGTGTGCATACAACGGGTGCAAGCCAGATTTGCACATGCGGAAACTAAGGTTAACCTTGATGAGCCTAGCATGTACAGACATGGTCTCGGAACACGGAATACCGAAAGGTAAAGCATGAGTCATATGGATGATATGATGAACATGTTGATTGTTTGCCTTTAAAGCTACATCATCTCACGTGATGATCGGACTTGGTGTAGTGGATTTGGTTCGTGTAATCACTAAAACAACTCGAGGGATGTTGTTTTGAGTGGAAGTTCATTTGTAATTTGGATTAGTCGAACTCAATTTATCATAAACACAATCAAAGTGAATTTGCATAGTTTGTTGTAGTCATTGGCATCCGTTCACCACCTTACGCTTAGTTATAGTTGAGATAGTGGAACTATAGAAATTCTGGATATTTAGTTTACGAACTGGTATCGTATTGTTTTGAGTGTCAATTTAAAGTTTAAAAGTCCTATTGCAAACTTTCAGCAAACTCCGTTTACTCTGTGAAGTTTAATAAATAGTATTAAATCAAGAGTAACAATTCCAGTGTTAGTATCTAATGTATCATGTTTGCCTCCATGATTCTTGATACTCAAAAGATTGTTTTTAATATCAAGTTTATCTAAGAGCTGAAAGCAATGTTTCAGAAACCATCATATGTGAAAGGTATTGCGATATCTAAAACAATGTGTCGGTTACAACATGATAGAGTATACGTCCTCATATTTGATGAGAATTTGTGAAGGTTGGAGACGCTAGTCGTCCTAATCCTCCAAAAGTTTTTGAAAAAGAAACATTATACTCGCAATTCACCTTTATAAGCTATAGCAGCTTGATCATGAAAGTTGTCATGATAAGGATGAATAGAATATGTAAGTAAAATGTTTACTACACTAATAGATTACTAAAGAATGGATTTTTGAAAGAATGCCAAACATTTGATGATGGTGATCCACTTCAAAGTGCAAGTCCAAAGGTATTAGTATTTGACTATATACGCTTTGTACTATGTGTCATGTGAATGACACCACTATTGATGTTGATAGATTCTTTTAAAAGAAAAAAAAGGAATTGCTGAAAGAGAATCTATAAAATATTTGGCAGAAAAGAAAAGATTGGAGATGTCCAACTTAGGTATATAGAAGATACATGTTATGGCTGTATTCCTTGGTTGTTAAACAATTTGGTTCTGCGGTATTGGATACCGAATTGGTTGGTATGAAGTGTCATACAGGACAACACAATTCATGAACTGCAATGGCCTAAGTAATTAACAAGAGAATATGTGATGATGTTCATCGAAAACAAACAAAGGTTTGTTGTGTTGCTCGTTAACATCAAAGCTTGCCTTCAAGATTTGTTTCAATAATTGTTATTTTGATCAAGTATTATGACGACAAAAGGTTGTTCAAATAATTACCGTATTCCATAATAGATGGATGATATACAAGTCTGGTTGGAGAAATAACGACCATAAAAACTAATGCTAAAATGTCGCAAGACAAATGATTGAAGATCACTTGCGAAGTGACATCGCCGTTTAAATTATATTGAAAGGATATATGAAGAAACTCTATTTTAATGGATTTTTGGAGTCTTTGATTTGGATCAAATGACGCTTATGATACTTTCCAGGAGATAATTAAAACTCCGTTCGTAGGCCAAAAGAGGAACGGATGACTAACTGATTGGAATTTGTACATATTGATGTATATAGTCTATTATGTGTAGTCGTGGGCGATGGATTTCAACTTCATATGCTTTCTCCGAAGATTTGAGTGAGTATATGTATGTACTTACTCAATAAGGAAGAAGTATGAAACATTTGAAAAATGTTCAAAGACTTTCAAGATGAAGTGGAAAATCATTGTAACAAGAAAATAAAAGAGTTTATGATTGGATCATAAAGAAAGATATTTGAGTTACAAGTTTAGCAAAACACCTAAGATTTGAGGAATCGTTCCATCGATTGGCATTTCCCAAAACACCATAGGAGTATGGAGTGTTCAAGATATGTAATGAAACCTTGTTTGACATGGTAAGATCAAAGGTGTCATTATAAAACTGCCATTATGTTTTAATGATTGAAGCTTTAGTGACTACCGCTTTTACACTGAAAAGAGCTCCATCGTGATCTGTTGAAATGACACCATATAAGTCATGGTTTGGGATAAAACCCAGGTTGTCCTTTCTTAAATTTTTGGTATGCTAGGCATAAGTAAAATGTTTACAACCAAAGGCGGATAAGCATGTCTTTGTAGGTTATTCCAAATAATTTGTTGGGAATTTCTCCATAACACCGAGGACAAAAGAGTTTGTCGCTTGGAACGTCAAGTTTCTTGAGAAGGAATTTTTCGTGAAAAGTTAAGTGGGAGGACAATAGAACTTTGATAAGGTTGTTAAACCTTAGCTATATGTGCTAAGTAGCGCAGCGCCGGAAAGTGTCCTGGTGGCGGCCACAATGCTCATGGCTCTCGTGATTACAAAAGGTGTGATCTCGGAGATTAGAGTTCCTATAGAACCGTATGGGTCGGTAAGAATCAAATAGCAAGATTTGATAAACAAGTCGTTATTGTTTTGACAATGATAAACCGACTACATGCAAAGAAGCGATGATGGGCCCTGACTCCATAAAATGACTAGAAGTCATAGAATCCGTGATAGTATCCATACACGAGAAATCAAGTTTCTGAACTTGGAAGACCCTCCGGAAAGGCGTGAAGCCTATCGGTCGTGTTTGGATCTATAAAGAAATAGACATGGATGTTTCAAATCTATGAAATAGTCGACATGTCGGAAAGAGTTTACGACAATGTTCAAGGAATTAACTATGATAAGATTTGATCTTTCATAGCGATATTTAGTCTGGACGGATTAATGTAGCAACCACTACATATATTTTGGTATATGGTAGTTGAATAAACAAAACAAGTTCTTCTAATAGAATAGTTACCTAGGACGTGTACATGACACAATCCAAAGGGTTTTGTTTATTCAAAGAATGCTAAAAGAGTATGCAAAACTTCAATGGTTGAAGTGAGCATCGCGGAGTTGGAATCTTCACCATGATGAAACTATTAAAAGGGTTTAAATTCATCGGAGATGATGAAGATGCTTGCATTTGCAAGAAATTAAGTGGGAGCGCTGAGACATATTTCTAATACATTATGTAGAGGACATATTGTTGATTGGAAATGATGTATGTTGTATTGACACAGGTTAAGAATTTCATTTCGATGAAAGACTTAAGCATAACTCAAGAATTAGGCATCAATGTCTATATGGATAGATTGAGGCGCTAATATGGTTTTGCCAAATGTACATAGATAAGATGTTGAATGAGTTCAATATGGAAACAACAAGAAAGGTTCTTGACGCACGGAAAGGACTGAATCAAGATTCAAGTGTGTTGACACGAGATTCAAGTGTTTTGACACTTGGTGAAATCGCAAGAATATTTTGATCAATCATTCTTTAAGATGTACACATCCAGATATGTCCTATGCTCTAAATGTTATGAGCATATACCAGAATGATTCATAAGATGATCATTGGACAATAGTAAAGATATTCTTATGAGCTTTGGAAGAACTAAGAATATACCATGTATAAGTGACAAATAGTTAATGGTAGTTCATTATAAAGTGTTACATTTGATACTAGTTTTGTCACAAGATACAAATTAAGTTTATCTCAATTTAAACTATGGGTGGCACAATGTAATGGAAAGGATGTTCCATGATGGATTTGGATGAGTTCCAAAGTTGAGACATTGTGACGGATACTACAACAAAAGGCTAAGTATATAACTGCTATAGTAGCAGCAAAGGAGGGCATTTGTGTTAAGTAGTTTGTTATCAAACTAGGTGTGGTTCATAGCGGGATAATACTATGAAGATAGATTGTATTACAATTGTATCAACATGATTTAATCCCAAGGAACTAAAGGTCTCACCAAAGGACCAAATTTATACAATGCCATCTCATTGGAGAATGAGTAATGCGTAGAGACGCAAGGACATGCAAATACACACAGACCTAGAAGTGTCAGATCCGAAGATTATGTTTAGCACTAGCAATAGTGTCTATACAACACCAGAAAGCCATAGGTGTTGAATGCACAAGTTTTTAACTAGATTATTGACTCTAGTGCAAGTGGGATACTGTTGGAGATATGCCCAAGAGGCAATAATAAAGTGGTTATTATTATATATTTATGTTTATGATAAATGTTTACATCCCATGCTATAATTGTATTATTAGGAAACACTAATACATGTGTGTTTTGTAAACATAAAAGAGTCCCTAGTAAGCCTCTTCTTAAACTAGCTTGTTGATTAATGGATGATCATGGTTTCCTGATCATGGACATTGGATGTCGTTAATAACAAGATCATATCATTAGGAGAATGATGTGATGGACACACACCCATAGTAAGCGTAGCATAAGATCAAGTCATTAAGTTCGTTTGCTGTAAGCTTTAAAATACATAGTAACCTATTCCTTAGACCATGAGGTTATGTTAATCACCATCACCGGATGGATACTTTGATGACATCAAACGCCGCTTCGTAACTGGGTGGTTATAAAGGTGTCATTGGGTATTCTGAAAGCATGTGTTGAAGCGCATGAACCAAGATTGGGATTTGTCCATCCATATGACGGATAGATATGCTCTGGGCCCTCTCGGTGGAATTTCATCTAGTTAGCTTGCAAGCATGTGACTAGGTCACAAGGGATGACATATCACGGAACAAGTAAAGAGTACTTATCAGTAACGAGGTAGAAGTAGGTATGGAGATACCGACGATCAAACCTCGGATAAGTATAGTATCGCGAGACAAAGGGAATTAGTTTCGTATGTAAGTGGTTCAATCGATCGCGAAGTCATCGTTGAGTATGTGGGAGCCATTATGGATCTCCAGGTCCCGCTGATGGTTATTGATAGGAGATGTGTCTCTGTCATGTCTGCATATTCACGAACCGTAGGGTGACACACTTAAGGTTCGAAGTTGTTTTAAGTAGATATGGAATATGCATTGGAGACCGAATGTTGTTCGGAGTCTCGGATTGGATTCGGGACATCACGAGGAGATCCGGAATGGTCCAGAGAATAAGATTCATATATTGGGGATCATTTTCTAAGTTAGGAAATGTTCCGGAGTGTTTGTATGGAGATTCTAGAAGGTTTCATAATGTTCTGGAAGGTTCTAGAGGATTTCTTGGAGTTTGCTTGAAAACCAAGAAAGGGTCAAAGGAAACCTAGTGGGGCAAGACACGGATTCGTGGGGGAGGAGGACTCCTCCCCCCTTCCCACCGCCGGCCATAGGAGGGGAGTCCTACTAGGACTCCCCCTCCCCAGGCGCGCCTCCCCCCCTTAAATAGAAGGGCAGGGGCGCCCCCTCCAGGCCCTGCTCCAATACTCCCAATCTCTGCCGCCTCTCTCCTCCTCCTTTCTTCTGCATAGGCATAGGCGAAGCCCTGCAGAATTCTCTACTCCACCACCACCACCACGCCGTCGTGCTGCTGGGATTCCGTGGAGAAGATCTACTACCTCCGCTGCTCGCTGGAACGAGGAGAGGAAGGCCTGCTTCGACTCCGCACGTGTGACCGACTGCGGAAGCGCTGCCGAAGCGCGGCGCCGGAAGGATCGTCCACTTGACCGACTGCGGAAGCGCTGCTGGAACACGACGCCGGAAGGATCGTCCACACGATCTTGAGATCGGCAAGTGATCGACTACATCAACCACGAGATCTAATCTCGTTAACGCTTTCGGATCTATGAGGGTTAGTTCCTATCTATCTCGTTGCTCATGTCTAATAGATTAGATCTTGGCTTTTATCTAGATTAGATCTGGGTTTTGTTCGTTCTTGCGGTAGAATTTTTTTGTTTTCCATGCTACGAACCCTACAGTGGTATCAGAGCCGTATCTACGCGTAGATCTGTTGCACGAGTATAACACAATGGTTTTGTGGGCGTTGGTGCTCGTGCCGTCTTTTGCTTTGTGTACTTTGCATCTTGCGGCATGGTGGGATGAAGCGGCTCGAGCTAACATTACATGTCATCGTACATGAGACTTGCTCCACGATTGAAATGTAACTTGCTTTGCACAAGTGGCTTTGCGGGTGTCTGTCTCTCTCACCATAGTATAGATCCAATTTACACTTTGCAACTTGATAGCACTTGTATCAACGTTGTGGTTCAGTTTCGTAGGTAAGATCTGTTCTTATTCGAAAGCCTCAAGCCACGTAAAACATGCAAAGAAAATTAGAGGCGTCTAACTTGTTTTTGTAGGGGTTTTATGATGTGATATGGCCATCATGTGATTGTGATTATATTTGATGTATGCAATGATCCTTGTTGTAATATGGCAACCGGCAGGAGCCTAATGGTTGTCTTTAAATTTTGTTTAAGACCTGCGTGTCTATTCATCATGTAATAGCTTTATTCCAAGTAGTTGTAATATTTGCTGTTGGTGATGGACAACCATGAAGCGGCGCCACGGACCTTGACGCCACGCTGGTGATGACGGAGATCATGTCTAATAGGGTTAGATTAGATCTTGGCGATGGACAACCACGAGATCTAATCTCGTTAACGCTTTCAGATCTACGAGGGTTAGTTCCTATCTATCTCGTTGCTCATGTCTAATAGATTAGATCTTGGCTTTTATCTAGATTAGATCTGGGTTTTGTTCGTTCTTGCGGTAGAATTTTTTTGTTTTCCATGCTACGAACCCTTCATTAAAGGCGTTAAAGAAAAGTACTTATTGGGAGATAGCCCAAGAGTTTTAGATGAGTCTTGGAAGTTATGAAATCTGTAATAACCTCTCCTTATCCTTTTTATTTTCTTTTTGTGCCAAGAGTAACCTCTAATGAGAGTGAAGTAATGATTGGGAAAGTTGTTGTCCCGAAACAGATTTTTGTGCTTCACCGTAAAAATTCGTGAGAGAGCTCTATTTGTCGGATTGAGCTGTAATTTTTTTCCTTCTGCCCCAGGTTGTTATCTAACTTTCGTTAGTTCAACACTTTTTGATTTGAGCAACATAAGGTCTTTGAAAAAATTCGTCTTTACCTGCTGGTCTGTTTTGACAGATTTCTGCCATTTTCTGCATTTGCTTCTTGTGGGTTCCTTTTTGAGTTCTTTTGGGGAATTAAGCTTTTTGAGGGAAGTGCTACAGTAGATAGTGTTCTAATGGAAGTTTATTTGGTGTTAGAACTTAACCTTAAGACTTATTTATCTTAAGTGCACTAATGTTGCTAATGAGATTGTGTGAAGTTTTGTATGAAGAAAAAATTTCAGGTGTATGGAAGGAATGAGTAATGAGATGAAGAATGGACTAAAGCTCAAGCTTGGGGATGCCACGCGTGTCACCCCAAGAAATATCCAAGAAGTACAAGCGTCAAAGCTTGGGGATGCCCAAGGCATCCCCTTCTTTATCAATAAAAATCCCATGTTTCTTCCAAACGCTTCATTTTTATTGTTTCATGCACAGTTATGTTTTTCTTGGAGCGTCTTCTTTTTCGTTTTCATTTTGGTTTTAGTTTTCTTTGGTTTGCTTAGTTTTCTGAATAAATTGGTTGGACCCCCTCTTTCATACATTTGGTTTGTAAATGTTTGGTTTGATTTGGAAAAGAGTAGGAAAGTTCATGCTTTTGTGGTAAAAAGAGCTCGTTTTTGACTGTGGCCCATGCTTTGTCATGCCATGCTTGATATTATTTTGGCTTTATGCTTAGTATTCTTTGCTGTAGCATGCCTTGTTATAAACAATTGAGATTGCTTAATGTGCCTTGGATGAATCATGCGTTGTTTTAGCATATTAAAGCATATTATAGTGGTATTCTCCTTTGATGCTTTATTTGGGTTGACTTGGCACATGCTCACACCATGTTATGACTATCTCAAGTCACCATAGCCTTTATGATCCTTTAGTTTTCAACTTGTAGTATCACTTTATGCTTTGATCAATGATGTTTTGTCGCTCTTCATGATTATGGCCATTATTGGTCTCTTAGTTTGTCGCTCCCAGTCTTTTGCTAGCCTCCACAACAAAGTATGAGTTCCACTCATGCATCCAACTCCCTAAACCAAGTTATTCCAAAGAGTCCACCATACCTACCTACTAGCTTATGCTATTCCAAGTATATTGATGCTTTTGTTTACCTTCCAAATTAAACTTGTTATGAGAAAACTAGTGATTAAATCTCTCACGAACTTGATGGCACACTTTACTTTACTTGCCCTTAATAAACTTGAACCATTGTGTCTTCTATGTTGTATATGCTTGCACTTATTTGTCAGGAATTAGCAGAACCATCCTTTCATGGGGAACGCTTTCAACATTGCACTTGGTACTTGTACCTAGTTGATATCATGCTCTTTTGTATATGGATGTCGTCGGTGTGAAATGAAAGGGGAGCTTGTAAGTCCATGGAGTTATGTACATGTGTTAGAGAAACGCCTGGGCCGCTGGTTTAATCCATGCTGACATGGTGGAAACCTGTAGCGTAACCATAATGAGCTGTATATGAAGCATTCTTCTTATAAAAAAAGAGTCCTATATTGAGAGAAAAAAGAGAAAAGAAAAAGAAAAAAAGAGATACTATGAAAAGAGGAAAGAGAGAAAAAAGCACCATATTCCCATGGTAAATAAGAAGAATGTTGAGATGCTCGTTGTCTGCTTGCCTTGTCATTTTGATATGGGGATTCTTCCGTATCATCGGGCAAGGGGTAACCTGTTGGCGGTTCTCAATGATACACATGTACTTACGATGACAAGAACTTACCGGTGACTAAACTTGAGTAGCATGAGGAGCGACCCTTGTATACAAGGGACATGAGATTTCTGACTTATACTTCGTCAAGCATGTACACCATAGTTTGTTCACTTTAACCTTAATCACTTCAAGATGCTTATGATAGGGGCAATGAGAGATGAAAGCTATAAGTACCATAATTTTTGGATGCTCTTTATGAGACTTGAATCCCTACTTCCTTTTACAAAAGGCCTTTCTTCCACCATTATATTGAGTCTCCACCTTCTATCTTTATGCACCTACTTTGAGAGCATAGTGGCCATTCTTAGTTCTATGTGCATTATCCCAAGACTAGTTGATTGATGCATAACTTGTTATTGCTTGTTTTAAACTATTGTATATAGTCACTCTTATGAACTTTGAAGGTGTCCTATGCATTTATATTTGCTACTCTATTGAGGGACAAGCTAAATACTATTATGCTATGTTTTCTTTATGTGAAACAAACAAACGTCTTGTAAAGCATTGTTATTCATGAATCTTTTGTTTGTGCCTTTTCATGTTGCAACATAGTTTCTTTGCTTATTGCTAGAACTTTGTCTTTCATGTTATGATTGAAGTACTATGATCCCAGCTTTGAATGTTTTGCAAATACTTTGATCAAGTCTTTGATGGTGCATGTCACCTCAAAAATTATTCTTTCTTTTTATCACTTACCTACTCGAGGACGAGCATGAGTTAAGCTTGGGGATGTTGATACATTGCAAATGTATCTATAATTTTTGATGTTCCATGCTTGGTTTTATCCACTTTCTTGTGTTTTGTTCCAACTTTGGAGTACTTTTCATATGATTTCTTGGACTAACCTATTAACAAGAGCCACAGTGCCAGCTGCCTGTTTTCTGCTGTTTTTGGTTCCCGGAAAGTCAGAAAATGAATATGCTCGGAATTGGACGGGACAAAAGCCAAAGTGCCTTTTTTTCCGGAAGTGATCAAGTGCCAGAATACGAGACGGAGAAGGGCCAGGGAGCCACCACACCACCTGGCCGCGCGGCCAGGCCTGGCCCACGCCAGGGGATGGTGTGGCCGCTCCCGGCACCCCCTCGGCCTCTCCTTCCGCCTATATATTGCCCTCGGGATGAAAAACCTAAGTACCCGATTAAAAATCCACGAAAGAGTCTGTAGCCGCCGTCATCTCCATCCCTAGATCGAGAGGGATCTGAAGCTCTTCCCGGCACCCTGCTGGAGAGGGGAATTCACCTTGGAGGCCTTCTTCATCACCATGCAAGCCTCCGGTGTGATGCGTGAGTAGTTCATCCTTGGACTACGGATCCATGTAGTAGCTAGATGGCTGGTTTCTCCTCCTTTGTGCTCAACATCCAGTCGGCGGGCAGCCGGTATCCTAGCGGGCATGGGTAGCTGGAGGCCCACAGCACCTCAGTCTCCTCGAGGGTCAGAATAGCCCAGTATGCGGTATCCATTGTTGTGAGAGGGGAAGACATGGATGTGTGGATGGCCATGGCGTCCGGCCTAGATATAGAGGAAAAAGGCGGGAAAATATGGCGCGAAGCGGAGAGAAATGGCGGGAAAGCATGACACGTGGCTTGACGACTCTAAGAAGGGCAGGAAATATCTTAAGTCCCGGTTATTGGCTCCAACCAGGATTAAAGGCCCCCAAAATATAATAGTTAAACCCAAAACCCTAAACCCTAACCTTAACCCTAAACCCTAACCCTAAACCCTAACCCTAACCCTAAACCCTAAACCCTAACCCTAACCCTAAACCCTAACCCTAACCCTAAACCCTAAACCCTAAATATGCAAAATGGTTAATAGTTTCACTAGTTAGAATAATTATTTTATAAACAGAAAATGGATTTGGATTACTTATTCAAATTCAAGCATTTTTATGTTAAAAGTTTAGTGAGATTCAAAAATATGCAAAATATAATAGTTAATGCATTTTAAATTGAAAATGGCAAAATCGTTAATAGTTTGACTAGTTAGAATAATTATTATATAAAACAGAAAATAGATTTGGATTACTTATTCAAATTCAAGAACTTTTCATGTTGAAAATTTTCTCAAATTCATAAGTATGCAAAAACTGTATAATTCAAATGTATAAAAAATATAATGCAAATTGATTTTTTTAAAACAGGCGCGCCCCTTATGTTGGTCAAAATGTTAAAAAAAGGACCTCTAAAAGTGTGCCGTTAGCGCGCGCCCCTTGGGCGGTGCCGAAAACCCTTTAGTCCCGATTCGTGGCACGAACAAGGACTAAAGGGGTGACCTTTAGTCCCGGCTCGTGGCACGCACCGGGACTAAAGACCCTTTAGTCCCAGTCTGTGGCACGAGCCGGGACTAAATGTCCTTCCCCTTATATCACGTGCCCCTTCGCTCCCCCATCATCTCCACTCACTGCAGGGAAAATCACGCACGAGGATGTCGAACGACGCCGGCAGGCTACCAAATTTTTCTCCGGCCGTCCGTGTCGCCGCCTCTCTATCCACCGTGCGCGTGCGTCCCTGCCGTCCAGGTAATAAACCCCGATACCCTCTGCTTTTTCCGGCCCTGTGTCGTCCGCGCGCCACCATCCGAACATCGCCGTGCCGCCGTCCTTGCGCCCTCTACTTTCCGGTGTCCCAACCCCGGCGCCAGCCACCTTCCCCGTGCGTCCCAACCCCCGCGTGCGACGCCCTCTGCTTTCTGGCCCCGCGTCATCCGCGCACCGCCATCGCCCGAACGCCGCCGTGCCGCCATGTGCCGCCGTCGCGCGCGTCCGTCGCCGGCCACTGCGCGCGGGCGAGCCCGGCCGGGCGGCGACCCCTTTTTTATGTATATGTATAATTATTGCTTAATTAATATGTGTATATTCTTTTATATATATGTTTATTAATATGTGTATATAGTATATATGTGTACTATATAGTATATATGGAGTTTATATATTATTAATATGTAGTATATATGGAGTATATATATAGTATATACTATTATATTATTAATATGTGTGTATATAGTATATTTGTGTATATAGTTAGGGTTAGGGTGGTACGGGTGCTCGCAGCCCCCGGAGATAGGGTTAGGGTAGTGGTGCTCGCGGGCCCCCGGACTTAGGGTTAGGGTGGTAGTGCTCGCGGGCCCCTAGACTTAGGGTTAGGGTGGTGGTGCTCGCGGCCCCGGACTTAGGATATTCGTGCTCGCGGGCCCCCAGAGTTAGGGTTAGAGTGGTAGTGCTCGCGGGCCCCCGGACTTAGGGTTAGAGTGGTGGTGCTTGCGGGCCCCCGGACTTAGGGTTAGGGTGGTGGTGCTCGCGGGCCCCTGGACTTAGGGTTGGGGTGGTGGTGCTCGCGGGCCCATGGACTTAGGGTTAGGGTGGTAGTGCTTGCGATCCCCTAGACTTAGGGTTAGGGTGGTAGTTCTCATGGGCCCCTGGACTTAGGGTTAGGGTGGTAGTGCTCGTGGCCCCCGAACTTAGGGTTAGGGTGGTAGTGCTCGCGGGCCCCCGGACTCACGGTTAGGGTGGTAATGCTCGCGGGCCCCCGGACTTAGGGTTAGGGTGGTGGTGCTCACGGGCCCCCCGAACATAGGGTTAGGGTGGTGGTGCTCGCGGGCCCCCGGACTTAGGGTTAGGGTGGTGGTGCTCGCGGGCCCCCGGACTTAAGTTTAGGGTGGTAGTGCTTGCGGGCCCTCCGACTTAGGGTTAGGGTGGTAGTGCTGGGGGCCCCCGGACTTAGGGTTAGGATAGTAGTGCTCGCGGGCCCCGAACTTAGGGTTAGGGTGGTAGTGCTTGTGGGCCCCGGACTTAGGGTTAGGGTGGTAGGGTGCACTAAAATTTTGCTATTGTTTAGTTTTATTGTAGCAAATTAGGTCTACATATTATTATTTAGTATTATTTTATATTGTGTGCATTTTTGCAGAAAACTATGGATCCACCTAGTCCAATCCGCAGAGACCTGGAACATGAAGAAATTCTTGAGAATATGATCAACGGCGCCACCCATGTTCATCCACCCGAATCTCCGTCGATGTATCTGAACCCCTTCGGTGAGGGTGAGGAGGTCGACCGAAATGACCAGGGAGAAGTCGACGGATCCGATGATGGAGAAGGCGATGGCTCTGATGATGGAGAAGCCGACGCTTGTAACACCCCAGCATTAGAGCTTAAAAATAAGCTGAACACAGGTGTGTGCATTGCATTCATGCATAGAAAATCCGGATAATTTTCGTGCTTTTAAATAAAACTTGTCAAAGAGATTGGAGCTTCTCTTAACTTGGTGGATTTGAAGTAGATCATCAAGTTGGCTGCGATAAGTTTCAATATGACCTTTGCTAAAATCTTATCTTTGGGTAATATAATTTGATCTAAGGGTAGATCAAATGTAATAAAACTAAGTCACCACACACTACTTAATAAGGAGTACTTGATCTTCTAGAGATCATTACATGGTATTCCATCCAACAACTCAAGGATAAATACTTAATACTCTAAAGATGCTATCAAGGTATTATCTACAACAAACCCTGAATACCAAGTTAAGTATATAACTTAAGTAATGAAAACCCATAACTAAACCTTGATATACTTGCTTGCAATAGTTATTCCTACCATGAGAATCATGGTAGTTTCTAAACACTAACTATTATTACAAATAGAGTAGTAAAGGAAGTCAAGCCAAGACCATTCAACACATACTCTTAATATGAAATTAAGAGATGACATTCCTATTTAACCAAGTCCTAGTGTATATGGATCATCACTACTGAGTGACCAATTCTTGACCTAGCACTTGTTCACCTTTAGCTTTGACCTATTATATAAACCTTCCAAATACCTTAAGTAAGTTAATAAGAAGAAGGAACTAGATATGGTTGAGTGTACCATCATCAATGGAATGTGATCCTTAGTGGAGATCAAACCATTTGATGTTGGGGGAGTTAACTCACTCATGAGTTAACTAGAAGCAGTACCTAAACTCAAGGGTTGAGCTAGTAATTGAGGAGCTATGAGAAAGCTAGTAGTATTAGTACATTAGATAACAATCTTGTTAGGACAAGTGGATATAGAGTTAGAATAAGCTTGCTTAACAAGATAAGTCTATAGAGAGACTAATACAAGTTTACTACTTAGTTAAGTATAGATCTTGATCAGACATTAGAAGCCTAAGCTTTGCATGATCAAAGGATGGTGGTCATTATTCTCAAGTCACTTGAGAATAGATGATTATGTGTTGAAGAAGAGTTATGAATATACCAAGTTAGGCAAGTCCTAGTAATATAAATCATCTAGCTTGATCATTAGAAGTCAAGCTAGAGTATGATGAAGTATTTGATGAGTTGTATGGAGTAGTTGGAGGCATAGTAGCTTAACCAAGTTAATATCAGGACAACTGGTATTATGGGAGTAGTACTATACCTATTTCAAAGGATTGATATCCTTTGTATGTATAGTAAGGATTGTAGTCTTGTAAACCTTGGAAGTAGTTGCAAGATGAAGTTAAGGAAGTTTATTGATGGAGTTGGTATTAGCTACATTGAGAGGTACATCAATGGTAGTTGATTAAGAGAAGCTATGTACTAAGAGTAAGGATGAAGTAATGTTGAAGTGGCATGACCATGTCATCATATGATGATGGATATGGTGGAGACAGATGATTGAGGAAGATGTGATCTTTGTGAATAAGATAAGAGAGATTTATAGAGTATATTTAGGAAATGAATTACTTATCTCAAGATAAGATTAGGGAGGTATTGAGGTAAGAATTCTTTAGAAACCTTTAGCTAGCTATACATCTAGCCATGACAAGACCCATGTCTACTTCATTATTCAAAACCCTAGAATCAAATGGATAGTGAGGCCATTTCCTATTCCCAGGTAACCCTTGAACAATACGTCTTGGACAATTAAAGCTTCCAAGAGATAATTAGAGAACCAGATAAGTGTTGATGGGGGGAAGCCTTGTCCAACTGATTGTCTTAACCCTAATAGAGACCTAATCTCATAGGATTATTAAGATCACATTCTGAAAGCAATTCCAATAACTCAATTTAAGTTGAGATGTTATTGAGGTTTACAAAACTTGGTGGCAATATGTCTAAACCTTAATATTAAACCATATCTATATTTGAATAAACATTAGTATTTCTCTACTAATGATTGATGTTGATTCATAATGACCTAACCAAAAGTGTTCTGTGGTAATTCTAACTCTGCTAATCAAGTAGAATTGGATTTGGGCAAATTCCCAAATATGGAGAACCATGAAAACCAAATCATCCTATAATGAACCACAAAGATTAATCCTTTATAATGATTTAGATAAATCCTTTATAAAGGTAAGTGGGAACAAGATTCTATATACATGGATAAACATCCCAAATAAGTACCATTAAGATTGTCAAGTGAAACTAGAATCATTTCTATGAAACTTATTTATAAGAACCCAATTCCTAAAACCCTAACCCTTAATTACCTTATTTAATAAACACTTACCTACATAATAATAGATGTTGGTATGCACTATCAAAAATAGGACAATCAACTAATGTTAGGACCCTTGAAATATTTGTAGTATTGTACAAAAGTTTTGGAGTTTAAATGAATTGAAATGCAAACTGAAATATAAAGGAGGAAATGGAAATAGAGAAAAGAAGAAAAAAAAGAACTGTCGGCTGGACCGGCCTGATGACCCACAAGTATAGGGGGTGTATCAAAGTATTTTCGAGGGAAGTGAAACCCAATTTATTGATTCGACACAAGTGGAGCCAAAGAATATTTATAAGCCTTAACAACTGAGTTGTAAATTCAGCTGCACCTGGAAACAATTTTGCTCACAGCAGTTTATCAGTAGCAACAGTTTTGTAGTAGGAGTAGTGAAGTAACATAAGTAGTAAAGTAAAGACAGTAGTAACAATAGCAGAAATAGTAGGATTCGAGTGCGGTAGGCATAGGGATGGATGGATGGGCGTTGCATGGACAAGACAATTCACATGGTAATCAGAACATAGGGCATTTACAGATAAATAAGATAAAGCATCAAAGTACTAGATAATCCTAGGCATGTGTTCCATATATAGTCATACATGCTCGCAATGAGAACTTGCACAACATCTTTTGTCCTACCAGCCCGTTTGCAGCGGGGCCTCAAGGGAACTACTGGCAATTAAGGTGCTCCTTTTAATAGAGCGCCGGAGCAAAGCATTAACACTCCATGAACACATGTGATCCTCACATCAAAGCCATTCCCTCTGGTTATCCCGATTTCTGTCACTTCGGGGCCATTGGTTCCGGACAACAACGTGTGTATACAACTTGCAGGTAAGACCAAAAACAATACTATCATAATGAATCAATAACATGTTCAGATCTAAAATCATGGCACTCGGGCCCTAGTGACAAGCATTAAGCATAACAAGTCGCAACAAAGTCAAAAAGCACTAATAGTAGATACTAGGCACCAAGCCCTAACATCTGATGCCATTATATGAACGATCTCATCCAATCCCTACCATCCCCATAGCCTACATCGGGGGATTACTTACTCATAGATGGGGAAACATGGATGGTCGATGGAGAAGCGATGGTGATGATGATGGCGATGATCTCCTCCAATTCCTCATCCCGGCAGGGTGCCAACGGAGTTTCTGGTTCCGAATTGTGGAATCTAGTTGTGGCGGTGGAGCGGAACTCTTTCTAGAAAAACGTCGACCCCCCCTGAGTTTTTAGGTCAAAAGGCATCTTATAGGCAAAGAGGGAGACCGAGTGGGTGTCTGGGGCGGCCAGACCACCCCCTGGCGCACAGGCCTAGCCCGCGCGGCCAGGTGGTGTGGCTAGGCCCCATCCCCACTCCGTCTCGTATTCTGGCTCCGAGAGTCTTCTGGTGAAATAGGATTTTTGGCATATTTTCCGGGATTTTTCCTGATAGTTGATTTTCTGCACAAAAACTAGGCACCAAGGCAATTCTGCTGAAAACACCGTCAGTCCGTGTTAGTTGCATCCAATTCACACAAGTTTAGAGGAAAAACAATAGCAAAAGTGTTCGGGAAAGTAGATACGTTTTGGATGTATCAACTCCCCCTAAGCTTAGCTTATTCCTTGTCCTCAAGCAATTCAGTTGAAAACTGAGTACGATAAAAGAAACTTTCACGAACACATTTGCTTCATATGATGTATATATTCTCAGCATGTGATCAAGTACTTAGACAATTGAAATGGATCGTATGGGCACCTAGAGGGGGGGGGGTGAATAGGTGCTACACCAAATTTTAATACCTATTCAATTTTAGGCTTAGCACAAAGGGTAAATTCTCTAGATAAACTATTAGGTGGAATTTCCCTATATGCAAACCTATCTACTAGCGAGTAAAGAGCGAGTGGAAGAGGAACGGGTAAACTGTAGTGAAGCACGCAGAGACACAGGATTTGTTTGACCGCAGTTCCTTCCTTGTTAAGGGAAGTACGTCTGCGTTGGAGGGGTGGGCGGTACTAAGAGCACCACGCCACAATAGGCCTCACCCTGTTCTCCGATGGATCCCGCCACCAAAGGCCTGATCCACCTTTCCACTATAGGTACCCTTTGAGGCAGGCACCGGCGCCTTTACACAACTAGCGGGGCAACAACTCCACAAACAACTTGGAGGCTCCCGAAATAACAACAAGCTGCCACAAGAACAAAGTTATCAAATACAATGAACAAGATCTAGGTATTGACAAGAATACTAGATCAGGGATTTCTCCAAGTGAATGGAGAGGAGTTGAAGCGCTTGATTCGTGATGATGATGATGAACTTCTCCTCCTTCAATTCCCCCAAAGATCAAGATCTTCGGGTGGTTGAAGTGGGAGATCAAGAATGAGAGCTCTTGTACAATGTCTGGACAATTTCGAATGAATCAAGAGTTCTGAACGTTGGGGAAGAAGGGGTATTTATACCCCCTTCAAAAACCAGCCGTTGGACACCTTGGGGCCCGGATTATACGACCCAAGTGAGGGCCGGATTATTCGGCCTAGGGAAAACACCGCCCCAGACTCGGAATATCCGACAGATAATTCGCCCCCTATCAGAGTGTCGCGCCGAGCTTGCCCTTGATCAACTTCTGGGGGCCGGATTATCCGGTCCTAAGTGAAGGCCAGATTATCCGTCCTGGGGAGGAAAAACCGCCCTAGTTCGGATTTTCCAGGAGAAAATCCGACCGGATACCGAGCGACGCGCCTTGGCTCCCTTTGCTCAAAAACTAGGGGCCGGATTATCCGGCCCATGCGACAGCCAGATTATCCGGCCTGGGGAGGAAAAACCGCCCTAGTTCGGATTTTCCGGGAGAAAATCCGACCGGATACCGAGCGACGCGCCTTGGCTCCCTTTGAGCAATGAGGTAGGCCGGATTATCCGGCCCTTGGTGGGGCGGATAATCCGGCCCCCCTCAAAGTTTCCTGCACACTTAGCGCACATGAATAATCTCCACAGTATTGTTATCTAACACGCAAAACATAGGAAAACATGAAATGTTCTTTCAATCTCCCTCTTTTTGGTGTTAGATGACAATACCAGGATTTGCAGGAGAAAGTCACAAGACAAACAGTAATAACCATGAAAGAGACTCCCCCTCAATGTGTGCATAGTAGAATTTTGCATTGGAATACAAATGCACACAAATAGGTGAATCTATTCCATAGACATACGAGCAACATAAACATACCACCGAGGTAGAGGGAAGGCTTCCTTGACATAAGCCACAATTATTACCGGATAACCAATATAAGCGCCTTCCGTGATAAAAACCTCCAGCAATAGGATATGAATAGATAGCTCCATAAGCATAATCCAAGAGATGAAAACCATAGGCATAATAATCCAGACAACCACATAGAGTCTCAAACAACCACAAACCACAAATTTAAAGTTCAACGCTAAATGGGCATAAGCAAGAAAGCGACGAATAGAAAAATGCAAGTGCTTATGCCCGACCCATGCAAATCCAGGGACATCCTAATAGAACTACTTCTCCCCCTTTGGCATCGAGACACCAAAAAGGGAGAAGAGCGATGCTAGCGCCCCATGGGATCACTCGTAGTCCTCTTCCTCATCCTCTTCCTCGTCTTCATTCTCATCCTCATCCTCATCTTCAAGCTCCTCAGTGTCACCTTCCTCATCCTCATCATCAGCAGCAGGCGCAGAGGGGAACAAGTGACGCTCCAGCTCACCATAGTTCAACCCAGAGGAAGAGTTCCACCGAGCATATGGAGTGGGAGGTGTAGGAGCTGGAGGATCACCCAAAGCACCGGACACATGGTGGAGAATGAGCTGCTGGGAGTGAGCCAACTCATGGCGCTGCTTGTATGCCTCGTACTGACCCTTGCGTGTGTCCACGCCCATGCAGACTATGTTACGCTGGAACCAGTTCAGCTGCTTGATCTCACGGGCAACGGGAGGCACAGGGGGCCTGCGAGCATCCCTCATGAGGCCCTCAGGAGCAGAGGAGGGGTGAGAGGTCTTCCGAACCTTGGTGTAGATCTTCTTGGCCTTATGCACCGAGTCAATGTGGAACTCCTCAGCAGGAAGCAGGTTCTTGATGAGCATCATAATGTAGGGTGCATATGGAATGGACAGATGATTGAACATAGCATCAGACAACTCATGGTAAATGAAGTCCATGACATCCAGCCTGTACTGCACTGACTCGTCCTCGCAAGAGGCAACCTCATGAGAAAATTGAAGTAGCTGAACAAGGTGACCACGGATGCTGTCATTGTTGCCCCCACTCGGAGTAATGGAGTCATAGAAGAGACCCACTAAGGCAGCATAGATGGGAGCAAGGCCAGCCAGAGTGCCCACAATGCCATTGTCCATAGTGTAAGGAGAGATAGCTGCATCTTTGTTGGGCTTCAGCTGGGTGATGATGCGGTGGCCACTGGCTCTATCCCTACCGCGGAAAGAGTATCCAAGAACCTCAACAAACACGTGAAAATCAGTAGTCATAGGCTTGTCATGAGTCATCCACTTCATAGTGCGACGCTCATCCCCACAAATAACCAAAGTGGAGAAGAATTGCTTCACCACCTCAGAGTCAAAGGAGCACTGGAGAGACATGAGATGGTGCAACCCCATCCTCTCAGCCACAAACATCGCATCCACAAGATGAGCCTTCTCCAAAGCATCAGCAAGTACCAGGGGGTGCATAGGCCTAATGTTCAGCCTGTCATACACATCTTCATAGATTCCCTTCTGTTCTGCACACCAAAAACGAGTATCCCCCAACTCATCATCACGAGGCAGCTCACCAAACAAGTCACGGTAACAGATGGAGGAATAGGAGACCGCATCCAAAGTCCTGTAGTTGATCTTGGGATCCTTGCCCTTCCTATTGGATACCCCCTTCCTAGTCCTCTTTGCTTGTTCAGCCATGCGCTTCTCTTCGTTCTTTCTTCTCCTCAACTCAACTTCGTCCACTAAGTTACCCTGTCCGTCGTCCCGAAAGTATTTGGCGCGAGGGCGGCACTTGTAGGTCTTGGGAACACTGGAACCACCTGTGAGGAGAATAAGGGCGATAGCAAGGGGATAAGCATACACACAAGTCCAGGAGAGAGCATGGGAAAAGTAGTCAAAAAGTTCATAGGACAAATCTACCCAATGCATACTCCATAGTGAAACTGAACCAGAATCGAATCTGTCAGGCCGGATTATCCGGCCTGGCCAGGGGCGGATAATCCGGCCCTGGCAGAAAATTTCGATTTCACCTAGATTGAATGCAAAAAAGTAGATCGGGCCTAGAAACTGCAAGACTACAATTTCTATGAGAAAACACATTCTTCTAGACAACGTTCCACCCAACAAGTAACACATCTAGCCAAAGATGGGGAGAGAGGGAGTTACCCTCACTCATTGGAGGAAGAACACGGAGGAGAAGGTACCCCGAGGCGTGGAGAAGAAGATCTAGGGAGGCCCGGAAAATCTGGTGGCCGGAGAGGCTCCGGGGAGGGTGGGGGACGGCAGGCGACGGCTGAGGAGGAGGAGAGGGTTGGGGGAGAAGTCCTGCTCGTTATGAGCCCTTCCCCCGATCCCTGCCCTTTAAGATGAAATCCGCCAGGGCCGGATTATCCGGCCTACACTTGGGCTAGATTATCCGGCCTCAAATCTGGAATTCTGTTGTACACAGAACCAGGCCCATGCGTCCCCAAACAACACCCCCACAAGGTGCACAAGGGACTTTTGTGCTAGAATAGATGGCTTAGGGGTAGGGAAAGGCTTAGTATTAAGAGAGCCAAACTGAGATGGTACTAGACACTCAAAATTGCAAGATCCAAATCAAATAAAAGCAAAGATTGAGTGTGATTCCCATAAGAACATGAGATAGCAAAGAACAACCAAAAAGATCCAATTCTCCTCAAGGGAGAGGGCTGTGGCCGAAGCCACCTTGTTGGAATGTATGGTGTGACACCGCGAAGATATATCTTGGCTTCATGACCAATACTCATCAATAAGCTCACATATCACAAAATGATATTAAGAGAAATGATTTATCTTGCTTTTGGCATTATGGGGGGAGGGTTAGCCCAATGAGTTAGGACCACACTCCCCCTATTTCCATGCCCACACCTAGACCAAAGAAGGATTGAGATGTACAAGTGAGTGCATGAGTAATCAAGACAAGCTCCTAGAATCAATGATATTTAGCTCATTCCTCAAGTAGCAGAATCTTGCTTCATCAAGTGGCTTGGTAAAAATATCCGCAAGTTGGTTCTTCGTGCTCACAAAGGATAGATCAATATCGCCGCGAGCAACATGGTCTCGAATAAAGTGATTCTGAATCTCAATATGCTTCGTCCTTGTGTGATGAACAGGATTGTACGCAATTTTGATAGAACTTTCATTATCACATAAAAGAGGCACTTTGTCACCATTGACACCGTATTTCTTTAAAGTTTGCCTCATCCATAATAATTGGGTGCAAGCGCTGGCAGCAACAACATATTCAGCTTCGGCGGCGGAGAGAGATATACAATTCTGCTTTTTAGATGACCAACATACGAGAGATCTTCCCAAGAATTGACAAGCTCCAGAAGTGGATTTCCGATCATCCTTATCACCAGCCCAATCCGAGTCAGTATAACCACATAAAGAGAAATTGGAGCCCTTGGGATACCATAGACCAAAGTTAGGGGAATGAACCAAATATCAAAAGATCCTCTTGACCGCCACTAAGTGGCTTTCTTTAGGAGCTGCTTGATACCTTGCACACACTCCCACACTCAACACGATATCGGGTCTAGATGCGCAGAGGTAAAGAAGAGAGCCGATCATGGACCGGTATACCTTTTGGTCCACATCTTTACCATGTGGGTTAAGTTCAAGATGACATTTTGTTTGCATCGGAGTGGCGACCCCATTTAGATCCGTCATCTTGAATCTCTTGAGCATGTCTTGGATGTACTTTGCTTGATTAATAAAAGTTCCTTCTCTAAGTTGCTTGATCTCGAATCCAAGAAAGAACCGTAATTCCCCCATCATAGACATCTCAAACCTGTCAGCCATAACCTTTGAACATTCATCATTAAAAGCTTTATTAGTAGAACCAAAGATGATATCGTCTACATATAGTTGGCATATGAAGAGATCCCCTTAACCTTCTTAGTAAAAAGAGTGGGATCAATTTGCCCAACTTTGAAGCCACGATCTAACAAAATCTCTTTAAGGTGCTCATACCACGCACGTGGGGCTTGTTTAAGGCCATAGAGTGCCTTATCGAGTTTGTAGACATGGTTCGGAAAGTTAGGATCCTCAAAACCCGGGGGTTGCTTTACATATACCAACTCATGTAGAGGACCGTCAAGGAAGGCACTCTTGACGTCCATTTACTGCAACTTAAAATTGTTATGGGCAACATAAGCAAGAAGGATACGGATGGACTCAAGGCGAGCCACTAGAGCATAGGTCTCGCCAAAGTCAATGCCCTCAACTTGGGAGTAACCTTGTGCCACAAGTCTTGCCTTGTTCCTCACAACAATGCCATTCTCGTCTTGCTTGTTTTTGAATATCCACTTGGTGCCGATAACATTGCGGCACTCTTTGGGTTTCTCCACGAGTTTCCAGACTTTGTTGCACTCGAAATTATTCAATTCTTCATGCATAGCAACAACCCAGTCTGGTTCTTCAAGATCTTCAAAGACCTTCTTAGGTTCCACCATAGAGATATGAGCTTGATGCTCACCAAAACTGGCCAATTCTCTTCTTGTAGAAACCCTTCATCGAAGATCACCAACAACCTTGTCGAGAGTGTGACCCCTCAACTCAAGGTTTCGATCAGCTCGAGCCTTACGACGAAGTTCAATAAGTTTGTTATCTCTTGGAGGAGTAGATTCATCACTTGAATCTTCATTGGAAGCATTTACTTGACCTTGATCAGGAACAGGAATATCAGCAGCATGTGGTGGTGACGCGTGCCCTTGAGGTGAGTCAGTAGCAGTAACAGGAGGCTGCTGAACTGGTGAGACAGGGTCGGATAATCCGGACGATGGAGAGGCCGGATAATCCGGCCTGGGAGTACTTGTATCAGCTTCATCAGGATGCCCGGGGCTTGCTTGAACTGGTGAGGGGTCGGAAAATCCGGCCTGGAGCTTGCGTTGATATCTTCACCACCAGGAGCAATATGGTCAGCTGGAGCGGGGTGGACGGATAATCCGGTGTCCACCGGATAATCCGGCCTGGAGTTTTCTGGAACAGCTTGACCTTCAGCAGTTGATGGAGATGGTGCCGAATTTGCTCCCGTGGTGGGAACTTGTGGGCATGTGTAGATGAGGGCTCTTCATGGGAAGAGCATTGTCCTTCCCGATCCGCCACAAGGGGTTCCTCAATGGGGTGGAAAAATCCCACGCCCATTCTTCTTATGGCATCTTGGGGTATTTCAACATCTACATCACAAACACCAACTTGCTTCGCACGGGAACCGTCATTTTCCTCGAACACCACACTACAAGATTCTACAACACTTCCGGAGAGCTTATTGTAGACTCTATAAGTGTGGAATTCCGCACCATAACCAACAAAAATACCTTCTAGAGCCTTAGATTCAAACTTAGATAAACGAATTCCCTTGATAAGAAAGAAACACTTACACCTGAATACCCGAAAGTATGAGATGTTTGGCTTGTTACCGATAAGTATTTCATACGGAGTCTTTTCCAAGATCTTGTGGAGGTATAATCGGTTGGATGAATGACAAGCAGTAGAGATTGCTTCAGCCCAGAAGTTATATGGAAATTTAAATTCAGCTAACATTGATCTTTCCATATCCATTGGAGTTCGATTCTTCCTCTCGGCTACACCATTTTGTTGAGGGGTGTACACAGCGGAATATTGATGTCTTATCCCCTCTTCACTTAGGAACTCATTTAAGGTGTAGTTCTTGAACTCAGAGCCGTTATCACTTCTTATAGCCAGAATGGGGACGTTGTGTTGACGTTGAACCTCGTTGGCGAAGTCGATGACAGTTTGTTGAGTTTCACTCTTCAACTTGAAGAAATAAAACCAAGTGTATCTTGAGTAATCATCAACAATCAGTAGACAATACTTCTTCCCACCGAGGCTTGCATGAGATGGAGTTCCAAAGAGGTCCACATGAAGGAGTTCCAAAATCCTTTTTGATGAGATAATGGTTTTCCTTCGATGAGGTGAGTCATGCATTTTCCCTTCAACACACGCCCTACAAACACGATCTTTGGCAAATGAGACAATTTCTTTTAGTCCAAGGATGTGGCCACCCTTGTGGAGACTCTGCAAAGTTCTCATATTGACGTGGGCTAGTCGCCGATGCCATAGCCAACCAGCGTCAGCCTTTCCGAAAAGACACATCAGGCCTGTAGTGGTTTTCCCCGAAAAGTCCACCACGTACAGGTCATTTTCGACATATCCCACGAAAGCGACTTTTAGAGACTTGCTCCACAAGAGTACCACCAAATCAGCATCAATATAAACTACAAAGCCCATCTTACTAAGGGCGCGGACTGAAAGTAAGTTGTACCCGAGGGTCTCAACAAGCATGACATCCACGAGAGAGATATCGTGAGCCACCACAACTTTGCCGAGACCCAATACCTCAGATTTTGACTTGTCACCATAAGAGACGGTTATGTGATCAAGGTTTGGCCGCATCTCTGTGATGATCTCCTTGCTTCCGGTCATATGACTCGTGCAACCGCTATCGAGTACCCATTTAGAACCACCTGAAGCATAACCCTGCAAGAAAATTACTTCTTGGTTTTAGGTACCCATTTTTCAATGGGTCCTCTCATGTTAGTAACAAGGGTCTTGGGAACCCAAATAGACCAAGGAATGTAACAATCATAAGGGCCTACATAACTAGCATAAACATCACCATAATAATCGCAATATAGTTCAAAGTTAGGATTGTTGGCCCCTGCAAAATCATCATAATTAGTCTTGTCATTGGTAATGTTGCTAGTCTTTGATTGAGCAGTCTTTCTCTTCTTCTTCTTCTTCTTCTTCTTCTTCTTCTTGTTTTTCTTGTTCTTTGTCTTGGGTATGTAACCAAGACCTTCTTTACTATTGTTTGTCCTTTGCCTGCTCAGTATCTCATCAATAACTCCTTTACCTTTGTGTTGAGAACTTCTTGCAAGATCTTCTTTTCCAAAGGATGAAGTGGAGGTACTTGGCACATCATACCGTTTCAATTGAGTTTGGAGCTGGTCATGAGACTCATTTAAAGTAGAATGATCACTCTTCAATGCCTTGTGAGCACTTTCAAGATTATCAAACTTCTCCAAAAGTCTAGCATGAACAGCCCCAAAGCCAATCTTTTCTTTGTTTAGTTTCTTTACCTTGGCAAGAGCATGGTCACGTTCTTTGATGAGCTAAGCTACAACTTCTTCCTGTGACTCCTTAATGGATTCGAGTCTCTCTTCCAAAGATACTCGAGCTTCCTCTTCCTCTTCCAAGGCATTCTTCAAAGAAGCTATCTCCAAAGCATCTTCTCTTTCAATTCTGCCCTTTTCTTCAAGAAGATCTTCGGCTTGAGCAAGTTGACTCATAAGAGAATCAAAATGGAGTTTATGCTCACCTTGTAGGTTAGTGAAAAAAGTATCCAAAGCAATAAATTCTTCTTTCATTTTAAGACTGTCATGATCATCCATATCCAAAATTATGTTAGCCTTAGGAAATGAAGAGCTAGAAGTTGATACCTCGGACCCTCTTGCCATTAGGCAAGTGGCGTTGTTGTTGATGACATTATCGTTTAGCGAGTCGAAGAGAGATGAAGGAGTCGATGTGGTGGCTATAGCATCCACCTCGCGGGAACTATCATCATTCTCTTCATCTTCACTTGTAGAGGAGTATTCTTCTTGTGCAACTAAGACGATATTGGGTTGCTTCTTGAAGGGGCCATTCTTCTTAATAAATGGCTTCTTCTTAGGTGCTTTAGATTTCTCTTTAAGAATGAGCCTGCCACCATTGTCTTCTCTATTTTGATATGGACACTCGGCTACAAAGTGCATTCTATCTCCACAGTTGTAGCAAGTTCTCAATCTTAGGCCACTTTCTCTTCTTCCATTTGACCCATTCTTGCGCTCAAGTTCCGACTTGGCTTTGGCAGGGTCCTTCCAAAAGTTCCTTGCATAAAATGCCATGTACTCACCATGAGCACGTTTGAATTCATCGGGGCAGTCCATGGATGCCCCCTCAAAAGCTCTTTCATCTTCCTCTTGCTCAACAACATTGGCTTTGAGAGCCACATTGACACCCTTTTGCATTCCAATGGCCCGAGCACGGGCATATTCAGCATTCTTTGCTGCCACTTTGAATGACGCCATTTCTTACATGACTTCATTGGATGCCATTTGATGGTAGTTATGTCTACCTTGCAAGCTCTTCAAGTCCGTTGGCTCGAAAGGCATTAAGGCACTCACATATTTCCTTTTTATCCATGCATCATCAATGTGAGTGGCCCCATGCTTTCTAAATGTTGTTGCAATGCCCTTGAGTCTTCTATACATGTCCTCATGGTTTTCACCATCCAACATGTAGAATCCCTCAGTTTCATTACTAAGGGCATCATACATGTTCCTTCTCATGCTTTCGTTCCCAACAAAGAGATTTGTAAGAGCATCCCAAGTTTCTTTAGCTGTGTTGAGATGTTTAATGTGTGGCATGTCCTTGGGACCCACACCCAGCTGTATCATGTGGAGAGTGGTGGCATTCAACTGGCTGTCCACAACTTGTCTTCTTGTTAGGTTGGTTTGATCTCCAATATGAAGACCCTCTTCAATAATCCTCCAAAGTTCAATAGAGGAGCTGCAAACATGAGATTTCATTAAGAATTGCCATTGATTGAAAGAGGATGAAGTGAGCTTGGGTGGATCACCCCTATTGTTTATATGAGGATGAGGGATAGGTGGGTCGGGGGAATATACGTGGCGAACCTCACTATATTCCTCCTTACCACTTCCCTTCTTGGAGGTGGAACCATTAAGTTTTTCACCTTCCACATCATCATCCTTGGATCCGGTGTTACCCTTTTCCTTAGATGATGGTGTGGCAGCCTCAGAGGAGGATGGAGATGGGGCTATGGATGATGTAAGGCGAGCAATCATTTGATTCATCTCCTCCATCTTGGCCTCAAAGGATTTCAACAAGGTTGCTTCCAATGACTTGAGATCATCCATTGTGACCTTATCCATAGCCTCATTCCCATCATCCTTGGTACCCATACTACTCTTAGGCGGTTAAGCCCGAATTAAGAGCCGGGGCTCTGATACCAATTGAAATGGATCGTATGGGCACCTAGAGGGGGGGGGTGAATAGGTGCTACACCAAATTTTAATACTTCTTCAACTTTAGGCTTAGCACAAAGGTAAATTCTCTAGATAAACTATTAGATGGAATTTCCCTATATGCAAACCTATCTACTAGCGAGTAAAGAGCGAGTGGAAGAGGAACGGGTAAACCGTAGTGAAGCACGCAGAGACACATGATTTGTTTGACCGCAGTTCCTTCCTTGTTAAGGGAAGTACGTCTGCGTTGGAGGGGTGGGCGGTACTAAGACCACCACGCCACAATAGGCCTCACCCTGTTCTCTGATGGATCCCGCCACCAAAGGCCTGATCCACCTTTACCCTATAGGTACCCTTCGAGGCGGGCACCGATGCCTTTACACAACTAGCGGGGCAACAACTCCACAAACAACTTGGAGGCTCCCGAAATGACAACAAGCTGCCACAAGAACAAAGTTATCAAATACAATGAACAAGATCTAGGTATTGACAACAATACTAGATCAGGGATTTCTCCAAGTGAATGGAGAGGAGTTGAAGCACTTGATTCGTGATGATGATGATGAACTTATGCTCCTTCAATTCCCCCAAAGATCAAGACCTTCGGGTTGTTGAAGTGGGAGATCGAGAATGAGAGCTCTTGCATAATGTCTGGACAATTTCGAATGAATCAAGAGTTCTGAACGTTGGGGAAGAAGGGGTATTTATACCCCCTTCAGAAACCAGCCGTTGGACACCTTGGGGGCCGGATTATCCGGCCCAAGTGAGGGCCAGATTATCCGGCCTGGGGAAAACACCGCCCCAGACTCGGAATATTCGGCAAATAATCCGCCCCCTATCAGAGCATCGCGCCGAGCTTGCCCTTGATCAACTTCTGGGGGCCAGATTATCCGGTCCTAAGTGAAGGCCGGATTATCCGGCCTGGGAAGGAAAAACCGCCCCAGTTCGGATTTTTCGGGAGAAAATCCGACCGGATACCGAGCGACGCGCCTTGGCTCCCTTTGCTCAAAAACTGGGGGCCGGATTATCCGGCCCATGCGACAGCCAGATTATCTGGCCTGGGGAGGAAAAACCGCCCTAGTTCGGATTTTCCGGGAGAAAATCTGACCGGATACCGAGCGACGCGCCTTGGCTCCCTTTGAGCAATGAGGTAGGCCGGATTATTCGGCCCTTGGTGGGGCGGATAATCCGGCCCCCCTCAAAGCTTCCTGCACACTTAGCGCACATGAATAATCTCCACAGTATTGTTATCTAACACGCAAAACATAGGAAAACATGAAATGTTCGTTCAACAATCCATAATAAGGAGTATGCAACTAATTTTACTTAATAGGCATTGCAATCTATGAAGAGATTCCAACTCAAAAATAATAAGTAGCATGAAACATAAACATAAGCAACATTACAATGCTCATAACAAGGTATGATAGAGTGGTATCTCGCTTGCCTTTTTATTGTGAATGCCAATGCACCTCTGAAGTTTAGGTGAAGACTAGAAGTAAAGATATCAAAGATACAAGCATCAAAGTCATAACACAAATAATCAAGTTTTGAGACAAGCACATTACACTAAGAATGATAACTATGCTCTCAAGAAGGTGCTCATAGAATAGGTGGAGACTCAACCAAGAAAATAAAAAGGTTTTGAAAAGTTTGAAAGGCTTCCAAATGCTGAAAGTATGGCACTCATTAGCTTTGAGCTCTCATTGCCCCTATCATAAGCATCTTTAATATGGTTAAGGTGAAAGTGAGGTCCAATCTGAGTTATATGCTTGATAGACTATAAACTGGAAATCCCATGTCCCTTGAGTATGAGGGCCGCTCCTCATGCTACTCAACTTTAGTTACCGGTAAGTTCTTGTCATCGTAAATACGTGCGTATCATAGAGAACCGCCAATGGGGTAACCCTTGCCCGATGATACGGAAGAATCCCCATATCAAAATGACAAGGCAAGCAGACAATGAGTATCTCAGCAATCTTCTTATTTACCATGGGAAAATGGTGCTTTTTTCTCTCTTTCCTCTTTTCTCAAATCTCTTTTTCTTTTCTTTTTCTCAATAGCTATCTCTCTCTTTTTTATAAGAAGAATACTTCATAGATACTTATTATGGTTACGCTGCAGGTTTCCACCATGACAGCATGGATTAGACCGGCGGCCCAGGCGTTTCTCTAACACACATACATAACTCCATGGACTTACAAGCTCCCCTTTTATTTCACACCGACGACATCCGCAAACAAAAGAGCATGGTATCAACTGGGTATATATTTACAGGTGTTGAAAGTGTTCCTCGTGACAGCACGGTTCTGCTAATCCCCAGCCTATAATTTTCAAGCATATAACTTTCATGGATAGTCACAATGGTTTAGGTTTATTAAGTGCAGGAAATAAAGTGTGCCATCAAGTTTGTGAGAGCTTTACTAACTAACTTTCTCATAACAAGCAAACATTTTATTCGAAAGAAAACCAGGCATATTGAATATGCACTGAACATCAAATAATGCTAATAGGTAGGTATGGTGGACACTTTTGGCAATATTTGGTTTTAGGGAGTTGGAGACATGAGTAAAACATACTCAGTGTAAGTGAAGGCTATAAATAGTAAGAGAGCAACAAATGAGAGAGCAATAGCTGTCATAATCATGCTTGCAACAAAACAGGACTAATCATGGGGTGAAAGTGATTCAAGACCCTCAAGGCAAAATAATTCATCGAGGCTTAACTGATTATTTCAGTCATATGCATGCGTGAGCATGTTCCAAGTGAATTCACATGAAACATTCAGAGGAGGATACCACGGTGTCATACCAAGTTATGAATAGAGTAATACAAGCAAACATTCATATGACATGCTACAAACTATTAGCAAGCTGAGACTATCATATGAAAGCAAGAACTACTAAGCATCCATGAATAACATACACCCTACACGAACAGGCTAAGCATGCCCACAATGATGAGTATATGTACAAAAATGAAAAAAAATAGAGTTCGTTACCAGCCTCTTACCACACCTCAAGTTGTCATTAATCCTCATTATTGCCCTTCACTTGTGTGGCTTGAATAATAATATATGAAACCAAATTTGTCAACACCCGGATTTTTAATCGCAGATGCCCGTTATATCATACCTCGCAATCCCAGGATTACCATTTTTGCGAGACATAACGGATTGGATATCACAGTACATCATCCATTACAAACCATACATAAGGTCTAACACAAATAGGGATTTCATGATCCAGTCTTAAAACAACAAGCACCGGAAATAAAAGAGAAGCGTAGCGGTGGGGTCCATCTTCAGGGGCACATGCAATGCTAACGAAGGCAGTTAGTCCTAGTTATCATAGCCGTCCTGCTGGCCATCATCTTGATAGTCTCCTTCATAGTCTGGCCATGAGAATAGCCAGGGACAAAAGCCATGAGTACTCTTTAACTACTCGCGAACTACCACTAACAAGTAATATAGTGCTAAGTGAAAGTGCTAACTCTATGTTTAACTACAAAGTTAAGTTTGAAACCTAAGTTGAGTTCAGAAGCAAAGAAAGATAAAGTAAAGTTCTATAATCACTTAAGTGAGGAAACTATTGTCATAAACACAACTTTGTTGTGGTCAAGTTAAAACTCATCATTCCTTTCATAAGTTGTTTAGAAAACATCTGACAACGAAACAGTATGGCCATTCCAACTATCCATAACCGCGGACGCGGCTATTCGAATAGTTTGACACTCTGCAGAGGTAGTACACTTTCACCACAAGGTTCGATACATCTATCAGGGATAACCCTGAATCATCATACTTAGTATGCAAATAATCAAACATAACCTTCCCATTACACACCCTAGTAAAAGCACCTCTCCTATGAGCATGCCCTCCCAACCATGACCATCAGTCATCTTGGGCACTGCATAGGTGGACAACATTGAGAGGTAGCCTCAGCTCAAACCTCTCCCGCGAGGGAACTAATACTAATGCATATAAATTTCCAGCTAAGCCTTACCCAATTCAGGTAGTGTGGTTGTACGGTAAATTTGGAATGGTATCGCATCCGAATCCAACCATCAGTTTTATAAAAGGGTTAAGGCTCATGCCTCAACATTTTCACCATCATAAACCATTTGTGTTTCTCAACACATGTCAAAACATCTCAATAGAATGACTCATCATTCCAAGGTTTTCACAATTCATTTTCACTAAGTGTTCCCATCTAAAGTGCCTCAAGTTTTTGATCTACTCTAAACCACTAAGTTAAGAGTGTTCAATAAGGTGGAAAAGATGGGTTCAATCTCATGCCATAGAATGACATCTAAAGGGGTTCTAAATAGGTCAAGTTTTATACTCTTTATGCTACCTTCAAAACAAGTAAAGAACTTTGGGTAAAGTAAAGGAAGTAAATCTTGAAGATAAAGCTTGGGGTAACTAATAGTCAATGTGATATGACTCAAGCATGCCTATAGCATCTTGGATCAAGTTAACTAGCTTAATTCTAGCTTGCTACAATAGCTTGTGGTTGGTGCGGTTGTTGAAGTTTTCTTCTTCTTCTTCTTGGTAGAACTC
This sequence comes from Avena eriantha, assembly GCA_910589775.1. Taxonomy (NCBI): domain Eukaryota; kingdom Viridiplantae; phylum Streptophyta; class Magnoliopsida; order Poales; family Poaceae; genus Avena; species Avena eriantha. The sequence continues at coordinate 318,143,642 of OU342746.1, forward strand.
CTCCTCCTCGAAAGCTTGGTCGGTACTATCGTCTATAAATACATACGAAGTACAGAATCACCAAACAATACTTAACTAGTCTAATTAGCATTCTAAAACACTCATTGGATGATCTATTATTATCCCAAGCATCACAAGTTTACTTTAATAGTCTCACTCCTTTTTATTTAGAAAAGTAATTTCTACTCATTGAAAAATTGACTAAGATTTAATATTCATCACTTAAAATATGGGATCATGTGGACACATGTCATCACCACACATTCTAACATGTGGGAAAGTTATTTAAGGGTTGGATCATAATTACTTTGGTTTAAGTTCAATATTTAATGATTTAAATTGACTAGAAATGCCTATATAGAATTAGTTTGGTACTAGTCCAAAGTCACTGCATGTAAACCTTAATATTGTTACATATTCAGATAGCTATGATGAAATGTGATTTTTGAGAGTTGGAATCAACTCAAAATCTATCTTGGTTGATTTTATAAAAATGTTACAAGGTTCAATTGCTTGTTTTATTTTTTTACTAGGAGAGATCTATAACTCTAAATGAATTAAACCCAACGGGCTTGGATAGATCTTTTTAATACCTTTCAAGCAAAATTGGTTTCATGCAATTTGGATTTGTCAAACTCTCTAAATTGATTTTCAAACTCAGAGACAGAACTAAGTTTAAACTAAAAAGAAAAATCCTAATTCAAACTAACTGGGTCGCGCGGGAAACGCTAACGGGCCGGCCCAGTGTCACTCCGCAGCGCGGGGCTCAGCTGACAGGGGGTCCACCAGTCAGTGGCTCATAACGCGCGAAGCGGTACGGGGCAATGTGGGATGTTGGATTAGAGTGGGGATTAACGGCTGTGGATCGTCGTCAATGACGGACATGTCGCCGGCGAGCTCTAACCCTAGTGGCTCGGTGGGGGTGCATAGGGGGCATACCAGGGCTCCAGCGACGACGACGAGGCGGGTATACGGACTGGTGGTTGACGGCGAGCTCAGGGACGGTCGGGGCAGCTCTGGGGGTGGTCGGAATCAGCGGCGCCCTTCTCCTCCAGAGGCAGCCTGGTCCGGTGCAATTCCGGCGAGCTGCTGCTCCCCGTGCTCTGGCTAGAGGTATGGGACGATCAGTGAGGTGAGGGGAGTGGAGTGGTGTGCTAAAACGGCTGGGGGTGCCCTCCTTTTATAGGCTCGACGGCGAGACCGAGAGGGATGGGCAGGCGACGGTGGCGACATGGCTACGGGCAGCTAGCAGCATGGCTGAGGGTGGCGATCGGCACACGGTCTCCTGGCGGTGCTCTAGGACTTTAATGCGGGCTTAGGGGTGGTGGTATGCGGTCGGGCTGAGCTGGCGCTCTGAGCGGCAGAGGCGGCGGTGTCCACGGCGAGCGGTGGCTATGAGGCGTTGGGCGGCGAACGGGCATGTCCGGCGTGCTCCCTGGGTCACGGCAAAGCGGTGGGCGCGGGCTGTAGTCGAGCGGCTGATTGTGCACACGTGTCGGGCGCGGCGCTCTGGCGCGTGCTCGGCATGGTGCGGTGGCACTGGGCGCGGGGTTTTCTCGGTGGTCCACTGCTTGGCCTGGCTCGGGGAGGGGACAGTGGGTGGTGGTGAGGTGCTCGCTACCTCCTAGACATGGCGAGAGAGAGGGGGACGGTCTGCTGCAGCGGGGCATGGTTTGGCCGGCGAGTTGGTGCTCGGCATGGCATGGCAATGCCACTAGGGGTGTAGGGGATGGGTGCTAAGGGCCTGGTTTGATCAAGAGGGGACAAAGAGATTAATTGGAGATCAAATGGGGGCAAAACCCTGTTGCAAACAGTGGGCTAGGATTTAGTGTTTGATTCTGCCTGCCAAGTGTTTGATGAAATGGCCGCATGAAATTTCTTTTTGAATTTTGAAAAGATTTTTGGTGGGTGTGCTAGGCATAAGCTTGAGACTCTGTGGTTGCTTGGGTTTTGAAAATTGAGCTTGTTTGAGTGGTTTTTGAAATAGTGGGATTTTCCCATATGAAATAGATTCAATTTTAAACTGTCATTTAAAATTAGCATTTGAATGTTTTTAGCAGATCACAAAGTGGGCCTTGGTACCTCATTATGTTTACTAGCATGGGGTGCAAAGATCCAGAATTATTTCTGTTGGGAAATGAGTGCTAGGAACACTCAAAGTAGTGTAGTGGATTAAAATGACCAAAATGACCATTTACTCCTTTTATTCATTTTGAGTGGTTTTTCTTTGGGAAAAGTTTGGGAATGATTTAGATGATGTTTATTTCACCTAAGAAACATTTTACAAGCAATGAATCACAGAACCATGGCAATTCAAATCAACTCCTAATTTAAATGCACATACACATGAATGCTTTCATATTTTTAATTGGAAAAGTTTTTGTTAACCCTAATTTTGATGATTTGGATCTTGATAAGCTTGGTTTAAAGTTTTGGGATGTTACAAACCTTCCCCCCTTAAACAAAATCTCATCCCGAGATTTACAAAGAAAACTAGGAACTAAAGAGATGTGGGAACTCTGTCCTAATGTAATCTTCGCGCTCCCAAGTGGCTTCCTCCTCGGTATGGTTGCTCCACTGAATCTTGAGAAACTTGATGCTCCTAGTCCTGGTGGTTCTATAGGATTCTTCTAAGATACGGATGGGCACTTCCCGATAGGTCAGGTCATTGTTGATCTCCACAGCTTTGTGATCGATGTTCTTGAAAACTTCAGTCTTCTCCGGCACTTCCAGGCATTTGCGAAGTAACGAGATATGGAACACATTATGGATGGCTGACATCTCTTCAGGCAGTTCTAGTTGATATGATACTTCTCCTCGACGGTTCAAGATTTTGAAGGGCCCGATATATCTGGGGGCTAACTTTCCTTTGAGACTAAAGCGTTGAGTTCCTTTCAATGGCGAAACTTTGAGATACATAAAATCTCCGACATTGAAAGTCAGGTCTCTCCTTCTCTTGTCAGCATAACTCTTCTGTCTAGATTGGGCTATCTTGAGGTGCTCACGGACTTTGTGAACCTTCTCTTCAGCTTCTCGGAGAATGTCGGGTCCAAAGATCCGACTCTCTCCTACTTGCGACCAATTCAAATGGGTACAACACTTCCTTCCATATAAGAATTCAAATGGTGCCATCTGTAAACTAGCTTGATAACTGTTGTTATATGAGAATTCTATGAAAGGCTGGCAGTCTTCCCATTTTGATCCGTATTCCAACACACAAGCTCTAAGCATATCCTCTAAGATCTGGTTGACTCTCTCAGTCTGTCCATCAGTTTGCGGGAGGTAAGCGGTGCTGAAGTTCAACTTGGTTCCCAATCCTTCCTGAACTTTCTACCAAAATCTCGAGGTAAACTGAGTTCCTCGATCTGATACTATGGTCTTGGGGGTTCCATGCAGACTAACAATTCTAGCGATGTATAGCTCTGCTAGCTTCGCACTCTGGTAGGTAGTCTTGACAGGTATGAAGTGGGCTACCTTGGACAATCTATCAACTATGACCCAGATTGAGTCATTTCCCCTACTATAAGTAGGCAAACCGGTGATAAAGTCCATTCCAACGGAATTCCATTTCCATTCCGGAATCTACAATGGTTGCAACAGTCCTGCAGGCCTCTGATGCTCTGCTTTGACTCTTTGACAGATGTCACACTTGGTGATGTAGCTTCCAATTTCTCTCTTCATCTTGTGCCACCAAAATTGTTCTTTCAAATCCTGATACATCTTCGTTCCTCCGGGGTGGATAGAATAAAGAGTATCATGAGCTTCCTTCATGATAACTTGCTTCAGTTTTGAATCTGCTAGCACACAGATACATCCTTTGTACCACAGTACTCCTTCTTCGTCTTCGGTGAATCCAGGTACCTTCTCTGTGCCAATACGACATTTGATTCCGTCGATACTTTCATTTCCTTTCTAGGCTTCCTTGATTTGGCTAATCAAAGTCGGTTGAAGTTCAATGCTAGCTAAGAATCCTTTGCTAATTAATTCCGTCCTGAACTGCTCCAACTCCTCATACAAACTTGGTTGCTTCTCCTTGATCATAGTGTTTAGCCTACACGGCAATCTGCTAAGAGCATCCGCTACCACATTGGCTTTGCCGGGGTGATAGTGAATGTCAAGGTCATAATCCTTGATTAACTCTATCCATCTCCTTTGCCTCATATTCAGCTCTTTTTGAGTGAAGATATACTTTAAAATCTTGTGATCTGAGTAAATCTCATAGCGATTACCCATCAGGTAACGACGCCATGTCTTCAATGCTAGAACCACACCTGCTAGCTCAAGATCATGAGTCGGATAGTTCTGCTCATGCTGTTTTAGTTGTCGAGACAGATACGCGATGACTTTGCCTTCTTGCATCAATACACATCCTAGACCAATCTTGGATGCGTCACAATACACAGCAAACGGCTTCGTGATGTCTGGCATGACCAGTATTGGGGCTGATATCAATCTCTTCTTCAGCTCCTGGAAACTGGCCTCACACTTGTCTGTCCATTCAAACTTCTTGTCCTTCTTCAACAATTGGGTCATGGGTCTGGCGATACTCGAGAATCCTTCTACGAACTTGCGGTAGTATCCCGCTAATCCGAGAAATGCATGGACTTGGGTTTGGGTGGTTGGAGCTTCCCATTCTTCGACATCTTTGATCTTGGCGGGATCAACAGAGACTCCTTCGGCAGACACAATATGTCCTATGAATCCTACTCCTTTCAGCCAGAACTCACACTTGCTGAACTTGGCATATAGCTGATGCTCTCTCAGGGTTTCTAGGATGATTCTCAGATGTTGCTCATGCTCTTCTTCTGACTTGGAGTAGATAAGAATGTCGTCGATAAACACAACTACAAACTTATCTAGGAAATTCATAAAGATCTTATTCATGAGATTCATGAAATAAGCAGGGGCATTGGTTAATCCAAAATACATAACCGTATACTCGTATAAACCATAGCAAGTAGTAAAGGCGGACTTCGGAATATCCATTGCACAAATCTTAAGTTGGTATTAACCAGTCCTAAGATCAATCTTTGAGAATACCTAGGCTCCAGTCAACTGATCAAATAGATCATCTATCTTTGTCAATGGGTACTTGTTCTTGATGGTGACGTCATTCAACTTTCTGTAATCTGTGCACAAACGGTTGCCTCCATCTTTCTTGTTGATGAATAACACTGGTGATCTCCATGGCGATGCGCTTAGTTGAATCAAGCCTTTCTCTAACATGGCATCCAACTGCTTCTTTAGTTCCACTAACTCTGAGGGATTCATGCTATAGGGTCTCTGGACTATGGGTCCGGTTCCGGGGATTAGTTCGATGATGAACTCAATATCCCTATCCGGGGGCATACCTGGCAATTCATCTGGGAATACGTCGGGGTATTCACAGACTACTCTGACTTGGTCTATGGTGGGTAGGGCTAGGCTCTTGTTGCACTTGAATTGACGGGGTAAGGTTTCAGATATATGCTCTACTATTACTCCAGAACTACTGGTCATGGTGATGGCTTTCTTAGCACAGTCTATCAATCCTTTTTGCCTTGACATCCAGTCCATACCTAGTACTACTTCAAATCCTTTGGTTCCGAGTACAATTAGGTTGGCATAAAAATCTATCCCATGTATTCTGATAGGCACAACTTTGCAAATTTTCCTAGTTTTGGTTGTTGAACCGGGGATTTGAACTATCATGACATGTTTCAGGTTGGTTGGGTGAATCTTACTAGTGCATGCAAATTCTTCGGTGACAAATGAATGCAATGCTCCCGAATCAAACAATACTCTTGCTAAAACTGAGTTGACAGAAAACATACCCAGCACAACATCTGGTGCTTCCTGGGCTTCTTCTGCATTCATGTGGAAGATACGTTCGTTGCGGTTGTGAGGGTTCCCTGGGGCAAATCTTCTTCCTGGTTGAACACGACGCTGCTGCTGAGCTGGGGCATTCACATTGGCATTGGCTGCAGGCTTCTTGGGACACTCATTGGAGTAGTGACCCTTCACTCCACACTCGAAACAAGTGATTTGGGACTTGACCTTGACTACGACAGGCACAACATTGCTGCCAGTTCTAGGTGCAGTTTGTTGTTGTTGCTGTTGTTCTTGGGAGGTGCACAGTTGAAATTGTTGGCATTGCCGGAGTTGTGGTTGTTTCCTCCGGACTTCCCATTGCCTCCGCTACGGTTGGGGTAGCTTGGGCGAGACGTTGGGGGTCGATTGTTCCTTGGTGCATATCCCGATGAGGAGTTGGGACGGTACTTCTGGTGACTGCTGGATCCAGATTATTGCATCATGCGACGCTTGCGGTTGTCGTTTGCCTGGTTAATCTTCCCTTCCATCTGAATGGCAGAGTCGACTAGCTCTTCGAGATGCTTGAAACGGATGTTGACGAGGACAGTCTGCATCTCATCATGCAGTCCGTTCAGGAATCTCTCCTTCTTCTTGGCCTCCGCGTTGATCTCATCAGGTGCATATCTGGCAAGTGACAGGAATCTATCACGGTACTCCACCACAGTCATTCTTCCTTGCTTCAATTCGCGAAAACTCATCTCTCATTCTTTTGACTAGACCTTGCGGCACGTGGGTGCGGCTGAACTTGACTTTGAATGCTTCCCATGTCATCACTTGACCATGGTTCATATTGTGGATACTATTCCACCAAGCTCTTGCATCTCCTGCTAGGTAGTGGGTGGCGAAGAGAACTTTCTCATTTTCATCAACTCTTGCAACTTCTAAGTTGTTTTCCATTGTCTGTAACCAGTCATTAGCATCTAATGGGTTTTTAGATTGGTTGAAGATTGGGGGATTTGTGTTCTGAATCTTTTTGAGTTTGGATCCCTGGTGATCCTGATTTCCATGCCCTTGGTTGTTGAGAGCCATTTGGGCGATCTGTTGAAGTGTTGCTAAGTTAGCTTGGCGCTCTGCCCTGCTTGCTTCACGATCTGCGATGAGATTCTGCAAGATCTGCAGCATTGGGTCTTGCGACGAGCTGCTCCCTCCTTGGTTTCCACGAGTCATCTGAAGATTGAGATAGATAGAGGGGTAAGAGGGAAATTCTAAGGTTCATGGTTTTGGGTTTTCAAAGCTAAAACTGAGTTAGACTCAGGTTTTTCAACTAACTTCATTTTCATTCATGCAAACAAGCACACGATACAACACACGCCACAACAACAAAAGAAAAAAATGGTTTGAAGAACCATCCTGCCAGCTACGATACAGTGGGACCGATACATATCATGGTACGATAGTGCTCTAGTGCATCTACTCATCGTCGATGAAGTCGGAGTCCTCATCATCAGTGTAGAAGTCCACTGCATCTTCCTCCAGAAAGTCATCATCGTTGCTGAGGTAAGAATCCATGTCTCCCTGGATGTCTTCACCCTCCTCTTATTCCTCTTTTGCCGCAAGCTGAGCTTCCTGCTCCTTGACGGTCTTCTCGAGGTCGGCCACCTTCTTGCGAAGACAGGCGATGTTGCGATCCTTCTTTGCATGCTGGCGGCGAAGAGACTGGCGATCTTGGACGAGTAGTGCGAAAGTCTGGGCCTTCTGGTCGGCAATGGCACGGTTCTGGTTGGCTAACTCCCTAGCATTGTCCAGTTCCTGCTGTCTGTCATGCAGCAAGAAGTCAAGATTCTCCACTTGACGCCTCAATTCTGGATGACTTGGCATCTCCATCGGCATTCCCATGAATTCACGTCTTACATAGTGGGCAAAATGGGTTCCTTGGATTTTGTTGACGCTAAGGGCACATAGACATGCGAGAGCTTCATGCATTGCCCTTGCTAATCCATCTAGCCAGTTGTTCTCTCTCACGGAGAACTGAATTCTCCCGGAAGTTGGTGCTTCGATGCTTCCTCTGAGATCCGCGGTGACTAGCCACTATAAGTCTCCTCCTGGGGGTCCTGGAAGTTGAGCTCCAAGAAACTCCGGATGTGGGCATCCCAGTAACTCTGATAGTGAATCCATATCCCTTTCGAAGATCAACTGACCTCCGTTTCCCAACTGGTAAAACTTGCTGAACTGAGTCTCCATCTACAAGAATTAAGGATGAGGAAATTAGTGAAGTGATCAAGTGTGTCAAATTTTAAGTAGTAATGTAAGAATTTTGAGGAACATGAATTTTTGAGAAAGAATGAATTCCCAAGGATAAGAGAGGAAATAGTTTTTCATAAATACTCACTTTGGTTTTGAAACTAAGTTTTTGTTTGGACGTCCATTGTAACTAGGGTCTCCTATGGTCAGGATGGCTCTGATACCAACTTGTCAACACCCAGATTTTTAATCTAGATGCCCGTTATGCCATACCTCGCAATCCTAGGATTACCATTTTTGCGAGACATAACGGATTGGATATCACAGTACATCATCCATTACAAACCATACATAAGGACTTACACAAATAGGGATCTCATGATCCAGTCTTAAAACAACAAGCAGCGGAAATAAAAGATAAGCGTAGCGGTGGGGTCCATCTTCAGGGGCACATGCAATGCTAACGAAGGCAGTTAGTCCTAGTTATCATAGCCATCCTGATGGCCATCATCTTGATAGTCTCCTTCATAGTCTGGCCATGAGAATATCCAGGGACAAAAGCCATGAGTACTCTTTAAGTACTCGCAAACTACCACTAACAAGTAATATAGTGCTAAGTGAAAGTGATAACTCTATGTTTAACTACAAAAGTTAAGTTTGAAACCTAAGCTGAGTTCAGAAGCAAAGAAAGATAAAGTAAAGTTCTAGAATCACTTAAGTGAGGAAACTATTGTCATAAACACAACTCTGTTGTGGTCAAGTTAAGATTCATCATTCCTTTCATAGGTTTTTAGAAAACATCTAGCAACGAAACAGTATGGCCATTCCAACTGTCCATAACCGCGGACGCGGCTATTCGAATAGTTTGACGCTCTGCAGAGGTAGTACACTTTCACCACAAGATTCGATACATTTGTCAGGGATAACCCTGAATCATCATACTTTGTATGCAAATAATCAAACATAACCTTCCCATTACACACCCTAGTAAAAGAACCTCTCCTATGAGCATGGCCTCCCAACCATGACCATCAGTCATCTTGGGCACTGCATAGGTGGACAACATTGAGAGGTAGCCTCAGCTCAAACCTCTCCCGCGAGGGAACTAATACTAATGCATATAAATTTCCAGCTAAGCCTTACCCAATTTAGGTAGTGTGGTTGTACGGTAAATTTGGAATGGTATCGCATCCGAATCCAACCATCAGTTTTATAAAAGGGTTAAGGCTCATGCCTCAATATTTTCACCATCATAAACCATTTGTGTTTCTCAACACATGTCAAAACATCTCAATAGAATGACTCATCATTCCAAGGTTTTCACAATTCATTTTCACTAAGTGTTCCCATCTAAAGTGCCTCAAGTTTTTGATCTACTCTAAACCACTAAGTTAAGAGTGTTCACTAAGGTGGAAAAGATGGGTTCAATCTCATGCCATAGAATGACATCTAAAGGGGTTCTAAATAGGTCATGTTTTATACTCTTTATGCTACCTTCAAAACAAGTAAAGAACTTTGGGTAAAGTAAAGGAAGTAAAGCTTGAAGATAAAACTTGGGGTAACTAATAGTCAAAGTGATATGACTCAAGCATGCCTATAGCATCTTGGATCAAGTTAAGTAGCTTAATTCTAGCTTGCTACAATAGCTTGCCTTGGTTGGTGCAGTGGTTGAACTTTTCTTCTTCTTCTTCTGCTTGGTAGAACTCCTCCTCCTCGAAAGCTTGGTCGGTACTATCGTCTATAAATACATACTGAGTACACAATCACCAAACAATACTTAACTAGTCTAATTAGCATTCTAAAACACTCATTGGATGATCTATTATCATCCCAAGCATCACAAGTTTACTTTAATAGTTTCACTCCTTTTTATTTAGAAAAGTAATTTCTACTCATTGAAAAATTGACTAAGATTTAATATTCATCACTTAAAATATGGGATCATGTGGATACATGTCATCACCACACATTCTAACATGTGGGAAAGTGATTTAAGGGTTGGATCATAATTACTTTGGTTTAAGTTCAATATTTAATGATTTAAAGTGACTAGAAATGCCTATATAGCATTATTTTGGTACTAGTCCAAAGTCACTGCATGTAAACCTTAATATTGTTACATATTCAGATAGCTATGATGAAATGTGATTTTTGAAAGTTGGAATCAACTCAAAATCTATCTTGATTGATTTTATAAAAATGTTGCAAGGTGCAATTGCTTCTGTTTTATTATTTTTACTAGGAGAGATCTATAACTCTAAATGAATTAAATCCCACGGACTTGGATAGATCGTTTCATTCGGCGATCGGTAACCCAGAGAAATCCGCTGGAGCCGCATCGTCTCCTCATGGTGGACCAAGGAGAGAAGAGGTAGTAACCTCGGCCAGAAGGAACAAGCAGATCGTCCCGTATGACCCAGCACGGGCAGGGAAAGGAAAAGAAGCACATAAAAATGATGATCGACGAAGTGTGAGCCGAGGTGAAGCTGGCCGGGGTAACCGCGACCAAGGCAATGCCGGTCAAGGGAACACCGTCAACGGGAATGCCGGACAGCGAAACTCGGTGGGAGCAGGACAACCGCAGCAGCGGAATATACCAAGGCAAGAGCAAAGTGTCGGCCGAGGTATGCAACAGAGAGGTGCTCCACAAGAGCAAAACCGGTACAACGATGGAGATTCGGAGATGGTGAACGCGGGATACCCAAGGTCGGACTATCATGCGATAGGGTCGAGATTGGGAAGTAGGGATTTGATGCCGGATGATGCCAGGTTGAAACTAGATCGACTGTATAAGTCGGAACAAATCGAATGTCAAGGTCCACCGGGTCCAGTATGTTTTGGGCCCTGGATCATGAAGGAGCCACCGGTATCCAACTTCTAGTTACCCAGGCGCACGAAGACGTATGACGACAGTACCAAACCGGAGGATTGGTTGATAAATTATGCTATAGTAGTGAAAATTGCCACAGGCAACTTGAGATGGGCTGTACGATACATACCCCAGATGTTGGAGGGGCCATCAAGGGTATGGCTAAACAACTTGCCGCCTGGAAGCATTAACTGCTGGATAGATTTCGAGGAGATGTTCATCAGCAATTTCTCGAGTACGTATCAGAGGCCGAATAGGCCGCAGACCCTAGCTATGTGCAAGCAAAGACCAAATGAGACAGACTGGGAGTTTCTAACCTGGTGGTGTACAGTGAGAAACTCGTGTGAGGGCGTGATAGAATCACAGGCCATAGCATGGTTTGCGCAAGGGTGCAGGTATGCAAGCAAATTATGGCAAACGTTGCAAAGGAAAATGCCAACCACGTTGGCAAAGATGATCTAGATTGCTGATTCGTATGCTCTGGGTGATCCGACTCAACCTAGGCTCGTGTCAAACGAGTCAAACGATGAGTACTACCAGAGAGATGGGGCCGGGTCATCCCGGAGGAATGACTACAGGGGGAAAAGAAGAGATGACAGACCGGATCATCGATACGGTTCACAACAAGTTGCGGCCGTGAATCAAGATCAGCCCGGAGCAGGAGGCAGTCAACGTCAGAAAACTGGGGGGCAATGGACTCCGAGAAATGATGGCAAGAAAACTTGGACGCCAGAGCAAAAGAAACAGTGGCAAGAAAAGAAAGACCGTCTGAGGTATACTTATGAGTCGATGTTGGATCAGCCGTGTAAGTTTCACACACCAAATCCGAGTAACCCAGCAGGTCATACGACGAGGCAATGTGAGTGGATGCGCAAGATTGAACAAGGTAGTTCGGGGAATGCTCAGGCACCCCGGAATGATCAACCTCGGTAGGAGTTACCTCGGCAGCAATTGATCTCCGTAGCGAACACGCAACAACTAATGTTGCCTCCCCCTCCGCCGAGGTATGATAACAATGAGAGAAGGCATGCGGTGCATCATGTGGAAAATCAGCATCAGCCGGATCAGAGGTACCCCGGAAATGAGGGGAGGAATGAGTACATAGAGCATCATCAGAGTTACTGCGTATTCACCACTGAGGAAAAAGATAGAAAGAGCTTGCAGCGCCGACATATGGAGGTGAATGCAGTAATGCCTACAGTGATGAGGTATATGCCTTGGTCTGACCAAGAAATCACTTGGAGCATCAAGGATCATCCCAAGCTTATGCCAAGCCCTGGTTCGTATGCGTTGGTGCTGGATCCGACATTCATTGGGCCTAGCATTAATGTAAGATTCTCAAAGGTACTCATCGACAATGGCAGTAGCATTAACATCATGTATGTGGACACAATGCACAAGTTGGGAATCTCGGAGAACATGCTACATGCCACGAGGGCAACTTTCCATGGCATTGTGCCCGGTATTTCTTGCGAGCCCATAAGCAAGGTCCGTGTTGACGTATTGTTCGGCACAAGAGATAACTGCCGAACCGAAAATTTGGAGTTCGAGGTGGTGAACTTGGAAAGTGCGTACCACGCGTTACTCGGAAGGCCAATGCTGAACAAGTTCATGGCAAGCTGTCACATTAGTTACTTGAAGATGAAATTGCCCGGACCAAACGGAGTGATTACCATTGCTGGGGATTTCCGACGTTCCATGGAGTGTGCGTCGGCCGGGTCTAACTTAGCCGAGTCACTTCTGATTGCGCAGGAGAAAAGGAAAATTCAAGAGGTGGCGGCATTGGCTCAGTCCGTGCAGCAGTATATGCCGGCACTGAGTAACCCGCATGGAAGTGTCTCCTTCCAAGCCACAAAAGATACCAAGAAGATCCCAGTTGATGATATGTTACTAGAGCGCACCGTAACTATTGGTGCCGGGTTAAGTGATAAATAGGAAAGTGAGCTCGTCAGCTTCCTCCGTGAGAATCGGGACATTTTTGCTTGGTCCACACAGGACTTGCAAGGCGTTCCGAGGGAGTTGGCCGAGCACTCTTTAAATGTGAGACCCAGAGCAAAGCCGGTGAAGCAACCTCTCCACCGCTTCGCCAAAGATAGGAGGAAGGTCATCGGGGATGAGATAGCTCGGTTGCTAGCTGCAGGATTTATCATTGAAGTTCTTTACCCGGATTGGCTGTCTAATCCGATGCTGGTGGAGAAGAAGCAGGATGATCCGAATGTGGCGGTGGTTTGGTGTATGTGTATCGATTACACGAACCTGAACAAGGCGTGTCCGAAAGATCCATTTCCACTGCCAAGGATAGATCAGGTCATAGACTCAACTGCTGGATGTGAATTGTTGTCATCCATTGATGCATATTCTGGTCTCCACCAGATACCTCTAAATCCGAATGATCAAATAAAGACTGCGTTTATTACCCCGTACGGGGCTTATTGCTATCGCACCATGCCGTTTGGTTTACGTAATGCAGGGGCAACGTACCAAAGATGTATGCAAAAATGTTTGCACGACCAAATTGGTCAAAATGTAGAAGTGTACGTGGATGATGTGGTTATCAAGACCAAGGAAAGCAGAATGCTCCTTGACGATATCAGGCAAACGTTTGCGAACCTAAGAAGGTTCCAGATGAAACTTAACCCGGAAAAATATACCTTCGGTGTCCCGGCTGGGAAATTGCTCGGATTTCTTGTTTCTAGCCGAGGTATCAAAGTGAATCCAACTAAAATCAGGGCCATTGAACGAATGGAACTGCCGAAGTGTCTTAACGATGTCCAGAAGTTCACGGGTTTCCTAGCATCGTTAAGTCGGTTTGTATGTCGGTTGGGGGAAAAGGCATTGCCTCTTTACCAACTCATGAAAAAGTCGGATTAGTTCGCTTGGACGCCGCAGGCCAATGAGGCCTTTGCCCACTTGAAGAAGATGTTAGCCACTGCTACGGTGTTAGCCTCTCCACTATCAAAGGAGCCAATGTTGCTCTATATAGCCGCAACAAATCGAGTTGTAAGTGCAGTGATAGTGGTGGAGCGCGATGATGAAGGTAAGTCGGTGCAAAGGCCACTGTATTACCTGAGCGAGGTGTTACCAGCCTCAAAGAAAAACTATCCACACTATCAAAAGGTAGCGTATGGCATGTACATGGCCACTAAGAAGCTGAAGCACTACTTTGAGGAACATCCTATCAGGGTCATATGTGAGGCCCCCATATCCGAGATAATGAGTAACAAGGACGCGAGTGGAAGAATTGCAAAATGGGCAATTGAACTAGCTCCTTATGTGCCACAATATGACAGAAGAGAGGCAATCAAGTCTCAAGCTGTGGCGGAATTTTTTGTGGACTGGGCTGAGGTACAATATGAACCGCCGTTACCAGATCCGAACTATTGGCGAATGCACTTTGACGGATCAAAAACAAAAACCGGACTAGGTGCCGGAGTGGTACTACCTCGCCAAAGAAGGACCGGCCGAAATACGTGCTGCAGATCCATTTCGCGGCATCAAACAATGTCGCTGAGTATGAAGCACTTGTGCACGGGCTCAACGTGGTAAAAGAGATTGGGATACAGCGGATCATATGCTTTGGCGACTCAGATTTGGTGGTACAGCAAGTGTCGAGACTATGGGACGCCCTTGATCCAAACATGGCACTGTACATATTTAATGTGCAGAAGATATCTGGTTACTTTGAGGGATGCGAATTTCATCATGTACCCCGGGTGGAAAATGAGGCTGCCAACATGCTGTCAAAGCTCGGGTCAACCCGACAAGCAGTTCCATCGGGTGTAGCATTAGAGCACCTCAGGAAACCATCCATCAGACCGTCCCTAGAAACCGACTCAATTTATGTCCCGGAAGACACGGAATCCGGAGCTGTGCCCATGGACATTGACACGGGAGGTGGTGCGCGAAACCCGGGGACTGCCTCGGCAAACCCGGGGACTGCCTCAGCGAACCCGGGGACTGCTTCGCAAGACCCGGGAGCTGCTCAGCCTGATCCGGTTGAAGTTATGCCGGTGGATATGATGGAAATTGATGAGGATGTCTTCCCTGTGCGAGCGATACCAGCTTGGGCACTACCTATATTTCAATTCCTAAAAGATGGAACATTACCCACTGAGGAAGTGCTGTCCAGGAAAACTCAAAGGAGGGAAAAGGCATAGACAATCATCAATTACGAACTATACAAAAGGAGTGTGACCAATGTCCTCCAACGATGTGTTGACCCGGAAGAAGGGCTTGACATCCTCCGAGATATACATCAAGGGGAGTGTGGGCATCATGCCTCGTCCTGAGAATTGGTAGCAAAAGCTTTCTGGCACGGATTCTACTGGCCAAGTGCCTTAGAGCAAGCAGAAGATCTGGTGAGAAAATGTAATGGTTGTCAGAGGTATGCTACCAGGACACATATGACAATGTCGGAACTCAAGACCATACCAATTACATGGCCATTTGTTGTATGGTGCTTGGATATGGTTGGTTCGTTCAAACCAGGAAGGGGAAATATGACTCACATTTTGGTCATGGTGGACAAACTTATGAAGTGGGTTGAAGTAAAGCCTATAAGAAAGTGTGATGGAGCTACGGCCGTAACGTTTCTCAAGGACATCATCTTGAGTTACGGTTATCCTCACAGTATCATAACTGATAATGGCACAAATTTTGCGGAAGAAGAATTTACGCGTTTTTGCCGGGATAAGAAGATCCGGCTGGACGTAGCCTCGGTAGCCCACCCCGCATCGAATGGACAAGTGGAAAGATCCAATGGATTAGTATTATCCGGGATAAAACCCCGGCTTATTGAGCCACTGCAAAGATCAGCGGGGTGCTGGATAGAAGAGCTACCAGCCGTACTGTGGAGTTTAAGAACAACTCCGAATCGATCAACAGGCTATACACCGTTTTTTCTGGTATATGGGGCAGAAGTTGTATTACCAGCCGACATAGAGCATGATTCGCCTAGGGTCACCCAATACACAGAAGCCGAAGTGCAAGAAGCCCGGCAAAATGATGTTGATCTGCTAGAAGAAGCGAGAGAACTGGCATTGTCCAGATCCGCCATATATCAGCAAAATCTCCGACGCCATCATAGCCGGAAAGTAAGCCCCCGAGTCTTTCGAGAAGGCGATCTGGTGCTCCGGTTGGTACAACGTACTGCTGGCATGCATAAATTATCCCCCCATGGGAAGGGCCATTCATTGTGAGCAAAGCATTACACAATGATTCTTATTATCTTACAGATGCAAAGCCACAGGAAAAGAACAAGGCAGACAGGTCCGGCGAGGAATCTAAGCGTCCATGGAATGTAGCTCTACTTCGTCCCTTCTACACTTAGCAAAGAAGTGTATGTATCCGAGTCTTCTCGTGTGTCGGTATGTATGCCGACAATGAGCTTACCAATGAAATGGTGGCACCTCGAGCAGTAACTCAGGGACTGCCTTAATAATATTTGTTGTCTCTTGTGCGTTAGCTGGAATAAGTTGTTCTACTTAATTCGGATTAGTAATGTGTGAGCACCAAGAATCCAACTCTTCGACTTGCTGCTGTCCAACAAGAATTGGCTTCATGGCAAGCAAGAGAACAAGTTTGGAATTACGTAGCACACGAAAAACGACTAAGGAAAAGAACTTAATCGAGCCGACGTTTATTTTTCGGACTAACCTTGTATTTACTTTCAAGTTGTTATGCAGTTTTATTTTTGAGCTAAGTCTAAAAGTTTCCCAGTATTGTTAAGACAATTTTTGCAGCTCGGATTCGTCAGTCGTAAAACCGAATCAAGGTAGACACGAGTCGAGCCAGAAGATTGGACGAACAAGAAAAAGAAACTCGGGGACTATGCCCAAGTTAATCCGGCATAAGAACTTAGTAGCAAAATATCACATGTATTGGATACAATTCCACCCGGCATACCGGGGATCTGATAAATTTTCAAGTTTTTTCGCTCAAGGAGCAGCAGGAGGAGGAAGTTCGGCATCATCTTCGCCGTCTTCGATATCCGAGGCATCGTCCTCTCCATCACCGTCCGAGCCATCTTCGTCGTTCTCAACCTCTTCGTCCCTAGCGGCTTCCAGGAAGCTTGGTCCCTCAACCCATTCATGAACGGGAGCGTATTTGATGAGGCTATGGGCGCAAGCCTGGCGCCGAGCTACCCACTCCGGGTCGTTGGTCCATCTGGATCCTATGCGCAGGCATGTCAGGAGGTTGAGATCGATCTTCTCATACCACGTGAGTATGTGGTGAAGAATGGTATCAGCTACAGCACGTCCAATGGACTCCCTCTAGAGGTCCAGCTGGGTCTCGGTCTCCATCAGCTTCTCAACAAGAATTGAAGTGGTCTCCGGAGTATCTTCTCCGGGCCAGAACGTGTTGAAGATGCGAACTGCAACGTTGAGGATGTCCTTGCCATAATTCTTGATGGGCTCCATGCGAGATGACAAGCTGACCAACAGGTCCTCCATGTCATAGGGAATCCCTTCACCGTCAGGAGCGGCGGGAGTACCCCTTTCTCGGCGGATGTCCGCAACGGCTGCGCTCGCAATAGTAGTGCCCTCTGGAAATTTGCCTGAAAACAAGGCAAAGGAAGAAGGTAAAGAAAAGACATATGAAGGAACCCGGAGAAGTATGTCGGATAAGGGAAGGAACTTACGTGATATATGGCTAAGGACCCGAGTCAACTCCCTGGTACAGTCATCACGCCTTTTGCAAAGCTGCGGAAGCTTAGCATTCGCCGACCCAAGCTGGATATCGGACTCCTTGAGTAGATCCTGGTCCTTGGCGATCTGGAGAGTGAGGCGCTCGCGCTCTTCTGTGAAATCCTGGCCAACCTTTTGGATCCCGGACTGGTGCTGAGCTTTCATTTTCTCCATCTCGGCCTTGAGCCTGGCGATCTCATCATCCTTGGTACGGAGGAGGGCGAGCTCATCATCTTTCTTCTTAAGCTCGGCTTGATGCTGCCCTGCTTGTTCGAGAAAATGCAACATCATATCAGGCACGGGCACACTATCTTCAAGAGATGCTGAAATAGTGTGTTGACCCGGCAGAGCCGAGGTATGAATGTTTGCCGAGCCAAGGAGAAAAGGAGATGGAAAGCATAGCAAGGTCGGACAAAAATTACTTACCCTTGATCTGCTCCAGGTTCTTCCGCATAATCTTGTTCTCAGCCTCCACTCCAGCTGTGGAAGCCGAACGATGAGATTAGTTCGGCAGCGGAAGATGAAGAAAAACGGAGAAGTGCCATGGGAGAAATTTACCCCTTTTCTCGTGTTCCGCGAGAAGTGCAGCTTGCTTTGCGCATAGCATCTTGTGAGTATCCAGGAGACGTTGGAATTCAGCACTCCGGCGATTGGTGGTCACCTGAAAAGAGGACAGAAACATAAATTAGCTGTGTGCATATTTGAAGTATACAAGATCCGGGCCAAGTGGAACTTAACCCGGCTCTAGGTGTGTGCATATTCGAAGTGTACAAGATCCGGGCCAAGTGGAACTTAACCCGACTCTAGGTGTGTGCATATTCGAAGTGTACAAAATCCGGGCCAAGTGGAACTTAACCCGGCTCTAGGTGTGTGCATATTCGAAGTGTACAAGATCTAGGCCAAGTGGAACTTAACCCGGCTCTAGGTGTGTGAATATTCGAAGTGTACAAGATCCGGGCCAAGTGGAACTTAACCCGACTCTAGGTGTGTGCTTATTCGAAGTGTACAAGATCCGGGCGAAGTGGAACTTAACCCGGCTCTAGGTGTGTGCATATTCGGAGTGTACAAGATCCAGGCCAAGTGGAACTTAACCCGGCTCTAGGTGTGTGCATATTCAAAGTTCTCATGGAGCTACGTTAGTTTTCTAAGGAGCATCCAGCCGAGTAACAAGTTACTCCCCCGGAGGCTCGGGGACTAATGGTTATATCATCATTATCTACAGCATGTAAAGGGGAAGCGACGTACCTCCATCATCTGACCCGCGAGGTTGATTGCCTCAGCGGCTGTGTTCATTTGGGCGGAAAATTCGGCGGGGCCAAACCTCTCTGGGAGATCGTCATCATGGACGAACTCCGCCTTGTTCCAGTTGTTGACGAATTCAATCAACACCGGAGGGTACCGCTCGCCAGTAGGCATATGGGGCGCCACCAAGCCCTTTGCATGCGCCTCCTTCCTCTCAACCAAGGCAAGGGCTGGGCTGGTGTGCAGAACCATCTGTTGTGCGTCAGTTGGCTCGGCAGGGGCGTCCTTCGCAGCTGGAGCTTTCTTGGGAACCATGGATGCGAGGGTACGCTGCCCAGCTTCGACGAATGCTGCCCTAGAAGCGTCATGAGCCTTCTTGCCCTTTGGTTGCTGGGAAGAGGAAGTGGTTGTAGCGGATTTTCCCTTAGGAGCTGCCGGAGTATTTCCTCGCCGAGATTGAGAAGACTCGGACGAGGCGGAGGAGCTTGGCGCTGGTGCTCTGGTTGCTGGAACTGGTGCCGTTGCTGATGTTCTTGCCGCCGGAGTTGGTGCTGGTGCCGGAGTTAGTGTTGGTGCTGGTTTGGTTGCTGGTACTGGAGCTGGTGCTGGTGCCGAGGTAGTCTCAGTAGTTGCTGGTTGCGGCGAAGCCGAAGTTGTGGATGCCGCCGCCTCGGCTGGGACGGTCTCCCCCGCTCCGAGGTTACCCCCCTCTTGACGAGGTGGAATAGAACCCGGAGCAGCCGCAGAACCCTCTAGAATAGGGCTCAGCGGGCGTGACTCGTCGTCACGAGGGGGAGAAGGGCTAGGTCAGAGCGGTGAAGAGATGCTAGATCCACTCCGAGGGACCTCCACCGCAGCCCTGCCAAATCAAATAATGTCAGAAGAAAAATTACAACAAAGCAAGGAAGAACAAGTTGTAGAGGGAAAACAGACTTACGCATCCGAGGTCTGGGGCTCCTTGGGTTTCCAGGCCCTTCGTGCTGGGGCCTTGCCTGCGGGCTTGGAGGCAGTCTTGTCTCTGGACTTCTTTCGCCTTTTGGCGGGCTGAGAAGGTCCGGAGGAGGAACTTGATGCAGCTCCGCGCTTCTTCTTCGGCGCTACAGGAATAGGTTCGCCCGTAGCAAGGGGAGGGTCCTCGTGGATATGCCCACCGGGGTTAGCTGATGCCGGAAAAGCATAAGAAAGGGGGACAGCGTCAACAGGTTCCATCACCTCCACATCCGAGTCATCTTCATCATCAGGCCAATCTCTAATAGAAGAGGGTTTGCCGGTGGGTCGCTTCGTGGCGTCGGTCATCATGAGGAACATCTCCTGGTCTGGCTCTTCCTCGTCCGGGGTCTCCCGGTCAGGCGCCCACTTAAGGGTCGGATCGGTGCCGTCCTCGAGGGTCTGCTGAAGGAATAGCTGAGGAAAGGAATGAACAACAGAGTCAAAAATGCAACAATGACCGACATATAATTAAATCTGGAGTAAGTTTGCACCACGAAGCTTACCGCGGGAGGAAGCCTATCACGGAAATAATGCTCAATTCCCCACGTCCACTCAGCGGAGAAGTCCTTGTGGGTGGTGAAAAGAGCCTTAACCCGGCGATAGATCTCCGTGTTGCTCAACTCGAAGGATGAGGTCCGGTTGGGATCGCGGCCGAAGCTCATGTGACACACCTTGTGGGTGCGCTTCTGGAGGGGGGAGATCCGGTTGCAGACGAACGTGATCATAGCATCCTCGTTGCGCAAACCCGAGCTTCTTTAGCTCCACGAACCTCTTGTTAACCTGGTTGGCCAAGGCCGTGGGCTTCTTGGGGACGACGTCCCACAATTCCGGGTTAGGTGGACCCAGAGCATAGGGAAGCAGCCGGATCAAGTCTTCGTTGCCCGTATTCCGGACATAAAAGAAAGTCCGGGCCCATCCTTTGCAGGAGTCCAGCCCGGTGACTCGAGGGAAAACGGAAAACCTCCTGCGTGAGATGGACACAGCTCCGAACTGAGTGAGCTGCTTGTCCTCCGGATCTAGCTCTACATTCGGAATGCCATTACGACGAAGGCCGAAAAACCGGATCCATAGCTCCTTCGTGGGCCATAGTCCGGCATAGCCTTCGATCGTAGAAGCGAAAGCGGAAAGAGAAGTAATAGCCTTGGCAGGAAGGTGGTGCGGCTGAAGTTCGTAGGTGTTTAGCCAATCCCTGAAGAAATTGCTAACCGGCAGACCGAACCCCCGCTGGAAGTGGGACAAGAACACGACGTACTCACCCAGATTGGGAGAGGGGGCTAGTTCGACGGAGACAAGACGTGCGGCAACACCGGCGAGGATGAGTTTGGTGCGGTGGAGCCAGTCCAGGTCGTCTTGGCAGACCCAGGACCCAGCCCACGCACCACGGTCCGCCATCACGGTGTCCTCCTCCACCTCTTGCTCGGTGACGACGAGCTCCTCCTCCGTCATCTGGTGTTCGCTGCCCTCGCTGGTGCTAGCGGCGGCGGGGGCAAAGGTCTAGATTGACGGTGACCCGTGGTGAGGGAGGCGCGTAGCGGTGGCGGCGATGCAGAGGTGTGGGGAAGCAGTGCGGCGGCAGCGCTGCTACTTAGAAGCACTGGCGGCGGCGCTGTCGCGGGGAAGATGAAGAAGAGGAAGAGCTAGGGGCAGAGGGGCGCGGAAGGGGAAAAATCCTAAGGGGTGCGCCCCTCCCCTATTTAACCGCTCCCTCAAGGGGAAAGTGGGATCGCGTCCTGTGGACATGCCACACGGTGTGGCTGTGTATAGCCCACGTCGACCAATCAGCGGCAAGCCACACGGAAGGCCACAGGGTGAGGTTGATCCCATGACGTGACGCATTGATGCGGTAAACGAGGAGGCAGGAGTGACGTGACCCGCACAGTGATAACTGACAATTACTGCGGCGGTTGCTGTAGCTGGCCCTTAAAATGAGGCAACCTAATGATTAGCCTCCACGTGGGTTAGCGTACGAGAGAAGGAAACCAGACCCGGATGGAACCGTGGTAACCTGGCCAGCAAGTGAAAACTTGGAATGTGCAGAGGGAAAGTAAAACCATGAGGTCCGAGTTGAAGTGGTAACCCGGCCGGCAAGTGAAAACTTGGAACGTGTGAAGGGAACGTAAATCCATATAATCCGAGATAAGGAGGTAACTCAGAAATAACGTCCAGAGCTCAAAATTGAACCTGATGTGGCCTTAGCAGCCAAGGCAGCTAAGACCGCACCAGCTTCGGGGACTAATCTTGGGGGGATACCCCCGGGTAGGGTCACGCCGGGGTATAAAGGCCGAGTTAGCCAAGGTTCGGCAAGGCCAAAGCGGATGCTGGCCGGGTCACCTCAAGGCAGGCCGAATCATGGGGTAACCCGGACCGGGGGGCATCCGCCTAACTAGGTCTCCACCGACTTAAGCTGTAAGTCGGAAATGCCTATTTAACTTGTATGCAGGAACGGGTGTGGCCGGATCAACTATGATCCGGGTCACATCTAGCTTCTAGGAGAAGGAAGGAATCTCGCTGGTCAAAAGAAGCCCCGGTACGCACTGCATGAGCGAAGCGGACAAGGGGAGGACCACCGAGGCATGGCCGACAAGGGTGACGACGCTCATGTCGGCTGACGCAGGCGCCGCAGAGGCTCACGTTGCCTCTTCATGTGTGACGCAGGGGAAAAGCGACCCGGTCGGCTTACTACTTTGGGGGACGGCATATTCTCAGGAATATGCTTCCACGTATGCCCTAAGTGGAGACCTAGCCACCCCTATATAAGGAGGGCTAGGGCCTTTGTAGAAGGGGTTCCGCTATTCTGAGTGGTATAGGGTTTTAAGAGTGAACTGTGTGTGAGAGTAAGAGAGCTTCTTCTTCCTCCTCTCGCCAATATAGCTCTAGGAGCACTTGTAATCTTGGGAGCAAAGCGAATACAAACTTCTGTGTGAGGAACCACCTCACTATCCCTCCCTGGATTCCCCTAGCGTGTATTAGTCCCCACCTTTAGCCTATCCATGGCATCTGCCGTGACACCACCACGACAATAACTTTCAGGAAAAATTGGTTTCATGCAATTTAGATTTGTCAAACTCTCTGAATTGATTTTCAAACTCAGAGACAGAACTAAGTTTAAACTAAAAAGAAAAATCCTAATTCAAACTAACTGGGTTGCGCGGGAAATGCTAACGGGCCGGCCCAATGTCATGCAGCGCGGGGCTTAGCTGACAGGGGGATCCACCAGTCAGTGGCTCATAACGCACGAAGCGGTACGGGGCAATGTGGGATGGTGGATTAGAGTGGGGATCAACGGCTATGGATCGTTGTCAACGACGGACCTATCGCCGACGAGCTCTAACCCTAGCAGCTCGGTGGGGGTGCATAGGGGGCGTACCAGGGCTCCAGCAACGATGGCGAGGCGGGCAAACAGACTGGTGGTCGACGGTGAGCTCAATGATGGTCGAGGCAGCTCCGGGGATGGTCGCAATCAGCGGCGCTCTTCTCCTCCAGAGGCGGCCTGCTCTGGTGCAATTCTGGCGAGCTGCTGCTCCCCGTGCTCTGGCTAGAGGTGTGGGATGATTAGTGAGGTGAGGGGAGTGGAGTGGTGTGCTGCAAACGGCTGGGGGTGCCCTCCTTTTATAGGCTCAATGGCGAGACTGGGAGGGATGGGCAGGCGACGGTGGCGACATGGCTACGGGCAGCTAGCGGCATGGCTGAGGGTGGCAATCGACGCGCGGTCTCCTGGCGGTGCTCTAGGACTTTAATGTGGGCTTAGCAGCGGTGGTATGCGGTCGGGCTGAGCTGGCGCTCTAAGCGGCAGAGGCGGCGGTGTCCACAACGAGCGGTGGCGGTGAGGCGTTGGGTGGTGAACGGGCATGTACGGCGTGCTCCCTGGGTCGTGGCGTAGCGATGGGCATGGGCTGCGGTCGAGCGGCTGCTTGTGCATGCGTGTCGGGCGCGGTGCTCTGGCGCGTGCTCGGCATGGCGCGGTGGCACTAGGCGCGGGGTTTTCTCGGTGGTCCACTGCTTGGCCTGGCTCGGGGAGGGGACAATGGGTGGTGGTGAGGTGCTGGCTACCTCCTAGACATGGCGAGAGAGAGGGGGACGGTCTACTACAACAGGGCAAGGTTTGGCCAGCGAGTTGGTGCTCGGCATGGCATGGCAATGCCACTAGGGGTGTAGGGGATGGGTGCTAAGGGCCTGGTTTGATCAAGAGGGGACAAAGAGATTAATTGGAGATCAAATGGGGGCAAAACCCTGTTGCAAACAGTGGGCTAGGATTTAGTGTTTGATTCTGGCTGCCAAGTGTTTGGTGAAATGGCCGCATGAAATTTCTTTTTGAATTTTGAAAAGATTTTTGGTGGGTGTGCTAGGCATAAGCTTGAGACTCTGTGGTTGCTTGGTTTTTGAAAATTGAGCTTGTTTGAGTTGTTTTTGAAATAGTGGGATCTTCCCATATGAAATAGATTCAATTTTAAACTGCCATTTAAAATTAGCATTTGAATGTTTTTAGCAGATCACAAAGTGGGCCTTGGTACCTCATTATGTGTACTAGCAAGGGGTGCAAAGATCCAGAATTATTTCTGTTGGGAAATGAGTGCTAGGAACACTCAAAGTAGTGTAGTGGATTAAAATGACCAAAATGACCATTTACTCCTTTTATTCATTTTGAGTTGTTTTTCTTTGGGAAAAGTTTGGGAATGATTTAGATGATGTTTATTTCACCTATGAAACATTTTACAAGCAATGAATCACAGAACCATGGCAATTCAAATCAACTCCTAATTTAAATGCACATACACATGAATGCTTTCATATTTTTAATTGGAAAAGTTTTTGTTAACCCTAATTTTGATGATTTGGATCTTGATAAGCTTGGTTTAAAGTTTTGGGATGTTACAAAATTCCATTGAGAATTGTTGAACCCTGCAACAAACTCACAAAACCAAAGAAGAACAACAAATATTTTTGGTGTTTTCGATTTTTAAAACAAGAACCAAAAAGGTAGAACAAGCAAAGCAAAAAAGGAAAAAGCAAACCAAGGAAAAAAGAAGAAGAAAACAAAGCGAAACAATAGAAATATTTTTTGGTCTTTTTGTGTTTTAGAAAGCAAAAGCAAAGAAAGAAAACTAAAAAGAGAACGAAACATGAATATACAAAGTACCGACACAAAATGATATGGCAGTGAGTGCGATGTCGGCGTACCTCCCCCCATGCTTAGGCTTTTGGCCTAAGTGGGTATCAATCCAAATACGAGTAAGGGTTCCAAGCAGGCGGGTCATTGTAAGCATGATCGAAGTTGGGCCCTTGGGAAGAAGAAGAAGCTCCCCAATCATAGGTAGGCTGCTGATATGAAGACTCCCCCTCATTCGAGGGCTGGACTGAATCATCCGTGACCTCCCTTCTAGTATCCTGCTCCTGTTGAGAGAGCTCTCCCAAGTACGTATCAAACTCCTCCTCCGTGAGGGACCATCCTACCCTGTTATCAAGGTTAAATAAAATAGGTGCAGGCAAAAGAACAACACGCTCGGACTTGCTCCTTCTCCAACCAACTTTGAGAAAGGTTATTTCATAAGATAACTCACTCAAATTAGCCCACGAGGAAACAAATTAATGCTGTATCATGGAATTAAGATCAAGCCTTTCTATGGAAAACTGTAGGTCTAGATGATGAGGCACTAAACCATGCAATGCTAGTAAATGAGAAGCAATGATGCCCGCACAAATTCCACCTTTCTTGCGGTTAGCAGCAAGATGGAAAGCTATCAAAGCACCCAAGTTGTAAGACCTATCTTGTTTAAGAGCAGCTGAGATGAATGCTAGATCATATGAAGATAACTTATTAGCAGTTTTCCTAGCAAGAACACACTTGGCAATAAAGTAGGCAAAGTAGCGAATGGAGGGGAGATGAATGTTATGGATTTTCCCGCTCTCCTTCGAGAAGCTGCTCCCTTGGCAAATTTCTGCGTACAAATCCATGAGTGGTGCAGGTCGCTCCTTAATCCTTCCACATGATCCCCACTGAGGTACCTTAATAGATGGTTAGTTTCACAAATTGACAGGGTTCATCCTCCACAAAGCGCTCCAATCCTACATTAGCAACCAAAGTATGGAAGTCCTAGGAAATTCCTGCAGCCCCCATGAATTCATAACATGGATAGATGGAAGGAAAAACTTCCTCTTCTCGATGAACCTTCATAACTTCAGGCACCCTTAGTTCATGTTGGTTTAGTTGATGCTCATTCATCTTCTATTCTGAAATTTAAACGTCCATTACACAAGTGATTTCTAAGTGAATATAATGAAGGGCACTACTCATAGGGACTTGTAAGAGGCTAAAACATGCATCAAAACTATATCTCTAAGCATCAAACAAGCTTACAAGCTCTCATAACCTGTCACCTACAACAGCAAAATACTCAAGATATAAACCACTAAACACAAATCTACTTGGACAAGCGGAGGAGTCACATACCGGAGAACAAATGCTCCAAATTTCAGCAGCAAAGATGGGCTGAGCAAGGAGATCGAAAAAATCGAGGGCAAGCACAGCAAGAACATGATTTCAAGAAATGAACTGGTGTTTGCTCGGGAGAGAGAAGAAAGTGGCAAGTGAGAGAGTGAGTGGAGGGCCAGGGGTGGCCCACACCATAGGCAGGCGCGCCCTGGGGCTGGCCGCGCGACCAGGTGGTGTGCCTACCTGGTAAGCCCCCCTGGTACCTTCCAGGCACTCCTCTGCCCCTTTTTTCACGTAAAAATTTAATATGAATTTTCTGGAATTTT
This sequence comes from Avena eriantha, assembly GCA_910589775.1. Classification (NCBI taxonomy): domain Eukaryota; kingdom Viridiplantae; phylum Streptophyta; class Magnoliopsida; order Poales; family Poaceae; genus Avena; species Avena eriantha. Next base: position 318,170,216 of record OU342746.1, read on the forward strand.
TTGAGACACTTTATTTTTGGGCATTTTTTAGGTATAGATGAATGATTTTTTGACGGAAAAAGATTTTTGGAATGATGCAAAGACAAAACAAGGCTAGAACTTTAGAAGTTCTAAGACACTCTAACATGCAAGAAACTAACAACAGAAAAGAAAACTAAACGAAAACAAAAACTAAATGGATAGAATAGAAGTAAGCGGAGATAATCATGGTGAAAACATTGTTTTGTTCAATGAAATCCTTTTGTTAACAAGGTTGATCAGGTCTTGTTACCAAAACAATTTCATATGAGACAAAACTTTGTATTCCACTAATGATTATGATACCTCAACTTTGATAGCAATGGTCCCAATCATAATAGTTTGAAATTTTTCTCTTGGTATGTGACAATATATCTCTCCAACTTGAATGCCCTCAACATGTTCAATTGAATTCAAACCATAAGTCCTATCAATCTTCTTGGGGAAATATATAGTATGTTCCTTGTCATTAACATTGAAAGTCACCTTTCCATGATTACAATTAATAACAGCTCCTGCAGTATTAAGAAAAGGTCTCCCAGGAATAATAGGCATATTATCATCTTTAGGCATTTCAAGCACAACAAAATCAGTTAATATGAAGCAATTATGAGCCACTTGAACAGGTACATCCTCACATATACCAATAGGAATAGTGGCAGATTTATCAGCCATTTGCAAAGATATATCAGTTGGTATTAATTTTTCCAGTTGAAGTCTCTTATAGAGAGAGAAAGGCATAACACTAACTCCAGCTCCCAAATCACACAAAGCAGTTCTAACATAACTATTCTTAATAGAGCAAGGGATAGTTGGAATCCCTAGGTCTCCAAGTTTCTTAGGAACCTTACCATTAAAGGAATAATTAGCAAGCAAAGTAGAAATTTCTTCATTAGGGATCTTCCTTTTATTCGAGACAATATCCTTCATATACTTTGAATAAGGAGGCAATTTAATAGCATCAGTCAAAGGAATTTGCAAGAATAAAGGTTTCATCCACTCACAAATCTTATTATAGTGTTCATCTTCCTGACTTGTGTTTCTTATCAGGGAAAGGCATAGGTTTTTGGACCCAAGGCTCTCTTTCACTACCATGTTTCTGAGCAATAAAATCTTCTTTAGTGTATTTAGTATTTTTAGTGTGCTTTTCAGGTTCTTCTTCAACTTTTTATTTATCAGGAACATCATTTTCTGCATTACCACTTTCAATTTCAGCATCAGAGATAGATATACTATTAGGATCTTTACTAGGTTTAGAGGGTTCTACAATAGTTTTATGTTTCTTTTTTCTTTTCTTATGAGTAGTACCACTATTTTCAGCTTGTTGAGAATCCTGCTCAATTCTTTTGGGATGCCCCTCAAGATATAGAGGATCCTGGGTAGCAGCACCACTTCTAGTTCTAATTTCATAAGCATGTCTTTTTTTTGCAGCATTAACTAGCAAGTCTTTTTGTAATTTAATAAGTTGATCTATTTGAGTTTGAACCATTTGAAAATGTTCAACAATCATTTTAACATCATTATAGGTTCTTTCCACAATATCTTTTAACTCAACAATATCTCTAGTGTTTTCCATTAGATGATTTTGCACCCTTTTATTAATATTATCTTGCTTAACAATGACAATATCAAATTCTTCTAAGCATTGATCAAGAGGTATAGAGTAAGGGATATCACCTTCATCAAAGTGTTGGAGAGAGTGTACCTCAATAGTGGATGAATGGGGAATTGGCTTACATAATTCTTATATAGGAGGTAAATTCTTGACATCTGCAGCTTTAATTCCCTTCTCCTTAAGACATTTCTTAGCTTCCTTCATCACCTCATCATTCAATTCAATAACTCCCCTCTTCTTAGATGATGGTATAGGCGCCGGTATAGCTGGTTCAGTTATAATTGCTTCAGGTATAGCTGGTTTAGGAGGAGTCCAATCTTCACATTTCTTGCTTATTTTAGGCATTAATTCTTCAGCTTCCTTGGGGGTCCTATTCCTGAAAACACAATCAGCACAACTATCTAGGTATGTCCTAGATTCTTCAGTTAGTCCATTATAAAATATATCAAGAAGCTCATTCTTAGGTAATAGACTTCCAGCATGTGCATGAATCAAAGCACAAAACCTTACCCATGATTCAGGCAATATCTCTTTTTCTCCCTGTTTAAAATCAAAAAGTTCCTGCAATATAGCATGTCTAGCACTAGGAGGAAAATATTTCTGCAGGAAGGTACTAATCAAGCAAATAGGGCTATCAATAGATCCAGGAGGTAAATTACTAAACCAAGTTTTAGCTTCCCTTTCAGTGAAAAGGGGAAAATCTTAGCAACAAAGTAAGTGCGCATCTTAATATCATCAGAAAACAAGCCACTCATGGTAGAAAGCTCAGTCAATGTGCTACCGCACTTTCATTCTTAGTCCCACAAAAAGGTTCTTTCTCAACAATAGCTATGTAAGATAGATCAAGAGAGAAATCATAATCTTTATCTTTAATGTTTATGGGAGATGCAGCAAACTTAGCAATAGGAGACAATTTGGGTCTAATAGTACGCCTCTCAAGGAGACTCTTAGCAGCGCTCCTATCATGGGTGTTTTTACATTCTTTAATAAATTCATCGGTCATCTCAACATAACCGTCTTCAATATCATAACTCTCACTAGAATCAGGTGAACTAACAGGTGTAGTAGTGTCTTCATTAGGAGTTTCAGTATTTCCAGCTATAGTTCTAGCAATCGTAGCATCTAGGAAAGGACCTAATGAACCACTCTTATCAAGCACAATAGAAGCAGCATCATAAGTATCAGAAGTTTCAGATTCAGCAGTAGTAGCAGTGTGTGTAGCATGTGTGTGTGGTGGTGTAACGAGCTTACTCATAAAAAATGGTGAATCAAGAGCAACATAGGTGTTCAAAACCGTACCTCTTCTTGTAGTGGATGGTAAAATAGGAACCTTGCCATCACGAGACTTACCCATGATGGATGGATGGCAGCGAACAATAATGAATCCAAGTTAACTTGATAAATAAAGCTATGCTGCTTGGCAATGACGCCAGAAAATAGTCTTGATGACCCACAAGTATAGGGGGTGTATCGCAATATTTTTGACAGAAGTAAAACCCAATTTATTGATTCGACATAAGGGGAGCCATCGAATATTTATAAGCCTTAACAACTGAGTTGTCAATTCAGCTGCACCTGGAAACAATCTTGCTCACAGCAGTTTATCAGTAGCAACAGTTTTGCAGTAGGAATAGTAAAGTAATAGAAGTAGTAAAGTAAAGACAGTAGTAACAACAGCAGTAAAAAGTAGGATTCGAGTGCAGTAGGCATAGGGATGGATGGACGAGTGTTGCATGGACAAGACAATTCACATGGCAATCAGAACATAGGGCATTTGCAGATAAATAAGATAAAGCATCCAAGTACTAGATAATCCTAGGCATGTGTTCCATATATAGTCATACGTCCTCACAATGAGAATTTGCACAACATCTTTTGTCCTGCCAGCCCGTTTGCAGTGGGGCCTCAAGGGAACTACTGGCAATTAAGGTGCTCCTTTTAATAGAGCACCGGAGCAAAGCATTAACACTCCCTGAACACATGTGATCCTCACATCAAAGCCATTCCCTCCGGTTATCGCGATTTCTGTCACTTCGGGGCCATTGGTTCTGGACAACAACGTGTGTATACAACTTGTAGGTAAGACCAAAAACAATACTATCATAATGAATCAATAACATGTTCAGATCTGAAATCATGGCACTCAGGCCCTAGTGACAAGCATTAAGCATAACAAGTCGCAACGAAGTCAAAAATCACTAATAGTAGATACTAGGCACCAAGCCCTAACAATCTGATGCCATTACATGAACAATCTCATGCAATCCCTACCATCGCCATAGCCTACATCGGGGGATTACTCACTCATTCATAGGGGAAACATGGATGGTCGATGGAGAAGCGATGGTGATGATGATGGCGATGATCTCCTCCAATTCCCCATCCCGACAGGGTGCCAGAACGGAGTTTCTGGTTCTGAATCGTGGAATCTGGTGGTGGTGGCGGAGCGGAACTCTTTCTGGAGAAACGTCGAACCCCCCTGATTTTTTAGGTCAGAAGGCATCTTATAGGCGAAGAGGGAGACCGAGAGGGTGTCTAGGGCGGCCAGACTACCCCCTGGCACGGCCAGGCCTAACCTGCGCAGCCAGGTGGTGTGGCTGGGCCCCAGCCCCACTTCGTCCTGTATTCTGGCTCCGAGAGTCTTCTGGTGAAATAGGATTTTTGGCATATTTTCCGGGATTTTTCCTGATAGTTGATTTTCTGAAGAAAAACTAGACACCAAGGCAATTCTGCTGAAAACAGCGTCATTCCGTGTTAGTTGCATCCAATTCACACAAGTTTAGATGAAAAACAATAGCAAAAGTGTTCGGGAAAGTAGATACGTTTTGGACGTATCACGGCCCAAGGCCCATCTTCCTATTCCACGCCTGTGAGCAGCAGGCAGCACAAATCACACACTTAGCCAAAGCCCAGCCCAACTCGCCTTCCCTCTCTGTATTACAATGTTGGAAATATGCCCTAGAGACAAATAGTAGTAAGGACTATTATCATATTTCATATAGTTTATGATTAAGTTTTATATCATGCTATAATTATATTGAGTGGAAACATCAATACACGTGTGATATACGAACAAACCAGGGGTTCCTAGTGAAACTCTAGTCACTGGTTCATTGGTCAATAGATGATCAAGTTTCCTGATCATGTGGCATTTTATGCCAGTTGGAAATGAGGTCATCTCATTCTGAGAATGAGATGATGAACCAATACCCAACCTAAACATCGTGATTCGATCATGTCACGAAGTTCAGGTTACGATGATTAGAAAAGGATCCTCGTAGAATATTCCTTAGACCATGAGGCTATATCAATCACTGTCTCTCGAGAGTGCTTAGATAGCATCAAACGCCATCTGGTAAAACGGTGGTTATAAAGGTGTGTTCAGGTATTTGGAGGAAACCGTAGAGGCAATATATGTCAAGAGCAGGATTTGTCCGTCCATGTGACGGGAAGATACTCAAGGGCCCACTCGGAGAAGTTATATCCAATAGCTGCGCAGCATGTGATTAGATCACGGGGATATCACTTGTCGGAACGAGTCAAATAGCATTGTTCAGTAACGAGATTGAACTCGACATGAAGATGTCATTGATCAGGTCTCGGGCAATGCAAGTATCGAATGACAAAGGGAATAAGACACGACTGTCACCAGTTCAAATGACGAAAGATCTTCATGGAATACACAGGGGTCACATGGCCATCCAGGTCCCTCTGTTGATCATTGGTACGGGAGTGTCCCGACCATGTCTGGAGTGTTCCCGAATCATAGGGTATCACGCTTAAGGGCTTGATGATGCTTAGAGAGTATTTATAGGATCGGTAGAATCACCGAAGAAAAGAAGGGAGAAAACCGGAAGGGTTTCGGTAAGTCTGGAGGATGTCCGGAGTGGAGGTGGAAGGTGTTCCATGGCCACGGAGATTAAATGATATGTGAATGAATGTTAAATATTGATTTAATCATTTATTCATAATTATTTAATAAAGAGAAAATAAATTAAAAGGTCAAAAGGCTTAATGGGCCAATTTCTGGAGGGAAAGGGCCCATGAGGGAAAGGAGAAGGGGAGAGGGACCAAAGGGGGTGGCCGGCTGGGCCTTGCCCCCCCCGCCGCGGGGCCCACTAGGGGTGGCCGGCGGCCTCCCTCCCCCTCCTCTCCTTTAGTCCCACCCCGGGACTTGAGGGGAGGTAGTACCTCCCCTCCCCCTATATATAGTGGGGTATATTGGCCTAGAAAATATAACCAATAATCAATAAAGGTCTCCCCAGTTTTGGGAGGACCTCTAATTGATATTTTCTCTCTCCCCCTCTCTCTCCCGTGACCGTGGTCCCAAGTCTGGACTGCGCGAGCGAGAGACATCTTCACCGCGGAGCGCCGTCGCGCTGCGGGATTTGGATCCGGGAGCTCTACTTCCGCAACTGATGCTGGATCGGGGAAGCGGGAGTCATCGTCAGGCACCGGACGTGTGTAACTCCCACGAGGTGTCACACTTTAGGCACTCAAGTCGTTGGAGCCAAAAGGAGCGCAAGTACTTAATCACGACCTTGAGGTCGGCTTCGGCTCGTCTACATCAACCACGCTCTCCCGAGCGTTGACAACGCTTTTCGGCCTTCAAGGGTAAGTTCGCGAAAAGCCCCTCCCGTTACTGTATTACTAATAGATAGGTCCTGGTAGCTTTAGGGGTTCAGGGGCGTAGAGTAAAATTTATTGTTTTTATGCGCGAAACCCCTACAGTGGTATCAGAGCTAGATCTATGCGTAGTAATGCTAGTACGGGTAGAACACACGAGATGTAGCATGTGGGCGTTGATCTTTTAGTTGTTACCCTCCCACGTGTACTTGTGTATACCGCAGCAATGCTTGATGAAGCGGCCCCCAACTGACTTTACATGTTCATTCGCGAGACTGGTCCACGCTTAACATACGGCTTGTACCGTAATTGCCTTTTGTTGCATAGTAGTAGATAGTCACGAAGGTGACGAACTACCACGCCGGAAAGACACCGGTACCCTGGTGTCTACGGCGCCGGAACCTTGGCGCCGGAACCCGGTGACGGCGGATGGAGATCACGACGTGAAGGACCATATCACATAGCATTTACATTCAATGTTATTGTTTGTATGTCTTATTGTGTGCTAGTATTAGATACTCGACGGTAGCCTAATAAGAAGATCCCTGTTAAAATAACCAACGATTGTGTTCCCCCTTAGTGTGCACCACCAAGAAAGTTCTTCGGTATGAGGCGATCCAGGGTGACAGGCCTGGGTGTCAGACATATCTACGTTCACATAAAGTGGGTGTAAGCCATGTTGCACAGCGAATACACTAAGGTTGAGTTGGCGAGCCTAGCATGCTAGAGAAGCGTGGCCTCGGAACGCAGATGGTCGAAAGATCAAGCACGAGTCGCATGAATGATGTGACCGACGTTTAGCGTCCACCCTTGAACCCACATTGATGGCCGTGACGATCGGGGGAGATGTGGCTGATAGGGGTCGTGTTATCACTAGGAACCCTCACTGGGGATAGGTGTTTCTGAGTGGAGTTATTATTAACTCATTTAATTATAAACTTAGTCTAAATTCCTTTTGCAATTATCAATGTAGAAAATGGTTTCTGCCGAGATTACCTTTCCTATCAACGATTGGTTAAAAGGAGAAAAGCTCAAGCTAGATGGATCAAACTTTTCTGCATGGGTCATACGCCTATTTGATCTCCTCGAGGAGAACGATGTAGCTGACTACATGACCTGCGAGATGTATTTGGAGCCACCCTATTCTCATGAGACCTAGGAGCAGTGAGATCTGTGTTGTCATCGTCGTGTGATGGCCACATTTATATATCAGTGACCATGCGCCTCGGAATGGAGGATGGGCTGTGGCCAATGGTGGGGAGTCTCAAGCCCCGAATGGTCATGGCACATCTGAGAGCACATTTCATGGAACAAGTGCGCATGTGGGATTATGAGCTGATGGGGCACTTCCTCTCCATTAAGATGGAGGAGGGCTCCTCACTGGATGAGCACTTATTGCGCCTCTATGATCCGTATATGAGTCTGGCATACTACCTGGACAACTGGTACTCAAGCTCATTTGCGATGGGAGTTGTGCTGCGGTTGCTTTCTCCGAGCTTCCAAGCACAAGTCAGGACCAACGTTATGAGAGGCAACACGGAAACACAGGATTTCCTTGAGTTCATATCACATTTCAGAAATGTGATAGATGAACCCAACGTCGCTGGAGTCGTCAACGACAAAGTTATATATTTGATATACAGTTTTATAAATGTATAATCTTGCAAACACATTGCAGTGTTAAAGTGTATCTGATACTTGTTCTGTTTTGCTGAAAACAGGTCCTACTACATAGAGGTGCTTGCTGGAGAGGAGGTGACGTTGCGTGTTGATGGCGAGCATGATGATGATTGCCGACGACACACTTCCTCAATATTTATCATTTAGTTTATGTTTTAGGATGATTTTTGTAATCGAGAGATTTGAACTTCTTTAGTGTGTCTCACACTTCGTGAGACGGTTATTCATATGAGTTTGTAACAAACAATTGTTCTGCTTTTATGAATGATTTCTATTTGTGTTCATATCTTGTTTGATTATGTGTGAATTATCCTTATTGTTTGAAACTAATTGATAATGTATGAACATTTGTAAAACATTAAAATGCCTTGTTTAAAATACCCAATTTAATGATATTTCATTAATGAATGAAACCATTGTTTAAATTCAAAAGTTATGTGATAATATGTGAAAGTCATTCGATTTCTTCTCACATATAAATCATGCCTAAGTTCGGCAAAATAACTTGAACACCGTGTATTACTTGAATACAAAGTGTTTAAAGAATTGTTAAATAGAATACATATTCGATGTATTATGGTTTAACATCAATGGTAATTATCATTAAATGATTGTGTAAATGTGTAAAGTAAGTTTACCAAAGAAACATGAAGATGAAACTATTTGATTTGATCAAAGTGTTTCATCAACAAAGTGTACAAATATAAAAGAGAATCCAATTACTATGATTTGATCAATAGTAATGAAATTCGAATTTATAAGAATGGCATAAAAGTGATTGTGAAATGCAAAGTGTTTTGAAACGTCAAAATACAAAGCATCACAATGTGATATTGGATATGAAGAGGGGTTGAATAGAAGGCACCAAATAAATCGTTGTAGTATATATGTAGAGACCATTAACTTAGAAATAGTTAACACTCAATTAGAATTAGTGAACCATTTGAATTCGTGAAAGTTTTGGGGTTATTCAATATAACCAAAACAATAGCGAATAAGTCCTTGTAGAGTATTCATTGGAAACTTTGAATACGAAACCCATAGCTCAAACCAAAAGGAAAGCAAGATTCGTATTGCTTAGATTTTGGTGCATTCTTGAGAAAGCTCACTTCTAGTGATGTTTCTCAATTATGAGAAAATGGAAAATAGTGTAAAACACGATGAGGATTCAAAACCCTGCATCAGAGTGTTGAGAAGCGCAACAGACAGCATTCCTGAACGATTCTCTTCACAGAAGGAAAGAATCAATGATTTTGATCATTGTGTTTCTCCCTCCACTATTGTTTTTCACTATATGAAGTAGGATTCAAAATGTAAATCCATATCTTGTATGGAAACATTTGTGAATCACTTGTCATGATTTTTTGGAACATGACATACCTACAAACTGCAAAGGAAATAATGGTAAACTAGAATTATGAGAAATCCTAGAAGCAAACTTCCCTTGAGATTAGAAAGAAATTCATTGTTGAATCTCACAAGTAAAAACAGTTACTTGGAATTTTCCCAAATGACTGCAAAGCCATAGTAGGAAAAAGGGGGTGAATGACAAAAGCACAATTTGTCAAGTATTGGACAAATTCAAATGAATTTGATTCATGTGTGCTAAATGTCTAGTAGATTTAAAACTAGCAAAGTACTAGTATCTCATAATAAATCTCCAAGTTTGATATTTGATCAAAAGATTTTGAAGTTATTCAAAAACAGTAAGGAGATATGAAATTTGCATAAAATTGAGTGGGAGCTATGAAAGTCTTCCTAAAACAATATGTGATTGACATATTTTTAAGTGGGAGCAATATGAGTCTCAAATTCAAATATGTAGGAACATAGTTTGAGTAAGAGTACTGACTCATACCCAAATATGTTAGCAACATAGTTTGAGTGGGATCTTATAGGAGTAATTCTCAAAGTAAGTTAAGGATGAAAGAGCAAATACTTATAAATAATGATTTATAAGATGTAGAAGTTGCTGATAGATGTATTATGATATTATGTAGTATTCCTTAAGGGATTCTGAAAAAGTGTTTCAGAATAGAAGTTAATTAAGGAACTGGTCCTTAATAACTCAAATTAGGAATAGCATTAAGTTTGACATCAATGGTTGAAAGAAAGAAATGGATGATCATCATCCACTATGTTAAGACATAGGTTCTATCTTAGTAAACCATGATGATAACTTAGCATAATAAGTGATCCAATTAAGGAACGTTTGAAAGTGATTGAGTCCGAATCACAGAATGTTGAGCTAAGTTTGTCCGCAGTGTCTAGTAGAGAACTATAGACACATTTTCCAAATCCATAAAGGATGACATATCTTAAAGCATAAAGAGTTATGTTATAAGGGAATATGTTGGAAACTCCTGTAGATACCAATTAAAGTCAAATAGGAAGCGAGGTGAACAAAACATCGAAAGTTGCACCGAGTGCACTAGTGTTTCGATGAATACATTTATAATAATAGATAAGGGTACCATCTAAAGTGTTGTATAATGTTATGGCGGGGCTAATTCGCTTTTAACGTAGAATGATGTGTCCCAGGGCACAGTGCCCATGAGAAAGCCCTCGAGGTTGATCTAACGTCACTGAAGGCTCCTGGAATCAGGCCTCATTCTGCTACCATAGCGACGATGCATACACACGGATGCTGTCATGTGATGATAGAATATTAGTGTCAATAAAGTGACATTAGTAAGTTGCAAAGGATCTAGGACTGTAAAGTACAGAACCAAGACTCAACCTCTTCCATGAGCAAGCATGTTCTAGGTACCGGTTATATGGTGCCAATAATTAAGAACAAATGCAGCTAGTGTATTTGTACTCTAGTGCAAGTGGGAGACTGTTGGAAATATGCCCTAGAGACAAATAGTAGTAAGGACTATTATCATATTTCATATAGTTTATGATTAAGTTTTATATCATGCTATAACTGTATTGAGTGGAAACATCAATACACGTGTGATATACAAACAAACCAGGGGTTCCCAGTGAAACTCTAGTCACTGGTTCATTGGTCAATAGATGATCAAGTTTCCTGATCATGTGGCATTTTATGCCAGTTGGAAATGAGGTCATCTCATTCTGAGAATGAGATGATGAACCAATACCCAACCTAAACATCGTGATTTGATCATGTCACGAAGTTCAGGTTACGATGATTAGAAAAGGATCCTCGTAGAATATTCCTTAGACCATGAGGCTATATCAATCACTGTCTCTCGAGAGTGCTTAGATAGCATCAAACGCCATCTGGTAAAACGGTGGTTATAAAGGTGTGTTCAGGTATTTGGAGGAAACCGTAGAGGCAATATATGTCAAGAGCAGGATTTGTCCGTCCATGTGACGGGAAGATACTCAAGGGCCCACTCGGAGAAGTTATATCCAATAGCTGTGCAGCATGTGATTAGATCACGGGGATATCACTTGTCGGAACGAGTCAAATAGCATTGTTCAGTAACGAGATTGAACTCGACATGAAGATGTCATTGATCAGGTCTCGGGCAATGCAAGTATCGAATGACAAAGGGAATAAGACACGACTGTCACCGGTTCAAATGACGAAAGATCTTCATGGAATACACAGGGGTCACATGGCCATCCAGGTCCCTCTGTTGATCATTGGTACGGGAGTGTCCCGACCATGTCTGGAGTGTTCCCGAATCGTAGGGTATCACGCTTAAGGGCTTGATGATGCTTAGAGAGTATTTATAGGATCGGTAGAATCGCCGAAGAAAAGAAGGGAGAAAACCGGAAGGGTTTTGGTAAGTCTGGAGGATGTCTGGAGTGGAGGTGGAAGGTGTTCCATGGCCACAGAGATTAAATGATATGTGAATGAATGTTAAATATTGATTTAATCATTTATTCATAATTATTTAATAAAGAGAAAATAAATTAAAAGGTCAAAAGGCTTAATGGGCCAATTTCCGGAGGGAAAGGGCCCATGAGGGAAAGGAGAAGGGGAGAGGGACCAAAGGGGGTGGCCGGCTGGGCCTTGCCCCCCCCCCCCCCCCCCCCCGCGGGGCCCACTAGGGGTGGCCGGCGGCCTCCCTCCCCCCTCCTCTCCTTTAGTCCCACCCCGGGACTTGAGGGGAGGTAGTACCTCCCCCCCTATATATAGTGGGGTATATTGGCCAAGAAAATATAACCAATAATCAATAAAGGTCTCCCCACTTTTGGGAGGACCTCCAATTGATATTTTCTCTCTCCCCCTCTCTCTCTCGTGACCATGGTCCCAAGTCTGGACTGCGCGAGCGAGAGACATCTTCACTGCGGAGCGCCGTCGCACTGCGGGATTAGGATCCGGGAGCTCTACTTTCGCAACTGCTGCTGGATGGGGGAAGCGGGAGTCATCGTCTGGCACCGGACGTGTGTAACTCCCACGAGGTGTCACACTTGAGGCACTCAAGTCGTTGGAGCCAAAAGGAACGCAAGTACTTAATCACGACCTTGAGGTCGGCTTCGGCTCGTCTACATCAACCACGCTCTCCTGAGCGTTGACAACGCTTTTCGGTCTTCAAGGGTAAGTTCGCGAAAAGCCCCTCCCGTTACTGTATTACTAATAGATAGGTCCTGGCAGCTTCAAGGGTTCAGGGGCGCAGAGTAAAATTTATTGTTTTTATGCACGGAACCCCTACAGACAAGTGGGGCCAGCAGAGGACCGCGGGTTGGGAAGTAAATCACTCAAGGTTTTTTTTGCAAAAGTTTCGTCGTCATCATCGTTACGCACACAGGTAGCTCGTTGGCCGGAGCTCCGCCGTCCGTCGTCGCTACGCCGTGATTCGTGCTGCTGCCGATGTAACTGTGGAGGATAAGAATGCCACTACAACACCGAGCTCGTCCTGATCTTCATTTCCCCTCGCTAGCTCTCCATCTCTCTCTGCATCTCCTCCACCGAGAACCCTAGCTCGCCGGAGCTCTAGAAATCCATCGCTCTCGAGCTCGCCTCGGCCAGCTGAGGCCACTATGAAGACCGCGGTGATCTTGTAGTTCGGTTGCCCCATCCCATGGAAGCCAAGGAAGGCCCTGATGACCGGATTGGTACCTCCGTTCCCGACACCGGCCACCGTCGATTCCACTGATTCCGGCCGCGCCTGCCCTCACAGTCACTACAAGAAATGTGTCAGCTTGTGACCTTTTAATAGTGACTGTAGACAAAATCGTCATAGATCTATGACGATTCTGCACCAGATGGTCGTAAGCCATTTGGGAGAGCCAAATCCTTATTAAACTATGACGATTTCGCTCTAAAACATCTCAATTTCCATGAAGAAAATCGTCATAGTCGCTACGCGTGTCAAGATATAAGAAGTGTTAGCCGTTGGATGTGAACAGAATGAACGGATGCGATTGTGATATGTGAGAGCTTATCGTGGATCGATGACCTGGCATAGCACCCATCACGCGCACACAATGAATATTACACGTCGTCCTGCCCCACCCAACCCTAATCTCTCCGCCGCCACCCCCACCCCACCCTCATTAGTCCTGATCCGATCTGGAGAACCACCACAACCCTCCATCGCCGATCTCCACCACCTCGCCCCTCCACCGCTGCTGCCACCTATCTCCAATGCCTCGCCCCTCCACCGCAACCCACCATCGCACATCCTCTAACCCTCCCTCCCTCGCTCGGCCGCCACTCCTCCCAACACCAGCCATGGCGGCCTAGCTCATCTACACGCTGCTGAAAGGCCTGCAAGGAAGGCGCACACGAATGCGGATGAGTACGAGTCTGCCAAGAGGAAGAGGACTTCGACTAAAATCGAGGGGACGTCCCCAACAAGCTGCTGGTCGTTGACATGGAGGGCATCAAGGCATGCTGGCTGCCGCTGCTTGTCTACACTGATGATGTGGGGCCTGAGGAGGGCGGATCCCGTCGTCCTGCGGCCATCTTCCCATCTCTTCCTCGGTAGGGCCACAACCAAGGTGACGCGGTGGCATGGCCGACGATAGAGGAGTTTTCCAGCTTCCCAACCTCCATGATGCATGCGCCGAGTCTGACTGGTTAGGGATTTTCCTGTTCTAGATCTTGTGGATGATGTAGGTTCTTAGTTACTGCTCTAGCTATTAGTAGATTCCTAGGTTCTTGGTTAGTCAGTTTTTTTAATTGGTTTCCAAATTCATCATCACAACCGGATTCCATTGTGGTTCCTGGTGTGTTTGGACTAGTAGCTACACGTGATTGCATCTTCAGTTATGTCCTGCCAAGTTTTCAGTGGAATTTTTAGTGTAGACAAAAGAACTACTTGATATGACCCTTAATGTTTCATAGTTACCATCGCTTTCTCTTAATATATGTGCCTTCTCTGAAAATAAAACATGCTAATGAGATATCCTGGAGCTTCATATTGCATTTGCTAGCTAGCTTAGTACTAGACATGTCCTACTTGTCAGATTTCTTTTATTTCTTTACTAAATAACATGTTATCTTGGCTTGTTCTTGCGTGCTCAATGATTAGTACCAACTCACCTTACTGCATTTTGAATTTCACATGAATTTTGAATTACTAAACTGGTATATTTATTGATTTGCTAAAGGTGTAGCCATCCATGAAATATCTTGTCCACAAGTCATATACTTTAGAAGTACCACATACAGGTCATGTCTGTATTTATCTTCCATGAGCAATGCATTTCTTGAACTAGACATTATAGAATCCATCAACTTGACATCTATTGTTATATGCTCATCCATGTCGTTATAATGCTATGGCTTTATTTGACACAAGTATAAGCCCTCAACCATTGTATAGCTGTTTCTATAACTCAGATGATTTACAATTGATTTGCTGCTCTCCCTCTACAGCTGTTTGAGATGGGGCTGCAGCTCTCCCTCTCTCTGGAGCTCGTTGCCTAAACCAGGAGGCTAGCCAGATCTGTTGAGGCACTACACATCAGCGTGGCTGCAACTATAGGTGGAGCAGCAGGCTGGCCGCACCAACGATGATGAGCAGGGAAGTCCTTCATTCCTCCCTTTTCGCCTCTATTTGCTATGTAAGACAAGACTGTAATGTGTGCCATTGTACCAAAGAACTGGTCTGATACCATTGAATTTTTTGGAAGGACATGTTCAGTCAAAATGTAGTGTGTAGAAGTGGGTAGTTCTCACCTGTTGTATTGATCTATAGTGGTAGTGAGCCACCATAGAAAACAATTTGGTTATTTTTTTGACTCACGCTACTTCTGTAGAAATGAAAATTTCTCAGTACTTCCACACTGTGTAGCAGGAATCTGTAACAACATGTGCAGATGAATTGTTCCGGCTAGTGTATATCTATGAGCTCAATCATTTTACTATTGTTATTGTTATAAAGTTACAAGTGTTTGATTGTAAGTATTTGGTCGTGATCTTTTGGAATCTACCTGGCTAAAATATTGTGCAATAGCATGTTTTTTTGTTTTGCTCCAAGTAATTAGCAGCAAACATTGCAGATATCAAACATTGTTCGTGTTTACCTCAGTTTTACCACGATCTATTCTTCTGTTCCGTTTTGTTCTACATTGTAGTTAATTAGTCCAGCATGTCTAGTATAAATATCTCTTCTACCTCCAGTTCCGCTTATATTTTATATTTTATTGATTTTCTGAGATGACTTGTGGCACGAGAGTGGCGGTTGCTGCCAAGGGAAAGAAGGGGTTGCTGAAGAAGTTTCTATAGTAGTGCATCAAGGTCACTGGTGGCAAGGCTGGAAACAATGAGCGACTCCTTCGTTATCATGCTTGACAAGAGCAAGGTCACTGTCACCTCCAACAATAATTGACTCCTTAGGTGTGTGTCGAGAAAAATAACTCATGTACAATCGTTATCCACTTCGCCCCCATCATGGTGAAATCCTAGCTCTGTCCCTGATACTAGCTAGTACAATCTCAGTCTTCTGATATGCAAGAAGATAGAAATTTACATGGTTCCTAGAGGCACTATACTTGTTTGTATTCGTAGTACATTATTTAATTAGAACGAGACATTCACAGGATACATGCAAGACCATTCAGCACAGTAGTAGATAGCATGTCACAGTTGTTTTCTTCGCACACATCAGTGTCTATATAATATTTTGTACTTTTACTTGTTAGGTGTGCCTGGTCACATATTCTTCGTGTATCTGGTCGCTGATTTCTTTTTGAGTTTATGCATGATGTAAGTGATAAGTCATAATAATCAGTGTAAAATGGAAATTACTGTACTACAGTTTATGCATGATGTGCTCCTGATCAGTAGCATCAAAATAGCCTAGCTCACTAGAGCCTCAACCTTCCAGCGGAGTATTTTTCTTATTTGTGTATTCAGTCTTGGATATTACTGCTGACTTCTAAACTTGAACTCGAATCACTTCCTGTTTTCTTCAAAACATATGCCATTGCACTGACATCATTTTGTTATATAGTTTTATTGGTAGCCTTTTTTAACGCTTTGGGAAAGCCATATGATATCCTGACAACACTAATGAAATGGCTGGATTTCCCCAACTAAAGAAATCAAGCTCTACGAGGTGAGTGCAATATTCAGTTCTTTTGTCAGTGTTTTTATTTGTCTTGACCACCCAAAGCTTCGTAACTTGTATTTATGCATTCTTGCACTTGTGTAGTTTTGTCCATGTGGTTAAGTATTTACTCTTGCATGATAATTAATGTTCATGTAGCATACATGTATGCACTTCATAGTAAATGTTTTTCCAATATGAATATTCTAAGTTTTATGTCATTGTTATGCTACAAGAAATTAAGTTTCAGCCAAAACAGCTAGAATAATATTTTTGGAGAACCGAGAGTATGCAAATTCTGCAAAGTTTGCTTGTTCACAATTGGTTAACATAAACCCAAATGCTGCAAAAGCCTACTGTGAATAAACATTTTATCACAATGAATGGTGCTTTTTCATAGTTTGATTCCATCTGTTTTAGGAAAAGTAGATGTTCGTCGAATACTGGATGTATGTTTGCATAAGTGAATTACCAAGTTAATTTTATGTATGTTAATCTCTTTCATATGGACACAAAAATTGGTGCTTCTTGCTCTTTTATAGGAGATTCAGGCCTAAGAAAGTTCATAAATTTGAAGTGTGGAGCCATGAAACAAAAACTGCAGCATATTGAATATTTGGAATGAAGCTATCGAGCATATTGTCGCTCTTGTACAGTAGGCATACCTATGTTGTAATAGAAGATATAAAGATTGTATTAGACTAGTTTAGTGTTATTTGATGAATTTTATTAGTTTCCCTCTTCGTTTGTAATTGCTAAATAAGATATGGGCTTGATTTGTGTAATCTTGGCTGTGTAGTACTAAATCTAAAGAGGCCAAGGCCCAAATACTATTGCATCATGAAAAGGCTAGAATGAAATACACTAAATCAAATAGTTCTGTAAGAAAGCCATGGCCCATACACGTTTGGATCAGATTAGAAAATGCTGAAAATAAAAAAGAAATGGGCTTAAGAAGGCCAAAGCCCAAAAACATAACTGGTTATCTTATAGAAAATAAAAGGCTGAATTATTAGGCTTAGCCCATATAATAACTAAAATGGACTGGGCTAAATTTATGTTACGACGATTCTATTTCGTCACAATTTTGCCACGTAGGATACGCCACGTAGGATTTGATGTGGCATGGTTGGACAGTGCGTGACGATACTTGATCGTCATAACGGTTATGACGATACAATATCGTCATAGATGGTTATGACGATTTCGCCGAAAATGTTGTTATAGTTCATTAGCGACGCCTAGCTTTCGACGATCTCAAAATCGTCATAGAATCGTCATAAACGGATTATTGTGACGATTTTGGGACGAAAATAGAGGGTCATATATAACCAGATCCCTTGTAGTGAGTCACCACCACGACAACCGGGGTGAGTCACTGGTCCTTATGGACATCTCCTTCATCTCCCATGCCTTCTCAGTCATTCCCGCCACGGCCACCCGACACCGCCGTCGTTGTCCGTCGTCGATGATCGTTCTCCGGGGACCATTCCGGAGCGGCGCCGCCACTAACTTGTCTTCCCTGATGTCCTCTGTCCAACGAAGCCACTCCCGCTTGCTCGCACGCTCTCGATCGAGAGATCAGCCAACAACCTTTAGCTAGCTATACATATGATGTCATCATATGATGATGGATATGGGGGAGACATATAATTGTCTTAATCCAAGAAGATGTGATCTTTGTGAATAAGATAAGAGAGATTTATAGAGTATATTTAGGAAATGAATTACTTATCTCAAGATAAGATTAGGGAGGTATTGAGGTAAGAATTCTTTAGAAACCTTTAGCTAGCTATACATCCAGCCATGACAAGACCCATGTCTACTTCATTATTCAAAACCCTAGAATCAAATGGATAGTGAGGCCATTTCCTATTCCCAGGTAACCCTTGAACAATACCTCTTGGACAATTAAAGCTTCCAAGAGAGAATTAGAGAACCAGATAAGTGTTGATGGGGGGAAGCCTTGTCCAACTGATTGTCTTAGCCCTAATAGAGACCTAATCTCATATGATTATTAAGATCACATTCTGAAAGCAATTCCAATAAATCAATTTAAGTTGAGATGTTATTCAGGTTTACAAAACTTGGTGGCAATATGTCTAAACCTTAATATTAAACCATATCTATATTTGAATAAACATTAGTATTTCTCTACCAATGATTGGTGTTGATTCATAATGACCTAACCAAAAGTGTTCTGTGGTAATTCTAACTCTGCAAATCAAGTAGAATTGGATTTGGGCAAATTCCCAAATATGGAGAACCATGAAAACCAAATCATCCTATAATGAACCACAAAGATTAATCCTTTATAATGATTTAGATAAATCCTTTATGAAGGTAAATAGGAACAAGATTCTATATACATGGATAAACATCCCAAATAAGTACCATTAAGATTGTCAAGTGAAACCAGAATCATTTCTATGAAAACTTATTTATAAGAACCCAATTCCTAAAACCCTAATCCTTAATTACATAATAATAGATGTTGGTATGCACTATCAAAAATAGGACAATCAACTAATGTTAGGACCCCTGAAATATTCGTAGTATTGTACAAAGTTTTGGAGTTTAAATGAATTGAAATGCAAACTGAAATATAAAGGAGGAAATAGAAACAGAGAAAAGAAGAAAAAAAGAACTGTCGGCTGAACCGGCCCAAGGCCCATCTTCCTATTCCACGCATGCAAGCAGTAGGCAGCACAAATCACACACTTAGCCGAAGCCCAGCCCAACTCGCCTTCCCTCTCTATATGATAAGTGGGGCCAGCAGAGGACCGCGGGTTGGGAAGTAAATCACTCAAGTGTTTTTTTGCAAAAGTTTCATCGTTGTCATCGTTACGCACACAGACAGCTCGCTGGCCGGAGCTCCGCCGTCGCCGTGCCGCAATTCGTGCAGCTGCCGGTGTCACTATGGAGGATAAGAATGCCACCGCAACGCCGAGCTCGTCCTCATCTTCATTTCCCCTTGCTAGCTCTCCATCTCTCTCTGCATCTCCTCCACCGAGAACCCTATCTCGCCAGAGCTCTAGAAATCCATCGCTCTCAAGCTCGCGTCGGCCAGCTGCGGCCACTATGAAGACCTTTCCCCATCCCGTGGAAGCCAAGGAAGGCCCTGATGACCGGATTGGTACCTCCGTTCTCGACACCGGCCGCCGTCGATTCCACTGATTCCGACCGCGCCTGCCCTCACCGTCACCACCACGAGAACCGGGGTGAGTCACTGGTCCTTATGGGCATCTCCTTCATCTCCCATGCCTTCTCAGTCATTCCTACCACAGCCACCCGACACCTCCGCCGTTGTCCATCGTCGGTGATCGTTCTCCGGTGACCATTCCGGAGTGGCGCTGCCACTAACTTGTCCGTCCTGATGTCCTCTGTCCAGCGAAGCCACTCCCTCTTGCTCGCATGCTCTCGATCGAGAGATCGGTCAGCAACCTGGGAAGAACACCCATGGGTGATGTCAGCATGACATCATGCTGATGTCATAAGCCCATTTATTATTTGTTTTGCAAATTCTGAATATGATGTGGCATATGTCCCACCAGTCAGTGGCTTGGGTAGATTAGGTTGGGTATAAAAAGTCTTTGTCCCGCGTGGTAGATGACGTGGCCACATCCCCAAATGTCTGTAATGTGTCTAGGGTGAGTGCTAGTATAAAAAGTATTACATGTTTAGTAAATAGATAAAACCAAATAAGTTTAATATAAGTATAATTCTAGAAATTTAATAAAAGGATTAAATCTTATTAATTCTATAACTTTTGTTTTATAATTCAGAAAAATATATATTATATATCAAGATGCTCAGAAAAATAAACTATATATTATAAACCTATTATCACATTTTATTTTCCAACTTAAACAATATAATAATTGCTATTAGTAAATAAGCTATCTGGGATAAATCTTAAATAAGGTTTTTAGTATTTAAAATCCATAAAAAGATATGTATATTATATCAAAAATCATAGAAAAACAAAATAAAGACTTATAAACTTGTTTCCATTATTTTTATATCACTTAACTAATATTTATTATTTATTAAGTGTTTGTAAAGTGATAAAATTTGTAAAAATCATATCTTATTATTTAAATATCACAAAAATACTTATAATATACCTAAATGATCACAAAAATAAAGTCTACACATTAAAAATGTCTACTCTCACTTTTGAAGTAAAATAAAAGGTAAAGCTCTAATAAATCTTATTTTAACTCTTTTCTTTTATTTTAATTCTTTGAAAATATATAAACCATTAATATTACCTTTAGCATTATTTGTTTAAAGTCTAAAAATGTAATGACAAGTTCAATTGATGTTTAATTGAAGTAACATAAGTCTAACCATTTTAAGTTGTACTTACTTAAACTACCATTTAGAATCAAGTAAATCTTTCTCTCCAAAAATATTTTATCAATTATAAAATCATCACTATTTGAATACTAATTCTTTTACAAGTTTGGGAATCTACTCTAAAGGCTAAGGAAAGTTTATAAGTATTTAACATGATGCCATTCCCATGTTCATAGAAATGAGTATTAATTCTATAATAAGTAAGTGATTCTATCCACTTACAAGAAAACACCACTTCTATCAATGCATAATAATTTTGTTTCACCTTCATGGAGTGTTAAAAGTCTCCATTTATTAGTAGAATAGCTACTCAACAATACTAGTTGTTTTCCACTTTAGTACTTATAATTTATAAGAAAACCTTAAAGTATTAGCTTTAAGTTTAAATACTTTTTACTTTGTAAAGGAATGTTTGCCTCAAGAGTTATTCTTTTAAGCAACATTAAAATTAAACCTTGAAAACTTCTTTCAAAGCTCTAATTTATTCTTAATCTTGTTTACGAAATATTTCAGATACCATACCCCATTTGAGTGCTTTAGTATTGCATATTACTTGTTGTATCTACATATTGTTTCACACACTCTAACAAGCCTTAATAAGAAGCACAAGTGTAAAGCTAGTATAATAGTGCAACACATTCCAAAGAACTCATCACAAACTCCAGACCCTAGATCAGATACGATTATTCTGGGGTTTCGTGTTTATCAAACCGCATTACATTACTTATGCATAATTGCATCTTGCTTCTTTAAACATTAGTCCTTACCGGACCAATGATGCTATTTCCAGATTTTGGATCTTCTATTGTCTTGAATACCGCGAGTGCATAATCTTGCAATCACAAAAGGCAAGTTCACAACTTGCTCATGTCCTTTGATTATTTTCTATGCTTGTAACACAACTGTGTCATCACCTGCATTTCAAAAAGGTCAGAAAACACTATTTTCATAATCATATGATTAAGGATTATTTACCAAATGGTAATAATCTATTGATACAGTTCCAGTGGTAAAGGAACATAATATCTAGGACTTAACAACCAATGTCGCCAGTGATTCTAGCGCCGTATATTACGCCGTATAGCTGATGGTGACCGCCAGACAGAGCTGCATACGGAGTCTCCGAGAGGCTATCCAAAGAGTAACCGTGGTAGTTGTCTCGGGGGATCGTGTCTCATACGGGGTCACGGAGAGGACAGTACTGGCTTGGATCTTAAGTTGGGCCTCAAACCATGGAAGTTTGAATGGGGACATACTCCCGGTTGTGCAACAAAGCTTAAGGTCTCTTGTGGGAAAAGTGACGCACCTCTGCAGAGTGTAAGAATTGTGACATGTTACTCCCTGTTCCGGGAAGGAGCTACGAACGCGGCAAGAAAGGAACCCCACGAAGGTTCTGGTCAACCTGTGAAGGCTGTCAGACATAGTTTTCAGAATAAAAGCAACCTTTGAAGAAATGTTTACGAAAACCTGCATTTCCTACGACCTATGGTCTCTAGTTGTAGAGATAGTGCATCATACACTCCTTTTTTAGTGAACTTTCTGAGTACGCTCATACTCAACCATACCTTATTAACCCTTGCTAGGTTCTAAGCCATTGAAGACGGCGTCAACATCAGTTTCTGCTCAAGAAACCATCAGCGACAACTCAAGTTCTTCAATAAAGTCAATGAAGTCAACATATACATCATCTGAAGTGAAGATAAAGTGTCGATTTAGATAGGAGTAGATACTCTAGCCATAAAACCTACTCCTGTAGAGCATTGCGATAGCAGCAATGGGAAGCCAAATAGTTTAGATGCTAGTCTTAGTTACTAGATATTTCTGAGTTATTATTTCTGGTTCTTCTTTGTAAGAAGTTCTTTCTCTCTCTTTAACCTAGAGTGTTCTCTAGATCTTTTGTAAAGAGTCGAGTTGTAATCTATAGTCATGTCTTGGACCTGCTGTGTTTCTGTTGTACCACTCTGAGGGATGTAATACTAGTGAGCGGTGTTTCATTGGTGGCGATGGAGGCAAAGGATGAATGGAAGTAGATGTGAACTTTACCGTTGCCGCATAGTTTCTTAACCCCCTGGAAGATGCAATCCAACGGCTCAAAAAAACCCTACCATACGTGTGGCGTTCATCGCGCTCGACACGTGGAGGAGCTGAAGCGCGAACCGTCCCCCACTACTCCCATTATGCGCGGAAATCGAGGAGGCGCAGTTAAAATAAAGATTATGCACGCCTGGTCATATCAGAGTCAGGGAGTGGGACCCACCGCTCATCACGTCCCGTCAAACTCACTCACGCGGGCAACTGAGGTCATGAAATCGTCAGCACTGACATCATCAAAAACTACGCAGCAGAAGACTTCGACTACTTTAGTCCTTGCTCGAGTCTTCGACTCCACCAAGCACTCGGGGGCTACTCCCATAGGGAGCGCTGGTCGCGCACCCTATGATTTTTTCTTCTTCTTTTACAGGGACAATCAAAGAAAACCCAACCACTCAAAACACGGTTCGACTATGGACATGGGTTACTCCCATAGGGAGCACCGGAAGCAAATTCGACTGAAACAAGCAAACAAAAGACGATAGCAGTCGCAAAAGTTCTTTAGTCCCTGCCTGAGTCTTCGACTCAACTAGGCACCCGGGGGCTACTCCCATAGGGAGCGCTGGTCGCACACCCTATGATTATTTGTACAAAGTACTGTGTGTTGATAACATCCACACTCGAAGCTTATGGCGACACCGCCTCATAATTTTGCCCTACAAAGAGACTGCATCTCCTGGGTCACCCGAATCGTCTCCGTGATGATAAAATTTGGATGCCGTGCTTACAACGTGAAGATAAGACCTGAATAAGGCCTGGCAACGCATTTGCTGCGCACTACTAGAAATATATCCGTGCCTACAGGTATGATGAACATGCCTTGACAGACGCGTCGAGTGCTCACACCCATACACTGGAATTCAAATCCTATAAGACCTCCGCGGCTTGAGTCGAATTACACCAGCATTTTTCCGGATTCGAGTCCGAGGACTCGAGTTCGAGTAGATGGCGTTGTTTTACACTAAGGTAGTTAACTGATACTGATACATCGGTTAAATAAGGCACGTGCATCAACAATCCCTATGCGACAAACAAAGCAGTCGAAAAATATACTCAGTCATGCACTCGAAAGGCTTCATAAAGTCTCCAGTCGAATCTGTGATTCCACTAGACACTTGGGGGCTACTAACATGGGTATACCCTACATGTACTCGAGATTGGTCTATACGGCCTGAATACATAGCGGCCCATGGTGTCGCCAAGGCCCAAATGTGGAACTCGAGTAACCTACGGACTCTCGATTGCTTGAAGAAGAAGAAGCTAAAGATAGCAAGTTCAAAGGGGAAAACCCTAACTTGTAACCGACTCGACCTGCTACCCGAGACCTAGCCTATCTATATAAAGGCTAGGAGGGGGCGGCGAGGAGGACACACACAACCCTAGTTTCCACAACCCTCGCCAGATTGCATCTGCGCACCATTGTAATCCTTGATTCCTTCATTAATTCCACGAGCAGACAAGCAGGAGTAGGGACCTCTACGAGGCCTGAACCTGGGTAAATCCTTGAGTTCCCTGTGTGCTTGTTTGCTAGCCGATAGATGTCTCCAACGCTCCCTCCTTCTCCAAAACCCAAGTCCATAACAATGGGCATTGATGAGTTAAACCCTCGTCAATTGGCGCCGTCTGTGGGAATTGGGAGCGCTGATGTTGCGGCTTCTTCGGCCCCATCAACCGCGATCTACAACTCCGCAACAGCGGAGATTCGCTATCTCTTCTGTGCATTCGACTTCACCGTCCACACGCCGGCCACTCGCCCGGCTTTCGAGTCCGTGGGCGACGGAATCAGCCTAGCGATCTAGAGCTTCCGCTTCCAAGTTGGTCAGATGGGCACGCTTCGCATGCCTGACCAGCCGACGGTACCATCGATTGCCCCAGCATCGTGGTTCCCTCCATCAATCGGTACCCTCAGTGAGCTCAATGCCCTGGCAACAGTCGAGAATACAGTCAGTGACAATAGTCGTGAATCTGATCTGAGCGATTTGGCAACTGAAGATGGGGCCTACGGCTCCGCATCTGAGAGTTGCGGGAGCAGCAGCTTCCCCAATCACTTCATGTGCGCCGTCATCAACGTGGGCGACACCTCTGCCAACCGCGACAACACGGGCAATCGTGGTAACGAAACCGACCCGCCTAACGGTGGCAACGGCACCCCCGTTAACAACGGAGGAGCAATCGAACCTCCAACTATAATAAACGAGCAAACCAGCGAACGCGTCGTGATCAAGCTCAACGAACAAGAGTGGGCTCGCTGTCGCGATGCCTTACAAGGCAACCCTCTACCCTTCGGATCCCCGCAAGAACTGCTAATGGGCTACCATTGGCTCCTGAAGGAAGAATTGAAGCGCCAAGTACAAACAATCGCGCAACTCGAGGCGCACAAAAAGGTGGCAGATGAGTCGAGCCTTCGACGTGCTGGGCTCTCCTCCCATGGAGGATCCTCCTCAAAGGGCAACGAGTACCTCACAAACAAGAGGCGATCTCAGATGGCCCATCTCACCGAGCAGGAACGCATAGAAGCTGCAAAGGTCCTCGACTTCAGCTCTATGACAGTTGATACACGGGGCAACGTGGTCCCCAAGACGCCGCAGGCCGCGGTGACAGCAGCCACCATGTACCTCCTCAACAACCAGCCGCCAGCTGGAGATCCCCGAGCCTCCATGCACCGATCTACGATCGCGGGCTTGGGACTAATCGAGGCTGCCCTCGACAAGGAGCCAACACCGGAGCCGAAAACAGGCAAAGCGCTAGCAAAGCGCTACTCCTCGCCCTCATCCAACGACGACAGTCATGACCTGTCTCGACGCTGCCGCTCACGGCGACACGACCACGACTATGATGCGCGCGATGACCTCACGCAGCGCAAGATCGACAAATCAAGGGCGCGACGTGCTCGGTCGACCGACTCGGAAGAAGAAGATGTGGAGCTCTGTGGCGCCAGATGCTTCAGCAGAGCCATCAGGCAAAAGCGAATCCCCAAGGGGTTTAAACTCCCGTCAGAGAACCCAAAGTTTGACGGCCTGTAGGACCCAAAGATCTGGCTGGAGGACCACATCTCCTCCGTCAGGCTCCACGGCGGCAGTCGAAGCACGGCCATGCAATGCTTACAGCTACAGCTGCAAGGCACCGCCCGAGCATGGCTCAACAACCTCCCACGCGGATCCATTCGCAGTTCGGATGAGCTAGTTTACAGCTTCATGCGCAACTTCAAGGGCACATACAAACGACCGGCATCAATTGAAGAACTGAGATGCTGCCAGCAAAGATTGGGCGAATCGCTACGCTCCTACATCCAAAGGTGGTCCATCATCAAGAACTCCTCAGAGAATATCTCGGAGGATCGCGCGATTGACACATTCAACGATGGCGTGCATCGCATAGAGATCAGGGAGGAGCTGGGCCGCTCAAAGCCCAAGACCATCGACCACCTGATGGAAATCGTGAATCGCTAGGCCGACGGAGAAGATTCGGTGAAGAATCACGTTCACTCTGACGAGGAGGAAGAACTCGAGCGCAGACGCGACCGCCGAGGCAAATGCCGCATGCGCATCTACGATGACCGCGACGACATCAACATGGTCGCAGCTGGCTACATCGACCGATGCAACAATAACCGCAACAACGGATACCGCAGCGGTGGATACTGCGACTCCGGGAAAACCACGCAAGTGTGGCAACGCCGCAATCGTGATGAGGCACCCGCAACATCCATTGAAGACAAACTGTCTGGGCCATGCACTGTGCACTTCTACATCGACAAGCATGACTGAAGGAAGAAGTCAAGCCACCTCCTCAAGGACTGCCGCGAGTTCCTCAAACTACATGAGGGACTAGTTCGGATGAATCGCAATGTAGTCGAAAGGGGCTACAGAGCCGCCCAGGCGCCGTGGCACATGGTGCTCCACCACCACCGCCTGGACTACCCCCAAATGCAGCTGCGCCGGACCAGCACCAGGGAGGCGAACCATACCCACGGGCCATGGGTACCATGATGATCCAAAAGGGACGCCCCTCTAATTGGGCGCAGAAGCCCATCACTCGCCAAGTCAACTTGGCCATAAACTCGCCACCATCAACCACTGAGTACGTCAGCGGAAGCGAGTCCTGCATCACCTTCGACAAACGTGATCATCCGCCTCAAGTACCTCGTCCAGGCCATTGTCCCCTCGTACTCGAGGCGCAAATCAGAGGTTTCGACATGAGCCGCGTCTTCATGGATGGCGGAAGCGGCATCAACCTTATATTCGCGAGTAACTTGCGAGCAATGAGGATCCCTCTGACTTTCTTAGAAGCCTCGGACACAACATTCCACGGCATCATCCTAGGAAAAGGTGTGTATCCCCTGGGCAAAATCAACCTCGATGTCATCTTCGGCACGCCGAAAAACTTTCGGCGCGAGCGCATCGACTTTGAGGTCGTCGACTGGCCCTCACAGTACCACTGCATCCTCGGGCGTGTCGCGTTCGCCAGGTTCATGGCGGTACCACACTATGCCTACCTGCAGATGAAAATGCCAGGTCCTAATGGCATCATCACAGTCAACAGGAGTTTCGAGAGATCCAACAGTTGCGATAGGGAATTCAACAGAATTTCCCAGTCCTTCGGCATGCAGGAAGAACTCGCGAGACTAAAGGAGTCGACAGACAACAGTCTGCCTCCCCTGAGCCGGCCAAGTTCACCCGATCTATCTTTCGACTCATCGGTGCACACAAAGAAAGTACAGGACCACCCATCGGTGCCCTCATTGCCAACAACTTGAGTCCCGCATAGGAACTCGTGCTCGTCGAATTCCTCCATGAGCACTGGGAAATCTTTGCCTGGTGTCCAGCGGACATGCCAAGAGTTCCTAGGGAATTCACCGAGCACGCACTCAACGTCAACCCAGACGCAAGGCCAGTCAAGCAAACAATCTGGTGATTATCTGAGCCAAGAGCAAAGGCAGTCGGAATGGAGATCAACAGACTCCTCGACGCCAAATTCATACGCGAGATCAAAGAAAGCACTTGGCTCGCCAACACGGTGCTAGTACCAAAAAAGGACACGGATATCATGCGGATGTGCATGGACTTCACCTCTTTGAATAAGCACTATCCAAAAGACCACTTCCGCTACCACGAATCGACCAGATGATCGACTCCACCGCGGGATGCGAACGCCTATGCTTCCTCAATGCCTACTCAGGCTATAACCAGATTTTAATGAAGGAGGAGGATCAAGAAAAATCAGCATTCACAATGCCCTTTGGTGTGTTCTGCTACAACACAATGCCCTTCAGGCTAAAAAACGTAGGAGCCACCTACCAGCGGTGCATGCACGCTTGCCTCAAAAACCAACTTGGTCGCAACATTCAAGTCTAGGTCGACGACATAGTAATCAAGACCAAAGAGGAAGCCTCACTAATCAACGACTTGCGCGAAACCTTCGCCAACCTCGACTGCTACTGGATCAAGCTCAATCCGGACAAATGCGCCTTCGGCGTACCATCTGAGCAACTACTCGGGTATCTCATCTCCGCAAGAGGAATCGAGGCAAACCCGAAGAAAATAAAAGCCATACTGGCCATGGAGAAGCCGAAAAACATAAGGGGCGTCCAACAGCTGGTTGGACGGATCGCGGCCCTCAGTAGGTTTATCAGTCGGATGGGTGAAAAGGCACTAACCTTCTATCAACTCCTCCACAAAGCTGACAAGTTCGAATGGACCAATGAGGCGCAGGAAGCATCCGAAGACCTCAAGCGCCTGCTATCCACCTTGCCAGTACTGGTGACCCCACGAGAAAGGGAATCGCTGTTGCTATATATCTCCGCCACCAACCAGGTGGTCAGCATAGTGCTCGTGGTCGAACGAGCCAAAGAAAAAGGTCCACAGGGTACAGCGCCCAGTCTACTACCTCAGCGAGGTCCTCACGCCAACAGAACAGCGGTTCCCGCACTACCAGAAGCTGGCATACAGCGTCTTCATGACTACCCGGCGACTGCACCACTACTTCCAGGAACACCCAATCGTGGTGGTCAACGACGCCCCGCTGGGGCATATCCTCAACAACCCCGACGCCACGGGGTGAGTCGCGCTTTGGGGAATCGAATTGTCTCCACGAGACATCACATACGAAAAGGGCGACGCAATCAAGTCGCAAGTTCTCCCTGACTTCCTCGTGCACTGGATGGAGAACCAGCTCCCCGAAAAACCAGATCTGTCCTACCTCTAGACAATGCACTTCGACGGATCCAAGCGGAAGGACGGAGCTGGTGCAGGTGTCATACTGACATCGCCCCAGGGGGACAAGCTGAAATATATCCTGCGAATGCAGTTCACCGCTTCCAACAACGAAGCTGAATACGAGGCCCTGCTACACAGGATGAGGATGGCAAAAGCCTGCGGCGCCAAGAGGCTCATTATATACGGCGACTCCAAGCTGGTCGTCAACCAAACAATGCATGAGTGCGACTCACTGAACGACAACATGATCGCCTACCGTGACCTCTACGACACACTCGAAGGGGATTTCGACGGCTGCGAGCTACGACACGTAGGTCACGAAAGCAATGAAGAGGTGGACGCACTCGCCAACATAGGCTTTACATGCACCCCCATACCACCTGGGGTATTTCTCGAGCGCATCTGTGAACGCTCCATCAAGCCAAGGCCGTAGAGAAGAAAACATGCGCAACAACGGACTCAGGGGCTACGCCGCCCAATGAGCCAATGGCACTCGACGACTTGGAGCTGGACACAAGAGTCGAAGGACCAATGAGCGTCATGATGATCGAGCAATCCTAGACTCAACCGTACATCACGTACCTTCTCAGCAAGAGGCTATCAGACGATCCGACTGATGCACGGCACATCGTGTGGTGATCCAAGGTTATCAACGGTGAACTATGCAAGCGCAACATCACAGGAGTACTCCAATGATGCGTCTCCACGGCCGATGGAAGAGCTGTCCTCCTCGACATCCATGAGGGGACTTGCGGGCATCATGCCGGCAGTTGTGCCCTCGTTGCCAAAGCTCTACAAGCTGGATTCTACTGGCCTACAGCCATGCACGGCGCCAAGGACATCGTCCAGAAATGCAACACGTGCCAGCAATTCACGAACAAGCCGCACACACCTGGCGCAGAGCTTCGGCCAATTCCATTGGCCTGGCCCTTTGGGCAATGGGGACTCGACATGGTCGGCAAACTCCCAAGGTCCTCACGAGGAGGCTACGTCTACCTCTTGGTCGTAGTCGACAAATTCACCAAATGGATAGAGGCCATGCCGGTGACTAACAAGTCAGGAGCTAGCGCAGTTAAATTCTTCGAGTCCATCGTCTACCGCTTCGGAGTGCCACACAGCATCATCACGGACAATGGGACAAACTTCACATCCAAAGAGTTCCAAGAATTCTGTGAGAATTTGGGAATCAACGTTAGCTATGCCTCCGTGGCCCATCCTCAGACCAACGGTCAAGTCGAAAAAGCCAACAGGCTCGTCTGCGGCGGCATCAAGAAGCGACGCCTTAGGCCACTCGAACAGGCCGCGGGTTTCTGGCCAGACGAGCTGCAATCGGTACTCTAGAGCCTGCGCACAACTCCAAACAACGCTAGATGATACACCCCGTTCTTCATGGTGCACGGGGCTGAAGCGGTGCTACCCGCTGAAGTACGATACAAAGCACCACGTGTGGTCGCTTACAGCGAGCAGGAGTGAACCCTGGCACTCGAAGACTCCATCGGCCTCCTTGACGAGGCAAGGGAAATCGCCGCGGAAAGATCAACGATCTACCAGCAGAACCTACGCAACTACCACAGTAGGAGGCTACGCCCCAGATCCTTCGTCGAGGGCGACCTGGTCCTGCGACTGAAGTAGCAAGGACACCTCAAGCTCGAGTCCCCCTGAGGGACCATACATGATTACAGAAGTAATCCCAGGTGGCACCTATCGCCTTCAAGATTTAGAGACAGGAGTCGCATACTCCAACCCCTAGAACGTCGCGCAACTGCGACGCTTCTACCCTTAGTCGTTTTTACTTTTACATTGCAAATAAGGCTACTCAGCCAAGGCTACTTAGCCACACATTATACTTCGTACTGTCCCGCGAATAAATAAAGCTAAGTGCCCCAAAACTCTGTGTTCTCCTTTATTTTTTTCACAACTTATTCACTCGAGGGCTACGCCACCCTACACACACCTGTTCGACGAACTAAAACGCGATATCCTGAGTAGCTGGCACACCAATCGAAATCCTTGACACACATCAACCCAGTTGCAACGCACCTGACAGGTTGACAAGGGACTGAGATAAGCGCGTGGCCAGGCTAACGAAAAGGAGTCGCATAGTGCAACGCACTCACGAAACATACACGCTAACAAGCTATTTATACATCATCGACAATAAATTATACACAACATACATATGAACTTTACAACATTGGTACACTTATGTGCAGGATACAAACTACGCTACTATTGCAAAGGTTTGCTCCTCGAAGAAGTCGACGATCTCTTCTGCTGGGCGATCCACCGCCTGATAGTGTGGCACCATATTCCAAGCAGAACCCGCTGGTGGTGCAGCGGGTCCAGCTGCAATCGCCACAACGTCTACATCAGGCCTATGCAGTCGCACCAGCGACAGAGCGGCCTTGGCACCAGCCACCAACTGCTGTCTTACACACTCACGAACCGCAGTCAAGTCTTGGAACTTGGCAAGGAGGGCCAGCAGGCTCGATGGCGCAACATCTAGCTGAAACATCGTCCGATAAATGTTCTTCAAGCATGACTGCGACTTCTTCAGGAGGTGCAACACTCGCGACGCACGATCCTGTAGGGTTGCCAGTGCGATTGCACGATCATGATCCACCTAGAAGTATCCACTCTCCTGAAGTTGCTCTTGGGTCAGGTCATGCATGCGAATGGCAATCCTATCCTTCTCATCCTGTGGATGGTGTGTGCTGACAACTATACAAAGCAATAACGGAAGTATGAGGACAGCACACCATTGCGAGTGACTACAAGGAAAAGATAAGAGTAAGCAAGCTAACATTTAAACTGGTCGCCCAGTTGCGTCACCTCCCCCAACAGATATTGTTCTCGGGCGGTGGCCTTCTCTGCCTTCGATTTCCATACATCCGCATTACCGCGGAGTACGGGCAATTCACGCTCCAACTGCTTCACGCGATCACGAAGTCGTGAGAGCAGAGATAGCTCATCCACCCTTGAGCTCGGCGGTGCCAAAGTATCATCAAGGGGCGGCAAATCCTAAGGTTCCCTCAAAGGATCACTTGATGTGCCCTATCACAAGCCAAGCAAGAAGCAATAAGAAGACCAAATCGATGCATAGACAAAAGATTCGAGTGCATTCAAGATTAGCAAAAGTATCAGCAGATACACATGCCAAAAGGCATGTTCTTGACAAAAGACATAAGCTATTCAACTATTACAAAGCTACTGAGGATCAACTGGTTTATTCGACTTGGATGGCTTTGGGGGCCTCATCGAGTCCGTGGCAGTATCAGATGCCACTGACTTTCCGCCGGCCCCTGACGCCGTAGCCTTTGCCGCCTTCTTGGCTCACTGCAGCTCCTCAGAGTACTTTGCAACTGTGCTAATCAGCTGCGGCCCATACTTGCCATAGGCAGTCGCGAAGGGAGCAAAGACTACTTGTTGGCCGTCCGCACTAACGGGCATCGCCCTTGAGACCGCTGTAGGATCAACTTCGACTCCGTGGGTCTTCACCATAGCTTGTGACATTGACGCGCCAGCCGCACGGAGCGAGTTCTTGAAGCTTGCAGGGACGCCCCCGGCAAGAGACTCCACCAGCTCGTCCATGTTCTCGATCAGCTCAGCCTTGGGCATCAGCTCTTCTCGGAGGCGACTGAGCACGCCCTTGGCCTTGGAGAGCATATCTTGAACGGCAGCGCTGTGGTCCTCGACTGCTGAAAGAGCACCCGCCAAGGCATCGTCACGACAGAGGGCCTGAGGGTCGAAGCTCAAATCGCCAGCATCTGTACATAAACCCACACATGGGCACGAAAGTCAGCGCTAACGACAAATTTGAACAGAGAACGATATGATATCCAAACAAGGTACCTGAGAGAGCCTTGGCAATCGAGAAAAGCTGTTCTTCGAACAACTTCTCCCTAGCTGCGATGGAGGCACGCATATCCTCTTCGCGCTTTTGCGCCTCGTCACGTGCCGCGATCGCCTCATCGTTGCTCTTCACAGCCGCGACGAGTGTCTTTTCCATGGTGGCGGCGTCACGAAGAAGAGCATTATGTTCAGCTGCAAAATAAAACAACAGGGATAGACTATCAGTCGACTACATAACAACGATGCAGTAGAAGAAGAAATAAATGGCACTTACTTTCCACCACGCGATAGTGCGTATCCAGCATGGCATGCTGGCGACCCATCGCAAGCACCTGCTCCGCCAGATGAGCGGCTTCCTTCATAAGGAGCTGTCGAAAAAAAGGAAAACACTAGAAGATCAGGAGATGACATAGATAAAATCAACGGCAATATCAGAAGAAGAGATGCTACACTCACATGATCCTCCAATGACTCTGGAGTCGATTGATGAGCAGTCATCCGAGCAACCATCTGATGCTCCCCATCGTGCGGAGAGCTGGAATAGTTATGCCCAGAGTGGGCCGCCAATGGAGGGGAAGGAGCACGCTCAACCTCTTTCTTGGCCCTCGAGGTTGCGACTCCCAATTCTTTCAGAAATTGGACATTGCCAGAAGATGACGACGCCTGCTGACAACAAGACAAAACCAACATCAAGAAAGGGAAAATCCAAAGAAGAACCAAAAAGGAAAACTCGAATACTTACCAATCAAACTTATCAAAGTCGAAGGTTGGATATGCCGACTCTAATGACGACTCCTTCGGTAGCCACATCTTCTTGCGAGAAGATGGCGCCATGGCACTCACAGGAATGATAGGGATTGGCGACTCCGCACCAACGCCTGCACCTTCCGAAGTCGAAGGAGACGACGCATTAGAATCCTTGTTGCGCGAACGCTTGCGAGTATCCGGACTACCCGACTCGGGGGCTTCCTCCTCCACATCAGATGGGACGATCGACTCCGACTTGTCCTCTTCCAAGGCTTCACGAGGAATAACCCCCTCAGGAAGAGGGGGCATACAGGGTGACACCGCCCAATCCTTCATACAGACCACAATTTAGCACAAAGTTAAGAAACAACAAAGAAGCAATCAACAAACTAAGCTACTACGTAGCACAACTATACCTCAGGAGGAGGGTTAGCAGCATAGAATGGAGGAACGACTGGTTCATTGGGGAGCACATCCTTGGCGGTGTACTTGGTGACCAGTCGGACCCTTTTATCTACCTCACTCGCAGACATGCCATCGGCAGACACGCGAGTGACATCGTCTGCGCCAGCCCACTGAAACATGGGATGTACTCTGGCCTGCAGGGGCTGGACGCGACGGCGCAGCCATGTGCGAATGAGGGCGCAACCTCCCTCCTCTTTGCCCATATGACTCTCGAGGTCGCAGACGCGCTCGTATAGCACATCTGTCTCTACGGACTCGCCGGGCATGATCACATTCTTCCAGGAGCACCTCCTCTTGCACGGCGTCGCGGGGTCGAAGGGCGCGAGTCGGAAGTGGTCTTCGTCAGCCTTCTGGTCGCAGATGTAGAACCACTTGTCCCTCCACCCTTGGACGGACATCATCAGCTTGATGTCGAAATAAGTGGCAGATGGATCGACATGAATTCCGCAGCCGCCTACATAGTAAACTACGGAGCTAGACGCCGATTGGCACTTCAATTTGAAGAGGCGCTTGAAGAGGCTGAAATGCGGCTCGATTCTGAGCCGGCATTCGTAGAGGGTAATGTAGCAAGCTACATGGAGGATGGAATTGGGGGATAGCTGATGGAGCTGGAGCCCGTAAAAACAAAGAAGGCCCCTGAAGAAAGGATGCAGGGGCAACGAGAGGCCGCGAATGATGAACGCTAGCAACATCACCCGAAAACCGGCAGGAGGAGAGGGGATTACCTCGCCGCCGGGGACACGCGCGTCGGCGACTGCAGAGGACAAAACTCCGTCTTGGCGAAGAAGACGAAGTTCTGAGGACTTGATCACAGATGGACGCCACGCGCCATTCGTGACGCGAGTGCCCGTGCCCTTCTTCTTTCTGCCGGCGGCGGTGCTGGTGCCCGAAGCGGCGGAGCCGCCCTTCTTCTTCATCGCAGCAGCGGCAGCTGCGGAATCGGCCGTAGCACCTCCCTTTTTCTTTCCCATTCCGCGGCGGCAATGTGACCAGAGGAAGTAGATGGGAAATATGCGGAGCTGGTCCAGCGCCGCGGAGGGAAAAAGAGCACAGAGAAGTAGAGGAGCAGCGGCAATGGCGATGGAGTTAAAGAATGAATGGAAGTAGATGTGAATTTTACCGTCGCCGCATCGTTACTTAACCCCCTGGAAGATGCAATCCAACGGCTCAGAAAAACCCTACCAGACGTGTGGAGTTCATTGCGCTCGACACGTGGAGGAGCTGAAGCTCGAACCGTCCCCCACTACTCCCATTACGCGCGGAAATTGAGGAGGCGCAGTTAAAATAAAGATTACGCACGCCCGGTCAAATCAGAGTCAGGGAGTGGGACCCACCACTCGTCACGTCCCGTCAAACTCGCTCACGCGGGCAACTGAGGTCATGAAATTGTCAACACTGATGTCATCAAAAACTACGCAGCAGAAGCCTTCGACTAGTTTAGTCCTTGCTCGAGCCTTCGACTCCACCAAGCACTCGGGGGCTACTCCCATAGGGAGCGCTGGTCGCGCACCCTACAATTTTTTCTTCTTCTTTTACAGGAACATGGACAATCAAAGCAAACCCAACCACTCGAAACACGGTTCGACTATGGACATGGGTTACTGCCATAGGGAGCGCCGGAAGCAAATTCGACTGAAACAAGCAAACAAAAGACGATAGCAGTCGCAAAAGTTCTTTAGTCCCTGCCTGAGTCTTCGACTCAACCAGGCACTCGGGGGCTACTCCCATAGGGAGAGCTGGTCACGCACCCTATGATTATTTGTACAAAGTACTGTGTGTTGATAACATCCACACTCGAAGCTTATGGCGACACCGCCTCATAATTTTTCCCTACAAAGAGACTGCGTCTCCTGGGTCACCCGAATTGTCTCCGCGATGATAAAATTCGGATGTCGCACTTACAGCGTGAAGATAAGACCTGAATAAGGCTTGGCAACGCATTTGCTGTGCACTACTAGAAATATATCCGTGCCTACAGGTACGATGAACATGCCTTGATGGGCGCGTCGAGTGCTCACACCCATACACTGGAATTCGACTCCTGTAAGACCTCCGCGACTTGAGTCGAATTACACCAGCATTTTTCTGGATTCGAGTCCGAGGACTCGAGTTCGAGTAGATAGCATTGTTTTACCCTAAGGTAGTTAACTGGTACCGATACATCAGTTAAATCAGGCGCGCGCATCAACAATCCCTATGACACAAACAAAGCAGTCAAAAAATATACTCAGTCATGCACTCGAAAGGCTTCATAAAGTCTCCAGTCGAATCTGCGATTCCACTGGACACTCGGGGGCTACTGAGATGGGTGTACCCTCTAGGTACTCGAGCTTGGTATATACGGCCTGAATACGTAGAGGCCCACGATGTCGCCAAGGTCCAAATGTGGAACTCGAGTAACCTACGGACTCTCGATTGCTTGAAGAACAAGAAGGAGAAGCTAAAGATAGAAAGTTCAAAGGGTAAAACCCTAACTTGTAACCGATTCGACCTGCTACCCGAGACCTAGCCTATCTATATAAAGGCTAGGAGGGGGCGGCGAGGAGGACACATGCAACCCTAGTTTCCACAACCCTCGCCAGATTGCATTTGCGCACCATTGTAATCCTCGATTCCTTCATTAATTCCACGAGCAGACAAGTAGGAGTAGGGACCTCTACGAGGCCTGAACCTGGGTAAATCCTCGAGTCCCATGTGTGCTTGTTTGCTAGCCAATATATGTCTCCAGCGCTACCTCCTTCTCCAAAACCCAAGTCCATAACAATGGGAATTGATGAGTTAAATCCTTGTCAGAAGTGCTTCAGTAGCTAGTGTTCTAATGGAAGTTTATTTGTGTTATAACTGAACCATAAGACTTATTATCTTGAGTGCACTAATGTTGCTAATAAAGATTGTGTGAAGTTTTGTATGAAGGAAAAATTTCAGGTGTATGGAAGGAACGAGTAATGAGATGAAGGATGGACTAAAGCTCAAGCTTGGGGATGCCACACGTGTCACCCCAAGAAATATCGAAGAAGTACAAGCGTCAAAGCTTAGGGATGCCCAAGGCATCCCCTTCTTCATAAATAAAAATCCTAGGTTTCTTCCAAACACTTTATTTTTATTGTTTCATGCATAGTTGTGTTGTTCGTGGAGCGTCTTCTTTTTCGTTTTCATTTTGGTTTTTAGTTTGCTTGGTTTTCTTAGTTTTCTGAATAAATTGGTTGGACACCCTCTTTCATTCATTGGTTTTCAAATAGTTTGGTTTGGATTGGAAAAGAGTAGGAAAGTTCATGCTTAAGTGTTAAAGGGAGCTTATTTTTGACTATGCCTATGCTTTGTCATACCATGCTTGATATTGTTTTGGCTTTATGCTTAGTATTCTTTGCTGTAGCCAGACTTGTATAAACAATTGAGATTGCTTAATGTGCCTTGGAAGAATAATTCGTTGTTTTAGCATATTAAAGCATAGTATTGTGGTATTCTCCTTTGATGCTTTATTTGGGTTGACTTGGCACATGCTCACACCATGTTATGACTATCCCAAGTCACCATAAGCCTTTATGATCCTTTAGTTTTCAACTTGTAGTATCACTTTATGCTTTGATCAATGATCTTTTGTCGCTCTGCATGATTATGGCCATTATTGCTCTCACGTTTTTCGCTTCCTTACTATTTCTAGCCTTCACTTTCACTTAGTATGTTTTACTCATGTTTCCAACTCCCTAAAACCAAATATTGCCAAAGTGTCCACCATACCTAGCTATTAGCATCATTTGCTACTTCTGTGCATATTCAATATGCCTTGTTTTCTTCCGAATAAAATGTTTGCTTGTTATGAGAAAGTTAGTTAGTAAAGCTCTCACGAACTTGATGGCACACTTTATTTTCTTGCATTTAATAAACTTGAACCATTGCGTCCTTCTTTGTTGCGTATATGCTTGCACTTTATAAGTTGAAGTTTGCGGAACCATGTATCATGGGGAACACTTTCAACATTGCATTGGTACTCAGTACCTCGTTGATATCATGTTCTTTTGCTTATGGATCCCGGCGGTGTGAAATAAAAGTGGAACTTGTAAGATCATGGAGTTTGTATGTA
Organism: Avena eriantha; assembly: GCA_910589775.1. NCBI lineage: Eukaryota > Viridiplantae > Streptophyta > Magnoliopsida > Poales > Poaceae > Avena > Avena eriantha. Next base: position 318,208,448 of record OU342746.1, read on the forward strand.
TGTTAGAGAAACGCCTGGGCTGCTAGCCTAAGCCATGCCTAATCATGGTGGAAACTTGCAGCATAACCATAATGAGCATTCTATGAAGCATACTCAATAAAAATCTATGCACAGTAAATAAAAAGATCGCTGAGATGCTCATTGTCTGCTTGGCCTATCATTTTGATTATGGGATAGCTCCTGTATCATGTGCAAGGGGTACCCCATTGGTGGTTCTCTATGATACGTATATACTTACAATGACAAGAGCTTACTCATGACTGAAGTTGAGTAGCATGATGATCGGTCTTTGTAAGTAAGGGGCATGAGACTTTGATTTATAACTTGTCAAGCATATCCTCTTAGTTGTGTCACTTTAACCTTAACCATTTAAAGATGCTTATGATAGGGGCAATGAGAGCTCAAAGCTAATGAGTACCATACTTTCAGCATTTGGAAGCCTTTCAAACTTTTCAAAACCTGTTCATTTCCTTGTTGAGTCTCCACACAATCTATGAGCACTTTCTTGAGAGCATAGTGGCCATTCTTAGCTCTATGTGCATTGTCCCAAGACTTGTTGATTGATGCATACCTTGATATTGCTTGTTTTAAACTATTTGTAGCTAGTCACTCTTGTAAACTTTGAAGGTGTCCTATGCATTTATGTTTGCTACTCTATGAGGGACAAGTTGGGTGCCACTATGCTATGTTTTCTTTATGTGAAACAAATAAACGCCTTGCAAAGCATTGTTATTCATTAATCTTTTGTTTGTGCCTTTTCATGTTGCAACATAGTTGCGATGTCTTATTGCTAGAACTTTGTCTTTCATGTTATGATTGAAGTACTATGATCCCAGCTTTGAATGTTTTACAAATACTTTGATCAAGTTTATGATGGTGCATGTCACCTCAAAAATTATTCTTTCTTTTTATCACTTACCTACTCGAGGACGAGCAAGAGTTAAGCTTGGGGATGTTGATACATTGCAAATGTATCTATAATTTTTGATGTTCCATGCTTGGTTTTATCCACTTTCTTGTGTTTTGTCCACACTATGGAGTACTTTTCATATGATTTCTTGGACTAACCTATTAATAAGAGCCACAGTGCGTTCTGCTGTTTTTGGTTCCAGCAAAGTCAGAAAATGAATATTCTCGGAATAGGATGGGACAAAAGCCAAAAATCCTATTTCACCAGAAGACTCCTGGAGCCAGAATATGAGACGGAGTGGGGCTGGGGCCCAGCCACACCACCTGGCCGCGCGGGCTAGGCCTAGCCGCGCCAGGGGGTGGTCTGGCTGCCCCAGACACCCCCTCGGTCTCCCTCTTCGCCTATAAATTGCCTTCTGACCTAAAAACTCAGGGGGGTCGACGTTTTTCCAGAAGGAGTTCCGCTCCTCCGCCACCACCAGATTCCACAAAACAGCACCAGAAAACTCCGTTCTGGCACCCTGCTGGGACAGGGAATTAGAGGAGGTCATCGCCATCATCATCACCATTGCTTCTCCATCGACCATCCATGTTTCCCCCATCTATGACTGAGTAATCCCCCATTGTAGGCTATGGGGATGGTAGGGATTGGATGAGATCGTTCATGTAATGGCATCAGATTGTTAGGGCATGGTGCCTAGTATATTCTATTAGTGCTTTTTGACTTTGTCGCGACTTGTTGTGCTTAATGCTTGTCACTAGGGCCCGAGTGCCATGATTTCAGATCTGAACATGTTATTGATTCATTATGATAGTATTGTTTATAGTCTTATCTGCAAGTTGTATACACACATTGTTGTCCGGAACCAATGGTCCCGAAGTGATAGAAATCGGGATAACCGGAGGGAATGGCATTGATGTGAGGATCACATGTGTTCACGAAGTGTTAATGCTTTGCTCCGATGCTCTATTAAAAGGAGCACCTTAATTGCTAGTAGTTCCCTTGAGGCCCCGCTGCAAATGGGCTGGCAGGACAAAAGATGTTGTGCAAGTTCTCATTGCGAGCACGTATGACTATATATGGAACACGTGCCTAGGATTACCTAGTACTTGGATGCTTTATCTTATTTATCTGCAATTGCCCTATGTTCTGATTGCTATGTGAATTGGCTTATCCATGCAACGCCCGTCCATCCATACCTATGCCTACCGCACTCGAATCCCACTGTTCACTGCTATTGTTACTGATGTCTTTACTTTACTACTGCTGCTACTTCACTATTCCTACTACAAAACTGTTGCTACTGATAAACTGCTGTGAGCAAGATTGTTTCCAGGTGCAGCTGAATTGACAACTCAGTTGTTAAGGCTTATAAATATTCTTTGGCTCCCTTTGTGTCGAATCAATAAATTGGGTTTCACTTCCCTCAAAAATACTGCGATACACCCCCTACACTTGTGGGTCATCAATGGTCTGCAATGAGAGTCTGCAGAATCTGACGCATTTGGTCTTGCGATGAGCTACTCCCTCCTTATTTTCCACGAGTCATCTAAAGATCGAGATAGATAAAGGGGTAAGAGGGAAAGTTCCAAGGTTCATGGTTTTGATTTCACAGCTAAAACTTTGAGTTTGACTCAGGTTTTGCAACTAATTTCTTTTCATTCATTCAAGCAAGGCACACGATACAAACACACACACACCACAACATCAAAGGAAAATAGATGGTTTTAGGAACCATTATGTAAGCTACGATACAATGGGACTGGTACTCATCACTCTACGATAGTGCTCTAGTGCATCTACTCATCATCAATGAAATTGGAGTCATCATCATCGGTGTAGAAGTCCATGGCATCCTCCTCCAGAAAGTCATCAGCATTGCTGAGGTAGGAGTCAATATCTCCTTGGATATCTTCACCTTCCTCTTCTTCTTCCTTTATGGCAAGTTGAGCTTGTTGCTCCTTGATGGTCTTCTTGAGGTCGGTCACCTTCTTGCAAAGACGGTCGATGGTGTGATCCTTCTTGGCGTGTTGATGGCACAGAGACTGACGATCCTTGATGAGCAGTGAGAAAGTTTGGGCCTTCAAGGCGGAAAGGGCAAGGTTGTGGTTTGCGACCTCTCTAGCATTGTCCAACTCCTTCTGTCTGTCGTATAGTAGGAAGTCGAGGTTCTCCACTTGACGCTTCACTACTGGGTGACTTGGCATCTCTAGCGGCATTCACATGGAATCATGCCTTGCATAGTGAACAAAGCGGGTTCCTTGGATTAGGTTGACACTGAGGCCACACAGACGTGCGAGAGCTTCATGCTATGCCCTGGCTAATCCATCTAGCCAGTTGTTCTCTCTCACTGGGAACCGAATCCTCCCAGATACTGGTGCTTCTATCTTGCCTCGAAGATCAGCAGTTACTAGCCATTGTAAATCTCCTCCTGGTGGACCTGGGAGTTGAGCTCCAAGGAATTTCAGATGAGGACGCTCCAAGAACTCAGACATACCATCAAGATCCCTCTCGAAGAACAATTGGCCTCCGTTTCCCAACTAGTAGAACTTGCTGTATTGGGCTTCCATCTATATTAGAATTTAGGATGAGAAAGTTAGTGAAGTGATCAAGTGTGTCAAAAATTTATGTAGTAATGTAAGAATTTGGAGGAACATGATTTTTTTCGAAAGAAAGAGTTCCCAGGATTACCATTTTTGTGAGACATAACAAATTGGATATCATAGTACATCCATTACAAACCATAATAAGGTCTTACAACAAATAAATGATCTCATGATCCTGTCTTAGTACAATCAAGTAGTGGAATAAATAGCGGAGCGGTGGGGTCAATCTTCAGAGTCCCAGGCAATGCTGATGATGGAAGATAGTCCTAGTTATCATAGCCGTCCTGTTGTCCTTCATCTTTGTAATCTCCTTCATAGTCTGGCCATAGGAATAGCTAGGGACAAAAGCCATGAGTACACTTTAAGTACTCGCAAACTATCACTAACAAGTATGGTAGTTCTAGTAGGAATGCTAAGTTCTAAGTTTATTTGTAAAGGTAAGTTTGAAACCTAAGCTAAGTTTAGAAACAAACAAATATAAAATAAAGTTTGAAAACACCTAAGTGGGAACTTAGTTATCATAGTAACAACTCTATTGTGGTCAAGTCATGTCACAATTCATTTCATAAGTCATTTTGAAAATATCTGACAACAGAACAGTATGGCCACTCCAACTGTCCATAACCGCGGACGCGGCTATTCGAATAGTTTGACACTCTGCAGAGGTGGTACACTTTCACCACAAGATTCGATACATCTGTCAGGGATAACCCTGAATCATCATACTTAGTATGCAGATAATCAAACATAATCTTTCCTTTACACACTCTAGTATAAGCACCTCTCCTATGAGCATGGCCTCCCAACCATGACCATCTATCATATGGGCACTGCATAGGTGGACAACATTGAGAGGTAGCCTCAGCTCAAACCTCTCCCACGAGGGAACTAATACTAATGCATATAAACTTCCGGCTAAGCCTTACCCATTTCAGGTATTGTGGTTGTACGGTATAATTGGAATGGTATCGCATCCAAACCCAACCATCAGTTTTTTGTAAAAGGGCTAAGGCTCATGCCTCAACATTTTCATCATCATAAACCATTGGTGTTTCTCAACACATGTCAAAACATCTCAATGGAAGGACTCATCCTTCCAAGGTTTTCATAAGTCATTTTCACCAAGTATTCCCATCTAAAGTGAATCAAGTTTTGGTTTAGCTCCAAACTACTAAGTTAAGAGTGTTCACTAATGTGAGGTGCTAATGTCAATCTCATGCCATAGAACGACATCTAAATCTAACTAGATAGGTCAAGTTTTATACTCTTTATGCTACCTTTAAACAAAGTAAGGGACTTTAGTAAAGTAAGGAAGGTAAAGCTTGTAAATAAAACTTGGAGTAGGTAATAGTCAACATGGTATAACCAAAGCATGCCTAATGCATCTTGCTTAGGTTATCTTGCTTAGTTCTAGCTAGCTAACAATAGCTTGCAAGGATGATCTTGCATGGTTAACTTGTATAATGCTAGCTTGCCTTGATTAGTGTAGTGGTTGAAATTCTCTTCCTCCTCTTCTTGGTAGAACTCCTCCTCTTCGAAGACTTTGCCGGTACTATCGTCTATAAATACATATGGAATACACAATCACCAAACAATACTTAACTAGTCTACTTAGCACACTAAGGCACATATTTGCTGATCTAGTATCATCACAAACATCATAAGGTTTAATGAACTAGCTTCATTTATTTTATTTGAGAAAAGTAATTTCTACTCATTGAAAAATAACTAAGATTTAATATTCTCCAATTTAAAAAATGGGATCATATGGAGACATGTCATCACCACATATTCTAACATATGGGAATGTGATTTAAATGTTGGATCACATTTTAATAAGTTTAAGTTTAATAATTAATGATTTAAAGTGACTAAAAATGCCTATATAGCATTGTTTTGGTACTAGTCCAAAGTCACTGCCTGCAAACCTTAATATTATTACATATTCAGATAGCTATGGCTAAATGTGATTTTTGAGAGTTGGAATCAACTCAAAATCTAATATGGTTCATTTTATAAAAATGTTTGAATGTGTCAAAGCTTCTATCTTGTTATTTTAACTATGAGAGATCTCTAACTCTAAATGATTTAAATCGAACGGGCCTGTATAGATATTTTCAGTAGCTTTCCAAAAAAAATTGGAATCACTGAATTTGGATTTGTAAAACTCTCTGAATTGATTTTGGAACTAATGGACATAATTAAGTTTACTTCTAAAAAGAAAAACCTATATTTGAATTATTGGGTCAGCGCGGGAAACTAAATGGGCCGGCCCGTGTACACTCCGTGGCGCTGAGGGCTGCTGACAGGGGGGTTCCGCCTATTAGTGACTCATAAAATGTGAAGCAGTACGGGGCAATAAGAACCATACGATTAGAACAAGATCTAACGGTCCACGGTCGTCTTCGATGACGGACTCGTCGCCTGCGAGCCTGATCCCTAGCGCGGTCGGTGGGGGTCTATTGGGGACGTACCAGGGCTCCAGCTAGTGCAGTGAGGCGGGGAAACAAACTGGACGACGACGGCGGGCTCAGGCGAAGTCGTGGCAGGGGCTGAGGTGGACGAAATCAACGGCAACGTCTCCTCCTCTGTTGCGGCTACCTCTGGCGGAATTCCGGCGATGGGATGCTCGAGCGGCTCCGGCAAGAGAGGGAAAATGGTCAGTGGAGAGAGGGGAGTGGAATGGTGTGGCGATTGAGGCTAGGGGTGGCCTCCTTATATAGGCTCGATGTGGGGACCGACGGGTGTGGGCGGAGCTCGTCGGTGACAGCGATACAGGGGGCTACCGGCATGGGCAAAGTAGGCGGACGGTGGGCGGTCGGCTGGCAAATGGCGTTGATAGGGGCGATGGAAAATGGTCGGGGACTTCTTGCACTCTGAGGGACAGACGCGGTGCTTCACGGTGCTCCTAGCGACTGTGGGTTGCGCGGCGGTGCACGGCCGTGTCTAGTGGGTTGGTGTGGTCAAGGCAGAGAGGTGTGCATGGTCTGGTGTCGAGGCGCGGTTTGTGGCGTGCTGGCAGCGAGGGCGCTCTGGCGTGCTCTGGCGCAACGCAAAGAGGGTAGTGCGGCGCGGTTTTGGGGTGGTCCAGGGGCTGGCTTTGGCCGTGGGGTGGACAGCGAGTCGCGGTATTGTTGGGCGGTGCTAGTGGGCAAGCTGGAATGGCGCGGCGCTATCTGCTGCGAGCTATACATGCTCGGCCAGCGGTGACCAAAAATGGGCGGCGCGCAACTGCTGCTCCAAGCTAAAGGGTAGGCCGGTGAGGGTTTGGTTAGAGCTGGGGAGACAGGAAAGAGCAGAGAGGTTCGAATGGGGGGACAAGAGATCAATTGGCAACAGTAATAGTTATGCCAGAATTTTTCTGCCTGCCAACTGTTCGATCAAATGGCTGCATGAACAAAATATTTGAATTTTTCAAAGATTTTTGGTGGAGTGGTTTATCTTATGCTTAAGATTCTAGGTTTGCTTGGGATTTTGAAATGGAGTTCATTTGAGTGGTTTTTGAAAAAGTGTGATCTAGACATATGAACTAGATTTAATTTTCAAATGTCATTTAAAATTAGAGTTTGAATGTTTTTGGGAGATCACAAAGTGGGCCTTGGCACATCACTACTTTTACTAGCAAGGGTTGCAAAGATCCACAATTTTTTCTGTTTGAATTTGAGTGCTAGGAATAGCCAAAGTGGGCTAGGTGATTAAAATGGCAAAAGTGACCATTTCCTTATTTAATTATTTTTTATTTCTTTTTTCTTTGGTATTTGCTTGAGGATTATCTAGATGATGTGTAATTCACCTTAGAGTCATTTTACAACCAATAGATCACTCAATCATGGCAATTCAAATCAACTCCTATTTTAAATGCACACACATATGAATGCTTAAAGATTTTTTAATGGAAAAAGTTTTTGTTAACCCTAAATTGGGTAGATTTGATCTTGATCACTTGGATTAAAGTTTTTGGATGTTACAAACCTTCTCCCCTTAAACAAAATCTCGTCCTGAGATTTAAGAAAGAAAACTAGGAACTAAAGTGATCTGGGAACTCAGTCCTAATGTAATCTTCTCGCTCCCAAGTGGCTTATTCTTCGGTATGGTTGCTCCATTGAATCTTGACAAATTTGATGCTCCTGGTCCTGGTGGTTCTGTAGGCTTCCTCCAAGATACGGATGGGCAATTCATGATACGTCAGATCCTTGTTGATATCAACAGCTTGGTGATCGATGTTCTTGAAAACTTCGGCCTTCTCCAGCACTTCTAGTCATTTGCGAAGTAACGAGATATGGAACACATTGTGAATGGCTGACATCTCTTCTGGCAATTCCAGTTGATAAGATACTTCTCCTCGACGATTCAAAATTTTGAAGGGTCTGATATATATGGGGGCTAACTTTCCTTTTAGACTAAAACGTTGTGTTCCCTTCAATGGCGAAACTTTGAGATATACAAAATCTCCGAAATTGAATGTCAGGTCCCTCCTTCTCTTGTCAGCATAACTCTTCTGTCTGGATTGGGCAGTCTTGAGGTGCTCACGGACATTGTGAACCTTCTCTTCAGCTTCTCGAAGAATGTCGGGTCCAAAAATCTGACTCTCTCCTACTTGCGAACAATTCAAAGGGGTATGACACTTTCTTCCGTATAGGAATTCAAATGGTGCCATTTGCAAACTGGCTTGATAACTGTTGTTATATGAGAATTCTGCAAAAGGCAGACAACCTTCCCATTTTTATCCATATTCTAACACACAAGATCTTAACATATCCTCAAGGATTTGGTTGACTCTTTTAGTCTGTCCATCGATTTACGGGTGATAAGCTGTGCTAAAATTCAACTTGGTTCCTAATCCTTCTTGGACTTTCTGCCAAAATCTCGAGGTAAATTGGGTTCCTCGATCTGATACTATGGTCTTGGGGGTTCCATGCAGACTAACAATTCTGGCAATATACAACTCTGTTAGCTTCGAACTTTGGTAGGTTGCCTTGACAGGTATAAAGTGAGCTACTTTGGATAGTCCATCAACGATGACCTAGATTGAGTCATTTCCCCTACTAGAAGTAGGCAAACCGGTGATCAAGTCCATTCCGACAGAATCCCATTTCCATTTCGGAATCTGCAATGGTTGCAATAGTCCTACGGGCCTCTGATGTTCCGCTTTGACTCTTTGACAAATATCACACTTGGCGATGTAGCTTCCGATTTATCTCTTCATTTTGTGCCACCAAAATTGCTCCTTCAAATCTTGATACATCTTTGTTCCTCCGAGGTGGATAGAATAAAGAGTATCATGAGCTTCTTGCATGATAACTTGCTTCGACTCCGAATCTGCTAGCACACAGATACGGCCTTTGTACCACAGAACTCCTTCTTCGTCTTCGGTGAATCTAGGTACCTTTCATGTACCAGTACGACGTTTGATTCCGTCGATACTTTCATTTCCCTTCTGGGCTTCCTTGATTTGGCTAATCAAAGTGGGTTGAAGTTCAATGCTAGCTAAAAATCCTTTGCTGACAAGCTCAGTCCTAAACTTCTCCAACTCCTCATACAAACTTGGTTGCTTCTCCTTGATCATGGTGTTTAGCCTACACGGCAATCTGCTAAGAGCATCCGCTACCACATTGGCTTTGCCGGGGTGATAGTGAATGTCAAGGTCATAATCCTTGATTAACTCTATCCATCTCCTTTGGCTCATATTCAGCTCCTTCTGAGTGAAAATATAATTCAAGATTTTGTGATCTGAGTAAATCTCACAACGATTACCCATAAGATAATGACGCCATGTCTTCAATGCCAAAACTATAGCTGCTAACTCAAGATCATGGGTCGGATAGTTTTGCTCATGCTGCTTCAGTTGTCGAGATAGATAAGCGATGACTTTGCCTTCTTGCATTAATACACAACCGAGACCAATCTTGGATGCATCATAGTACACATCAAACGGCTTCTTGATATCTGGCATGATTAATATTGGGGCTGAAATCAATCTCTTCTTCAGCTCTTGGAAACTCGCTTCACATTTGTCGATCCATTCAAACTTCTTGTCCTTCTTCAACAATTGGGTCATGGGTCTGGCTATGCTCGAAAATCCTTCGACGAACTTGCGGTAGTATCCCGCTAATCTGAGAAATGCACGAACTTGGGTTTGAGTGGTTGGGGCTTCCCATTCTTCGACCTCTTTGATCTTGGCCGGATCAACAATGACTCCTCCGACAGACACAATATGTCCTAGGAATCCTACTTCTTTCAGCCAAAACTCACATTTGCTGAACTTGGCATACAACCGATGCTCTCTAAGGGTTTCAAGGATGATTCTCAGATGTTGCTCATGCTCTTCTTCTGACTTAGAGTAGATAAGGATATCGTCGATAAACACAACGACAAACTTATCCAGAAAATTCATAAAGATCTTATTCATGAGATTCATGAAATAAGCAGGGGCATTGGTTAATCCAAAAGACATGACAGTATACTCGTATAACCCATAACGAGTAGTAAAGGCGGTCTTCGGAATATCTGTTGCACGAATATTAAGTTGGTGATAACCACTCCTAAGATCAATCTTAGAGAACACATTTGCTCCAGTAAACTCATCAAATAGATCCTCTATCTTTGGCAAAAGGTACTTGTTTTTGATGGTGATGTCATTCACCTTCCTGTAATCTTTGCACAAACGGTTACCTCCATCTTTCTTGTCGACGAACAATACGGGCGATCTCCATGGCGATGCACTTGGTTGAATCAAGCATGTTGCCAGCATAGCATCCATCTGCTTCTTCAATTCCACTAACTCTGAGGGGTTCATGCTATAGGGTCTCTAGGCTATGGGTCCGGTTCCAGGGATTAGTTCAATAATGAACTCAATATCCCTATCCGGGTGCATACCGGGCAATTCATCTGGGAATACGTCGGGGTATTCACAGACTACTTTGACTTGGTCTATGGTGGGTAGGGCTAGACTCTTGTTACACTTGAATTGACGGGGCAAGGTTTCAGATATATCCTCTACTGATACTCTAGAGCTACTGGTCATGGTGATGGCTTTCTTGGCACAGTCAATCAATCCTTTATGCTTTGACATCCAATCCATCCCTAGTACTACTTCCAAACCTTTGGTTCCAAGTACTATTAGATTGGCATAAAAATCTATCCCATGGATTCGGATAGGCACAACTTTGCAAATTTGTCTAGCTTTTGTAGTTGAACCAGGGATTTGAACTATCATGACATGCTTCAAGTTGGTTGGGTGAATCTTACTAGTGCATGCAAATTCTTCAGTGACAGATGAGTGCGATGCTCCAGAATCAAACAACACTCTTGCTAAAACTGAGTTGACAGAAAACATACCCAGCACGACATCTCGCGCTTCTTGGGCTTCTTCGGCGTTCATGTGGAAGAGATGGCCATTGCGGTTTTGAGGGTTCCCTAGGGCAAATCTTCTTCCTGGTTGAACACGACGCTGCTGTTGAGCTGGGGCATTCACATTGGCAGTGGTAGAAATCTTCTTGGGACACTCATTGGAGTAGTGACCCTTCACTCCACACTCGAAACAAGTGATCTGAGACTTATCTTTCGCTGCCACGGGCACAACATTGCTTCCAGTTCTGGGTGCAGTGTTGTTGTTGTTGTTACTCTTGGGAGGTGCACGGTTGAAATTGTTGGCGTTGCTGGGGTGATTGCTGTTTCCTCCGGACTTCACATTTCCTCCGCTACGGTTGGGGTAGCTTGGGCGAGACATTGGGGGTCGGTTGTTCCTCGGTGCATATCCTGCAGAAGGGTTGGGATGGTACTTCTGGTGACTATTGGATCCAGCTTGGTGCATCATATGATGTTTGCGGTTGTCGTTTGCTTGATTAATCTTCCCTTCCATCTGAATGGCAGAGTCGACTAGCTCTTCGAGATCCTCGAAACGGATGTTGACGAGGACAGTCTGCATCTCGTCATGCAGTCCGTTCAGGAATATCTCCTTCTTCTTGGCCTCCGTGTTGATCTCATCAGGTGCATACCTGGCAGGGGAAAAGAATCTGTCACGGTACTCCACTAGAGTCATTCTGCCTTACTTCAACTCTCGGAATTCATCCCTCATTCAGGTGATTAGACCCTGCGGCACATGGGTGCGGATGAACTTGATTTTGAAGGATTCCCATGTCATCACTTGACCATGGTTCATTATGCGGATGTTGTTCCACCATGCTCTTGCATCTCCTGCCAAATAGTGGGTGGCAAAAAGAACTTTCTCGTTGGCATCCACTCCTGCTACTTCTAAGTTGTTCTCCATGGTCTGTAACCAGTCATCAGCATCCAGTGGGTTTTCAGACTGGCTAAAGATTGGGGGATTGGTATTCTGGAAGTTTTTGAGTTTGGACCCATGATGATCCTGATTTCCATGGTTCTGGTTGTTGTGAGCCATCTGGGCGATCTGCTGTAGTGTGGCAAGATTTTCTTGGCGCTCTGCCCTGCTTGCTTCACGGTTGATACATTGCAAATGTATCTATAATTTTTGATGTTCCATGCTTGGTTTTATCCACTTTATTTTGTTTTGTCCAAACTTTGGAGTACCTTTCATATGATTGCTTGGACTAACCTATTAACAAGAGCCACAGTGCCAGCTGCCTGTTTTCTGCTGTTTTTGGTTCCAGGAAAGTCAGAAAATGAATATTCTCGGAATTGGATGGGACAAAAGCCAAAAATCCTATTTCACCAGAAGACTCCTGGAGCCAAAATATGAGACGGAGTGGGGCTGGGGCCCAGCCACACCACCTGGGCGAACGGGCTGGGCCTGGCCGCGCCAGGGGGTGGTCTGGCCACCCTACACACCCCCTCGGTCTCCCTCTTCGCCTATAAGTTGCCTTCTGACCTAAAAACTCAGGTGGGTTTGACATTTTTCCAGAAGGAGTTCCGCTCCACCGCCACCACCAGATTCCACGAAACAGCACCAGAAACTCCATTCTAGCACCCTGCCGAGACGGGGAATTGGAGGAGATCATTGCCATCATCATCACCATCGCTTCTCCATCAACCATCCATGTTTCCCCATCTATGAGTGAGTAATCCCCGCTGTAGGCTATGCGGATGGTAGGGATTAGATGAGATCGTTCATGTAATGGCATCAGATTGTTAGGGCGTGGTGCCTAGAATCTTCTATTAGTGCTTTTGACTTTGTCACGACTTGTTGTGCTTAATGCTTGTCACTAGGGCCCGCGTGCCATGATTTCAGATCTGAACATGTTATTGATTCATTATGATAGTATTGTTTATGGTCTTATCTGCAAGTTGTATACACACGTTGTTGTCCAGAACCAATGGCCCCGAAGTGACAGAAATCGGGATAACCGGAGGGAATGGCTTTGATGTGAGGATCACATGTGTTCACGGAATGTTAATGCTTTGCTCTGGTGCTCTGTTAAAAGGAGCACCTTAATTGCCAGTAGTTCCCTTGAGGCCCCGCTGCAAACAGGCTGGCAGGACAAAAGATGTTATGCAAGTTCTCATTGCGAGCACGTATGACTATATATGGAACACATGCCTAGGATTATCTAGTACTTGGATGCTTTATCTTATTTATCTGCAATTGCCCTATGTTCTGATTGCTATGTGAATTGTCTTGTCCATGCAATGCCTGTCCATCCATCCCTATGCTTACCGCACTCGAATCCCACTGTTCACTGCTATTGTTACTGATGTCTTTACTTTACTACTGCTGCTACTTCACTATTCCTACTACAAAACTGTTGCTACTGATAAACTGCTGTGAGCAAGATTGTTTCCAGGTGCAGCTGAATTGACAACTCAGTTGTTAAGGCTTATAAATATTCTTTGGCTCCCCTTGTGTCGAATCAATAAATTGGGTTTCACTTCCCTCGAAAATACTGCGATACACCCCCTATACTTGTGGGTCAGCAACGCTCTGCAATGAGAGTCTACAGAATCTGCAACATTGGGTCTTGCGATGAGCTGCTCCCTCCTTGGTTTCCACGAGTCATCTGAAGATCGAGATAGATAAAGGGGTAAAAGGGAAAGTTCTAAGGTTCATGGTTTTGATTTCAGAGCTAAAACTTTGAGTTTGACTTAGGTTTTGCAACTAATTTCTTTTCATTCATTCAAGCAAGGCACACGATACAAACACACACACACCACAACATCAAAGTAAAACAGATGGTTTTAGGAACCATTCTGTAAGCTACAATACAATGGGACCGGTACTCATCACTCTAAGATAGTGCTCTAGTGCATCTACTCATCATCGATGAAGTCGGAGTCATCATCGTCGGTGTAGAAGTCCATGGCATCCTCTTCTAGAAAGTCATCATCATTGCTGAGGTAGGAGTCAATATCTCCTTGGATATCTTCACCTTCCTCTTCTTCTTCCTTTACGGCAAGTTGAGCCTCTTGCTCCTTGATGATCTTCTTGAGGTCGGCCACCTTCTTGCGAAGACGGTCGATGGTGTGATCCTTCTTGGCGCGTTGACAGCGCAGAGACTGACGATCCTTGACGAGCAGTGAGAAAGTCTGGGCCTTCTAGGCGGCAAGGGCAAGGTTGTGGTTGGCGACCTCTCTAGAATTTTCCAACTCCTTCTGTCTGCCGTACAGTAGGAAGTCGAGGTTCTCCACTTGACGTTTGAGTATTGGGTGACTTGGAATCTATAGTGGCATTCCCATGGAATCACGCCTTTCATAGTGAACAAAGCGGGTTCCTTGGATTAGGTTGACACTCAAGGCACACAGACGTGCGAGAGCTTCATGCATTGCCCTGGCTAATCCATCTAGCCAGTTGTTCTCTCTCACTGAGAACTGAATCCTCCTAGATACTGGTGCTTCTATCTTGTCTCGAAGATCAGCAGTTACTAGCCATTGTAAATCTCCTCCTGGTGGACCCGAGAGTTGAGCTCCAAGGAATTCCGGATGAGGATGCTCCAAGAACTCAGACAGAGCATCAAGATCCCTCTCGAAGAACAGTTGGCCTCCGTTGCCCAACTCGTAGAACTTGCTGTATTGGGCTTCCATCTATATAAGAATTTAGGATGAGAAAGTTAGTGAAGTGATCAAGTGTGTCAAAAAAATTATGTAGTAATGTAAGAATTTGGAGGAACATGATTTTTTTTGAAAAAAAGAGTTCCCAAGGGTAAGAGAGGAAATAGTTTTCATAAATACTCACTTTGGTTTTTGAAACTAAGTTTTCGTTCTGACGTCCATTCTAACTAGGGTCTCCTATGGTCAGGATGGCTCTGATACCAACTTGTCAACACCCGGATTTTTAATCCTAGATGCCTATTATGCTATACATTGCAATCCCAGGATTACCATTTTTGCGAGACATAACAGATTGGATATCATAGTACATGATACATTGCAAATGTATCTATAATTTTTGATGTTCCATGCTTGGTTTTATCTACTTTCTTGTGATTTCTTCCAACTTTGGAGTACTTTTCATATGATTTCTTGGACTAACCTATTAACAAGATGCCACAGTGCCAGTTGCCTGTTTTCTGCTGATTTTGGTTCCAGGAAGTCAGAAAATGAATATTCTCAGAATTGGACGGGACAAAAGCCAAAGTTACTATTTCCCGGAAGACTCACGGAGCAAGAAGGAGAGTCGTAGAGGGGCCAGGGCCTGGCCACACCCCTCCCAGGCGCGGGCTAGCCCTACCCACGCAACCAGGTGGTGTGGGCCCCCTGGCACTCCACCGACCTTGCCTCTTCGCCTATAGAGTGTCCAACCGGAGAGTAGTTAAGAGTAGTATCATAAAGGGACGATATTTATGAGAGAGTGTTCACTAGTGAAAGTATGATCCCTAGGCCTTATTTCTTAGCACTGAAACACCGTTTGCTACTAGATCTGTTACATGTATGCTTGCTTCCAGCTTTATTTCAGTTTGCCTTTAGTCTTTTCCAAGCCATCAAGTTATTTTCTAGCACTTTTACCACTTATAACTATCCATACCACTTGTGTTTCACTATCTCTTCGCCAAACTAGTGCACCTATACACCTGACAAGTGTATTGGGTGTGTTGGGGACACAAGAGACTTCTTGTATCTTGATTGCAGGGTTGCTTGAGAGGGGATACCTTTGACCACTTCCTCCCTGAGTTCGATAAACCTTGGGTGATCCACTTAAGGGAAAACTTGCTACTGTTCTACAAACCTCTGCAGTTGGAGGCCCAACAACTGTCTACAAGAATAGAAGTGCGTAGACATCAAGCTATTTTCTGGCGCCGTTGTCGGGGAGGTAAGGTAAAAGGTATTCGCACCGGAGGATTAAGGAAGAAGAACCTCCCACGGCAAACGCCTATTTTCTGGTGCCGTTGCCGGGGAGGTAAGGTAAAAGGTACTCACATCCTCCGGTGTGAGTGCTCGAAGTTATTTCCTTTAGATTCTACAATTTTGTCTTTTTGTTTCTTGTTTTCACTAGTTAGGCTTAATGGAAAACAACAACAAAATTAGAGAGCTTTATAGTATTTATCTTGAGTTAGGACATGAAGTGCTTGAAGAAAAAATTAAAAAACCTATGGAACTTTGTTTGCATGCTAATAGCAATGTTATTAGTATGAATTCTTTGGACACCATTGTTGCTAATGCTATGGAAAAGTCTAAGCTTGAGGAAGCTGGTTTTGATGAAAATGATCTTTTTAGTTCCCTAGCTTTGGAAGATAGCTATTCTATTGCTTATGATGATACCAAACCTCCAATATATGATGATTACAATGATGAATATGATATTTTCAGTCCACCTACTATTGAGGATAAAGTTAATTATGATTACAATGTGCCTCCTATATTTGATGATTATGGTGATGAGAATAATAATGATAGCTATTTTGTTGAACTTGCTCCTACTATGATTAATAAGAATGACTATGCTTATGTAGAGAGTAATAATTCTTTTATGCATGTGGCTCATGATAAGAATGTTTTATGTGATAGTTATATTGTTAATTTTATTCATGTTGCTACTGAAATTTATTATGAGAGAGGGAAACATGGTTTTATGCATCTCAATAATATTAAGTTTCCCCTCTTTATGTTGAAAATTTTGAAGTTGTACTTGTTTTGCTTTCCTATGCTTGTTGCTTTGTGCTTTCATGACTTGTTTCTTTACAAGATTCCTATGCATAGGAAGTGGGTTAGACTTAAATGTCTTTTGAATTTGCTTCTTGATGCTCTCTTTTACTTCAATTCGTATTTCCTATGAGAGCATCTTCTCAAATTTTCATGCCTAACTTAAAGGCGTTAAAGAAAAGTACTTGTTGGGAGATAACCCAAGAGTTTTAGTTGAGTCTTGGAAGTTATTACCTCTGTAATAACCTCTCCTTATCCTTTTTATTTGCTTTTTGTGCCAAGAGTAACCTGTAATGAGAGTAAAGTAATGATTGGGAAAGTTGCTGTCCCGAAATAGATTTTTGTGCTTCACCGTAAACATTCCTGACAGAGATTTGTACGTCGGATTGAGCTGTAATTTGTTGTGCTTCTGTCCCAGGTTGTTATCTAACTTTCGTCTTTACCTGCTGAATAGAAGGTCTTCTAAAAAATTCGTCTTTACCTGCTGATCTGTTTTGACAGATTTCTGCCATTTTCTGCATTTGCTTCTTGTTAGTTCCTTTTTGAGTGCTCTTGGGGAATTGAGATTTTTGAGGGAATTGCTACAGTAGCTAGTGTTCTAATGGAAGTTTATTTGGTGTTAGAACTGAACCTTAAGACTTATTTATCTTAAGTGCACTAATGTTGCTAATGAGATTGTGTGAAGTTTTGTATGAAGGAAAATTTCAGGTGTATGGAAGGAATGAGTAATGAGATGAAGGATGGACTAAAGCTCAAGCTTGGGGATTCCACGCATGTCACCCCAAGAAATATCCAAGAAGTAGAAGCGTCAAAGCTTGAGGATGCCCAAGGCATCCCCTTCTTCATCAATAAAAATCTCAGGTTTCTTCCAAACGCTTCATTTTTATTGTTTCATGCACAGTTGTGTTTTTCTTGGAGCATCTTCTTTTTTGTTTTTGTTTTGGTTTTGGTTTGCTTAGTTTTCTGAATAAATTGGTTGGACCCCCTCTTTCATACATTGGTTTGCAAATAGTTTGGTTTGGTTTGGAAAAGAGTAGGAAAGTTCATGCTTAAGTGGTAAAGAGAGCTTGTTTTTGACTGTGGCCTATGCTTTGTCATGCCATGCTTGATATTTTTTGGGCTTTATGCTTAGTATTCTTTGCTGTAGCATGACATGTTATAAACAATTGAGATTGCTTAATGTGCCTTGGATGAATCATGTGTTGTTTTAGCATATTAAAGCATAGTATAGTGGTATTCTCCTTTGATGCTTTATTTGGGTTGACTTGGCACATGCTCACACCATGTTATGACTATCCCAAGTCACCATAGCCTTTATGATCCTTTAGTTTTCAAATTGTAGTATCACTTTATGCTTTGATCAATGATGTTTTGTCGCTCTGCATGATTATGGCATTTATTGCTCTCTTAGTTTGTTGCTCCCAGTCTTTTGCTAGCCTCCACAACCAAGTATGAGTTCAACTCATGCATCCAACTCCCTAAACCAAGTTATTCCAAAGAGTCCACCATACCTACCTACTAGCTTATGCTATTCCAAGTATATTCATGCTTTTGTTTACCTTCAACTTGTTATGAGAAAACTAGTGATTAAAGCTCTCACAAACTTGATGGCACACTTTACTTTATTGCCTCTAATAAACTTGAACCACTAGGTCCTTCTTTGTTGCGTATATGCTTGCGCTTTTATAAGTTGAAATTAGCAGAACCATGTATCATGGGGAACGCTTTCAACATTGCACTTGTACTTTGTACCCCGTTGATATCATGTTCTTTTGCTTATGGATCCCGGCGGTGTGAAATAAAAGTGGAACTTGTAAGATCATGGAGTTTGTATGTGTGTTAGAGAAATGCCTGGGTCGCCGGTCTAATCCTTGCTGACATGGTGGAAACCTGCAGCGTAACCATAATGAGTTGTCTATGAAGCATTCTTCTTATAAAAAAAAGAGTCCTATATTGAGAAAAAAGAGATTATGAAAAGAGGAAAGAGAGAAAAAAGCATCATTTTCCCATGGTAAATAACAAGATTGCTGAGATGCTCGTTGTCTGCTTGCCTTGTCATTTTGATATGGGGATTCTTCCTTATCATCGGGCAAGGGGTACCCCGTTGGCGGTTCTCTATGATACATATGTACTTACAATGACAAGAGCTTACTCGTGACTAAAGTTGAGTAGCATGAGGATCGGTCTTCGTAAGTAAGGGGCATGAGATTTCGGTTTATAACTTGTCAAGCATATCCTCTTAGTTGTGTCACTTTAACCTTAATCACCTTCAAGATGCTTATGATAGGGGCAATGAGAGCTGAAAGCTTTAAGTATCATAATTTTTGGCAGCTCTTTATGAGACTTGAATCCCTACTTCCTTTTACAAAAGGCCTTTCTTCCACCATTATATTGAGTCTCCACCTTCTATCTTTATGCACTACTTTGAGAGCATAGTGGCCATTCTTAGTTCTATGTGCATTGTCCCAAGACTAGTTGATTGATGCATAACTTGTTATTGCTTGTTTTAAACTATTGTATCTAGTCACTCTTATGAACTTTGAAGGTGTCCTATGCATTTATATTTTCTACTCTATTGAGGGACAAGCTGAATACTATTATGCTATGTTTTCTTTATGTGAAACAAACAAACGTCTTGCAAAGCATTGTTATTCATGAATCTTTTGTTTGTGCCTTTTCATGTTGCATCATAGTTTCTTTGTCTTATTGCTAGAACTTTGTCTTTCATGTTATGATTGAAGTACTATGATCCCAGCTTTGAATGTTTTGCAAATACTTTGATAAAGTCTTTGATGGTGCATGTCACCTCATAAATTCTTTCTTTTTATCACTTACCTACTCGAGGACGAGCAGGAGTTAAGCTTGGGGATGTTGATACATTGCAAATCTATCTATAATTTTTGATGTTCCATGCTTGGTTTTATCTACTTTCTTGTGTTTTGTTCCAACTTTGGAGTACTTTTCATATGATTTCTTGGACTAACCTATTAAGAAGATGCCATAGTGCCAGTTTTCTGCTGTTTTTGGTTCGAGGAAGTCAGAAAATGAATATACTCGGAATTGGACGGGACAAAAGCCAAAGTTACTATTTTCCCAGAAGACTCATGGAGCCAGAAGGAGAGTCGAGAGGGGCCAGGGCCTGGCCACACCCCTCCCAGGTGCGGGCTAGCCCTACCCGCGCCACCAGGTGGTGTGGGCCCCCTGGCACTCCACCGACCTTGCCTCTTCGCCTATAAGAAGCCTCCCGACACCAAAACCCTAGATCGTCAACCAGAAATCCACGAAAAGTTCCGCAGCGCCGCCGCCACCGAAGGGGAGATTCGGGGGACAAAAAGTCTCTGTTCCGGCACCCTGCCGGGACGGGGAAGTTCCCCGGGAGCCATCTCCATCGATCTCCACCACCATCTCCATCACCGTTGCTGATTCCCATGATGAGGAGGGAGTAGTTCTTCCTCGAGGCTAAGGGTTCTACCGGTAGCGATGTGTTCATCTCTCTCTATGCATGATCTTATTGAGATCATGAGCTTGTAATCTATAGATCTACCTTGCTACTCAAGTGCTTTAATGAATCTCTGCTCTCCCCATGTGTGCGAAAGTGACAGCGTGCTCACCATCGTGGCACTTAGGCTAGAGATTACAAATACTTGTTATGAGTTATATTTGGAGTTGGATGTCTTTATGAAATTGTGGTGTTTGTTGGACTCATTTAGTGCTCAAGGTGACAGTGTGGGGTTATCTAGATGGGAAATGCTTACTTTGAGGTGTGCTGTTATAGCCCTACCATCGATTAGAGTGTCCAACCGGAGAGTAGTTAAGAGTAGTATCATAAAGGGAAGATATTTATGAGAGAGTGTTCACTAGTGAAAGTATGATCCCTAGGCCTTGTTTCTTAGCACTGAAACACCGTTTGCTACTAGATCTGTTACATGCTTGCTTGCTTCCAGCTTTATTTCAGTTTGCCTTTAGTCTTTTCCACGCCATCAAATTATTTTCTAGCACCGTTACCACTTATAACTATCCATACCACTTGTGTTTCACTATCTCTTCGCCGAACTAGTGCACCTATACACCTGACAAGATTATTTGGTGTGTTGGGGACACAAGATACTTCTTGTATCTTGATTGCAGGGTTGCTTGAGAGGGGATACCTTTGACCACTTCCTCCCTGAGTTCAATAAACCTTGGGTGATCCACTTAAGGGAAAACTTGCTACTGTTCTACAAACCTCTGCACTTGGAGGCCCAACAACTGTCTACAAGAATAGAAGTGCGTAGACATCAGTACATCATCCATTACAAACCATAATAAGGTCTTACAACAAATAAAGGATCTCATGATCCAGTCTTAGTACAATCAAGTTGCGGAATAAATAGTGTAGCGGTGGGGTCAATCTTCAGAGTCCCAGGCAATGCTGACGATGGAAGATAGCCCTAGTTATCATAGCCGTCCTACTGTCCTTCATCTTGGTAATATCCTTCATAGTCTGGCCATAGGAATAGCCAGGGACAGAATCCATGAGTACTCTTTAAGTACTCGCAAACTATCACTAACAAGTAAGGTAGTTCTAGTAGGAATGCTAAGTTCTAAGTTTATTTGTAAAGCTAAGTTTGAAACCTAAGCTAAGTTTAGAAACAAACAAAGATAAAATAAAGTTTGAAAACGCCTAAGTGGGAACTTAGTTATCATAGTAACAACTCTGTTGTGGTCAAGTCATGTCACAATTCATTTCATAAGTCATTTTGAAAATATCTGACAACGGAACAGTATGGCCACTCCAACTGTCCATAACCATGGACGCGGCTATTCGAATAGTTTGACACTCTGTAGAGGTGGTACACTTTCACCACAAGATTCGATACATCTGTCAGGGATAACCCTGAATCATCATACTTAGTATGCAGATAATCAAACATAACCTTTCCTTTACACACTCTAGTATAAGCACCTCTCCTATGAGCATGGCCTCCCAACCATGACCATCTGTTATCTTGGGCACTACATAGGTGGACAACATTGAGAGGTAGCCTCAGCTCAAACCTCTCCCGAGAGGGAACTAATACTAATGCATATAAGCTTCTGGCTAAGCCTTACCCAATTCAGGTATTATGGTTGTGCGGTAAAATTGGAATGGTATCGCATCCAAACACAACCATCAGTTTTTTGTAAAAGGGCTAAGGCTCATGCCTCAACATTTTCATCATCATAAACCATTGGTGTTTCTCAACACATGTCAAAACATCTCAATGGAAGGACTCATCCTTCCAAGGTTTTCATAAGTCATTTTCACCAAGTATTCCCATCTAAAGTGAATCAAGTTTTGGTTTAGCTCCAAACTACTAAGTTTAGAGTGTTCACTAATGTGAGGTGCTAATGTCAATCTCATGCTATAGAATGACATCTAAATCTAACTAGATAGGTCAAGTTTTATACTCTTTATGCTACCTTTAAACAAAGTAAGGGACTTTAGTAAAGTAAGGAAGGTAAAGCTTGTAAATAAAACTTGGAGTAGGTAATAGTCAACATGGTATAACCAAAGCATGCCTAATGCATCTTTCTTAGGTTATATTGCTTATTTCTAGCTTGCTAACAATAGCTTGCAACGATGATCTTGCATGGTTAACTTGTATTATGCTAGCTTGCCTTGATTAGTGTAGTGGTTGAAATTCTCTTCCTCCTCTTCTTGGTAGAACTCCTCCTCTTCGAAGACTTGGTCGGTACTATCGTCTATAAATACATACGGAATACACAATCATCAAACAATACTTAACTAGTCTACTTAGCACACTAAGGCACATATTTGCTGATCTAGTATCATCACAAACATCACAAGGTTTAATGAACTAGCTTCATTTATTTTATTTGAGAAAAGTAATTTCTACTCATTGAAAAATAACTAAGATTTAATATTCTCCAATTTAAAATATGGGATCATATGGACACATGTCATCACCACATATTCTAACATATGGGAATGTGATTTAAATGTTGGATCACATTTTAATAAGTTTAAGTTTAATAATTAATGATTTAAAGTGACTAACAATACCTGTATAGCATTCTTTTGGTATAGTCCAAAGTCACTGCATGAAAACCTTTATATTATTGCATATTCAGATAGGTATGACTAAATGTGATTTTTGAGAGTTGGAATCAACTCAAAAGCTAATATGCTTGATTTTATAAAAATGTTTGAATGTGTCAGAGCTTCTGTCTTGTTATTTTAACTATGAGAGATCTCTAGCTCTAAATGATTTACATCCAACGGGCTTGGATAGAGATTTTCAGTAGCTTTCCAACAAAATTGGAATCACTCAATTTGGATTTGTAAAACTCTCTGAATTGATTTTGAAACTAATGGACATAATTAAGTTTACTTCTAAAAAGAAAAACCTATATTTGAATTATTGGGTCAGCGCGGGACCTAAATGGGCTGGCCCGTGTACACTCCGGGGCGCTGAGGGCTGCTGACAGGGGGGTTCTGCCTGTCAGTGACTCATAAAATGCGAAGCGGTACGGGGCAATAAGAACCATATGATTAGAACAAGATCTAACGGTCCACGGTCGTCGTCAATGACGGACTCGTCGCCAGCGAGACTGAACCCTAGCACGGTCGGTGGGGGTCTACTGGGGACGTACCAGGGCTCCAGCTAGTGCAGCGAGGCGGGCAAACAAACTGGACGACGACGGCGGGCTCAGGCGAAGTCGCAGTAGGGGATGAGGTGGAAGAAATCGACGGCAACGTCTCCTCCTCTGCTGCGGCTGCCTCTGGCGGAATTCTGGCGATGGGCTACTCGAGCGGCTCCGGTGAGAGAGGGGAAACGGTTAGTGGAGAGAGGGAAGTGGAATGGTGTGGCGATTGAGGCTGGGGGTGGCCTCCTTATATAGGCTCGACGAGGGGACCGACGGGTGTGGGCGGAGCTCGTCGGTGACGGCGATACAGGGGGCTACCGACGTGGGCGAGGTAGCCGGACGGTGGGCAGTCTGCTGGTGGTCCTCTATGGTGTAATGGCATGGCTAGGGGCGGTGGCAAACTGTCAGGGACTTCTCGCGCTCTGAGGGACAGAGGCGGTGCTCGATGGTGCTCCTAGCGACTGTGGGTCGCGCAGCGGTGCACCACCGTGTCTGGCACGTTGGTGTGGTCAAGGTGGAGCGGCGTGCGCGGTCTGGTGTCGAGGCGCAGTTTGTGGCATGCTAGCTACGAGGGCGCTCTGGCGTGCTCTGGCGCGGCTCAGAGAGGGTAGTACGGTGCAGTTTTGGGGTGGTCTAGGGGCTGGCTTTGGCCGTGGGGTGGACAGGGAGTCGCGGTAGGCTTGGGCGGTGCTAGTGGGCAAGCTGGAATGACGCGGCGCTGTCTGCTGCGAGCTACGCATGCTCGGCCGACGGTGGCCAAAAATGGGCGGCCGCAACTGCTGCTCCGAGCTAAAGGGTAGGCCGGTGAGGGTTTGGTTAGAGCTGGGGAGACAGGGAAGAGCAGAGAGGGTCGAATGCGGGACAAGAGATCAATTGGCAACAGTAATAGTTAGGCCAGAATTTTTCTGCCTACCAACTGTTCGATCAAATGGCCGCATGAACAAAATATTTGAATTTTTCAAAGATTTTTGGTGGAGTGGTTTATCTTATGCTTAAGCTTCTAGGTTTGCTTATTTTGAAATTGAGTTCATTTGAGTGGTTTTTGAAAAAGTGTGATCTAGACATATGAACTAGATTCAATTTTCAAATGTCATTTAAAATTAGACTTTGAATGTTTTTGGGAGATCAGAAAGTGGGCCTTGGCACATCACTACTTGGACTAGAAAGGGGTGCAAAGATCCACAATTGTTTCTGTTTGAAATTGAGTGCTAGGAATAGCCAAAGTGGGCTAGGTGATTAAAGTGGCAAAAGTGACCATTTCCTTATTTAATTCTTTTTGATTTCTTTTTTCTTTGGGATTTGCTTGAGGATGATTTAGATGATGTGAAATTCACCTTAGAGTCATTTTACAACCAATAGATCACTCAATCATGGCAATTCAAAAAAACTCCTATTTTAAATGCACACACATATGAATGCTTAAAGATTTTTAAATGTAAAATGTTTTTGTTAACCCTAAATTGGGTAGATTTGATCTTGATCACTTGGATTAAATTTTTGGGATGTTACAGAGTGCATGTCGGTAACGAGATCAAACTAATTATTTGGATGCCGATGATCGAATCTTAGACATGTAATATATCGCGAGACAAAGGGATTTAGTTACGACGTTAAAGGTTCACACGATCACAAGAGTCATCGTTGGATATGTGGGAGTCAGTATGGATCTATAGGTCCCGCTGCTGATTATTGATCAGAGAGGGGTCTCGATCATGTCTACATTATTCGCGAATCGTAGGGTGACACACTTAAGGGATACTGACACCATTTGGAGCAAATATGTTTCAGATAAAGATTTAAGAAAGCGCTGGAATTATTTCAATAGACACTGAAACTGTTTCGGGTGAAATTGCTGAAACTGGTTCTGCATGTGATATTGAAATGTTGCAGGGGGTTTTATGTGAATGTTTGTTAATTAATGTAATTGACAAAATTCTGAATAAAATAAATAAAATAGTTTTATTTAATGAGAGCTTGCATTAAATTTGGTGGAAATTTAATGCATGTGTGAGTGGAATTTTGAGTGGAGGCTTTTTATGGGAGTGGGAGGTCCACCCACATGAATGTGGAAGGGGTGGGGCACCACCATGGCTGCCACACCATGGCCCTTGGATACCCCCCTCTTCCCTATAAAAGGCCCCCTCTCCTCCTCACAACACACACCTCCTCGTGAAGGATCTCTCTCCCCCTCTAGTTATTCCCCATGGTCTTGGATTAGCGAGATACATGTTCCCGATTGCTTTATCTGGAAAGGAGTTGCTGCTTCCGCTGCTTTGCTGGAGCGAGGGACGGAGGTTGTCGGGGTACCGGACGTGTGTGCGATCACGGATGCACCGCTACTTTGCGGTGCTGGACTTGGTGGTGCTGGACTTGCTGGAGCTGGATCTGATGGACGTGCTGGAGCCGAACCTGCTGGACTTCATCATGATCTTGAGATCTGCAAGTGTACAACTACATCATCCACGAGTTCCATCTTATTAACAAAGCTTTGTTGTCTTCAAGGGTAAGTTCTCTATAGATGTATATCCACTAGTTGCTTGTATCTAGTAGATAGATCTTGGCGTATAGTTCCCAACATAGGAATTTTTTTGTTTTCTATGCTGCGAACCCAACAGTAGTATCAGAGCCTGATCTATGCGTAGGTGCTTTGCACGGGTAGTACACATATGTTTATATGTGGGCAATGATGATCATGTTATTGCTTCTTTCATGTATTTTGGATATTGGTGGTATAGTGGGATGAAGCGGCCCGGACCAACCTTACATGTCATCGTACATGAGACCGGTTCCACGACTGACATACAACTAGTTTTGCATAAGTGGCTGGCGGGTGTCTGTCTCTCCTACTATAGTCAATATTTGATTTACAACGAGTTGCTAATAACTTGGTTATCCTCGTTGTGGTTCCATGTTCGTAGGTAAGACCGGTTCTATCTCTAAAAGCCCAAAGCCATGTAAAACTTGCAATGGATAAATTAGAGGCGTGTAGTTTAGATTGTTGCTGGGCTAGTGTATTGATATGGTAATGTTGTAACTAGATGTATGGTAGATACTCTTACAACACACTTAATGTGTAAGTTCCATAGACCTTGGCCTTACACACAAAGGAATGATAGAGATCATACCACGATGCAAATGATAGAGATCAAATGCATGGACCATATCATCTCACTTTACACATTAGATGTTTACATCTTAATACTGCTAGTTTGGCACTTTTAGTAGCATTGTAAGATGATTCCTCATTTAGATATCAAGATAAAATGTGTTCTTCCTTGAGTATGCACCATTCTATGGATCATATTTCAAGACATCACGTGATGATCGGGTGTACTCGACTCCGCGCTTTCATACAACAGGTGTAAGACAGTTTTACACACGCGGATACTAAGGTTCTTACTTGGCGATCCTTGCATGTACAGACATAGCCTCGGAACATGGACTGAAATGTTAAGCATGAGTCATATAGTTGATGTGATGCCCATATTGATGCTCGCCTTTGAAGCTACACCGACTCACGTGATGATCGGACTTGGTGTAGTGGATTTGGTTCATGTAATCACCAAATGGGCACGAGGGATGTCGTTTTTGAGTGGGAGTTCATTTCTAATTTGGATTAGTCAAACTCAATTTGTCATAAACTAAATCGAAGTGAATTTGCATAATTTGTTGTAGTCATTGGCATATGTTCACTACCTTATGCTTAGTTTTAATTGAGATAATAGAACTATAGAATTCTGGATATTTACTTTATGAACTGGTATCATATTGTTTTGAATGTCAATTTAAAGTTTAGATGTCCTATTGCAAACTTTCAGCAAACTCTATTTACTCCATGAAGTTTAATAAGTAGTATTAAATCAAGAGTAAGAATTCCAATATTAGTATCTAAAGTATCATGTTTGCCTTCATGATTATTGATATTCAATAAGTTGTTTTAATATCAAGATTATCTAGGAGCTGAAAAAATTGTTTCAGAAACCATCATGTGTGGAAGATATTGTGATATCTGAAACAATGTTTTTGGTTGCATTATGATAGAGTATAATTTAGAAAAAATACATGTACTCATGTTGTATGAGAATTTGTGATGGATGGAGATGTTAGGCATCCTGATCTCCCAAAACGGTTTTGGGAACTAACATTATACTCGCGATTCTTCCTTATAGGCTATAGTAGCTTGATCACAAAATTTGTCATGATAAGGATGAATAGAAGATGTAAGTAAATGTTTACTACACTAATAGATTACTAAAGAATGGATTTTTGAAAGAACACCAAACATTTGATGATGGTGATCCAGTTCAAAGTGCAAGTCCAAAGGTATTAGTATTTGACTATATACACTTTGTACTATGTGTCATGTGAATGACACCACTATTGCTGTTGATAGATTCTTTTAAAAGAAAAGGAATTGTTGAAAGAGAATCTATAAAATATTTGGCAGAAAAGAAAAGGTTGGAGATGTCCAACTTAGGTATATAGAAGATATACATGTTATGGCTATATTCCTTGCTTGTTAAACAATGTGGTTCTAAGGTATTAGATACCGGTATTGGATACCGAATTGGTTGGTGTGAAGTGTCATACAGAACAACACAATTCATGAACTGCAATGACCTAAGTAACTTGCAAGAGAATAAGTGATGATGTTCATCAAAAACAAATAAAGTGTTATTGTGTTTTTCGTTGTCGTCAAACCTAGCCTTCAAGATTTGTTTTAATAATTATTATTTTGTTCTGGTATTACGAGAACAATGGTTGTTCAAATAATTACCATATTCCATAAAGGATGGATGAACTTTTACAAGTCCAGTTGGCGAAATCATATCCATAAACATTATTGCTAAAATGTCGTAAGACAAATGATTGGAAGAACACTTATGAAGTGACACTACAAGAAATGTGTTATTCTATGACCTTCTAATAGTGACCCTGAACAAAATCGTCATAGAGTTATGACCATTTCGCATCAAATGGTCATAAGCCGTTCGAGGGGTTCAAAACCTTAGAAAATTACGACAATTTTGCTCAGAAACGTCATAGTTTCATTAGCTGAAATCGTCATAACCTCGCTGATGTAGCCTACGACGTTATTTATAGCTCACTACGACGGTTTAAAATTGTCATAGTCTCCAAATTAGGATAAGTTGGAATGGGTAGTTGGCCACATCAGCAATTGCATCTACGTGTCATGTCTAGGTGTCAGTTTTTGACTATGTGTCATATCCATTTGTTAATATCTGCTTACGTGGCACTGTTTGAAACTACCATGACCCATAATTATCCAAACTGACGTGTGGGACCCATCTCTGACCTCACAGGCCCACCAAACTAACATGTGGGTCCCATATCTGACCTGAGATTCGTTGTATCTACGACCTGACATGCGGGTCCCATGCCTGAACTGACGCTAGCAGAAGTTTTTTTCCTTTGTGATTATTTGCGCAAAAAGGGAGCAGCCCGAAATCGAACCCGCGACCAACATCCCAAGGGAACTTTCTACCATGCCCTACCACCATGACACTTGAATTTTGGTGTCGAACAACTGCGCACACACCTTATCTTTACTAATCACCGACAGGGCCTAGGCCTTAGTGGACCAAACCACAATTGTTTCTCTTCTCGCAGTTGGGCCTGGGCCATAGCATATGGACTCCACCTATTCTCTTCCTTTTAAAAACAATTCTACCGCTTGGGCCAGCCTTGACTAGTCCAAGTTGGTCCGGTTAGGATAGAAGTTTTTTTATTTTTTTATTTTATGTTTTCTTTTTCTGTTTTCTTAATTCTTTTGTATCTTTTTCATAAGAAGTTCAAAACAATTGATTTTTGTTTCCAAATTTTTATAAAATTTAGTAGATCATCTTAGGGTGTTGATTATCAATACTTTGATTTTTTTAAAGTAGTGGATTTACTAATCCCACATTAGTCCATAGTAGGGACAATATCATAATTCAAAATATGATCTTGAAATTAGGGTTTTGGCTTCAAAATTGTGGGTGGATACAATGGATCTCTGAAGAAATAGCATACTATGAGCCTAAAAATAATTTTTGCAAAAACTCTCGAGCATCAAATAATGTACATGTAGTTCAAATCGGACCCACTTCCTACCGATTCGGCAGAAATTTGTTTTTTTCGCCAGGGGTGGACGAAAAGGTGTGAGATCCCTTGGTTAGGACATTATCCATGTAAGTTGGTCTAACAATTTTAAAAAATGGTGCGGTAGCATTTTGAATTAGCCTTTTGGTGGTTGCTTCACAAACCGCCCTTTTTTGTGCTTAGAAAATAGAAAATGGACTTTCCGTACAACGAAAAGGAAAACTTCCTCCCGCAACATTGTTTGTAATCCTAATATGCATCTGCATGCACAATGTGGGCACATTATCACAAACTATGCAATGATTCTAGCCATAACATTGGTCGGTTGGCTTGAAAGTCATGAAACCTCGAACATGATAGGTCATTTCTGTGAAGGTTTTTTTGAGATGCAATCAATATACCAAGTTTGGTATTGTTCCTTGCAACTATGTCACATAATATGACACCACGTGAAGGATTTACATTGTTCGGACCGTTTTTGAATTTGTTATGCCCGTTTCAAAAATTTCCCGTTTCAAACTATCGCCAAAATGGTGGGCATGAAGATAGGGGATGAGCTTCGCTAAACTTCGCTAGACATGATAGGTCATTTCTGAAAAGGTTTTCTTGAGACACTTACAATATACCAAGTTTGGTATTTTTCCTTAAAACTATGTCACATTATAAGACGCCACGCGAAGGATTTGCATTGATCAGACCATTTTTTAATTTTTTATGCTCGTTTCAAACTATGGTCAAAATGGCGGGCATTAATATTCTTAGCTAGGGGCCGAGCCTTGCTAAACTTGCACCAGATAATGTACCTATAGTTCAAATCGGACCCACGTCCTGCCGATTCGACAAGAATTGGTCTTTTTTGCTAGGGATGGACAACAAGGTTTGAGATATCCCGGTTGGGACATCGTCCATGTAAGGTGGTCTACTATTTTTTTAAAATGTGGTGGTAGCATTCTAAAACTGTCGTTTGGTGGTTGCTTCGCAGAACGCCCCGTTTTTTGCGCTCAGAAAATGGAAAATGAATTTTTCGTGCGACGAAAAGAAAAACTTCCTCCTGCAACATTGTTCTCCATCTCATGATACACATGGGTGCACAATATGGACACATTATCCCAAACTATGCCATGATTCTGGCCATAACACTGGTCGTTTGGCCCGAAAGCCATGAAACCTCAGACATGATAGGTCATTTCTGAAAAGGTTTTCTTGAGACACTTACAATATACCAATTTTGGTATTTTTCCTTAAAACTATGTCACATAATAAGACGCCACGCGAAGGATTTGCATTGATCGGACCATTTTTTAATTTTTTATGCTCGTTTCAAACTATGGTCAAAACGGCGAGCATTAATATTCTTAGCTAGGGGCCGAGCCTTGCTAAACTTGCATTGGATCTTAGAAGAAATAGCATATTGCGAGTCTAAAAATGATTTTTTTCCAAAAATCATGGGCATCAGATAATGTACATGTAGTTCAAATCGGACCCACTTCCTGCCGATTCGACAGGAATTTGTCTTTTTTGCCAGGGATGGACAACAAGGTTTGAGATATCCGGTTGGGACATTGTCCATGTAAGGTGGTCTACTGTTTTTGAAAAATGTGGTGGTAGCATTCTAAAACTGTCGTTTGGTGGTTGCTTCGCAAAACGCCCTATTTTTTGCGCTCAGAAAATGGAAAATGAATTTTTCGTGCGACGAAAAGAAAAACTTCCTCCTGTAACATTGTTCTCCATCTCATAATACACATGGGTGCACAATATGGACACATTATCACAAATTATGCCATGATTCTAGCCATAACACTGGTCATTTGGCTCGAAAGCCATGAAACCTCAGACATGATAGGTCATTTCTGAAAAGGTTTTCTTGAGACACTTACAATATACCAAGTTTGGTATTTTTCCTTAAAACTATGTCACATAATAAGACGCCATGTGAAGGATTTGCATTGATCGGACCATTTTTTTATTTTTTATGCTTGTTTCAAACTATGGTCAAAACGGCGGGCATTAATATTCTTAGCTAGGGGCCGAGCCTTGCTAAACTTGCATTGGATCTAAGAAGAAATAGCATATTGCGAGTCTAAAAATGATTTTTTCCAAAAATCCTGGGCATCAGATAATGTACCTATAGTTCAAATCGGACCGACTTCCTATCGATTCGATAGGAATTTGTCTTTTTTGCCAGGGATGGACAACAAGGTTTGAGATATCCCGGTTGGGAAATTGTCCATGTAAGGTGGTCTACTGTTTTTGAAAAATGTGGTGGTAGCATTCTAAAACTGTCGTTTGGTGGTTGCTTCGCAAAACGCCCTGTTTTTTTGCGCTCGGAAAATGGATAATGAATTTTTCGGGCGACGAAAAGAAAAACTTCCTCCTGCAACATTGTTCTCCATCTCATGATACACATGGGTGCACAATATGGACACATTTTCACAAACTATGCCATGATTCTGGCTATAACACTGGTCGTTTCTCCCGAAAGCCATGAAACCTCAGACATGATAGGTCATTTCTGAAAAGGTTTTCTTTAGACACTTACAATATACCAAGTTTGGTATGTTTCCTTAAAACTATGTCAAATAATAAGACGCCACGCGAAGGATTTTCATTGATCGGACCATTTTTTAATTTTTTATTCTCATTTCAAACTATGGTCAAAACGGCGGGCATTAATATTCTTAGCTAGGGGCCAAGCCTTGCTAAACTTGCATTGGATCTCAGAAGAAATAGCATATTGCGAGTCTAAAAATAATTTTTTTCCAAAAATCATGGGCATCAGATAATGTACCTGTAGTTCAAATCGGACCCACTTCCTGCCGATTCAACAGGAATTTGTCTTTTTTGCCAGGGATGGACAACAAGGTTTGAGATATCTCGGTTGGGACATCGTCCATGTAAGGTGGTCTACTATTTTTGAAAAATGTGGTGGTAGCATTCTAAAACTGTCGTTTGGTGGTTGCTTCGCAAAACGCCCCATTTTTTGCGCTCGGAAAATGGAAAATGAATTTTTCGTGCGACGAAACGAAAAACTTCCTCCTGCAACATTTTTCTCCATCTCATGATACACATGGGTGCACAATATGAACACATTATCACAAACTATGCCATGATTCTGGCCATAACACTGGTCGTTTGGCCCGAAAGCCATGAAACCTCAGACATGATAGGTCATTTCTGAAAAGGTTTTCTTGAGACACTTACAATATACCAAGTTTGGTATTTTTCCTTAAAACTATGTCACATAATAAGACACCACGCGAAGGATTTGCACTGATTGGAGCATTTTTTAATTTTTTATGCTCGTTTCAAACTATGGTCAAAACGGCGGGCATTAATATTCTTAGCTAGGGGCCGAGCCTTGCTAATTGCATTGGATCTGAGAAGAAATAGCATATTGCGAGTCTAAAAATGATTTTTTTCCAAAAAGCATGGGCATCAGATAATGTACCTGTAGTTCAAATCGGACCCACTTCCTACCGATTCGACAGGAATTTGTCTTTTTTGCCAGGAATGGACAACAAGGTTTGAGATATCCCGGTTGGAACATTGTCCATGCAAGGTGGTCTACTATTTTTGAAAAATGTTGTGGTAGCATTCTAAAACTGTCGTTTGGTTGTTGCTTCGTAAAACGCCCCGTTTTTTGCGCTCGGAAAATGGAAAATGAATTTTTCGTGCGATGAAAAGAAAAACTTCCTCCTGCAACATTGTTCTCCATCTCATGATACACATGGGTGCACAATGATAGGTCATTTCTGAAAAGGTTTTCTTGAGACACTTACAATATACCAAGTTTGGTATTTTTCCTTAAAACTATGTCACATAATAAGACGTCACGCGAAGGATTTGCATTGATCGGACCATTTTTTAATTTTTTATTCTCGTTTCAAACTATGGTCAAAACGGCGGGCATTAATATTCTTAGCTAGGGGCCGAGCCTTGCTAAACTTGCATTGGATCTGAGAAGAAATAGCATATTGCGAGTCTAAAAATGATTTGTTTCCAAAAATCATGGGCATCAGATAATGTACCTGTAGTTCAAATCGGACCCACTTCCTGCCGATTCGACAGGAATTTGTCTTTTTTGCCAGGGATGGACAACAAGGTTTGAGATATCCCGGTTGGAACATTGTCCATGTAAGGTGGTCTAATATTTTTGAAAAATGTTGTGGTAGCATTCTAAAACTGTCGTTTCGTGGTTGCTTCGCAAAACGCCCCGTTTTTTGTGCTCGGAAAATGGAAAATGAATTATTCGTGCGACGAAAAGAAAAACTTCCTCCTGCAACATTGTTCTCCATCTCATGATACACATGGGTGCACAATATGGACACATTATCACAAACTATGCCATGATTCTGGCCATAACACTGGTCGTTTGGCCCGAAAGCCTTGAAACCTCAGACATGATAGGTCATTTCTGGAAAGGTTTTCTTGAGACACTTACAATATACCAAGTTTGGTATTTTTCCTTAAAACTATGTCACATAATAAGACGCCACGCGAAGGATTTGCATTGATCGGACATTTTTTAATTTTTTATGCTCGTTTCAAACTATGGTCAAAACGGCGGGCATTAATATTCTTAGCTAGGGGCTGAGCCTTGCTAAACTTGCATTGGATCTGAGAAGAAATAGCATATTGCGAGTCTAAAAATAATTTTTTCCAAAAATCACGGGCATCAGATAATGTACCTGTAGTTCAAATCGGACCCACTTCCTACCGATTCGACAGGAATTTGTCTTTTTTTCCAGGGATGGACAACAAGGTTTGAGATATCCCGGTTGGGACATTGTCCATGTAAGGTGGTCTACTATTTTTGAAAAATATGGTGGTAGCATTCTAAAACTGTCGTTTGGTGGTTGCTTCGCAAAACGCCCCGTTTTTTGCGCTCGGAAAATGGAAAATGAATTTTTCGTGCGACGAAAAAAAACTTCCTCCTACAACATTCTTCTCCATCTCATGATACACATGGGTGCACAATATGGGCACATTATCACAAACTGGACCCACTTCCTTCCGATTCGGCAGACATTTCTCGTTTTCACCAGGGGTGGATATAAAGGTTTTAAAATCTCCGGTTAGGACATTGTTCATATAAGGTGGTCTAGTATTTTTGAAAAATGGGGTGGTATCATTTTTGAAGTGAACATTTGGTATTGCTTCACAAAACGCTTTGATTTTCCATGCATAGTCTTGGCCAGCCAATCAAACCGCAGTAAAAGGGCTACCCATGGATCACCCGCCGAAGTAGATCTCAGCCGTCCACTACTGCTAGATCCAATGCTCTAGAATTGGGTGTCGTACCCACCGAAAATTCAGAGAAGTGGCGCTCGATTTTGGGCTGCGGGAGCGGTTGACCAATATTTGGCCCCAAACTCATCTAGGTTAGACCGCATCCAACCCCACCTACCCCATCACGCACATCCCTTCCTCCTCTCCTCAGATCCACCCATGGCGGCGCCTCCATCCCGATACCATCTCCTCCTTCTCTCCTCAGATCCACCCACGTTGTCGGCCACCCCAAACCACCAGCACCCTTCCTCCCTCCGCACCACCTCCGACCCCTCACCCTCACCCTTGACGGGATTTCTCCCATACGCCCGACCTGATCCAGATCGAGGGAGCACCCGCGCTGTCCTGCCTCTCCTTGCCGGTGGCCAGGCATTGACCTAGAAAGTGCAGGGAAGGGTGCCTGTCTCGCCAGTGGCGCATGAATCGCCGAAGCCCCCGTCACGTTACTCTCCCCATAGCCAGAACCTCGCCACGGCAAGATACAAGTCAGGACCACTTGGACTCCGTCGACGTCGCCATGACCATGGAGGTGTGCGTCAAGGCCGCCGTCGGCCACCTCCGCACCACCTCCGGCCCCTCACCCTCACCCTTGAAGGGATTTCTCCCATGCGGGGTCTGGCGGTGGTCAAGATCTCTCCCCTCCTCCCTGTCTTAACGGCTTACGCATCTGGCCCGTGCTCGCAGGTTTCTGGGAGACGCTCGTGCGTGACTCTGGGATGGAGGAGGTTGGCGCGTGCTAGTGTCCTGGATCTCGCCGTTGGGGCATCTGCGTGAGGTGAGGACACGCCGTCAGGTCGTCTTCACGAGTCCATCCAGGAGTGCATCTCCAAGTTCATCAGCTTCATCAACAGCGAGTAAGTGCCTCCTCCCCTCTCTCTGATCCCTCCACTTGCACAGATGCAAAATATTCGATTGGTAGCATAAGATTGAACTACATGATATGCATTTACTAGTAGTTTACTTGAGTAATTAGTAGCAAAGCAGTATTAGAAATTTCCATAGCATAAGATCTAGACTTCAGGAATAGGTTAGTGAAAATTTTGCATAAGAAATTAACCTAGTCTGAAGAATCTGCTAGTGTTCAAACTTAAGAGAAGGTTCAGACTTCAGGATTCCCCTCACAAATACTCTGTCCAGTACCTACAGTTAGTTATAAGTGTGATCTGGGTTAGGTGTAAACAGCTGCAGTTAGCAATGCATTGCAAAGGATGTGGTACTTGTATCCACTCTCTCTTTTCTCTATATTTTTGATGATTATTCTACACTATCCTAGTGTGGTACTGGACATGTACCTAGACTACATGTAGAGAAAACATCTTGTCTCGGGTCAAGTTTGTGGTGTACTGGACATACACACTTGCATGGGTTGCAGAGACAAATTGAGACTCAAGCTAAAACAAGGGATAAGTCCATTTTATTCAGATCCTTAGCATGGTTTGTAGTACTCTTTACCTTTACATATTCTTTGGAGTACTCTTTACAGAGTAGTATAGGTTGTGATTTTGTATAGTTGATGGAGAACTTGAATAATAACATCTTAACTTCTTATTAGATTTGTCAATTGCTTATTTGTGCAACTTTTTAGCTCCTTAGCTCAGATATGTTCGTTGTGTGACAAAAAAATTAGTAAAAATGTTGCTCATGTCATTCTACAGGTTATTGAAGCATGCCACACGAAATCCTGTGTCTGACAATGGTCAGAGGTGCATCGGAAGGACGACATGTTCATCCAGATGCGTTGCCGCCGCAATGTTGAAGGCAACGTGCTGCTGCTGCTCTCCTCCGATGGATTAGATAAGTCTTCTGTATATCATGTTCTTTTTTTACTTGATTGATGATGGCACATGTTCTGCTGCCATTTGGTTATCTTGAAATGTGCACAAATTAGTGCATTACTTGGCTGTATGCAATGGCTAATGCTTTTTCACCTTATTTTCTACTTGTCGTGAACTCATGGTATTGACCTGGAATAGTTTGTGTTTTGACTATTTTATCGTGTTGTTCTTTGCTTGAAGCTAAATGGCTATTGGATGATCTACGCTTGCTGTTGGTCATCTGATACACTTGAGGTTGGTGTAGGTCAATCTATAGCAGAATACACTTGAGGTATATAAATTTAAGTACTCTTAGTCATGGATTCTGAGATGGAACTTTGTTATTTCCATATGTCTGAGATGGAACTATGCGTGATGTTTTGCTATTTGCTATTTTTATATCTTCGATATAGAACTATGCATGATGTACTGCTATTTTCTATTTGCCTATCTCTTGACTCGTGTGAGAACTAAGTAAGAACTATGTGTTCACCTGTACTATTGTTTTACTATTTTGTCTCACCTTTTTTACATCCTATTGTGCTAGAACTGTAGATATTATAATTTGCTTAGTCCGCAAATCAATATTATAATTGACAGGTAAAAGTCTGTACAATTTGCAACTATAAGCACTCAATAGTTGGATATGACTCTGTTATCGGTTGTATAGCTGTTGGTATATTTTGCAACTAGCTGTACTATGATCTAAAATAATATTAATGTTGTTGCATGTGATTTTATTAGCTGTCACAATTGATGGAAATGCCAGCTAAGACGGTATGAAAACCTCGTGTTTGTAGATGGTAGCAATCTTTTTTATGTTTGCATGTATCTTAAGCTTAGTATAAGCTTCTTTTTTCTCATGATAGCACAAGCTTCCTGGAGTTACTCGATATGTGTAACCCATGGTTATTTTTGTATTCTGTTGCTCTACAAAATTTAAGGTTCCCTCGGTTTTCATTGCCCACTCAATGTTTACAGGTGCTGATGTAGCTGGTGGGATAACCTAGAGGTTGGAGCCGAGTCTGGCTGGATGGACATACTCTATTTCTTAGCATCGACTGAGGCTGGATGTTGATGATGGATGTAGCCTTCTGTAGTTGTGTGCTGGGGTTTAAATTTTGGGCTAGATTCAGTTGCAGCCTCCTATCGTTCTGGGTTATTATTTTGTATATGAGATTTGAATCGTGGAAATATTGTAATAGACATGATTGTTGCTGTTATTAGAACGATGTCATATGTTCCTTCGGTTCTGATTAAATTGTTTGTTGTTTAATTGCTGTCAAATTGTTGGTAAATAAACATGACAAGTGGCACTAGTTGGACAACAGAAACTGACATGCGGGACTAGATTATTTGAATAGTCTGACAATTGGGACACATCTCATTGGTAGGACCAGCCCAAAAAGAGGTCGACCTTAGGAAGGCCAAGGCCCAAAATAGAAAAGGTTGTAAAAAGGCTAAGGCCCAAAATAGAAATGGACCATAATAGGCAAAAACATAGTAAATAAATGGCTGAAATTATTGGGCTGAGCCCATATGGACCATAGAAATGGACTGGGCTAATTTCGATTTAAGACGATTTAATTTCGTCACAATTTTGCCATGTAGGATCAGCCACGTAGGATCTAACTTGGCTAGGCTAGATGGCCTATGACGATATTGGATCGTCATAGATGTTATGACGATCCAGTATCGTCATAGACAGTTATGACGATTTTACAAAAAATGTCGTTATAGTTCATTTGTGACGCTCAGCTTTCGACGATCTCAAAATCGTCATAGAATCGTCATAAACAGACTATTGTGACGATTCTGTGACGAAAATGGAGGGTCATATACAGCCAGATTCCTTGTAGTGTGACATTGTTGTTTGAATTATATTTGAAAGTAAACATGAAGAAACTCCATGTTGATGGATTTTTGGAGTCTTTTGATTTTGATCAATTGATGCTTGTGAAACTTTCCTCGAGATAATTGAAACTCCGTCCATAGGCCAAAGAGGAACGAATGACTAACTTATTGAATATTATGCATGTTGATGTATATAGTCCATTATGTGTAGCCATATGCGATGGATCTTTTTGCTTCATATGCTTTCTCCAGAAATTTGAGTGAATATATCTATATATTTACTTAATAAGGAAAAAGTATGAAACATTTGAAAATTGTTCAAATAATTTCAAGATGAAGTGAAAAATCATTGTAATAAGAAAATAAAAGAGTTTATGATTTGATCATAAAGGAAGATATTTGAGTTACAGGTTTAGCAAAACACCTAAGATTTCAAGAATTATTCCATGAATTTGCATTTCCCGATACACCACAGGAGTATGGTATGTTCGAGAGATCAAATCAAACCTTGTTTGACATGGTAAGATCAAAGGTGTGATTTATAAAACTGCCATTATGTTTTAAGGATTAAAGCTTTAGAGACTACCACTTTTACACCGAAAAGAGCACCATTGTGATCCGTTGAAATGACACCATATGAGTTATGGTTTGGGATAAAACCCGAATTGTCTTTTCTTAAATTTTGGTATGCTATGCATAAGTAAAATGTTTACAGCCAAAGTCGGATAAGCACGTCTTTGTAGGTTGTACCAAAGAATTTGTTGGTAATTCCTCCATAACACCGAGGACAAAAGAGTTTGTCGCTTGGAACGTCGAGTTTCTTGAGAAGGAATTTTTCGTGAAAAGTTAAGTGGGAGGACAATAGAACTTTGATAAGGTTGTTGAACCTTAGCTATATGTGCTAAGTAGCGCAGTGCCGGAAAGTGTCCTGGTGGCGGCCACAATGCTCATGGCTCCCGTGATTACAAAGGGTGTGATCTTGGATATTAGAGTTCCTATTGAACCATGTGGGTCGGTAAGAATCAAATAGTAAGATTTGAAACAGAAGTCGTTATTCTTCTGACAATGATGAACCGACTGCATGCAAAGAAGCGATGATGTTACAGAAACTCTGGTCCCTTTAGGTTTTTGTTTGGTGAAACATTTACCCCGATTTCACAGATGCATGCATGCACAAACTTAGATTCCTATTTCTACCCTTCGTTGGATCCTAATGCTGGGATGTTACAGACTTCCCCCCTTAAATTAAACTTTGTCCTGAAGTTAGTGGATGTGTACCTGAATAGTTCTGGATATGCTTCCCTCAAGTCATCCTCTTTCTCCCATGTGGCTTCTCGCTCTAGGTGATGTTCCCACTGTACCTTGCAGTATTTGATTGCCCTGTTTCTTAACCTTTTCCAGGTCTCCTCTAGAATCTTACAGGGTTTCTTGACATAAGTCAAATCTGCTTGTAACTCAATCTCTTGATGTGTGATGGCATCATCGGGAATTTAAGACATTTCTGGAGTTATGATACATGGAAAACATTGTGAACCTGAGCTAGCCTTTTTGGTAACTCGAGAGCATAAGCTATTGTTCTATTCTGACTCAGTATCTTGAATGGTCCAATTTATCTTAGGCTTAGTTTTCCTTTGACTTCGAATCTCTTTACTCCCTTCATCGGACTTACCTTGAGATATACCATATCCCCCACTTCTGGATGCCATGATCTTCAGCTTTGATCAGCATAACTCTTCTTTCGACTCTGAGCTATCTTCAATCGATCTCTAATAGATATAGTCTGGTGCAAATTCCTTGCTACCAGCATATAGGTGATCTACACTTTCTTCCGTATAGTACTTGGTAAGGTGCTGCCTTCAGACTACTCTGATAGCTATTGTTGTAGGAAAATTCTACCAACGGTATATGGTCTTCCCACGAACCTCCAAAATCTAAGGCACAATCTCTAAGCATGTCCTCTAAGGTTTGATCGGTCCTTTCTATCTGGCCTCCAGTTTCTGGATGATAAGTTGTGCTGAAATCCAACTTTGAACCAAGTGTTGCATGTAATTGTTTCCAAAATGTTGATGTAAACACAGATCCTCTGTCTGATACAATCTTCTTGGGTACCCCGTGCTTACTCACAATCTCTTTGATATAGACTTCTACTGATTTTTCGGCATTATCCTTTTGGTTTACTGGAATAAAATGCGCACTTTTTTTGAATCTGTCCACAATCACCCATATCATATCCTTCCACTTCGGTGTCATGGGTAACCCTGTGATAAAATCCATACCAATTTCCTCCCATTTCCATTTTGGAATTTCCAAGGGTTGTAATGGTCCTACTGGACTTTGATGTTCTGCTTCTACCCTTTGGCAAGTATGGCATTCATATACTTACTCTGCAATATCTCTTTTCATATTATTCCACCAAAACAACTCTTTTAAATCCATGTACATCTTTGTACTTCCCGGATGTATAGAATATGGTGTTTCATGGTTTTTCCGAAGTATCACCTCCCGAATCTCTCGCACATCTGGTACACAAAGATGGTTTTGAAACCATAAAGATCCATAATCTCCTAGGTGAAAAGCTCATGTTTGACCTTGAGAGATTCTACGAACTTCTTCAGCAATAAAAAGATCTTCACCTTGATGTCTAAAAATTTCATGCCGAAGATCACTACTCCGCTCTTCAGTTACTCTTATGGTAGCTAATCCTCCAAGGACTGCTGTACTTATAAATTGTATTTCCAACCTTTCCAAATCCATCTATAGTTCTTTTGGCAGTTCCCTATTCATAGGTTGTGTATTTATGCTTTTCCGACTTAAAGCATCAGCCACAACATTTGCTTTTCTAGGAGTATAATTGATTGCTAAATCATAATCTTTAATTATCTCCAGCCAACGCTTCTATCTCATATTTAATTCCTTTTGAGTGAAGAAATATTGGAGACTTTTGTGGTCAGTGTATAACTCACATCTTGCTCCATAGATAAAATGCCTCCATCCTTTTAAAGCAAAGACTACTGTTGCTAACTCTAAATCATGGGTTGGATAATTCATTTCATGTGGTTTCAGTTGTCTAGATCCATAAGCAATTACCTTACGATCTTGCATCAGCACACAACCTAATCCTTCCATAGATGCATCACAATATACTATGTAATCTTTTCCTGGTTCTAGAAAGGCTAAGATTGGTGATGTAGTTAATCGGGTTTTCAACGGGGTTTCAACTCCTGAAAACTCGCTTCGCACTTCTCATCCCATATGAATGGTGTATTTGTTCTCAACAATTTGGTCATGGGTCCAGCTATCTTGGAAAAACCTTCAATGAATCTCCGATAATAACCGGCCATACCTAAGAAACCTCGGATTTGCTTCACATTGGTTGGTGCCTTCCATTCCAGCACTAATTGAACTTTGGACGGATTTACAACAATTCCATCCTTACTAATCACATGACCAAGAAACTCTACTATGTCCAAGCAGAATTCACACTTACTGAACTTAGCATATAGCTTATGTTCTCTTAGGATTTGCAATGCTATTCTCAAATCCTCTGCATGCTCTTCTTTATCCTTAGAGTATATCAAAATATCGTCAATGAATACTATGACAAACTTGTTTAAGTAAGGCATGAAGATTTTGTTCATCAAATTCATGAATATTGCTGGGCATTGGTCAAACCAAAAGGTACGACAAGATACTCATGATGTCCATATCTTGACACAAATGTTGTTTTAGGAACATCTTCAGGTTTAATTTTTATCCGATGGTATCCTGATCTTAGATCAATCTTGGAGAATACTCCAGCTCTCTTGACTTGGTCAAATAGACCTTGAATTCTTGGTAATGGGTACTTGTTCTTGATGGTGACATTGTTCAGATTTCTATAATCCCCACACATTCTTTGTCCTCCATCTCTTTTATCAACAAAAATTACCGGAGTTCCCCACGGGGATACACTCTCCTGAATAAATCCTTTTCTGGCTAACTCATCAATCTACTCCTTAAGCTCTTTTAATTATTTTGTCTCCATCTTATATGGTGCTTGGGCTATTGGTGTTGTACCAGGTATAAGGTCAATAGTGAACTCTATTTCCCGATAAGGTGGCATTCCTGGTAACTCTGCTGGAAAAACATCTTGAAATTCCTTCACAACAGGAATATTTTCCAATTTGACTTCCTTCATTGAGTTCAACTGCAGATCTACCATGATATGGCTATGTTTATCTACCTGGTAGACTATCCTTCCTCCACTTGGGGACCTGATTGAAATGGTTTTCTCCTCACAATTGATCTAAGCTCCATAGTCTATCATCCAATCCATTCCTAGCACTACTGCTATTCCTTTTAATGGGATCACATAAAGTCCCGCATAATAGGTTTGACCACATATTGAAATGACTTGGTTTACTTTAACGTTTCTAACTACCACGATTCCTCCGGCGGTAACTACGGTCATAGATTTTTCTAACGGTGAACTTCTAATCCCGAATTTATCACAAAATTCTTTAGATATGAAAGAAGTAGTTGCACCCGTGCTGAGTCGTGTATTAATGAGCTCGTTGGGGAACCCCGAGAGGAAGGTATGATGAGTACAGCAGTAAGTTTTCCGTCAGTTATGAAACCAAGGTTATCAATCCAGTTGGAGCAAGGAAACACCTCCAAGGTGTTGCTAGCTGGACTTTGGTAGGGCGCACTACCGGCACCAGCAGCAACGTGGAAACCTACACAACACAACCACATAACTTTGCCCCCAACTTGCAGTGAGGTTGTCAATCTCACCGGTTTTGCTGAAAACAAAGGATTAAATGTATCGTCTGGAAGAAAGTATTAGTTTGCAGAAAGTAAACAGAAAGCAGTAAACAGTTGTAGATTGATGATAAAAGAAAGGACCGGGGTCCATAGTTCACTAGTGCTGGCTCTCCTTAAGATAGATAACATGTTCGGTGAACAAATTATAGCGGGGAAATTGACAAACATCGAGAAAGCAATCATGCATATACTAATCATCTTGACTCCTTTGAGATTCGATTAGGCATTACAACATTATACATAGACGGTAATCCAACTGCATCTATGACTAATAATCCACCTTCAGGTTATCATCTGAACCACCTCTAGTATTAAGTTGGAAGCAACATATAATTGCATTACGCATTGCGTGTAAAGTAAACAATACGATTGTTCTATGAACAAAGGATTGTTGTTTTCTCCCTAGTAGCAAGAGCACATCTAGTACCTTAGAGATTTCTATCACTTCCCTAGATTACTAGAGGCATGAACCCACTATCGAGCATAAATACTAACTCTTCGAGTTGCTAGCATCTACTTGGCCAAGATAGCTACTAACAACGGAAAGCATGCAAGATCACAAATAACAAAGACATGATAGAATCAATAATCAATCTGAAATAGCATCTCAATATCCATCGGATCCCCGCAAACACAACATGTAGAATTACAAATAGATGATCTTGATCATGAACGGAGCTCACAAGATCTAAACATGATAACACAAAGGAGAAGAACCAGCCATCTAGCTACTACATGGACCCGTAGTCCAAGGATGAACTACTCACACATCACACCGGAGGCTTGCATGGTGATGAAGAAGGCCTCCACAGTGAATTCTCCCCACCGGAACAGTGTCGGGAAGAGCTTCAGATCCCTCCCGATCTAGGGATGGAGATGACGGCGGCTACAAAATCTTTCGTGGAATTTTGATCGGGTACTTAGGGTTTTTGTATCGGAGGCATCTTATAGGCGAAAGGGGAGGCCGAGGGGGTGCCCTAGGCGGCCAGACCACCCCCTAGCACAGGCCAAGTGGTGTGGCGGCCCCCTGGCCCCTCTCCGTCTCGTATTCTGGCTCTGTGTCCCCCTCGGTGAATACTGACTTTGGCTTTTGTCCCATCCAATTCCAAGAATATTCATTTTCTGACTTTCCTGGAACCAAAAACAGCAGAAAATAGGCAGCTGGCACTGTGGCTCTTGTTAATAGGTTAGTCCAAGAAAGTATATACAAAGTACTCCAAAGTGTGGACAAAACATAAAAAAGTAGATGAAAAACCAAGCATGGAACATAAAAAATTATGGATACGTTAGCAACGTATCAACCCATATCAAATAAAACTTTTCTGGGATTTGTGAGAATATTGAGCATACCTATCACCACTTGATCCGAGTTATCCACCTCCTCCAGGGTTACGCAATTCAGCTTTCCAGTAGGTCTACCACTCTTGCCATTATCATTTTTCCATAGCTTCCACCTCTATTAAGCTGTCCTCCTCCGCCTCCACTGGCTTGTCCTCCACCCTTTGTGGGCCAACCACCGGGTGGTTTATTTGGGCAATCAGGCTTAACATGACCCTTTTGACCACAACCAAAACAAATAATCATTGGCTTCCTACAATCCTCGCTAATATGTCCCGGAAGTTTGCAATTGTGACATATGACATTCCTTCTAGGAT
The DNA here is from genome assembly GCA_910589775.1 of Avena eriantha. Taxonomy (NCBI): domain Eukaryota; kingdom Viridiplantae; phylum Streptophyta; class Magnoliopsida; order Poales; family Poaceae; genus Avena; species Avena eriantha. The sequence goes on from OU342746.1 coordinate 318,253,161, forward strand.
TGAATTGTTCTCCAGTGTTGTTGCTACTCTTATTGTTGTTGTAGGGTCTGTTTCTAGGTTGGAATTCCAAATTGCTTTTGGGTTTACTTGCTTGAATCATCTTTGTTTGTTTCTTTGCTCTCTTCCTATGGTCGTCTTGGGCATTCTTGTAATCATATTCAAAGGTTATAGCTACATCAAGCAACTATTGAAAAGTTTGAGTGTTGGCAAGCCTCAACTGCATCTTCACAAATGGATTTAGTCCACGCATGAACCTCTTCTTCCTTTTCGCCTCCGTGCTGACTTCATTAGTAGCGTAACTAGATAAATTATTGAACTCCTGGATGTACTTCATAACACGGAGTAACCCTGTTGCAGTTCTTCAAACTCCCTACGCTTCAACTCAATTATACTTTCGGAACATGGTATTCACGGAATCTCTGCTTGAACTCCTCCCAGTTGTACTCTCTTCCTAGAAGTTGCATAGCTAACTGTCCCTCCCACCATGCTGCTGCAGGTCTGGTTAATAGATGTGTTGCATACCTCAACTATTCTTCCTCATTGCATCCTACCATTTCAACTTTCTCGGTATCTGCTAACCAATCCTCTTCATCCATTGGTTCTAGAGCGGATGCAAAAGGTAAAGGCCTGGTATCCTGGAAATCCGAAAGACTAACACCACGTCCTTGAGGTGCCCTCTACTGTCCCACTCGATATACTAACCCCTCCATGAATTTGTTCTGGGACTCTTCCATCATTTGCATGTACTGCATAAAGTTCTGCTCCATCAATGGCCTCATTGGTGGTTGTGGTGGTAAATTTGCTTGCATTCTGGCGTCTTCATCCGCCTTTCCCTTGGCTTTGCTCTCCATGCGCTGTTGTTCAGTCTCGTTCTCTACACCTATTTCCATAGCCCCTAGTCCTGTAACATAAATCGAACACTCATAATTACATCATGCATATGTGTTCTGAGCTCAATTTCATGCACAGAACTAGTCACACAATGATAAACAAGATCCAAATAAGAACCAAATATGCATTACACACATATTATACATTACAAACAACATAGTTGATACAACGTGACTACAAGCCCTTACTATTTAAGCCTTACAAGCTCATGTGGATACTATCTCACTTATTTATTTACATCAAGTTCTCAGACTTTAACTTACGTATCACCGCTGGGATACTCCAACTCAAAGTCACACTCCCAGAAGCTGCAACGTTCATCGTACATACCCGGAGTACAACCGTGCTGACGTGAAGTACGACGCACCGTCTATGGAACAACTTGCCTCTTCGACAGATGATACTCAGTATCAGAAGTCTCCGAACTTGACACATCATTCAGCTGAAGTGCATCCATACCTTCCAACTCATCTGAAGTATCTTCAGAATTATCCTCATCACTGTCTTCTTCATCCATCTCCTGCATCCTGGCTCTAGAGGAATCAACAGAATATTCATCTTTTTGTGCTCCCCAAGTACTCTGCTGGGTACGATTGTCCTCGGCTATGATTGGATAGTGCATGTTATCTAGAGTAGGATAATGTTCTAGTGACTCAAACACCCTTTCTTCAGGATCTTCCTCATCGGAATCCACATCCTCCACATGGACATCTCTTCCATCAACGGAATAAGATCTCACGCCCATGCGACTAGTCTGCCTGGTATCCCCAAATGAAGCTTCCACAGGAATAGGATTCCCGGCAGATCCATCCATCAGTTCGTACCTCCATCCCTCAGAATTTCCAATAGGTAGTTTTGAGTCCTCAGTTCCCCAAGAACTCTATGGTACTGGATGACTAGTGCCCTCATCAAGATATCTAGTGGTTTCTGGTATAGGTGAGTAAGGATATGGTGTAAAATATGCTGGATCTATAGGTATATCCTTAAAAACTGGGTTAGCCCTATCCACTGCTTCATTCTCCAATTTAGATGCTAACTTCTCCCTTCTTTCAGGATTCGTTAAATCCTCAAGCATATCAAACCGATGTTCTAAAATAACCTGATGTGTCTTATACAAAGACCCAACCATCAGTCGATACAAATCCATAAACTTAGAAGCTAGTTTTGGATGCTTCCTTACTAAAGTAAGATGATCCGGTTCAGGTTCCTCGTCTATAGAGTCATGAGGAATCACAGAATATGTTATTCCAGCTAACTCTTCTGCTTTGTGCTCCCGAACATTGGCTATCGCCTCCACAATAGCAACATGGTATGCTGCTAGGTGACTTCTACCTTCACCCATAGGTAAATCGTGATATAAACCAAGCTTCTTTGGTAGTTGGATGCTAACACGATATTTGGCTAATATTTTCCCATCATGGTATGTCATGGTATAGACTGGAATATTTGTTGTGCAACCAAATATTCTCAAAAGTTCTCGAAGTTGTTCAGTTAACACCCCCTGATAGTCATCGAAACTTTGGTGCCATTTCCACTGTATATAAATAACAAAAATAAATATAATTAGTATGCATTAATTATAATGATGCATCATAATAAAGAATTATCGCACTAAAAAATATAATGAAATATTCATAATTGAATATTCATCATATAATCTAGAGAACTCTTTACTGTTGCTCCTAGACTCCTACAGGTAATTCCCTTTACTAGGTTTCCAACCTAAGGTCAAAGAAATTGCTCTGATACCAGCTGTGGTGACCCAGCATACCACTAGATCTGTAGTACACTATAGTCGTTGACATGACATCCACAGAACACCGTTCTATAAATATCACATCCCTCAGAGTGGTACAACAGAAACATTGCGGGTCCACATTACAAACATACTGATGACCCACAAGTATAGGGGGAGTATCACAGTATTTTCGAGGGAAGTGAAACCCAATTTATTGATTCGACACAAGGGGAGCTAAAGAATATTTATAAGCCTTAACAACTGAGTTGTCAATTCAGCTGCACCTGGAAACAATCTTGCTCACAGCAGTTTATCAGTAGCAACAGTTTTGTAGTAGGAATAGCAAAATAACAGCAGTAGTAAAGCAAAGGCAGCAGTAACAAAAGCAGTAAATAATGGGATTCAAGTGCGGTAGGCATAGGGATGGATGGACGGGTATTGCATGGACAAGACAATTCACATAGCAATCAGAACATAGGGCAATTGCAGATAAATAAGATAAAGCATCCAAGTACTAGACAATCCTAGGCATGTGTTCCATATATAGTCATACGTGCTCGCAATGAGAACTTGCACAACATCTTTTGTCCTGCCAGCCCGTTTGCAGCGGGGCCTCTAGGGAACTACTAGCAATTAAGGTGCTCCTTTTAATAGAGCACCGGAGCAAAGCATTAACACTCCGTGAACACATGTGATCCTCACATCAAAGCCATTCCCTTCTGGTTATCCCGATTTCTGTCACTTCGGGACCATAGGCTCCGGACAAAAACGTGTGTATACAACTTGCAGATAAGACCAAGAACAATACTATCATAATGAATCAATAACATGTTCAGATCTGAAATCATGGAACTCGGGCCATAGTGACAAGAATTAAGCACAACAAGTCGCAACAAAGTCATAAAGCACTAATAAAAGATACTAGGCACCATGCCCTAACAATCTGATGCCATTACATGAACGATCTCATCCAATCCCTACCATCCCCATAGCCTACAGCGGGGGATTACTCACTCATAGATGGGGGAAACATGGATGGTCGATGGAGAACCGATGGTGATAATGATGGCGATGATCTCCTCCAATTCCCCGTCCCGGCAGGGTGCCAGAACGGAGTTTCTGGTGCTGTTTCGTGGAATCTGGTGGTGGCGGTGGAGCGGAACTCCTTCTGAAAAACGTCGAACCCCCCGAAGTTTTTAGGTCAGAAGGCTCCTTATAGACGAAGAGAGAGGCCGAGGGGGTGCCTGGGGGGCCCACACCACCCCCTGGCACGGCCTGGCCTGGCCCGTGCCACCAGGTGGTGTGGCCACCCCCTGGCTCTTCTCCATCTCGTATTCTGGCTCCTGGAGTCTTCAGGTGAAATAGGATTTTTGGCATATTTTCCGGGATTTTTCCTGATAGTTGGTTTTCTGCACAAAAAGTAGACACCAAGGCAATTCTGCTGAAAAGAGCATCAGTCCGCATTCGTTGCATCCAAATCACACAAGTTTAGAGGAGAAACAATAGGAAAAGTGTTCGGGAAAGTAGATACGTTTTGGACGTATCAACTCCCCCCAAGCTTAGCTTATTGCTTTTCCTCAAGCAATTCAGTTGAAAACTGAGTGCGATAAAAGAACTTTCACGAACACATTTGCTTCATGTGATGTAAATATTCTCAGCAATGTGATCAACTACTTGGACAATTCATAATAAAGAGTATGCAACCAAGTCTACTTAATAGTCTTTGCAAGCTATGAAGAGATTCCAACTCAAGAATAATAAGTAGCATGAGGCACAAACATAAGCAACATTGCAATGCTCATAGAAAGGTATGATAGAGTGGTATCTCGCTTGCCTTTGATTATGAATATCAAGGCACCTCTGAAGTTCAAGTGATGACTAGAAGTAAAGATATCAAGGATACAAGCGTCAAAGTCATAACACAAATAATCAAGTAATGGAACAAACATAAAGAATGACAACTATGCTCTCAAGAAGGTGCTCAAAGAATACGTGGAGACTCAACAAGTAGAAGAAAAAGGTTTTGAATAATTTTGAAAAGCTTCCAAATGCTGAAAGTATGGTACTCATTAGCTTTGAGCTCTCATTGCCCCTATCATAAGCATCTTTAATGTGGTTAAGGTGAAAGTGACACAACTAAGAGGATATGCTTGACAAGTTATAAATCGAAGCCTCATGCCCCTTACTTACGAAGACCGATCCTCATGCTACTCAACTTCAGTCACAAGTAAGCTCTTGTCATTGTAAGTATATACGTATCATAGAGAACTGCCAACGGGGTACCCCTTGTACATGACACGGGAGCTATCCCATAATCAAAATAACAAGGCAATTAGACAATGAGCATCTCGGCGATCTTTTTATTTACTATGTGCATAGATTTTTATTGAGGATGCTTCATAGAATGCTCATTATGGTTATGCTGCAAGTTTCCACCATGATTAGGCATGGCTTAGGCTAGCGGCCCAGGCGTTTCTCTAACATACATACAAACTCCATGATCTTACAAGTTCCACTTTTATTTCACACTGCCAGGATCCATAAGCAAAAGAACATGATATCAACTAGGTACAAAATACCTATGAAGCGTTGAAAGCGGTCCCCATGATACATGGTTCTGCTAACTTCAACTCATAAAGCGCAAGCATATGCACAACAAAGAAGGACGCAATGGTTCAAGTTTATTAAGTGCAAGAAAATAAAGTGTGCCATCAAGTTCGTGAGAGCTTTACTAACTAACTTTTTCATAACAAGCAAACATTTTATTCGGAAGAAAACAAGGCATATTGAATATGCACGGAGGTAGCAAATGATGCTAATGGGTAGGTATGGTGGACACTTTAGAAATACTTGGTTTAGGGAGTTGAAAACATGAGTAAAACACTCAGTGGAAGTGAAGGATAGCAATAGTAAGGGAGCGACAAATGAGACAGCAATAGCTGTCATTATCATGCTTGCAAAAAACAGGACTACTCACGGCATGAAAGTGATTCAAGATCCTTAAGGCAAAATAATTCATCAAGGCTTAACTGATTATCACAGTCCTGTGCATGCGTGAGCATGTGCCAAGTCAATTCAAATGAAACATTCAGAGGAGGATACCATGGTGTCATACCAATTTATGAATAGAGCAATGCAAGCAAACATTCATAAGACATGATACAAATTATTAGCGAGCTGGAGCTAATCATAAGAAAGCAAGAACTATTAAGCATCCAAAGAAAACATACACTCTACATGAACGGACTAAGCATGCCCACAATGATGAGTATATGTACAAAAATGAAAACAAATAGAGTTCGTTACCAGCCTCTTACCACGCCTCAAGTTGTCATTGATCCTCATTATTGCTCTTCACTTGTGTGGCTTGAATAATAATATGAAACCAATATCCACTAAGGACTGCTGAACCCTGAAGCAAACTCGCAAAACCCAAAGAAGAACGACAAATATTTTTGGTGTTTTCGATTTTTAAACAAGAACCAAAATGGAAAAACAAGCGAAGCAAAATCTTTTTGGGTTTTTCGATAAATTCAAACAAAGAAAAAAGGGAAAAACAAACCAAGGCAAAAAGAAGAAGCAAACCAAAGAGAAACAACATAAATATTTGGTCTTTTTGTGTTTTAGGAAGCAAAAGCAAAGAAAAATGAAAACTAAAAAGAGAACGAAAACATGAATATACAAAGTACCGACGCAACATGATATGGAGATGAGTGCTGTGTCGGCGTACCTCCCCCCAAGCTTAGGCTTTTGGCCTAAGTGGGTATCAATCCATGTACGAATAGGGGTTCCAAGCGGGCGGATCTTGGTAAGAATGGTCGTAGCTGGGCCCATGAGAAGAGGAGGAGGCTCTCTAATCATAAGCGGGCTGCTGATATGAAGACTCTCCCTCATTCGAGGGCTGGACCGAATCATCCGTGACCTCCCTTCTAGTGCCCTGCTCCTGTTGGGAGAGCTCTCCCAAGTATGTGTCAAGCTCCTCCTCAGTGAGGGACCATCCTTTCCTGTTATCAAGGTTAAACAAAACAGGTGCAGGCAAAAGAACAACACGCTCGGACTTGCTCTTTCTCCAACTAGCTTTGAGAATGGTTATTTCATAAGATAACTCACTCAAACTAGCCCACGAGGAAATAAATTTATGCTGTATCATGGAAGTAAATCAAGCCTCTCTATGGGAAACTGTAGGTCTAGATGATGAGGCACTAAACCATGCAATGCTAGCAAACGAGAAGCAATGAGGCCTCCACAAATTCCACCTTTCTCACGGTTAGTAGCAAGACGGAAAGCTATCAAAGCACCCAAGTTGTAAGACCTATCTCGTCTAAGAGCAGCAGAGATAAATGCTAAATCAAAGGAAGACAACTTATTGGCAGTTTTCCTAGCAAGAACACACTTGGAAATAAAGTAGGAAAAGTAGCGAATGGAGGGAAGATGAATGTTACGGATTTTTCCACTCTCCTTCGAGAAGCTACTCCCTTGACAAATTTCTGCATATAAATCCATGAGTGGTTCCGGTCTCTCTTTAATCTTCCTACATGATCCCAATTGAGGTACCTTAATAGCTGCACAAAATTCATCAAGAGAAAGGTTGACAGCAATATTGTAAATTTTGTAATGGACCATGGGGTTAGGCAAAGAGTGACTAAATTGGAAATCCTGCACCACAGACATGGTTAGCTTCACAAATTGACAAGGTTCATCTTCCAAAAAGTGCTCTAACCCTGCATTAGAAACCAAAGTGTGGAAATCTTGTAGAATTCCTGCAGCTCTCATGAACTCAGGGCATGGATAAATGGAGGGAAAAACTTCCTCCTCCCGGTGGACCTTCATGACCTCAAGCACCCAAAGCTCATGTTGGTTTAGGTGGTGTTCACTCATCTTCTATTCTGAAATTTAAACACCTATTAAACAAGTGATTCAAAGTAAATATAATGAAGGATTCTACTCATAGGGACTTGCAAGAGGCCTAAACATGCATCAAAACTATATCTCTAAGCATCAAACAAGCTTACAGGCTCTCACAACCAGTCACCTACAGCAGCAAAATACTCAACATATAATCCACTAAACACAAATCTACTTGGACAAGGGCAGGAGTCACATACCAGGAACAAATGCTCCAAATTCAGCAAGAAAGATGGGATGAGCAAGGAGATCAAAAAAATCGAGAGCAAGCACGGCAAGAACGCGATTTTGAGCTATGAACTGGACCTTACTCGGGAGAGAGAAGAAAGTGGCAGGTAAGAGAGTTAGTGGGGGGCTAGGGGTGGCCCACCGCAGGGCATGGCGCCACCCAAGGCTGGCCACGCCACCATGTGGTGTGCCTGCCTGGTGGGCCCCCCTGGTACCTACCAGGTACTCCTCTGCCCCTTTTTTCACATAAAAATTTAATATGAATTTTCTGGAATTTTTCGAGACATTTTATTTTTGGGCATTTGTCAGAAATAGAAGAATGATTTTTCTGACAGATAATTTTTTTCTTTAGGAAACATGATGCAAGGACAAAACAAGGCTAGAACTACAAAAGTTCTAACATGCAAGCAACTGACAACACAAAGAAAACTAAACGAAAGCAAACACTAAAATGCAAAGGATAGAAATAAACGGAGATAATCATAATGAAAACATTGTTTTGTTCAATGGAATCCTTTTGTTAGCAAGGTTGATCAAGTCTTGCTACCAAAACAATTGCATATGAGAACAAAATTTGTACTCCACTAATGATTAAGTTACCTTAACCTTGATAGCAATGGTCCCAATCATAATAGTTTCAATTTTTTCTCTTGGTATGGGACAATATATTTCTCCAACTTGAATGCCTTCAACATATTCAATTGAATTCAAGCCATAATTCCTTTCAATCTTCTTGGGAAAATAGACAGTATGTTCCTTGTCATTAACATTGAAGGTCACCTTTCCTTGATTACAATTAATAACAACTCCTACAGTATTAAGAAAAGGTCTCCCAAGAATAATAGACATATTATCATCTTCAGGCATTTCAAGCACAACAAAATCAATTAATATCAAGCAATTGTGAGCCACCTGAACAGGTACATCCTCACATATACCCACAGGAATAGTGGTAGATTTATCAGCCATTTGCAAACATATATCAGTTGGTATTAATATTTCAAGTTGAAGCCTGTTATAGAGAGAGAAAGGCATAACACTAAATCCAGCTCCCAAATCACACAAAGCAGTTCTAACATAACTGTTCTTAATAGAGCAAGGGATAGTTGGAATCCCTGGGTCTCCAAGTTTCTTAGGAACCTTACCATTGAAGGAATAATTAGCAAGCAAAGTAGAAATTTCTTCATTAGGGATCTTCCTTTTATTCGAGACAATGTCCTTCATATACTTTGAGTAAGGAGGCAATTTAATAGCATCAGTCAAAGGAATTTGCAAGAATAAAGGCTTCATCCACTCACAAAACTTATTATAGTGTTCATCTTCCTTTGACTTGTGTTTCTTATCGGGGAAAGGCATAGGTTTTTGGACCCAAGGTTCTCTTTCACCACCATGTTTCTTAGCAATAAAATCTTCTTTAGTGTATTTAGTAGTCTTAGTGTGGTTTTCAGGTTCTTCTTCAACTTTTTCTTCATTAGGAACTTCATTTTCTTCATTACCACTTTCAGTTTCAGCATCAGAGATAGATATACTATTAGGATCTATAGCAGGTTCAGAGGGTTCTACAACAGTTTTATGTTTCTTTTTCCTTTTCTTACGAGTAGAACCTCCATTTTCAGCTTGTTGAGAATCCTTCTCAATTCTTTTGGGATGCCCCTCAGGATATAGAGGATCCTGGGTAGCAGCACCACTTCTAGTTCTAATTTCATAAGCATGTTTTTTGTTAGCAGCATTAACTAGCAAGTCGTTTTGCACTTTAACGAGTTGATCTATTTGAGTTTGAACCATTTGAAAGTGTTTCACAATCATTTTAACATCATTAGAGGTTCTTTCCACAATATCTTTCAACTCAACAATAGCTCTAGTGTTTTCCATTAGATGATTTTGCACCCTTTTATTAAAGTTATCTTGCTTAACAATAAAAATATCAAATTCTTCTAAGCATTGATCAGGAGGTTTAGAGTAAAGGATATCACCTTCATCAAAGTGTTGGAGAGAGTGTACCTCAATATTGGATGAGTAGGGAATAGGCTTACATAATTCTTCTATAGGAGGTAAATTCTTGACATCTACAGCTTTAATTCCCTTCTCCTTAAGACATTTCTTAGCTTCCTTCATCACTTCATCATTTAATTCAATAACTCCCCGCTTCTTTGATGTTGGAATAGGCACAGGAATAGATGGTTCAGGTACAATTACTTCAGGTATAGCTTGTTTAGGAGGAGTCCAATCTTCATAATTCTTGCTTATTTTAGCCATTAATTCCTCAGCTTCCTTAGGAGTCCTATTCCTGAAAACACAATCAGCACAACTATCTAGGTATGTCCTAGATTCCTCGGTTAGTCCATTATAAAATATATCAAGAAGCTCATTCTTAGGTAATGGACTTCCAGCCTGTGCATGAATCAAAGCACAAAACCTTGCCCAAGATTCGGGTAATACCTCTTTTTCTCCCTGTTTAAAATCAAAAAGTTCCTGCAAAATAACATGTCTAGCACTAGGAGGAAAATATTTCTGCAGGAAAGTACTAATCAAGCACTCAGGGCTATCAATAGATCTAGGAGGTAAATTACTAAACCAAGTTTTAGCTTCTCCTTTCAGTGAAAAGGGAAAAATCTTAGCAACAAAGTAAGTACGCATCTTAATATCATCAGAGAACAAGCCACTCATGGTAGAAAGTTCATTCATATGTGCTACTGCACTTTCATTCTTAGTCCCACAAAAAGGTTATTTATCGACAATAGCTATGTAAGATAGATCGAAAGACAAATCATAATATTCATCTATAATGTTTATGGGAGAAGCAACAAACTTAGTAGCAGGATATAATTTTGGTCTAATAGTACGCCTCTCAAGGAGACTCTTAGCAGCGCTCCTATCATGGGTGTTCTTACATTGTTTAATAAACTCATAGGTCATCTCAACATAACCATCTTCAATATCATAACTCTCACTAGACTCAGGTGAGCTAACAGGAGTGGTAGTGTCTTCATTAGGAGTTTCGGTATTTCCAGCTATAGTTCTAGCAATCGTAGCATCTAGGAAAGGACCTAATGAACCACTCTTATCGAGCACAGTAGAAGCAGCATCATAAGCATCAGAAGTTTCAGATTCAGCAGTAGTAGCAGTGTGTGTAGCATGTGTATGTGGTGGTGTAAGGAACTTACTCAAAACAGACGGTGAATCAAGGGCAGCAGAGGTGTTCAAAACCGTACCTCTTTTTGTAGTGGATGGTAAAATAGGAACCTTGCCATCATGAGACTTACCCATGATGGATGGATAGCAGCGAACAATAGAGAATCCAAGTGAACTTGATAAATAACGCTATGCTCCCCGGCAACGGCGCCAGAAAATAGTCTTGATGACCCACAAGTATAGGGGTGTATCGCAGTATTTTCGAGGGAAGTGAAACCCAATTTATTGATTCGACACAAGGGGAGCCAAAGAATATTTATAAGCCTTAACAACTGAGGTGTCAATTCAGCTGCACCTGGAAACAATCTTGCTCACAGCAGTTTATCAGTAGCAACAGTTTTGTAGTAGGAATAGCAAAATAACAGCAGTAGTAAAGCAAAGGCAGCAGTAACAAAAGCACTAAACAATGGGATTCAAGTGCGGTAGGCATAGGGATGGATGGACCGGCGTTGCATGGACAAGAAAATTCACATAGCAATCAGAACATAGGGCAATTACAGATAAATAAGATAAAGCATCCAAGTACTAGACAATCCTTGGCATGTGTTCCATATATAGTCATACGTGCTCGCAATGAGAACTTACACAACATCTTTCGTCCTGCCAGCCCGTTTGCAGCGGGGTCTCTAGGGAACTACTGGCAATTAAGGTGCTCCTTTTAATAGAGCACCGGAGCAAATCATTATACCTCCGTGAACACATGTGATCCTCACATCAAAGCCATTCCCTTCCGGTTATCCCGATTTCTGTCACTTCGAGGCCATAGGTTCCTGACAACAACGTGTGTATAGAACTTGCAGATAAGACCAAGAACAATTCTATCATAATGAATCAATAACATGTTTAGATCTGAAATCATGGCACTCGGGCCCTAGTGACAAGCATTAAGCACAACAAGTCGCAACAAAGTCATAATGCTCTAATAAAAGATACTAGGCACCATGCCCTAACAATCTGATGCCATTACATGAACGATCTCATCCAATCCCTACCATCCCCATAGCCTACAGCGGGGGATTACTCACTCATAGATGGGGGAAACATGGATGGTCGATTGAGAAGCGATGGTGATGATGATGGTGATGATCTCCCCCAATTCCCCGTCCCGGCAGGGTGCCAGAACGGAGTTTCTGGTGCTGTTTCGTGGAATCTGGTGGTGGCGGCGGAGCGGAACTCCTTCTAGAAAAACATTGAACCCCCCGAAGTTGTTAGGTCAGAAGGCTCCTTATAGGCGAAGAGAGAGGCCGAGGGGGTGCCTGGGGGGCCCACACCACCCCCTGGCGCGGCCTGGCCTAGCCCGCGCCACCAGGTGGTGTGGCCACCCCTAGCTCTTCTCCGTCTCATATTCTGGCTCCTGGAGTCTTCGGGTGAAATAGGATTTTTGGCATATTTTCCGGGATTTTTCCTGATAGTTGGTTTTCTGCACAAAAAGTAGACACCAAGGAAATTCTGCTGAAAACAGCGTCAGTCCGCATTAGTTGCATCCAAATCACACAAGTTTAGAGGAGAAACAATAGCAAAAGTGTTCGGGAAAGTAGATACGTTTTGGACGTATCACATACACACTTCATTATTATTACAAACCATGAGTTCCAAACATCTCTGAAAGATTGGATAGATGCCAAAGATAAGTTGAAAGCTCCTTTCAAGCATCTCTGCATATGATGTTGGTCTCAGGCATAGGAACTAGTTTGCTACTTTGTTGTCCCTCATATATAGGTTTTGGTATTGAAACTACTTACTTATTTTGGAACCCATTTGATAAAATAGTTGGTGTGCTTATATGGATCCATAAGATCTATGGATTCTAAGGTGCTACTCTTTTAAGAGATGTGCCCAGAATTCATAACCTTGGCTATGTTTATATTGGAATATGGAATATAACTTTATATCTAGGATCAATGATGTTGGTCTGAGATCCTGGTTTAATTTGTATAGTCTACTTATGGCTTCTGTACTCAAAATTCCACTATGATGGATTCACCCCACTTGGGTGATTTCTGAGAGATTAAGTATAAAACAACACATGACTCCTTATCTAAATGAGATAGTTAGATCATGTGAGGGTTTTATATTACTCACCACAACATTTGAGTTGCTAGTGTTGTTGCTGGTTGATCTGGTTGCTTGATCTTGCTAGCTTGCTTTGCTGGTTTGATCCTGTCCTTCATCTCCTGGGGCTGCTCCTGCTACTTCTGGATCCTGGATTCTTGTCCTTGATCTTTCTGTCCACCTGCTCTACCCCCTCCTTATGTCACCATCTGGTGAACTTTTGGATGATCAGGTGTATGGTTTGGCTGGTGGTTTGCTTGCCTTTGGCAGGATTAAGGCATTTCTGGTTTGGTGTTTGAGAAGGAGAGCTGTTGTCTATGGATGAGCTTCGACTGAGTGCTCTATTTGAGTGCTAGTAGTGTTGCTGCTATGTTGACAGCACACTGCATGTATTCTAGTGACTACGCTGTGTGTCTGTGTGACCTGGTCGTGTGGATCAGCTCAAGTGAACATATCTCCACCTATTACCCTTTTACTAATTCTTCCCTGGTGAAACTTGCCCCTCTTTTATTACTCGATGACGTAATTTGAACAATGCATTTCATTGTTCACCACTGAGAGTATCACTAACTAATTAACCCTTGTTTTATTTTTAGTTGTTTTATCTTATTTGTAGGAACAAGATCTGGAGATACAAGATTTAGTATCGGAATAGATAAGTAGCATAGATCTTAATTGTAACCTTCTTTTATTTATTCTATTTGTAAAGAATCTTGTAAAGATTTATTATAAGATAATAAAGTTGTATTTCTATTTTCTGTAACCTTCTACTTTTGATGCATTCATTATAATTTGTAATGTTGTAATGTGATCAGAAAATAAGAATCTATTTCCCATCTAATATTTACTGTCTCCAATCTTTGTTGTGGGTTACTATATCTATAACTTAACCAAATAATGTTAATGATGTATTTTGGAAAACAACTCAATATTACAATCTTCTAGTTTTCAAATACTTTCAAATTGATTTATATTTCAAACTTGAATTCAAAATAACTTCCCCAAAACTTAATAATTCCTAAAGGTCATGTCAAAATTTCATAACAATCACTAACAAGAGCCATTCCTACCTCCAGTTAGTGAAAGTAACTCTGATCCCTTTAGGGTTTTTTGGCGAAAAATTTACCCTGGTTTCACAGATGCAGGCATGCACAAACTTAGATTCCTATTTCTACCCTTCGTTGGATCCTAATGTTGGGATGTTACACAAAATCCGCCCCCGAACAGAAGCTCGCGCCGAGCGTTCCTTGGCATCTTCTCCTGGGGATGGATTATCCGGCCCTAGAGGAAGGACGAATTATCCGGTTGGGGGAAAATCCGCCCCAGCAACGGATTGTCTAGGGGAAAATCCTCCCCCAGACAGAAGCTCGCGCTGATGCTCCCTTGGCCATTTTCCCTAGGGGCCGGATTATCCGGCCCTAGAGGAAGTCCGGATTATCCAGCTGGGGGATGGGGCCCCCTAGCTACGGATTATCCGAGGGAAAATCCGCCCCCAGACAGAAGCTCACACGCGACCAGTCTTGCCCAAGATGGTCAGCCGGATTATTTGGCCATTGATGGGGGTGGATAATCCGGCCCCCAAACACCAATATCTCTTTCCTGCAACACTTAGCACACATGAGAAACTCCACGACATTGTTATCTAACACACAAAACACAGGGAACCATCAAATTTTCTTTTAGTTGTGCCACAAGGTTTGAGTCACCGAATATTTTCAAGCGAGTTGCACCGCAAGCTTTAGCCATACACATGATGTGTGATACATTGCAAATGTATCTATAATTTTTGATGTCCCATGCTTGGTTTTATCTACTTTCTTGTGTTTTGTCCACACTTTGGAGTATTTTTCATATGATTTCTTGGACTAACCTATTAACAAGAGCCATAGTGCCAGTTGCATGTTTTCTGCGGTTTTTGGTTCCAGGAAAGTCAGAAAATCAATATTCTCGGAATTGGACAGGACAAAAGCTAAAGTTCCTATTTACCGGAAGACTCACGGAGCCTGAAGCAGAGATGGAGGAGGGCCAGGGCCTGGCCACACCATATGGTGGCCCAGGCTAGCCCTGGCCGCGCCACCAGGTGGCGTGGGCCCCCTGGCCGGCCACCGACCTTGCCTCTTTCGCCTATAAGAGCCTCCCGATGCATAAACCCTAGATCGTCAAGCCTCCAGCCACGAAAAGTTCCGCAGCGCCATCACCACCGAAGGGGAGATTCGGGGGACAGAAAGTCTCTGTTCCGGCACCCTGCCGGGACGGGGAAGTGCCCCCGAAGCCATCTCCATCGATCACCACCATCTCCATCACCATTGCTGATTCCCATGATGAGGAGGGAGTAGTTCTTCCTCGAGGCTAAGGGCTCTACCGGTAGCTATGTGTTCATCTCTCTCTCTATGCATGATCTTATTGAGATCATGAGCTTGTAATCTATAGATCTATTCTGCTACTCAAGTGCTTTAATGAATCTCTGCTCTCCCCATGTGTGTGAAAGTGACAGCATGCTCACCATGGTGGCACTTAGGCTAGATATTACAAATACTTGTTATGAGTTATATTTGGAGTTGGATGTCTTTATGAAATTGTGGTGTTTGTTGGACTCATCTAGTACTCAAGGTGAAAGTGTGGGGTTTTCTAGATGGGAAAGACTTACTTTGAGGAGTGTTGTTATAGCCCTACCGTTGATTAGAGTGTCCAACCGGAGAGTAGTTAAGAGTAGTATCATGAAGAAGAATATATTTATATGAGAGTGTTCACTAGTGAAAGTATGATCCCTAGGCCTTGTTTCTAAGCATTGAAACACCATTTGCTACTAGATCTGTTACATGTTTGCTTGTTTCCATCCTTATTTCAGTTTGTCTTTAGTCTCTTCCACGCCATCAATCTATTTCCTAGCACCGTTACCACTTGTATTTCACTATCTCTTCGCCGAACTAGTGCACCTATACACCTGACAAGTGTATTGGGTGTGTTGGGGACACAAGAGACTTCTTGTATCTTGATTGCAGGGTTGCTTGAGAGGGAATACCTTTGACCACTTCCTCCCTGAGTTCGATAAACCTTGGGTGATCCACTTAAGGGAAAACTTGCTGCTATTCTACAAACCTCTGCACTTGGAGGCCCAACAACTATCTACAAGAATAGAAGTGCGTAGACATCAAGCTATTTTCTAGCGCCGTTGCCGGGGAGGAAAGGTAAAAGGTATTCACACCGGAGGATTAAAGAAGAAGAACCTCCCATGGCAAACGCCTATTTTCTGGTGTGAGTGCTCGAAGTTATTTCCTTTATATTATGCATTTTTGTCTTTTTGTTTCTTGTTTTCACTAGTTAGGCTTAATGGAAAACAACAACAAAATTAGAGAGCTTTATAGGACATGAAGTGTTTGAAGAAAAAATTAAAAAACCTATGGAACTTTATTTGCATGCTAATAGCAATGTTGTTAGTATGAATTCTTTGGACACCATTATTGCTAATGCTATGGAAAAGTCTAAGCTTGGGGAAGCTAGTCTTTATGAAAATGATCTTTTTAGTTCCCCAGCTTTGGAAGATAGCTATTCTATTGCTTATGATGATACCAAACCTCCAATATATGATGATTATGATATTTTCAGTCCACCTACTATTGAGGAGGAAATTAATTATGACTACAATATGCCTCCTATATTTGATGATTATGGTGATGAGGATAATAATGATAGCTATTTTGTTGAATTTGCTCCCACTACAATTAATAAGAATAACTATGCTTATGTGGAGAGTAATAATGATTATATGCATGTGTCTCATGATAAGAATGTTTCTTGTGATAGTTATATTTTTAGTTTTATTCATGATGCTACTGAAAGTTATTATGAGAGAGGGAAACATGGTTCTATGCATCTCAATAATATTAAGTTTCCCCTCTTTATGTTGAAAATTTTGAAGTTGCACTTGTTTTGCCTTCCTATGCTTGTTGCTTTGTACTTTCATGACTTGTTTCTTTATAAGATTCCTATGCACAGGAAGTGGGTTAGACTTAAATGTGTTTTGAATTTGCCTCTTGATGCTCCCTTTTACTTCAATTCATATTTCCTATGTGAGCATCTTCTCAAACTATCAAGCCTAACTTAAAGGCATTAAAGAAAAGTACTTATTGGGAGATAACCCAAAAGTTTTAGATGAGTCTTGGAAGTTATTACCTCTGTAATAACCGCTCCTTATCCTTTTTATTTTCTTTTTGTGCCAAGAGTAACCTCTAATGAGAGAGAAGTAATGATTGGGAAAGTTGTTGTCGCGAAACAGATTTATGTACTTCACCGTAAAAATTCCTGAGAGAGCTCTATACGTCGGATTGAGCTGTAATGTCTTTTTTTCTTCTGCCCCAGGTTGTTATCTCACTTTCGTTAGTTCAACACTTTTTGATTTGAGGAACAGAAGGTCTTCGAAAAAATTCATCTTTACCTGCTGGTCTGTTTTGACAGATTTCTGCATTTGCTTCTTGTTGGTTCCTTGTTGAGTTCTTTTGGGGAATTGAGATTTTTGAGGGAAGCGCTACAGCAGCTAGTGTTCTAATGGAAGTTTATTTGGTGTTAGAACTGAACCTTGAGACTTATTTATCTTGAGTACACTAATGTTGCTAATGGGATTGTGTGAAGTTTTGTATGAAGGGAAAATTTCAGGTGTATGGAAGGAATGAGTAATGAGATGAAGGATGGACTAAAGCTCAAGCTTGGGGATGCCACAAGTGTTACCCCACGAAATATCCAAGAAGTACAAGCTTCAAAACTTGGGGATGCCCAAGGCATCCCCTTCTTCATCAATAAAAATCTCAGGTTTCTTCCAAACGCTTCATTTTATTGTTTCATGCACAGTTGTGTTATTCTTGGAGCGTCTTCTTTTTCGTTTTTGTTTTGGTTTTTAGTTTTCTTGGTTTGCTTAGTATTCTGAATAAGTTGGTTGGACCCCCTCTTTCATACCTTTGGTTTGCAAATGGTTTGGTTTGGTTTGGAAAAGAGTAGGAAAGTTCATGCTTAAGTGGTAAAGAGAGCTTGTTTTTGACTGTGGCCCATGCTTTGTCATGCCATGCTTGATATTGTTTTGGCTTTATGCTTAGTATTGTTTGCTGTAGCATGACTTGTTATAAACAATTGAGATTGCTTAATGTGCCTTGGATGAATCATGCGTTGTTTTAGCATATTAAAGCATAGTATAGTGGTATTCTCCTTTGATGCTTTATTTGGGTTGACTTGGCGCATGCTCACACCATGTTATGACTATCTCAAGTCACCATAGCCTTTATGATCCTTTAGTTTTCAACTTGTAGTATCACTTTATGCTTTGATCAATGATGTTTTGTCGCTCTGCATGATTATGGCCATTATTGCTCTCTTAGTTTGTCGCTCCCAGTCTTTTGCTAGCCTCCACAACAAAGTATGAGTTCCACTCATGCATCCAAATCCCTAAACCAAGTTATTCCAAAGAGTCCACCATACCTACCTACTAGCTTATGCTATTCCAAGTATATTCATGCTTTTGTTTACCTTCCAAATTAAACTTGTTATGAGAAAACTAGTGATTAAAGCTCTCACGAACTTGATGGCACACTTTACTTTATTGCCTCTAATAAAATTGAACCATTGGGTCCTTCTTTGTTGCGTATATGCTTGCGCTTTATAAGTTGAAATTAGCAGAACCATGTTTCATGGGGAACGCTTTCAACATTGCACTTGTACTTTGTACCCCGTTGATATCATGTTCTTTTGCTTACGGATCCCGGCGGTTTGAAATAAAAGTGGAACTTGTAAGATCATGGAGTTTTTATGTGTGTTAGAGAAACGCCTGGGCCGCTAGCCTAATCCATGCCAAATCATGGTGGAAACTTGCAGCATCACCATAATGAGCACTCTATGAAGCATCCTCAATAAAAACCTATGCAAATAGCAAATAAAAAGATCGCTGAGATGCTCATTGTCTGCTTGCCTTGTCATTTTGATTATGGGAAAGCTCCCGTATCATGTGCAAGGGGTACCCCGTTGGTGGTTCTTAATGATACACATATACTTACAATGACAAGAGCTTACTCGTGACTCAAGTTGAGTAGCATGAGGTTCGGTTTTCGTAAGTAAGGGGCATGAGATTTTGGTTTATAACTTGTCAAGCATATCCTCTTAGTTGTGTCACTTTAACCTTAATCGCCTTCAAGATGCTTATGATAGGAGCAATGAGAGCTGAAAGCTATAAGTACCATAATTTTTGGAAGCTCTTTATGAGACTTGAATCCCTACTTCCTTTATATCCCACCATTATATTGAGTCTCCACCTTCTATCTTTATGCACTTACTTTGAGAGCATAGTGGCCATTCTTAGTTCTATGTGCATTGTCCCAAGACTAGTTGATTGATGCATACCTTGATATTGCTTGTTTGAAACTATTTGCATCTAGTCACTCTTATGAACTTTGAAGGTGTCCTATGCATTTATATTTGCTACTCTATTGAGGGACAAGCTGAATACTATTATGCTATGTTTTCTTTATGTGAAACAAACAAACGTCTTGCAAAGCATTGTTATTCATGAATCTTTTGTTTATGCCTTTTCATGTTGCATCATAGTTTCTTTGCCTATTGCTAGAACTTTGTCTTTCATGTTATGATTGAAGTACTATGATCCCAGCTTTGAATGTTTTGCAAATACTTTGATCAAGTCTTTGATGGTGCATGTCACCTAAAAAATTATTCTTTCTTTTTATCACTTACCTACTCGAGGACGAGAAGGAGTTAAGCTTGGGGATGTTGATACGTTGCAAATGTATCTATAATTTTTGATGTTCCATGCTTGGTTTTATCTACTTTCTTGTGTTTTGTCCACACTTTGGAGTATTTTTCATATGATTTCTTGGACTAACCTATTAACAAGAGCCACAGTGCCAGTTGCCTGTTTTCTGCTGTTTTTGGTTCCAGGAAAGTCAGAAAATCAATATTCTCGGAATTGGACGGGACAAAAGCCAAAGTTCCTACTTTACCGGAACACTCACGGAGCCTGAAGCAGAGACGGAGGAGGGCTAGGGCCTGGCCACACCATATGGTGGCGCAGGCTAGCCCTGGCCGCGCCACCAGGTGGTGTGGGCCCCCAGGCCGGCCACCGACCTTGCCTCTTTCGCCTATAAGAGCCTCCCGATGCATAAAACCTAGATCGTCAAGCCTCCAGCCACGAAAAGTTCCGCAGCGCCGCCTCCACCGAAGGGGAGATTCGGGGGACAGAAAGTCTCTGTTCCGGCACCCTGCCGGGATGGGGAAGTGCCCCCGGAGCCATCTCCATCGATCTCCACCACCATCTCCATCACCATTGCTGATTCCCATGATGAGGAGGGAGTAGTTCTTCCTCGAGGCTAAGGGCTCTACCGGTAGCTATGTGTTCATCTCTCTCTCTATGCATGATCTTATTGAGATCATGAGCTTGTAATCTATAGATCTATTCTGCTACTCAAGTGCTTTAATGAATCTCTGCTCTCCCCATGTGTGTGAAAGTGACAGCATGCTCACCATGGTGGCACTTAGGCTAGAGATTACAAATACTTGTTCTGAGTTATATTTGGAGTTGGATGTCTTTATGAAATTGTGGTGTTTGTTGGACTCATCTAGTACTCAAGGTGACAGTGTGGGGTTTTCTAGATGGGAAAGACTTACTTTGAGGAGTGATGTTATAGCCCTACCGTTGATTAGAGTGTCCAACCGGAGAGTAGTTAAGAGTAGTATCATGAAGAAGAATATATTTATATGAGAGTGTTCACTAGTGAAATTATGATCCCTAGGCCTTGTTTCTAAGCATTGAAACACCGTTTGCTACTAGATCTGTTACATGTTTGCTTGTTTCCATCCTTATTTCAGTTTTTCTTTAGTCTCTTCCATGCCATAAATCTATTTCCTAGCACCGTTACCACTTGTATTTCACTATCTCTTCGCCGAACTAGTGCACCTATACACCTGACAAGTGTATTGGGTGTGTTGGGGACACAAGAGACTTCTTGTATCTTGATTGCAGGGTTGCTTGAGAGGGAATACCTTTGACCACTTCCTCCCTGAGTTCGATAAACCTTGGGTGATCCACTTAAGGGAAAACTTGCTGCTATTCTACAAACCTCTGCACTTGGAGGCCCAACAACTATCTACAAGAATAGAAGTGCGTAGACATCAAGCTATTTTCTAGCGCCGTTGCCGGGGAGGAAAGGTAAAAGGTATTCACACCGGAGGATTAAAGAAGAAGAACCTCCCATGGCAAACGCCTATTTTCTGGTGTGAGTGCTCGAAGTTATTTCCTTTATATTATGCATTTTTGTCTTTTTGTTTCTTGTTTTCACTAGTTAGGCTTAATGGAAAACAACAACAAGATTAGAGAGCTTTATAGGACATGAAGTGTTTGAAGAAAAAATTAAAAAACCTATGGAACTTTATTTGCATGCTAATAGCAATGTTGTTAGTATGAATTCTTTGGACACCATTATTGCTAATGCTATGGAAAAGTCTAAGCTTGGGGAAGCTAGTCTTTATGAAAATGATCTTTTTAGTTCCCCAGCTTTGGAAGATAGCTATTCTATTGCTTATGATGATACCAAACCTCCAATATATGATGATTATGATATTTTCAGTCCACCTACTATTGAGGAGGAAATTAATTATGACTACAATATGCCTCCTATATTTGATGATTATGGTGATGAGGATAATAATGATAGCTATTTTGTTGAATTTGCTCCCACTACAATTAATAAGAATAACTATGCTTATGTGGAGAGTAA
The DNA here is from genome assembly GCA_910589775.1 of Avena eriantha. Taxonomy (NCBI): domain Eukaryota; kingdom Viridiplantae; phylum Streptophyta; class Magnoliopsida; order Poales; family Poaceae; genus Avena; species Avena eriantha. The sequence continues at coordinate 318,274,935 of OU342746.1, forward strand.
TAATGATTATATGCATGTGTCTCATGATAAGAATGTTTCTTGTGATAGTTATATTTTTAGTTTTATTCATGATGCTACTGAAAGTTATTATGAGAGAGGGAAACATGGTTCTATGCATCTCAATAATATTAAGTTTCCCCTCTTTATGTTGAAAATTTTGAAGTTGCACTTGTTTTGCCTTCCTATGCTTGTTGCTTTGTACTTTCATGACTTGTTTCTTTATAAGATTCCTATGCACAGGAAGTGGGTTAGACTTAAATGTGTTTTGAATTTGCCTCTTGATGCTCCCTTTTACTTCAATTCATATTTCCTATGTGAGCATCTTCTCAAACTATCAAGCCTAACTTAAAGGCATTAAAGAAAAGTACTTATTGGGAGATAACCCAAAAGTTTTAGATGAGTCTTGGAAGTTATTACCTCTGTAATAACCGCTCCTTATCCTTTTTATTTGCTTTTTGTGCCAAGAGTAACCTCTAATGAGAGAGAAGTAATGATTGGGAAAGTTGTTGTCGCGAAACAGATTTATGTACTTCACCGTAAAAATTCCTGAGAGAGCTCTATACGTCGGATTGAGCTGTAATGTCTTTTTTTCTTCTGCCCCAGGTTGTTATCTCACTTTCGTTAGTTCAACACTTTTTGATTTGAGGAACAGAAGGTCTTCGAAAAAATTCATCTTTACCTGCTGGTCTGTTTTGACAGATTTCTGCATTTGCTTCTTGTTGGTTCCTTGTTGAGTTCTTTTGGGGAATTGAGATTTTTGAGGGAAGCGCTACAGCAGCTAGTGTTCTAATGGAAGTTTATTTGGTGTTAGAACTGAACCTTGAGACTTATTTATCTTGAGTACACTAATGTTGCTAATGGGATTGTGTGAAGTTTTGTATGAAGGGAAAATTTCAGGTGTATGGAAGGAATGAGTAATGAGATGAAGGATGGACTAAAGCTCAAGCTTGGGGATGCCACAAGTGTTACCCCACGAAATATCCAAGAAGTACAAGCTTCAAAACTTGGGGATGCCCAAGGCATCCCCTTCTTCATCAATAAAAATCTCAGGTTTCTTCCAAACGCTTCATTTTATTGTTTTGTGTTTCCGTATGTGATATCTCGAGGGGATATCTCAATTCCCCATAGAGATACACGACCCATTCATAGAGCACTATTCCCTTAATCCACAAGGGAATAATGGAGATCGGCCTCCTTTTCATATGTCTGCTGCTGGATCAGAGTCTAGGTTCTCTTCTGATTCAATCAATGCAGATGATATTCCCTCAGTGATGATGAATGAACCTGTTGAAGTACCTTTGAATGGAGATGATGTTACTCCTATGGATAATGTTGCAGTTCTGAATGCTGCAGTCCAAGAGAATGTTGTAGTTAATGAGAACATTGTTGCATCAGTTAACAATGTTGTCCCTTCTAGCACTGCTACTGTGGATGTTTTGATGGAACTTGATCATGTTGAGGATGTCCCAATTAATGATGGGGAGGTTAACATGGAAAGGGTCTTGATTGTCTATTCACCACCTATACATCTCCTCTATGAACAGATTCATAGGGCACTAGCTAGGCCGTCAGCTCCAGTAGCTCTAACCTCTACTTCAACAGAGGTTACTCTTCCCATGGACAGTGCTGGGTTGCTTCAGATACATGATAAATAAAGATCCTGGGATGATGCCTTCAATTCCCTTCCTGACAATTTTGTGCCAACATCTATACATGTTGATAGGAACATCATTGATTTGCTGGCCTTGAGTAATAAGTCTGACACTGCTATTTCTCCTACTCTAAATAATTAGGACAATGTCATATTTGTTGCTCAGAGTGCTACTCCTAGTACATTCAGAAGATCAGTTAGAGGCAAAAGTAAACAGTAACCATTGCTGGGAGAATTCTGTTCGTCGCACCACTAGGGTCAAGCTGAAAGGGATGGTCATAAGCTTCCTCCTATTTCTGAGCTCCTTGCCAGACCTCACAAGTGTGCTAAGAAGAATGCCAGGCTTCCTGTGGCCACACAGAGGAGTCCCAAGACTTCTTCTGAGATGCAGATTCAAGATGCACCAGGATCAAGTTCTGCTGTTGCTGGTTCTACAACCCTTGAAGTTCCTATTGAAGCCATGCAAGCAATTGGGCATATTTTGGAGATTGATCAAGCTCTTCTAACTGCTCACAAGCTTAAAGCTAGTCTTGATGCAGAACAAGCTACTCCATCTGTGTGATCAATGTTGTCTATTTGCTCAAGTCTGGGGAGTGGGTGTATCTCTTTTCATGCCAACTTTAGTACAACGTTATTTTTCTTCATCAGAACATTCATTTTGGGTTGTAATTGTGATATTGGTTATACCAGTATCTTCCTATCTAAACTTCTCTATTATGGATTTTATAACTTTATCAAGATCCTGGAAGGTGCTAGACTGGAATATCAGAGGTCTGAATTCTGAATTAAAACAATTGTCTGTGCGTGAAAAAATTGAAGAAAGCAAGTGTTCAATCCTATGTCTGCAGGAAACAAAAAAATAAAGCTTTGATTATAAATTTATTAGAACCTTCTGCCCAAAGAGTCTTGACAACTTTGTCTTTTCCTCTTTAGTGGGAGCTTCTGGTGGAATCCTTGTAGTGTGGAACTCCTATGTTTTCAAAGGAACATTGGTTCAAGTGAAAAGATTTGGTATCATTATAAATTTTGAATCGGCCCCATGTAAACTTGAATTGGACTCTTGTTGCTGTTTATGGGCCATGTAAGGGCCCACTGAGAGATGAGTTTGTTCAGTGGCTCTTTAACTTAGTCATCCCAGATGATGAGCTTTGGCTATTTATGGGAGACTTTAATTTCACTCGATCACAAGATAATAGAAACACGAGTGGTGGAGACGTTAATGACATGTTCATTTTTAATGAGATTATCAGTCAGCTTGGATTACTAGAGCTACCGCTAAAGGGTCGTTCCTTTACTTGGTCTAACATGCAAAAGGACCCCCTGCTAGTACAATTGGATTGGTTTTTCACTACCCCAAGCTAGACTTCTATCTTTCCAAACACTATGGTTCTTCCACTCTCAAAACCTACTTATGATCATGTACCCTGTGTAGTTTCGATTGATACCACAATCCCGAAGGTTAATATTTTCAGATTCGAGAATTTTTGGGTTGAGCAGCCGGGTTTCATTGACTATGTACATCAATCATGGCAGTCAAGCACTGAGGGTACAAATGCTGCAAGCAGTTTGTCAAAAAAGTTAAAGGCGTTGAGAGCAGCACTTAAAAAATGGAAAACTAGTCTGTCAAAGTTGAAACAGCAAATTGCAAAGTGCAACCTGGTTATTTTGTTTCTGGATACGCTTGAAGAAGAAAGACCACTTTTTCTTACTGAATGCAATTTCAGGAAGATTGTTAAGGCTCATTATGAACATCTGATTCATGCTCAATTTCTATATTGGAAAAAGCGTTGTACTGCTAGATGGATGAAGCTTGGAGAGGAAAATACTAAATACTTTCATTCAATGGCCTCTATAAGTAACAGAAAGAATACAATGGTCAGTTTGGTTGCTGAGGATGGCAGAATGGTGTCTGATCATGATGGCATGGCAGCAATTGCTCTGAATTGTTATAAGGAAAGAATGGGGACTGCTAGGGGTATAGACATGTGTTTGAACTTGTCTGCTTTGTTGAAAAAATTGGATGGCTTAGATAATCTTACAAAGCCCTTTTCACATGAAGAGATGGATACTGTTATTAAAAATATGCCTATTGATAAAGCTCCTGGACCTGATGGTTTTAATGGCTTGTTTCTCAAAAAATGCTGGCATATTATTAAACATGATTTATACAAGCTTGATGATCAATTCTTTCATGGGGCACTCTCTTTGGACAGTATTAACAACTCTTTTATTACCCTGATCCCAAAGTGTCAAGGGCCTGAGAGAATTAATGATTATAGACCAATCTCTCTCACAAATTGTTGTCTTAAATTTCTCACCAAGCTTGCTGCTGACAGATTGCAAGGGGTAATTACTGAGTGTGTTCACAAAAATCAGTATGGTTTCATAAAGAGCAGAACAATCCAGGATTGTGTTGCATGGGATTTTTAATATATTTATCAGTGCAAAGCTTCCAAGGCATCATGTGTGATTTTGAAGCTTGATTTTGAGAAGGCTTTTGACACAATTGATAATGATGCTATTTTCCAAATATTACAGCACAAGGGATTCAACCAGAAGTGGGTTTCTTGGGTCAAAGCATTTCTCAGCTCTGGATCATCCTCAGTCTTGTTAAATTGAGTCCCTAGTAAACAATTGCTTTGCAAAAGGGGGGTAAGGCAGGGAGATCCACTCTCCCCTCTGATGTATGTCCTGCGGGGGATCTTCTGCAGGATGTTGTTAATAATCTTGTGGGTGAGAATCTGATTGACATACCAATACAGACGGGTGGCCCTGATTTCCCAATTCTACAATATGCAGATGATACCTTGTTAATCATTCCTGCTGACAGTGACCAATTAAAAGCTTTGAAGGAGGCCTTAGACAAGTTCAGTAAATCAACTGGCCTCTATGTCAACTATCATAAATCTTGTATGCTGCCTATCAATGTTACTGATGAGGAAATCACTGAGCTGGCTATGGAGTTCGGTTGTGTTGTGGGTTCCATGCCATTTACTTATCTGGGTTTGCCTCTGGGCATAACCAAACCAAGAATTCAAGATCTTACTCCTTTGGTGGACAAGTTGGAAAGAAGATTGGTTGCTACTTCAACTTTCTTGGCCTATGGAGGGAGGCTACAATTGATTAGATCTTGTCTTAGCTCAATGCCACTGTTCTTTCTTTGCTCTCTGGATATCCCTATTGGAATTATTGAACAGATGAACAGAATCATCAGGCATTCTCTCTGGAGTGATAGAAAGCCTGATTCAAAAGGTAAATCCCTTGTGGCTTGGGCAATGATTTGCAAACCCAAGAATAAAGGAGGGTTGGGAATCCTTGACTTCACAAGACAAAATGAGGCCCGTCTAATGAAACATCTTCATAAGTTTTATAATAGAGAAAATATCCCCTGGGTGTAACTCGTGTGGAATTATTACACTGATGGTCCTCCTCATAATTATAATCTTTGTGGATCTTTTTGGTGGAGAGATATTATGAAGCTTTCTGATAAATATAGAGATTTGTGTGATGTCAAGGTTGGAAAAGGAGATTCGGTTATGTTCTGGCATGATAAGTGGAATGGACAATGCCCTGGCAAAGAGTATCCACGGTTATTTTATTATGCTCTTGACCCTTCCATTTCAGTCCAGAAGGTTCTAAATACGGATGATATCACAACATTATTTCATAGACCCATCTCGGTTCAAGCTTACAATGAAATGATAAGTCTTCAGGGTGTCATGACAACAATGCAGTTTGAGACTGAATGCAATGACTCCTAGAAAACAATTTGGAAGGATGGAATTTCACTACAAGAAATGTGTTATTCTATGACCTTCTCATAGTGACCGTGGACAAAATCGTCATAGAGTTATGACGATTTCACACTAGATGGTCAAAAGTCATTCTGAAGGTTCAAAATCTTACAAAATTATGACGATTTTGCTCAGGATCGTCATAGTTTCATTAGCTCAAATCGTCATAACCTAACGGATATAACCTATGACGTTATTTGAACCTCACTATGATGATTTAAAATCGTCATGAGGTCCAAATTAAGATAAGTTAAAATTGGTAGTCAGCCATGTCAGCAATTGTGCCTATGTGTCGTGTCTATGTGTCAGTTTTTTACTACGTGTAATATCCGTGTGTTAATATTTGCTTACATGGCGCTGCTTACTTGTCATATATGTCTATGTGTCAGTTTTTTACTACGTGTAATATCTGTGTGTTAATATTTGCTTACATGGCGCTGCTTACCTGTCATATATGTTAAACTATAATAGGCAGAAGTTATTTGCAAAAAATAGGAGATGCAGGGATTTGAACCCACGACCTCCCCACCAAACCCAGCGAACCATACCACTGCACCAACCAATCTTTCTTGTCATAATACTACAACGACCCATTATATCTATTCAATTGTTGCGCCTGGGCTGATTTCTCTATCGCGATGGGCCTCGGTGGTAAGGGAGTTCGCTGTGATGGGCCTCTGTGAGGGAGTGGGTCGCGATGGGCCTCGGTGGGAGCGGCAGATTATGGCCCGGCCAGGTCTCCTTGTTCAGTTTTTTTTTCTTAATTCTTTTGTAGCTTTTCATAGTAAGTCCAAAATAATTGTTTTTTGTTTCTAATTTTTTATAAAATTCAGTAGAACATCTTAGGGTATTAATTAGAAATACTTTGATTACTTAAAAATAGTGGATTTACTAATCCCACATTAGTCCATTGTAGGGAATATCATAATTCAAAATATGAGTTTGGAACTAGGGAGTGACTATTCTCGTTTAGGGGTTGACTCTTACTAAAAACTTTCGGTGGATCTCTGAAGAAACATCATATTGTGAGTCTAAAAATGATAAAAATCATGAGCATTAGATCATGTACTTGTAGTTCAAACCGGACTCACTTCCTACCGGTTCGGCATGAATTTGTCTTTTTCACCAGGGATGGACGGAAAGGTTTCAGATCTCTCGGTTGGGACATTATCCATCTAAGGTGGTCTAGTATTTTTGAAAAATGAGGTGGTAGCATTGTAAATGATAATTTTGGTGGTTGCTTCACAAAAACCCCCGTTTTTTACGCTCGGAAAATGGAAAATGGATTTTTCGTGCGACGAAATAGAAAATTTTCTCCTGTAACATTGTTCACCATCCCATGATGCACACGCGTGCACAATACAGGCATATTATCACAAACTATGCCCTGAGTCTAGCCATAACATTGGTCATTTGACCCGAAAGCCATGAAACCTCGACATGATAGGTCATTTTGTGAAGGTTTTTTTGAGACATACTCAATTTACCAAGTTTGGTATTTTTCCTTGCAACTATGTCACATAACATGACGCCACGCGAAGGATTTACATTGTTCGGACCGTTTATGAAATTTTTATGCCCATTTCAAACTATGGTCAAAACCGCGGGAGTGAAGGTTCTTAGCTAGGGGCTGGGCCTTGCAAAACTTTCGGTGGATCTCTAAAGAAACATCATATTGTGAGTCTAAAAATGATTTTTTTTAAAAATCATGAGCTTTAGATCATGTATCTGTAGTTCAAACCGGACCCACTTCCTACCAGTTCGGGAGGAATTTGTCTTTTTCACTAGGGATGGACGAAAACGTTTAAGATACCTCGGTTGGGACATTGTCCATGTAAGGTGGTCTAGTATTTTTGAAAAATGCGGTGGTATCATTGTGAATGAGAATTTTTGTGGTTGCTTCACAAAAACCCTCGTTTTTTACGCTCGGAAAATGGAAAATGGATTTTTCGTGCGACGAAATAGAACTCCTGCAACATTGTTCACCATCCCATGATGCACACGCTTGCATAATACGGGCATATTATCACAAACTATGCCCCTGAATCTAGCCATAACATTGGTCATTTGACCCGAAAGCCATGAAACCTCGAACATGATAGGTCATTTTGTGAAGGTTTTTTGAGACATACTCAATTTACCAAGTTTTGTATTTTTCCTTGCAACTATGTCACATAACATGACGCCACGCGAAGGATTTACATTGTTCGGACCGTTTATGAAATTTTTATGCCCATTTCAAACTATGGTCAAAACCGCGGGAGTGAAGGTTCTTAGCTAGGGGTTGGGCCTTGCAAAACTTTCGGTGGATCTCTGAAGAAACATCATATTGTGAGTCTAAAAATGATTTTTTTTAAAATCATGAGCTTTAGATCATGTACCTGTAGTTCAAACCGGACCCACTTCCTACCGATTCGGCAAGAATTTGTCTTTTTCGCCAGGGATCTACGGAAAGGTTTGAGATACCCCGGTTGGGACATTTGTATATGTAAGGTGGCCTATTATTTTTGAAAAATGGGATGGTAGCATTGTGAAACTTTCATTTGGTAGTTGCTTCACAAAACGGCCCGTTTTTGGCGCTCGGAAAATGGAAAATGGTATTTCCGTGAGATGAAAAGGAAAACATCCTCCTGGAACATTGTTCGCCATCCCATGATACATATTTGTGCACAATATGGGAACAATATGACAAACTATGCCGCGATTCTAGCCATAACATTATTCATTTGGCCCGAAATCATTTTAACAACTAGGCCAATGGACAGTCTTATCCAACCAATCAAAATGCAGAAATTAGGATACCACGGATCACCCACCGAAACAAATCCTAGTTGTCCACTCGATCCAATGGTCTAGAACGAACCCTCAGTCCACCCGCGGGAGACCCACTACCCATCCAAACCCTAGTCATAGACGGGCCGCGCAGACCACTCCCTCATCTCTCCGCCGCCACCGCCACCCCATCGCTCCCGATCCCATCTGGAGAACGCCATCTCCGTTCGCCCTTGGCTCCCCTAGCACCACAACCTCTTCCTCAATCGCTCTCCTCCCCTAGCACATCGCCGATCTCCGCCGATGTGAATGACGTGGATGGCATCGAGGCGTGCAGGCGACAATGGGCGACGTGGATGGAATCCTTGCACGCTGTGGAAGTGGCAACCACTCTGGCGCCTCCTCCCCTCGGCAACCTCACCCACCTGCTCGCCAAGGTAGCGCCCCGCCGCTCCTACTGCGTGGCTCCCTCTAGCCCCGACTCTCCTCCTCCTTCCCAGATCCCGTCGGGCGTCCTCCTCTACTCCACTTCTCTGCCCGTCGCTCGGTTGACCTTGCAGGCGCTGACCCCATCTCTCGCTTGTTTCACCTCGCAGGCACCAAAGAAAGAAAGGCAACAACATGGAGCCAGTGCCGCTCCCAATCTCCTCGTCCCAGTGGAGGAGCACGTTGTCCTCATCCCCGTGGAGGATGGAATCCTCCACTCCTGACTACCAGCCGCTCGGCCTTCTACCTCCTGGTTCTACGGCTGTCCAGGTAAACAACAACAACAACAAGAACAACACGTTATTTCTCATGCCGCACGTTATTCTGGTTTTGTTTTGGGGTTTATTAATGTACTTGTGCTTTAGTTAGTATTCAAACTGATGATGGTTGAGATGGTATCAGTGTAGTTGAACTGCTATGAGCTGTTGATATCAAACCTGCATGTAAATCTTTTTGTAGGAATGCTAGAATCTTGTGCAAATATGTGTGGCTTCTAAAGTAGTGTGTTTTCAATCAGTATACATTTTAACTATGTTTTGAAACCCTGAAATAGACACTAGTTTGAAGCAAGCATAGATGGTGAACTGTTTTACTGGCCCTCTAATGCGCTCTAACAATTAAGAGGACTGGTATATTTCACTATCTAGTTTTTGCTCTGTTTTAGCTTGATTTACATTATGGAAACTGATTGTTATATTGCTCATGAGCGATTAAGATATCCCCTGAAAAAGCTACTGCTGTTACGATTGTTTGCTCTTAATTTCCTTCTTCCGGTCAAGTGATTGGAGGGAGGCCCGCGAAGCTAGGGTCGGGTCTCGTTGTTCATGATTGTGTTTGGTGGAGTTCACTAGGTGTTTTTTATATGTGTACGTGGTGTTGCTACTGTGCCTATTGAGTCCATGAACTTTTTGCAGATGTATCTACAGATTTATCATTTTTTTACTTGCAAGCAACCCGCTAGATGGAGCTAAGGCCCTTCTTTGTTCTTGATGTAATCTATCTTATCATAATTACTGCTATGGAACTTGTTCATTACTTACGCCTTGGATGTATCGAGACATGTTTTTATAGAAGAAATCCAGGATGTAGCAGTAATATTCAGATGATCAGATCTGTTTTGCATGGTTGGTTGAAGAAGGTAATCCCAACAGTGGTGGTGTGGTGGTTAGGTGAGCAGGTACAAAAGGGAGGGCCTGGGGCACGTCTTGGATGGGGCCGAGCTGTTCCTGTAGATTCTTGTTCATGCGGGAACAAGCAAAAGCTTGATGTAAAACCATCTCCTGGTAGTATTGGCTTGGGCCCCTGATGTGATGATAATATGGAACAGTAATTATTATAATGCTGCAATATAAACTTTATCCTAGTATTGCACAGAGTTACTTCAAATGCTATATCTCATGCTATGGTAGGCACTATATAATCTGGAACAGTAAAGTGATGTTTCTATTTTGATTATGATAGAGTAATGCATCAACTTAATATCTCATCCTAAGTTTCATTTGTTTTTTAGAGTTTTAGGAAATGGCATATTGTAATTTGCCAAAACAATTGTGTATGAATGCATATAAACATTAGCTTGCTTATATATTGTTGTATAAGAAAATATAAATGCATTAATACTTTTTTTATAATGTACAAACCAACTGGGTGTGCCGATTTAGCTATGTCGGTGCCTGCATGCTCACAGCCACAAGCAGCAGACGGAGTCATCAGCAACCAGATGCACCCTGTACAGTTTGGTTCTATAGATAATATGATGCAAACACCTTCTTCTCCCATGCATGAATACATGTGTTTTCTCACTATTATGTCTCATGCTGATTGGTAAATAGACAATAGCTTCCACTTAAGTAACCACAAATTTTGACTGGAGAAATAAAGTTCTAATAAGCTATTGTGGCAGTTTCTATTGTTAATGATTCAACTTGTGAAAGTTTCATGGTGGTTGCTAGTATTTCTATGATCAATTTGGTGCTCCAGGCCCTTGAATACTTATTTTGATTACTGAGCTTTTCTAACTTTGCTAGATGCATACTTTCATTATCTCATGTGTACTTCTCGACCACATCCTCTTTGGCTAGCTCTTCCTCAAAATACGCCGGTGGACAAGTACCTGCAATGACCATTGGCAACCATGATGCGGATCATATCTTCAACTACATCCCCATCCACTGCATCTCAGGTATCTACTTGTCGAATAAATATGGGCATATTGATATATGGTCTTAGTCTTGAGTAGTTCGTTTGGTAAGAGAAACAGACTCGCACTTGTTGGATAAATGTATGTACATATGGGCACGAGAACTTGTGCATTCCTCTATATTTACCTAGGTACCAGAAAATTTTCTCAGATTTACCATCCATAAATATACAATTAATGTTTTCAAAGACTTTGTCACTTGTACTTCTGTTGGCATGTTGAAATCCAGCAGCAACATGGAGAGCTACATCCCTCTATATTACTATATGGTGCTGAATGTTGCTCCGGGTTATTATTTTCGTGAAATCCTAAAATGATTCTTGCACTTTATTTTGATTTGAATGGAAATTATGGACACGAGTTTGTAGCAAATCTATGTCTCTTTATATAATAATATATGTTCTAATTTAATAGAGTGATGACCTCCTTTCCTCATCCTAGGCTGGCAACATTTGAATGAGCGTCTCCCTTTTGAAGCATTTATCAAGAGCTTCAGTATGAAGAGGACCTCAGAAAACCATTGTAGCTTACTCCAACAAAGTGTTGCATCTCGTTGAGCTGGTTATTCTAATATTTTGTTCTGTGTCGTAGCCAAATGCCTGATTTGTATTGTACATGATTGTAGTGTACCTCTGAAAATATTGCTTTCTTTCCAACTGACAGCCATGACTGTAATGTATATGATTGTAATGTATTACTTGGTTATGTCTGATTATAGTATACTAAATGTGATTTTGGCTATGCTTACTAAAATAGTGATTATTTAATGCTTGTACTTTAGAAATAAATCAAATGTTAGTTGGGCTGTAAAAAGGCCATGGTCCAAAAAATATTGGACCGAAGCGGTGAGCAATATTTCACAAAATTGTTGAAATAAAAAAGATCTGGGAGCTAAAAAGGCCTTACCCATGAAAATAAAAAGGTCAAAATATTGGGCTTGGCCCAAGCAGCAAACTAGAGATGTTAAGAAGCAATTGATGGACTGAATTTTGGGCTTGGCCCGTGTAAACTATTGTAATGGACCGGGCTGATTTTGTGCCACGTAGGCTTGGCCACGTAGGATCTGACCTGGCGAGGTCAGTTTGCCCGTGACGATATTGGATCGTCATAATGGTTATGATGATCCAATATCGTCATAGAGGTTATGGCGATTTCATAAAGAACGTCGTTATAGTTCATTTGCGACGCTCAGCTTTCGACGATCTCAAAATCGTCATAGAATCGTCATAAACGGACTAATATGACGATTCTGTGATGAAAATGGAGAGTCATATATAGCCAGATTCCTTGTAGTGTTTTTACTGCCAATTTATACTACAACTTCACATTCAGGAATATCTTGACTAGTAAAGTTCATTCCTGGATATGGCAAAGCAGAGTGCTTCTTAGAATTAAGGTGTTTGCTTGGTTGTTGATCGGTGATAGACTTAATACCAGAGATATGTTAAGAAGAAGACATTGGAATGTATCTAGTAACCACACCCGTGAGTTGTGTCCCATACAGGAAATTGAAAACTGGGAACATCTTTTCTTTGAATGTAACTTTACTAGAAGAGTTTGGGCCTACCTATAAGTGGAATGGGGTCAAAAGGATTCTATGGAGCTAATGTTTTTATCTGCCAAAAGGAAATTCACAAAACCATTTTTCATGGAGGTTGTCATTCTTGGGTGTTGGCATATCTGGAAGGTGAGAAATGAGGCAATTTTTTAAAATGTGAAGCCTTCCTTTGGGGCTTGGCGAAGGAAGTTCATCCATGAGGTCACTCTGCATGTGCATAGAGCGAAAGACAAGCATACAGCTGAATTTTCACTATGGATTGACTCTTTGTTGTAATTGTGTAATTTTTGTAAATAGGGTTTTCTGTACATATGTATTTCTGAGAGCATTCTTTTAATAAAATTACTGTGGGGGGTTCCCTCATAGTGTTCATCAAAAAAAAGATACACGACCCATGGCTTCTGGATTTTTAAGGATATTGGAGAGAGGTGCTTCATTGACCACTATGATCGGATGTTCCGAAAAATAATGGCGCAACTTGCGTGTTGTCATGAAAACTCCATAAGCTAGTTTCTAATAATGTGGATACCTTTGCTTGGATGGAGAGAGGACCTCACTTAAGAAATAAACTGGTCTTTGAACACCATGGGTTTTCCCTTCTTCAGGTCACTCAATGACCAAAACTGTACTGACCACCTAGTTGGTAGCGGCAATATAGAGAAGCAAGGGTTCTTTTTCTCGTGCAGACATGACGACGGGAGATGTCGAAAGTGTTTTCTTGAGGTCTTCGAAAGCGTGTTGAGCTTCGTCCATCCATTCGAATTTATCTGATTTCCTCACGAGGGCATAGAATGGTACTACTTTTTCGCCTAAACAAGCGATAAAACGAATGAGTGCCGCAACTCGCCCAACTAGTTGTTGCATGCCTCGAAGATTTGTTGGCTTTTTCATCATTAGGATTGACTGTATTTTCTCGGGATTAGCCTCTATTCCTCTTGCTGATACCAGGTATCCGAGGAGTTTCCCCAAAGGGACTCCAAAGGAGCACTTTGTCTTGTTGAGCTTGATGCAGTATTTGTCGAGGTTATCAAATGTTTCTCAGAGATCATTGATACATTGCAAATGTATCTATAATTTTTGATGTTCCATGCTTAGTTTTATCCACTTTCTTGTGTTTTGTGCCAACTTTGGAGTACTTTTCATATGATTTCTTGGACTAACCTATTAACAAGAGCCACAGTGCCAGTTGCCTGTTTTCTACTGTTTTTGGTTCTAGGAAAGTCAGAAAATGAATATTCTCGGAATTGGACGGGACAAAAGCCAAAGTGCCTATTTTTCCGAAAGTCATCAAGTCCCAGAATACGAGACGGAGAGGGGCCAGGGGGCCACCACACCACCTGGCCGCGCGGCCAGGCCTGGCCCGCTCCAGGGGGTGGTGTGGCCGCTCCCGGCACCCCCTCGGCCTCTCCTTCCGCCTATATATTGCCCTCGAGACGTAAACCCTAAGTACCCGATCAAAAATCCACGAAAGAGTCTGTAGCCGCCGTCATCTCCATCCCTAGATCGGGACGGATCTGAAGCTCTTCCCGGCACCCTGCCGGAGAGGGGAGTTCACCCTGGAGGCCTTCTTCATCACCATGCAAGCCTCCGGTGTGATGCGTGAGTAGTTCATCCTTGGACTACGGATCCATGTAGTAGCTAGATGGCTGGTTCTCCTCCTTTGTGCTTTCATGTTTAGATCTTGTGAGCTTCGTTCATGATCAAGATCATCTATTTGTAATTCTGCATGTTGTGTTTGCGGGGATCCGATGGATATTGAGATGCTATTTCAGATTGATTATTGATTGTATCATGTCTTTGTTATTTGTGATCTTGCATGCTTTCCCTTGTTAGTAACTATCTTGGCCAAGTAGATGCTAGCAACTCCAAGAGTTAGTATTTATGCTCGATAATGGGTTCATGCCTCTGGTAATCTAGGGAAGTGACAGAAATCTCTAAAGTACTAGATGTGTTGTTGCTACTAGGGAGAAAACAACAATACTTTGTTCATAGAACAATCGTATTGTTTACTTTACACGCAGTTTGTAAAGCAATAATCTGTTGCTTGCAAATTAATACTAGAGGGGGTTCGCATGATAACCTGAAGGTGGATTATTAGTCATAGATGTAGTTGGATGGCGGTCTATGTATAATGTTGTAATGCCCAATCAAGTCTCAAAGGAGTCAAGATGATTAGTATATGCATGTATTGCTTTCTTGATGTTTGTCAATTGCCCCGCTGTAATTTGTTCACCCAGCATGTTATCTATCTAAGGAGAGCCACCTCTAGTGAACTATGGATCCCGGTCTTTTTCTTTACATACAATCTATAAACTGTTTACTTCTTTGTGTTTACTTTCTGCAAACTATTACTTCCTTCCATTCGATACGTTTAATCATTTGTTTTCCGCAAAACACAGTGAGATTGAAAACCCCATCACAAGTTGGGGACAAAGTTTTGTGGTTGTGTTGTGCAGGTCTCCACGTTGCTACTAGCACCGGTAGTGCACCCGGCCAAAGCTCAGCTAGTAACACCTTTGGGGTGTTTCCTTGCTCCTACTAGTTCGATTAAACCTTTGTTTCATAACTGAGGGAAACTTGCTGTTGTGCTCATCATACCTTCCTCTTGGGGTTCCCAACGAGCTCTACATCAACACCGCCATCAAGCATTTTTCTAGGCATCGTGCATTGAGCCATCAAGCATTTTGCTGGCACCGTTGCCGGGGAGTCAAGGACATCTTCACAAGGGGAGTCCCTCATAACCAATCTCTTTACTTTGTTATTTTTGTTTTGCTTAGTTTCTTTTTTTATTTGTTTGCTAGTTTTGTTATTCAAAAACACACAAAAAAATAGTTTTACTAGTTTGCTTTCTTATTTGAAAACCCAAAAAAATGACTACTCTTGAAAACATTAAGTTGTGTAACTTCACTAGCACCAACAACAATGATTTTATGAGCACACCTATTGCTCCACCTGTGGCTGAAAATAATTTCTTTGAGATAAAACCTACTTTGCTCAATCTTGTTATGAGAGAACAATTTTCTGGTATTGGTAATGAAGATGCTACTTCCCATCTAAATAACTTTGTTGAACTTTGTGAGATGCAAAACATAGGGATATAGATGGTGATATTATTAAGCTGAAATTGTTTCCTTTCTCTTTGAGAGGAAAAGCTAAAGAATGGTTGAATTCCTTAACTAGGAATAGTATTGATTCTTGGACTAAGTGCAAAGATGCTTTCATTGGAAAATACTATCCTCCTGCTAAGATTATATCCATGAGAAGTGAAATAATGAAGTTTAAACAACTTGATAATGAGCATGTTGCTCAAGCTTGGGAAAGAATGAAATCTTTGGTTAAGAATTGTCCCACTCATGGACTGACTACTTGGATGATCATCCAAACTTTTTATGCAGGATTGAACTATTCTTCAAGAAACCTATTGGATTCTGCTGCTGGAGGTACCTTTATGACCATCACTTTGGGTGCTGTAACGAAACTTTTGGACAATATGATGGTTAATTATTCTGAATGGCATACTGAGAGAGCTCCACAAGGTAAGAAGGTAAATTCTGTTGAGGAAACATCTTCCTTGAGTGATAAAATTGATATTATTATGTCTATGCTTATTAATGGGAAATCCCATATTGATCCAAATAATGTTCCTTTAGCCTCTTTGGTTGCTCAAGAAGAGCAAGTTGATGTGAACTTCATAAGAAATAACAATTTTGGCAACAATGCTTATGGTAATAAAAATTATAGGCCCTACCCTCCTAGTAATACTTATGGCTATAATGGTAAACCTGGATTACCTAGTGAAGGAAGAATTTTGGAAGTTGAAAAAGCCACTAAAAACTTCATGCATATGCAATATGAGCAAAATAAACTATTCACTAAAACTATGGAGGAACAATCTATCATTTTGAAGAACATTAGTCATCAACTTGAGAGTCTAAGTAGGGAAATTCCTAGTTTACAATTGAAACTCTCTAATGCTGAAAGAAATATATCATCTTTGTCTAAAGCTCAATCTTCATTGATTAATAAAATGGCTGCTAAACTGAAATTAATGAGAATCCCTTTGCAGCTACTAATGCTATACAAGTAAGAATTGATGAAAATGTAAGATTTGAATTACATGCTAAGTGGGAAAGAGAAGATGAAATTGCTAGAAACATTAGTGTTTCTACTATTACCACCACTAGTGTTGAGGCTAGTAATAGTTCTACTACTTTAGATGATAAATTTGATTTTGATATTGATGGTTGCAATATCTCTGAAGTTATTAAGTTCCTACAAAAGCTTGCTAAAAGTCCTAATGCTAGTGCTATGAACATGACTTTTACAAAATAGATTACTGATGCTCTCATAAAGATTAAAGAAGAAAAGATGAAACATAAAGCTTCTATTCCTATAAAACAAGAAGATGGTTGGGAACCCATCATTAATATGAAAGTGAATGACTTTGATTTCAAAGCTTTATGTGATCTTGATAGTAGTGTTTCTATTATGTCTAGAAGGATTTATGATATGGTTTATTTGACTCTTCTTGAAGATTGTTATTTGAATGTCCCACTTGATGATAATGCTAAAAAGAAACTCATGGGGAGTCTTAATGATGTTCTTATTATGGTTAACGATTCCTATGTCCCCGTTGATTTCTATGTTTTGGATGTTGAATACAATGCTTCTTGTCCTATTACTTTGGGAAGACCTTTTCTCAGAACTGTTGGTGCCATCATTGATATGAAAGAAGGCACCATTAAATAGCAACTCCCACTCAAGAAAGGTATAAAACACTTCCCTAAAAAGAGAGAAAATATTTATTTTGCTTCTCCTATGAAAACAAAATTTGGTCTTAATGCTTCTTCATTTGAGAACCATTGATTCTTTCTTTGCTTCTTATGCCTAACTTAAAGGCGTTAAAGAAAAGTACTTATTGGGAGATAACCCAAAAGTTTTAGTTGAGTCTTGGAATTTATTACCTCTGTAATAACCTCTCCTTATCCTTTTTATTTGATTTTTGTGCCAAGAGTAACCTCTAATGAGAGTGAAGTGATGATTCGAAAAGTTGCTGTCCCGAAACAGATTTTTGTGCTTCACCGTAGAAATTCGTGAGAGAGCTATGTAAAGTCGAATTGACCTGTACTTTTTGTGCTTCTGACCTAGGTTTTTATCTAACTTTCGTTAGTTCAACACTTTTTGATTTGAGCAACATAAGGGCTTCGAAAAAATTCATCTTTACCTGCTGGTCTGTTTTGACAGATTTCTGTCATTTTCTGTATTTGCTTCTTGTTAGTTCCTTTTTGAGTTCTTTTGGGTAATTGAGATTTTTGAGGGAAGTACTACAGTAGCTAGTGTTCTAATGTAAGTTTATTTGGTGTTAGAACTGAACCTTAACACTTATTTATCTTGAGTGCACTAATGTTGCTAATAAAGATTGTGTGAAGTTTTGTATGAAGGAAAATTTTCCGGTGTATGGAAGGAATGAGTAATGAGATGAAGGATGGACTAAAGCTCAAGCTTGGGGATGCCACGCGTGTCACCCCACAAAATATCCAAGAAGTACAAGCTTCAAAACTTGGGGATGCCCAAGGCATCCCCTTCTTCATCAATAAAAATCTCAGGTTTCTTCCAAACGCTTCATTTTATTGTTTCATGCACAGTTGTGTTTTTCTTGGAGCGTCTTCTTTTTCGTTTTTGTTTTGGTTTTTAGTTTTCTTGGTTTGCTTAGTATTCTGAATAAGTTGGTTGGACCCCCTCTTTCATACCTTTGGTTTGCAAATGGTTTGGTTTGGTTTGGAAAAGAGTAGGAAAGTTCATGCTTAAGTGGTAAAGAGAGCTTGTTTTTGACGGTGGCCCATGCTTTGTCATGCCATGCTTGATATTGTTTTGGCTTTATGCTTAGTATTTTTTGTTGTAGCATGACTTGTTATAAACAATTGAGATTGCTTAATGTGCCTTGGATGAATCATGCGTTGTTTTAGCATATTAAAGCATAGTATAGTGGTATTCTCCTTTGATGCTTTATTTGGGTTGACTTGGCGCATGCTCACACCATGTTATGACTATCTCAAGTCACCATAGCCTTTATGATCCTTTAGTTTTCAACTTGTAGTATCACTTTATGCTTTGATCAATGATGTTTTGTCGCTCTGCATGATTATGGCCATTATTGCTCTCTTAGTTTGTCGCTCCCAGTCTTTTGCTAGCCTCCACAACAAAGTATGAGTTCCACTCATGCATCCAAATCCCTAAACCAAGTTTTTCCAATGAGTCCACCATACCTACCTACTAGCTTATGTTATTCCAAGTATATTCATGCTTTTGTTTACCTTCCAAATTAAACTTGTTATGAGAAAACTAGTGACTAAAGCTCTCACGAACTTGATGGCACACTTTACTTTATTGCCTCTAATAAAATTGAACCATTGGGTCCTTCTTTGTTGCGTATATTCTTGCGCTTTATAAGATCGATGGAGATGGCTCCGGGGTTACTTCCCCGTCCCGGCAGGGTGCCGGAACAGAGACTTTCTGTCCCCCGAATCTCCCCTTCGGTGGCAGCGGCGCTGTGGAACTTTTCATGGCTAGAGGCTTGATTATCTAGGGTTTTGGTATCGGGGGGCTCTTATAGGCCAGAGGGCAAGGTCGGTGGGTGGCCAGGGGGCCCACACCATGCCCTGGCGTGGCCTGGGGGACCCGCGCCATGGGATGGTGTGGCCACCCTGTGGCCCCTCTCCGACTCTCCTTCTGGCTCCGTGAGTCTTCCGGGAAAATATCAACTTTGGCTTTTGTCCGGTCCAATTCCGAGAATATTGATTTTCTGACTTTCCTGGAACCAAAAACAGCAGAAAATAGGCAACTGGCCCTGTGGCACTTGTTAATAGGTTAGTCCAGGAAATCATATGAAAAGTACTCCAAAGTTGGAACAAAACACAAGAAAGTAGATAAAACCAAGCATGGAACATCAAAAATTATAGATACATTTGCAATGTATCACCCGGCGAGAGTCAAAGGATCGCAGGGAAGAAGATAAGGAGAAATGTCAGGAAGAGGACCGGCAAAGAATGCCACCTCCTAGACATGCAAGCCGTCCGGACGACGGGCGAAGGAACGAGAAACACCGTGCCGAGTCAACCCGGCAGGGGGCTCGTCATAATGAAGATCCTCCCTAGAACCGGAATAATGACGCTCCGAATGGAGGCCGGCGATCAGCCGGAAACAACCCAGCTGCTCCACCCTCCCCACCAAGTAGCCATCATAACGGCCCCCAAGGAGGCCAAGGAGGGCATTGTGGTGGGGGGTGGTGGCAGAAGCCGAAGTCCGGCTCCAAGGCACCGCAGCCATAGCCGTCATTCGGGACGATCTTTATCCCCAAGTGTCATAAGGCATAGGATCAATTGCAACATAGAAGTGCGGCGCTACCAAAACGACGATATATACGTGGGCCCAAAGTGCTTCGGACCACGTATAAGAGCCACAAAATTCCCGGAAGGATTTGCTATCTCAAGACATATTCAAGCCTACGACAACATAGCTCGGCCAGATACTTGGCTCCAGGATTTCTTCCAAGCTTGATGTATCGCCAAATGCGGAAATAGCCTGGTCGCAACCTGATATCTCCCACTCATGTTGCGGAAGATGGCACGATCATGGCTCAATGAACTTCCGGAGAACACCATCCACAACTGGTATGACATGCAAAGTGCGTTCTTTCGGAATTTCAAAGGCACATACCGGAGGCCCTGTACGGTAGGAGACCTACAGCGTTGCACCCAGAAAGCCGGAGAAACTTGTCGGGATTATCTCGGACGATGGATCGACACCAAGAACTCCTTTGAAGGAGTAAATGACCAAACCACGATTGAAGCTTTCATTGCAGGTCTCCCAATTGGTTTACTACGTCATCGCTTGAAGTGTGACAAGGTCACTGATTTGGGAGAGATGATAGAAACAACGAACAAGTATGCAGATGCTGACGACGATGTAGAGGGATTACTCAACGCCCTAGTTGTGCCACAGTCGGCAAAACAACCAAAGCAACAAGCTCAGAAGCGCAAGAACACCTCGGACGAAAAGCCCAACGCGGAAACGGCAGTGGTCACTGCTACTTTCGGGTCTAGAGGACGAGCAGGACGTGGCGGTGGCTGCGGACGTGGCCGTGGGACATCAAAAGTTCAAGGTAGAGGAGACCAGCAACCTGGCAAAACCTACTCCTGGGCCGACATTGCCAATAACCCATGTGTGCATCACTTAGATGCCAATGGGGGCTCGTCCCACACAAACGCTAAATGTCGTTTCAATGACGACATAAAGAAAGACGATACCGCGGGCTACATGGCCAAGTGGAAGAAGGGAAAGAAGAATCCTGAAAAGGATAAAGAGACCACAGAAGATTCTGACATGGAGGAAGCTGATGCTTCAAATCCCAAGCCGGAAGGGAAGGAATATTTTCCGACCAAAAAAGACACTTATGTCACCTTCCGCAGATCTCAACCAACAAAGGTCAAGAAAGCAGTTCTACATGAGCTCAACGCAACAGTTCCGGCTGTCCCTCAATTTTTGGACTGGTCGGAAGTGGCAATCACCTTTGGCCGTGCTGATCATCCGCCTAAGTTGCACAGGCGAGGAAAATACGCCTTAGTCGTCAATCCACTTATGGACGGCTATGGTTTCTCCAAGACTCTCATGGATGGTGGCAGCAGTATTAATATTCTGTATATCGAAACGCTTCGCCGGATGAAGATCTCAGAGACCCAGCTGAACTATAGCTCTGTGATCTTTCACGGAGTAGTCCCAGGAAGACAAGCAAATTCCCTGGGGGAAATCACTTTGGATGTCACCTTTAGAACTCCAAAGAACTACCGGACGGAGGCACTTTCCTTCGAAGTGGTCCCGCTCAAGAGCGCATACCACGCTATATTCGGATGTCCGGCTTACTGGGCTTTTATGGCTCGTCCATCTTACATTTACAATATGATGAAAATTCCAGGTCCTAACGGCGTAATCACCATCAGGGGAGACCCGAAGAAAACATGAGAGTGCGAGGATAGAAATGCCACCTTTGCTAAAGTCGTGCTGCACGCCTAGGAGTACCAGGAGATCAAGAAGACCATAGATCCATCTGAGATGCCTGCAACGAAGAAGGAGGCGACAAAGCCGAATCTGGAGTTCAAGGCATCAGAAGAGATGAAGAAGACGCCGTTGAAGGATGATGACCCCTCCAAGGTGACCCAGATAGGCGTAGGACTAGATAGCGCATAGGAAAGCGTGCTCGTCAAGTTCCTCCAAGCAAATCAAGATATCTTCGCATGGCAGCCATCTGCCATGACGGGAGTACCTAGGGAACTTGCTGAGCACTCTTTAAATGTAAACTCAAACGCTAAACCCGTCAAACAGTCCCTTCGATGTTTTGGCAATGAAAAGCGTAAGGCAATAGCTAAGGAACTAGCACGGCTCGAGTTAGCCGGATTCATAGAAGAGGTCATCCACACTGAGTGGTCGGCCAATCCTGTAATGGTCCCTAAAAAGGACACCACTAATTTAAGGATGTGTGTTGATTATACTGCCTTGAACAAGGCTTGTTCCAAAGATCCGTTTGCTCTGCCTAGGATTGATCAAGTTATCGATTCTACGGCAGGCTCGGAACTCCTATGTTTTCTCAACGCATATTCCGGTTATCACCAAATTCGGATGAAGGAATCTGACAAAGTAAAAACTTCATTCATAACCCCCTTCGGAACCTTCTGTTTTGTTACGATGCCCTTTGGGCTGAAGAATGCAAGAGCTACGTATCAACGCACAATGCAGCGTTGCCTCCACGATCAAATCGGACACAATGTACATGCATATGTGGATGATATTGCGGTGATATCCAAAAAGAAGGAAACCCTGATTTTCAACTTGGAGGAAACGTTTGCCAATCTACAAAAATACAACATAATGCTTAATCTGAAGAAATGCTTTTTTGGAATACCAGCCAGAAAATTGTTAGGTTTTATCGTGTCTCAAAGAGTCATAGAGGTAAACCCAGACAAAATCAAGGCTATACTCAATATTTCCAGGCCAACTCGCCTGAAGGACGTACAAAGACTAACTGGTTGCATTGCCGCAGTCAGTCGGTTTGTAAGCCGGCTCGATGAAAGAGCCGCACCATTATACAAAGTCCTGAAAAAGACCAAGAATTTTGTGTGGACCGACGAAGCTGAAGCTGCACTGCAAGACTTGAAAGCAGTACTCCCATCTGCTCCCATCCTTGCGGCACCGGAACCATAGGAACCGATGTTGCTCTATCTTGCTGCGACAAACAAGGTCGTCAGTATCTTCATGGTAGTGGAGAGACCGGAGGAAAATCAGGAACACTTAGTGCAGCTTCCGACTTACTATCTCAACGAGGTCTTAACAGAATCAAAACAGCGGTATCCGCACTGTCAAAAGTTGGCTTACAGTGTGTTCTTAGTATCTCGGAAGCTACGACATTATTTTCAGGAACATCCAATTACTGTGGTGAGCACAGCTCCCATGAGAGATATAATCAACAATAGTGACGCCACAGGACGTGTCACCAAATGGGGCATAGAGCTTTAAGCTTTCGATACTGAGTACAAACCTCGTATAGCAATCAAATCTCAAATCCTTGCTGACTTTGTTGTTGATTGGACAGAGACAAAGGAGAATATGACCCTCCCTGAGTCGGAATATTGGACCCTATATTTTGATTGGTCTAAGGCTCGCGGGGGCTCGGGGGCTAGCGTGGTGCTCAAATCACCCCAAGGAGATAAACTTTTATACATGTTACAGATCCACTTCACAGCGACAAATAATATTGCCGAGTATGAAGCACTGCTGCATGGAATCCGGATTGCTAAGGATATCAACATCCGATGTTTGATGTGTTACGGAGATTCGGATCTTTTTGCTCAGCAAGTGTTGGATATTTGTAATGCAAATAAGCACATGGAAGCATATAAAGCTGTCGTCGATGATCTATCTAAATCGTTCAAAGGGTTTGAGGTTCAACACATCCCTCGAGCAGAAAATGAGGAAGCAGATGCATTATCTTGAATAGGCTCTGCACGGAAAGAGGTCCCGGATGGTGCTTTTTTAGAGCACCTCAAAGTTCCCTCAATAAAGGGAGTAGACGAGGAATATCCGGCCAAATCGAATCACCTTTAATAGCAGTTCCGGCTGTAATTCCCAGCTGGACTCAACCCTACCTTGACTATTTGGTAGATGGCAAATTACCCGAAGACGAAGTTCTAAGCTGGCAGATCATCCGACGAGCAAAATCCTATACTATAGTTAGTGGTGAGCTCTATAAGCGGAATGTGTCTGGGGTCTTTCAGCGCTGCGTATCTCCGGAAGAAGGAGTGGAAATCTTAAGAGAAATCCACGAAGGTGAGTGTGGTCACCACGCTGGAGCCAAATCTTTAGTGGCAAAAGCTTTCCGACATTGTTTTTTTTTGTCTTACAGCCAAGGCAGATGCCGAACGGCTGGTCAAGACGTGCAAGGGCTGCCAAAAGTATGCCAAACAAGCTCACGTTCTGGCTGATCAGCTGCGAACAATACCTATAACATGGCCTTTCGCGGTCTGGGGGCTTGACATGGTAGGACCGTTTAAACAGGCTCCAAGTGGATTTACTCACCTCTTAGTGATGGTGGATAAATTCACCAAATGGATTGAGGCTAAACCCGTCACTAGTTATGATGGAGCAACAACCGAAAGATTTGTCGAGGATGTTATAATCCGGTATGGTTATCCGCATAGTATTATCACGGACAACGGAAGTAATTTCTCTATGGGAGAACTTGCCGAATTATGCAACGAACAAAATATCTGGCTTGACATTGCACCAGTCGCACATTCGTAGGCTAATGAACAAGTCGAAAGAACAAATGGTTTAATCCTACAAGGCCTAAACCCGAGACTCGAAGAACCACTATGACGTGCTGCGGGGGCTTGGGCAGCGGAATTACCTGCTGTAATATGGAGCTTACGAACAACTCCGAACAGGTCAACTGGACACACACCTTTCCTCTTGGTCTATGGCGCAGAAGCAGTTCTTCCTAGTGATTTGATTCACACTTCTCCTAGAGTGGTCGCGTATATCAAAGAGGATGCCGAGATTTCTTGACAAAATGATCTCGACTTAGTCGAAGAAGTTCGCGTCGTTGCTGAAATGAGATCAACAGCCTATCAGCAGAAGTTATGCAAGTATCATAGCCAGAGAGTCAGAAACCGATCTTTCAATAAAGGCGATTTGGTTCTCCGGCTTGTGCAATAAAGGAAGCACAAACTTTCCCCAGTATGGGAGGGGACCTTATTGGTTAGTCGAGAATTGCACAATGGTTCATACTACTTAACTGATATGCGGCTAGTCAAAGAAAGACCTGCTACTAAGAAGAGAAAGAGAGCTGGAGGCAGTACAAATCCTGAAGAATTAGACAGACCATGGAACCTCAGCTACGTCCCTTTTATTCTTAGTTTATCCTTCTTCGTAATCATATATGTGTACATGTTCTGTGAGAAATAAAAGTTTTGGTTGCCTCAAATTTTTTCTGAGAAGTTTTTACCATCTTATTTCTGAATGATCATGTCATAGTCGAAAATCCTAGAATACTTGAAAGTACTTTATGCTCATGTTTTTTCTGGTTTAGATTTCTGATTCTAAAATTGCTACCTTCGGGTATAAATCTATATTTCCTAGTCTATACTTTGGTTATTTGTCTGATTGCCGGATGCGGGTATTTTCCAAGTAGTGAATTGTTGGTACTAGAAGCCGACTTTGTTTCCGAGTTTAAACTGGTTTAACAATAGAGCTTCGTTGCTCAGCAAAGTTTTCGTGCTGAAAGTTTAGCCGTCTCACGAAAGGGACGAGGCAGAAAGCCAGATAAATGATAAGTACAGACAAAAAATACAAGTGCTTATGCAAACATTTCAGGCACAAAATATCAAAGTCAAAAGTGCTGAATAGATAAAAACTTAGCACTAGAAAAAGTATCATACTACTTATTTACAGATCCATAATGTTTTTAGAATAACACATCTATTCTTTCTGATGATCTATGATGTAGGAGGAGAGGTAGGAGCTGCCAGCTCGCTGGATACATTGGCCTCGGCTTGATAACGTTCCGAGATGTTCAAATCCGATATGGTTTGATCATCGTCGGAAACTTCGGTTGTTTCTTCGGAAGGCAGAGGCGGCATGTCCACGCGGGTGAAGAAGGGAGTGTCGTAGCTGGTCAAATCAACTACATGGCACCCATATCCGGCGCAAGAGTCCATGATGGCTTTGATATCTTACTCCTGGCCATCTTCGTCCACAGTAGAATACCCTCTGGTCACTTGCCAGATTTCCATCCTTCCATGGTGGCTCATAACCATGGTGAGAGCGTTCTGTGCTACGGATCACGCGTAGGACATGTTCCAATCCTGAACAATTTGCGGCATATCCTTGGCCTTGTCTCGCACTTCAAAACCAGACATGCTATGCATATCCGGAACCTTGAGAGCTTCACCAATATCCTTGATGGATTGGCAGAGGTCATGAAGCCAATTACCGACTTGGGTAAGCTGGTGGGTGCGAGGCTCGGCAGAGGCGGAGTCCGTCAAGTTCAGAGGACCTGTGCATATAACGCAAAGGATAAGTCTAAATCCCGAACTCTAAAAGAGTCGGAAGATGCAGGAAAATTAGAGAAAGGGAAACATACCAAAGATGACATCGTCGACTTTGGCCTTCTCTTCGCGAAGACTTTGGAGTTCAGCCCGGAGCACCGTGGAAATGTCCTTTTCTCTGAATAGCTCGTTGTTGAGATCCGAGATTTTCTGATCTTGAAGCGCAATCTTGCGATCACGCTCATGAGTGGCCGTGGAGGTGGACTCGAGAATTTGAGCAATGCTCTTCTCATGATCTGCCTTGAGCTTATCCAGCTCTTGGCGAAGTTCCTTGTTCTCCACCACCAAGGTCTTAAGATTCTCGGCCTCTTCGATCATAGCGCATGACTGTTTCACTAGTGCTGTAAGTCAAAAAAGAATAACAGATCAACAAAAAATTCGACTATGAAAGGAAAGACAAGGTTTGAGTTTCGGAATGTTTACCTTCAGCCTCATCTTTGGAAACCTTCAGCTGTGCATCTTCAAGCCGGAGAGCTCGGATCTCTTTCTGCTTGTTGCAAACATTCTTTAACAAATCATGGTTATAGGAATATACTTTCTGTAAGTCAGAATACCCAAAGTCAGAAGTCTACTAAAGACTCGAGATAATATTTTTACTAATATCAGCACGAGCCTTGGGGGCTACACTAGTTCATTCTTTGGCATCCTAAGGAAGCATAAAACCGAAATTTGATTGTTCAGCTTCATGCTTAGGGGCTAGAAGATATGATATGAAATAAGGAAAAACGAGAGTTGGAATTCCGACTTACATATTGTTCGCGAGTGAGTTTTTCCAAACTCACATTCACTTCAATAGCAACCTTCTCGGCGAGAGTACGGGGAACCATTGGCGCAGTTGGAAGTTTGCCGGTCCTCAACTTCTCGTCGCAAAGACGGACTTGTTCAAGAAGATCAGAGTGCTTGATGTCCTCTTCTTCTTGTGCTTCTTCTTCGGCAGAAAGATTTCGGCTTTCCAAGCATTGCCGGGCCAGCCGCTAGATTTCTTTCGTGGATTTCTGAGACAAGCTAAATTTGGCAAGTCCCGGATTGTTCAGGAGATTTTTGGCGAAGGTTTCTGCCGAGGGATCATTACCCGAAGAGGGTTCACCCTTATCAACACCTGAGTCACTCATGGTGACATCAGTTTGTGATTCAAGGATCGCGGGCTCTGCTGTTTGAGCTGGATTTTCTACAATAGTCAGAGATTGAGTAATCTACGGTGCTGCAGAAGGCTGAGGAGCGGGAGTAGGAGGAGCCACGACAGGAGAAGCTAGTTTGAGCTTCGACTGGCGCAGAGGTTTCACGGCAGTTTCTTTCCCCTTGCCCTTGATGAGCTGTCTAGCTCTGAGAAGATAATCGAACAAAGAACATTACATCGTAGAAGGAATTAGAAGTAAAATACAAAGAACCTGTGAAGAAAGATTACCTCTTCACAACGGGCACTTTTGTGGTGCCGATGGCTGATAAATTGCGAATGTATCTATAATTTTTGATGTTCCATGCTTAGTTTTATCCACTTTCTTGTGTTTTGTTCCAACTTTGGAGTACTTTTCATATGATTTCTTGGACTAACCTATTAACAAGAGCCACAGTGCCAGCTGCCTGTTTTCTGCTGTTTTTGGTTCCAGGAAAGTCAGAAAATGAATATTCTCGGAATTGGACGGGACAAAAGCCAAAGTGCCTATTTTTCCGGAAGTGATTAAGTGCCAGAATACGAGACGGAGAAGGGCCAGGGAGCCACAACACCACCTGGCCGCGCGGCCAGGCCTGGCCCACGCCAGGGGGTGGTGTGGCCGCTCTCGGCACCCCCTCGACCTCTCCTTCCGCATATATATTGCCCTCGGGACGAAACCCCTAAGTACCCGATCAAAAATCCACGAAAGATTCTGTAGCCGCCGTCATCTCCATCCTAGATCGGGAGGGATCTGAAGCTCTTCCCAACACCCTTCCGGAGAGGGGAATTCACCCTGGAGGCCTTCTTCATCACCATGCAAGCCTCCGGTGTGATGCGTGAGTAGTTCATCCTTGGACTATGGATCCATGTAGTAGCTAGATGGCTGGTTCTCCTCCTTTGTGCTTTCATGTTTAGATCTTGTGAGCTCCGTTCATGATCAAGATCATCTATTTGTAATTATGTATGTTGTGTTTGCGGGGATCCGATGGATATTAAGATGCTATTTTAGATTGATTATTGATTCTATCCTGTCTTTGTTATTTGTGATATTGCATGCTTTCCATTGTTAGTAGCTATCTTGGCCAAGTAGATGCTAGCAACTCCAAGAGTTAGTATTTATGCTCGATAGTGGGTTCATGCCTCTGGTAATCTGGGGAAGTGACAGAAATCTCTAAGGTACTAGTTGTGTTGTTGCTACTAGGGAGAAAACAACAATCTTTTCTTCATAGAACGATCGTATTTTTTACTTTACACGCAGTTCGTAAAGCAATAATCTATTGCTTGCAACTTAATGCTGGAGGGGGTTCGGATGATAACCTGAAGGTGGATTATTAGTCATAGATACAGTTGGATGGCGGTCTATGTATTATGTTGTAATGCCCAATCAAGTCTCAAAGGAGTCAAGAGGATTAGTATATGCATGTATTGCTTTCTCGGTGTTTGTCAATTGCCCCGTTGTAATTTGTTCACCCAGCATGTTATCTATCTAAGGATAGCCACCTCTAGTGAACTATGGATCCCGGTACTTTTCTTTACATACAATCTACAATCTTTTACTGCTTTGTGTTTACTTTCTACAAACTTTTACTTATTTCCATTCGATACGTTTAATCCTTTGTTTTCCGCAAAACACGGTGAGATTGACAACCTCATCGCAAGTTGGGGACAAAGTTCTGTGGTTGTGTTGTGCAGGTCTCCACGTTGCTACTAGCACCGGTAGTGCGCCCTGCCAAATCTCAGCTAGTAACACCTTTGGTTTGTTTCCTTGCTCCTACTAGTTCGATTAAACCTTAGTTTCATAACTGAGGGAAACTTGCTGCTGTGCTCATCATACCTTCCTCTTGGGGTTCCCAACGAGCTCTACATCAACACCGCCATCAAGCAATTTTCTGGGCACCGTGCATTGAGGCATCAATGGCCAATGTCGGAGCTTTGCGTTTCCGAGGAATGACATCCGGCATTGGGACCAATTCACCCTCATCCTCGAGGAGGTCAGCAAGCTGAAAAGGAAAAACATCTCAGTATTGCAAAAAATAACATATTGATGAGCACAAAAAATAGTTACTACTGAAGTTTACCGGCACAATAGGATCTTCTATCGTATACATATCCAAAGACAACTCCGGAATCTTCCTCTCGATCCGCTCCCTTATCAGCCATTTGATTTGGCATACATAATCTTTTGGATTTAGGGATTTGGAGCTGATGTGGAGAGAGTCATTCTTTGACGACGTGATGGAATGCATCAGTCAATCTCCATGATGTTGTAGGGGTTGAATCCGGCGTGCCACCTAGCAGTGAACTAAGTCAGACCCTTTCAGGCCCTTGTGCTTCATCAAGTATTCGATCCGTCTCTTGGCGAGAAACATATCGTCACTGAGAGTCAGAGCGGCCTCGTCCCAAGATTCTTGAGGCGTGGCAGCTCCATCGACGAAATCCGGCAAAGCTGTGTCTTTGCCGGGAGCGGGGATATCCTTGTGGTAGAAGAAGGTGAACGGACATTGTTTGACCGAATCACTCGCCATAATCCGAGGATATATGCGCTCTCTTCTAACAGAAAAACTAATGGTACCGGTAATATAAGGATTACCGACAGTAATGGAATTTCTCCAGACATGAAAGAAGTATCGGAAAAGAGTAAGACTCGGCCTAATGCCGAGATACCCCTCGCACAAAGAAGCGTACGCGCTCATCTTTAAGATAAAGTTCGGGGGAAGATTGAGGAGATGAATGCCATAGTGATCTATAACCTCGGAAAAGAATTCCGAGGGACGAAAAGACAAACCTTTGTCAAGGTGAGTGCCAATGCACTCGCTCGTCAGCGTGTGGGTTGGGGACGGTTTCGCCGAAGCCGCTCTGCCAGTCGCCGGCGCGGAGGAGCCCTTCGTCTTCCATGACCTGGAGCTTGGGATCATCCAGGACGCAGGGGATCCAGACTCCATGGTGGCTCTCCCTCTCTGCCGTTGTCGCCGCCGCCGCTGCCGCTGCCGCTAAGCCGGAGGATGATGAAGAAGCCATCTTGATTCGGTGTGCCTGTGACCTTAGATGGGTGGCACTTGAGGTGTTTTTGCGGGAGCAGTGGACCACTTGGTTCGTGGGAGGCGTAGAGGAGAAGGAAACGGTGTTGGGAATAGGTGAAGAAGATGAGGAAAAAGGGATCCTCACCCCTTATAACCACTAGTCACGCCAAGATTCGAGCAAATGTTAAAGTAAACATGCCACGCGTCGTGGAAAGAACTGGGAAGCCCCCACGCGATGATTACGCCTCCTCGATCTCCACGCACGCATTAAAACGGCGCCTCGGTTCCGCGAAAGGCAGACCCACCAACGGTCGTGCTGACAGGAAATGTCTGTCAGTGACGTGACTTAACCATGACTGGTGTCAGATGACGTCAGAGACGAAGTTCCGGCTTAGTATGAATTTCGAGCTAGAAATCCGAAAAACGTTTTTATAGATCCAACTTATTTTGAGACCCGGATCGTATCTTTTGTCTTGAAGTTTCAGGAACCCTTCCAGATTCTGCAAGCCGAAGATCAAGCTAGATGATGATGAATCCAACTTTGGATCTTGGAGACTTCCGGGGACTGCTGTTGGGGATATAATTTCCGGGTATCCTCACAGTTCCTCACTGACCAGGGTGGCCCACTTCGGGTTAGAGCTTTGCTTCATGGGTGGCCCAGTCAGGGAGAAGAGACGGAGTCTAGTCCAGCTACGGGAAGGCCCAGAAGACTTACCGACATAGGCCCATAGTGTTACTTGTAGTTCAAGATGTACTCTATAACTGACTCTTAGTCGTAGCCGGATATATCTCTCCTGTAAACCCTAGGCTGGATATCTATATAAGCCGTCCTAGGGAGAGCCTTTAGGGCACCCTTACTATCACAATATCAACTCGCACAGGCGAACCCCTTGTAACCCATATTACTGGATTACTAGTAGGAGTAGGATTCATCCAAAGCCGACGGATTCGAACCTGGGTAAACTTGTGTGCTCACCATCCCAAAACACCGTATGTCTCACACCCCTCTCTACCGCACGCCTTGAGGACCCCCTCATGGCTTCCTTGTCATCAATCCGAAGACATTCACTGTCTAGTCTTTTCCTTTCATTGATTTGCCTCTGCATTCTAAGTAGGTCCCTCTTCTTGTGGTGGAGTAAGTATTGATAGGCCATTAGTTCTTCGCGTGTTGCTTCTACTGTGATGCGAGCGCTAGAAAACTTCCTGACAGTTTTCGTAGGAGCTTCTCTTTGCACCTTAACGGTTCAGACTCTAAGTGGAGAGTGATGTAGTAAATGGAAAACTTCCCCATGAGCGAAACTCGAGGGTTTAAATATCAAATTCTCGGGGAGGTGTATGTAAGAGAATGATCCTCTTTGTTCTTCGTCAAGCAACCTACAAAATAGTTGTAGATTATTTTGTGCCCACAACCTTACCAAGTGGTTGTCAAGCACAAGTTGTATGTAAGCAAAACTGAAATAAAATACAATAAAAGTAAAATGCAATGCAATAGTAAAGTAAATATGCAATGGTGGTAAATGTAATGGAATATGATGTTTTGTGTTTCGGTTGGTGTTTGCAAGTATGAAAAATGTTTTTTGTATTTTTGTATTTAATTAGTACTGGAAAAAAAGTGATGTAGATGATAGTGTTTTCTTATGGTTTAAAATTTACCGGGGTTCATGGTTTCGCTTATGCACTCTCTCTTTGAGTCGTGGAGGACACGAGACACTCTAGTTGACATAATATTGGTGCAACATGTTAAAGTATGGATAGCAATTCATATGGGCATCACGTCCTAACATAGATATGTTATTTCTGACAATTTTACTTCTACTCCACTAGAAAGGGGGGTCTCCAAGCAATCTAGTATTAAGAACAATTTTAGAGTATAGCATTAAGTTCTATGACATGAAGTTAAAATAAGAACATACTTGATCTAGTCTAAGCATGGTATTTTATTTGTCCCTAGTGAGGCAACCAAGTAAGGTAAACACCCAAGTGTTTCGCAAGTTTTACTATCCTACCCGCAAGATCACCCCCGTTGCTCCAACTAATGCACACTTTACCCCACACACGCTCCCATACATAAGTTTGATCAAAACAAGTAAACAAGAACATGGTACATGATATGCATCTATTCATATACTTCCAATACTGAACAATTGCAATCTCAAATATCAACTATATAAAGATCCATCACATAGGTAATACAAATATGACTGTAATCATGTTATGCAGCTCATATGGTTCTAATACAATCAAGATCATGAGAGAGATACAATAGCTACTGCCACAAACCCATAGTCCAGGGGTGGACTACTCCCCCTTCATCATGGTGAAGGTGCTGGAGTCGTTGGAGGAGGTGGAGATCACACCAGCAGCGCCCCACTGGAGTTTTCCCCCTCCAACCTTCTGCCTCCTGCCTCTCTGTTTTGTGTTTCTGTCTTCTGCAGCACTCCCTTCTGAGAACCGTTGGGAGACCTTTTTTATACGTGGTTTTAGGTCAGAACCTTCGTCTAGGAGAAAGAATCGATGGCATCGAAGACTCGAGGGAGGAAAGAGCACATCAGTCGTGGCCAGCCCCTAGCCACATGTGCTAGGATTGTTTCCTCCTTGTTCTTCTTTTCTCGCGGATCTTTGGCCCAATGTTCTTCGTTCTGATAAATACTAGGTCCCGTGAAGTTTCAGGTCAATTGGACATCGTTTGGGTACCTGGAAGTTAAAAACATTGAAATAGGGATTTTTTGCATCGACGGGGTTAACTCCAAAACAATACGGGAAGTGTGAATTATTCCCAAATATCATTGTAAAACATGAATATACTCCATATATGATGCAAATATGTTGGAATATCAAGTAATAAAGTGCAAAGTTCATGGATGCATTTTACATGCATCAACATCCCCAAGCTTAACCTATACTTGTCCTCGAGTATGAAGGTGATAAAACTAACAAGGACTTTGTACTTTAACTATTTTGGATATCAAGACTGATTATTGTTGCTACACAAAGTCAAATGATTCATTCTTCAAAGGAATAGCAATATGCAAGATAGATAATGAAGTGATATATCATATACCATGAAAGGATGATCGATAGCAATTCACAAAGTGTAACATAGAAGAAAGAGCTATGGGCCAAATGAATGCAAAATGCAAAAGCAAAAGTAAAGTTAAAACATCCTATAGTGGTCATAGAGTTTTCTTCTCAATTCTGAATATAAAAGGGTGGACACTTTGGAAATATGTTTCATATAGCTTCCAAACTCTTCCTCCTATGATCATGTTTGAACTATGGTATTCATTAGCTTTGAGCCATCATTTCCCCTGTCATAAGCATCTTGAGTGGTAAATGCTAGTATGATGGCAATTATGAGTTATATGCTTGACAAAGTATAAGTTGAATGCCTCATGCCCCTTGAATACGAGTACCTACACCACACGCTACTCAACTTAGGACCCTAAGAAAGTTCTTATCATTATAAGTATACATGTATCATCGAGAATGCCAAACGGGGTACCTCTTTCCCCATGGTATGGGAGGTTTCCCATACCAAAATGACAAGACAAAAAAACAATGAGCATCTCAATAATTCTTTTTATTTACTATTGGCATAGCTTTTTATTGAAGATGCTTCATAGAATGGCCACTATGGGATGCTGTAAATTGCTACCATGAATGATGCATGGCTTGGGTTAGCGGCCTAGACGTTTCTCTCACACATATACAAACTCCATGATCTCACAAAGTTTCCAACTTATTTCACAATGATAGGCATCCATAACAAAAGAACATGATATCAACTAAATGTGAATAAGTGCAATGTTAAAAACGTGCCCCATGGAAGCATGGTTATGATAACACCCAACTCATAATTTTTCAAGCACACAACTTCATAAGATAGTCACAATGGTTCAAGTTTATTATGTGCAAGAAATAAAAGCATGCCATCAAGTTTGTGAGAGCTTTACTAAGCGATTTTCTAATAGCAAACATAACCATAATCATATTAATTTGGAATCTAGATAAATCAATAAAACATGAGAAACATAATTGGAATAGCAATTATTCTAATAGTTAGGCATGGTGGACACTCTGGAAAACTTGGTTCAAAGGAGTTGGATAACAAGTTTTAACTTGTTGGTTTTATTTTTGGGCTAGAAAGAGGGACAAAGTTGACCGTCTACATGCATGCATAAGAGTACATAGTTCTAATAAGTCCATGTAAAACAATGTAAACTAATAGAAAGCATGAAAACATGAATAAAAGATAACTCTACATAATGCATTTGCAAATTGATACTCATTCAAAGCATATGAACCATGCAACTATGTGTAATCTTTTTAATATCAACTTCAACATCCCAATCCCAACTTTTTAATAGCATCCAACTTCTAACCTTACTTAAACCAAACCTCCAGTATATCTCCCATAATATATATCAAAGTGGTGGTCTTACTCAACTAGAAATAAAACAAAACAAACTAAAACAAATAAAAGACGCTCCAAGTTTATGCGATAGTAATGTGTTGCTAGAAAAAAGAAAGTTCACGTGTGCAAACCGAGAGTGTGGTTGCTCCACTGGGATTCCTTGGGCATCCCCAAGCTTACGGTTTTCACCATCCTTGGATTTCTCTTGGTGCATCTCCTCTAATCCCTGTGAAAAAACATCAACACAAAATTTTCTCCCATCTCTTTTCTATAAGGTGACATTAGTGGGTACAAAAGACACATTGATTGCTGCAAGAAAACCTTAAAAAAATGTATATATGAAATGTCCAGTAGTTATATAATGTTGCATGCTTTCTCATTAACTCAAATCAATAAAAAATATTCAAATTAAAAGCTCAAAGAATGTATAAAACAAAATGGGACAAAATCTGTCCAGAATTTCAGTAGAAGCAAAACGTAATTAATTACCCTACTTAGACATGTCATAAAATCACAAAATTACACGAGCATACAGAGGATGAAAATTTGTAACTACAGTTCCAATATGATCTCAATCAGAGTTAAAGAAAAAATATGAAAAAATCATACAGTACAGAGACTCGTGCAGAAATCTACAACTCTATATATGTGTTCAACTTTTTTCAATCCAAAATGGGTAAAACTTGGTACTTTATTGAAAACTACAGAACTAATAAAAAAACTAAAGTCTCTTAATACATAAAGATGACACAAAGAGAATTTTTAAAAAATCGGGTTGCCTCCCGCAAAGCGCTTTCTTTAAAGCCATATAGTTAAGTTTACTTACTTGAATTTCAAGAGGGGTGAAGCTCATGAGGGAGCTTAAATTTTGGAGTGTCCCTCTTTCTTGGAAAGTGTTTCATACACTTCTTATGTGGAAACTGAAACTTTACATTACCTTCCTTTGAATCAATAATAGCACCTGTAGTAGAAAGGAAAGGTCTTCCCAAATTAATTGGACTAGAGGCTTTACTCCCCATGTCCATGATAATAAAATCAACGGGAACGAAAGTCATGTGAAGATCTACCATTACATTACTAACTTTTCCTACATCATGTTTAATGGTATCATTATCAAGTAGTAAGTCCATGGAGCATTTTTCTATATTTTGCAATTCTAGCAATTCATATAGATCTTTAGAGAAAACGGAAACACTAGAACCTAGATCAAGTATAGCATGGTGTGTTTATTTTCCAATAGTAATTAATACCTTGGAGATCCATACATCCCCAAGCTTAGGTGGTATCATAGCATCTTGATTGTACCTAGCAATCTTTTTTTTAAGCACATGGTTAGCTATATAAGAACCAAAACCCGCTTGGTGAGAATCTATGGAAGGATCACTAGCAAATTTTTGTAGCATATTAATGAGTTCATGCAAGCTACATTTATCTAGATCAAGTAATAGATCCTTAAACTCAATAAGTATCTTTACTTCTTCTACCTTTTTCTCATTTTGAACTATAGGTGGTTCATCTTCTTTTATTTCATTAGATTCTTCTTTTAAACAATCAAGTCATGACATAAGTGGTAATAAAATTCTAGATAGTTCATTAATTCATTAAGTGTCTCCTCTAAAGTGAGAGCAGTATTTTCAGTAATAACAATGGAGTTCATGCCAACAACGGGTGGTGCTTGTGGTTTTCCCACTGACATACTTAATAAAGTGGCTTGATTATCAGCTAGCTTTGAAAGAGCTTTGTCTAAATTTTCAGCTTGAGCTTGTA
Organism: Avena eriantha; assembly: GCA_910589775.1. Classification (NCBI taxonomy): domain Eukaryota; kingdom Viridiplantae; phylum Streptophyta; class Magnoliopsida; order Poales; family Poaceae; genus Avena; species Avena eriantha. Next base: position 318,311,405 of record OU342746.1, read on the forward strand.
AGCCGTTAATGTCAGAACTTATGGAGGCAACCGACTTATTTAATTCCTCTATCATCGTGCTATGACTAGCTTTTTGTTCAGCAAGGTTCCTATTAGCTTCTTGTTGATTACCATTGCTTGGTGGCATCATATTAGTGGATTTCCACTTATTTTCATTAGCATTTGGATAGGGGATGAAAGGATGATTACCATAATTGTTTGGAACATATGGAGGTTTATTATAAGAGTTGTAATTATTATTACCATAACTACCACTACCAAAATTCCTAACAAAGGTCACATCCACACTTTCAGCATTATTACCAACTAAGTCTTGCAAAGGAACATTCTCAATATTTTGTTTAGACATGTTAGCAAAAATGGCATCCATTTTATTAGATAAAGTGTCTATATCTTCTATGAAATTTACTTTCTTGGAAGGAATAGGTGCTCTTTCAGTATGCCATTGACTATAATTTTGTAATATACTTTCTAATATGGCTTTTGCTTCTACAATAGTTTTACTTATAAAAGCACCTCTAGCAGCAGAATATAGTATGTTTCTAGACATATAGTTCAAACCATTATATAATGAATGCAAGATGGTCCATTCATTGACTCCATGTGACGGGCAAGTCCTAAGCATTATCTTAGTTCTCTCTCAAGCCATAGCTACATGCTCATTTTCATTTTGCCTAAATGATAAGATGTTATTCCTATTTTGCAAAAATTTAAAGGGAGGATAATATTTTTTATGAATGATTCTTTTAAATCATCCCAATAATTTATACTAGCGGTGGGTAGTGATAGTAACCATACTTTAGCTTTTCCTCTAAGTGATAATGGAAACAATTTTAGTTTAAGGATATAATTTTCAACATTTTTAAATTTTTGCATGTCACATATTTCACAAAAGTAATGAAGATGCATAGAGGCATCCTCGTTTGCACTACCTCTAAATTGTTACCTAATTATCAAGGTTAGCAAACTAGGACTAACTTCAAAGCTCTCGGCTTTAATCCCAGGTGTGGTAATAGGATTAGCAATAAATTAATCATTAGGTGTATTTGTGTAGTCACACAATTTAGTTCTTTCTCCCATTATACAAGTAGTAAAGTGATACTAATTTTTATTTGTTTTATGTTTTTAGATGAAAACTAAAAGTAAAATGATACTATAACTAATACTACTGAACTAACAACTAACAAATGAAATGCAAAACTAAAAATAAAAAGACAAACCGAATGCAAAAGTAAAGACAAAAACTAAAAAATAAAAAGTAAATGCAAAACCGAATGGTAAAAGAAACTTAAAAAATATAAAACTAAAATGTAAAGATGAAAGTAAAGACAATAACAAAACAAAATTAAAACTACTTTGAAGATCTAAAAGAACAAGATGATACTCACGTAGGTGCAACCTCCCCAAGTTTAGGTGTTTACACAAGTTGATGATGAAGTTGAACTTTCTTGTGGGTTATCCTTTTACTAGCTCCCCGGTAACGGTGTTAGAAAACTTCATTGATGCGAGCGCTAGAAAACTTTCTAGCAGTTGTCGTAGGATCTTCTCGCTGCACCTTAACGGTTGAGACTCTTAGTGGAGAACATGTAGTAAATAGAAGTCTTCCCCATGAGGGAAACTCGAGGGTTTAAATATCAAACTCTCGGGGAGCTGTGTGTAAGAGAATGACCCTCTTTGTTCTTTGTCAAGCAACCTACAAAATAGTTGTAGATTGTTTTGTGCCCTCAACCTCACCAAGTGGTTGTCAAGCACAAGGTGTATGTAAGCAAAACTGAAATATAATATAATAAAAATAAAATGCAATGCAATAGTAAAGTAAATATGCAATGGTGGTAAATACAATGAAATATGATGTTTTTGGGTTTCGGTTGGTGTTTGCAAGTATGAGAAATGTTTTTGTATTTTCGGATTTAATTAGTACTGAAAAAAAAAGTGATGTAGATGTGTTGGATAGTGTTTTCTTATGGTTTAAAATGGACCGGGGTTCATGGTTTCGCGTATGCACTCTCTCTTTGAGTTGTTGTGAACACAGGACACTCTAGTTGACATAATATTGATACAACATGTTAAAGTATGGATAGCAATTCATATGTGCATCACGTCCTAACATAGATATGTTATTTCTAACAATTCACTTATACTCCACTACAAAGGGGGGTCTCCAAGCAATCTAGTATTAAGAACAACTAGCAGAATGCCCGTGCGTTGCTACGACGCCACAATTTGCACATCATAGTGTTGAATTAAATTATGTGTTGACATTATATGTCCATTTAAAGGTAGTTGATCACTTACATAAATATAGACGGCATTTTTCTATTTAGAGGGACAAATGATTTCTTGACTATATTGATGTCGAAAATTTTACTTAGCTATGTATCAATAATTCTGTATAATGTGCAATAACAAATTACATAAATTATGACAACGTAGCAATATCACTTATGTTTGAAGGATCTTGATATTATATTCCATTAATGAAATAGAATGATAGAGAAATTTAAGACAATAATAGATACTAGGTGAATACGCGCGCTTCGTCGCGCCGTCTACACTTCGTTCTGACACGGATTCTTACAATGTTTCTCACACTTTATTTTTCCCTCTCATATGATGAACGATGGCATGGAGATTGCTGCCAACAGCAGTATACATATTCCCAAAAAATAGGAACAGAAGAGGTGTGGATGTTACAAAACTTGTAGCCCTACAATTGAGTTGATAGCATAAAACTACCATTTTACATGTCAATTTTCCTGAATGGTACCGGTTGGTGTTTCAATCGCAAAAAAGTACCACATCAGAACCAAGTTTTCGCAAAAAACACTAATCCACGTTTAATCGCGAATTGACACTGTTTCTGACAGCAGGACCCACATGTAAGAAGACAAGTTACTGACGTGGACTGACCCCACCTGTCAGCTCTATTAAAAAAAATCTAAATATCAAAAGAAAATAAAAAAATATGGGACGTGTTGAGCCATCTCCCCCCACCCCCCTTGATACGCGAGCACGCGCATCCAGCGGCGGCGAGCCAGAAACAGCTTGCCGGAGAGCTCCACCTCATGCAGCGGTGGCCGGTCATCGCGCGAGAAACCGAGCCCGTCCACCGTAACACGTCGGACGGGGAACCGGTAGCTCTGGAACCGGTAGGCGGCGCCGAAGTCGAAGCGCGCGTGCTCAGGAACACGCTCTGCGCCGTCGGGGACGACCAGGCGCTTGTAGCTATCTGGCGCCCTCGTCTTCCGCCCCCTGAAGGCCGCGCAGACGAAGGGGAAGATCGTTGCCGACAACTCCCGCCGGCCAGCGGCTTCGCAGCCATCATGCGCGGAGGCCAGCATTGGCGTTGGCGGCTTTGGCGCCATGGAGGGGGATCTGGAGCGGCTGCGGCAGGACCGAGAGGCGCTGAAGGTGGAGCTGGCACGACCCAGGGTGCGGCAGGAGCTGGCGCGCGCGACGCTGCTCGACATGGAGAGCCACATGCGGGGCACTGAGCGGCGGCAGGAGCAGTGCAAGGCCTTCCTCGGGCGCGCGATCAGGAACCCGGTATTCCTCGACATTCTGGCGCGCAGCAACCTTCTCGCCGCCGCCGGTGCGGTGCCCGCGGTCGAGGACAAGAAGTAGCGGCTAATCGATGTTGTCTCTTCGCCGCCGCCGGCGACGCATGACGGCGTCACCGTCGAGGAGCCTGCGCTGGCGGCCGGCGTCGACGAGGCAGCCATCCCGGTGAGCCAGAGCGCGGCGGAGGCAGTCGTGCTGAGCCAGAGCACGGCGGAAACTGCCTACGACGAGGATAGGGGATGAGCCAGAGCACGGCGGAAACTGCCTACGACTGAGGATAGGGGATGAGCCAGAGCACGACGAAAACTGCCTACGACGAGGATAGGGGAGATGGGTCAACGCGTCCCATTTTTTTCTTTTTCTTTTGATATTTAGACTATTTTTTAATAGAGATGACAGGTGGGGCCAGTCCACATCAGTAACTTTTCTCCTTACATGTAGGTCCCACTGTCATAAACGGTGTCAATTCGCGATTAAACATGGATCAGTGCTTTTTGCGAAAACTTGGTTCCGATGTGGTAGTTTTTTGTGATTGAAACACCAACTGGTACCATTCTGGAAAATTAACATGTAAAGTGGTAGTTTTATGCTATCAACTCCCTACAATTAGAACTGTGCTCGCCTCCTCGGGAGACTATGTTGGTCGATCGCCGCTTCATGCGACGACTGGGCATGTATACCTCATCGTGGTCGGGGAAGTGTTGTTGGCCAGATGTCGGAACCATGATGGCCACACAACAGTGGGGCAGAGGTGGCATAATCCTGTAAGATGCTGCGCTTGTAGAGGGTGAGATGGAGGCGACGCTGGAGGTGTCGTGATGCTGCTTGTCATCTCCAAACATCTTCTCTGACTACGACGGCGCCCATAACTCGTAGACGAGTAGAGCTTCTGCGGTACATACCCGTAGCTCAGGCTTGGAGGGCGCCATCTTCGTCAACCGCGCGCCGTGCATTCGCCTGCGAAACAATCCACTCGGTTGAGCATGCGAGGCAAAAAACGAAGACGCAAGGGAGCGAGGCGTACGCACTTCCTGCATGGAGATTGGAGCCTGCACCTCTTCTCTCGCCGGCATGGTCCCTGCTTCATGTGAACGCTGCAAGATGCAATGCAGAAAAGATAAGCATCAGCCTATGAATACACACACATGAGTATTTCAGCAAACATGCTCTAAGCATTAGTCGATGGACAAACCTACAATTTCCCCACGCGTGGCCGGCAGCAGCTGTACCATGCGACTCCTCAGCTGGAGATCTTGGTCGAGGGCGACCTAGCCGGCAGCCTCACATTGACTTCCTTAGGCCTCCAACCTCACGTCGTTGCCCTGTCCACCACAATGTTTGTTGCTAGGCTGCTCATCAGGGGAGGAAGGCTCCTTACTCATGTAGATGACGGGGATGGTTATTTTTGGGTCATCATCCACAGCTAGCCCCGCGTGCCTTGCAGCACCGTCGCGCCAGCCGCTGCACCAGTACACCATGCACGAACAGGAGATGGAGCATGTTAGCAAGATGTCATCGCTGCACCACCTCAGGAAGGAGAGGTCCTCCACCGTGCCGCGGGCCTCCTTGGAAAGGAGATGAGCGCACTGACGGCTTTAGGCGGCGGCGAGAATGGGGACAGCAGAGGACTGGGCACGCCGTGGCGGTCCGCGGTGCCACTGCCAAGCAGGATGACGTACGTCGAGGAGCATCAAGCAGCGGCGCAGCCGAACTGCCAGTCGTGGCGGCAAATCGCAATAAGGGAAGGAGTGGCGGAGGAAATCGAGAGAACGTGGCGGTCAGGAATTCTCGAGAAGGGGCTCGCGAGTTATCTAGAAGGCCACATGGAAGACATGCAAACTTGCCGTAGACTCATGTCTCCCAACGGTAAAATAAAACCCAACGCCTGCAGTCTAGCACGGACAGTACCAAGAACCATCTACGCGTTGCAAGGCCCACCATCCAGCGAAAAAAAAATAGAGGCCCACATGTAGAGAGATGACCGCACGGAAAGCTGCAGAATCGCTCAGAGAGCTTACAATCTCTCAGGCTTAAACTTTTAAATAATATTTAAATGAAAACTAAGTAAAGCCATGCATCCTTCGGGTATCAACCTTGTCGACAAGAATTTATCAAGAATATTACCACAATCATGCGTACATGTTAATGGTGGGAATTTCTGTCCAGAGAAGAACAATGAACTTTCCTTACATGAAGATAAATCACCGTGATTTCTAATTCATCACTCCTATCAAATACCTCATCCACTATAAGTACAAATGTTGTCAAACTGATCACAAAAGCATATACCAGTTAACACAATGAAATCAGAGTTTGCACAACTGATGACAATATTTTTCAAGTGAAAAGATAATATAAGTTTGATAATGAGATCGGTAGGTTTTTAAGGAGGCGGGAGGCTAATTTTTTTTATCATTAGAACAAGTGTAAATCATGAATCATGCAAGCTATATCAAATACCCGATGCACACTCACAGTGCAAATCTGTGAAGGGGTTGATAGTGTGAAACAATGGAAGGTCGATTGATTGAGGCTCTCCAGACTGCTCCCTCTTTTGCTACTCTCAATTTCGACCATTCAGGAGCATCTATATTGATGCCCCAATGCAGCTATGCCCAAACTAAAAAATGTCCAATCATAAGAGTTGGGAATTTTGTTACAAGTAACAATTTAAGTTTACTTTCCTAGTGACATGCCAAAGTAATAAACGCCCTCCATGTGATAAATACAAATACACATCTTACATCTTTATATTGTAGACCTGGCTATGGGCGTCCTGGTCCTCGATGCGCACAGACTGAACAACATGCTATGTAAAGCACCAGGGAGTTGACCCTATGGGCCTCATAGTATACAAATTATTCAATTTTAATTGATATATTTGTGATGTTCTGAGGGACAAAGCTTGGAAAATGGGGTCAAGGAACCTGCAAGGATAAGTAACATAGTATAAATTTGTATCCATCTGAACAAAATATAGCTGATTGGTATAACATGGAGGCTAATAATGTGCAAATGTCTGTTTGATAATTGAGGAGTGTTGTTGGCATTGTAGACTGTCACGTGTGAGAATAGTTTTTGCACAAGTTTAAAATAAATAATTCAGTCAGCTGAATATTTCATATCACTGGACTGTTCTTGCATACAATAAACAGTACTCTGCTTAAGTATATATCTTTTTCATGCAGCTTTGCGTCAAACAGGGTGTACTAATACTGAAGATGGCCATTCGAGAGCAAAAGTTTTGTGGACAATAGAAACAGGGGCAAAATAAGATCCTTATGGCTTGTCTTGTTTATGGAGCTTCCACTGTTGCGCCTGTGACTCCTTGTACCAAGATACCTCAACTCTTGAGTAACATAAGGCAGCTCATCTCAACCCGTTTGTCAGTTGCAATAGTTTTCATAAAAAGTGATGTCTAATGCACGATAAGAATCTTAATTAAATCAGGAGCCTGGATGCATATGGTGAGAGCAACTTGTCTTCCAAGTGTACAAAATTCGACGTTGTTGAAGCATTTAATCTATGAACCTATGGTAGTAATCCACTCCTTCCTGGTTCACCTATTAAGCCCTAGAATTTTATACAACTATACCTCACAAAGTCCTTTGATGGAAGAATTTTTTTATTTGCAAATTAACAAAATCTGCAGCTAGAGGGATCAGGCAAAATACTTGGGCATATCCTCGTGCAAGATATAAAAACCCAGTATGCATCAAACCTCATGTTCTTCGGTATGTCCGCATATTCAAAATCAGCATAGGTTCCTAAAATATGAACTTCATAGATTGATCACATACAAAACAAAATAATATTGAGGATTTTGCCTGAATGATGAATCATGAAGCGGGGGATTTGGCAATCAGAAGGGATGAAAAAACAAAGAAAACCAAACCAACACTATGTAAACAACAAAATGCTAGGTAAACACATGATGGTTCTGGCCAGCGATGCCTCACCAATTGCTTCACAACCAATGATTCTGACACAAATCAATCTATCGTCAATCCTGCTCACCGGCTCCAAATTCAACAACAATAGTTGCACAACTCCATTGTCAAAACTATAGGTACTGGTAATTACAAATTTAGCAAGATCCTTTTCTTGGATTAAAGTGTAAAAGAATATCGTGTATGTAATTTGTGACACATCCCTATACTGCACATGGTATAAACGCTCATGGTGGGATGAAAATTATGCTCATCTACAGACAAAAAGCAGTATGTGTAGCATATTCCAGAACCAAATATTTTATTCTCATCCTATAGACTCAAATGAGATCATCTACAGTTCTTAGGGTGTGTTTGTTGGGCTGCGGCTGTTGAAAAGCAGCTGTGAAAAATCAGCTGTTTGAAGCAGCCGTTGAAGCAGGGCTTTGGTGTTTGGCAAGAGTGCTTTCAATTGCTGTTGTTACTAATTTTGGAACTAAAATGTCTAAAATAGCCCTGAGTGCACAAGATATTACTACTTCTGATCCAAATTAGTTGACCCAGATGTATCAAGTCTAGATACATTTAAATTTAGACAAATCTGAGTCAGCTAATTTGGATAAGAGGAAATATTAGTAATGATTTAAAACAAATTAGCTGTTTGTGGCCATGTTGACTTAAATACGATGTACTAAGAGCTAAATCAACCTTTTTTTTTGCTAAATTAGTTGTAAACGTGACTTTTAACAAAATAATATTTTTAACACAACACACGGCCAATCCTGGCCAACGTGCCGGCCCGGCCCAGCATAGGCCCGGCACTGGCTTCACGTGCCTGGCCCGGCACGGCACGCCAAGGCCCGTCAAGCTCGTGGGTCGGGCCGTGTCGGCACGGGGGCCTGGCCTCGAGGCCCGGGCACGGCTCCAACTCTACCAGGCCGGCAAATCAGCCTGTTAGGCACGCGAGGCACGCCGGCCCATCAGCTGGGGCTGCTTCTATTTGTAGCAGGCCTTTGAAAACTCCCTTAAGATTGATCGAATTTAATATATGACACGAAGGAGCCGGTGGTGCAGTGGTAGAGAGCAGTGCAGAACAGCAGTAGATTGCAAGTTCGAATCCCGCTGACACATTTTTGCCATTAATATTCCGGGGCACTCGCGAGGCAGGTGCTAAACGGGCCGGGCCGGGCCGGCACGCGTGCCTGAGGCACGGCCCCGCTGCTTCACGGGCTGGCACGGGCCCGACACGCCACGGGCCAGGCTGGACTGGTGCCGTGCTTTTTCCGCGTGTCGCGGGCTGGCCCGCCAAAGCCCGGCCTGTTGGCCAGGTTTGCACACGGCTCTCTATCAAAAAAAAGACACACGCACACGAGCGGACACAGCTCGATCCTATCCAGCTACCCGTCCTCGTCTCTTATCTCTTTGCTACCGTCGGCTTCCTCGGAGTCAGGATCGTGGCAGAGGAGGAGGCCAACGACGGTGTGCTTGGAGTCGGGTAGAGGAAGAGGCAGCCTCCGCCACCGCACCCATCCAACTGCTGGTCTCCCTGCCCGCGTCGCCACCCATCCGGGAACGGCCAAGGAGACGGGGACGAACAGCCCCCACTCGCAGGCACCCTCCACTCTCCCCACAGCCCCAGGCGCCGCCGACCAGGCCTCGTCACCGCCGCGCTCCAAGGACGCTGACGAGCTGAATTTGCGCCGCCCTCATGACCTAAATTCGCCGCCACCCGGAATCAGCATCCCACCCGCCTCTGCCCTGCACGGGGTCACCAAGCGCCATGGTGGCCAGACTCGAGCACCACACCTGCGCCGCACCACCGGCCGACCACCGCGCGTCAGCACCGGCCTCGCATCCGTGGCCCGCGAAGCCCAAATCGGGCCCACCCGAACGCCGCCCGCCTCCAGCACCCCGCCGTGGCCACCAACCACCGCGCGTCCCCCCGGCCCCCCGAGCGCCTCTGCCAAACCACGCGGAAAGCGCCGCCTTGGGGGAAGAGGGAGGGTCGGGTCTTCTTCCTTGATGCCGAGAAGGGTGGAGGGAAGTGACGCAGGGGCGTGCAGGTGAAGGAGCACTGCGAGGGCAAAGTTTTTGTAATTACAGTGAAGTGTAGCGGACAGTTTGGTCCGCACCAACTCGGGAAGCAGCAAAATCTGCGGGAAGCGCCTAGCGACTCGCTTCCGCTGCTTCCGTGTCTCCAGTGCAAATCGGGACAGCGCTTCTCGGCAGCGCTGTACAAAATTAGATCGTTTGTTTGGGCCTTCGCTTTTTGACCCTAGAAACAGTAGAAGCAGAATGAGAAGCGGGCCTTAGACGATCCACAACAATGGCAAACAAAGAAGTTAAAATTACCCGCTGCACATGCTCACCTGTGAAGAACCGCTGGAACTTGGCGGGCTTCTCTAGGCCAACGATGTCATCCCACTTGGTGTTGGGCTTCTCGGTGATAATGGCCCATTTTTTGCATGCTTTCACACAACGTCTCCATACTTGAGTCTACATCATTGTCCCCGTCAACATCGGGCATGGTTCTTGACACAAATCAACTTAAATTTCTTGTTTCAACTGCAACAACAATGACTGTTCAGCAAGCCAAATTCAACAATCATAGACATGCAGAACAAGAACACGTAACCACAAAGACCCCCAAATCCACAATGAATCAGAAAGGATTCAAATCAACCAGGACTGTACTTGTAGAGACAACAGCTCAAGACAAGAATTCAATTTGATCCTTCATATAACAGACAAGATACCTAAGGCACGGGGCAGACCGATCCCCTCATGGCTCCATGCCAACTGACCTTCACTGCGGTGTCGGCCGTCTCAATCCATCATGGTGGACTCAGCTCTGGCCCGCCTGCTCTGATACCGTGTGGAAACGAGCCTGATATTGACCTAGACAAACACGAGTTTTCTCTATTTTCTCTGGTCGCTGGTTTCGTCAACACTTTTTTAAATAAGACCATTTTGCTCTTCCACAAAATCACCAGAGGTTTCGTCGTGGACCGGTACGTCGCTGGTTTCGTCAATCCCTTCGTCGCACGCTCGCACCTCGCAAATATTAGGACGGTCTAAAAGCAAATACCCTCGCGAAATCTCCGCTTCTCTCTCTTGCTCGCCGCCGTCGCTGCCGCTCACCCCGCAATGAAGCGACCCCCTCCTCTCCAATCTAGCGCCACCGTCCTCTCCCTCCCACGTCACCCCTCTATACCTATGACCGCCCCTACATCGTGTCCTAATTAGTAAACTGGATTCTTACAATGGCTCAGGCGATTCAAACTTCCTTGATCTTGAATGGCTTTTCACTTTCAACAAATTCAAGTGATGAAAGGATCTCTTTCTGCCGATTCACTTGAATTTTGTAAGTGCCCTCCCATGTACTTCCTAAAAGTTAAAGAAACAAAGATTATCTTACTATTTGTATAATCCATAATTTATAGCTTTTACAGTTTCCCATCATTCATTAATTCGGTCCTGTTGTGCCTGCTGAATAACTTTGATTCTGCCATGATACATAGTTTTCTCCTTAGAATTCACAAATTACACTTAGATTACGATCTTGGCTCAAGAACCGCATACCTTCCTTGATGTGGTATGCCCTCTCCTTGGCTTTCGACGATACGTTGAGCTGGAATGGTCGTGGGAAAATAATTATTATTTCTTCTATATTATAGTATGCATGTGTTGATGTGAAGGATTTACAAATCAAGCTGCTAAAGCCCCCAAGACCTACTGGTGTGTGCCCCAGGCAAGTACACCACATTTGTTTTGAAAGAAACAATTTGGGTGATGGATTTCAATAGCTTCCATTCACACACTTAATTTTTTCCTGGGAAATAGGTGTGTTTGTTGGTGATCGTACAAGTATGTCTGTATGGATAATATTTAGCTTTGATACAAGGAATGTGCATTTTTCCTCTTCGCGATGTCAAAATGTATTATCTTTACATTTCCATGGGTCGAATATAATTATTAATTATTTTGGTTCAGACATACGTGACTGTGAAGAGTTCAATTTTCTCCAAGGAATAACCATTATGAGTTATATTGATCTATAATTTCACTTCCAATATATTGTATACTATCTCATAATCATAAACTAAATAAGAATTTCACTCCCTTTTGCCTGATTAATTTGTCAAGAAAATGTTACTCTGTATTTCTTTGGCCATGTAGGATGAATGATAATCTGAAATTTAAAAGCACAGTACCTGTCTATCCTTCCTTAGGGAGTTCCTCTTTGTTGGTTTACTACCTACCTAGGCACAAGGTAGCATCTTGGTCTTGCTTTACTGCCTTTTCACTGCACACAGTATAGCTCACTTGATCATGTTCATGATGCATATGATATCTTTCATGAGGTAAAGCCAATCCGTAGTCTGCCCCCTTGCTTTTGGCAAGACAGACAATAAAGACATGTTAGTTTGGAATTTATTTATTTCCCATCGAATTATTGAGTCTTTCAAGGAACCTTGCTACTATCTTTTATTATTTCCTTTCATTCAATTCGTAGGAGACCCAATATTTTTATTATACAAACCTGATAAAAATATTTTGCATGTACATAACACACAATTTTGAAAATAGGCGGGTTCCCATTTTGTGGATCCTTTCTTATTATGTTTCTTAATTCATTATTATTTTTAATCGATCTGCTATCCTTTTCTTTGTTCTGGTTTTGTTTTGCAGGTTCTAATAGAATATGTAAGTGATTAAACATACTGCCGACCAGCTCCCCAAGTTGCTGCCATCGGCCAGGTCCCCTAGCTGCTGCTCTTGCCGTCGGCACTACTTCGACCTACTACTGCCGCCCACCTCCCCAACCAGCTGCGGATGAGATCTCTCTTCTCCTCCATGTCAGCTGCAATCTCCCTTCTAAAACACATGGAGTCATCATGTTCTTGATTCTTTGCTGCTTCTGCCTTCGATTCCATGTCCTGCAAAATGTTCGATGTTATATTTAAACCATATTTACTCTCTTCATGATCATATATGCATATATTTGGATCCAAAATAGCCAGCTACACACAGGTATAGCTGCGCATAGCCTATCCACCGTTGATTCTCTCCCCTTTTGATATAGAGAGCACACATGTCCATACCCAAAACGGTGGATCCCATATGAGGCTATTAACGTCGTTAGTTGATGGAGAAGTGAAACCCTAGTTGACTAGCTGGCCATTTTCAATGCAAACCCTAATATCCTACGTACCATGGCATGCACAAAACCCTAGTCAAACTAAGCTTCTCAGATTAAATTCCTTTGACTGCGTGCAAACCCTAATGTACTATATGCACAAAACCTTAACCGAACTAAGCCTTATTCCTTTTGTAACGCAAAACCCAATGTACCATAGACAAACATATGCAAAAACACTAATCAAACTAAGCTTCTCAGATTATGCTATGTGTTTTCGTTGCTTTAGGTATAGTACCAAAAACCCTAAACGAGGGCACTAGCTATTGCATGTAGACCACAACTTCTTTTCATTTTATCTCCTGTTTTACGAGCTGTTGGCCATAGTCTCACTTATTCATTATTTCATCAAATTTCCTTGCTCATTGGATACACAAGGTGGAATCGGCGATTGCTTTCTTCGTTCTATTTCATCCGTCGTTGTGCACGCCGCTGTCGTCGGCAAACTTTTTTTTGGTATGTACCATTGTTTTTCCTAATCACAAGCAATTTTTTTATGCCTTTCTTACTCACTCCACACCAACTTATACATTTTTGTTTGGCGTGGTTTCATTGCATGTATAGCGAGTATGAGCAGTGGCAACGGCTCATGGGTCGGTCGCAAGAGCCGCTCGATGAAAGACATTCGTGCCGGCGTATCATCTCCGCGTCTAGCTGCGAATCCATCAGCATATGCCAGTTCACACTTGCTTTTTGACTTTGCACCCGAAACTCTGCACTTCTGCTGAACATTCGACGGCGTTAAACAAGGAGGTCGGCTGACTGCTGTGAGCATTACACGCCATACTTTGGATCTCCACCATCTCCCGTAATATGATTGTCAATATGAAAAGTAATTACTAATCGCATTTTCTTTTTTTAAATGCTTACTTTCAGCCATATAAGGATTGCCTAACATCGGCGGACTTGCTATTCGACATGCTACACCTCAAGAACAATTCAGGAAGCCTCCCGCCACAATTTGTTGAAGAATTGGACGACTAGTTTTACTGTTTTTCAGTACTTTCATTCCAACATGTAAAATTTAAAGTTTTGAATTAGCACCGAATTGCTGGAAAAACTATATGTTGTAATCGAAGATTTGCATTTTTCGATACTCTATTATCCACTTACGTGAAAACCTCGTTCCATCACAATTTGCCGCCGTTGTTCGGGATTTTTTTATTGTCTCAACAGATCAAAAAATGAAATTATATCAAAAAAAAAGACCGCATATTTATTTCACTACACATACACCTATTCCGAATGAAATGAGCAAACGAAAAACAGACAAATCTCAAAATTTTTGTTTAAAGAACAATCCCCTTTCTAATATTCACACTATAATTTCGAGCTACTTTGTTAGAATGTTCAGACACAACAAATTGGCGTTACACCCGTGCACAAAATCTTGTGGCCATACATGGAGTGCGGCCACCCAAATCAAAACAACGGCTGTTTGTCTTTCGCATTTAGTGTCCCCTGAAACCCTAAGGAAAACAACTATTGTTTTTGATGCCCAACGTGAGGTGCATGTGTAACGCTAACTCAAACAACTATTGTTTTTAATACCCAACGTGAGGTGCATGCGTAATCCTAACTCAAACAACGCTTGTTTTGTTTCGATTTTGCATGCGGTCAATGAAGTCCTTGTTTTCCATCTAGTATTAAGCACTTAGTATGAAGCATTTGCATGCAAAACTCTTATAAGCCTTGTTCTCACTACCTTCCTATTTTAGATGCTAAAAATTTCTTAGCCAAACAGCGCGCTAAAAATTTAGGGTTTGTCCAAAACCCTAGCCATTGCATGCATGCACAAAAACAGAATGATATACACACACCGTTATCCCTTTCCAAGAGCCAACCACTAGCATCTAAAGGAGCACTATATCCAACGGACCTAAGCCTATGCACAGCTATGCCTGTGTGTAGCAAATCCGCGTCCATATTTGAATTACCTAATCTTGCTTCTATGTATTCTGGGTCAACATAATTTACTTTGCTCCCAATCTCACCTTCTAGGAGTATACAGCTTGCTATTTAGGTCGAACCATTATTTCTCTGCTATCCAAGCTGAACATATGGAAGTGATTAAACATACTTATTTTACCAACAAAAGGGGAGACAATATAATGCAATTGAACCTGATTTTCGAGGCATGTGCTTCATGAAGGATGATTCGTTTAGTTCTCAAAAGCCTAATGCAATTGAACCTCATATTGAGAAGTATTGATATGAGGTATGCTGAATTGCATGAACTTGTGATTCTGGAAGAAGGAGCGGTGTTTGAACTTTGAAGGAATTCATAGAAAAAAAGGATATTACTGTATTGATAGTTGCCAGATGGCAAATTAATGATACAGAGTTTCACCTTTACTGATTGTATACTGTCAAATGTAAATTGTCTATAGTCCATGTTTCAGAATGAGGTAGAAATTCTCTGTGTTTCCTTTTGCTCTCTATATAATATGCTATAAAGATGGAAACTAATCAAATTGCAAGCAAGCTGTGGGAAGGCAGTTGTTTCTCGATCCTTTTTTGTGTGTAAATTTAGGGAAAATGTTTCGCAACTTTGCATAGAAGTCATTGGCAGGTAACATCCGGTGAACTCGGCTATATCAGCTGGATCAAGTGATATTTTTTTACCATCTAATGCTATTCAATGTACTTCTCTTCAGAAACAATTTGACAACAATATTTATCTAGTCATATAACCGCATAATTTGTTCTTGAGAGATATTAGTCATAGAAAGTCATATAACCGCATAATTTGTTCTTGAGAGATATTAGTCATAGAAAGATGATATGGTAAGTTTTGTTCTTATTAATTTATTTACACTGATACCATGTTGCTAAGGGTTTTGTTTATACTCAAGCTGTGGTGAAGCTTGCAAAATCGGTCAACGTTTCAAAGGCATGTTCAATAAGGAGATGATCCCCAAGATGAAGAAAGGCGTGATCAACGTGAACAATGCTCGGGATGCGATCGTGGACACTCAAGCTGTGGTGAAGCTTGCAAAATTGGTCAACTTCGCTGGTAAGAACAAATAAGTACTGGACAACTCTCTCACGTAACTGGTCAATCAGACTGCAAAAATGATATAACATGTAGGGCATATACAATGCAGGCTGTAAGCCGTGAGGGCTAGATAGTTTTTCTGGGCGATTGGCGATTTTGACTTTTATTCATGGCGTCCGTATATGATGAGGAATTCGAAAACTATAAGTCACCTTTCTTATGATGTCCAACAGAATGAAATCACCTTTCTTCATATTTTGTTTTCCCGTGGTAACGCACGGACATTTAACTAGTCAATCAAAGAGTTTTAGGATCTTGGAAGAAGAACAATGAGGTAAGAGTTAACTGAAGCGTTCTATCTCCTTCTATTCCACCCTGCTTCCTTTTGACAATACGAGCATGTTGCTCATTTACATTCTTCACCTCTAGCTTTCCTATTTACAACAAGGAACACACAACAATAGATCTAAATGTGAGCAGAATCTATGTGTGATGTTTCTAAAATACTTACTCCAATTTATATTAATGTTCTCGGATTTGTCTAGATTAACAAAATTTTCTTTGTTGTTTTGTTTTAGTATCGGATATGTGCTGTATCAATATGAAACAGTCTAAATCTACCGAGGTGACACAGCACGAATCACAAATTGTTAAGATCTACCGGTCAGATCAGGCGCGCGTTACTACTTACCGGCACAGTGAGAGCCGTATTTTCGTACCGATTTGCCTTGTATAGGAAATTGGTGGAGACTGGCATGAGGCGACACAGCGACGCTTCAAGTGGAGACCAAACATCTTTGGACTTGATTCGGCACGCCGATGTTCCACAAAAATTCAGAGTTTTCTCCTGTAAGTGCTGCGACATAGGGTTTTACGGTCCAACGGAATAATTTCAAGCACCATGATGTTCTTCCCACCTTTGACTTCGATGACGTTTGGGCTACCAGCAAAGGAGAATTTGGAGAAGACGTGCCGGTCCAGATTGGTTGCTCGCTCGCTGCTTTGGAGAAAGAGACGTTGGGCATCATGCACTTTCTTCTTCGGATTAAGACATCGTATTTCGGGTCACATCTTCTGAGAAGTAGCATATCGCAGCGGGTCACGCAGTCAGTAATAAGATCCTAAATCTGCATCAGTGCTTAGTGGAAATTGGACGATAGATTAGTCCACCTTACACTGCGGTTAGTGGGAATCCTGTCGGCCCTTTCTGAGTTCTTGACCCGGAAATTCTACCGGAGACGTTAAAATTCCTGGGGGCGTAACCTCTAGGAAGTACTAGTAGGAAGCTTCTACCGCAGTGCACGAAGGTAGTATATAACTCTCTCCTGTGAATAACCTCTCCTGCTCTCCTCCAGATCAAAAAAAGTACTGTAGAAAGGAAACTGCACACTGTTGCACTTGCACCTGCCCGCCCGTGGCTATGCCATTGTCCATGGACGACACACCACCACGAACAAGCGAGAGCAACGGCGCTGGCAAGCCCCACGTGCTTGTGGTGCCGTACCCAGCGCAGGGGCACATGCTCCCGCTCCTCGACCTCGCGGCGCTGCTCGACGCGAGTGGGCTCGCGATCACCGTCGCCCTCACGGAAGGCAACGTCCGGCACGTCGCGGCATCATGCCCGTCCGTCGCCACGGTGGTGCTGCCGTTCCCTTCCTCGCCACTCCTACCGGACGGGTGCGCCGAGAATACCAAGGGCCTCCCCCACGACCTCCTCCGGCCGTTCACGGCTTCCTTGGCCGCCCTCTCGGCGCCTCTCCTCGCTTGGTGCAAGGCTCAGCCCCGCCACCGCAGCGTAACCACCATCGTCTCTGACCTGTTCACAGGGTGGACTGTTCCGATCGCCAAGGAACTCGGCGTGCCGCACGTGGCCTTCTGGCCCGGCAGCGTCCACTACCTCGCCACGTCGCACTCCCTCTGGCGCCGCATGCCGACGCGGCGCCGCCCCGACGACGACGACGAGAGCGTCACCTTTCCGGACGTCCCGGGCTCGCCTAGCTTCCCGTGGCGCCACCTGTCGTGGCTGTTCCGGATGCACGTGCCCGGCGACGAGGTGTCAGAGACGATCCGGCAGATCTTCCTGTGGAACCTAGAGAGCGCATACTTCCTGGCCAATTCGTTCTCGGCTCTCGAGCCCGCGTTCCTCGATCGCGACCGTCTGCTCCCAGACCTCATGCGGAAGCGGGTGCTCGCGGTGGGCATGCTGTCGGAGGCCGTTCGCGGCTGCGGCTGCATCGACCGTCGGGAGAAACCCGCGCTGTCGTCGGTGGTGGCCGCTTGGCTGGACGCGTTCGACGAGGGCACCGTCGTGTACGTCTGCTTCGGGACGCAGAAGGCGTTGTCACCGGCGCAGGTGGCGTGCGTGGCCGACGCCCTGGCGCGGAGCTCGGCCGGATTCGTCTGGGTGATGACGAGCGGCACCGTGCTGCCGGAGGGGTTCGAGCCGGCCACGGCACCGCTGGGCATGGTGATCCGCGAGTGGGCGCCGCAGGCGGAGATCCTGCGCCACAGGGCCGTGGGCTGGTTCCTCACGCACTGCGGCTGGAACTCGGCGCTCGAGGCGGCCGCTGCTGGCGTGGCGATGCTCACTTGGCCGATGTCCGCCGACCAGTTCACCAACGCGTGGCAGTTCGCCAAGGCCGGTGTGGCCGTGCCTATCGCGGAGGGAGCCGACGCCGTTCCCGATGCCGGAGAGATGGCCAACACCATCGCCGCACTGGTCGTCGCCAAGGAGGGGGCCTCCGTGAGGGAGCGTGCGTTGGAGCTCAGCCGGAAGGTGGCGGCTGCCGCGGCGAAGGGCGGGACTTCCCACGGCGACTTGGACGACTTCGTGTGCATGCTCACAGCTGCCGCCTAGTGCACGTTTTATTTCCCTAGTTGGCGTTCCATTCATCGGCTAATTAAGCGTAAAAGAATACTCTATCTTGGTTTAATGTATAAACGAGCGTGTGAAGTGCTCAAAATAGTAGTACAATGGTGAAATAATATGCTAGACTGAAGCTGACATGCAATTTAACATGGTGGTTTCACATATATTTTTATCCACGAAATCATGAAGCATCTGCGTACTTGCGTATGCCACTGCTCTATGAATCCACGTGAGAAAAGACCAGGTAGAGAATCTCCCAAAGGCACAACCATCCAATGGAAGCATTACTCCTGGGACCCGCATCTGCAGCTTTTCAGCATATGATTCTCTCTCTCGCATGTCTTCTTTCCCAGGTGGTATGCATGCAGTCATCTTCACATCCTTTAGGGCTTGTTTCATTCATAGGAATTGCATAGGAATTATGTAGGATTCAAATCATGTGGAAATTTTTTCTATATAACTGTTTGATTCATGGGAACACATCCTATAGGAATCTTGTAGTGCAATTCCTGTAGGAAAGAAACATTAGCTCAAACCTTATGGAAAAATTCCTTTGCTACATCAAACAAACTTCATCTTCCCATAGGATTCAAGTTGGCATGACATCTCAATCCTATGTTTTTCCTATTCCTATACTTTTCCTATCGTATGAATCAAACGAGCCCTTATACTATATAAAGCTTGCTTTCTGGAGGGAGGACGCAGGTAGAGGCTTTGCTCTACAATTTGCCTGCAAAGCAGTTTTGGACCACCCTAAGATAAGTGTCCAACCTAGAGCATTGGTCATGCCCTAATAAGTTGATAACAATTACCCTTTCATAGTATGGCACCATCATCATGTTGCGGTTAGCCTCCTTTCCATTTCATCTACTAAATGCATAAGCTTTAGCATATAGGTTTGGTACTTCATAAAGGAAGACCAAAGTAGGTAAATGATACTTTCCCTATGAAGCAACACAAGGTTTGAGAAAAGTGCGTTGTAATGTCGTCACTGAGATTAATGAAAACCAATAAAGATTTAATGAAATTGATATGAAGTCAACCGGATAGAGCAAGATGTCATGTATCACTATTAGTTGCTCCTAGAAAGATAGCATGGTGATCAGTGTATCATCAACATAATGAATCACATGATAATCTGTCCCAAAGTCTAGGGAGAAGGGTGCCCGAAGTTTATGCTCTCTAAAAGCCTTGTTGTTGGGGGGATACCCCCGGGTAGGGTCACGCCGGGGTATAAAGGCCGAGTTAGCCGAGGTTCGGCAAGGCCAAAGCAGATGCTTGCCGGGTCACCTCAAGGCAGGCCGAATCACGGGGTAATCCGGACCTGGGGGCGTTCGCCTAACTAGGTCTCATCCGACTTAAGCAGTAAGTCGGAAGTGCATGTTTTACCTGTATGCAGGAATGGGTGTGGCCGGATGAACCATCATCCGGGTCACAGAAGCTTCTAGGAGAAGGAAGGAATCTCGCTGGTCAAAAGGAGCCCCGGTACGCACTGCCTGAGCGAAGCGAGCAAGGACAGGACCACCGGGGCGTGGCCGACAAGCGTGACGACGCCCGTGTCGACTGACGAGGGCGCCGCAGAGGCTCACGTAGCTAAAGCATGTGTGACGCGGGGGAAAAAGCACCCCGGTCGGCTACCACTTTGGGAGGAGGCATATTCTTAGGAATATGCCTCCACGTATGCCCTAGGCAGAAACCGAGCCTCCCCTATAAAAGGGGGCTAGGGCTTCTATAGAAGGGGTTGATCTCTCTGCGAATCTGTTTTGAGCTAGGGTTTCAGGTGTGATATGTGGGTGAGAGTACGAGAACTCCTTCTTCCTCCTCTCGCCAATACAGCTCTAGGAGCACTTGTAACCTTGGAAGTAAATCAATACAAACTCTTGTGTGGAGAATCACTTCGCTATCCCTCCCTGGGGTCCCCTAGCGAGTATTAGTCCCCACCTTTAGCCTATACATGGCATCTGTCGTGACACCACCACGACAGTTGGCGCCCACCGTGGGGCTAGCGGCGCTAGCAGGGGTCAAAATCCGTACGGGAAACCTCATCGCCACCGGCGAGCGCATCGTCTCTGGGCTCGTTCAGCGCTTTGGAGCGCGGGGCTTCGTCAGCGACAACGCAGGCTGCTTCGGCACGCGCCCTCTCCCGTGCAACAGCATCTTCGTCAAGCTCGGCGCGCACAAGGTCTACGTTGCGGTGGACGTGTCTTGCGTTCATCCGCGCCACGTCGTCGAAGCAGGCGAACCGCCCCTCACTGTGGCTCGCGGGGAGCGTATCGCTCGTTCCCCGGACCATGCAGAGGTAATGATGACAGCGCCAGGTGCGGGTGCGAGCAAAGATCCGGCGCCAGATCCGGAGGTAACGGCCAAGGCACCAAGGAAAGGTAGAGGTCCTCTGCTAGAGAGGCCGGAAAACATGTTGAGAGAGGCAATGGATAGTTTGGCAAACCCTGTAGTAGCAGCGGTAGATCCGGCTCGTGCACAGGCCGAGCTAGAAGAAACTAGGCAGAAAATACTAGAGGACGCAAAGAAAATAGCCGCGGCCCAGCAGTCGTTGAACATGACGCTGCGGGAGTACGCTAAGGCGAACAGGGTTGATAATGTAAAAGTCAAAGGGAGAAATCTCATGAGCGAGATGAACAGAGAAGGGGATGCTAGAATCGAGGAATCAGAAAACTGTTTGTCCGTGGGGCTACCGAGGTATAGTACCCCGGCCAAGAACCTCAGAGCAGCGGATGCAGCTGCGTCCCAGTTAGAGGGACTGACGGGTGAAGCCCGGCAAAGGCAGCAAGATCAGGTAAACGAGCTGGTTCGGATTGCAAATAGGCAAAACGAGGAACTACTCAGGGCAAACCCAGAGAGAGCTGGAGCCTCCAAGATCGTCCATTCGGCGGTGGGTAACCCGGAGAAATCCGCTGGAGCCGCATCGTCCCCTCATGGTGGCCCAAGGAGAGAGGAGGTGGTAACCTCGGCCAGACGGAACAAACAGATTGTCCCGTATGACCCGACACGGGCAGGGAAAGAAAAAGAAGCGTAGAAAAATGATGATCAACGGAGTGTGAGCCGAGGCGAAGCTGGCCGAGGCAACCGCGACCAAGGCAATGCCGGTCAAGGGAACGTTGTCAACGGCAGTGCTGGGCAGCAAAACTCAGCTGGAGCAAGACAACCGCAGCAGCGGAACATACCAAGGCAAGAGCGCAGTGCCGGCCGAGGTGTGCAACAGAAAGGTGCGCCGCAAGAGCAAAACCGGTACAACGACGGTGATTCGGAGATGGCAAACGCGGGATATCCAAGACCGGACTATCATGTGATAGGGTCGAGATTGGGAAGTAGGGATTTGATGCCGGACGATGCGAGGTTGAAACTGGATCAACTGTATAGGTCGGAACAGATTGAATGTCAAGGTCCACCGGGTCCAGCGTGTTTTGGACCCCGGATCATGAAAGAGCCACCAGTACCGAACTTTCAGCTGCCCAGGGGCACCAAGACCTATGACGGTAGTACCAAGCCAGAGGATTGGCTGATAAACTATGCTACGGCTGTAAAAATTGCCACAGGCAACCTGAGATGGGCTGTACGGTATGTACCCCAGATGTTGGAAGGCCCGGCAAGGGTGTGGTTGAACAATTTGCCACCAGGAAGCATCAACTGCTGGATAGATTTCAAGGAGATGTTCATCAGCAATTTTTCGAGTACGTATCAAAGGCCAAATAGGCCACAGACCCTAGCTATGTGCAAGCAAAGACCCAATGAGACAGACCGGAAGTTCTTGACCCGGTGGTATACCGTGAGAAACTCATGTGAGGGCGTGATAGAATCACAGGCCATAGCATGGTTTGCACAGGGGTGCAGATATGGAAGCGAGCTGTGGATGAAGTTGCAACGGAAAATGTCGGCTACGTTGGCAGAAATGATCCGGATTGCAGATTCGTATGCGTTGGGTGACCCGACCCAACCAAGGCTTGCGTCAAACGAGTCAAGCGATGAGTACTATCAGAGGGATGGATCCGGATCATCCCGGAGGAATGATTACAGAGGAAAAAGGAGAGATGATAGACCGGACCACCGGTACGGTTCGGACCAAGTTGCAGCTGTGAATCAAGATCAACCCGGAGCAGGGGGTAGCCAGCGCCAGAAAACTGGAGGTCAATGGACTCCAAGGAATGATGGGAAGAAAACTTGGACACCGGAACAAAAGAAGCAGTGGCAAGAAAGGAAAGACCGTCCGAGGTATACTTACGAGTCGACGTTGGACCAGCCGTGTAAGTTTCACACGCCAAATCCGAACAACCCAGCGGGTCATACGACGAGGCAATGCGAGTGGATGCGCAAGATCGAGCAAGGTGGTTCGGGGAATGCTCAGGCACCCCGGAATGATCAGCCTCGGCAGGAGTTACCCCGGCAGCAATTGCTCTCAGGAGCGAACACGCAACAGCTAATGTTGCCTCCCCCTCCGCCGAGGTATGAAAACAATGAAAGAAGGGATGCAGTGCATCATGTTGAAAATCAGCATCAGCCGGATCAGAGGCACCCCGGAAATGAGGGGAGAAACGAGTACAGGGAGCATCACCAGAGCTACTGTGTATTCACCACAGAAGAAACTGATAGAAAAAGCTTGCAACGTAGGCATATGGAGGTGAATGCAGTAATGCCTGCAGTGGCGAGGTACATGCCTTGGTCCGATCAGGAAATCACCTGGAGCATTAGGGATCATCCCAAGCTCATGCCGAGCCCTGGTTCGTATGCGTTGGTGCTGGATCCTACGTTCATTGGACCTAGCATTAACGTAAGGTTCTCAAAGGTACTGATCGACAACGGCAGTAGCATAAATATCATGTATGCGGACACAATGCGCAAGTTGGGTATCTCGGAGAACATGCTCTAGGCCACGAGGACAAGTTTCCATGGCATTGTGCCTGGCATTTCTTGCGAGCCCATAGGCAAGGTCCGGGTTGACGTCTTGTTCGGCATGAGGGATAATTGCCGAACTGAAAATCTGGAGTTCTAAGTGGTGAACTTAGAAAGCGCGTATCATGCGTTGCTCGGAAGGCCAGCGCTGAACAAGTTCATGGCAAGTTGTCATATCAGCTACTTGAAGATGAAATTGCCCGGACCAAACAGAGTGATTACCATTGCTGGGGACTTCCGACGTTCCATGGAGTGTGCGTCGGCCGGATCAAACTTAGCCGAGTCACTTGTGATCGCGCAGGAAAAAAGAAAAATTCAAGAGGTGGCGGCATTGGCTCAGTCCGCGCAGCAGTATATGCCGGCGCTGAGTAACCCGCATGGAACTGTCTCTTTCCAGGCCACGAAGGATACCAAGAAGGTTCTTGTTGATGACATGTTCCCAGAGCGCACCGTAACAATTGGTGTCGGGCTAAGTGATAAATAGGAAAGCGAGCTCGTCAGCTTCCTCCGTGAGAATCGGGACATTTTTGCTTGGTCCACCCAGAACTTGCAAGGTGTTCCGAGGGAGTTGGCCGAGCACTCTTTGAATGTGAGACCCGGAGCCCAGCCGGTGAAGCAACCTCTCCACCGCTTCGCCGAAGATAGGAGGAAAGTCATTGGGGATGAGATAGCTCGGTTGCTAGCTACATGATTTATCATGGAGGTCCTCTACCCGGATTGGCTGTCCAATCCGGTGCTGGTGGAAAAGAAGAAGGATGATCCGAACATGGCAGTGGTTTGGCACATGTGTATCGATTACACGAACCTGAACAAGGCGTGTCCGAAAGATCCGTTTCCGCTGCCAAGAATAGATCAGGTCATAGACTCAACTGCTGGATGTGAACTGTTGTCATTCATTGATGCTTATTCTGGTTTCCACCAGATACCTCTGAATCCGGATGATCAAATAAAGACTGTGTTTATTACCCCGTATGGGGCTTATTGCTATTGCACCATGCCGTTTGGTTTACGTAATGCAGGGGCAACGTACCAGAGGTGTATGCAAAAATGTTTGCACGACCAAATAGGTCAAAGTGTACAGGTGTAAGTGGATGATGTGGTTATCAAGACCAAGGAAAGCAAAACGCTCCTTGACGATATCAGGCAAACATTTGCAAACCTAAGAAGGTTCCGGATGAAACTTAACCCAGAAAAATGCACTTTTGGTGTCCCGGCTGGAAATTGCTCGGTTTTCTCGTCTCCAGCCGAGATATCGAGGTTAATCCAACCAAAATCCAGGCCATCGAACGAATGGAACTGCCGAAGTGTCTTAACGATGTCCAGAAGTTCACAGGTTGCCTGGCCTCGTTAAGTCGGTTTGTATGTCGGTTGGGAGAAAAGGCTTTGCCTCTTTACCAACTCATGAAAAAGTCAGATAAGTTCATTTGGACACCGCAGGCCGATGAAGCCTTTGCCCACCTAAAGAAAATGTTAGCCACGGCACCAGTGCTAGCCTCACCACTATCAAAGGAGCCGATGTTACTCTATATAGCCGCAACCAACCGAGTTGTAAGTGCAGTGATAGTGGTGGAGCGCGATGAGGAAGGTAAGTCGGTGCAAAGGCCGGTGTATTATTTGAGTGAAGTGTTGTCAACCTCAAAGCAGAACTACCCACATTATCAAAAAGTGGCATATGGCGTGTACATGGCCGCCAAGAAACTGAAGCACTACTTTGAGGAGCATCCCATCCGGGTCATATGTGAGGCCCCCATATCCGAGATAATGAGTAACAAGGATGCAAGCGGCAGAATTGCAAAATGGGCAATTGAGCTAGCTCCTTATGCTCCGCAATATGACAGACGAGAAGCCATCAAATCTCAAGTTGTGGCGGA
The DNA here is from genome assembly GCA_910589775.1 of Avena eriantha. NCBI lineage: Eukaryota > Viridiplantae > Streptophyta > Magnoliopsida > Poales > Poaceae > Avena > Avena eriantha. Next base: position 318,336,738 of record OU342746.1, read on the forward strand.
CTTTTTCGTGGACTGGGCCGAGGTGCAGTACGAACCACCGCTTCCTGATCCGAACTATTGGCGAACGCACTTTGACGGATCAAAAACCAAAACCGGGCTAGGTGCCGGAGTTGTACTCACGTCGCCGAAGAAGGACCAGTTGAGATATGTGCTGCAGATCCACTGCACGGCATCAAACAATGTCGCTGAGTATGAAGCACTTGTGCATGGGCTCAAGGTAGCAAAAGAAATTGGTATACGTCGGATCATATGCTTTGGCGACTCGGATTTGGTGGTGTAGCAAGTGTCCGGAGTGTGGGACACCCTTGATCCAAACATGGCACTATACAGATTTCATGTGCAGAAGATTTTTGGTTACTTTGAGGGATGCGGATTTCATCATGTACCCCGGGTGGAAAATGAGGCTCCCGACATGCTGTCGAAGCTCGGGTCAACCAGACAAGCAATTCCACCGGGTGTAGCATTAGAGCACCTCAGGAAACCATCCATCAGGCCATCCCCGGAATCCGAGTCAATCTATGTCCTGGAGGACACCGAATCCGGAGCTGTGCCCATGGACGTTGACATAGGAAGTGGTGCGCAAAACATGGGGACTGCTTCGGCAAACCCGGGGACTGCTTCGCAAGACCCGGGGACTACTCAGCATGGTTCGGTTGAAGTTATGCCGGTGGATCAGATGGAGATAGACGAGGACGTGTTCCCCATGCGGCCAATACCGGCTTGGGCACTGCCTATATTTCAATTCCTGAAGGATGGAACGTTACCCACTGAGGAGGTGCTGTCCAGGCAAACACAGAGGAGGGCAAAGGCCTACGCGATCATCAATTCCGAGTTATACAAAAGAAGTGTGACCAATGTCTTCCAGCGGTGTGTTGACCCGGAAGAAGGGCTTGAAATCATCCGAGATATACATCAGGGGGAATGCGGGCATCACGCCTCATCCCGAGCCTTGGTAGCAAAGGCTTTCCGACACGGATTCTACTGGCCAAATGCCTTAGAGAAAGCAGAAGATCTGGTGATAAAATGTAATGGTTGTCAGAGGTACGCTACCAAGACACATATGCCAATGTCGGAACTCAAGACCATCCCAATCACTTGGCCATTTGCCGTGTGGTGCTTGGATATGGTTGGCCCATTCAAACCAGCAAGGGGAAATATGACTCACATTCTGGTAATGGTGGACAAGTTTACAAAGTGGATTGAGATAAAGCCTATAAGAAAATGTGATGGAGCTACGGCCGTAACGTTTCTCAAAAGATATCATCTTGAGGTACGCTTATCCACACAGTATCATAACTGATAATGGCACAAATTTTGCGGAAGGAGCATTTGCTCGTTTCTTCCGGGATAAGAGGATCCGGCTGGACGTAGCTTCGGTAGCCCACCCCGCATCAAACGGACAAGTGGAAAGATCCAACGGATTAGTATTATCCGGGATAAAACCCCGGCTCATTGAGCCGCTGCAAAGATCAGCGAGGTGCTGGATAGAAGAACTACCAGCGGTACTGTGGAGTTTAAGAACAACTCCGAATCGATCAACAGGCTACACGCCGTTCTTTCTGGTATATGGGGCAGAAGCTGTATTACCAGCCGACATAGAGCATGATTTGCCTAGAGTCACCCAATACACAGAAGCCGAAGTGCAAGAAGCCCGGCAAAATGATGTTGATCTGCTGGAAGAAGCGAGAGAACTGGCACTGTCCAGATCCGCCATATATCAGCAAAATCTCCGACGCTATCATAGCCGGAAAGTGTGCCCCCGGGTCTTTCGGGAAGGCGATCTGGTGCTCCGGTTGGTACAACATACTACTGGAATGCATAAATTATCCCCCCCCATGGGAAGGGCCGTTCATCGTGAGCAAAGCATTGCACAATGATTCTTACTATCTTATAGATGCAAAGCCACAGGAAAAGAACAAGGCGGACAGATCCGGAGAGGAATCCAAGCGACCATGGAATATAGCTCTACTTCATCCTTTCTACACTTAGCTAAGAGGTCTATGTATCCGGGTTATCTCATATGTCGGTATGTATGTCGGCAATGAGCTTATCAATGAAATGTTGGCACCTCGAGCAGTAACTCGGGGACTGCCTTAATAATATTTGTTATTTTCTGCGCGTCAGCTGGAGTAAGTTATTCTACTTAACTCGGATTAGTAGTGTGTGAGCACCAAAAACCCAAATCTTCGACTTGCTGCTGTCCAACAAGAATTGGCTTCATGGCAAGCAAGAGAACAAGTTTGGAATTGCGTAGCACATGAAAAACGACTAAGGAAAAGAATTTATTCGAGCTGTCATTTGTGTTTCGGACTAACCCCGTATTCATTTTCAAATTGTTATACAGTTTTATTTTTGAGCTAAGTCTAAAAGTTTCCCAGTATTGTTAAGACAATTTTTCAAGCTCGGATTCGTAAGTTGTAAAACCGAATCAAGGTAGACACGATCCGAGCCAAAAGATTGAACGAACAAGAAAAACAAACTCGGGGACTACGCCCAAGTTAATCCGGCATAAGCACTTAGTAGAAAAATATCACATGTGTTTGGAATACAATTCCACCCGGCATACCGGGGATCTCATAAATTTTCAAGTGTTTTTACTTAAGGAGCAGCGGGAGGAAGTTCGGCATCATCGTCGCCCTCTTCGATATCCGAGGCAGTGTCCTCTTTGTCCTCACCCGAATCATCTTCAACGTTCTCAACTTCTTCTTCGCCAGCGACTTCCAGGAAGCTCGGACCCTCAGTCCATTCGTGAATGGGGGCATATTCGATGAGGCTGTGGGTGCAAGCCTGGCGCCGAGCTACCCACTCTGGGTCATCTGTCCATTTGGATCCGGTGCGCAGGCGTCTGAGGAGGCTGAGATCTATCTTCTCATACCACGTCAGAATGTGGTGAAGGATGGTATCGGCTGCAGCACGTCTAGTGGACTCTCGCCAGAGGTCGAGCTGGGTCTCGATTTCCGAAAGCTTTTCAGCGAGATGTGTAACTCTCTCCGGAGCGTCATCAGCGGGCCACAAAGTGTTGAAGACTCGGACTGAAACATCAAGGAGATCTTTGCCGTAGTTCTTAATAATTTCCACGCGAGACGACAGGCTGACCAATAGGTCCTCCATGTCAAAGGGAATGCTCTCACCGTCAAGAGCGACGGGAGTACCCCTTTCTCGGCGGAAATTGGCAACAGCAGCTCTTACAATAGCAGTACCCTCTGGAAAATGGCCTGGGAAACAAGGCAAAGGACAAAGTTGAGAAAACAAGACATATGAAGTAAACCGGAGAAATAAGGCGGATAAAGGAAAAGAAATTACGTGAGATGTGACTGTGAATCCGGGTCAATTCCTTGGTGCAAGCATCACGCCTCTTCCGAAGTTGCTTGAGCTCAGCATTTGCCGACTCAATTTTGACCTCGGCTTCCTGAAGAAGCTCACGGTCCTTAGCATTTTGGAGCTTGAGGCGCTCACGTTCTTCGGTGTAGTCCTGGCCAGCCTTTTTTAGCTCGGTTTGGTGCTGTGCTTTCATTTTAGCCATCTCAGCCTTGAGCTTGTCTATCTCATCGTCTTTGGTCCGGAGGAGGGCGAGCTCATCATCTTTCTTCTTTAGTTCGGCTTGGTGTTGCCCTGCTTGTTCGAGAAAATGTAGCATCACGTCAGGCACAGGCACACTATCTTCAAGCGATGCTGAAATAGTGCGTTGGCCTGGCAGTGCCGAGGAATGAATGTTTGCCGTGCCAAGGAGGAAAGCCGATGGAAACCACGGTAAAGACAGACAAAAAGGACGTACCCTTGATCTGCTCCAAGTTCTTTCGCATTATCTTGTTCTCAGCCTCCACCCCAGCTGCGGAAACCGAACAATCAAATTAATTCGGCAAACGAAGTTGAAGAAAAATGAGGAAAGGATAAGAAAGAAATTTACCCCTTTTCTCGTACTCCGCGATGAGTGCAGCCTGTTTTGCGCGAAGACTCTTGTGCGTATCCAGCAAGCGTTGGAATTCAGCACTCCTGCGGTTGGTGGTCACCTAAAAGAGATACAGAAACTTAAGTCAGCCTAGTGCATGTTCGAAGTGTACTAAAATCCGGGCCAAGTGGAACTTAACCCGGCTCTAGGTGTGTGCATGTTCGAAGTGTACTAAAATCCGGGCCAAGTGGAACTTAACCCGGCTCTAGGTGTGTGCATATTCGAAGTGTACTAAAATCCGGGCCAAGTGGAACTTAACCCGGCTCTAGGTGTGTGCATGTTCGAAGTGTACTAAAATCTGGGCCAAGTGGAACTTAACCCGGCTCTAGGTGTGTGCATATTCGAACTGTACTAAAATCCGGGCCAAGTGGAACTTAACCCGGCTCAAGGTGTGTGCATGTTCGAAGTGTACTAAAATCCGGGCCAAGTGGAACTTAACCCGGCTCTAGGTGTGTGCATGTTCGAAGTTCTCACGGAGCTACGTTAGTGTTCTAAAAGAGCATCCGCCCGAGTAACAAGTCACTCCCCCGGAGGCTCGGGGACTAATGGTTATTATCTACAACTTGTCAAGGAGGGAGCAACGTACCTCCATCATTCGCCCAGCGAGGTTAATAGCTTTCGTGGCCGTGTTCATCTGAGCGGAAAACTTGGCAGGACCGAACTTTTCTAGGAGATCAGATTCCTGGACTATCTCGGCCTTGTTCCAATTCATAACAAATTCCATCAGGCTCAGAGGGTACCGTTCTCCGGTGGGCATATGGGGCATCACCAAGCCCTTTGCATGTGCTTCCTTCCTCTCCACCAAGGCAAGGGCGGGGCTGGTATGCAGGACCAACTACTGGGATTCGCTTGGCTCGGCAGGCACATCCTTTGCCGCTGATGTCTTCTTGGGGAGCATCGACACAAGGGTGCGCTGCCTAGACTCAACGGCAGTGGGCTTGGCAGCGTCTAGAGCCTTCTTGCCTTTGGCTTGCTGGGTAGAGGAAGTTGTAGCAGTGGTTTTCCCCTTAGAAATTGCCGGGGTAGTTCCTTGCCGAGGTTGAGAGGACTCGGAAGATGCAGAGGAACTAGGTGCTGGTACTCTCGCTGCTGGGCTTGGTGCTGGCGCTGAAGTTTTCACTGCCGGAGTTGGTGCTGATGCCGAGGTTGGAGTTGGTGCTGGTCTGCTTGCTGGTACTGGAATTGGTGTTGGGGCCGAAGTAGCCTCAGTGGCTGCTGGTTGAGGCGTTGTCGAGGCGGTGGATGCTGTTGCTCTGGTTGGGCCGGTCTTCCCCGCTCCAAGGTTACCCTCCTCTCGCCGAGGTGGAGCTGAACCCGGAGCGGCCGCAGAACCCTCTGGGATAGGGCTCAGCGGGCGCGACTCATCGTCACGACGGGGAGAAGGGCTAGGTCGGAAAGGGGAAGAGATGCTAGATCCACTTTGAGGGACCTCCACCGGAGCCCTGCGAAATCGAATAACATCATAAGAAAAATTACGACGAAGTAAGGAAGAACGAGTTACAGAAGAAAGAAGGACTTACGCATCCGAGGTTTCGGCCGCTTTGGGTTTCCGAGCCCTTTGTGCTGGGGCCTTGCCTGCTAGTTTGGGGGCAGTCTTGTCCCCGGACTTCTTTCGCCTTTTAACGGGCTGAGAGGGTCCGGAGGAAGAACTCGAAGAAGCCCCACGTTTCTTCTTCGTTGCCACCGGAACAGGCTCGCCCATAGCGAGAGGGGGATCCTCGTGAATATGACCGCCGGGGTGAGCTGATGGCAGAAAAGCAAAAGAAAGGGGGACAGCCTCAAAAGGTTCAATCACCTCGATTTCTGAGTCATCTTCATCATCGGGCCAATCTCTAATAGAAGAGGATTTACCCGTGGGTCGTTTCGTGGCGTCGGTCATAGGGAGGAACATCTCCTGGTCCGGCTCTTCCTCATCCGGAGTCTCTCGGTCTGGCGCCCACTTAAGGGACGGATCAGTGCCGTCCTCAAGGGTCTGCTGAAGAAATTGCTGAGGAAAAGAGCGAACGAAAGAGTCAAAAATTGCAACAATAACTGACATGTAATTAGTCCGTGTTAAGTTTGTAGCATGAAACTTACCGTGGGAGGAAGCCGGTCACGGCAGAAATGCTCAATCCCCCAAGTCCAATCAGTGGAAAAGTCCTTGTGAGTGGTGAAGAGAGCCTTAACCCGGCGATAAATCTCGGAGTTGGTCAGCTCGAAGGATGAGGTCCGGTTAGGATCGCGGCCGTAGCTCATGTGGCACACCTTGTGGGTGCGCTTCTAGAGGGGTGAGATTCGGTTACGCACAAAGGTGATCATGGCATCCTCGTTGCATAGCCCGAGCTCCTTCAGTTCCGCGAACCTTTTCCTCACTTGATTGGCCAAGGCTGTGTGCTTCTTGGGGATCACATCCCACAGGTCCGGGTTAGGTGGACCCAGAGTGTAGGGAAGCAACCGGATCAAGTCTTCGGTGCCCGTATTCCGGACATAGAAGAAGGTCCAGGCCCATCCTTTGCAGGACTCTAGCCCGGTGATCCGGGGAAAAACAGAAAATCGCCGGGGTGAAATGGAGGCCGCTCCAAATTGAGTGAGCCGCTTGTCCTCCGGATCAGTGTGGATGTTGGGAATGACGTTGCGATGAAGGCCGAAGAACCGGATCCATAGCTCTTTCGTGGGACATAGTCCGACGTAGCCTTCGATCGTAGAAGCAAAGGCAGAAAGAGAGGTGATGGTGTTGGCTGGAAGGTGGTGTGGCTGGAGTTGGTATGTACCGAGCCAGTCCCAGAAAAAATCACTCACCGGCAAGCCGAATCCCCGTTGGAAATGGGACAGGAACACGACGAACTCGCCCGGATTGGGTGAGGGGGCCAGTTTGTTGGAAGGAAGACGCGTGGCGACGCCGGCAGGGATGCGTCTGGTCCGGTAGAGCCAGTCCAGGTCATCCTGGCAGACCCAGGAGCCGGCCCACGCGCCGTGGTCCGCCGCCGCGGCGTCCTCTTCCATCTCCTGCTCAGCAACAATGAGTTCCTCTTCAGTCATCTGGTCCTTGAGGCCCTCGCTGGCACTGGAGGCGACGGGGGACAGTGGCCGGGACTGGCGCGGACCCGTGGCGAGAAATTTGCGTCGCGGTGGCGACGACGCGGAGGTGCGATGGAGAAGCGCGGCAGCGACGCTGCTATTTGGCGATGCTAGCAGCGGCGCGGTCGCGAGGAAGAGGAAGAAGAATAGCAGCGGGCAGAGGGGTGCGGAGGGGGGAAAATCCTAAGGGACGCACCCCTCCGCTATTTAACCACTCCCATCAGGGGTGAGTGGGATCGCGCCCTGTGGACCGGCCACACGCTGTGGCCGTGTATCACCCGTCCGGACCAATCAGTGAGGAGCCACACGGAGGGCCACAAGGCGGAGAGAGTCCTGTGATGCGACACACTGATGCGGTAAACGAGGAGGCAGGCGTGACGTGACCCGCGCGCAGTGATAACTGACAATCACTGCGGCGGTTACTGTACCGTCCCTTAAAATAAGATGACATAATGATTACCCTTCACATGGGTTAGCGTACGAGAGAAGGAAGCAAGACCGGATGGAACTGTGGTAACCCGGCCGGCAAGTGAAAACTTGAAATGTGCGAAGGGAACGTAAATCGAAGCAATCCGAGGTACAGAGGTAACTCGGCAATAGCGACCGGGGCACAAGATTGAACCTGGTGTGGCCTTAGCGGCCAAGGCAGCTAAGACCACACCAACTTCGGGGACTAATGTTGGGGGGATACCCCCGGGTAGGGTCACGCCGGGGTATAAAGGCCGAGTTAGCCGAGGTTCGGCAAGGCCAAAGCAGATGCTGGCCGGGTCACCTCAAGGCAGGCCGAATCACGGGGTAATCCGGACCTGGGGGTGTTCGCCTAACTAGGTCTCATCTGACTTAAGCAGTAAGTCGGAAGTGCATGTTTTACTTGTATGCAGGAACAGGTGTGGCCGGATGAACCATCATCCGGGTCACAGCAAGCTTCTAGGAGAAGGAAGGAATCTCGCTGGTCAAAAGGAGCCTCGGTACGCACTGCCCGAGCGAAGCGAGCAAGGACAGGACGACCGGGGCGTGGCCGACAAGCGTGACGACGCCCGTGTCGGCTGACGAGGGCGCCGCAGAGGCTCACGTAGCTAAAGCATGTGTGACGCGGGGGAAAAAGCACCCCGGTCGGCTTACCACTTTGGGAGGAGGCATATTCTTAGGAATATGCGTCCACGTATTCCCTAGGCAGAAACCGAGCCTCCCCTATAAAAGGGGGCTAGGGCTTCTATAGAAGGGGTTGATCTCTCTGCGAATCTGTTTTGGGCTACGGTTTCAGGTGTGATCTGTGGGTGAGAGTACGAGAACTCCTTCTTCCTCCTCTCGCTAATATAGCTCTAGGAGCACTTGTAACCTTGGAAGTAAATCAATACAAACTCTTGTGTGAAGAATCACTTCGCTATCCCTCCCTGGATTCCCCTAGCGAGTATTAGTCCCCACCTTTAGCCTATACATGGCATCTGTCGTGACACCACCACGACACTTGTTAATGGTAGACTATAATAAATCAATAGGCAAAACAAAAATAATAGGAGACAATGGGTCTCCCTGTCTAACTCCTCTACTATAATGGAATTGCCTACCTTGTACTCCATTAAGAATAACTAAGGAATTTCTAGATTCAAAGCTAATGAAAATTCATTTAAGCCTTTCATTGTCAAAGCTTATTTGTTCCTTAATTTTAGCATAGCTCCATGTTCTACTATATGAAAAGCTTTTGCAAATTCTAATTATAGAAGTAGGATCTCTATTTTAGATGTCTCACACTTATCTTAATTCTTATCTCTGAATTTTTAAGCATATTTTGAACCAACTATTCAACAAAGTTTTTTTTTGATATGGGCTATAAGGCCTGATGTTGAGACAATTGGACCCTTAGTTGATGGGAATATCATGATCACATACTCTATGAGGAGGCAAACTAGTATGTTCTTCAAATATATATCAGAATCGAAGAAGAATATCTTCAGCTTATGAATTGGAAGCATTGATGTTTTGATTTCCGATCGTATATTTCTATGTAGGTTGGGGCTTGTGATCACGATGGGCTAATAAACTCAGGCACACACGATGTATATAAGTTCAATCCCCGATAAAATTCATATGGTTTACTGTATAACCAAGCGTGTGAAGTGCTCAAAATAGTACAATGGTGGGATGACCGGCTAGACTGAAACCGACCTGCTAAGTCTCTCCTTTCCTAAGGGAAACATAGTATGTGATGTGGTGGAAAATGTAATGCTGGGCTCTAATAGTGATGTATGAGTCGGTGTAGATCTCGGATGATTCTTGTAGCTTCTGGTGGGTGTGAGTATGACTCATTATAGGGTTGTTTGTCTATGTCTTGTCTCTTGGATTTGGAATCACTTGTCCTTATCCCTCCAAAGGGGAAGCCCTTATATAGCCGCGGCCATGGCCATGATGGTATAGACACGGGGAAACTATTATATATCAGCCAATGAGGGCGCCTCTATGATGGGGTGTGTGTGTTGCAACTCAGCCTGAAGTTGGTGGCTGCAGTGGCGGGACTTCTTGATGTGACTTGGGAAAGTTTGTTTGCATGCTCGCCGATGTCATGCCACCTAGTGCCTAGTGTACATCTTCTTTCAACTCGTGATTCATGTATCATTCCTTGGATAAGTAAGAACACAAGAATTTTTTACCCATCTTGTTAAGCCATAAGCACCGCCTCGATATAATTCACATTTGTTCTTCGGATCATTTGACACCTAGACCGATTTGTTCACCCCTTTGTAAATGAATGTTCATAGAGTGTTTGTTGTCCAGATCTTTGCTAGGTAGGCTGATGGCCTGCAAGTGCACAGGTTCGTCAGAGAATGTTTTCGCAGAAGTATTAATTCCAGTTTTTATATCGATCCCAATGAGGAGCCTAGGAAAGTGTTTTATGCGGTGTTTCTGTCGCACCCAAGGTATCACAAGTCTTGAGTGAATTGACTGCAAATGTTGACGGTGGAAGTGGTTAATAAAAGATAGAGGAACTTGCTTAGCAAATAAGTAAATTGCATAAAAGTAAAGATGCGGAAGATGTGTATAGGTCCTGCAGATGAGAAGTTAGGCGCGGAGAGAATCCATTCATGGTGAGTGTAAAAGTGCCAAATGGAGTAAGAGGAATAAGTGATAATGATAATTCTTATTTATAAGTGAGTAGGCAAGCAACCCATATACCAACTAGGAGTACTCATGGCCAATTCTTCCTAATATCAATGATCCATCTGCCTGTTACCACGGCCATGGTCAGCGCATTAATTAAGGTCTTTCAATCGGATCAAGGCTTTAATCTTGATGGTTCCTTGTTGTCCTCGAGTAGTGATATCTCTTCTTTGATATCGGCCGTGTCACTCGGGGGTTGCTGAATTACTAGAATACAAGTTCATACCTATGAGATCTTTGGATCATGTTACTTGGGCCCTTAAATTAGATAACAAGGTTAGGCACACATAGATATTCATTCTCAGTACTTAAATAAGCATTGCAACAATCATAAATGAATGGAAATAAAATAGGCACATCACATCTCCCACGCCTATGGGGATTTACTCAGACATAAGAGGTAGACAGATCAAAGGCATAATTGAATTGCAAATAGAAATCAACTCAAAGTTGTTGTAGCAAACCACAATAGCGATTTAAAGATTCAAAATACAAACCAAGGGTAGATCAAAGTATCAAACCCTAGTCTTACAAGTGTCAGTCTCTCTCTCTCTCTCTCAGTAATGATGAGATGAAGGTGGAATGTGTGGTTTTGAGGTTGCAGATCGTTGGAGAACAAGGGGAAGTTCTTCTCCTCTTTCAGATCGGATCTCCCCCTCTAGATGTCTTGCGGTGGCTGTAACTTCTATTCTATGGTTCTTCTCGTCTCTCTCCTTTTATGAAAGTTGCTTGTATTGATATAGGTAAGGCGCTATCAGGTAGTACGAGCGGGCAGTACGGGCGCGTCCTGACCGTACCATTGGTCGTTATGCGTGCTGACGCCTCTAATGAAAATAGGTTTAATTGAGGATTTGCTTATTCTGGTGTAATTAGCTCATAAATGCTATTATATCTTCAATAAATGTTCATTACCTGAAAACTATCACAAGAAAACAAAGATTCACTAATTGCGACGTTAACGTTAGTGAAAAGGGCAATCTTCAGGGAAATCTGGCAATAAACAAGAGGAAAACCAATGGTAAAAAGTGATGAAATTTGGAGCAATCGTAGGCGTGATAATTGTTGAAGATCATGCAACACTTCAAGAAATTAGGTAATTTAAGAGAGGATACTCCCATTGTTCCCAAATAGGTGGAATACAAACTTAGTCAAAAAGACCATGTTTTCTAACTTTGACCAAATATATTAAGGCAAATATCAACAACTATAATATTAAATAAGCATATAACAAAAATATATCTCATGATGAGTATATTGACATTAATTTGGTATTATGGATCTTTATATTTTTGTATATATTCTTGGTTAAAATTTGAGAACATTAAGTTTTCATGTGATTTTGTACGCCACCTCCTCTAGAACAGATGGAGTATTGAAAAATTGAAATAAGCTAGAACTTGAATTTAGGATTTATGTTCTCATGCTTCCTATCGAATCTTGATGACTTATAAAGTGGTCCAAGGATCACAATGTATTTTATTATGTCTGGGATGTTTTGTACTTCTACTGAAATTTTAAATAGATCTGGGTTCTTCTCGCAAAAAACATAGGATCCACGAGTTCAAACTCCAATTCCTGGATGGAATGGCTGCAAACATTTTTAAGTGAAATTACGAAAATAGCCATTTGTTACTAGCGAGTGATTATTGGTTGATCTCTGAACTGGAGCGGTGTTGTCGACAAACACTTGATAATCATTAATTACGAATAGGATAGTTTCACTTTGTGACAACTTCTATAATTTGCAACATACTATTGACTCTAAATATGTACTACTCTCTCTGACCCATAACAAGTGTCGCTGATTTAGTACCAAGTTATACTGAATGAACGACACTTATTACGTATAGGAGGGAGTACCTCTGTTTTAAATTAATTGACTCGGATTTATCTTGATACACATGTATATAGACACGTTTAAGTTTGTAGATCTCCTCTCTCACAAGAAAAACCACTTGCTCCGAGTAATGCTACCTTTTGAAAAAAATCTCATGTTCCTCTTCTTCCATGTCTCCCACATGGAGTAGATAATGGTGTTGCTTGCTTCCTTCCCCTCTCTTACTTCGGCTCTGTGTTGGTCTTCTATAGCTTATCCGTCATGAATAGGGAACCTGACCCAACGAACTTGCACGGGTAGGCGGAGGCCGTCGTGTAGACTCTAGATATTGTCCGTTGAGTGGAGATGACATTGGACCTAGAATGCAAAACCACTCCTTCGAAATGGAGGTGATACCCCTAGCCTCTACATCAAATGATGCACGCAGCCTTCTTTATTTATTATTCAATAAAACCTTACAAATACTACAAAAATACCCCCATACCCGGCGGATTTATGGGGCGGCATAAGCAAAAAAGAACTGGCAATAGTTAGTTAAGCAGCGGATGAGTTTTGGCGGCACCATTTTTTCTTAGTGGCCACTTATACGCCGTGGCACACAAGGTAGCGATGGCTTTTTGTGCCATGGTACATGGACATGGAAGGCGGCGGTTTTTAACTCCTTGCTTGGCCAACGGAGGCATTCTGAATATTCGCCGCCCATTTCAAGCGCCATTAATTGTTGATGTCCACTAGAGAATGGTTAATTACTTCCCGCTGACTGGTTAGACTTGTCTGGCTAACAGGTACGGACCAACACTGCTTACCCGAGCTGCCGGAGACCGACGTATGGGCTCTATGAACCAATTCGGCCCACGTTACTGGGCGCGCGTGTTATACAACCCATAAAACAAACACTACATCTTACAAATAGCCCACCTTGTTTCCTATATAATACAAGGAGCCCTTAGTCCCCATTCTCTCAACTCCTCTCTCCGTATGGCGCCACATCCACTCTTTCAGCAAGGCAAAACCTATATCTAAACATAGTCATTTCCGAAAATATCCTAAGATCTCACCAACTCCTATCTCTACTACTGTCAGCCCTCCCAAATAAGGTGATGCCTCACAAGCTCTGCCAATCTGACCCGGCCTCTGTGATGCGGTCCTCCGAACCTAATCTTATTTCTTAATCAATCTGCTATTGAATAGTGTTCTTTCTATAATCGATCTCCTATTGGATCTTGTTCTTTCTCTAATTGATCCGCTGTTGAATTTTGTTCTTTATCTAATCGATTTGTTGTTGGATCTTGTTCTTTATCTAATCAATCTGCTGTTGGATCTTGTTCTTTCTCTAATCGATTTGTTGTTAGATCTTATTCTTTCTTTAACTGATCTGATGTTGTATTATGTTCTTTCTGTAATCGGTTTGATGTTGCATCATGTTCTTTCTCTAATGATCTGATATCTCTTTCATACCCACGACAACACGGTCAGCGTAGCTTGTGTGAATGAGTACGAACATGTCGCCATTGCCATCATCGTCGATGTCGCCATGAAAGCATCATCGTTGGAGGATGGTGGCCATGTTGCTATGTTTATCAGTAGGGTGTTAATAGAATAGAGAGGCGCTCAAGATTAGATTAGGTAAATTCCTCCATTTATCCTTAAGATAATTGGAAGAATTAGGTTAGTTGTATATAGCTTTAGTTTTTATTTTCATAATTTTCTAGAAGAGAAGTTGAATATAAGGATTAGATCCTTGTAAGAAGTGGTTAGCGTAATGTTTTTTTTATATTGGTTGCAGTAATGTGATATAATAAATATACACTCAATAAAATTGAATTTTTGATTCGAATGCAATTAGCTTCCTAAATTAATGATTTTTAACTATTTACTTTGATTAATGGTACTGTAATTAATTATCTAGATCGATGATGTTGTATAAACCACGACATGTGCAATACGTGACACGTCACTAAAGTTCCGCCGTCTTCAGTAATGTAACAAGGCACATCCACTAACACGCCACGGAAGCGCTAGCTCGGTGAATCACGTTGTGCCGAGCCAAAAAATCCACCTCTGTTTTAGAATCCCCGACACAGTTATCCCTGACGCCTTTTTTGTCAGCCATCGCGAGCGTGGCGACTAAGCCATGTCTCGCCGTCTATAAGCGCCAATGCCCGAGATCCGCGTTGTAGTGAAAGAGGATACATAGATCAACCTGAAGCCACCTCTCTAACGGCAATAGTTGCAACTCCTACAACCTTGATGAAGTGGATGGACATGTCGGAGCCACCACACTGACCTCACACCTATACATATCATCACAAAATCGGAGGGCCCATCCTACCGCCCAACAGGTAGCCGGGGGCACAAACTGGTCCAGCAGAGTGCATGCAATCAAGAAGTTGCCACCACCCATCTTGCACCAACCATCTTCGAGACACAGATCTAGGCATTGACCTTGCCAGGCCTACCATCGACGCCACCATGGTGCCAGAAAGTGTCGGCCATGCACGAGTCCATCGAGACACGCCCATCACCGATTCGATGTTGCACCATGCAACCGATTCCTGATGTCATTTATGTGCTAGATGTGACACTGCTCAACCTCTTGCGCGCCTATTCCATCAAGTGCTACTCCACAAACGATGCCCCCAAGAGGGAACACGACACCGTAGTGCCGCCATCATCCAATCTAGAAGACCAGATCTTAGGGTTTCTCCCAGAGCAGCACAGGTGGGTCGACAATAGTGCATGATGATGCTTTCATCAAGGTAATGGTGCAAAACGCTGACATTGCCTGCCAAGGCCAAAGTACCATCGGTTTTCACCGATGACTATGCCTTCCCAACTCGTAGACGGGACTAGATGACGGATATTGAGATCTGCCAAACCAGCCTTAGGAAGACCACCCCCGACAGAGGATATGAACACCACCGCCAAGCCTTGGGCATCCTCGAGATGTGGAGCAAGACCAGGAGGACCAACATGAGACACCACCTTCAAATCCGACCATATCAGAAGGTGTAGGAGGGTTGAACGATCGTAACCCATCGAGCCAGTGCCCAGATTGAGGCCTGCCACCTAGAGCCACCTACCATCACTGTTGTTGTGGCTGCAGGCCCGTTGCCTCACCCCGATCGCTACTGCCTTCCATCACCATCGGGGAAACATCCAAGATCGGAACCGTCGTGACCTCTGAGCACCCGACTCAGAGACCATCGCCGACAGTGGCAGAAGGAAAAGGGAGGCGAGGGTATACTCGAGAGGAGGAGGCCGGGATGCCCCGGTGCGACACGGCGGCGCCACATGAGAGTCGGGGGTAGGTTTAGGAGCGGGGTGAGTTATAACTGAGAAAAATAATAGCTAGGGACGTTGATGATTAACTATAGGTGCAAAAATTGTTGCATATGTTCTTCGATCGAAAGGCAATCAAGGGAGTGGAGCCAATTCCTATTGTGAAGCTCCTTTTGCACCATCCTGTATTTTCTTGTCGCAAGTGCCGGGAATCGCAACTTCAATGCACTTCCGTCAGCTAGTGGTCATGCTAGAAAAGGCACTTGGCACCGTCACCCGGCGTGATGTTTCTCGACACCCGGAACATCTCCATATCTACCACGTCACAAGGTATCTCCATTCTGCTCCAAGGCCTCCACAGATCCTCCCATGCATACCAAGGCCACCATAATCTAATGGTGTACCCGAACTTCTAAATGTAAAAAAATCCCAAGCCTAGCTCCTTCGGTCAACAAATCGTGCTCCAATTGACCAAGGATTGTTGGTGGGATCCAGACGCCGCTCCGGGCTTCATCCAAAGGAATCCTCTTTTAATATGTTCAATCTTGGGTAGAATCCACTTTGTTAACTTAGTGGTCATGTTGTGTACGTGCTAAATACCCATATCTCATGGATATAAATTACATGTACATGAGAGCCAAATGAAAACAAGCAAAGAAACACAAGGATGAGAAGAGAGTACGCAACCAAATACGCCATAACAACAATATCGAAGAATGTAGCTGAATCTTGTTATTGGAACCCATGCCTCAACACATAGCCATGCATCAAACTTACTTCGGAACTAGCCACTCGGAACTATGCTCTCTGCACTAGCAGAATTTAAAGCCATCATGTTGGATATATAAGTGATCTACGGTTTTCTGTGATCAAATAACTTAAGTTTATGTCATTTGAGAGGCTATTTAAATTTAATAACAACCATTGGATGCCCTGATCAGGGGCATCCTGGCCATCCATTTTGGGGTGCAGGTTCCCCTAGTGCAAGTGCTATAAATAGGGTGAAATGGATCGTATGGGCACCTAGAGGGGGGGGTGAATAGGTGCTACTTCAAATTTTCATGCTTTTTCAATTTTAGGCTTGGCACAAAAGGTAAATTCTCTAGATATGCTATTATATAGAATTTCCCTATATGCAAACCTAACTACTAGCGAGTAAAGGCGAGTGAGATAGAGGAACGAGTAAACCGTAGTAGAGCATGCGAAGACACATGATTTGTTTTACCGCAGTTCCTTCCTTGTTAAGAGAAGTACATCTGCGTTGGAGGGGTGGGCGGTGCTAAGACCACCACGCCACAATAGGCCTCACCCTGTTCTCCGATGGATCCCGCCACCAAAGGCCTGATCCACCTTTCCACTATAGGAACCCTTCGAGGCGGGAACCGGTGCCTTTACACAACTAGCGGGGTACAACTCCACAACCAAATTGGAGGCTCCCGTAATGACAACAAGAACAAGTTATCAATAACAAAACGCAAGATCTAGATATTAATGAGAATACTAGATCGGGGATTTCTCCAAGTGAATGGAGAGCAGTTGATGCACTTGATTCGTGATGACGATGTAGGTTGTCTCCTTCAATTCCCCCAAAGATCGAAGCCTTCGGGTGGTTGAAGTAGGAAATCTAGAGAGGGAGCACTTGCAACAGGTCCGGCCTTTTTGAATGAATCAAGGGTTCTGACCGAAGGGGATGAAGGGACTTTTAAACCCCTGTCCCAACTGAGCTGTTGGATCCTTTGGGGGCCGAATTATCCGGCCCAAGTGAGGGCCGAATTATCCGGCCTGGGGAAAACTCCGCCCCAGACTCAGATTATCCGGCAAATAATCCGCCCCTACTCAGAGCGATGCGCTGAGCTGGCCCTTGCTTGTCTCCTGGGGGCTGGATTATCCGGCCTAAGGTGAGGGTCGGATTATCCATGCGAGGGAAGAAAGTCCGCCCCTTTTCGGAATTTCCGGGGGGAAATCCGCCCCTAGTCAGAGCGTGGCACCTTGCCTACCCTTGATCATCTCCTGGGGGCCGGATTATCCGGCCCAAGGCGTGGGCCGGATTATCCGATCAGGGGAAGAAAATCCACCCCTTTTCAGAATTTTCGGGGGAAAATCCGCCCCCAGTTAGAGCGACGCGCCATGCCTGCCTTTGCCAAGTGAGCCAGGTCGGATCATCCAGCCCCTTCGGGGGGCGGATAATCTGGCCCCCAAACACAGTAACTTTTCCTGCATACTTAGCACACATGAGAAAACTCCACGGTATTGTTATCTAACACGCAAAACACAAGGAACCATAAAATGTTCTTTCAATCTCCCCCTTTTTGGTGTTAGATGACAATACTAGGATTTGCAAGATAGTTGTCAAGACAACAATATTTTAGTGAATGAAAGAGACTCCCCCTAGATGTGTGCATACTAAAATTTGCATTTGATTACAAATACACAAAGGAAGGTACACATCTATTTCATTAAAACATATGTGAAAAATTCATACCACCGGAGGGGAGATAGATGCGTCTTCAAAATATTATAAGAATATCCAATGATAGCCATAATGAGCGCCTAACCCATGCAAATCCACGAAGACCTAATAGAACTACTTCCCCCCCCCTTTGGCATCGAAACGCCAAAAAGGAACAAGAGCGATGCTGGCCGAGGCCACCTTGTTGGAGTGCATGGTATGACACCGCGAAGATATATCTTGGGTTCATGACCAATACTCATCAATAAGCTCACATATCACAAAATGATATAAAGCAAAATGATTGGACTTTCTTTCGGCATTATGGGGAGGGTTAGCCCAATCAATTAGGACCACACGCCCCCTATATCCATGCCCACACCTAGACCGAATAAGACTGAGATGTAAGAGTGAGTGCATGGGTAATCAAGACAAGCTCCTTGAATCAACGATATTTAGCTCATTCTCAAGTAACAAAACCTTGCTTCATCAAGTGGCTTCATGAAAAAATCAGCAAGTTGGTTCTTCGTGCTCACAAAAGATAGATCAATATCGCCTCGAGCAACATGGTCCCGAGTAAAATGATTCCGAATCTCAATGTGCTTCGTCCTTGTGTGATGTACCGGATTGTACACAATTTTAATTACACTTTCATTATCGCATAAAAGAGGCACTTTGTCACAATTGACATCGTATTCCTTTAAAGTTTGCCTCATCCATAATAATTGAGTACATGCACTAGCAGCAGCCACATATTCAGCTTTGGCGGTGGAGAGAGATATACAATTCTACTTTTTAGAAGACCAACATACTAGAGATCTTCCCAAGAATTTACAAGCTCCAGAAGTTGATTTCATCCTTATCACCTGCCCAATCTGGATCAGTATATCCACATAGAAAGAAATTGGAGACCTTGGGATACCAAAGACCGAAATTAGGGGAATGAACCAAATATCGGAAGTTCCTCTTGACCGCCACTAAGTGGCTTTCTTTAGGAGCTGCTTGATACCTTGCACACACCCCTACACTCAACACAATATCGGGTCTAGATGCGCAGAGGTAAAGAAGAGAGTCGATCATGGACCGGTATACCTTTTGGTCCACATCTTTACCATGGGGATTAAGCTCAAGGTGACATTTTGTTTGCATCGGAGTGGCAACGCCTTTAAGATCCGTCATATTGAATCTCTTGAGCATGTCTTGGATGTATTTTGCTTGATTGATGAAGGTTCCTTCTCTAAGTTGCTTGATCTCAAATCCAAGACTCCCCCATCATAGACATCTCAAACCTGTCAGTCATAAGCTTTGAAAATTCATCATTAAAAGCTTTATTAGTAGAGCCAAAGATAATATCGTCTACATATAGTTGGGATACGAAGAGCTCCCCCTTAACCTTCTTATTAAAAATAGTGGGATCGATTTTCGCAACTTCAAAGCCACGGTCTAACAAAATCTCTTTAAGGTGTTCATACCACGCATGTGGGGGTTGTTTAAGGCCATAGAGTGCCTTATCGAATTTGTAGACATGGTTCGGGAAGTTAGGATCCTCAAATCCTGAGGGTTGCTTTACATATACCAACTCATATAGAGGACCATTAAGAAAAGCACTCTTAACATCCATTTGTTGTAATTTAAAATTATTATGAGCAGCATAAGCAAGAAGGATACGGATGGACTCAAGACGAGCCACAGGAGCATAAGTCTCACCGAAGTCAATGCCCTCAACTTGGGAATAGCCTTGTGCCATGAGTCTTGCCTTGTTCCTCACAAAAATTCCATTCTCATCTTGCTTGTTTTTAAATATCCATTTTGTGCCGATAACATTGCGGCAATCCTTGGCCTTCTCTACTAATTTCTAGACCTTGTTGCGTTCAAAGTTATTCAACTCTTCATGCATAGCAACAACCTAGTCCAGATCCTCAGGAGATTCAAACACTTTCTTGGGTTCCACCATTGAGATGTGAGCTTGATTCTCACCTAAACTTGCCAACTCCCTTCTTGTGGATACCCTTCGTCGAAGATCACCTACAACTTTGTCAAGAGTGTGACCCCTTAACTCAAGGTTCCTATCTGCACGAGCTTTGCGACGAAGTTCAATTAGCTTGTTGTCTCTTGGAGGAATAACTTCATCATTTGAGTCTTGGTTGGAATCATTGGCTTGGATTTGATCTATAGCTTCATTAGCCATAGTAGGAGATGATGAACCTTACCCTTGAAGTTGATCAATAGCCATAACAGGAGGCTGCTGCTCTTCGAGAGTTTCAGGGCCGGATAATCCGGCCAAGGGTGGGGCCGGATAATCCGTCCTGGGAGAACATGAAGCATCTTCACAAACTTGACTGGATCTTGCTCGAATTGGAGAGTGGTCGGATAATCCGGGGTCAGCTAGAAAATCCGGCCTGGGACTTGCAACAGATTCTTCGATATGTTGATCATTTTGGCCAATGATGGAGGGATGGCCGGATAATCCGGTGCCAACTAGATAATCTGGCCTGGGGCATTCAGGAGCATGTTGATCTTTAGCATTCTGTGTGGATGGTGTAGAAGATTCTCCAATGGTTGGAGCATGTTGAGCTTGTGTCGATGAGGGCTCCACTTGAGTAGAGCATTGTCCTTCCCGATCCGCCAGAAGGGGTTCCTCAATTGGGCGGAAAAATCCCACACCCATCCTTCTTATGGCATCTTGGGGTTTTTCAACATCTGCTTCACAAACATGAACTTGCCCCACATGGGAGCCATCATTTTCCTCGAACACCGCACTACAAGATTCTACAACAGTTCTAGAGAGCTTCTTGTAGACTCTATAAGTGTGGGATTCAGCACCATAACCAACAAAAATGCCTTCTAAAGCCTTAGACTCAAATTTAGATAACCGAACTCCTTTAATGAGAAATAAACAGTTACAACCAAATATCCGGAAGTAGGAGATGTTTGGCTTGTTACCAGTAAGTATTTCATATGGAATCTTGTCCAAGATTTTTTGGAGATAGAGCCGGTTGGATGAATGGCAAGCGGTAGAGATTGCTTCAGCCCAGAAGTTATAAGGAGACTTAAATTCAGCTAGCATATATCTGGCCATGTCCATTAAGGTCCAGTTCTTCCTCTCGGCAACACCATTTTGTTGAGGGGTGTATACAATGGAATATTGATGTCTTATCCCCTCTTCACTTAGGAATTCATTTAAGGTGTAGTTCTTGTACTCAGAGCCGTTATCACTTCTTATTGCCAAAATAGGGACATTGTGTTGATGTTGAACCTCGTTGGCAAAGTCGATGACCGTTTGTTGAGTCTCGCTCTTCAACTTGAAGAAATAGACCCATGTGTATCTTGAGTAATCATCACCAATCACGAGGTAGTACTTCTTCCCACCGAGGCTTGCATTTGATGGAGGTCTAAAGAGATCCACATGAAGGAGCTCCAAAATCCTCTTTGACAAAATAATGGTCTTCCTTCGATGAGGAGAGTCATGCATTTTCCCTTCAACACAAGCCCTGCAAAACACGATCTTTGGCAAAGGAAACATTTTCTTTTAGTCCAAGGATGTGGCCACCCTTGTGGAGACTTTGCAAAGTTCTCATATTGACGTGGGCTAGTCGGCGATGCCATAACCAACCGGTGTCAGCCTTTCCGAAAAGCCACATCAGACCTGTAGTGGTTTTCCCCGAGAAGTCCACCACGTACTATCATTTTCGGCATATCCCACGAAAGCGACTTTTAGAGACTTGCTCCACAAGAGTACCACCAAATCAGCATCAATGAAAACTACAAAGCCCATCTTACCAAGGGCGCGAACTGAAAGTAAATTGTAACCGAGGGTCTCAACATGCATGACGTCCACGAGAGAGATATCATGAGCAACCCCAACTTTTCCGAGGCCCAATACCACAGATTTTGACTTGTCACCATAGGAGACGGTTATGTGATCATGATTTGCCCGCATCTCCGTGATGATCTCCTTGCTTCCGGTCATATGACTCGTGCACCTGCTATCAAGTACCCATTTAGACCCACCGAAAGCATAGCCCTGCAAGAAAGTTACTTCTTGGTTTTAGGTACCCATTTTCCAATGGGTCCTCTCATGTTAGTGACAAGGTTCTTGGGAACCCAAATAGACCAAGGAATTTAACTATCATAAGGACCAACATAACTAGCATAAACATCACCATAATAATCACAATATAACGCATAGTTAGGATTATTAGCCCCTGCAAAACCATCATAGTTAGACTTGTCATTAGTGGTGGTGCTAGTCTATGGTTGAGCAGTTTTGCTCTTCTTCTTCTTTGTCTTGGGAACATAACCAAGACCCTCTCTTCCATTGTTTGTCCTTTGCTTGCTAAGAACCTCATTTAGAATTTCTTTACCTTTATGTTGAGATCCCTTTACAAGTTCTTCTTGTCCACAAGATGGAGTAGAGGTGCTGGGCATATCATACTTCTCCAATTGAGTTTGGAGCTGATCACGAGACTCATTTAGAGTAAAATGTTCACTCTCCAATGCCTTGTGAGCAATGTCAAGTTTCTCAAACTTCTCCGAGAGTCTAGCATGAGCAGCCCCAAATTCAATCTTTTCCTTCTTTAGTTTCTTTACCTTAGCAAGAGCGTTGTCACGTTCTTTGATGAGCTGAGCAACAACCTCTTCATGGGACTCCTCAATTGACTCGAGTCTCTCCTCCAAGGATACTCGAGCTTCCTCTTCTTCTTCCAAGGCATTATTCAAGGAGGCTATCTCCAAGGCATCTTCTCTTTCAATTCTGCCCTTTGCTTCGAGGAGATCTTCAGATTGGGCAAGTTGACTCATAAGAGCATCAAAATGAAGTTTGTGCTCACCTTGCAAGTTAGTGAAAAAGTTGTCCAAAGCAATAACTTCTTCTTTTATCTTAAGACTAGTATGATCATCCATATCCATATTTATGTTAGTTTTAGGGAATAAAGAAATAGAAGATGATACCTCGGACCCTCTTGCCATAATGCAGCTGACGTTGTTATTGATGATGTTTTCGTTTGGAGAGTCGAAGAGTGATGACGGAGTAGATGTGGTGGCTATAGCAGCCACCTCACGAGTACTATCTTCATCCTCTTCATCTTCACTTGCAGAGGAATATTCTTCTTGTGCCACCAAGAAAATCTTGGGTTACTTCTTGTAAGGGCCATTCTTTTTGATAAATGGTTTCTTTTGAGGTACCTTGGATTTTTCTTTAAGGATGAGCCTGCCACCATTGTCTTCTCTTTTTTGATATGGAGACTCAGCCACAAAGTGTAGCCTATCTCCATAATTGTAGCATGTTCTCAGTTTTGGGCCATTCTCTCCTCTTCCACTTGACCCATTCTTGCGCACGAGTTCCGACTTGGCCTTGGCTCGATCCTTCCAAAAGTTCCTTGCATAGAAGGCCATGTACTCACCAAGGGAACGCTTGACTTCCTCGGGGCAGCCCATGGAGACACCCTCGACTCCTCTTTCATCCTCATCTTGCTCAACAACATTTGCCTTTAGAGAAACATTGACCCATTTTTGCATTCCAATGGCTCAGGCATGGGCATCATCCGTGTTCTTAGCTGCAACCTTGAATGATGCCATTTCTTACATGACTTCATAGGAAGTCATTTGATGGTAGTTGTGTCTACCTTGCAAGCTCTTCAAGTCCGTTGGCTCAAAAGGCATTAGAGCACTCACATCTTTCCTTTTTATCCAAGCATCATCAATGTGAGTGGCTCTGAGGCTCAAGGCACGGCGCCCAGAAAAATGCTTGATGGTGGTGTTGATGTAGAGCTCGTTGGGAACCCCAAGAGGAAGGTATGATGAGCACAGCAGCAAGTTTCCCTCAGTTATGAAACCAAGGTTTAATCGAACCAGTAGGAGCAAGAAAACACCCCAAAGGTGTTACTAGCTGAGCTTTGGCAGGGCGCACTACCGGTGCTAGTAGCAACGTGGAGACCTGCACAACACAACCACAGAACTTTGTCCCCAAATTGCGATGAGGTTGTCAATCTCACCGTGTTTTGCGCAAAACAAAGGATTAATCGTATCGAATGGAAAGAAGTAATAGTTTGCAGAAAGTAAACACAAAAAGTAAACAGTTTATAGATTGTATGTAAAAGACAAGGACCGAGATCCATAGTTCACTAGAGGTGGCTCTCCTTAAGATAGATAACATGCTGGGTGAACAAATTACAGCGGGGCAATTGACAAACATCGAGAGAGCAATACATGCATATACTAATCATCTTGACTCCTTTGAGACTTTATTGGGCACTACATCATTATACATAGACCGCCATCCAACTGCATCTATGACTAATAATCCACTTTCAGGTTATCATCCGAACCCCCTCCAGTATTAAGTTGCAAGCAACAGATTATTGCTTTACGAACAGCGTGTAAAGTAAACAATACGATTGTTCTATAAACAAAGGATTGTTGTTTTCTCCCTAGTAGCAACAGCACATCTAGTACCTTAGAGATTTCTGTCACTTCCCCGGATTACCAGAGGCATGAACCCACTATCGAGCATAAATAGTAACTCTTGGAGTTGCTAGCATCTACTTGGCCAAGATAGCTACTAACAACGGAAAGCATGCAAGATCACAAATAACAAAGACATGATAGAATCAATAATCAATCTGAAATAGCATCTCAATATCCATCGGATCCCCGCAAACACAACATGCAGAATTACAAATAGATGATCTTAACCATGAACGGAGCTCACAAGATCTAGACATGAAAGCACAAAGGAGGAGAACCAGCCATCTAGCAACTACATGGATCCGTAGTCCAAGGATGAACTACTCACGCATCACACCGGAGGCTTGCATGGTGATGAAGAAGGCCTCCAGGGTGAATTCCCCTCTCCGGCAGGGTGCCGGGAAGAGCTTCAGATCCCTCCTGATCTAGGGATGGAGATGATGGCGGCTACAGACTCTTTCGTGGATTTTTGATCGGGTACTTAGGGTTTACATCCCGAGGGCATCTTATAGTCGGAAGGGGAGGCCGAGGGGGTGCCAGGAGCCACCACACCACCCCCTGGCGCGGGCCTAGCCTGGCCGCGCGGCGGGGTGGTGTGGCCGGGCTCTGGCCCTTCTCCATCTCGTATTCTGGCACTTGATCACTTCCGGAAAAATAGGCACTTTGGCTTTTGTCCCGTCCAATTCCGAGAATATTTATTTTCTGACTTTCCTGGAACCAAAAACAGCAGAAAACAGGCAACTGGCACTGTGGCTCTTGTTAATAGGTTAGTCCAAGAAATCATATGAAAAGTACTTGTGGCGCCCCGCAAAAACCACTACTGGAAAATCGCTGTGTTTTTGTGCATTGCATCAACATGACCGCATGCTCATGTCATCATGCCACGTTACATTTGAGCATCGTCATCATCATGCATGGTTTTTGTCTAAACTATTTTCGAAACGCCTAGTTTTGTTTTCTAAATATTCCCGTCTTTATTCAAATCAAAACCCGGGTCTCCGGAATATTTTGTTTCGTGTACCAACGGATTTCAAAAGCCCCGTTTTAAATAAACAAAATTTATATTATTTTTATAGGAGGCAGCCCGTCAGACCCGAAAGCCTAGCCGGACACCTCCAAATTAAAACCCTAATCTGTCTAACCCCAAACCGTACCCAATTCCCCTACCCCTTTTTCCTCTCTCCCTCTCTCCTTTTTCAGCCACCGCCCTCACCTCTTCCTTATCCCGCCCACTCCCACAGCCACCAACCGCGCGCGCGCCAGCCGCCCCCTGCACGCTTCACACCGCCTCCTGCACGTAAATCCCCACACCGGTCCCACCTCCCCATCTCCCGACAAATGCCCCGGCCTGCTCTCCCACGCCCCGGTCCCTCCCAGGGCGCGTCGGACGCCCCACTGCGCCCAACTCCCGCTCTCTCCTTCCTCTCTCTCTTCCCCAACCCGCTTCCCCCACCAACCATCCCCGCCGCCAGATGCGCCGCCATCTCCCCCGTCTCCCTCGGTCGTCGTCTGCGTCCGGCGCCCCATCCTCGTCTCTCCCTGCACTCGCGGGCTCCCCTTCGCCTGGCCCGCACCGCCGTTCGCCCGACCCCCTTCTCTACCGCCATCCTCCCCGCCTCTGCTCTTCGGTCACCGCGCGAGCCGTCGCCCCTGTGTCCGCTCCCGCGACCCCGTCGCTCGGCGCCGCATCCCTTTCAGGCTCCGATGATGCTGGGCCCGTTCCTCCCCTGGCCATCGCACCACCTCTCTGTAGGCCGAGCCCGTGAGCCGCAGCCTCCCCGACCCGTCCCTGGTGTCGCCCCGCCTCTGCCTGCGATCCCCTCCGCCGTCGCGACCTCTCCGCCCCTCTCCTCGCGCGTCGCACCTCCCGCGCGTGGCCTTGCCCGCCTCGGTCTCCTTCATCACCCGCCAGTCGTGGCCTGCACGCGGCTGTTCCGGCCAAAGCACCTCCGCCTCCGCCCTCGTACTCCCCCGAGTGCCGCCGTCGTCGCTGCGCTGCCCTCGCTACGCCCGCCGACAAGCACGCCTCGTCTCCGGCGCCTCGACCCCTGTCCCGTGCCGCCAGCGACCTCGCCGTCTCCGGCTCCCTCCACCTCAAGATCGCCCCGCCGCTCGGGTCCCACGTCGCTGCCGTCCGTGCGACCCGTGCTGCGCCTGGTAGTCGCCTCCCGCGCCTCCTACCAGCAAGCACCGAGCCTCCGCCGCCGTGGGCCCGCTCCTCGCCACCAATGCTCCTCCTGTTGCCTCCTGCGTGTCCCTGCCATGCCCCTGTCGCGTGTTCTCTGTTGAATATCTGCAGGCCAGATGGTGGTGTTAGTATAGGCATTTGTTTGTGTTTGAGCCGAGATGACCGTCTGTGTTTCCCAAACGCCCGAGTCCTATACCAAGATCGACACCAACAAGAACCGCATGCTGTCAAGTTATTCCGAAGACCCGAACCCTGATCCTGGAGTCCGAAGATCGAGGCCAAACCAGAAGACCGATCAAGATCACCGAGGTTCTCCTTTTTGGAACGCCATGACCTTCTCCTTGTACCAGAAGACCGAAGCCGATGACTCCGGAGAACCTACAAGGTGCACCCAATGTACATAATGAGATGCCAACGACTGTGTGCTGGGCTAATGATCTATGGACATCTAGCCCTTCTTCCCGGAACATCAAGATCTTCCGGCGCCGAGACCCAAGGCCGACACCGTCACCCGAGAACTTCAACAAGGACCCTCAAGATCTTCTTCCTGGATTCTAACCTGGACCTCTCAGAATGCAAAGTACTTCTTCATAGATCCGATGGCCGAGACTCCGTTCCCGGAGCCCAAAGACCAATCCCGGCAAGACCGAACCCGAACCACATCGAAGCCCAAGATTTTCGACCCCTAAAGTGTGATCCCCTTTTCTGAGACCTCTATTTTTTATAATATATAACATATATCTTGTTGCATATTAAATGGCTCATGCTCGCATACATATTCATTTGTTTGGGGTGCTTTGTCGATTCATCTCATAATTAAATATGGAGACCATATGCGGGCTACATTTGTCCCATATGGCCCCCATTTAAATTTGCGTAGCGAACCCATGACATGTTTTGCCTTGTTAATAAACATTTAAATTGCGGGGGTTCTAAATAACTTGAACCTATTAATTAATTGTCGGGACCCCGGTTCCGCTTAATATTGCCTAGTTGCACCGCATCTGTGCCATGCCATGCATCATATCATAAGCATGCCGGATCTTCTGCCATAGTATTAAATATTGCATCCGGTGTTTCTGCTAGTCTTTGCTTCTTCGCGGATTAGACCGATGAGTGGATGCGAGTATCAACAAGTTCTTCGGATATGATCCTTCGGCAGTGTTTTCCTAGGCGAGCATCTCTTCCCCTTCTACCTATTTTGCATTTATAGTCTTTATTTCCTCCTGTTGATCTATTGCTATCTGTGTCGTGATGCATTAGTTTCCGTGCACCAGTTATATCCCGTGCAGCCTCTATGTTGCCTTGGACACCTCCTATTACCTGTGTTTGGTAGATAGCAGGCCTTGCGAGTCGTAGTCACTGGCTCAGGTGTGATCTCGTGTTGTCAAGTACCACAGTTGTTGGAATGCTGGAAGATGTTTGTGGTGGAGTTGATCATGACTTTAAATACAACTATTAAAATGCTATATATAACTAATGCAGAGGCATCGGTGGGCAATAGATGTTATTTGGTTCTTCCACGCTCACTTGTGTCCCATAGGACCCCGAGTACTTGATACCTGTTCCTTGATTTTTCGCACCATCCACATCCGGGAGGCCGTGGAGCCCCCTGAGCCAGAGCTTGATTCATTTCTATTTCTTGGGGCCACATACTAGTTTGGGGCTTTGTTACTATCCTGTACTTATGCCATGCTTACTGCTTTATTTAAGATTGTGCGTGGAGCACCTGTACTGTTTAGGGATTGCGGAGTGTTTTCGCGGTATCGACAAGCCCAGTCACACTTTCGGGTTCCCAGTCGTTTACAGCCATTGGCGTAAACCTTGGGTCCGTCTCGGAGTCGGCGAACTTCGTTGCGGGTAGCTTAATGGGGTGGCCCCCTGAAATACTTATGAATCCTGTGATCGCTTTGTCGTGAATGCCACGTTGGGTTTTGAGTTGGTTTTTCCGAGGTTGATCGAGTGTGTGTTTCTATTTGTGCACCCCTGCAGGGAAAAACTTTCTGAAAGCCATGTCCGCGGTTATGGACGACTTGGAGCACAGTATCTCGATCATAGACAAGCATAACTAAAGTAGTGCTATAAATTTGACTTAATATATCTGACTAGTAACCAGCTTCACTATAACGGAATGGATATTAAAAATGCCAACCACTGGTGGATCTTGATCGTATCGTGTTCTGATATACCTGCCTAGTAAGTATTGCAAATCCAATGGAATGTGATAAAAGTGTCAACAACTGTTGGGTTTGGGATTCCTCGGGACAATCATATCTGACTAGTAAATGTTCCAACTACAACGGAATGGTTAATTAAACTGCCCACTACTTATGCTATCAGGACGGCCCACGCTATCTATATCTGACTAGTAAGTGCTTCAATTATAATGGAATGAATAAAACTGTCAACTGTGTGAGTTCCTTGGTCCGAGTTCCTCGTTTGGTCTCGAGGGGGAAATACCAGGATGGGTTGTTTGGTGATAGCTTCAGGTTGGATCCGAATAGGTCTTTCTTACCCCTCTCTAATAGCCGATAGTGATACCGAGTCTCTATAGGTTGTTTAGTGCCGTTGCGCTGCCGCTTCAGCCCACCATACCTATGTAGGCGAGAGCCGACGAATTCTAGCCTCGCCGTGTACTGGCCTCCGTACTGACGCTCCTCTTTTTCCTTTGCCCTTTGTCCGCACCCCTTTTGTTTTAGCAGGTTGGAGATCGCCGTCGTTAGCAGGGTTACCCTTCTGGCTTGGCCTGGGCAGGGTTATGGATGCCATTGGTTATTCTTCAGGGCTCTTAGCCCCATTTGCATCTTGTCTGTAGTCAGACGCCCTATCGTTTTCGAGGTGATTTGGATCTTTGTATATTATATCTGTATTCTTGACTCGTTGATTCGTTGTTGTATAAATATTTGTTCTATGGGTCCCATCAAGGACTGTTGTGTAATGGTATTACTTCATTTTCCACCCGCACGCAAGTGCCTGGTGGGCGTCCTTGAATCGTTTCTATGCGGGTTTGGCGGAAAGGGCTAATACTTGCATAGGGCCGATTTGAGGGTGTTATAGAGTGGTATCAGAGCTCAGCAGTTGTGATACCCCACAAGTCTAGCTTGTAGGATAACCTAGCTAACAGCCGAAGTAGAGTGTCAAAACTAATTTTGTAAAATCGGTTGGATAGATCTGATTAGGTCTGCTTTTACTCCTTACCCTCTGCTATTCTCCTCTTACCTCTGTGTGTTTTGGATCTGTTCTCTTCCTTCTTCTAGTCCAGGATTTCTCGTGGTTGGGTTTCTGTCGTACCTTCAGGGTTTCGCTTCCTCTTTTGGTAACGGTGCTTCTACATCCGGTCTTCATCCTATCTGAGGAATCATTCATCTGGTGGACTTCTTTTTGTTCCTTCTCGTGCCTTCCGGTGTTTTCCGACGTCGACATCATCTACGCCCGATCCGATGCAGAGTCTGCATCACTCCTTTGTTCCGAACCTCGATTGTCGAGATCTTCAGTCTGATTCCGAGAATGGTTGCACGCTTTTCTACTGATTGTGCGGAGTAATAGTTTGGGTGCGTGATGGATTGGCCCCCATGCCGACTACTCAATCTATTTGCTCTCGTACATTGAAGTGGATGAGAATGCGTCGTTTCTCTCTTTTTATCAAAGTTAGAAGTGGCTTTATTTGTTGATACCTTTACCTTCGCCCTTTGTTTCCCGGAGTGTTCTCTCGACGACCAAGGACAACGACCTCTTGTTAGTGGTGTCGCGAGGATCGACACAAAGCGAGAAGATTCAGATCGCCGACCTTCTTATCGATACCACGAGGCGGATCTCGAGGGCGAGATCCATTGTTAGTGGTGTCGAATTGTGGCGCCCCGCAAAAACCACTACTAGAAAATCGCTGTGTTTTTGTGCATTGCATCAATATGACCGCATGCTCATGTCATCATGCCACATTGCATTTGAGCATCGTCATCATCATGCATGGTTTTTGTCTAAACTATTTTCGAAACGCCTAGTTTTGTTTTCTAAATATTCCCGTCTTTATTCAAATCAAAACCCGGGTCTCCGGAATATTTTGTTTCGTCTACCAACGGATTTCAAAAGCCCCGTTTTAAATAAACAAAATTTATATTATTTTTATAGGAGGCAGCCCGCCAGACCCGAAAGCCTAGCCGGACACCTCCAAATTAAAACCCTAATCTGTCTAACCCCAAACCGTACCCAATTCCCCTACCCCTTTTCCCTCTCTCCCTCTCTCCTTTTTCAGCCGCCGCCCTCACCTCTTCCTTATCCCGCCCACTCCCACAGCCACCAACCGCGCGCGCGCCAGCCGCCCCCTGCATGCTTCACACCGCCTCCTGCACGCAAATCCCCACACCGGTCCCACCTCCCCATCTCCCGACAAATGCCCCGGCCCGCTCTCCCACGCCCCGATCCCTCCCAGGGCGCGTCGGACGCCCCACCGCGCCCAACTCCCGCTCTCTCCTTCCTCTCTCTCTCTTCCCCAACCCGCTTCCCCCACCAACCATCCCCGCCGCCAGATGCGCCGCCATCTTCCCCGTCTCCCTCGGTCGTCGTCTGCGTCCGGCGCCCCCATCCTCGTCTCTCCCCAGGCGCCGCCACTCGCGGGCTCCCCTTCGCCTGGCCCGCACCACCGTTCGCTCGGCCCCCTCCTCTATCGCCGTCCTCCCCGCCTCTGCTCTTCCGTCACCACGCGAGCTGTCGCCCCTGCGTCCTCTCCCGCGACCCCGTCGCTCAGCGCCGCCTCCCTCTCGAGCTCCGGCGATGCGGGTCCTGTTCCACCCCTGGCCGTCACGCCACCTCTCTGCAGGCCGAGCCCGTGAGCCGCCGCCTCCCCGACCCGTCCCCGGCGTCGTCCCGTCTCTGCCTGCGATCCCCTCCGCCGTCGCGACCTCCCCGCCCCTCTCCTCGCGCGTCGCTCCTCTCGTGCGTGGCCTTGCCCGCCTTGGTCTCTGTCGTCACCCGCCAGCGGTGGCCTGCACGCGGCTGTTCCGACTAGAGCACCTCCGCCTCCGCCCTCGTACTCCCCCGAGCGTCGCCGTCGTAGCTACGCTGCCCTCGCTACGCCCGCCGATAAGCACGCCTCGTCTCCGGCGCCTCGGCCCCCGTCCCATGCCGCCAACGACCTCGCCGTCTCCGGCTCCCTCCACCTCAAGATCGCCCCGCCGCTCTGGTCCCACGTCGTCGCCGTCCGTGCGACCCATGCTGCGCCTGGTAGTCGCCTCCCGCGCCTCCTGCCAGCAAGCACCAAGCCTCCGCCGCCGTGGGCCCGCTCGTCGCCACCAATGCTCCTCCTGTTGCCTCCTGCGCGTCCCTGCCATGCCCCTGCCACGTGTTCTCTGTTGAATGTGTGCAGGCCAGATGGTGGTGTTAGTATAGGCATCCGTTTGTGTTTGAGCCGAGATGACCGTTTGTGTTTCCCAAACGCTCGAGTCCTATACCAAGATCGACACCGACAAGAACCGCCTGCTGTCAAGTTATTCCGAAGAGCCGAACCCTGATCATGGAGTCCGAAGATCGAGGCTGAACCAGAAGACCGATCAAGATCACCAAGGTTCTCCTTTCCGGAACGCCATGACCTTCTCTTTGTACCCGAAGACCGAAGCCGATAACTCCGGAGAACCTACAAGGCGCACCCAATGTACATAACGAGACGCCAACGACTGTGTGCCAGGCTGATGATCGATGGACATCAAGCCCTTCTTCCTGGAACATAAAGATCTTCCGGTGCCGAGACCCAAGGCCGACACCGTCACCCGAGAACTTCAACAAGGACCCTCAAGATCTTCTTCCCGGATTGTAACCTGGACCTCTCGAAACGCAAAGTACTTCTTCATGGATCCGATGGCCGAGACTCCATTCCCGGAGTCCGAAGACCAATCCCGGCGAGACCGAACCCGAACCACATCGAAGCCCAAGATCTTCGACCCCTAAAGTGTGATCCCCTTTTCCGAGACCTCTATTTTTTATAATATATAACATATATCTTGTTGCATATTAAATGACTCATGGTCGCATACATATTCATTTATTTGGGGTGCTTTGTTGATTCATCTCATAATTAAATATGGAGACCATATGCGGGCTACATTTGTCCCATATGGCCCGCATTTAAATTTCCATAGCGAACCGATGACATGTTTTGCCTTGTTAATAAACATTTAAATTGCGGGGGATCTAAATAACTTGAACCTATTAATTAATTGTCGGGACCCTGGTTCTGCTTAATATTGCCTAGTTGCACCGCATCTGTGCCATGTCATGCATCATATCATAAGCATGCCGGATCTTCTGCCGTAGTATTAAGGATTGCATCCGGTGTTTCTGCTAGTGTTTGCTTCTTCGTGGATTAGACCGATGAGTGGATGCGAGTATCAACAAGTTCTTCGGATATGATCCTTCGGCAGTGTTTTCCCAGGCGAGCATCTCTTCCCCTTCTACCTATTTTGCATTTATAGTCTTTATTTCCTCCTGGTTATCTATTGCTATTCGTGTCGCGATGCTTTAGTTTCCGTGCACCAGTTATATCCCGTGCAGCCTCTATATTGCCTTGGACACCTCCTATTATCTGTGTTTGGTAGATAGCAGGCCTTGCGAGTCGTAGTCGCTGGCTCAGGTGTGATCTCATGTTGTCAAGTACCACAGTTGTTGGAATGCTGGAAGATGTTTGTGGTGGAGTTGATCATGACTTTAAATACAACTATTAAAATGCTAGATATAACTAATGCAGAGGCATCGGTGGGCAATAGATGTTATTTGGTTCTTCCACGCTCACTTGTGTCCCGTAGGACCTCGAGTACTTGATACCTGTTCCTTGATTTTTCGCACTATCCACATCCGGGAGGCCGTGGACCCCCCTGAGCCAGATCTTGATTCATTTCTATTTCTTGGGGCCACAAACTAGTTTGGGGTTTTGTTACTATCCTGTACTTATGCCATGTTTACTGCTTTATTTAAGATTGTGCGTGGAGCACCTGTACTGTTAAGGGATTGCTGAGTGTTTTCGCGGTATCGACAAGCCCAGTCACACTTTCGGGTTCCCAGTCGTTTACAGCCATTGGCGCAAACCTTAGGTCCGTCTCGAAGTCGGCCAACTTCGTTGCGGGTAGCTTAATGGGGTGGTCCCCTAAAATACTTATGAATCCTGTGATCACTTTGTCGTGAATGCCTCGTTGGGTTTTGAGTTGTTTTTTCCGAGGTTGATCGAGTGTGTCTTGCTATTTGTGCACCCCTGCAGGGAAAAACTTTCTAAAAGCCATGTCTGCGGTTATGGACGACTTGGAGCACAGTATCTCGATCATAGACAAGCATAACTAAAGTTGTGCTATAAATTTGACTTAATATATCTGACTAGTAACCAACTTCACTATAACGGAATGGATATTAAAAATGCCAACCAATGGTGGATCTTGATCGTATCATGTTCTGATATACCTGCCTAGTGAGTATTGCAACTCCAATGGAATGTGATAAAAGTGTCAACAACTGTTGGGTTTGGGATTCCTCAGGACAATCATATCTGACTAGTAAATGTTCCAACTACAACGGAATGGTTAATTAAACTGCCCACTACTTATGCTATCAGGACGGCCCACGCTATCTATATCTGACTAGTAAGTGCTTCAATTATAATGGAATGAATAAAACTGTCAACTGTGTGAGTTCCTTGGTCTGACTTCCTCGTTTGGTCTCGAGGGGGAAATACCAGGATGGGTTGTTTGGTGATAGCTTCAGGTTGGATCCGAATAGGTCTTTCTTACCCCTCTCTAATAGCCGCCAGTGATACCGAGTCTCTATAGGTTGTTTAGTGCCGCTGCGCTGCCGCTTCAGCCCACCATACCTATGTAGGCGAGAGCCGCCGAATTCTAGCCTCGCCGTGTACTGGCCTCAGTACTGACGCTCCTCTTTTTCCTTTGCCCTTTGTCGGCACCCCTTTTGTTTTAGCAGGTTGGAGATCACCGTCGTTAGCAGGGTTACCCTTCTAGCTTGGCCTGGGCAGGGTTTTGGATGCCATTGGTTATTCTTCAGGGCTCTTAGCCCCATTTGCATCTTGTCCGTAGTCGGAGGCCCTATCGTTTTCGAGGTGATTTGGATCTTTGTATATTATATCTGTATTCTTGACTCGTTGATTCGCTGTTGTATAAATATTTGTTCTATGGGTCCCATCGAGCACTGTTGTGTAATGGTATTACTTCGTTTTCCACTCGCACGCAAGTGCCTGGTGGGCGTCCTTGAATCGTTTCTATGCGGGTTTGGCGGAAAGGGCTAATACTTGCATAGGGCCGATTTGAGGGTGTTACTGTACTCCAAAGTTGGAACAAAACACAAGAAAGTGGATAAAACCAAGCATGGAACATCAAAAATTATAGATACATTTGCAATGTATTAGGCTCCATGCTTTCTAAATGTTGTTGCAATGCCCTTGAGTCTTATATACATATCTTCGTGGTTTTCACCATCCAACATGTAGAATCCTTCAGCTTCATTACTAAGGGCATCATACCTATTCCTCCTCATGCTTTCATTTCCAATAAA
Source organism: Avena eriantha (assembly GCA_910589775.1). Classification (NCBI taxonomy): domain Eukaryota; kingdom Viridiplantae; phylum Streptophyta; class Magnoliopsida; order Poales; family Poaceae; genus Avena; species Avena eriantha. The sequence goes on from OU342746.1 coordinate 318,371,662, forward strand.
GAGGTTCCGAAGGGGGTTATGAATGAAGTTTTGACTTTGTCAGACTCCTTCATCCGGATTTGGTGATAACCGGAATATGCGTCGAGAAAACAGAGGAGTTCTGAGCCTGCCGTAGAATCGATAACCTGATCAATTCTAGGCAGAGCGAACAGATATTTTGGACAAGCCTTGTTCAAGGCAGTATAATCAACACACATCCTTAAATCAGTGGTGTCCTTTTTAGGGACCATTATAGGATTGGCCGACCACTCAGTGTGGATGACCTCTTCTATGAATCCGGCTAACTCGAGCCATGCTAGTTCCTTAGCTATTGCCTTACGCTTTTCTTCGCCAAATCGTCGTAGGGATAGTTTGACGGGTTTAGCGTTCGGGTTTACATTTAGAGAGTGCTCGGCAAGTTCCCTAGGTACTCCGGTCATGTTAGATGGCTGCCATGCGAATATATCTTGATTTGCTTGGAGGAACTTGACGAGCGCACTTTCCTATGCGCTACATAGGCCTACGCCTATCTGGGTCACCTTAGAGGGGTTATCATCCTTCAACGGCGTCTTCTTCGTCTCTTCTGATGCCTTGAACTCTGTATTTGGCTTTGTCACCTCCTTCTTCGTTGCAGGCATCTCGAACGGATCTATGCTCTTCTTGATCTCTTGGTACTCCTGGGCGTGTAGCACGGCTTCGGCAAAGGCGGCATTTCCATCCTCGCACTCTCGCGCTTTCTTCGGGTCTCCCCTGATGGTGATCACGTCGTTGGGACCTAGAATTTTCATCATATTGTAAATGTAACACGGACGAGCCATAAAAGCCCAGTAAGCCGGACGTTTGAATATAGCGTGGTACGCGCTCTTGAATGGGACCACTTCGAAGGAAAGTTCTTCCGTCCGATAGTTCTTTGGAGTTCCAAAGGTAACATCCAAAGTAATCTCTCCCAGGGAATTAGCTTGTCTTCCTGGGACGACTCCATGAAAGATCACAGAGCTATGGTTAAGCTGGGTTTCCGAGACCTCATCCGGCGTAGTGTTTCGACATAGAGAATATTGATACTACTACCACCGTCCATGAGGGTCTTGGAGAAACCATAACCATCAATAAGTGGATTGACGATTAAGGCGTATTGTCCTTGCCTATGCAACTTAGGCGGATGATCAATGTGGTCAAATGTGATTGCCACTTCTGACCAGTCCAGATATTGAGGGACAGCCGGAACTGTTGCGTTGAGGTCGTGTAGAACTGCTTTCTTGACCTTTGTTGGTTGAGATCCGAGGAAAGTGACATAAGTTTCCTTCTTGGTGGGAAAAGTTTTCTTCATTTCCGGCTTGGGATTTGAAGCATCAGCTTCCTCCATGTCGGAATCTTCCTTGGTCTCTTTTTCTTTTTGGGATTCTTCTTTCCCTTCTTCCGCTTAGCTTTGTAGCCCGCGGTGTCATCTCTTTTGATGTCGTCATTGAAATGACATTCGGCGTTGGTGTGGGACGAGCCCCCACTAGGTGATGCACACATGGGTTATTGGCAATGTCGGCCTAAGAGTAGGTTTTGCCTGGTTGCTGTTCTCCTCTACCTTGGACCCTTGAAGTCCCACGACCACGCCCGTGGCCTCCGCCGCGTCCTCCTCGTCCTCCAGACCCAAAAGTAGCAGTGACCACTGCTGTTTCCACGTTGGGTTTCTCCTCCGAGGTATTTTTTTCGCTTCTTAGCTTGTTTCTTTGGTTGTTTTGCCGACTGAGGTACAGCTAGGGCATTGAGTAATCCCTCTGCATCATCGTCGGCCTCTACATACTTGCTCGCTGTTTCTATCATCTCTCCCAAATCAGTGACCTTGTCACACTTCAAGCGGTGGCGCAATAGACCAATTGGGAGACCTGCAATGAAAGCTTCAATTGCAGTTTGATCATTTACTCCTTCACAGGAGTTCTTCATGTCGATCCATCGTCCGAGATAATCCCGGCAAGTTTCTCCGGCTTTCTGGGTGCAACGCTATAGGTCTCTGACCATACAGGTCCTGTGATACGTGCCTTCGAAATTCCGAAAGAACGCACTTTGCATGTCATACTAGTTGTGAATGGTGTTCTCCGGAAGTTTATTAAGCCATGATTGTGTCGTCTTCCGCAACATAAGTGGGAGATATTGGGTCGCGACTAGGCTGTTTCCGCCTTTGGCAATGCAACAAGCTTGGAAGAAATCCTGTAACCAGGTGTCTGGCCGAGCAATGCCGTCATAGGCTTGGATATGTCTGGAGATAGCATATCCTTCCGGGAACTTTGTAGCTCTGATGCGTGGTCCGAAGCACTTTGGGCCCACGTAAATATCATCGTTTTCGTAGCGCCGAACCTCTATGTTGGAGTTGATCCTGTGCGTTGCGTCGTTCGGGGATAGAGATCGTCCCGAATGTCGGTTGTGGCTGCGGTGCCTTGGAGCCGGACATCGGCTTCTGCCACCACCTCCTCCACCATGTCGTCCTCCTTGTCCCCCTTGGGGGCCGTTGTGATGACTGCTTGGTGGAGAGGGTCGGGCAGCTGGATAGTTTCTGGTTGATCGCCGGCCTCCGCCCGGAGCGTCATTATTCCGGTTCCGGGGAGGCTCTTGGCTACGACGAGCCCCCTGTCGGCTTGGTCCGGCATGGTTTCCGTCGTTTCGTCGTCCGTCGTCCCCACTATGGTGAGGCTCAGCCGGACGGCTTGCATGTCTAGGAGGTGGCATTTTTTGGCGATCCTCCTCTCGACGTTTCTCTTTATCTTCTCCCCTTCGGTCGTTAGATTCTCATCGGGGAGGATTTCTCGGATTCAGAGCAGCGATGGCCTCTTTCTCGGCCGCTGGGGCGACGTTGCTCCAGCCACGCGTAGTCCTGCGGTGTTATCCTGACGATCCAGTTCTTGAGTAATTGTCTTCCCGGCGCTCCAGAACGCGATTGGGTCTTACGTCAGCCCATGCTGGATCTGTGCGGCATTGGTCGGAATCTGAGACCAGTTTTTGACTTCCGGACAGGGCGACCTTTTCCTGCTACAGTCCCTTGTTGAGTAGTTTGATACCCAAACGGATCTCCTCCGGTCCTGGATTAGCCGATAAAATTTCTCGGGCCGCCACGGTATTTTGTACTGGGGTTGGATATACCCAATCTCCTTTGCTATCTTTCCATGGCTTCCCCATCTCGTCTCCGAAAAGGACGACACAGATATGTGGGAATTGGTCGTCATTGGTATGACGCTTCCGTGTCTTTTGATGCAACCGAGACATGTAGTCCTTAGTCGTCATGCGTTTCTTCTCCTCCTCGATGTTTTTGGCTTCATCCAGGAGTTGTTGACGACGCGCTTCTAGGGATTGGGCCCTTTCGTCCAGCTCTTCTGCAGTAAGTTCTGCAGCTGTGGGGATAGGTGTGGTTAATGCAGCATCGATGAGTTTACGCGCACCTTCAGTGATCACGTGTCCATCCACCGATTCTTCTTTTTCTGCTCTTCTGGGATAAGTGCTCCATCTGAGTCCTCTTCGTATTCCTCGGCAATCACCTCCTCTGTCAGAGGGTCTATTGCCGGGGTCTTGTTTTTCTTGTTCTTCTTCTTTGCCCTCTTGGCAACGCCAGTAGCAAAGACGGCTTTGGTCCATTTCCTGGAGTCAAGCTCTGATCAGTACTTTCGGACATCTGGACTTCGGGATTATCTCCGACGTCCATATCATCCTGCGCATTGGGAGAGTGTTCCCCGGATCCTTCATCCATGGCTTCTCCTTCTTCTGCAGTCATGGAGTTGTACTCCTCTTCATATTCTGCGGAGAACTTTCGGAAATCTACTGACGTCATCGATTCATCCGAGGATGCGGGTACATCGGCATTTGTTCCAATTGCCTCCAGCACAGAGTCGGTGTTTTCTCCAGCATTAGCAGAGCCGGATCCGGATCCCACATACCCGACAAAGTGCGACGCGTGCTTCCTGAGGTACCTGCGGCTCTCGCGATCAGCCATGTTGAAACTTTTGATGGTCTCGAGAATTGCATCTGCGCTTGCATCTTGCAATATCATACATCGCAGTGTGTACCTTAGGAAAGGCCTGTCTGTCCCGGCATTATCAGAGCCGAAATCAGTGTCGTTGATATGCTCCTCCTGGATTTCGACTTCCGCAAGTGGGTCGATCTGGGATACGGTCTCTCCGGGGAGATCCACTCCAGATTCGGCTTTAACCGCTAGGTCTTCCTCAGGCTCGGATTTCACCACTATCTCCGCAACTGGTGCGGTTGGGTGGGATTAGGGATTCCTGAGATCCGGAACTCTGTCGCCTCTGCGGACAAAGGGGACCTAGAAGATTCTTCTACCTCTATCATCACCGCTGGGGTGGGTGGGGCAGGTTCAGCGAAACCGACGTAAACATCGATCTCGCCAAAAGACATGATTGTGTAGGCAGTCACAGCCTCCCTAGCGGGAATCCAAGTCTCGTCGAGAACGATGAGAGGGACGTCGCTGGCGTAGAGGATGCGACCGACGGCGATAGTCTCGCCGATTCCGATTCTTGCAGATTCCACTCGGAACATAGATCTGAAGCTCACTTGCCCCACGGTGGGCGCCAACTGTCGTCGGATTGATGACAAGTACGCCATGAGGTGGTCCTCGAGGCGTGCGGAAGAGAGGGGTGTGAGACGTATGGTGTTCCAGTACGGTGAGCACACATGTTTACCCAGGTTCGAATCCGCCGGCTTTGGACGGATCCTACTCCTGCTAGCAATCGAGTAATACGGCAGAGCCAGAACATGGGTTAGAAGGGGTTCGCCTATGCGAGTTGAGATTGTAGACTATTGAGGGTGCCCTAAAGGATCTCCCTAGGACGGCTTATATAGATATCCGGCCTAGGGTTTACAGGAGAGATCTATCCAGCTACGATTAAGAGACGGTTACAGAGTACATCTTGAACTACAAGTAACACTACGGGCCTAAGTCCGTAAGTCTTTTGGGCCTTCCCGTAGCCGGATTGGACTCTGTCTTTCTCCCTGACTAGGCCGCCCGTGAAGCAAAGCTCTAACCCTAAGTGGGCCACCCTGGTCAGTGAGGAACTGTGAGGATACCCGGAAAGTATATCCCCAACAGAGAGCATCCCAAACTTCTTTAGCGGTGTTGAAATGCTCAATGTGGGGGCATGTCCTTGGGACCAACTCCAAGCTGTATCATGTGGAGAGCTGTTGCATTCAATTGGCTATCCACAACTTATCTTCTTGTAAAGTTGGTGTGATCTCTAATATGAAGACCCTCTTCGATAATCCTCCAAAGTTCAATTGACGAACTGCATACATGAGACTTTATTAAGAATTGCCATTGATTAAATGAAGATGCAGTAAGTTTGGGTGGATCACCCCTATTGTTTATATGAGGATGTGGGATAGGTGGGTTAGGAGAATATAGGTGAGGAACCTCACTATAGTCCTCCTTACCACTTCCCTTCTTGGAGGTGGAACCATTATGTTTTTCACCTACCACTTCATCTTCCTTAGATCCGGCGGGAGCCTTATCCTTGGATGAAGGAGTGGTAGCCTCAGAGAAAGATGGAGATAGGGCTGTAGATGATGTGAGGCGAGCAATCATCTGTTGCATCTCCTCCATCTTGGTCACAAAGGATTTCAACAAGGTTGTTTCCAATGTCTTGAGGTCATCCATTGTGACCTTATCCACAGCCTCATTCCCATTTTCCTTAGTACCCATACTTCTCTTAGGAGGTTAAGCCCAAATAAAGAGCCTGGGCTCTGATACCAATTGAAATGGATCATATGGGCACCTAGAGGGGGGTGAATAGGTGCTACTTCAAATTTTAATGCTTTTTCAATTTTAGGCTTAGCACAAAAGGTAAATTCTCTAGATTTGCTATTATATAGAATTTCCCTATATGCAAACCTAACTACTAGCGAGTAAAGGCGAGTGAGATAGAGGAATGAGTAAACCATAGTGGAGCACGTGGAGACACAGGATTTGTTTTACCACAGTTCCTTCCTTGTTAAGGGAAGTACATCTGCGTTGGAGGGGTGGGCGGTACTAAGACTACCACGCCACAATAGGCATCACCCTGTTCTCCGATGGATCCCGCCACCAAAGCCCCGATCCACCTTTCCACTATAGGAACCCTTCGAGGTGGGAACCGGCGCCTTTACACAACTAGCGGGGCACAACTCCACAACCAAATTGGAGGCTCCCGTAATGACAACAAGCTGCCACAAGAACAAGTTATCAATAACAAAACACAAGATCTAGATATTAACGAGAATACTAGATCGAAGATTTCTCCAAGTGAATGGAGAGGAGTTGATGCTCTTGATTCGTGATGACGATGTAGGTTGTATCCTCCTTCAATTACCCCAAAGATCGAAGCCTTCGGGTGGTTGAAGTGGGAAATCTAGAGAGGGAGCACTTGCAACAGGTCTAGCCTTTTTTGAATGAATCAAGGGTTTTGACCGAAGGGGATAAAGGGGCTTTTATACCCCCTATCCCAACTGAGCCGTTGGAGCCTTTGGGGGCCGGATTATCCGGCCCATGTGAGGGCCGGATTATCTGGCCTTGGGAAAACTCCACCCCAGACTCAGATTATCCGGCAAATAATCCGCCACCACTCAGAGCGACGCGCTGAGCTGGCCCTTGCTTGTCTCCTGGGGGCCAGATTATCCGGCCGGGGGAAGAAAGTCCACCCCTTTTTGGAATTTCCAGGGGAAAATCCACCCCCAGTCAGAGCATCGCGCCTTGCCTGGCCTTGATCGTCTCCTGGGGGCCGGATTATCTAGCCCAAGGCGTGGGCCAGACTATCCGGTCGAGGGAAGAAAATCCGCCCCTTTCCGGAATTTCTGGGGGAAAATCCACCCCAGTCAGAGCGACGCGCCATGCCTGCCTTTGCCAAGTGAGCCAGGCCGGAATATCGGGCCTCTTCGGGGACATATAATCTGGCCCCCAAACACAGTAACTTTTCCTGCATACTTAGCACACATGAGAAAACTCCACGGTATTGTTATATAACACGCAAAACACAGGGAACCATGAAATGTTCTTTCATAGGGGTCCTAGGGTTATAGATGGGCTAACCTATCCATTCGGTTGGGCTCTTCTCTCTCTTACACTCTCCCCTGCTCACTGATCAAGCCAGCACCTAAAGCACTAGGAATAACCACCCACTGATCTTGCAAATTAGTTTTAGTACAAGAAGGAAGGAAGAGGAGGCCATGGAAGGACCTCCAGATCAAGGTACACAACATCTGATCCTTCTTATGTGGCATTTTCTTGAGCCAGTAGATCCTAAGGGATATAATAGTGGTATCAGAGCATCTAGCTCTAAGTTTAAGCCCTCTTATGTTGTTAGTTATGTTTGTAAGCTTGTTCTTAAGATCAAGATCAAGTTTTGGTTGCTAGAGTTTTGTTTTGTTCAAGGTTTTTTTTTGCTCAAAACTACATCAACTTGATGTTTTTAGCCCTGAATTTCTCTAAGTATAAGCCCTAACTGATCAAGGATAGGATCTAGGGTTTCATTAATGCAATTCTGAAGTGGGGAATTATGTGTTTATACAAACCCTAACTGAAATCCCCAAATTTTGAGGAACCCTAACCCTAGTTCACCTAACCCTAAATTCCCCAACTACTCAAGAACCCTAACCCTAATTTTCTAAAATCCCCAAATTTAGGAACCCTAACCCCAATTTTAACAAGATCAAAGGCATCAGACATTCACCTTAGGGTCCTACTATCATCGTGGGCCACAGCAGCGTCGAGGATCGCCACCTAAGTGGCAAGCTTGCTTGGGCTCTTACCCGGGTGCTTTTATAGTCTGCTGCAGCGGGCCATGGCGGTGATTCCTCATGTGCTCATCATAGTTGAGGCTCGCCATGGTCCCGGACTTGGCGATGTCGGTCGACGCGGGGTGCAGGGATGCCTGCATGCGCCGTCTCCATGCATAGGGCATCGTCCAGAGCCGCTCGATGGAGGTGCGCGTCAGCTAAAGCCGCACGCAGCTCCGGCGAGAGGGCCTAGTCGATGCGGCGCCTCCTTCTCTAGCGCTGGTGCTCGTTGCCACCACCGCTTCTATCTCTCTCTCTCGCTCGCCACGGGGAAGTAGAGGAAAGGGGAGGGGGAATGAGGACTAGGGTTCAAGGGTGGTCGTCGCAGGTCGGTTTCGATCTAGCTGGGCACACCCTCGTCCGTTGGATGCGATCCCACGGTTTTGCAGCCTCGGCTGCTTAACGGGTCAAGCGGGCTACTAAAGTGGGGTGAGGGGAGACGGGCTCGGCCAGTTTTGGCCTAGTCCGGAAGTATTGATTTAAGTTTTCTAATTCCAATAAAAAAAGGAGAGTGGTTAGGGCTTTTGGGGCAAATTTCCTGTTTGAGCCTAGATTAAGAATAAAGTTTTAACAATTAATTTTTTATGAGTTAGGGATAATATAAATATGTTTTTGGGGCTAGGCATATCTTATTATGTCAATTATGGAACATAATTGTGTGACAAATTATTCTTTTGTCATGCAATTATGTATCTCACTTAAGTAAGTTTAATGTGTTTCATTATGATAGGCTGATTATTTTTTATGTGTTTTATTATGCTTAGTTGATTCTTTTGTGTTGTTTTCAAATAAATTGTGGTAATAATGTTTTGATGCAAAATAAAGTTTGAAAATCCTCAAATTTAGCATGGCTTATGTCTATCATTCTGGCCAAAGCTGATTGATGGACATTTTGACCATGATTTTTTTGTTGGCCTAGTCTACTTCTGGCCAAAGCTGATGTGTTCTAGATTGATGAAAGAATTCCTTGTATGGGAGGATTTAAGCTTATATCTGTCATTCTGGCCAAAGCTGATTGACAGATGTTTTGATCACAAAATTTTATTGATCATGTCTATTTCTGGCCAAAGCTGATGTAGAACAGATTGATGAAAGGAGAATAAAATGTTGATGCTTAATCAAAGTATTTGTTTTCTTTTACAGCATCTAATGCCTCTCAAATTGTCGGAACTATTAATGGCATAGAACAGTTGACTGGTAGCAATTTTGGTACATGGAAGGAAAAGCTTGAGATCACTTTAGCTTTGCTAAATATTGATTATGCCCTCCTTAAAGATCCTCCTACAACACCTGCTGAAGGTGATGAGAATTATGATGCCCTGAAAAGGGGTTATGATGACGAGAAAACTAAGTGGGAGGACTTAAATCGTAAGTGTCTCATGATTATTAAGGGCTCCATCACTCAGAGTATGAGGGGAGTTGTTCTAGACTCTCAAACTACCAAGGGTTACCTTGGAAAGATTGAGGACTAGTTTAAGGGATCATCCAAAATTTATGCAACAAGTCTCGTTAGACTCCCAACTGATCCAACTGGGAGTCTAAGAGAGCATATCATGAGGAAAATCAACATGGCCACTAAACTTAAGACAACGGAAATGGAAACCTCTGAAGGTTTCCTTGTCCATTTTATTATGTCATCCTTGCCCATGGAGTTTTCTCCATTTACCATCAATTACAATGCGATGGATTCTAAATGGGGCATGGATGAAATGATGGCTAGATGTGTACAAGAAGAGGAAAGGCTTAAAGCTGGACGAGTTGATCATGTCAACCAGTTCAAGCACTCTCAGAAGAAAAAAATTAAAAGTTTATGAATCCTAAGCCTGCTCAATTTAAAGATAAAGGGCAATCTTCTAAGTTCTTTCAGAAAAAGAATCCTAACAGAGCTCCTAATGTAGATGCACACCCTAATGCTAATGGTAAAGATCCTAATGGATGTCTCTTTTGTGGAAAAAGCAGACATGTTCAGAGGGATTGTATTGGGTTCATGAAATGGCTCAATAAGAAAGGTACTACTGTTATAACCTTTGTTAATTATACCACCAATACATGGTGGGTTGACTCAGGTGCAGCAATTCATGTTGCAAACTCCTTACAGGGATTCGATACGAAGAGGACCCTAAGAAGAGGGGAAAGAACCATTAGAGTTGCTAATGGTGTTAAGGCTGAGGCTATTGGAGAGTTCACACTTACGCTCCAGAACTTTATGCTTCGTTTACGTAATGTACTTTATGTACTCTCTATGAGACGAAACCTGGTGTCCATCTCATGCTTAGATGATGATGGTTTTCATTGTGACTTTGGGAACAAGAGATGTATAATTATTTTTTACAATAATAATGTTGGTCTTGCCTTACGATAAGACAAAATTTATCTTGTTTCCTTAAGTGATTCCATAAATGAAGTTGATGCCTCTTCTAATGTGAATGTTAGTACCAAGCGTAAGCGCGATTATGATGAGACTTCTTCGAAACTATGGCACTATCATTTGGGTCATATTTCGAGGGGGAGAACTGAGCATCTCATTAAGGAGCAAGTTCTTCATCCTTTGGATTTCTCGGATGCAGATTTGGATCATTGTATTGATTGCTTCAAAGGGAAATATACTAAGAAAATCAAGAAAGATGCAAATCGAAGCACGAGAGTTTGAGAAATTGTTCACACGAATATGTGTGGCCCTTTTAATGTGAAATTAGTGGATGGTTTTGATTCCTTCATAACATTCACTTATGACTTCTCCCGATATGGATATATCTATCCTATCAAATAAAAATCTGAGGCATTAGAAAAAAGTTCAAGATATTTAAAGCTGAAGTTGAGAATCAGGCTGGTCAAAAGATCAAATTGTAAGGTCTGATCGTGGTGGTGAGTACTATGGTAGACACACTACTTATGGCCAAATTCCTGGACCTTTTGCTAAGTTCCTACAGGAAAATGGTATTATTGCTCAGTATTCAGTACCGAGTGAACCTTAGCAAAATGGAGTCGCTGAAATGCGGAATCGTACTCTTATGGACATGGTACGGATTATGTTAAGTCACTCCACTTTGCCGCTTGGTTTATGGATATAAGCTCTAAAGACAGCTGCACATATTCTTAATAAGGTCCCCAGTAAATCAGTGCCAAAGACGCCTAATGAATTATGGACTGGGAGAAAACCTACCCTAAATTATCTGCATGTGTGGGACTGCCTTGCTGAGGCAAGAGCTTTCGATCCAATTATGGGAAAGTTAGAACCCAAGACTATCAGCTGACACTTCATTGGTTATCCTTACAAATCTAAGGAATATCGTTTCTATTGTCCAAAGCAATTCACTAAGTTTGTTGAAACAAGACACGTTGTGTTCTTGGAAAGTGATATGATGAGGGGGAGTATGACTCCGAGGGAAATAATCTTGGAGGAGAAACGGGATTATGTTCCGATCCCTATGATCCAAGAGCCAGTGTTTCCTATTCATGTTGAGGTTACACCTCCAGTTGAAAGGACTGCTAATCCTACCACTGCTGAGATACCAGTGACTCCGCCAGAGTCCATACCTAATGATGCTTCTACGGAAGATGCTCAGCAACCTAAAGTTGTGGTTGAGGTACCAAATAATGTACCGCTCAGAAGGTCTAAGCGGGCTAGAAAATCCGCTATTTCTTGTGATTATGTCACTTATATGAGTGAGGATATGAATGAGTCAATGTTGGATGATGATCCTGCATCATTTAAGGAAGCCATACAAAGTGATCATTCATCAGAGTGGCTTGATGCTATGAAAGATGAAATAAAGTCCATGAGCATTAATGATGTATGGGACTTAGTAGAAATTCCTGAAGGAGCCAAAACTATGGGTAGTAAATGGGTCTATAAGACCAAACATAACTCCAAAGGTGATATCGAAAGGCTCAAAACAAGGCCTATGGCTAAGGGCTTCACTCAAAGAGAAGGTGTTGATTATAATGAGACTTTTTCACCTATCTCTTCTAAGGACTCATTCAGAATTATTATGGCACATGTGGCTCATTATGATCTAGAGTTGCATTAGATGGATGTCAAAACGACATTTCTAAATGGTGACTTACATGAGGATGTTTACATGGCTCAACCATAAGGTTTTGTTATGGAAGGGAAGGAACACTTAGGATGTCGTCTTAAGTAATCCATTTATGGATTAAAGTAAGCCTCAAGGCAATGGTACTTCAAGTTTGATCAAGTGATAAAGAATTTTGGTTTCAAAGAGAATGAAGTGGACAATTGCATTTATGTGAAGTTCAATGGGAGCAATTTTGTCTTCCTGATACTGTATGTCGATGACATACTCTTAGCCAGTAGCGATAAGAATATGCTGCTAGAAACTACAATGTTTCTCTCCTCAAAGTTTGATATGAAGCATCTCGGTGATGCCACTTATGTCTTGGGTATTCAGATCACCGAGATAGACCCAAAGGAATTTTGGGGCTATCACAAAGAGCGTATATTGAGAAGGTACTCAAAAAGTTCAATATGCATAAGTGCTCAGCCTCGCCTGCTCCGATTGTCAAGGGTGATAAGTTTGGGACTTTCCAGTGCCTAAGTAATGATTATGAATCTGCGCAGATGAAGTCAGTTCCTTATGGTTCAATTATTGGAAGTATGATGTATGCACAAGTGTGCACTCGCCCTGACTTAGATTTTATAACTGGGATGCTTGGCAGATATCAGTCTAATACAGGGTTGGATCACAGGCCTAAATGCCTCATGCTCACATATAAGAGAACTGATAACCTCGAGGTGGTGGGTTATTCAGATGCTGATTTTGCGGGGTGTGTTGACACTAAGAAATCCACATTGGGTTATATTTTCACCCTAGTAGAAGGAGCTATTTCTTGGAAAAGCACCAACCAAAGTGTTACTACATCATCAACAATTTAGGCAGAGTTTGTGGCATGTTATGAGGCAACCGGGTAGACAGTATGGCTAAGGAATTTCATTCCAGGTTTAAGGGTGATTGATAGTATATCTGAGCCACTCACTCTTTTCTGCGATAATCAACCCGCACTGATCTATTCGAGTAACAACAAGTGAAGTGGTGTTGCCAAACACATTGACATCAAGTATCATATTGTGAAAGAGAGAATCCAGGATCAGACAATAAGTGTTAAGCATATAAGGGACTAACCAAATGTTAGCGGGTCCACTTACGAAAGGCCTGCCACCCAGTGTGTTTAAAGAAAATGTTGCTAGCATGGGATTGGCAAAAAAGCTTTTGATCCTGGGATTGGGAGCGTTATGACACCATCTCCCCATAAGTCTAAGAAGGGTTCTTCTCTTCGATGGAATGACATACTGTAGTCAATTAGTTCAATGATACTTAACTGACCATTGCAATTTATTGTCTCTGTATAAGTTTCAACAAAGAGTTGAGCTCATAAGTTTGTAATAAGTATAATTTTATGGAGCTCCTAAGTTCAAGAAGCTTTATTTTGAGATAAAGTGATGTATTGTAGTAACTGAGTTTTGCAGTACTCAATGGCTATTATAATTATGTTATCTCATATGTCGTTTTGTTGAGAAATGGGCTTATAAGTTAATCCTTACGATCAAGGGGGAGAATGTTGGATATATAAGTGATCTGCAGCTTTCTGTGATCAAATAACTTAAGTGTATGCCATTTGAGAGGCTGTTTAATAATAGCCATTGGATTCCCTGATCAAGGGCATCCTGACCATCCATTTTGGGGTGCAGGTTCCCCTAGTGCAAGTGCTATAAATAGGGGTCCTAGGGTTAGAGCTAGGCTGACCTATCCATTCGGCTGGGCTCTTCTCTCTCTCACTCTCTCCTGCTCACTGATCAAGCCAGCACCTAAAGCACTAGGAAGAACCACCCACTGATCTTGCAAATTAGTTTTAGTACAAGCAAGAAGGAAGAGGAGACCATGGCAGGACCTCCAGATCAAGGTACACAACATCTGATCCTTCTTATGTGCCTTTTTCTTGTGCTAGTAGATCCTAAGGGATCTAACACATCACACTAGCCCACGATATAACGGTTCTAACCGCTTGTGAAGAGTTCTCACTCGTTATCCATGAAAATAAGAAAGCACGATTTTTTCGAACAAGGATATATATATCAAATTGAGATAATATAAGTATATATTTCTAAGACAAGGGGTTTGCCCCCGATTTCTATTTAAGAAACCACAAAATGTTTTACAAGCTAATCAAGAGATTATAATAAATTTGGAGTAAAGGAATTATTAGTATGTGAGGTTCTAATCAAATGAGAAGAAACAACCACAATCACACAATATGCAACCATGTAGAGATATAAAAACACACACTTGAAGCAAAGCTGTTGAACAAACGGTCTTATATTGCGAACTTACATAGTGCTGAATTATAGTTCACAAACATTCGAGCCAACAGTGGCATCATCAGAAGTGTCTTAATTATTCCTCACTGCAAGATGTAGTCGTGCTAGTGTTCACAAGATTATGTATGTAGCGAAGAAAGAAAGAAACGAGAGAAATGGTTCTGTCTTTGGCTTATATAAACAGGCAGAAGTTATTAAGAGGCGCATCCGTGGAAGATGCACGATACCATGAGGCTTCCGGGCAACCGATTTACATGCCGCTGGAAGACTTGGTTACCTCCTTGAGAGCTTTCATGATCTCATCGGCTTTGGGTTCTCCATGCGTGGTGGCTGCCAAGGGGCTGTCCGCTGGGACGACATCCTCCTTGTGGTAACTCCCTGAACTCCTCAGCAGGTCCTCGGAGCCTTTCTCGGTCACGCCCTTGACGATCACGGTCTTGTGCAGCCCTGACAGCAGCTCCTCGCGATCGGTGTCGCCATGCTCACCCACAACCAGGTACATGTTCCCCACGGGCAGGCCCCAGCGCACGAAAAGATACCTGGAAATGTTGGCACGAAAAGATATCAGAGATGGAGGATTTGATCTTCTGTTGTCGGAAATGCTACAGTTGTCACGTTCTGTTTTATATAGTAGTACTACTCTGTTCTCTCACCTGAGTGCTTGTGACCTTGATGCCATGAGAGGGACAACCAGCAGCCTCGTGGAGTTGCGGCAGTACATGAGATGGCAACGGAGCCCGCGCATTCGCAGCCTCTCCCGCATCACATCGATCGTGTTCACCTATGGAATCAACAAGATTCGGATTCAAGTACCAGTCGTAAGCAGGGATCATTGCCAGTGACTGAGTGAGCAATCAAAAGGCACTAAAAGGTATGCGGTGGGGCTTACCTTCTTGGGGTCTCTGACGAAGAATGAGACGCAGTGCGGGTTGCAGGACACCACGTCCGGCTCGACGACGACGCCGGAGCCGTCATGCGCCGCCATCAGCTTCCCGATGGTCTGCCTGGCGCCGTCATGAGACCAACGGTGGTTGATGTGATTCAGGTAGTCCTGGTCTGGCCGGAGCCTCCCCTGCGCGTCCAGGCACTGAACCGTGCCAGGGTAGTACACCTCGCTGCCGCTGCCACAGATGAGCGCGTCGAAGTCTGTCGGGGGGACCTTGCCCAGCTTGAGGAGCTCGAGCGTCTCGGACAGCGGCATCGCCGTCGACAGCACGAACCCGGAGATCTTGGACATCTGGGAGTCGGACCGAACCGCCCTGAACACCTCCTGGATCACCTGCAGCATCTTCTTGCTGGCCTTGCCATCATCGCCGTAGCAGTCCACGGCCACGATGAACAGCCGGCGGCGACGGCGGAGGTTGGGGTGCTTGTTCACCGTGCCGGGGGCGTGAACCGCGGCCGGATTCTTGTCACCTTCAGCGGCGGCGTCCGGGGACGACTGCTTGATCTTGTTCATGATCTTCTGCACCTGGTCCTGCGGGTCCGAGGAGGCGGGCTCGCTGAGGGAGCCACGCTCGCCGTCGATGGAGAGACGGAGCGACAGGTCCTGGAACTCCATGAGCGAGTCCTCGGCCTCCTCGTCATCGGCGCCTGCGTCCGCCGGCGTGTCCTTGAGCCAGTGCGGGTTCCTCATCCGGCACCCGGCCACCCTGGTGAGGTACGTCCGGCAGTGCTCCGGCCACGAGTAGAGGTGGATGTTGCGCAGCCCATTCTTCCGGCACTCGTGCCACAGGTTCTTGTCCGCCACCAGCTTCAGCAGAGCATCGGCAATGGCCTGCTTGTCGTGCGGGTCCACTAGCAGCCCATTGCTCAGTGCCTACACCAGTGCCACTCGTCACACAGTTACATGTGCTTCCATACAAATTACACAGTGCAATTGCAAGTTTGCAATTGTTTCACACACAGGATGCGAAAACATATGGACGCTTGCTTACATTCGTGATGTCGACTGGACCACCATTCTTGGTGGCGACGATCGGGAGCCCGTGCGCCGCAGCCTAAAGGCCATTAAGATTGTCAGGATCGAATTGTATTTTTCTTTTCTTTATTATGGCTACACGAAAGAATCAGGTGATTGTCATTGTCAGTGAAACTGAAACTGAAGCTGACCTCGATCAGGGTGAGACCGAAAGGCTCCACAAGAGCAGGATTGATGAAGACACCCTGGAAGGTATAGCAAATATTTTCTGTCAGAGTGAGATGCTGAATCTTGAGATATGGTGGATATGACATGTAGCGTACCTTCATCTTTGCCGTGAGGCGATAAATCTCCGGGACGTCGGCCTGGTTGTGATGCTTGGGCATGGCCACGCTTCCGTACAGATCATACTTGTCGATCTGCTTCAGGACCGTGGTGAGGACGTTCGCGTTGCCAGGAGGCATATCGTCGATGTCATCCCTGTTCCCCATGATCAGAACCTGAAAACAGAGTAAATTTAGTTACCTGGCAACTACCACAAGCATGTTCAGAAACATGTGTTCTGATTTACTTTCCACATGGACCATGATTGGGGTGGTCTTCTGGCATTTGATGATAGAAACTAACAATATGGTTACTAAAGTTGTATAGCTGACATGCACTTAATCAGGCAAACCATCTAGAAAATGTAAGTTGTTCCTTACTAAGTTTGCAAGTTCCCTCAGTGGGCGGCACTCCCCGAATGCTTTCATGAGGGTAGTGATGTTCTTCTTCGGATCAGGCCTTGACAGCGCCAAGATCATCGGCTTGTGAGGATTGGTCAGGAACCGCATTACCTGCGAAATGAGTTTCGTGCAGCTATATTAGGATTACTGAACATTGACGTGGACCTGCATGGGTAATTAGGAATCAGAGACCAACCTCAGCCCAAATTGGGGGTAGTGACCTAGGTGAAGCACCATCCAAACTTAGATCGTCTTTATCGCCATCTCCATCAATATCTTCAGCCACAACATTGCTGAAGTCCATCCCAGGAGGAATCACCTGTCAAGAAGAGGGATCTTATTATTAGAAATATAAGTCACGGAGAAATATAAGAATTGTTTACCACATGTCCCACCTCAAAAATACCAGCTTGCCTGAATTTTGCCAGAAAAAGTACAGTGCTATTACATTTGAAAAAGAATTGTTACACTTGGTACTGAACACTTACCATCATCCTAGGCATGAAACGGCCATGGCAGCTAACCCCGCGCCTCGTCCTTGCCCGTAACACTTTCTCGAGCTTGACATCAAAGCCATCATACAATCCCCACTGCTCATCAATCTCCTGCCTCGTGCTAGTAATCACAAGCTCTGCTGCGTCCAAGGCCAGCTCCTCACCCTCAATACGCCTCATGATCTTGTAGGTCGAGTCGATCTCCTCCTTGGACATACGCCCCTGCTTCATGATCTGCTCCAGCTTGTTCCTCCCGAGCGAGTGACCAGTGAGCACCATGGGCACATTCAGCGCACCGGAAAGAAGAGCAGCGACGTCGCCGGCGTCGGCATAGTGGCCATGGATCACATAAGGTAGGACCGGCTTCCCACGGCCAACCTGTTCAGCCAAAACCTTGGACATGTTGAGAATATGCGCGAGGGCTCCGTCGACAAACTCTTGGAGGTAAGGCCACAGGGCCTCCTTCTTGATGTACTTGTTGCTGGGTCCGCAAGGTATGCGCACGATGTACGCCCCGGCACTCTCGCCACTCCCTTCCGAGTCATGGGAACCCGAGCATAACATCTCGGTTGGCTCCCCGTAGCTCCAGTCCACATCTGGGGATGACACTTGGCGTGTGAACAGGTCGACCCGGTACACTCCAGGCATCATCGAAAGCGCTCTGGCGAGTTCCACAACATATTTCACCTGCAAAGTATGAAAACTTGTGGTGGTCAGACATGGGAATCTTGATTTTGTAAAGAAGCACTCTCTCTAACTTTTTGAGCCTGACACTCTCTCTATAACTAAATGAATCGACATTTGTTTTACCTGCCCTCCAGTATCTGAATCACTGCCCAGTTCCATGTTCTCGCCGCGGACAAGGCCGTGCACACTGCAAACAACACAAAACGGGAGAGAATGTGTTAGTACGGTCATGGTCATATTAGTACGTGTATATGTGCAGATGTTACAAGATCATGTTGTGAGTGCAAGACCTGATGAGCACGATGTAGAGTTTCTTCTCCTTGTTCTCGTCAGACCAGACCGTGAGGTCGGAGAAATTCCTCTGGAATTTCTTCCTGGGCGTCTGGGCCTCCATCTCGCCGACGGTGTCCCCCTTCTCGCTTTCGGACAGATCCTCCGCCAGGTCCTCGGTGGCCTCCTGGCGCACCTGCTCCTGCTCCTTCTGCCGCGCCGACATCCTCTGGATGCCCTCAAGCTCCAGCTGCACATCATCAAACAGATTCAGAATCGTTACCGAAATGGACTGAAACTGAGATAATTCTCTGTTCTGTTAGGCAATAACACAGCAAAAGCATGGCTGCAGACTGCTTTCGCGGATTCAGTTCCCTTGGGTTGGAAAGGGCAAAGGGAAAGCCAACTTTTCGGCCGTTGCGAATGTGATCGTCGCACGAGAGCACCATAATTTTCTCTGTCTTTTCACAGACACCCAGTGATTGGTGTGGAAGGAAAAACGATGAACAATATATCAGAAACAAAAACCAATAGGCATCTGACGTAATTTGCAGAGTCCTGTCCTGCGTCGCGATCGTCGTGCAGGCCTACGGGGTGCTGATCCAGTTTGAATACTAGGGAATGGCCGATCTAAACACCACGATCAAGCATGAGTGGGAAACATGACGTTTCGTCTAGAAGAAAAGAGAGTTTCTACTATTGATATATAATAAAATAAATAATGAATCAACGGGATGATCGATCAGAAAACATTTTCTACAAAAAACAAGATCAGAAACTTTCTTGGTCAGATAAAAATAGCAAGTTCATAATTCACTGCGGACGTGGCGGCATCTGGCTGAAAATAAAACAGAGTGAGCAAAGAGAGATGAGAACAACAACAAGGGAGGGGGAACGCGCGCACGCGGTGTTGTTGTTTACCTGCTTCTTCTTGCGTGCGAGGTGCCAGATACGCCAGCACATGTTCTCGAGCCTGGTGCTGCGCTCGCGTGCGTTGCGGGTGGCGACGACCTTGATCCACGTCCGGTGGAGGTCGCTCTCGTCCACGCCCTTGACCACCTCCTCGACGAAGTAGTGCGTGGGGCTGAAGTTCATGTGCGGCCCCCGGGGGCTCGCCGTGGACGACGCCCCGGCGACCTGCGCCTTGGGGTCGCCGCCACCCCCACCGCCTCCTGCTCCTCCGCCGCCCCCACCGCCTCCGCCACCCGCGGTGCCGGTGGCGCCGCTGTCGAGGATCGCCTCCAGGTAGCCATTGATCCACTCGTTGCCGGCCATCGTCGTCTTGCTCTTCCTCTTCCACGCGCCGCGGCGGCTCGATCCGTGTGTGCACCCGTTCCGTTGCGGGATGGAACTGCCAGGAGAGAGAAAGGTGTGGAGGGAAGAGAGGGAAAAGGGCTGGCGCTGGGGCTCTGTGTGGCCACCGCCTTAGTTGTAGGGGTACGGTTGAGAGAATGAAGGAGGGTCACGATTCTGTTCCAAGGAGGGGAGGGTTGCGCGCCTGCCACGCGGGGACGACGATCTCCTTTTTTTTTTCAAAAGGAAATACGTTTTACTTTGTATCTCTCGGATCACAACACGAAAATAGGCTTTTATGTGCGGGTTTGTAGCGTGCGCGCCTGCGAGTCCGAGGGACGAGCTGTTCGCCGTTCCTTCGGTTGGACTAATAAGAACGTCCGTGCCAAAAATCAAAAACTCGTATACATAACCGCCTTGTTATACTTGTCTTTTTTTGGTCACAATCATCGAGATCACCTTTGTTTCTATTTACGATGAACATGATAAATCCTAAGAAGATGATCTTTCGAGCCCCGCGTGATAGCCATGTTCATTCGTTTCCATAGTTCTTATCCTTCCCATTATGTGTTCGAATGGTGATCGCTTCTACGTGAGAAAGGGAGACCACCCTCTAAGATTAAGTATTCTTGATTAATAAATTTACAAACCACGGAGCACCTCTTCTGTAATTTCCGGAGTGGCAAACCGTGAAGCAGTGAAAAATTGCGATGTAGTGCCACCGCCTAGTGAAAACATGTATCGGAAGGTACAGAGAAAAAGAAGGCGACGACGCTAAATGAAAGAGAAAAATGATATTGGAGAAAACTCGGGATGTTGCCAATGTTATAAAGGAGTATAAGGATTTGAACGAGTTGCACATGCTAAAAAATCATAAAAAACTGATGTATAGATCGCGAATAAGTTAGTAACCAACATTGCAAAAAAAATGGTGTCTCTAGGTATACGGGTTGTTAGAACTTTTTTAAATTCCTTTCCACGTTGTGTTTACAATCCGTTCCACAGAAAAGGCGTATCATGACACGTTTTATACACTCTCGATAGTTGTGCTACTTTTCACACAAATGTCCCTCACCTTATTGCCATAACACACGTCCTTAGGTGTGTGGTCTGTTACCAATTTTCTCCAAGTCATGTCGATCCCTACTCTATTATGTATTCCTTCCTTTGCACTGAACTCGATCAAAGGTCGATGTTGAAATGCCATCCTTTTAGAGATATTAAAGTTGTCATCTTGTAGCACAAGATGGGAATGTTACGGGCTCCCACCCACTACAATTCCTCTCCACGAATACAATCCAACTTAGTCATCTGAAGTTACACGAAACAAAGAGAAACTTCCGACTCGCTCGTCCTATTTCAAGATTTATGGTCAACGCGATTTGTATGGCGTCGTTAGAATAACTAACTACAGTTGTTACTTACTCCTAAGTTTTCCTGGTACAATAGAATTTGTTCCCACGACATCTCACATTGTGGTTTCCATTTACCTTCTATTCATTCATTTTATTCATAAAATAATATTTGCTTTTATATGAACCTTTGTGATATTTTTGGAAAAGTATTTTCTAAATATAATTTACAAGAGTTGTATAAGTTTGAATTTTCTAATTCTATGCAAGGTTGAACTTGCCTAACTGCGAGATAATGCAATTTGAAGATTTGATTTGACCCTTGACCTCAGGTTCTATAAAAAGCAATCATTGTCTGCAAAAGACAATGCTAGAAAAACCAAAATGCTTTTAATTCAACTATATGTTATGCAATGTATTCAATCTATTGCTTCTAAATCCTTTTTATTGGATTTATTGTGATTTTTGATGGATTTCCTAATTTTTAGGGTTTTATTTGAATTTCACTTCAGAATTTTCATATATCTGTAATAGATAAATTTTCTTAAAATCCACTTTTGTGAATTTTTGGATTTGAAATGATATCCCCTCATTTTTAGGAATATTATTTATGCTTATAAGAACTTTTGAGTATTTTTACTCATTTTTAGAGTATTTAATTAAGTCAAATCACTCACTTGGAATTTTTTATCCTATGGAAAACATTTTTAATAATTCCAGAAAAATAGGGTTCAGAATCCTCACATTTTTCTCTATTTGGAACTATTTTGTTTTATTTTTATAAAATGCCTAGGGTTGTTTTTAGTTAAATGATCTTTTAAATAAAAGTGAAAAGACTATTTTGCCCCTAGGCCCACTGGTCAGACCCAAAGGGTCAAAACCAGCTGACACGGTGCGATCAAACCGAACTGGCCACTCACTCTCACTCACATGCTCTCTCTCTCTCTCTTCTCTCTTGCGCGCTCCCCCCCTCGCTCTAGCGATTGCGCATCGTGGCCGCTACGCCGCTCGATTTCGGCTACACTCGGTCGCTTTTGCCGGCCATGGCTCGCAATCGAACCAGCGTTCAATGCTCCACCTTTCTACTGCTCAGATTCAACCATCTCTTCCTCTCGCGGCCTCACGCTACCCTACCCCTAGGGTTTTGGTCTAATGGCGCCGCCATGCTCTAGAGCTCCTTCGGCGCTCCCTCGGTGTGCTAGTCTACTTTCTAGCATATAATTTGTCCTATTGGACAGGTGCAGGTTCACTACAAGAAATCTGGTGATACATGACCCTCCATATTGGTCACTGGAAATTCATAGCTTTTAATTTATGACCTTTTTGTGATCAAATACAGAAGGTCAAAAGCTGAGGGTCACTAGTTAAACACGACGACCTTTTTTCTGAATTGGTCGTAGAGGTCTACGACCAATACAGTTGGTCACAAATTCTATGACCAACTGTATTGGTCGCAGACTGTCTGCCATGTCCATGTCAGATCCTACGTGGCCGATCCTACGTGGCAAATCCATAACCAATTAGAAAGGTCGTCGATCAGATTTAGTCCGGTCCAGTTAGGTGTTTTATATGGGCCAAGCCCAATAATTTAGCATGTTTACATGGTGGCCTGCTTTGCTATTTTCACTCCATTTCTATTTGGGCCTTGGCCATAATATAGTTCATTTCTTTATTTGGGCTTAAGCTTTACACGGTCAATTTTTAGCATTTTATCAATATTATTGGGGTGTGGTCTTTTTAGACCATGAACAATACTACGCCCCACTTGATAGTATTTTAGAAGACCCATTTCTCAACCAGGTTTCAATTTCCACATATGAGAGTAAATAAACCACATTTAAAAAAGAAAATCATAAAAAACGGTTACGATTACAAGACCCTAGAATCTGGCAACAAAAGCTAGTATCTAGAAGTCTTGCAAAGCCAGTTACTAGTATCCAGCATGCAAATCTCAAAAAAAAAGTATCCAGCATGCAACGCACATAAGAACACAAGATACACACACAACAAGTAGAGTACCGCTCAACCTCGCGTCGCTGCCCTCCAGTCTTGTTCGCCTCCAATGGCTCGTCTCCTAGTCGATCTACTGTTTTTTGCTGGTACCACCTCCAATAGGCTTAACGCTTCACGTTCCTGCTTCTTTCATCCTAGAGCTCTTGTAAACAACTTCTAAATGAATGAAGGCCAACACCTGCAGTATATAAAGCAAAACAGTGAGGAGTAAAATATTAAAAAACAGCATGGTTTTCATCATAGAAAGTAAAGCTGCAATCAATGCATATGTTGTATTTACTAATTGAAGACATCATATAAGCCACCACTATCCTAGATGAAAATAAGTGGAAACTGGGAAGAAAGAAATATTTTGAGTACTAAGTAGAACATTTGACCATAGAACAGAGGTCCCAATAGTACTATATGTATGAGGCGGTAATCCTCGAAGATCATCTTAATTATCCACCCACACGACTTGATCATGCTACTACAATAACAAGTGGGGATGGGCAAAATAGAGAAGTCAACACCAAGCAAACAGGGAGACTGAATTAACAATGAGCTTCATAGTACCTTGACGAGCACGGGGCCCAGATCTTCTATGGTGGTGACGTTGAAGGCGGCGTCAGAGGCTGTGTCGTCAGCGTCGGCGATGGATCCCTGGTGCTGTTGTGCGACAGTGTTGTTGTTGTGGCTCCAGGCTGTGATGTCAACAAGGTGCCTGCCGGGGCTAGTGGACATGAGAGAGAGGACATAGGCGGTGGCCATGGCGGCGCCTTGCGTGAAGGACACCAGTGGGATAATGCTGCTGCTGCCCGCATCCCCCTTCAGCTTCGCTCCAAACATCTGGAGATTAGGATGAACAACTTAGCACATCAGCATTTGACCACTCCAGATTCATTGTGAACATATCATAAATGGTAATAATACAAAATTAGACATTTGTACAAGGGGGTCTTTTGAACAGCTCAACATTCAGGCTCTAGTGATAGCGACTAGATAGACGTATTAGCACATAATCAAATTATAAACAATGCATGATTGAAACAACAGGCCACACAATAGTGAGCACTGAACTGAACATATTTTGTATGAAATAGGAAACCGAGAAATCATAAATATATCTTGTATAAAAGATTACTAAGGGAGATCAAACATTAAGCGTCTAACAAAGAACTAAAACCATCTTCTATGAAATAGGCAACTGATGGCTTGACACAAGTACCAACTATCTACCCCCAACAATTAAAAATGGTACCTCTGTACTAGATGAAAATATCGAGAGAAACTGCAAACAATATTATTCACCGCAAGATATCAGATCATTTTCACTACTACAGGTCTACAATGTTTCTTCTCAAAATATCAAATCACAGAAGCTGATGTACATGGTCCTACTGCTCTAACTCCCAGCCATGCTCAACGAATACAGTGTCTCTTCTACTAGTTATAAAGAGTAACATCAAATGCTTTTTGATGTAATGGCAATGTAGTCTATTGTATTGCTTGATGCCGAGTTTGAATCCTTGCTTGTATACATTTTTATGTACTGAATTAAGAAAAAATTGCAAACATAGTACTTACTAAAGAACAGTTATCGCATGACACTTGTTACTCAATACCATATTAAAATAAGACAAGCATAGTACTTCATAGAGAACAGTTATAGCATGACACTTGTTACTCAATACCATATTAAAATAAGGCATATTTGTTTGCTACCTTGTAATCTATCTGCACTTAATTACAGAGAGAAGACAGAAGTACATGCCATGTTGGGTGAGACAACATCAGTTTTGAGATCATGGAAGCTATATATGAACTAATTAACCCAGGAAAATATTAGCTATATATGACATCAGCTATACATGACATATTATGATTCACGGATATACCATAACAAACGAAATGCTCCTTCAATATCGGCATGTAAATAAGAGCAAGGATAACCTCCTCCTAGGCTATTTTAAGCTAATCGCAGGCACAAATGAAACAGATACATTAGGAGTACCCTATAGAATAAAAAATACAGAGGGGGTGGAAGACAAGAGCAAAATTAGGAGTAGAATTACAGAGGAGCTTTTTAATATATGTGTACCCTAGACGAGTACCTAGTTTCAAATACATATGCACGAAACAAAATTGTATGCACAAAAATATGAGCAAATGATAAAGTACGCAATGCACCATCTAGCTAAGAGGTCAGTGGTGCATATTCAAACTAATAATCTCACATTGGTGGGTTGCAGTGCTAAAAAAGTATGTTTGCTCTTCTATAAGTAGTGTAGATAAAAGATCAACAGAAATATGGAAATTTTGAACCATTAATAGCTGTGGAAACTGACGCAGTGCCATTGCAACGGAGTATGGATCTCTAATAGTGATTTCTGAGATTATAGTACAGAGTTCTTGACATTGAGTTTTTCAACGGAATAGCTTCTTGCACTACTATGACTCATTTTTGTTTTTTAAACAAGACTTATTGTTATTTAAGGCTGCTTCTGTTGCTACTTCATTTAGTATGTGAATAAGGCACGCTTAACCTGCGATCATCAATCATCAATCAGAGTTGTTCTGTTCTTGTGATTATTGAAGTAGCTCAAAATAGTTAAATAACATTGCCACTCACATCAATTGGAACAAGAAGTTACATACTTCAGTATTAAAGTATAACTGCCAACAAAGCACAAGCAAAACAGTAGCAGACATCAAACTTATCAGTATCAGGAATTCATTAGCAGTAGATTATTCCTGTTTCTGGACAATTCATCCATCTAATTTAGTAGCCACCGGTCAATATCCCACCACTATGACAATATTGTATCGCTGCCTCCAATCCTAACATCACAAGATAACCAACCTAGGCACCAAACTAGAAGTCTCACAGATTTGATTCCTACACAATGAACTTAAGAGCACGGACACAACAAGCTAAAGACAGTAGAAATACGAGCAAAGGGGGAGAGGGCAAGGAGATGTACTTGCCTTAGTCTGCGAGGAGGATTGTGAGCGGAGATGGGGAGGGGCGCGTTGTAGATATAGATCTGATACGCGTCGTCGTTGATGTTGGTCATTGAAGGTGATTGCCCTGCACTCTTGTTGCTAACGCGGATCAGATCCGAGAGACACGAGGCCAACGGCGGCCGGATCAGCCACCAGCATGCCTTCGTCGGTGGTGATGCGAGCTTACCCGCTCTGATTGGTGGTGGGGTAGAGCGGAGGTCGACCAAGGCTAGGGTTTGACATTCGGGTGAGAGGAGGCAGGAGATGGTACCTCGCACAGCAACATGAGGGGGTCAATCGGGATGGGTATGGATGCCCACCATAGGGTGAAACCCTAAGAGACGGAGGAGGCGGGAGATAGTACCTCACATAGGTTCTTGTTCCGAGCGGCGAGCCATCGGAGCTGGCAGCCGTCGTGGATGAAGCGGTCCATCGCCTTCTCGGCGGGATGCGGCAGATGAAGAACTGCTCTTCTCCATCGCCTTCCTCCTCGTACTCGAGTCGACCGCTGCTGGGAACACCGTCTCCGGGTGAGTGGCGGTAGTGGCGGCGCTGATGAGTGCCTGTTAAGAGAGAGAGGAACTGGCGACGGCTTTTGTGGGATAGGAGAAATAGAGGAGTAGTTAGGGTTTGGAGGGAATGCTTCAGGATCCTACGTGGAGGGTGGCGGCGGTGTCTAAGTAGAGTCCAAGATGCCATGTCATCGATCCGCACCGAAACTAACTCCAATCGCGATATCGTCCGTCCATTCTGCTCTGATCCAACGACTCTCCTAGCATTTCAAATTTATTCAAGACTCTAAACCGATGTTATCCATCTATGACCATTTCGTGTTAGAAAACTATGACCTTCTTGACAAAATTAGTCATAATTTTTCAAGGTTTGGACCTTCGCGAATTCCTTATGACCAGCTGGTTCAGAAAGTCATAGATCTATGACCAAAAAATCCAAGGTCGTTAAGAAAAGGTCACTAGTGAGCATATTTCTTGTAGTGGTTGAGTTCCCTCCTCTAGGTTTCCCTATGCCGCCGCGGTGTTCATCGTTCTCCTCTCTGGCCCCGGTGAGCCCGGCTCCCATTTTGGCCAAAGGTAGGCATTACTCTTCCCCTTCCTCTCAGACTCTCTTGCTCTCTCCTAGTTCTACTTCTGGCTTACCCTTCTAGGGTTTACTGTTCTTGCTCTGTTAATGGATATCTAGGGTTCTAGTAGGTTCTGGAAGCTTCTAGTAGCTTCTCTACTATTCTCTAGGCTACTGTTACTCTACTAGTTCTTATTTTACTTACTAGTTTAGGTTCTACTCCCTATGTTTCAAAATATAAGATGTTTTAGATTTGTGAAAGGAGTGTATCTAGACCCCTTTTTCACTCCAAACCTACATGAACCTAAACATAAAAAGGGTCTAGATACACTTCTTTCACAAAGCTAAAACATCATATATTTTTAAATGGAGGGAGTACTTATCTTTTTCGATAGTATAGGTTCAGTACACATGTTTCGGTTAACTTCTCAAGTACTTGATTAGTGGTTGCTTAGGATTGGTTCGCTAGCTTAGTCTACTTGGTACTATGGTACTGATCACTACATTTCTATGAGCAATATCCTTTACCGTTGTTCACTTACTATTTGCCTATCAGTGGCTTGTTGTTGTATGATAGTAACTAGTGTTGCTAGTGTGATAATGGTGTTCTTGTGATTAGTGTAGCCAAAATTCACAACTCAACTACATTGCTTAGGTTTAGTTGTGTATCTTTAATCACATTTGTCAGTTGATGACTCATAGTGTCAGTTACTGTTATACTGATCCTAGCTTGTAGTCTTAAGAATGTTGTTTTGATGTAAATTCGGTGTTGTTTACCTGCTATATCCAAACCTTTGGCTCACTATTAATGTAAGTATGTTGATTAGTATGATTTATTTCTATGTAGGTTTAGTATATTTAGAGCTCCTTCTCTACTTCTCCATTTTCTTCCTTAGGTGATCAAATGATCATATCTAGGGGAGGAAATGGAGATGTAAGATTTAAGTTCTTTAAGATGGT
Source organism: Avena eriantha (assembly GCA_910589775.1). Classification (NCBI taxonomy): domain Eukaryota; kingdom Viridiplantae; phylum Streptophyta; class Magnoliopsida; order Poales; family Poaceae; genus Avena; species Avena eriantha. The sequence goes on from OU342746.1 coordinate 318,399,555, forward strand.
TTACTAATTAATATAGGTTGTGCCAACTAGCTCAGTGGAATGGATCTGTCGGGGATGGCCCCCGAGTGCCTCAAGTCTACAGAAATCTGGCTGGAATTTTCCTGCCTCAATCCGGCTGGAGCCTGCGTGGCAAATATGGCTGGAGGTTGTGTGCCTCAATCTGGTTGGAGCCTACCTACAGAATCTAGCTAGCCCTTGCCAGATGGTTCCATCTAGCTGTTCCTTGCCAGCCTGCTTGAGCTGATCAAGATATTTCCATAGAGACCAATGTAGCTACATGAAGGATCGTACCAAGCAACAAGGCTACAATACTCAGTAATACCGAATGACATATGGTAGAGGCTAGCACTATTGACAAATAGCAAAAAAATGTACACCACTATGTATGTGTCATGTACCACCTCTCCATCACCTCAAATAGTATAGTTAGGCCATATGGGTCACCCCTTGTCCCTTGGGCACTACCTTTATAAGGTGCACCAAGGAAAGCTCACTCAGACTCTCTCATATGCTCAATGCTCCTGGGAATATTTCTCTCTCTCATGAGATCTCTTTCTCTTCTTCCCAGATACAGCTCAAGGAGCACCATTGTAGCTCTCAGATATACTCACCATATACATCAGACGTGTAGGAGTAGGAGTTTTAACTCACCACGAGGGATCCAAACATGGGTACACCGTCGTGTTTGCATGTGCCCAATCCCATTCTAGACACTATCGTCGCACCATATGCTTCCACCTCAGTTTTGCCATCCCGCTATGGCTATGCCATCGACAAGGCAATGACATTTGGCACCCACCGTGGGGCATATTGCAATGACCGGAATCCCGTTCCAGCGGAACCTGTCATCATCATCATCGTCATTGTCTCGATGTCTTCACCAACCTCACCCGAGAAACTCTAGGGCTTGTCGTCGCCGTGATCGTCCTGCGTGCTAATGTCTCCCAAGCGCAAGAGACTTTCTGCCTCCTAGAAATTAAATACCAATAAAGGGGACTTTGTAGGAAAGTCCCGGAAATCATCTAAAAATGCATATCTATAGTTTTTCAATTGTTTGAGATCGTAGTTGTCTGACCTTTTGATGGCTCTTCTGACTTATATATTTTATATGTCAATTGAATATCCATATATTGTTAACACTTAGAATATATTTTCAAGTGTTTCGCCCTAGAAACTTTTTGGGTTGTAGTTACTTAACCCTATTTTCTCAAGTTAATAGATTTGACTCGTTAGAGAAATCATTTCTTAGGTATGCTACATTCTTTGAAGAAAGAGTAGGTTCTTCTATTTTTACATTTTTTGAGAGAAGGTTCTGCTATTTAAGACTTAGAGGAAGCAATTTCCGGGAACTAGCAGACCAAGCTAATCAACAAGGAAAGCCAGACAAGCAAGGAAGCCACCATACAGAATCAACCTCGTATTTCTGGGACTTTCCTACAAAGTCCCCTTTATTGGTATTTAATTTTTGGGAGGCAAAAAACCTATATTTTTGTATTTCGCTGTTTCAGGGACCTTCTGGACGTCAATAAATTGCAGGAAAATACCTGGGAATTTTTCACTAGGAGAAGGGATTGAGAATTAGATGCACGTGGGGAGAGCCACGGGGGCAAAACGAGCCCAGGTGGCATGACCACGTTACTAGGCCATGCCACCTAGGCATGTTTGGGCCTCGAGCATCACATCAGCTCTCTCTTTTTTTTATAGGCCTCCATTTTTCCATAAAACCTATGCCATATTTTTCCCATGATTTATAGAGACGATGGTGGAGGCAAAAGTCTTCTCCTACTCTGGGAGAGGGCAGTGAAGGGAATATGCCCGAGAGGAAATAATAAAGTGGTTATTATCTTATTCCTTGTTTATGATAAATGTTTATTTTGCATGCTATAATTGTATTGATTGGAAACCTAAATACATGTGTGTTTAATAAACAAATAAAAGGTTCCTAGTTATGCCTCTCTTATAGACTAGCTCATTGATTAACAAGATGATCAAGGTTTCCTGATCATGGACATTGGATGTTGTTAATAACGAGGTCACAACATTGGTGGAATGGTGTGATGAACATTCATCTGAAGTCTAGCATTGTGATCATAGTCATTATGTTTATATTGCTATAACATCATACGAAGTAATCTTAGTCCTTAGACCATGAGATCATGTTAATTGCTAACACCGGAAGAGTATCTTGATAACATCAAACGTGACACCGTAACAGGGTGACTATAAAGGTGGGTTCAGTGCTACGAAGGTGTTATGTTGAGGCTCATGGATCAAGAGTGGGATTTGTCCATCCAGATGACGGATAGATATACTCTGGGCCCTCTCGGTGATATCACATTGAAATAGCTTGCAAGCAAGTGATGTGATCACTAGAATGTTATATCACAGGTACGAGAAAAAAGTGCATGTCGGTAACGAGATCAAACTAGGTATTTAGATGCCAATGATTGTATCTCGGACATGTAATATATCGCGAGACAAAGGGGTTTTAGTTACAACGTTAAAGGTTCACACGATCACAAGAGTCATCGTTGAATATGTGGGAGTCAGTACGGATCTCCAGGTCCCGCTACTGATTATTGATCAGAGAGGGGTCTCGATCATGTCTGCATTATTCATGAACCGTAGGGTGACACACTTAAGGGATAACGACACCATTTGGAGAAAATATGTTTCAGATAAAGATTTAAGAAAACACTGGAATCATTTCGATGAAAACCGGAATTGTTTCAGATGAAATTGCAGAAACTGGTTCTGCATGTGATATTGAAATGTTGCAGGGGGTTTTATGTGAATGTTTGTTAATTAATGTAATTGAAAAAATTCTGAATAAAATAAATAAAATAGTTTTATTTAGTGAGAGCTTGCATTAATTTGGTGGAAATTTAATGCATGTGTGAGTGGAACTTTGAGTGGAGTCTTTTTATGGGAGTGGGTGCTCCACTCACATGAATGTGGAAGAGGTGGGGGCACCACCATGGCTGCCACGCCATGGCCCTTGGGTGCCCCCCTCTCCCCTATAAAAGGCCCCCCTCTCCTCCTCACAACACACACATCCTCGTGAAGGATCTCTCTCCCCCTCTAGTTATTCCCCATGGTCTCGGATTAGCAAGATACATGTTCCCGGTGGCTTTATTTGGAAAGGAGTTGCTGCTTCCGCTACTTTGCTGGAGCGAGGGACGGAGGTTGTCGGGGTACCGGACGTGTGTGCGATCACGGATGCACCGCTGCTTTGCGGTGCTGGACTTGGCGGTGCTGGACTTGCTGGAGCTAGATCTGATGGACGTGCTAGAGCCAGACCTGCTGGACTTCATCACGATCTTGAGATCGGCAAGTGTACGACTACATCATCCACGAGTTCCATCTCGTTAACAAAGCTTTGTTGTCTTCGAGGGTAAGTTCTCTATGGATGTATATCCACCCGTTGCTTGTATCTAGTAGATAGATCTTGGCGTATAGTTCCCATCGTAGGAAATTTTTTGTTTTCTATGTTGTGAACCCAACAGTGGTATCAGAGCTAGGTCTATGCATAGGTGCTTTGCACGGGTAGTACACATATGTTTATATGTGGGCGATGATGATCATGTTATTGCATCTTTCATGTATTTTGGATATTGGTGGTATAGTGGGATGAAGCGGCCCGGACCAACCTTACATGTCATCGCACATGAGACCGGTTCCACGACTGACATGCAACTAGTTTTGCATAAGTGGCTGGCGGGTGTCTGTCTCTCCTACTATAGTCAATATCTGATTTACAACGAGTTGCTAATAACTTGGTTATCCTTGTTGTGGTTCCATGTTCGTAGGTAAGGCCGGTTCTATCTCCAAAAGCCCTAAGCCACGTAAAACTTGCAATGGATAAATTAGAGGAGTCTAGTTTAGATCGTTGTTGGGCTAGTGTCATGATATGTTAATGTTGTAAGTAGATGTATGATAGATACTCTTACAACACACCTCACGTGTAAGTTCCATAGACCTTGGCCTTACACACAAAGGAATGATAGAGATCATACCACGATGCAAATGATAGAGATCAAATGCATGGACCATATCATCTCACTTTACACATTAGATGTTAGCATCTTATACTGCTAGTTTGGCACTTTTTGTAGCATTGTAAGATGATCCCTCATTTAGATATCAAGATAAAAATGTGTTCTTCCTTAAGTATGCACCGTTCTATGGATCGTGTTTCGAGACATCACGTGATGATCGGGTGTAATCGAATCTATGCTTTCATAGGAACGGGTGTAAGACAGTTCTACACACGCGAATACTAAGGTTCTTACTTGGCGAGCCTAGCATGTACAGACATGGCCTCGGAACACGGACCAAAAGGTTAAGCATGAGTCATATAGTTGATGTGATGACCATATTGATGCTCGCCTTTGAAGCTACACTGACTCACGCGATGATCGGACTTGGTGTAGTGGATTTGGTTCATGTAATCACCAAAAAGGCACGAGGGATGTCGTTTTTGAGTGGGAGTTCATTTCTAATTTGGATTAGTCGAACTCAATTTGTCATAAACTAAATCGAAGTGAATTTTCATAATTTGTTGTAGTCATTAGCATCTGTTCACTACCTTACGCTTAATTTTAATTGAGATAATAGAACTATAGAATTCTGGATATTTACTTTACGAACTGGTATCATATTGTTTTTAATGTCAATTTAAAGTTTAGAAGTCCTATTGCAAACTTTCGGCAAACTCTATTTACTCCATGAAGTTTAATAAGTAGTATTAAATCAAGAGTAAGAATTCCAATGTTAGTATCTAAAGTATCATGTTTGTCTCCATGATTATTGATATTCAAAAGTTGTTTTAATATCAAGGTTATCTAGGAGCTGAAAGAATTGTTTCAGGAACCATCATGTGTGGAAGATATTGTGATATTTGAAACAATGTTTTTGGTTGCATTATGGTAGAGTATAATTTAGCAAAATACATGTACTCATATTGTATGAGAATTTGTGAAGGATGGAGATGCTAGGCATCCGGATCTCCCAAAAGGTGTTGGGAACTAACATTATACTCGCGATTCTTCCTTATAGGCTATAGTAACTTGATCATGAAAGTTGTCATGATAAGGATGAATAGAAGATGTAAGTAAAATGTTTACTACACTAATAGATTACTAAAGAATGGATTTCTGTAAGAACACCAAACATTTGATGATGGTGATCCACTTCAAAGTGCAAGTCCAAAGGTATTAGTATTTGACTATATACGCTTTGTACTATGTGTCATGTAAATGACACCACTATTGATGTTGATAGATTCTTTTAAAAGAAAAGGAATTGTTGAAAGAGAATCTATAAAATATTTTGCAGAAAAGAAAAGGTTGGAGATGTCCAACTTAGGTATATAGAAGATATACATGTTATGGCTGTATTCCTTGCTTGTTAAACAATGTGGTTCTGAGGTATTGGATACCAGTATTGGATACTGAATTGGTTGGTGTGAAGTGTCATACAGAACAACACAATTCATGAACTGCAACAGCCTAAGTAACTAGCAAGAGAATAAGTGATAATGTTCATCGAAAAAAAATAAAGTGTTATTGTGTTTTTCGTTGTCGTGAAACCTAGCCTTCAAGATTTGTTTTAATAATTGTTATTTTGTTCCGGTATTACGAGAACGATGGTTGTTCAAATAATTACCGCATTCCATAAAGGATGGATGAACTTTTACAAATCTAGTTGGAGAAATCACATCCATAAACATTATTGCTAAAATGTCGTAAGGCAAATGATTGGAAGATCACTTATGAAGTGACATCGCTGTTTGAATTATATTGGAAAGTAAACATGAAGAAACTGCATGTTGATGGATTTTTGGAGTCTTTTGATTTTGATCAATTGATGCTTGTGAAACTTTCCTCGAGATAATTGAAACTCCGTCCATAGGCCAAAGAGGAATGGATGACTAATTTATTGAATATTATGCATGTTGATGTATATAGTCTATTATGTGTAGCCATATGCGATGGATCTTTTGGCTTCATATGCTTTCTCCAGAAATTTGAGTGAATATATCTATATATTTACTTAATAAGGAAGAAGTATGAAACATTTGAAAATTGTTCGAAGACTTTCAAGATGAAGTGAAAAATCATTGTAACAAGAAAATAAAAGAGTTTATGATTTGATCATGAAGGAAGATATTTTGAGTTACAAGTTTAGCAAAACACCTAAGATTTCAGGAATTGTTTCATGAATTTGCATTTCCCGATACACCACAGGAGTATGGTATGTTTGAGAGATCAAATCAAACCTTGTTTGACATGGTAAGATCAAAGGTGTCATTTATAAGACTGCCATTATGTTTTAAGGATTAAAGCTTTAGAGACTACCGCTTTTACACTGAAAAGAGCACCATCGTGATCCGTTGAAATGACACCATATGAGTTATGGTTTGGGATAAAACCTGGATTGTCTTTTCTTAAATTTTGGTATGCTATGCATAAGTAAAATGTTTACAACCAAAGTCGGATAAGCACGTCTTTGTAGGTTATCCCAAAGAATTTGTTGGGAATTTCTCCATAACACCGAGGACAAGAGAGTTTGTCGCTTGGAACGTCAAGTTTCTTAAGAAGGAACTTTTTGTGAAAAGTTAAGTGGGAGGACAATAGACCTTTGATAAGGTTGTTGAACCTTAGCTATATGTGCTCAGTAGCGCAGCGCCGGAAAGTGTCCCGGTGGCAGCCACAATTCTCATGGATCCCGTGATTACAAAGGGTGTGATCTTGGAGATTAGAGTTCCTATTGAACCATGTGGGTCGGTAAGAATCAAATAGTAAGATTTGAAACAGAAGTCATCATTGTTTTAACAATGATGAACCGACTGCATGCAAAGAAGCGATGTTGGGCCCTGACTCCATAAAATGACTAAGAAGTCATAGAATCCGTGATAGTATCCATACACGAGAAATCAAATTTCTGAACTTGGAAGACCCTCCGGAAAGGCGTGAAGCCTATCGGTCGTGTTTGGATCTATAAAGAAATAGACATGGATGTTTAACATCTATGAAATAGTTGACATGTCGGAAAGAAGTTTACAGCAATGTTCAAGGAGTTGAATATGACAAGATTTGATCTTTCATAGCGATATTTAGTCTTGACGGATTAATGTAGCAACCACTGCATATAATTTGGTATATGACAGTTGAATAAACAAAACAAGGTTCTTCTAAATATAATGGTTACCTAGGACATGTACATGACACGGTCCACAGGGTTTTGTTAATTCGAAGGGTGCTAAAAGGGCATGCAAACTTCAATAGTTGAAGTGAGCATAGCAGAGTTGGAATCTTCACCATGATGAAAATGTTAAAGGAGTTTAATTTCATCGGAGATGATGAAAATGCTTGCATTTGCAAGAAATTAAGTGGGAGCGCTGAGACAAATTTCCAATACATTATGCAAAGTACATATTGTTGATTGGAAATGATGTATCTTTTATTGACACAAGTTAAGAATTTCATTAAAATAGGATTTCGATGAAAGACTTGGGCAAAACCGGAATATTTGGCATCAATGTCTATATGGATAGATTGAGGCGCTAATATGGTTATGCCAGACGGACATATATGAGATATTGAAAGGGTTCAATATGGAAACAACAAGAAAGGTTCTTGTAGCATGGAAAGGATTGTATCAAGATTCAAGTGTTTCAACACTTGGTGAGTAAAATCACATGAATATTTTGATCGATTATACTGTGATATGTATATATCCAGATACATCCTATGCTCTACATGTTATGAGCACATACCAGAATGATTCATAAGATGATCATTGGACGATAGTAAATATATTCTTATGATCTTTGGAAGAACTAAGAATATATCATGTATAAGTGACAAATAGTTAAAGGTAGTTCATTGTAAAGTGTTACATAGATGCTAGTTTTGTCACAAGATACAAATTAAATTTATCTCAATTTAGACTATGGGTGGCACAATGTAATAGAAAGTATGTTCCATGGTAGTTTTGGATGAGTTCCAAAGTTGAGACATTGTGACGGATACTACAACAAAAGGCTAAGTATATAAGTGCTATAGTAGCAGCAAAGGAGGGCATTTGTGTTAAGTAGTTTGTTATCAAACTAGGTGTGGTTCAAAGTGGGCTAATACTATGAAGATATATTGTATGACAATAATATCAACATATTTTAACCCGAACGAACTAAAGGTCTCACCAAATGACCAAATTTATACAATGCCATCTCGTTTGAGAATGAGTGATGCATAGAGACGCAAAGACATGCAAATACACGCGGACTTGAAACTGTCAGATCCGGAGATTATGTTAACCACTAGCAATCGTGTATATGCAACACCAAAAAGCCATAGGTGTTCAATACACAAAGTTTGTCAAGCTAGATTATTGACTCTAGTGCAAGTGGGAGACTGAAGGGAATATGCCCGAGAGGCAATAATAAAGTGGTTATTATCTTATTCCTTGTTTATGATAAATGTTTATTTTGCATGCTATAATTGTATTGATTAGAAACCTCAATGCATGTGTGTTTAATAAACAAATAAAAGGTTCCTAGTTATGCCTCTCTTATAGACTAGCTCGTTGATTAACAAGATGATCAAGGTTTCCTGATCATGGACATTGGATGTTGTTAATAACGAGGTCACAACATTGGTGGAATGGTGTGATGAACATTCATCTGAAGTATAGCATTACGATCAGAGTCATTATGTTTATATTGCTATAACATCATACGAAGTAATCTTAGTCCTTAGACCATGAGATCATGTTAATTGCTAACACCGGAAGAGTATCTTGATAACATCAAACGTCACACCGTAACAGGGTGACTATAAAGGTGGGTTCAGTGCTACGAAGGTGTTATGTTGAGGCTCATGGATCAAGAGTGGGATTTGTCCATCCAGATGACGAATAGATATACTCTGGGCCCTCTCGGTGATATCACATTGAAATAGCTTGCAAGCAAGTGATGTGATCACTAGAATGTTATATCACGGGAACGAGAAAAGAGTGCATGTCGGTAGCGAGATCAAACTAGGTATTTAGATGCTGATGATAGTTTCTCGGACATGTAATATATCATGAGACAAACGGATTTTAGTTACAACGTTAAAGGTTCACACGATCACAAGAGTCATCGTTGAATATGTGGGAGTTAGTACGGATCTCCAGGTCTCGCTGCTGATTATTGATCGGAGAGGGGTCTCGATCATGTCTGCATTATTCGTGAACCGTAGGGTGACACACTTAAGGGATACCGACACTGTTGGGGGGATACCCCCGGGTAGGGCAACGCTGGGGTATAAGGGCCGAGTTAGCCAGGGTACGGCACTGTCAAAGCAAAGTGCTAACCGGGTCACCTCAAGGCAGGCCGAATAACGGTGTGGCCCGGCCCGTGGGGCATTTCCTTGACAATGGTTCGGCCGGCATAAGATCTATGCCGGCCATGCTTATCTGTTTTACAGGTACTTGCGTAGGTCGGATTAGCTATATGCTAGCCGGATTATCTTGGCTTCAAAGAGAAGGAATCCCCCGCTGGTCAAAAGGTGGCTTTATTAGCTGAAGCATGTGCAAAGTAAAGTAAAGGAGAGGACCAGCGGGTCAGTGGCGACCAAGGTGACGCGGGCAAAGCCGGATGACATAGCCCGTGACGCCAAAACACAAGGATGATGATATGGGTTGCGTCTAAAGCCCCGACGAGTTGTTAAAGAAGAATAAATAAGCATATGTTTTATTAAAGGAGCATATTCATAGAATATGCTGCCACCTAAGCCCTATAATTGTAACCCGGGCTCCCCTATATAAGGAGCACCAGGGCCTCCATAGAGAGGGGACGGCATTTAGAGGAATCACTCTCTGTCTAAGGTAGAACTCAGGGGCTAGTTAGTGAGGGGTAAGGGACATCGTCTCCTTCTTGCTTAGAGCTTCAAGAACACTTGTAAACACCATTGATAGAGAGAATACAACATTTTTCGTGCGTGGAATCACCATGTTCTCCCTCCCTGGATTCCCCTAGCATACATTGGCCCCATCTTTAGCCTATCCATGGCATCTGTCGTGCCACCACCATGACAGTTGGTGCCCACTGTGGGGCTAGCGGTGCTAGCAGGGGTGAAAATCCAGACGGGAAACTTCTCGAACACCGGCGAGCGTATCATCTCAGGCTTGGTTCAGTGCTTTTGAGCGCTGGACTACGTCAGCGACAATGCGGGAAGCTTCGGCAGGAACCCTCCACCACGCAACGGCATCTTCATCAAGCTTGGCGCGTAGAAGATCTACGTCGGGGTGGATGAATCCTGCGTTCACCCTCGGCACATCGTCGACGATGGCGAACCATCTCTCAGCGCCGCCCGTGGAGTGCGTATCGCTCGCCCCACTAGCAGCGTTGAAGTCCTGATGACCGCGCTAGATGCGGGACCGAGCAAAGATCCGGCGCCAGAGCTACAGGTAACGCCCAAACATACTAGGTCTAAGTTTCCTCCGTCAGAGAAGCTAGAGAATGTGCTCCAGCAAGCGATAGATAGCTTAGCAACAGCAATAGCACTTGTGGTAGATCTGCCTCAGGCGCAAGTTGAGATAGAGGAGACTAGGCAGAAGATGTTAGCTGGAGCAAAGAAGGTAGCTGAGCTGCATCAGTCGCTGAACATCACCTTGAGAGAGTACGCTAAGGCGAACCGTATAGATGGGGTGAAAATCCGAGGCAGAAACCTGATCACTGAGATTGACAATGAGTACGAGCCTAGGCCGGGTCAGACAGCCACTATAGTGATAGGCGGCTCGATCAGTACAGTACCCGGCAAAGAACCTTAGAGCAGCAAACGCGGCCACATCCAAGTTAGAAGGTTTGACCGGTGAGGCTCGGCAGAGGCAACAAGAGAGAGTGAATCACTTGTTTCGCATGCCAACAAAATGAAGAAATGAACAACGCTAACCCGGCACCACCAAGAGCTTCACAGGTGGTACATTCGGCCAGAAATAACCCGGCAAGATCCAGAGGAGCCGCATCATCTCCGGGTCATGATCCAAGGAGAGAAGAGGTAGTGGACTCCGGAAGAAGAAACAAGCAAATGGTTCCTTATGATACGGTAAGAGCTGGAAAAGGAAAAGCAGTGCAAGTTGATGAGGATCACCACAGTACCAGCCGGGGTGTGGCTGCCCGGGGTAACCACGACCAAGGCAAATCCAGTTAAAGAAATACTGCCAACGACAATGCCAGACAGCGTAATCCTATGGGAGCAGGGCAAAATGTGCCTCAAGCGCAACAGCGTGAACCTCGACAAGGAGGAAGTGCAGGACAAGAAGCACAACAACGTCCTGCGCATCTGGATCAAGAAAGATACAATGATTGTTATTCGGCTATGGTTAACGATGGATACCCTAGACCAGATCATCATGTAATTGGATCACGGTTGGGAAGCAGGAACTTGCAGCCAGATGATGCGAGGTTGAAGTTGGATAGGATTTATAGGTCGGAGCAAATCGAGTTACAAGGTCCACCGGGTCCAGCGTGTTTCGGGCCCCGGATCATGAATGAGCCACCAGTGCCGAACTTCCAGCTGGCCAGGGGAACCCGAACTTATGATGGAAGCACCAGGCCAGAAGATTGGTTGATTGATTATGCCACAGCTATCAAGATCGCAATAGGGAATTTGAGATGGGCAGTAAGATATGTACCACAAATGCTGGAAGGACCAGCGTGAGTTTGGCTGAACAATTTGCCACCAGGGAGTGTCAACTGTTTGTTGGATTTCCAGGAACTGTTTGTTAGCAACTTCTCAAGCACTTACAAGAGACCCAATAGACCGTAGACCCTTGCACTATGCCGGCAGAGACCGAATGAGCCAGATAGAGATTTCCTGACTCGGTGGTGCAACGTGTGAAACTCGTGCGAAGGGGTGATCGAATCACAAGAAATTGTGTGGTTCGCTCAGGGATGCAGGTATGGGAGTATGTTGTGGCAAAGGTTACAGCGAGATATGCCAACTACCTTGTCCGAGACAATCTGGATTGCAGATTCATATGCCTTGGGAGATCCAACTCAACCCTGGCTGATGTCTAGCGAAGCAAATGAGGAGTATTACAACCGAGATATCTCCGGGTCATCAAGGAGGAATGATTTCTGAGGAAAAAGAAGGGACGAGCGGCCGGATTATCGGTATAACTCGCAGCAGGTTGCAGCAGTGGATCGGGATCAGCCCAATGCCGGAGCAAGCCAACGCCAGAAAACTAGAGGGCAAAACTAGCAGCAGAAAAGCAAAGTAAGAAAGCCTTGGACCCCGAAGCAGAAAAGGCAATGGCAAGAACGAAAGGATAGGCCGAGGTATACGTTTGAATCTATGCTAGATCAACCTTGCAAATTTCATACGCCAAGTCCGAACAGCCCAGCGAATCATACGACCCGCTAGTGTGAATGGATGAGGAAGTTGGAACAAGTGGGTTCGGGGAATGCTCAGGCACCTCTGCCGAGGTACGAAAATCTGGAAAGAAGGGAAGCTGTACATCAGATGGGCAATAACCAACAACAAGGCCAATGATACAACGAGAATGAGGGACGGAATGAGTACAGAGAACATCATCAAAGCTATTGTGTGTTCACCATGGAAGAGAACGACCGGAAAAGCTTACAGCACCGGCATATGGAGGTGAACGTAGTAATGCCGGCTGTGCCGAGATACATGCCTTTGGCGGATCAAGAGATCACGTGGAGTGTCAAGGATCACCCAAAGATCATGCCAAGCCCAGGAACCTACGCTCTAGTCTTGGATCCGACGTTTATCGGACCAAATCTCAACGTGAGGTTTTCCAAGGTATTGATTGACAACGGCAGTAGTATCAGCATTATGTAAAGGATACCATGCACAAGTTGGGGATAATAGAGAACATGTTGCAAGCGACAAGGACCACTTTTCATGGTATTGTGCCAGGTATCTCCTGTGAACCAATTGGAAAGGTCCGGGTTGACGTGTTATTCGGCACAAGAGACAACTGCCGCACTGAGAACTTAGAATTCGAAGTAGTGAATCTGGAAAGTGCTTATCACGCATTACTCGGCAGGCCAACACCGAGCAAATTCATGTCAACTACCCACGTCAGTTACCTTAAGATGAAGTTGCCCGGACCAAGGGGTGTGATAACTATATCAGGGGACTTCTGGCGTTCGATCGAATGCTCTTCAGCCGGATCTAATTTAGCCGAGTCACTCGTGATAGCTCAAGAGAAAAGGAAGATACTAGAGGTGGCGGCATTGGCTCAGTCCGCGCAACAACATATGCCGGCCCTGACCAACCCGCACGGGAGCATATCGTTCCAAGCAACTAAGGATACGAAGAAAGTGCCAGTTGATGACCTGTTCCCCGAGGGCACCGTTACCATAGGTGCCGGGTTAAGTAGTAAATAGGAAAGCGAGATCGTCAACTTCCTCTGTGAGAATCGGGATATATTTGCTTGGTCTACGCAAGATCTGCAAGGTGTACCGAGTGAGTTGGCTGAGCACTCATTGAATGTAAGACCCGGGGCTAAGCCGATAAAGCAGCCTCTCAGGTGTTTCGCAGAAGATAGGAGAAAAGTAATTGGAGATGAGATAGCAAGATTGCTAGCGGCCGGATTTATCATGGAGGTACTTTATCCGAATTGGCTCTCCAATCCGGTGCTGGTGGAGAAAAAGAAAGATGATCCGAACATGGCGGTGGTATGGCGCATGTGTATTGATTACACGAACCTAAATAAGGCGTGTCCAAAAGATCCGTTTCCACTCCCTAGAATAGATCAGGTCATAGACTCAACTGCCAGATGTGAGCTACTGTCATTCATTGACGCATATTCTGGTTTCCATCAGATACCCCTGAATCCAGATGATCAAATAAAGACAGCATTCATTACCCCGTATGGGGCTTATTGTTATCGAACTATGTCGTTTGGACTACGTAATGCAGGAGCAACGTACCAGCGATGTATGCAAAAAATGCTTGCATTACCAGATAGGTCGGAATGTACAGGTGTATGTGGATGATATGGTGATAAAAACCAAGGAAAGAAATACGCTCCTTGAGGATATCCGACAGACATTCGCGAACTTGAGAAGGTTCCGAATGAAACTGAACCCGGAGAAGTGCACCTTCGGCGTACCAGCAGGAAAGTTACTCGGTTTCTTGGTATCTAGCTGCAGCATTGAAGCTAACCCAACGAAAATCAGGGCCATAGAAAGAATGGAGTTACCAAAGTGTCTTAATGATGTCCAAAAGTTCACTGGTTGCCTGGCATCGTTGAGTCAGTTTGTATGTCGGCTCGAAGAGAAGGCCTTGCCCCTCTATCAGTTAATGAAAAAAGTAGATAAGTTCACATGGATGCCACAGGCAGATCTTGCATTTCAAGAGTTAAAAAAGATGATATCTACCGCGCCAATCCTAGCTGCATTGTTACCTAAGGAACCAATGTTTCTTTATGTAGCCGCGACCAACCGAGTCGTAAGCGCGGTGATCATAGTGGAGCACGAAGAGGAAGGAAAGTCGGTGCAAAGGCCGGTGTATTATCTAAGCGAAGTATTGTCAGCGCCAAAACAGAACTATCCTCATTATCAGAAGATGGCGTATGGCGTATATATGTCGGCCAAGAAGCTCAAGCACTATTTCGAGGAACACCCCATCAAGGTGATATGTGAGGCGCCTATTTCAGAGATCATGAGCAACAAGGACGCAAGCGGCAGAATAGCGAAATGGGCAATCGAATTAGCTCCATACGCGCCACAGTTCGACAGAAGAGATGCGATCAAATCACAAGCGATGGTGGATTTCTTTGTGGACTAGGGTGAAATGCAATACGAGCCACCCCTGCCGGACTCAAATTATTGGCAAATGCACTTCGACGGATCAAAACTGAAAGACGGATTAGGCGCTAGAGTAGTGCTTACCTCGCCCAAGAAGGATCAACTGAAGTACGTCCTAGAGATCCATTTCAGTGCCTTGAATAATGTGGCGGAGTACGAAGCAGTGGTACATGGTCTCAAAGTGGCGAAGGAAGTGGGAATATGTCGGATACAGTGCTTTGGAGATTCAGATTTGGTGGTACAGCAAGTGTCTGGAAATTGGGATGCCCTAGATGCTAACATGGCCTTGTATAGGTTCGATGTCCAGAAGATAAACAGATTTTTCGAAGGATGTGAGTTCCATCACATACCTCAGAGCGAAAACGAGGCAGCAGATACACTGTCCAAGCTGGACTCATCCCGGCAACCCATTCCGCCAAACATGGCTTTGGAACACTTGAGAAAACCGTCAATCATACCATCACCCGAATCAGATTCAATTTATATCCCGGCGCTCACCGGATCAGGAGCTGCACCTATGGAAATAGAATGGGGAGGCACCTCCGCAAACCCGGGACTGCTTCGGTGAACCCGGGGACTGCTTCAGCAAACCCGGGGACTCTGCAGCTTGATCCGGTGGGAGTTATGTCGATGGATGCAATGGAAGTGGACGAGGAACCATTTCCCGTCCGACCTATACCAACTTGGGCCAAGGCAATTTTTGATTTCCTGAAAGAGGGAATCTTGCCGGATGATGAAATAAGTTTGAGGAAAATTCAGAGAAGAGCAAAGGCTTATACCATTATCAATGCCGAATTATACAAAAGGAGTGTGACAGCGGTACTACAATGGTGCGTTGATCCGGATGAAGGACTCGATATACTCCGAGATATTCACCAAGGGGAATGTGGCCACCATGCATCCTCAAGGGCCCTAGTAGCAAAGGCTTTCCGGCATGGATTTTATTGGCCTAGTGCTTTGGAGAAAGCAGAGGACTTGGTGAGAAAATGTAACGGCTGTCAAAGATAAGCCACGAAAACTCACCTGCCAATGTCGGAGCTGAAAACTATCCCCATTACGTGGCCATTTGCCGTATGGTGCCTGGACATGGTAGAACCATTTAAGCCAGCTAAAGGAGGGATGACCCACATGCTGGTCATGGTTGACAAGTTCACCAAGTGGATCGAAGTGAAACCAATTCGGAAATGTGATGGGGCAACAGCAGTAAGATTCCTCTAGGATATAATCTTAAGGTACGGATACCCCCATAGCATCATAACTGATAATGGGACAAATTTTTCCGACGGAACATTTGCGAGGTTCTGCTAGGAAAAGAAGATCCGGTTAGATGTCGCCTCAGTCGCCCACCCCGCGTCGAACGGGCAAGTGAGGAAAGATCCAACAGACTGGTATTGTCCGGGATAAAACCCCGGCTCATAGAGCCACTGCAAAGATCAGCGGGGTGCTGGATGGAAGAACTACCAGCGGTACTGTGGAGTTTAAGAACAACTCCGAATCGATCTACGGGCTATACGCCATTCTTTCTGGTATATGGGGCAGAAGCTGTATTACCAGCCGACATAGAGCATGACTCGCCTAGGGTCACCCAATACACAGAAGCCAAACTGCGTGAAGCCCGGCAGAATGATGTTGATCTACTGGAAGAAGCGAGAGAACTGGCCTTGTCCAGATCCGCCATATACCAGCAAAATCTCTGACGCAATCATAGCCGGAAAGTAAACCCCCGTGTTTTTCGGGAAGGTGATTTGGTGCTAAGGCTAATACAGCGCACCGCTGGCATGCATAAGTTATCCCCCCATGGGAAGGGCCCTTCATTGTGAGCAAAGCTTTGCGCAATGATTCCTACTATCTTATTGATGCGCAGCCCCAGCAAAAGAATAAGGCGGACAGGTCCGGAGAGGAATCCAAAAGACCATGGAACGTAGCACTGTTGCGTCCTTTCTATACCTAATAGGTGAATGTATCCGAGCTACTCATATGTCGGTATGTATGTCAGCGGTGAGCTTATCAATAAAAACTTTGCGACCCCGAGCAAAGACTCGGGGACTCCTATAGCACTTGTCTTGTTTTCATATTCTTTATGTCGGCTGGGTTAAGTCGCTTACGTCTTAGTTGGATTAGTAATGTGTTAGCACCAAAACCTAATTCTTCGACTTTGCTGCTGTCCAACAAGAACTGGCTTCATGGCAAGCAAGAGAACAAGTTTGGAATGGCAAAGCACATGAAAAACAACTAAGGAAGAAGAGCATAAGCGGGCCGACATTGGTTTATTGGCTAACCCTTAGTTTGTTTTCTTCACTAAAATGCCGAATCATTTTGATCTAATCTCAAGGTTTCAAGTACTGTTAAGTCAATTATTTGAACTTCGGACTCGTAAGTCAAAAAACCAAATCAAGCTAGACGCGAGCCGAGTCAAGAATTGGAGGAACAAGAAAATGAAACTCGGGGACTTTGCCCACGATAATCCGGCAGTAAAAACTTAGTTCAAAACATGAAGTTGTAGCACAAGCAAACCAAAGTGTTAAAATACATCTGCGCCCAGCATTCCGGGGATCTGACAAATGTGATTGAGAGTTTTTCAAGGGGCAGGAGCAGCAGAGGAATCATCTGCGGAGGAGGGAGGTACTCCGGAGTGTGCGGAAGGAGCGCTAGCTTCGGCGTCGTCCTCCGGGTCAACTTCGTTGTCCTCCGGATCTTCAGCCTCGTCGCCTAACTCGGAGTCCTCGCTCTCATTCCCTTCTTCAGCTCCAGAGACAATCTCATCGTCAGCAGCATCAAGGAAGCTCGGCCCCTCATTCCAGGCATGGCAGAAGGAGTACTGAATGAGATTGTTCGCACAGGCCTGGTGGCGTGCGATCCACTCCGGATCCTCGCACCACTTAGACCTGGTGCGCATATGCTTGAGCAATGCCAAATCAATGCCGTCATACCATGGAAGCGTAAACTTCAAAGCAATGTCAGCTCCATCTAGTGCCACAGATTCACGCCATAGGTCCAGTTGTGTCTCGGATTCCATGAGTTTGGCTATGATATCTGAGGTTCTCTTGGGAATGGTCTCACGGGGCCAGAGGCAGCTGAACATCCGTGTCGCTGCTGGGATAATGTCTGATGTCTACGCACTTCTATTCTTGTACACAGTTGTTGGGCCTCCAAGTGCAGAGGTTTGTAGAACAGCAACAAGTTTCCCTTAAGTGGATTACCCAAGGTTTATCGAACTCAGGGAGGAAGTGGTCAGAGGTATCCTCTTTCAAGCAACTCTGCAATCAAGATACAAGAAGTCTCTTGTGTCCCCAACACACCCAATACACTTGTCAGGTGTATAGTGTTGGAAATATGCCCTAGAGACAAATAGTAGTAAGGACTATTATCATATTTCATATAGTTTATGATTAATTTTTATATCATGCTATAACTGTATTGAGTGGAAACATCAATACACATGTGATATACAAACAACCAGGGGTTCCCAGTGAAACTCTAGTCACTGGTTCATTGGTCAACAGGTGATCAAGTTTCTTGATCGTGTGGCATGTATGCCAGTTGGAAATGAGGTCATCTCATTTGGAGAATGAGATGATGAACCAATACCCAACCTAAACATCGTGACCTGATCATGTCACGAAGTTCAAGTTACGATGATTATAAATGGATCCTCGTAGACTATTCCTTAGACCGTGAGGCTATATGAATCACTGTCCGAGAGTACGTAGATAGCATCAAACGCCATCTGGTAAAACGGTGGTTATAAAGGTGTGTTCAGGTACTCAGAGGAAACCATAGAGGCAATATATGTCGAGAGCGGGATTTGTCCATCCATGTGACAGGAAGATACTCAAGGGCCCACTCGGAGAAGTTATATCCAATAGCTGCGCAGCGTGTGATTAGATCACAGGGATATCACTTGTCGGGACGAGTTAAGTAGCATTGTTCAGTAACGAGATTGAACACGACATGGTGATGTCATTGATCGAATCTCGTTCAATGCAAGTATTGAATGACAAAGAGAATAAGACACGACTGTCCCGGTTCAAACGACGAAAGATCTTTGTGGAACACACAGGGGTCACATGGCCATCCAGGTCCCTCTGTCGATCATTGGTGCGGGAGTGTCCCGACCATGTCTGGAGTGTTCCCAAACCATTGGGTATCACGCTTAAGGGCTTGATGATGCTTAGAGAGTGTTTATAGGATCGGTAGAATCACCGAAGAAAAGAAGGGAGAAAACCGAAAGGGTTTCGGTAAGTCCGGAGGATGTCCGGAGTGGAGGTGGAAGGTGTTCCATGGCCACGGAGATTAGATAATGTGTGAATGAATGTTAAATATTGATTTAATCATTTATTCATAATTATTTAATAAAGAGAAAATAAATAAAAAAGGTCAAAAGGCTTAATGGGCCAATTCCGGAGGGAGAGGGCCCATTAGGGAAAAGGAGAAAGGGGAGAAGGGGCAAGAGGGAGGCCGGCTGGGCCTAGCCCCCCTCCCGCGGGGCTCACTAGTGGACGGCGGCCACCTCCTCGTCTCCTTTAGTCCCACCCCGGGACTTGAGGGGAGGTAGTACCTCCCCTCCCTTATATAAAGTAAGGTATTTGGCCTAGAAAATACAACCAAGAAGTAATAAAGGTATCCCCTCTTTTGGGAGGACCTCGAATTGATATTTTATCTCTCCCTCTCTCTCGTGACAGTGGTCCCAAGTCTGGACTACGCGAGCGAGAGACATCTTCACCGTGGAGCGTCGCCGCGCTGCGGGATTCGGATCCGGGAGCTCTACTTCCGCAACTGCTGCTGGATCGGGGAAGCAGGAGTCATCGTCAGGCACCAGACGTGTTTAACTCCCACGAGGTGTCACACTTGAGGCACTCAAGTCGTTGGAGCCAGAAGGAGCGCAAGGACTTCATCACGACCTTGAGGTCAGCTTCGGCTCGTCTACATCAACCACGCTTTCCTGAGCGTTAACAACGCTTTTCGGTCTTCAAGGGTAAGTTCGCGAAAAGCCCCTCCCATTACTGTATTACTAATAGATAGGTCCTGGCAGCTTTAGGGGTTCAGGGGCGTAGAGTAAAATTTATTGTTTTTATGCGCGGAACCCCTACAGTGGTATCGGAGCTAGATCTATGTGTAGTAATGCTAGTACGGGTAGAACACACGAGATGTAGCATGTGGGCGTTGATCTTTTAGTTGTTACCCTCCCACGTGTACTTGTGTATACCGCAGTAATGCTTGATGAAGCGGCCCCCAACCGACTTTACGCGTTCATTCGCGAGACCGGTCCACGCTTGACATACGGTTGTACCGTATAAAGTGGCTTTGGGGGGTGTCTGTCTCTCTCGCATTAGTTGGTATATCATTTGCAACGGAGGGCCCCGAAAGGGGTGTAGTATAGACAACTACTTGATCAGCGTTGTGCTGAAAGTTTGTAGGTAAGAACGGTTCTTGTGCGAAAGCCCATTCAGCCACGTAAAACATGCAAAGATAAAGTAGAGGCGTCTAACTTTGTTTTACAGGGGGGCATTGCTTTGTGATATGGTTGTGGCAAAGGTAAAGTAATTACCTTTTGTTACTTAGTAGTAGATGGTCACGATAATGACGAACTACCACGCTGGAATGACACCGGTACCCTGGTGTCTACAGCACCGGAACCCTGGCGCCAGAACCCGATGACGGCGGATGGAGATCACGACGTGAAGGACCATATCACATAGCATTTACATTCAATGTTATTGTTTGTATGTCTTATTGTGTGCTAGTATTAGATACTCTACGGTAGCCTAATAAGATGATCCCTGTTAAAATTACCAACGATTGTGTTCCCCCTTAGTGTGCACCACCAAGAAAGTTCTTTGGTATGAGGCGATCCAGGGTGACAGGCCTGGGTGTCATACATATCTACGTTCGCATACAGTGGGTGAAAGCCATGTTGCACAGCGAATACACTAAGGTTGAGTTGGCGAGCCTAGCACGCTAGAGAAGCATGGCCTCGGAACACGGATGGTCGAAAGATCGAGCACGAGTCGCATGAATGATGTGACTGACGTTTAGCGTCCACCCTTGAACCCACATTGATGGTCGTGATGATCGGGGGAGATGTGGCTGATAGGGGTCATGTTATCACTAGGAACCCTCACTGGGGATAGGTGTTTCTGAGTGGAGTTATTATTAACTCATTTAATTATAAACTTAGTCTAAATTCCTTTTGCAATTATATATGTAGATGGGCTCTTTTGTGTTGACAATTGAATGGTTAGAAGGAGAGAAGCTCAAATTAGATGGATCGAACTTCTCCATTTGGGTTGCCAGTCTCCATGTTCTCCTTAGCGAGAACGACATGGTCGACTACATACTCGACGTGATGGATTTGGATCCATCCACTGACCTTGAGACCCCAGAGGAGCGGAACGACCGCTATCTCCGTTGGGAGATGGCCTCCTATATTTCAGTTGTGATGCGTTTCGGAATGGTGGACGAGCTGTGGCCTTTCATGGGTGATGTCAACCCTCGTTCGGTGATGCTACAGCTTAGGACACATTTCGTGGATCAGACACGCATTTGGGAGCATGAGCTGACGGGAGACTTCCTCTCCATTAAGATGGAGGAGAACTCATCACTAGAGGACCACTTGGAGCACATGCATGATGTGTACATGAGGCCAGCATACTTCCTGGACGTCTGGATTACAGGCTCTTTCGCAAATGCTGTTGTGCTGTGGTCGCTGCCACCAAGCTACCAAGCACAAGTTAGGACTTGCGTAATGAGGGGCGACACGAAAATGGAGTTCCACCGGTTCATGACACATCTCAGGAATGTGTTGGTTGAACCAGATGTCGCTCAGGTCGTCAACGACAAAGGTATATATTTGATATACAGTTTTATAAATGTTATAATCTTGCAAACACATTGAAGTATTAAGTATATTTGATACTTGTTCTGTTTTATTGAAAATAGGTCCTTCTGCATGAGAGGTGCTTGCTGGAGAGGAGATGACGTTGCGTGTTGATGGCGAGCATGATGATGATGGCCGACGACACTCTCCCTCAACATTTATCACTTAGTTTGTGTTTTAGGATGATTATTGTAATCAAGAGAGATTTGAACTTCTTTAGTGTGTCTCACACTTCGTGAGACAGTTATTCATATCAGTTTGTAACAAACAGTTGTTCTACTTTTATGAATGATTTCTATTCGTGTTCGTATCTTGTTTGATTATGTGTGAATTATCCTTGTTGTTTCAAACTAATTGATAGTGTGTGAACATTTGTAAAACATTAAAAATGCCCAACTTAATGATATTTCATTAATGAATGAAACCATTGTTTAAATTCAAAGTTATGTGATAATATGTGAAAGTCATTCCATTTCTCATCACATATGAATCATGCCTAAGTTCGGCGAAATAACTTGAACACCGTGTATTACTTGAATACAAAGTGTTTAAAGAATTATTAAAAGTAAATACATATTCGATGTATTGGGTTTTAACAGAAAATGGTAATTATCATTAAATGATTGTTTAAATGTGTAAAGTAAGTTTACCAAAGGAAACATGAATATGAAACTATTTGATTTGATCAAAGTGTTTCATTAATAAAAGGGTATAAATATAAAAGAGAATCCAATTGCTATGATTTGATCAATAGTAATAAAGTTCAAATTCATAAGAATGGCATAAAAGACATTGTGGAATGCAAAGTGTTTTGAAACATCAAAATACAAAGCATCACAATGTGATATTAGATATCAAAAGGGGGTTGAATAGAAGGCACCAAATAAATCGTTGTAGAGTATATGTAGAGACCATTAGCTTAGAAATAGTTAGCACTCAATTAGAATGTAGTGAACCATTTGAATTCGTGAAAGTTTTGGGGTTATTCGATATAACCAAAACAATAGCGAATAAGTCCTTGTAGCGTATTCATTGGAAACTTTGAATACGAAACCCATAGGTCAAACCAAAAGGAAAGCAAGATTCGTATTGCTAGGATTTTGGTGCATTCTTGAGAAAGCTCGCCTCTAGTAAGTTTCTCAATTATGGAGCAAATGGAAAATAGTGTAAAACACGATGAGGATTCAAAACCCTGCATCAGAGTGTTGAGAAGCGCAACGGACATCGTTCCTGAACGATTCTCTTCACAGAAAGAAAGAATCAATGATTTTGATCATTGTGTTTTTCCCTCCACTATTGTTTGTCACTACATGAAGTAGGATTCAAAATGTAAATCCATATCTTGTATGGAGACATTTGTGAATCACTTGTCATGATTTTTGGAATATGACATACCTACGAACTACTAAGGAAATGATGGTAAACTAAATTATGAGAAATCCTATAAGCAAAGTTCCCTTGAGATTAGAAAGCAATTAGTTGCTGAATCTCACAAGTAAAAAGAGTTACTTGAATTTTCCCAAATGATTGCAAAGCCATAGTAGGAAAAGGGGGTGAATGACAAAAGCACAATTTGTCAGGAATTCAAATGAATTTGATTCAAGTGTGCTAAATGTCTAGTGGATTTCAAACTAGTAAAGTACTAGTATCTCATAATAAATCTCCAAGTTTGATAATTGATCAAAGGATTTTGAAGTTATTCAAAATAGTAAAGGAGATATGCAATTTGCATAAAATTGAGTGGGAGCTATGAAAGTCTTCCTAAAACAATATGTGATTGACATATTTCAAGTGGGAGCAATGTAAGGCTCAAATTCAAATATGTAGGAACATATTTTGAGTGGGAGCTTATAGGAGCAATTCTTAAGTATGTTAAGGATGAAAGGCACAAATACTTATAAATAATGATTTATAAGATGTAGAAGTTGATAATAGGTGTATTATGATATTATGTAGTATTCTTTAAGGGATTCTGAAAAGGGTTTAAGAATAGAAGTTAATTAAGGAAGTGGTCCTTGATAACTCAAATTAGGAATAACATTAAGTTTAAACATCAATGGTTAAAAGAAAGAAAAGGATGATCATCATCCACTATGTTGAGACATAGGTTCTATCTTAGTAAACCATGATGATAACTTAGCATAATATGTAATCCAAATAAGGAACGTTTGATAGTGATTAAGTCCGAATCACAGAACGTTTGAGCTAAGTTTGTCCGCAGTGTCTAGTAGAAAACTGTGGACATATTTTCCAAATCCATAAAGGATAACATATCTTAAAGCATAAAGAGTTATGTTATAAGGGAATATGTTGGAAACTCCTATAGATACCAACTAAAGTCAAGTAGGAAGCGAGGTGAACAAAACATCGAAAGTTGCACAGAGTGCTCTAGTATTTCGATGAATACATTTATAATAATAGATAAGGGTACCATCTAAAGTGTTGTATAATGTTATGGCGGGGCTAGTACTCTTTTAACATAGAATGGTGTGTCCCAGGGCACAATGCCCATGAGAAAGCCCTCGCGGTTGATCTAACGTCACTGTAGGCTCCTGGAATCAGGCCTCACTCTACTGCCATGGCGACGATGCATACACACAGATGCGATCATGTGATGATAGAGTATTAATGTCAATCAAGGTGACACTAGTAAGTTGCAAAGGATTTGGGACTGTAAAGTACAGACCCAAGACTCAACCTCTTCCATGAGCAAGCATGTTCAGGGTACCGGTAACATGGTGCCAATGATTTAGAACAAATGCAGCTAGCGTATTTGTACTCTAGTGCAAGTGGGAGACTGTTGGAAATATGCCCTAGAGACAAATAGTAGTAAGGACTATTATCATATTTCATATAGTTTATGATTAAGTTTTATATCATGCTATAACTGTATTGAGTGGAAACATCAATACACGTGTGATATACAAACAACCAGGGGTTCCCAGTGAAACTCTAGTCACTGGTTCATTGGTCAACAGATGATCAAGTTTCCTGATCATGTGGCATTTATGCTAGTTGGAAATGAGGTCATCTCATTCGGAGAATGAGATGATGAACCAATACCCAATGTAACATTGTGACCCGATCATGTCACGAAGTTCAAGTTACGATGATTAGAAATGGATCCTCGTAGACTATTCCTTAGACCGTGAGGCTATATCAATCACTGTCTCCCGAGAGTACGTAGATAGCATCAAACGCCATCTGGTAAAACGGTGGTTATAAAGGTGTGTTCAGGTACTCAGAGGAAACCATAGAGGCAATATATGTCGAGAGCGGGATTTGTCTGTCCATGTGACGGGAAGATACTCAAGGGCCCACTCGGAGAAGTTATATTCAATAGCTGCGTAGCGTGTGATTAGATCACATGGATATCACTTGTCGGGACGAGTTAAGTAGCATTTTTCAGTAACGAGATTGAACACGACATGTTGATGTCATTGATCGAATCTCGGACAATGCAAGTATTGAATGATAAAGGGAATAAGACACGACTGTCCCGGTTCAAACGACGAAAGATTTTCATGGAACGCACAGGGGTCACATGGCCATCCAGGTCCCTCTGTCGATCATTGATGCGGGAGTGTCCCGACCACGTCTGGAGTGTTCCTGAACCATAGGGTATCACGCTTAAGGTCTTGATGATGCTTAGAGAGTGTTTATACGATCGGTAGAATCACCAAAGAAAAGAAGGGAGAAAACCGAAAGGGTTTCGGTAAGTCCGGAGGATGTCCGGAGTGGAGGTGGAAGGTGTTCCATGGCCACAGAGATTAGATAATGTGTGAATGAATGTTAAATATTGATTTAATCATTTATTCATAATTATTTAATAAAGAGAAAATAAATAAATAAAGGTCAAAAGGCTTAATGGGCCAATTCCGGAGGGAGAGGGCCCATTAGGGAAAAGGAGAAAGGGGAGAAGGGGCAAGGGGGAGGCCGGCTGGGCCTAGCCCCCCCCCCCCCCCCCTGCGGGGCCCACTAGTGGTCGGCGGCCACCTCCTCCCCCCTCCTCTCCTTTAGTCCCACCCCGGGACTTGAGGGGAGGTAGTACCTCCCCTCCCCCTATATAAAGTGGGGTATTTGGCCTAGAAAATACAACCAAGAATCAATAAAGGTCTCCCCACTTTTGGGAGGACCTCCAATTGATATTTTCTCTCTCCCCCTCTCTCTCTCGTGACCGTGGTCCCAAGTCTGGGCTGCGCGAGCGAGAGACATTTTCACCGCGGAGCACCATCGCGCTGCGAGATTCAGATCCGGGAGCTCTACTTCCACAACTGCTGCTGGATCGAGGAAGCGGAAGTCATCGTCAGGCACCGGAAGTGTGTAACTCCCACGAGGTGTCACACTTGAGGCACTCAAGTCATTGGAGCCAGAAGGAGCGCAAGGACTTCATCACGACCTTGAGGTCGGCTTCGGCTCGTCTACATCAACCACGCTCTCTTGAGTGTTGAGAACGCTTTTCGGTCTTCAAGGGTAAGTTCGCGAAAATCCCCTCCCGTTACTATATTACTGATAGATAGGTCCTGGCAGCTTCAGGGGTTCAGGGTTATAGAGTAAAATTTATTGTTTTTATGCGGAGAACCCCTACATATAGGTGCACTAGTTCGGCGAAGAGATAGTAAAATACAAGTGGTATGGATAATTATAAGTGGTAACGGTGCTAGAAAATAGCTTTCTACATCAATGATATTGTTTTGGCTTTATGCTTAGTATTCTTTGATGTAGCATGACATGTTATAAACAAGGGTTTTCTATTTTCGTGCCCTCAGGTCCTTAGTTGTACTCAGTTTTCCCCAGCTCCTTAGTTTTTCCTCAGTTTTCCCCAAGTCCTTGTTTGAAACCCGCAGAAGGAGCTCAGACGGCAGGATTCCCGTTTAGTTGACCGTTCTGTGTTGACGTGTGGGGCCGTGTCGTGTGGGGTCGCGTCGCGTGGGGCTGGTAGAAAGGGACCGCGTGGGACAGGACGAGACCGTGTTTGGTTGCACGTGAGCAGGAGCTAGGTTTTGTCTCTCTCGGCCCAAATTGGCATTTTCCCTTTTAAGAGTACCTTTTCCCCCTCCTTCTCCCTGTCTTTTTTCACCTAATTAGTATCAAATCTAGAGAAGCTTGCATTTCTGTCTTTCTTCAATTATTTGTGCCTTTTGGCCCTCATTGTTTGCCCAATATGGCAGCAAATCTAGTACTCCATCTGGTCCATATGTATGTAGTTAAATCTAGAAGCAAATCTACAGGGTAATGTACGATAAATTCACACAGTCATATAGTAGAATAGGGATAGATAATAGGGATCCCTCCCTAGATAATAAGCTGCATATAGCAGCCAAACATAGCAACAAGTTCGAGGTTCTTCACAGCACCATCATACTAACAACATAACAACAAGGGATCCCTAGCTAACAACAAAATAGGAAGCAGCAGCGGCACACGTCCAGGACTCCGCCTACCCCATCTGCCTCTGCCTCCACCTGTTGCTCCCCTTGGGAGCCTTGGGCTTGAGAGGAGGCATGCGCCCGGCGGAGATCTCCACCCGCTGGAAGCTACGGAGGTGCATGTCGAGCGCCTTGTGCTTGGCGCGGAAGGAGTAGGCGTTCACCGTCGTGCCGACCTTGGGAAAGGTGTTGCCGATGTTCTCGGCATGCGTGAGGAGGCAGTTGAAGTCAGTGCCGCCGAGTCTCCTAGTGCAGAAGGGGCACCTGTAGACACCCTTGGCGAAGTAGGAGATGAACTGGCCGACCTGCAGCCTCCGCAGCACCTGGCGAGCCTTGGTGTCATGGTGCTCGTCGTCGCTGCCGATGTCGCTGCCAGACACCTGATCCATATCAAACGGAAACTATGAGTGAATGAGTTGTAACGATGACTAACGTGCATGATAACAAAGTTAGGAAAAACAGAGGCAGCCTCAGTTAGAGATCCCATGATTACTTGCATAAATTAACTGATTGAGATCCCATTATTACTTGCATAAATTAACCGAACGGCCGAACCCCAAATCTTAAACGAAATCAAGAAGGGATCAAAACAAAATGGAATAAAATCGGCGCAAATATTAACCCAATACTCATCCATCTACAGATCCATCTACACCAGCAAAAATAGGGTTCAAAAAGGAATGGGGAACAAAAAAGGAAGCAAACCGTAGTTACCTCGTTCCATGGGTCCTCCATGGAGGTGTCGTAGGGGTTCGGGGGCGGGACGTACGACACCTCCTCGTAGGGGTCCCATCCTGACGGGATCTGACCGCCACCGGCGGCAGCAGCCTCCGATGCACCGGCGGCGGCGGCGACGGCCGTTGAGGGGACGGCGTCGAAGAGGGAGGTGTCGCGCTTGGAGCCGATGGCGTCGTGGACGATCGGATTGGCATTCTCCTTGTCCATCTCGCCGGCAGAGGAGAGGGAGAGGGAGAGGGTTTTTTGCTTTGGAGAAGATGATGGGACGTGAGAGAGGCGGCGTTGCGTGAGCGAGTGAGAGTGACAGAGATAGTGGGAGGAGGCGTCTATAAAGGCGAGGGGTGGTTAATGCGACCCGCGTCCTACATGTCCACCGTTGCACGTCTGCACGTCTTGGACTTCTGCAACGCGACACGCGTCCACGATTGCACGTCTTCGACTTCTGCACCGCAACCCGCGTCTACGCGTCAACAACTGCACGTCTTCCATTTCTGCACCGCAACACGCGTCCTTAAGTCTAACCCTGGAAATTTAGATATACTCAGGTATAGCCTCGAGTCTTATACTAGCATTTTTTGTTTGCTGGGTTTTCCCCTTGAGTGCTAATACTGGCTAGTGCAATATGCTCAATTTTACCCTCAAGTAGCTGGTCAACAGAGAGTCAACAGATGAGATTAACTAGTGAAATGAGTCATTTAATGTGCAAAAAATTCCGAAAAAGAGTGGCACTTACTCATGGAGTCTTTACCACAAATTGCCACTTCTCAAATCATAGATAAGTCATAGATAAATCAAGTTTTACCACAAATTGCCACTTCTCAAATCACCTAGTAGCTATGAAGGTGCATGGTTTTCCACAATAAGCCCTTCCCAAAACAGCTTTCCCCAAAACATACTTTGTCTAAATGAGGCCACAATTCTCACACTCATGTATATTTGTATTGCAAATAGTTTGAGGTAGGCCAAGATGGGTTTCATTGTACAAAACACGCATTTTCCATTTTTTAAAATCTCATATTTGAATCCCTTAGTCTGTTTACTACTCAGGTGCCCTTGGTTTCTTGATACTACTCAGTTTTGCCCTCTCCCTTCACAACTTCTCGCAGACGTGCAACATTGCCCTGATTGGTCTAGCCCATGTCACGCGGATCGTGCCCGCCGACCGTTGACGCAAAAAATGATAAACCATCACCGATTTGTTGTAGCCATTAATTTTCACGCAAAAAATGATAAACCATCACCGATTTGTTGTAGCCATTAATTTTCACGCAAAAAATGATAAACCATCACCGATTTGTTGTAGCCATTACTTTTCACGCAAAAAATGATAAACCATCACCGATTTCTTGTAGCCATTAATTTTCACGCAAAAAATGATAAACCATCACCGATTTTTTGTAGCCATTACTTTTCATACAAAAATGATAAACCATCACCGATTTCTTGTAGCCATTACTATTCACAGTAAAAATGATAAACGAAACAATCTATCTATCTCTATATTTGAAGTTTGGGAGGGTTCACCATCTACTTATGTTAACTTTCGAGGTTTTGACCTGAAAATCAAATGGGTATTATAAAGGGAAATAAAAGTTCAAAAAAATGTAAAAACGAAACAATCTACCTATCTTTGTATAGAAGATCGTCTGTATGATTTTTAAGGTCATTTAGAGAAGGTAGAAAAAAATCCCTTTTGAGAAGGTTGAAAAACCTAACTTGTTACAAAAGCTGGTTTCAGTGAGACCTAACCAAGTTTGGCATACATGATGCCATACCTATAACAACAAGGAATTTTTAAAAGGGAAAGTTTCACAAAATTTGAAATTTAGGGTGAAAATGATGCCATACATGATGCTGTTTTTCGAGGTTTTGACCTGAAAATCAATTGGGTATTATAAAGGGAAATAAAAAGTTCGAAAAATGTAAAAACGAAACAATCTATCTATCTATGTATAGAAGATCAGCTGTATGAATTTGAGGTCATTTAGAGAAGGTAGAAAAAATCACCTTGTTAGAAAAGCTGGTTTCAGTGAGACGAAACGGCATGCGCTTAAGCAAAGTGATTTTTTCGAACATCTCCAAATGACCCCAAATTTGCCATATATGATGCCATACGTGTAACAACAAGGAACCCTATCTAAAAAGTGTCAAAAAAGTTTGCCCAACCGTATAGCTCTATCAAAAAGAACCTCACCATGGCGCTAGTATAATTTTTAGTTACAAACTT
Source organism: Avena eriantha (assembly GCA_910589775.1). NCBI lineage: Eukaryota > Viridiplantae > Streptophyta > Magnoliopsida > Poales > Poaceae > Avena > Avena eriantha. The sequence goes on from OU342746.1 coordinate 318,429,656, forward strand.
TCGTTACCTAACCTTCAACATGAAACTTGTTTCAAATTCATTTTGGCGTACAGGAAACAAATCCCACCTTGATTCGAGCACCACAGCCTCCAAACGATGCCGATGCCGATATCGGCATGGTCAGAACGGCTATGCTCGCCGCCACTGCTAGGTCACCGTCGGGATGCACCCTCAATCCTGTCCCCTCATTCGATCACTGACACACCAGAGATACCGCCGAGGCCAATGCCGAACATACATGCTGATGCCAATGCCGAACATGCATGCACGCTGCTGTGGGCACGGCCACGCCGCCCTGCTATGCTGGACGCCACAGACCACCGCGAGGTCTTTCCCTTCGCCACCACACTCTTCTAGCACCCATCTATACACGCCAGAAAGGAGAGACACTAGTTTTCTCTACATTGCTCGCGTTCGTGTCCGACACGGTCAATCAAAGTTTTGAGGTAGTCATCGATGTCGTCGACCATTTCTTCTCTTCTTTGCATGGTTAAACACGTCTAGTTCATATCTATCTAATGCGTCTGGTCTCGCCTCATGCAGTTCTTTGTGGACGTCGATCTCATCTCGGCACCCCGCGGGCCACCTCCTCCGTGCCATCGCTGTAGAGCTCCGTTTAAAAATCTAATCCTACCCGTGTATTGCCCCTTGTATCAGCGTCATGGCCCCACTTGTCATTCGATATACTGAAGCCCCACTCGTTCGCGTTTTGGTCAGGGATACAGCGATGCTTATGGTCAAACAAAGATGGATGGTCTGACGTGTCTTTGCGGGCTCTACGTGGCCCCACTAGTCAGAAGATAACGGTCAACCGTCGGGCAACCGGCCGTTACAACACCTATGATGGTTTCAGACAAGGTCTTGGGGAAAACTGAGGAAAAACTAAGGAGCTGGGGAAAACTGAGCACAATTAAGGACCCGAGGGCACGAAAATAGAAAACCCTATAAACAATTGAGATTGCTTAATGTGCTTTGGATGAATCATGCATTGTTTTAGCATATTAAAGCATAGTATTGTTGTATTCTCCTTTGATGCTTTATTTGGGTTGACTTGGCACAAAAAAGAAGACACTCCAAGAACAACACAACTATGCATGAAATAATAAAAATGAAGCGTTTGGAAGAAACCTGGGAATTTTATTGATGAAGAAGGGGATGCCTTGGGCATCCCCAAGCTTTGACGCTTGTACTTCTTGGATATTTCTTGGGGTGACACGCGTGGAATCCCCAAGCTTTAGATTTAGTCCATCCTTCATCTCATTACTCATTCCTTCCATACACCTAAAAATTTTCCTTCATACAAAACTTCACACAATCTTTATTAGCAACATTAGTGCACTCAAGATAATAAATCTTTAGGTTCAGTTCTAACACCAATAAAACTTCCACTAAAACACTAGCTACTGTAGCACTTCCCTCAAAAATCTCAATTCTCCAAAAGAACTCAAAAAGGAACCAACAATAAGCAAATGCAAAAAATGGCAGAAATCTGTCAAAACAGACCAGCAAGTAAAGACGAATTTTTTCGAAGACCTTCTGTTGCTCAAATCAAAAAGTCTTGAACTAACGAAAGTTAGATAACAACTTGGGGCAAAAGCACAAAAATTCACGCCTCAAAAGAATGTACATATTTTTTACACGAATTTTTACGGTGAAGAAAATAAATCTATTTCGGGACAACAATTTTCTCAAGCATTACTTCTCTCTCATTAGAGGTTACTCTTGGCAAAAAGCAAATAAAAAGGATAATGAGTGGTTATTACTGAAGTAATAACTTCCAAGACTCAACTAAAACTTTTGAGTTATCTCCCAATAAGTACTTTTCTTTAACGCCTTTAAGTTATGCATGATAGTTTGCGAAGATGCTCACATAAAAAAACATAAATTGAAGTAAAAGAGAGCATCAAGAAGCAAATTCAAAGCACATTTAAGTCTAATCCACTTCCTATTCATAGGAATCTTGTAAAGAAACAAGTCATGAAAGCACAAAGCAACAAGCATAGTAAAGAAAAACAAGTGCAACTTCAAGACTTTCAACATAAAGAGGGGAAACTTAATATTATTGAGATGCATAAAACCATGTTTCCCTCTCTCATAATAACTTTCAGTAGCATTATGAACAAAATTAACAATATAACTATCACATAAAACATTCTTATCATGAGCCACATGCATAAAAGAATTAATACTCTCCACATAAGCATAGTCATTCTTATTAATTATAGTGGAAGCAAATTCAACAAAATAGCTATCATTATTATTCTCATCACCGTAATCATCAAATATAGGAGGCATATTGTAATCTTTAATTTTCTCCTCAGTAGTAGGTGGACTGAAAATATCATATTCATCATTGTAATCATCATATATTGGAGGTTTGGTATCATCATAAGAAATAGAATAGCTATCTTCCAAAGCTGGGGAACTAAAAAGATCATTTTAATAAAAACTAGCTTCCCCAAGCTTAGACTTTTCCATAGCATTAGCAATAATGGTGTCCAAAGAATTCATACTAACAACATTGCTATTAGCATGCAAATAAAGTTCCATAGGTTTTTTAATTTTCTCTTCAAACACTTCATGTCCTAACTCAAGATAAATACTATAAAGCTCTCTAATTTTGTTGTTGTTTTCCATTAAGCCTAACTAGTGAAAAAAAGAAACAAAAAGACAAAATTGCAGAATCTAAAGGAAATAACTTCGGTCACTCACACCGGAGGATGTGAGTACCTTTTACCTTACCTCCCCGGCAACGGCGCCAGAAAATAGGCGTTTGCCGTGGGAGGTTCTTCTTCTTTAATCCTTCGGTGTGAATACCTTTTACCTTACCTCCTCGGCAACGGCGCTAGAAAATAGCTTGATGTCTACGCACTTCTATTCTTGTAGACAATTTTTGGGCCTCCAAGTGCAGAGGTTTGTAGAACAGCAGCAAGTTTCCCTTAAGTGGATTACCCAAGGTTTATCGAACTCAGGAAGGAAGTGGTCAAAGGTATCCCCTTTCAAGCAACTCTGCAATCAAGATACAAGAAGTCTCTTGTGTCCCCAACACACCCAATACACTTGTCAGGTGTATAGGTGCACTAGTTCGGCGAAGAGATAGTAAAATACAAGTGGTATGGATAATTATAAGTGGTAACGGTGCTAGAAAATAGCTTGATGGCATGGAAAAGAATAAAGGAAGACTGAAATAAAGATGGAAGCAAGCAAACATGTAATAGATCTAAAAGCAAACGTTGTTTCATTGCTTAGAAACAAGGCCTAGGGATCATACTTTCACTAGTGAACACTCTCATATAAATATCTTCTCTTTATGATACTACTCTTAACTACTCTCCGGTTGGACACTCTAATCAATGGTAGGGTTATAACATCACTCCTCAAAGTTCATCTTTCCCATCTAGAAAACCCCACACTGTCACCTTGAGCACTAGATGGTTCCAACAAACACCACAATTTCATAAAGACATCCAACTCCAAATATAACTCATAACAAGTATTTGTAATCTCTAACCTAAGCGCCACCATGGTGTGCACGCTGTCACTTTCACACACATGGGGAGAGCAGAGATCTATTAAAGCACTTGAGTAGCAAGGTAGATCTACTTGATTACAAAGCTCATGATCACAATATGATCATGCATAGAGAGAGATGAACACATAGCTACCGGTAGAACCCTTAGCCTCGAGAGAGAACTACTCCCTCCTCATCATGGGAATCAGCAATGGTGATGGAGATGGCGGTGGAGATCGATGGAGATGGCTCCGGGGGCACTTCCCCGTGTCGGCAGGGTGCCGGAATAAAGACTTTCTGTCCCCCGAATCTCCCCTTTGGTGGTGGCGGTGCTATGAAACTTTCCGTGGCTGGAGGCTTGAAGATTTAGGGTTTATGCATCGGGAGGCTTCTTATAGGTGAAGAGGCAAGGTAGGTGGACGCCTGAGGGGCCCACACCACCTGGTGGCATGGCCAGGGCTATCCCGCGCCACCACATTGTGTGGCCAGCCCCTGGCCCCTCTCTGTCTCGTCTTATGGCTCCGTGAGTCTTCCGGTAAAATATCGAATTTGGCTTTTGTCCGGTCCAATTCCGAGAATATTGATTTTCTGACTTTCTGGAACCAAAAACAGCAGAAAACAGGCAACTGGCATTGTGGCTCTTATTAATAGGTTAGTCCAAGAAATCATATGAAAAGTACTCCAAAGTGTGGACAAAACATAAGAAAGTAGATAAAACCAAGCATGGAACATCAAAAATTATGGATACATTTGCATTGTATCAATGTCCGAGCCGAAATTCCTCACTATATCAAGATGAGCGGTGAGACTCGCCAGGAGATCCTCTGTGGCATAAGGAATTGGATCGGCACCAGGGCCAACGAGAACTCCACGCTGCTCACGAGATTCGCGTACGGCGGAGGCGGCGAACGAATCGCTCTCTAGAAATTTGCCTAAGGATAAGAGGAGCAACAGTGAGCAGATGGACCAAATCTGAATTGTAACAAATCAAGCAAGAGTGGAGAACTTACACGCAATCTAGAAGAGAAGCCGATGAATCTTGGAATCAGTGTTGGCGTTGTGGACCCGGAGTTTTTCGCACTCAGTGATCACCGACGCAAGTTTGACGTCGGCTTCCTCCAGTAGGCCCTTGTCCTTAGAGATTTGCGTAACAAGACGTTCCTTCTCTTCGGCAAATTCCTGATCGGCCTTCTCCAACGGGGACTGATGAGAGCTCTTGAGCCTCTGGATTTCGGCATTCAGCCGAGTAATCTCCAAGTCCTGCTGCTGGAGCTAAGCTATCTCAGCGTCCTTCTTCTTCAGTTCAAACTTCATACTTCCCTAATTGTTCCAAGCAGTGGGTCATCAGTTCAGGCATAGGAACACTATCCTCAAGAGCAACCGCAACATGATCCGGAGGACCCAAAATATGAGTGTCCATCGGATAAAGCATGGAGGGTACGATGATCATGTGAAGGGGATGAAATTACCTTTAATCTCTGCAAGCTTCTTCCTCATAATTTTATTCTCAGCCTCAACCTTGGCTGCGTAATCCGGACAAGACATTTATACAAGTTCTAAAGAAGTTTGAATAAACAAGGAAGGGAGGGAAATGGAAACTAACCCCTCTTCTGGTACTCCTCCAGGAGTTTACCATGACGCCCGCGTATGTCTTTGTAGGAGTCCAGCAGGCGCTGGAACTCGGCGGATCGGCGGTTAGTGGTAATCTGAAACAAGAAAGAGACAAAAGTTTAGAGACAGTGGAAACTATTCGAAGGTTACAAGATCCGGGCCAAGTGGAACTTAACCTGGCTCTAGGTGTGTGGATATTCGAAGTCTACAAGATTCGGGCCAAGTGGAACTTAACCCGGCTCTAGGTGTGTGGATATTCGAAGTCTACAAGATCCGGGCCAAGTGGAACTTAACCCGGCTCTAGGTGTGTGGATATTCGAAGTCTACAAGATCCGGGCCAAGTGGAACTTAACCCGGCTCTAGGTGTGTGGATATTCGAAGTCTACAAGATCTGGGCCAAGTGGAACTTAACCCGGCTCTGGGTGTGTGGATATTCGAAGTCTACAAGATCCGGGCCAAGTGGAACTTAACCCGGCTCTAAGTGTGTGGATATTTGAAAACTACGTGTTTCGGGCCAAGGGAACTAGACCCGGCCCAAAATCTATTGCAAATTAATGACAATATGAACGAAAACTAGGGAGCATCCGACCGAATAACAAGTTATTCCCTCGGAGGCTCGGGGACTGGGATATATCTACAAGTGCTAAGTTATGAAAAAACATTAATAGCAGAGAAAAAGGATTACCTTCATCATCCGGCCAGCCAGGGAGATAGCCTGAGTAGCGGAGTTCATTTGTGTGCTGAACTCAGCAGGGCCGAACCTTTCTAGGAGATCTCCCTGAGGGTCGACGATGTTGGCGTTGTTCCAGTCTTCACATACTCAAGGAGACATGGGCTATAACTCTCGCCACTCGCAGAATGGTTCGTCACTAGGCCCTTCACATGGGCCTCGCGCCTGGCGGATTGAGCCGCAGCAGGGCTGGTGTGCAAAACCAGCAGTTTGCTGCCCTCTGATCCGGAAGCTGGCCCGGACGAAGCTGACCCGTAAGTCTTCGTAGCTTTGTCGGATGAGGGTTGAGGAGCGTGCTGAAAGAAATTAGCGATTGAAGGGGTAGACCCAATGGGGGCCAAAGGAGATTTCCCCTTAGGAGGCTTGGAGGCCCTTGCTGCTGGTGCTACTGATGCTGTTGCTGCTGGTGATGCGGGTGCTGGTGCTGGTGTTGTTGCTGCTAGTGTTGTTGTTGTTGCTGCTGCTGGTGTTGCTGGTGCTGGGGATACTGGGGGCGGCGCCGATGAATCTGGCGCCTCACCATTGGGCACAGAGGCCGAGGAGCTGGACAGGTCTGGCATTGCCGTACCCAAATCCGGCCCGCTACCCCCCACGTCGACGTTGCCCTCCTCTTGACGAGGTGGACTCTGGTCCAGCGCGGCCGTAGAACCCTCATGAATAGGGCTAAGCGGACGTTGGTCATTGTTGTGGGGGGGAGAGGGATCGCTCCAGAGTGGGGAGGCTATGCCGGAACCACTCTGGGAGATATCCACAGGAGCTCTGAAAAAAGGAAGGACAACAAGTCATAAAGGAAGAACCAACCAGAGACTAAGGCAAGCAATGGAAGAATTCGAAGTAGGAATGCTAAAAGAGCTTACTCGTCAATGGTGGGAGGAGCCCGAGGTTTTGGCGCCCTCCGGACTATGCTCTTGGCGGCAGGCTTGGCCGAGGGTTTAACCCTGGACTTCTTTTGCCTCTTCTTGGGCGGCGGTGCCTCCGAAGCTGCGGCCGAGGTAACTGCGCGCTTCTGGGAAGGGGTGGGGCTGGGCCACCGGTAGCAAGCGGAGGAACCTCATGGACCTGAGCGTCCGGGTTAGCTGAACATCCGAACATAATCCAGGTGCTAATAAGAGATAAGAACCGGATCAAGTACCTCAAGGACCTCAACATTCGAATCATCATCATCTGGCCAATCCATTAGAGAAGAGGCCTTACCAGCGCTGCGTTTGATGACGTCCGGGGCAGGCAAGAAGGCCTCTGGGTCAGTCTCCACCTCGTCTCCCTCAGGGCGGTCCTCCAACCCCTTGCCGGCCAGAACCTCGCCATCCTCCAGCGTTTGCTGGAGAAATCTCTGAAAGAATAACAGCCAAGTTACAAAGGGAAATCGACATACAAAGAAAATTCGGATAGCAGAAGAAGGTTAACTTACCCTTGGAGGAGGGTTGGCGCGAGTGAAGGGCTCAAGTCCCCACTCCCAGGCCTCGGTGAACTCTTTCTCCACGTTGAAGACGGCCTTAACCCGGCGGTAAACCGCCGAGTTATCCAGCTCAAAAGAGGAGGTCCGGTGAGGGTCAAGAGGACCACTGAGGTAGAAGATCTTGTGGGCTTGCTTCTGGAGGGGGGATACCCGACTGCAGAGGAAAGTGATCATGATATCCTCCCCCCGGAGATGCTCCTTAAGAAGCTCCGTGATCCGGCGAGCCACTTGATTCGCCAGGGCTGTAGCACGCTTGGGAATGCTTTCCCATCACGAAGTATCTGGAGGACCGAGTCTGAAGGGGAGCAACCGGATCTGGTCCTCCTTGGTGGTGTTCCGGATATAGAAGAAGGTCCGGGCCCAGCCCTTGCAAGATTCGAGCCCCGTGACCTGGGGGAAGACGGATTGTTTTCGGGGCGAGATGGAGACGGCGCCACACTGGGTCAGGTGCTTGTCCTCCGGGGCACACTCCTTATCCGGAACCACATTTCTCCGCAGACCAAAGAACTTTATCCACAGTTCTTTGGTTGGCCAGAGGCCGATGTAACCCTCAATGCCGGAGGCAAAAGAGGACAGAGAGGTGATTGCATTCGCGGGAAGATGATGCGGTTGCAATTTGTAGGTGGAGATGAAATCAAAGAAGAAATCAGAGGTGGGAAGGCCCGAAGCCGCGTTGGAAATGCGACAAGAAAACTACGTACTCCCCAGATTTGGGGGTGGGAGTAATCTCACCGGAGGGGATGCGGCAGGCGACGCCGGCGGGGATGCGGCGGGAGGCGTAGAGCCAAGCCAGGTCCTCCTCGCAGGCGATGGAGCCATCCCAGCATCCGTGCTCGCGGCCCTCCGCCCCTTCCTCCTGCTGCGCCACCATTGCAGCTTCTGCTTCAGTCATGGCGAGATTGAAGCTTTCGAGGGGATAATCAGAGTAATGATAGCCGGACGAGGGGAAACCAGAAGTGCAAGGCCCTGTGGTGGCGAGTGGCACTGGAAACGGTGGCGCTGGCGTGAAATACCGCCGGAGCACGGTCGCAGTGGCGCTCGAGGAGAAGAAAACCGGCGGCGGCGGAGTCGCGGTGAAGAAGAGAGAGAGCGGGGTGCGACACGAATGGGGGAACTTCCCTGGGAATGCATCGCACCCTCTACTTAACCGTGCCACAAGCGTTGTGGGATCCTTTGCGGGTGGCATGCCACACGCAGCGAGCGTGTATATGGCCCAAGCAACCAATCAGAGCAAGGCCACAGAAGGGGCCACGGGAGCAAAAGATCCCATGACGGGACATGGCGTTACAGTTAACGAGGTGCTGTAGTGATGAGACGTTTACAACAGTTATGCCTGATGCAGCGACAGTAACCGGCACGGTAAATGCGCATGGCCCTTAAAATGAGGCAAATGATGATTACCCTCCATGTAGGATGTGGAGAAGCGTACGAGAGAAGGAAAATAAGCCCGGATAAGCAAGCAAAATACCTAGCCAATGAGGAGTAACCCGAAAAGAGTGAAATGATCGCAAGAGAAGAAACTCCGGGCTACGAGATAACTCGGCCCAAGGAATAAAGATTCGGATATGGGAACCTGCTGTGGCCTTAACAACTAGAAAAGTTGCTAAGACCACACCAGCTTCGGGGACTAATGTTGGGGGGATACCCCCGGGTAGGGCAACGCCGGGGTATAAGGGCTGAGTTAGCCGGGGTACGACACGGTCAAAGCAAAGTGCTGACCGGGAGCTGACCGGGTCACCTCAAGGCAGGCCGAATCACGGTGTGGCCCGGCCCATGGGGCATTTCCTTGACAATGGTCCGGCCGACATAAGATCTATGCCGGCCATGCTTATCTGTTTTGCAGGTACTTGCGTAGGCCGGATTAGCTATATGCTAGCCGGATTATCTTGGCTTCAAAGAGAAGGAATCCCCCGCTGGTCAAAAGGTGGCTTTATTAGCTGAAGCATGTGCAAAGTAAAGTAAAGGAGAGGACCAGCGGGTCAGTGGCGACCAAGGTGACGCGGGAAAAGCCAGATGACGTAGCCCATGACGCCAAAAGACAAGGATGATGTTGTGGGTTACGTCCAAAGCCCGGACGAGCCGTTAAAGAAGAATAAAGAAGCATATGTTTTATTAAAGGAGCATATTCATAGAATATGTTGCCACCTAAGCCCTAGAATTGTAACTCGGGCTCCCCTATATAAGGAGCACCAGGGCCTCCATAGAGAGGGGACGACATTTAGAGGAATCACTCTCTGTCTAAGGTAGAACTCAGGGGCTAGTTAGTGAGGGGTAAGAGACATCGTCTCCTTCTTGCTAAGAGCTTCAAGAACACTTGTAAACACCATTGATAGAGAGAATACAAGAATTTCCGTGCGTGGAATCACCATGTTCTGCCTCCCTGGATTCCCCTAGCACACATTGGCCCCATCTTTAGCCTATCCATGGCATCTGCCGTGCCACCACCATGACAGACACCATTTGGAGCAAATATGTTTCAGATAAATATTTAAGAAAGCGCTGGAATCATTTCGATGGAAACCGGAATTGTTTCGGGTGAAATTGCAGAAACTGGTTCTGCATGTGATATTGAAATGTTGCAGGGGGTTTTATGTGAATGTTTGTTAATTAATGTAATTGACAAAATTCTGAATAAAATAAAAAAATAGTTTTATTTAATGAGAGCTTGCATTAATTTGGTGGAAATTTAATGCATGAGTGAGTGGAATTTTGAGTAGAGGCTTTTTTATGGGAGTGGGAGCTCCACCCACATGAATGTGGAAGAGGTGGGGGCACCACCATGGCTGCCACGCCATGGCCCTTGGGTGCCCCCTCTCCCCTATAAAAGTTCCCCCTCTCCTCCTAACAACACACACCTCCTCGTGAAGGATCTCTCTCCCCCTCTAGTTATTCCCCATGGTCTCGGATTAGCGAGATACATGTTCCTAGTGGCTTTATCTGGAAAGGAGTTGCTGCTTCCGCTGCTTTGCTGGAGCGAGGGACGGAGGTTGTCCGGGTACCGGACATGTGTGCGATCACGGATGCACCGCTGCTTTGCGGTGTTGGACTTGGTGGTGCTGGACTTGCTGGAGCTGGATGTGATGGACGTGCTGGAGCCGGACCTGCTGGACTTCATCACGATCTTGAGATCGTCAAGTGTATGACTACATCATCCACGAGTTCCATCTCGTTAACAAAGCTTTGTTGTCTTTGAGGGTAAGTTCTCTATGGATGTATATCCACCCGTTGCTTGTATCTAGTAGATAGATCTTGGCGTATAGTTCCCATCGTAGGAAATTTTTTGTTTTCTATGATGCGAACCCAACTGGCAGATCCTTCTCCACCGGAGCCACTGGTGAGGGGAAAATCATCGCCATCGTCATCACCACTCCTCCTTGGCATATGGGGTAGGCCTCTCCATCTCCATCTCCATCAGCCCAACATCATCACCATCACCATCTTCAAGATCCATCTTGTTCCCCTCATAGCATGTGATTGATTGGACCCTAGATATTGGTAAGTGTTATTTGCATGATTGTGATTAGCAACTTGTCTTTATTTGGTGATAGATTATATTTTTAGATTGTGTTGTAATCCATATTCCACTGATCCATATCATGATTGATATTTTTGAGAAGTTCCCTTGTTCCTAAGGGGCATAGGATGAATTGGTAATGATTTCTATATAATATGCAATGAATGTTTGGTCAAGTTTTTGTAGGGGTTCGCGTATAAAAACAATAAAATTTTACTCTACGCCCCTAAACCCCAGATGCTGCCAGGACCTATCTATTAGTAATGCAGTAACGGGAGGGGCTTTTTGCGAACTTACCCTTGAAGACCAAAAACCATTGTCAACGCTCAGGAGAGCGTGGTTGATGTAGACGAGCCGAAGCCGACCTCAAGGTCGTGATGAAGTCCTTGCGCTCCTGTGGCTCCAACGACTTGAGTGCCTCAAGTGTGACACCTCGCGGGGAGTTACATGAATTTGGTGCCTGACGATGACTCCCGCTTCCCCGATCTAGCAGCAGTTGCGGAAGTAGAACTCATGTATCTGAATCCCAAAGCGCGACGGCGCTCCGCGGTGAAGATGTCTCTCATTCGTACAGTCCGAACTTGGGACCACGGTCAGGGGAGAGAGAGAGAGATATCAATTGGAGGTCTCCGCAAAAGTGAGGAAACCTTTATTGAATATTGTGTGCGTTTCTTTTCTGGTCAAAATACCCAACTATATATAGGGGAAGGGAGGTATTACCTCCCTCAAAGTCTCGGGGTGGGATTAAAGGAGGGGGAGGGGAGGCGTCGCCGACCAGCCCTAGTGGGTCCCGTGCGGGGGGGCTAGGCCCAGTCAGCCACCCCCTTGCCTCCTCTCTCCTCTTGTCTTTCCCTCATGGGCCCTTCTCCCTCCAGTATTGACCCATTAAGCCTTTTTGACCTTTAATTGATTTCTCTTTTATTAAATAATTATGAATAAATGATTAAATCAATATTCAACATTCATTCACATATTATTCAATCTCCGTGGCTATGGAACACCTTCCACCTCCACTCCAGACATCCTCCAGACTTACCGAAACCCTTCCGGTTTTCTCTCTTCTATTCTTCGGTGATTCTACCGATCCTATAAACACTCTCTAAGCATCATAAATCCCTTAAGCGTGATACCCCACGATTCAGGAACACTCCAGACATGGTCGGGACACTCCTGGACCAATGATCGACAGAGGGACCTGGATGGCCATGTGACCCTTGTGCATTCCACGAAGATCTTTTCTCGTTTGAACCGGGACAGTCGCATCTTATTCTTTTTGTGTCTCGATACTTGCATTGTCCGAGATCTGATCAATGATATCACTATGTCATGTTCAATCTCGTTACCGAACAATGCTACTTGACTCATTCCGACAAGTGATATCCCTGTGATCGAATCACACGTTGTGCAATTATTGGATATAACTTCTTCGAGTGGGCCCTAGAGTATCTTTCCGTCATGTGGACGTACAAATACCACTCTTGACATATATTGCCTCTACAGTTCCTCTGAATACCTGAACACACCTTTATTGTCACTGTATTACCAAGTCATGTTTGATGCTATCTAAGCACTCTCGGGAGATAGTGATTGATATAGTCTCACGGTCTAAGGAATAGTCTACGAGGGTCTATTCTAATCATCGTAACTTGAACTTCGTGACATGATCGGGTCACGATGTTTAGGTTGGGTATTGGTTCATCATCACATTCTCAGAATGAGTTGACTCCATTTCCAACTGGCATAAATGCCACATGATCAGGAAACCTTGATCATCTGTTGACCAATGAACCAGTGACTAGAGTTTCATCGGGAACCTCTGGTTGTTTATGTATCACACGTTGTATTGACGTTTCCTTTTAATATAGTTATAGCATGATATAAAACTTAATCATAAACTTTATGAAATATGATAATAATCCTTATTATTATTTGAATCTAGGGCATATTTCCAACAGTCTCCCACTTGCACTAGAGTACAAATAAACTAGCTGCATTTGTTCTTAATCATTGGCATCATATATTCCGGTACCCTGAACATGCTTGCTCATGGAAGAGGTTGAGTCTTGGGCCTGTACTTTACAGTCCCAAATCCTTTGCAACTTACTAATGTCACCTTGATTGACATTAATACTTTATCATCTCATGATAACATCTTTGTGTATACATCATCGTTATGGCAGCAGAATGAGGCCGGATTCCAGGAGCCTACATGGACTTTAGATCAACCTCGAGGGCTTTCTCATGGGCACTATGCCCTGGGACACATCATTCTACGTTAAAAGTGAACTAGCCCCGCCATAACATTATACATCACTTTAGATGGTACCCTTATTTATTATTATAAATGTAATTATCGAAACACGAGTGCACCTTGTGCAACTTTCGATGTTTTGTTCACCTTTCTTCCTACTTGATATTAGATGGTATTACAGGAGTTTCCAACATATTCTCTTATAACATAACCCTTTATGCTTTAAGATATGCCATCCTTTATGGATTTGGAAAACATGTCTATGGTTCTCTATTAGACACTGCAGACAAACATAGCTCAACGTTCCGTGATTCAAACTTAATCAGTTTTCAAACGTTCCTTCTTGGATCATATATTATGTTAAGTTATCATCATGGTTTTCTAAGATAGAACCTATGTCTCAACATAGTGGATGATGATCATCCTTTTCTTTCTTTCAACCATTGATATTAAACTTAATACTATTCCTAACTTGAGTTATTAAGGACCAGTTCCTTAATTAACTTCTATTCTGAAACTCTTTTAGAATCCCTTAAGGAATACTACATAATATTGTAATATACTTACTATCAACTTCTACTTCCTATAAATCATTATTTATTGGTACTTGCGCTTTTATTCTTAATTCTTCATATACACACTTAAGAATCACTCCTTTAAGCTCCCACTCAAAATATGTTCCTAACATATTTGGGTATGAGTCACTACTCTTTACTCAACATATGTTCCTACATATTTGAATTTGAGACTTATATTGCTCCCACACAAAAATATGTCATTGATGACCCACAAGTATAGGGGGTGTATCACAGTATTTTCGAGGGAAGTGAAACCCAATTTATTGATTCGACACAAGGGGAGCCAAAGAATATTTATAAGCCTTAACAACTGAGTTGTCAATCCAGCTGCACCTAGAAACAATCTTGCTCATAGCAGTTTATCAGTAGCAACCGTTTTGTAGTAGGAATAATAAAGTAGCAGCAGTAGTAAAGTAAAGACAGCAGTAATAATCGCAGTAAACAGTGGGATTCGAGTGCGGTAGGCATAGGGATGGATGGACGGGCGTTGCATGGATAAGACAATTCACATAGCAATCAGAACATAGCGCAATTGCAGATAAATAAGATAAAGCATCCAAGTACCGGATAATCCTAGGCATGTGTTCCATGTATAGTCATACGTGCTCGCAATGAGAACTTACACAACATGTTTTGTCCTGCTAGCACGTTTGCAGCGGGGCCTCAAGGGAACTACTAGCAATTAAGGTACTCCTTTTAATAGAGCACCGGAGCAAAGCATTAACACTCCGTGAACACATGTGATCCTCACATCAAAGCCATTCCCTCCGGTTATCCCGATTTCTATCACTTCGAGGCCATTGGTTCAGGACAACAACGTGTGTATACAACTTGCAGATAAGACCATAAACAATACTATCATAATGAATCAATAACATGTTCAGATCTAAAATCATGGCACTCAGGCCCTAGTGACAAGCATTAAGCACAACAAGTTGCAACATAGTCATAAAGCACTAATAAAAGATACCAGGCACCATGCACTAACAATCTGATGCCATTACATGAACGATCTTATCCAATCCCTACCATCCACATAGCCTACAGCGGGGGATTACTCACTCATAGATGGGGGAAACATGGATGGTCGATGGAGAAGCGATGGTGATGATGATGGCGATGATCTCCTCCAATTCCCCGTCCCGACAGGGTGCCAGAACGAAGTTTCTGGTGCTGTTTCATGGAATTTGGTGGTGGCGGTGGAGCGGAACTCCTTCTGGAAAAACGTCGACCCCCCGGAGTTTTTAGGTCAGAAGGCTTCTTATATGCGAAGAGGGAGACCGAGGGGATGCCTGGGGCGGCCAAACCATGCCCTGGCGTGGCCTGCCCCTGGCCCTCCTCCGTCTCGTATTCTGGCTGTGTGAGTGTTCCGGAAAAATAGGCACTTTGGCTTTTGTCCCGTCCAATTCCGAGAATATTCATTTTCTGACTTTCCTGGAACCAAAAACAGCAGAAAACAGGCAGCTGGCACTGTGGCTCTTGTTAATAGGTTAGTCCAAGAAATCATATGAAAAGTACTCCAAAGTGTGGACAAAACACAAGAAAGTGGATAAAACCAAGCATGGAACATCAAAAATTATAGATACATTTGCAATGTATCAGTCATTCACATATTGTTTTAGGAAGACTTTCATACCTCCCACTCAATTTCATGCAAATTGCATATCCACTCACTATTTTGAAAGACTTCAAAAATCCTTTGATCAAATATCAAACTTGGAGTTTTACTATGAGATACTAGTACTTTACTAGTATTAAATCCACCAGACTTTCAACACACTTGAATCAAATTCATTTGAATTTGTCCAATACTTGAAAAATTGTGCCTTTGTCATTCACCCCTTTTTCCACTATGGCTTTGTAGTCATTTGGGAAAATCCAAGTAACTCCTTTACTTGTAAGATTCAGGAGCAAATTGCTTTCTAATTTCAAGTGAATTTTGCTATGGGGTTTCTCATAACTTTAGCTTACCATTATTTCCTTAGTAGTTCATAGGTATGTCATATTCTGGTAATCATGACAAATGATTCACAAATGTCTCCATACAAGATATGGGCTACATTTTGAATCCTACTTCATGTAGTGAAAACACCAGTGGGAAAATACAATGATCATTATCATTGATTCTTTCCTTTGTGAAGAGAATCGTCCAGGAATGCTTTCCATTGCGCTTCTCAACACTCTGATGCAGGGTTTTGAATCCTCATCATGTTTCTCACTATCTTCCAAAAGCTTCATAATCGAGAAATATCACTGAATGTGAACTTTCTCGAGAATGCACCAAAATCTAACCAATACAAGTTTTGCTTTATTTTGGTTCTAGCTATGGATTTCGTATTCAAATTTTTCCAATGAATACTCTATAAGGACTTATTCGCTATTGTTTTTGTTATATCGAATAACCCCAACACTTTTACGACGATCCATACCAGATATGGAGCCGCTTTCATGAATTCTCATGGTTCACTATATATTCTAATTGAGTGCTAACTATTTCTAACTAATGGTCTCTACATCTACACTATAACGATTTACTTGGCGCCATCTATTCACCCACTTTGATATCTAATATCACATTGTGATGCTTTGCATTTTGATGTTTCAAACGCATTGCATTCCACAATTCTTTTTATGCCAATCTTATAAAGTCGAATTTCATTACTATTGATCAAATCATAGTAATTAGGTTCTCCTTTATCTTTAATACCCTTTGTTGATGAAATACTTTGATCATATAAAATAGTTTCATACTCATGCTTCCTTTGGTAAACTTCTTTACAAAATTTAAACAAGTGTATAATGATAATCACCATTTTGTTAAAACACAATACATCGAATATGTATTCTATTTTAACAATTCATCAAACACTTTGTATTCAAGTAATACACGGTGTTTAAGTTAATTTTCCGAATTAGGCATGATTCATATGTGACAAGAATACAAGTGTCTTTCACATATTATCATTATAACTTTGAATTTAAACAATGGTTTCATTCAGTAATGAACATATCATTAAGTTGGGTAATTTCAAGGCATTTCAATATTTTACAAATATTCATGTATTATCAATTAGTTTCAACAACAAGGATAATTCACATATAATCGAACAAGATATGAACACGAATACAGATCATTCATAAAAGTGGAACAATTGTTTGTTATAAGCTCATATGAATAACCATCTCACAAAGTGTGAGACACACTAAAGAAGTTCACAATCTTTTGATTAGAATAATCATCCTGAAACATAAACTAAGTGATAAATGTCGAGGGGGAGTGTCGTTGGCCATCATCATCATGCTCGCCATCAACACGCAACATCACCTCCTCTCCAGCAAGCACCTCTCATGCAGAAGGACCTGTTTTCAGCAAAATAGAACAAGTATCAAATATACTTAACACTGCAAATGTGTTTGCAAGATTATAACATTTATAAAATTGTATATCAAATATATACCTTTGTCATCGATGACCTCATGACAACGGGTTCAACCATCACATTCCTGATTTGTGATATGAACTTGTGGAAATCATGTGTTTCCGTGTCGCCTCTCATAATGCAAGTCCTGACATGTGGTTGGTAGCTTGGTGGCAGTGACCACAACACAATGCCATTTGCAAAAGAGCTCGTCATCCGGCTACCCAAGAAGTATGCAGGCCTCATGTACGCATCATGCATGTGCTCCAAGTGGTCGTCAAGTGAAGAGTTCTCTTCCATCTTAATGGAGAGGAAGTCTCCCATCAGCTCATGCTCCCATATGCGTGCTTATTCCACAAAATGTGTCCTAAGCTATACCATTGTCGCATGAGGGTCAATATTACCCACGACTGGCCACAACTCATCCACCATCATGTAGCACATTGTAACTGATATGAAGGTGGACATCTCACAACGATAATAGCGGTCCTCCCGCTGTTCTGGGGTCTCATAGTAATAGGGCGGCTCCAAGTACATCTCGCAGATCATGTAGTTGGCCACTTTGTTCTCGCTAAGGAGATCACGAAGGCGCATGACCCATACAGAAAAGTTGGATCCATCTAACTTGAGCTTTTCTCCTTTTAACCAATTGTCAATAGGGAAGGTAATCTCGGGGAGAACCATTTTCTACATTTATAATTGCAAAAAGGAATTTAGATTAAGTTTATAATTAAATGAGTTAATAATAACTCCACTAAGAAACACCTATCCCCTGAAGGGTTCTAGTGATAACACGACCCCTTTTCCCTACATCTCCCCGATCATCACGGACATCAATGTGGGTTCTAGGGTGGACACTAAACGTCGGTCACATCATTCATGCGACTCGTGCTCGATCTTTCGACCATCTGTGTTCTGAGGCCATGTCTGTACATGCTAGGCTCGCCAACTCAAGCTTAGTGTATTCGTTGTGCAACATGGCTTACACCCACTGTATGCGAACATAGATATGTCTGACACCCGATCATCATGGAGTGCCTCATATCGAAGAACTTTCTTGGTGGTGCACACTAAGGGGGAACACAATCATTGGTAATTTTTAACAGGAATCATCTTATTAGGCTACCGTCGAGTATCTAATACTAGCACACAATAAGATATACAATCAATAACATTGAATGTAAATGTGATGTGATATGGTCCTTCACGTCGTGATCTCCATCTGGCGTGACCGGATTCCGGTGCTAGGGTTCTGGCGCCATAGACACTAGGGTACCGGTGTCTTTCCGGCGTGGTAGTCCGTCACCTCCATGACTATCTACTACTACTCCCTCCGTTTAGAAATATAAGATGTTTTAGCTTTATGAAAGGAGTGTATCTAGACTCCTTTTAGTATATAGGTTCACTTCGAACATCTACGAACCTATATACTAAAAGATGTCTAGATACATTCGATTCATAAACCTAAAACATCTTATATTTCTAAACTGAGGGAGTACTTCGTAACGTAAGGTAATCACTTTACCTTTGCCACAACCATATCACAAAGCAACGCCCCCTGCAAAACAAAGTTAGACGCCTCTACTTTATATTTGCATGTTTTACGTGGCTGAATGGGCTTTCGCACAAGAACTATCCTTACCTACGAACTTTCACCACAACACTGATCAAGTAGTTGTCTATACTATACCCCTTTCGGGGCCCTCCGTTGCAAAAGGCATACCAACTAATGCGAGAGAGACAGACACCCCCAAAGCCACTTTATACGGTACAAGCCATATGTCAAGCGTGGACCAGTCTCGCGAATGAACGCGTAAAGTCGGTTGGGGGCCGCTTCATCAAGCATTACTGCGGTATACACAAGTACACACGGGAGGGTAAAAACTAAAAGATCAACGCCCACACGCTACAACTCGTGTGTTCTACCCGTACTAGCAATAATACACATAGATCTAGCTCTCTGTAGGGGTTCGCGTATGAAAACAATAAAATTTTACCCTACGCCCCTGAACCCCAGATGCTGCTAGGACCGATCTATTAGTAATGCAGTAACGGGAGGGGCTTTTCGCAAACTTGCCCTTGAAGACCGAAAAGCGTTGTCAACGCTCAGGAGAGCGTGGTTGATGTAGACGAGCCGAAGCCGACCTCAAGGTCGTGATGAAGTCCTTGCGCTCCTGTGGCTCCAACGACTTGAGTGCCTCAAGTGTGACACCTCGCAGGGAGTTACATCCATCTGGTTTCTGACGATGACTCTCGCTTCCCCTATCCAGAAGCAGTTGCAGAAGTAGAGGTCCTGGATCTGAATCCCGCAGCGCGACGATGCTCCGTGGTGAAGATGTCTCTCGTTCGTGCAGTCCGAACTTGGGACCACGGTCACGGGAAAGAGAGAGAGAGAGGTCTCCCCAAAAGTGAGGAAACCTTTATTAAATATTGTGTGTGTCTTTTCTGGTCAAAATACCCCACTATATATAGGGGAGGAGAAGTACTACCTCCCTCAAAGTCCTAGGGTGGGACTAAAGGAGGGGGAGGTAGGAGGCGCCACCGGCCATCCCTAGTGGGCCCCGCGCGGTGGGGGCTAGGCCCAGTCGGCCACCCCCTTGCCTCCTATATCCCCTTGTCTTCCCTCATGGGCCCTTCTCCCTCTAGAATTGGCCCATTAAGCCTTTTTGACCTTTAATTGATTTCGATTTTATTAAATAATTATGAATAAATGATTAAATCAATATTTAACATTCATTCACATATTATTCAATCTCTGTAGCTATGGAACACCTTCCACCTCCACTCCGGACATCCTCCGGACTTACCGAAACCCTTCTGGTTTTCTCTCTTCTATTCTTTGGTGATTCTACCAATCCTACAAACACTCTCTAAGCATCATCAATGCCTTAAGCGTGATACCCCATGGTTCGGGAACACTCCATAAATGGTCGGGACACTCCCGAACCAATGATCGATAGAGGTACCTGGATGGCCATGTGACCCTTGTGCATTCCATGAAGATCTTTCGTTGTTTGAACTGGGATAGTCGCGTCTTATTCTTTTTGTCTCTCGATACTTGCATTGCCCGAGATCTTATCAATGACATCACCATGTCGTGTTCAATCTCGTTACCGAACAATGCTACTTGACTCGTTCCGAAAAGTGATATCCCTATGATCAAATCACACGCTGCACAACTATTGGATATAACTTCTTCGAGTGGGCCCTAGAGTATCTTTCCATCATGCGGATGGACAAATCCCACTCTTGACATATATTGCCTCTACTGTTCCTCTGAATACCTGAACACACCTTTATTGTAACTGTATTACCATGTAACGTTTGATGCTATCTAAGCACTCTCGGGAGACAGTGATTGATATAGTCTCACGGTCTAAGGAATAGTCTACGAGGGTCTATTCTAGCCATCGTAACTTGAACTTCGTGACATGATTGGGTCACGATGTTTAGGTTGGGTATTGGTTCATCATCTCATTCTCAGAATGAGTTGACTCCATTTCCAACTGGCATAAATCCCACATGATCAGGAAACCTTGATCATCTGTTGACCAATGAACCAGTGACTAGAGTTTCACCGGGAACCTCTGGTTATTTATATATCACACGTGTATTGACGTTTCCTTTTAATACAGTTATATCATGATATAAAACTTAATCATAAACTTTATGAAATATGATAATAATCCTTATTATTATTTGTCTCTAGGGCATATTTCCAACAGTTTTCATCTTTTAGGTGTATGATGGCTATATGCGAACATCGACTGCATATTACTTCACCTATATGGGATCATAGGGCTGCACTTTAATGCAATGAAGAGGGTAGGAAGGGACAGAATGATAGAAACCGTGTTCCAATACTTTGAGTTACATTAGAAGGGGTTATATATCGGGGACCCATGAACTAACTGCTATGGTGGGACATTTATGTCTTAATGATTCCTATGTTTTCTCATGAAAATGGCCTTAGTACCCATCATAAGGGGTGTATTTGCTCATTCATATGGATGCACCTAATTTAGGCTCTGTCCTAAGAGAATTAACCTTGACAAGATATTCACCATGTTGTGTAAAAATCTATATGCTAAGTAAATCCATGCCGCCCTCAGGAACACCTGTCACATATAAGTACACACGCTTGAGCTTGTCATCTTTCTACATAGAGGATTGAGCTTTCTCTTATAAAGAGCATTTCTCATAGCAATTATCTTTAGCAATTTACACCACCGCAAACTACAAACCCAAATCACCAAAACCATTGCATCTCTTATTGCTTTACTTGTCAAACTTGCTAACCAATACCTTCAGTTCCTCGTGGGTTCAACAACCTTTTCTTATTGAAAGGTACTACAATTTATCTCATGCACTTGGGAGACATCAAGGTACTTTTCTGACGCTGTTGCCAGGGAGCATCATGCTATTGGTAGGTTCATTTGGTAGGAGAACTTGAAAGTTGTTTACTATTTACTATTTACTATTTTAATTTATTATGGTTGTTATGGGGCTAAAAGTATGAAGCTCTCTTTATATAATTATGTTAACTCTATTAAGAACAAGGTTGATAACCTCCTAAGTCGGAAGTGGAATATCAAATTCCTATTGGTATTGTTAAAGAAGTTATGAAACAGGCTTTTACATGAGATGAAAGTAAACCTACTCAAGATCATATACATATGATTGAAGATATGTGCTCTATATTAAAACTTTCTGGTATTCCTCATGATGAAGTGAAAAGGAAGTTATTATATTTATCTCTTTCTAGTGATGCTCGCAAATGGTTTAGATCTTTAGATGATAAATATCATCTTGATTGGGAATTTCTAAAGAAGGCTTTCTATCTCAAATATTATACTCATAAGGAGGCTTATGATGATCACTGTCGTATTTATAACTTGTGGCAAAACGACATGGGAAGCTATGAGGTGATGCTTGAAGAAGCAAATCGAGAGAAAGTTGTTGACTCAGGTTATCCCAATCCGGATGGGTATCTATCACCTTATACAGGAGCCAAGTATCATATACCTGAGTTTAGGCTATCTTGAGGGCCTACTGGGAAGAAAGAAATATTCAACCATGCCCACTCATCCTTGCGGAATGCTATTGAGAGAGCATTTGGGGTATTGAAGTAGAAATGGCGCATCTTGCATGGTATATCGAGTTACCCATTAGAGAAGCAGACAAAGATCATCATTGCATGTCTAGCACTCCATAACTTCATTTGCGATAGTCAATTGTTTGATCTACATTTCTATCGCTGCGATAATGATTAGAACTACATGCCTCCATGGCATGTTATTTCTACATCACAAGGCAATGTAGGCAATGATTTGGGAGGAGACCATGTTAGCATGAACAACACTCATGATAACATAGTTGATGCTTTGTTTGCAGCAAGGGGAGGTGTGTAGACGTGAGAAAACTTCTATCTCTTCTGGGTTCTGATGCACACATCTAAACATATGTGAGACTTGAGAAAACTTGTAGCTCTTGTGGATTCCGATGCATAAGTCTTGTAATATATGTTTAGACGTGAGAAACTTGAGCTCTCTTGGGGTCATATGATCATCTTGTAATATAATTTCCGTGAGAATCTCGCATATTTATATTTATTTTAGCGCAATTTATGTAAGGTAATTTAGTCTTACCTATATGGTTATGTCTAAAAAAATCAGTATTAGCTAATTCGCTTCGAATCATCATTTCTACAACTTTTTCAGCATTCAAGGGCATTCCAGACATTTCATCCTTAAAACAGCAACAACAACCATAAAAAAAGCACTACTGCCAAACATCAAATTCTACTTCCAACAGTTGCTTCCCACGACTGCTTCTCAACAGCTGCAACCCAAACAAACAGACATGTGGTTCAAGTGTCGTCTTCTATGTCGGTGCTACCTGCAAACAATTGTAATATGTTTATTCCTAATTAAGAAAGCGGGCGCTTCTTTCAATGTTTGAACTGGGCTGTCGCGGGCGCGTGCACCTGGACCTGGCCGCACGATTCCGACCCGGTGGTTCGTGAAAAACATAAATAAGTCCAGAAAAAATACATGAAGAAATAAAAAATAACATGATAATTTATGTTTGTGTGTGTTCTGAGGGGCTAGGAAGCGAACGGTTTCTCCTTAGATATTATGTTTGTGTTTTCTTAGCGGCATGATTGTCGTGGTCCTCGTAGGCAAACGTTGTAGCGAGGGATAGATATCAATGGGAATAAAGTTGGTCTGATTCTACGAAGCAGAAGTGGGTTATGTCCTCACGGAGCCGAGCACGAAGATTTGATGATTCTACTCTGTAATGTTGCTTTTGTTGTCACGCCTGATCATGTCCCAACGCTTGTCCCGCTACACGCCCACACGGACTGCTAGTAGTACTAGTACATATCTGCTGATCTGCATGCTAAATTGGTTTGCACGGACGTAGCGAATGTATATCCGGCCGGCGGTGAGACAAGGACACGCACGCGCTTGTCCTCTGCGAAAAGGAAATTCAGAAGTTAGCTAGCTTGGGGATTGGCTTGGTTGCGCGCGCATCTGCAGGGCGAAAGGGAGGACGTGGCTATGAGCGGAAACGGCATTGGGTAGTGCACCATCGACACCGCACCACTTGCTGCGTGGCCCGTTGCGGAACTGGGACAGTCGCCTCGTCCGGTCGTCCCTCTCCTCGCGCCCACGCGTCGCTCTCCTCTTTGCCCTCCTGCTCAGAGGCGTGGCTCGGTAGCCGGCCAGCTGCACTACTCGCGAAGATATTCGCCGCTCGAGTACTCGACCTCGATCCGGTGATAACCGTACCGTGCATTACGAATAGTAGATAACGTCTTGCACGTATCTTCTCTAAACTTTTGAAATTACAATTTCACTACCAGATCGATTAGAAATTAAAAAAAATCATGCACATGCTTTTGATTCAAAACGTATGTCTGGAATCTTGTGATTTATTTCAATAGTCTATGTTACATTCTTCAAATTTATATCAATGTCCAAAGCATGATATATTTGTGTTTCGGTCTTTTCCTTTCCTTCCTCCACCTATGCGACCCACCCACACGTATATCCATCCATATGCTTCCTCCTTCCCATCTATTTAGCTCTAGCAAAGTCCAGAATGGATTTCCCACACTCAGGTTGGACCCCCGGTACGATCATAGCCATCAATTTATTCAAGATTCGTGTAAGGTCCACTAGTCAAACCTTCCAATGATTTTGCATTTTAACCCTTGCAAAAATATAAAATATCTACACCACACTGGGACAAGATAAAAAGGCTAACCCTAACCTAACCTAACCCAGACCCTGCCCGGCTCGGCACCACCTAGCGCCACCACCCTGACCCCTCCTCCACCTCGCACGCCGCCCACCCCTCCTCCACCCCGTCGCGCCAGCCACCACTCCTCCCCAGCTCCGCCATGGGGCTCCCCGTCGACCACGCACCGCCTCCTCCGACGAGCTCACCCCGCGCCTCCTCCCCAGATCCCATGCGCGACCCCACTCGACTCCCACAACGTCGCCTCCCACCGCCTCGTGTGCCGGCCACGACGACCACCCGCCTCCTCTTGCTGCCTAGCAGGCTCGACACTCCTCTCCCTGCGGTGCTGGCGCGCCATGTCGACGACGACCACGAGCGGCTACCCTCTGCCCTGACGCGCCTCCTCCTGCGGCGCCGACGTGCCCCGTCGACGACGACCACGGGCGACCGCCTCGCATCCCCGACGAACTTCCTCCC
Organism: Avena eriantha; assembly: GCA_910589775.1. Classification (NCBI taxonomy): domain Eukaryota; kingdom Viridiplantae; phylum Streptophyta; class Magnoliopsida; order Poales; family Poaceae; genus Avena; species Avena eriantha. Next base: position 318,454,451 of record OU342746.1, read on the forward strand.
GCGGCACCCCTTTTTTCTTAGCCTTCGTTTTCTTTTTTTTGGATTTTTCTTGGTTTATTTTTAGTTTTATTTTGGGATTTTCTAGGGTTCATTTCAGATCAGTAATTGCTATGGATTTCCTAGGATTCGTTCCCAGCGTTGAATCAAGTGATCTATTTTATTTACTAATCTTTTTGAAGAACTAGATCTATTTGGTACCAATCTCTTTTAAGAACTTATATGAATCATGGTTCATGTTTTTTTCCTGAAAATGCTACAGATCTTGTTTGGATCATCAAAATTTCTATGAAACTTGTAAGGATTTGATGTCAAACTTTAATGAAACATATAGGATTGGATGGTCTTCCAAAAAAAATGCATTATGTGTATTTCCTTGCAGAAACATGTATGAAACTTATGAATCTTGTATGGAAACTTTCGATGTGCGATGAAAAATATGCAACTTGTATTCTGTGAAAAAATTATATGAATATCTCTTGGCAGAAAAAAGTTTGAAACGTGCATATATATTGTAAAAAATATGTATTATTTGTGTTTCTTGGAAAAACAAGTTAGAAACGTGTAAATCTTATGAATCTTGTCTGAATTACGTGTAAAACGTATGAATCTTGTACGAAACTTCTGACTCTAGGATGAAACATGAATTGACATATATGAATATTCCTAAAAAAATTTGAGGACAAATGTGGTGAAAAATAAAAAAAATGTTAAATAAAACATAGATGTATCTGTGAATCATATTTGTCCTTTGAAGACAACGACGAAAATGTATAAAACATGAAAAAACTGAGGGCTAATAAGCAAAACAACAATGGACTTGAGATGGGGGGGAGGTGTTCTGTAAAATGCCAGGACGAATCTCCAACAAATGAAGCGCAAAGATGGTGCCGGGGGCCCAACTTACAGGGGGTTGCATTTTTTAGCAAAGTCACCGTTGCCGTAGTCGCCACCTCCTACGGTCCTACTTCCTCAGCGTCAGCTTTCATCCATACCTAATTGCATCTCTAAGAGCTCGAGCATTCCTATGACATCGACGACACACTCCTCGAGACGTCATGCCATTTCTTTCACATATTGTCCCACGTGTAAGCGTCGCTGGTGAGTGGAGCATGACCACATATGATAAGGACTGGTGCTGGACTGCTCCACCACACCACGCTCGGGGATAGCGAGCTCGGTGCCCAAGAAACAACGCCGACGAGGCCATGGCGAAAAACGGGCTTGGGGACAGTGGCTGCCACAGCGGGGCCTGGGTTGGGCACTGAATCAAGATGAGGGATGGGGGGGGGGGGGGGGAGGGGGGAGAGAATAAGAATAGAGAAACAAAGGTAAAAAGGAAAAAAAACGTACTGAACAGGGTGGATCCAAACAATATATAAGCAAATTTGACAATCCGGGGTGGATCCAAACAATATATAAGCAAATTTGGCAATCCATATATTGTTAAGCTCTTGGAGCAAATAAAATTTGGCCTATCCATTTCTTCTCTCTCCAATGCCCAAAACAGTTCTGGGTAGCAAAAAAATAGGTAAGCTCTTAGAGATTCTAACCATGGATAAAAAGTGCAATTCACTTTTTTTTGGTCCTGTTAACAAGACACTCGGTGGCTCTTTTTTAGAATCCGTTGTGGTGGTTGCGACTTAACTGCTTGCGTGGACCGGCCCATAGTATCGCGTGGAAAGAGCCTTAGATAGGCCTATAACCTCCGGCCCGACGGTTACTGAGCCATTCCGCAGTTACGAGCTGCTCCTTCGCCTGTCCGGTCCATATTTTTTCCGACATAAATCCTCTTCACCGGCAGGCGAGGACGACGCGGTCGGGCGGGCGGGCGAGACGAAGCTAAGCAAGCAAACCCAACGGAGTCCCCCCTGCCCCCGACCCTCCAAACCCTAGTCGCTCCTACCAACCCCCAGCTACCCGCGGGATTTTTCCTGGTAATTTTGTACCCGGACCAGCGATCCTGCGTCCTCCTGCGAGCCGTGTCGTCGTATTTTTCTTCTGATTTTTGGGGTTGTTGTTCGGGCACGGGCTCGGATCGAGGCGGGGGGCCTTCAAAATGGTGAAACTGTGCTCGGATTTACTGGGATTTAGAAGGATTTTGAGGGAGACAGTCGGGGGTTTGAGAACGAATTTTGGGGATTTTTTTTCTGGCTCTTATGGCTACGGATTAGGGCTGTTGGGGAAAGCGGAGGAAAAGTCCATTTCCTGTCCGCCTTTGTTGTAAGCGGTGCGCGGGGCTTTTGGTCTCGATGACCCCTTTTGGCAAGGTTTGATCGAGATTTTAGGGTTTCCTAGTTGTCTGCGGCCGATTTGACCAAGGGAGAGCATGTAAGCATGCAATTTCTGGACGTGTTGCAACGAAATGTACTTTAGTTTTGTTCAATTATGGATATGTGTGCTGATTTCTGAGAGAAAAAGGTTTCGAGGGGCGGGGGTGGTAAAGTTGGCCCCTTTTGGTCTACAATCTTTACCTTCATTTGCTGCTTTGAACCGCATTATATCGTGATAGATTGGTCGAGCTGCGCCTTCTCAGGAATAATAGCGCATTTCCTTTGTTATTCATTCCAAAGACAGTTGGAATTATGGCTGTATTTGATTATAGAGTTTGTTAACTTACTTACAGGGGGTTCTATTGGCTTTGCTCAAGCTTCTAGCCTTTCACTGTAACATCATGAGCTCCCCTGGTTTCACAAGGAGTATTCCGAAGAGGCGGCGAACTGCCAAGATGCTGTCGCAGCAAGTGGAGCGACAACTTCTGGACCTGAACTCACTTCCATCCGTTGAAGGAGCTGGTAATGGGGGCTCACTGTCCATTCAGGAGCCTGTCTCACACAGCGGGACCTCTGGTACGGCAGTTGCTGCGACCACCTCACAGCTCTTGGTGCCACCTCCTGCTGCAGAGTCAAACATTGGCAGGAATAGTTTCCCCATCGACGTGGAAGTGATTGATGATGATCTTGTGATTTATTCTTCAAGACCGCATCCTCAAGTATGTTCCATATGCTTGGTTCTATTTATGTTTGCACTCTTGCCGATTTCTTCTACTTGGTGATTGTTTGAGAAGAAGGTCACTGAAACACTAATGATATTGCTATTCACTTTTTGTCTCAGGCTAGGCAACAGTCGGCCAGGGCGGGACCTATCACTGTGATAATAGATGATGATTCTGAAACTACTGCTGGACCCGCAGGTATCTCACAAATTGTCTGGCCTGTACTGTTACATTTGGGTGTAAATGTGTACCTGTATGTTATACGATATTGATTCATATGATTCATACAAGATTAGCATGATAAATTTGCAAGTCACCAGTGTTTGACTGTTTAGTGTGCAGACTAATGTCCACCATCTCTCGTGGGAAATGAATGACTGATTGGTACATTGTTGTAATCTGATATGTTTACTTAGGAAGGCTATTTTAGAATATCGGACAATATGGAAGTATTCAGGATCTTGCAACATGCCAATATATTTCATATCTAGGGTAGTTCTACATCTGCCTTTTTAGGCAGACTCTAACAATAGTATTGCAATTACAAACATCTAAGCGGTAGGTCTGAGATATTACATGTAAGTGAGGCAGCTTCTAGTTGTAGGACAATTTACCTCGTGGAGCATGAAAAAGAATAGCCCTTGCCAACTCCATTGTGGTGCAATTTGGAAGTCCCAAGTTAACTAGATAATGGGAAAAATCTTCCATTTATGCTTCAGTTTGCAGTATAGTATAGCCCCATAATGTAACAAAATCCAAGTCTTTGCATGGGCTCTCTATCTGAGTAAAACTGGGACCTGACATACACAATCATTTGTGTTACAACAGAAATTTTGGTCCATCTTAGGTTGAGAAAAGGCCCTGAATGCCTGCTCCACCTGCTATGGCGGCGAATGGACGACCTGACATGCACAGGTTCTTTTTTGTGAGAACCAGGGCTCAAGCTGTGGTTGGTAGCCTCATTAGTCTTGTTCTCACTAAACCTGCTATTGGACAGGATCAGACATAGGTCTTAGATGATCTTGATCATGGTCAGTTTACCTCACACTGGAGGTCTTACCGCTGTGGTTGACGTGCATTCTCGATCATAAATATCAAACAAAGAAGCAAAACACACAATTGATATTATCGTTAGAGCACAATAGTATACCGAGAAATTAATAATGACTACAAAAATGTTTAGTTATGCTTTAGAGGAAAACTATCTTGTTTTGAAAAGAATTGGAGCTGACCATGATCACCGGGTCTCCTGTTTTCCAGAAATTGTCAAAATAGCAGCCCAATTATAGGTTTGCATATTCCAAGCCCGTAGCTTTGCGATCAGAAGACGTGCTTATTTCTGTTTGGTATGGAAACTGCTTCCTCCGTTCCTAAGCATACGGTGTAATTTGTTTTTCGAATTTTCGTCTAAAAGGAAGGCGCGGGCGACGGAAGGTGTGGGAGTATTGCTAATCTCCCCAAACTATCCCTCCTCTCGTTCGCTCTCCTAGAAAATCACCAGCAGTTAAACCCTTGCGGCGGCGTTCCTTCAAATTCCGAAAAGCGAGCTACTGCGCGTTGTCCCTATGGTTGAAGAAAACGATGGCTCCCTCCCGAATCCATGTCCCCCCCTTCATCTCCTTCTCTGGTCATTTCCCATCCTCATGAGCAACCATAGAAGATTGAATCTTGATCCAGGGCGTCGAGCAGGAGTTGCACCGGGTGCGGAGGAGGAAGGCACGCGAGGCGGTCTCCATGGTGTGGGCCTCCCATAGAAATCATCCATTGAAGTCATCCAGCTCATCCCAGTTTATGGGCTCGTTTAGGTCGAGATTAGCCATGGTTTGAGGAAGAACCAGAGGTAGGAGTTGATGAGCAGTGAACCGGCAAGCACTTAAAGGGAGCTTGAAAATTTTCAATTCAATTTTTGTTTGCCTCCATCCAGCTCAATCTGTTGATCTGCACAGTAAAATTAGGTACTTGTGAGATCCAAACACATGGCTTAATAGGATTGATAGGATACTCATGCCAACAAGTTGCAACTTCTTTTCCGGAAGCTCATCTGAAAAGAACTCTAAGGTTAAGCATGCTTGGCCTAGAGCAATTTGAGGATGGGTGACCGACCGGGAAGTGGGTACTGGGTGCGCACGAGTGAAAACAAAGTGCGCAGAAAAGACTAGTGTTGGTCTGTGGGGCCAGTCTAGAGATCCTAGTAAGCTGCCAGGAGTGACACCCCCGGGGCCCAGTGGACAGGGTGTTACAGTACTGATCCGTGGCAAGTCCTCCTCCGCAATGGATGATCAACATTGATCTCTCTGGTTGGGCAAAAAAGATGGGGATGGATTTTCCTTGCATATGCGTAGAGAGGAGTCGATGGGAGAAGGGGGAGTTACTGCAATGATGATCTGTGTGAGGAGTAGCGAGGAACGAGGAGTCCTTGCAGCAAACGGGAGAGGGAATTGGCAAAAAAAAAGGAAACCGGGGAGAAATTTAAGAGGACTAGCGTTTAATCAGCGCAAACCTGGAAAGTTTTGCCGATGGAAATCCACCCTTAATCGACGAGCCCAAATATTTATGCCTTTGCTCTGTAACGGAGGGAGTATAATTTAGCTTTGAACAAGGGTAAGAAAACAATCTAAAATTGGGCGACCGTGGGCATGGTCTTTGGTCCCAGGCCACCAAAACAGGCATGTATCTTAGCACTAAGATGTGCTGAACTCTTGTTTGCACGGGTCTTACCTAATAATTTCAAATTCATACCAAAATTTCTTGACCATTGCAATTTCTTTACAAACCTACTTTTGCCAAGATTTGTGGAGATATATTTCCCTGATTATTCTAACATGATTTTATGTGTTGGTCATTATATCATACTTGGTGTTCATTAGAGCTCAGTAGTTGGTGCAGACAAGGTGAACGGCTTAAAGACATACATTTCCCTATGCATAGCTTTTAAATTTCAGAGCAGCCATCGAACTGGCTGCAGTCCTGTTCAACGACATTCTAACTTGTTGGATGGGCAGTCTAAACATGGTTTAGAGTTTCCTTATTGAGGTTTTGTACCTTCATGGGAAACGGAACAACCTGGTTGACCATGTGGTTATTCTAGCCAAACTTGGCGCTGCAACCCCCTATGTCTTAAGTTCAACTCCCCGCATGATCTGTTTTCATGTGTTTTATTTCCACCCAACGTTAGTGTTTATCCTAGCCAAACTTGGGCACTGCAACCCTTATGTCTCAAGTTCAACTCCCTGCATCATTTGTTTTCATGTGTTTTTATTGCATTCCGCATTCTATATATATGATCAATATGATGATGTTCCCATTTACAATAAAGATGAATATAGCACAGCTGGCTAGCAAGCATGCTGCTTTATGGTAGGAGGTTACGGGTTCGACTTCAGCATATATCACTAGGAAAGAAAATGCTTTTTTTGTCTGTTTTCCCTTTCTCTGGTTTACTTACCAGACTGACCGGACCCAATTGCTGGTTCCTTTTTTGTTTGATCGGTGGTTTTGTGATGTTTCTTGATCAAGGTTTATAACAACCTTGTTGCAAAAATTGAATAATTTATTCGAATTCTTATAATTTAAGCTTCCCTTATGCCCTGATCATCTGTACTTTTTTTGTGTTGATCATGCCCTTAACTTAGAGTATTGGACCTCAACATTTGGTCAGGATTGATGAGAAAAGAGCATGATAGAAAATTATTTACAATAATATACATGGAAGCTAACATTCTTCTATTTGTGCATGGTCTGCGCTGCACTGCACTAAATCGATACAGAATATAAGGAATGCTATGTTTAATGAATTCTATTTAACTCTTTCCTTGTTTGGACATATCGTCATAATTTTGGGAGCATCATCAAGTGAAAAAATTCTACTACAAATCTTCATAATGAACGACTGTGATCTGGGATGATCTGACCCATAGTACGTTAAAAGAGCTCTAAGTGTTATACAGAATATAAGGAATGCTATGTTTAATGAATTCAACTCTTTCCTTGTTTGGACATATCCTCATAATTTTGGGAGCATCATCAAGTGAAAAAATTCGACTACAAATCTTCATAATGAACGGCTGTGATCTGGGATGATCTGACCCGTAGTACCATAAAAGAGCTCTAAGTGTTATGTTTTCTTATGTCAAGGCAATCTTCTTAAGTATTATGTTGCCTGAAAGTTCTGTCAGCTTAACCTTCCTTCAGACTCAGCAGTGAAATTCCCTTTTGTTTGGTATGACCTATCATTTAGAGATGGGATATATGACAATGTTCAATCTCACAGCATTTGCAATATTCATGTATGAAGTTTTCCAAATTAAGATATAAAACTATTGTGTCTCAGAACTTTATGCTGTACACAGTTGTATATTATGTTTACTTTTCTCCTAGTTTGCCTTCTAGGCGTGTTCCCCATCTATTAACATGGTATATACTGCTTCTGTTCCAGGTGAAGCGCTCGACGAGCATGTTAACACATTGCTGTCCCTAGGGATGAACCCTAGGCATGGTCACTCGAGAGCAACGAACAACTACGGCCTTATAATAAACATAGTAGACACACCTGAAACCGACATCTTGGTAAGAGTACAGTGTACTTCACCAATACCATTAATTATGTAGTAGTTATATTTGTTTTCTAAGGCTTTCTTAAACTTTGCAGCCCAAGGTGGTGCAGCCTCTCCCTGAACCTGTGAGAGAGGTCCCAAAGGAACCAAAGTTCAGCTGTCCTGTCTGTATGAACGAGCTGGTCGAAGCATCATCGACCATCTGTGGTCACATCTTCTGCCAGAAGTGCATCAAGGCTGCCATCCAGGCGAATAAGAAGTGCCCCAACTGCCGGAGGAAGCTGAGCATGAACAATTTTCACCGGGTCTACCTCCCGACGACAGATCACTAGACCGATCCTGCTATGCTGGGAGCATTAGAGCAGGCGTACCTGACCCTTTTTGGCACCGGCACTGTGGTGATTGTATCTGAACTATTCTTCACAGGGTTATCATCGACATTCGGTTGTCCTCAACAATTTAACAAGTGCTTGAAACGTGGTAACCAATCTGCATCCTTGGCGGTGAAGGACCCGTAGTCTTTGAAGTGGAAACCTGTGCTTGGTATTGTGAGCTCCACTAGCTAAGAATTATTAATACATTTCGTGCATGTTAGGGTATATTATATTTGCTTGCGCAGTCTAAAATATGGCTCTCACATAGCTCTTAGATCCTGTTGTGCTCGGGAAAGTTCTGTGGTAATCAGAATGGGCCTGGGCTGGTATCGTACTAGTTTAGCCTCTGACAGAACCCAGATAAGAATCATCCTGGCCTTGCTAAGAGGTAAGAGCAATTCTAACGGCAGAACCCACTTGTCCATCACAAGTTGTCCATTTCGGTCGGCCGACAACATTATCTTGGTACCCATGCGAGCCTTCGCTTTGTCCATTTTCTCATTTCTACGAGTCTACAACGCCGAATGCTATTTTATCGCGCGTTAATAGGCTCACGCGGGCGTGCGCGTTGGGTCCATGTAACGTTTTACCCATTTCTCATTTTTTTTCCTGTGTCTCTATTTTCAGGGTTTTTTTTTCTGTTTTCTATTTTTTTCACTTCTGTTTTCTATTTTCTGAACAGTTTTTGAATTTGAAACAGTTTTCAAAGGTGAATAATTTTCGAATTTGAACATTTTTTCAATATGAACAATTCTCGAATTTGAACATTTATTTTAATATTTATCAAATATGAATATTTTTTAAATTTTGAACATTTTCTGAACATGAAAATTTTGTAAATTTGAACAATTTTTATATTCGAACAATTTTAAATTTGAATATTTTCATATTTGAACTGAACAATTTGTAAATTTGAACAACTTTTATATTTGAACAATTTTCACATTTGTACATTTTCATATTTGAACTTTCCTACGTTCGAACTTTTTCAAAAATTCCAGACTTTTTATATTACTGTAATAGCAGATGGAATAAAAGAAATTAAACAACAGAACCTGTTATTGGGCCGGAGTCGGGCGGACAAGAAGGCTTCAGGCGTGCGTCGGTAGCGCACGCGCCGAGCGGAAAATAGAAGCTCCTGGCTACAACATACAAGGCGATACATATGGTTTCAAATATAACAAACACATTAATCCGAACAGCATAGTTCAAACATATAATTCAAATTCACAATTTGAATGAATTGATTTGAACAAAAAGTTCAAAGACATAGGTTGAATACTAAACTAAACAACATAGTTCAGATAATTCAAATGACATAAATTACATAGTGACTACTTGTAGGAATGCCAGTACCTGGTCCCCTCCAGGGATTAGCACGAATTTGTTCCTCGTATCGTCGTCCATCCTGTGCGACGAAAGATCCGCCATAAGAAGTATCGTCGTTCTCAATCTCATCAACAGGCTTGTCAGGCCATAGACCTCGTCGCTAGCCTCTTCCACACCAGACATCCACTCCCTTTCCATGTGCCTGGTGGCATCTCATCCCTATGTCTCAACACATGTTGTCTCCATTGAGGCATACTTGGCGGCTTTGAGCTTCGCAACCTCCCACCTCATGTGTTGCGCGTGACATCCAATGTCGTAGTCGATCTCCTAGGTGAGGCATTTGGATCGCTCCCATTCTTTCAACTTAGGGTGGTGGATTGATCGGGATCAGAGAAGTAATGGTGACGCAGATACTAAGCCACAAACACCTACATAGGAGGGGTATGACGTGAGAGCGAGGAGGAGATCAAATCTGCAGAGACACATGCAGGAGGGGCCACACGTGAGCTCAAAGCCTCAGGGTCACAAGCGGGAAACCGAGTCCAACAATGTGATTTGGTGCACGGGGAGCCATGTGAGGATGACATAGGAGCTCAGCATCATCCCCACATGTCTCGGGCTCCAAGTGTTGGGGGTGGTAAATAGAGAGGTGGAGGTGATTCAATGGTGAATCGTCTCAAAACAACGATTATTCGGCGTGGCGAAAAAGGCTCAGATGGTCATAGTGGATCAGTGAGGAGATGACTATGGCTAATAAGTAGGAGACGCGAAATATTGATCTTAGAGACGATGGATTCGAGGCACATCAAATCGTCTCTAAATACGAGGGATCAAGCATGGCGAGAGTTACCGATAGTAAGAGCAACACATGCAAGCCACATCGTCCTGCGTGAGTGAGAAAAGATAAATGTTCTTGGATAATGAGAGAGGAGTGAGGAAGAGAGACAAAGTGTAGGTGGGGTGTCCCAAAGGCGGGTGGGCCATGGCTGACACCGCTAACATGTTGTAGACATCGCACAATTGGGAAGCCCCTTACTTGTCCTAAATTTTGGGTAGAACCGAGGGCTTTCCCTAGACTGTGACCAAAAAATAACAAATGGGAGGTGCCTTTAGTGCCAATATTTTTCCAAATGGACAATTCATTGGAGATATGCCCTAGAGGCAAATAATAGTTTGTGTTTATTATCATATCTCATTAGTTCATAATAAGTTTTATGCTATGCTATAACTATATTAATCGGAAACATTGGTACATATGTGGTATGTAAACAAACCAAGTACCTGGTAGCCTCTATTCAACTAGCTCATTGGTCAACTGATGATCAATATTTCCCGATCATGGATATTTATATCAATTGACAATGGGGTCATGTCATTAGGTGAATGATATGGTGGACATATCAAATATAATTATTGCAACATGATCAAGTCACAAAGTTCATCGTTGCGACAATTAGGAAAATATTGTAACCTATTCCTTAGACCGTGAGATCATATATAATCACTATCACCGGAGGCTGTCTTGACTACATCAACCGTCACACCATAACAAGTGATCATACTGTTGTCTCTTAGTTATTTTTGAAGGAATATGTTGAGGCGTATGTATCAAGATCGGTATTTGTTATCCCGCGTGATGGAAAGATACTATAGGCCCACTCGGTGAGATTATATCCATGAAGTTGCGCATTGTATGACTAGGTCATGATGATGGAATATCACGAGAATGAGTTAAGTATCACTTGTCGGTAATGAGATTGAACTAGGTATGATGATATCGATGATTAGATATCAGACAAGTCAAGTATGAAAGTAACAAAAGGAATAGGAATCAGAGTTTATGGTTCAATGACATAAATTCGTGGGATGCGTAGGGTCATTATGGGCATCCAGGTCCTGCTGATGATCATTAGATGGAGATGCGTCTCGATCATGTCTACTGTGTTCCCGAACCGTAGGGTAACACACTTAAGGGTTTGACGACATATTAAGAGATAGTTTTGTAATCATCGAGATCACCGGAGAAAAGAGAAGAGAGAACCAGAAATGTTACGTGTGAATCCGAAAGGTGTTCTAGAGCAAAGGGAATTAAATAATCTCTATTTAATATTAATTAAAAGAATTAATATTGAAAATATGTTTTAATTAGTATTTAGGGGCAGCGCACCTTAATGGGCCCTCTAGGAGGGGAGCCCATGTAGGGGCCGCCGCCACATATGGATAAGGCAAAGGGGGGCTAGGTTAGGGTTTGGGGGTGGGGCCCACCTTGGTCGCCGCCTCAATCCTCCTTTGACGCACCCTCTCCCCTATAGAAAGGAGGGGCACACGTGGGGGAGGGCACAAGCCTAGAGGTGGGCTCCTCCCCCTCCTCCCATGTGCCCCTCTCTCTCCCTCATTGTCGCAGTTCCTAGAAGAACTACACACGTGGGAGTTGTCTTCACCATAACACGCCATCCTCATGCTGGTACCCGGATCCTTTTTTACACCTACTTCTGCAATATCGGTTAGATCGGAGAACCGGGAGTCGTTGTCGAGCACCATACGTGTGCAAGTTCACGGAGGTGTGGCCAGTTGTGGTGCATGTCGTCGTGTGAGGATCAACGCGGCCTTGAGGCCAGCTACGATGTATGACTATATCATCCACATTCCATGGAATGTTAAAATCTTTTGATCTACGAGGGTACGTTAAAACCTTCCTGTTACAACATTATTCCTAGATAGATCTTGGCAGTTGGCGTACGCTAGTTAGAAAAATTCTTGTTTTCTGTTGCGAATTCCTACACAACTTAGGAAAAATGTGAAGGACCCTTGGAGTTTCCCTAAGTTGGGCATGAAATTTTCTACTCCAGAATGAAAGGACACATGGCATTTGTGGGTGTAGTTCCGCAAGAGAGAAAAATGTATCTAGTATTACTTCTCCATATGATATCGCTATATTTGCCAAAAGAGCCTTGTGGTTTATTAACTAACCTAATCTCAACTTCATTGTGCACATTTACAAAAACACTAAATGCTTATTAAAATCAAAGCATAGCCCTTTTCTAAGGAGGTTTCATTACAAATTCCCTGAAATGTTTCACATTATGTTCCATACTGAGTGGAACCTTTGTGAGATTTTTGTCAAACCTATTTTGGAACCTCGATGAATCCTTTGAAAACAATTTTTTGCTATATCCATTTTGAAACATTTTTTTATTTCCTAATGAGAGCATGTTGATATTCACAAAATATAAGGTTCTATATGTACATATGTCAGCAACCAACATATCTTATCCCTCTGGCCTAGATTTCCAAGGAATTTGGTAGCTCCCATATGGCTTGTATCATCAGATACACTCTTCGCACGTGAGGGTGTCAATTTCTCCTGTTTCACATGATTCTTTAGGACAAGAATGATCTCTGGCGCTAAGTTTGGTTTTTGTGAACATGGTTTATCAAGTTTTATTGTTTTCTCTAACTGTTTTCAATGAGTTAATACTTTTTGATATGTGAATCAGATTTTAGATAGTTAAACACACTATAACAAGACATACATTAATATAAATAAGCACAATAAGTATGGAGAGTACATGCATATTAACATAGGGTAACATGCGATGTGCACATGCTAACATGGGAAATATACTCTAATGTGGGATGTATAACACTAAATGAGAAGTGCAAAAACTATTTGTGAAATACAAATACGACATTTCTTTGAAATTACACACACTAATTTTTTGAAGGACACGCACTCAAACACGGGGCAAACACACAGAAACACAAGATGGACACATGCAACATGAGAAGTACACACAAAACAAACGTTGTAAGCGCACAGTCGCACACACACAAACAAACTGAGGAAGCTAAAAAATATACACACACACCAATATATAAAATACACACATTTTAAAGTGGGAAGTAAACATACACCATATCGGAAGTACAATTCATGTACAAACGAATCATGGAACATCTAGTGACAATAGTTTGTATTTCGGTTGTAAAGATATTTTGGCTTTGACCTTAGTTTTTCAAAGTTGTTTGAAAAACTACACCTAGCCCTCCCAAACGACAAGTGGCGATGATTAGGGAGTCACATATGTCCATCCTAAAAGCGCTCTCACCTAGCGTTACAAAGTATTACCATTTCTAGTGTTTGATAAAAATGAATATGTAGCGACTAAAATCCATCAAATAACATGTGATGATAAATTCTCAATTCTTAGATGACAAAGATTGATTTCCTACTGAGAAAACATCACTCTTGTTTGTCTCCCTTTTGTATCATAGATTATTCAACATGGTTTTGTTTAGAGAATACACTCTGCAACGCATAGCCATCGTTGATAGGGCCAAGCTCATCGAAGAGGTCAAGCTCCAAGACAATAAAATCTCACCGACGAGGGCAATATCAAACATCGACACACTCCAGTCACTAGGCTCCGACAAGTACATGTAGGCGATTTCCATCCCCACCTCCGCATCGGCACTACTAAAAATGACATGGAAAGGGTCTATGTGGTAGGTGGTGTGCCTGCAACTATCCACAACACATAGCACCACGGTCCCGGATTAGAACAAGGACTTGCAGGGGTCACTCAACTCTCTTCGAAGGCCCTTCATGGGGTCCTAGACCACAAGCTTCATGGTCACATCACCATCGTCAAGGAGAACTTGACCATGGTGGCAGTCGCACATGACCATGTCAGCTAGTTGGGGTTCAAAAGTGCACGGGCGATAGGACCCAGTAGTAAGGGCGAAGTGGGTGACAAAGATCATCTCCTCAAGATAGGACTCGTTGTAGATCAGCCCGAGCATAGGGCTTCCCGTGGAACTTTTGATAGTGGTGGTGAAAAGTAGTATCAGGGCCACATGCACCGCACCGCCTCCCCACGCACCATTCGGGCGACCGACGGCCGCACCGATAGTGGTTCTAGGTTTTCCCGCCTAGACCTATAGCTGCCGCCTCGACCTCCGTGCGGATGCCCAAGGGTAGCCACCTCCGCCACGACCAGGGCGTCGCCCATCGCCGTGGGTTGAAGCCACCTAGCGCATGTGCCACACGGCGCGGGGATCCACCACCGCTGCAAGGCCAGGGTCTCCGCCCTGTCCTCCACCAAAGCTTCCCCTCTGTGATGCATCCCCTAGCCCCTTCGGCGCCATGCCCGCCACCACTGATGCCTAGTCTGTGTGGCAGCTAGGGTTTCACCCCCGTACCGCCGAGGGGGAGCGACACGGGAGCAGTTGAACAATTCCATTACAACAACACTAATGATGACATGTCTAATGGGGAGAGTCTCACTAGTTACGTCGATCTGGGCGATTCGTCAAAGCATTCTGATAGGAAGTATGTCCCCTCATTCTTCAGGCATCTTACCTCCTAGCCAAGATAATGAGGTACAATGCTACATCGTATCTGTTTTATTCCACTAGCAGCACACTTTCGTATTCCCACCCATTCGTAAATTCAACATGAATTTTTTTATCTATCAATTTGTTCATTATTACTCTCAGTTGTTCTTGAAGTTGAAGATCGTGGATAGAGAATATAAGCTACTCTAAATTGCACAATGCTACATCTGTCTTCTAGTGTTTCTTGTGTTAACATAACTGATTTTCCTGTCACCAATTAAGTGTAGTGTCCAAACAGTAGCCGGTGCACGAAATTTTCTGTAGCAATGGTAAGTTTTTGGAATTCCTTTATTTTAAATACTTAAATCTCATAATGTTTGAAGTTGTATTCAATCGAGATTATTATTTTGAATATATTTGTATTTATGCTAAGTTAAAACATGAGATTTGTGCTGATTATGCTTCATTGTGGTGGCTAGTACGGACCATTCCATCTATTCTGGTGTGTAATGGAAAGCTTTAGAATGGACAAGGCAGGCTGATTGTGGCATGCCAAGAGGCATATTTCTCAACATGGTGTGCTAATGGCGAGCCGAGAGACATGCACGTCAAGCGTTAGATAACACATCAATGGCGAGCCGAGAGACATGCACGTCAAGCGTTAGATAACACATCATGGTGAGAGCAGAACGTAGAGGGGCAGGCAAGGACCTAGGACTAGGATTTGTACAAGCTACTACAACCATTTTATGGATGATTTTTTCTATGAAACTATTGCAATATGGACAAACTTACATCTGGAAATGAACATGGACACTACTAAGAAAAATCCTACCAGTGGCGCACTATTTTGGCTATCAGTGGCCGTGTGCCACTATCATCATGCCACTGATAATATTTATCTATGACGCATATGGAGATGTGCCAACTTATCAGTGGTGCATGGGTAAACCCTAAACCCTAAACCCCATGCATCACTGATAACGTTTTCAAATTTCAAAAAAAAATGCGGGATCTGTACACTTATCTGTGATGCACGGGGTATGGTGCGCCACTGATAACATTTTCAAATTTCAAAAAAAGTGGGATCTGAGATCGAGTGGGAGGTCATGGCCGCGACGGTCCTCATCGGCGTCGAGCTGGTGCAGGCGGGGAGCAACATCAAGCTGGTGGAGGCCTCCTCCATGGGGAGGAGGTGGCGCTCGAGGCGGTCGGAGTTGGTGATGGAGGGTGGCCGAATGATGTCGCGGTTGGAGGCGGTGCCAAATCAGCGGAGCAGCTTATTTACACGCAGAAGTAGATATGTATGGTCAGGGGAAACCGACAAAGGAACCATAAGCTAGAATACTGGTATCAAGAGATGTTATTACAGGAAGTGCTTTGATACTAGTGTTGGCCTACCTCGGTCCGAGGAGGGAGCGGTCTAAGGGAGAATGGAGAAGGGGAAAGGAGAAGGGAGAAGGGAGAAGGGGGAAGGGAGAAGGAAGAAGGGAGAAGGGAGAAGGAGAGAAATGAGAAGGAAGAAGGAGAAAGGGAGAAGTGAGAAGAAGAAGGGAGAAGGAGAAGGAGAAGGGGAAGGGATAAAAGATAAAGGAGAAGGGATTAGGTGTGGTTTGGTGGCCGCAGGTGATGATTCAAATTTGAACCCCACCCTAGGTTACCTGTGGCGCACCACTATAGGGTGCGCTACGGGTATGTGAGCTCCAACGTTTTTTTTGCAGAAAGAAATCTATTTTTTACATAATTTTTTTATCCTTTTCGAATTTGGAGATTCTAGAAAAACGCCGTTTCCATCGGATGTAGATTTTTCATATAAAAAACATTTTGATCCGAGGTCGTATGCAAAAGTTATGGCCGTTTTACCGAGACATAATATTTTTTAAAAAAAATCGAAGTTTATGTTTTTAAATTTTCCTAACAACTAGATCACCTAACATAACTGCATCTCGAAGGATTTTAAAATTTGAACTTTTTATCATTTTCTTTTTTTAACTAAAAAGGGTGATCAAGGGGAGGGGGTGAGAGGTGAGAGCACAATTACTAGTGGCGTACCACAAACTAATGTGCCAATGATAACTTGCACCTTTCTATAATTCTGTGGTGCACCATGTGGGAATGCACCACATATAAGTAAAATACCCGTGGCGCATACTCACATGGTGCGCCACAGATAAGTCAGGGCACACCTATAAGACTTATAGATGGTGCCACCTTACCAGTGGCACACCACCTAGGGAATGCGCCACAAATAAGTGGACTACCCGTGGCGCATATTTTTGTCGTGCGCAACAAGTACTTATCAATGTCGCATGTCTTGGATGGTGCACCACTAGGTGTCTGGCCCATGGATAGTTGTTTTCCTAGTATGTGACTAGTTAGAAGTATTTTACAATGTTTGTAACTATTTTGTTGGTTGTATTTCTTTTCACTATTTCGTATAACATATTGGTTTCAACTAAGTTTGTCATGGCCCGTGGGTTAATTTTTCTTGAGTTACGCTTTAAGTCTGATGTCTTATCACCTATTAGATTCAACAAAAATTGAGCATAGCAGTTAGCTTCAACAAAAATTGAGCATAAAAGTAAGAACTGTGGATAACCACGATATTGTATTGATAAAACATCGAGTTTTGTCTTAAAAAAGAATATACATTCTTCCCTACCACCATAAGTTGATACATGTCTCTAAGTGGTTTCAAAAACATTTCAGTGGTGGCACATATATTTTGAATTAGTTTTATACATAGAAAAGGTTTAACAATTTTACTTGTTTAACACTTATATTGAATTGTTTCATAAAATTTTGATGTATTTTCCATTGTTTATAAAGTTTTGATGTGATTTCAGTTGTATTATAAAGGTTGGGTGGTTCCACCTGATTCAAAATCAAATCATGGTTTCAATTGTTACATAAAGGTTTGATGTGTTTCAATTGTTTTATAAAGGTTTGATGTGGTTTCAAAAGTATTTCAAAATAGTTTGAAAACAGGTGGTAGTGTTTCACTTGCTTTGATATGTTTCAAAACACTTTGAAACAGATGGACCATCTTTCATAAAAGTTACATTTATTTTGGTTGTTCCAGTTGTTTCAAAAAGGTGTGATTTGTTACCGAAAGTTTTAGTTTGAGCATTTTTTATAAGGTCTATATTAGAGTTATTTAATAAATGTTTCAGTTATTATTCCATAAAAGTAACATAAATGGATTATCTATGGTATATACTTCATGAAGGTTCTAACTATCTCAAAACCAAATCGTGGTTTCAATTGTTTCATAAATCGTGGTTTTAGTTGTTTCATAAAGGTTTCATGTGGTTGATAACTAAAAGGACAATGGATGTCGCCTAGAGTGGGGGTGAATAGGATTTTCAAATAATTACGGTTTAGGGTCTAATAAATATGGAATAAAACTAGCATTTAATTTATCAAAGCACAAAACCTAAAACCACTAGGTTCAACTAGGTACACCAACAACCTATGCTAAGCAAGTCAAGCAACAAGGTGATAGCTAGATAAAATACTTCAAGCACGATGGCTATCACAATGCATAAGTAAAGAACTCGGGTCAGAGATAACCGATGGATGTGGAGACGATGATTTTTATCCCGAAATTCACTTTCAAAGAAGCTATGGCAATTCTCTCCGAACGTCAGAAATGGCTCACCTTGATGTGTGGTGGCTCGATGCTCACCCAACGCCACACAAGGCCTCAACCCAAGATGCGAAGGCACGTAACTCACCGATGCCACAACATGCTCACCATATTCTCCAGAGTGCGCACCACAAAAGGCGGGCACTCAATTCACTATGGGACACTTGAAGGTGGTCAGCGAACCCATACAAGGTTGGGGCAATCTATACAACTCAATTGGAGGCTCCCAACAAGCACCACGAATGCCTCTAGTTTTAGGAATCTCCACAACTCAATTGGAGTCCCCAAGGGTATCACACCACTTTCAATGCAACCATATAGGGTTTCAAGAACCCAAGAGAAACAAGCCCTCAAGCTTGAACTCGTCGAATCTCCGTAGAGAATTCAACTCAAACCTATGCACCAAATGCAAGGGCAAGTCCTTCACTCTTAAATTCCACCAAAGCTACACAAGATATTGGGGGAATAAGATTGAAAGAACACAAGAGGAGAACACAAAACTCTCCAAGATCTAGATCCCAAGAATTCCTTCACAAAGAAGGGATTTGGTTTGGTGGAGGTGTAGATCTAGATCTCCTCTCTCAAATCCATCAAAGAGATGCAAGAATCATAGGAGGGAGAAGGGGAGAGGACAAGCTCTTCAAGGTCATCAAGGAGGAGAGAGATAGAGAAAACATGACAAAAAGAGCTGACCCCACAAAGGGGAATAGGAGCCCCTTTTAAAGGCCTCCCTGATGTGACTGTTTGGGTCATTTACATGCCTGACCGGTAGTACCAGTGAGCCACCGGAAGTTCCAGTCAGCTTGGCTCAAATGACTCAAAAGCATTTGAAAAGACCTAGTTGTATAGACCAAAAGTTCCGCCTGACCTGAGCCGATACTACCGGTCTACTACCGACCAAGTACCGATCAAAAAACGCGACCAAACAGAGAGATGACTGCGGGGTATCACAGGCTGAGCGGAAGTGAGCCAAAATTTCTCCCGGTACTGACGGTGGCAACATATGCTCGAGAGGTACAGAAAATAGTCTTGATGACCCACAAGTATAGGGGGTGTATCGCAGTATTTTCGAGGGAAGTGAAACCCAATTTATTGATCCGACACAAGGGGAGCCAAAGAATATTTATAAGCCTTAACAACTGAGTTGTCAATTCAGCTGCACCTGGAAACAATCTTGCTCACAACAGTTTATCAGTAGAAACTGTTTTGTAGTAGCAATAACAAAGCAACAACAGTAGTAAAGTAAAGACAACAGTAACTATAGCAGTAAACAGTGGATTCGAGTGCGGTAGGCATAGGGATGGATGGACGTGCGTTGTATGGACAAGACAATTCACATAGCAATCATAACATATGGCAATTGCAGATAAATAAGATAAAGCATCCAAGTACTAGATAATCCTAGGCATGTGTTCCATATATAGTCATACGTGCTCGCAATGAAAACTTGCACAACATCTTTTGTCCTGCCAGCCCGTTTGCAGCGGGGCCTCAAGGGGACTACTAGCAATTAATGTCTCCTTTTAATAGAACACCGGAGCAAAGCATTAACACTCCGTGAACACATGTGATCCTCACATCAAAACCATTCCCTCCGGTTATCCCGATTTTTGTCACTTCAGGGCCATTGGTTTCGGACAACAACGTGTGTATACAACTTGTAGATAAGACCATAAACAATACTATCATAATGAATCAATAACATGTTCATATCTGAAATCATGGCACTCGGGCCCTAGTGACAAGCATTAAGCACAACAAGTCGCAACAAAGTTATAAAGCACTAATAAAAGATACTAGGCAGCATGCCTTAACAATCTGATGCCATTACATGAACTATCTCATCCAATCCTTACCATCCCCATAGCCTACAGCGGGGGATTACTCACTCATAGATGGGGGAAACATGGATGGTTGTAACACCCCGTCCACTCCTGGGCCCGGGGGGTGTCACTCCTGGTGGTTTAATAGGATATCTAGACTGGCCCCACAGACCAACACTAGTCTTTTCTGCGCACTTTGTCTTCACTCGTGTGCACCCGGTTACCCACTTCCCGGTCGGTCACCCATCCTAGAATTGCTCTAGGCCAAGCACGCTTAACCTTAGAGTTCTTTTCAAATGAGCTTCCGGAAAAGAAGTTGCAACTTGTTGATATGGGTATCCTATCAATCCTATTAAGCCATGTGCCTAGATCTCACATACACCCACCCTTTTGAAGATCGATGCCCTCATCGATCAAGCACACCCCAGGAACGTTCCCTCTTGGCACGTGTCTGTGCGTCTAGTGCCGGCACATGTGCCATGCCGTGTCCACTCTGGGCCACACGCGTCATGCTCCACATGTCCCGCCACTAACCCGCACACACCCGTGTAATCGCAAGGGTCGGCTCTGATACCACTTGTGACACCCCGTCCACTCCTGGGCCCGGGGGGTGTCACTCCTGGTGGTTTAATAGGATATCTAGACTGGCCCCACAGACCAACACTAGTCTTTTCTACGCACTTTGTCCTCACTCGTGTGCACCCGGTTACCCACTTCCCGGTCGGTCACCCATCTTAGAATTGCTCTAGGCCAAGCACGCTTAACCTTAGAGTTCTTTTCGAATGAGCTTCCGGAAAAGAAGTTGCAACTTGTTGATATGGGTATCCTATTAATCCTATTAAGCCATGTGCCTGGATCTCACAATGGTCGATGGAGAAGCGATGGTGACGATGATGGCGATGATCTCCTCCCATTCCCCGTCCCGGCAGGGTGCTAGAACGGAGTTTATGGTGTTGTTTCATGGAATCTGGTGGTGGCGGCGGAGCAGAACTCCTTCTGGAAAAACGTCGAACCCCCCTCAGTTTTTAGGTCAGAAGGCTTCTTATAGGCGAAGAGGAAGACCAAGGGGCAGTCTGGGGCGGCCAGACCACCCCCTGGCGCGGCCTGGGCTTGCCCGCGTGGCCAGGTGGTGTGTCCTGGGCCCAGCCCCCCTCTGTCTCATATTCTGGCTCCAGGAGTCCTCTGGTGAAATAGGATTTTTGGCATATTTTCCGGGATTTTTCCTGAAAGTTGATTTTCTACACAAAAACTAGACACCAAGGCAATTCTGCTGAAAACAGCATCAATCCGCGTTAGTTGCATCCGAATCACACAAGTTTGGAGGAGAAACAATAGAAAAAGTGTTCGGGAAAGTAGATACGTTTTGGACGTATCAACTCCCCCCAAGCTTAGCTTATTGCTTGTCCTCAAGCAATTCAGTTGAAAACTGAGTGCGATAAAAGAACTTTCACGAACACATTTGCTTCATATGATGTATATATTCTCAGCAATGTGATCAACTACTCAGGCAATTCATAATAAAGAGTATGCTATTGAGTCTACTTAATAGTCATTGCAAGATATGAAGAGATTCCAACTCAAAAATAATAAGTAGCACGAAGCATAAACATACGCAATATTACAATGCTCATAAAAAGGTATGATAGGTGGTATCTCACTTGCCTTTGATTACGAATGTCAAGGCACCTCTGAAGTTCAAGTGATGATTAGAAGTAAAGATATCAAAGATACAAGCATCAAAGTCATAACACAAATAATCAAGTAATGAGACAAGCACAAAAAATGACAACTATGCTCTCAAGAAGGTGCTCAAGGAATATATGGAGACTCAACAAGTAAACGAAAAGGTTTTGAATAATTTGAAAGGCTTCCAAATGCTGAAAGTATGGTACTCATTAGCTTTGAGCTCTCATTGCCCTATCATAAGCATCTTTAATGTGATTAAGGTGAAAGTGAGGTCCAATCTGATTTATATGCTTGACAGACTATAAACCGAAAATCCCATGTCCCTTGAGTATGAGGGCCGCTCCTCATGCTACTCAACTTTAGTTACTGGTAAGTTCTTGTCATCGTAAATATGTGCGTATCATAGATAACCGCCAACGGGGTACCCCTTGCCCTATGATACGGAAGAATCCCCATATCAAATTGACAAGGCAAGCAAACAATAAGTATCTCAACAATCTTCTTATTTACCATGGGAAAATGGTGCTTTTTTCTCTCTTTCCTCTTTTCATAAATCTCCCTTTTTTTCTTTTTCTCAATAGCTATCTCTCTTTTTTTATAAGAAGAATGCTTCATAGATATCATTATGGTTACGCTGCAGGTTTCCACCATGTCAGCATGGATTGGACCAGCGGCCTAGGCGTTTCTCTAACACACATACATAACTTCATGGACTTACAAGCTCCCCTTTTATTTAACACCGATGATATCCGCAAACAAAAGAGCATGGTATCAACTAGGTATATATTTACAAGTGTTGAAAGTGTTCCCCGTGATAGCACGGTTCTGCTAATTCCCAGCCTATAATTTGCAAGCATATAACTTTTATGGATAGTCACAATGGTTTAGGTTTATTAAGTGCAGAAAATAAAGTGTGCCATCAAGTTCGTGAGACCTTTACTAACTAACTTTATCATAACAAGCAAACATTTTATTAGGAAGAAAACAAGGCATATTGAATATGCACGAAAGTAGCAAGTGATGCTAATAGGTAGGTATGGTGGACACTTTGGAACTATTTGGTTTAGGGAGTTGGAAACTTGAGTAAAACTCAGTGTAAGTGAAAGCTAGCAATAGTAAGGGAGCGACAAACGAGAGAGCAATAGCTGTCATAATCATGCTTGCAACAAAACTGGACTAATCATGGCATGAAAGTGATTCAAGATCCTCAAGGCAAAATAATTCATCGAGGCTTAACTGATTATTATAGTCATATGCATGCGTGAGCATGTGCCAAGTCAATTCAAATGAAACATTCAGAGGAGGATACCACGGTGTCATACCAAGTTATGAATAGAATAATGCAAGCAAACATTCATAAGATATGCTACAAACTATTAGCGAGCTGGAGCTAATCATAAGAAATCAAGAACTACTAAGCATCCAAAGATAACATACACCCTGCATGAACGGACTAAGCATGCCCACAGTGATGAGTATATGTACAAAAATGAAAACAAATAGAGTTCGTTACCAGTCTCTTACCACGCCTCAAGTTGTCATTAATCCTCATTATTGCTCTTCACTTGTGTGGCTTGAATAATAATATGAAACCAATATCCACTAAGGACTGCTGAACCTTGTAGCAAACTCACAAAACCAAAGAAGAGTGACAAATATTTTTGTTGTTTTTGATTTTTAAAACAAGAACCAAAGGGAAAAACAAGCAACGCAAAATCTTTTTGGTTTTTTTTTGAATAGTTCAAACAAAGCAAAAAGGGAAAAGCAAACCAAGGCAAAAGAAGAAGAAACAAACCAAAGAGAAACAACAGAAATATTTTTGGTCTTTTTGCGTTTTTAGAAAGCAAAAACAAAGAAAGAACGAAAACTAAAAAGAGAATGAAACATGAATATACAAAGTACCAACGCAAAATGATATGGAGATGAGTGCGGTGTCGGCGTACCTCCCCCCAAGCTTAGGCTTTTGGCCTAAGTGGGTATCAATCCCAAGCCGGCCAGGATGAAGTGTCATCATGGTACGATGAGGAGGTACCCTCGTCCTGGTGCGAGCTCGAGTACGTTCCTCCGTAGTGTGCGGAGTAGTCATAGGAGGGTAAATCCTCCTGGTGCTGCTCGTGGAAACCAAGCAAGCGAAACTGCTCGTCCACCTCCTCCTTGGAGCGCGACCACGGTCTCCTGTGAACACTAAACAAAGAAGGCTCTTTCCGTGCTGCGCCACACGATCATTATCATTGGTCACTCCTCGGTAAAGCTCCAACAAATCAGCAGGTCGCCCTTGAATTTTCTTCACGGTCCCTGTCATGCTTACACCTACAATACTGCAAAATCTCTCCAAAGGCATGGTGAAAGGCAGATTATAAATTTTGAAAGAGACAGTCGACTGATAGGATGTGTTAGTAAACGTGAAGCTCTCAACAAAGGTTTTGGTGAGCATAGCGTATTGCTCACTCTCATCTTGCATATATGAGGTCAAACCAACCCTCTCAATCAGTAGCAAGAAATCATCAAGAATACCTGCAGCTTGTAAGAAAGTAAAACAAGGAAAATTGGATGGGTGAGCATCCCCATCATCCCTTTCATTACCAATACGAGTTGCAATGAGGTCTTCGTTGTATGATGGCCTAAACTGAGAGGCTGATCTTGAGGGCCTCGACCTCCTAGGTGCATCACTCTCAAATATCTCTCCAAAGGTATGGTTGTTCATGCTTGGTATTCTGAAATTTAAACACCTATTAAAAAAGTGATTGCAAAGTAAATATAATGAAGGATTCTACTCATAGGGACTTGTAAGAGGCCTAAACATGCATCAAAATTATATCTCTAAGCATCAAACAAGCTTACAAGCCCTCAAAACTTGTCACCTATAGCAGCAAAATACTCAATATATAATCCACTAAACACAAATCTACTTGGACAAGGGGAGGCGTCACATACTAAGGAACAATTGCTCCAAATTTTAGCAACAAAGATGGGCTGAGCAAGGAGATCGAAAAAATTGAGAGCAAGCACAGCAGGAACGCGATTTTGAGCAATGAACTGGATCTTGGTCGGGAGAGGAAGAAAGTGGCAGGTGAGAGAGTTAGTGGGGTGCCAGGGTGGCCCACACCAGTGCATGGCGCCACCAAGGGCAGACCGCACCACCAGGTGGTGTGCCTGCCTGGTGGGTCCCCCTAGTACCTCCCAGGCACTCCTCTGCCCCTTTTTTACGTAAAAATTTAATATAAATTTTCTGGATTTTTTCGAGACACTTTATTTTTGGGCAATTTTCAGGAATAGAAGGATGATTTTCTGACAGACAGATATTTTTTTGGAATATGATGCAATGACAAAACAATGCTAGAACTACAGAAGTTCTAAGACACGCTAACATGCAAGCAACTAACAACAAAGAAAACTAAACGAAAACAAAGACTAAAATTGATAGAAATAGAAGTAAACGGATATAATCATGGTGAAAACATTGTTTTGTTCAACGAAATCCTTTTGTTAACAAGGTTGATCAGGTCTTGTTACCAAAACAATTTCATATGAGACAAAACTTTGTATTCCACTAATTATTATGTTACCTCAACCTTGATAGCAATGGTCCCAATCATAATAGTTTCAAAATTTTCTCTTGGTATGGGACAATATATTTCTCCAACTTGAATGCCCTCAACATGTTCAATTGAATTCAAACCATAAGTCCTTTCAATCTTCTTGGGGAAATAGACAGTATGTTCTTTGTCATTAACATTGAAAGTCACCTTTCCTTGATTACAATTAATAACAGCTCCTGCAGTATTAAGAAAATGTCTCCCATAAAATAATAGACATATTATCATCTTCAGGCATTTCAAGCACAGCAAAATCAGTTAATATCAAGCAATTATGAGCCACTTGAACAGGGACATCCTCATATATACCAATAGGAATAGTGGTAGATTTATCAGCCATTTGCAAATATATATATATCAGTTGGTATTAATTTTTCTAGTTGAAGCCTCTTATAGAGAGAGAAAGGCATAACACTAACTCCAGCTCCCAAATCACACAAAGTAGTTCTAACATAACTATTCTTAATAGAGCAAGGGATAGTTGGAATCCTAGGGTCTCCAAGTTTCTTAGGAACCTTACCATTGAAGGAATAATTAGCAAGCAAAGTAGAAATTTCTTCATTAGGGATCTTCCTTTTATTCGAGACAATATCCTTCATATACTTTGAGTAAGGAGGCAATTTAATAGCATCAGTCAAAGGAATTTGCAGGAATAAAGGTTTCATCCACTCACAAAACTTATTATAGTGTTCATCTTCCTTTGACTTGTGTTTCTTGTCAGGGAATGGCATAGGTTTTTGGACCCAAGGTTCTCTTTCACTACCATGTTTCTTAGGAATAAAATATTCTTTAGTGTATTTAGTATTCTTAGTGTGGTTTTCAGGTTCTTCTTCAACTTTTTCTTCAATAGGAACTTCATTTTCTTCATTACCACTTTCAGTTTCAGCATCAGAGATAGATATACTATTAGGGTCTATAGCAGATTTAGAGGGTTCTACAATAGTTTTATGTTTCTTTTTTCCTTTTCTTACAAGTAGAACCACTATTTTCAGCTTGTTGAGAATCCTACTCAATTCTTTTGGGATGCCCCTCGGGATATAGAGGATCCTGGGTAGCAGCTCCACTTCTAGTTCTAATTTCATAAGCATGTTTTTCTTTAGCAGCATTAACTAGCAAGTCTTTTTGCACTTTAACGAGTTGATCTATTTGAGTTTGAACCATTTGAAAATGTTTAACAATCATTTTAACATCATTAGAGGTTCTTTCCACAATATCTTTCAACTCAACAATAGCTCTAGTGTTTTCCATTAGATGATTTTGCACCCTTTTATTAAAATTATCTTGCTTAACAATAAAGATATCGAGTTCTTCTAAGCATAGATCAGGAGGTTTAGAGTAAGGGATATCACCTTCATCAAAGTGTTGGAGAGAGTGTACCTCAATAGTGGATGAGTAGGGGATAGGCTTGTTCAGGAGGAGTCTAATGTTCAGGTACAATTACTTCAGGTATAGCTTGTTCAGGAGGAGTCTAATGTTCATAGTTCTTACTTATTTTAGTCATTAATTCCTCAGCTTCCTTGGGAGTCCTGTTCCTGAAAACACAATCAGCACAACTATCTAGGTATGTCCTACATTCTTCGGTTAGTCCATTATAAAATATATCAAGAAGCTCATTCTTAGGTAATGGACTTCCAACCTGTGCATGAATCAAAGCACAAAACCTTGCCCAAGATTCGGGCAATATCTCTTTTTCACCCTGTTTAAAATCAAAAAGTTCCTGCAAAATAGCATATCTAGCACTAGGAGGAAAATATTTCTGTAGGAAAGTACAAATCAAGCAATCAGGGCTATCAATAGATCCAGGAGGTAAATTACTAAACCAAGTTTTAGCTTCCCCTTTCAGTGAAAAAGGGAAAATCTTAGCAACAAAGTAAGTACGCATCTTAATATCATCAGAAAACAAGCCACTCATGGTAGAAAGTTCATTCATATGTGCTATCGCACTTTCATTCTTAGTCCCACAAAAAGGTTCTTTCTCAACAATAGCTATGTAAGATAGATCGAGAGAGAAATCATAATCTTTATCTATAATGTTTATGGGGGAAGCAGCAAACTTAGCAATAGGAGACCATTTGGGTCTAATAGTATGCCTCTCAAGGAGACTCTTAGCAGCGCTCCTATCATGGGTATTTTTACATTCTTTAATAAATTCATCGGTCATCTCAACATAACTATCTTCAATATCATAACTTTCACTAAACTCAGGAGAACTAACAGGTGTGGTAGTGTCTTCATTAGGAGTTTCAGTATTTCCAGCTATAGTTCTAGCAATCGTAGAATCTAGGAAAGGACCTAATGAACCACTCTTATCAAGCATAGTAGAAGCAGCATCATAAGCATTAGAAGTTTCAGATTAAGTAGTAGT
This sequence comes from Avena eriantha, assembly GCA_910589775.1. Classification (NCBI taxonomy): domain Eukaryota; kingdom Viridiplantae; phylum Streptophyta; class Magnoliopsida; order Poales; family Poaceae; genus Avena; species Avena eriantha. The sequence goes on from OU342746.1 coordinate 318,482,155, forward strand.
AGCAGAGTGTGTAGCATGTGTATGTGGTGGTGTGATACATTGCAAATGTATCTATAATTTTTAATGTTCCATGCTTGGTTTTATCCACTTTCTTGTGTTTTGTTCCAACTTTGGAGTACTTTTCATATGATTTCTTGGACTAACCTATTAACAAGAGCCACAGTGCCAGCTGCATGTTTTCTGCTGTTTTTGGTTCCAGGAAAGTCAGAAAATGAATATTCTCGGAATTGGACGGGACAAAAGCCAAAGTGCATATTTTTCTGGAAGGGATCAAGTGCCAGAATACGAGATGGAGAGGGGCCAGGGGCCGGCCACACCACCTGGCCGCGCGGCCAGGTTTGGCCCGCGCCAAGGGGTGGTATGGCCGACCCCAGCACCCCCTCGGCCTCTCCTTCCGCCTATAAGTTGTCCTCGGGACGAAAACCCTAAGTACCCGATCAAAATTCCACGAAAGAGTCTGTAGCCGCCGTCGTCTCTGTCCCTAGATCGGGGAGGATCTGAAGCTCTTCCCGGCACCCTGCCGGAGAGGGGAATTCACCCTGGAGGCCTTCTTCATCACCATGCAAGCCTCCGGTGTGATGCGTGAGTAGTTCATCCTTGGACTACGGATCCATGTAGTAGCTAGATGGCTGGTTTCTCCTCCTTTGTGCTTTCATGTTTAGATCTTGTGAGCTCCGTTCATGATCAAGATCGTATATTTGTAATTCATACATGTTGTGTTTGCGGGGATCCGATGGATATTGAGATGCTATTTCAGATTGATTATTGATTCTATCATGTCTTTGTTATTTGAGATCTTGCATGCTTTCCGTTGTTAGTAGCTATCTTGGCCAAGTAGATGCTAGCAACTCCAAGAGTTAGTATTTATGCTCGATAGTGGGTTTATGCCTCTAGTAATCTGGGGAAGTGACAGAAATCTCTAAGGTACTAGCAAAGTAACAGCAGTAGTAAAGTAAAGACAGCAGTAACTATAGCAGTAAACAGTGGGATTCGAGTGCGGTAGGCATAGGGATGGATAGACGGGCGTTGCATGGACAAGACAATTCACATAGAAATCAGAACATAGGGAAATTGCAGATAAATAGGATAAAGCATCCAAGTACTAGATAATCCTAGGCATGTGTTCCATATATAGTCATACGTGCTCGCAATGAGAACTTGCACAACATCTTTTATCCTGCCAGCCCGTTTGCAGCGGGGCCTCAAGGGAACTACTGCCAATTAAGGTGCTCCTTTTAATAGAACACCAGAGCAAAGCATTAACACTCCGTGAACACATGTGATCCTCACATCAAAACCATTTCCTCCGGTTATCCCGATCTCTGTCACTTTAGAGCCATTGGTTCCGGACAATAACGTGTGTATACAACTTGTAGATAAGACCATAAACAATACTATCATAATGAATCAATAACATGTTCAGATCTGAAATCATGGCACTCGGGCCCTAGTGACAAGCATTAAGCACAACAAGTCGCAACAAAGTCATAAAGCACTAATAAAAAATACTAGGCACCATGCCCTAATAATCTGATGCCATTATATGAACGATCTCATCCAATCCCTACCATCCCTATAGCCTACAACGGGGGATTACTCACTCATAGATGGGGGAAACATGGATGGTCGATGGAGAAGCGATGGTGACGATGATGGCGATGATCTCCTCCAATTCCCCGTCCCGGCAGGGTGCCAGGACGAAGTTTCTGGTGCTGTTTCGTGGAATCTGGTGGTGGCGGTGGAGCGGAACTCCTTCTGGAAAAACGTCGAACCACCCTCAGTTTTTAGGTCAGAAGGCTTCTTATAGGTGAAGAGGGAGACCGAGGGGCAGTCTGGGGCGGCCAGACCACCCCCTGGCGCGGCTTGCCCGCGTGGCCAGGTGGTGTGGACTGGGCCCAGCCCCCCTCCGTCTCATATTCTGGCTCCGGGAGTCCTCTGGTGAAATAGGATTTTTGGTATATTTTTCGGGATTTTTCCTAAAAGTTGATTTTCTGCACAAAAAGTAGACACCAAGGCAATTCTGCTGAAAACAGCGTCAGTCCGCGTTAGTTGCATCCAAATCACACAAGTTTGGAGGAGAAACAATAGCAAAAGTGTTCGGGAAAGTAGATACGTTTTGGACGTATCAGGTACTTACGGTCTTTGTCCGGTACTTCCGGCCGCACTGCTCCAATGCCTCTTTTACTACCGGCCCAAGTACCAGTAAACAAATAGCAAAAGCAGAACGAATACTATGACATTCCCAAGCTCACCGGAACTAGCCCGGTACTTCAGTCGGTACTAATGGCGCCAAATTGGCCTAGCGGTACATCCGATGAGGCGGCGGTACTTCCGGTTAGTAAAAGCTCCAGAACCAAAGCTGCCATAGCTTTTGCTTCCGAACTCCAAAAGGGATGAAACCAATTTCGTTGGAAAGATACGACATGTAGAATCAAAGGGAGAAAATATTGGGTATCACCAAGAGAGAAAATACCATGAATAAATATGTGAGATACCTCCCAAGGTGTGGAGCCAGAAAACCCGCCAAAATAAAAACGCAATAAGATATTCAAGGGTAATCAGTTTTTTATGAACTAGAGCTTGTTATAAAGATAACCACAAGATACAAACAACAACCAAGAAATACGATGCTATGTATGCAACGCTTTGAGCTCTCTCCGAAAGATACGATCGAGCTATTCACTCGAGAGCCCCTCTTCATAGTACGACTATCTATCCTAAACCCGGTCTCCCAACACTACAAGAGACCGGTAAAATAGAAAACCTATCAAGATCATACCTTTGCCTTGAGCATTCCACTTGATCTTGATGTAGACGATCTTGTCTTCCTCAAGATGGAATATCTTTCTTGATTGCATTTGCTCGCGCTTGCTTGATGAATACTTACAAATTGCTCCCCATACTCCATGGGGAATTCTCTTCTTTGAACTTGTCTTCATCACTCCATGATCATCGAGGATGGCAAGCTACAAGCATGTGGTCTTCTAGAGATGGCGCATCTTGATCTTGCACTTCTTTTATTCTAACTCCACTAGGATGGTGTGTCGAAGATAACCATGAGGAACTCCATCTTCTTCTTCTTCAAGGCACTCTTGATCTTCTTCTTCTTCTTCTTTCAACCTTGAAACCAACACATGGCCCAGGCGATGCCAATGGACAATTCCTACAAGTGAAACTCAATTCGAAAATTAGTCCATGAAGATTGTCCTTAATTACCAAAACCACGCATAGGGGCACACATGCACTTTTAATAACCAAATCACGATTTCAATTGTTTTATAAAGGTTTGACGTGGTTTTAATTATTTCGTAAAGCTTTGAAACTTTCATTTACAAAGAGAGTAACTTCTACATATCCATGTGAAACTATAAAGCGATACCAAGGTTTGCGCGATAGATAGATCAATGAAGTTTTTCTTGACAAATGTGTATACGTAATTCCATGACCATCATCAAATCATTTAAATCTATGATTCTAGGTAAAGTGTCATATTCATGACATTTTGAACTACTATCGCAACATCACAGTACATTTTGTTCTTTTGTAGTGGCTTAAGAACCAGAAAGAGCAACCTCGGGTAGATCATGTTAATGCATCTAATGTATCATTATTCAACTATCGAGTCAAAGAGTTTAATATAGTTCAAGCATCCTCAATAAATTAATGTTATAATTAAACAAAAATAAGTGAACTTTTCTTGAATGTGGTCAAAGTAGATTAGATAAGAATTGAAATTGACACGATCAATCGCTGGTTTTATGATGCAAAATGCATGTATCATGCATTGACCCTCGGGTATGGGTATGATACGTATATGGGCATGATTTTCTACTCATATGGATATCTTGGCGTGCATATGCTTTACGGGCATGGATACTATATTGTTTAACTTGTGCATAACCCGACCCACTACCATATTGGCACAAAGCGCTACAATTTTTTGCCGCACAAAAATAAATGTCCGGTCAAACATATAATTAGAAAGTTATGATAGTCAAAGATTGCGATGTATCTTCAGCAAGGACATGTACCGCACATGAAACATCAACCTAGCGATGAACCCACCCCTCCCTCTTTTCAGTATAAGACGCACCCGTCTCCTCCCCATGCTCTCTTGTGTGCCTACTTCTACGCATCATCGATCCACCACGACTTTGTCTTGATCGCCATCAGAAGCATTGAAAGCCTACGCCTCTCGAACATGAACTATCGGTTGTGTTCTGGATTGCTTCCATCACCACAAGCTTCATGTAAGGTGAGGTCGCCTATATCTAAAGTTGTTTTATTATATTTTTTATGTGAAAACTGAACTTAAAAATTGCTCTGCTTGGAACATCCATGTATTTAATGATTTGTTTGAATTGAAATCATTTAAAAAGTTTGGTAAATAGTTGGTTTTGAGAGCTCTACAATTTTTTTGTTAAGCGTCACAACTCGTTCATGTTGAAAGATCTGGGAACCAAGGTGACTTGACCAACAGTTGAACTCCCCAAACCACTGTCACTGAAGTGGACCCTTTCGTGTCCCCACTTATATAGTCAAATCATCGACGGATACGGAGATCCATAAGTAATTACCTATTAGTTACCAATGTTGTGGAGTTACTTCATATCAAATAATAAGAATTACTTACCGATACAAAACAATAATGTTGGACAATTAGTACATGCAAAACAATGTTGTGAGATAATTGTGTAACATTGTTTAGTAAAAATAAGTGTGTAACATTGTTTAGTAAAAATAAGTGCGCATCATTATTGTTTGGTAGCAACAATTGATTTTGCAACAATCATTTGGTAGGAAGCTATTAGGCTATCGGTCTCTAATAATGTGGAGTTAATTCGTACCTAATAATTGTTATGAAATTATTTGCTGCTATCAAACATTAATGTCGCATAAATATTTCCTTCCAAACAATGTTGCATGAAAAAAATGATTATGCAAATTTATTGTTTGGTGGTAGGAAATAATTTTGCGGCATTTTTGGTTGGAATTAATTCCACATCAATGGCTTCCTATACCGGAATTACTTTCTTCCAAAGAATTGTTGCGAAATCAATTGTTGCCTCCAAACAGAAATGTTGCACATTTAGTTTCTTTCAAACAATGTTGCCAAATTAATTCCACACATTGTTTGGAAGAAAGTAATTGCCCGACATTAATACTTGATATTGGCAAATATTATAAATAAAATGTTTAGTAGGAATTAACTTTGCACCATTAGTGACTAAGAGGTAATTATCTTTGCCTCTACTTATCCTTTGGTGGTCGGACTATATAAGTGGGGTGACGGCGGGGGTCCACCATTAGTGAGAGTGGCTCGGGATCCGCCATTATTGAAGTCATCTTTGTTCGCCCTCCATCCTTTCCGCCGTCCCAACCCTGGCGCCTCTAAATACTAGGGCAGACGACATTGATGGATCAGGTTGGTGGCATTGGTGGTGTCGACGGGATTGCACGGAGGCATCAGCAGACACACGATGCGATGGGCCTGGCCGAGGGATTTGATCTCCAGCTTGTGATGCTGCGCCACGACACCCGGGAGAAGATGTAAGCACTCGTTCCTTTTTTCAGCTCGAGTTGAATGAATATAAGTTCAATGATTTCTTTGACAATTTGGAGTGAATACACATTTAATACTAACTCACTATTCAGGAGATTTTAAATTTGTTGTCTAAACAGTAGTATTATCAAGTTTTTTTACTTTCATTTCATTCCGAAAATTACACATAGGTGATCTATATACTATCAAAGTTAATAATGATGCCCTGGAAGTTTACTGTCGATTGCATATGAACTTCGGAAATTTGGGATGAAGTTGAACCATCTTCTCATTCCAAGATTTCATTTATATGCTTTCGAAATTGTTTGTCTGAATGTGATTATGAAGAGAATACTTTTCTGATTTGGTACTTGATGTTGAACCGGCAGATCTGAGTATTTAGGAAGAAGACCAATGGCGGCTAGGTGGCGGCGGAGGCTGCCAGATTTCGTGAGGCAACTAGAGGAAATCCTGTTTAGACAATACCCAAACAAGGTGGTGCTCTCTTCCCTTCATCGTTTTAGCTTTGGTTTCGAGAAATCAGGTCCCTCTCCGGGCAAAAAGTAAGTACAGATTACCGTTTCATCATTTTAGCTGTTGATATTTTCTACTAGTTGTTTGTGCAGAGGGACTACTACAATATGACGAAGGAGCCAACTGAGTCGCACTTCCTATCTGCTCTCACGATCTTGGCTGGTCAGTACGAACAACTTCAACAAAACCAACAATTATCCGGGCAGAGTACATCTTCCGGTGGCTATGGGACGACGACTCTGACACATGGTATCACCCAAGGTGCAAGTGAAAACTTTAGAATGTCTTATGTACCGTACAACATGGGTCCGTCATTTGGTGCAGGCTTGGTTCCACAGAGTGCTAATATGGGCACCTCACTTTCAGGTACCGATGGTTTTACTGAAATTGTGCTTATATCATATCCTTAGGGATGTGTGTGCCTGAACTTGAAATTCTTTTGTAGCCCACACTGTAGTGCTTCTAGATTTCAAATCCAATAGCCAGAAGAATATTTTCCTGTTTACTTAGTTTCTTTTGGCTTGCTTTCTTTCTAGGAGAAGCTCCTGATGAGCATGTGAACACAGAGCTATCTTTGGGGATGAACCCTACACATCACAGCTCGAGAGTGTCCAACAATAATCATGTAATAAATGTGGTGGGCACATCTGAAACCAACAGAATATTGGTAAGAACCCTACCCTATATCTTACCAATATCATCTCTAGTATGTACCAGCTCCCTAAGGATCCACTTAAAAACTGCAGCCCATGGTGACACCGCCACTCCCTTTAACTGTGAAGGAGGTCCCAGAGGAACCAAAGTTCAGTTGCCCAGTCTGCTTGCACGAAATAGTCGACGCGTCATCGACTCTGTGCGGCCACATCTTCTGCCAAGAGTGCATCATGGCCTCCATCAAGGCTCAGAGGAAGTGCCCTACCTGCCGGAGGAAGCTTACCATGAAAAACTTCCATCGGGTCTACCTCCCGACGATGGACTAAACTGATCTAGCCATTCTGGGTACTGTGGAGCCTCAACACCCGACCCTTCGCCTCGCTGCCATTGTGGCGGTTCTATATCGCTATCAGAACTACACTCTGCACTGGGCTATCTTCACCCATTAGGTTTCGTCCAACAGTCTAACAGGCGTTGTGATTCATAGTTTTGAGATGTTAGAGTATTGTTCTACATCTGTAGCGCAAAAGAATACTGTGTATTGTTTGATGTAGAACCATGTACTTGCTACTATCTAATTCGTGCGCGAAGAAAATATTTAGGTGTTTGTAATGTATTTTATGATGTCAGATTGCAACCTATGGATTAGGATTGTATGGCCATGCACCTAAATCGAACCGGACGTCACACCTTCGTGGGATTTAATATGCACAACATTCTAAATGTCACACCTTCATCGGTTTCGCGCTATCATCTAAATCCAGGCGTTGAGCCCAGATTCTTTTTTTTTGCCTCATCCACGCAAATTTGAATGGCATATGCAAGTTGTAACCTCCATAGTACATAGAAATGACAATGAAAACACAGTTGATTATTCGTGGGTGTTAGCATTAGCACTTAATATTTCTATGCTCCAAAAATTATTTGGTGATCAAAGTAAAGAAAAGAGCATAGCTCAACTGGTTGGGGGAGTGGATGTACAAATCCGACACATAGGTTCAAATCCTCACGGAGACGAATATAGGTTCTTATTTATACTTGAGGATCATGCTATCCTGATACTCATGCAATTTATCCTTGAGGACCAGGCTTGGTATTTAACCAAGATTAAAAATCCTGATACTCATACTTAATGGTTGTGTGCATACTTAGTTGGTGCAGAGGCCGGAAAGTGGAATTCTCCCCCAATTTTAGATTTCAGACGACGGAGCAGAGAAGCTCCATGAAAATAGGATCCCTCCTGGGTCGCCCCCCGCTCGGGCGATCCGGGAGGCCCCAGCCGCCGCCTAGCCCCTCCACCTCCAGTCCTGCCAGGCCGCGCCCGACACCGATGGTGGTGGCAGCGCCCTTCTCGCCGTAGGCAGAGGGCAGGAGAGGGCTCGCGCGACTGATCGCCATGGGTGTTGGGGTACGACATCGGCGGGTCTTGGAAGTATCGTGGAGGAGCGGATGGAGGAGGGGTGCAGACGGGTGCGAGCAGCGGTGGCTGGCGACAGCGCGGCGTTGTGCTGGCGCTGCCCTCCTCCTTCCTCCTTCTCCCTTGAGAGGCCCATCCTCCTGCCCTAGCTAGGTGTCTGCCATGGGGTAGGAGATGAACGCCATTGTTTGCCAAGTTCAGGGGAGATGCTGGGAACTGCGAGGACCTGATTTTGGGTGGTCCGATCTGTCGATGGTGGGGGGTGCCGACATCGAATGAGAGTTGTCCACACGCTGGACTTGGAGAATACAACGTCTCGGCGAGTGTATGGGGTAGGGTTCATCTAATCTGGCTCTAACAGACCACCGTTGTAGCAAATTCATGGTATATGACATCCATTATTGATGGTTTGAGGTTACTGAAAATTGAGCTATGCAGATGTTGCATACAATATTTCAACATGTTATAAGCACATATACTTTGTTCTACATGAGTGTTGAAAATGTAGCAAACAATGACATACCGTTTCATGTTTTGCTACAACCAAATTGGGATTTGTTGTACATGTTGTTTATTTTTTGCTACATTTTTTTGAGCGGAAATTGCTGCTTTATTAAATTAACCAGACGCTCTTGGTTCAGAACATCCATAATACAATCAGGGTAAATATGAAACCAAGTTTTTCTTATTTCTAACTTGCAGCCTTCCCTAGCCAACGTATGGGCAACCATGTTTGCCGTCTGTCACACCCATTTAACCACGGGGTTATCCAACTTCTTTAACTACCTCTTGATCCTCTCAACCAAGATACCATGAACCGATCTATCCATCTCCATACTCTGAAGTTTGGCAACCACCTCTGAACTATCCAGCTCTAGGATTACCCTATGTAGCTTCAGTTTAGACACCAGCTCCAGCGCCTGCTGACAAGCTAACAGTTCCGCATGTTCAGGATCGATGACTAGAGGGGAAAAAAGGCAAGAACCAACAAGGAATTTGCCATCATGGTCGCGCGCGACTACACCTCCACCACATTTTCCATCTTGCCTCATCATAGTTCCATTAGTACTGATTTTAATCCAAGATTCAAGAGGCAACACCCATTTCTCCTTCGGTATAGGGTTTTTGGGTGTCATCTTCGCCTGCACTTCATGTCATTCCGCCGACAGATGGGCACCCTTTTCTCGCTATCAAAGATTGATCATCAATCTGCTGACTCCTCCGTGCCTTATTCCGGCTAACCAAAGCTAGTACAGGACCATCATAACCATCACCAGATCAGCAGCACTGACAGAGGCCATCTACTCTAACATCCAAGCAGTGAGGTATCGCTGCGATCGCACATTAGCAGGAGGTGCATGGTCTCGGCCTCCCAGCTGATCCTTGAGCTATCTCTAGATCTGCTACGAGTGTTGGCACTGCCAGAAGCGGTGGATCACCGTTTCCTCCCTGCTACGTGCAACGCAGACCACACCTCCTTTAATATGGCGTCTTTGCAATTAAGAACCGAGGGTGAGGCCATTCTTCAATAGCCTCCATACATGGATTTTGACCTTGCTTGGAACGTCAACACTCCACAATGCGAGCCACCCTTTATGAGCATCCGCCAAGGACGATGATTCAGACACCCCCGAACGGAGCTGCCTCCGCTGCATGAGCGTGTTGAAATGCAGCAAACGGTGGCATGTCCTTTCACGTTTTGCTACAACCAAATTGGGATTTGATGCACACCTAGTTGGGTTTGCTACATGGGTCTGTTCGGAATATTGCAATCAAATACACACTTTTTCAATATTTGCTATAACAAAAAGGGATTTGTTACATTTCTTTTTCATTTTGCTACACAGACGCCTTAAAAATGTTACACACTCTAAAATGTTACTACATGCGAAATGTTTTGCTGCATAGGTGAGATGTGCGAGATTTGCTCACTTAAGTGCATCTGACGGCCCGGAGGCGACTGATGTTTTGCAATTTCCTATCAGCTGATTCCTAGCACTTGCACCGAAAATTCAAAGTCGATTAAAAATAATAGCTTAGTATGTTCCTCTCTACATCCAAAAGGACTTACCAAGTCACCGGTACAATACAACTATGACATATCTTGTTTGATAATATGTATATGCTTGTTCTTGTCATATATGTGAATTTTAGTGTTAGAAAAGTGTTTATTCTCCATTCTTTGGTGCTTTTCACATTAGCTAAGAATGGCAGTAACAACGTGTAATATAAAATGAATCAGTGTCTAGGTCCTCCTAGACACTTTTTTGATATAGTAGAAGCATGTCGGCGTGAGAATTCCAAAATTCATCCCCGGCAGGGATCGAACTCCGGTCGCTGGGATGCACCACTATGACCCAACCGCTAGGCTACTGCCTGTTCTCAACAACTTGTAATATAATATATATTTTATAGTTATATTTGATACTTAATACTTTGATATATATCATGTGCCATTGTTAATATTCATTAAGTAAACATGTGTTGCACAATTGGGAAAATTTATGTTTATGTATTTATTGTAAATTTGATTAACTTGCATACTAATATTGCTTGAGGGATACAAGATTTATGTAGGGGTACAAGCCTTGCCGACCAAGATAGCTGAAACCAACTTTGAAACAAACTCTAAAACAAATATAAACCGACATATACTTGAGATACAAGTCTAGTCTAACATCCCCTGTAGTTTCAATGACGATCTCAATGATGTTGAGACTGAAATGAATGTCATTGAATGGCGTGGTAGCAAGACCCTTTGTGAAAACATCTGCAAATTGTGTCGTGGTTGGCACATGAAGAACCCGTACTTGACCAAGAGCAACCTTCTCATAGAAAAAATGAATGTCGATCTCAATATGTTTAGTCCTCTGATGCTGAACTGGATTACTTGCCATATGTATCGCAGAAATATTATCACAATAGACTATCGTGGCCTGCTGAAGTGGTCGGTGGCGCTCTGAGAGAAGTTGGCGCAACCAAACCGCTTTTGCAACCGCGCGGTACTTAGCCTCAGCAGACGAACGAGAAACCGTGAGCTGACATTTTGAAGACCAGGAAATCAAAATTATTGCCAAGATAAACACAATAACCTGATGTGGATCGATGAGTCTCAAGACAACCAGCCCAGTCTGCATCTGAATATGTTGTCAAAGATTTAGGTGTAGAAATATTTATGTGGAGTCCATGATCAAGAATACCTTTTAGGTATCGGAGAATGTTTTTAACAAGGTTATAATGTGGTAGACGAGGATCATGCATGAATAGACAAGCTTTAGGAGATTTCAGGACGTGTAAGGGTTAGATATTGCAGGGCACTTGTGAGACTACATTATAATGTGGCATCGGAAAAACGTTCAACGTGGAAGAAAGTTTAGTGGTAGTACCAATCAGAGTGCGAGAGGGTTGGCAGTCAGTCATGCCTGCTCGAGAAAGAAGATCAAGTATGTATTGGCGGTGAGAGATAAAAAGACCATTAGAATCATGAGTAACAGCAATACCCAAGAAATGATGGAGCAAGCCGAAATCATTCATGGAGAATTCAGTTTGTAGTTTAGGAAATAATGTGATTTAGGAAAGACTGAGAGGAGGCGGTGAGAAAAATATCATTGACATTTCTAAGGTGGTCCTGGTCCACACCTCCCTCAAAAACTATGTGAGATCTAGGCGGCAAGAGGTGTGGACCTGGACTTGAGCAGTCGATCTCCTAGACGTCCGCGGGGATTAGATGCAACAGTGCAAGGAGAAGTCCATCGTCGCGGAGCTTCTGGCTGTCATCGTCATGTGCGATACAGGGAGCTGCAGGGACCAAGGGAGGAGACAAGCAGGAAAAACGGGCAAGGAGGTAGGAAATGGTCGCGAGCGCACAAAGAGGCGGAGCGGCGGTGACTCAAGGCCAGCGCTAGGCGGCGGCGAATCAATTTCAGAGGGAAACTCTACGAGAGTAAAATCAGGGACTATCTGCGATGTGGGAGAGAAGGGAAAAGAAAAAAAATGTTTCACTCGTCTCGCGCGTTGGCAATTTTTCTCTCGTAACAATTGGTGGAACTTGCTCTGACCGGACGGTGAATTTTGGTCACCGGAGATTGGACGAATCGGATATGTTTAATGATGGATGTTGAGTGTCGAGCCGTGACCTACCATCACGAAGGTGCTGCTAGAAAACGATAGTGCTCCTTTTGTAGGTCTTGCCCCTAACTTCGATGGGCCTTGAATTAAAGCCCAGCCATATAGGGATAGGAGCCCAGCAGCGAAGTTCAAACTCGATTGGAACTCGAATTGGGACCAAATCTCGTTTCGGAATTTGATCCGACTCGGTTTCGAACAAGATTTCGAGTACGTGTGTGCATCTCCTCCCAACCTTTATATTCACATCAGGCACGGCAAAATCAGCGATCAAGCCGAAGCCTATTGATCGCATCGGCCTCATGGCAGCAATCAAGGCGAGCGTGAACCTTTTTGCGGTCCTCGATAGCAAAAACCACTAGTAGAAAACAGACCTTTGGTCCAGGGGTATTAGCCCCGGTTTTGCTACAAACTGGGACTAATGCCCCGGTCCAACGGCTAGAACTGGCCCTAGGGGGGTGGCAGACACTAGCCCCGGTTCGAACGGGACCTTTAGCCCCGGGTCGTATAACAAACCGGGGCTAAAGGGTTTCAGGCAGGCCAGGTCGGGCGCCAGACCCTTTAGTCCCGGTTTGTTATACGACCCGGGGCTAAAGGTGGACCTTTAGCCCTGGTTCTAGACATGAACCGGGGCTAAAGGTCTGGCTATATCTTCTTCCCCTGCCCGAGCCACCATTCAAGCCGGTGGCTCTCCTCTCTCTCTCTTTCTTGCTTCAAGCTCGAGTTCATGCCTTTTTTTCCTCAAGATTTGTCTATATTTTGTGGTGCCCCATCTATCCAAAGGTTCTAAAAGGTGAGCAACTTCATCCTTTGAACTCTCATTGCTATATTAGCTCATTTCATGCTCTATCTTATAGATGGATTTGTGGATTTAGTTTGGTAGTAATTTTTGCAGTGATAGCATGAGATCGATGTTTAGATTCTATCTATCTTGTATTAATGTAAGGAACTCTAAGGTAAATATCACAATATGTGGATTCTATCTATATATATCTTGTTTTGGCACATAGTCTCGAAAATTGATTTTAGAAGCACACACATGCGTGAGTTCATCATTCTAACTAGCTAGCTGGGCAAAATATCCTTCTTCGTCTACCTGCGTTCAACAAACTGAAAAAATTGTAACAAAGATAGGGTTAATTCATAAAAGCTTGATAAGAAGACATCACAATTCACATATTAGGGAGTGCCTCTATGGCGAGCTCCTCAAAGATGTCTGAGGACGGGATCCTAAGACATCTTCGAGAAGCTCTGCCGTAGTGGTGTCCCTGCTCTCCCACACCATCTTTCGGTTTATATCTTCTCTAGCTAAATCAGTATGCTGGTGGAGCTAACTAATTTCACATATTAGAGAGTGCCTCTACGACGAGCTCCTCGAAGATGTCTGAGGACGAGGTCCTAAGACATCTTCGAGAAGCTCCGCCGTAGTGGTGTCCCTGGTCTCGCACACCATCTTGCAGTTCTCCACAAAAATGCATACCTATTTATAGATTAAGCAGCACAACATAGTGTCGGGCACTGATGACATAATGTCGACATACTCACGCTGGCATAGTGCTGCCACCCACCCAAAATAGTGTCGGCATTTAATTTACTGGCTTAGTGCTGCCCACTGAGGACATAGTGTCGACATGTTGTCTCCACATCCACATTTAGTCCTGGTTGGTGCCACCAACCGGGACTAAAGGTTCATCATATCGTTAGTCCTGGTTGCTGGTTTTAGATTAGTACTAATTAATTATGATTATGTTTGATGTACTTAATTAATTATATATTGCAGATGAGCCGGCAATGGATGTACGCTGACCGACTCTCTAACGAGTTCATTAAAGGCGTGCATTCTTTTCTTCTTGTGGCCGAGGCAAACAAGCGGAGTGGTTTTATGTCTTATCCATGTGGTGTCTGTCAGAATCATAAAGAATACTCTTCCTTAAGAGTCCTTCACAGCCACATGTTTCGGTCCGGTTTCATGACCGGCTATAATTGTTGACCAAGCACGGAGAAAGAGGGGTTATGATGGAAGACAATGAAGAAGAAGAGAATGACAACGACTACCCTGAATACGATGGTACTACAATGGAAGACATTGATAAAGAAAAAGATGAAGAACGGGCATCAGATCTGCCCGATGATGATCTTAGTCGGGCCATTGCTAATGCCCAGGAACAATGCGTAACTGAAAGGGAGAGGTTGAAGTTCAAGAAGATGTTAGAGGATCACAAAAAATTGTTGTACCCAAATTGTGAAGATGGGCACAAAAAACTGGGTAGCACACTGGAATTGCTGCAATGGAAGGCAGAGAACGGTGTGACTGACAAAGGATTTGAAAAGTTGCTAAGAATAATGAAGAAGTTGCTTCCAAAGGATAACGAACTGCCCGCCAGTACCTACGAAGCAAAGAAGGTTGTCTGCCCTCTAGGATTAGAGGTGCAGAAGATACATGCATGCATTAATGACTGCATCCTCTACCGCGGCGAGTACGAGAATTTGGATGCATGCCCAGTATGCACTGCATTGCGGTATAAGATAAGACGAGATGACCCTGGTGATGTTGAGGGCGAGTGCCGCATGAAGAGGGTTCCTGCCAAGGTGATGTGGTATGCTCCTATACTACCACGGTTGAAACGTTTATTCAGGAACAAAGAGCATGCCAAGTTGTTGCGATGGCACATGGAAGACCATAAGAAAGACGAGATGTTGAGACACCCTGCTGATGGGTCGTAGTGGAGAAAAATCGAGAGAGAGTTTCCGAACTTTGCAGGTGATGCGAGGAACTTATGGTTTGGTCTAAGTATAGATGGCATGAATCCTTTTGGGGAGCAGAGCTGCAGTCATAGCACCCGGCGTATGACTCTGTGTATTTATAACCTTCCTCCTTGGTTGTGCATGAAGCGGAAGTTTATTATGATGCCAGTGCTCATCCAAGGCCTGAAGCAACCCGGCAACGACATTGATGTGTACCTAAGGCCATTAGTTGAAAATTCTTACAGTTGTGGCACGGACAAGGTGTACGTGTGTGGGATGAGAACAAGCAGGAGGAATTTGACCTACGAGCATTATTGTTCATAACAATCAATGATTGGCCTGCTCTTAGTAACATTTTAGGACAGACAAACAAGGGATACAATGCATGCACACACTATTTAAATGATACTGAAAGTATATATTTGGATAAATGTAAGAAGAATGTGTACCCGAGGAATCGTCGTTTTCTTCCGCCCTCGCACATCCTAAGAAAGAAAGGTAAGCATTTCAATGGTGAGGCAGACAACCGGTGTAAGCCTATATGCCGTACTGGTGATGATGTATTTGACATGGTGAAGGATTTAAAAGTAATCTTTGGAAAGGGTCCTGGTAGACAATCTGTTCCGAAGGACGATGTCGGACACGCACCCATGTGGAAAAAGAAATCTATATTTTGGGAGCTACCCTATTGGAAAGTCCTAGAGGTCCGCTCTGCAATTGACGTGATGCACCTGACGAAGAATCTTTGCGTGACGCTGCTAGGCTTCTTGGGCGTGTATGGGAAGAGCAAAGATACACCTGAAGCACGGCAGGACCAACAACGTATAAAAGACCGAGACGGCATGCATCCAGAGCTGTTTGAAGGTACTGCTAGCTATGCTCTGACCAAAGAAGAGAAGGAAATCTTTTTGAAGTCCTTCACAGTATCAAGGTCCCGTCTGGTTTCTCGTCGAACATAAAGGGAATAATAAATATGGCAGAGAAAAAATTTGAAAACCTAAAGTCTCATGACTGCCACGTGCTTATGACCCAGCTGCTTCCGATTGCATTGAGGGGACTGCTGCCGGAAAATGTTTGAGTACCCATTGTGAAGCTATGTGCGTTTCTCAATGCAATTTCTCAGAAGGTAATCAGTCTAGATAGTCTACTAAGGTTACAGAAAGATGTGGTCCAATGTCTTGTCAGCTTCGAGTTGGTGTTCCCACCATCCTTCTTCAATATTATGACTCACCTCCTAGTTCACCTAGTCGATGAGATTAACATTCTTGGTCCTGTATTTCTACACAATATGTTCCTCTTTGAGAGGTTCATGAGAGTGTTAAAGAAATATGTTCATAACCATGCTAGGCCAGAAGGAAGCATCTCAAAGGGATATGGAACAAAGGAGGTCATTGAGTTTTGTGTTGACTTTATTCCTGACCTTAAGCCCATCGGTGTTCCTGAATCATGGCATGAGGGTAGAATTAGTGGAAAAGGCACGCTAGGAAAGAAAGCAAGGATATGTATGGATGGACATTCTCTCACCAAAGCACACTACACAGTTCTACAAAGTTCCACCTTGGTGGCTCCGTATATCGAGGAACACAAGAATATTGCACACTCCAACAACCCGGGGAAGCCTGGCTCCTGGATTAGAGATGAACATATGAGGTGACATGGGTATACCTTATAGGTACTCAAGCTTGGTATATACGGTCTAAATATGTACAGGCCCACGGTGTCACCAAGGGCCAGACGAAAGGACTCGACTAAACTGCGGACTCTCGATTGCTTGAGAGACAAGAAGAAGCTAAAGATAGAAAGTTTGAAGGGAAGAACCCTTACTTGTAACCGACTCGACCTGCTACCCGAGACCTAGCCTATCTATATAAAGGCTAGGAGGGGGCGGCGAGGAGGACGCACGCAACCCTAGTTTCCACAACTCTCGCCAGATTGCATCTACGCACCATTGTAACTTTCGACTCCTTCAATAATTCCACGAGCAGACAAGCAGGAGTAGGGACCTCTACGAGGCCTGAACCTGGGTAAATCCTTTGTACCATGTGTGCTTGTTTGCTAGCCGATAGATGTCTCCAGCACTCCCTCCTTCTCCAAAACCCAAGTCCATAACAATGGGCATTGATAAGTTAAACCCTCGTCAATTGGCGCCGTCTGTGGGAATTGGGAGTGCTGATGTTGCGGCTTGTTCGGCCCCATCAACCGCGATCTACAACTCCGCAACAGCGGAGATTCGCCAGCTCTTCGGCGCCTTCGACTTCACCGTCCACACACCGGCCACCCGCCCGGCTTTCGAGTCCGTGGGAGACGGAATCAGCTTGGCGATTGGGAGCTTCCGCTTCCAAGTTGGTCAGATGGGCACGCTTCGCATGCCTGATCAACCGAAAACACCGGCGATTGCCCCGGCATCATGGTTCCCTCCATCGATCGGCACCCTCAGCGAGCTCAATACTCCGGTGGCAGTCGGGAACACGATCAGCGACAGCAGTCGCGACTCCGATCTGAGCGATCTGGCCACAGAAGATGGAACCTGCGGTTCCGAATCTGAAAGTTGCGGAAGCAATAGCTTCCCCAATCACTTCATGTGCGCCGTCATCAACGCAGGCAACACCTCCGCCAATTGCGGCATCGTCAACACCGGCAACGGCACCGATCACCGATCCACCCAACGTTGGCAACGGTGGCAACGGCGGTAACGGCGCCAACGGTGGAGCAGTCGAACCTCCCAGCATAATCAATGAGCAAACTGGCGAACGCGTCGTAATGAGGCTCAACGAGCAAGAGTGGGAGCGCTGCCGCGAAGCCCTACGAGGTGCACCTCTGCCCTTTGGATCCCCACAGGAATTACTAATGGGCTACCACTGGCTCCTGAAAGAGGAATTCAAGCGCCAAAAAGAAGCAATCGCGCAGCTGGAGGCGCGTAAAAGGGCGGCGGACGAATCGAGCCTTCGTCGTGCTGGGCTCTCCTCCTACGGAGGATCCTCCTCACGAGAAAACGAGTACGTCACCAAGAAGAGGCAGTCGTGAATGGCTCACCTCACTGAACAAGAGCGCATAGACGCCGCGAAAGTCCTCGACTTCAGCTCTATGACAGTCGACACGAGAGGCAACGTGGTCCCCAGAACGCCGCAGGCCGCGGTCACGGCAGCCACCATGTACCTCCTCAACAACCTGCCACCGGCTGGAGATCCTCGAACCGCCATGCACCGATCTACGATCGCGGGTTTGGGGCTAATCGAGGCCGCCCTCGACAAGCAGCCAGTACCAGACCCCAAAAAGGGCAAAACGCTACTCCTCACCCTCGTCTAGCGATGACAGTCACGACCTGTCTCGACGCCGTCGTTCGCAACGACACGATCGCGACTACGACGCGCACAACGACCTCACACAACATAAGATCGACAAATCAAGAGCACGACGTGCCCGGTCGACTGACTCAGAGGAGGAAGACGGGGAGCTCTGCGGCGCCAGATGCTTCAGCAGATCCATTAGGCAGAAACGAATGCCTAAGGGGTTTAAACTTCCGTCGGAAAACCCGAAGTTCGACGGCCTACAAGACCCTAAAATCTGGCTAGAGGACCACATCTCCTCCGTCAGACTCCACGGAGACAGTCGAAGTACTGCCATGCAATGTTTGCAGCTACAGCTGCAGGGCGCCGCCCGAGCATGACTTAATAGCCTCCCACGCGGATCCATTCGCAGCTGGGATGAGCTGGTCTATAGCTTCGTGCGCAACTTTAAGGGCACGTACAAACGGCCCGCATCAATCGAAGAACTGAGATGCTGCCAGCAAAAATCTGGCGAATCACTGCGCTCATACATCCGAAGGTGGTCCATCATCAAGAATTCGTGGAAAACATCTCAGAGGACCGCGCGATTGATGCATTCAACTGTGGCGTTCGCCGCTTAGAGCTCAGGGAGGAGCTGGGCTGCTCAAAGCCCCAGACTATCGACCACCTAATGGAGATCGCGAATCGATGGGCTGATGGAGAAGATTCAGTGAAGAACCGCGCTCACTCTGACGAGGAGGTAGAGCTCGAACGCAGACGCGACCGCCGAGGCAAACGCCGCGTGCGCATCTACGACGACCATGACGACGTTAATATGGTCGGAGCCGGCTACGCCGAGAGACGCGACGACAACCGCAACAGCGGATACCGCAGCAGCGGATACCGCGACTCTGGGAAGACCATGCAAGTGTGGCAACGCTGCACTCGCGACGAGGCAACCGCGACCTCCATCGAGGAGAAACTGTCTGGACCATGCACGGTACACTTCTACATCGACAAGCATGACGGCAAGAGAAAGTCCACCCACCTCCTCAAAGACTGCCGCGAGTTCCTCAAGCTACACGAGGGATTGGTTCGGATGAACCGCAACGCAATCGAAAGAGGCTACGGGGCCGCTCCAGGCGTCGTGGCACATGGCGCACCGCCACCACCACCAGGGCCACCCCCGAACGGAGCTGCACCGTACCAGCACCACGGAGGAGAACCGTACCCACGGGCCATGGGTACCATGATGATCCAAAAGGGGCGCCCCTCCAATAGGGTGCAGAAAGCTATCACTCGCCAAGTCAACTTGGCCACGCACTCACCACCATCCACCACTGAGTACCTCAGTGGCAGTGAGTTGTGCATCACCTTCGATAAACGCGACCACCCGCCTCAAGTACCTCGCCCAGGTCATTGCCCCCTCGTACTCGAGGCGCAAATTGGAGGTTTCGACATGAGTCGCGTCTTCATGGACGGCGGAAGCGGCATCAACCTCATATTCGCGGGTACCCTGCGAGCAATGAGGATTCCTCTAACTTGCTTGGAGGCATCAGACACAACGTTCCATAGCATCGTCCTAGGGAAAGGCGTATACCCCCTGGGCAAAATCAACCTCGACGTCATATTCGGCACGCCGAAGAACTTTAGGCGCGAGCGCATTGACTTTGAGGTCGTCGACTGGCCCTCACAATACCACTGCATCCTCGGATGCGTCGCGTTCGCTAGGTTCATGGCGGTACCCCACTACGCCTACCTGCAGATGAAAATGCCAGGTCCCAACGGTGTCATCACGATTAACCGAAGCTTTGAGCGATCCGACAGTTGCGACAGGGAATTCAACAGAATCTCCCAATCCTTTGGCATGCAGGAGGAGCTCGCGCGATTAAAGGAAACGACAGACAATAGCATGTCTCCCCTGAGCAGGCCAAGCTCACCTGATCTCTCCTTCGACTCATCCGTGCACACAAAGAAGGTGCAGGTCCATCTGACAGATCCCGCCAAAACGGCCCTCATCGCCAACAACTTGAGTCCCACATAGGAATTCGCGCTCGTCGAATTCCTCCGTGAGCACTGGGAAATTTTCGCCTGGTGTCCTGCGGACATGCCAGGAGTTCCCAGGGAATTCGCCGAGCACGCACTCAATGTCAACCGCGACGCAAGGCCAGTCAAACAAACAATCAGGCGACTATCTGAGCCACGAGCGCAGGCAGTTGGCATGGAGATCAACAGACTCCTCGAGGCCAAATTCATACGCGAGATCAAGGAAAGCACTTGGTTTGCCAATACGGTGCTGGTGCCAAAAAAGGACATGGATATCCTACGGATGTGCGTGGACTTCACTTCTCTAAACAAGCACTGCCCAAAGGATCACTTCCCGCTACCGCGGATCGATCAAATCATCGACTCCACCGCTGGATGCGAGCGCCTCTGCTTCCTCGATGCCTACTCAGGCTATAAACAAATTCGAATGAAGAAGGAAGACCAAGAGAAGACCGCGTTTACAACGCTCTTCAGTGTGTTCTGCTATAACACAATGCCCTTCGGGCTAAAAAACGCGGGAGCCACCTACCAGCGATGCATGCAGGCTTGCCTCAAGGAGCAATTGGGTCGCAACATCCAAGTCTATGTCGACGACATAGTAATCAAAACCAAGGAGGAAGCCTCTCTAATCAACGACTTGCACGAAACATTCGCCAACCTCGATCGTTACCGGATTAAGCTCAATCCGGACAAATGCGCCTTCGGCGTACCATCTGGGCAGCTGCTCGGGTATCTCATCTCCGCGAGAGGGATTGAGGCAAACCCGAAAAAGATAAAGGCCATACTGGCCATGGAGAAGCCAAAGAACATAAGAGGCGTCCAGCAACTAGCCGGACGAATCGCGGCCCTCAGCCGATTTATAAGTCGAATGGGAGAAAAGGCCCTGCCCTTCTATCAGCTCCTCCGCAAAGCTGAAAAATTCGAGTGGACCAAGGAAGTGCAAGAAGCATTCGAAGATCTCAAGCGCCTGTTATCCACCTCACCGGTACTGGTGACTCCATGATAAAGGGAACCACTGCTGTTGTACATCTCTGCCACCAACCAAGTAGTTAGTACAGTGCTCGTCGTCGAACGGGCCGAGGAAAACAATGTCCATGGCGTACAACGCCCGGTATACTACCTCAGCGACGTCCTCACGCCAACAAAACAGCGATATCCGCACTACCAGAAGCTGGCGTACGGCGTCTTCATGACCGCCCGGCGACTGCGCCATTACTTCCAGGAACACCCAATCGTGGTAGTCAGCGACACCCCATTGGGACATATCCTCAATAACCCCGACGCCACGGGACGAGTCGCGCTTTGGGGAATCAAACTGTCTCCACGAGACATCACATACGAAAAGCGTGACGCAATCAAGTCGCAGGTTCTCCCTGACTTTCCCGTGCATTGGATGGAAAATCAACTCCCGGAAAAGCCAGATATGTCCTACCTCTGGACAATGCACTTCGATGGATCCAAGCGGAAAGACGGAGCAGGAGCAGGTGTCATATTGACGTCACCTCAAGGAGACAAGCTGAAATACATCCTCCGAATGCAATTTACGGCCTCAAACAACGAGGCTGAATACGAGGCCCTGTTGCTCGGGATGAGGATGGCAAAAGCCTGCGGCACAAAGAGGCTCATCATATATGGTGACTCCAAGCTGGTCGTTAACCAAACAATGCACGAGTGCGACGCACTCAATGACAATATGATCGCATACCGCGACCTCTACGATACACTCAAGGGAGACTTCGATGGTTGCGAGTTGCGACATGTAGGTCGCGAAAGCAACGAGGAGGTGGACGCACTCGCCAACATAGGCTCTACCTGCGCCCCCATACCACCTGGGGTATTTCTCGAGCGCATCTGCGAACACTCTATCAAGCCAAAGGCCGCAGAGAAGAAAACAAGCGCAGCAATGGACTCGGAGGCTACGCCACCCAATGAGCCAATGGCACTCGATGACTTGGAGCTGGACACAGGACTCGAAGGGCCAATGAGTGTCATGATGATAGAACAATCTTGGACGCAGCCATACATTACATATCTCCTCAGCAAGCGCCTACCGGACGACCTGACGGACGCACGGCACATCGCACGACACTCCAAGGCATTCGCCGTTATCAACGACGAACTGTATAAATGCAGTATCACAGGCGTGTTACAGCGATGCGTCTCTCTGGCCGATGGAAAAGCAGTCCTCCTCGACATACATGAAGGAACCTGTGGACACCACGCCAGCAGTCGCGCCCTCGTTGCCAAAGCTCTACGAGCTGGATTTTACTGGTCCACGGCCATGCGTGACGCCAAGGACATAGTCCAAAAGTGCAACGCTTGTCAGCGATTCGCGGACAAACCACACGCACCAGCCGCAGAATTGCGGCCTATTCCATTGGCCTGGCCCTTCGCACAGTGGGGTCTCGACATGGTTGGCAAACTTCCAAGGTCCTCGCAAAGAGGATACGTCTACCTCTTGGTCGCAGTCGACAAATTCACCAAGTGGATCGAGGCCATGCCAGTAACCAAGCAATCAGGACACAGCGCAATCAAGTTCTTCGAGTCCATCGTCTATCGCTTCGGCGTGCCGCATAGCATCATCACTGACAACGGGACGAACTTCACATCCAAGAAGTTCCAAGAATACTGCGAAAACCTGGGGATCAACATCAGTTATGCCTCAGTCGCGCATCCACAGACCAACGGTCAGGTGGAAAAAGCAAACGGGCTCATCTACAGCGGTATCAAGAAGCGACTCCTTCGACCACTCGAAAAAGCCGCGGGTTGCTGGCCAGATGAGCTCCGATCCGTACTTTGGAGCCTACGTACAACTCCAAATAGTGCCACAGGCTACACGCTATTCTTTATGGTGCATGGGGCAGAAGCAGTATTACCCGCCGAAGTAAGGTACAAGGCGCCGCGCATAGTCGCTTACAGTGAACAAGAGTCATCTCTTGCACTCGAAGACTCCGTCGACCTCCTCGACGAGGCGAGAGAAATCGCCGCAGAAAGATCCACGATCTACCAGCAGAACCTGCGCAACTACCACAGTAGAAGGCTTTGCCCCAGATCCTTCGTCGAAGGTGACCTGGTCCTGCGACTGAAGCAGCAGGGGCATCTCAAGCTCGAGTCCCCCTGGGAAGGACCATACGTGGTTACAGAAGTAATCCCAGGTGGCGCCTATCGCCTTCAAGACCTAGAAACAGGAGTCGCATACTCCAACCCTTGGAACGTCGCACAACTGTGACGCTTCTACCCCTAACTGTTTTTACTTTTACATCGCAGATAAGGCTACTTAGCTACACATTGTACCTCGTACTGTTCTCCAAATAAATAAAAGCTAAGTGCCCCAAAACTCTGTATTTTTTCTTTTCACTTCTGTTACTATTGTACTCGGGGGCTGCGCCACCCTACACACATTTGTTCTTCGAACTAATAAACGCGACATCCTGAGTAGCTGGCACATCAATCGAACCCCTTAACGCAAATTCAACCCAGCTGCAACGCACCTGGCAGGTTGATAAAAGGGATGGCCAGGCTAACGAAAAGGACTCGCATAGTGCAACGCACCTTACGCTTACAAAAGCTATTTATACGCGTTCAACAATAAATTACATACAAATATATATATATGAACTTTACAACACAAATCCACTTATATGCATGATACAAATCTGGTTACTGCTGCAACAGAAGAACATTGGTTTGCTCCTCGAAGAAGTCGACAATCTCCTCTGCTGGGCGGTCCACCGCTTGATAGTGCGGCACCATATTCCAAGCAGATCCAGCTGGCGGCGCTGGCAGACCGGAAGCTACGACGGCGACATCCACGTCAGGCATGTGCAATCGCACCATCGAGAGGGTAGCCTTGGCACCAGCCACCAACTGCTGCCTCATGCACTCGCGAATCGTGGACATATCTTGAAATTTGGCCAGGAGAGCCAACAGGCTAGACGACGTGTCATCCAACGGGAACATCGCTCGGTAGATATTCTTCAAACATGACTACGAATTCTTCAGGAAGAGCAGCACTCGCGAAGCGCGATCCTGCAGGGTCGCCAATACAGTCGCACGATCATGATCCACCCAGAAGTATCCACTCTCTTGGAGTTGCTCCTGGGTGAGACCATGAAGGCGGATGGCAATCCTATCCCTCTCCTCCTGCGGACGGTGTGCGCTAACATCTACACGAAGAAGCACCAACAGCATGAGTACAACGTACCACTGCGACTATCTACAAAGGAAAAAGATGAGGACGAGCAAACTAACACTTAAACTGGTCGCCCAGCTGCGTCACCTCGCCAAGCAGATACTGTTCGCGGGCGGTGGCTTTTTCCGCCTTTGACTTCCACACATCTGCGTTACCGCGATTAAGGGCAACTCACGCTCCAGCTGCTTCACGCGGTCACGAAGTCGCGACAGCAAAGACAGCTCCTCTACCCTGGAGCACGACGGTACCACTGTCTCATCAAGAGATGATGGATCCTGATTTCCTCCTACAGGACCACTCGATGTGCCCTACCACAGATCAAGACAGAAGCAAATAAGGCGACCAAACTAACACAAAGGCAGGGCTGGCAGATGCATTCAGGATAAGCATAAAAACATATTCACAAGCACACTCGCCAGCAGGCATGTTCTTAGAGCAAAAGGACAATTCGTTATCTACTACACAAAGCTAACTACGGAGCAGCTGGCTTCTTCGACTTCGACGCCTTCGGGGGCTTCATCAAATCCGTGGCAGTATCAGACGCCACTGATTTTCCACCTGCCCCTGAAGCCGAAGTTTTCGCCGCCTTCTTAGCGCGTTGGATCTCCTCAGAATACTTGGCAACGGTATTAATCAAAGAATGACCGTATTTGGCATAGGCAGTCGCAAAGGGGGTGAAAACTACCTGCTGACCATCCGCGCCAACAGGCATTGTCTTCCACACCGTAGAGGGATCTATCTCGACTCCGTGGGCCTGCACCATGGCGAGCGACATCGTTGCACCAGCCGCCCGGAGGTAGTTCTTATAGGTAGAAGGCACACCCCCAGCGAGTGACTCCACCAGCTCGTCCATTTTGTCGACCTGCTCCGCCTTTGGCATCAACTCCTCTCGAAGGCGACTAAGGGCGACCTTGGCCTTGGACAATGTATTCTAGACGACGGCGCTTTGTTCTTCGACCGCAGATAATGCGCCAGCCAGAGCGTCATCACGACGAAGGGCCTGCGGGTCAAACTCAAGTCGCCAACATCTACACCAAAAAACATGGATCATATTTCTAGTGCCAACGGCAAAACTCCAGAAGCAGAGAAAAGCATCAATCAAAAATCCACCAGTAAAGGTACCTGAGAGGGCCTTGGCGACTGAGAATAGCTGCTCCTCGAACAACTTCTCCCTGGCCGCAAAAGAGGCGCGCAGATCCTCTTCTCGCTTTCGGGCTTCATCGAGCTGCGATTGCCTCATCGCGCCCCTTGACAGCTGCGACCAGTGTCTTCTCCAAGGATGCGACATTGCGCAGTAGGGCGTTATGCTCAACTACATGGCAGTCAAAAATAATTGGCTATCAGTCAAACACACCAGGGCAGAAAAAAGACGAAAGAAACAAGCGTGGAAGCACTCACTTTCGACCACGCGGTGACGCGTCTCCAGCATCGCATGCTGACGACCCATCGCCATCACCTGCTCCGCCACTCGCGCGGCCTCTTTTACAAGGAGCTA
This sequence comes from Avena eriantha, assembly GCA_910589775.1. Taxonomy (NCBI): domain Eukaryota; kingdom Viridiplantae; phylum Streptophyta; class Magnoliopsida; order Poales; family Poaceae; genus Avena; species Avena eriantha. The sequence continues at coordinate 318,508,171 of OU342746.1, forward strand.
TTACACCAATCAAGGAATCAGATAAGGGCAACAGAAGGCGTTGACTGCCAAAATACAAAAGAAGGAAAGATATACTCACATGGTCCTCTAGCGACTCCGAAGAAGTCTGTTGAGCTGACATCCGAGCAACTATTCGATGCTCCCCTTCGTGAGGAGAACTCGAAGAATTGTGCCTAGAGTGGGCCGCCGCCGGAGGGGAAGGAGCGTGCTCGACCTCTACCTTGGCCCTTGAGGTCGCGACTCCTGGTTCCTTCAAAAATTCAACGTCGCCAGAAGATGACGACGCCTCTTGACTGCAAGACCAAATTCACATTGAGAAAGGGAAAAACTCCAGGGCAAAGCCAACAAAAAGAAAACAGAGAAGAAAGAACGAACTCATAAACTTACCAGTCAAACTTGTCAAGATCAAACGTGGCCTCCGCCGACTCCGACGAAGACTCCTTGGGCAATCGCATCTTCTTGCGAGAAGCTGGTGCTACAGTCCTCACAGGAACGGCGGGAATTGGTGACTTCGCGCCAGCAACTGTGCCCTCTGGAGTTGAAGGAGTCGACGCATCAGAGTCCTCGCTGCGCGGACGCTTGCGAGTATCTGGGCACTCTGACTCGGGGGCTTCCTCTTCCACGTCAGAAGGGACAGTCGACTCAGACTCGTCCTCTTCAAAAGCTTCGCGAGGAATAATGCCCTCCGGGAGAGGAGGCATGCAAGGCGAGACCGCCAATCCTGCATACAAAAAGCAAAAAGGAGCAGGTAAGCCACAGAAAAGCAATCGTGAATATAAGCTACTGCGTAGTATGCCTGTACCTCGGGAGGAGGATTCGAAGCATCGAAGGAAGGAACGACTGGCTCATTCGGAAGCACATCCTTGAAGGTGTACTTCGTGACCAGTCGCACCCTCTTATCTACCTCACTCGCGGACATGCCATCGGCACACACGCGAGTGGCATCATCAGCACCACCCCATTGAAACATGGGATGGACTCTAGCTTGGAGAGGCTGGACGCGACGATGCAGCCAAGTCTTGATAAGGGCGCAGCCTCCCTCTTCTGCGCCCATGCGACTCTCGAGGTCGCAGACTCGTTGATATAGCACGTCCATCTCCGCGAGTTCGGATGGCATGATCACGTTCTTCCAAGAACGCATCTTCTTGCAGGGAGTCGCGGGATCAAAAGGAGCGAGTCCAAAGTGCTCGTCCTTGGCCTTCAGGTCGCGAACATAAAACCATCTGTCCCTCCATCCCTGGACGGACTTGGCGAGCTTGATGTCGAAGTAGGTGGCGGATGGGTCAACATGGATTCCACAACCACCTACGTCATAAACTAAAGAGCCAGATGCGGACTGACGCTTTAGCTTGAACAAACGCTTGAAAAGGCCAAAGTGCGGCTCGATTCCGAGCCAGCACTCGCAGAGAGTGATAAAGCAAGAGATGTGAAGAATCAAATTCGGGGACAGCTGATGGAGCTGGAGCCCGTAAAAACAGAGGAGACCCCTAAGAAAGGGGTGGATATGCAAAGAAAGGCCACGAACGATGAAAGCAAGAAACATCACTCGAAAACCAGCGGGAGGCACAGGAATGGTCTCACCACTGGGGACGTGCGCGTCGGCGACTGCGGCGGAAATAACTCCGTCTTGGCGAAGAAGACGAAGATCGGATGCCTTGACGATTGAGGGACGCCAGGCACCATTGGTCACGCGGGTGCCCGCGACCTTCTTCTTCCCGCCGGCGGCGGCACTGGTGCCCACAGCAGCGACGCCACCCTTCTTCGCCGCAGCAGCGGTGGCGGCGGATTTAGCGGCAGCGCCTCCTTTCTTCTTTCCCATTGCGCGGCGGCGATGAGAACGCAGAAAGTAACTTGGGAACGAGCGGAGATGGTCCAGAACTGCGGAAAAGATGAGCGCAGGAGAAAAGCAGAGGAGCAGCGGCAATGGCGATGGCAGCGAGGAAGAAAAGGGCGCAGATGGAAATTTACCGTCATAGCATCGCTACTTAACCCCTAAGAGATGCCATTCAACGGCTCACAAAAACCCTATTGGACGCGTGGCACACGTCGCGCTCAACACGTGGAGAAGAGGAAGCGTGAACCGTCCCTCCACTGCGCGGAAATCGAGGAGGCACAGTTAATAATAAGATTACGCACGCCCAGTCAACTCAAAGTCAGAAAGTGGGACCCACCGCTCGTCACGTCCCGTCAAAGCCGCTCACGTGGGTAACTGAGGTCATGCAAGCGTCAGCACTGACGTCATCAAAGGCTACTTAGCGAAAAACTTCGACTACTTTCGTCCTTGCTAGAGTTTTCGACTCCACCAAGCACTCGGGGGCTACTCCCACAGGGAGCGCTGGCCGCGCACCCTATAATTTTCTTTTCTTATTGCAGGGATACCGGCAATCACAATCAAACCCAACCACTCGAAAAATGAATCGACTATGGACGTGGGTTACTCCCATAGGGAGCGCTGGAAACAAATTCGATTAAAACAAGCAAGCAAAAGGCGACAGCAGTCGCAATCCAAGTTTTCGACTCAAACAAACAAAAATGACAGCAGTCGCAAAATTTCTTTAGTCCCTGCCTGAGTCTTCGACTCAACCAGGCACTCGGGGGCTACTCCCATAGGGAGCGCTGGTCGCGCACCCTATGATTATTTGCACGAAAGTTGTGCGTTGATTACATCAGCACTCGCAGATCATGGCGACACCGCCTCATAATTTTCCCTACAAAGAGATTACGTCTCCTGGGTTGTCCGAATCATCTCCACGATGATAAAATTCGGATGCCGCGCTTACAGCGTGAAGGCAAGACCTGAATAAAGGCCTGACAACGCATTTAACTGCGCACTACCAGAAACATATCCGTGCCTAAAGGCACGATGAGCATGCCTTGACGGACGCGTCAAGTGCTCACACTCATATAACTGGAATTTGACTCCTGTAAGACCTCCGCGGCTTGAGTCGAATTACGCCAGCACTTTTCCGGATTCGAGTCCAGGGACTCGAATTCGAGTAGATTGCGTTGTTTCACCCTAAGGTGGTTAACTAGTACCGATACTTCGGTTATATCAGGCACGTATATCAACAATCCCTATGATACAAATAAAAGCAGTCGAAATGCACTCATTCAGGCACTTGAAACTTCAAAAAGTACCCAGTCGAATATGCGATTCCACTGGATACTCGGGGGCTACTGACATGGGTATACCTTATAGGTACTCAAGCTTGGTATATATGGTCTAAATACGTACAGGCCCACGGTGTCGCCAAGGGCCAGACGAAAGGACTCGACTAAACTGCGGACTCTCGATTGCTTGAGAGACAAGAAGAAGCTAAAGATAGAAAGTTTGAAGGGAAGAACCCTTACTTGTAACCGACTCGACCTGCTACCCGAGACCTAGCCTATCTATATAAAGGCTAGGAGGGGGCGGCGAGGAGGACGTGTGCAACCCTAGTTTCCACAACTCTCGCCAGATTGCATCTGCGCACCATGGTAACTTTCGACTCCTTCAATAATTCCACGAGCAGACAAGCAGGAGTAGGGACCTCTATGAGGCCTGAACCTAGGTAAATCCTTTGTACCCTGTGTGCTTGTTTGCTAGCCGATAGATGTCTCCAGCACTCCCTCCTTCTCTAAAACCCAAGTCCATAACAATGGGCATTGATGAGTTAAACCCTCGTCATGAGGACTTTCGGCGGTTGGTTGCAGACACATCTAATGAATGACATAAATGTTGGAGAGCAGTTGTACTTGTTGGCCAGGTCACCATCTTCGACTATATTGACTTTCCAAGGGTACGAGATAAATGGGAATACATTTTACACGATCGCCCAAGATAAAAAGAGCACCAATTAAAACAGTAGTGTCCGATTTGATGCAACAGACGAGAATGGGCAAAAGGATACATATTATGGTTACATAGAGGAGATATGGGAACTTGACTATGGACCTTTTTTTAAGGTTCCTTTGTTTCAGTGCAAATGGGTCAAGTTGACAGGAGGCGGGGTTGGGGTAGACAAGAAATATGGAATGACAATAGTGGATCTCAACTACCTTGCGTATAGAGATGAACCATTTGTCCTAGCCAATGATGTGGCTCAGGTTTTTTATGTGAAGGACATGTCTACCAAACCGAGAAAAACGAAAGATAAGCAAAAGAATACAGCATCCGATGAGCCAAAGCGCATCACACTGGCGATGTAGCGCATCACACCGGCAATAGTCCGGTTCGCCCACCACAAGCGGCGACCAACCTCGTTGTGGTTCACTGGGGGCGGGCCGTCACCCTCGTACCTGGCGAGCTCCCTTTCCTGCCGGTTTGCGAAGAAGACATTACAGGTGTCGAGGTTGTCGGGATCCCAATGGGGATCCATCCACTGCTCCAGCGTGAGCTCGAGGTAGAAGTGGTTCGTGATGGCCGCCTGGCAGGCCGAACCTTGAGACATAGGAGGAACATGAACCCCTCCAGCGCTCAGTATCTAGCCAGCGGGCAGCCGGTACCCCGGCGGGCATGGGTAGCTAGAGGCGCACAGCGCCTCGTTCTCCTCGAGTGTCAGAAAAGCCCAGTAAGCGGTGTCCATTGTTGTGAGAGAGAAGGTGTGGATGTGTCGATGGAAATGGCGGTTGGCCTAGATATAGAGGGACATGGCGGGAGAACATGGCGGGAAGCGGGGGGAAACGGCGGGAGAGACATGGCGGGAAGCGGGGGAAATGGCGGGAGAACATTTGTACTATATTTTTGTGAATATTTTGCTATATTATATGTATTTTTCCATTTTTAAATAATAAACTATATTTTTATTATTTTTTGTGAACATTTCTACTAAATATAATACTTGTTAAATAATAGATATTTTCATTTAAGTTGTATAATAAAGTATGATAATAGATTTAAATTATAGATCTTCTTTTTTTGAAAATTTTAATATATAATACATAATTTTCTGAAACCTATAAACCATTTTTGGTTTTGGCGCCAAAAATAACCTTTAGCCACGGTTTGTAATACAAACCAGCCCCAGTTTGTATTACAAACTAGGGCTAAAGGGTTTCAGCGCGGGGGAAGTGCGGCGGGCCGAAAACACCTTTAGCCCCGGGTTGTACTTAGCCCCGGTTCGTATTACAACCCGGGGCTAAAGGGGGGATGGTATAAATACCCCACCCCCGCCCGGGGTCATGGCATGACCCGGAGAGCCAGTTTCTTCTTCCCGCAGAGCTCGCCGCGCCCACGCCGTCCACTGCGCCGCCGAACGCGCCGCCCGTCTCTGCCCCGCCGCACCGTCTCCGTGCCGCCCGTCCCGCCGTGTCCGTCCCTCCTCGCCGCGCCCGTCTGCCCGCCGCCCATCCCAGCCCCGCCCGTTCGTCGCCGCCCGTGCCAAGGAGGGATCGCCGCTCGCGCCCTCGCCCGTCTCGCGCCGTCGCTTGTCGTCGTCGCTCTCCCGCCGCGCCGCGCCGCCCCCTGCAGGTGAGGTATATGTAGGTGTAGTTAGTGTGATTTTGTTAGTTAATTAGGGATTTTATTTAGTTAGGGATTTAGTTAATTAGGGATTTTAGTAGTGATTTAGTTAGGGATTTTAGTTACTTAGGGATTTAGTTCATTAGGGCTTTTCGTTCCTTCGGGCTTTTCGTCGTGCTTTCGTTCGGGCTTTTCCTTCGGACTTTTCGTCGTGCTTTCGTTCGTGCTTTCGTTCGGGCTTTTCGTCCTGCTTTCGTTAGGGCTTTTCGTTCGTGCTTTCGTTCGGGCTTTTCGTTCGTGCTTTTCGTTCGTGCTGTCGTTCGGGCTCATCGTATCGTGCTTCGTTCGGGCTTTTCGTTCGTGCTTTTCGTGCTTTCGTTCGTGCTTTCGTTCGGGCTTTTCGTTCGTTTTCTTCTTCGGGCTTCGGGTTTTCTTCGGGCTTCGGTTTCTTCGGTTTCGTTCGAATACTTAGTTAATTAGGTTTAGTTTAGTTAGTGACAGGTTTAGGGTTATTGTTATTAGGGCAATATATACTTAGTGATTTAGTTACTGTTTATGTTTTATGATTGTTTATTGCTATTATTTAGTTATGCCGCGTCCATCTCGTCCGAGCCTACTAGACTCCGTCGGGGATGTCCAAGTCTGGGCTCCGCTGGGTTGGCACTGGGAGGTGCTACCTATCGGGACTCATACCTTAGTGAGGAATCCGGGTATCATCGTCGACCCGGAGCTTCTTTGGTGGTGTCCACGAGGTCCAGGAATGGTGCAGAGGGAGCCAGCCCCCGAGGAGGTGGTACGTCGTCGTATCAGGGAGGAGAACGAGCATGTACGGCGATACATATATCTTTTGGAGACTAAGTTCTCCAATATCTGGCAGGTTCACGGATCTCACCCGAGCTATTCTCCGGTGATGGTTCCTCTTCTGTGGCTACAGAGCTCCCGTAGCACAGAACGCGGCAGCCGCGTTCGCTAGTTTATCTTGATAATGTACTTTATCCTATAATGCACCCGAGCTATTCTCCGGTGGTGTATTAATAATGTACTTTATCTTATACTTTATCCCATAATGCACCTGAGCTATTCTCCGGTGATGTATTAATAATGTACTTTATCTTATATTATTGTACTTTATCTTAATCACTAAGTACTGTATCTGAGTTGTCGCAGTTGTAATATTCTTTTACTTAATGCAATATTCTTTTTCTGTATTAGTTAAGGTATGGACGGTAGACAGAATGAAGAGGATCTTCTCAACATGATAGATGAGGGTACTGGGGGGTCTTATTATGATGGCTCCGAATATCTTAATTTTTTTGGAGGAGACGATGGTGGAGAAAATAGTGGAGATGATGGTGCTGACCATGGTGGAGACCATGGCGAAGACACCATAATAATGACAAACTCCGTCAAGATATATAAAGCCTCTATCGATCGTTCACTAGTATAGGTGCACTAATTGATTTGTATATATGTACCGATGAATGTTTCTTCTCTTAGACCTCCGCTTCTGGCCAATCTTCTACAAATACAAGAGGCCCGACACACAAGTTGCCCGCTGATGTCCGTTTCAGCATTGACTTAGTCTCTCCGCAGGGTCAACCGCTGGAGCCCAAAGAAGCTGCGAATGCATTTACAAGTCAATGCGGAGTGATTGTTAGAGACAAAGTCCCGATCACCACGCGAAACTGGAACAAGCCAGGAAAGAAAAAGGATCCAGCTGGGGCTAGTTTTGTAGATGACAGAGCGAAAGATACAATGTGGAATTCTCTCATGACATATTTCACCCTACTAGTCTTGGAGACTGATGAGCTCACACAGCAAACGACGAGGAAAGTCAAGCACTTTGCTCTTAAGAAAATGGCTGAACTATTCAAGGAATGGAAAAAAAAGATTGTACCACAAGTATGTCTTGAAGGAAACAACTCTTCCATTCGTTGGCCCACTAGAGTTGCAGCAGGATAACTGGGCCGCATTTGTGGAATACAAGACCTCGGTACCAGCTAAGGCAATATCAGCAAAAAATAAGGAAAATGCATCCAAAAAGAAATATCACCATCATATGGGCACATGTGGCTACAGGAGTGTCATGCCTAAGTGGGATAAAGCTGAGGCTGACCTAGAGGCTAAAGGGGTCACCCCAGCTACGTCTAGTTGGCCCTTGAGGTCAAGAAATTGGGTATTCGGGCATGGGGCATCATTAGACCCAGAAATAGGCGAGATTGTTGCAGCCGAAGAAATTTCTTCACCCAAGAAAGAACTTGTTAAAGTGATAAAAGAGGTTGAAAAGGGAACGTTTGTTCCCGACAGAGACAATGATGAGCTGACAAAGGCTCTCGGGAATCCTGAAAAGGCTGGACGAACAAGAGGGTTCGGACCTTCTTATCCATGGGTTATCGGGTTTCCCAAGCACCGTGACACGTACAGAAGCCGATCGAGAAGAACAAACCGGCAAAAAGAGGAGGATACGGAGCGGTTCGCGAGGTTTGAAGCCATGCTGCAGGAGTATCGCCAAGAGCTTAATGAACTTAAAGGACTCCGACAGCAAGATCCTACACCGGACAGTACGGTTGACCCATTGCAACAGAAAAGCAGCGTGGCTTCCACGGAGGGCCACGGTAATGATGCAACAATGGATGTGTACCCCATGGATGCAATTAAGGAGAAGACTAGTTATGAGCTGCATGTTGAACTGAAGAATATTTCCATGAAGGTGGTGGTCGGCTTTGCTTTACCTTCTGCACCGGGAGCAACCTACCATTGCAATCCGATTCCAGCTGGCTATGCTCGTGTCGGTGTGGATGAAATTCTACCTATGTGTCAGTCACTACAGCTTGACATCCCTGGAGGTGAAGGGGAGACGACACTGGGAGAAGTCACGAGTGGCTTTATTCTTTGGAAAAAAGAATACATCAAGTTTCCAGGCTCGACACCAAGGCCACCTTCTCCACCAAGGCAACCGTCTCCTCCCAGTGCACCATATCCTCCAAGTCCACCTCCAAGTGCACCGTCTCCTCCCAGTAATAGTCCAATCCATGACCCCAACACGAGTCCATCTCAATCTACGCAGCCGCCTCCACCCACTAAGGGCCAAAAGCGGAAGAATACCACCGCTCCGTCGAGCGATAACCAATGCCCGAAGCGACAGTTGTCGCCCCTCCCAAGAGTACCGCCGGTTCCTCCCAAGAGGGCTTACGACCTGACCGATGAGGAGACCGATGCGGTCGTACGGGCCGAAGTGGATGCTCATTTTAAAAAGAAACAACCTGAGCCAGAGGTCCAAATAAAACCGGAAACCAAGGAGCACTTTAGGAAATTACTGACGCAGCCATCCCAAGCTCAGTTAAATGCGCCAGATGACTATACACGATGTCTTCAGAAGACATTGAAACAGAAGAGATCAAGCGGTAGAGGAATCATCAAAAAAGTGGTAGCGGAAGCATCAGAACAGACGTCTCCCAGCTGGAGAAACAAGCAAAACAATCGAGTGGTAGCCGAAGAACCAAAAGAGATGTTCCCCAGCTGGGGAAACAAGCAAACCAATTGCTCCCCCCACTCCAGGTGAACATACCCAAACCTCAACTATATGAGGAAGAACCTATGGATCCAAAAACGGCTAGGATATTGGGCGAGCAATGTGGTATGCCTATTCATGAAATTATTCACGGGATATGCCCAAGGCTGAGGTAGCACCCAAATTTGTTAACGGGTAGCCTCTGGTCAGTTCTGAGAGGGTTCGGGATATGCCAACACAAATGCGACGATTCCATGAATGGTACATGAAAGCATCAAAAGAACAGCGAAATTGGCTCATACTGAAAGTTCGAAAATCGCATTACTTCATTGAAGACGAGGTCCCTATTGAATTTACAGAATTATTTCAGTTATTCAATCTAAAGGAACTCGACAAAACTATCCTCGGTTCGTATTATCTGTAAGTGATTACTTTATTTATATAATTAGGTCTCTATCTCAGCTTGTTCAATTCATTGCCGGTAAGTATACTCACTATATTCTTTTGTACGCTATATATAATGATGCAGAATGAAGATGCTTGATTGTAAAAGAAAGGCTATCAATGGATTTGGGTACATTGACCCACATCGAGTTCATGGAGCTATACTAAAGGATAAACAGTAACGAAATACTGTTTCCTTACCACGACAGAAAGTGAGTTTTTGTACACATTAACTTTTGCTTACTCGATGTTCAGTGTAAATGATGAGTTACTAACGTATGTAAACCTTGTGTATGTACCATTGGATTCTTCTAAGCATTTCACTTGACATGGGAAGAGTTCCCATCATAGACTCACTAAACAAGGACATTGAAAACTACCGCATCATTATTGATGCGCTCCATAGGTAATTTCAACCATTATCGCACTATATCGGTTTTTTTTGTTCATTTTCTGGGATATCAATAGTTATTAACTCATACATTAATTTTCTTTATCGGGTAGGGTTTGGACACAGTTCAAGAAACATGTCCGCGGTCAATGGCGTGAGGAGCTATTTTTTAAATCACTCTCGGTAAGTAGTACGAGCTAAGTCCGCGCATCTATTTAATTCTAGTTTATATGCATTTATCATGCTAGCGTTATTATTTGATTAAATTCTATTCTTGTAAAGTGCGCGAGGCAGACACAGGGAACTAATCTATGTGGATTCTACGTGTGCGATTTCATTCGCATCAGTATTGAGAAGCCCTCGGAAAATGGTCGAGTAAGTAAACAATATATTCACCCTTTATTTTTATTACAAAAAGTCGTGTTGATTCTAACTTATACGATCTCCTTTTTACATAGTTGGACGCGATGCGGACAAGCTCCTACCAGAGGACCGCCTAATAGCAATCCAAGAGAAAATTGCTGCATTTTTTCTCGACGAGGTCATAGACCCACGCGGAGAATACTGTATAAGTAGACCCTAAAACATCTATTTAATGTTCTCCATGTAATCAAATAGACATGCTCTGAACCCGGTTGGGCCTCCATATATGCTTGTAAGAGTAATTATATTATATATTGCGTCAATGTGTACAAGTACTGTGTAGTAGCGTTCTGTATGTATACGAAAACTTGTTTCTAATGAAAACACAGAATGAAAAATAATTGAACACAAAACACAAAATGAAAAGAAAAACATAAAACCCTAAAACCCCATCCCCTCGGCAGCCAAATGGCCCAAAATACTACCGCGGCAGGGAACCTTTAGTCCCTGTTCGTAACACGACCCGGGACTAAATGTCCTGCCGTCCAGCGCGCCTAGCAGGCCACGTGGTTGGACCTCTAGTCCCGGTTCGTAACTGAACCGGGGCCGGGGAAATTGCCCGGTTTCTACTAGTGGACCCCAGTGACAAGCGCCTCGCCGACTTCGACCCACAGCTTTCCAAGGATGAGCCCAAGAAGAAGCCGGTGTCAGCGGTCGCGTGCGACTACAAGCTAAAGCTCATGAAACAGCCGTCACCTCCGGCTCCGGCGGCAGGGTCCAAGGCGCCCAGGAAGAGCCCTAGGCCGGCAGTCCCTGCAGGTCCCCGGTCGACGGCAGCTGCGCCAAGGAAGAACCCTACGCCGGTAGTCGCTGCCGGTCTCCGGTCGGTGGCAGCGACCCCCGTAGTAAGGCCGATGAACAAGCAGACTACTACGCCTGCGGCACCCCCTGCGTGAAGTACCAATCTTACCGGCGTCCTGTTCGCTTACCCATCTGCTTGGGAGCGCATCTTCAAGCAGAGGCAGGAGAGGCAGGAGGAATATGAGCGACAGCAGCAGGCCAAGGCGAACACCAGCGTCGCCGTATCCGGTGACGACGGCAAGAGTGCAGCTACACCTGGAGGTTTTCTGCTGGCTGGCCACGATAAGGGCAAGAAGGAGGCTCCCGCGCCGGCGGAGGTACCGACGGCAACTCTTGTAGTGTTGAAGACTCCTCCGCCACCACCGAGCCTACAAGACATTGATCAGTTTCCGTCTCTCAAATAGAGCTAGATTATAGGTTGCAGTTTTTCCTTAAGCTAAAGATCAGTTGCAGTTTCTACTATAAAGCTTGTTTTAGGGGGTTTGTCATTCTACTATGCCATTTTAGAGGGCCTGCATGTTCGTTTTGGGTTGCACAGATCGATGGATTGGTGCCGTATGGAAAATTAATAAGATGCGATTACTCAAATTTTGTTGTTGAAATTTATAGCATGCCGGTTGCTAATAAATAATTAATAATCTGAACGGGGGATGTGGCCTTAGTGACTTGATTGATAGCTAGACACACTCGATTCACAAAGCTAAAACATCTTATATTTCTAAACGAAGAGAGTAGACTTGAACCTGAATAATCTATCTTGAATTAAACAGTCACGTGACCTAGGAGTTCATTAGAACAAGTTTAATAGTATAGCCCATTGTTGGCTATACCATGTCATCTATAGTCATCGATATAGCTAACAAGTATAATAGCTAACTATAAACATGTATTAATATATGGTCCACATGTCACTCCCACAAAGTGTCTAGAAGCACGTATTGTAGCTGGCTCTTAACTGACAACCATCTCTTCTTCTCTCTCATCTTCTCTCTTTCAACTCAGACAAAATATAATATTTTATCTCTTATAGTCAGCTGATGTCATCTTATTGTACTTACTCTTACTGGATCGAATCTACACCGCCCAGCGTAATTATAGGTGGTGGTCATTGCTGGATAACGTTGGTCCCACGGTAAAGAACAAAAGCTTTTTGTCTCCAAGCCAGAGGCAACAACATTAACACTAAGATTCTGCTTTGGTAAGGCAACTTGATCTAACCACTAGACACACAATTGCGGAGCCGATGGCGTGTTGTCAAGGCAGTGATGTCCTCGTACCATGTCTTCACGCTCATCTCTAGCTCCTCCGTGCTGTAACAAACTACGGCTCACAGTAACTACACATGGGAATGGAGCTAGTACGAACGGAATGGAGCTGGTATGAACAGCTAGAGAACTTTGAGAACCATGACAATATTCAGCTACTTAGTCGTTGTCTGCCTTCGAAGAAATCCACGGGGTGCAACTTCATGCACACATCCACCGAATATTCAACTATATAGGGATGGCACATGTAGGATTTCGTTACAGGTGGAGCCTACCCCATACCCTTACTTGTCCCTCTGAGCTTAGCCATCACCGGTGTCGATACCCATTGGGTACGATTTTTCCAATACCATAATATCGATAGGGTAAATGGGTACCGTGGATAAAAATAAGCACATTTTCATCACATCAACAAGAGCAACACATAGTATAAACAATAACATATAGTCATGATTTATGTACAACAACTCAAGGTTGGAGTCTTAGAGGCGGTCCCGTGGTGCAATTTGGGAGGGGGTTGATACGTTGTAAACGTATCTATAAGTTTTGATGTTCCATGCTTGTTTTATATCTACTTTCTTATGTTTTGTCCACACTAGAGTATTTTTATACACTTTCTTGGACTAACCTATTAACAAGATGCTATAATGCCAGTTGTCTGTTTTCTGCTGTTTTTGGTTCCAGAAAGTCACAAAATGAATATTCTCGAAATTGGACGGGACAAAAGCCAAAGTCAATATTTCACCGAGGGGAACACGGAGCTAGAAGACAAGACGGAGCGGGGCCAGGGGCCAGCCACACCACCTGGCCGCGCGGCCAGCCCTAGCCCGCGCCAGGGGGTGGTGCGGCCGCCTAGGGCACCCCCTCGGCCTCCCCTTTCGCCTATAAAAAGCCTCCGATATAGAAACCCTAAAGACCCAATCAAAAATTCCACGAAAGAGTCTGTAGCCGCCGCCATCTCCATCCCTAGATCGGGAGGGATCTGAAGCTCTTCCCGGCACCCTGCCGGAGGGGAGAGATCACCCTGGAGGCCTTCTTCATCACAATGACTGTCTCCGGTGTGATGCGTGAGTAGTTCATCCCTAGACTACGGGTCCATGTAGTAGCTAGATGGTTGGTTCTTCTCCTTTGTGCTACCATGTTTAGATCTTGTGAGCTCTGTTCATGATCAAGATCATCTATTTGTAATTATACATGTTGTATTTGCGGGGATCCGTGGGATATTGAGATGATATTTCAGATTGATTATTGATTCTATCATGTCTTTGTTATTTGTGATCTTGCATACTCTCTGTTGTTAGTAGCTATCTTGGCCCAGTAGATGCTAGCAACTCCAAGAGGGAGTATTTATGCTCGATAGTGGGTTCATGCCTCTAGTAATCTGGGGAAGTGATAGAAATCTCTAAGGTACTAGATGTGGTGTTGCTACTAGGGAGAAAACAACAATTATTTGTTCATAGAACAATCGTATTGTTTACTTTACACACTTTGCTTAATGCAATTATCTGTTGCTTGCAACTTAATACTGGAGGGTGTTCGGATGATAACCTGAAGGTGGATTATTAGTCATAGATGCAGTTGGACTACGGTCTATGTATAATGTTGTAATGCCCAATCAAATCTCATAGGAGTCAAGATTATTAGTATATGCATGTATGCTTTCTCGATGTTTGTCAATTGTCCCGCTGTAATTTGTTCACCCAACATGTCATCTATCTTAAGGAGAATCACCACTAGTGAACTATGGACCCTGGTCCTTTCTTTTACTATCAATCTACAATCTACTATTTACTATTTTCTGTTTACTTTCTGCAAACAATTACTATCTTCCACATAATACGTTTAATCCTTTGCTTACAGCAAAACCGGTGAGATCGACAACCTCACTGTAAGTTGGGGCAAAGTTCTGTGGTTGTGTTGTGTATGATTACAAGTTGGGAATAACACATTGGAGGTGTTTCCTTGCTCCTACTGGTTCGATAACCTTGGTTTCATAACTGAGGGAAAACTTGCTGATGTGCTCATCATACCTTCCTCTTGGGGTTCCCCAACAAGCTCGAATATATTTTGAGCCATCAAGCTATTTTTCTGGCGTCGTTTCCGGGGAGTCAAGGACATCTTCACAAGGGGAGTCCCTCATAACCAATCTCTTTACTTTGTTTATTTGTTTTGCTTAGTTTTATTTTTCTTTGTTTGCTTGTTTCTTTATCAAAAACGAAAAAAAATAGTTGTACTAGTTTGCTTCTTTATATTAAAAACACAAAAAAATGACTACTCTTGAAAACACTAAGTTGTGTAACTTTACTAGCACCAACAACAATGATTTCATGTGCACACATATTGCTCCACCTGTTCCTGAAGCTACTTTTTTTGAAATTAAACCTGATTTACTCAATCTTGTTTTGAGAGAACAATTTTCTGGTATTGGTAATGAAGATGTTGCTGCTCATCTAAATAACTTTGTTGAACTTTGTGAGATAAAAAACATAGGGATATAGATGGAGATATTATTAAGCTTAAATTGTTTCCTTTCTCTTTGAGAGGAAAAGTTAAATAATGGTTGCAATCCCTAACTAGAAATAGTATTGATTCTTGGACTAAATGCAAAGATGCTTTCATTGGAAAATACTATCCTCCTGTTAAGATTATATCTATGAGAAGTGAAATAATAAAATTTAAACAATCTAATAATGAACATGTTGCTCAAGCTTGGGAAAGAATGAAATCTTTGGTAAAGAATAGTCCCACTCATGGACTAGATTCTGCTGCTGGAGGTACCTTTATGACCATTAATTTGGGTGTTGCAACAAAGCTTCTAGATAAATATGATGGTTAATTATTCTGAATGGCATACTGAGAGAGCTCCACAAGGTAAGAAGGTAAATTCTGTTGAAGAAACCTCCTCCTTGAGTGATAAAATTGGTGTTATTATGTATATGCTTGTTAATGGGAAAGCTCATGTTGATCCAAATCATGTTCCCTTAGCCTCTTTGGTTACTCAAGAAGAGCAAGTTGATGTGAACTTTATAAGAAATAATAATTTTAGCAACAATGCCTACAAGAATAATTTTGGTAATACTAATTACATGTCATATCCTCCAAATAATGGTAATGCTTATGGAAATTCCTACAACAATAGTAGGAGTACACCCTCTGAACTTGAAGTTGTGCTTAAAGATTTTATTAGTAAACAAACTGCTTTCAAGAAAAATATTGAGGAAAACTCTCTAATGCTGAAAGAAATATAGCATCATTGTCTAAAGCACAATCTTCTTTGAACTGAAACTATTGAAAATCCCTTTGTTGCTACTAATGCCATACAAGTTAGAATTGATGAAAATGTTAGACTATTAGCTGAACTGCATGCTAAGTGGGAAAGAGAAGATGAAATTGCTAGAAATATTAGTATTTCTACTGTCACTGCCACTAATGTTGAAGCTAGTAAACCCAATGGAACCTTTTCTATTAAAAATGCTGAAATTCTTCGAAATATGGGAAACAATAGCTCTACTACTTTAGATGATAATTATGATTTTTATCTTGATGGTTGCAATATCTCTGAAGTAATTATGTTCCTACAAAATCTCGCTAAAAGTCCTAATGCTAGTGCTATGAATATGGCCTTTACAAAATGCATTATTGATGCTCTCATAAAAATTAAAGAAGAAAAGATGAAACATAAAGCTTCTATTCCTATGAAATTATAAGATGGTTGGGAACCCATCATTAATATGAAAGTGAATGATTTTGATCTCAAAGCTTTATGTGATCTTGATAGTAGTGTTTCTATTATGCCTAGAAAGATTTATGAAATGCTTGATTTGCCACCATTGGAAGATTGTTATTTAAATGTTCCACTTGATGATAATGCTAAAAATAAACTCATGGGGAGTATTAATGATGTTCTTATTATGGTTAACCATGCCTATGTCCCCGTTGATTTCTATGTTTTGGATGTTGAATGAATGCTTCTTGTCCTATTACTTTGGGAAGACCTTTTCTTAGAACTGTTGGTGTCATTATTGATATGAAAGAAGGCACCATTAAATATCAACTCCCACTCAAGAAAGGTGTAGAACACTTCCCTAAGAAGAGAGATAAGATTCCTTTTGTCTCTCCTCTTAAAACAAAATTTGCTCTTAATGCTTTTTCATTTGAGAATACTTGATTTTTTCTTGCTTCTTATGCCTAACTTAAAGGCGTTAAAGAAAAGTACTTATTGGAAGATAACCCAAAAGTTTTAGTTGAGCTTTGGAAGTTATTGCTTCAGTAATAACCTCTCCTTATCATTTTTGTGTGGTTTTTGTGCCAATAGTAACCTCTAATGAGAGAGAAGTAAGACTAGGGAAAGTTGCTGTCCCGAATCAGATTTTTGTGCTTCGCTGTAAAAATTCGTGAAAAATCTCTGTATGTCGGTTTGAGCTGTAATATTTTGTGCTTCTGACCCAGGTTGTTATCTAACTTTCGTTAGTTCAACACTTTTCAATTTGAGCAGCAGAAGGTCTTCGAAAAAATCGGTTACTACCTGCTGGTCTGTTTTGATAGATTTCTGCCATTATTTGCATTTGCTTCTTGTTGATTCCTTTTTGGGTTCTTATTGGGGAAATTGAGCTTTTTGAGGGAAGTGCTACAGTAGCTTGTGTTTTAATGGAAGTTTTACTTGTGTTGGAACTGAACCAAAAGGCTAATTATCTTGAGTACACTAATGTTGCTAATGAAGATTGTGTGAAGTTTTGTATGAAGGAAAATTTTCAGGTGTAAGGGAAGAATGATGTAATAAGATGAAGAATGGACAAAAGCTCAAGCTTGGGGACGCCACCCGTGTCATCCCAAGAAATATTCAAGAAGTACAAGCGTCAAAGCTTGGGGATGCCCAAGGCATCCCCTTCTTCATCAATAAAAATCTCAGGTTTTTTCCAAACACTTCATTTTTATTGTTTCATGCACAGTTGTGTTGTTCTTAGAGCATCTTCTTTTTTATTTTGGTTCGTTTGATTGGTTTGCTTAGTTTTCTTGAATAAATTGGTTGGACCCCCTCATTCATGCATTAGTTTTCAAATAAGATTGGTTTGGATTGGAAAAGAGTCGGAAAGTTCATGCTTGAGTGGTAAAAATGAGCTTGTTTTTGACTGTGGCTTAGACTTTATCATGTCATGCTTGATATTATTTTGGTTTTATGCTTAGTCATTATTGATGTAGCATGACATGTTATAAACAATTGAGATTGCTTAATGTGCCTTGAAAGAATCATGCGTTGTTTTAGCATATTAAAGCATAGTACCGTGGTATTCTCCTTTGATGTTTTATTTGGGTTCACTTGACGCATGCTCACACCATGTTCAGACTATCCCAAGTCACCATAGCCTCTATGATCCTTTAGTTTTCGACTTATAATATCACTTTATGCTTTAATTAATAATGTTTTGTCGCTTTGCATGATTATGGCCATTATTGCTCTCTTAGTTGGTTGCTCCCAGTCTTTTGCTAGCCTCCATACCAAGTATGAGTTCCACTCGTGCATCCAACTCCAAATAAAACCAAGTTATTCCAAAGATTCCACCATACCTACCTATTATCATTTGCTATTCCAAGTATATTCATGTTTTTATCTACCTTCCGAATTAAACTTGTTATGAGAAAATTAGTAATTAAAGCTCTCATGAACTTGATGGCATACTTTACTTGTGTTGCCCCTAATAAACTTGAACCATTGTGTCATATATGTTGTATATGTTTGCACTTATACATTGGGGATTAGCAGAACCATGATGTCATGAGGAACGCTTTCAACATTGCACTTGTACATTGTACCAAGTTGATATCATGCTCTTTTGTTTATGGATGTCGTCGGTGTGAAATAAAAGGGGAGCTTGTAAGTCCATGGAGTTATGTATGTGTGTTATAGAAACGCCTGGGCCGCTGGTCTAATCCATGCCTAATCATGGTGGAAACCTGCAGCGTAACCATAATGAGCAATCTATGAAGCATTCTTCTTATAAAAAACAGAAGGAGATTGAGAAAAAAGAGAAAAAAGAGACAAAAAAAGAGGAAAGAGAGAAAAAAGCACCATTTTCCCATGGTAAATAAGAAGATTGTTGGGATGCTTATTGTCTGTTTGCCTTGTCATTTTGATATGGGGATTCTTCCGTATCATCAGACAAGGGGTACCCTGTTGGCGGTTCTCTGTGATACACATGTACTTATTATGACAAGAACTTACCGGTAACTAAACTTGACTAGCATGCGGAGCATCCCTCGTATTCAAAGGACATGAGATTGCCAACTTATACTTTATCAAGCATATACTTCATACTTTGTTCACTTTAACCTTAATCACTTCAAGATGCTTATTATAGGGGTAATGAGAGCTGAAAGCTAATAAGTACCATAATTTTTGGAAGCCCTTTATGAGACTTGAATCCCTGCTTCCTTCTATGAAGGCCTTTCTTTTACATTTATGTTGAGTCTCCATATTCTATCTTTATGCACCTATTGAGAGAGCATAGTGGCTATTCTTAGTTTAATGTGCATTGTCCCAAGACTTATTGATTGATGCATAACTTTGATATTGCTTGTTCTTAAACTATTCGTATCTAGTCACCCTTATGAACTTTGAAGGTGTCCTATGCATTTATGTTTTGCTACACTATGAGGGACAAGCTGAATGCCATTCTCATTATGCTTTCTTTATGTGAAACAAACAAACGCCTTGCAAAGCATTGTTATTCATGAATCTTTTGTTTGTACCTTTTCATGTTACAACATAGTTGCTACGTCTTATTGTTAGAACTATATATTTCATACTATGTTAAAGTACTATGGTCCCAGCTATCAATGTTTTACAAATACCTTGATCAAGATTATGATGGTCCATGTCACCTCAAAAATTATTCTCTTTTTATCACTTACCTACTCGAGGACGAGTAGGAGTTAAGCTTGGGAATGTTGATACGTTGCAAATGTATCTCTAATTTTTGATGTTCCATGCTTGTTTTATATCTACTTTCTTATGTTTTGTCCACACTTTGGAGTATTTTTATACACTTTCTTGGACTAACCTATTAACAAGATGCCACAGTGCTAGTTGCCCGTTTTCTGCTCTTTTTGGTTTCAGAAAGTCAGAAAATGAATATTCTCGGAATTGGACGGGACAAAAGCCAAAGTCAATATTTTACCGAGGGGAACACGGATCCCGAAGACGAGACAGAGAGGGGCCAGGGGCCGGCCACACCACCTGGCCGCACGGCCAGGCCTGGCCCGCGCTAGGGGGTGGTGCGGCCACCTAGGGCACCCCTCGGCCTCCCCTTTCTCCTATAAAAAGCCTCCGATATAGAAACCCTAAAGACCCGATCAAAAATTCCACGAAAGAGTCTGTAGCCGCCGCCATCTCCATCCCTAGATCGGAAGGGATCTGAAGCTCTTCCCGGCACCCTGCCGGAGGGGAGAGATCACCCTGGAGGCCTTCTTCATCACAATGACTGTCTCCGGTGTGATGCGTGAGTACTTCATCCCTAGACTACGGGTCCATGTAGTAGCTAGATGGTTGGTTCTTCTCCTTTGTGCTACCATGTTTAGATCTTGTGAGCTCTGTTCATGATCAAGATCATCTATTTGTAATTATACATGTTGTATTTGCGGGGATCCGAGGGATATTGAGATGATATTTCAGATTGATTATTGATTCTATCATGTCTTTGTTATTTGTGATCTTGCATACTCTCTGTTGTTAGTAGCTATCTTGGCCCAATAGATGCTAGCAACTCCAAGAGGGAGTATTTATGCTCGATAGTGGGTTCATGCCTCTAGTAATCTGGGGAAGTGATAGAAATCTCTAAGGTACTAGATGTGTTGTTGCTACTAGGGAGAAAACAACAATTATTTGTTCATAGAACAATCGTATTGTTTACTTTACACACTTTGCTTAATGCAATAATCTGTTGCTTGCAACTTAATACTAGAGGGGGTTCGGATGTTAACCTGAAGGTGGATTATTAGTCATAGATGTAGTTGGATTACAGTCTATGTGTAATGTTGTAATGCCCAATCAAATCTCATAGGAGTCAAGATGATTAATATATGCATGTATGCTTTCTCGATGTTTGTCAATTGCCCCGTTGTAATTTGTTCACCCAACATGTCATCTATCTTAAGGAGAATCACCACTAGTGAACTATGGACCCCGATCCTTTCTTTTACTATCAATTTACAATCTACTATTTACTTTTTTTGTTTACTTTCTACAAGCAATTACTATCTTTCACATAATACGTTTAATCCTTTGTTTTCAGCAAAACCGGTGAGATTGACAACCTCACTGTAAGGTAGGGACAAAGTTTAGTGGTTGTGTTGTGCAGGATTCCAAGCTGGGAACAACACCTTGGAGTTGTTTCCTTGCTCCTACTGGTTCGATAATCTTGGTTTCATAACTGAGAGAAAACTTGCTGCTGTGCTCATCATACCTTCCTCTTGGGGTTCCCCAACAAGCTCGAATATATTTTGAGCCATCAGGGATCAACATGGGATGGAAAGGATCATAGGGAAGGATACATACAACAGAGGGAGATTGAGATGATAGTACGAGATTCAGGCCCATGATGACGGGAGGCAGGATCACGAAAGGGGAATAGGCAAAGGGACTTGCGGGGCCCTACTTGCGACTTTTAGAGGTTAAGCCTAAGGCGACCGTGTCCTTCATGGCCTCATGGGACTTCATATGTTTGGGATTAGTGAAAATAGTATGGTTAATCATATTTGACTTGCATTGGAACACCCACCTATCAGACTCCCATACTGGTACATAGATACGCGTGTATGGACTATATGCTTCCCACGGTAACATTTTATCCCAATCGCTTACCCTAAGAAGGATTTTCTTGCCCGTACACGGATAATGGGTACCCATTGCCATCTTACAATTATATTTGGATATCTATGAAGGAAATAAAAACACCATTAATAATTCATACATGTAACGCCCCCGGATCGGGACTATGCACGTTTAAGCATTCCCGGCAAACACCGTGTAGAAATGACCTGAAGGCGCCCACCAAGCAAAACATGTGTGTGGTGGAAAACAAAATAGTACCATTACAATAGCTCTCGGCAGAATCCACAAGAAACATGTATATATATACAACAACAACTTAAACAAGTCAAGAATACAAATACAAAGATACAAATCACAACGAAGCCAAAATAGCTTCCGAGTACGGGTAAAAGTAAAAATAGACTTAAGAAGCTTGAAGATAACGGTGGCGTCCATATCCCTACCTAGGCCAAGTCGGAAGGATAAACCTTTGATAATGATACGAAACCATTGAGGGTAACTTCGCAAATAACCGTACCTGTAGTTTTGGAGGAACACGAGGATCCAGATAGAAAAAGGAAACAAAGCAACGAGTGAGTACATTGGGTACTCCGCAAAACTTAGCGGCACAACTAGATCCGGTACCATAGGTTATATGGTGGACTTAGTGGAGGGAAAGTAAGCACTAAAAGCTATAGAGACATGCTACAACTTCCATCTAGTAGATAAGGATAAGAGATTCCAATTCGGAACCAACTAGGTAATACCATCAAGCATAACCCAACCAAAGCATTATCCCTGTCACATAACCCACAAGGGAGCAATACTTGAGGCACTCACACAGTTGGAAATTTTGTAGGTTATCATTGAACTAGTGCTAACTTAATATTCAATTTATTATTTAATTAGGTGAAAGTTATCGATGGTCGAGATTATGTGCTCCACGTATTCCATAACCGCGAACCTAACTTTTCAAAAAGATTTACCCTGCAGGAGTGCACCAATCTTCTCATACACGTTCGATCAACCCGCGGAAGAAACAACAACAAAAGAAATGGGGTATCACGAAGTGATCGTTCCAAGATTTACAACCAAGTTAAGGGGCCACCTAACTAAGCTACTCGTAGCGAAGTTAGCCCATCTCCGAAGCCGGACCCAGAGGTTTGCACCGTCGGTCATGAAAACCCAGAAGCCCGAAAGTGAGACTAGGTGTGTCCACATGGCATAAAAGCTTGGCTCCTAAACAATAAAGAATAGTAAATTTTCCTCGAGCAAAATAAAATAAACATGGCATAAAATACAAACATATAAACACCCGAACAAATTGTGGCCCTCGAAACAATACTCGATAAACAAGTTCAAGTTGAGGGGTCCCAAAAAACCTCACACAAGTGGTTAGAATGCTTAGTCCTAGAACAGGTAACAAGAAAACGGGTCCTAGGCGACATTAGCGTAGGAGAGTATAAAACCAATGCTTTCGCAAAGGCCTCACATAGATGCCTTATCTTATTTAGCTATTTCCATAGCTACAACATTTTATTATTAAGTTAAAAGTAGAACTATGATCACCTCTAACATAAAGCATGTGACAACTTCCTAATAACATCGAGATCATTAAGTCTTGGACAACAAAATAAGCACGCACTACGACTTGCAAGGCCAACAAGGAACAAACCACAAGTGTACTAAGATGTGGGGGTGGTGAGGTTTTAGCATGGCTGCAAGGTGCAAGGTATACATGTGGATAAGAATTGAGTCCAGTTAAAGAATCGTAACACATAGCTAGAAAGTAGAAAATGCAAAACTACAAAAATCATAGGATGGAGGGTTGAGGTGCTTGCGTGGAAAACATTGTCAAAGTACATGAAAGTACTTGTCTTAGTTCGCATTAACTCAATGTATTATCTTTGAAGAAGCTAAGAACTAGAAAGAGAAACAACTTACTACTATGGCAAAACATTACGCGTGTTCATAGATTTTTTTTAGAAATGGATGCATGTTCATAGATGCATTCATGGCATAGAAAGATGTGATGCAACTTAGCATAAAAAAGCGAAATCGGAACTCCAACAACTAATTAATTGTCCAGGTTATTTTTGTAACCACAAAATAAAATCTTAATTAGTATGGAAGAACATAACATAGATGATCTACCCAGAGTTAAAAGGAATGAGTCAAGATCTATAATAATCTCAGACATTTCATATTTAATTATTAGGTGAATCGGCTAATTACCCAAACCCCCAAGATATGTAATGCAATGCAACATGATGATTTTGTCACATATATAAGAAAGATGATATTTTTTATGAAAGTAGGGTTATGGTCGGGGTCTCAAGGTTCGGGTCGAAGAGGACCAGGATTCCATGAAGACGATTTTGAGGTTCCGTCACAACAGTTCATCACCTTCCATGCTCCGGCTAGGCTTTCTTCTAGATCGTCAACAATTGGGCCGATCGGCAGGCCATGGGCCTTGCCACTTTCTATGGGTCAACCGCGCTTGCCGGAATATTGGCTTGTTGGCTGCATATCCATTTGGTATATTCCTAGTACGACTCTTCCTTAACGAGTTCACTGGCCAATTGAATATCTGAGTCCTCCTTCCTAACAATTGGTCCCATAATGATATTAGCCAGTGGCCATGGGTCATCATCCCACACATCATGGATCTACTCTTGCCGATGTTGGTTAATTACTTTGTCCGGTTACTTTTTCTTGAAATATTGGTGTTGATACTCTTGTCGATATTGGTTGATTACTTTAATGGATGCGCACGTGCACGCAGTTTTGGTATCGTGGTACAAATTACAATTATGGGCGAAAGATCATTGATATTTACAGGTTTGTGGTTTGATTTCTATATCAGTTTTGTTCGGCTACCTTCAGAAAAGTGAAAATCGTGTCATGGAAAAAGAAAGAGTATAAGACATCGAAGATTTGCTCGTTTCTTTTAGATTTTATTTTGTAATTGCTGGAGTATCTGTGCACCAGTACGCATGCCTAGGAGTGGATGTGTTTTATTCTTTTTTCTTCACGTAGCAAATGAAATTATAACTCCAAGTATTGTTATCATACAATTGTGTAAATAAGTTTTCACGAGATTCACCTTCCAAAAGTATGTATTCATGTAACAGATTTGACTAAGGTTGTTTAAAAAAAATAGATTCTCTACTTCCCAACAAACTTGTAAAAGGGAATGAAAAATTGGGACGAATTTAGGGTATTGTTTTTCACTAATAAAAACTTTGGTAATTAGGGATTTAAGACATCTTATACTAATAGTACCATAGATTGGCAGTTGGGCTGAGATTGGTAGGATCACCCATCAGCGCATAAAGGGATGCTCGCTGAAGCTGGAGGGGGGTCTCTGGCTGTTCAACATTCGCTCGTCGGCGCACTCATTTGTAATTGTCCTCATGGAGAGCTGTCGAACGGAGTGATCGATTCATGAAACTAAGAGAGCAAAAATACTAAACGGAACACCCTAATTTATAATAATTATATTTTTATTTTCTTTTCTTTTAGTTGATATTTTGATATCGTTTTTTGTAATTTTATTGGTTATAGAGGATTTGAGGTCGGAATGATGTCTTTTGCTAGTCAGGATTATGCAATACCATTAGTTTATTACTCCCTTCATTCCATAGTTCTGTCATGGTTTTAGTTTAAATTTGAACTAAAAGCATGACAATAATTATGAAATAGAGGGAGTATAACATTTGTCCAATGCAAGCCTCGATGTCGAAGCTGTACGTTAGGATTATTTTTTCCTAGCTCCGCTCTGTTCAACCCTATTTTAGGCCTTCTATATCCAACTTTATTGCACAAGCTCCACTCTGCTTTCCAAAAACGAATGCACTCCGTTTTCCTGAAATTATCTCTTCTAAGATAAGGTGTAGGCTGAGCACGCCAGAACTTTAGACACAATCTTATAGAGAATACTCCATGAATTTGGGGATTAGAACAATTGGCTGGTACTGGGTTAGATCCTGAGGCTGTTTGATTTTGGGGATTAGAACAAGGACTGTACTGTTCATCGCCTCAGGCATCTCTCTCCCCCTTCCATGAATTTCCGAACCGCAAGACAGATATCAGCAGATTCCAATGACGAATACAGTATAAGCCAGCGCGGCAAAACCGTCTGGGCGTGGTGATTTATTTGGATGCATCATAAAGGGCAAAGGCAGGCTGCATACTCAATCATCTCTGAATCTGAAACCGGTGCGCACAATTAGCTGTCTCACTCGAACCTTCACCGTGTGACGGTGAAAAATAACAATACACAGGCAGCAGTGCACCGCGTCCCCTTGGTCAAGTCTCCTTCCCCAACTTTCCTCATGCATCCCTTCTTCCCCAGTCCCCCCAGCCTCTACTCCCAACCCTCACTCGGCTCTTCTCTCCGGCCTCCGCTCGCCGCCGTACGGTCACCGCCTCTCGATTCACTCGCTCAGCCGCGTTGCTCTTCTGGAAAAAACATTCGCTGTGAAACTGGCTTGGGGCATGCAGGCGGTACAGATGGATCATGGCAGCGGCGTTGGCGGCGTCCCGCCGCCGCATCAGCAGATGCCTGATGACGTGGGCCTCGCCGCAGCGGCCGACCCCCAGTTCGTTGCACTGCGCAACACTAACCGCGAGAAGATGTAAGTGCCCAATGCTTTTATCTGCTCCAGGTTGGACTGAGCAGAGACTTACTAGTATGCCCACTGTCAGTTGTCAGGGTTCTAATTGTACGCTCTAAACAATAGTACTCCCTCCGTGTCGTTGATTTAGTACAACGAACTGGGGATCAAGTTTATTACTACTGTGTTATTTCATTCTTGAAAATTCCCAAGCAACGAACTGGGGATCAAAGTCGTTGACCTTCTTCAAGTTTACAAAGGCGCATATAAGCTTGCAACTTTATTCGCGGGTACAGTTAAATCTACTTCTCAGTTCCCAGAATATACAGAGAGTACATATAGTGTCGGAGGACCTGTCGTCGTTCCGAATCTGATACTATGAAGAAGTAAGGGGATAGTTTGTTTTTATTTGATGTACCTTGCTGTTGGGTTCACAGATTAGAGAATATAGGAAGGACGCAGTTGTCAGCTCACTCGCGAAGGAAGCTGCCGGAACTAGCGAGGCGCCTCGAGGAGATCCTGTTTCGAAAATTCCCAAGCAAGGTGCTGCTCTCTTTCCATCTTCTTTTGTTGCATTGCTTCTCTAGCAATCAGATTCACCATTTGTTACTGCTTCATCATTTAAGCTGTTGATATTTGTGGTTGTTTATGTTTGGGCAGAGTGACTACTACAATATGATGCGGGGACCATTTGCGCCACACTTGCAGTATGCTGTTAAGTTCTTCACTGCTCAGAACGAGTTCTTGAGTGCTCAGAACGCGCAACGTCAAAGAAACCTAGAAATGCAAAGGCAGATTGCATCTATCCGGGGCTATGTGATGATTCCGACACCTGGTATCACGCAATGCGCAAGTGGAAATGCCGGAGTGTCTTATGTGCCACACCATATGGGTCCTTCTTCCTCATCCGGTGCAGGCACGGTTACTCAGAATGATAACACAGGTCATTTCCTTTTGTGTACTTACCTGGGAATTCTTCTTTAGGCATGCTATATAGGGTCTCTAGCCTAGAAATCCAATAGCCAGCACCATATTGCACAAAATCCGACACCACATTTTTGAGAGTCTAGCTCGTGTGCTCCAAGAAAATCAATCCACTCAATAGTTTTTATATGATAAATGAGCTCTAAGTAAAATGTTTTCATGGAAGATCCATTCTCATAAATTAACATTATATTCATTCAGACTCTTAAATTATTTTTTCTACGACTTACTATCAATTAGAAATGGGTTACCACAATGTTCAGCCTCACAGCATGTGTCAGTATCCATGTATATCGTTTCCAAATTATGCTGCGTATATTATTCAATCTTTTAAAGCTTGATATTATGCTCAACACGTGTGTATATTTCTTTTGTTTCCTAGTTTTCCTTCTATGACAAAAGGGTCGAGAGGACCCCAACTTTAAATTACTCCCTCCTATCCAAATTAATGTTCTCACATTTGTCTAGATTCGTATGTATCTAGTCATGTTTTAGTGCTAGATACATCCGAATCTAGCCAAATCTGAGAACAATAATTTGGATCGGAGGGAGTAATAAATCTAAACAGCCAAAAAGAGTAGCATATAGTTCCACAAGACCAAAACACATACACACAAGATTTTAAAGCTTATTTCAGACATGCGGATGACAAGAAAGCACAGGCCTAACACACTCAAACGAGGTCTACTGCGTAGTGGCCCTGCATAGTTTCTAGTTTGCCTTGCAGATCTTATTTCCCTGTTATTAACTTGGCTTGTGTTGCCTTCTTTCTAGGGGAAGTCCCAATAGAACCAAAGTTCAGCTGCCCGGTCTGCATGAACGAGCTGGTCAATGCGTCATCAACAACCTGCGGCCACATCTTCTGCCAGTACTGCATCGGGGCCTCCATCCTGGCTCAGAGCAAGTGCCCTACCTGCCGGAGGACACTGACCCTGCGTGATTTCCACCGTGTCTACCTACCAACGATGGACTGAACTGGGATTGTGGTGATTCTATCTAAAATATTCTGCACAGGAATATCATTACCATTATGTTTTCCCTGACAGGCAGTGTTGCGGCTAGCAGTTTTGAGATGGTGTTACCATACCAAATTTGCATCTGTAGCGCCAAAGAATACCGTAATGTATTGCTGGAACTCTTTCCTTGCTACTGTGTGATTCTTATATGATGTTAGTTTAGATCCTATAGATAATGGATTTTTTTCTAGGATACACCTGGAAGGTGTACCAAACATATAGAAGGAGCTGCCGACGGCAATTACAACACCGCAACGCGGCGGGCCACGGCTACCAACAAAGGGGTGGTAGCTCCCCTAACACCTAAGCCTACTATCCCTCTAACACCACGTCCACCGGTTCCGAAAAGCCAAACACCTCGGAACGGAACAACCTAGTTAAGCGTCGATGCTAGAAGTCGCTCCGGATCTTCGTCTTGATGGTCGCCACTGCTGGGCGCACACCATTGAACACCACGTCATTTCGGTGCCTCCAGATGCTCCAGAAGACCAGGATGATGGCCGTCCAGAGGTCTCGTTGGTCCACCTTCGTACATGGTCTCGTCGTCCACCAGAGAAGCAGGTCCGTATCCGCAGCGGGCAGCCACTGGGGTTTATCCCACCATCTCAACGCCCAGGCCCAGATCTCCTGGGCCACCACACATCCAATTAGAATGTGTTGGATGCTCTCCGGCTCCTGATCGCAGAGCGGACACCTGGGTGGCCGCGGGAGGTCACGTCGCTCTAGGCGATCAGCCGTCCAACATCAGTCCCTCGAGGCCAACCACGTGAAGAACTTACAACCATGTGGGGCACGCGAACACCGGATCTGCGTGGCGGCCGGAGCTCGGGTGGTGCCCGCAAAGAAGGCACCATATGCCGACTTGGCGGAGTACCTCCCATTGTGTGACCATTTCCAGGTCAGCACGTCCGCGCGCTCTGGGTTGAGCCTAATCCCATCTAGCGCATGCCATAGCAGGAATAATTTGGGAAGCGTCGCTTCCCCCAGGTCTGGGCCACAGTCCCCCAGCCAAGTCCCGTCCAGCCCCTCACGGACTGAATGTGCCCTCACCTTGCTCGGGGGGATCGTTGCAAGGAGGTTCAGGGCAATCTCCGCGACCCTGTGGCCATGGATCCACCGATCCTGCCAGAACTTAGCTCTCTCCCCATTGCCCAGAGTGTAGCAAGTGGCAGCGTGGAAGATCTCCATAGACTGCCACGGGAGCGCTAGGTCGAACTCCGCCTAGGGCCTATCGGGATCTACCCTTTGCAGCCACGCCCACCGGCACCTCAGCGCGAAGTTCAACAAGCGGTGGTTGGGAATGCCTAGTCCGCCAAACTCCTTCGGCGAACACACCTTCTCCCACGCGACCAGGCAGTGACCATCCTTTGCCTCCCTTCTGCCCTTCCATAGGAAGGCCCGAACAATCTTACGGAATGCCACGAGCGTCTAGGGTGGAACATCCAGTGACATGAGAGCATGGACCGGGATGGCCGAGAGCGTGGTATTCACTAGGGTGGTTCACCCGCCCGTGTTCATGAGACCCTCACATCACGGCTATAACCTGTTAGCCGCATTATCCACCACAAATTGCAACTGCGCCTCGGTAGGCTTGCGAAGGCCCAAAGGAAGGCCCAAGTATTTGCAAGGGAAGCCACCGACCTCGCAATCCAAGATGTCTCAGGCGAGCGCAACCTGCTCAGGAGAGCACCGTATCGGGTGCACCGAACATTTTGCTAGATTGGTGTGTAAGCCAGAGCCCCCCCCCCCCCAAAGTCCGACACAATCGCCGCACAGGTATGAAGATCCAGGGGTGTGGGGCGCACAAAGGTAATGACATCATCCGCGTACATGGAGGTGCGGTGACATAGCCCACTGGCTGCCAGCTCCGAAAGGAGGCCCCTCGGTCGCCGTCCGCTCAAAGAGCCTATGCAACACGTCCATCACTGCGTCAAACAGAAGCGGGGAGAGAGGATCCCCCTGTCTCAGCCCCCTCTGGTTGTATATCACCACTCCAGGGGAGCCGTTAACTAGGACCCGCGTCGAAGCCGAGCTCAGCAAACCACAGATCATGGCAATCCATCTCTCCCCAAAACCAAGCTTGGCTAGGACCTCGAGCAGGAAGGCCCAATCCACGATGTCGAAAGCCTTGGTGATGTCCAGCTTCAGCATGATCGTCACCTTTTTTAGCCGATGGAGCTTCTTGGCCGTACCTTGCACGAGTTGGAAGTTGTCGTGGATGCATCGGCCCCTGATAAAAGCGCTCTGATGGGGGCCTACCAGTTGAGGCATCTTAGGTGCCAGGCGAGCCGACAACGCCTTCGCCACAAGCTTCGCCACGCTATGGATTAGGCTGATGGGCCGAAAGTCCTTGACTTCCACCACGTCTGCATGCTTCGGGAGCAGGGTGATCAGCGCCTGGTTAGTCACGTGTAACCCCCGTGTGTCCTCTTCCCATAGCGATTGGAACGCCTCCAGCACGTCAGCCTTAATAATTTGCCAACACAAGGTGTAGAACCTGCCTGTGAAGCCATCGGGTCTAGGAGCCTTGTCCAACTCCTGGGACAGGACAACACCCCACACTTCCTCCTCCGAGAACGGGATCTCGAGCTCAGAGAGGTCGTGCTGCAACAGCCCCAGAAAGTCCAAGTCCAGGGCCGACTCACGCTCCGGGCATGACCCCAGCAACTGCTCATAGAAGGAGTCCACTGCCTCGGTCTTACCCTGCTGATCGGCTACCAACACCCCCTCGACCTTGAGATGGGCAATAAAGTTCTTCCGCCTCCGATGATTGGCTTGCGGGTGGAAAAATTTGGTGCAGGCATCCCCTCGCTAAGCCACAGAACCCTCGATCTTTGCCGAGCAATCGTCCTCTCAAGCGAGGCTAGACCCAACAACTTTCTTCTTGAGAAGCCTCCGGAATGCCCTCTCGCTAGGAGAGAGGTCCCTCATCTCCATAGCCAGATCCAGCCTCAAGATCAACTCTAATGACAGGGTACACCTTGACAGGGTTTCTCAAATGAGCTCAAAGCAGCTCTGGCTCGCCGAGCCTAATCCTCCACGCGGACCAGGTGCATGACCGCATTGAACTCCAACATCGCAACCTCCTCGGGGATCAGAGCCTCCACCGGCAGGAGCAGATCGTCATCTTCCTCATCGAACTCTAGTGGCTCAGCCAGCCAGAGCTGCTTTGAGAAACCCTTGCACTAGTACACCTTAGATGTGCAAGCACTATGTATAGGGGGACTGGCATTCATTTGTTTGTTTGGAGCACCACCACTACGTTTGTCCTGACTATATATGTGGGACCCATTTACTGATGGAGTTTGGGTATTACGGAATGCTAGTGGCATTCGGGATTATTTTGACGCATTCGTATTTGGCCTAGCAATGGTGGCATCTATTTTTTCATGCCACTAGTAAAATGGCTGCTATAAGGGTTTTTCTACTAGGGATAGATCTAATCTAATTTACGCGTATGAATAGATCTAATCTAACATCATGCAATACGTGTGCATCTCACATATATTGTAGATCATCGGGCATCTACGCATCCAAATCTCTCACCCAGGGAAAAATATTACTCACTCCGACCTATATTAGTTGACTCGAATTTATTAGATTCGGATGTATCTAGACATGTTTTAGTACTAGATACATCTGAATCTAGATATATCCAAGTCAACTAATATGGGTCGGAGGGAGTATAAAAAACCCGCCAAGATCGAACTATGAAAAAAAGGCCACATCGGAGCGTCGTCGCCCACTCCTGTCTAGCCTCCCCATCCTCGCCCACCTCCCGTCGACGCCGGCATCGTCATCGGGAGAAGTCCTGGCGACGCAGCAGCGATGGAGTTTCCTCGTTTGGCATCCTGGCGCGGGTGGCACAGATCTCATGGCGACGGGCTTCCCGTGCGATGGCACTGATCCAGCACCGGCCTAGGATTCAATGGTGGCATGGGATGGCAGCGACCAACAGATCTTGACGAGCATCTTTGACAACAGACAACGGCAGCGACTAGTGGTGGTGGGCAAGGCTCCGATCTAGGCCAGCTTGGATGGGTCGTGACCATTGTTACGCTTGTTGCATCGACACATCTCTGATGACGGAACATGGTGGAACTCCTGGGCTTGTCCCACGCACGAGAACTATCCGCGGAAGTAGTCCTGGGCATGGTGGTGGAGTCCTCCTTCGTTGGGTGTGGTTGGGCCCGTTGGGTGGCGGATGGCGGTACATGACCTGTTGATATGCATCAAAGAATAAAGGCGGTCTAGCCCTGCTGTTCTTCCAACACCAAGGCATCGATCTACTTCATCTCGGCCTCTTCGGTTTGGATGCTGGCGTGTTCCAGTTTTCCTCTCGAAGATTTCCGCACTTTGGCACAGGGCGCTACTAGATATCTAGAGCGGAATCGATGTGGTTGTGCGCACCCTTATCTTCATCTAGAGTGGCGTCATATGGGTGAGGGTGAAGCTTTGCCTTCTTATCGGTACCATGGGATATGTTTTAATATAGATTTCATAAAATTGAGAGAGGTGGAGAAACTTATGGTGGCTATGATCAAAGATTGGTATTAGCAGAGAGGGTAATAGTGATGAACATAATGCGACACGGGTTCACCCTATGTGTCAAGTATTTGGCGACTTGCACCAGTGGCCTTGGCGAGCAGGGGTGACAACATAGGTGGACTGCATTCTTGGTGGTGCTCCTGCAGTACCTAAGGTGAAAATCCAAGGTCTCGCCTTCATTGGTTGTACTTGGTAATGGTTACTGAAGGCATTGTTTTGGAATCTCGGACTTTCTTCAGGGTAAAACCCAAGAGTTTCGATCAAACGATGACAATGTTCGTGGATTATTTCCTTCTTGAAGCCGTTGCTTTTGGAGAATCTCGTTTGTAGCACGGGTGTTGTCTTCGGTGGTAATTAAAGTGCTATTGTTGCGAGTGGTTCATCACCGCGCCAAATCTTTGTTTTCTTTTTCTCTTTTTTCTTGGATGTCTGCATCTATGATGTCTTTGGACATTTTTTTTGTTGCAGAGGTTGGGTGTAATTGATATATTCATGATATTAATATATTTTTTATCGAAAAAAGTAAAATGTACACTTGACAAAGATTGACGACATGCAGTAAGGGGTGTAAGCGGCGCACCACTTAATCCCGCATAATACCGTTTATTAGTACTCTAGTTTAATAAAGATTTTTTTAAAGAACTAACTAGTTGAATAAACGGGACTCTCGGATGCCCGTTTAGGCACCATTTACATCCCTAAGACAGACTATGACAGTTACCTTGGTGACTTCGACACTATTCCAAAAATACCTTTCCTTGGTCCTTGTAAGAGAGGAAAAAACTTCACTTGATTGGAAAAGCAAATAAAATCCAACCCATTTTTTTGAGAGAGAAATCCAACCCATTTCGGAACATGTGATGCATACTTATTCTTGATAATTCATACTTTTACGCTACTTGTTTCTCAGACACCATTACAAAATTGGACAAGTTTCTAGCCAGGAGGCTTGTTTCACAGACCGGCAAGAATCTATCTGCAACAATAAAGTCAAAATGCCATCTTGATAATTTCGCAAAAAAAAAGGCCATCTTGATCCGACAATAAGAGCGATACACCTGTAGAAAGTTGAAATCATATAAGATTAAGCAACCATTGTGAAATGGTGGACTGAATTCTTAAACTCTGACTTATGTTTTCGTAAGCAGAATTCAGAAACGATCATAAAGAGTGCATTCTCCATCATCTCTGAATCTGAAACCGGTGCACACAATTAGCTGTCTCACTCGAACCTTTACCGTGTGATGAAATTAACAATGCACACGCAGCAGTGCACCGCGTGCGGCAGGCAACTCCGAAGATTTTCCTCGCAGGGGCCGCCCTTGGTCAATGGTCAAGTCTCCTCCCCCACCTTTCCTCCTGCATTCCTTCCCCAGTTCCCCCGCCTCTAGTCCCAACCCTCACTCGCCTCTTCTCCGGCCGCCGTACGGTCTCCTCCTCCGGATTCACACGTCCTTCTCCTCGCTCAGTAGCTCGAGTCTCGCTTCTTGGGTGCTCCGCCGCGCTGCTCTTCTGGAAAAAGCTTCCCTAGCCTGTGGAAGGGCCACAACTGGCTTGGCGCACCTGTTGGGGGGCAGGCAGGCGGCAGATGGACCGTGGCAGCGGCGTTGGCGGCGCCCCGCTGCTGCATGAGCAGATGCTTGATGATGTGGGCCTCGCCGCAGCGGCCGACCCCCAGTTCGTTGTGCTGCGCAACACTACCCGCGACAAGATGTAAGTAGTGCTCATCGATTTTATCTGCTCCACTTGAGTAAATTGCAGAAAACTGCGATAATTGGGTAAACTACGACTTATGAGGATCGCTTCAAAAAACTACGAACTTTGGATTGGAGACTACAAACAACTATGAACTTTACGTAATCGGACAATTAGCTAGTTTGATCGCAATTCCGACAGGGCGGGCCCACCTCAGATCACGATGTGAGAGCCCCAAAAGTCGTAGTTTTTTTAGTCTCGGGCCCCAAAGTTCGTAGCTTTTTGACGTGAGAGACATGTCAGAATTATGATTAAACTGGCTAACTGCCTGATTACGCAAAGTTCGTAGTTGTTTGTAGTCTCCAGCCCCAAAGTTCGTAGTTTTTTGAAGCGATCCTCAAAAGTCGTCGGTTTTTGAAGTACTAACCCAATTGTCGTAGTTATATGCAATTTTCTCGCTTCACTTGGACCGAACAGAGACTTACTTACTTACTCTCCCCACCGACAATTGCCAGGGTTTAAATTGTATGCTCTAAACAACAGCATCAAGTTTGTTACTGCATTATTTCATTCCCAAGATTCCAGAGGTGATCATGTACTATACACTATCACTAGGTTCGAAGCAAAAAATGTATACACTAGTATCAAAGTCGTCAATTTCCATGAAGTTTCCAAGGGCTCGCATATAAGTTTTGGAACTTTGTGGGTGCAGTTTATTCCACTTCTCAGTTCCAGAATATACATACATATAGTGTCGATTGTTGAACCTGATGTTCCGAATCTGATATGAAGCAAGGGATTTTTTAAAGTTCATACCTTGCTCTTGGATTGACAGATTTGAGTACATAGGAAGGAAACAATCGTCGGCTGACTGGCGACGGAGGCTGCCAGAACTAGCAAGACGCCTCGAGGAAATCTTATTCAGAAAATTCCCAAACAAGGTGCTGCTCGCTTTCCTTCTTCTTTCGTAGCATTGATTCTTCTAGCAATCAATTCCATTTGGAGCAAAAGTAAATGTTACTGCTTCATCATTTAAGCTGTTGATATTTTTGGTTGTTCTGGCAGAGTGACTACTACAATATGTTGCGGGGACCAATGGAACCACCCTTGCAGTATGCTATTAAGTTCTTGAGTGCTCAGAACACACAACGTCAACTAAACCTAGAAAGGTCAAGTCAGGGTGCATCTTCCCTGGGCTATGGGACGATAATGCCGACACCTGGTATCACGCAAGGCTCTCAATTTCTTTTTTTTTATGACTCACTATCAATTAGAAATGGGATACCACAATGTTCAGCCTCACAGCATATGTCATCTTCCCTGGGCTATGGGACGACAATGCCGACACCTGGTATAACGCGAGGCTCTCAATTTCTTTTTTTTTATGACTCACTATCAATTAGAAATGGGATACCACAATGTTCAGCCTCACAGCATATGTCAGTATCCAAAAAAAACGTGGCCAACAGGGGAATGATCCCTCTCTGCACTTTTTCAGCGCAAATAACACACCTGAGGAGTCCGCGCCTTGTGTAGGATTCGAACTCGGTGGGCGGGTTCAGCACCTTGAACTCCAGCCACTGAGCCAGCGCTCAGTTCTCAATGTGTCAGTATCCATGTACTATATCATTTCCAAATTATGCTGCATATTTTATTCTGTCTTAAAATTTTATGCTCTACACAATCTCTATATTTCTCCCATTTCCTAGTTTGCCTTCTAAGACGAAAGGGTCGAGAGGAGCCTGGCTTTAAATTAATAAATCCAAACAGCCAAAAGAGTAGCATAGTTCCACAACACCAAAACACATACACACAAGATTTGAAACCTTATTTCAGACATGGGGATAACAAGAAAGCACAGGCCTTACGCAACCAAATGAGGACTACCGTGTAGTGGCCCTGCATAGTTTCTAGCTTGCCTTGCAGGTCCCATTTCCCTGTTATTAACTTAGTTTGTGCTGACTTCTTTCTAGGGGGAGCTCCTGATGAGCATGTGAACACACTGCTATCTCTGGGGATGAATTCTACACATCTTCGCTCGAGAGTATCCAACAACAATCCTGTAATAAACATTTTGGGCTCTCGCCTAAAATTTTCCAATACCATAAAATAGTAGTTAGTCTCGTTTTAACACTTGAGCCTATGGTGATGCAGGCACCCTCTGCACCTGCTGAGGACGTCCCAAAGGAACCAAAGTTCAGTTGCCCAGTCTGCATGAATGAGTTGGTCGATGCGTCATCGACAATCTGCGGCCACATCTTCTGCCAGTACTGCATCGGAGCCTCCATCCTGGCTCAGAGCAAGTGCCCTACCTGCCGGAGGACGCTGAGCCTGAATGACTTCCACCGTGTCTACCTACCGACGATGGAATGAACTGGGATTGTGTAGATTCTATCTGAACAGGGATATCATTAGCATTCAGTTTCCCCCTGACAGTCTAACAGGCAATGCTGCGGTTGATATGCATCTGTAGCGCCAAAGAGTACCTTTGTGTATTGCTGGAACTCTGTGCTTGCTACTGTGTGACTCGTGCGTGAAGAAATTATACTAAAGCTTAAGTTTGATCACATGCATGAACAATGAGGGCACTTGCACATCTTGTGTCTATAGAGTGTGGGCCTGGACAGGCTCTATGGTGAAAATTTCAAATTTAAATTTTTTAAAAAATTCAGTAAAAATATCAGGATACAGATAATCATTTATAATACACGCCTAAAAGATGTTATGTGAAAATACTTTGTACTCTGGTCTTCTAAAATAAAAACAATTCAGATCTGGACGTAAACAGTGCAATTTTGAATGGGCGTCCCATTTCCAAAATTTGTCTATTTTGTGGCGCCCGAAATATAAGGTATTTTTCATTAATTTTTTGCAGACGTGTATACGTATTTTTTCTAAAACATTTGATGAATGTAAAAAAAATCAAAAAGGGACTCCATGGAGCCCGTGCTCTAAAGCAATTTTCCGTGGAGTTAATCCTCTCTATTCGTCTTCCTCGAGAGCTCTGCTCTAGGGTTTCCGACTGCCGTCTACGATTCTCCGACTGCTACCACACTAAGCCCGCTCATTCGTAACTCATTTAGACCCCCTCCACTGGCCTCATCTCGACCACCGTGCGACCATGCGTGAGGAGGGGTGCACGGAATAGGTGTCGTGCAGGAGGACGAGCCGACGATGATGAGGCGCTGCAGGAGGCACTGGTCAGCGCTGCAGGAGGCACTGGTCAGGCGGGGGGCTTGGAGATGCATCTCGTGACAGGGTCTTTCGCGTGGAGTTGAGCCTGCAGAGGAGGCATGGGGACATCAACTCTGGGGCAGCACTGCGTGAGAGAGGGAGATGCCTGGTCGAGTCACTCCGCATAAACCTTCTGGCCCGTATTTGCTTAGAGACAAGAAAAGGTGCTTCCTTCTCATGCCGTCCACTCTCAACTCTCTCTTCTCCTTCAACTTGAGAGCAATAAGCAGACGTCTTGAGTAGGCGTTGTTGTGAATATGATCAGTGCAGAATCCATCCCCGGGTTGAGCTATCATTTCCTTCTTCCCAACTCTCTTTTTTCTTCTTCTCAATTTGTAAAATTTACTACATGGGCATATTTGTTTCTGAATTTTGTATCACCGATCCTTCATGTGTTAATTTATTGGTTAGAGAAATCATGTGCTTAGAGAAAGGAAATAAAAATTTATTTATTTTTAACCTAGAAATATCCATTTATATTCAAATAATAAGATTGGGCCCAGTGCTAACAACACTCCACCAATTAATCGTGTACGCACTATTACTGTATTGAAAGAACTTTAAAAAAAGTAAGAGTGTGCCCGAAAACTCGTGCTCGCTCGCGGTATCTAATACGATATAGGAGCCCAGTATCCATTATTTTGCTGCTGTTAGAGGCCTTGTATAATGTTCTGATATGATGTCAGTTTGCATCCTACTGATCGTGGACCGTTTGAGCCATGCACCTAAATCCAAGTCAACTGGACCGTTTGGGCCTAGATCCTGTTGGGCCTAGAAAACAGTTCTTCCCTCGAAAGAAAGAAAAAACAGTTCAGATACATGCTTTCCACTGGAAAAAGTGTCCATCAGAGCAAGTCGAGCCACTAGGTCCTTGTACCAGTAAGTGTTCGACCACTGGGTTTCAGTTCCCTTGGCCATTGAACGCTCGCGTTCCTACTAGCCGGCCAGTGCATGCAAGAGACCGAAAGATTTTAGGGGTTGCACAACTATGTTTGGCCATTGTCATATCAAATTATATCAATTGTAAAATTAAAAGCAATGCACTCCAATTTCCGGAATTGTCTTCTACATTTTTTTACTCTGATTTAATTCGGTAAATTGTCTACTACGTCAATATATGCCCATCCCATCGCAGGTCCTCCTCGAAATGCGTTAAGGCGCATCAGTTGACTTTATCTCTCTAAAACATTATATCTATTGCTCCCCCCTCTCTCTGGTAGGTAAGGCCAACTTGAGGTTTCTGAAAGACGGGAGAGTGAAGGTAACGACTCGGATCTCTCGCCCCCTCGAGGGAGACGAGGCGCCGACTCCCCACCCCTGGGAACCACCCCTCCCCTCCTCCCCCGCCCTGTCGTCGTCGCCGGCAGGGGTTGCCGAGCGAAGCCCAGGCGGCGCCGACGGCGGCATGCCTCTCCTCGCGTTTGTAAGGGTGGGTCGGGGCCCTTCCCCTCACCGGCGGAGGTGCTCCTCGGAAGAAGGCGGCCCAACGCCCTACTGGGTGGAAGGAGGTGAGGCGGCACCGGCTTTCCTATGGCGGGGTGGCGCGGCCTGGTGGTTGACGCCGGTGATGCGTTCCCGACCCAGATCTTGGCCCCGCGGGCCCCATATAGGCCTGGGTGGGGAGGCACGCTGGTGGTTGCCCTGCCCCCCGGAGATGGGGGCGGTAGATGCTAGTACAGGGGACGGCGACATGGCAGGCGTGCTTGTTGCAGCAGGCCAGCAGGGGCTTTACATGCCGGATCAGGGCCCAGCCGGACCCGCCCAGGCCTGGTGTGCCCTTGTCTGCCTTGTCCGGTCGACTATCGCCACTTGGTGGTGGAGGTTGTTCCCTCTCGCATGCTTGCGCTGTTAATGTCCCTCGTCTAGTGAAGCTGGGCCTCTGTCTTGAAGGCTGCACACAAGGTTCACGAAGGAATGACAATGGTGCATTCGAGAGCGTGGTGGGAGCATGCTCGTTGGCAGTGCGGTTGGTGGTGGTGCCCAGTTGCGCCCGGGGTTTGGGAGGGGATCAGGAGAAATCCTTGTCGGTATGTCTGACACCGCGCGGTGCCACATTCGAGTGGCGTCATTCCTTCTTGGAGGGAGTCGCGGTGATTCCCGTTCCACTTTACCCTAAGTGCCGGGGAAACCCTAGGCCCAGCGCGCTGGTCCGGGCAGCAGCGATGTGTTGAAGGTGCCTCCTTCTTTGAGGGTGCTGCTTGGTACGAGGCGCTTCAGGGTGCTCGGAGCATGGCGGGACATAGTTGGAGGGCGCAGCAGCGGATCATCATTGTTTAGTTACTTCACTCTTATTTTTGTTTCTTTTCCTTTGTGCATGTTTTTTCTATTGTCCCAACACTTCTTTGGTTCCGATCTCTTATATTGTATGTGTGTCTGCTATATTAACATATCAGGGTAAAGCCTGATTCGAGGTAAAACATTGTATCTATTCTCACCATAAAAAAGGTTCTTTGAAAACCCTCTCTTGACTCCTACTCCAGCCATGCCTTTCGATCCTTGTCGGTTGTTGGACATCGATGACGTTAGCGACTACCACTCGCCTAGGTGGTGCCCCTAGTGGGATCGACACAACAAGGAGTATAAGGAGGAGGAGGACGACGATGACGAAAATGTCGAGTACGACGCCCCCACCGACGACAGCGTCGAGGCCGATGCCCCTGGAGGAGGCGGTAGAGGAGCGGCGTGAAGCGCGGAGGGAGGCCCAGAAGGCAGAAGTGGCGAAGGCCAATTTGGTGGCGGAGGAGGCGTGCTTTGGCGACTCCGACTAGGTTGGCGACGATGACAAGGAGGAGGCGTGCTTTGGCGACTCCGATTGGGACGGTGATGACGAGGAGGACCACAAAAACGACAAATACTACAACGAGGATGAGGAGTTCTAGCACCCTCCGCCGAGGTGGGTGTTGTTTTCCCCCCTCCTCCAAGGATGGAGGTGCCGCGACCAGCAAGAAGCGCATTGGTGACGTAGTGCGCTAGGGCTCTCCAAGCAAAAGAAGAATTAGGATAGATTAATATTACTATCTAGTGGTAATAATTTTGTTGTAAAAAACTATGATTTTAAGAAAGTACGGTTTGATCTTGAGTTCCAGGATTAAGATTAGTCTTCTTTTTTACTGTAATGATCAATGCATTGTCCATTGTGACATTTAAGTGAATTCACTGGAGCCTTTAGATTTAGATGCGATGGTGTGCGTCTCACCATATCTCAGGGTCCCACTATCATCAACTCATCTCATGGTCCCACTTGTAAGCGGTTTACGTTCCATTGTGAGCAAATAGTCTCATGGTCCCACTTGTGAGCGATTTACTTTTACTAATATCTGCGTCTTATGGTCCCACCTGTAAGCGATTTTCGGTCCCACTAGTGTGAGGTTGTCGGTGCAGTAGAGATCAAAGAGGTTGCCTTGACGAAAACACTCGCTGTGAGTTATCATGAGTCTATGATATCCAGAGGAGGGAAAAGGCAACGAGTGTTTTAAGCTGTGAGAAAAACTGAGTAGTATAAATTCTTATTGGACATCCTTTTAAAATCCTTTATTCAAACAATGCACCAGCAGAGGACTGGTGGTGATACTCCGAATTACCTGATATTTGTATTCGGGAAATTAAATATGGTCATGGTAATATTCGAATCCGGACGAACAAGAAAATGGAAGTGGTAAATATCCCTAACTATATTTATCTTTCCATCGTTATACATATAATTCACCATTAGAGATAGGTCTATTATTTTGTTATTCGTATCCGTTACAAATTGAAAGAACATACGATCCATATTCGAGTAATATATGCTCCATATTTATATTCGACAATATCCATATTCGTATCCGTATTCGTTTAAAAAATAAATAAACGTATTCGTTTTAAAAGTATGAAAACAGATTTGGAAAGGACTCTACCTCGCGTCCGATTCCTAGCCAGCACCGCTGTGGCAAGATTTTCGGGAAATAGACCGCCCTTGGTAAGTTTCCTCCCCCTTATCCCCCCTGCGTCCCGCCTCAAGTCCCAAACCCTCGCTTACCCTCTTCGGCGGCCGCTGCTGCTTGCCGCCGTACTGTCTCCGCCTGTGGATTCACACGCCCTCCTCCTCACTCACTAGTCCTTGCCCCGTTTGGTGGTGCTCAGCTCGCTGTTCTTCTGTAAACCTTCGCTGTTAAAGGGCTGTGCCTGTCGGGGCAGGCAGGCGGCACGGATGGATCCGGGCAGCGGCGTTGGCGCTGGCGGCGGGATGCCGCCGCCGCATCAGCAGATTCCCGATGCTGTGGGCCTCGCCGCAGGCCGCGATGTCCACTTCTTTCTGATGCGAAGCAGCTTTCGCGAGAAGATGTAAGTGCTCATTGTTTTTATCTGCACCAGTTGAACTGAATAGAAACTTACTTAGTACCAGCTACGAAACTTACTAGTACTCCCTCCGGTCCATATTAATAGCCTCAGCTTTTTCTAGATACGAATTTATCTAGCCCAATTATTTAACTAGATACAAACGAATACAGATAAAGTTGAGTCCATTAATATACACTGTGTAGAGTAAAATCGTTTAATTGTACACTCTAAACAACAGTACTATCAAGTTTATTACTGCGTTATTTCATTCCCAAGATTCCAGAGGCGATCATATATACAGTTGTACAGTATCAAAGTCGTTGAACTTCCTTGAAGTTTACAAGGGCCCGCGTATAATGTCAAACCTGTTGTTCAAAATCTGATTTGAAGTAAGGGAATGGTTTATTTTTGTTTGATATCTTGTTCTTGAATTGACAGATTCGACTACATAGGAAGGATGCAAATATTGTTTGACTGGCGAAGCAGGCTGCCAGAACTAGCGAGGCGGCTTGAGGAAATCTTGTTTAGGAAATTCCCAAACAAGGTGCTGCTCTCTTTCCTTCTTCTTTTGTAGCATTGTTTTTCTAGCAATCCAACCCATTTGGAGCAAAAGTGTATATTACTGCTTCATCATTTAAGCTGTTGATATTTGTGGCTGTTTGGGCAGAATGACTACTACAGAATGATGCGGGGACCTATTGAGCCACACTTGCAGTATGCTATTAAGTTCTTGCATGCTCCGAATGCACAACATCAACGAAACCTAGAGATGTCAAGGGAGATTGCAACTTCCCCGGGCCATAGGACGACAGCTCCGACACCTGGTATCATGCAAGGCACAAGTGAAAATTCTGGAATGTCTTATGTCACACATTACACGGGTGCTTTCAAACCCATTGCAGACTGTGTTCCATGGAATGCCAACACGGGTACCTTGCTGCCCGATGGAGAAAGTTTTTTTGAGACTGTGCTCGTTTCCTTTCGGAATGTGTACTTAACTTGAAATTCTTCTGTAGGCATGCTATAGGGCCTCTATCCTAGAAATCAAATAGCCAGCACCATATTGCACAAAATTCAACACCACATTTTTAAGAGTCTAGCTCGCGTGTTCCAAGAACAGCAATCCACTCAGTGATTTATTAAAGAGCCCTAAGTAAAAGGTTTGCCTGGAAGATCCATTATCAGAAATTAGAATTATATTCCTTCAGACTCTTAATTTCTTTTTTGTATTACTTGCTATTAATTAGAAAGGGATACCGCAATGTTCAGCCTCGCATCATGTGTAAGTATCCATGTATATCATTTCCAAATTATGCTTACATATATTATTCCGTCTTAAAGCTTTATGCTCTACACATCTGTATATTTCTTGTATTTCCTAGTTTGCCTTGTAAGACGAAAGGATCGAGAGGAAAGAGTATCATAGTTCCACAACACCGGAGCACATGCACATAAGATTTTAAATCTTATTGCAGAGATGGGCATAACAAGAAAGCACAGGCCTAACGCAACCAAACGATAACTACTGTGT
This sequence comes from Avena eriantha, assembly GCA_910589775.1. Lineage (NCBI taxonomy): Eukaryota > Viridiplantae > Streptophyta > Magnoliopsida > Poales > Poaceae > Avena > Avena eriantha. The sequence continues at coordinate 318,551,199 of OU342746.1, forward strand.
AGTGGCCCTGCATAGTTTCAAGTTTGTCTTGCGGGTCTCATTTCCCTGTTATTAACTTAGTTTGTGCTGCCTTCTTTCTAGGGGAAGCTCCTGATGAGCATGTGAACACAGTGCTAACTCTGGGGATGAATTCTTCACATCACCGCTCGAGATTATCCAACTACAACCCTGTAATAAACATGGTGGGCTCTTGCCTATACTTTTGCAATACCGTAACATAGTACTCCCCTCTGTTTCAAATTATAGCCTGCCCGAAATGTCTTATAATTTGAAACAGATTGAGTACTTACCAGCTCCCTAAGTCCCGTTTTAACACTTGAACCTACGGTGATGCAGACACCCTCTGCACCTGTGAAGGAGGTCCCAAAGGAACCAAAGTTCAGCTGTCCAGTCTGCATGAACGAGCTGGTCGATGCGTCATCGACAATCTGCGGCCACATCTTCTGCCAGCACTGCATCAGGGCCTCCATCGTGGCTCAGAGCAAGTGCCCTACCAGCCGGAGGACGCTGAGCCAGAGCGATTTCCACCGTGTCTACCTACCGACGATGGACTGAGCTGGGATTGTGTTGATTCTGTCTGAACTATTCTGCACAGAGATATCATTGCCATTCAGTTTTCCCCTGTGATAGTCTAACAGGCAATGTTGCAATTGGCAGTTTTGAGACTGTTACCAAATCTGCATCCGTAACGCCAAAGGGTAACCTAGTGTATTGCTGGAATCCTGTGCTTGCTACCGCGTGATTCGTGCGCGAAGAAATATCCAATATTTTTCTGCTGTTAGGGGCTTGTGATGTTCTTTTTTATGTCACTTTGCATCCTATATATAGGTTATGGATTGTATGGGCATGCACCTAAATCCAGGTCAACTGAGCAGTTTGGGCCTAGATCCTGTTGGGCCTGGGAAACAGTTCCTCCCCCAAAAGAAAGAATAAACAGCTCAGCTACCTGCTTTCCACTGATAAAAAGTGTTCATCGGAGCAAGTCGAGTCATCAGGTTCAGGTCCATATACCAGTTCAACCACTGCGTTTCAGCTCCCTTGGCCAAAAGGATTTTTTTAGCTAGACTGTGCCTGAGTAAGTCAAGTAGACCAAGAAGATGCCTTGGTCTTAAGGGTTCTTATTATTGACGAGTTGCCATCTAGTTAGCCTAAAGCAAGGGGCGCTGCTGCCGCACCATGGATGCTGGCGTTGACGGCCTGACGGGGATAGGACATAGGAGGGAGGAGGCGGTGGCCGGTGGGCGTATGGATGTTGACACGGCCGCACGACACTATCCTCTCCGCCTCATCCACTCGACCGGCCATATTCTCATGCTGTGTGCCTGTGGGTGGGTGGCACCAGGTAACGCCTCCCTCTTATGGCGGCTAAGCTACTATGCTAGCTTCGAGAATCCTCACTTACCACCTCTCCTTGTTCATCTTTTTCATTTCAGACCAATTGCATGGTCCAACCTTTTTATTTCTAGACTTTTGGATCGAAAAAATCATATATTTTCGGGAGAGTTCTATTTCGTAGAATGTTTTTTTTTCCTGCAGCGCATATATGAGGGGACTTGTATAGGATTGGTGCATTAGGTGAGATCCCAGGATCAACTAATAGAAAACATTTTCTAAAAACTACAAAAAAAATCTAAAACTTGTATACAACACACCTAGAAACTCTATCTACGACTTCCAGAAATTTCAGCGCAAAATTCAATGTATAGATAGAGAAACAGAAATGATAAAAGTCTATCATGAAGGAAAAAAACTGAGCCCCTCGCGTTCCTCTCGCCCTCTCGAGGGAGACGGTGACGCCGCCTCCCTCCGGCCCAACCCCTCCCCTCCTCCTTCCCCCTTCGCCGCAATCGGCATATGCTGCAGGGTGAAGCCCGGTCGGCGCCGGTGGCGGCGGATGTCCTTCACCCGCACACAACAGAAAACGAGAGGGTCGGGGGTCTCATCCCGACGGCTCTCTGCAGATGGCAGGGATGCCATTATAGTGCAGGGGGATAGAGATGCAACATCTTGTCTGTTGTAGCGGGGCGGTGGTGGCTTTACATGTTTGATTTGGGCCTAGCCAGGCCTGTTTGGGCCTGTTGTGCTCCTGCTGCTCCGTCCGGTCGACTACCGCTATCGGTGGTGTAGGATGGTCCCTCCTGTGAGGTTGTGGTGCTGTCGTCCCCCGATTCTAGCGATGTTGAATGCCTCCGTCTTTCATTCCAGGTACTAGTGCTCATGATGAGGCGGCAATGATGACTTCGAGACCGTGGTGGCATTTGCTGGTGGTCGGAGTGTGGGGTGGTGTGCACTAGATCATTAGGGATCGAGGTTACGATCCCAGAGAAATCCCAGACAGTTTGTTCAGAACCGATGTTGTGATGCATGCGTGTGTCACCCTTCCTTCCTGAAAGGCATTGGTGGTACCCCACCACTTCCTCCCGAATACCGGGGGAAACCTAGGACCAGTGGTCTAGTCCGGACAACAACGTCGTTCGACGCCGCATTCCTTATTGAAGGTGTTGCTTGGTACTCGGAGCTTCGGGGCACTAGGAGCGTGAAGGGACTATTTTGGAGGACGCAACGGTTGCGGGTCACCTTCATTCGTTGATTCGCCATGACCGTCATTTGTTTCTTATTCTTTCTTTCCTTTTGTTTTGGGCATGTTTATGCTCTACTCATTCGGTAGAGACCTTGCATCATTGACTATATCGTGTGGTTGCTATATTAATATAGCGGGGACGAAAAGTGTCACATTTACATAAGAATTATTTTACACTATTCACATCCTTAATTTTATCTTTTTGTTTCTCTTAGTGTAGGTCGAATTGAAGCTGCAAAATTTTGGGGTCGGGTACATAGCACAAATGTTTGTTGTCAAATATTTTTATAATATTTGAACATATTTTTCCTTCTCAAAAGTTTGATTTTATAGATCTATCTAAGATTAGATCATATCCAAGTTGTCCCCGGACATATAGCACGTTGATGTTGATGCTGGTCCAGTGAGAAGAGCAACCAAAAGCAGAGCTTCCATTGATGTAACAGAGTCACGCGGGAGGCCCTAAGTACAATTTTTTTGGGGAGCTACTCTCCTGCGAGCGAGTGGGATCCACGCCAGCATAAGTTTGACCGCCAAACCTGGTTTAGAACAAATTTAGTCAGATTGATAAGTTTGTGCGTAAAATCCTACAAATTACATGTGCGGGGACTAAATGGAGTCACTCACACAAATACGGGGACTATCAGTGTATTTAAGGCTTGTGATCAAAAGATCACCACGTCCGGTACGATGTGGTTGGCAGGCAGTTTTAGAACGAATCCCAAATGTGTGCTTTCCTTTGACGAATTTTGCGGTGCCGGTAGGCCATATAACCCTTAAATGGTCCAATTCTGCGTACCACACGTGTCCTACCCAAAATGGAGATTCTTCGTGGCATTTCCACCGGGGCCGATCCAAATAGGTGACCGAAACGGTCCATTTCTATCCGTTTGTGTGGTCGCTTTGGATATCGGTCCGGCCTGTCCGGCCAAACACGCACAGCGGCGTAACCCAAATGTCCATGTCTGACCATCAGGGCCACGTTTTTTTTTAATTCAAACCGACACAATTCGCGCATAAAATAAACTAGCAAAGTTCATACATAATTATACAAAATATATTACATTCAAAAACATAAAAATGAAAAAAATGGCCCTAGCCCTAACTACTAACGATCTCCCTATCGCCGTCGCCGTCCCGTCCATCTATGGATCGAGATTGATGTACTCCGGCGACGTCCAAAGATATGGCAGCGGTAGACCCAGAGCTGGCACCGGCGCAGGTGCGGGAGGTGCCGGATGGTCGATCACCTGGCCTGGCCACGCGTCCTTTCTGTCGGCGCGGGCAGAGCGTACCACCCGGTGTGGGTGGGGCATACCACTCCGACGCGAGCGGAGCAGCCCACCCCCGTAGCGGCTACGGTGGGGGGTGGCGGTGGCAGCGGCTGCCCCACGTTGACCTCCGCCACCAGGCCGGTGAGCTGGACGGCCTTGTAGTACCCGTTCCACATCCGGTCCTCCTCCCTCGCGCTGGCCGCGATGGCCTGCTCGAGAAAGGCGTCCTCGTCATAGCATGCGCTAGGACCTCCTGGTACTCCGGGGCAGGTGCGCGGCGGCGGATGCAGAGGACGACCCCTCCTCCTCCTCCTTGACGATGATGTCGACGTCGTTGTTGTCACCGCCGAGGTCGGCATCGAAGTGGTTGACGGCGCCATCGGAGGCGTCCTCGATGGCGGGGAGGTCGCGAAGGCCCCACAGGTCGAACTCGCCGCGGTAGGTGCTGAGGTGGTGCGCCGTGTGCTCCTACTCCAGGAACTTCTTTCAGAAGGTTTTGTTGTGGTAAGCGCGGTCGTAGCAGAAGGCCGGCGGAGCTGGCGAATGCGGTAGGCGATTTCCTCCTCGAGCGGCATTCCCTCCTTCGGCGCGGGTGGCACCGGCACCCGCTCCTGGCTCCTGCTCCTCCCGGCGCGTGGCGGGGGCGCCGACAAAGTCCTGCGCCCGGGACGGCGGTGGCAGGACCCCCCGAAGGAAGGCCGACATGCCACTCCCCTGACGGCGCCGACCGCTCGAGCCGGATCCGCGGGCTTCATGGACGTTCTTTGACTTCTTGAACCACCCCGGCTTCTTCATCGCTGGCAGGGACGGTGGTGGTGGCGATGGCTGTGGCGGCTAGGTGCTGAGTGGCTCCAGCGATGGCGATGGCGATGGCGAGAGTAGGGGAGGTATGCGACACTGATGGTCGCAGGGGTAGCTTAAGTAGCCTCGGCCGGTGGGAGCACGCGCGGGAACTCAGGCGACGCTCCGTCTCGTTGTCATTGATGGCGAGGCTGCCAGGTTGCGTCCGACTCGGTACCGCCGTTCAGTCTGCTGCCCGCGCCTCTGAATCGCTACCGCGGTTGCGTCTGAATCGGTGTCGTGGTTGCCTCTGTGTCGTTACGAACGCTGGTGCGTGGGCCAGTAACGCGCGCGTGGGAGGACACGCCCTCAACCCGTCCGTGTTCGGACTGACACAACGGTCACACAAATTAGGTGCGCTAAAAGGTCAAGCCGGACCGCATCAATCCAGATGGATCGTGTCGCTGGAAGACCGCAAACGCCACGCACGTTCACGTGGACGCGTTCGGACGTGCCCGGACGGGTTAACTGGATCGGGCCAGCGGAGAAGCCCTCAAAGTTCAATGTTACGGGGATGGCTTGGCTCGGCAACTATTCTGTTATTCTAGAAACGAGATTTCAGTTACGGGTGCTCGTTTTTTTAAGTCGGAATATTCTTCTTCTGTTATTCACCTGCAGAAGAAAATATAGCATGTAGATGTTGCAATATTGCTTTCCTTGTGAAACGATTTTTGGTGGTGCCTGATGCGTCAGGTCATTTCAAAGGCCGTTCACATTTCACATGGAAACAAGAAGAAAGATTGTAAGGCCGGTCAAAGCGGGGTATCATACTACCAGTACTATCATGCATATGATATATATGCCCTTCTGTCCGGTTTATTAGGTATGCATGGTAGTCTAAGAGCAACTTGACCATTAATTTTAGTCAACAAATTTTACATAATATATCATAAAAATTATATCATTGGATTCATATTCAAAAGTATTTTTCAATGGTATAGTTTGTGGGACATATATTGCATATTTTATTGGTCAAAATTGATGGTCCAATATTTTCTTAAACTATGTGCATGCCTAATAAACCGGACCAGAAAGAGTAGTGCATAGTACGACCTCTGTTTGGGATTATAGGTCCGAAGAGCTTTTTTTATATTGTTTGAGATTATAAGGGATATCTTATTTATTAGTCTCTCTCGTCCAATACATGTTCTTTTTTTCTCTCACTTCTCTCATGCATATAAAACTATTGGTGCATGCATAGATTAAAGAGAGAAAGTTAGGGAGTGCCTTGGTATTAGCAACTTGGCCCTTAAAATTAATAATTCCAAACATAGGTAATATTATGTAATTGTATTGTAGTATTACTATATTTAATAATTTATAGAATTTTATTGTAGAATGGTGTACAAGATTTACTTGCATTAGAATTTCTAGTTTTACGTGCTTTAATACGGTATCTACTTGGTACTCTAACCATCTTTTTTTTATTAATTGGTTTATCACATTAATTTTTTGCCAATATAAAATATATGATACTAATTATGATACTCTCACTATCGGTATGGTTAGACTAAGATGGGCGAGTACCCCAAAATGACTTTCGTTCTAGTACAAGAAAAATCCAAGTTTTAAATTGTCTCCTCCAAGATCTTGTCACATCGATCGAGGACGGTCGTCACTGGCTCTATTGACGGAGACCATGGCTTAAACGAGAAGGTTCACTAGTAGAAAATGGGCGTTTGGTCTAGCCTCCAAAGCCATTCATCCCGGTTCGAATAACAATCGGGACCAATACTAGGCATAGGTCCCGGTTCATACCGCCAGGAATCGGTCTCGGTTCATCTCGGGGTATTGGTCCCGGTTCATGACATGAACCGGGACCAATAGTCAGCGAAACATTGGTTCCGGTTCATGCCACGAACCGAAACCAAAGGGTCCCTCTTTAGTTCCGGTTCGAGACATAAACCAGGATAAAAAATTCAGATGGCCGCCATTTGTGCATACGATGTCGGAAAAAATCATATAATATATTAAAATTATCGATAAAAAATTATGATACCAATGCCAACAGCCATCAACCGTCTGCAATTTTTTAGATTTTTGAAATTCTAAAAGAGTCAAAATTCAGATTTTTAATTTTATTAAAAAAATTCAAAAAAAATAAAAAGTGGCATATTTGGATTCCTCGTATTTTTTGATAATAATGGACATATTATTTGTAGAATTTTGATTTATAGATTTAAAGATATGAATTATGTCATCATAAATGAATTAATGCAAAAAAATAATAATAAAACATATTTTTTTCTATATTTATTCAATATTAGTATTACTTAGTCATTTTTGTATATTAAAATCATGTTTGTAACTCTATAAGAATGTATGACTCACAAGATGAATGGGTTAATATCATTAATAGCATAGTATAGACATAAGGTTACAAGTGGTACATAGAAAGGGAGATGGGAAGGAACCAAGATGTTAAGCGTGCTAGGGATGGAGTAGTGTGAGGATGAGTGACCGACTGGGAAGTTTAACCCAAGATTAGAATTTGACTAAAACTAAGTGTGATTGAGAAGCTTCGGGTGAGAGATTAACCAGTCCAAATATTCATAGATTTAAAAAAAATTGGAAAAAATAAATTGTTTTCTTTAAAATAGAAAAGACATTTGGTCCCGGTTCGTGGCGGTCAAATTCTAATCCTTCGATCCCGGTTAATGCCACGAACCGGGACCGAAGGTCCTACTACAAGTGCACGCGACGACGGGTCACGTGGAGACCCATTGGTCCCGGTTCGTGTCAGGCAAGAACCGGGACTAGCATTGATCTTGAATGATCGGTCCCGGTTTAAAAACCGGGACCAATAGCCCTTATGAATCAGGACCAAAAGAAGGCTTTTCTACTAGTGGTTCAAGATAAAAAAAAAGCAGATCTATGATGGGTGATTTGTGTGGTTAGGAGCCTCATACGGCTGTTTTCCGGTTGCTCGATGACGACGTGAATACGGCTGATCTATTGGCGGATGCAGCGGCACATACGTTCTTTGGCATAAAAATTATTATAAAATAGCGGTTATTTTTCTATATCATGTAGAGGCATCTCATACCGTGATATTTGCAGAGAATAATTACTTTTATTCATCAATAGTATTTTCTTCGTTTTAAAATAGATGTCATAGATTGTCAAAATTTAGATAACTATATACTAAATAATGTCTAGATTCATCTAATTTTTGATAAATCTGCGATATCTGTTTTAAGACGGAGAGAGTACATAGTTTATATAGTACATGAACAAACTGGCCTATGGTTTAGACAAACCGACTATAGGAGTCCTAGTCCAACATAAATACGTACCGAATACTTTTGACTGTTCGACATGGCCTCCTATTAGGCAATCTGAGTAAGAATGATGTGGTAGATGATGATGCACGGTGGCTACAAAACTTGCAAATCATATATCACTAGATGATGCTAGCTCAACCAATTTGATAGTTGAAATATCTACTGTCTCCGTTCCAAAATAAGTGACTTAGATTTATTTAGATTCTCATGTATCTAGACATATTTTAGTGTATAGATTCATCCGAATCTAGAAAAATGGAACTCACTTATTTCTGGACGGAAGGAGTATATTAAACACTATGCGAGCTGAGTAAACCCTTTTGGTGAAATATACATAATGATGTATGAACAATAGTTGACGATATAGCATCAAAATGTCGTAAAAGAAGGTGAAAACTAACAAGGCGTTTTGTACTTCAATGTGATAAAATGAAAAAAAAAATGTGATGAAATTTAGTTGTAGGACGGGCGAGTACACCAAAAGGTGCTTCTTTCTCCAGGAAATTCCAACTTTCAAATTGTCTCCTCCAAGAGACCAAGACCACCTTGTCACCTCGATCGAGGACGGTCGTCACCGGTTCTGTTGACGGAGACCATGGCTTAAATGTCCCCAGAAGCGACCAAGCCGTTCTGGTATTCAGAAAATACCAAGAAATGAAAAGGGAAAAGTGATCGATGATGGGTGATTCGTGTGGTGTGGAGCCTCATACGGCTGTTTTCCGGTTGCTCGATGACGACGTGAATACGGCTCTGTTGGCGGATGCAGCGGCACGTACGTTCTTTGGCATATTTTTTTTATAAAATAGCGGTTATTTTTCTATATCATGGAGAGGCATATATGTACACTATCTTGTGTAGTGGCTTCGTCTCAGTGGAGGAGCTAGGTAGCTATCTCTATCATCTGGTCCAGTATATATTATGCATTTCTTTTCGCTCATCCTAGCTTCAACTTGAAAAGACCAAAACTTTATGAATGATGAATGATGGATACTTTTCTAAAAAATAATGAGCATTCGTGTTTTCTATTGCATGCACCGATTGGAATAAGCCGCCCGGGCATGATTTTGTTATTCTTCTCGTCTTGTCATGAAAAGTAGCCGATTCCGCGAAAATGACCGCAACTCAGCACTAGTTGTTCTTTGAGAAAAATAAAGTCGACTGAACTAGTACATCTGAGTTAGAAAAAAATTGACTACCCAATTCGGCAATTTGTGCCTTTTCCCCCGGTCCAATCTAGAGAAGTAAGTAAAAACATTGGAGTTCCACTTTCGCTTTTCATGGTTTCACCTAGTTGTTCATGTTGGCGACACTGAAATCTACGCATAAAGCTCACACACTCATATAAAAAACCGTCGGTTCAACATAAGAGCATCTCAGCAGTGACTATCTCGGCGCGCTAAAATCGTTTTGCAGCGCGCGGCGCTTGCGCGACCTCCACCGGAAGCGGAAAATACCGCGCGCAAAGTAGCACCCCCCCCCCCCACCGCTATTTTGCAGCGCGCCACAAATTATCTTTTTGACATGATCGCACACAAAAATAACTAAAAAATAGGCTAGATAGAATTGAAAATATAGATAATGCATATATTACATAGAACTAGTGCAGATTACAAACTAAAACTAGTGCAGATTATGAACTAAACTATCTAGAACTCGAAACTGGAGGGTTCGATGTTGTGGACGACACCGGAGTCGACGACCAACAATCAGCCCAACGGGGGTCATCGTCGGAGATGGTCGATGGACCGGCCATCTGCGCTTCGATGAAGGCCTGCTTCCCAGCCATGGCGGCCCTTCGCGCGAGGCGGTCCTGCTTCTTCGCGTCCTTCCGCTCTTGATTCTTGTCGGCGTAGAAGATGCTATCGGTGGCAATGTCTTTCGGGAATCATTGCGCCCACTCTGGTACAGATGTGCCCGTCCCGCTCGGCGATGAGGAGGCGGCGCTCCAGCACGCTGGAGGCGCTGCTCCTCCTGCGTGACGATGCGAGGTGGCGGCCCGAGTGTCTCGACTTGCTCGCACGTCTACACGTCGTGGAAGTTCATGGAGTTGCGCGGGCGCCCGAGCAGCCAGGCCGCGTCATACGCGCCCGTCGCCTCGTGCGCCGTCTCGAACATTCCAAGGCCGTTGCGCTCGTCGCCGGTTCGTATCTCATCGTAGTAATTGCCCGTCGGCTGCAAGCGCATGTCGCGGTACCTCGAGCTTGAGCGGCGGGCGACATCTCGTCATCAGTGGAGCGGCGGCGCGGGCGCGCTGTAGGTGGCGAATCGGGCGAAAGGGGAACGAACTGTGCTTTCGGTGGATGTGGATAGGCGTGCGCGGAAGTTTCACGGACGGTCGGTTGCGTGCGTGGGGCTCTGTTTATAGCGTGCGCTACAAGCGGTGCAGCAAATCTAGCGCTTGTGATAGCGCAACGGCCCACGTGCGGAAAAATTTACAGCGCGCGTGCATTTTCCCCGCACCTGCCGAAAGGGCGCGCGAACGCTCACACGCTGTAAAATAGCGGGTTTTTTACCGCAGCGCCAATTTGCCACCGCTGCTGGATATGCTCTAAGGCCGAACATTTTTTTCTCAAAGTTTACAAAGAAGAGCTACGGAGGATCCGATCATGGTAGTACTAGCAGGATAGAGTAGTTAAAGATTTCCCATAGAGGGAAAATTAACTATCGACAGAGGATGCTCCTCCCCTCCCCCCCCCCCCCCCCCCCCCCCCCCGAGGCTACCCTTGTACAAATCGGGCGCCGCCGGTGAAGGGGGCGGTGGGTATCTAGTGCCTCTCGGCTCGTGGCGTGGTGGTTAGTGATGACTGCAAGTGCACAGATCATTTGTAGCTAGTTTCGAAATAAAGATATCGATCCAACAGGGAGCAGGAGTCTGAAGTCTAATAACTCTTGAAATAAATAATACGATAAAAATGCTAGATAAAGTTCTAAGTGACAAGATAAAATGCGAGTATTGTGTAAAAAAAGTGTTTTGGGGTTTTAGGTATAAGAGCAATAATAAAGTAAAGTAAAACAACTGAATACAGAAAGTAAGTGTCGCGTATGTAAGAGAGATTGGAACTGCAGTAGGGGAAAAGCGTTCTCAGGGAGTTGCGGATACACCACTAGTATTATAAGGAGCTAAGATAAAGATTATCATCATGCACATTCTCAACTATGTATATGTGGGAGGAACTCGGTATTTGGACAAATAGGCACCAACCGCTGCTCACATCATCCCTATAACCACAGCAGTCGGCAATCGACATCAATCGAATTACTGCGCTATTAAGAGATGTAATCTCGTAGGACGTATCCATGGCATGGATAGTGTTCTGTGAGTTTCCTTGGTTTCCAAAGTTGATACGTAAGGGGTGCCAACAGCTTTATAGTCACTGTAAGTGCTAGCACACCTCCGTCTACCAACAAGTAGTTTCCTCCATCAAATCTCCACGAGAGGCAAATATTGAGAGGTCAACTTCTCTCAACATCAAGATGTAGAAAATCTAACACATGGTCACAGCGATGAATATCATAATAGACTTTATCTTATTGCAATCTCACACTAGGGTTTCTCCATCTCCCGAAGAACTAATGATCTACTCAGACATGGAGGCAATCAACATCATAGCAATGGTAATGGAAACAATCATAGATGAATAGTGCTTGTATAAATCCATAACGAGTACGGGAATTACAACAAGATCTAGACAAGATGTAGATGGGATGGATGGAGATGGTGGTGATGCAGCGGTGAATGATGAAGATCGATGCCTTAGCCTCCTGGATCTGCGCAGGTTGAAGATGCATCCCTGGCGGATGAGTTCTCCCTCCAGATGCCTTACAGAGGTGAGGTTTCGGCGATTCTACGGGGTGAAACTATTTGACAAGGAGGAGGCAGCGCCAACTATACGGCCGGAAAATTTGCTCCGGTCGTTGATGACCCACAGGTATATGGGGTGTATCGTAGTATTTTCGATAAGTAAGAGTGTCGAACCCAACGAGGAGCAGAAGGTGTTGGCGAATGGCTTGGAGCATGAATTCTCTATAAATACTTAGCAAACGGATATTTAGGGGTTTTTGATAATGCAGATAAATAAAGTACGAGTAAATAAAAGACAATAAGAATAAATACAGCAAGTGGCCCAATCCTTTCTTTAGCAAAGGACAAGCCGGTTGTATTACTTAAGATGACCAAACGTTCTCGAGGACACACGGGAATATCGTCAAGTGCTTTCGCTTCATATAGTTGATTAATCTTCTTTAGTTTGCTAAGTGTTGTGTGGGTGAACCTGTGCTAATATATCGACCTTCCTAGGACTAATACATACTTGTGATTCTACCCCTTGCAAGCATCCGCAAGCACAAGAAAGTAATTAAGGTAGAAACCTAACCACAGCTTTAAACTCTAAGACCCTGACATCCCTTGTGCAAAGGTTTCCTAACGGGGGTTCAAGTTTCTGTCACTCCGGCAACCCCTATGATTAGTAGCCAAATACACAATGCATTCCCTAGGCCCATATAGGTGAAGTGTCATGTAGTCGACGTTCACATGACACCACTAGAAGAAATACACCACAACTTAAATATCAAACCATTGAATCTTTCTCAACACAATTCCACTACTAACAACATGACTTCTCCCATGTCCTCAAGAACAAAACAAACTACTCACAAGACATCATATGGATCAAGATCAGAGATGATATAATGATATGTAACAATCTGAACATAAATGATAATTTAATGGTTCACTCAATAGCATCAACTATAAGGAGTAATCAACACCGGGAAAGTTTCCCCTAAGAACTATGCAAGATCCAACCCAATTGTTGTAGCGGTATGGAGTGGTGATGAAGGTGGTGGTGTTGATGATGATGATGATGATCCTTGTGAAGTCCAGCTTGATGGTGGTGTTGATGGCGACGATCTCCCCTCTCCGGGAAGGAATTCCCCCGGCAGAATTCTGTCTGCCAGAGAGATCTTTCTCTCGGTGTTTTCCACCCCGCAGAGGCGGCGGAATCTTTCTGTGGTCCCTCTCCAGGTATTAGGGTTCTGTGGAGATAACATACGCCAGAGGGGAGAGCCTGGAGTGGGCCAGGGCAGCCACACCACCTGCTGGCGCGGCCTAGGGCTACCCGCGCGAGGGGGTGGTGTGGGCCCCTTGTGGCCCATCTCCACTTCCCCTTCTGTCAATCTTCGTCTTCTGGAAAAATAGAATTTTCCATGTATTTTCCCGGATTTTCTGATCTTCGCGAATTTTGCCTCCAAACAACACCTTTTCCATCAGAAACCTGACTGCAGCGGTCCATGCTCGAAAAGTCATCAACCATGCAAAGATAGATGAAATAACATAAGTATCATCTCTTAATATGAAATATATCAATGAATAACAGTAAATTATGATATAGAATAGTGATGCAAAATGGACATATCAACCCCCCAAGCTTAGACTTCGCTTGTCCCCAAGCGAAAACTGAGCTCAGTAAACATGACCTTAGGTTTATGGAGTGAAGAGTCGATAAAAGAATACGAACAAGAAGCATCACATTCATCAATACATAAATCATAATAGAAGACAACTCACTATTATATAACTTAACTTGCAATAAGTAAAGGAAACACAATAAAGATACATAAAGTAAATCATAATTGGTAATGGCAAACTTAGCTCTTGGTCGAAGAATAGTTGATAATTTGCTGGAGTTCACACATAACTGGTTTTCAATGATAGCTTTCAAAGTAGTAAACACTTAAGATAAGAGCAATGTGCAAAACAAGGAACATAAGAAACATGATTGAATAAATCATCATATGAATGAATGAAACACAACAACTCAAAATACTTGCTAATATAGAAGGGAATAGGTTTACTGACTCAACTAAAAAGTAAAAGAAAGGCCCTTCGCAGAGGGAAGCAGGGATTTCAAGTTTCATAAAGAGCTTCCAAAAATTATGATACTTATTAGCTTTCAACTCTCATTGCCCCTATCATAGGCATCTTTAGGTGATTAAGGTTAAAGTGATCAAATATGAGGATATGCTTGACAAGTTGCAAGTTGAAAATCTTATGTCCCTTGAATACGAGGGTCGCTCCTCATGCTACTCAAGTTTAGTCACCGGTAAGTTCTTGTCCTAGTAAGTATATGTGTATCATAGAGAACCGCCAACAGGGTACCCCTTGCCCGATGATACGGAAGAATCCCCATATCAAAATGACAAGGCAAGCAGACAACAAGCATCTCAACAATCTTCTTATTTACCATGGGAAAATGGTGCTTTTTTCTCTCTTTCCTCTTTTCTCATCTTTTTTTCTTTTTCTCTTTTTCTCAATCTCTGTCTCTTTTTTTATAAGAAGAATGCTTCATATATGCTCATTATGGTTATGCTGCAGGTTTCCACCATGATTAGGCATGGATTAGACCGGCGGCCCAGGCGTTTCTCTAAAACACATACATAACTCCATGGACTTACAAGCTCCCCTTTCATTTCACATCGACGACATCCATAGACAAAAGAGCATCATATCAACTAGGTACAAAGTACAAGTTCAATGTTGAAAGCGTTCCCCATGACAGCATGGTTCTGCTAATTCACAACTTACAAAGCGCAAGCATATACGCAACATAGATGGGCACAATGGTTCAAGTTTATTAAGTGCAAGAAAGTAAAGAGTGCCATCAAGTTCATGAGAGCTTTAATCACTAATTTTCACATAACAAGTTTAATTTGGAAGGTAGATAAAAACATGAATTTACTTGGAGTAGAAATAGTGCTAGTAGGTAGGTATGGTGGACACAAATGGCATAGGGTTTTGGTTTAAGGATTGGATGCACGAGAAGCTTTCCTTCTCAGTACAGGTTTTTGGCTAGCAAGACTAGGTAGCAAGCATAAGAGTTGAAGGAAATAAACAAACATACAAGTGTTAAAAACAAGCATACAGTCTTCCTTGGAAGCACAAAATATCTTAACTAGAGAATACCAAACTTATGAGCAAATCAAGAAAGAAAGATGATGAAATTATATTTCTTTAAGAGTACTTTTATCTTTTTCATTCAATTCTAAAAATAGTGTTGCTACTGACTGAGCCAGGTTTGCCAAAACCAACAAAATTAACTCAATGATCCCAAAGTGATACCAATACTAACGACAAGATCAATCATATAACATGAATTGAAAACTAATATAACATATGCAAAAGAGTAAATGATAGAACTTCTCATTAATATTCCATAATGGTAACTCACACCAAGGGATACATAGATATCTAACAAGAGGGGGGACACTTCCATAATGCAAACCATCCTACATGATAACTTCTCTATTCATGATATGCCTCTACTAAAAAGGTAAAAAGATAGAAGATAGTGATGTGATACCGCGGCACTCCCTCAAGCTTGGAACAAACCAAGGGGATGCCAAAACCTGATGATGAATTACTCCTTCGGTGGTGGTGATGTTCTTTCATCATCGTCCGACTTCCATGGTAAAGGCTCCCCATCAACAAAAGACATCCTGGTCTCCATCATCCCGAAACTAGCAGCAACACTTATGCGTTTAAACCTAACCTCATACTCACAGTTTTGATTTTGAACGTCGTAGAGCTATGCTTGCAGTTGGTTGGTTGTTTGGTGGAGTGAGAGAATTTCATCCTTAAGCTCAGCAGTCTCCTTTTGGTGCTCGGCGATGAGTTCGGAACAAATCTTATGGATGATATCCACTTCGCGTTTCGCCATCTTCTTGTACCTAAAGACTTCTTGCTCCAGTGCTTCCATCCTGTCCTCTAGACTTCCTTCACCTTTAGGGCCTTGAACCTCTTTTGTCCGTACCTCCCCATCTTCAAGAAACAACTCCTTGGGATGAATCTTCAACTCACGCATGTATGGGTTGATGATATCCGCTGAGGAATCTTCCTTGGCTGATCTAGAGGAAGACATTGTGGCTCCAAAACTGAGACTCTACCTGTCAGAAATAGATCGAAATGAAAACACAACGAGAACACGATATACAAACCTCTGAGGATCTGGGGGATTATATATTATGAAGTTTTACAATAAAAGGAAGGTACTGGGAGAAAACAGGTCGGAGACAGAGTCTGGGGCGGCCACACCACCTGCTGGCGTGGCTGGGGGGCCCGCACCACGGGGTGGTGTGAGCCACCCTGGCTCCATTTCCGTCCCTCTTTCACTTGCTTGCTTTCCTTGTTGGATAAAAACTGCAAAAATATAACTTGACAGAATTTTCGCGGAACTTTTCTTACCAGAACTGTTACCTATTCGAAAACGGACTCTGCAGGTCTCCGAACTTGGCATTTAGTAGATTCTTTCGGAGTCACTGCTTGAATAACATCAATATCTTCATCTTCATACTCATGTTGCTCAAGTCATGAAACCTTTAACTTTCTTACTACACAATTTTCTCCGATAACCTGGAAATTTCTTTCACACAATTCTCATTAGCAACATTAGTATAAGTGAGGTAATACACCTTTTAGGTTCAAATTCAACTGAAATCCATCAAAACATAAGCTACTTTAGCAACTCCTTCCGAAAACCCAAAAAGAATTCAAAAAGGAAATCGATTTAAGAAGCAAATGCAAGAGTGGCAAAATCTGTCAAAACAGACCAGCAGGTAAAGATCAATTTTTTCGAAAATCTTCTATTGCTCAAATCAAAAAGTGCAAAACTAACGAAAGCTAAATAATAACCTGGGTAAGAAGCACAAACAATTACAGCTCAATCCGACGTACATAGATCTCTCACGAATTTTACGGTGAAGCACAAAAATCTAGTTCAGGACAGCAACTTCCCCAAATCTTACTTCTCTCTCATTAGAGGTTGATCTTGACACAAAAACCAAACAAAAGGATAAGGAGAGGTTATTACCGAAGTGTATAAGTGTGAGCACTCGAATTCCAGTGTATAAGTGTGAGCACTCGACGCGTCCGTCAAGTCTTCATCGTACCTGCAGGCACGGATATGTTTTTGGTAGTGCGCAGCAGATGCGTTGTCAGGCCTTATTCATGTCTTATCTTCACGCTGTAAGCGCGGCATCCGAACTTTGTCATCGTAGATATGATTCGGGTGACCTAGGAGACGCAGTCTCTTTGTAGGGATAGTATGAGGCGGAGTCGCCATAGCATTCGGGTGTGGATGTTATCAACACACAGTACGATGTACAAATAATCATAGGGTGCGTGGCCTACACTCCCTATGGGAGTAGCCCCCGAGTGCCTGGTTGAGTCAAAGACTCAGGCGGGGACTAAAAGCTTTTTGCGACTGTTGTCGTCTTTTGTTGCTTGTTTCAGCCGAATTTGCTTCCGGTGCTCCCTATGGGAGTAACCCATAATCCTCAATCGAATCACAGATTCGAGTGGTGGGTATGTCCTGAATGTTCTTATACCTGCATAAAGATAAATCGTAGGGTGCGCGACCAGCGCTCACTATGGGAGTAGCCCCCGAGTGCTTGGTTGAGTCAAAGACTCGAGCAAGGACTAAAGTAGTCGAAATCTTCTGCTGCTGAAATGACGTTAGTGCTGATGATGTGATGACCTTGGTTTCCCACGTGAGCGGCTTTGACGGGACGTGACGAGCGGTGGGTCCCATGTTCTGATTTCGATTTGACCGGGCGTGTGTAACCTTCTGTTTTAACTATGTCTCCTCGATTTCTACGCGTAATAGGAATAGTAGGGGGATGGTTCGTGCTTCAGCTTCGCCACGTGTCGATGGTGATGTGCGCCACACGTGTAGTAGGGTTTCTGTTGGCCGTTGGATGGTGTTTGTGGTGAGGTTAAGTAGCAGCACAACGACAGTAATTTCCCCATCTGTTTTCATTGGTCTTGCCTCCATTGCCATTGCTGCTGCTCTCTGCTTCTTTGCGCACTTTCCTCGTTGCGGCGCTAGACCAGCTCCGCATCTTTCTGAGCTACTTCCTTTGTTCTCACCGCCATCGGAAGATGGGCAAGAAGAAGGGAGGCACCGCTGCTGGGTCTGCCACCGCCAAGCAGAAGGGCGGCTCCTCCACTGTGGGCACTAGCACCACCGGTGCTGGGAAGAAGAAAGGCGCATGAACCCGCATCACCAATGGCGCTTGGCGTGCGTCCATCATCAAGCCCGCCGAGCTGCATCTTCATTGTCGAGATGGATTTCTTCCCTCCGTGGAAGACGACTCACGAGTGCCCGGTGAGGAGGTAATTCCTTGCCCTCCTACTGGTTTTCGGGTGATGTTCCTTGCATTCATCATCCGAGGTCTTTCTCTGCCCCTGCATCCTTTCTTCAAGGGCCTCCTTTGCTTCTATGGGCTCCAACTGCATCAGCTGTCCCCAAATTCTATTCTCCACATCTCCTGCTTCATTACCCTTTGTGTGTGCTAGCTCGGAGTCGAGACACACTTTGGCCTCTTTAAGAGGCTTTTTAAGCTGAAGCGCCAGTCGACGTCTGGTTTTATAGTCTACGACGTAGGAGGCTACGGAATCCATGTCGACTCTTCCGCCACTTATTTCGATATCAAACTCACGGGTCAGTCCAAGGATGGAGAGACAAGTGGTTCTACATCCGCGACCAAAAGGCCGACAAAGAGCACTACGGACTCGCGCCCTTCGATCCCGTGACGCCGTGCAAGAGGAGGCGTTCTTGGGAGAACATAGTGATGCCTAGCGAGTTCGAGGAGACGGAAGTGCTCTACAAGCGCATCTACGACCTTGAGAGTCGCATAGGTAAAGAAGAGGGAGGCGCTGCCCTCATTTGCACATGCTTGCGCCGTCGTGTCCAGCCTCTGCAGGCCAGAGTCCACCCCATGTTCCACTGGGTTGGTGCGAACGATGCCACTCGCGTATCTGTCGATGGCATTTTTGCGGGTGAAGTAGATAAGAGGCTGCGATTGGTGACGAAGTATACCTCCAAGGAGGATCTTCCAGGTGAACCAGTCGTGCCTCCTTTCGATGCCTCTAACCCTCCTCCTGAGGTAGAATTGTACTATGAAGTAGCTTTCTTTGTCGATTGCCATTAAGTACTTGATGTATAATAAATTATCTTCTGAATGTAGGATTGGAAGGTGTCTCCCAATTTGCCTCCTCTTCCTGAAGGGGTTATCCCTCGCGAAGTGGATGAAGAGGATGAGTCAGAATGGACCGTCCCAATTGAAGAGGAGGAGGGTGTTGGAGATATGCCCCAGAGGCAATAATAAAAGTGATTATTATTATATCTTTGTGTTTATGATGAATGTTTACATCCCATGCTATAATTGTATTATTAGGAAACACTAATACTTGTGTGTTTTGTAAACATAAGAGAGTCCCTAGTAAGCCTCTTGTTGAACTATCTTGTTGATTGATTGATGATCATGGTTTCCTGATCATGGACATAAGGATGTGATTAATAACAAGGTTATATCATTAGGAGAATGATGTGATGGACACACACCCATAGTAAGCGTAGCATAAAGATCAAGTCATTAAGTTCATATTGCTGTAAGCTTTTAAATGCATAGTAACCTAATCCTTCGACCATGAGGTTGTGTTAATCACCATCACCGGATGGGTACTTTGATGACATCAAACACCGCTTCGTAACTGGGTGGTCATAAAGGTGTCATTGGGTATTCTGAAAGTATGTGTTGAAGCGCATGGACCAAGATTGGGATTTGTCCATCCATATGACGGATAGATATGCTCTGGGCCCTCTCGGTGGAATGTCATCTAGTTAGCTTGCAAGCATGTGACTGGGTCACAAGGGAAGACATATCACGGAACGAGTAAAGTGTACTTATCAGTAACGAGGTAGAACTAGGTATGGAGATGCTGACGATCAAACCTCGGATAAGTATAGTATCGCGTGACAAAGGGAATTGGTTTCGTATGTAAATGGTTCAATCGATCACGAAGTCATCGTTGAGTATGTGGGAGCCATTATGGATCTCCAGGTCCCGCTGATGGTTATTGATAGGAGATGTGTCTCTGTCATGTCTACATATTCACGAACCGTAGAGTGACACACTTAAGGTTCGAAGTTGTTTTAAGTAGATATGGAATATGCGTTGGAGACCGAATGTTGTTCGGAGTCTCGGATTGGATTCGGGACATCACAAGGAGATCCGGAATGGTCCGGAGAATAAGATTCATATATTGGGGATCATTTTCTGAGTTAGGAAATGTTCCGGAGTATTTGTATGAGGGTTCTAGAAGGTTTCGGAATGTTCCAGAAGGTTCTGGAAGGTTTCTTGGAGTTTTCTTGAAAACCAAGGAAGGAATCAAGGAGTCCTGGTGGGTCAAGACTAGGAGTCGTGGGGGAGGAGGACTCCTCCCCCCTCCCCAATCCACCGGCCCTAGAGGGAGGGGAGTCCTACAAGGACTCCCCCTCCCATGGCGCCTCACCCCCTTTAAATAGAGGGGCAGGGGCGCCCCCTCCACCCCTGCTCCACCACTCCCAATCTCTGCCGCCTCTCTCCTCCTCCTTTCTTCTGCACAGGCATAGGCGAAGCCCTGCAGAATTCTCTACTCCACCACCACCACCACGCCGTCGTGCTGCTGGGATTCCGTGAAGAAGATCTACTACCTCCGCTGCTCGCTAGAACAAGGAGAGGAAGGTCTGCTTCGACTCCGCACGTGTGACCGACTGCGGAAGCGCTGCCGAACGCGGCGCCGGAAGGATCGTCCACTTGACCGACTGCGGAAGCGCTGCCAGAACGCGACGCCGGAAGGATCGTCCACATGATCTTGAGATTGGCAAGTGATCGACTACATCAACCACGAGATCTAATCCCGTTAACGCTTTCGGATCTACGAGGGTTAGTTCTTATCTATCTCGTTGCACATGTCTAATAGATTAGATCTTGGCTTTTATCTAGATTAGATCTGGGTTTTGTTCGTTCTTGCGGTAGAAATTTTTTGTTTTCCATGCTACGAACCCATCGGTGGTATCAGAGCCGTATCTATGCGTAGATCTGTTGCACGAGTAGAACACAATGTTTTTGTGGGCGTTGATGCTTTTGTTGTCGTTGTCTTAGCGTGTACTTTGCATCTTGCGGCATGGTGGGATGAAGGGGCTCGGGCTAACATTACATGTCATCGCACATGAGACTTGCTCCACGCTTGACGTGCAACTTGCTTTGCACAAGTGGCTTTGCAGGTGTCTGTCTCTCCTACCATAGTTAAGATTCAATTTACAATGAGCATCTGACAACACTTGTATCAACGTTGTGGTTCTTGTTCGTAGGTAAGATCGGTCTTATGCGAAAGCCCCAAACCACGTAAAACATGCAAAGAAAATTAGAGGCGTCTAACTTGTTTTTGCAGGGGTTTTGTGATGTGATATGGCCAACATGTGATTGTGATTGTATTTGATGTATGCAATGATCCTTATTGTAATATGACAACCGGCAGGAGCCTAATGGTTGTCTTTAATTCTGTTAAGACCTGTGTGTCTATTCATCTTGTAATAGCTTTATTCCAAGTAGTTGTAATAGTTGCTGGTGATGATGGACAACCATGAAGCGGCGCCACTGACCTTGACGCAATGCTGGTGATGATGGAGATCATGTTCGTGATTTGGAGATGGAGATCAAAGGCGCAAGAAGAAAATGCCATATCATATCACACTAATTATGAATTGCATGTGATGTTAATCCTTTATGCATCTTGTATTGCTTAGATCGCGACGGTAACATTATAAGATGATCCCTCTCACTGAATATCAAGTAATAAAGTGTTCACCCTTAGTTGGCACCGTTGCTAAGACTCGTCGTTTTGAAGCATCTCGTGATGATCGGATGTGATAGATTCTACGTGTGGATACAATGGGTGCAAGCCAGATTTGCACATGCGGAAACTAATGTTATCTTGACGAGCCTAGCATGTACAGACATGGTCTCGGAACACGAATACCGAAAGGTAGAGCATGAGTCATATAAATGATATGATGAACATGAAGATTGTTCGCCGATGAAACTACATCTTCTCTCATGAAGATCGGACTTGGTGTAGTGGACTTGGTTCGTGTAATCACTAAGACAATGTGAGGGATGTTTTTTTGAGTGGGAGTTCACCTAGTTAACTTAAGTATTAAATTTGAACTCAATTTGTCATAAACTTAGTCTAAACTACTTGCAAATTGTTGTAGATTATGGCGACCCCCTCCATCAATTTCAATGCGTTCCTAGAGAAAGAAAAGCTTAAGAACAATGGAAGCAGTTTCACGGACTGGTTCCGTGGACTGAAGATCGTCCTCAGGGCTGGTCAGTTGACCTATGTGCTCGAAGCACCGCTAGGTGACCCACCTGCAGATGATGCTACCGATGACGTAAAGAATGTTTACGCCACTCGGAAAAATCATTACTCCACAGTTTAGTGTGCCATCCTGTACGGTTTAGAAGCGGAGCTCCAGAAGCATTTTGAGCACCATGACCCGTTCGAGATCATTAAGGAGCTCAGGCTAATTTTTGAGACTCGCGCGGCCATGGAGAGCTATGAGGCCTCCGAGAAGTTCTTTAACTGTAAGATGGAAGAGGGAAGCTCCGTTAGCGAGCACGTGCTCACCATGTCTGGGTATGCAAACAAGCTCCAAGAATTGGGGATATCGATTCCTAATGAATTGGGGATTCACCGTCTCCTTCAATCACTGCCACCAAGTTACAAGAACTTCGTGATGAACTACAACATGCACTGCATGAACAAGACGTTGCCTGAACTATCGTCCATGCTGAAAACTGCTGAAGTGGAGATCAAGAAGGAGCACCAAGTGTTGATGGTCAATAAGACCACCAATTTCAAGAGACAGGGCAAGCATAAGAACAAGGGCAACTTCAAGAAGGACGGCAAGAAAGCTGCCGCACCTGCTAAGAAGCCCAAGGCTGGTCCTAAGCCTGAAACTGAGTGCTTCTACTGCAAGGGTGCTGGTCACTGGAAGCGTAACTGCCCCAAGTACCTGGCGGATCTGAAGAACGTCAACATCAAGAAGAAAGGTATATTTGATATATGTGTTATAGATGTGTATCTTACTAGTAATCGTAGTAGTGCCTGGGTATTTGATACTGGTTCGGTTGCTCATATTTGTAACTCGAAACAGGAGCTGCGGAATAAACGAAGACTGGCAAGAGACGAGGTGACGATGCGCGTTGGAAATGGCTCCAAGGTTGATGTGATCGCCGTCGGCACGCTCCCTCTACATCTACCTTCAGGATTAGTTTTAAATTTAAATAATTGTTATCTGGTGCCTGCGTTAAGCATGAACATTATATTTGGATCCTGTTTATTGCGAGACGGTTACTCTTTTAAGTCCGAGAATAAAGGTTGTTCGATTTATATGAGTAATATCTTTTATGGTAATGCACCTGAGATGAATGGTTTATTCTTATTGAATCTCGATAGTAGTGATACACATGTTCACAACATAGATGCTAAACGAATAAAATTGAATGATAATTCTACATACATGTGGCACTGTCGTCTTGGTCACATTGGAGTGAAGCATATGAAGAAACTCCATTCAGATGGACTTCTTGAATCACTTGATTTTGAATCACTTGAAAGATGCGAAGTATGTCTAATGGGAAAAATGACTAAGACTCCATTCTCTGGTACAATGGAGCGAGCTACAGACTTATTGGAAATAATACATACCAATGTGTGCGGTACAATGAGTGTAGCATCGCGTGGTGGATATCGTTATGTTCTCACTTTCACGGATGACTTGAGCAGATATGGGTATGTCTACTTTATGAAACATAAGTCCGAAACTTTCGAGAAGTTGAAGGAATTTCAAAGTGAAGTGGAAAATCATCGTAACAAGAAGATTAAATTTCTGCGTTCTGACCGCGGAGGTGAATATCTGAGTTATGAGTTTGGCATGCATTAAAGAAATGTGGAATACTTTCGCAGTTGACACCGCCGGGAACACCACAGTGTAATGGTGTGTCCGAACGTCGTAATCGAACTCTCTTAGATATGGTTCGGTCTATGATGTCTCTTACAGATTTACCGTTATCATTTTGGGGCTATGCATTAGAGACAGCCGCATTCACTTTAAATAGGGCACCATCTAAATCCGTTGAAACGACACCGTACGAATTGTGGTTTGGTAAGAAACCTAAGTTGTCGTTCCTTAAAGTTTGGGGTTGCGAAGCATATGTAAAGAAGTTACAACCTGATATGCTAGAACCCAAAGCGGAGAAATGCGTCTTCATGGGATACCCTAAAGAAACAATTGGGTATACTTTCTATCATAGATCTGAAGGCAAAGTTTTCATTGCCAAGGGATCCTTTCTTGAGAAGGAGTTTCTCTCGAAGGAGGTGACTGGAAGGAAAGTAGAACTCGATGAGGTTATTGAACCTTCTCTCGGATTTGAGAGTAGCGCAGCACCGGAAGATGTTTTTGTGCCGCCTGCACCAATTGGAGAGGAAGCTAATGATAATGATCATGAAACTTCAAATGAAGTTACTGCTGAACCTCGCAGGTCAACGAGGGTTCGTACCACTCCTGATTGGTATGACTCTGCCTTGAACGTCATGTTGGTGGACAACGCTGATGACCCTGCGACGTATGAAGAAGCTATGGTGAGCCCAGATTCCGACAAATGGCTAGAAGCCATGAAATCCGAAATGGGATCCATGTACGAAAACCAAGTGTGGACTTTGGTGGACTTACCGGATGGCCGTAAGGCTGTCGAGAACAAATGGATTTTCAAGAGAAAAACAGATGCCGATGGTAATGTTACCGTCTATAAAGCTCGACTTGTCGCGAAAGGGTTCTGACAAATTCAAGGAGTTGACTATGATGAGACTTTCTCACCAGTAGCGAAGCTAAAGTCTGTGAGGATTTTGTTAGCAATTGCTGCACATTTCGATTATGAGATTTGGCAGATGGATGTCAAAACGGCGTTCCTTAATGGTGACATTGAGGAAGAGTTGTATATGGTACAACCCAAGGGTTTTGTCGATCCTAAAGATGCTGACAAGGTATGTAAGCTTTAGCGCTCCATTTATGGACTGAAGCAAGCATCCCGGAGTTGGAATCAATGTTTTGATAAAGTAATCAAAACATTTGGGTTTATACAAACTTATGGAGAAGCTTGTATTTACAAGAAAGTGAGTGGGAGCTCTGTAGCATTCCTAGTACTATATGTAGATGACATATTGTTGATTGGGAATGATATAGAACTTCTTAATAGCGTCAAAACCTATTTGAATAATAGTTTTTCAATGAAGGATCTTGGCGAAGCGGCATACATTCTAGGAATCAAGATTTATAGAGATAGATCAAGATGCCTAATAGCGCTTTCACAAAGTACATACTTGGACAAAGTTCTAAAGAAGTTTAGAATGGAAGATAGCAAGAAAGGGTTCGTGCCCATGTTGTCAGGTAAGACCTTGAGTAAGACTCAAAGTCCAGCTACGGCAGAAGATAGAGTGAAAATGAATAATATTCCCTATGCCTCGGCCATAGGTTCTATCATGTATGTCATGCTGTGTACAAGACCGGATATAGCACATGCTGTTAGTTTGACCAGCAGATATCAAAGTGATCCTGGAGTGGAGCACTGGACAGCGGTCAAGAATATCCTTATGTACCTAAATAGGACTAAGGATATGGTTCTTTCTTATGGAGGTGATGAACAGCTTGTTGTAAATGGTTACACCGATGCTAGTTGGAACACCGATCCGGATGACTCGAAGTCACAGTCGGGATACGTATTTATTTTGAATGGTGCTGCAGTGAGCTGGAGGAGTGCGAAGCAAAGCATTGTGGCGAAATCTTCAACTGAATCGGAATACATAGCTGCTTCGGAGGCTGCACAAGAAGCCGTTTGGATGAAGGAATTCATTACTGAACTTGGCGTGGTTCCCAGTGCGTTGGACCCGATGGCCATCTACTGTGACAACACAGGTGCCATAGCTAATGCACAGGAGCCAACGTCACATAGCAAGCTGAAGCTCATCAAGCTACGTTTCCACGCTATTCGCGAGTATGTCCGAGATGGTGACATAAAGATTTGCAAAGTACACACTGATCTGAATGTGGCAGATCCGTTGACTAAACCTCTCCCTAGGGCAAAGCATGACCAACATCAGAACGCCATGGGTGTACGGTATATTACCATGTAATCTAGATTATTGACTCTAGTGCAAGTGGGAGACTGTTGGAGATATGCCCAAGAGGCAATAATAAAAGTGATTATTATTATATCTTTGTGTTTATGATGAATGTTTACATCCCATGCTATAATTGTATTATTAGGAAACACTAATACTTGTGTGTTTTGTAAACATAAGAGAGTCCCTAGTAAGCGTCTTGTTGAACTAGCTTGTTGATTGATTGATGATCATGGTTTCCTGATCATGGACATAAGGATGTGATTAATAACAAGGTTATATCATTAGGAGAATGATGTGATGGACACACACCCATAGTAAGCGTAGCATAAAGATCAAGTCATTAATTTCGTATTGCTGTAAGCTTTTAAATGCATAGTAACCTAATCCTTCGACCATGAGGTTGTGTTAATCACCATCACCGGATGGGTACTTTGATGACATCAAACACCGCTTCGTAACTGGGTGGTCATAAAGGTGTCATTGGGTATTCTGAAAGTATGTGTTGAAGCGCATGGACCAAGATTGGGATTTGTCCATCCATATGACGGATAGATATGCTCTGGGCCCTCTCGGTGGAATGTCATCTAGTTAGCTTGCAAGCATGTGAATGGGTCACAAGGGATGACATATCACGGAACGAGTAAAGAGTACTTATCAGTAACGAGGTAGAACTAGGTATGGAGATGCTGACGATCAAACCTCGGATAAGTATAGTATCGCGTGACAAAGGGAATTGGTTTCGTATGTAAATGGTTCAATCGATCACGAAGTCATCGTTGAGTATGTGGGAGCCATTATGGATCTCCAGGTCCCGCTGATGGTTATTGATAGGAGATGTGTCTCTGTCATGTCTACATATTCACGAACCGTAGGGTGACACACTTAAGGTTCGAAGTTGTTTTAAGTAGATATGGAATATGCGTTGGAGACCGAATGTTGTTCGGAGTCTCGGATTGGATTCGGGACATCACGAGGAGATCCGGAATGGTCCGGAGAATAAGATTCATATATTGGGGATCATTTTCTGAGTTAGGAAATGTTCCGGAGTATTTGTATGAGGGTTCTAGAAGGTTTCGGAATGTTCCGGAAGGTTTCTTGGAGTTTGCTTGAAAACCAAGGAAGGAATCAAGGAGTCCTGGTGGGTCAAGACTAGGAGTCGTGGGGGAGGAGGACTCCTCCCCCTCCCCAATCCGCCTGCCCTAGAGGGAGGGGAGTCCTACAAGGACTCCCCCTCCCATGGCGCCTCACCCCCTTTAAATAGAGGGGCAGGGGCGCCCCCTCCACCCCTGCTCCACCACTCCCAATCTCTGCCGCCTCTCTCCTCCTCCTTTCTTCTGCACAGGCATAGGCGAAGCCCTGCAGAATTCTCTACTCCACCACCACCACCACGCCGTCGTGCTGCTGGGATTCCGTGGAGAAGATCTACTACCTCCACTGCTCGCTGGAACGAGGAGAGGAAGGTCTGCTTCGACTCCGCACGTGTGACCGACTGCGGAAGCGCTGCCAAAACGCGGCGCCGGAAGGATCGTCCACTTGACCGACTGCGGAAGCGCTGCCGGAACGCGACGCTGGAAGGATCGTCCACACGATCTTGAGATCGGCAAGTGATCGACTACATCAACCACGAGATCTAATCTCGTTAACGCTTTCGGATCTACGAGGGTTAGTTCTTATCTATCTCGTTGCACATGTCTAATAGATTAGATCTTGGCTTTTATCTAGATTAGATCTGGGTTTTGTTCGTTCTTGCGGTAGAAATTTCTTGTTTTCCATGCTACGAACCCATCAGAGGGAGCCCCTGAGTCCAGCGACCCGGACACTCGCAAGCGCTCTCGCAGCAAGGACTCAGATGCTTCATCACCGTCGACTCCATAAGGCCCTTCTGTTGGTGCAGAGGAGCCAATCCCCCGCCGTTCCTGTGCGCTCCATAGCTCCTCCTGCCCGGAAGAAGCTACGATTGCCAAAGGAGTCAGAGGAGCAAACCTTCGATTTTGACAAATTTGACTGGTAATTTTTTGAATTTGTCTTAATTTCTTTTTTGGAGTTGCATTCCCTGATGTTTCTGCTGGATGCATTCTGTAGTCAAGAGGCATCGTCGTCTTCTGGAAACGTCCAATTTTTGAAGGAATCCAGAGTCGTAGACTCCAAGGCCAAAGAGGTGGCCGAACGATCTTCTTCTCCTCCATTGGAGGCCCACTCCAAGCACAATTCTTCGAGTTCCCCGCATGCTGGGGAACACAAAATTGTTACATGAATGACTGCACGACAGTCATCTTCGGAGTCTCTGGAGGACCACGTAAGCATTCTTTTGTTTGTTGTGGCAGTCGAATATATACTTGGTGTTGTTGCTGAACTCTGTTTTCTTCTAATGCAGCTCATCGTGAAGGAGGCTGCTCGTCTGGCGGAGCAAGTCCTAGAGATGGGTCGACAACATGTGTGGCTAGACAATCACCATCGCATTGTTGAAGGTTAGTTTTGACTTTGTCTTTGTCTTGGTGAAGTGTCTAGATGCGATTGATGATACGTCCTCTCTTGAAGTTGAGCATAACGAACTTTTGCGTCATGCTGCTTCACTTGAGAAGGCGCTTGTCGCGGTGGCGAAGAGTCACGACAAAGCGATCGCGGCTTTGGAGGAATCGCAAAAATGCGAGGAGGACTTGCGTTCCTCCAATGCCGAGAGGGAGAGGTTGCTCGAGGAGCATCTTGTGTCGATTGCTAAGTCCCTCTCAGATATTCTTTCAGCTGAATTTTCTTTGTTTCTTGCTTCGACATCATGGTATCGTACCAATACTTTTCTTTATGTAGATGCCGGCGGCCTGAGCTTTGACGCACAGGCCCTTTGTCATGATGATGCATTGGCTGGTGCCGTCGCCGCAGTCGAAGACCGCGCTTCTCTTCAAGGGACGCTGACGAAGGCCAAGAATGTGCTCAGTCACATACGCAGGGGTCTAACTCCCAAGGCTGAATTGCTTGACAACCTGGAGGACTTAGCGGAATCCCTTGCTGGGGGTATTCCCATGGACTTAAGGAACTCCCAGCGATCCATCGGCGCCACCATGGCACTCGCAATGGTGCAAGCCCATGGCGTGGAGGTGGATCCTGCCGCGATTTCCAAGGCGATGCCTGTTGGTGTAGATGGCCAACATGTAGTGTTTTCTCCCTTCGCTACTGGTTGTGGTAAATATGGGCCGCAACTCATCAATACAATCGCCAAATACTCCGAGGAGCTGCAGCGAGCGAAGAATGCGGCGAAGGCTGCGGCATCAGGGGCCAAAACTGGAAAGTCTGTGGCGTCAAAGGCCGCCACAGACTCGACGAGGCCCCTGAAGTCCAAGTCGAAGTCGAAGAAGCAGGCTGCTCCTTAGTAGCTATCTTGTAATAGTTGTAGTTTTAACTTCTGTGTTGGAACAATGCTTTTATGGAAGTGTCCCAGTTGAAACTTTTGTTGAGCTTGAATGCGTCTATGCCTTCTATCAATGTATTCTTGGTCTCTTATTTGCTTTTGCTTGGTTCGTGATAGGGTACGTCGAGTGGTCCTTCGAGTGGTCCTCACGATCCTCCACCCGCCGATGAGATCTTGGCTCAGCCGCGCTCAAAGGTGGACGTTGTCCTTGCTTTCGCGATTGTGCGATCGCATTAAGCAACTAGAGCGTGAGTTTCCCATCCTCTGTGGTAGCGTGGATGTATGGAAGTCAAAGGCGGAGAAGGCTACCACCCGCGAGTAGTATCTATTGGAGGAGATGACGCAGTTGGGAGATCAGTTCAAATGTTAGCTTTCTGCCCTCTTATCTTTTCTTTTAGCCAGTCGTGTCAATGTCTTGTCTTCATACTTTGCCCTTTTTTTCTTGGTGTAGTTGTTAGTGCTCGTCATCCACAGGATGCAAAAGACCGGATTGCCATTCGGATGAATGACTTGACCTAGGAGCAGCTTCAGGCGAGTGGGTACTTTTGGGTGGACATGACTGTGCGGTCACGCTTGCGACCCTGCAGGATCGTGCTTCTCGAGTTCTCCACTTTTTGAAGAAGGCGCAGTCGTGCCTTAGGCATATCTATCAAACGATGTTCCTGCTGGACGCCGTCCCTTCAAGCCTGTTGGCTCTTCTGGCGAAGTTCCAAGATCTAAGTGCAGTTCGCGAGTGTGTGCGGCAGTAGTTAGTGGCTGGTCCCAAGGCTGCTTTGTCACTGGTGCAACTGCATAGGCCAGATTTAGACGTTGCAGCTATTGCCGCTGGGCCGCCTACCCCGCCGGAAGGTTCGACCTGGAACATGGTTCCACATTACCAGGCGGTTGATCGCCCGGCAGAAGAAATCGTCGACTTCTTCGAGGACCAAACGAACGTTCTTCTGTTGTAGCAGTAGCTTTAGCTTTGTGTCATGCGCATCATTGTACAAGTGTTGTAAAGTTCGTAGAGATATGTTGAGTGTAATTAATTTCTATTGATATGTAAAGAGCTTGCTAGCTTATATATTTTGCGAGTGTATTTGTACTCTGCAGTTCCTTTTCGTTAGCCTGACTTGTGTTATCTCAGCACATTGCCAACCTGTCAGGTGCGTTGCAACTAGGTTGGTTTTTATCAAGGGTTCGATTGATGTTGTGTTAGCTACTCGGGATACTACGACTTGTTCATAGAACGAGGATGTAAAGGGTGGTGTAGCCCCCGAGTGATAAGACTGCTAGAAAAATAAGGGAAAACACAGAGTTTCGAGGCACTTAGCTTTATTTATTCGCAGAATAGTACGAGATACAATGTGTGGCTAAGTAGCCTGGCTGAATAGCCTTATTTGTAATGTAAAAACGACTAGGGGGTAGAAACGACGCAGATGTGCGACATTCCAGGGGTTGGAGTATGCGACTCCTATCTTGAAATCTTTAAGGCGATATGCTCCACCTGGGATTACTTTTGTAATCACGTAGGGTCCCTCCCAGGGAGACTCGAGCTTGAGATGCCCTTGTTGCTTGAGTCGCAGGACTAGGTCTCCTTCGACGAAGGATCTTGGGTGTAGCCTTCTGCTGTGGTAGTTGCGGAGGCTCTGCTGGTAGATCGTTGATCTTTCCGCTACGATTTCTCGCGCCTCATCAAGAAGGTCGACGGAGTTTTTGAGTGCAAGAGTTGACTCCTACTCGCCGTAAGCGACCACCCGTGGGGCTTTGTAGCGTACTTCTGCGGGTAGCACCACTTCAGCGCCGTGCACCATGAAGAACAGGGTATATCCCGTGGCGTTGTTGGAGTTGTGCGCAAGCTCCATAGTACGGATTGCAGCTCATCTGGCCAGCATCTCGCGGCTTGTTCGAGTGGCCGGAGGAGTCGTTTCTTGATTCCATCGCAGACGAGGCCGTTGGCCTTTTCGACTTGACTGTTGGTCTGTGGGTGAGCCACCGAGGCGTAGCTTATGTTGATTCCCAGGTTTTCACAGAATTCCTGGAACTCCTTGGAGGTGAAGTTCGTCCTATTGTCCGTGATGATGCTGTGTGGCACTCCGAAGCGATAGATAATGGACTCGAAGAACTTGACAGCGCTGGCTCCTGACTGGTTTGTCACCGGCATGGCCTTGCTCCACTTGGCGAATTTGTCGACTATGACCAAGAGGTAGACGTAGCCTCCTCGCGAGGATTTCAGGAGCTTGCCGACCATATCGAGTCCCATTGCGTGAAGGGCCAAGCCAATGGTATTGGCTGGAGTTCCGCGCCAGGTGCGTGCGGTTTGTCTGCGAATCGCTGCCAAGCGTTGCAGCGCTGGACGATGTCCTTGGCATCACGCATGGCTGTGGGCCAGTAGAATCCAGCTCGTAGAGCTTTGGCGATGAGGGCACGACTGCCAGTGTGGTGCCCGCATGTCCCTTCGTGGATGTCGAGGAGGACGGCCCTTCCGTCCCCGTTGGAGACGCACCGTTGAAGTACTCATGTGATGTTGTGCTTGTATAGTTCACCATTGATGACGGCGAATGCCTTGGACCGTCGCGAATGTGTCGCGCATCAGTCGGGTCGTCAGGCAGCCTCTTGCTGAGAAGATATGTGATGTAGGGTTGAGTCCAGGATGGCTCGATCATCATGACACTCATTGGTCTTTCGAGTCATGTGTCGAGCTCCAGGTCGTCGAGTGCCATTGGCTCATTGGGTGGTGTAGCCCCCGAGTCTGTTGATGCGCTTGCTTTCTTCTCTGGAACCTTTGGCTTGATGGAGCGTTCGCAGATATGCTCGAGAAATACCCCAGGTGGTATGGGGGCGCAGGTGGAGCCAATGTTGGCGAGTGTGTCCGCCTCTTCATTGCTTTCGCGACCTACGTGCCGTAGTTCACAGCCGTCGAAGTCCCCTTCGAGTGTGTCGTAGAGGTCGCGATAGGCAATCATGTTTTCGTTCAACGCGTCGCACTCGTGCATCCTTTGGTTGACCACTAGTTTGGAGTCGCCGTAGATGATGAGCCTCTTGGCGCCGCAGGCTTTCACCATCCGCATCCCATGGATTTGGGCCTCGTACTCAGCTTCATTGTTGGAGGCCGTGAACTGCATTCGCGGAATGTATTTCAGCTTGTCTCCCTGGGGCGATGTTCATTATGTCACCTGTGCCGGCCCCATCCTTTCGTTTGGACCCATCGAAGTGCATTGTCCAGAGATAAGACATATCTAGCTTTTTGGGGAGATGGTTCTCCATCCAGTGCACGAGGAAATCAGGAAGGACTTGCGACTTGATCACGTCGCACTTTTCGTATGTAATGTCTCGTGGAGACAGCTCGATTCCCCAAAGCGCGACTCGCCCGGTGGCATCAGGGTTATTGAGGATATGCCCAAGCGGGGCGTCGTTGACCACCACGATTGGGTGTTCCTGGAAGTAGTGGCGCAGTCGCCTGGCTGTCATGAAGACGCCGTACGCCAGCTTCTGGTAGTGCGGGTACCGCTATTTTGTTGGCGTGAGCACCTCACTGAGGTAGTAGACTGGGCGCTGGACCCCGTGGACCTTGTTTTCCTCGTCTCGTTCCACCATGAGCACCGTGCTGACCACCTGATTGGTGGCGGAGATGTAGAGCAGCAGTGGCTCCTTTTCACGAGGCGTCACCAGTACTGGCGAGGTGGATAGTAGATGTTTAAGGTCCTCGAATGCTTCTTGTGCTTCGTATGTCCACTCGAATTTATCAGTCTTGCGGAGAAGTTGGTAGAAGGGAAGTGCCTTTTCGCCCATTCGACTGATGAATCGACTGAGTGCCGCAATTCGCCCAGCCAGCTGCTGGACGCCTCTTACGTTCTTTGGCTTCTCCATGGTCAGTATGGCTTTTATTTTCTTTGGGTTTGCCTTGATCCCTCTCGCGGAGATGAGATACCCGAGTAGTTGCCCAGATGGTACTCTGAAGGCGCATTTGTCCAGATTGAGCTTGATCCGGTAGCGGTCTAGGTTGGCGAAGGTTTCACGTAGATCGTCGATTAGCGAGGCTTCCTATTTTGTTTTGATGACGATGTCATGAACGTAGACTTGGATGTTGTGACCAAGTTGATTCTTGAGGCAGGCCTGGATGCACCGCTGATAGGTGGCTCCTGTGTTTTTTAGCCCGAAGGGCATCGTGTTATAGCAGAATACACCAAAGGGCATCATAAACGCCGTTTGCTCTTGGTATTCCTCCTTCATTCGAATTTGATTGTAGCCTGAGTAGGCATAGAGGAAGCAAAGGCGTTCACATCCCGCGGTGGAGTCGATGGTCTGGTCGATTCGTGGCAACGGGAAGTGATCCTTTGGGTAGTGCTTATTCAGGGATGTAAAGTCCACACATCCGCAGGATATCTGTGTCTTTTTTAGGCACAAGCACTGTGTTGGTGAGCCAAGTGCTTTATTTGATCTCGCGTATGAATTTAGCGTCGAGGAGTCTGTTGATCTCCATTCCGACTGCCTTTGCTCTTGGTTCAGACAGTCGCCGAATTGTTTTCTTGACTGGCCTTGCGTCTGGATTTATGTTGAGTGAGTGCTCGGCGAATTCCCTAGGGACACCTGGCATGTCCGCTGGACACCAGGCGAAGATCTCCCAGTGCTCACGGAGGAATTCAATGAGCGCGAGTTCCTATGTGGAACTTAAGTTGTTGGCGATGAGGGCCATCTTGGTCAGGTCCGTTGGGTGGACCTGGACTTTCTTCGTGGGCACTAACGAGTCGAAGGACAGGTCGGGTGAACTTGGCCTGCTCAGGGGAGGCAGACTGTTGTCTGTCGACTCCTTTAATCTTGCGAGTTCCTCCTGCATGCAGAAGGACTAGAAGATTCTGTTGAATTCCCTGTCGCAGATGTCGGACCTCTCGAAGTTGCTGCTGATTGTGATTACGCCGTTTGGACCCGACATCTTCATCTGCAGGTAGGCATAGTGCGGCACTGCCATGAACCTTGCGAACGTGACACATCCGATGATGTAGTGGTATTGGGAAGGCCAGTCGACGACCTCAAAGTCGATGAATTCTCGCCGAAAGTTTTGTGGCGTGCCGAAGATGACATCGAGGTTGATTTTGCCTAGGGGATATATGCCTTTCCCTGGGGCGATGCCATGGAACGTCGTGTCTGAAACTTCCAGACACGTTAGAGGGATCCTCATCGCACGCAAGGTACTTGCGAACATGAGGTTAATGCCGCTGCCACCATCCATGAAGACACGACTCATGTCGAAACCCCCAATCCGCGCCTTGAGTACGAGGGGACAGTGGCCTGGACGAGGAACTTGGCACGGGTGGTCACACCTGTCGAAGGTGATGCAGGAGTCGCTTCCATTGAGGTACTCAGTGGTGGAAGGTGGAGAGTTTATCACCAAGTTGACTTGGTGAGTGATGGCCTTCTGCACTCGATTTGAGGGACGCCCTTTTTGGATCATCCCCATGTTGCCCACAGCTCGTGGGTATGGTTCGCCACCGTGATGCTGAACCGGCGCGGCCGCGGGTGGTGGTGGTCCGAGTGGTGGTGGAGCAGCTCCATGTGCCACGACGCCTAGGGCGGCTCCATAGCCCCTGTTGACTGCGTCGCGATTCATCCGGGCCAGGCCTTCATGGAGTTTGAGGAACTCGCGACAATCCTTGAGAAGGTGGCTGGATTTCTTCTTGCCATCGTACTTGTCGATGTAGAAGTGCACGTTGCATGGCCCGGACAGTTTATCCTCGATAGATGTTACGGGTGCCTCTTCGCGAGTGTGGCGTTGCCACACCTGCGTAGTTTTTCCGTTGTCACGGTATCCACCACTACGGTATCCGTTGTTGCGGTTGTTGTCGCAGTTGTCGACGTAGCCGGCTGCGACCATGTTGACTTCATCGCGGTCGTCGTAGACACGCATTCGACGTTTGCTTCGGCAATCGCGTATGCGCCCAAGGTCGTCATCGTCGTTGGAGTATGTGCGGTTCTTCACCGAGTCTTCTCCGTCAGCCCACCGATTCGCGATTTCCATCAGGTGGTCGATTGTTTTGGGCTTCAAGCGGCCTATCTCCTCCCTGAGCTCTATACGGCGAACACCACCGTTGAACGCGTCGATTGCGTGGTCCTCCGAGATGTTTTCTGCGGAGTTCTTGATGATGGGCCACCTCTGGATGTACGAGCATAGCGACTCGCCCGACCTTTGTTGGCAGCTTCTCAACTCATCGATTGACACAGGCCTTTTGTAGGTGCCTTTGAAATTGCGCACGAAATTGTAGACCAGTTCTTCCCAGCTGTGAATGGATCCGCGCGGGAGATTGTTGAGCCATGCGTGAGTGGCACCCTACAGTTGTAGCTGCAGGTATTGCATGGCCGTGCTTCGACTCCCGCCATGTAGTCTGACGGAGGAGATGTGGTCTTCCAACCAGATTTTCGGGTCCTGTAGACCGTCAAATTTTGGGTTCTCCGAGGGAAGTTTGAACCCCTTAGGCATTCGCTTCTGCCTGATGGCCTTGCTGAAGCATCTCGCACCGCATAGTTCGGTCTCGTCCTCTTCAGAGTCAGTCGAACGAGCGCGTATTGCCCTTGATTTGTCGATTTTGCGCTGCGTGAGGTCATCGCGTGCATCGTAGTCAAGATCGTGCCGCCGTGAGCAGCGACGCCAGGATAGGTCGTGGCTATCGTCGTTGGACAAAGGCGAGGAGTAGTGTTTTGCTAGAGCCTTGCTTTTCTTTGGCTCCGGTGCAGGTTCTTTGTCGAAGGCTTCCTCGACTAGCCCCAAGCCCGCGATCATACATTGGTGCATGGCAGCTCCTGGATCTCCAGCTGGCGGCTGGTTGTTGAGGAGGTACATGGTGGCCGCGTTACCGCGGCGGGCGGCGTCTTTGGGAGCATGTTGCCCCGTGTATCCATCATCATGGAGCCGAAGTCGAGGACTTTCGCAGCTTCCACGCGCTTGATGACCCATAAGTATAGGGGGTGTATCGCAGTATTTTCTATACATAAGAGTGTCGAACCCAACGAGGAGCAGAAGGTGCTGGCTAGTGGTATGGATCAGGAATTCTCTACAAATACTTAGCAAATGGATTTTTAGGGTTTTTTGATAAAGCAAGTAAACAAAGTTGGAGTAAATAAAAGACAGTAGGAATGAATGCAGCAAGTGGCCCAATCCTTTATGCAGCAAAGGACAAGCCGGTTGTATTACTTAAGATGACCAAACGTTCTCGAGGACACATGGGAAGACAGTCAAGTGCTTTCGCTTCTGTAGCATCCCAATTGTCTAACAATTGCAATGCTACTAGCCTAGTCTATATAATGGCTACTTCCTACATATAATTGTTGCATCATAATTATATCATGCTCATGTCATCATGCCACCTTGCATTTGAGCATCATATAAAAACCTTTTCCTTTTGGTTCTTCTCTCATATGCATTATTAATTGTATTTGGCTCTTGATATATTGTATTTGAATCTTGATAAATGCTTGATGCCCAAGTTGAGTTGGGGGGATATCTTTTATTCCACTCCACCACCTTTCTTTGTCACCACCTTATAATTCCACCATCCTATGTACCCATGAGCTTTTACTTTCTTCAGGCATTTAATCTAGCTCATGTGGGTTGGGATGGATCCAATTCTATTTCCTTTAGCTTGGCTCTACACCATATTTTGGAATGCATATGTATAAATGCCATGGTTATTTATTCTGTTTTCACAAGATAAAACCTAGCATTAATGCCCATGCATGGGCCATGCAAATCACCACCATTCTATTCTTTGGTTATGTTTGTACTTTTGGAAATGGAGCATGGGTCTTTGTGAAACCACTCGTGTTGGCTCTTTCTTTATTGCTCTTGCTAAGCCCTCATCATCTTGATCATGCATCAACAAAACCCCCCATTTCTTTTCACCTCTTTGTTTGATCCTGTTTCTTGCCATGTGCACCAAGACCCACACCTCACTCCATATCCATCTCCTTGTCCCTTTAATCAAAATTTGCAAAAAATTCCAAAAGGGTTTATTTTATGAGCTTGCTTAAATCTGCAACAAAACAAAAACAAAACAATTAAATAAATAAAAAGAAAATAACAAGAAAAGCCTCAGCAGCAGCCCACCCCTACCTGGTCGCAGCCCAGCAGCAGCTCCGTCCCGCCCCTTCTTTTCCTCCTAGGCCGCCCCTTTTCTTTCCCTGGACCGTACCGCTTCGTCGTTAAGCCGTCTCCCTCTGTTCCTCTTCTCTGTCACCTCCCCTCTCTGCTCAGCGACAGACGGCAGCGGGCAGGTGGCCGTCCCCACCGTCATCCGCGCCAGCAAGCAGGCCGAACGCGTGACCTACACGCCCTTATCCTCTCGCGCCGCGCTGCCGAACCCTAGATGCCCGTCCTCGTTTTCCCTCTCCCTCCTCTCGTGCGTGCCATGGCCACCGCCGATCAGAGCCCCACGACGCCGATCACGTCCTAGCTGGCGACCGAGGACTCGCCGGGAAGCACCGTCGTAGATCTTGGCGTCGTTCCAGCCTGCTGGGAGGAGCCGGACCCGCTCGGAGATGTCCCCTCGCTGGTGAACCGTGCACCACCGCCGCGACCTCGTCGTCCCCCTTCGCTCCGACCGTCCCATCCTCTGATTCCCTGGGGAATCAGACGAGGTGAGCGTTACCCTCTCTTCCCTTCCCCTTTTCCTCCCCTCCGCGTGCCGAGCGCCGCCCGATTTTGGCCCCGCCGGTGAAGTGCCCCGCCGAGGAGCAGTCTAGACCGTGCGCTCCCCTGCTGTTCCCCGAGGCGGTCCGTCCGGTACCGCCCATCTCCGACGTTCCATCCTGAATAAGATCCGTAGCTGGTGATCCCCTCTCCTCGTTTTGTTTTGGAGGCAACGCGAGATACGCCACCGTTCCGCCGCAAACCTCGCCAGAAAACCTCGCCGCCGTCGGGACCGTCGCGGTTCAGTACGCGTGGGTTCAGCACACAGCCGTAACAGATTTGCAGAAAGCCCCCCGCACCTTTTGTCGATCACGCCAAAGTCCTTCGCAGCCCCAGCGACCCCACGAGTCAGCCCTTGTGTGGTTTTCCAAGAAGGCCCCCGTGGTTTTGAGTTTCCCAACCCGCGATCCCCCGGATCCCACACGTGGCAGGCCCCCGCTGGCGCGCCCGTGTGTGGCCCCGCAGATTGGCCGATCCCACCCGTCAGTCACTGCAGCTAGTCTTCCCCGCGGTGTAAAAAGCTTTCGCCGCGCCAGTTCGTCCAGTCAGCTCAGGCCCCACCTGTCTGTGACTGGGGCTGGAGTAGGGCTAGGTAACAAAAGTTTTCCGGTTATCTGTTTTGATTAAACTTTTTCAGAAAATGTTTAAATACAATTTCAAATCTGTTTCAAAATAACTTTTAAATTATAAATCCAAATAATACAAATGATATATGTTTTTGAATCAGAAAAATGTGAGGAATTCAAATATGCTATTCAAAATATTGTTTGAGCACTTTAAATTTTCGAGGTGATTAAAACTACAATAAAATGCCCTTTTCTTAATAAATTAATAACTTTAATTCTATAACTCCAAATTCAACAAATAATATGTCTAAATCGATCAGCGCGACGAGCCCGTTCTATCTATGCATTCCTTGTTCTAAATTGAAGCATGCATCATGTCATCATTAAAAATCAGAACTGTTTATGGCAATAAAAATTGACTAAAGAGATAATAAAATGCTTTATTCTTCTACCCCACACCTCACCATGCCATGCTACTCTCATGCCATGTAAATTGTGCATCATTCATCATGGCATTCTTGTTTCTTTGTCGCATTTAACTCCATATGCTTGTGCACTTTATTTATGTGGGCCTTATTTGTTTGGTTCTTCTTCGAATAGACGCCCAGCAGGAGAATTATCAGGAATCACAGGAGTTCTACCCAGATCCATCTCTCGCTTCCACTGAGCTGCCAGGCAATCACTACCACATGCTTGCATACATATAGTACCTATTGCCTCTATCTTATTCTTGCATCATTGAGTCACGATTGCATTAAATTGAATCCCAAGTATTGCATAGCATTTACTTTTAAACCCCACTGAAGCTTGTTCCTCCATCCCTTGAGCCATTACTACAGGAGTTGTTTGAGCCATGCGAGTCGTAGAAAAGCATGTGTAGGGTATCTGAGTGTCTGATGTATAACGAGGTACCTAAACAACTTAACCTGAGTAGTAATGGCATAAATAATGAAAGAGGCACCGGTGAGCAATATCTGCTATTTGGTTTTTCATGCTCACTTGTGTCCCGTAGGACCCCGAGTACTTGATTCCTGTTCCTTGACTATTCGCACTATCCACATCCGGGAGGCCTTAGGGACCCCCCTGAGCCAGAGCTTGATTCATTTCTATTTCTTGGGGCCACAATTAGTTTGGTGTTTTATTACTATCCTGTACATATGCCATGTTTACTTTTTATTTGAGATTGTGCGTGGAGCACCTGTACTGTTTTGGATCGTGACACGTTTTCACTGTATCGACAAGCCCAGTCACATTTTCGGGTTCCCAGTCGTTTACCGTCGTCCACACAAACCTTGAGTCCATCTCGGATTTAGCTAGCTTCGTTGCGGGTAGCTTAATGGGGTGGTCCCCTGAAATATTTATGAATCTTGTGATCGCTTTGTCGTGAATGCCTCGTTGGGTTTTGAGTTGGTTTTTCCGAGGTTGATCAAGTGTGTGTTGCTATTTGTGCACCCCTGCAGGGTAAATCTTTCTGAAAGCCGTGTCCGCGGTTATGGACGACTTGGAGCACAGTTTCTCGATCATAGACAAGTCTAACTAAAGTACTGCTCTTAAATTGACTAAGTACCTGACTAGTAAATAGTGCAATACTCATGGAATGGTTAATAAAACTACCAACGGATGGGGGTTGTTCGTCCGCTTCCTCGTTGGTAAGTGAGGAGGAGGATGGATCTGTTAATTATACTGTTATAACTGTTGTTCTTAATTCACGGACATCCGTTTATCATTGGTTAGGCGGATGGTTAGCGAGTATCTATAGACTTGCTAGATATTATCTTTTGCTGCAATTGCGTCACCCCAGGTTGTGTCCCTTTTAGAGGCATAAAGACTTGCTGAGTACCCCTAGGGTCTCACACCATAAATTGTTTGATTCAGATGAACAGGTGTACTCGCAAGATGGATACTCGGTGGAGGAGACGGATGATGTTGGCAACGATCACTCGGTGTAGAGATTCCGGGAACGGGGATCCGTGAGATCTGTGGGCGGGATGTGTTTATTTATGTGGCATCTTATGCCGATTTGCTTCTTATCCATACTCGGATCTTGTTT
The DNA here is from genome assembly GCA_910589775.1 of Avena eriantha. Classification (NCBI taxonomy): domain Eukaryota; kingdom Viridiplantae; phylum Streptophyta; class Magnoliopsida; order Poales; family Poaceae; genus Avena; species Avena eriantha. The sequence continues at coordinate 318,591,920 of OU342746.1, forward strand.
TCCGCTTCCGCCTGATACTCCGATGTTTGATGTATGAGGAGCTATCCTAAAAATATTATCTCTATCTAGGATATTTGAATCTTGCCGTATGGCGTTGCAATATTTTATATTTCTTTTAGATGGAATGGCTCTGAGGACTGTTGTATGTGGCTTGCATACATACTCACTTGTGTATGTAGTTGATCCCTTCGCCTGCCGATTACGCCGCTCGTTCTTGTCCCGATGCTCTGAAAGTGGTTAGGACGGCCGAAAGGTCTACCGTGAGTGGCCTCGGGCCCCACCGTACTATTTTAACCACTTTCGCTCATCCAGGCATGTAACTAAGAGTGTAATTCACCGAGGTAATTACAATTGGTATCAGAGCCATCCCGCCCTTCAGGGTCTCAGCCAAATGGTCGTTGTCAGTCTAGCAAATATTTTGGTAGCTATGTATACTAGGGAAAAACAAAAATGTGAGAGTAGGACTGCTTCCATTTTCTTCTTACCCACCCACCCACCCTTTTCTAGTAAGGAAGTGTAACATTTTCAATCCTCTTCTAAAAATTCAAACTAGGATTCACGTGTTCTGGGTTCCGTAGTACCATAGGTTGTGTGTGTGTGTGTGAATTCCTTGTCTATCTGTTGCATCCAAATGTCATCACTATCTGCCTTTTGGTTATCAACTGTTGGTACATTCCATATCGACAGGCCTTTGTAAACCGACGCGATCTATCTGATTCGTTGTATACCGACGCGATCTGTCTTACTCTTTGTTAACCGGCGCAATCTTGTTAAGGGTGTTCTTCCTTCCAGCAGGCTTTCACAGAATGTGGAGTTGCTAATCTCTATCTGATAAGTGGTTTTGCGCATCTAATGGTATTTTAATGCCAAAAAATGCGGAAATTTTTTATTTGATACATCTGTGTTTCCACACTCCTCTTCAGTCGTGTGCGAAACATTATCTTTCTTCCTTTTATCGGCATGTTCATGCTAACCCATTCTTTTGTCACCGGCGCTTAATCCTGGAGTTTTGCTTCATCTTCAAATTCTCTTGGGATAATTACATAACAAGTGTCGATCCGATGCTGGTGATTGTAATTTGGTTCTCGGCATAGCTACATGACACTTATCATGAGTGGAATATGGAAAATGCTATCAACACTATCCTCCAAATGGTGGCGGTTATCTCCTGTGATTTTGAGTTATACCGTGACCATATCTTTAGCATATTCAAGTATCTTTGGCAATCCGGAGTTTTCTCAAGGCACTACGGTGGTCTATCATCTGTTTATCATGCTTCCCATCTTTTTGAACTCCATATCCGCAAAATTCTCTTTGATACGAGGGAATTGCATTTTTTCGCCTCTGATAGCTTTTCTTAAGGTATGAGCTATCATCGTTCCTTTATCCAAGATCTCTTTACCTTTGTAACTGGCGATCCGATCGACAATGTGAACCAGGTGGCATTTCTTGTTCTCTTCTGAAGGACCAGATAATCTATTCTGCCAGTGCATCTTCTTCAACACGAACCCGTGCTCTTAATATTGATCTTTCAAAGAGCGTTGAGCTCAGGAAGTGTTTCGAGCATTCGTTCATTTCTCTCGCCTCTTGAACTTGGTTTTCTGGGAATATCTTTTTAATCCGTGGTGGTATATCTTCATGATATGCTTTCTTATTCTATATCAATGGAAGGACATGGAAGATCAACTATGTCTCTTTCTCTCAAGCTTCGTGAACACTGCCTGTGTGCAAAGTTCTCAAAGTGTAATTCTGGCTTTTTGAAGTCACCTATCTCGACCAAGTCCTTCTGCTAAATACATGGCTTCAATTTTTGGAATCAGCAAGTCCATTGTTAATTCCATCCTCCAACCTCGACCAAAACCTGGAGTTTTTCCTTGTTGGCAAAGTTATCATCATCGTTTCGCCGAAGTTTCCTCAAGACTGCTATATCTCTCGCAATCATTTCAAGAAGAACATGGAGTTCTTTTCACCTATGTTTCGTCAAGTAATATTTTGAAACCCTCTCGTTCCATCTTCTATCCTCAATCCACAGAAGGCCGCGAAGACTCTTCAGATCTTTTGTAATCTTTCTGTTCAAGTTGGTGCTACCTTTTTCTTTATCTGTTGGGTCTTGCAGCCATTCTCCGTAATCTTTGTTCATATCTTTCCGGTGGTTTGGATCTTCTGACATGACGACAACATCATCATCTATCCCGAATCCGGCGAATCATTTGCATCATATCTTTGTTTTCCTACGGAGTTCCACGAGTTTTATAAAGTTATTCAGTCTCTTCGGCAGTTGGGTTGCATGGTTTTCCATTCATGTGCGGAGGAATGCTTTGGGTGCGGGATGGAGTAGCTACCATACCACTACTCTTATCATTCGCTCTTGTACATTGAATTGGTGAACTAATGCAATTTCACTCATTCCACGGATGTAGAAGCGGCATTTATCCCTCGGTACTTTTACTTCCATCCTTGTTTTCCGGAGTGCTCTCTCGAAGAAAGTAATCAATAATCTCTTGTTGGTGATCTTGCCATTTCTACACGGAGCAAAATCTTTAATTATCTAGTGGGAATAAACGCAAACTCTTTTCTGTCCTCGTCTTTCTACCGGTGCTCGACATTCTCAAACAAGATGGAGGAAAATATCTCTCTTTGTTTCATCAATTCTTTTTCTGTGGTAAAGCCAATTATGGTTGATGCCATCAGCCACAAATCTATTGCGTTAGCCTCAAGGTTATAGAAAGCAACAAGTATCCCTACAATAAACTCCAGATCCTCTATATTCTTTTCTTCTCAGGATCCCACCATAATCTAGCATCACCTCCTTATCTTGAAGATATATTCGCGCACCTCAATTGCGTGATCCTTAGGTTCTTACCGGCGTAACAAAATCCAATCCGACAATGTCTAACTCAATACTTCCATTGATATCAAGGAACTTTGTTGTTTGAAGGCAATAATGTTTCCAAATCTCCATTCCTTTAATCCGAGAGAAGATACAATGCTATTGTCATAGTGGTTCAAAACCTCTCCAATTTAGCTCTTTCTTCCGGCGAGACAAAGATTCATCCTCTCTAGTATCGGTAAATCTTTAATCTTAACGGTGTGTCTTTTCTTTATCCATGATACATCATCTTTTCCTTTTCTTTCACAAGGGGTTCTAGTCTTTTATCTTGTTTCTCAAAAAACCGGAGCTATGTTCATCCTACCCTTCTTGCCTCACGACAATCCTTCAATTCTTCTAACCCTTTGTGTCTCAAGCAAACGCAAGATTCGCAACAAGTCTAGCAAGTTTTGCAAGGTGTAAGGGTCGCACCATTCCGTGGTTCATCAACTTGGGAACGTGAGGGTCACCTTCATTCTGAACACCCGCCTCTCCTTGTGTTCTTTTATTTTCCCTAGGAATCTCGGGGCGAGATTCTTGTTTAGTGGGGGAGAGTTGTAGCATCCCAATTGTCTAACAATTGCAATGCTACTAGCCTAGTCTATATAATGGCTACTTCCTACATATAATTGTTGCATCATAATTATATCATGCTCATGTCATCATGCCACCTTGCATTTGAGCATCATATAAAAACCTTTTCCTTTTGGTTCTTCTCTCATATGCATTATTAATTGTATTTGGCTCTTGATATATTGTATTTGAATCTTGATAAATGCTTGATGCCCAAGTTGAGTTGGGGGCATATCTTTTATTCCACTCCACCACCTTTCTTTGTCACCACCTTATAATTCCACCATCCTATGTACCCATGAGCTTTTACTTTCTTCAGGCATTTAATCTAGCTCATTTGGTTGGGATGGATCCAATTCTATTTCCTTTAGCTTGGCTCTACACCATATTCTGGAATGCATATGTATAAATGCCATGGTTATTTATTCTGTTTTCACAAGATAAAACCTAGCATTAATGCCCATGCATGGGCCATGCAAATCACCACCATTCTATTCTTTGGTTATGTTTGTACCTTTGGAAATGGAGCATGGGTCTTTGTGAAACCACTCGTGTTGGCTCTTTCTTTATTGCTCTTGCTAAGCCCTCATCATCTTGATCATGCATCAACAAAACCCCCCATTTCTTTTCACCTCTTTGTTTGATCTTGTTTCTTGCCATGTGCACCAAGACCCTCACCTCACTCCATATCCATCTCCTTGTCCCTTTAATCAAAATTTGCAAAAATTTCCAAAAGGGTTTATTTTATGAGCTTGCTTAAATCTGCAACAAAACAAAAACAAAACAATTAAATAAATAAAAAGAAAATAACAAGAAAAGCCTCAGCAGCAGCCCACCCCTACCTGGTCGCAGCCCAGCAGCAGCTCCGGCCCGCCCCTTCTTTTCCTCCTGGGCCACCCCTTTTCTTTCCCTGGACCGTACCCCTTCGCCGTTACGCCGTCTCCCTCTGTTCCTCTTCTCTGTCGCCTCCCCTCTCTGCTCAGCGACAGACGGCAGCGGGCAGGTGGCCGTCCCCACCGTCATCCGCGTCAGCAAGCAGGCCGAACAAGTGACCTACACGTCCTTATCCTCTCGCGCCGCGCTGCCGAACCCTAGCTGCCCGTCCTCGTTTTCCCTCTCCCTCCTCTCCTGCGTGCCATGGCCACCGCCGGTCAGAGCCCCACGACGCCGATCACGTCCTAGCTGGCGACCGAGGACTCGCCGGGAAGCACCGTCGTAGATCTTGGCGTCGTTCCAGCCTGCTGGGAGGAGCCGGACCTGCTCGGAGATGTCCCCTCGCTGGTGAACCGTGCACCACCGCCGCGACCTCGTCGTCCCCCTTCGCTCCGACCGTCCCATCCTCTGATTCCCTGGGGAATCAGACGAGGTGAGCGTTACCCTCTTTTCCCTTCCCCTTTTCCTCCCTCCGCGTGCCGAGCGCCGCCCGATTTTGGCCCCACCGGTGAAGTGCCCCGCCGACGAGCAGTCTAGACCGTGCGCTCCCGCGCTGTTCCCCGAGGTGCTCCGTCCGGTACAACCCATCTCCGACGTTCCATCCTGAATAAGATCTGTGGATGGTGATCCCCTCTCCTCATTTTGTTTTGGAGGCAACGCGAGATACGCCACCGTTCCACCGCAAACCTCGCCGGAAAACCTCGTCGCCGTCGGGACCGCCGCGGTTCTGTACGCGTGGGTTCAGTACATAGCCGTAGCAGATTTACAGAAAGCCCCCCGCACCTTTTGTCGATCACGCCCAAGTCCTTCGCAGCCCCAGCGACCCCACGAGTCAGCCCCTGTGTGGTTTTGCAAGAAGGCCCCCATGGTTTTGAGTTTCCCAACCCGCGCTCCCCCGGATCCCACACGTGGCAGGCCCCCGCTGGCGCACCCGTGAGTGGCCCCGCGGATTGGCCGGTCCCACCCGTCAGTCACTACAGCTAGTCTTCCCCGCGGTGTAAAAAGCTTTCGCCGCGCCAGTTCGTCCAGTCAGCTCAGGCCCCACCTGTCTGTGACTGGGGCTGGAGTAGGGCTAGGTAACAAAAGTTTTCCGGTTATCTGTTTTGATTAAACTTTTTCAGAAAATGTTTAAATACAAATTCAAATCTGTTTCAAAATAACTTTTAAATTATAAATCCAAATAATACAAATGATATATGTTTTTGAATCAGAAAAATGTGAGGAATTCAAATATGCTATTCAAAATATTGTTTGAGCACTTTAAATTTCCGAGGTGATTAAAATTACAATAAAATGCCCTTTTCTTAATAAATTAATAACTTTAATTCTATAACTCCAAATTCAACAAATAATATGTCTAAATCGATCAGCGCGACGAGCCCATTCTATCTATGCATTCCTTGTTCTGAATTGAAGCATGCATCATGTCATCATTAAAAATCAGAACTGTTTATGGCAATAAAACTTGACTAAAGAGATAATAAAATGCTTTATTCTTGTACCCCACACCTCACCATGCCATGCTACTTTCATGCCATGTAAATTGTGCATCATTCATCATGGCATGCTTGTTTGTTTGTCGCATTTAACTCCATATGCTTGTGCACTTTATTTATGTGGGCCTTGTTTGTTTGGTTCTTCTTCGAATAGACGCCCAGCAGGAGAATTATCAGGAATCACATGAGTTCTACCCAGATCCATCTCTTGCTTCCACTGAGCTGCCAGGCAAGCACTACCACATGCTTGCATACATATAGTACCTATTGCCTCTATCTTATTCTTGCATCATTGAGTCACGATTGCATTAAATTGAATCCCAAGTATTGCATAGCCTTTACTTTTAAACCCCATCGAAGCTTGTTCCTCCATCCCATGAGCCGTTACTACAGGAGTTGTTTGAGCCATGCGAGTCGTAGAAAAGCATGTGTAGGGTATGTGAGTGTCTGATGTATAACGAGGTACCTAAACAACTTAACCTGAGTAGTAATGGGATAACTAATGAAAGAGGCACCGGTGAGCAATATCTGCTATTTGGTTTTTCATGCTCACTTGTGTCTCGTAGGATCCCGAGTACTTGATTCCTGTTCATTGACTGTTCGCACTATCCACATCCGGGAGGCCTTATGGACCCCCCTGAGCCAGAGCTTGATTCATTTCTATTTCTTGGGGCCACAATTAGTTTGGGGTTTTATTACAATCCTGTACTTATGCCATGTTTACTGTTTATTTACGATTGTGCGTGGATCGTGACACGTTTTTGCTGTATCGACAAGCCCAGTCACATTTTCGGGTTCCCAGTCGTTTACCGCCGTCCACACAAACCTTGAGTCCATCTCGGAGTTAGCTAGCTTTGTTGCGGGTAGCTTAATGGGGTGGCCCCCTGAAATATTACTGAATCCTGTGATCGCTTTGTCGTGAATGCCTCGTTGGGTTTTGAGTTGGTTTTTCCGAGGTTGATCGAGTGTGTGTTGCTATTTGTGCACCCCTGCAGGGTAAATTTTTCTAAAAGTCGTGTCCGCGGTTATGGACGACTTGGAGCACAGTTTCTCGATCATAGACCAGTCTAACTAAAGTACTACTTTTAAATTGACTAAGTACCTGACTAGTAAATAGTGCAATACTCATGGAATGGTTAATAAAACTACCAACGGATGGGGGTTGTTCATCCGCTTCCTCGTTGGTAAGCGAGGAGGAGGATGGATTTGTTAATTATACTGTTATAACTGTTGTTCTTAATTCACGGACATCCGTCTATCATTGGTTAGGCGGATGGTTAGCGAGTATCTATAGACTTGCTAGATATTATCATTTGCTGCAATTGCGTCACCCCAGGTTGTGTCCCCTTCAGAGGCATAAAGACTTGCTGAGTACCCCTAGGGTCTCACACGATAAATTGTTTGATTCAGATGAACAGGTGTACTCGCAAGATGGATACTGGGTGGAGGAGACGGATGATGTTGGCAATGATCACTCGGTGTAGAGATTCCGGGAACGGGGATCCGTGAGATCTGTGGGCGGGATGTGTTTATTTATGTGGCATCTTATGCCGATTTGCTTCTTATCCGTACTCGGATCTTGTTTTCCGCTTCCGCCTGATACTCTGATGTTTGATGTATGAGGAGCTATCCTAAAAATATTATCTCTATCTAGGATATTTGAATCTTGCCGTATGGCGTTGCAATATTTTCTATTTCTTTTAGATGGAATGGCTCTGAGGACTGTTGTATGTGGCTTGCATACATACTCACTTGTGTATGTAGTTGATCCCTTCGCTTGCCGATTACGCCGCTCGTTCTTGTCCTGATGCTCTGAAAGTGGTTACGACGGCCGAAAGGTCTACCGTGAGTGGCCCCGGGCCCCACCGTACTATTTTAACCACTTTCGCTCATCCAGGCATGTAACTAAGAGCGTAATTCACCGAGGTAGTTACAGCTTCATATAGTTGATTAATCTTCTTTAGCTTGCTAAGTGTTGTGTGGGTGAACCTGTGCTAACGTACCGACCTTCCTAGGACTAATACATACATGTGATTATACCCCTTGCAAACATCCATAAGTACAATAAAGTAATTAAGGTAGAAACCTAACCACAGCTTTAAACTCTAATACCCTTACGTCCCTTGTGCAATGGTTTCCTAACAGGGGTTTAGGTTTCTGTCACTCCGGCAACCCCTACAATTAGTAGCCAAATACACAATGCATTCCCCTAGGCCCATATAGGTGAAGTGTCATGTAGTCAACATTCACATGACACCACTACAAGAAGTACACCACAACTTAAATATCAAACTATTGAATCTTTCTCAACACAATTCCACTACTAACAACATGACTTCTCCCATGTCCTCAAGAACAAAACGAACTACTCACAAGCCATCATATGGATCATGATCAGAGATGGAATAATGATGTATAAAAATCTGAACATAAACAATAATTCAATGGTTCACTCAATAGCATCAACTACAAAGAGTAATCAACACCAGGAAAGTTTCCCCTATGAACTAAGGCAAGATTCAACCCAATTGTTACAGGAATATGGAGATGGTGATGAGGGTGCTGATGGTGATGATGGTGATCCTGATGAAGTCCAACTTGATGGTGGTGTTGATGGCGACGATCTCCCCTCTCCAAGAAGGAATTCCCCCGGTGGAATTCTGTCTGCCGGAGAGATCTTTCTCTCTCGGTGTTTTCCGCCCCGCAGAGGCGGCGAAATCTTTCTGTGGTTGCTCTCCGAGTCTTAGGGTTTCAGGAGGACAATATACGCCAGAGGGGAGTGCCAGGGGTGGACCAGGGTGGCCACACCACCTGGTGGCACGGCCCAGGGTGGCCCGCGCCAGGGGGTGGTGTGGGCCCCTTGTGGCCCATCTCCAGCCCCCCTTCTGGCTTCCTTCGTCTTTTGTAAAAATAGGATTTTCCGTATATTTTCCCGGATTTTTTGATCTTCGCGAATTTTGCCTCCAAACAGCACATTTTCCATCTGAATCCTGACTGCAGCGGTCCATGCTCCAAAAGTCAACAACCATGCAAAAATAGATGAAATAACATAAGTATCACCTCTCAATATGAAATATATCAATGAATAATAGTGAATTAAGACATAGAATAGTGATGCAAAATGGACGTATCAACTCCCCCAAGCTTAGACTTCGCTTGTCCTCAAGCGAACTGAGCTCAATAAACATGGCCTCAGGTTTATGGAGTGAAGAGTCGATAAAAGAATACGGACAAGAAGCATCACATTCATCAAATACATAGATCATAATAGAAGACAACTCACTATTATATAACTCAACTTGTAATAAGTAAAGGAAACACAATAAAGATACATAAAGTGAATCATAATTGGTAATGGCAAACTTAGATCTTGGTCGAAGAATAGTTGATAATTTGCTGGAGTTCACAAATAGCTGGCTTTTCAATGATAGCTTTCAAAGTAGTAAACATCAAGATAAGAGCAATGTGCAAAACAAGGAACATAAGAAACATGATTGAATAAATCATCATATGAATGAATGAAACACAACAACTCAAAATACTTGCTAAGATAGAAGGGAATAGGTTTACTGACTCAACTACAAAGTAAAAGAAAGGCCCTTCAAAGAGGGAAGCAGGGATTGCAAGTCTCATAAAGAGCTCCCAAAAATTATGATACTTACTAGCTTTTAGCTCTCATTGCCCCTATCATAGGCATCTTTAGGTGATTAAGGTTAAAGTGACACAACTAAGAGGATATGCTTGACAAGTTATAAGTTGAAATCTCGTGCCCCTTACTTACGAGTACCGATCCTCATGCTACTCAACTTCAGTCATGAGCAAGCTCTTGTCATTGTAAATACATGCGTATCATTGAGAACCGCCAATGGGGTACCCCTTGCACATGACACAGGAGCTATCCCATAATCAAAATGACAAGGCAAGCAGACAGTGAGCATCTTAGCGATCTTTTTATTTGCTATTTGCATAGGTTTTTATTGAGGATGCTTCATAGAATGCTCACTATAGTTATGCTGGAAGTTTCCGCCATGATTAGGCATGGCTTAAGCTAGCGGCCCAGGCGTTTCTCTAACACACATATGAACTCCATGATCTTACAAGTTCCCCTTTTATTTCACACCACCGGGATCCATAGGCAAAAGAATCATGATATCAACGAGGTACAAAGTACCAGTGCAATGTTGAAAGCGTTCCCCATGATACATGGTTCTGCTAACTTCAACTCATAAAGCTCAAGCATATACGCAACAAAGAAGGACCCAATGGTTCAAGTTTATTAAGTGCAAGAAAAGTAGAGTGTGCCATCAAGTTCGTGAGAGCTTTAATCACTAATTTTCACATAACAAGTTTAATTTGGAAGGTAGATAAAACAAGAATTTACTTGGAATAGCAATAATGCTAATAGGTAGGTATGGTGGACACAAATGGCAGAGGTTTTTGTTTAAGGAATGGATGCACGACAAGAATTCCCTCTCAGTACAGGTTTTTGGCTAGCAAGGCTGGGTAGCAAGTATAAGAGTTGAAGGAAACAAACAAACATACAAGTGATAAAGACAAACATGCAATCTTCCTTGGAAGCACAAAATATCTTAACTAGAGAATACTAGACTTAAGAGCAAATCAAGAAAGAAAGATGATGAAATTATTTTTTCTTTAGAGTACTTTTATCTTTTCATTCAACTCTCAAAAATAGTGTTGCTACTGACCAAGCCAGGTTTGACAAAACCAACTAAATTAACTCAATGATCCCAAAGTGATACCAATACTAACAACAAGGTCAATCATATAACCACGAATTGAAAACTAATATAAGATATGCAAAAGAATAAATGATAAAACTTCTCATTAATATTCCATAACGGAAACTCACACCAAGGGATACATATCTAATGAGAGGGGACACTTGCATAATGCAAACCATCCTACATAATAACTTCTCTATTCATGATATGACTCTACTAAAAAGGGTAAAAAAATAGAAGATAGTGATGTGATACATCGGCACTCCCCCCAAGCTTGGAACGAACCAAGGGGATGCCAAACCTGATGACAAATTACTCCTTCAGTGGTGGTGGTATCCTCTCATCATCATCCGACTTCCAGGGTAAGGGCTCCCCATCAACGAATGACATCGTGGTTTCCATCATCCTGAAACTTGCAGCAGCACTTATGCGTTTAAACCTAACCTCATACTCCCAGTTTTGATTTTGAACATCGTAGAGCTATGCTTGTAGTTCGTTGGTTGTTTGGCAGAGTGAGAGGACTTCATCCTTCTTTTGGTGCTCGGCGATGAGTTCTGAACAAATCTTATGGATGATATCCACTTTGCACTCCGCCATCTTCTTGTACCTAAAGACTTCTTGCTCTAGTGCTTCCATCCTGTCCTCCAGACTTCCTTCACCTTTAGGGCCTCGAACCTCTTTTATCCGGAGCTCCCCATCTTCAAGCAATAACTCCTTGGGATGAATCTTCAACTCTCTCATGTATGGGTTGATGATAACCTCTAAAGAATCTTCCTTGGCTGATCTAGAGGAAGACATTGAGGCACCAAATCTGGGGCTCCACCTGTCAGAAACAGATCGAAATGAAAACACAATATACGAACCTCGGGAGATCCAGGGGATTATATATTACAAAGTTTCGTGACAAAAGGAAGGTACTGGGAGAAAACGAGTCGGAGGCGGAGTCCGGAGTGGCCACACCACCTGGTGGCGCGACCTGGGGTGGGCCCGCGCCACAGGGTGGTGTGAGCCACACTGGCTCCGTTTCCGTCCCTCTTTCACTTTATAGCTTTCCTTATTGACTGAAAACTGCAAAAATATAGTTGGATAGTGTTTTCGTGGAACTTTTCTTACCAGAACTGTCACCTATTTGGAAGCGGACTCTGCAGGTCTCTGAATTTGGTCCTTGATAAATTTTTCAGGAGTTATAACTTGAAAGGAATCAACATATTCATTGTAAGAATCCCCAGCAATATAGTTCTTGAGTCGCTGCCCATTCACTACTTTTGTAGTATTATCTTTTAAAGAAGAAATTTTTATTGCTCCTGAACGGTATACTTCTTCAATAATGAAAGGTCCTTCCCATTTTGACAGTAGCTTTCCTGCAAAAAATCTGAGACGAGACCTATACAATAGAACTTTGTCACCAACATGAAATTCTCTCTTAAGTATCCGCTTGTCATGCCATCTTTTAACTTTTTCCTTAAAGAGCCTAGCATTTTCATAGGCTTCACTCCTCCATTCATCTAAGGAACTTAAGTCAAATAATCTTTTCTCACCAGCGAGCTTACAATCTCTATTTAGTTCTTTAACTGCCTAGTAAGCTTTGTGTTCTAATTCTAAAGGTAGGTGACAAGCTTTCCCATAAACCATTTTATAAGGAGACATCCCCATAGGATTTTTGTAGGTAGTTCTATAAGCCCATAAAGCATCATTCAACTTTTTAGCCCAGTTTTTTCTAGATCTATTAATAGTCTTTTGCAAGATGGATTTAATTTCTCTATTTGATAACTCTACTTGCCCGCTAGTTTGGGGGTGATAAACTGAAGAAATTCTATGATTAACATCATATTTAGCAAGGGTCTTTCTAAAACAACCATGAATGAAATGAGAACCCCCATCAGTCATGAGATACCTAGGCACTCCAAACCTAGGAAAGATAACATCCGTAAGCATTTTTAGAGAAGTTTCCCCATCAGCACTCTTCGCAGGAATGGCTTCTACCCACTTAGTAACATAATCAACTGCAACAAGAATATGAGTGTAACCTTTCGAGGGAGGGAAAGGACCCATAAAGTCAAATCCCTAGCAATCAAAGGGTTCAATAACTAGAGAGTAGTTCATAGGCATTTCATTGCGTCTAGAAATATTACCAACACACTGACATTCATCACAAGATAAAACAATTTTTCTTGCATCTTTAAAAAAGGGTAGGCCAGTAGAAACCTGATTGTAGCACATTTTGTGTAGTTCTATCTCCTGCATGATGTCCTCCATAAGCTCTACCATAAAATTTACACAATATCTCCTTCTGTTCATATTCTGGAACACATCTTCGCATATTACCATCCACTCCTTTGTATAAGTGTGGATCATCCCAAAAATAATGCCTCAAATCATAGAAGAACTTCATTCTTTGCTGAGTTGTAAAAGTTGGAGGTAAATACTTTGATGTCTCTTGGACATGGCATCTTCTCAATTGCCTCAACCTTAGCTCTATCAACTTCTATGCCTCTTTTAGAAACTTTATGCCCAAGGACAATCCCTTCATTAACCATGAAGTGGCATTTCTCCCAATTAAGAACAAGATTAGTTTCTTCACATCTCTGCAAAAATTTATCAAGGTTGTGCAGACAATTATCAAAAGAAGTTCCATAGATAGAAAAGTCATCCATGAACACTTCTACAATTTCCTCACAAAAACCATTGAAGATAGCGGACATGCATCTTTGAAAAGTAGCAGGAGCATTACATAAACCAAAAGGCATACGTCTATAATCATAAGTTCCGTAAGGGCAAGTAAAAGTAGTTTTTTCTTGATCTTGTTGTTTAACAGCAATTTGAGAGAAACCAGAATAACCATCAAGAAAACAAAAATGGGTCTTTTTAGACAACCTTTCCAACATTTGATCAATAAAAGGAAGCGGGTAGTGATCTTTCTTAGTAACTTTATTGACTTTTCTAAAATCAATGCACATCCTATAGCCTACTACTATTCTTTGGGGAATAAGCTCATCATTATCATTAGGAACAACGGTAATACCTCCTTTTTTGGAACACAATGAATAGGACTAATCCATTCACTATCAGCTATAGGGTAAATAATACCAGCATCAAGGAGTTTCAGTACCTCGTTCTTTACCACTTCCTTCATCTTAGGATTTAAACGTCGTTGGTGCTCTACTACTGGCTTTGCATCTGGTTCTATATTGATAGAATGTTGACATATAGTAGGTGAAATCCCTTTTAAATCATCCAGAGTAGAGCCCATAGCTCCTCAGTGTTTCTTCAAAACCTCCAATAACCTTTCTTCTTCCTTTCCTGAAAGTTTAGAGCTAATAATAATAGAATATATCTTTTTATCATCAATATAAGCATATTTAAGATCATCAGGGAGAGGTTTTAGATCGAAGATCGGATGCTTTTTAGGTGGCAACGTGGTACCCAAGTCTTCTACAGGCAAGTTATGCTTAAGCATCTTGGGTTGACAACGGAGAATCTCATCAATCTCATTCCTTTCTTCCATGAAGATCTCACTTTTGTGATCTTCCATAAATTGCTGCAAAGCATTGTTAGGAGCAAGCGAGATAGAAGCAAGTTGTTCAACTCTAAAATCCTCATTATGGGTTTCCTCTTCATAGGGTTCTTTAGTAAATTTCGAAAAATTAAAATCATAAGATTCCCCATCAAACTTAGTCAAGATTTTCTCCCTCTTGCAATCTATAATAGCTCCACAAGTACTCAAGAAAGGTCTACCAAAAATGATAGGATAAGTTTTACTAGCAGCTGAACCAAGTACTAGAAAATCAGCAGGATATTTAATCTTACCACAAAGGACTTCCACATCTCGTACAATGCCAATTGGAGGGATGGTTTCTCTATTAGCAAGGTGAATAACCACATCAATCTCTTCTAATTCGCAGGGACTGATTTCATGCATAATTTCTCTGTAAAGCTCATAAGGAATAGCACTAGAACTTGCACCAATATCACATAAACCATAATAGCAATGATCACCAATTCTAACAGAAAGCACAGGGACACTAGCTTTTTTAGCTCTATTAGGATGTGAAACAATATTAGAAGCATCCTCACAAAAAACTATGTGTCCATCTTCTATGATTTTAGTGACAAGGTCTTTCACAATTGCTACCACGGGTTCAACGTTTATTTGTTCATCAGGTTTTACAGTTTTCTTTTCACTTTTAGTGATTACATTAGTTATCATAGGATGATCCTTTACCTTATCTGGGAAGGGAATCTTCTCGATATAAGGTTCAGGTAAGATGTGATCAATAGTGCAATACTCAGCACTCCCAACAGGAACACAGTCAACAATATCTTTATAAGGTGCATGGTACTTGTTCAATCCCCTTTTTGGAATTTCAATATAAGAAGCAAAAGCCCTAAAGCAATTCGTAATAACTTGTAAATCAAGACCATAAGCATTACTAATATTTTGAAAGTCATCAGTTCCCATAAAATATTCAATGCATTCATAATCATAATTTATACCTGACTTTCTACCCTTGTCATTCTCCCAAGCTTCAGCATTGTCTTGAATACGGTCCAGAAGATCCAATTTAGCTTCTTCTTCCATGCGAGTGAATGATCCAGCACAAGAAGCATCCGATAAATCCTTATCATGTAGAGGGAGCCTTGCATAAAAGTTATTGATAATAATATCGTTGGGAAGCTCATGAATGGGACATTTGAGCATTAGTAACTTCAATCTCCCCCAAGATTGAGCTATACTCTCTCCATCAAGAGGCCAAAAGTTGTATAATTGATTCCGATCTTTATGAATCTCACTAGGAGGATAAAACTTTGAATAAAAGAGAGGCACTATTTCCTCCCATTCTAGAGCTTGACCATTCTTCAGCAGCTTATACCATTCCTCAGCTCTTCCTTTCAGCGATAATCAGAATAACTTCTTCTTAACTTGATCTGTAGTAATACCTGCACACTTAAACAACCCGCATAATTCGTGTATAAAGAGTAAATGATCACGGGATGGATAGTTCCATCCCCAACATAATAGTTATCCATAACACGATCGATAATTCTTGTAGGTATTTTAAAAACATCATTCTCAACAGGTGGTGGTTTATCTACTACCTTAGCAGTGGTAGTGGCATTACAAAATAAGAAACTCAGCGAATTATCTATAACAAAAATAAAGCAAATAACAGAAGTAAACAATACTCATAGTAGATGTTTCCTTTACCAGTTCCACTTTCCAATAGTGCTTCACTCCCTGGCAACGGCGCCAGAAAATAGTCTTAATGACCCACAAGTATAGGGGGTGTATCGCAGTATTTTCGATAAGTAAGAGTGTCGAACCCAACAAGGAGCAGAAGGTGCTAGCTAGTGGTATGGATCAGGAATTCTCTCCAAATACTTAGCAAACAGATTTTTAGGGGTTTTTGATAAAGCAAGTAAACAAAGTACGAGTAAATAAAAGACTGTAGGAATGAATGCAGCAAGTGGCCCAATCCTTTATGCAACAAAGGACAAGCTGGTTGTATTACTTAAGATGACCAAACGTTCTCGAGGACACATGGGAAGACAGTCAAGTGCTTTCGCTTCATATAGTTGATTAATCTTCTTTAGCTTGCTAAGTGTTGTGTGGGTGAACCTGTGCTAACGTACCGACCTTCCTAGGACTAATACATACCTGTGATTATACCCCTTGCAAACATCTGTAAGTATAAGAAAATAATTAAGGTAGAAACCTAACCACAGCTTTAAACTCTAAGACCCTTACGTCCCTTGTGCAATGGTTTCCTAACGGGGGTTCAGGTTTCTGTCACTCCGGCAACCCCTATGATTAGTATCCAAATACACAATGCATTCCCCTAGGCCCATATAGGTGAAGTGTCATGTAGTCGACATTCACATGACACCACTAGAAGAAGTACACCACAACTTAAATATCAAACTATTGAATCTTTCTCAAGACAATTCCACTACTAACAACATGACTTCTCCCATGTCCTCAAGAACAAAACAAAATACTCACAAGACATCATATGGATCATGATCAGAGATGGAATAACGATATATAACAATCTGAACATAAACAATAATTCAATGGTTCACTCAATAACATCAACTACAAAGAGTAATCAACACCGGGAAAGTTTCCCCTATGAACTAAGGCAAGATTCAACCCAATTGTTATAGCAATATGGAGATGGTGATGAGGGTGCTGATGGTGGTGATGGTGATGATGATGATCCCGATGAAGTCCAACTTGATGGTGGTGTTGATGGCGACGATCTCCCCTCTCTGGGAAGGAATTCCCTTGGTAGAATTTTGTCTGCCGGAGAGATCTTTCTCACTCGGTGTTTTCTGCCCCGCAGAGGTGGCAGAATCTTTCTATGGTCGCTCTCCGAGTCTTAGGGTTTCGAGAGGATAATATACGCCAGAGGGGAGTGCTAGGGGTGGACCAGGGCGGCCACACCACCTGGTGGCGCGTCCCAAGGTGGCCCGCGCCAGGGGGTGGTGTGGGCCCCCTGTGGCCCATGTCCAGCCCCCTTCTGGCTTTCTTCATCTTCTGGAAAAATAGGATTTTCCGTATATTTTCCCGGATTTTCCGATATTCGCAAATTTTGCCTCCAAACAACACCTTTTCCATCAGAATCCTGACTGCAGCGATCCATGCTCCAAAAGTCATCAACCATGCAAAAACAGATGAAATAACATAAGTATCACCTCTCAATATGAAATATATCAATGAATAACAGTGAATTATGATATAGAATAGTGATGCAAAATGGACGTATCAGCGCTCCTCCTCGGTGAGGTGGGCCAGTCGAGATCTTCTCTTGTTGGCCAGCTACTCATTGCCTTTGGAGGAGGATCCTCCGTGGGAGGAGAGCCCGGCTCGCCGAAGGCTTGATTCGTCCGCCGCCTTTTTACGTGCTTCGAGTTGCGCGATTGCATGTAGCTGGCGTCTGTACTCCTTCTTCAGTAGCCAATGGTCGCCCATTAGCATGTCTTGCAAGGAATTGAGGCGCAGGGGATTGCCTCGCAAAGCTTCTCGACAGCGGGCCCATTCGTTGTCGTTGAGCTTGATCACCACGCACTCTCCCGTGTGCTCATTCACTATGGTAGGCGGTTCTCCTGCCGCTCCATTGTTGATGGGTGCGTTGTTGCCACCGTTGGTGGGGCCGCCATTGGGCGTGCTGTCGTTGGGTGGTCAAGTGCCATTGGGCGATCTGGTGCCGGATCCGGGGCCAACGTTTTTGCGATTGGCGGTAGTGTCGCCTGTGTTGATGACTGTGCACATGAAGTGGTTGGGGAAGCTGTTGCTCCCGCAACTTTCAGATCCAGAGCCATAGGCTCCGTCTTCAGTGGCCAGGTCACCCAGATCGGATCCGCGACTAATGTCGTTGTCCGTGCTCTTAGCTGTTGCCGAGGCATTGATCTCGCTGAGGGTGCCGAGTGGTGGCACGAACCATGATGCTGGAGCAATTGCGGGTGCCGTTGGCTGGTCAGGCATGCGAAGTGTGCCCATCTGACCAACCTGGAAGCGGAAGCTCCCAATCGCCAGACTGATTCCATCGCCCATGGACTCGAAAGCCGGACGAGTGGCCGACGTGTGAATGGTGAAGTTGAATGCGCTGAAGAGCTGGCTAATCTCCGCTATTGCGGAGTTGTAGATCGCGGTTGATGGGGCTGAAGAAGCCACGACATCAGCACTCCCAGTTCCCACAGAAGGCACCAATTGACGAGGGTTTAACTCGTCAATGCCCATTATTATGGACTTGGGTTTTGGAGAAGGAGGGAGCGCTGGAGGCATCAGTCGGCTAGCAAACAAGAACACAGGGACGCATGTTTTACCCAGGTTCAGGCCTCGTAGAGGTCCCTACTCCTGCTTGTCTGCTCTTGGAATTAACGAAGGAATCAAAGATTACAGGGGCGCGCAGATGCAATCTAGCGAGAGTTGTGGAAACTAGGGTTGCGTGTGTCCTCCTCGCCGCCCCTCCTAGCCTTTATATAGATAGTCTAGGTCTCAGGTAGCAGGTCAACTCAGTTACAGATTAGGGTTTTCCCTTTAAACTTTCTATCTTAAACTTCTTCTTGTCTCGCAAGCAATCGAGAGTCCGTGGGCCACTCGAATTCTCCATTTGAGCCTTGGCAACACCGTGGGCTTCCGCCGTATCTGGACCGTATATACCAAACTCGAGTAACTGTAGGGTATACCCATGTCAAGAAAAGAAATAAAAACAAACTGAAAGCAAAAATATATTGGGTTGTCTCCCAAAAAGCTCTTTCTTTATAGCCATTAAGATGGGCATGATAATTTCATTGAAGCTCACATAAGAATTTGAATTGAAGTAAAAGAGAGCATCAGGAAGAAGAAATATACATGTTTAAGTCTAACCCACTTCCTATGCAAGGGAATTTTGTAAGAAAATAAATTGTTGAAACCAGAAGCTACAAGCATAGGAAGGAAAAACAAGTACAACATAAAGACTTTCAGCTTAAAGCGAGGAAACTTAATATTATTGAGATGCATTAGAACAGTCTTTCCTCTCTCATAATAACCTTTAGTATCATGCATAAATTTAATGATATAACTATCACAAGAACCGTTGTAGCAATGATCACTTATCCTAACAGAACACACAGGGACACTAGCTCTCATAACACTACTTTGTGAAACAATATTAGGGATATCCTTACAAAGGATAGTGTGTCCCTCTTCTACATATTTAGTGACAAAGTCTTTCACATTTGCTACCATACGTTCAACAGCTACTTGTTCATCAGGTTCAACAGCTTTATTTGTACTTTCATTAACCATACTAGCTATCATAGAATGTTCCTTTATCTTAACTGGGAAAGGTATTTTCTCAATGTAAGGTTCAGGTAAAACATGATTAGCAGTACAAACTTCAGTATTTCTTGCACGAACACACTTAGCAACATCTTTATATGGTTCATGATACTTATTCCACTTCTTTTTAGGAACTTCAATATAGGAAGCAAAAGCCTTAAAATAGGTTGCAATAGCTTGAGCGTCTAGACCATAAGCATTTTTAATATTTTGAAAGTCATCAGTTCCCATAAAAGATTCAATGCATTCATCATCATAATTTATATCTAACTTTCTTCCTTTGCCATTCTCCCATGCTTCAGCATTGTCTTGAATACAGTCTAGAAGATCCCATTTAGCTTCTTCTTCCATGTGTGTAAATGATCCAGCACAAGAAGCATCCAATAAATCCTTATCATGAAGATAAAGCCTTGCATAAAAGTTATTGATAATAATATTGTGAGGGAGCTCATTAATAGGACATTTGAGCATTAGTAACTTTAATCTTCCCCAATCTTGAGCTGTACTCTCTCCATCAAGAGGCCAAAAGTTGTATATTTGATTATGATCTTTATGAAGTTCACTAGGAGGATAAAATTTTGAATAAAAGAGAGGCACTATTTCCTCCCATTCAAGAGCTTGACCATTCAAGAGCTTGACCATTCTTCAGCAGCTTATACCATTCCTTAGCTCTTCCTTTCAGTGATAATGAGAATAACTTCTTCTTGACTTGATATGTTGTAATACCTGCACACTTGAACAACCCGCATAATTCGTGTATAAAGAGCAAATGATCACCAGGATGGACAGTTCCATCTCCAACATAATAGTTATCCATAACACGATCAATAATTCTTGTAGGTATTTTAAAAGTATCATTCTCAGCAGGTGGTGGTTCATCTACTACCTTAGAAGTGGTAGTAGCATTACGAAATAAGAAACTCAGTGAATTATCCATATTGGAATTAAAGCAAGTAAAAGAAGTAAAAAATACTCACAGTAGAAGTTTCCTTTACCAGTTCCACTCTCCAATAGCGCTTCACTTCCCGGCAACGGCGCCAGAAAATAGTCTTGATGACCCACAAGTATATGGGGTGTATCGCAGTATTTTTGATAAGTAAGAGTGTCGAACCCAACGAGGAGCAGAAGGTGTTGGCGAATGGCTTGGAGCAGGAATGCTCCGTAAATACTTAGCAAATGGATTTTTAGGGTTTTTTGATAATGCAGGTAAATAAAATACGAGTAAATAAAAGATAATAAGAATAAATGCAGCAAGTGGCCTAATCCTTTCTTTAGCAAAGGACAAGACAATTGTATTACTTAAGATGACCAAACGTTCTTGAGGACACACGGGAATATCGTCAAGTGGTTTCGCTTCATATAGTTGATTAATCTTCTTTAGTTTGCTAAGTGTTGTGTGGGTGAACCTGTGCTAATGTACCGACCTTCCTAGGACTAATACATACTTGTGATTATACCCCCTGCAAGCATTCGCAAGTACAAGAAAGTAATTAAGGTAGAAACCTAACCACAGCTCTAAACTCTAAGACCCTGCCATCCCTTGTGCAAAGGTTTCCTAATGGGGGTTCAGGTTTCTTTCACTCCGGCAACCCCTACGATTAGTAGCCAAATACACAATGCATTCCCCTAGGACCAATAGGTCAAGTGTCATGTAGTCGATGTTCACATGACACCACTAGAAGAAATACACCACAACTTAAATATCAAACCATTGAATCTTTATCAACACAATTCCACTACTAACAACATGATTTCTCCCATGTCCTCAAGAACAAAACGAACTAGTCACAAGACATCATATGTTTCAAGATCAGAGATGATATAATGATATGTAACAATCTGAACATAAACAATAATTCAATGGTTCACTCAATGGCATCAACTATAAGGAGTAATCAACACCGGGAAAGTTTCCCCTAAGAACTATGCAAGATTCAACCCAATTGTTACAGCGGTATGGAGTGGTGATGAAGGTGGTGGTGGAGATGATGGCGGTGATGATGATGATGATGATCCCGATGAAGTCCAGCTTGATGGTGGTGTTGATGGCGATGATCTCCCCTCTCCGGGAAGGAATTCCCTCGGCAGAATTCTGTCTACCGAAGAGATCTTTCTCTCTCGGTGTTTTCCGCCCCGCAGAGGCATCAAAGTCTTTTTGTGGTCCCTCTCCAGGTATTAGGGTTCCGTGGAGATAATATACGCCAGAGGGGAGAGCCTGGAGTGGGCCAGGGCGGCCACACCCCCTGCTGGCGCGACCTAGGGCTGCTCGCGCCAGGGGGTGGTGGGGGGCCCTATGGCCCATCTCCACTTCCCCTTCTGGCAATCTTCGTCTTTTGGAAAAATAGAATTTTCCATGTATTTTCCCAGATTTTCTGATCTTCGCGAATTTTGCCTCCAAACAGCACCTTTTCCATCAGAATCCTGACTGCAGCGGTCCATGCTCCAAAAGTCATCAACCATGCAAAAATAGATGAAATAACATAAGTATCATCTCTTAATATTAAATATATCAATGAATAACAGTAAATTATGATATAGAATAGTGATGCAAAATGGACGTATCAGTCGTATAATTGGTCATTGAACTCTCTGCCTCCTTTGTTCGCTTCTGGTTTACTTCTGGTATTATTAATATTTCTCAAATAAGTGATTTACATTGTTTTTGAGTCCTTTTCTCCATAGTACAACTACTCCAAGAATTGTATCCATTGGATCCATCATCTGTCCTGATCCTGTTGAAAACAAAATAAAATGTGTGTGCGAGCGGCATACAATACCAAGATCCTACATCTACAATGCAAAATAATAATGTAAAACATGATAAAATATGCACTCATCAACTTCCCCAAGCTTAGACTCTTGCTTGTCCCGAGCAAGTTTTAGCTTATGGATGTGATCCTCATATTCATGAAGCTGAGTCGATAAAATAAATGAGGCAATTGCAGCATGTGTTATCATGTAAGATATATAGGAACAAGTTCATGACTAGTACCTTACTCGAACCATCTGAATAGTATTAGCAGGCTTCCACACCTTAGTGATCAATAGTTCATAAAAGATGAATCTCAACATAATGTAAAAGTATTCGGTTCAACCGAATGAGTTAGGGAGGTAGTCCCAAGTGTTTTAGGATCAACGTATTCATTTGGGATTCAAAATCTCAAAAGTGTCTCTTTGTCATACTACAATACAGTGGTATATGCCTACTTCCTCTTTGCACACTCGCCCTTTTTCTTCTTCCTTTCCTTTTGTTTTGTATATATGCTCACACTTTTGTTTACCTGATGTGCAAAGGAGCTAGCCATACATTCCACTTCATGTAGGAATTCAAAGTTTAACGATCTCAATTATCAAATTCCAATTGTATATGAAGCATTATTATGACCTAAAGATTCCACCTTGACTTGTTCTCACTCTATTTTGATAGCACTTTCATTTTCCTTTGTTCAAGGTTTCCTTTTCAACTTAACTATATAGATAATTTTTCTTTGTAAATCAAACCTTAGACTTACATCATACTGACTAAATTATCTTTAGGTGTTCCATTAGTACTAATGGTGTGGAAGACTCCTATTGCTATCATTAAGTGCAAGTAAAATTATACTCAAGCTATTCATATATCAATAAAGCAAACACAAACTCAATATTGCTCCATATATAATAATAAACTCAGAATTTTATAAAAGGGATCGACTATTCCTAAAGGGAATTCTAATGATGCAAACTTTATTGCTAGTTTGAACTAATGCGAAAATAGTAATAAAAATCCCTTGCGATTATTTGATGCCGTGATTGTTGTAGATCACTATGGTGCCATGGCATGTAACACCACGGTGCGTAGATTCTTGTTGGTCTCCTCCAAAATAGTTATGCGGTTGTAGCACCTCCGCAAATTAGAGTGCAAAGTGTCCACTCTATCTACGAGCTTAGTCACCAATGGAAGGAGGTCTTCCTTCTTCTCCATCTCATTGAGACATTGACGGACTTCAACGCGATGGAGTAGCTCCTGCTTTTGATATATCTCCAATGCCCGCACGCGATCCTTAGTCATGTGGATAGCTTCTTCTACCTCATCCATAATTGATGGATCAGGGAAGTGGAAACTGTACCTCCACTCTTCTTTAGGCTTAACCTTCATACGAGCATCAATGGTTGACTTCGAGAGTGGTACCTCCGCTCCCTTGCTAGCACCTGCACCAATATGAGATAATTCCTTACGCTTGTGTGGCCTTGGATTCGTGGTGATGAACTTGACCGTCTCCACATGCCCTTTTCCATGTGGCTTATAATCTTCTCTCTCTTGTTGAGCTTTCTTCATTGCCGCCCAATTGATATCTGGTGGATCATAGACGTCACGACGGATGTAGACGTCAACCACATCGTCATCAGAATCGTTGTTGAAGTAGCTTGGTCTGACATACTCCTTGTACCTCGGGCTAAACCTCTCCACCTCCTCCTCGCCATCCTCCATGGACGGGTTGCTAGAGCGGTCCCTGGAAGGAGCGATAAGCCCCAAGGGTTTTCCACGACCTGGGATGGGATAGCGCATCGCTAGATTGGTTCCTGGAGATTATGATTAGAGAGAGAGAGACAATGGCAGTATATAAGGGGGGTCAGAGGTCGGTAAAACTCGCGAGAAACAACAAATTGTCAACCAAGAAAACAATCTTAATGAAACAGGGAAAGCAATCACGGATTTGGAAGTTTCCTACCACGTAACGACCAACTATAGGGGTGCATATCGTATAGCAACAGACGTATAGTTGGTTCCAGGCAAATATTTCCAAATATCTCGAGTCCAGGTCGATTAAATCATGACATGGGACCAAAAATAACATTTTTTTAATTGAAAAACAAAAAGACAAACAACACAGTGTCTGAGAGTTTAACGACCAACTATACGACCAGAATTTTTGCTCCGGTCGTATATTTGCGACTGTATAGATGCATACATCAAAAAGCAAAAGTGTCTGAGAGTTTAACGACCAACTATACGGCCAGAATTTTGGCTCCGGTCGTATAGTTGGGACCGTATAGGATCAAATAGGAAAAACAATTTCACGAAGATGATACATAGAGTTTAACGACCAACTATATGGCGGGAGCTCCCTCTTCGGTCGTATAGATCCGCCCATATAGTTGGTAAAACCCCTCTAAAACTTCAGAAACGCACAAGGAATTCAAAGGCAGAATTTTCAAAAGTAAATATTGTGAAAACAAATCACTTATTTGGGTAAGAACTCTTACCTTGCACTTACCATTTGTTTATTCGGGGATGAAAAGTTTCTCCAACAACAAAGACTTCTTATCTCTTGGAGGAATTGACCTTAATTCATTGAATAATTCTCATAAATGAAAATCACCAGGACTACGGTTCGTCTCAATAAGATTGGTGTCTTGTTGGGCAATTATGGACACTTCATCTAACATCTTTATCTCTTGCCTCTGCACAAACTACAACTCAAATTCTTGAAGTGAAAGAATCAAACGGATCAGTCTTGGCTTATGGTATTTCCTCTCAAGGAGTTCTTTTAAGCCATCATGATCCATGTGAACTCTTACCTTTGCATCAACTATATAGGAACAAAATTTATCACAAGAGAAAAATACAGCAAAAATTTCACTTTCTTCCTTAGGGTAATTCTTTTGAGCACAATTAAGAGTTCTACTAGCATGATGTATAATATTAAATCTACGACCAATATGTTGTCCCAGAGTTACTCCTACAACATTATCACTAGCTTCACATATTAGGTCAAAGGTTGTATCCCAGATAGGTGGTTTAATGATGGGAGCACGAGATAAAGCATTTTTTAGTCTATCAAAGGCTTCAAGACACTTATCATCAAAATTAAATCTTATTCCCTTTTGTTGGAGGTTAGTCAAAGGTTTAGATATTCCAGAGAAATTTCTAATGAACCTTCTATAAAAACCCACATGACCAAGGAAACTTCTTATACCTTTAATATCCCTAGGTTGTGGCATTCTCTCTATTGCCTCAACCTTAGCTCTATCAACTTCAATTCCCTTACCTGATACTTTGTGTCCAAGGACTATACCTTCTTTGACCATAAAATGGCATTTCTCCCAGTTTAAAACAAGATTGGTTTCTTCACAACACTGCAAATATCTTTTGAGGTTATCCAAGCAACTAGTAAACAAAGTTCCATAGACAGAAAAGTCATCCATAAATACTTCCATTATAAGTTCTATAAAATCTACAAAAATAGCAGTCACGCATCTTTGAAAAGTAGCTGGAGCATTACATAAACTAAAAGGCATACAACGGTAAACATGTAAACCATAAGGACTAATGAAAGTTGTTTTAAGTTGGTCATTAGGATGAACAACTATTTGAGAAAAATGAGAGTATCCGTTCAAGTAGCAAAATTGAGTATGGTTTGCTAACCTTTCTAAAGTTTGATCTATGAACGGTAATGGATAGTGATCTTTCCTAGTTTCTTTATTTAATTTTCTGAAGTCTATGCACATCCTATGCCCAACAATAGTTCAGTAGGTATCAATTCATTGTTTTCACTAGGAACAATAGTAAAACCGCCCTTCTTAGGGACACAATGAACGGGACTTACCCATTCACTTTCTTTAACATGATAGACTATACCTACATCCAGTAGGCGTACAATTTCTTTTCTTGCCACTTCTTTCATTTCAGGCTTCAATCTTCTATTAAATTCTGCAACTGGTTTAGCACCTTCTTCCATGAATATTTTATGGACAGCTATCATGGGACTGATGCCCTTCAAGTCATCCATTGAGTACCCAAAGGCCTTGCGATGCTCCCTAAGTATCTTCATGAGTTCTTCTTGTTATCCTGAAAGTTTAGCACTAATAATAATAGGAAATTTATTTGTATCATCTAAAAACCTGTATTTGAGATTATCTGGTAGAGTTTTCAACTCTAGGGGTGGTAGTTCTTCGTCCCCTCTCTTTTCTGGCTCTTCAAAAGCCTCATCAGTTGGAGGTCCCATTATGGGAAGTGAATCGAATTCATCTTCTAGTTCTCCTAGGGACTTGTCCTCCATAACTACTTCTTCATAATTTAGATCTTCATCTATTTCTTCTTCTTGATTACTAAAGTAAAGAGCAGCCATTTCCTCAGTAGTTCTCTCTTTCTCTTCTTCACGTATCTGTGGAGGCATGTCTTTAAATTTGGAAAATTGGAATTTATTTTCCGTTCCCCCAAGCTTAAGAGACACAATCTCCTTCTTGAAATTAACATAGGCACCTATATCACCCAAAAAGTTCCTTCCAAATATAATAGGGCAAAGAGTGTCAGCTGGCATATCAATAACTACAAAATTGATAGGAAAGTTTTTGTTGCTAGTTGTGACAATTTCATCTTCAACTACTCCCATTGGAATTCTAAGGTTTTTATTAGCTAATATAATTTTCATATCAGTATTTTCAATTGTAGTTGGTTCTATTTCTTCTTTTATTTCTAGGTAGAAGTCATAAGATATAACATTAACTTTTGTGCCAAGATCACATAAACCGTAATGCGAGGTTTCTTTAAATACCATTCAGGCAAATCATGATGAGGACATAGACGTAATAAATCTTTAAATCTGATATAAGCTCTTGCTAGTCCTCATTAGAACGATTCTTACAAGTCATTATAAGAGCCTGATTCCAAAACATTTTGATAATGGATAATATTTTGCTAGAAATTCACAGGCCAGATTATCCCAAGTAGTAGTGGCGTCAGGGGGTAGAGATCTATACCATGAGAGAGCTGTGCTTGTCAAAGTCTCACTAAAAAGTTTAACCCTTACCTCATCAGCGGTATATCCCGTCAATAGAAAAGTGCCACATATATCTTTGAAACATGCAATATGCTCATATGGATCAAGATCTTCTTCATCTTCAGTAAATTGCTTCTTATGTAGAATACTAAGTAGTAGAAGATTTATTTCAACCCCCCTTGTATTCTCATTGGAGTTGTCTCTTTTATATATATATATCATAGGGCTTCCCAAAGTGGTTGAGTGGGTTAGCACTAGTCATATGCTCAAACTCCATCATGTTGGTGGAAACCTGTAACTCAAAAAAAATTAGCAAGACAAAAATAAATAAGCAAAAAATAAAAGTCCTACAACGCTTAGCTCCCCGGCAACGGCGCCAAAAAATAGCTTGATGAATGCAAGTGCACAGATCGTTTGTAGCTAGTTTTGAAATAAAGATATCGATCCCACAGGGAGCAGGAGTCTAAAGTCTAATAACTCTTGAAATAAATATTACGATAGAAATGCAAGATAAAGTTCTAAGTGACGAGATAAAATGCGAGTATTGTGTAAAAAGGTGTTTTGGGGTTTTAGGTATAAGATCAATAATAAAGTAAAGTAAAGTAAAACAACTGAATACAGAAAGTAAGTATCGCGTATGTAAGAGAGGTTGGAACTGCAGTAGGGGAAAAGCGTTCTCGGGGAGTTGCGAATACGCCACTAGTATTATAAGGAGCAAAGATAAAGATTATCATCATGCATATTCTCAACTATGTATGTGTGGGAGGAACTCCGTATTTGGACAAGTAGGCACCAATCGCTGCTCCCATCATCCTCATAACCACAGCAGTAAGCAATCGACATCAATCTAATTACTGCGCTATTAAGGGACGCAATCCCGTAGGACGTATCCCATGGCATGGATAGTGTTCCGTGAGTTTCCTCGGTTTTCCAAGTTGATACATAAGGGGTGCCAACAGCTTTATAGTCACTGTAAGTACTAGCACACCTTCGTCTACCAACAAGTAGTTTCCTCCATCAAGTCCCCACGAGAGGAAAATATTGATAGGTCGACTTCTCTCAACATCAAGATGTAGAAAGTCTAACACATGGTCACAACGATGAATATCATAATAGACTTTATCTTATTTCAATATCATACTAGGGTTTCTCCATCGCTCCAAGAACTAATGATCTACTCAGAGATGGAGGCAATCAACATCATAGCAATGGTAATAGAAACAATCATAGATGAATAGTACTTGTATAAATCCACAACAAGTACGGGAATTACAATAAGATCTAGAAAAGATGTAGATGGGATGGATGGAGATGGTGGTGATGCAGCGGTGGACGATGAAGATCAATGCCTTAGCCTCCCGGATCTGCGCAGGTTGAAGATGGATCCCTGGCGGATGAGTTCCCCCTCCAGATGCCTTCCGGAGGTGAGGTTCCGGCGATTTTTGGGTGTTCTGTATGTCGTCTCCCCGAACCAATTGCACAGGGTGAAACTATTTGTCGAGGCAGAGGCGGCGCCAACTATACGGCCAGAGCTATACGGCCAGAAAATTTGCTCCGGTCGTATAGTTGGTCGTTGAACTCTTTGCCTCCTTTGTTTGCTTCTGGTTTACTTCTGATATTATTAATATTTCTCAAATAAGCAATTTACATTGTTTTTGACTTCTTTTCTCCACAATACAACTGCTCCAAGAATTGTATCCATTGGATCCATCATCTGTCCTGATCCTGGTGAAAACAGACATAAAATATGCGCGCGAGCGTCGTAAAATATTAAGATCCTACATCTATAATGCAAAATAATAATGTAAAACATGATGCAAATATGCACTCATCATTTAGGAGGAAGGCCTCGTGCTGGGTACCAGGGCCTCTCCCGCGTGTTGCATCTAGGCGTCGAGGAGGTCTAGTTCATGCCGGTCGGATGCCCTCACCGTGCTCGGCGCCCTCTAGGTTGGTGGCCCCTGCGTGGATCCATGCCTGGCCACTCGAGAGGGGAGCTACGACTCAAGGGACGGCATAGAGTGTTCTCGTTTCCCCCGGGAGTTGGCCGAGAGGGCCCGCCCACACCTCCTCATTGCTCTTCTTGCTTGGTACGCATGGATCCACACCCGACGAAAGGCCCTATCTTGCAGCTCGATCCAAGACTTTGGTCCCGATCTGAGCGTTTCTTGGCCCGTGGGTGGTGCTGCTTGGGGATTTGGTGGACGACGGTGGTCTCCTTTTGGTGTTCGTTGATCTCTTAGTGTGGCGGCGTGGGGAGTTTTTGAAGCTTGGGCGGTTGACCCGGGATGGAGAGGCCGAGTCGACCTGCGGCTGGTGACGTCTGCAGGTGATGGCTGGTGGTCTAGGTCGCGTGGGGGTAGGGATGCATCATCGACTCTCTTCTCCAGATCTGAAGGTCAGTGTCCTTCCTCCCTCTGGCTTGCTCCTGCCACTTGATCTAGCTGGAGAAGGCTCGGGTCGGTGGGGTTCGTTTGGGACCAGAGAAACCCTTGGTCGGCTGGTCCAACCATGACGGTGATGCCCTTTGGGCGCCTCTCTCCTCCCTTGAGGCGTCGTTGAGGTCCCTCATCCCCACTCTTGTTCTATGCTCCCGGGTGAAAACCCAAAATCCATGGATTGATGGGCGGTGACGACGCTGTTGGTGTTGTGGCCTGTGAGGTGGTGGTTGTGCTTTGGTTCAGCAGGTCACGTGTGATCTTATGGGGCGCTCGCCACCGACATGTGTTGTTGTTCTCTGGCGAGGTCGGCACCCACGGGCCTGGGAAAAAGGGGAAGGGTCCCCTTCCCAGCGACAGTGGCATGGCGACGATTGCCCATGTTCTTCTTCCACGGTGGTTGTTCTTTGTCCTTTGTCCAGTACCAGCTCGCGGGCTCTTCATGTCTTCATCAACGATTGGTCCCAAGCTTCTTGGCGGGCATCCTCAGTGGCAAATCAGAGCTTCATCACCTTATTGTGTGTGCTTGATGTGTGTGTTGTGTTGCAAGCTGATTTGTTTGCTATCCTTTTACCCTTCGAGCTGTTTGGAAACTTGTACTCCTCCGTTCACAAATAACTGACTTGGGTTTAAATAGATTTAAATGTATCTAGGTTGTTTTAGTGTATATATACATTCGAATCTCGACAAACCCAAATCAGTTATTTCGAGTATTAATTTAAAGTCGGGCATGTGTTGTCTTCAGAAAGATTTCCTGCTAAGCATGCGCAGTGGTGATGGCGTCCCGCACCTTGAAAGCCACTCCACCGGTACTGGCCAGAACCGGAACTCCTCTTGCGTCAGATAATCTTCTCATCGGTAATACGTGGGCCCCGTCTCCCACTGACGCGGCAGTTTCTGTTCATTCCCCTCTTGGCAGGCCGTCTCATTGACTTGGCTTGCGCCCACCAAAAAATCTTGCTTAAATAAGACTCGCCCCTATTTATGTTCTCAAAATAATGAAATCAGATCTCAATACTAGCTGGGGAGTACTCTTAGATTTAGAAAATGGTGCGATTATTAATGGAAATGATTAACTGACAGTGAACGACTAGCTGGGGAGTACATTTATATTTTTGGCAAAGTTGAGAGGATTAATGAGTTTAGCATTCCTTTTAGTAATAAGTACAAAAAAATAGAAATACTCTTAGCTGGCGGAAGAAAATAAAGAGAGAAATGTCAACTCCTCCATGCGGAACGTGGAGTCATCTGTCATGACTTTCTTCAAAAAATAACATTCCAGCATCTTTCAATACAAACCCTGGATTTCACCTTTTTTTTGCTCAATATCATGTGTGCACTTTTTTTTTTCTGCTGTAACTAGCATGCCTTTTAGTAGGTGTGCATCCAACCATATGTTTAGCCATGTTTTGACTAATTAGAAGCAACCTTCTTCTGTACTATATAAAAATAATCACTTAGCTAAAAAAAAAAGTAGAGACAATCACTAAACCATAAACCTTTTGTGATGTACTTTCAAATAAGTAAAGCATTAGGGACATATACGCGAAAAATAAAAATACCATCCCGAAACGGAACCGAAAAGTGTGAGTCACGAGGGTCTAAAGCATTAAAATATATCCCTCCATTTCCATTTACTCTCGCCTCCCTCCCAGTCCCAACTCCTCCCCTTCGTCTCCAACTCGAGTTCTTCCGCGCGTCCTCACAGAATTCTGATTACGAACTCCGTCCCATCAGATGGTCGCCGGCGGTTGGCGTAGACTCTCTTCATCCTCGTGAAGAGAAGATCGCCTCTCTGTCCTCGCCATGGTAAGCGGCCTGTTTCTCCTCCTCCTTGATCTCCTCTGTTCCTTTTTGTCGATCACAATTCTCCCTCCGCCGGATTCATCCGGAGCTCGGGCTTATCCATTCGAGGTGGTACGCATGGAGTTCCGTTATGTTTCAGTACTATTTTTCTGTAACCTCTCCCCCCTGAATTGGCGCTGCTCTCCGCCGTCTTTTGCGAGCTGTTCGGTTTCTTGAGCGAGTGCGGCGCAGACAAGTATACTACTACTAGTTCAGCAAATCGAATCACTCCAGGAGCTCACTGAACTGCCTTCGAAGATTGGGTCTTTTCCGATTTCTCGGAAGAAACAGTTGGGGATTGTATCGCCTTTCTCGGTGCGAATTCAGTTACGTACAGGCCCGTCGCTCCGCCAATTCTCCATTTGTTTCCTCCGGTTATACTTTTTTTCTTTCCAGAAAATTTCCATCTTATTGCAGCTATGAGCTGCAGCCTACTGGTGCTTGCGAGACTCGATTGAATCAGAATTTAATTTTTTTCTTTCTTTCGAAAAGGATTCAGAATTCAGAAATTATTTACTTTGGACAGAAGCTCTGCCGGCAGAGGACTCAAGTGGTTCAGAATACTGTCAGAGATTACTTTGGTTCCACTTGACTGATCCTGATACATGTGGATTGGTATCTCACGACACGAGCATCTCCTAGACTGAGCTCGTGCTGATTCGATCGGAACAGCAAAATCCTCTCGAACAATTTCTCCCCGCGCGCACGTTTGCTGCTATTTTTAGTCTCTTTTTTTTCAAGTGCCACAGAGGTTGCCGTTGTTGAGTTCATCCTTAACCCTACCCGGTGAAGGTTTCTTTGCTTCGGGGCCACACTTGCAGTAGATTTCACAGCGAGCCTTAGCATAGCTTAACCCTCCTCGCTTGGTTTTCCTCTCTGAACGCGGAGACTTCTGTTTGCTTCCCGATGATGTCCATGTCCTTAACCTGCCTCGCTCTTCCATTGCTTTCTGTTTCGGTCTCTGGAATCTTGGGACCTGTATGAATCATGATATGCACGCTCTCTGTTGGTTCTGATGGCTCGTCATCGCAGGGTCCGGTGCCCGGCGATACGTCGCATAAGCGGTTCTCCGGCGTGCTGCCGCCGGCGGCGCTCGTGTTTCTGGTGCTGGTGTTCGTCGCCGGCGCCATCGTCACGCTGCATCCCAAAGAGGTGCGTCCTGTTTTACTGTACTGTACTGTACTGTAGATAGCAAAGCATGAGTATCACATTTCACATCACACGAATGAAGTGTCGATGCTGCAGATATGCAGGCTCTGCAGAAATGTCACGCCTGACATGCTTGATTTTTTGTGCAGAATCTGTCGATACTGCAGCTGCAGCCACGGAGGGTGGCCGCTGACGAGGAGCCATCCAGGCCTGCTTCTCCGGCGAGCGATCTTCACGTAGACACCGCTGTCGTCGCCGAGATGCCGCGGGCGGAAGAACCCACGGACATCTGCGAGGTCAGTCAGAGACACAGGGTGCAGGAATTTTTATGTACGGTCATATCGATTTCAGCTTCAGAATACTGAAAAACTGTTGCTGTGCGTGCTTGTGCAGAATCAGTGCAGGTCTCCAGGCAGCGAGGCGCTGCCAAGGGGCATCGTGCAGGACAGGTCCAACTTCGAGTTCGAGTCTCTCGGCGGCAACCCTGGACGGAAGAAGGTGCGCCGGCCGTCGAAGAGCCTCCTGGCGATCCCCGTCGGCATCAAGCAGAAGGCCGTCGTCGACAAGCTCGTCAACAAGGTACCATGATCAGTTGATCACCCGCTCTCTCGTTCATTATCGCGTTGTCGATTCAGGCAGCAATGGTGATGATGCGGTGATCATGACCATGCAGTTCCCGGCGGCGAACTTCACGGTGATGCTGTTCCACTACGACGGCGCGATGGACGGGTGGAGCGACCTGGCGTGGTCGCGGCGCGCGGTGCACGTGGCGGCGGCGGACCAGACCAAGTGGTGGTTCGGCAAGCGGTTCCTGCACCCGGACCTCGTCGCCGAGTACGACTACGTCTTCCTCTGGGACGAGGACATCGAGGTGGACGGCTTCGACCCGCTACGCTACCTCGACATCGTCGGTAGGGAAGGGCTCGAGATCTCGCAGCCGGCGCTGGACCACCGGTCGCTGATCCACCACCGGCTCACGGCACGCACCCGGCGGGGCGGGACCGTGCACCGGCGGTTCTACAAGACGGAGGGGGGCGGGCGGTGCTACGGCAACAGCACGGGGCCGCCGTGCACGGGGTGGGTGGAGATGATGGTGCCGGTGTTCTCGCGGGCGGCCTGGCGGTGCGTGTGGCGGATGATCCAGAACGACCTCGTATTTGCGTGGGGGCTCGACTTCAAGCTTGGGTACTGCGCGCAGGGGGACCGGAGCAAGAACGTGGGGATCGTAGACAGCGAGTACGTCCTCCACCGAGGCATTCCCACACTCGGCGACGCTGTCGCTGGCAAGAAGGCGAAGGCGTCGTCGGCGTCGACGGGCGCGGACAGGTACGCGGTGCGACAGCGGTCGTACACGGAGCTGCAGATATTCAACAAGAGGTGGAAGCAGGCGGTGGCGGAGGACGAGTGCTGGACTGATCCTTACCCGCAGCCACCGCCGACGGCGACGTCAAAGGGATGACCGACGGTGATCAACCGGCGATGGTCTTGGCGTTTGCTTAGGTGATATAGATACAGCAAAATTTACAGGTCTAGCTAGAGAGAGTTTCAGATATTGATGTCATGTACAGACCTCTGCATATCCCTCTCTTTCACCCCGGGAAATAAGCTAGAATCAAATGTGATGTAATTATCATAATTCTCGGTGAAAAGGTGGATTAATGAAGTTTTGACATGCCAGGACTTGCCAGGGTTTAAGTGCGAAAGTGCCAAAAGCCAGATCGTCTTCCGATCTTACTTTCGAAATAAAACACACTTATTCCAGCACCCTTAGAAATCACCAAAATTTCGCACCTGTAAGCTAAATTGCAACGAATTTTAAACCAGATTTGGCTGCCTCTACCCGAAACTCGTCATACCTAGGCTCAATTTGCGGTTGGAGCCGAATGTTCATGGTGCTTGTTTTATAATCAGCTGCTAAAAAACATCATGAAAATAGAGAAAAGCAATCAAAACAAACAGTAATAAAATAGATAAAATATGTTGACCTTCAGATAATGATAATCGCTACACGCAATGCGTGAAATTGCCCCGTCCACAAGACAATTTGACGGTTCTTGTATGAAATTGTGGCATCATATACATGGGCAGATCAACATCCATTCAGCCTGCCCGAGTGTTATATGTTGATCCAAATTCTACAAAGTAGAGGCCAACTTTTGACGGAGCGGAGCGAGGCCCGTCGCCGGAGGCTTGGGCCGAAACTAAAAGGATTTTGTTGAGTAGGAATGTTGTTTTCAATGAATCCGTTATGTATCATGATAGCTTGCCATCAGATCCCTCTCCTGTTGCTATTGGAGAGGAGGGGGTTCGTGTGCAGGTGGAGCACCTGCAGAAAACTG
Source organism: Avena eriantha (assembly GCA_910589775.1). Taxonomy (NCBI): domain Eukaryota; kingdom Viridiplantae; phylum Streptophyta; class Magnoliopsida; order Poales; family Poaceae; genus Avena; species Avena eriantha. Next base: position 318,626,894 of record OU342746.1, read on the forward strand.
TTGATAATAATGTTGTTGTTGATGATACTCATGAGGAAAATATTGATGATGATGTTGTTCAGCACTCACCTACTGTTTTGCAGCAGCCACAGGAATCTATTGTTGCTGATAGACCGAGGCGTAACATAGTTCCACCTCGTCGTTTAATTGAAGAGTGTAATCTTGCTCATTATGCTTTGAGTTGTGCTGAACAGGTGGAGCATGATACTGAACCTGCTACATACAATGAGGCTATTGCATCCGTTGACCGCGAGAAGTGGGTTTCTGCTATGCAAGAAGAGATGCAATCGCTTGATAAGAATGGCACATGGGAAGTTGTGCGCTTGCCTAAACAGAAGAAGGTTGTCCGCTGTAAGTGGATATACAAGAGAAAGGAAGGTTTGTCTCCTAATGAGCCTCCAAGGTTTAAGGCAAGGTTAGTAGCAAAAGGTTTTAGCCAGATTCCAGGTATTGACTATAATGATGTTTTCTCTCCGGTTGTGAAACATAGCTCTATTCGTACTTTCTTTGGTATTGTTGCTATGCATGATCTTGAGCTTGAGCAGCTAGATGTAAAGACTGCTTTTCTGCATGGTGAACTGGAGGAGGAGATTTACATGGACCAACCTGAAGGGTTCATAGTTTCTGGAAAAGAGGATTTTGTGTGCAAATTGAAGAGATCGCTTTATGGTTTGAAGCAATCTCCAAGACAGTGGTATAAAAGGTTTGATTCATTTATGATCTCACAAGGTTTTAAGAGATCTCAGTTTGATAGCTGTGTTTATATAAAGTTTGTTAATGGGTCACCTATTTACTTGCTGTTATATGTTGATGATATGTTAATTGCTGCCAAGAGCATGAAAGAAATCACTACTTTGAAGGCACACCTAAGTAGTGAATTTGAGATGAAAGATCTTGGTGCTGCTAAGAAAATCCTAGGTATGGAAATTAAACGGGACAGAAAATCTAGGTTGTTGTTTCTTAGTCAGCAAAGTTACGTTGAGAAAGTTCTTCAACGTTTTAATATGCATGATGCAAAGTCAGTTAATACTCATGTTGCTCCTCACTTTAAATTGTCAGTATTGCAATGTCCTAGTTCTGATGAAGATATTGAGTACATGTCTCGAGTTCCTTATTCTAGTGCTGTTGGTTCCTTGATGTATGCCATGGTTTGTTCTCGCCCTGATTTATCATATGCTATGAGTTTGGTGAGTCGTTACATGGCTAATCCTGGTAAAAAACATTGGAAAGTTGTTCAGTGGATTTTCAGGTACCTTCGTGGCACATCCAACGCTTGCTTGAAGTTTGGCAAGACTGATGAGGGACTCGCAGGCTATGTGGATTTAGATTTTGCTGCCGACTTGGACAAGAGGAGGTCCCTCACAGGTTATGTGTTCACGGTAGGTGGATGTGCCGTGAGTTGGTAGGCAACGCTGCAACCAGTTGTTGCTTTATCTACAACCGAAGCAGAATATATGGTTGTTGCTGAAGCTTGCAAAGAGTCTGTTTGGTTGAAAGGTTTGTATGCTGAGCTTTGTCAGGATGATTCTTGCATTAACCTGTTCTGTGACAGTCAAAGTGCTATTTACCTTACTAAGGATCAGATGTTTCATGAGAGAACAAAGCACATTGATATCAAGTACCATTATGTTCGTGATGTTGTTACACAAGGTACACTGAAGGTATGCAAGATAAGCACTCATGATAATCCTGCTGATATGATGACAAAGCCTGTTCCTGTTGCTAAGTTTGAGCTATGCTCAAGCTTAGTTGGTATAACTGATTAGCCCAAGTGGCTATTGGCGGCGAAAGTGTTTTCTTTGTTTGTTCAGGGAGATGATTACCGTTGATGCTACAAGAAGGAATTTGTCTCAAGGTGGAGTTTGTTATATGTTGATCCAAATTCTACAAAGTAGAGGCCAACTTCTGACGGAGCGGAGCGAGGCCCGTCGCCGGAGGCTTGGGCCTGTGGGGGTGCGGGGGGCGACAGCCCCCGCGGTACGGATCGTTGATGACCTAAGTTACCACCGCTATATACTTCTTGTAAGTCGCCGGCTGGGATAAGTTGCATCTGTGAAATCCTCGGCGTTGTGTAAACACTCTCCGTTATAGTGAAGTTTCGCTGGCTGGCGCCCGTGGTTTTTCCCTTCTCTTTGTTGGAGAGGGTTTTCCACGTTAAATCTGTGTCCCCTTGCTGTGATTTTGTTTTCGTTCTTCGTTATTTACTTGTCGCAAATCTAACACCGAGCTTGTCGGATGTGTGTTGCCTTATATAATTGTATCTTCATTGCATTTGAACAAAAAAAAAGTGTATCATGCCTTTAATTTGTATTTTCCCAAGCTTTCAAATGTTTCTGATCCCGAGATACTATAGCTTATTTCTAGAAACAAAAGATAATAGCACTAGCTCGGTAAAATCTGAATACACGATAAATTTTGCGTACTTCAAAATATAACATACACGAGTATTTTTTGTGTGTCTTCTAACCATTGTTATATGTAGTGTAGTCCTTAAGTTCTCTTGTATACATATCACCCCCAAATTTCATCCTAAGAATGGCCAGGCATGGTCAAATCGGTTATGTGATCATGTGGTCTTGCTTTAGTGCTATTTGGGGCATATGAATATGGGATTATGTATCTCTTTCCTTAGCCGATCTACTCGATAGACCATATGCCCACCTATGCCTCCAACGTGCCGCCACACCACCCGAGTCACCACAAAATTATGTTTCCTCTCTATGTGCATATCCCTCCCTTGGTGATGGTATCACCCAATTCCATCTTGTTCTCACTCGTAGCCAAGCACGGTGAGGCGAGTGAGGCAGCAACCCTCCTCGGTTTCTTATGCTCGAGACCTAGAGGTGTTGCTGCCACCTTCTGTTGCAGCACCTACATGTGAGCACATCGAAGGCAGGCAACAACACCAGTTGGGGCCATTGTCTCGGTCTCTCCCACTTCCTCTACATCTTCATTGGTGGCTGGAATAGCGATGAGTATAAGAAAGAATTTTGAGGATGAATAAGAGTTGCATAATGATATACACTCCATCACTAGACAGGTGGAAAATACCATGTGTTACCTAGGCTTGATTACATGGTGAAAGTATGGGTAAAATGATACACCCTATGTTGAACTAAAACCACGACACTTATTTTGGCAGGGAGAGAGTACCATGTTGGCACTAAAAGATGCCAGACCATCCTTCTCCATCGGGTGGCACCAAAAAACTGATCTAGAGGAAAGTTATGGTAGAACACTAGTCATGGAATGAAAAATACTTACTATAATAAATTACTTTAGCTAAAATCCGTAGAGTAGAGATGGCAGTTTGGAATATTTAGGGTACCCACTTTTTTAGTCTAGTACAAATAAATAAACTATATTTCTTAAAAAGTTATGATTTACAAAAAATTAGTTTATTTTTTCTACTAAAAGGGTAGAAGCTATCCTAAAAGTTACCCACTTCCATCCTTACCGTTAGAGCCATCATTTGATAAAGAAGAATGGCTAAGAATCAACATATTGGATGGTTACATTTATGGTCCATCAGGCTTTAAATCTTAGGTTCGATATCACGTGTACTCCCTCCCTCCCATTTTATGATGCGTCTTAGTTTTTTGCAAAATTCTCGCTTTAGGATGCGCATTGTGGAGAGTAGTACAAATCGGACTCTTTTACCCCCTGGCCAGAGCAGCTCCATGCATGCATTAACTCCCAGCCGAAAGCTACTCCACTCCCGATTCCTTTTCATCTTCCTCGTATTCTCCCCCTCGGCCAGTACCACGCCTGGCAAGGTCAAGTCGTCCGCCTCCGCGGCCACAACCACGGCCAGAAACGACCGGCATGTTTATCGTCGTTTGCTGCCAGCTTACGGTACCACGCGCTCGACCGGAAAGGCCTAGGCTTCCGCGTCCCCGACCGCGCACAAGTTCGCCGTGTCCCCGACCACGTCCCCCGACGTGTCAAGGCTTGCCCGACATGGCCGCTGCCAGGTTCGCCGTGTCCCTGACCGCGTCCCTGACCTCGCCCGGCTTGGCCACGGCCTGGAACACCTCGCCCCGCTTGGCTGCAGCCACGATCAGCTCCCCCACATGACTTCTGCCGAGAACGCGCCTCGCCCAACTTGCCTTCTGCCATGTCCGGTCATGCTCGAGCTTCCGGCTGCAGCGCCAGTGCTGTTCGAGCACAAGTCTTCGACGCGTACATGCTCAAGCTCAGGCTCCCCTGTTCCTCTGCGCATATGACTATCGGTATCCATGGGAGAGAAGGAGAGAAAAGAAAGGGAGGTGATGAGAAAAGCTAATGGCACCATGGAGTATTTATAGAGTGCGGGAGAGGAAGGCTGAAGTTTTCATTTAAATTTTACAGAAACAACGCCATGGTTTAGTTCCCTCCCAAGTGCAGCTCTCTTCATGAAAATCTAATTAAAATTTCGCTGCTAATTGGCGCCATTTTCTCTCTTTGGAGCATCCATGAAAATAAGCTTGGCGGGAATGTGTTTCTTCGCGGGAAGAGAAGGGAGGGAGGAGACTGAAGCGAGCTGGCCAATGCATGCATGTGTGCTTATTAATGTAGAGAGGGTGGACGGTGGGCAGCGTTGCATTAGCGTGGGGGTATTTCAGTCCACAATTGTTTCTCCACAGTTTTGCATGTAGCTCATTGGTATGCGAGTCTCGACTAAGACGCATCATAAAATGGGAGGGAGGAGTATCTCGTTAAGACTGAATATTCTTTCGGAAGAAACGACATTCCTCGATGGTGGTGACTTGGTCAACTTGAACCTTCTGACTCGTGTCTTCACGAGGACTTAGGGGCGGGAATTGGTAGTGGATACTCTAATTATCTGACATTCATATTTGGGAGATTGAAAATGGCTCGGTAATATTTGAATCTGGACGATCATATATATGGATGCGGTAAATGTCCGGATCTGTTTTACAAATAGAAAAACAAATGTGATATTGAATTTTGAAATAATTGTGTCGTCCTATTTTAGTAATTGTAGTCCGATATGCCTATTATTCAACCTAGAAAACTAACATAGCGGTTTTTTCTGTGATTGAACCTGAAATATTGTGTATTATATCAAATATTTATCTCTATATCTCACTATAATATGTGGTTCTATTATTTCATTATTTGTATACATTCTTTTTTTTACGAAATTTCATCGATCTATTAATAATCATCAATAGCAGTACAAAGAGTCCTAAAAGTGATAAATATTACAAATAGGACATTGGACCACCTAGCGATGACTACGAACACTAGCACGAGCCGAAGGCGCGCCGCTGTCCTCGCCTCTCCATCACAGAAGCCAGACATCTTGTAGAGCTTGTTGTAGTAGACAGACGGGAAGTCGTCGTGCTAAGATCCCAAAGGACCAGCGCACCAGAGCAGCAACCATCGCCGAAGATGAAAACCGTAGATCATAAGAAACTGACCTTAAACGACACCAACGAGTATGACACACGGACAAATCCCAAGATATCCGCCTGACACATGACTCCACGCGCCACCAGAGCGAGGATAGAGCGGGGAGGACCTTATTCTGATTTCAAGATGCAGTCGTCACCTCAACATCCTAAAGAAGACACTTGAAAACAACCTGAAAACGAGAACCCTCTCACCCGCGAGAGCCCTTGGTCTGCCACACTTCCAATGCTCTAAGCCAGTGAAGACGGAGCGGACCGGCTACGTCGCCAGCGAAGCGGGCGGAACCTAGATGGGTTAGAGCCTCCGCCGCGTCCTACCTCTTGTCTCTTCCGTATCCATTCTGAATTAAGAAAACATCTGATCCGTATCTGTATTCGGGTAACATCCGCTCTCTGCATTCATATTCGTAAAGATAAAATAAAAAACGGATGTAGGAAGAGCAATATCTGGTTCGCGCCCGATCCATTTCCACCACTACTAGGTCCGGTGTGACCGTGTACACGTGGTGGTTGTGGTATCACATGATTTGTGCATTTACTCTTTTTTTCAAGGAAAATGATCCTAATCCCCCGGGATCCCGCGTGACCACGCGATAGCTGGCCCACCTCTTCGCGGTCCATCTCCGGCTACCTCCGCTCCGGCGACCTCCGCCCCGGCGATCTTGGCCTCCGTCTCCGGCAATCTCTGCCCCGGCGACCTCAGCCTCCGTCCCCTGCGACCTTCGTCTTTGTCTCCGGCGACCTCCGCCCCGATGACCTCCGTCCCGGTGGCCTCCGCGCAGCACAACCGGCGAGTCTACTGCTCCTCCTCTGCATCTAGGATGCCGGCGTCGAGGACAAGAGGCCCGCTCCTCTACCTTCATGGCCTAGGGTTCCTCCATAGGTGGCCGCTACGGCGTTGCTCCGTTGGCAATTTTTGCTACATGTGGTGGTCAAATTTGCTACATACGACAGTCGGCCTTGCTACATATGACGGACTATTTTGCTACATAGCATGTTTTTGCGACAATGTCTTTAGCGAATTTGGGTTTTGCTACATGTTTGTTATTTTTTTCTACATTTGTTTTCTTTTTTCTATAATATCGTAATTTTTTTGCTACGTGATATCCCGGTGAGGCCTCCGACGAGGTGTCTACAAAAGTCTCCGTCGATGTCTCCGACGAAGTAGGTTTTTTGCTACATTAGAAAAACTTTTTTGCTACAGCCATCTTGTGTTTTTTGCTACAACAGTGTCAACTTTTTGCTACAAGGTCTCCGGCAGTCACCGGCGAGTTTTTTTCGACGATGTTTCTGGCGAAGTCGGTTTTGCTACATTAGTACAATTTTTTTGATGCATACTCTCCGGCAGGTCTCCGGCGGGACGTTTATTTCTAGAACGAACCGTTTTTTTTCTTCGGAAACAAAAGCGGGACATTTACAGCAAACGCGGGATTTGAGGCGATTTTGCATCTAGTGCAATTGATCATTCACTACGAGTATGTTCTGACCAGTGTACATCATTTCTTTTTGAAGCTAAAGAAGAAGAAAAAAGGTGTATAGTCGGCGGTGATCACTGACAGACAAAGGGACCCATGTAAGTTCGATTTTCCGGATCATGGCCGTTAGAACTGTGGCGGGAGAAGCACCAAGCCACGAACCAACCAAACCCTATCCCCTCCTGTCCCACCACGTCGTCTCCCTCCAACTCCAAAACCCCAGCAGAATCCGATCCCCCATGGCACCCGCCCACCTCCAATGGCGCCGCCGCTCGCCGCCCCGCGCTTCCACGCCGCCCTCCCCCGCCGCCTCCTCCTCCGCCCCCAGAAGGCCCTCCCCTCTTGGCGCCGCGCCGCTCGCCCCGACGACCAGGTCTCCCGCGCCCGCAGCCCCATATGCGATCTGTTGGCTTGATTTTGATGCAATTTTGTGCTTACTGTAGGATTTGTATGTCGACGACGACATCGGAGACGGCTTCTCGTTCAGCGGGGGTGAGTTGGTGGTCTGTTTGGGCCACTTGGGCCGTGGGGAATTGTAGCCTACACAAGTTTGGTTGGGTTCCTATCGGCCCTTATGTTTGCTTATCACTTTGATCGTTGTTGCTGTTGCATGGGGATTGATGCAGGGAAGTATGCGGAGGCGGAAAGCCCGAGTAAGTCGGATGAGTGGTTCGCTCAGGGGAGAATGGTACGGTGTGATCACCCTTTCACTCTGTTCTGTTCTGCTCTGTTGTTTTGCGTTGATCAATACACAGCCATTCATTGAGTTTGAGAAAATGTTTGGATGCTTGCGACTCCCGCTTTTGCTAATTTAGTGCCGTGCTAATGTGCCATGAACTTTTGACTTATCAATTTATCTGAGTAGAGAAATTCTAGCTGGTGACCGTAATGAGTGTACACTTGTGCTGATAAGTGGTTTTTCTTGTGGTGTGGTTGAATTTTTATGAACTATACAATTTGTTGCAGGTAAAGGCCCATGCACTATATGGCAACAAAGAGAAGGCAAAGGATCCCTTCTTTGGTCTCACCATGGGTAAGGGATCACAATCTTCGGATGATGTTTTCAGGTGAGTTGAAACATATAAGTTGTCTTGCATACGGTAGATATGATAATACAGAAAATAAGATCATAGTTCTTCTGTGAACTTCTTTATTGTGTTTCAGCTGGTTTTGTGTGGAGTCAGGGAGCTCTTCTAGTCCTACAGTACTTCTAATTCACGGCTTTCCATCTCAGGTGGTTTTTAGAATGCCGTTTGCTTCCATATATACTTTTTGCATTACACTCACAATGGCTGAGCTGAGGTTTTTTTTGTTACAGGCATACTCTTACCGAAAGGTGCTACCTGTACTATCAGACAAGTACCGCTCCATTGCTTTTGATTGGCTTGGTGAGTCATACACATCTTTTGGTGCTTCGTAAATTCAGAATAATTGTTTAAATTGGCAAAGAAAAGCTTTCTAACACATATTTTGGCAAAGCACATTCTGGAAATAATATTGGTCATAACTGCTACCAGTCACCAGCCTCTGCTGACGACTTGAGATCAGATTTCAAGAACATAAGAAAGCGATTTGATCTGGCTTACCAGTTACCACCCACTTTTTGTGTCCATTTTGAAAAATCCCTTCACAGTTTTACAGACTAGTAATAAATAACGGTTAGATATTTATCTAACATTAGAACCAAAAACTTTGTGTTTGCAGGTTTTGGATTCTCAGACAAGCCTCAACCTAAATATGGTTTTGACTATACTCTGGATGGTAAAATGATCTATAAAGTATTCAAACATCTAGTGTTGAACTACATAGTAATGTTAACTGCTGCGTTCCAGAATATACTTCAGCCCTGGAATCGCTAATCGATGCCGTTGCTCCTGATAAGCTCTCCATTGTTGTTCAGGTGCTTATCATCATAATGATGTTCTTTAATGCATGTCGGCGCTTTTTTAATAATCTAAAAACTTGCAGGGCTACTTCGCTCCAATTGTGGTCAAATACGCTAACGAACATCAAGACAAGTTGAACCATCTTATACTAATTAATCCACCGGTGAGTTTTCTTAGTGTCTATTTTGCACATGCATTCTCGTGAGACACATACTTTTCCCCTCTAAAGCTTCAGTATATATTAAGAGTTGCAGGCTTCAACTAATTTTTATGAGTTAAAGGCTTCATTATAGTTTCAAGAGTTATAGGCTGATCACAGGATATCTCATATTATAGATAACTGACAGGCATGCAAAGCTTCCATCTACCCTTGCATGTTTCAGCAATTTCTTGTTGGGTGAGATATTTTCCCAGGTTAGCAGCTATGATGCCAATATAGTCTGGACCCTATATAACCACATTGCTTTCTGTTTTTAATTTCAATATTGTTGTTTGAACTCTTTCAGGATCCTCTGAGGGCTAGTGATAAGGCCTTGACTAGTAGTGGTCCATACATGATGAAGGAGGAGGATGCTACTGTATATAGAAGGCCATACCTTGTCTCAGGTTCATCTGGTTTTGCACTGAATGCAATAACAAGGGCTATGGGAAAGGATCTTAAGGTAGTTTACTCATCTTTCTCCCCGGTATGGCTTTGTTAAATTTCAATCTTCTAAATTAATTTTTTAGTACAGGTTTACATCGAATCCATGAGGAGCATATTAGTGAGTGATTCGTGGAATACAAAGACAACGATATGTTGGGGCATGAGAGATCGTTGGCTCACATATGATGGGGTGGCAGATTTCTGTGACAACCTAAAACACAAGTTTGTAGAGCTGCCGATGGTTTGTTTCTATACTCCTCGTAAATAAAAACTGAAAGCAGTTCGGTCCAAAATACTTCTTAACCGATAATGAAAGCAAATGAAAGTAAATTAGTGCAGCTTCAGATTATTTTTATGTTTGCTTGTATTAATCATAGGTCGCTCTGGGTTGTGTGGTTATATGCACACATGTTCTGCCTAGATCATTTCTCTTTACCGTGTGTGGTATTAGTTTCAGTTGGTATCATGACTTATTTTGCAGGGTGGACACCATGTTCAGGAAGATCGCGGTGAAGAGCTAGGCAATATAATTAAACGTATACTGAGGTAATACTGTTGAAACTCTTATGTACTTCGTTCCACAGTTGCCTCCTACAGTCAGAAGTAGCAAATGAATAGTTCGACATTATCCTTCAGAAGAAATATCATTTTTACTGTTTCAACCACTGCTAAACTGACTGGCTCAGAGAAATCAGTTCCAAAATCAAGCATTCTTGTAATACATTCTTCCGGATAATGGATAAGTAAGCCTTCTTGTTACACATTGTGTTAAAAGTATTCCTTAGCACTCAGATAACTCCCGTTGCAGTTCTATCTTCTATGGGATGAGGAATGTAGGTATGAGAGATTTCATAACATTCACTGTCAGCATTTATGTTTGGGCAGCTTCAGGGGAAAACTATATTTTCATGATGTATCCAAGTCTCTGCGTCTACCCAATTAGCTCTAAGACTATATAAAGTCCTACTAGCAATGGCAGCGAGACAAGCATCCCAAAAATCACCCTGCAAAATTGAACAACAAACTGGTGTAAGACTAAGGAATTTCTGTTTGCATAAGATTTTGCCTTCATCTATTTCTAGATTGTAGTTAGTTCCAAATACTTACGCAGTACTTAGGACGTCAGCATGCAGCCCGTATTCTTTTGCAAATATGAATGACGTGATTGATTGAGGTAGTGCAGCCTGCAAAATGTTCAGACAAAGCTTAGTCAGGTTATATTCCTTATTTAGTCTTAGACAAACTGTCAACAACATTGTAGCGTATAGTACCTCTGCTGATTTTTGTGTACTACGCCAATATATTTCAAGATTTATACTTCGAAAGTTCCAAAAATGGTACCATTAGGTCTATATTTGGAAGTACTTTAAAATTATTGTGATTTTGTACTTGTTTCCAAAACTGAAAAGGAAAGAAATACAGAGAAATATTTTGTTGATATTTGAGATCAGACCAGACATAACCCTACCATCAGCTACCAGATGATAACTGTTCCACTATGTGGGTGGAGACCAATCATTCCTCTTGTATAGGCCACACATTCTTAGAGACCAGAACTAAGTCCAGACTTGTTCTGAGGATAGTTTTCACAGTAAAATTCCCTTCTGCTACCTCCATTTTGGTAAGTTGGAGCGATGTTTACCTTAATAAACTCTAATGATTCTCTCACGAAAGCCAAACTGGCACCACCTTGCATCTATTTATAATGTTATATATAGGGTTGAAAGTGGCAAACCGGGGTATTATGAGGGGATGACATGGATATCAGTAAGGCGTCAAAGAGGACAAGTTATTCTTTAACCATGATCCACATCATTATTACTGGTTCAGACGAGGCTAACTCATCTCCAGTGAAATGCGCATTAGCTGACATGACGAGGAGTAGGACCAACTTGGTGCATCGTCTAAGTGCCAACTCCACAACAGCAACTACTGGTTTAAAAAAACCTGAACCTGATTATGTTGTCGAACTTTACATATTACTATATGCGCGCTAGTGTTTAACTAACAGTTTAGTCTGATTCATGCCTATGCGATAAGCATCTGATGAGTGGTCGCTAATGACTTGCTGTTTTTGACATGGCCTTTTGTTTAGAGGATGACTGGGCCCAGTCTTCTAGAACATGCCGAAAACAGGTGATGTGCCCTTGCTTGCACTTTCCCTGAACCCTTTTTTTCTTTAATTTAAGCACACTCTTGATTCCTGTCCGATTTCAACGATCTACTCCCATTTCTTCGACAGGGGTCAAAATGTGGCAGAGCAATAGCCAATAGAGACATGCACTCTTCTTGGTATGAAGAAGAGAAGCTGCACCGCCCCATTGAAGGCCAATCCACTCCATGGATAAGACAGGTCCCTAAAGTTATGCTGAATGTCTCCGGACAAGAAACGGCAATCACCGGTTCATCAGTTTGCCCTATGTTTTTCAGTGTTTGACCTTTGTTTTTTGCATGATTTGAATGCTAATAAATTAGACCAAAGCTAGATGGCCAAGATGATAACTCTGCTGACTGCAATTTCACAACTAAATGTTGGGAATGTACACCTGCGCACCAATGTGATTATAGATTATAATTAATCCGGTATTGCTCTTTTGGTGCATGCTTACCTTTTAAGCATTAGGCTTCATGTTTGTGGCTCTGGAAGCAGCGTTGGCCTTAAAGCCCAAAGTGGTGAGGTTAGTGGTGCTGACAAACTAGGACTCGAATCTCACGTAGGGATTGTAAATTTATGTGTGTGGTCTTGAGACAATTATACCTAATCTACACGTAGGTGTGTGGACGAAACAAAACATTTGAGTGGCTACCCTGAGATAATATTTTGCTTCGGATGCAAAATCAAATGTCGGCGATCTGCAATTATGACATGCGAAATCTTTTGTTTAAAAGTGCTGCAGTAAAAAAATGGAGTGGAAAGCTCCGGCTAAGGCAGAGTCGTTTTTCCTTTTGGTCAAAAGTGTAGTTCCAAGATCTTGCTGTAAAGTTGTAAAATTTCTACATTAGTTTTTCATGGCTAGGAAGTCAGATGGGTTGACATCAGCATACCATCAACTCTACGTATAGCATTAAGCCATTAACCAAGTGTTTTTCTTCAGATGTTAGGAAACAGAGCCTAGCTAGATGTTTGAAAATGCACTCCTCTGTTAGATAACAGCATTCATATTGAATTTCAAACAGTTCCTTTATTTTTATGCAAAAATGACAGAAAATTATTTAAAATAATTGCACTGCAAAAACATTTTTCATGATCAATCAATCGGTTGCATTTTGTAGGTAACCCAATCAAAATCTTTTGGTACGTGCAACTCTTTGGGGGTGTAGGTAGTAAACCTTTAGTATTTGCCAGTCTGAGCTTAAACAAAAGTGGGTGACTACTGCTCGTGTACTTACGTACTGTATATGATATAATTATTAATTGAGGAAGCAATTAGTGATTGGGTTACGTGCCTGTATGATGGCGACGCGGAGGACGTCTCCGCGGAGTCCGACGGCGATGGAGCCGATGGCCATGGCCGCCGGGCCGAGGGCGAACTTGAGGGCCAGGCCCAGCGCCGCAAAGCTCGGTCCGCACGCCAGGATCTTCTCCTGCTGCGCCATGAACAATCCTGTGGACAGAAAACGACGCACGCGCTCCAAAAAGTTAGCTACGTGTAAGTCACACTTCACAATACAAACGTAATCTCTTAATTATTTTTTTACAGGAGTGCATTTTTTTTTTACTTTCGCCTTTTGGTTGTTCTCAAATTGTTGTCGACCACAACATGCATGCAGCATACAGATTGAACCTGTAACCTGTGCCTTTTGATTCGATTGATCGATTCATGTGTATATATTCTGTTGCTTTTTATTTAGAAGAATTAATTCTTTGTACTATTTCTTTTGGGTAATAATCAGCAGGAATATTGTGTATTACTACAAGGTGGGGTATTAGATACGGATTGAAACATGCAAGTAGTGATGTGAAGCTGGGGAAGAGATAACTATGCGATACCTCAGCGATTAAGATCAACACTAGCCGTGTACGTACATCTGGATATATATGAAATGTGCACGGTTTTGTATAAGTGTGTGTATAGAGAAGCGATCGTTTATGGCTCACCCATGCTGAACATGGCCATCCCTGTGCCTGACTTGGACATGATGAGCACCGAGTTCTCCAGGACACTTGGCAGCTCGATGTGTAGCCTGCATGCCAATTAAATTAATTAGTTCAGAAAGCACACAAAAGTTTTGGGCACTTTTAATTTTAACAGGGTAGAATTGCGATGATCGATATTAGAAGAATACTGAGCAAAGGGGGTCGTTTGTGGAGGTAGCATTAGTTAGAGGGGTGATCCGATCAGCATGCACGCATGTGCATGGTGAGCGACACGTCGGAGTGCACGTACCTGTTGGCAACACAGGCCCAGGTGATGCCGACGAAGCTAGCGTACGTGTTCGGGTTGCGCGACAGCTTGTGCGCCACCGTCTTCACCAGCCTCCACACCGACGGCTTGCCGGTCGCCGCCTCCACGTCGGCGCCGCCGGTCGCCGCCTCGACGTCGGCCTTGACCGGGGACTCGGGGATGGCGTCGTGGACGACGACGCTCTGCCTGCCGACGTCGACGTACATGCCGATGGCGGCCTTCCGGACCTCGAGCACGAAGAGGAGCAGCGTGAGCCAGACGATGGCCTGGAAGACGGAGAGCTGCACGACCAGCTGCTGCGCCCACTCGCCGTACATGGCCCGCGCCATGGGCACTCCGACGACGAGGGAGTTCGTCAGCGTGGAGAGGGAGAAGCCCGTGATGCACCAGCTCCCGGCGGTGCCGCCCTTGCCCTTGCCGGCGCCGGAGAGGAAGAACCTGGCCCAGACGGCGATGACCGCGACGATGACGGCCTTGGAGATGACGTCGGCGGCCACGGCGCGGTAGTTCACCTCGAACGGGTCCGTGTGGAGCGTGAACTCAAACGTGAAGAAGGGGAGCGCGAAGAAGGCGACGAGCCGGTTCACGGCGTCGCACTGCTCCCGCGTGAAGATGCGCCACCACCGCACCGAGCCGTAGCCGAGGAACAGGGCGAAGTAGAGCGGCGCGGTCGCGGCCAGCACCTTGTACAGGTCCCCCCACCCGATCATTCTCAGGTTGATTAAGCTTCTTCCTCCTCTCCGGTGGGTGTCAGCTACGATCGACGACCCTTCGCTAGCTTCCTCCTGCGCCTCCTTGCTGTCGATCGAACTGATTAGCTTGCGTGATCTCGTGCAAGGGATCGATCGAACAAGAGCGCGCGTGTGCAATGCGATTTTTGGATCGCTATAGTGTGAGAGGCTGTGTGTGCTGGGGTGGCGAGTTTTATAGCTAGCGGGCCGAGGAGCTGCTGAGCTAGCGGCCGTGGCTGTGTGTGGCCAGGCGTCGGACAAGTCACGGAGCTCTCTGGCTAGCGAGCTAGTGGGAGGCTGAAGGGACGGTTAGGTTTAAGCAGGGAGGGGCGACGAGGATCTTGTTCGCGCGCTTTTGGCTCGGAATTCATTCGAATCTACTTATGTTGCGTGCGTGTGCGCGTGCTAGCGAGAGAGACATCCGTAAATTCTTATCTGGGTTTGCTTTGCTTTGCTTTGACGATCGAGTAACCGAAGGAGAAGAGGTGAGTCTGAAATGGACGTACATGCACGCGCGTGCATGCGTTCAGGTGCGTGCAACAGTACTACGTGCGGCCGAAAGAAGACAAGTGCTCAAGTCCGACTCAGATGGACGAACCTGTTTTTTATGACTGTGACACTACTTCAGTTGGAAATTATGTCTTTGACGGGTCTATCGAAAAATGTCATTAGTTTCTACGAACTCGTTATGTCTATACATATGGACGTATCTGTCAGCTAACGTTAGCTCTGGCTAACTTGCCACCTGTTTAACATGTTCCATTACATGTGGGTCTTATCTGGCTCACTCGTAGTTGTGACCTTTATCCTAACAGATGGGCCCCACCACCTCAACAAGCATCCTAGATTTTGTTCTCCACCTCTCCTTCTCCGCTCCTCCCACCATGCATCGCCCTGCACCTAGTGGCAGACGTAGGCTTTCGGCGGCCGGCACAAGCTATTTTGTGTGAAATTTGACTAAAAAATATATGTTTGGCCTTCAAATGTACAATTTGCCCGAGCTTGAAAATCATCTTGGGTCCGCTACTGCATGCACCTATCATCGCCTCCCATTAGGCCCCCATACTCCACCTCGCCATTCAAGTCGTTGTACCTTGCCCTGTTGTGTTGCCCTCCCTCTTGGTTGTTGTACTCTGCACTGTCATGTTCGGGTAGTTGGAATCAAAAAGCGCGAGGTACGCCTACTACAGTCAACGTGAAGTGAATCCGGCACGGAGATGGATCATGCACTGTTAGAGAGCACAGGCAGTGGCGACGCAAGGGAAGAGGACGCCAGGTGTAAAGCATTGCAGCTCTGGAGACATGTGAATGTGTGATGGCAACAACTCTGTGTGTACCAACTCGTTGGGACTTCAAGTGCAGAGTGTTGTAGCAAGCATCTTTTTCCCACAAGGGTGACTCGAGGGTTTATATCGAACTCTCGGGGAATTGGAAAAGAGTATCCTTTTCTTCTCCTCGCACGCAATCTACAAAACAAAGTTTTTGCCTTGTGTCCCCAACTCTACCGTGTGGTTGTCAAGCACAAGGTTTCGTATTAGTAATATGAAATAAAAATAATAACAGCTAAAGTAAAACAATAATAAAATATGCAAGTAAAGTAAATGCAATAATAAAAAGGTCTTTTGTGTTTTGTTTGTGTTTGCAAATGAAGAAAGTATTTTTGTGTTTTTAGAAATATTAAATTGCAGAAAATAAAGATGATAGCAATAATGTTGAAAGGTTGTTTCTTATGATAAAAGTTGGACCGGGGTTCATGGATTTACTTATCTACTCTCTTTTTAAGTTGTAGTGGACATAAAACAATTCATCATCAACATAATATTGGTGAAACTTCAATATGTGTTTGATAAGCATCCATATGGACATCACATCCTAACATAGAGATGATGCAACTCCAAGCAATCTATAATTAAGAATTGACCGAGCATAGCCTTAGGTACTTTGACATGATGTTTGAATAACAAATATGCTATCTTGACCATACAAGATTATCAAGATATGATACATCCCAAATGTACCTACTTTTTCAAGTACTTTGCTTAATGATTTGCTCTGAAATCTCACCATACTTGAATAAAACTGCTGAATTTAACGTTGTTTTTAGCAAAAGTCTTCTTTTTGGCTGTTTTCGTAGGAAATAAAACCGGAGAAAAATACTACGCAAGTTTTTTCACTGGGACCCTGGGGCTTTGGAATCAAACAATTGGAGCCCAGAGGCCCGAAAGAGACCTGGTGGCGCGTGCACCCCTACTGGCCGCACCAACCAGGATCTTTTGGCCCTAGAGCGTCATCTCGCCTCCTCCTTTCGTGTACCCCTTATATACCTAAAAAATCTAGGTATCTTGAAGCACGAAGATTTTCGCAAAACGGAGCACCGCCACATCCACGATCTTTGTTTTGGGAGTCAGATTGGTCCTGCTCTCCACTCCAGAGAGGGAGATTTCGATGCCTCCTTCATCACCATCATCACCAACGTCATCCCCAACAACCATGTGCTCACCCTCCATCATCATGTGTGAGTAGTTCTCCGTAGGCATGTGAGGTGGATGGGGATTGGATGAGATTGATCATGTATCATCCATATGTATCGAGATTTTAGGCATTTGTGTTGAGGATATTCTTGTATGAGTGTTGATGCACCTTTGCTATGTTTAATGCTTGTTACTAGGGCCCGAGTAACATGATTTCAGTACTGAACTTGTATTTCCCCATCAAGTTTGGTATCTATCTACAAGGTGTATTGCCTATTATTATGTTGAACCTACAAACCCTAAAGTGATAGTTAGGGAAAACAAGGGTAATATATGATAGTTTGAGGATATTGTGTGTTCATGGACCATTAATGCATTGTTCCGGGCTATTCGAAAGGATACACCTTAATTACCTATAGTTCCAAGTTGGCCCCGGTGAAATGGGCAGGTAGGACAATAGATGTTATGCAAATTCTCTTGGTTAGTATGCATAACTATGTTTGGAACACATACCTACATACAACTGAATTAGAGATGAATGCCATGTTATTTGGATTACATTATATGATCAATATCATTCATGAAACACTCTGATATCACCTCATGCCTACACTTTTAGCCACCGAATGCTACAAGTTAATACTTCTAGTGAAAACTGGAAATCTGGTGCTATTGTTTACTATTTGCTTTACTATTCTGATTCAGCTGCTATAATCACCACTTTCTTCTTGAGTATATTGATACACATGTGTGGTTGAGAGTGACGTATCAATTGATAAAGTTGTATTGATATTCTTGTGTTCCCCTTGAGTCGAACTATAAATTTGGGTAACACTTCCCATCGAAGATTTCAGCGATCCCGTATACTTGTGGGCATCAAGACATTTTCTAGCACTGTTGTCGGGGAACCTAGCTTTATTGGTAATAACACTTGTTATCATTTACTTACTGTACTTGTTTGTTTCTCATCATGGGAAAGGATAAGGTTGCTGCTAAGAAGGTTATTATGCCTTCCACTACAAGGAAAGGTACGAACTTGCCTTCTAGGCCACAGTTTTCACCTAATGTTGTTACTACTCCTGTTGCTAGAAAGAAAACTACTGTTCTAGCAAATTCACCACTATCTGTAATGTCTACTAATATGGAAAATGATTTGTTGGATGATGTCAAGGATAAAGAGGGGATGCCTGATTTATCTAATACTTTGTCCAATGATGATTTGGAAACTGAATATGATGAAGATGAACTTTCTGATGGGAACGATATTGTATCTAGATCTAGGTCAACACATTCTGAAGAAGATTTTACTTTTACTAAAGCTTTCATGAACATTGATTTAGATGATTTGGACAATTTTGGTGCTAGCATGAATACATCACTAGGAGAGTTAGTTCCTGTTGCTAGTAGAACTTATGCACCTGCCATATACATTAAAGATAAATACTATGAATTCAATGTTAATTCTGAAATAATAGGAATAGTTGAAGCATCTAAGTTCTATGGGAAGGATGAGTAATTTTATTATGAACATTTAACCAACCTTAATGATTATTTCTTGAAAAAGTGAAATCAAACAATGCTATTATTTCCTGAAATTGTTCCCTTTCTCCTTAGGAGGAAAACCAAAAGCTTGGTATAATTCATTAGCTCCCAAGTCAGTAACTATCAAAAATGCGTGCATATATTTATTCTATAATAAGTACTCCCCTCCTGATAAAATACATGCTATGATTATGGAAATTAGTAACTTTGCATAAAGTAAGGAAGAAAGCATTCCTCAAGATTGGGGGAGATATTGTACTCATGAAAGGAGATTCCCAACTCATGGTTTCAAAGATAATGAACTGCTTGATATATTTTATAATGGACTAACAGAAATATCTCGACTTTATCTAGATAGTGTTGCAGGTAATGTTTTCAGGCACAGGACTACTAAGGAAGCCAAAGGATTGTTATACATTATTTCTCAAAACCATAATGATTGGCACATTGAAGAGGAAGATAAAATTGAAATAATTCCTAACATGGGAGGTGTTATCAATTTAACTAATGAAGTTATGAAGGAGGCTTCAAAATCTATTAAAGAAAAGGGTATTAAAACTTCTTATTTGAAGGAGCTATCTGAAATGGCTGTTAAATTCGCTATTCAAGTACATGCTCTATGTTCTGCTGAAGGTAATGGGAAGGTATCATATACTACAGAAATATCACATGTTGATCACTCAAATGACTTTGCTTATCGTCAAAAAGCACCGGAGCATGATATTGAAAGTAACTTATCAGAGAACTCTCATAAAATTAAACTCCTTCATGAAAGAGTAAATTCTTGTGTGGATTCTATTAAAATGATTGTTAAGCATTGCAAAATGATGAATAATCGAGTTGAGCAAATGATTTCTCTTCAAAATAAATTATATGAGAATATTCTTGCTAAAAAGAGGCAAGTATGTGGAGTTAATACTAGGGGAGGTTCTGACACTAAGGATCCTGATTATCTCGAGGGACATCCAAAGATAAAAGAGCAAGATACTCTTAAAAAGAAGCCTTCTGTAGGAAAATCTTCCAATGAAAATGAAGTTAATGGGAATTCTGAAGAACAAGAAAATGATGTATCTATTTCTGATGCTGAAACTGAAGACAATAGTAATGAAGAAGATGATGTGGAATTATCTCAATCTAATGATGTGAAATGAAACTGATGAAGAATCTGAGTCCATTATAAGAGAAGATCATCAATCTTCAATAGATAAAGGTAAAAGAAGAAACCTACAACTCAACCAAAAGGTAAAGAAATGGATCCATGGGTGCAGAGACCCTTACCATATCCCCAAGAGGTAATGAAAACTTTAGATGATGTAAGGTTTGAAAACTTTATTGAATTAATAAAAATATTATACCTGCAAATTCCTTTAGTTGATGCTATTAAAATACCTCCCTATTCCAAATATATGAAACATATAGTCACCAATAAAATAAAAATACCTAATGAAGCTATCACTACCATGCTTGCTGACTATTCCTTTAAAGTAAAGTTACCTGAAAAGCATGGAGATCCAGGTATTCCTACTATTCCTTGTAGAATTAAAGACACATATGTTAAATATGCTCTATGCGATTTAGGAGCTGGTGTGAGTGACACTCCTTTCTCTTTATATAAGAAATTAAATTTAAATAAGCTAGTTCCCACTAAAGTTTCTCTTTAAATGGCTGATAAATCTACTTATATTCCTATTGGTATATGTGAAGATGCTCCTATTATGATTGATCATGTGCATATTCCTACAGACTTTGTGATATTAGAAATGCTTGAAGATGATAACTTATCCATTATTCTTGGTAAACCTTTTATAAACACTGCAGGAGCTGTTATTAATTGCACTGAAAGCAAAGTAACATTCAACGTAAAATAGAAAGAGTATACTATATATTTTCCAAAGAAGAATTCTAGAGAGCCAATAAAGAAAAGTGTTAATGCCATCGAACAAAGGGTTCTCATAATCGGAATCATAGAAATACCAATTCTCCTCCAAAGCCAAAGTATAGAACAATAATAGTTGGTACCGTGGTAATCTATTGTGAGGTATCATGAAGATTTCTCTAATAATAATAATAACTAAATCATTGTTTATATCTTGATCATAGTGGTATTGAGACTTGGTCAACCTTATTATCAACATGATAATGATAAGATGATGATTTACATTGAATCTTTGCTATAGTACTATTGAAGTTTATTTTAATTCCTTCATTTTATTTAAGCATCTATAATTATTTAATGCATGTATTTTGACAGTTTTTGAGTTCTGAAAAATCCTACATAGAAAATATTTTTCAAAAATTTGGAGAAAATTCCCAGGTTGTTTTTATGCATAGAGGATCCACCACGTGAAAGGGCAATGCCAAAAAGCAGATAGGGGCCAAAAGAGCACTGGTGGCATGACCACCTCTGTAGCACATGTCACCTGCCCTTGTAGGCTCCATAGGTGGAGTTAGGTGGGATTCCAGCTCCCATGTTCTTCCTCTCCACTTATAACCTGACCAGGTACCACTCAAAAAAATCTCTTGCTCCTTTGCTGCTCCATTTTCAATCTCCAAGTTTGAGCACCCATTTTCAAATCCCTTTGGAGGGATTACTCCTTGGTATGTAACTCCTCCCCTCATCCAATTTTTTTTAGTTGATGCTTTATGTTATGAGAAATTTGATGCTTTGGGTGTCACCTCTCGTGTATTAGAAATCCATGGATTTGAAATTTTTGAGCTGAAATGATGCATAGTCTTGCTTTGTAGACTCCCCATTAGTATTCCTATGTGGTTATAACTTGATACATCTAATTATTTAGTGGTTTATGTTAAAGTGCTGCAAGGTTATTTCCACCATGAACAAGGGCAAGGACATCTTTGTGCTATGAATCCAAGGTCTAGAAGAACCTCTGCTAAGGTTTCCATTAACCTTGATGAAGCCCAACAATGGGAGACATATATGCTTGAAAAGGCAGAGGCCTTGGCAGTGCATACCACAAGATGGATAGATGCTGAGGTGCTAATAGGCCTGGGCATAGAGGATGACTTCCACCATTTTCCCACTAAGACGAACTTGTTCGGGTTTGCAAGCCACCCTCCAAATACTTATGCTGAAATAAGTTGCGAGTTCCTAGCCACTTTCAGGTTTGTTCACCAAAAGCATAAGGTAGGTGAGAGAGGTAAGGGTATCACAAGATCATTTAATGTGACATTCATGATGAAAGACAAGAGATATGTTATGTCTTTGGATGAATTTTGCACTACATTGCATTTTCCTAATACTGGTAGTTGGGAAGAAATTCCTAGTGACACTGATGCTAGTCTTAGAGCCTTTTCGAAGACTATAAGTGTAGATGTGCCTGAGGAACTTTGTGGAGGTAAGATTTCACATATTCAGCACCTTGCACTTAGATATTTGGGATTTCTATTTTTGTGCCCCTAGTTCGTTAGTTGTACTCAGTTTTCCCCAGCCGCTTCGTTTTTCCTCACTTTTTCCCTCCCTCTATTCTGAAACCCTCACTGGCGCTCGAATGGGGGGATGCTGTCAGGTCAAAGGGTTGACCATTACATCAAAGGGATGATCGGTGGGATCGTGTTGGGGCAGGTCATGCGTTGAGCGTTACGTTACGTCGCCTCGACTGTTACATGCTGACGGGTGGGGCCAGGATACACGGCGGACCAGCCATCTGTCTCTCGTTGACTTGTGGGCCCCATTTTTCCTGATTGTGTGGCCGATGTAGCCAATGACAAATGGGGCCGTTGAAGCCAATGAACAATGGGGCCGCTATGTGGAGCCGTTCTATGGGGTCGTCGTAGCCAATGACCGGTGGGGCCGTCATGTGGGGCTAGAGGGGGATTTGCATATTTGGCACGTTTTACTTTGCAACTTACATATTTGCCATTTTGTGTGTCACTGACATGTGGTGGTCATGTGGCAAATATGAAAATTTCAAAAGAAAAAGTTTGGCAGATATGCAAAATTGGCAAATATGAAAAAATTGACAGGTGGGTCGTGTATGACACGTCGGCTCTCTCTCATCTGCTCCCAACCCCCAACCCTGAGCAGCTCCTATCCCACCGGCGGACAGAGCAGCCAACGTCGGCGCGTCGCCGGATCTGTCCTACGGCAGTATCGGACGAACTGTCGCAATGCACCTCAACCACGGCTCCAGCACCTGTTCAATCCGCACGCATTGTACATTGAGGCAGTACCGACCACAGGCAGGTCCACCGCCCACGACGACCAGGATTTGGTTCCGCCGCCATAGCTCGACGAACAGTCGCAGCAATTGCTGGTAGTGCTTGCTAAGAACTCCGCTCCTACTCCGCCCACTCTAATCGATTCGGTTCTGATGACCCACAAGTATAGGGGGTGTATCGCAGTATTTTCGAGGGAAGTGAAACCCAATTTAATGATAGTAGGATTCGAGTGCGGTAGGCATAGGGATGGATGGACGGGCGTTGCATGGACAAGACAATTCACATAGCAATCAGAATATAGGGAAATTGCAGATAAATAAGATAAAGCATCCAAGTACTAGATAATCCTAGGCATGTGTTCCATATATAGTCATACATGCTCGCAATGAGAACTTGCACAACATCTTTTGTCCTGCCAGCCCGTTTGCAGCGGGGCCTCAAGGGAACTACTGGCAATTAACGTGCTCCTTTTAATAGAGCACCGGAGTAAAGCATTAACACTCCATGAACACATGTGATCCTCACATCAAAGCCATTCAATCCGGTTATCCCAATTTCTGTCACTTCGGGGCCATTGGTTCCGGACAACAACGTGTGTATACAACTTGCAGGTAAGATCAGAAACAATACTATCGTAATGAATCAATAACATGTTCAGATCTGAAATCATGGCACTCGGGCCCTAGTGATAAGCATTAAGCATAACAAGTCACAACAAAGTCAAAAAGCACTAATAGAAGATACTAGGCACCATGCCCTAACAATCTGATGCCATTACATGAACGATCTCATCCAATCCCTACCATCCCCATAGCCTACAACGGGGGATTACTCACTCATAGATGGGGGAAACATGGATGGTCGATGGAGAAGCGATGGTGATGATGATGCGATGATCTCCTCCAATTCCCCGTCCCGGTAGGTGCCAGAACGAAGTTTCTGGTTTTGAATCGTGGAATCTGGTGGTGGCGGTGGAGCAGAACTATTTCTGGAAAAACGTCGAACCCCCCTGAGTTTTTAGGTTAGAAGGCATCTTATAGGCGAAGAGGGAGACCGAGGGGGTGTCTGGGGGCGGCCAGACCACCCCCTGGCGCGGCCAGGCCCAGCCCGTGCGGCCAGGTGGTGTGGCTGGGCCCCAGCCCCACTACGTCTCGTATTCTGGCTCCGGGAGTCTTCTGGTGAAATAGGATTTTTGGCATATTTTTCGGAATTTTTCCTAATAGTTGATTTTCTGCACAAAAACTAGACACCAAGGCAATTCTGCTGAAAACAGCGTCAGTCCGTGTTAGTTGCATCCAAATCATACAAGTTTAGAGGAGAAACAATAGCAAAAGTGTTCAGGAAAGTAGATATGTTTTGGACGTATCCACTCCCCCCAAGCTTAGATTATTGCTTGTCCTCAAGCAATTCAGTTGAAAACTGATAAAAGAAACTTTCACGAACACATTTGCTTCATATGGTGTATATATTCTTAGTATGTGATCAACTACTTAGACAATTCATAATAAGGAGTATGCAACTAAGTTTACTTAATAGGCATTGCAAGCTATGAAGAGATTCCAACTCAAAAATAATAAGTAGCATGAAGTATAAACATAAGCAACATTACAATGCTCATAACAAGGTATGATAGAGTGGTATCTCGCTTGCCTTTGATTATTAATGCCAAGGCACCTCTGAAGTTCAGGTGAAGACTAGAAGTAAAGATATCAAAGATACAAGCATCAAAGTCATAACACAATTAATCAAGTTTTGAGACAAGCACATTACACTAAGAATGACAACTATGCTCTCAAGAAGGTGCTCATAGAATAGGTGGTGACTCAACATAGAAATGAAAAGGTTTTGAATAGTTTGAAAGGATTCCAAATGCTGAAAGTATGGTACTCATTAGCTTTGAGCTCTCATTGCGCCTATCATAAGCATCTTTAATATGGTTAAGGTGAAAGTGAGGTCCACTCTGAGTTATATGCTTGACAGACTATAAACTGGAAATCCCATGTCCCTTGAGTACGAGGGCCGCTCCTCATGCTACTCAACTTTAGTTACCGGTAAGTTCTTGTCATCGTAAATACGTGTGTATCACAGCGAACCGCCAATGGGGTACCCCTTGCCCGATGATATGGAAGAATGCCCATATCAAAATGACAAGGCAAGCAGACAATGAGTATCTCGGCAATCTTCTTATTTACCATGGGAAAATCGTGCTTTTTCTCTCTTTCCTCTTTTCTCAAAACTCTTTTTTTCCTTTTTCTCAATAGCTATCTCTCTCTTTTTTTGTAAGAAGAATTCTTCATAGATACTTATTATGGTTACGCTACAGGTTTCCACCATGATAGCATGGATTAGACCGGCGGCCCAAGCGTTTCTCTAACACACATACATAACTCCATGGACTTACAAGCTCCCCTTTTATTTCACACTGACGACATCCACAAACAAAAGAACATGGTATCAACTGGGTATATATTTACAGGTGTTGAAAGCGTTCCCCGTGACAGCACGGTTCTGCTAATCCCCAGCCTATAATTTGCAAGCATATAACTTTCATGGACAGTCACAATGGTTCAGGTTTATTAAGTGCAGGAAATAAAGTGTGCCATCAAGTTCGTGAGAGCTTTACTAACTAACTTTCTCATAACAACCAAAAATTTTATTCAAAAGAAAACAAGGCATATTGAATATGCACTGAACAACAAATGATGCTAATAGGTAGGTATGGTGGACACTTTTGGCAATATTTGGTTTTAGGGTGTTGGAGACATGAGTAAAACATACTCAGTGTAAGTGAAGGCTAGCAATAGTAAGGGAGCGACAAACGAGAGAGCAATAGCTGTCATAATCATGCTTGCAACAAAACAGGACTAATCATGGCTTGAAAGTGATTCAAGATCCTCACGGCAAAATAATTCATCGAGGATTAACTGATTATTTCAGTCATATGCATGCATGAGCATGTGCCAAGTCAATTCAAATGAAACATTCAGAGGAGGATACCATCGTGTCATACCAAGTTATGAATAGAGTAATGCAAGCAAACATTCATATGACATGCTACAAACTATTAGCAAGCTGGAACTAATCATATGAAAGCAAGAACTACTAAGCATCCATAAATAACATACACCCTACACGAACAGGCTAAGCATGCCCACAATGATGAGTATATGTACAAAAATGAAAACAAATAGAGTTCGTTACCAGCCTCTTACCACACCTCAAGTTGTCATTAATCCTCATTATTGCCCTTCACTTGTGTGGCTTGAATAATAACATGAAACCAAATCCCACTGAGGAATGCTGAACCCTGCAACAAAACTCACAAAACCAAAGAAGAACAGCAAATATTTTTGGTGTTTTCGATTTTTAAAACAAGAACCAAAAAGGGAAAACAAGCAAAGCAAAATCTTTTTGGGTTTTTCGAATAGTTCAAACAAAGCAAGCAAACCAAGGCAAAAAGGAAGAAGCAAACCTAAGAGAAACAACAGAAATATTTTTGGTCTTTTTGTGTTTTAGAAAGCAAAAGCAAAGAAAGAACAAAAACTAAAAAGAGAACGAAACATGAATATACAAAGTATCGACGCAAAATGATATGGAGATGAGTGCGATGTCGGCGTACCTCCCCCCAAGCTTAGGCTTTTGGCCTAAGTGGGTGTCAATCCTAGGCTGGCCAAGATGGAGCGCCTCCGTAGTACGGTGAGGAGGTACCCTCGTCTTGGTGCGAGCTCGAGGTGTTGGAGATATGCCCAAGAGGCAATAATAAAAGTGGTTATTATTATATCTTTGTGTTTATGATGAATGTTTACATCCCATGCTATAATTGTATTATTAGGAAACACTAATACTTGTGTGTTTTGTAAACATATAAGAGTCCCTAGTAAGCCTCTTGTTGAACTAGCTTGTTGATTAATTGATGATCATGGTTTCCTGATCATGGACATTAGGATGTGATTAGTAACAAGGTTATATCATTAGGAGAATGATGTGATGGACATACACCCATAGTAAGCGTAGCATAAGATCAAGTCATTAAGTTCGTATTGCTATAAGATTTTAAAATGCATAGTAACCTAATCCTTCGACCATGAGGTTGTGTTAATCACCATCACCGGATGGGTACTTTGATGACATCAAACGCCGCTTCGTAACTGGGTGGTTATAAAGGTGTCATTGGGTATTCTGAAAGTATGTGTTGAATCGCATGGACCAAGATTGGGATTTGTCCATCCATATGACGGATAGATATGCTCTAGGCCCTCTCGGTGGAATGTCATCTAGTTAGCTTGCAAGCATGTGACTGGATCACAAGGGATGACGTATCACGAAACGAGTAAAGAGTACTTATCAGTAACGAGGTAGAACTAGGTATGGAGATGCCGACGATCAAACCTCGGATAAGTATAATATCGCGTGACAAAGGGAATTGGTTTCGTATGTAAATGGTTCAATCGATCACGAAGTCATCGTTGAATATGTGGGAGCCATTATGGATCTCCAGGTCCCGCTGATGGTTATTGATAGGAGATGTGTCTCTGTCATGTCTACATATTCACGAACCGTAGGGTGACACACTTAAGGTTTGAAGTTGTTTTAAGTAGATATGGAATGTGCGTTGGAGACCAAATGTTGTTCGGAGTCTCGGATTGGATCCGGGACATCACGAGGAGATCCGGAATTGTCCGGAGAATAAGGTTCATATATTGGGGATCATTTTCTGAGTTAGGAAATGTTCCGGAGTATTTGTATGAGGATTCTAGAAGGTTTCGGAATGTTCCGGAAGGTTCTGGAAGATTTCTTGGAGTTTGCTTGAAAACCAAGAAAGGGATCAAGGAGTCCTTGTGCGGCAAGACAAGGATTCGTGGGGGGGGGGGGGGGGAGGACTCCTCCCCCCTCCCCAATCCGCCGGCCATAGGAGGGAGGGGAGTCCTACTAGGACTCCCCCTCCCATGGCGCCTCCCCCCTTTAAATAGAGGGGTGGGGGCGCCACCTCCAAGCTCTCCTACACAACTCCAAATCTCCGCCGCCTTTCTCCTCCTCCTTTCTTCTGCACAGGCATAGGCGAAGCCCTGCAGAATTCTCTACTCCACCACCACCACGCCGTCGTGCTGCTGGGATTCCGTGGAGAAGATCTACTACCTCCGCTGCTCGCTGGAACGAGGAGAGGAAGGTCTACTTCGACTCCGCACGTGTGACCGACTGCGGAAGCGCTGCCGGAACGCGGCGCCGGAAGGATCGTCCACACGATCTTGAGATCGGCAAGTGATCGACTACATCAACCACGAGATCTAATCTCGTAACGCTTTCGCATCTACGAGGGTTAGTACATATCTATCTCGTTGCACATGTCTAATAGATTAGATCTTGGCTTTTATCTAGATTAGATCTGGGTTTTGTTCGTTCTTGCGGTAGAATTTTTTTGTTTTCCATGCTACGAACCCATCACGAGGACGCCCCACCGTAATGCGCAGAGTAATCATAGGAGGGCACATCCTCCTGGTGCTGCCTGTGGAAACCCAGCAAGCGGAGCTGCTCGTCCACCTCCTCCTTGGAGCGCGACCACAGCCTCCTATGAACACTAAACGAGGTATATCGCGGCAAATGGATATCCCTCTCATCCCCGTCAGTAAACAACATCCTATAAACTAAACTATCCAACTCAGAATCAGAAGTGACAAAGTAATGTGTTTTCATAGCAGCAAGGTCAAGCCTTTGTGGTACCAATATAGTATCATTGGGATCCACAGAAAGCTCTAATGCATTGACCATACGTGAAGCGATTATGCCCCCATAGATAGACCCCTAGCATCTAGGCGGCGAGCAATAAGCGAGCCAAGGTTGTACCGAGTATCATTGTTAAGCGCAGTAGCAAGGAAGGCTAAATGATAGTTGGAGATATTACTCGTATTCTCCCTACCAAGAACACTAGTAGCAAGATAATATGCAAAGTATCTAAGAGCAGGGAGTTGGATGTTTCTTATCTTTCCGTGCTGAGCTACGCGGTCATCATCATTGGTCACCCCTCGGTAGAGCTCCAGCAAATCAGCGGGTCACCCTTGAATCTTCTTCACGGTCCCTGTCATGCTTACACCTACAATACTGCAAAATCTTTCCAATGGCATGGTAAAGGGCAGATTATAAATTTTGAAAGAGACAGTTGATTGAGAGGGCGTGTTAGTAAACACGAAACTCTCAACAAAAGTTTTGGTGAGCATAGCGTATTGCTCACTCTCATCTTGCATGTATGAGGTCAAACCAACCCTCTAAATTAGTAGCAAGAAATCATCAAGAATCCCTACAGCTTATAAGAAAGTAAAACAAGGAAAATTAGACGGGTGAGCATCCCCATCATCTCCTCCATTACCAATACGAGGTGCAATGAGATCTTCGTTGTATGATGGCCTAAACTGAGAGGCTGATCTTGAGGGCCTTGACCTCTTAGGTTAATCCCTCTCAAATATTTCTCCAAAGGTATGGTTGTTCATGTTTGATATTCTGAAATTTAAACATCTATTAAACAAGTGATTGCAAAGTGAATATAATGAAGGGCACTACTCATAGGGACTTGTAAGAGGCCTAAACATGCATCAAAACTATATCTCTAAGCATCAAAAAAGCTTACAAGCTCTCATAACCTGTCAACTACAGCAGCAAAATACACAAAATATAAACCACTAAACACAAATCTACTTGGACAAGCGGAGGAGTCACATACCGGAGAACAAATGCTCCAAATTTCAGCAGCAAAGATGGGTTGAGCAAGGAGATCGAAAAATCGAGGGCAAGCACATCAAGAACGCGATTTCGAGCAATGAACTGGTGTTTACTCGGGAGAGAGAAGAAAGTGGCAAGTGAGGGAGTGAGTGGAGGGCCAGGGGTGGCCCACACCATAGGCAGGCGCGCCCCAGGGCTGGTCATGCCACCAGGTGGTGGGCCTGCCTAGTGGGGTCCCCTGGTACCTTCCAGGCACTCCTCTGCCCCTTTTTTCAGGTAAAAATTTAATATGAATTTTCTGGAATTTTTCGAGACACTTTATTTTTGGGAATTTTCAGGTATAGATGAATGATTTTCTGATAGAAAAAGATTTTCTGGAATGTTGCAATGAAAAAACAAGGCTAGAACTATAGAAGTTCTAAGACACTCTAACATGCAAGCAACTAGCAACAGAAAAGAAAACTAAACGAAAGCAAAAACTAAAATGGATAAAATGGAAGTAAGCGGAGATAATCATGGTGAAAACATTGTTTTGTTCAATGAAATCCTTTTGTTAACAAGGTTGATCAGGTCTTGTTACCAAAACAATTTTATATGAAACAAAACTTTGTGTTCCACTAATGATTATGTTACCTCAACCTTGATAGCAATGGTCCCAATCATAATAGTTTCAAATTTTTCTCTTGGTATGGGACAATATATTCTTCTCCAACTTGAATGCCCTCAACATGTTCAATTGAATTTAAACCATAAGTCCTATCAATCGTCTTTGGGAAATAGACAGTATGTTCCTTGTCATTAACATTGAATGTCACCTTTCCTTGATTATAATTAATAACAGCTCCTGCAGTATTAAGAAAAGGTCTCCCAAGAATAATAGACATATTATCATCTTCAGGCATTTCAAGCACAACAAAATCAGTTAATATCAAGCAATTATGAGCCACTTGAACAGGTACACCCTCACATATACCAATAGGAATAGTGGTAGATTTATCAGCCATTTGCAAAGATATATCAGTTGGTATTAATTTTTCTAGTTGAAGTCTCTTATAGAGAGAGAAAGTCATAACACTAACTCTAGCTCCCAAATCACACAAAGCAGTTCTAACATAACTATTTTTAATAGAGCAAGGGATAGTTGGAATCCCTAGGTCTCCAAGTTTCTTTGGAACCTTACCATTAAAGGAATAATTAGCAAGCAAAGTAGAGATTTCTTCATTAGGGATCTTCCTTTTATTTGAGACAATATCCTTCATATACTTTGAGTAAGGCGGCAATTTAATAGCATCAGTCAGAGGAATTTGCAAGAATAAAGGTTTCATCCACTCATAAAACTTATTATAGTGTCCATCTTTCTTTGACTGGTGTTTCTTATCAGGGAAAGGCATAGGTTTTTGGACCCAAGGCTCTCTTTCACTACCATGTTTCTTAGCAACAAAATCTTCTTTAGTGTATGTAGTATTCTTAGTGTGCTTTTCAGGTTCTTCTTCAACTTTGGTTTATCAGGAACATCATTTTCTTCATTACCACTTTTAGTTTCAGCATCAGAGATAGATATACTATTACGATCTTTAGCAGGTTAAGAGGGTTCTACAATAGTTTTATGTTTCTTTTTTCTTTTCTTACGAGTAGTACCACTATTTTCAGCTTGTTGAGAATCCTACTCGATTCTTTTGGGATGCCCCTCGGGATATAGAGGATCTTGGGTAGCAGCACCACTCTTAGTTCTAATTTCATAAGCATGTTTTTCTTTGGCAGCATTAACTAGCAAGTCTTTTTACACATTAATAAGGTTATCTATTTGAGTTTGAACCATTTGAAAATGTTTAACAATCATTTTAACATCATTAGAGGTTCTTTCCACAATATCCTTCAACTCAACAATAGTTCTAGTGTTTTCCATTAGATGATTTTTCACCCTTTTATTAAAATTATCTTCCTTAACAATAAAAATATCGAATTTTTCTAAGCATTGATCAGGAGGTTTCGAGTAAGGGATATCACCTTCATCAAAGTGTTGGAGAGAGTGTACCTCAATAGTGGATGAGTGGGGAATTGGCTTACATAATTCTTCTATAGGAGGTAAATTCTTGACATCTGCAGCTTTAATTCCCTTCTCCTTAAGACATTTCTTAGCTTCCTTCATCACTTCATCATTTAATTCAATAACTCCCCTCTTCTTTGATGTTGGAATAGGCACCGGTATAGCTGGTTCAGGTATAATTGTTTCGGGTATAGCTGGTTCAGGCGGAGTCCAATCTTCATAGTTCTTGCTTATTTTATCCATTAATTCCTCAGCTTCCTTGGGAGTCCTATTCCTGAAAACACAATCATCACAACTATCTATGTATGTCCTAGATTCTTCGGTTAGTCCATTATAAAATATATCAAGAATCTCATTCTTAGGTAATGGACTTCCAGCCTGTGCATGAATCAGATCACAAAACCATGCCCATGATTCAGGCAATATCTCTTTTTCTC
Organism: Avena eriantha; assembly: GCA_910589775.1. Taxonomy (NCBI): domain Eukaryota; kingdom Viridiplantae; phylum Streptophyta; class Magnoliopsida; order Poales; family Poaceae; genus Avena; species Avena eriantha. Next base: position 318,658,842 of record OU342746.1, read on the forward strand.
CCCGTTTAAAATCAAAAAGTTCCTGCAAAATAGCATGTCTAGCACTAGGAGGAAAATATTTCTGCAGGAAAGTACTAATCAAGCAATCAGGGCTATCAATAGATCTAGGAGGTAAATTACTAAACCAAGTTTTAGCTTCTCCTTTCAGTGAAAATGGGAAAATCTTAGCAACAAAGTAAGTACGCATCTTAATATCATCAAAAAACAAGCCACTCATGGTAGAAAGCTCAGTAATATGTGCTACCGCACTTTCATTCTTAGTCCCACAAAAAGGTTCTTTCTCAACAATAGCTATGTAAGATAGATCAAGAGAGAAATCGTAATCTTTATCTTTAATGTTTATGGGAGAAGCAACAAACTTAGCAATAGGAGACAATTTGGGTCTAATAGTACGCCTCTCAAGGAGACTCTTAGCAGCGCTCCTATCATGGGTGTTTTTACATTCTTTAATAAATTCATCGGTCATCTCAACATAACCGTCTTCAATATCATAACTCTCACTAGACTCAGGTGAACTAACAGGTGTAGTAGTGTCTTCATTAGGATTTTCAGTATTTCCAGCTATAGTTCTAGCAATCGTAGGATCTAGGAAAGGACCTAATGAACCACTCATATCAAGCACAGTAGAAGCAACACCATAAGTATCATAAGTTTCAGATTCAACAGTAGTAGTGTGTGTAGCATGTGTATGTGGTGGTGTAACGAGCTTACTCATACCAGATGGTGAATCAAGAGCAACAGAGGTGTTCAGAACCGTACCTCTTTTTGTAGTGGATGGTTAAATAGGAACCTTGCCATCACAAGACTTACGCATGATGGATGGATAGCAGCGAACAATAGAGAATCCAAGTGAACTTGATAAATAAAGCTATGTTCCCCGGCAACGGCGCTAGAAAATAGTCTTGATGACCCACAACTATAGGGGGTGTATCGCAGTATTTTCGAGGGAAGTGAAACCCAATTTATTGATTCGACACAAGGGGAGCCAGATAATATTTATAAGCCTTAACAACTGAGTTATCAATTCAGCTGCACCTGGAAACAATCTTGCTCACAGCAGTTTATCAGTAGCAACAGTTTTGTAGTATCAGTAGTAAAGTAAATATGGTTGTAACAATAGCAGTAAACAGTAGGATTCGAGTGCGGTAGGCATAGGGATGGATGGACGGGCGTTGCATGGACAAGACAATTCACATAGCAATCAGAACATAGGGCAATTGCAGATAAATAAGATAAAGCATCCAAGTACTAGATAATCCTAGGCATGTGTTCCATATATAGTCATGCGTGCTCGCAATGATAACTTGCACAACATCTTTTGTCCTGCTAGCCCGTTTACAGCGGGGCCTCAAGGGAACTACTGGCAATTAAGGTGCTCCTTTTAATAGAGCACCGGAGCAAAGCATTAACACTCCGTGAACACATGTGATCCTCACATCAAAGCCATTCCCTCTGGTTATCCCGATTTCTGTCACTTCAGGGCCATTGGTTCCGGACAACAACGTGTGTATACAACTTGCAGGTAAGATCAACAACAATACTATCGTAATGAATCAATAATATGTTCAGATCTGAAATCATGGCACTCGGGCCCTAGTGACAAGCATTAAGCATAACAAGTCGCAATAGTCAAAAACCACTAATAGAAGATACTAGGCACCATGCCCTAACAATCTGATGCCATTACATGAACGATCTCATCCAATCCCTACCATCCCCATAGCCTACAGCGAGGGATTACCCACTCATAGATGGGGAAACATGGATGGTCGATGGAGAAGCGATGTTGATGATGATGGCGATTATCTCCTCCAATTCCGCGTCCCGGAAGGGTGCCAGAACGGAGTTTCTGGTTCCGAATCATGGAATCTGGTGGTGGCAGCAGAGTGGAACTTTTTCTGGAAAAACGTCGAACCCCTCTGAGTTTTTAGGTCAGAAGGCATCTTATAGGCGAAGAGGGAGACCGAGGGGGTGTCTAGGACGGCTAGACCACCCCCTGGCGTGGCCAGGCCAGCCTGCGTAGCTAGGCCCAGCCCCACTCCGTCTCGTATTCTGGCTCCGGGAATCTTCTGGTGAAATAGGATTTTTGGCATATTTTCCAGGATTTTTCCTAATAGTTGATTTTCTACACAAAAACTAGACACCAAGGCAATTCTGCTGAAAACAACGTCTGTCCGTGTAAGTTGCATCCAAATCATACAAGTTTAGAGGAGAACCAATAGCAAAAGTGTTTGGGAAAGTAGATACGTTTTGGACGTATCAGGTTCCCATAATTTCCTCGATATTTTAGGTGCAAAATAGTACTCAATGTCTGGTCGTAGCAGGTACACCCGCGAAGGTGGGGAATCGATCATGTCGTGGCCAAATTCTCTTCTCCTACCACATCGAAAGTGCATGTACTACCATTGAATTTGAAGTGCTGCCATGGCCTGTCGAACTGATTCCAATTTGGTTTATTTTGGGGATTGTTACAGTGTGCTATGCAGGCCGATGATCCATGGTACATTGCATACCAAGATTAATCAACCCAGTGGTCTAGCCATAGGATGGATTTGGAGGAGATGGTTGCCAAGTTAGGTGATGAATTGGCCCATAAAAACCTGTTGATATTCGAGCTGAAGCGTACTATTGAGGAAGAATTCAGAGCTTATTCGCAAAGAGAAGTTGACACCTGAGGTTGATCTTGCTGTATCTGATCAAGCAGTAGAAAATCTAAAACATGAACTTCAAGTGAAGAGGAGGGAGGGGGAGAATAGTAGATTCATGTGGGCAATTTTAGTGGTTATCATCCGCGTCCTAGCAGTTACAGTATGCGGTTGTGGTGAAGGGTGGCACGTGTAATGATTAGTTGAATAGATAGCTAATTTAGAGAGTAGAATTGTTATTCAATAGATGGTTGTGTGCTAATTTAGTCACTTTGCAGTCCCAAAGTTGTCGAGAGAATGCATTGCCATGCCCGAGTTGCTTGCCATTGGATCTAGCGGTCCCAAAGTTGTCGAGAGAATGCATTGCAGGGCCGGAGTTATTTGCCATTGGATCTAGCTGCCCATAGTTGGCATGCCAAATTCCTAGAGTGTCAAGTTGGGGCCTATCAGTTTTCTCTGTTCTATCGCTGCCATCGTGGCTTCCATGTAGAGTTGCAACGTTGGCGACAACATCCATTCCCCGTTCCAAATTAGTGGCTGAGATTGTCGATCCAAGTTAGTTGACTCAAATTCGTCAAGATACAATCGAATCTAGACAAATCTAAATCAACTAATTTGGGTTGGAGGGAGTACTACTTATGAATTAGCTTTAGAGCATATCCACCATCCTCACTGCTCAAATACATATCAATTTTGATTCAAATCATACATATTTCGATCAAATTTATACAAGCCCACCAGAGATTGTCAAAGCAAGTACTACTACTTATGAATCAGCTTTAGAGCATATCCACCGGTCTCACAGCTCAAATACATGTCAAATTTATTCAAATCATACATATATTTTAAGTTACAGAATTTTGGTTCAAACTGGGCTTAAATTTGTCCCAATTTTAAGTGGAAGGTGAGCTAGCCGCCCTCCCCACCATATGTGTACTCCAATAAGTACGGAAAAAGTGCTCACATCCGACCTTCACCGTCGAAGTGCACCTCGACATGCCAGCCACGGCCGCGGCATGCCTCTCGGAGCTTCGGTTCATGAGGGCTTGATCTGCGCCATCGCAGTGATGTTGCGGATGATGGCTTCAATCGTCTTCGCGTTGATGACCACTGTTGGCACCACCGCCGTCGCACTGATGTTGCGGATGATGGCTTCCATCGGTGTCTTTCATTGATGACCACTCTCGGCACCACCGCCATCACACTGATGTTGCGTATGATGGCTTCCATAGGTGTCTTTCATCAGCAACGGATCTGAGGATGTGAACGGAAGTGACACAGACAGAGACAGAAATTTCAGATGATTAGATCCTCACTGTCGCATGCCATTCTAGTAGCCGCGCTTAGATCCGTGTTGTCGCAAGCCGTTTCGACCCTCACGCGTAGGTCTGTGCCGCCGCACGCCGTTCCGACTGCCACACTTAGGTCCATGCCTCCGCACGCTGTTCGGAATGCCACGCTTAGATCCGCACCACTGCACGCCGTTCGGACTACCGCGCCACCGTACGTCGATAGGAGGGAAGGAAGATGCGGCTGGTATACGTGCGACAAGGAAAGGAAGGGAGAGACATCCAGCCCATCAGGCTCTCCTCTTCGTAGCCCAATGGGAGAGAGATACCTCCAGCCTGTCGGATCATGATGTATCCAATGGTGGTTGGCCAAGATCCGTGTGACATACATCTCGACCAATCAGAGTGCAGCCAAACTGAGCGCTAGTTGATGCGGCTGGTATACGTGCATCAAGGAAAGGGAGGGAGAGACATCCAGCCTGTCGGGCTGTCCTTGCCGTACAAGGTTAGGTGCGCCCATCGGGAGAGAGAGACCTCTAGCCCATCGGATCATGATATATCCAATGGTGGTTGGCCAAGATCCGTGTGACATACATCTCGACCAATCAGAGCACAGCCAAACTGAGACATGAGAGAGGGGAAAAGCGAGGAAAACTTTAGCGGGAGGGGAAAACTGAGGAAAATTTTAGCGGGATGGGAAAACTGAGTAGAGCTAAGGAAAACAAGGGCCCTCAGATAAAAAATGACTAAGGGAAATTCAATCTTTTGGCATAGCAAATGGAAAATGTGTTATTTGAACAAAATAATCCATCTTGGCCGACATTATATTGTTTGCAACTCAAAGATACACAAGTGTGCCAAATTTGGCCTCATTTAGAGAAAGTATGTTTTGGGATGGGTTATCTTGGAGGTTGACTGAGTATAAAGCCATGTATCTTCATAGCTAGTAGCTCATTCCAAGAAGGATTTAAGAAGTGGTTTACGGGAGAAGTCCATTTCTCTTTATTTCCTTTTCCTTTATTATTCATGCTAGGTTGTAGGTAACATAACAGGACTCCATGCGAAGGTTGCACTATGTTTTGACTTCTTTTTTGAATTAAACTAACCCCAAAACCATTTATTTGAATTTAATCACTTAGAAAAAGAAAAATGTGGCTGATTACAAGTAAATCTAAAATTTCCAATTTCATATGGTAAATCAATCCAGGATACACAAGTGTGCCAAATTTTGGATCAATATAATTGGTCAACGTTTGCTATGGTTTAAGCCATGAACTAGCTAAACCCCATGTGTTCACCACATGTCGAGGGCAAACCTGAGCAGTGCTAAGAAACTAGGTGGATGACAATAGAAACTTGCAATAACACATACATTATGGGGTTATCCAACATACAAACTTGGGAGCATCACACTAGTTCGAATTTAATACAAACATTGACAGTAGTTCAAATTCATTTTTTCTTGCTCCTAGTGTTTTTTGCTAGAATATTCTCAGATCTCACCACCTTGCTCCGGGTGATCCTGGCTGGAATATTCTCGGAGTCCACTATCAGCTTCTTCATTTTGTTCCCTTTGTTCTTTTTCTCTGCATACAATGAATCAAGTGCTTCAGTCTATCGTACAATTGGTTCAACCACTTTTCGATTCATTGGTTCATACGGTTCAAAACGCATTGGAACCATTTCTTCAATATCCTCTTGTGTAATTCCTTTACTTTTGAACTCTGCTTCCAATGAATAAATTACTTCAATCTCCCATGCATTTGGTGAAATCCCCCTTCATTTGGTTCAATCTCCTCTCGATCCATTGGTTCAATATCCCCTGCATTTGTCTCAATATCCCCTACATTTGGTTCAATCTCCTCTCGATCCATTGGTTCAATATCCCCTGCATTTGTTTCAACCTCCCCTGCATTTGGTTCAATATCCTCTCGATCCATTGGTTCAATCTCCCCTGCATCTGGTTCAATCTCCCCTGTATTTGGTTCAATCTCCCTGCATTTGGTTCAATCTACTCTCGATCCATTGGTTCAATATGTAATGTATCCATTGCTTCATTCTCCTCTCGTTCAAATACTTCATTCTCATCTGCATTTGCTGCTCCCGCCTGATCATCCATTCCATAAGATGGGTCCACTTCATTTTTACAAAGCTAACAATGTGCCCTAGGATCCCACAATGTTTGCACTTACGTCGTCGAGGTGGTGCACCACCCTCTGAACTAGCTCTGATCCTATTCTTCCTTGGCTCACCTGCTGGTCTAGTAAAAACTGGAGGATATAGCTTGAAGCCTGGATTCACTTCCATCCATTCCATTGGTCTTTTCCCAACAAGGCTGGAACATTCTGAGCATATGTTGCCCTAAATTTGGCAACAGAGAAATACTCTGGCATGTACTGATCAACTTCACCCTCTTCATCTCCTAGAACACCCATGAAAAACAATGCATGTATGCAGGGTTTCCCACGTAGTTGCCATTGCCTACAATGGCATGTCCTATCGACAAAACTCACTGGATACCTCTATTGCCTATGTTTACTATCAGTGTACATTACCTCAGCCTCCATTCCTCTTCTAATGCATTTCATCTTTAATTGTTTTACCCTGGCATGCAAAGCCTTAATCAAAGATGGGAGGATGAGATGGCCAACATATACTATTGATGCAATTCTTTGACGCAAATCGATCTTTATCATGATCATTTGCCTAATCTTATAAAATAGTTGTCACAACATAAGCCCTTTCAAGGACTTGACCTTTGTGTTGAAACTCTCTGCAAGGTTACTTGTCACATAGTCTACCTTGCAAATTTCATTGAATTGGCTTCTTGACCACACCATTCCATGATGTGCATCCAAGTACTCCTTCATCGCAGGTTTTTGTTTATACAACACTACCAAATGATACAGATGCTTCCTCAAGCTGCATGTGTATGAAGCTGGCCATAGGTTGTTAGTATAAACTTTACCCTTGAATTTCTTTATAAAATTATGCACTAAGTGTCGCATACATTCTCTATGCTCCACTCCGGGGAATAATGCTTCTACAGCTTTCTCCAAACCTTTGCAACCGTCCGTGTGGATAGTAAGTCCTGATGGATGACCTATAAAGTCACGCAAATTCTCCAGAAACCAAGTCCAACTTTCCTCTGACTCAGTCTCCAAAACTCCAAAAGCAACATGGAATATCCAATTATGGCCATCAACTGCAGTATTAGCTACTAGCTGTCCTTTAAATCTGCCATGAAGAGTTGTTGCATCCACGGCCAAATAAGGCCTGCAACCATCCAGAAATCCTTGCCAGCAAGCTTTGAAACAAACAAAATCCCTTCTAAAGCACTCCTTCTCCATTATCTTCCCTCTTATTTTGTACTGAACTATATGCATGTCTATCTGTACAACACTACCTAGACTAGCCATCTCTACTTCATCTTTGAAGCTGTAAAGCAATTGAAAACTTTCATTCCATGGACCATTGATCCTATCAAGAGCCATTTCCTTTGCATAGAACATCCTCATGTAAGGTAATGTAATATTAAACTTTTCAGAAACTTTTTTATGAACGTCGTTGCACCAATTGATGGGTTCGCTCTCATCCAATCCATGATTGCATCTACCAACCACCTAGTATTTGTTAGTTTTGTTTTGTCCTTTGATTGTCCCCCTTGAGGTGGACAAGAATATTTCGAACCAGTTACCTTTTATCTAAAACATAATGAAAATGTCATGTATAGTTAACAAGTTCTACACAATGATCTAAAATACACAACTTGTTGTAATACCTGAACCAAACTACTCCTGAGCATAGTGGATGCATGCATCCTCCACCTACACCTCTTGTATGGGCACTTCACTGTGAACCTTGCTGGCTCACTCTTAATAACAACATAATCATTATTGGTGTAGATGCAATATGTAGTAAGGGCATTACGACAATCCCGCATCGTTTCAAATATAGTGCCTTCTGAAATCTTAGGATCGTTCTTGTCCCACTCAATTACTGGCAAGTCCTCACCATCGTACTCAGCTAAAACGAGACTGTCATTGTTCTCCTTGTTCTCTTCTTCATCAGTGCCATCAAATCTGGTACCATGGGCCAATTCCTCAGTGTATTGTTCCTCTAGTGCATGTTTACTGAATCTATCTACCAATTCAGGAAACATCAACTCATCATCGTCATCTAGTGGAGGCGCTCCCTCAACTGGCTCTTCTTTGTCCTCCACATCGGCCGCACCAACGATTTGTCTTACACTCGCAGTGCGAATAGATGGTACTGTTGTGGACCTACAAGGAGCGTAGGGCGCACACTATTAGCAGAGACAGCAGAGACACATGATGCCCGACCACCTGATGATGCCTAACCACCAGATGATGCTTTAGCCCTCTTTCCTATGTGTTCTACTTTAGGTTGCACATGGAGACGAATTCGACCAAAATGTTCGGCAACATTCAAAGAGAAAAGCATTACCATATTAGCTTAGCTAGTTAGTGGGAGCAATCTTTGCTCGCTAATGTTGAAATATTGCAAATCAACTGAATCGCCATTGCTCTAGGGGAATTTAGAATATATTTTAACTTTCAAATATCTGAGAGTTATGGAGGTTGCAACCACCACTGGGAAGTAAAATCCAGAGAGATACCGTTCACAACCATGAATTACGCTAGTATCCATATTAACCGCCAGCCTAAATGCCAGTGTTGGATCAATCCTATTCGAAAAGAAAGGCAGTTAGCTGAGCACCAGCAATTCGCACTCAATTACTGCCTATAATCAATCCACAAAGGGAAACGATACTTATCCAGATGGAATCCATGCGTTAGATCCCTCCGATTCTACCCAATCTTCTCCGCGCTCGACGGGGAGGACCGGTCACCCACCAACGTCGCATACTGTTCTGCGAAAGGGGTCTAGCGGGGGAGGAAGCAGATTCGGAGTGGGATCCGCGGCTAGGGGGAGGGGTGGCTCGGGGGACAAGGATGACATAAGGTAGGAGGGCACGACAGCAGGGGAGTGGAGGGGTGGTGTGGGAGCTGTTCCAGGCTCATAGCAGGAATGGCTGGTCCGACATGTCTCCATGCGGCCCCACCCTTCACCACGTATGCAAGACCTGTCCCAACACGGCCCTACCCTTCACCACGTATGTAGGACCCATCCCAACACGTCCCCACCCGTCAGCACGTAACGGTCGAGGCAACATAACATAACGCTCAACGCAGGACCCGCCCCAACACGGTCCCACCTGTCAGCATGTAACGATTAAGCCTTTGACTTGATGACATCCCCCGTCCGAGGGCCTATGAGGGTTTCGGAATGGAGGGAGGGGAAAAGTTAGGAAAAACTAAGCGGCTAGGGAAAACTGAGTACAATTATCAAACCAGGGGAACGATAATAGAAATCCCTATATATTTTGCATTGTTTCTTATTAGAGGATTTCTTGTTAGAAATAATAATACTGCTTGCACTGGTCCCATGATATATTTGTTGAAATGTGCTAAGAAAGGTAGAACTCCTGATTATAATTTGGGTGTAATTCTTGCAAGAACTTTGTCATTTGTTGTGTCACATAATAGTAGCACACCCTTATTTTCTAGAGCCATAGCTACTCTAATTTATGAGCATATTAAGAATGAAAGAGGATTTAGAAACATTTGCTAGTCTCTTGAATATAGATATGTTGCATAACATGGGAATATTGAGATGGTGGCAAAATGATATCTATATGTATCCATTTATGGTTAAGCATGGCCAGTTTGAGTCCTTGATTCTTTCTCGTCTTGACTATTTTGACAGGCACTCGAACAAGTGGATAGTGTCAGAGGTGGAGGAGCCTTCATGGAGCGATACTCCTGCACCGCCTTCATACCCATCATGGGAGGGTGCTAGCGCAGCACCTGAGCACTCCAAGTGGGAAGGGTCCTCCTCACAGTGGGTCAATGAGGAAACACCTCAGGGGATGCGCCATGGGCGCTGACGCCCTACTATTGTCATGGATCGAGTGGCTGGGATTCATACGCGCACTACCCGGTCGGGCTATTAGCTTTCAACCAAGCTTGGGGGAGTAAGAGTTCCTCCCTTCTCCTTTCATTGTATATGCCATGTTTTTTTGTTTAAGTTGTTTTAGTTTTAGGTTCATTGCCTAAACTTTGAAAACCACAAAAAGTTTTTAGTTTTTTATAAGCTTTGTTAGATGCAGTTGCACAAATCTGCATGATGCTACTCACTGTTTTATTTTTATTATTTTTTTGTAACTCCGATTAGGCTGAACTTTCTACAGGATCTATAACTTTACATTGCCCACATGCACACAAATTGGCAAAAAATCCTGGGATATTTAAGTGAGGCAAATCTGAGCTACATCGCTTCTATAATTTGTTAACATATTTTGATTTTCATCACTAAAAGTGGATAGTTGAACTTCATAATGATACCCAATGAACTTAATGATGATATATGGATTGCAAACACTATGGACAATAATTTTCAAACTATTTGATAAGATTATCGATGAAAATCTTGCAGTGCATTTGATTAAACTATTAAAAATGAAGTCTTGAATGAACCAAGTTATACTCTTTTGACTCAATCCTATATGTGAGTATATTGTGCATTTGAAGTTGGGAGAGGAAGAACAGCAATTATGAATTGTCATGTATGAATTGATAAAAGAGGTATGACACCTTTGCTATATCAATAATCAGAAGTGGGACCTGGAGATTGATACTGACTCCCACACATTCAATGATGAATTCTATGATCGTGAGAACCTTTAACGCTAGTAGCTAAATCCCTTTGTCTTGAGATATATTACATGTCCAAGATTCGATCATCGGTATCTCTATACCTAGTTTGATCCTGTTACTGACATGCACTCTTTTCTTGTTTCCGTGATATAACATTCTAGTGAGCACATCACTTGTTTGCAAGCTATCTTAATGTGATATCACCGAGAGGGACCGGAGTATATCTATCCATCATCGGGATGGAAAAATCCCACTCTTGATCCACAAGCCTCAACATAACACCTTCATAGCACTGAACCCACCTTTATAGTCACCCTTTCATGGTGTGACATTTGATGTTATCAAGATACTCTTTCAGTGTTAGTGATTGACATGATCTCATGGTCTAAGGACTAGGATTACTTCGTATGATGTTATAGCAATATAAAAATAATGACTTTGATCGTAATGCTATACTTTGGATGAATGTTCATCACATCATTCCACTAATGTTGTAACCTTGTTATTAACAACATCCAATGTCCATGATCAGGAAACCTTGATCATCTTGTTAATCAACGAGCTAGTTTATAAGATAGGCATAACTAGGAACTTTCTATTTGTTTATTAAACACACATGTATTAATATTTCCAAATTAATACAATTATAGCATGAAAAATAAACATTTATCATATACTTGGAATACATATAATAACAACTTTATTATTGCCTCTCAGGACATATTTTCTTCAGTCTCCCACTTGCACTAGAGACAATAATCTAGTTACATAGTGATAAATCTAACACCCATGGAGTTCTGGTGTTGATCATGTTTTTCCTAGGCAGAACTTTAGTCAACGAATTTGATACATTGAGATCCGTGTGTACTTTACAAATCTTTATATCTCCATCCTTGACATGTTCGCGGATGGAGTGAAATCGGCACTTAATATGCTTGGAATTCTTGTGAGACCTTGGTTCCTTGGCGTTGGATATGGCTCCATTGTTGTCACAATAGATCACCATTGGGTCCAACACACTAGGAACCACACCTAGTTCGGCTATGAACTCCTTTATCCAAATTGCTTCCTGCGGTTGCTTCCGAAGCAGCAATATAGTCCGCCTCTGTTGTTGTTCTTGTCACCACAGGTTGTTTGGATCTCCTCCAACTAACTGCTGCTCCATTCATGAGAAATACATATCCGGATTGAGACTTAAGAGTCATCCGGATCGGTATCAAAGCTAGCGTCGACATAACAATTAGCGACCAACTCTTATTCACCTCCGTATACAAGAAACATTTCCTTAGTTCTTTTTAAGTACTTAAGGATATTCTTGACCGCTATCGAGTGTTCTGTACCTAGATCAGATTGGTACCTACTAGTCAAACTAATAGCATGTGCCACATCCGGTCTTGTAGATAGCATGGCGTACATTATAGAGCCTATGGCTGAAGCATAGGGTATCTAATTCATTAGCTCTCTTTCTTCCGCCGTAGGTAGACTTTGAGTCTTACTCAATGTCTTGCCTTGCAACATAGGTAAGAACCCCTTCTTACTTTCATCCATTTTAAACTTCTTTAAAATCTTATCAAGGTATGTACTATGTGATAGCCCTATTAGGCGCCTTGATCTATCTCTATAGATCTTTATGCCTAATATGTATGACACTTCACCAAGGTCCTTCATCGAAAATTTGCTATTTAGATAACTTTTAACATTGTTTAAAAGATCTATATTATTGCCAATCAGTAATATGCCATCCACATATAATATCAGAAATGCCACATTGCTCCCACTCACTTTCTTGTAAATACAAGCCTCTCTGTTGGGGGGATACTCCCGGGTAGGGTCACGCCGGGGTATAAAGGCCGAGTTAGCCGAGGTACGGCAAGGTCAAAGCAAATGCTGGCCGAGTCATCTCAAGGCAGACCGAATCACGGAGTAACTCGGACCGGAGGATGTCCGCCTAACTGAGTCCCAGTCGACCTATGTCATATGTCGACAGGATGTAGCTAACTTGTATGCAGGAACAGGTGTGGCCGGATTAACCAGGCATGATCCGGGTTATATCAGGCTTGCAAGAGAAGGAATGTATCTCGCTGGTCAAAAGGAGGTCACTGTACGTAGGAGCATGAGCGAAGCGGACAGAGGCTAGGACCACCAAGGCGTGGCCGACAAAGGTGACGTTGCCTGTGTCGGATGACGCTGGCACCGCAGAGGCTCACGTAGCCTCTGCATGGCTTACGATGGGGAAAAAGGCCCCGGTCGGTTTACTATTTTGGGAAGAGGCATATTCCCTGGAATATGCCTCCACGTATGCCCTAATTGGAGACCTAGCCACCCCTATATAAGGAGGGTTAGGGCCTCTGTAGAAAGGGGTTGATCTCTAGTGGGTTGAGTTTTACTTGTTTGGTTCTAGGTTCTTGAGAGCTAGATAGTGGTGAGAGTAAGAGAGTTCCTTCTTCCTCCTCTCCCCAATACGGCTCAAGGAGCATTTTTAACCTTGGAAACCTATTGAATACAAAGCAACTGTGTGTGGAATCACCACACTATCCCTCCCCGGATTCCTCTAGTGCATATAGTCCCCACCTTTAGCCTATCCATGGCATCTGCCGTGACACCACCACGACAGTTGGCGCCCACCGTGGGGCTAGCGGCGCTAGCAGGAGTGAAGATCCGGACGGGAAACCTCATCGGCACCGGCGAACGCATCATCTCTGGGCTTGTTCAGCGCTGGACTTCGTCAGCGACAACGCTGGCTGCTTCGGCAAGCGACCTCTCCCGCGCAACGGCCTCTTCGTCAAGCTTGGCGCGCACAAGATCTATGTCGCTGTCGATGTGTCGTGCGTTCACCCGTGGCACGTCGTCGAGGGAGGCGAGCCACCCCTTAGTGCGGCTCGCGGGGCGCGTATCACTCGCTCCCCTGACCATGCCGAGGTGATGATGACTGCACCTGGCGCTGGCATGAGCAAGGAACCGGCACCAGATCCGAAGGTAACACCCAAGGCACCAAGGAAAAGTAGAGGTCCTCTGCTAGAGAGGCCAGAGAATGTGCTACAGCAGGCAATAGATAGCTTGGCAAGCCTCGTAGCAGCAGTGGTAGATCCGGCTCAGGCACAGGCCGAGTTAGAGGAAACCAGGCAGAAAATACTGGAGGGTGCGAAAAATATAGCCGCGACTCAACAGTCGTTGAACATGACACCACGTGAGTACGCAAAGGCAAATAAGATTGATGTTGTAAAAGTGAAGGGGAGAAACCTCATGAGTGAAATGAACAAAGAGGGTGATACTAGAATTCAGGATTCAGAGAACTGTTTGTCCATGGGGCTGCCAAAGTACAGTACCCCAGCAAAGAACCTCAGGGCAGCAGATGCGGCTGCGTCCGAGTTAGAGGGTTTGACGGGTGAAGCCCGACAGAGACAACAGGAAAGAGTCAATGAGTTAGTTCGGATCACAAACAGACAGAATGAGGAATTGCTCAGGGCTAACCCGAAAAGAGCTGGGGCCTCCAAGATCGTTTATTCGGCAGTAGGTAACCCGGAGAAATCCGTTGGAGCTGCATCGTCTCCTCATGGTGGTCCTAGGAGAGAAGAGGTAGTAACCTCGGCCAGGAGGAACAAACAGATAGTCCCATATGACCCGGCACGGGCAGGGAAAGGAAAAGTAGTGCAAGGAAATGAGGATCGATGAAGTGTGAGCCGAGGTAAAGCTGGCCGAGGTAACCGCGACCAAGGCAATGTCGGTCAAGGGAACGCTGTGAACGGCAATGCCAGACAGTGCAACCCGGCGGGTGCAGGACAACCGTAGCAGCGGAATATACCATGACAAGAGCGCAGTGCCGACCAAGGTATGCAACAGAGAGCAGGTCCACAAGAGCAAGATAGATATAATGATGGTGATTCAGAGATGATGAACGCTGGGTATCCCAGGCCAGACTATCACGTGATAGGGTCAAGATTGGGAAGCAGGAACTTAATGCCTGATGACGCCAGGTTAAAACTGGATCGGCTTTATAGGTCGGAGCAAATTGAGTGTCAAGGTCCTCTGGGTCCAGCATGTTTTGGGCCCCGAATCATGGAGCCTCCGGTACCTAACTTCCAGTTACCAAGAGGCACTAAGACATATGACGGCAGCACAAAGCCAGAGGATTGGTTGATTAATTACACGACAGCGGCAAAAATTGCTACAGGCAACTTGAGATGGGCTGTGAGATATGTACCTCAGATGCTGGAGGGACCATCAAGGGTATGGCTAAACAGTTTGCCACCTGGAAGTATTAACTGCTGGATCGATTTTGAGGAAATGTTTGTCAGTAATTTCTCAAGCACGTATCAGAGACCCAACAGACCATAGACCCTACCAATGTGCAAGCAAAGACCGAATGAGATAGACCGGGAATTCTTAACCCGCTGGTGCACTATGCGAAACTCATGTGAGGGTGTGATTGAGTCACAGGCCATAGCTTGGTTTGCGCAAGGGTGCAGATATGCAAGCATGCTATGGCAAAGGTTGCAAAGGGATATGCCAACTACATTGGCAGAGACAATCCGGATTGCTGATTCATATGCCTTTGGTGATCCGACTCAGCCTAGGCTCGTGTCCAACGAGTCAAGCGCGGAACACTATCCGCAAGATGGAGCTGGGTCATCCCGGCGGAATGATTACCGGGATAAGAGAAGAGATGAAAGACCGGATTACCGGTACAGTTCGCAACAAGTTGCTGCTGTGAATCAAAATCAACCCGGAGCAGGAAGCAATCAACGTTAGAAAACTGGAGGGCAGCAATGGACTCCAAGGAGTGATGGCAAGAAAACTTGGATGCCTAAACAAAAAAGATGGTGGCAGGAGAAGAAGGACAGGCCGAGGTATACTTATGAGGCAATGCTGGATCAGCCGTGTAAATTTCACACGCCAAATCCGAGTAACCCAGCGGGTCACACAACCCGGCAGTGTGAGTGGATGAGGAAGATAGAACAAAGTGGTTCGGGGAATGCTCAGGCACCTCAGAATGATCAACCTCGGCAGGAGTTACCCCGGCAACAATTTCTCTCCGGAGCAAACACGCAACAGTTAATGTTGCCACCACCTCCGCCGAGGTATGAAAACCATGAGAGAAGGGATGCAATGCATCAGGTGGAAAACCAACATCAACCAGATCAAAGGTACCCCGGAAATGAGGGGAGAAATGAGTACAGAGAGCATCACCAGAGTTACTGTGTGTTCACCACAGAAGAGACAGATAGAAAGAGCTTGTAGCGCCGACATATGGAAGTCAATGCGGTAATGCCGGCGGTGACGAGGTATATGCCTTGGCCGGATCAGGAAATTACCTGGAGCATCAAAGATCATCCTAAGCTTATGCCAAGCCCTGGTTCGTATGCACTGGTGCTGGATCCAACATTCATTGGGCCAAACATCAATGTGAGGTTCTCAAAGGTGCTGATTGACAATGGCAGTAGCATCAACATCATGTATGTGGACACGATGCGCAAGTTGGGTATCTCGGAGAACATGCTCCAAGCTACAAGGACAACTTTCCATGGCATTGTGCCAGGCATCTCCTGTGAACCCATTGGCAAGGTCCGGGTTGATGTGTTGTTCAGCACAAGAGATAACTGCCGAACTGAGAATTTAGAATTCGAGGTTGTCAATTTGGAAAGCGCATATCACGCGTTACTCGACAGGCCAGCCCTAAACAAATTCATGGCAAGTACTCACATCAGTTACTTGAAGATGAAGCTACCCAGGCCAAATGGTGTGATCACCATAACTGGCGATTTCCGACGTTCCATTGATTGCGCATTAGCCGAATCTAACCTGGCCGAGTCACTCGTGATTGCGCAAGAGAAGAGAAAAATCCAGGAGGTGGCGGCATTGGCTCAATCCACGCAGCAATATATGTCGGCGCTAAGTAACCCGCATGGTAGTGTCTCATTTCAAGCGACAAGGGATACCAAGAAAGTGCCTGTTGATGATATGTTCCTAGAGCGCACCGTAACAATTGGTGCCGGGTTAAATGATAAATAGGAAAGAGATCTCGTCAACTTCCTCTGTGAGAATCGGGATATTTTTGCTTGGTCCACACAGGACTTGCAAGGTGTTTCGAGGGAGTTGGCCGAGCACTCTTTGAATGTGAGACCCGGAGCAAAGCCAGTGAAGAAACCTCTCCGCCGCTTCGCCAAAGACAGGAGAAAGGTCATCGGAGATGAGATAGCTCGGCTCCTAGCAGCTGGATTTATCATGGAAGTGCTTTACCCGGATTGGTTATCTAATCCGGTGATGGTGGAGAAGAAGAAGGATGATCCGAACGTGGCAGTGGTTTGGCGCATGTGTATCGATTACACGAACCTGAATAAGGCGTGTCCGAAAGATCCATTCCCACTCCCAAGGATAGACCAAGTCCTAGATTCTACTGCTAGGTGTGAACTGTTGTCATTCATTGATGCATATTCTGGTTTCTACCAGATACCTCTGAACCTAAGTGATCAAATAAAGACTGTGTAGCATCCCAATTGTCTAACAATTGTAATGCTACTTGGTCTAGTAATATAATGGCTACTTCCTATATATAATTGTTGCATCATAATTATATCATGCTCATGTCATCATGCCACCTTGCATTTGAGCATCATATAAAACCCTTTTCCATTTGGTTCTTCTCTCATGGACATTATTAATTGTATTTGGTACTTGATACATTGTATTTGAATCTTGATTAATGCTTGATGCCCAAATTGAGTTGGGGGCATATCTTTTATTCCACTCCATCACCTTTCTTTTCACCACCTTATTATTCCACCATTCTACTTACCCATGGGCTTTCATTTTCTTTTGATCCCCGGTTTGATCCCCCGCTCCTCACTGCCACTGCCGCGCGTGGATCTGGTCGTCAGACCGAGAGGAAGATCCACAATGCGCCTCCCCTTTTTGCACTTACCCCCTGTGTCTTTTACCGCTCAACCCGCGCCCCTGGCGACCCCACCTGCCAGCCGTTGCGTGCTTTTTACAGAAAGGCACTCCAGATTTCGTTGCCTCAACCCGCGCTCCAGCACGCTCCCCACCTGTCAGCCTCTGCAGGATCACCCACTGGCACGTGGGCCCGTAGCCGCTGGTCCCGCCTGCCATTCGCTGTGGCTAGGTAAAGCCGCGGTGAGAAAAGCCCGTGGCGGTGCAACGTTCTCCGCTGGGCCCAGTTGCGCCGGCCCCATCCGTCAGTGGCTGGGGTTGAGTTCGTGTGAGTGTAAAAATTCATGGCATATTTCTGTTTAAATAAAAATAATTGCTGGAAATGTTTAATTCAAATTCAAATAAGATTTCAAATAACTTTCAAATTATAAATCCAAATAATACAAATAATATATGTTTTTGAATCAGAAAAATGTGAGGAATTCAAATATGCCATTAAAATTAATGTTTGAGCACTTTAAATTTTCGAGATGATTAAAATTACAATCAAATGCCCTTTTCCTTAATAAATTAATAACTTGAAATCTATAACTCCAAATTGGGCAAATAATATGTCTAAATCGATCAGCGCGACGAGCCCGTTCTATATATGCACTCCTTGTTCTGAATTAAAGCATGCATCATGACATATTTATAAATCAGAATTGTTTATGATAACAAAATTGGACTAAGTAAATAATAAAATGCTTTATTCTTGTATTCCACACCTCACCATGCCATGCTACTTTAATGCCATGTAAATTGTGCATCATTCATCATGGCATGCTTGTTTGCTTGTCGCATTTTATTTCCTATGCTTGTGCACTTTATTTATGTTGGCCCTTGTTTGTTTGGATCTTCTTCGAATAGACGCCCAGCAGGAGAATTACCAGGAATCACAGGAGTACTACCCAGATCCGTCTCTCGCTTCAACTGAGCTGCCAGGCAAGCACTACCACATGCTTGCATACATATAGTACCTATTGCCTCTATCTTATTCTTGCATCATTGAGTCGTGATTGCATTAAATGGAATCCCAAGTACTGCATAGCCTTTACTTTTAAACCCCACCGAAGCTTGTTCCTCCATCCCATGAGCCATTACTACAGGAGTTGTTTGAGCCATGCGAGTCGTAGAAAAGCATGTGTAGGGTATGCGAGTGTCTGATGAATAACGAGGTACCTAAACAACATAACCTGAGTAGTAATGGGATAACTAATGAAAGAGGCACCAGTGAGCAATATCTTCTATTTGGTTTTTCATGCTCACTTGTGTCCTGTAGGACCCCGAGTACTTGATTCCTGTTCCTTGTTTATTCGCACTATCCACATCCGGGAGGCCTTATGGACCCCCCTGAGCCAGAGCTTGATTCATTCTTATTTCTTGGGGCCACAATTAGTTTGGGGCTTTATTACTATCCTGTACTTATGCCATGTTACTGCTTTATTTAAGATTGTGCGAGGAGCACCTGTACTGTTTTGGATCGTGACATGTTTTTGCTTTATCGACAAGCCCAGTAACATTTTCGGGTTCCCAGTCGTTTACCGCCATCCACACAAACCTTGAGTCCATCTCGAAGTCAGCTAGCTTCGTCGCGGGTAGCTTAATGGGGTGGTCCCCTGAAATATTTCTGAATCCTGTGATTGCTTTGTCGTGAATGCCTCGTTGGGTTTTGAGTTGGTTTTTCCGAGGTTGA
The DNA here is from genome assembly GCA_910589775.1 of Avena eriantha. Taxonomy (NCBI): domain Eukaryota; kingdom Viridiplantae; phylum Streptophyta; class Magnoliopsida; order Poales; family Poaceae; genus Avena; species Avena eriantha. The sequence continues at coordinate 318,678,139 of OU342746.1, forward strand.
TCGAGTGTGTGTTGCTATTTGTGCACCCCTGCAGGGTAAATCTTTCTGAAAGCCGTGTCCGCGGTTATGGACGACTTGGAGCACAGTTGCTCGATCATAGACAAGTATAACTAAAGTACCGCTTTTAAATTTGACTAAGTACCGGACTAGTAAATAGTGCAATACTCATGGAATGATTAATAAAACTACCAACAGATGATGGGGGTTGTTCGTCCGCTTCCTCGTTGGTAAGCGAGGAGGAGGATGGGTCTGTTAATTATACTGTTATAACTGTTGTTCTTAATTCACGGACATCCGTCTATCATTGGTTAGGCGGATGGTTAGCGAGTATCTATAGAACTGTTAGATATTATCTTTTGCTGCAATTGCGTCCCCCCAGGTTGTGTCCCCTTTAGTGGCATAAAGACTTGCTGAGTACCCCTAGGGTCTCACACGATAAATTGTTTGATTCAGATGAACAGGTGTATTCGCAAGATGGATAATGGGTGGAGGAGACAGATGATGTTGGCAACGATCATTCGGTGTAGAGATTTTGGGAACGGGGATCCGTGAGATCTGTGGGCGGGATGTGTTTATTTATGTGGCATCTTATGCTGATTTGCTTCTTATTCGTACTCGGATCTTGTTTTCCGCTTCCGCCTGATACTCTGATGTTTGTTGTATGAGGAGCTATCCTAAATTATTATCTCTATCTAGGATATTTGAATCTTGCCGTATGGCGTTGCAATATTTCTATTTCTTTTAGATGGAATGGCTCTTAGGACTGTTGTATGTGGCTTGCATACATACTCATTTGTGTATGTAGTTGATCCCTTCGCCTGCCGATTACGCCGCTCGTTCTTGTCCCGATGATCTGAAAGTGGTTAGGACGGCCGAAAGGTCTACCGTGAGTGGCCCTGGGCCCCACCGTACTATTTTAACCACTTTCGTTCATCCAGGCATGTAACTAAGAGCGTAATTCACCGAGGTAGTTACAGACTGCGTTATCACCCCGTATGGGGCTTATTGCTATCACACCATGCCTTTTGGTTTACGTAATGCAGGGGCAACGTACCAAAGATGTATGCAAAAATGTTTACACGATCAAATTGGTCGAAATGTGCAAGTGTATGTTGACGATGTGGTTATAAAAACCAAGGAAAGCAAAACGCTCCTTGATGATATCAGGCAAACATTCACGAACCTAAGGAGGTTCCGAATGAAGGTTAACCCTGAAAAATGTACCTTCGGTGTCCTGGCTGGAAAATTACTCAGATTTCTTGTCTCCAGCCGAGGTATCGAAGTTAATCCAACTAAAATCCGAGCCATAGAGCGAATGGAACTGCTGAAGTGCCTTAATGATGTCCAGAAGTTCATTGGTTGCCTGGCATCCTTAAGTCGGTTTGTATGTCGGTTGGGAGAAAAGGCACTGCCTCTCTATCAACTCATGAAAAAGTCAGACAAGTTCATTTGGACGCCGTAGGCCAATGAAGCCTTTATGCAATTAAAGAAAATGTTAGCCACTGCACCAGTGTTAGCCTCTCCACTATCAAAGGAGCCAATGTTGCTCTATATAGCCGCAACCAACCGAGTTGTAAGTGCAGTAATTGTGGTAGAGCGCGACAAAGAGGGTAAGTCAGCGCAAAGGCCAATATATTATCTGAGTGAGGTTTTATCAGATTTGAAACAAAACTATCCCCACTATCAGAAGATGGCATATGGTGTGTATATGGCGGCTAAGAAGCTAAAGCATTATTTTGAAGAACACCCCATCAAAGTAATATGTGAAGCCCCCATATCCGAGATAATGAGCAATAAGGATGCAAGTGGCCGGATTGCAAAATGGGCAATTGAGCTAGCCCCTTATTCGCCACAATATGACAGGAGAGAAGCAATCAAGTCTCAGGCTGTGGCCGACTTTTTTGTGGATTGGGTCGAGGTGCAGTACGAGACACCTTTGCCAGATCCGAACTACTGGAGAATACACTTTGACGGATCAAAAACAAAAACCAGGTTAGGCGCCGGAGTTGTGCTTACCTCGCCCAAGAAGGACCAGCTGAAATACGTGCTACAGATCCACTTCGCAGCATCAAACAATGTTGCAGAATATGAAGAACTTGTGCATGGGCTTATAGTGGCAAAAGAAGTTGGAATACGTCGGATCCAATGCTTCGGTGACTCGGATCTCGTAGTCCAGTAAGTCTCTGGACAATGGGATGTTTTGGATGCAAATATGGAACTGTACAGATTTCATGTGTAGAAGATATCAGGATACTTTGAGGGATGCGAATTTCATCACGTACCTCGGGCGGAAAATGAGGCTGCCAACATATTGTCGAAGCTCGGATCAACCCGACAAGCAATCCCGCCAGGGGCAGCACTAGAGCACCTTAGAAAACCGTCTATCAGGCCATCCCCAGAATCCGAGTCAACTTATATCCCGGCAAATCTGGAATCCGAAGCTGTGCCCATGGACATTGATGTGGGAAGTGGTTCACGAAACCCGAGGACTGCCTTGGCAAACCCGGGGACTGCTTCGCAAGACTCGGGGACTGTGCAGCGTGATCCGGCTGAGGTTATGTCGGTGGATCAGATGGAAATTGATGAGGATGTGTTCCTAGTACGAGCTATACCAGCTTGGGCACTACCCATATTTCAATTCCTGAAAGATGGAACCTTGCCTAGTGAGGAGGTGCTTTCCAGGAAAACTCAGAGGAGGGCAAAAGCATACACGATTATCAATTCCGAGCTATACAAGAGAAGTGTGACAAACGTTCTCCAACGATGTGTTGACCCGGAAGAAGGGCTTGACATCCTCCGGATATACATCAAGGGGAATGTGGGCATCATGCCTCGTCCAGAGCCTTGGTAGCAAAAGCTTTCCGTCATGGGTTTTACTGGCCAAGTGCCTTGGAACAAGCAGAGGATCTGGTAAGAAAGTGCAATGGTTGTCAAAGGTATGCTACCAAGACACATATGCCAATGTCGAAGCTCAAGACCATACCAATTACCTGGCCATTTCCCGTATGGTGTTTGGATATGGTTGGCCCGTTTAAACCAGCAAGAGGGAACATGACCCACATCTTGGTCATGGTTGACAAGTTTACTAAATGGATTGAGATGAAGCCAATAAGAAAATGTGATGGAGCTACCGCCGTGACGTTCCTCAAAGATATCATCTTTAGATACGGTTATCCTCATAGTATCATAACAGATAATGGCACAAATTTTGCGGAAGGAGCATTTGCGCGATTCTGCCGGGATAAGTTGATCCGGCTGGACGTTGCCTCGGTAGTCCACCCCGCATCGAACAGACAAGTGGAGAGATCCAACGGATTAGTATTATCTGGGATAAAACCCCGGCTCATTGAGCCGCTGCAAAGATCAGCGGGGTGCTAGATAGAAGAACTACCAGCGGTACTATGGAGTTTAAGAACAACTCCGAATCGACCAACAGGCTATACGCCATTTTTCTGGTATATGGGGCAGAAGCTGTATTACTAGCCGACATAGAGCATGATTCTCCTAGGGTCACCCAATACACAGAAGCCGAAGTGCAAGAAGCCCGACAAAATGATGTTGATCTGCTGGAAGAAGCGAGAGAATTGGCATTGTCTAGATCCGCCATATATCAGCAAAATCTCTGATGCTATCATAGCCGGAAAGTAAACCCCCGAATTTTCCAGGAAGGTGATCTGGTACTCCAGTTGGTACAACGTACTGCTGGCGTGCACAAGTTATCCCCCCATGGGAAGGGCCATTCATTGTGAGCAAAGCATTGCACAATGACTCTTATTATCTTATCGATGCAAAACCACAGGAGAAGAACAAGGCGGACAGGTCCGGCGAGGAATCTAAGCGTCCATGGAATGTATCTCTAATTCGTCCTTTCTACACTTAGCAAAGAAGTGTGTGTATCCGAGTCTCTCATACGTCGGTATGTATGCCAGTAATGAGCTTATCAATGAAATGGTGGCACCTCGAGCAGTAACTCGGGGACTGCCTTACTAATATTTGTTGTCTTTTTTATTTGTGTGTCAGCTGGAGTAAGTTGTTCTACTTAACTCGGATTAGTAGTGTGTGAGCACCAAAAACCCAACCCTTCAACTTGCTGCTGTCTAACAAGAATTGGCTTCATGGCAAGCAAGAGAACAAGTTTGGAATTGTGTAGCACATGAAAAACGACTAAGGAAAAGAACTTAATCGAGCCGACGTTTGTTTTTCGAACTAACCTTGTATGTTTTTAGTTTATTATGCTGATTTACTTCGAGCTAAGCCTAAGAGTTTCCTAGTATTGTTAAGACAATTTTTGAAGCTCGGATTCGTAAGTCGTAAAACCGAATCAAGGTAGACACGAGCCGAGCCAAAAGATTGGACGAACAAGAAAATGAAACTCGGCGACTACGCCGAAGTTAATCCAACATAAAAACTTAGTAGCAAAATATCACATGTGTACTGGATACAATTCCACCCGGCATACCGGGGATCTGATAAACTTTAAAGTTTTTTCACTTAAGGAGCAGCAGGAGGAGGAAGTTCGGCGTCATCTTCGCTGTCTTCAATGTCTGAGGCATCGCCCTCTTCGTCCTCATCCGACCCATCTTCAACGTTCTCAACGTTTTCGTCACCGGCGGCTTCCAGGAAGCTCGGTCCCTCAGTCCATTCGTGAATGGGAGCATATTCGATGAGGCTGTGGGCGCAAGCCTTGCGCCGAGCTACCCACTCTGGGTCACTGGTCCATTTGGATCTGGTACGCATGCGCGTTAAGAGGTTGAGGTCGATCTTCTCGTACCACGTGAGTACGTAGTGGAGAACGGTCTCAGCTGCGGCGCATCCAGCGGATTCCCTCCAAAGGTCAAGCTGGGTCTCGCACTCCATCATTTTTTCAACAACAAGTGCGGTTCCCTCCGGAGTGTCTTTTGCAGGCCAAAATGTGTTGAAGACTCGGACTACAGCGTCAAGGATATCCTTGCCATAGTTCTTGATGATTTCCACGCGAGATGACAGGCTGACCAGCAGGTCCTCCATGTCATAGGGAATCTCTTCAGTGTTAGGCCCAACGGGAGTACCCCTCTCTTGGCGAAAATCAGCAACAGCAGCGCTCGCAATGGCAGTGCCCTCTGGAAATTTGCCTGAAAACGAGATAAGAGAAACAGATAAAGAAAATACATGTGAAGTAACCTGAAAAAATATGCCAGATAAGGGAAAGGAACTTACGTGAAATATGGCTGAGGACCCGAGTCAACTCCCTGGTACAGTCATCACGTCTTTTGCAAAGCTGCACAAGTTCAGTGTTCGCCGACTCAAGCTTGACGTCGGACTCCTGGAGAAGTTCTCGATCCTTGGCAATTTGGAGGTTGAGGCGTTCGCGCTCCTCGGTATAGTCTTGGCCAGCCTTTTGGAGCTCGGATTGATGTTGTGCCTTCAATTTTTTCATCTCGGCTTTAAGCTTGGCGATCTCATCATCCTTGGTCCGGAGGAGGGCAAGCTCATCGTCTTTCTTTTTAAGCTCGGCCTGATGCTGCCCTACTTGTTCGAGAAAATGCAGCATCATATCAGGCACGGGCACACTATCTTCCAGCGATACTGAAATAGTTTGTCAACCCGGCAAAGCTGGGATATGAATGTTTGCTGAGCCAAGGAGGAAAGAAGATGAAAAGCATAAGCAAGGATGAGTAGATATAACTTACCCTTGATCTGATCTAGATTCTTCCTCATAAGCTTGTTCTCATCCTCCACCCCAGCTGCGAAAACCGAATGATGGATTAGTTCGGCAGAAGAAGATGAAGGAAAATGGAGAAGTGTCAAGGAAGAAACTTACCCCGTTTCTCGTGTTCAGTGAGAAGTGCGTTATGCTTGGCGTGCAGCATCTTATGAGTGTCCAGGAGACGCTGAAACTCAGCGCTCCGGCGGTTGGTGGTCACCTAGAAAGAATACAAAAATACAACTTAGCTTTGTGCATATTCGAAGTATACAAAATCCGGGCCAAGTGGAACTTAACCCGGCTCTAGGTGTGTGCATATTCGAAGTGTACAAAATCCAGGCCAAGTGGGAGTTAACCCGGTTCTAGGAGTGTGCATATTCGAAGTGTACAAAATCCGGGCCAAGTGGAACTTAACCCAGCTCTAGGTGTGTGGATATTCGAAGTTACTAAGGAGCTACACTAATTCTCTAAGGAGCATCCGACCGAGTAACAAGTTACTCCCCCGGAGGCTCGGGGACTAACGGTTATATAACTAAGCACTACTACATGTTAAAGAAAAGACGAAGTGGCATACCTCCATCATCCGACCCGCAAGGTTTATAACCTTGGCGGCTGTGTTCATCTGTGTAGCAAACTCCGCAGGCCCAAATTTCTCCGGGAGATCATCGTTATGGACGAACTCCGCCTTATTCCAGTTGTTAACAAACTCGATCAAGGCCGGAGGATAGCGTTCTCCGCTAAGCATGTGGGGTGCGACCAAACCCTTGGCGTGGGCCTCCCTTCTCTCAAATTGTGCAACAGCGGGGCTGGTGTGCAAGACAAGTTGCGCATCAGCTGACCCGACAGAGGTGTCTTTCTTTGGTGGGGTCTTCCGCGGAAGCATGGACGCGAGCGTGCGCTGTCCAGCCTCGATAGTTGCTGCCCTGGCGACATCAGAAGCTTTCATGCCCTTAGGTTGCTGCTAAGAAGTTGAGGTTTGGGCTGCGGATTTGCCCTTGGGCACAGCCTTGGGCGCAGCCTTGGTGCTAGCCTTGGTGCTGGATGTGTCTTCTCGCCGAGTCTTGGAAGACTCGGACGAGGCGGAAAGAGTTAGTGCTGCTGGTACTTGTGCTGCTGGCGCTGGTGCTGACGCTGGTGTTGATCTTGGCGGGGTGCTGTAGGTACCTCGGTGGTGGCTGGATGCGGCTGAGCCGAAGAGGAGCTAGGAGCAACCTCGGCAGAACCACTTCCCCCTGCTCCGAGGTTGCCCTCCTCTTGACGAGGTGGGCTAGAACCCGAAGCAACCGCTGAACCCTCTTGAATGAGGCTCAACAGGCGTGAATCATCGCCACGAGGGGGAGAAGGGCTATGCCGGAGGGGCGAAGCAATGCTTGATCCGCTCTGAGGGACTTCCACGGCAGCCCTGCCAAATCAAATGATGAATAATAAGTTACCACAGAAGAAAAGCGTGAACCAAAGGGTTGGACAAAGAAAAAAGTAACTTACTCATCTGAGGTCAAGGGCTCCTTGGGCTTCCGAGCCCTCCGAGTTATGGCCTTAGTTGTAGGCTTGGTGGCGGCTTTGTCTAAGGAATTCTTTCGCCTCTTGGTTGGCTTGGGAAGCCCGGAAGAAGAAGCAGAAGCAACTCCCCTTTTCTTGGACACAACCGGGATAGGCTCGCCAGTGGCGAGAGGAGGATCTTCATGAATCTACCCACCCGGGTTAGCTGATGCCGGATAGGCGTACGGAAGGGGACAGCGTCAAATGCTTCCATCACCTTAACGTCGGAATCATCTTCATCGTCAGGCCAATCTCTAATGGAAGAGAATTTACCGGTATGTCGCTTGGTCGTGTCGGGGAGTGGCAGGAACATTTCCTGATCCGGCTCCTCCTCGTCCGGGGCATCTCGATCCTTCGCCCATTTGTGCGAAGGATCAACGCCATCTTCGAGTGTTTGCTGAAGAAACAGCTCAGAGAGAAATACAAGAAGATCAAATAAGCAACATACTCCAACATACAATATAACTCGGAAAGAAATTGGAGCATGAGAATTACCACAGGAGGAAGTCTGTCTCGGCAGAAATTTTCAATTCCCAACTCCCAATCAGCGGAAAAGTTCTTATCAGTGGTGAAGAGGGCCTTGACCCGGCGATATATCTTGGTGTTGCTCAGCTCAAAGGAGGAAGTCCGGTTGGGGTCAAGGCGCCAGCTCATATGGCACAGTTTGTGTGTGCGTTTCTGGAGAGGGAAGATCCGGTTGTGAACGAAAGTGATCATCGCATCCTTGTTGCACATCTTGGCATCTTTCAGCTCCTGAAACCGTTTGTTGACTTGGTTCGCCAGGACTGTGGGTTTCTTGGAGATCCGGTCCCACAGATCCGGATTAGGAGGACCCGGAGCATAGCGGCGCAGCCGGATCAGATCTTCCTTTGTGCTATTTCTAACATAAAAGAAGGTTCGGGCCCAGACCTTGCAAGAATCAAGCCCCGTGACTCGGGGAAAGACGGACTGTTTCCGAGGAGAAATAGAGGCAGCGCCGAACTGCGTGAGTTGCTTGTCCTCCGGGTCAAGCTCCTTATTCGGAATCACGTTCCGGCGCAGACCGAAAAACCGGATCCAGAGCTCCTTCGTGGGCCACAATCCGACATACCCCTCTATGGTGGAGGCAAAGAAAGAAAGGGAAGTGATGGCGTTCGCCAGAAGGTGTTCCGGTTGAAGCTCGTAGGTGTTCAGCCAATCTTGGAAGAAATCGCTAACGGGGAGCCCAAATCCGCGCTGGAAGTGGGAGAGAAATACTATGAACTCACCCGATTGGGTGAGGGAGCGAGCTCCTCGGCGGCGAGACGGGCAACGACGCCTTCCGAGATACGGCGCGTGCAATAAAGCCAGTCGAGGTCGTCCTGGCATACCCAGGACCCAGCCCAGGCGCCGCGCTCGGCGTTCTCCGCGTCCTCCTCCATCTCCTGTTCCGCGACGGTGAGCTCCTCTTCTGTCATGTCTAGGTCGTTGTCCTCACTGGCCCTATCGGCGGTGGGGGGCAGTGCCTTGGACTGGGCGGACCCGTGGCGGTGGAGATGCGCGGGAGTGGCGGCGGTGCTGGTGCGTAGGGAACGGTGCAGCAGCGGCGCTGCTAAGCAGGTGCGGCAGCGGCGCCGCTGTCGCTGGGAGAAAGAAGAAGAAGAAGAAGAGGCAGAGGGGCGCAAGAATGGGGAAACGTCCCAAGGGGCGTGCCCCTCCCCGACTTAACCACGCCCTAGCGGGGTAGTGGGATCATGCGGTGCGGAAGGGCCACATGGTGTGGCCGTGTATAATCCGGATCAGCCAATCAGCGACGAGCCACAGGAAGGGCCACAGGGCGCAGCGGATCCCACGACGTGACATTATGATATAGTTAACGAGGAGACAGACACGATGTGAAGTGTGCAACAGTAACATCTGACATTAACTGTGGCAGTTTGATATGTCCAAAATGTATCTACTTTCCCGAACACTTTTGCTATTGTTTCTCCTCTATACTTGTGTGATTTGGATGCAACCAATGCGGACTGACGTTGTTTTCAGCAGAATTGCCTTTGTGTCTACTTTTTGTGCAGAAAATCAACTATCAGGAAAAATCCCGGAAAATATGCCAAAAATCCTATTTCACCCGAAGACTCCAAGAGCCAGAATACGAGACGGAGAAGAGCCAGGGGGTGGCCACACCACCTGGTGGCGCGGGCCAGGCCAGGTCGCGGCAGGGGGTGGTGTGGGCTCCCAGGCACCCCCTCGGCCTCTCTCTTTTCCTATAAGGAGCCTTCTGACCTAAAAACTTCGGGGGTTCGACGTTTTTCCAGAAGGAGTTCCGCTCCGCCGCCACCACCAGATTCCATGAAACAACACCAGAAACTCCGTTCTGGCACCCTGCCGGGACGGGGAATTGGAGGAGATCATCGCCATCATCATCACCATCGCTTCTCCATCGACCATCCTTGTTCCCCCCATCTATGAGTGAGTAATCCCCCGTTGTAGGCTATGGGGATGGTAGGGATTGGATGAGATCGTTCATGTAATGGCATCAGATTGTTAGGGCATGGTGCCTAGTATCTTTTATTAGTGCTTTATGACTTTGTTGCAACTTGTTGTGCTTAATGCTTGTCACTAGGGCCCGAGTGCCATGATTTCAGATCTGAACATGTTATTGATTCATTATGATAGTATTGTTCTTGGTCTTATCTACAAGTTGTATACACACGTTTTTGTCCGGAACCTATGGCCTCGAAGTGACAGAAATCGGGATAATCGGAAGGGATAGGCTTTGATGTGAGGATCAGATGTGTTCACGGAGTGTTAATGCTTTGCTCCGGTGCTCTATTACAAGGAGCACCTTAATTGCCAGTAGTTCCCTAGAGGCCCCGCTGCAAACAGGCTGGCAGGACAAAAGATGTTGTGCAAGTTCTCATTGCGAGCACGTATGACTATATATGGAACACATGCCTAGGATTGTCTAGTACTTGGATGCTTTATCTTATTTATCTGCAATTGCCCTATTTTCTGATTGCTATGTGAATTGTCTTGTCCATGCAACGCCCGTCCATCCATCCCTATGCCTACCGCACTCGAATCCCACTGTTACTGCTTTTGTTACTACTGTCTTTGCTTTACTACTGCTGTTACTTTACTATTCCTACTACAAAACTGTTGCTACTGATAAACTGCTGTGAGCAAGATTGTTTCCAGGTGCAGCTGAATTGACAACTCAGTTGTTAAGGCTTATAATATTCTTTGGCTCCCCTTGTGTCGAATCAATAAATTGGGTTTCACTTCCCTCGAAAATACTGCGATATACCCCCTGTACTTGTGGGTCATCAAGACTATTTTCTGGTGCCGTTGCAGGGGAGCATAGCTTTATTTATCAAATTCACTTGGATTCTCTATTGTTCGCTGCTATCCATCCATCATGGGTAAGTCTCGTGATGGCAAGGTTCCTATTTTACCATCCACTACAAGAAGAGGTACGGTTTTGAACACCTCTACTGCTCTTGATTCACCGTCTGTTTTGAGTAAGTTCCTTACACCACCACATACACATGCTACACACACTGCTACTACTGCTGAATCTGAAACTTCTGATGCTTATGATGCTGCTTCTACTGTGCTTGATAAGAGTGGTTCATTAGGTCCTTTCCAAGATGCTACGATTGCTAGAACTATAGCTAGAAATACCGAAACTCCTAATGAAGACACTACCACACTTGTTAGCTCATCTGAGTCTAGTGAGAGTTATAATATTGAAGATGGTTATGTTGAGATGACCGATGAGTTTATTAAAGAATGCAAGAACACCCATCATAGGAGCGCTGCTAAGAATCTCCTTGAGAGGCGTACTATTAGACCCAAATTATATCATGCTGCTAAGTTTGCTGCTTCTCCCATAAACATTATAGATGAAGATTATGATTTCTGTCTCGATCTATCTTACATAGCTATTGTCGAGAAAGAACCTTTTTGTGGGACTAAGAATGAAAGTGTGGTAGCACATATGAATGAACTTTCTACCATGAGTGGCTTGTTTTCTGATGATATTAAGATGCGTACTTACTTTGTTGCTAAGATTTTCCCATTTTCACTGAAAGGAGAAGCTAAAACTTGGTTTAGTAATTTACCTCCTGGATCTATTGATAGTCCCGAGTGCTTGATTAGTACTTTTCTGCGGAAATATTTTCCTCCTAGTGCTAGACATGCTATTTTGCAGGAACTTTTTGATTTTAAACAGGGAGAAAAAGAGGTATTGCCCGAATCTTGGGCAAGGTTTTGTGCTTTGATTCATGCATAGGCTGGAAGTCCATTACCTAAGAATGAGCTTCTTGATATATTTTATAATGGACTAACCGAGGAATCTAGGACATACCTAGATAGTTGTGCTGATTGTGTTTTCAGGAATAGGACTCCAAAGGAAGCTGAGGAATTAATGGCTAAAATAAGCAAGAATTATGAAGATTGGACTCCACCTAAACAAGCTATACCTGAAGTAATTGTACCTGAACCATCTATTCCCGTGCCTATTCCAACATCAAAGAAGAGGGGAGTTATTGAATTAAATGATGAAGTGATGAAGGAAGCTAAGAAATGTCTTAAGGAGAAGGGAATTAAAACTGCAGATGTCAAGAATTTACCTCCTATAGAAGAATTATGTAAGCCTATTCCCTACTCATCCACTATTGAGGTACACTCTCTCCAACACTTTGATGAAGGTGATATCCCTTACTCTAAACCTCCTGATCAATGCTTAGAAGAATTTGATATCTTTATTGCTAAGCAAGATAACTTTAATAAAAGGGTGCAAAATCATCTAATGGAAAACACTAGAGCTATTGTTGAGTTGAAAGATATTGTAGAAAGAACCTCTAATGAAGTTAAAATGATTGTTAAACACTTTCAAATGGTTCAAACTCAAATAGATCAACTCGTTAAAGTGCAAAAAGACTTGCTAGTTAATGCTGCCAAAGAAAAACATGCTTATGAAATTAGAACTAGAAGTGGAGCTGCTACCCAGGATCCTCTATATCCTGAGGGGCATCCCAAAAGAATTGAGCAGGATTCTCAACAAGCTAAAAATAGTGGTTCTACTCGTAAGAAAAGGAAAAAGAAACATAAAACTGTTGTAGAACCCTCTGAACCTGGTATAGATCCTAATAGTATATCTATCTCTGATGCTGAAACTGAAAGTGGTAATGAAGAAAATGAAGTTCCTAATGAAGAAAAAGTTGAAGAAGAACCTGAAAACCACACTAAGACTACTAAATACACCAAAGAAGATTTTATTTCTAAGAAACATGGTAGTGAAAGAGAACCTTGGGTCCAAAAACCTATGCCTTTCCCTGATAAGAAACACAAGTCAAAGGAAGATGAACAGTATAATAAGTTTTGTGAGTGGATGAAGCCTTTATTCTTGCAAATTCCTTTGACTGATGCTATTAAATTGCCTCCTTACTCAAAGTATATGAAGGACATTGTCTTGAATAAAAGGGAGGTCCCTAATGAAGAAACTTCTACTTTGCTTGCTAATTATTCCTTCAATGGTAAGGTTACTAAGAAACTTGGAGACCCAGGGATTCCAACTATCCCTTGTTCTATTAAGAACAATTATGTTAGAACTGCTTTGTGTGATTTGGGAGCTCGAGTTAGTGTTATGCCTTTCTCTCTCTATAAGAGGCTTCAGCTTGAAAAATTGATACCAACTGATATATCTTTGCAAATGGCTGATAAATCTACCACTATTCATGTGGGTATATGTGAGGATGTACCTGTTCAGGTGGTTCACAATTGCTTGATATTAACTGATTTTGTTGTTCTTGAAATGCTTGAAGATGATAATATGTCTATTATTCTTGGAATACCTTTTCTTAATACTGCAGGAGCTGTTATTAATTGTAATCAAGGAAAGGTGCCCTTCAATGTTAATGACAAGGAACATACTGTCTATTTCCCCAAGAAGATTGAAAGGACTTATGGCTTGAATTCAATTGAACATGTTGAAGGCATTCAAGTTGGAGAAATATATTGTCCCATACCAAGATAAAATTTTGAAACTATTATGATTGGGACCATTCCTATCAAGGTTAAGGTAACATAATCATTAGTGGAGTACAAATTTTTGTCTCATATGCAATTGTTTTGGTAGCAAGACTTGATCAACCTTGCTAACAAAAGGATCCCATCGAACAAAACAATGTTTTCATTATGATTATCTCCATTTATTTCTATCCTTTGCATTTTAGTTTTTGTTTTCGTTTAGTTTTCTTTGTGTTGTTAGTTGCTTGCATGTTAGAACTTCTATAGTTCTAGCCTTGTTTTGTCCTTGCATCATGTTTCCAAAAACAAAAAAATCTGCCTATCAGAAAAATCATTCTTCTATTTCTAAAAATTGCCCAAAAATAAAGTGTCTCTAAAAATTCCAGAAAATTCATATTAAATTTTTACGTGAAAAAAGGGGCAGAGGAGTAACTGGTAGGTACCAGGGGGCCCACCAGGCAGGCACACCACATGGTGGCGTGGCCAGCCTTGGGTGGCGCCATGCCCTGGTGTGGGCCACCCCTGGCCCCCCACTACCTCTCTTACCTGCCACTTTCTTCTCTCTCCCTAGTAAGCTCCAGTTCATAGCTCAAAATCGCGTTCTTGCTATGCTTACTCTTGATTTTTCGATCTCCTTGCTCAGCCCATCTTTCTTGCTGAAATTTGGAGCATTTGTTCCCTAGTATGTGACTCCTCCCCTTGTCCAAGTAGATTTGTGTTTAGTGGATTATATGTTGAGTATTTTGCTGCTGTAGGTGACTGGTTATGAGAGCTTGTAAGCTTGTTTGATGCTTAGAGATATAGTTTTGATGCATGCTTAGGCCTCTTGCAAGTCCCTATGAGTAGAATCCTTCATTATATTTACTTTGCAATCACTTGTTTAATAGGTGTTTAAATTTCAGAATACCAAGCATGAACAACCATACTTTTGGAGAGATATTTGAGAGTGATGCACCTAGGAGGTCGAGGCCCTCAAGAACAGCCTCTCAAGCTAGGCCATCATACAATGAAGACCTCACTGCAACCCGTATTGGCAGTGAAAGGGATGATGGGGATGCTCACCCATCCTCTTTTCCTTGTTTTACTTTCTTGCAAGCTGCAGGTATTCTTGATGATTTCTTGCTACTGATTGAGAGGGTTGGTTTGACCTCATATATGCAAGATGAGAGCGCACAATACGCTATGCTCACCAAAACTTTTGTTGAGAGCTTCACGTTTACTAACACACCTTATCAATCTACTGTCTCTTTTAAAATCTATGATATGCCCTTCACCATGCCTTTGGAGAGATTTTGTAGTATTGTAGGTGTGCGTATGACAAGGACCGTGAAGAAAATTCAAGGGCGACCCGCTGATTTGTTGGAGCTATACCGAGGGGTGACCAATGATGATGACCGTGTGGCGCAGCGTGGAAAGATAAGAAATATCCAACTCCCTGTTCTTAGATACTTTGCATATTATCTTGCTACTAGTGTATTGGGTAGGGAGAACACTAGTAACATCTCCAACTATCATTTAGCTTTCCTTGCTGCTGCGCTTAACAATGATACTCGGTACAATCTTGGCTCGCTTATTGCTCGCTGCCTAGCTACTAGGGGGCCTATCTATGGGGGCATCATTGCATCGCACATGGTCAATGCATTAGGTCTTTCAGTGGATCCCGATGATGCTCTGCTGGCACCATAGAGGCTTGACCTTGTTGCCATGAAAACTCATCACTTTGTCACTACTACCTCTGATTTGAATAATCTAGTATATAGGATGCTTTTCACTGATGCGGATGAGAGGGGGATCCTTTTGCCACAGCCTGCTTTGTTTAGTGTTCACAGGAGACCATGGTCGTGCTCCAAGGAGGAGGTGGACGAGCAGCTTCGCTTGCTGGTTTCCACGAGCAGCACCAGAAGGATGTGCCCTCCTATGATTACTCCGCGCATTACGGAGGGACGTACTCGAGCTCGCACCAGGACAAGGGTACCTCCTCGTCGTACCACGGTGATACTTCATCCTGGCCAGCTTGGGATTGATACCCACTTAGGCCAAAAGCCTAAGCTTGGGGGGAGGAACGCCGACACCGCACTCATCTCTATATCATGTTGCGTCGATACTTTGTATATTCATGTTTTCGTTCTCTTTTTAGTTTTCGTTCTTCTTTGCTTTTGCTTTCTAAAAACACAAAAACACCAAAAATATTTTGGTTGTTTCTCTTTGATTTGCTTCTTCGTTTTGCCTTGGTTTGTTTTTCCCTTTTTTCTTTGTTTGAACTATTCGAAAACCCCAAAAAGATTTTGCTTTGCTTGTTTCTCTCTTTTGGTTCTTGTTTAAAAATCGAAAACACCAAAAATATTTGTCGTTCTTCTTTGGTTTTTGCGAGTTTGCTTGAGGGTTCGGCAGTCCTCAGTGGATATGGGTTTCATATAATTATTTAAGCCACACAAGTGAAGATCAATAATGAGGATCAATGACAACTTGAGGCGTGGTAAGAGGCTGGTAACGAACTCTATTTGTTTTCATTTTTGTACATATACTCATCACTGTGGGCATGCTTAGTCCGTTCATGTAGAGTGTATGTTTTCTTTGGATGATTAGTAGTTCTTGCTTTCATATGATTAGCTCCAGCTCGCTAATAGTTTGTAGCATGTCTCATGAATGTTTTCTTGCATTACTCTATTCATAAATTGGTATGACACCATGGTATCCTCCTCTGAATATTTCATTTGATTGACTTGGCACATGATCATGCATGCACATGACTGTAATAATCAGTTAAGCCTTGATGCATTATTTTGCCTTGAGGATCTTGAATCACTTTCATGCCATGAGTAGTCATGTTTTGTTGCAAGCATGATAATGACAACTATTGCTCTCTCTCGTTTGTCGCTCCCTTACTATTGCTAGCCTTCACTTCCACTGAGTGTTTTACTCATGTTTTCAACTCCCTAAACCAGGTATTGCCAAAGTGTCCACCATACCTACCTATTAGCATCATTTGCTACTCCCGTGCATATTCAATATGCCTTGTTTTCTTCCGAATAAAATGTTTGCTTGTTATGGGAAAATTAGTTAGTAAAGCTCTCACGAACTTGATGGCACACTTTATTTCCTGCACTTAATAAACCTGAACCATTGTGAACTCTCCATGAAAGTTATATGCTTGCAAATTATAGGCTGGGGATTAGCAGAACCGCGCTGTCACGGGGAACGCTTTCAACACTTGTAAATATATACCCAGTTGATACCTTGCTCTTTTGTTTGTGGATGTCGTCGGTGTGAAATAAAAGGGGAGCTTGTAAGTCCATGGAGTTATGTATGTGTGTTAGAGAAACGCCTGGGCCGCTAGTCTAATCCATGCTGACATGGTGGAAACCTGCAGCGTAACCATAATGATATCTATGAAGCATTCTTCTTATAAAAAAGAGAGAGATAGCTATTGAGAAAAAGAAAAAAAAGATTTATTAAAAGAGGAAAGAGAGAAAAAAGCACCATTTTCCCATGGTAAATAAGAAGATTGCTGAGATACTCATTGTCTGCTTGCCTTGTCATTTTGATATGGGGATTCTTTCGTATCATCAGGAAAGGGGTACCCCGTTGGCGGTTCTCAATGATACGCACATACTTACGATGACAAGAACTTACCGGTAACTAAAGTTGAGTAGCATGAGGAGCGGCCCTCGTACTCAAGGGACTTGGGATTTTCAGTTTATAGTCTGTCAAGCATATAACTCAGATTGGACCTCACTTTCACCTTAACCACTTTAAATATGCTTATGATAGGGGTAATGAGAGCTCAAAGCTAATGAGTACCATACTTTCAGCATTTGGAAGCCTTTCAAATTATTCAAAACCTTTTCTTCTACTTGTTGAGTCTCCACATATGCTTTGAGCACTTTCTTGAGAGCATAGTTGTCATTCTTTATGTTTGTTCCATTACTTGATTATTTGTGTTATGACTTTGATGCTTGTACCCTTGATATCTTTACTTCTAGTCATCACTTGAACTTTAGAGGTGCCTTGGCATTCATAATCAAAGGCAAGCGAGATACCACTCTATCATACCTTTTTATGAGCATTGTAATGTTGCTTATGTTCGTGCTTCATGCTACTTATTTTTCTTGAGTTGGAATCTCTTCATAGCTTCCAATCACTATTAAGTAGACTTAGTTGCATACTCTTTATTATGAACTGTCTAAGTAGTTGATCACATTGCTGAGAATATTTACATCATATGAAGCAAATGTGTTCGTGAAAGTTCTTTTATCGCACTCAGTTTTCAACTGAATTGCTTGAGGACGAGCAATAAGCTAAGCTTCGGGGGAGTTGATACGTCCAAAACGTATCTACTTTCCTGAACACTTTTGCTATTGTTTCTCCTCTATACTTGTGTGATCTGGATGCAACTAATGCGGACTGACGTTGTTTTCAGCAGAATTGCCTTGGTGTCTACTTTTTGTGCAGAAAATCAACTATCAGGAAAAATCCCGGAAAATATGCAAAAAATCCTATTTCACCCGAAGACTCCAGGAGCCAGAATACGAGACGGAGAAGAGCCAGGGGTGGCCACACCACCTGGTGGTGCGGGGCAGGCCAGGCCGCGCCAGGGGGTGGTGTGGGCCCCCCAGGCACCCCCTCGGCCTCTCTCTTTTCCTATAAGGAGCCTTCTGACCTAAAAACTTCGGGCGGTTCGACGTTTTTCCAGAAGGAGTTCCGCTGAGCCGCCACCACCAGATTCCATGAAACAGCACCAGAAACTCCGTTCTGGCACCCTGTCGGGACGGGGAATTGGAGGAGATCATCGCCATCATCATCACCATCGCTTCTCCATCGACCATCCATGTTTCCCCCATCTATGAGTGAGTAATCCCCCGCTGTAGGCTATGGGGATGGTAGGGATTGGATGAGATCGTTCATGCAATGGCATCAGATTTTTAGGGCATGGTGCCTAGTATCTTTTATTAGTGCTTTATGACTTTGTTGAAACTTGTTGTGCTTAATGCTTGTCACTAGGGCCCGAGTGCCATGATTTCAGATCTGAACATGTTATTGATTCATGATGATAGTATTGTTCTTGGTCTTATCTACAAGGTGTATACACACATTGTTGTCCGGAACCTATGGCCCCGAAGTGACAGAAATCGGGATAACCGGAAGGGAAAGGCTTTGATGTGAGGATCACATGTGTTCACGGAGTGTTAATGCTTTACTCCGGTGCTCTATTAAATGGAGCACCTTAATTGCCAGTAGTTCCCTAGAGGCCCCGCTGCAAACAGGCTGGCAGGACAAAAGATGTTGTGCAAGTTCTCATTGCGAGCACGTATGACTATATATGGAACACATGCCTAGGATTGTCTAGTACTTGGATGCTTTATCTTATTTATCTGCAATTGCCCTATGTTCTGATTGCTATGTGAATTGTCTTGTCCATGCAACGCCTGTCCATCCATCCCTATGCCTACCGCACTCGAATCCCACTGTTACTGCTTTTGTTACTACTGTCTTTGCTTTACTACTGCTGTTACTTTACTATTACTACTACAAAACTGTTGCTACTGATAAACTGATGTGAGCAAGATTGTTTCCAGGTGCAGCTGAATTGACAACTCAGATGTTAAGGCTTATAAATATTCTTTGGCTCCCCTTGTGTCGAATCAATAAATTGGGTTTCACTTCCCTCGAAAATACTACGATACACCCCGTATACTTGTGGGTCATCACAGTTACTGGCGCATGCCCTTAAAATGAGGCAAGATAATGATTACCCTCCACGTGGGATAGCGTACAAGAGAAGGAAGAATAACCTGGATAACCAAAGGATGACCCGGCCAGCGAGTGAAAACTCGAAATGTGCCAAGAGAAAGTTAGCCTATGGAATCCGGACTATGAGATACTTCGGAAAAAGGAGCAAAAGGTTCGGAAAAATGGAACCTGTCGTGGCCTTAGCGGCTGGAGCTGCTAAGACAGCACCAGCTTCAGGGACTAATGTTGGGGGGATACCCCCGGGTAGGGTCACGCCAGGGTATAAAGGCCGAGTTAGCCGAGGTACGGCAAGGTCAAAGCAAATGTTGGCCGAGTCACCTCAAGGCAGGCCAAATCACGGAGTAACCCAGACCGAAGGATGTCCGCCTAACTGAGTCCCAGCCGACCTATGTCGTATGTCGGCAGGATGTACCTAACTTGTATGCAGGAACAGGTGTGGCCGGATTAACTAGGCATGATCCGGGTTATATCAGGCTTGCAAGAGAAGGAAGGTATCTCGCTGGTCAAAAGGAGGTCACTGTACGCAGGAGCGTGAGCGAAGCGGACAGAGGCTAGGACCACAGAGGCGTGGCCGACAAAGGTGACGTTGCCTGTGTCGGATGACGCTGGCGCTGCAGAGGCTCACATAGCCTCTGCATGGCTTACGACGGGGAAAAGTGACCCAGTCGGTTTACTATTTTGGGAAGAGGCATATTCCTTGAAATATGCCTCCACGTATGCCCTAATTGGAGACCTAGCCAGCCCTATATAAGGAGGGCTAGGGCCTCTGTAGAAAGGGGTTGATCTCTAGTGGGTTGAGTTTTACTTGTTTGGTTCTAGGTTCCTAAGAGCTAGATAGTGGTGAGAGTAAGAGAGTTCCTTCTTCCTCCTCTCCCCAATACGGCTCAAGGAGCATTTGTAACCTTGGGAACCTATTGAATACAAAGCAACTGTGTGTGGAATCACCACACTATCCCTCCCTAGATTCCTCTAGTGCATATAGTCCCCACCTTTAGCCTATCCATGGCATCTGCCGTCACACCACCATGACACTCTCCATAAGTTTGGACAAATCCAAACTCTTTGATCACCTCATCAAAGCAGATATTCCAACTCCGGGATGCTTGCTTCAGTCCATAGATGGATCTCTGAAGCTTGCATACCTTGTCAGCATCCTTAGGATTGACAAAACCCTTTGGTTGTATCATATACAACTCTTCTTCAATATTACCATTGAGGAACACAGTTTTGACATCCATATGCCATATCTCATAATCGAAATATGCAACAATTGCTAACATAATCCTAACCGACTATAGCATCACTATGGGAGAAAATGTCTCATCGTAGTCAACTCCTTGAATTTGTCGAGACCCCTTTGCGACAAGTCGAGCTTTATAGATGGTCACATTACCATCAGCATTAGTTTTTCTTTTGAAAATCCATTTATTCTCAATAGCCTTTTGGTCGTGAGGTAAGTCCACCAAGGTTCAAACCTAGTTTTCGTATATGGATTCCATCTTGGATTTCATGGCTTTTAGCCATTTGTTGGAGTCCGAGCTCGTCATCGCTTCTTCATACGTTGCAGGGTCATCTATTTCATTAACCATGAAATTCATAACATGATTTTCGTACAGTTCAGGAGTTGCACGTGCCCTGCTTGACCTGTGAGGTTTGATAGTGTCCTCTTTCAGAGTTTCATGATCATTATCATTAGTTACCTCTTCATTCGGTGAATTCAACTTCGAAATTTTTGTTGGCGCTGGGCCACTCGCTGTCTCATGAAGAGAAGGTTCAATAACCTCTTCGAGTTCTACATTTTGACTACTCACACCTTTCGCAAGAAACTCTTTATCTAGAAAGGTTCCATTCTTGGCAACAAAAACCTTGCCCACGAATCTATGATAGAAGGAATACCCAATTGTTTCTTTAGGTATCCTATGAAGACGCATTTTTCCACTTTGGGATCAAGTTTATCAGGTTGAAGTTTTTTCACATAAACATTGCATCCCCAAACTTTTAAGAAATGACAGCTTAGGTTTGTTTCCTAACCACAAATCATACAATGTCGTTTCAACGGATTTAGATGGTGCCTGATTTAAAGTGAATGTAGCGGTTTCCAGTGCATAACCCCAAAATGATAGTGGCAAGTCAGTCAGAGACATCATAGAGCAAACCATATCCAATAAAGTACAATTATGACATTCCGACACACCATTACATTGTGGTGTTCCGATAGGCGTGAGTTGTGAAACTATTCCACAGTCTTTCATATGTGCGCTAAACTCGTAACTAAGATACTCTCCTCCACGGTCGGACCGCAGAAATTTGATCTTTCTATTACGATGATTTTCCACTTCATTCTGAAATTCCTTGAACTTCTCAAAGGTTTCAGACTTGTGTTTCATCAAATAGATATACCCGTATCTACTTAAATCATCGGTGAAAGTAACAAAATAATGATATCCACCACGCGCCGACACACTCATTGGACCACATACATCAGTATGTATGATGTCCAATAAATCTGTTGCCCATTCCATTGAACCGGAAAACAGCGTTCTAGTCTTCTTGTCCATAAGGCATGGCTCACATGTATCAAATGATTCAAAATCAGGTGATTCCGAAAGTCCATCAGAATGGAGCTTCTTCATGCGTTTAACACCAATATGACCTAGATGGCAGTGCCACATATATGTAGATATATCATCATCAAGTTTAATCCTTTTAGCATCAACATTATGAACATGTGTCACACTATTACCGAGATCCAACAGAAATAAACCATTCATCACAGGTGCATGACCATAAAAGATATCATTCATACAAATCGAACAACCATTGTTTTCAGACTTAAATGAATAACCACTTCGCACCAAACACAATCCAGATACAATGTTCATGCTCAGTGCAGGCACCAAATAACAATTATTTAGATTTATCACTAATCTCAATGGTAGGTGGAGAGGTAGCGTTCTGACGGCAATCACATCAAATCTTGATCCATTGCCGACACTCTTGACCTCACCCCTTGCTAGCGGTCGCTTGTTCCACAACCTCTGATTCGAGTTACGTATATTAGCAACTGATCCAGTATCAAATACACAGGTGCTACTATGATTACTAGTCAAGTACACATCAATAACATGTATATCACATATATCTTTGTTTGCCTTGCCGACCTTATTGTCTGCCAAATACTTGGGGCAATTGCGCTTCCAATGGCCAGTCCCCTTACAATAGTAGCACTCGGTATCAGACTTAGGGCCAGCTCGGGATTTCTTTTCAGGCATGGCAATAGATTTGTCGCCCTTCTTTCCCTTATGTTTACAGATGACTACAAGTGCACAGATCATTTGTACCTAGTTTCGAAATAAAGATATCAATCCCATAGGGAGCAGTAGTCTGAAGTCTAATAACTCTTGAAATAAATATTACGGTAGAAATGCTAGATAAAGTTCTAAGTGATAAGATAAAATGCGAGTATTGTGTAAAAAGATGTTTTTGGGTTTTAGGTATAAGAGCAATAATAAAGTAAAGTAAAATAACTGAATACAGAAAGTAAGTATCGCGTATGTAAGAGTGATTGGAACTGCAATAGGGAAAAAGCGTTCTCAGTGAGTAGCGGATACACCACTAGCATTATAAGGATCTAAGATAAAGATTATCATCATGAACATTCTCAACTATGTATGTGTGGGAGGAACTACGTATTTGGACAATTAGGCTGCAACCGCTGCTCACATCATCCTCATAACCACAGCAGTTAGCAATCGACATCAATCGAATTACTGCGCTATTAAGGGACGTAATTCCGTAGGACGTATCCCATGGCATGGATAGTGTTTCATGAGTTTTCTCGGTTCCCAAGTTGATACGTAAGGGGTGCCAACAGCTTTATAGTCACCGTAAGTGCTAGCATGCCTCCGTCTACCAACTTGTAGTTCCCTCCATCAAGTCCCCATGAGAGGCAAATATTGAGAGGTCGATTTCTCTCAACATCAAGATGTAGAAAATCTAACACATGGTCACATAAATAGAATTCTTGATCATAGAGTTTCATGGAATTTTGGTCTAGGAAGTGAAGGAGGCGTAGAAATAGAACATGATTGTATTCATGACTATAATAAAAAGGCCATGTTAAAGAATTATCTAAAGAACTTTATTTGGATTCAGATCTTGTGTTGCAAGTTGTTAAAGCTTTTATAGAACATATCAAAGATCTGAAAGAGGGACCAGTCAAGTATGATCCACCACCCAAACCGGAGAAGAAAAGAGAACATAAAGCAACACTGGCCTCCTTAGAACCAACAAATGAGATGACTTTTCCTAACACTGCACGAAAGCATATTTGAATATGAACAGGTTAAAGCAGTACATGATAAGAAGGAAGAAGAAAGCATGCCAGAAGTCGTGGAACATTTGGAAGAAACCAAAGATGAAGAGGTAACCAAGGAAGCAATTATGGCTATGTACGCACATTGTAACATAGTTGAACTTGATGAAGAGACTTCCGTATTGGTTGAAGGTAAAACAAAGGTAAAAGATGTGGCTAAGCCTATTCTTCTCTGCATATTTAAAGAAACCTCGCATTACAGTTTATGTGATCTTGGCACCGAAGTTAATGTTATATCTTATGATATCTACTTAGAAATAAAAGAGGAAATAGAACCAGCTATAATTGAAAATACTAATATGACAATTATGTTAGCCAATAAAAATCTTAGAATTCCAATGGGAGTAGTTGAAGATGCAACTATCACAATTGGCAATAAAAACTTTCCTATCGATTTTGTAGTTGTTGATATGCCAGCTGACACTCTTTGCCGAATTATATTTGGAAGAAACTTTTTGGGTGATATAGGTGCCTATGTTAATTTCAAGAAGAAGATTGTGTCTCTTAAGCTTGGGGGAACGGAAAATAAATTCCAGTTTTCCAAATTTAAATACAAGCCTCCACAAATACAAAGAGAAGAGGAAGAGAGAACTATTGAGGAAATGGCAGCTCTTTTCTTTAGTAATCAAGAAGAAGAAATAAATGAAGATCCAAATTATGAAGAAATAGTTATGGAGGACAAGTCCTTGGAAGAACTGGAAGATGAATTCGATTCACTTCCCATCATAGGAACTCCAACTAATGAGGCTTTTGAAGAGCTAGAAAAGAGAGGGGACGAGGAACTGCCACCCCCAGTTTGAAGACTCTACCAGATAATCTCAAATACAGGTTTCTAGATGATACAAATAAATTCCCTGTTACTATCAGTGCTAAACTTTCAGGAAAAGAAGAAGGAGAACTTATGGGGATACTTAAGGAGCATTGCAAGGCCTTTGGGTACTCAATGGATGACTTGAAGGGCATCAGTACCATGATAGCCTTCCATCGAATATTCATGGAGGAAGGTGCTAAACTAGTTGCGGAATTTAATAGAAGATTGAAGCCTGAAATGAAAGAAGTGGTAAGAAAAGAAATTATACGCCTACTGGACGCAGGTATAATCTATCTTGTTAAGGAAAGTGAATGGGTAAGTCATGTTCATTGTGTCACTAAGAAGGGCGGTTTCACTGTTGTTCCTAATGAAAATAATGAATTGATACCTACTAGAACTATTGTTGGGCATAGAATGTGCATAGACTTCAGAAAATTAAATAAAGAAAATAGGAAAGATCACTATCCTTTACCATTCATAGGTCAAACTTTAGAGAGGTTAGCAAACCATACTCATTTTTGTTACTTGGACAGATACTCTAGTTTTCTCAAATAAATGTTCATCCTGATGACCAACTTAAAACAACTTTCATTAGTCCTTATGGTTTACATGCTTACCGACGAATGCCTTTTGGTTTATATAATGCTCCGGTTACTTTTCAAAGATGCATGACTCCTATTTTTGTGAATTTCATAGAACTTATAATGGAAGTATTTATGGATGACTTTTCTATCTATGGAACTTCGTTCACTAGTTGCTTGGATAATCTCAAAAGAGTTTTGCAATGTTGTGAAGAAACTAATCTTGTTCTAAACTAGGAGAAATGCCATTTTATGGTCAAAGAAGGTATAGTCCTTGGACACAAGGTATGAGGTAAGGGAATTGAAGTTGATAGAGCTAAGGTTGAGGCAATAGAGAGAATGCCACAACCTAGGGATATTAAAGGTATAAGAAGTTTCCTTGGTCATGTGGGTTTTTATAGAAGGTTCATTAGGAATTTCTCTAGAATATCTAAACCTTTGACTAACCTCCTGCAAAAGGGAGTAAGATTTAATTTTGATGATAAATGTCTTGAAGCCTTTGATAAACTCAAAAATGCTTTATCTCATGCTCCCATCATTAAACCACCTATCTGGGATACAACCTTTGACTTAATATGTAAAGCTAGTGATGATGTTGTAGGAGTAACTCTCGGACAACATATTGGTCGTAGGTTTAATATTATACATCATGCAAGTAGAACTCTAAATGGTGCTCAAAATAATTACCCTAAGGAAGAAAAGGAACTGTTTGCTGTATTTTTCTCTTGTGATAAATTTCATTCTTACATAGTTGATGCAAAGGTAAGAGTTCATACGGATCGTGATGGTTTAAAAGAACTCCTTGAGAGGAAAGAACATAAGCCAAGACTGGTCCGTTGTATTCTTTCACTTCAAGAATTTGAGTTGCAGATTATGCAGAGGCAGGAAATAAAGATTTTACATGCAGTGTCCATGTTTGCCCAGCAAGACACCAATCTTATTGAGAGGAACTTTAGTTCTAATTATTTTTGTTTACGAGAATTATTCAATGAATCAAGGTCGATTCCTTCAAGAGAGAAGAAGTCTTCGTTATTGGAGGAACTTTTCATCCCCGAATAAACCAATGGTAAGTGCAAGGTAAGTGTTCTTACCCAAATAAGTGATTTGTTTCCACAAATTTTACTTCTAATTTTTTTGCCTTTGAATTCCTTGTGTTTTTCTGAAGTTTTAGAGAGTTTTTACCAACTATACGGGCGTAACTATACGACCGGAGAGGGAGCTCTCGCTGTATAGTTGGTCGTTAAACTCTCTGTATCATCTTTGTGAAATTGTTTTCGCTATCTGAGCCTATAAGGTCGCAACTATACGACCGGAGCAAAAATTCCGGCCGTATAGTTGGTCGTTAAACTCTCAGATAGTTTTGCTTTTTGGTGTCTATATCTATACGGTCGCAACTATACGACCGGAGCCAAAATTTCGGCCGTATAGTTGGTCGTTAAACTCTCGGACACTTTTGATTTTTGGTGTTGTATCTATACGGTCACAACTATATGACCGGAGACACTTTTTTGTTTGTCTTTTTGTTTATTCATAAAAAACATTATTGTCGGTTCTAAGTCGTGATTTAATCGACCTGGACTCAAGATATTTGGAAATATCTGCCCGGAACCAACTATACAACCGAAGCTATACGGGTCACGTCCGTATAGTTGGTCGTTACGCGGCAAGACTATTCCAAATCCATGATTTATTTTCCTGTTTCGTTATGATTCTTTTCTTGGACGACAATTTGGTGTTTCTCACAAGTTTTACCGACCTCTGACCCCCCCCCCCCTTATATACTGCCATTGTCTCTCTCTCTCTCTCTAATCATAATCTCCAGGAACCAATCTAGCGATGCGCTATCCCGTCCCAGGCCGTGGGAAACCCATGGGGCTTATCGCTCCTTCCAGGGACCGATCTAGCAGCCCGTCCATGGAGGACGATGACGAGGAGGTGGATAGGTTTAGCCCGCAGTTCAAGGAGTACGTCGAGCCAAGCTACTTCAACAATGATTCCAATGATGACGTAGTTGACGTCTACATCCACCGTGACGTCTATGATCCACCGGAGATCGATTGGACGACGATGAAGAAATCTCAACAAGAGAGAGAAGATCCCAAGCCACATGGAAAAGGGCGTGTGGAGACGGTCAAGTTCATCACCACAGATCCAAGGCCACACGAGCGTAAGGAATTATCTAATATGGGTGCAGGTGCTAGCAAAGGAGCGACGACACCACTTTCAAAGCCAACCATTGGTGCTCGTATGAAGGTTAAGCCTCAAGAAGAGTGGACGTACGGTTTCCACTTCCTCGATCCATCAATTATGGATTTGAAGAAGAAGCTATCCCCAGGACCAAGGATCCCATGCAGGCACTGGAGATATATCAGAAGCAGGAGCTACTCCATCGCATCAAAGTCTGTCACCGTCTCAATGAGATGGAGAAGAAGGAAGAACTCCTTCCATTGGTGACTAAGCTCGCAGATAGAGTGGACACTCTGCAATTTGATCTGCGCAGGTGCTACAGCCGCATAACTGCTCTGGAGGAGACCAACAAGAAGCTATGCACTGCGGTGTTACATGCCATGGCGCCACAGTGATCTACAACAATCACGATATCGAATAATCGCAAGGGATTATCTGATCTCGCCTGGCTTGATTCCAAGCTTGGGGAGATCTTTAAGACCTTGTAATCTATCCTATAAGTTTTTATTATTATTTTTGCATTAGTTCAATCTAGCAATAAGGTTTGCATCATTAGAATTCCCTTCAGGAATAGTCTATCCCTTTAATGAAATTATGAGTTTATTATTATATATGGAGCAATATTGAGTTTGTGTTTTCTTTAATGATATATGAATGGCTTGAGTATGATTTTACTTGCACTTGATGATAGCAATAGGAGTCTATCCACACCATTGGTATAATTGGAACACATAAAGATAATTTGGTCAATATACTATAAGTCTACGGTTTGATTTACCAAGAAAGATTATCTATACAAGTTAATTTGAAAAAGAAACCTTGAACAAAGGAAAATGAAAGTGCTATCAAAATAGAGTGAGAACAAGTCGAGGTAGAATCTCCAAGTCATAAGAATGCTTCATATATAGTTGGAATTTGATAATTGAGATTGTTAAACTTTGAATTCCTACATGAGGTGGAATATATGGCTAGTTCCTTTGCACAACACTTAAACAAAAGTTTGAGCATATATGCAAAAGAAAAGAAAAGAAAGAAGAAAAAAAGAGCGAATGTGCAAAGAGAAAATAGGCATATACCATTATATTGTAGTATGACAAAGAAACACTTCCGAGATTTTGAATCCCAAGTGAATATAGTTGATCCTAAAACACTTGGGACTACCTCACTAACTCATTTGGTTGAACTAGATACTTTTACATTATGTTGACATTCGTCTTTTATGAACTATTGATCACTAAGGTGTGGAAGCCTGCTAATACTATTTAGATGGTTCGAGTAAGGTACTATTCACGAACTTATTCCTCTGTATCCTATATGATAAACACATGCTGCAACTACCTCATTTATTTTAATTGACTCAGCTTCATGAATATGACGATCACATCCATTAAGATAAAACTTGCTCGGGACGAGCAAGAGTCTAATATTGGGGAAGTTGATGAGTGCATATTTGCATCATGTTTTACATTATTATTTTGCATTGTAGATGTAGGATTTTGGTATTTTACGACACTCGCGCGCACATTTTATGTCTATTTTCACTAGGATCAGGACAGATGATGGATCCAATGGATACAATTCTTCGAGCAGTTGTACTATGGAGAAAGGGAGTTAAAAACAATGTAAATCGCTTATTTAGAAAATATTAATAATACCAGAAGAAAACTAGAAGCGAACAAGGGAGGTAGAAGGTTCAACGACCAACTATACAGCGAGAGCAAATTTTCCGGCCATATAGTTGGCGCCACCTCCGCCTCCTCAAATAGTTTTACCCCGTGCAACTGGTTCGGGGAGACGACATATAGAACACTCAGAAATCGTAGAAACCTCACCTCTGGAAGGCATTTGGAGGGGGAACTCATCCACCGGGGATCCATCTTCGCCCTACGCAGATCCGAGAGGCTAAGGCATCGATCTTCATCAAGCACCGCTGCATCACCACCATCTCCATCCATCTCATCTACATCTTGTCTAGATATTGTTGTAATTCCCATACTCGTTGTGGATTTATACAAGTACTGTTCATCTATAATTGTTTCCATTACTATTGCCATGATGTTGATTGCCTCCATGTCTGAGTAGATCTCTAGTTCTTGGGGAGATGGAGAAACCCTAGTATGAGATTGAAATAAGATAAATTCTATTATGATGTAGTCGAACGCTTGCCGATCTCAGGACCGAGAAGTCTAGCGCCGCAACTCGGCAGCACATCCGTGATCGCACACACGTTTAGGCCATCGAACAACCTCCACCTCCTTGCTCTAGCGATGCAGCGGAAGCAGCAATTCCTTCCATACGAAATGCCACCGGGAACATGTATCTCGCTAATTCGAGCCATGGGGAATAATTCTAGAGGGGGAGAGAGATTCTTCATGAGGAGGTGTGATTTGAGAGGGAGGAGAGGGGGCCTTTTATAGGAGAGAGGGGGTCAGCCCCTCCCATGACCGGTGGCCAAGAGGAGGTGCCCCCACCTCTTCCACATTCATGTGGTGAAGCTCCACTCAATTTTGCCCCCACTCAAATTCCCACTCACATGCATTAAGTTTCCACCAAATTTAATGCAACTCTCATTTAATAAAACTTGTTTACTCCAAATTGTGTTTATTTGAGACCATGGAGTATTTATTTTATTCAGAGTTCTGTTAATTACTTTAATTAACAAACATTCACATAAATCTCCATGCAATATTTCAATATCACATGCAGAACCAATTTTAGCAATTTCACCCGAAACAATTTCGATGTCCATTGAAATAATTCCAGCGCTTTGCAATTCTTTCGTCTAGAATATATTTGCTCCAAATGGTGTTTGTATCCCTTAAGTGTGTTACCCTACGGTTCACGATAATTCAGACATGATCGAGACCCCTCTCAGATCAATAATCTGACTCTAATACATTCAACGATGACTTATGTGATCATGAGAACCTTTAACGCTAGTAACTAAATCCCTTTGTCTCGCCATATATTACATGTCTAAGATTCGATCATCGGTATCTCTATACCTAGTTTGATCATGTTAGCAACATACACTCTTTTCTCGTTCCCGTGATATAACATTCTAGTGATCACATCCAGGCCCAGCCCTGAGGCAGGGCACGTGGGGCAGCCGCCCCGGGCCCGTAAAATCAAGGGGCCCAAGTAGCCGTGTAGCAAAGGTAACGACGTCGGATGTGCATAGTGCATGTACATACTTAGACATGATTAATCATGTCTCTTGGTATTCGGGCGATGTGGACCCATTATTTACCGTGGCTCTATCAGCTTTGTTCTCATTTTGCTACTCGACGCTAGCTGCTAGAGTAGGAAAGTGCACGTGTAGTTTATTTCTCATTTTTCTATTCCTAGCTGGCAGTGTGAAATATACCATGCTTATTTTTATCCATGAAATACAGCACGAGTAAGATGTAATAGTAACATTGATTTTGTTTGGTGAGAATGTTCAGATAAATGTCCAACTACATTAGATAAGGGATGCTCCGCTCGTTCTATATAGTTTTATTTCTCCGTCGTTTGTAAGCTAGATGATACGTGCACATATCCATTTTCTTGTACTCTCTTCGTCCGAAAATAAGTGATTTTGATTTGTATAAATTCGCATGTATCTAGACGTATTTTAGTTTATAGATACATGTGAATTTAGACAAATTCAATACTTCTTCTAATCTATATTAACTGTCTCTGAATCAGATGTATTTAGCACTAAAACATGTCTAGATTCATCCGATTATATGACAATTAATATGAATCAAAGGGAGTACTTATTTTCGGATAGAGGGAGTATCATTTTTTTAGTTTTATTATCCTTTTTACATATAAAATTATACGCATGCATTTATATGCTCCTAAAGAAATTATATGGTTCGAAATGCACAAAATTTTCCAATTTATTAAAGCAACTTCATCTTAAAAAATACACATAACTTGTTCTAAAATACGTATATTGGTCACTTTTCATGATTATACTAGGCGTTTTTTTCTAATTTCATACAAAATCGGCCGCAACTACGATGATATGTGCGTCCCCTAGTTCGTCGGCTGAACACCCATGCCACATATAAAAGAAAACACTTGGCCCTATTTCACCCGCAACATGTATATGCTTTCTCACAATCCTTGCCTCGGACCGATGTCCTCTTTTTGTGTTATAAGGGGCCCAAGATTTTAGTTTTCCCCCAGCCCCCAAAAATGTCAGGCCCGGCCCTGATCACATCACTTGCTTGCAAGCTATCTTAATGTGATATCACCGAGAGGGACCAGAGTATATCTATCCGTCATCGGGATGGACAAATCCCACTCTTGATCTATGAGCCTCTACATAACACCTTCATAGCACTGAACCCACCTTTATAGTCACCCTTTCACGGTGTGACATTTGATGTTATCAAGATACTCTTTCAGTGTTAGTGATTGACATGATCTCATGGTCTAAGGACTAGAGTTACTTCGTATGATGTTATAGCAATATAAACATAATGACTTTGACCGTAATGGTATACTTTGGATGAATGTTCATCACATTATTCCACTAATGTTGTGACCTCATTATTAGCAACATCCAATGTTCATGATCAGGAAACCTTGATCATCTTGTTAATAAATGAGCTAGTTTATAAGAGAGGCATAATTAGGAACTTTATTTGTTTATTAAACACACATGTATTAAAGTTTCCAAATTAATACAATTATAGCATGCAAAATAAACATCTATCATATACATGGAATACATATAATAAAAACTTTATTATTGCCTCTCGGGGCATATTCCCTTTAGTCTCCCACTTACACTAAAGACAATAATCTAGTTGCATAGTGATAAATCAAACACCCATAGAGTTCTAGTGTTGATCATGTTTTTCCCTAGGGAAAACTTTAGTCAACGGATTTGATACATTGAGATTTGTGTGTACATTACAAATCTTTATATCTCCATCCTTGACATGTCCGCGGATGGAGTGAAACCGGCGCTTAATATGCTTGGAATTCTTGTGAGACCTTGGTTCCTTGTTGTTGGATATGGCTCCATTGTTGTCACAATAGATCACCATTGGGTCCAACGCACTAGGAACCACACCTAGTTTGGTTATGAATTCCTTCATCCAAACCGCTTCCTGCGCTGCTTCCAAAGCAGCAATATATTCCGCCTCTGCTGTTGTTCTTGTCACCACAGGTTGTTTGGAGCTCCTCCAACTAACTATTTCTCCGTTCATGAGAAATATGTATCCGGATTGAGAGCTAGAGTCATCCGGGTTTGGATTCCTAGTAGTAAATTTGTTTGTAGGTGAGGCTTGTGGCCATGATCTTATGGGATAACAACCTTAGGTGCATACGGATTCATGCAAGTTCAAGCCCCGGGAATAAATCACCGTCAACAACCTTCGTATGTCTTTGTATTGATCGGAGTGTGAGGTGCCCACTATGTTTTGATGGGGTGTCCGACTTCTGGGGAGCCGATAGATGCGTCTCTCCTTTCCTAATAAGGAAGAGGCAACTCGGGTATATGGTGGAGTGTTGAGTGATTGATCCATTCATCCCTCACCCCTCCCTCTCGGGGTTGATCTACTACTTATAGAGAGTGACATAGACTCACCGCATGGGCGGCCATGGCCACACGTCCCTTTTGGACAAGATGCTGAGGGTCTTGTACACTATGGCTATCAACACCCAGTTTTTTAATCACAGATGCCTGTTATGCCATACCTCGCAATCCCATGATTACCATTTTTGTGAGACATAATAGAATTGGTACCATAGTACATCATCCATTACAAACCATAATGAATGTCTTACAAATAAAGGATCTCATGATCCAGTCTTAATACAATTCATGCAGCGGAATTTAAACGTAGTCGGGGCTCCATCTTCAAAGTCACAGGCAATGCTAACGATGGGAGATGATCCTAGTTGTCGTAGACCTCCTGATGTCCATCATCCTAGTAGTCCTCCTCATAGTCTGGCCATGGGAATAGCCAGGGACAAAGTCATGAGTACTCTTTAAGTACTCGCAAACTATCACTAACAAGTAAGATAGTTCTAGTAGGAATCTTAAACTCTAGGTTTATTTGCAAAAGCCAGGTTTATCTCAAACTGAGTTTAGAAGTCAACAAAACTGAGTTAATGTTCTACATCACTTTAAGGGGGAACCTAGTTTTCATGTCCACACTCCGGTGTGGTCAAGTCAAAGTCATAGTTCAATTCACAAGTCATTTTTGAAAACATCTGACGATGGAACAGTATGGCCACTCGAACTATCCATGACCGCGGACGTGGCTATTCGAATAGTTTGACACTCTACAGAGGTGGTACACTTTCACCACAAAATTCGATACATCCGTCAGGGATAACCCTGAATCATCATACTTAGTATGCGGATAATCAAACATAACCTTTCAATTACACACTCTATTATAGGCACCTCCCCTATGAGCTTGGCCTCCCAGCCATGGCCATCTGCCATCCTAGGCACTGCGTAGGTGGACATTCATCACGAGGTAGCCTCAGCTCAACCTCTTCCGCAAGGGAACCCATACTAAGGCATATAAACTTCCGGCTAAGCCCTACCCAATTCAGGTATTGTGGTTGTACGGTAAAATTGGAATGGTATCGCATCCGAACCCAACCATCAGTTTTTATAAAGGGCTAAGGCTCATGCCTCAACATTTTCATCATCAAATCATTGTGTTTCTCAACACATGTCAAAACATTTCAATAGGATGAATCATCATTCCAAGGTTTTCATACTCATTTTCACCAAGTATTCTCATCTAAAGTGATCAACTTTTATGCTTAGCACTAGCCACTAAAGTTGAGGGTATTCACTAATGAGGAGTGCTAATCAAGTGTAACTATCCAAATCTAGTTTTATGCCTTTTGATGACATCTAAGGATAACTAGTTAGGCCTAGTTTTATACTCTTTATGGTATTTGTCCTATTTCTCCAATACTCACAAAGCACTAACTAAAAGTAAAGAACTTTGGTAAAAGTAAAGGAATAAAGTTTGCAAGTAAAACTTGAGATTGGTATAATCAAGATTATATAACCAAAGCATGCATAAGGCATCTTGCATAGGTTATAAAGTTGGCAAGTGTTAACTTTCATAGTTCTAGCTTGCAAGTAATAGCTTGCAGTTAGTGATGGCTTGCCTTGATTGGTGTAGTGGTTGAAGTTTTCTTCTTCTTCGTAGTACTCCTCCTCCTCGTATCCCGGGTCGTAGCGTCTATAAATGAATACGGGGTACATAATCCCCAAAAAATACTTAACTATTTCTATTTAGCAAACTAAGGTTCACACTAGATGCTCTAGCATCATCACAATCATAATATGAAATAAAGACTTATTCTTATTTATTTCATTTTAGAAAAGTAATTTCTACTCATTGAAAATATTTAAGATTTAGTATTCTCCAATTAAAATATGGGATCATGTTGACACATGTCATCACCACATATTCAAATACATGGGAATGTGATTTAAAGCGTTGGTCATATTTTACAAAGTTTAAAATTATTATTTAATATAATTAAAGTGACTAGAAATGCCTATATTGCATCCTTTTAGTACTAGTACAAGATCACTACATGTAAACCTATTTTTTTTACATATTCAGATAGATCTTGTCAAATGTGATTTTTGGGAGTTGAAATCAACTCAAAAGGATTTATGGTTGATTTTTGAAAAATGTTTGAAGTTGGAAAGGTCTATGTCTTGTTATTGGTACAGGTGATCTATAATTTCAAATGGTTCGAATCCAACGGGATTGGATAGATATATTGAATACCTTCTAACAAAATTGGAATCATATAATTTGGTTTAGTGAATCTCTTTGAATTGATTTTTGAATCTACTGGCAGAATCTAGTTTTAACTAAATTAGAAAAATCCTATTTGAATCACTAGGCTCTGCGCGGGAAACTAATTGGGCCGGCCCAGCTGCACTACGCTGGTGCAGCGGGCTACTGACGGGGGGGGGGGGGGGTCCCACTAGTCAGTGGCTCAGGTAACCTGAATCGGTGCGTTTCAATCTAAGCCCTACGATTAGAACCTAATCTAACGGCCGTGGTTCATCTCCTACGTCGAACAGCTCCGACGAGAAGTTAAACCTAACGCGACGGTGGGGGTCGTGTGAGGCTCACCAGGGCTCCAGCTAGGTACAGCGATGGGGGCGAACGACGTTGTCGACAACGGCGGTTCGAATGGTGGTCGCGGCGGCTCCTAGGGCGGCTCTAATCAACGGCTCCTCTTCTCCTCTACAGCGGCGGAATCCGGTGAAATTCTGGCACGGTGGTTCTCTCCTTGCTCAGGGAAAGGGTGTGGGAGGTTCTGTGAGGAGTGGGGAGTGAGATGGTGTGGTGAATTGAGACGGAGGTGGCCTCTATTTATACACCGGCGAGGTGGACATTGCGTCATGGCTCGGGCTCGTCGGTGACGGCGATACAGGGGGCTAGTGGCATGGATGAGGGTAGGGGGTGACGTGGTGCTTCCTGGCGGTCATCACACGCTTAATGGCGCGGCACGTGGCGGTCGAGATATGTTGGGCGCAGGCGGTGTTCTACGCGGGAGCGACGGCGTTCGAGACGGCGTACAGTGGCTACGGGTCACGCGGCGGTAAACGGGCATGTCTGGGAGGTAGCTAGGGTCATGGCGAGTGTGTGCACGCGCGGAGAGGGCGAGGCGCGGCATGTGCGTGCTGGTCGGGTGCGGCGCTCTGGCGCGCTCTCATCATGGCGCAGAGAAAATGGGCGCGGCTATCTTGGGTGGTCCACAGCGCGCCTGCGGTCGAGGGTTGGACAGGGGGTGGCGGTGGACGCTCGCCTGTCTCCTGGTCGTCGTCGAAGAGGGCGGCGTGGTCTATGGCGAGTTATCCATGGTCGGCCGGTGTGGCAAGTTTCGGGCGGTGCTGCACTGGCACAACGGCAAAGTAGGGGTGCGTGTCTTGCGCTGCTAGATGTTGGGGGAGACAGGGGAGTGAAATGGGGGGAAATGGTCAATTGATCACTGCTCAAAACAGTGTAGTTAGGTAGGGTTTAATCTGTGTCTGCAATGTGTTCGACCAAATGGCCGCATGAATTAAAATTTGAAATTTTTGAATGAAATTTGGTGAGTGTTTTGATCTTATGCTTGAGTGTCTATGGTTGCTTGGAAAATTCAAGGTGAATTGATTTGAGTGGTTTTTGCAAAATGGTGATCTTAGTACATACACTTGATTCAATTTTGAATTGTCCTTTAACAAGATTTGAAAATAGTTTCTGTGAGTTTGTAAAGTGGGCTTGGGTTCACTTTTACTTGGTCTAGCAAGGGGTGAAAATAATTGAGAAAGTTTATATTAGAAATCTTTCACTATGAACACTCAAAGTGGTCTAGTGGTTAATTTTGGTCAAAATGATCATTTGATCATATGGTTCTTATTTGAATTTCTTTTCTTTTGATTTCGTTTGTAATTGGAATAGATGAGGTAGTATTCATCTTTAGACCATTTCTTATCATTTGTAGCTATCAAACATGGCAATTGCACTCATTTATACACTAATGCAAATCACACATACACTCATATTCAATTTAATAATAAAAGTTTTTGTTAACCCTAAACTTGGGTGATTAGAACTTGATAATCTTGATTAATATTTTTGGGGTGTTAAAAACCTTCCCTCCTTAAACAAAATCTCGTCTCGGGATTTAGGAAAAACTAGGAACTAAAGAGATTTGGAAACTCAGCCCTAATATAATCTTCTTGCTCCCAAGTAGCTTCTTTTTCAGTATGGTTGCTCCACTAGATCTTGAGAAACTTGATACTCCGGGTCCTAGTGGTTCGGAAGGCTTCTTCCAAAATACGAATGGGTACTTCACGATATGTCAGATCCTTGTTGATATCTATGGCTCGGTGATCGATGTTCTTGAACACTTCGGTCTTCTCCGGAACTTCTAGGCATTTGCAAAGTAATGAGATATGGAACACATCATGTATGGATGACATCTCCTCCGACAGTTCCAGTTGATACGATACTTCTCCTTGGCGATTCAAAATCTTGAAGGGTCTAATATATCTGGGGGCTAACTTTCCTTTCAGACGAAAACGCTGCATTCCCTTCAAGGGTGATACTTTGAGATACACAAAATCTCCAACATTGAAGGTCAGGTCTCGACGTCTCTTGTCAACATAACTCTTTTGTCTGGATTGGGCGGTCTTTAGATGCTCATGGACTTTGTGAACCTTCTCTTCGGCTTCTCGGAGAATGTCGGGTCCGAAAATCTGACTCTCTCCTACTTGAGACCAATTCAAGGGGGTACGACACTTCCTTCCATACAGAAATTCAAAGGGGTCCATTTGCAAACTAGCTTGATAACTATTGTTATATGAGAATTCTGTGAAAGGCAGACAATCTTCCCATTTTGATCCATATTCTAGAACACAAGCACTCAACATATCTTCTAAGATTTGGTTGACTCTTTCACTTTGTCCATCGTTCTGCGGGTGATAAGCTGTGCTGAAGTTCATCTTGTTCCTAATCCTTCTTGGACTTTCTGCCAAAATCTTGAGGTAAACTAGGTTCCTCGATCTGACACTATGGTCTTAGGGGTTCCATGCAAACTGACAATCCTAGCACTGTACAACTCTGCTAGCTTCGAACTATGGTAGGTGATCTTGACAGGTATAAAATGGGCTACCTTGGACAGTCTATCAACTATGACCCAAATAGAGTCATTTCCCCTACTAGAAGTAGGCAAACCGGTGATGAAATCCATTCCGACAGAATCCCATTTCATTCTACAATTTGCAATGGTTGCAAAAGTCATGCGGGTCGCTGATGTTCTGCTTTGACTCTCTGACAGATATCACACTTAGCTATGTAGCTTCTAATTTCTCTCTTCATCTTGTGCCACCAAAATTTCTCCTTCAAATCCTGATACATCTTCGTTCCTCCGTGATGGATAGAATAAAGAGTATCATGAGCTTCTTGCATGATAACTTGTTTTAACTCGGAATCTGCTGGCACACAGATGCGTCCTTTGTACCACAAAACTCCTTCTTCATCTTCGGTGAATCCGGGTACCTTCCCTGTACCGATATGACGCTTGATTCCATCGATACTTGCATTTCATTTCTGCGCCTCCATGATCTGACTGATCAAAGAGGATTGAAGTTCTATGCTAGCTAAAAATCCTTTGGTAACTAGCTCCGTTCTAAACTGCTCCAACTCTTCATGCAAACTTGGCTGGACTTCTTTAATCATGGTGTTTAATCTACACGGCAATCTGCTAAGAGCATACGCTACCACGTTGGCTTTGCCAGGGTGATAGTGAATGTCAAGGTCATAATCCTTGATTAACTCTATCCATCTCCTTTGCCTCATATTCAGCTCCTTCTGGGTGAAAATGTACTTCAGACTCTTGTGATCCGAATAAATCTCACAGCGGTTACCCATAAGGTAATGACGCCATGTCTTCAAGGCTAAAACTACGGTTGCTAGTTCAAGGTCATGGGTGGGGTAGTTTTGCTCATGTTGCTTCAGTTGTCGGGACATATATGTTATGACTTTTCCTTCTTGCATTAACACACATCCGAGACCAATCTTAGATGCATCACAATACACATCAAAAGGCTTCTTGATATCTGGCATAATCAGAATTGGGGCTAAAATCAATCTCTTCTTGAGCTCTTGAAAACTCGCTTCACATTTGTCCGTCCATTCGAACTTCTTATCTTTCTTCAATAGTTGGGTCATCGGTCTTGCAATGCTCGAAAATCCTTCAACAAACTTGCGGTAATATCCCGCTAATCCGAGAAATGCATGGACCTGGGTTTGAGTGGTTGGGGCTTTCCATTCTTCAACATCTTTGATCTTGGCGGGATCGACAACGACTCCTCCTGCCGACACGATATGTCCTAGGAAGCCTACTTCCTTCAACCAAAACTCACATTTGCTAAACTTAGCATACAACTGATGTTCTCTAAGGGTTTCAAGGATGGTTCTCAGGTGTAGCTCATGGTCTTCTTCTGACTTGGAATAGATCGGAATATTGTTAATAAAAACAACGACGAACTTATCCAGGAAGTTCATAAAAATATTATTCATGAGATTCATGAAATAAGCGGGGGCATTGGTTAATCCAAAATACATGACAGTGTACTCATACAATCCATATCTGGTGATAAAGGCGGTCTTTGGGATATCCGTTGCACAAATCTTGAGTTAATGATAACCAGTTCTAAGATCAATCTTAGAAAACACTCTGGCACCAGTCAACTGGTCAAACATATCTTCTATCTTCGGCAGTGGCTACTTGTTCTTGATGGTGACATCATTCAGCTTCCGGTAATCCGTGCACAAACGGTTACCTACATCTTTCTTATCCACAAACAAAACAGGCGATCTCCATGGCGATGCGCTTGGTTGAATCAAACCTTTTGCCAACATAGCATCAAGTTGTTTCTTTAGCTCCACTAATTCATATGGGTTCATACTATAAGGTCTCTGAGCTATGGGTCCGGTTCTAGGAATTAGTTCAATAATGAACTTGATATCCCGATCATGGGCATACCGGGCAATTCATCTGGGAACACGTCAGGGTATTCATAGACTACTTTGACTTGGTCTAGGGTTGGTTGGGCTAGACTCTTATTGCACTTGAATTGACGGTGCAAAGTTTCTGATACATGCTCTACTGATACTCCAGTGCTACTGGTCATGGTTATAGATTTCTTGGCACAGTCGATTAATCCTTTATGTTTCAACATCCAATCCATTCCTAGTACTACTTCCAAACCTTTGGTTCCAAGTACTATTTGATTAGCATAAAAATCTATTCCATGCATTCTGGTAGGTACAGCCTTGCAAATTTTTCTAGCTTTGGTGGTTGAACTAGGTATTTGAACTATCATAACATGCTTCAATTTGGTTGGTTGAATCTTACTAGTGCATGCAAATTCTTCTGTAACAAATGAGTGTGATGCTCCAGAATCAAACAACACTCTTGCAAGTACTGAGTTAACAGAAAACATACCCAGCACCACATCTGGCACTTCCTGGGCTTCTTTGGCATTCATGTGGAACAGACAGCCATTGCGGTTGAGCGAGTTCCCTGGGGAAAATCTCCTTCCAGGCTGAACATGGCGTTGCTGCTGAGCGGGTGCATTCACATTGGGGGCTGCTGCAAGCTTCTTGGGGAACTCGTTGGAGTAGTGACCCTTGACTCCGCATTCAAAGCAAGTAATCTGGGACTTGTCTTTTCCTGTGACAAGCACATCATTGCTTCCAGTCCTTGGGGTAGTATTATTGTTGTTGTTGTTGTTGGACTTGGGCGGTGCACGGTTGAAGTTATTGGAGTTGCCTGGGTTGTTGTTGTGGTTTCCTCTAGTCTTCAAGTTTCCTCCGCTACGATTGGGATAGTTGGGACGGGACATAGGGGGTCTGTTGTTTCTTGGGGCATATCCTGTAGACGGGTTGGGGCGATACTTTTGGGTATGGTGGGATCCAGGCTGGTGCATCATGCGACGCTTGCAGTTGTCATTGGCTTGGTTTATCTTCCCTTCCATCTGGATGGCAGAATCCACTAATTCTTCTAGATCTGCAAAACGGATGTTGACTAACACAGTCTGCATCTCATCATGCAATCCATTTAGGAACCTTTCCTTCTTCTTCGCTTCGGTGTTGATCTCATCAGGGGCATATCTAGCTAGGGAAAGAAATTTGTCATGGTATTCAACTACCGTTATCCTTCCTTGCTTCAATTCCCTGAACTCATCCCTCATTCTAGTGACTAAACCTTGGGGCACATGGGTCCGGCTGAACTTGATCTTGAATGCTTCCCAAGTCATCATCTGACCTTCGTTCATGGTACGAGTGCTATTCCACCAGGCTCTTGCATCTCCTGCCAGATAGTGGGTGGCAAACAATAATTTTTCATTGGCCTCAACTCCTGCGACCTCCAGATTGTTCTCCATGGTTTGCAGCCAGTCATCAACATCTAAGGGATCCTCAGACTTACTAAATATAGGTGGGTTGGTATTCTAGAAATTCTTGAGCTTGGATCCATGGTGATCTTGGTTTTCGTGACCTTGGTTATTGTGGGCCATCTGAGCTATCTGTTGAAGAGTGGCTAGGTTGGCTTGACATTCGGCTCTACTAGCTTCATGCTCGAAAACTAGCATTTCCAGAATCTGCAGCATTATTGGGTCCTGAGATGAACTGCTCCCTCCGGGATTTCCGCGAGTCATCTAAAGATTGAGATAGATAATGAGATAAGAGGGAAATTTCTAAGGTTTATGGTTTTGTTTCAAAAGCTTTAAACTTTGAGTTTGACTCAGGTTTTGCAAACTAACAACTTCCTCTCATTCATTCATTCAAAGCACACAATACAAACACACACCACAACACAACTAGAAAACAGATGGTTTGAAGAACCATTCTGTGAAACTACGATA
This sequence comes from Avena eriantha, assembly GCA_910589775.1. Taxonomy (NCBI): domain Eukaryota; kingdom Viridiplantae; phylum Streptophyta; class Magnoliopsida; order Poales; family Poaceae; genus Avena; species Avena eriantha. The sequence goes on from OU342746.1 coordinate 318,719,476, forward strand.
CAGTGGGACCGGTACAACTCACTCCTATGGTAGTGCTCGAGTGCATCTAATCATCATCAATAAAGGCGGAATCATCATCATCAGTATGGAACTCCATGGCATCGTCCTCCAGGTAGTCGCTATCATCGCTGAGGTAAGAGTAGAGATCTCCTAGGATATCTTCACCTTCCTCCTCCTTCGCTTCAAGCTAGATTTCCTGTTCACAGATGGTCTTCTCGAGAGTGGCTACCTTCTTACGAAGATGATCGATGATGCGATCCTTCTTCTCGCGATGACGACGAAGTGAATGGCGCTCCTTGGTGATGGCGAGGGTCTGGTCCTTCTTGACTGCAATGGCATGGTTGTGGTTGGCGTAGGCATGGGCATTGTCCAACTCCTTCTACCTATCATACAACATGAAGTCAAGATTGTCACCTGGTGCTTCAGCTCCGGGTGCCCTGGCATCTCTAAGGGCATTCCCATAGAATCACGCCTTGCGTAGTGAGCAAAGCGGGTTCCCTAGATCTGGTTGATGTTTTGTCCACACAGACAGGCAAGAGCTTCATGCATAACCCTGGCTAATCTGTCTAGCCAGTTGTTCTCTCGCAAGGTGAATTGGATCTTCTCCGAAGTGGGTGCTTCCATCTTGCCTCTGAGATCTGCAACTATCAGCCATTGTAGATCTCCTCCTACATGATCGTTGAATTGTGCCCCAAAGAACTCCGGGTGCGAGCGCTCCAGATACTCTGACAGTGCATCTAGATCCCTCTCAAATATCAGGTAGCCTCCGTTGCCCAGCTAGTATAACTTGGACCTCCATCTATAAGAATTTAGGGGGAGCAAGTTAGCGAGGTGATCAAGTGTGTCAAATTTTATGTAGAATTGCAAGAGTTTTTGAGTAACATGAATTTTTTTGAAAGAATCTCAAGGGTAAGAGTGGAAATAGGTTTTCATAAATACTCACTTCTTTTGTTTTGAAACTAAGTTTTTGTTTTGGACGTCCATTCTAACTAGGGTCTCCTATGGTCAGGATGGCTTTGATACCAACTTGTCAACACACGGTTTTTTAATCCTAGATGCCTGTTATGCCATACCTCGCAATCCTAGGATTACCATTTTTGCGAGACATAACAGAATTGGTACCATAGTACATCATCCATTACAAACCATAATGAAGGTCTTACAAATAAAGGATCTCATGATCCAGTCTTAACACAAATCACACAGCAGAACTTAAACGTAGTCAGGGCTCCATCTTCAGAGTCACGGGCAATGCTGACGATGGGAGATGATCCTAGTTGTCGTAGACCTCTTGCTGTCCATCATCCTGGTAGTCCTCCTCATAGTCTAGCCATGGGAATAGCCAGGGACAAAGCCATGAGTACTCTTTAAGTACTCGCAAACTATCACTAACAAGTAAGATAGTTCTAGTAGGAATCTTAAACTCTATGTTTATTTGCAAAAGCCAGGTTTATCTCAAACTAAGTTTAGAAATAAAGAAAACTAAGTTAATGTTCTACATCACTTTAAGGGGGAACCTAGTTTTCATGTCCACACTTCGGTGTGGTCAAGTCAAAGTCATGGTTCAATTCACAAGTCATTTTTGAAAACATCTGACGACGCAACAGTATGGCCACTTGACCTGTCCATGACCGCGGACATGGCTATACGAATAGTTTGACACTCTACAGAGGTGGTACACTTTCACCACAAAATTCGATACATCCGTCAGGGATAACCCTGAATCATCATACTTAGTATGCGGATAATCAAACATAACCTTTCAATTACACACTCTAGTATAGGCACCTCCCCTATGAGCTTGGCCTCCCAGCCATGGCCATCTGCCATCCTGGGCACTGCATAGGTGGACATTCATCACAAGGTAGCCTCAACTCAACCTCTTCCGCAAGGGAACCCATACTAAGGCATATAAACTTCCGGCTAAGCCCTACCCAATTCAGGTATTGTGGTTGTACGGTAAAATTGGAATGGTATCGCATCCAAACCCAACCATCAGTTTTTATAAAGGGCTAAGGCTCATGCCTCAACATTTTCATCGTCAAATCATTGTGTTTCTCAACACATGTCAAAACATTTCAATAGGATGAATCATCATTCCAAGGTTTTCATACTCATTTTCACCAAGTATTCTCATCTAAAGTGATCAACTTTTATGCTTAGCACTAGCCACTAAAGTTGAGGGTATTCACTAATGAGGAGTGCTAATCAAGTGTAACTATCCAAATCTAGTTTTATGCCTTTTGATGACATCTAAGGATAACTAGTTAGGCCTAGTTTTACACTCTTTACGGTATCTATCCTATTTCTCCAATACTCACAAAGCACTAACAAAAAGTAAAGAACTTTGGTAAAAGTAAAGGAATAAAGTTTGCAAGTAAAACTCTAGATTGGTGTAATCAAGGTTATATAACCAAAGCATGCACAAGGCATCTTGCATAGGTTATAAAGTTGGCAAGTGTTAACTTGCATAGTTCTAGCTTGCAAGTAATAGCTTGCAGTTAGTGATGGCTTGCCTTGATTGGTGCAGTGGTTAAAGTTTTCTTCTTCTTCGTAGTACTCCTGCTCCTCGTATCCCGGGTTGTAGCGTCTATAAATGAATACGGGGTACATAATCGCCAAACAATACTTAACTATTTCTATTTAGCAAACTAAGGTTCACACTAGATGCTCTAGCATCATCACAATCATCATATAAAATAAAGACTTAGTCTTATTTATTTCATTTTAGAAAAGTAATTTCTACTCATTAAAAAAACTTAAGATTTAGTATTATCCAACTAAAATATGGGATCATGTTGACACATGTCATCACCACATATTCAAATACATGTGAATGTGATTTAAAGTGTTGGTCATATTTTACAAAGTTTAAAATTATTATTTAATACAATTAAAGTGACTAGAAATACCTATATAGCATCCTTTTAGTACTAGTCCAAGATCACTACATGTAAACCTAATTTTTTTACATATTCAGATAGATCTTGCAAATGTGATTTTTGAGAGTTGGAATCAACTCAAAAGCATTTATGGTTGATTTTTGAAAAATGTTTGAAGTTGGAAAAGTCTCTGTCTTGTAATTTTTGGTATAGGTGACCTAAATTTCAAATGGTTTGAATCCAATGGAATTGGATAGATAATTTGAATACCTTTCTAACAAAATTGGAATCATGCAATTTGGTTCAGTGAATCTCTTTGAATTTATTTTTGAATCTACTGACAGAATCTGGTTTTAACTAAATTAGAAAAATCCTATTTGAATCACTGGGATCTACGCGGGAAACTAATTGGGCCGGGCTAGCTGCAATGCGCTGGCGCAGCGGGCTGCTGACATGGCGGTCCCACTAGTTAGTGGCTCATCTAACCCGAATCAGTACGTTTCAATCTAAGTCCTACGATTAGAACCTGATCTAACGGTTGTGGTTCATCTCCTACGTCGAACAGCTCCGGCGAGAAGTTAAACCTAACACGGCGGCGGGGGTCGTGTGAGGCTCACCAGGGCTCCAGCTAGGTATGGCGATGGGGGCGAACGGCGTTGTCGATGACGGCGGTTCGAATGGTGGTCGCGGTGGCTCCTGGGGCGGCTCTAATCAACGGCTCCTCTTCTCCTCTACAGCGGCGGACTCCGGTGAAATTCCGGCGCGGTGGTGCTCGCCTTGCTCCGGGAAAGGGTGTGGGAGGTTCTGTGAGGAGTGGGGAGTGAGATGGTGTGGTGAATTGAGACGGAGGTGGCCTCTATTTATACACCGGCAAGGTGGACATTGTGTCATGGCTCGGGCTCGTCGGTGACGGTGACACAGGGGGCTAGCGACATGGCTGAGGGTAGGGGCAACGCGGTGCTTCCTAGCGGTCATCACACGCTTAATGGCGTGGCACGGGGCGGTCGAGATTGGTCGGGCGCGGGCGGTGTTCTGCGCGGGAGCGGCGGCGTTTGAGAAGGCGTACAGTGGCTACGGGTCGCGCGGCGGTAAACGGGCATGTCTGGGAGGTAGCTAGGGTCATGGCGAGTGTGTGCACACAAGGAGAGGGCGAGGCGCGGCGTGTGCGTGTTGGTCGGGTGCGGCGCTCTGGTGCGCTCTCGTCATGGCGTAGAGAAAATGGGCGCGACTGTCTTGGGTGGTCCACGGCTCGCCTGCGGTCGAGGGTTGGACAGGGGGTGGCGGTGGACGGTTGCCTGTCTCCTGGTCGTCATGGGAGAGGGTGGCGCGGTTTGTGGCGAGCTGTCCATGGTCGGCCGGCGCGGCAAGTTCGGGCGGTGCTGCACTGGCGCAACGGCAAAGAAGGGGTGTGTGTCTTACGCTGCTAGATGCTGGGGGAGATAGGAAGAGTGAAATGGGGGCAAATGGTCAATTGATCACTGCTCAAAACAGTGTAGTTAGGCAGGGTTTAATCTGTGTCTGCAATATGTTCGACCAAATGGCCGCATGAATTCAAATTTAAAATTTTTGAATGAAATTTGGTGAGTGTTTTGATCTTATGCTTGAGTGTCTATGGTTGCTTGGAAAAGTCAAGGTGAATTAATTTGAGTGGTTTTTGCAAAATGGTGATCTTAGTACATACACTTGATTCAATTTTGAATTGTCCTTTAACTAGATTTGATAACAGTTTATGTGAGTTTGTAGAGTGGGCTTGGTTTACTTTTACTTGGTCTAGCAAGGGGTGAAAAGAATTGAGAAAGTTTATATTAGAAATTTTTCACTAGGAACACTCAAAGTGGTCTAGTGGTTAATTTTGGTCAAAATGACCATTTGATCATATGGTTCTTATTTGAATTTCTTTTCTTTTGATTTTGTTTGTAATTGGCGTAGATGAGGTAGTATTCATCTTTAGACCATTTCTTATCATTTGCAGCTATCAAACATGGCAATTGCACTCATTTATACACTAATGCAAATCACAAATACACTCATATTCAATTTAATAATAAAAAAATTTGTTAACCCTAAACTTGGTGATTAGAACTTGATAATCTTGATTAATATTTTTAGGGTGTCACAATGGCATACGTCGAGTGGCGTGGCCATACGTGGTAAAGTACCACACACTATGTATATCGCCACACGGCTCAAAGCCTTCGAGTACGCCGCGCGATTTCGGATAGCTAGGGACGTGACGAGATGAGCTCACCAAGACTCTCATCGGTCACGTCTTGTGTGGTCGTACAATGGTCATAACGAGCCATCATGCCTCCGCTCTGACATCCCACGTCCAGATCTTGGACTTCGGGAAGTCGGTAGGACCCGGCGGTAGCCGCCTTCTGTGGGAAACGGTTAAGGTCTAAGGCGGCGGTTGCTAGTCTTGGTCGCCTGCCAAGACTCTCCTCCTTTGGGTACTGGGTCATCACTCTTTTTTTATAGAGAATATAATAATATAGTAAATATAGAGAATATAATAATATAGTGAAGATAGTAATTACGCCCAGCCGCTACAACAAAGAAATGTGCTAAATACATTACGGATGGACACAACCCTATTACAAAAGCATAAAAAGAAAAGAAAAACAGAAGATCTCGCTACGCTGATCAAGACATTGTAGCTGCAACACAAAACACCGCCAAGACAACACCTAGAGTATGTGCTCGAAAAATGATACCTTGCAAGGTGGCCAGGCATAATCAATTAAGACCAGACCTTAAATTTTCACCCTCGAGCAAGTATGCCCTCTGAAAACAATGCCTTCGAACAATACCATTGCCAGACAACCAATTAAGGTCAGACCTTGGATTTTCATCCTAAAAGATAAGACCATGTACTCCTCTAGTGTTGTCGCCCCCGCTTGCCATTGTTGCTGCCACAAGTCAAGAACCACGAAGCAAGGTCCTCGTCTCCATGAAAACACTAGCCTCAGACCTCAGCCTCATGACATTCTACGCCACTGTCTCCTCCATGGAAATCGAAAACCTACATGTCACATGATGACAACAGACAGTGAAGCTTCGCGTTGTTCCTTTCTGATATGGGAGCACACGACCAAATCACATCTGATCTAGCAATCGGCAAGCAACTTGTGCGCAAAGGAGATCATCGACAAAGCCTTCCAGAACTCGTCACCAGCTAGAAAATGAGAGTCGGCATCAAGCAGACCATTATCCAGGTGCGAGAAGACACGAAGGATCGCCCCCTTTATTGGGTTGATCGGCAGGCCGCCCGTCTGCTGACCCCCTTCGATGGAAGAGGAAGCGACCCTGTGAACGAACGGCATGCGCACGCGCCGTCCCGCGGGTTGCCATCGCGAGAAAGATGCCCATACGACACCGCTAGTGAGGCCAACCGCAAGCACCGTGTCACCTCCGCACGCACCTCCGGCGACCGACGGACGCACCGATGACAGGTCTAGGCATGACCCTAGACCTATAGCCGCCGCCTCCACCTCATGCACGGACGCCCAAGGGAGGCCACCGCCGCCACATGACCGGGGCCCGCCCCATCGCCATGAGCATACAATCTCCATCCTGTGTGGACGTCACGCCTGAGGGAACACCGCCGCCGCAATACCAGGGTCGCTGCCCCAGATCCTGCACGCAGAAGACCACCGACGCCATCCCCAACCGCCACCGGTGATCCGCGGCCACGAAGCAACCCCCGGTGCCTTCGGCACCGCGGCCCTCGCCGGCGGCAGCGGCGGCAGGGGAAGCCTCTGGGCCTTAGTTTTTTGGCGGCTAGGGTTTCTCCCCGGTGTCTTGGTCATCACTCATTTATTATTTTTATTTTTAAATATGTACTCGTGCTAACCAGGAAAATCTACAAGGAGCCTCGTTGTTTTCACAAAAACATAACTCACTAGTAAGTGAAAAAAATGGGTTGGATGTATTGATGCAATAGCTGGGAATATCATTCCAGTAGCACTTCGCAACTAGCTACCTAGCTGACGGTATATAACTACATGTAAAGCGTAGAAAGAGCATGATAGGAGAAATGCTAGCATGATACTACTACTCATGCATGGATGCTTCAAGTGGCGGTCGATCAGCCCAGTATATTTCTTCAAAAGTGCACTACTAGCCTCCTAGCATCTCCTGCAGGGAGCCGCAGCAAGCTAAAATATATTCTTTCTTGCCTACGTACCTGATGAGAGTGAGAGAAACGTATCGTATGTGTGGTGGTCGACCAGGCATATATGTCTGCATGAGAGAATACGGTCCCCATGCATGTTGCCCAAATTATTGTCGTTCATTGTTACTGCTACTAGCTCCGTACGCATCTCTCTTCGGTTTTTAGATAATGGAAAATGAGAAAATAAACTCTCCATGCCAAGGCAACCAGAGATGCACACGGCTAAATCTATGGTCGATCTCGTAACAGCGAGATGCCGATGGAACAAATATATGTTGCTATACTTTTTCCTGTTCAAAAGATAATGTAGAGAATTGGTGCATATCATAGTAGAGAGTGATTGGGATATATACCTTGCATTAATGCCTTGATAATGATATTGATGTTCCTAATGCTAGTATTCTCTTCTTGCTAATACTACACACCAATTTCTTTTGTCGGCATATGCATACAACAAAAGAACATTAAGTTCTGACTCAGCACTTGAAGCATTCTTCATCTTTATCATTGTTGTATTTCGCCTATTTCGATTTACCTTTCTTTTGAAAAAATGTAGCAATTGTGTGAATTCTAGTCATGCAGAGGCTGAGTGTAAGCCCCTATGAATTGTATCCAAGTTTTTTTTCCAAAATGGATGAATTGTATCCAAGTGATGCTATCTTATGGGTAATAAAGCGTCATTTATCGAAAAATATGTGTTTGCCGTGAAATATTGAATATTTGAATTGTGATATCTTGTGAATTTCTGGTAGCTAGTTCAGTACAATTGAGTGAGCGCGTTGCATTTTGACCATCATGCTAGTTTAATCGTCTCGTGTTATTTCTTAGGTTACTGATGAAATAACTATTTTTTAAGTTGTCATTGAGAACCATCTTATCAAATTTAGAACTCGTGCAAATGCAAAATCTTGATCTGGTGGCTATCACTAGTTGACTGAGAATTACATAAATAACTGTCTCTAAGTAGACTAGCCGTTGTCACTTCTTCCAATAAAACACTTCATTTCCTTTACTACTACCATAACAACATAAATAACATGGCAGTACCCCAGATCACATAGCATTCTCATAAAAAGCCAGAAAAGGGAACCCCCTTTCTGAACCCATAGTGCTAATCATCTAAGATGGTCAGCTCACCTGACCAAATCCAAAATCTAACCCCATTTTTTATTTTATTCAGAAACTAGAATACCATCTTACAAAAGCGACGAAGCTAGCGATGTCCACATATTCCCACTCTCCCGCTGATCAAATGTTCCGAATTCCATCTTCGAGTCATGTCGATCAGCCGCTGTTTCATGGGGACAGGTCACTTGCTCTCTTTTCTGACAGAAAAAATGCAACGACTTCTGCCTTTGCATTAGGAAACTTGCTATAGGCGTCACCTTCCTTTCAGGAAGCAGAAAGATCTCTGGTCAGGCAAATTCTCCTGATCCAGAGGCTTGAAATGAAACCTGGCATATTGTTTGTTCTCTGTTTGGCGAGCATGAACAGAATAGACGATGATGGCTCTCCGCTGCTCTCTTTTGTTTTCACTTTTGAGAGCATGATGACACAGGGGAATTAGTCCCTCGTTTCTGATTTGCATCAATAACTTTGCAATTTTGTGAACTTTTGGTTTATCGGCATTTTCGGACTTCGACTTATTCCGAGTAATATACTTGGCAGGTATTCATTTTTGTTCTGAGAAAAAAGTGGCAACCGCTAGCTTGGAACAAAGCCAGGTTGACCATAACTAATCTGAAAAATTATCAAAATGCTTAACGAGTGGCAAGCAGGAGACAGACATAGTTGAGTTCAAATGCGGCAGATGTGTCTATCTTTTGTTCAGAAAGAGATAAAAAGGGAACAACACCGAGTCACCGAGTAGTCAGAAGCAGATTTTGGCAGATTGCTCATCAACTTGTACAGTGTGCATGGCTAATACTCGAAGGGAACCAGCATCTGTACGAGCACCTGAGCATATATGACTACTTCCTGGTTGAGCATTTCGTATATTAAACAGTCTATACCAAGCATATTATGTGCGTATTTTCTCTCTGAAATGCAAGAACGATGTCATTCGTTTGGCCACATATCAGATGTAGGGATCGAGTGCACAGTGAAGCCACTGATTTGCGTAGATACCAAAACATCAGTGGCTGAATCGTATGCTGCTTCAGATAGACAGACAGATAGATAGCTACATTACTTGGGAATCCATTATTTGAAAAGATTTAGCTCGACCAGTGATCTTCAGTTGGAGCTCTGCATTATTATTCGACATGGCAGATTTCGCCGACAAACAAAGAAGTTCATGACACAACTAAGTTCTCGGTCACAAAACTTCAACGGATCTGAACAGCACAAACAGCACACTGCATGTTCAGTTCATGTCCAGTCCACACGGCCAGCAGAAGTTGTACATCGGAGCAGAAAACAAAACTAGAACACAAGGCGGACGACATCTCCCTATCGCTATAAGGAACGACACTGACGAACCTGACGAACTATGTAACGAGGCAAAACCTGAACCTCATTATCACAACAGTCTCACATGGATGGATGGATGGATGGCAGACGGTATGCAGGAAACCTAGAATGCAAGCAGTCACGGTGGCATTTGGTGCTCACATCTGCACTTCCCTGCCATATACCCAGCTAAAGGGCATCTTACCGGCTTGCTTGGCTCTAGATTGAGCCCTCTCGTCCAACTTCCTGATCCTTCCAGCGAGGGTGCAAAGGTAGTCCTGGGCCTTCTGTCCCTCGCCAGAAAGGCCAGTCAGATCAGGAACCTTCCACCTGCCAACAAGGAACTCGAGGATGTCGGCGTAGTCCCTGGCGGTGTAAACACCAAGCCTTTGTGCCACCATGGAGAAGTGGTCAAACAGCTTGTCATCTTGTCCATCGAACATCAGGTGGGCAGGCATTGCGATCTTCTTCCTCATCATGTCAGCTAGAGCGAGCACGGTGCCATCTGGATCAATCTCAAACAGCTTCTCAACAATCTTGGTGTATGCAGTCTCATGCCTCTTCTCATCTGACGCGATGATACCACAGATCTGTGCGAGCTTTAGGTCACCAAAGTCCTTGGCATGGCGAGCAGTGTTTCCATGCGAGATGAAGGTCGCACGCTCTTGGAAGGAGGTGTAGATGAAGCCAAGATATGGATTGTTCTCTGTCCTAGGATCCTGAAAATAAAACAGCAGACAGTACGTTTCACATACATCTCTATGCAGCAGCGAACATGAACAAAAAGGTTCAAAGTAATAAAAAATACATAATCAACTTGAAGATGCCTCAACAAATTTTCTAAGTTTGATGTTCTGTGTTTCACATGCTCTAAGAAAGAGAATTTCATGGAAGCATCACTTGTTCACATGCCAACTAAGTAAAGATCACCAAGGTAAAATAAGAATGAGCAGGCGAACAAACATGCCACAGTACAAGAAGATAGGTAGTTAAATACTTCCTCCGTTCCTCAATGTAAGCCTTTCTAACAGTTCAATTTAAACTGCTACAAAGGCTTACATTATGGAACGGAGGTAGTAGCTAATAATAGAAGAATTGAAGAGGGTTGTTACCAACTTACCATTCCAGAGCCAATAAGATACTGAATTGTCTTTTCGATTTGTCTCATGTCCACTCTCCCAGTGAGGTATAGATACTTGTTTAAGAGGTCACCATGTCTATTCTCCTCAGCAGTCCATGCCCTTGTCCAAACAGCCCAAGCAGTGGGGCTTGCACCTGTTTCATCTCGGACGCCATCAAGTGTGTTAAGCATAGTCTGGTATGTAGGAAGAGCTTCCTCAGTAATCATGTCTCCAACCAAACAAACAAGATAATCATCAGGAATTTCCTTGGCACGCTCTCTTAGTTCCTTTACTTCATCATGAAATCCATCAGATGCTGGATCAGGGAGGAAATCCTGTGGCTGCCAGCACTTCTCAACTGGCTTAAGATGCAGCAGGAGATTATCTCTAGCCCAACCATCGAGAGACTGGAATATTTCCATCTTCTGGGGTGGCATGGAATGTGTAACCTGGACATGCACCTCTCTTGGTGGAGCAAATGGCTTCTTACTCTCAACCCTGGAATATGAAATAAAATAATGTTCAGAAATACCCAGTTACCTGATGACTCAATCACCTGCTTTAGGCACTTGATGCAACAAATTCAGGAGAAGACATATGTAACCTTTTATATTTTACTCAGCCTGCAAAGACAAATAAGATGTCTTGTCCTACAGAGATTTAGACAACTTATTTAACTACTCCCTCTGTTCCATAATATAAGATGTTTTAGCTTTTGTGAAGCGAATGTATGTAGACATCTTTTAGTGTGTAGGTTCACTCCAAAGCATATGCTCTGCTGCAGTGTGCTATGCATGGTACAGCAAAACAATGGAGAGGCATGCGTTCAGTTCATAAATGTCATGACCATGGAAGTTATAGATTATGATCCATATTTAACTGCCCCAGGAATTTAACATTTTTACAGTGTATAGGAGCATAACATGTTCTAATACATCGAACATATGGCTGCAACTGCAAGCAAAAGCTAAGATGTAGTAAATTCATAAAGGCTGACAAAGATAGTCGACCAGGTCATTTCTTTTTCTTTAGTTCTTAAAACTAAGTTAGTTATTCTGGACCTTTTTTTTAATTTGACATATAAGAAGGAGAGTATCCATTAAAAGCAGATTGTACTCTACAGTTATAGTTCCTAGTGCTGGAACCACTAAAGTTCCACTTCAGTTGAATCTAAAGCCATGCCTCACAAACGATTACATGTCAAGATAGGAAGGGCTGGAGCAACTATCTAATATTGTTGGGTTATGATGTTAACTTCAGATATGATGCATTGAGATCCTAGTATACGTCCATAAATGCAGATATGCGGTTAGGTTAGTAGCTAATGCCATCGACCTTTCCCAGACTACAGGCCCATGCTGCGTCCATGCCAACCATGATGTAACTCCCATAATGAAGATGTTAATGCAAGGATTCTATCTTCAATACTACTATTAGCTAACAGTATTTCCTTGACGTCTAAGTCTCCAGATCTGCATATCGCTGTCAGTGAGCACGAATCTTGGATGGAGGAGGAACCAAGAGAGTACTAGGAACGTGAAAGGGACTGCTAGGAGCAACCTGTGACGTCTGCTCATCCAACCTCCTTGCCAGATCTAACTCGAAAATGTACACGCCAGTGCAGACCAGGTTTTTTTTTTCACAGAACGAAGTACAAAATCCACTTAGGATGAAAACTTCAGATAGCAGAAACTGTCATATCCATGTTTTGACAGGCATCTCATCGTTCTGAACTTTTCAATGTGCAAGCGTCAACAGGTGGAGTTTCTAAAGAACATAGGCCGGCCGGGAGCCACCAGCACGTAGCCATGTATAATCAATACTACTATACCAAGGGCATGGCAGAGTCAGTCTATACCCATTCCGATGCCATACTGTATTTAATAGCTTCAGGTACCCGTCAAGCGGGCAGATGAACACCACAGAGCCCTCATAAACCAAGAGCAGCAGCAGCAACAACCTAAGACAACCAACGGTACCGAGCAACTCGAATTAAATGGCCACCACACTGTCAGCCACTGCCGAGGGAATGCCATGGACCACCCGGGGCTACCGAATCAGGCAGACAACGATAGTCCACCTCTGCCTCCGATGTAAACGAAGAGGAGTGCTACGGAGATGATTGCAGGTTGTTGGGACTGAAATCGACCTGAACCACCGTCTTCCCTCCTCAGCCAGGAGGCCAGGACAGACAGCACAGCAAACAAACTGATGGATGGATGCATGGTGGTGGTAGTAGTACTAGGACGCAAACTGAAAGTAATTAAAGAGATAGGCTCGCGGGCAGGGAAGGTCCCAGCAGAGTTAATGTGGAGGAAGTAAATGAGGAACCGGGGTGGCACTTGGCGGTTCGGCGCACGCACACGCACCAAGGGAAATGTCAATTAGCCGACCCTGCGCATGCAGAATTAAATGGCGATTTTGTAGTGATGTTTTGCGGCTGATCTGAGGTCCGAGGACGAGGAAGAGAGAGAGGCCCATGTGATGTGCAGAGGCTAGCGGCGCCACCGGGACGGGGGGTGCTCTGGGCGAACAGGGACGAATCTGACAGTCCTGGCCTGACACGAGAGAAGGAAGAAGAGGAGATGGAAGAAAATACTGTAGAAGCAAATCAGTCGAATCCCGAATTCCTGATCCGGCATTCCGGGCGCGGGGAGGGGGAGAGGAGGGCCACGAGGAGAGGCGCTCGTATCGCGACCGCGCAGCGGCAGCCATCGCCGCCAACAGTCCCTCGAGGCGAGCAGGGCATGTCCGATCCATCCAATTCCAATCCGCGGAAACCAATCTCACAGACAGCGGTAGTAGTAGTAGTAGTAGTAGAACCCGAGTTGAGGAGAGAAGGCTTACTTGGCGGACGAGGCGACGGCGAGGACCCTGACGCTGCTCCTGCGGCGGCTGCCGCGCCCGCCGGCGGGGGCGAACGGGGAGGAGATGCGGAGCGCGACGTCGTGGGGGCAGAGCGCCATCCTGGATGCCATCGCCGGGGGGTTCAGTTCACCTCGCGCCGCCGCCGCCGCCGCCGAGGAGGAGGAGTGGGCTGCTGGTTGTGCGGGAGCGCGGCGGAGGCAAGAGAGAGAGAGATTGGGATGTGGTGTGGTAGTGGCGAGGAGCGAGATGGGGTCGGGCGCGATCTCCACCTCAGGTTTTTGGTTTTTGTCCCGCGGCGGTGCGGTGCGGTGTGGCGCTGGCTCGGGATCGGGACTCGGGAGCGCGATAGCCACGGGTGCTCCCGCTGCGCTATTTATCTCGCCCCGCTAACCTTCTCGTTTTTACTGATTTGGCCTCGCCTCATCACTGATTAACACTGTAGATTAGTACAGTACTACGTGCCATCTTTTTTCCCTCTTCTTCAGTCTTCACACTATCTCACTGGATCCCACACCAGGTCGGCACTGCGCGGCTAGCTAAGCCAAATTGTCCTGTTCTTTTGCGCGGGGAAGAGTCTAGATCTCCTTGACGTAAAGTGGAAGAGAAGTCTTCTCTCTCTGCTTTTTTCCCGTGAAGACAAATAAATCAGTTTGTTTATTGGATGTACGTGGTTTATTTTTCTTGTTTACTTTGTTCAATATATTTCTTCATTAATTCACGAAAAATAAACATAAGCCTGCAGTATAAAACTGTTGTGTTCTCGCATTTAGTCTATGTTGCAAAGGTGCACCATCTTTTCTTTTCTTTTTGCGGGAAGCAAAGGTGCACCATCTAACTTGAAGAAAAAAAAGGTTCTCCTCGACAGTGAGCGAATGGTGAATATATGTACTGCAGCTGGTACACCAGGACCGGTTAAAAAAAAGCCGTGTGCAGAAGAAGAATCTTTTCGTGGGTGAGAATATCTGGCCAGTGCTTGGGACGCCATCGCTTTCTTGAGAGGCATGTGCGGTTTTTCCAAGGCTACACGTCGACGGCAAGGGCACGAGTGGAAACTCCACATGCTGCTGCACTGGTGCAGTGGCGACGGTGTTAGTGTTCTTTTTTTTAGGGTAAACGGTGTTAGCGGCGCGCAGCGACGCCGCCAAGACTGCTTACGCCGGCGCGTTCGCGTCTTCACGTGCTCACGTTTGCCTGGCGCGCGCGCACGCAAAACTGGCGGCGGAGAGGCAGTGGCAGCCGTCCGCTCGCCGCTGTGGAGTGACAGGTGTGCGGTGGCCGGAGCATCGGCGCGTGCGTACGCGGGACGGCGGGAGCACGTACGTACGTCCAGGTGGATCGAAAGCATATGCTTTCAGCTTTCGCCGTGGCGTTTTCACGTGGCCGAGGGAGGAGCGGGCGGAGTCGGCGTACCGGTGTCTGGTGGTCGATGATACCGAGGCGCGCCCCCGGCCCGGCCGGTTCGGGTGGCGTCAGCGGAGGCAGAGCAGGACGGATCGGATCACGCGCGCGCGCGCTAGCTTGCTGGGGTGGCCGTGTGTGTGTGCGCGCGCATGCAGGACACGGTGCGGCGACTCCCGTGCCAAGTGTACGTGCCTGCACAGTACTCCTGGTTTGTCTCTGTCTGCCCATGCGCGGGAGCGAGGCCCCATGCTGTTCCTGCGGACTGACTGACTGCGCTCCTGAATTCAATGGAGGAGCGCTGCACTGTAGCCGTGACCGCGGGATCTCGGTTCCCTGCGCCTGCACGGCTCGTCTCGTGTGACACCATGCGTGCGCACCGCGGCGTGTTTCACTGTTTCTTCGTGCCACTCCTCGACGTGGGCCGACGTCGAGCCCACTCTTTTGATTATAGCACAACTGTTTTGTATATACTTCCTCGTCTCATAAAATTTGACTCATATTTATCGAGATCTGTAGGTATCTAAACCTGTTTTATTAATACACGCATACGAATCTTAGATAAATCTCAATTAAGTTAGCACATAAAATTTGTTTTTCTTTACCAGTTGCTCCAAAACAGGGCACGACCGCTATAGCAGATCTGTATTTTAGAGCACGATAAAAAGTTTAAACATAAACTTCGACAATTCAACCAAAACATTTGAATTCCAACATAAAATTTGACAATGAAATCTAATCCAACACTAACTCGACCCAAACTAAACCTAATGTCGTCGTCGAATTCGTTCAAAAAGTTGGAATCTAACTCCAACGAGGAACCCAACAGGACGGCGACAGTGGGGGCTAGCGCGGTAGCAGTGGCAGGTCTAGCTTACTCCTTCCTCGCCGTGTAGAAGTTGAGCTCCGCCTACACGAACTCACGGTGGTCGCGACGGATCCTGGCCATGTTCATAACATCGAAGTGGCTGGCCTACTGATTCATCATGGAGTGACGGCGTTGCCGACACGCGCTAAGGTTGATGTACTGGAATTGCGGCATGAGGAACTCTGCTTGGGCCTGCGTCAATCTCGGGAAAGTTACGCTCGTCGTATGGGTGGCTGAACCTCCACGCCGTCGCGTCCCACGCGGGTGCGCTAGATCACGGTATACATACTGATTAGTTGCCGATGCAGTTGTCGTTGGTGCAGAGGTTGTCGTAGCATGTGGAAGAATACGGCGTTGAAGACGAGTCGCCCGTGGACTAGGAGATCTTCCAGGAAGACGCGCCGCGATGAAGAACTTAAACAGTCACGCGGAGCGCTTCCCGAAAACACTATTCGCCCTCTCCCTATAGGATCGCAAAGGCGAGTGTTTTCGGAGACCTGCTCTCCTGTTTGCCGGTGTCCGATGGTGCGCGGGATGGGGTAGACTACGGTGGCAGTGCAAGTAGATAGGAGGCAAAATCCTAGATTGCTTTTCGATGTGATCGTGGTGGAAGTCACACATGCGTTATATAGAGAAGCTCGCGAAACCATACAGGGCACAACGTGGGACGATGTCACGTCGCGCACGAGTTCAGGTCGGTTACAGTAGCCCACGATCTAGGAGCAACCCGAACCGACTAATTGTTGACACGTCTGTCAAAACCGCACTAGTTTTCCTTAGAAGCAAAAAGATAAGCTCAGTTCGACGAGATTCTGCAACCCACAACGCGCACATGTAGCACATCTTTTCTCACTCACTTATCAAGTGGTGAGACACTCCACCTTATAAGGTGGTGTATCTCTCCTCCAACTTTCCATGTAGGACTAAAGTTTAGCTACCACTCCTCTTGCCACACACACATGTGAACTCCCACCAACTTGGGCCAAATCACACATGGGCTTCCACACACATGGGTTTTAAGATTTAGGAAAAATCTGAAGTATCACATGGGCCAATGGATTTAGCCCATATTTCTAACAATCCCCCACCGGATCTTAAAGGTCCATTTGAAGATTTGCCAATCCTTGCTACTTTTTTATATACCGGTGTTTTAGGAGAGACTGTTAAGTTGAACTTCCGCCTAAAATCTTGAGCTACATCTATCAGCAACTTGAACAATGGACGAACCTTGAATTGCAAGTTTCGTGCCAATAGATTTCACTCAAAATCATAACTAGTACCTGGCTGTTAGTAGCCTACCCCGTGGGTTGGAGCATATGCGTCATACTTCCTGGTCTCTTCATGAGTTTACTAGGATCACGCAAATCTCATAGACTGTGACGTTTATAGTCGTTCTCATATAGGTGTGCTCTTTCAAGAATGCCATGTAGGACAGCATCTTTGCTAGTTATAGCCAATAGAAACACATTAAAGCATGTTGCCAACCCGCCTTATAGATTTTGATAGTTATGCATCTTCACCTAGAGAGGGTTATAAAATACTCTTCTTAGTCAAAACGCTAGCTTGTTCTTCCTAGATCCTAATTCACAGGATCTCTAATCACATAGGTTGGGTTACCACTATGGTGTGACATCCATGGATCTCAACCCCATCTCCCTCGATGCACTTTCTATCACATTTTGTGTTAGTCCCTTTCTAAAGGGATCTGCCAGATTTTTTTCCTGTTTGAATATATGTAACAGTTATTACTCCGGAGTTTCTCAATTTTCTGACAAATTCAAACGTCTTTTTACGTGTTTTGATGACTTCGCGTTATCTTTAGAGTTGTTCAATTTGACAATAATTGTTTGGTTGTCACAATTCAAAAGGATTAGCGGCACAGGTTTTTCAACCACAAGCAAGTCCATCAAGAGCTCACGCAGCCATTCTGACTAAAAAGTGGTTGTGTCTAAAGCAGTAAGTTTTTATTTCATAGTTGACCTCGTCAATATGGTCTGTCTACGTGATCTCCATGACACTACGCCACCTCCAAGGGTAAATACATACCCACTTGTGGTGTAGAGTTCATCAACATCACATATCCAATTTGAATCACTATATCTCTCAAACACAACGGGGTGCCCTGAATACTGAATCATATAGCTCATTGTATCACACAGATAGTGCATGACCATTTCAAGTGCATGCCAATAATCAATACCTGGGCTATACATGAACCTACTCAACTTGGTCACAACAAAAGAGATATAGGGTCTGATAACGCTCGCTAAGTACATGAGTGAACCAACAATTTGTGAATATTTCAACTGATTTGTTGGATAGTTCATGTTCTTTCGTAATATCAAACTAGGATCATAAGGTGTTCGAGAAGTATTGCTATCAGTAAAGCCAAATCAGCTCAAGACCTTCTCAACATAATCATATTGCGTTAAAGTAATCTCATTCTCGTTCTTAATAAGCTTGCTGTTCAGAATCACATCATCCTCTCCCATATCTTTTCTATCAAAACTCTTTGACAGGAAAGACTCGACTCCAATTATCACTTCTATGTTTGTACCAAATATTAGAATGTTATCCATGTACAGACATAATATAACACTATTGTCCCCACCATGGTGATAGTAAACACACCATTACTAACAAAGCCAATAGAAGTAGAGTTATGTCAAACTTCTCATGCCATTACTTAGGTGCTTGTTTCAGGCCATATAAACATTTTAACATCTTTATCTCTTCACATTTTAGCACAAACCCATCTGACTGATCCATATAGATCTCCTCTTCCAACTCTCCATTAAGGAAAGATATCTTCACGTCCAATTGATTAACAAGAAGACCATAAGAGGCAGCAAGGGAAAGTAGTACTCGAATGGTGGTCAGTCTAGCGACATGTGAATAGGTGTTAAAGTAATCTTCTCCTTCTTTCTGTGTAGCCCTTTGCTACAAGATGTGCCTTGTACTTCTCATTAGTACCATCAGGCCTTAACTTCTTCTTGAACACCCACTTACAGCCCATGGGTTTACAACCACAAGGCCGTTTTGATAATTTCCAAGTTCCATTAGAAAGAATCGAGTCCATCTCATTTTGAATAGCTTCTTTCCAATCATGTGCATTAGGAGATGCATATGCCTCATTAATGGATCTAGGAGTATCATCCACAAGGTACACGATGAAACCATTATCAAAGGATTTTGCAATCCTTTGTCTCTTACTCCTTGTGGGAGGATCATCGTTATCCTTCTCAAGGACTTACTCAGGTGGTTGTTCGAAATTCTCAATAGATGCACTGGATTTAGGAAGTATTTCAGAAGAAACTCTAGTAGTGCTATGCATATCTTTCATAGGAACATATCTCAAATAATGTTGCTTCGTGATATTACATTATAGTATCAATATGCATATCAGGAACCTCAGATTTAACGATTAAAAATCTATAGCCTACACTTCGTGGAGCATATCCTAGAAAGATACAATCCACTATCTGAGGTCCGAGTTTGTGTTTCTTGGGAATCGATATGTTGACCTTCGCCAAACGCCCCCAAGTTCGCAAGTAAGAGAGTGATGGCTTCCCCTAACCCACTCCTCATAAGGGGTCTTTTATTTATTCTTGTTAGAAACTCTATTCATGGCATGACATGAAGTCAATAAAGCCTCCCCCACCATGCCTTTGATAAACCAGAAGTGGCGAACATAGAATTCACCAAGTCAGTCAGCATGCGGTTTTTCCTCTCGACAACCCCGTTTGATTGGGAAAGTAGGGAGGCATCCTCTCATGAATAACACCGTGTTCCTCACAGAATTCATCAAATATTTTTGGAAAAATACTCACCACCACAATTTGACCCAAGATGCTTGATCTTTCTCTCTAGTTGATTTTCAACTTTGGACTTACAAATTTTAAAATAGTCTAAAACCTCATATTTAGTTTGCAACAAGTAAACATAGTAGAATTTGGTATCATCATCAATCAACATCATAACATATCTCTTTCCGCCTGTTGTCAACACACCATTTATCTCACATTGATCAAAATGTATGAGTTATAGAGATGCCAAGTTTCTCTCCTCGGCAGCCTTGTGAGGCTTTCGAGGTTAATTTGATTGCACACAACTATGACACTTAGAACCTTTGCTAATGGTTAAATTCAGAATTAAACTCATACTGGACATCCGAGACATCAAACCAAAATTAACGTCACATAAACCGGAGTGCCAAACACTCGTATCATCATTAACACCGCTACAAATATAATTCACGGATTTATTAAAAAACTCTAAAAGTGAAAATTGGAACAAGCCTCCGAACTCATAACCTTTACCAGTAAATTTTCCATGTTTTGAAAAAATGACTTTGTTAGACTCTAAAACAACCTTAAACCCATCTATGCATAGAAGGGACACGCTAACGAGATTCTTTTCATAGTAGATACATGATGCACATTCCTCAGCTGCATGATCTTTCCAGAAGTGAACTTTAGATCCACCATGCCAATACCATGAACATAAGCATGCGGTCCATTCCCCATTATGACGGAAGAATCTCGAGACCTGATATGAAGTGAACATAGAGATGTCGGCACACACATGAACATTAGCACCCGTATCAATCCACCAATATGGTGATTGAAATACTGAAAAAATAGTAAATAGATTACCGTACCCATCGGTGTTGCTAGCGGTCACGACATTGACAGTCTTTCTGTTTTCCCCTCTGTGATCTGCATGTTCTAGGCAGTTCTTGGAAAAGTGTCTGAGCTCTCCACAGGTATAGCAATCTAGCTCGGCCTTGTTCGGCTTCTTCTTCTTATTGAAGGTTGTAGTTTTTATAGGCTTATTGAACGAGGGCTTATTGTTACCTTTGTTCTTGCTGAAAGTTTTCTTCTGCACCATATTGGCGCTAGACTAACCCTCACCTCCTTTCTCAACAATGTCCTTAGCCTGAGCCTTCTCCTTAACATCAAGAGATCCTATCAGGTTTTCAACCAATATCTTATGTCTCTTGTGTTTGAGAGTTGTGGTGAAGTTCCTCCATAAAGAAGGCAACTTTGCAATAATGCATCCAACCAAGAACTTGTCGGGTAAGACACACTTAAGGAGTTTGAGCTCTTTGTCTTAGTATTGTATCTCATGAGCATGTTCAACTATAGAACGGTTTTTAATCATCCTTTAATCATGGAAGATCTCCATGATATACAGCTCATTGTCAGCATATGTTACACGAAACTTAGCGTTCAGTGTCTCCCAAAGCTCTTTTTTATCTTTAATATGCATGTACATATAAAATAGTTTATTATCAAGAACACTTAGAATGCATACCACAAAGGCAAAGTTGGTTTCCTTGAACTTAGTTCAGAACCTCGTCAGATATAATTCCTTCAGACAAACCCTCACTAGTCTCGAATACTTTTAGAGGTTACAGCCACGTAGTGGTCTTATACTGCCACCTCTTAAAATGAACATGGGTGAACTTATCCGGCTTCATTGCATCGGCCAAGTGTCTGATGTTTAACTCAAGAAAATTGACTATAATAAGGTTTTTGGATTGTTGGATTATTAGGCGTGATCTCAGTTTCCTGCACGGCTCGTCTCGTGTGACACCATGCGTGCGCATGATACATTGCAAATGTATCTATAATTTTTGATGTTTCATGCTTGGTTTTATCCACTTTCTTGTGTTTTGTTCCAACTTTGGAGTACTTTTCATATGATTTCTTGGACTAACCTATTAATAAGAGCCACAGTGCCAGCTGCCTGTTTTCTGCTGTTTTTGGTTCCAGGAAAGTCAGAAAATGAATATTCTCGGAATTGGACGGGACAAAATCCAAAGTGCCTATTTTTCCAGATGTCATCAAGTGCCAGAATACGATACGGAGAGGGGCCAGGGGCCACCACACCACCTGGCCAGGCCTGGCACGTGCCAGGGGGTGGTGTGGCCGCGCTCAGCACCCCCTCGGCCTCTCCTTCCGCCTATATATTTCCCTCGGGACGAAAACCCTAAGTGCCCGATCAAAAATCCACGAAAGAGTCTGTAGCCGCCGTCATCTCCATCCCTAGATCGGGAGGGATCTGAAGCTCTTCCCGGCACCCTGCCGGAGAGGAGAATTCACCTTGGAGGCCTTCTTCATCACCATGCAAGCCTCCGGTGTGATGCGTGAGTAGTTCATCCTTGGACTACGGATCCATGTAGTAGCTAGATGGATGGTTCTCCTCCTTTGTGCTTTCATGTTTAGATCTTGTGAGCTCCGTTCATGATCAAGATCATCTATTTGTAATCATACATGTTGTGTTTGCGGGGATCCGATGGATATTGAGATGCTATTTCAGATTGATTATTGATTCTATCATGTCTTTGTTATTTGTGATCTTGCATGCTTTCCGTTGTTAGTAGCTATCTTGGCCAAGTAGATGCTAGCAACTCCAAGAGTTAGTATTTATGCTCGATAGTGGGTTCATGCCTCTGGTAATATGGGGAAGTGATAGAAATCTCTAAGGTACTAGATGTGTTGTTGCTACTAGGGAGAAAACAACAATCCTTTGTTCATAGAACAATCGTATTGTTTACTTTACACGCAATTCGTAAAGCAATAATCTGTTGCTTGCAACTTAATACTGGAGGGGGTTCGGATGATAACCTGAAGGTGGATTATTAGTCATAGATGCAGTTGGATGGCGGTCTATGTATAATGTTGTAATGCCCAATCAAGTCTCAAAGGAGTCAAGATGATTAGTATATGCATGTATTGCTTTCTCGGTGTTTGTCAATTGCCCCGTTGTAATTTGTTCACCCAGCATGTTATCTATCTAAGGAGAGCCACCTCTAGTGAACTATGGATCCTGGTCCTTGTCTTTTACATACAGTCTACAATCTTTTACTGCTTTGTGTTTACTTTCTACAAACTTTTACTTCTTTCCATTCGATACCTTTAATCCTTTGTTTTCCGCAAAACACGGTGAGATTGACAACCTCATCGCAAGTTGGGGACAAAGTTTTGTGGTTGTGTTGTGCAGGTCTCCATGTTGCTACTAGCACCGGTAGTGCGCCCTGCCAAAGCTCAGCTAGTAACACCTTTGGGGTGTTTCCTTGCTCCTACTGGTTCGATTAAACCTTGGTTTCATAACTGAGGGAAACTTGCTGCTGTGCTCATCATACCTTCCTCTTGGGGTTCCCAATGAGCTCTACATCAACACCGCCATCAAGCATTTTTCTGGGCGCCGTGCATTGAGCCATCAAGCGATTTTCTGGCGCCATTGCCGGGGAGTCAAGGACATCTTCACAAGGGGAGTCCCTCATAACCAATCTCTTTACTTTGTTATTTTTGTTTTGCTTAGTTTTATTTTTGCTTTGTTTGCTTGTTTTGTTATTCAAAAACACAAAAAAATTAGTTTTACTAGTTTGCTTTTTTATTTCAAAAACACACAAAAATTAGTTCCTATCCTAAGTTGTCACTATGTCTAGCCTTGCTCCAGTCACTATGTCACCCGAGGAAATGATTTTCACTTTTAAACAAGGAATTGAGGAAAGTTTTAAGGAAGCTTGGTCTAGAATCTCCGATCTACATGAAAAAACTGAGCCTAAAATGACTCAAAGCTTGTTCCTTAGCAGTTTTTACCTTGGGATTGCTCTTTGCTATAGATATGCCTTAGATGCTATTGTGGGAGGAGATTTCCTCCAATGTAGTGAGGATGATGCTATTAATGCTATAAATAAAATTGATCCTCACTTACAACATGCCTAGCCAAACTGATATTTCTTTTGCAAAAATATTTGCTAGGTTGAGCACTCTTGAGGCTAGCACTACTAGCCTAGAAATTTGCTATAATACGCTTAGGGAGCATCACAATTATGTTCCATTAAACTCTGAACCATCAAAGTGGTGCCCTATAGTAAATATTGAGATGAACACTGAAACTTTTCAAGCTCGTTATGATATCATGTCTGAATTCTGCCTCATGCCCAAAGATATTTATAAATCTCTGAATACTTGGGGGCTTATTGAAGGAGGAAAAGAAATATCTCTTGCTAATAATACTACCATATTACCTCTTGGAATAGCTAAAGGAGTGTTTACAAAGATCCTTGGGAAAATGGTTTCTATTGATTATTTTGTTATTGAATGTGCAGGAAAAGGACTAATTACACTTGGAAGGTCCCTATTAGAACTCCTTGGAGCGATAATAGATGTGGGAAAGGGGACCATGCACCTTTATTCTCCACCAAACAATCATATTTTCCCCAAGGTTAAGAATAAAAATAAGAGAGGTAAGGGCAAGAAAATTGGTTTAAATGCTTCTTCATTTGAGAACACTTGATTCTTTCTTTGCTTCTTATGCCTAACTTAAAGGCGTTAAAGAAAAGTACTTATTGGCAGATAACCCAAAAGTTTTAGATGAGTCTTGGAAGTTATTACCTCTGTAATAACCTCTCCTTATCCTTTTTATTTGCTTTTTGTGCCAAGAGTAACTTCTAATGAGAGAGAAGTAATGATTGGGAAAGTTGTTGTCCCGAAATATATTTCTATGATTCACCGTAAAAATTTGTTAGAGAGATCTCTATGTCGGATTGAGATGTACTTTTTTTGCTTCTTCCCCAGGTTATTATCTAACTTTCGTTAGTTCAACAATTTTTGATTTGAGCAACAGAGGGTCTTCGAAAAAATTCGTCTTTACCTGCTGGTCTGTTTTGACAGATTTCTGCCATTTTCTGCGTTTGCTTCTTGTTGGTTCCTTCTTGAGTTCCTTTGGGGAATTGAGCTTTTTGAGGGAAGTGATACAGTAGCTAGTGTTCTAATGGAAGTTTATTTGGTGTTAGAACTGAATCTTAAGACTTATTTATCTTAAGTGCACTAATGTTGCTAATAAAGATTGTGTGAAGTTTTGTATGAAGGAAAAATTTCAGGTGTATGGAAGGAATGAGTAATGAGATGAAGAATGGACTAAAGCTCAAGCTTGGGGATGCCACGTGTGTCACCCCAAGAAATATCCAAGAATTACAAGCGTCAAAGGTTGGGGATGCCCAAGGCATCCCCTTCTTCATCAATACAAATCCTAGGTTTCTTCCAAACGCTTCATTTTTATTGTTTCATGCACAGTTGTGTTTTTCTTGGAGCGTCTTCTTTTTCGTTTTCGTTTTGGTTTTCGTTTGCTTTGGTTTGCTTAGTTTTGTGAATAAATTGGTTGGACCCCCTCTTTCATACATTGGTTTGCAAATAGTTTGGTTTGATTTGGAAAAGAGTAGGAAAGTTCGTACTTATGTGGTAAAAAGAGCTTGTTTTTGACTGTGGCTATGCTTTGTCATGCCATGCTTGATATTGTTTTGGCTTTATGTTTAGTATTATTTTCTGTAGCATGACTTATTATAAACAATTGAGATTTCTTAATGTGCCTTGGATGAATCATGCGTTGTTTTACAATATTAAAGCATAGTGTAGTGGTATTCTCCTTTGATGCTTTATTCGGGTTGACTTGGCGCATGCTCTTACCATGTTATGACTATCTCAAGTCACCATAGCCTTTATGATCCTTTATTTTTCAACTTGTAGTATCACTTTATGCTTTGATCAATGATGTTTTGTCGCTCTGCATGATTATGGCCATTATTGCTCTCTTAGTTTGTCGCTCCTAGTCTTTTGCTAGCCTCCACAACCAAATATGAGTTCCACTCATGCATCCAACTCCCTAAACCAAGTTATACCAAAGAGTCCACCATACCTACCTACTAGCTTATGCTAGTCCAAGTATATTCATGCTTTTGTTACCTTCCAAATTAAACTTGTTATGAGAAAACTAGTGATTAAAGCTCTCACGAACTTGATGGCACACTTTACTTTACTTGCCTCTATTAAACTTGAACCATTGGGTCCTTCTTTGTTGCGTATATGCTTGCGCTTTATAAGTTGAAATTAGCAGAACCATGCACCATGGGGAAGGCTTTCAACATTGCACTTGTACTTTGTACCCCGTTGATATCATGTTCTTTTGCTTATGGATCCCGGCGGTGTGAAATAAAAGTGGAACTTGTAAGATCATGGAGTTTGTATGTGTGTTAGAGAAACGCCTAGGCCGCTAGCCTAAGCCATGCCTAATCATGGTGGAAACTTGCAGCATCACTATAATAAGCACTCTATAAAGCATCCTCAATAAAAACCTATGCAAATAGCAAATAAAAAGATCGCTGAGATGCTCATTGTCTGCTTGCCTTGTCATTTTGATTATGGGAAAGCTCCCATATCATGTGCAAGGGGTACCCCGTTGGCGGTTCTTAATGATACACATGTACTTACAATGACAAGAGCTTACTCGTGACTGAAGTTGAGTAGCATGAGGATCGGTCTTCGTAAGTAAGGGGCATGAGATTTCGGTTTATAACTTGTCAAGCATATCCTCTTAGTTGTGTCACTTTAACCTTAATCACCTTCAAGATGCTTATGATAGGGGCAATGAGAGCTGAAAGCTATAAGTACCATAATTTTTGGAAGCTCTTTATGAGACTTGAATCCCTACTTCCTTTTACAAAGGCCTTTCTTCCACCATTACATTGAGTCTCCACCTTCTAACTTTATGCACCTACTTTGAGAGCATAGTGGCCATTCTTAGTTCTATGTGCATTGTCCCAAGACTAGTTGATTGATGCATACTTTGATATTGCTTGTTTTAAACTATTGTATCTAGTCACTCTTATGAACTTTGAAGGTGTCCTATGCATTTATATTTGCTACTCTATTGAGGGACAAGCTGAATACTATTATGCTATGTTTTCTTTATGTGAAACAAACAAACGTCTTGCAAAGCATTGTTATTCATGAATCTTTTGTTTGTGCCTTTTCATGTTGCATCATAGTTTCTTTGCTTATTGCTAGAACTTTGTATTTCATGTTATGATTGAAGTACTATGATCCCAGCTTTGAATGTTTTACAAATACTTTGATCAAGTCTTTGATGATGCATGTCACCTCAAAAATTATTCTTTATTTTTATCACTTACCTACTCGAGGACGAGCAAGAGTTAAGCTTGGGGATGTTGATACATTGCAAATGTATCTATAATTTTTCATGTTCCATGCTTGGTTTTATCCACTTTCTTGTGTTTTGTTCCAACTTTGGAGTACTTTTCATATGATTTCTTGGACTAACTATTAACAAGAGCCACAGTGCCAGCTGCCCGTTTTCTGCTGTTTTTGGTTCCAGGAAAGTCAGAAAATGAATATTCTCGGAATTGGACAGGACAAAAGCCAAAGTGCCTATTTTTTCGGATCTCATCAAGTGCCAGAATACGAGACAGAGAGGGGCCAGGGGGCCACCACACCACCTGGCCGCGCGGCCAGGCCTGGCCCGCGCTAGGGGGTGGTGTGGCCGCTCCCCGCACCCCCTCGGCCTCTCCTTCCGCCTATATATTGCCCTCAGGACGAAAACCCTAAGTTCCTGATCAAAAATCCACGAAAGAGTCTGTAGCCGCCGTCATTTCCATCCCTAGATCAGGAGGGATATGAAGCTCTTCCCGGCACCCTGTCAGAGAGGGGAATTCACCCTGGAGGCCTTCTTCATTCCATGCAAGCCTCCGGTGTGATGCGTGAGTAGTTCATCCTTGGACTACGGATCCATGTAGTAGCTAGATGGCTGGTTCTCCTCCTTTGTGCTTTCATGTTTAGATCTTGTGAGCTCCGTTCATGATCAAGATCATCTATTTGTAATCATACATGTTGTGTTTGCGGGGATCCGATGGATATTGAGATGCTATTTCAGATTGATTATTGATTCTATCATGTCTTTGTTATTTGTGATCTTGCATGCTTTCCGTTGTTAGTAGCTATCTTGGCCAAGTAGATGCTAGCAACTCCAAGAGTTAGTATTTATGCTCGATAGTGGGTTCATGCCTCTGGTAATCTGGGGAACTGACAGAAATATCTAAGGTACTAGATGTGTTGTTGCTACTAGGGAGAAAACAACAATCCTTTGTTCATAGAACAATTGTATTGTTTACTTTACACGCAGTTTGTAAAGCAATAATCTGTTGCTTGCAACTTAATACTGGAGGGGGTTCAGATGATAACCTGAAGGTGGATTATTAGTCATAGATGCAGTTGGATGGCGGTCTATGTATAATGTTGTAATGCCCAATCAAGTCTCAAAGGAGTCAAGATGATTAGTATATGCATGTATTGCTTTCTCGGTGTTTGTCAATTGCCCCGTTGTAATTTGTTCACCCAGCATGTTATCTATCTAAGGAGAGCCACCTCTAGTGAACTATGGATCCGGTCCTTATCTTTTACATACAATCTACAATCTTTTACTGCTTTGTGTTTACTTTCTGCAAACTTTTACTTATTTCCATTTGATATGTTTAATCCTTTGTTTTCCGCAAATCACGGTGAGATTGACAACCTCATCGCAAGTTGGGGACAAAGTTTTGTGGTTGTGTTGTGCAGGTCTCCACGTTGCTACTAGCACCGGTAGTGCGCCCTGCCAAAGCTCAGCTAGTAACACCTTTGGGGTGTTTCCTTGCTCCTACTGGTTCGATTAAACCTTGGTTTCATAACTGAGGGAAACTTGCTGCTGTGCTCATCATACCTTCCTCTTGGGGTTCCCAACGAGCTCTACATCAACACCGCCATGAAGCATTTTTCTGGGCGTCGTGCATTGAGCTATCAGCACACCGCGGCGTGTTTCACGATTTATTCGTGCAACCTCTTCGACATGGGGTGTGGGGAGGATGGAGTATCAAGAATGGATGGAGTATCAAGAATGGTCCAAAAATATATTCGACACTTCTATGCCAGCCCTGACCCATAGGTAGTCCGAGGGCATCGGCAATCGACGCCAAGTTGGATTGCTTGGGTACGTTCTCTCGAACGTTTTTAATTGACGGCCGAAAGTTGAGACGCCAAGGCATTGCGAGGTCCGAGTTGCTTGTAATTATCGGATCGTGTTACCCATAGTTGGCGTGCCAAATGCTTAGAGGTTTTTTCGGCACTGATTCAACATAATGATTGAACACAAAATACCACGCTAATGCTATTGGGCCCTCCTGTCAGTTTTGAACATTATGTTGCTGCCATCGTAGTTGCCATGTAGACTTGCAGCGTTGGTGCCTGCATCGATTCTCCATTATGCCGCCTTCTTCATTCCCAGAGCGACGGTCTGTAGTCGCGGCCATGGCGCGGAGCTAGGACGCCAATTCCTTCAGGGTGAGATCTGGAACCTGGCCAAACCTGTTCGGTCCTGCTCTCCTCCTCCTCCCGATTTCGAGCCCGCCCTAACCATGGCCGCACCCATGGCATGACACGGGGACGTGAATTCATTACTCCTGAATCGGAGCTCACCGTCGCCGTGCCGAACTTAATCGGTCCTATTGTCCTCCTCCTGAATCGGAGCTCGCTGATGACCCACAAGTATAGGGGGTGTATCGCAGTATTTTCGAGGGAAGTGAAACCCAATTTATTGATTCGACACAAGGGGAGCCAAAGAATATTTATAAGCCTTAACAACTAAGTTGTTAATTCAGCTGCACCTGGAAACAATCTTGCTCACAACAGTTTATCAGTAGGAACCATTTTGTAGTAGCAATAGTAAAGTAGCAGCAGTAGTAAAGTAAAGACAGTAGTTGCAATAGCAGTAAACAATGGGATTCGAGTGCGGTAGGCATAGGGATGGATGGACGGGCGTTGCATGGACAAGACAATTCACATAGCAATCAGAACATAGGGCAATTGCAGATAAATAAGATAAAGCATCCAAGTACTAGATAATCCTAGACATGTGTTTCATATATAGTCATACGTGCTCTCAATGAGAACTTGCACAACATCTTTTGTCCTGCCAGCCCGTTTGCAGCGGGGCCTCAAGGGAACTACTGGCAATTAAGGTGCTCCTTTTAATAGAGCACCAGAGCAAAGCATTAACACTCCGTAAACACATGTGATCCTCACATCAAAGCCATTCCCTCCGGTTATCCCGATTTCTGTCACTTCAGGGCCATTGGTTCCGGACAACAATGTGTGTATACAACTTGTAGATAAGACCAAAAACAATACTATCATAATGAATCAATAACGTGTTCAGATCTGAAATCATGGCACTCGGGCCCTAGTGACAAGCATTAAGCATAACAAGTCGCAACAAAGTCATAAAGCACTAATAGAAGATACTAGGCACCATGCCCTAACAATCTGATGCCATTACATGAACGATCTCATCCAATCCCTACCATCCCCATGGCCTACAACGGGGGATTACTCACTCATAGATGGGGGAAATATGGATGGTCGATGGAGAAGCGATGGTGATGATGATGGAGATGATCTTCTCCAATTCCCCGTCCCGGCAGGGTGCCAGAACGGAGTTTCTGGTGCTGTTTCGTGGAATCTGGTGGTGGCGGCGGAGCGGAACTCCTTCTAGAAAAATATCGAACCCCCTTGAGTTTTTAGGTTAGAAGGCAACTTATAGGCGAAGAGGGAGACCGAGGGGCAGTCTGGGGCGGCCAGACCACCCCCTGGTGTGGCCTGGGCTTGCCCGCGCGGCCAGGTGGTGTGGCCTGGGCCCAGCCTCCCTCTATCTCGTATTTTGGCTCCGGGAGTCTTCTGGTGAAATAGGATTTTTGGCATATTTTCCGGGATTTTTCCTGATAGTTGATTTTCTGCACAAAAAGTAGACACCAAGGCAATTCTGCTGAAAACAGCGTCAGTCTGCGTTAGTTGCATCCAAATCACACAAGTTTAGAGGAGAAACAATAGCAAAAGTGTTTCGGAAAGTAGATACGTTTTGGACGTATCAACTCCCCCCAAGCTTAGCTTATTGCTTATCCTCAAGCGATTCAGTTGAAAACTGAGTGCGATAAAAGAACTTTCGCAAACACATTTGCTTCATATGATGTATATATTCTCAGGATGTGATCAACTACTTAGTCAATTCATAATAAGGAGTATGCAACTAAGTTTACTTAATAGGCATTGCAAGCTATGAAGAGATTCCAACTCAAAAATAATAAGTAGCATGAAGCATAAACATAAGCAACATTACAATGCTCATAACAAGGTATGATAGAGTGGTATCTCGCTTGCCTTTGATTATGAATGCCAAGGCACCTCTGAAGTTTAGGTGAAGACTAGAAGTAAATATATCAAAGATACAAGTATCAAAGTCATAACACAAATAATCAAGTAATGAGACAAGCACAAAGAATGACAACTATGCTCTCAATAAAGTGCTCATAGAATAAGTGGAGACTCAACAAGTAAAGGAAAAGGTTTTGAATAGTTTGAAAGGCTTCCAAATGCTGAAAGTATGGTACTTGTTAGCTTTGAGCTCTCATTGCTCCTATCATAAGAATCTTTAAATGGTTAAGGTTAAAGTGACACAACTAAGAGGATATGATTGACAAGTTATAAATCGAAGTCTCATGCCCCTTACTTACGAAGACCGATCCTCATGCTACTCAACTTCAGTCACGAGTAAGCTCTTGTCATTGTAAGTATATACGTATCATAGAGAACCGCCAACGGGGTACCCCTTGCACATGACACAGGAGCTATCCCATAATCAAAATGACAAGGCAAGCAGACAATGAGCATCTCAGCGATCTTTTTATTTACTATGTGCATAGATTTTTATTGAGGGTGCTTCATAGAATGCTCATTATGGTTATGCTGCAAGTTTCCACCATAATTAGGCATGGCTTAGGCTAGCGGCCTAGGCGTTTCTCTAACATACATACAAACTCCATGATCTTACAAGTTCCACTTTTATTTCACACCGCCGGGATCCATAAGCAAAAGAACATGATATCAACGAGGTACTAAGTACCAATGAAATGTTGAAAATATTCCCCATGATACATGGTTCTGCTAACTTCAACTTATAAAGCGCAAGCATATACGCAACAAAGAAGGATGCAATGGTTCAGGTTTATTAAATGCAAGAAAATAAAGTGTGCCATCAAGTTTGTGAGAGCTTTACTAACTAACGTTCTTATAACAAGCAAACATTTTATTCAGAAGAAAACAAGGCACATTGAATATGCACGGAAGTAGCAAATGATGCTAATAGGTAGGTATGGTGGACACTTTGGCAATATTTGGTTTTAGGGAGTTGGAAACATGAGTAAAACATACTCAGTGAAAGTGAAGGATAGCAATAGTAAGGGAGCGACAAACGAGAGAGCAATAGCTGTCATAATCATGCTTGCAACAAAACAGGACTAATCATGGGATGAAAGTGATTCAAGATCCTCAAGGCAAAATAATTCATCGAGGCTTAACTGATTATTACAGTCATGTGCATGCGCGAGCATGTGCCAAGTCAATTCAAATGAAACATTCAGAGGAGGATACCACGGTGTCATACCAAATTACGAGTAGAGTAATGCAACCAAACATTTATAAGACATGCTACAAACTATTAGCAAGCTGGAACTAATCATACGCAAGCAAGAACTACTAAGCATCCAAAGATAACATACACCTTACACGAACAGACTAAGCACGCCCACAGTGATGAGTATATGTACAAAAATAAAAACAAATAGAGTTCGTTACCAGCCTCTTACCACGCCTCAAGTTGTCATTAATCCTCATTATTGCTCTTCACTTATGTGGCTTGAATAATAATATGAAACCAATATCCATTGAGGTCTGATGAACCCTGCAACAAACTCACAAAGCCAAAGAAGAACGACAAATATTTTTGTTGTTTTCGATTTTTAAAACAAGAACCAAAAGGAAAAACAAGAAAAGCAAAATCTTTTTGGGTTTTTCGAATAGTTCAAACAAAGCAAAAAGGGAAAAACAAACCAAGGAAAAAAGAAGAAGAAGCAAACAAAGAGAAACAACATAAATATTTTTGGTCTTTTTGTGTTTTAGAAAGCAAAAGCAAAGAAAGAACGAAAACTAAAAATAGAACGAAACATGAATATACAAAGTACCGACACAACATGATAAGGAGATGAGTACGGTGTTGGTGTACCTCCCCCCAAGCTTAGGCTTTTGGCCTAAGTGGGTATCAATCCCAAGCCGACCATGATGACGTGTCACCGTAGTATGACAAGGAGGTGCCCTCGTCCTGGTGCGAGCTTGAGTACGTCCCTCCGTAGTGAGCGGAGTGATCGTAGGAGGGTACATCCTCCTGGTGCTGCTCGTGAAAGCCAAGTAAGCGAAGCTACTCGTCCACCTCCTCCTTGGAGTGCGACCACGGTCTCTTGTGAACACTAAACAAAGAAGGTTGTGGCAAAAGGATCTCCCTTTCATCCCTGTCAGTGAAAAGCATCCTATATACTAGACTGTTTAAATCAGAAGTAGCAGTGACAAAGTGATGAGTTTTCATAGCAACAAGGTCAAGCCTCTGTGGTGCCAGTATAGTATCATTGGGGTCTACTAATAGGCCTAATGCATTGACCATACGCGAGGCAATGATGCCCCATAGATAGGCCCCCTAGCAGCTAGGCGACGAGCAATAAGCGAGCCAAGGTTGTACTGAGTATCATTGTTAAGCGCAGCAGCAAGGAAGGCTAAATGATAGTTGGAGATATTACTTGTGTTCTCCCTACCCAGTATGCTGGTAGCAAGATAATATGCAAAGTATCTAAGAGCAGGGAGTTGGATTTTTCTTATCTTTCTGCGCTGCGCCACGTGGTCATCATCATTGGTCACCCCTCGGTAAAGCTCCAGTAAATCAACGGGCCACCTTTGAATTTTCATCACGGTCCCTGTCATGCTTACACCTACAATACTGCAAAATCTCTCCAAAGGCATGGTGAAGGGCAGATTGTAAATTTTGAAAGAGACAGTTGACTAATAGGATGTGTTAGTAAACATGAAGCTCTCAACAAAGGTTTTGGTGAGCATAGTGTATTGCTCACTCTCATCTTGCATATATGAGGTCAAACCAACCCTCTCAATCAATAGCAAGAAATCATCAAGAATTCCTGCAGCTTGTAAGAAAGTAAAACAAGGAAAAGTGGATGGGTGAGCATCCCTATCATCCCTTCCATTACCAATACGAGTTGCAATGAGATCTTCGTTATATGATGGCCTAAACTGAGAGGCTGATCTTGAGGGCCTCGACCTCCTAGGTGCATCACTCTCAAATATCTCTCCAAAGGTATGGTTGTTCATGCTTGGTAATCTGAAATTTAAACACCTATTAAACAAGTGATTGCAAAGTAAATATAATAAAGGATTCTACTCATAGGGACTTGTAAGAGGCCTGAACATGCATCAAAACTATATCTCTAAGCATCAAACAAGCTTACAAGCTCTCATAACACGTCACCTACAGCAGCAAAATACTCAATATATAATCCACTAAACACAAATCTACTTGGACAAGGGGAGGAGACACATACCAGGGAACAAATGCTCCAAATTTCAGCAAGAAAGATGGGCTGAGCAAGGAGATCAAAAAAATCGAGAGCAAGCACAGCAAGAACGCGATTTTGAGCAATGAACTGGAGCTTGCTTGGGAGAGAGAAGAAAGTGGCAGGTGAGAGAGTTAGTGGAGGGCCAGGGGTGGCCCACACCATGGCATGGCGCCACCAGGTGGTGAGCCTGCCTGGTGGGTCCCCCTGGTACCTTCCAGGCAGTTCTCTGCCCCTTTTTCACATAAAAATTTAATATAAATTTTCTACAATTTTTCGAGACACTTTATTTTTGGGCATTTTCAGGCATAGAAGAATGAATTTCTGACAGACAGATTTTTTGGAAAAATGATGTAAGGACAAAACAAAGCTAGAACTACAGAAGTTCTAAGACACTCTAACATGCAAGCAACTAACAACAAAAAGGAAACTAAACGAAAGCAAAAACTGAAATGGATAGAATAGAAGTACACAGAAATAATCATAGTGAAAACATTGTTTTGTTCAATGAAATCCTTTTGTTAACAAGGTTGATCAGGTCTTGTTACCAAAACAATTACATATGAGACAAAACTTTGTATTCCACTAATGATTATGTTACCTCAACCTTGATAGCAATGGTCCCAATCATAATAGTTTCAAATTTTTCTCTTGGTACGGGACAATATATTTCTCCAACTTGAATGCCCTCAACATGTTCAATTGAATTCAAACCATAACTCATTTCAATCTTCTTGGGGAAATAGACAGTATGTTCCTTGTCATTAACATTGAAAGTCACCTTTCCTTGCTTACAATTAATAACAACTCCTGCAGTATTAAGAAAAGGTCTCCGAAGAATAATAGACATATTATCATCTTCCGGCATTTCAAGCACAAGAAAATCAGTTAATACAAGCAATTATGAGCCACTTGAACAGGTACATCCTCACATATACCCACAGGAATAGTGGTAGATTTATCAGCCATTTGCAAAGATATATCAGTTGGTATTAATTTTTCTAGTTGAAGCCACTTATAGAGAGAGAAAGGCATAACACTAACCCCAGCTCCCAAATCACACAAAGCAGTTCTAACATAACTGTTCTTAATAGAGCAAGGGATAGTTGGAATCCCTGGGTCTCCAAGTTTCTTAGGAACCTTACCATTAAAGGAATAATTAGCAAGCAAAGTAGAAATTTCTTCATTAGGGATGTTCCTTTTATTCGAGACAATATCCTTCATATACTTTGAGTAAGGAGGCAATTTAATAGCATCAGTCAAAGGAATTTGCAGGAATAAAGGTTTCATCCACTCACAAAACTTATTATAGTGTTCATCTTCCTTTGACTTGTGTTTCTTATCAGGGAAAGGCACATGTTTTTGGACCCAAGGTTCTCTTTCACTACCATGTTTCTTAGCAATAAAATCTTCTTTAGTGTATTTAGTATTCTTAGTGTGGTCTTCAGGTTCTTCTTCAACTTTTTCATCATTAGGAACTTCATTTTCTTCATTACCACTTTCAGTTTCAGCATCAGAGATAGATATAGTATTAGGATCTATAGCAGGTTCGGAGGGTTCTACAACAGTTTTATGTTTCTTTTTCCTTTTCTTACGAGTAGAGCCACTATTTTCAGCTTGTTGAGAATCCTGCTCAATTCTTTTGGGATGCCCCTCAGGATAAAGAGGATCCTAGGTAGCAGCACGACTTCTAGTTCTAATTTCATAAGCATGTTTTTCTTTAGCAGCATTAACTAGCAAGTCTTTTTGCACTTTAACGAGTTGATCTATTTGAGTTTGAACCATTTAAAAGTGTTTAACAATCATTTTAACATCATTAGAGGTTCTTTCCACAATATCTTTCAACTCAACAATAGCTCTAGTGTTTCCATTAGATGATTTTGCACCCTTTTATTAAAATTATCTTGCTTAACAATAAAGATATCGAATTCTTCTAAGCACTGATCAGGAGGTTTAGAGTAAGGGATATCACCTTCATCAAAGTGTTGGAGAGAGTGTACCTCAATAGTGGATGAGTAGGGGATAGACTTACATAATTCTTCTATAGGAGGTAAGTTCTTGACATATGCAGCTTTAATTCCCTTCTCCTTAAGACATTTCTTAGCTTCTTTCATCACTTCATCATTTAATTCAATAACTGCCCTCTTCTTTGATGTTGGAATAGGCACAAGAATAGTTGGTTCAGGTATGATTACTTCAGGTATAGCTGGTTAGGAGGAGTCCAATCTTCATAATTCTTGCTTATTTTAGCCATTAATTCCTCAGCTTCCTTGGGAGTCCTATTCCTGAAAACACAATCAACACAACTATCTAGGTATGTCCTAGATTCTTCAGTTAGTCCATTATAAAATATATCAAGAAGCTCATTCTTAGGTAATGGGCTTCCAGCCTGTGCATGAATCAAAGCACAAAACCTTGCCCATGATTCAGGCAATATCTATTTTTCTCCCTGTTTAAAATCAAAAAGTTCCTGCAAAATAGTATGTCTAGCACTAGGAGGAAAATATTTCTTCAGGAAAGTACTAATCAAGCAATCAGGGCTATCAATAGATTCATGAGGTAAATTACTAAACCAAGTTTTAGCTTCTCCTTTCAGTGAAAAGGGGAAAGTCTTAGCAACAAAGTAAGTACGCATCTTAATATCATCAGAAAACAAGTCACTCATGGTAGAAAGTTCATTCATATGTGCTACCGCACTTACATTCTTAGTCCCACAAAAAGGTTCTTTCTTGACAATAGCTATGTAAGATAGATCGAGAGAGAAATCATAATCTTCATCTATAATGTTTATGGGAGAAGCAGCAAACTTAGCAACATGAGACAATTTGGATCTAATAGTACGCCTCTCAAGGAGACTCTTAGCAACGCTCCTATCATGGGTGTTTTTACATTCTTTGATAAATTCATCGGTCATCTCAACATAACCATCTTCAATGTCATAACTCTCACTAGACTCAGGTGAACTAACAGGTGTAGTAGTGTCTTCATTAGGAGTTTCAGTATTTCCAGCTATAGTTCTAGCAATCGTAGCATCTAGGAAAGGACCTAATGAACCACTCTTATCAAGCACAGTAGAAGTAGCATCATAAGCATCAGAAGTTTTAGATTCAGCAGTAGTAGCAGTGTGTGTAGCATGTGTATGTGGTGGTGTAACGAGCTTACTCATAACAGATGGTGAATCAAGAGCAATAGAGGTGTTCAGAACCGTACCTCTTCTTGTAGTGGATGGTAAAATAGGAACCTTGCCATCACGAGATTTACCCATGATGGATGGATAACAGCGAACAATAGAGAATCCAAGTGAACTTGATAAATAAAGCTATGCTCCCCAGCAACGGCGCTAGAAAATAGTCTTGATGACCCACAAGTATAGGGGGTGTATCGCAGTATTTTCGAGGGAAGTGAAACCCAATTTATTGATTCGACACAAGGGGAGCCAAAGAATATTTATAAGCCTTAACAACTGAGTTGTCAATTCAGCTGCACCTGGAAACAATCTTGCTCACAACAGTTTATCAGTAGCAACCGTTTTGTAGTAGCAATAGTAAAGTAGCAGCAGTAGTAAAGTAAAGACAGTAGTTGCAATAGCAGTAAACAATGGGACTCGAGTGCGGTAGGCATAGGGATGGATGGACGGGTGTTGCATGGACAAGACAATTCACATAGCAATCAGAACATAGGGCAATTGCAGATAAATAAGATAAAGCATCCAAGTACTAGATAATCCTAGACATGTGTTTCATATATAGTCATACGTGCTCTCAATTAGAACTTGCACAACATCTTTTGTCCTGCCAGCCCGTTTGCAGCGGGGCCTCAAGGGAACTACTGGCAATTAAGGTGCTCCTTTTAATAGAGCACCGGAGCAAAGCATTAACACTCCATGAACACATGTGATCCTCACATCAAAGCCATTCCCTCCGGTTATCCCGATTTCTGTCACTTCGGGGCCATTGGTTCCAGACAACAACATGTGTATACAACTTGTAGATAAGGCCAAAAACAATACTATCATAATGAATCAATAACATGTTCAGATCTAAAATCATGGCACTCGGGCCCTAGTGATAAGCATTAAGCATAACAAGTCGCAACAAAGTCATAAAGCACTAATAGAAGATACTAGGCACCATGCCCTAACAATCTGATGCCATTACATGAACGATCTCATCCAATCCCTACCATCCCCATGGCCTACAGTGGGGGATTACTCACTCATACATGGGGAAACATGGATGGTCGATGGAGAAGCGATGGTGATGATGATGGCGATGACCTCCTCCAATTCCCTGTCCCGGCAGGGTGCCAGAACGGAGTTTCTGGTGCTGTTTCGTGGAATCTGGTGGTGGCGGCGGAGCGGAACTCCTTCTAAAAAAACGTCGAACCCCCCTGAGTTTTTAGGTCAGAAGGCAACTTATAGGCGAAGAGGGAGACCGAGGGGCAGTCTGGGGCGGCCAGACCACCCCCTGGCATGGCCTAGGCTTGCCCACGCGGCCAGGTGGTGTGGCATGGGCCCAGCCCCCCTCAGTCTCGTATTCTGGCTCCGGGAGTCTTCTGGTGAAATAGGATTTTTGGCATATTTTTCAGGATTTTTCCTGATAGTTGATTTTCTGCACAAAAAGTAGACACCAAGGCAATTTTGCTGAAAACAGTGTCAGTCTGCGTTAGTTGCATCCAAATCACATAAGTTGAGGAGAAACAATAGCAAAAGTATTCGGGAAAGTAGATACGTTGAACGTATCACTCGCCGTCGCCGTGGTCACACCATACTAGCCACTGCGCCTTCCTCTTTGAACCCCAAGGCCACATCCATTGTGTTCGGCACAACGTCAACAAGATGAAATTCTATCAAGTTTCCTTCTTGTGATTGTGGTAGAAGAACATGTACAAATATGTTGTTTACTAGAATTTACTTTGAAATTAGTAGCTCCGTGATAAAAAAACAAAAAGAACTTAAATGGAATGATGATGCATACCATGCTCTGTACTTTGCATTGCATCACGAAGCGCTCGTTGACGAAGCATATTATCAAGAGAGTGGAGTTCACCGTCCATTGCTAAAAATATGGAAACAAATACATGAGCGATTCAACGCAAATACGCGAAGAGAAGCTATATCCATATCATCAATCATGAATAGGTGGCATATTCTAGTGATGCGTTCAAATGCATACATCATGTATCATTCATAACAATAACACTATCGGCAATGTTTCTAGTTGTTTGTATGAGCTATTCATTTTATATGCGGATGACACCTTACTTTTTCTGGATAGTAATCTTAAAATTGTAATTAACTTGAAGTGGTTGTTATCCTCTTTTGAGCAAAATGTCTAGTATGCACATTACCATTGTCTGTTCTATGCTGTAATTCTACTGTTATGGGCAGGGAAAGAAAAGCTGGACACATTAGTGACCAAGCTAGAGGCGCACACAAATATAGGCTTCACTGAATATTACACAGATATGGCTAACTTAGCCTTACACACATAGTCTTAACTTGTTCGTACATAAATAATCAAAGCTTAGTCTTACACAAATACGCATAACTGAGTCTTGACCAAAGAAGCATTACTTCGTACAACTAAGGAAAAAACTAAACATAAAGATAAATGGTTCATCGTATATGCCAGTTGAGCACTAGATCCCTAGGGCTGGTGGCATAGTTGGAACGAACCAGAACGCTGCGTTTGGCCATGAATCATGCCATATCAAGTCGTACGACCCCACTGATGATTCAATGGCAGCCCCCTCTTGACGTGCATTCGGCTCCAGGTCGGAATTAGAGGGTCAACATGATAGGTGCGTGAGTGTGCAACATAACACACAATCTGCTATCAACACTGGAAGTGTTTGCACCTCAGCAACAACACCAACTAGTTCTTCATGGACTCCGGCAGCAGCCTCAGGTTGTTCGCCTTCGTCACCACCAGCAGCATCAGCAAGTATTTCGTCAGCTTCACCAACACTACCACCAGCAGCGACGGCAGCGGGAGCCGAGGCTGCGTGAGCAATCATAGGTTTAACACCTCCAGGGGCTTCAAGGAATAAAGGGTAGTTGATCCAAAAAATGCAG
This sequence comes from Avena eriantha, assembly GCA_910589775.1. NCBI lineage: Eukaryota > Viridiplantae > Streptophyta > Magnoliopsida > Poales > Poaceae > Avena > Avena eriantha. The sequence goes on from OU342746.1 coordinate 318,759,657, forward strand.
ATTGTCCCTTCAGATTGTCGACTCTGCTCCAGACTTGTTCTACTGGGTCTTGGTCTGGACTTGCGGACCTCGAGAAAAGGTGACACATCAGCGATGGGTATGAAGAAACTAGTGTCTCCATATGCTCTATTATATCACCAACCCTCTGTAGTGCTCCTCTAATATGAATCCACATGAGTTCAATATCCTGTTTTGCGTCGGCTCCGAGTGGTGCCAGGAACCAGCGCTGTGATCCAAGATCAGCATCTACTACTGCACTGACATCTTCGATCACCGGAGCTTGAATGACACGCGGGGTTGTGTGTTACTTACAATCAGTACGATGGTCGCTAACAAAGATTGAAGTGGAATTTTGAATGGGATTTTACATGCTATATGACAACATGACTCACCCCAGGTGAATGGCTACCAAACACGCACGACACCGCTAGGTTCAGTGACCACGTAAATGCGATGTGGTGTGTCAAACCAATAGGAGCCACGGGTGAAGACGTCGTCGACATACTTCTCCGGCCACAGGTTGTCGTCGCACAAGATTATTCATTCCTTATCAGCAGGGCATCTAATGAACATGATTACCTTGTCGAACATTGTTATGATGTCGTAATGCCATTTCCCGTTCACCAAGTGGGGCCTCCGTGGAAACTGTACCTTCGGGAGTTCAAGTTCTCCCATGTTAAACATGTAAGAAAATTCGGATCTGGGCGGCCACTAGGACGTGAGTACAGTAATGCCGACACCCTCCAAAGATAATAGTGTAAATCTCATCGATCTATAGACATTTTGAGAGACCAAGTTCTCTGGTCCCTGGATACAAGGACCACCCAATTGCCGTTGCCACCCACTCAGTTCTAGTCATCTCCCATTTCCTTCTCGTCTTTCTCCTTGATACTCACCACTACTAACCCTGACTACTTATCCAGCAGCATCAGTTTTGCTAGGATATTCTACAAATCCATTGCAAATACAAATTGACACCTAGACCCTTAGATTAAAGTATTTTTTACGACTGTCTCCTCAGCTCTCGTCTAAATTATAACCATTTCACTACAAAAATACCAAAATATCAAGTAGGAGCAAAGCTTCCGCTATACAGAATAGTCTTAAATAGTCCAGTTTGTTCAAAATGCACGTGTACGCAACACGTTCGATGTAAGGAACATAGGATTTCGATAAAAGTTTAGAACATATGAATCAAAGAGGTGACTAAAGCAATAAGAAAGAGATTGAAACTTATGTAGCCGTCACGGTCATATGGAAATGAGCTATGATCACGGTAAACAAGGCCTGGCATACCGAACAGTTGGATCAAAATACTATTTCTTAAGGTTTTGATCTGTGTTTTCACTTAATAATTGTTGTAGCCTAGTATTTCGTGGTATAACAGTTGGATCAAAATACTATTGCTATGCCTGTGACTCATAGGAGCTCTAGTATATTAGGATGTGCTGCCCACAAATTTTATCTTTGCTAAATTATTACACATGAATACGCGTATTACTGATACGTTGTAAACGTATCTATAATTTTTGATGGTCCATGCTTGTTTTATATCTACTTTCTTATGTTTTGTTCACACTTTGGGGTATTTTTATACATTTTATGGAACTAACCTATTAACAAGATGCCACAGTGCTAGTTGCCTGTTTTCTTCTGTTTTTGGTTTCAAAAAATCTAGTAAAGAAATATTCTCGAAATTGGACGGGACAAAAGCCAAAGTCAATATTTTACCCGAAGCAACATGGAGACCGAAGGGCAGCCGAAGGGGGGCCATGAGGCTGCCAGACCCTATGGTGGCGCAATCAGCCCTAGGCGTGCCACCAGGGGGTGTGGGCCCCTGGTGCTCCACCGACCTTGCCCCTTCGCCTATAAAAGCCTCCCGGGACAAAAACCCTAAGTATGAGATCAGAATTCCATGAAAAGTTCCGCAGCGTTGCCGCCACCGAAGAGGAGATTCGAGGGACACTATCCCGGCACCCTGCTGGGACGGGGAAGTGCCCCCGAAGCCATCTCCATCGACTTCACCACCATCTCCATCGCCATTGCTAACTCACATGATGAGGAGGGAGTAGTTCTCTCTCGAGGCTAAGGGCTCTACCGGTAGCTATGTGTTCATCTCTCTCTCTCTCTCTATGCTTGATCTTATGAGATCATGAGCTTTGTAATCTATAGATCTATTCTGCTACTCAAGTGATTTAATTAATCTCTGCTTATCCCCACGTGTGTGAAGTTGACAGTGTGCACACCATGTGGCACTTTGGCTAAGGTTATAGAAATACTTATCATGAATATAATTTGAGTTGGATGTCTCTATGAGATTGTGGTGTTTGTTGGAACCATCTAGCGCTCAAGGTGATAGTGAGGGGTTATCTAGATGGGGAATGCGAACTTTAAGGTGTGCTATTATAGCCCTACATCGTCCAACCGAAGAGTAGTCCAGAGTAGCATAATGAAGAGAAGATATTTATATGAGAGTGTCCACTAGTGAAAGTATGGTCCCTAGGAATTGTTTCTAAGCATTGAAACACCTTTTACAATCAGTTCTATTACATGTTTGCTTGCTACCACTCTTATTTCAGATTGCAATTACCACTTATAATCATCCATATTACTTGTATTTTACTATCTCTTCGCCGAACTAGTGCACATATACACCTGGCAAGTGTATTGGGTGTGTTGGTGACACAAGAGACTTCTTGTATCTTGATTGCAGGGTTGCTTGAGAGGGATACCTTTGACCACTTCCTCCCTGAGTTCGATAAACCTTGGGTGATCCACTTAAGGGAAACTTGTTGTTGTTCTACAAACCTTTGCACTTGGAGGTCCAACATTGTCTACAAGAATAGAAGCGTGCGTAGACATCAATTACCATCTTTTATCCTATATGATATGCAACTACAGGTGAATCTTCTACTCTGGCCTATCTCCATCTATTGCAATAAACAACGTTCTAAAAGTGAACTAGAAAGGTCCGGTAAACGAAGGTAAAATGAACAAACAAGTCTTGTAGGCGTGCCTTGTTTAATTTCTATTTAACATTGTTTGCCAAGGTTCGGTTAAAACTAGGTCTACTAGAGAAAAAGCTACTATACTACTTCGGTAAATCCGGATAAAAGGTATCATGATAATATGTAGAAGGAGGCGGAGTGTTGTACTTGTGGGACATGTAGAAGACTATCCGTAAAAGATGAGAGACTGTGAATTTGTTTCGGTGTGATTCAAGGACAACAGTGAAATTCCTTCAAGTTGAAACCACTTTCACGCAGACTAGTGATCATTGTGTGACGGTGTCTAATGGAAAGGTAGCAGAGAATATTCGTCTAGGTGGATTTTGTTGAGTTTGTGTCCAATACTATGTACGAGTTGGGTTAGGTTTGGACCTGTGTTGTAGTGTGGATAGGATACATGTACTGTTGGATACAGATATTTATAGTCTAGACCTCCTATATAATATAGGGGTGCCACACAGTATAACATATGATGACTTGATAGCAGTAGGCGCGCAAGCAGAGCCGACATCTTGTGCCGACGACCAAAGACGGCCGGTGCAACGGTATCAATGGGAAGGAGCACCCACAGTCATGCCCCGTGGAGTACGCAGGTTTGCCGAACTGAGTTAACAAATCTGTGTATCGTCATCGTGTGTTGTGATTGCTTGGTCCTCGGTAGATCAATTTAGTGCGTACGGATGTAACATAGAAGGTGTTCAACCGATTGCATTGGTAGAAAAATCTAAATATTTTGCCTCGGTAAAATAAATCGTGGCCGGTGCTCTGATTTGTTTGTAGTTTGATGTGTAGAATATGGATAGCGATGATGAAATAATTATGGAACAATTGATGCAAGAGGATGTCGATGACCAGAAGTGCATCACCGTCATCCGTTGTCTTCTTCGTCTATGGGCGCAAATGCAAGCTCCTCGGCGAGGAGGTTCTAGGCCTAGGAAGAAGAAGAAGAAAGAGAAGAAGAAGAGGAAGGACCGACAACAGATGGCCGGTACAATGATGTTTGAGGCCGAATATTTTGTAGACAAGCCAACACATCAGCCTCACATCCTTCAATGGCGCTTTGGGATGAACAAGGGCCTGTTTATGAAGATCATGCATGGTGTGAGAGATTTTGATCCCTACTTCGTGTGCAAGAAAGACTACACCGGATTGGTTGGTTTCTCATCTTCTCAGAAGTGCATGGCTGTCTTGAGGTGTCTTACATATAGGGCTCCTCCATATACATATATGTGCATGGTTGAGTCCACAACCTTTGAGAGTGTACATGTTTTACCAGGCTATGGGGAGAGTTTTCGGAACAACCTATGTGAGAGCACCAAATAAAGAGAACACAACTCGGATACTGGCATAGAACATAGCAAAGGGATTTCTTAGAATGTTTGGAAGCATTGACTACATGCATTGGGATGGAAGAATTGTCCATTCGCTTGGCAATAGATGTACAATGGTCATAATGGAGAATGTAGTGTAGTACTTAAAGCTACGATAGTTTATGAAATGTAGATCTGATACGATTTCTCCGGTATGCTTAGATCTCACAATGATATCAGCGTGCTGCATTGATTTTTGGTGTTTGGCAGACTTGCTGAAGGCCATGCTTCGGTGGTCAATTATGCAATCAATAGTAGGCCATTCACCAAAGAGCATTCATTAGCCAAGATAGGCCACATTTGTGAAAACCATCGAGACCCTCGTATCGAGAAAACTTGGTTTTCTTCATGCCATGAGGCCTACATGAAGAATGCCGAACAAGCATTTGGTGTGCTCCAAACCCATATTATAATTGTGAGGTGCCATGCTTTTATCTACTCAATATCACGTATGATAGGGGGTGATGAATGCTTGCGTGATTTGAGAGTCCAGCAATGGGTGGTGACGATGAATCTTAGGGTGGCCTCAGTTGTTCTTTGCTTTGGTGTGTGTGTGTGTGGTGTTTATGTGCGTAATCAGCTTCGTTGGGTGCTCCTATTGGCGGTAGATGTGTTCGACCGGTGTCAGTCTTGAAATCCGTACCTAATTGATAAAAGTGTGGATCCATGTATTGCATTTTTTAAATCTCCAAACTTTACTACTCTCTCCATCCAAATTAATGTTCTCATATTTGTCTAGATTCAGATATATCTAACACTAAAACATGACAAGATACATTCGAATCTAGATAAATCTGAGACATTAATATGGATCGGAGGGAGGAGATTTTATCTTTTTCTGTAGCCCATGATACGAAGAATTTCGTGTTGTGATTTTTTATACTTGTGGGATATAATGTTGACTACGTTCATAATTAATGTTAAAAAATAGAACTTGTAAATATGATTATTTTTATTTTTAAAAATGAAGAGAGCGTCGGATCTCAGAGCCAAAGCCACTTTCTGGACAAAAGCAAGGAACTAAAAAATGATAAAGAAAAGTCACCCCGCACTGACAGCCTAAAACATCAGGCCCAAGCAGAAGCACAAAGAGGCCTAAGTGCAAGTGGAGCCCAGGAAGTTCTGGGAGAGTGGCTTTTACAACACCTCTAGACATTGAATCAATCTGCTACTCTTTCTTTTTCCATAAAAAAAGGATGATCTTCATTCACTGTCAGCACAATGGTGAAGATTATGGACACGTTTTCAACCAAATGCCCGACGATCCAAGAAACATGGCGATGTATGGGTTAATTTAGAGAGCAAAAAGATCTAGACTGAACGTTTGCTAATGCTGATGTACACCACATGCGCTGCAAGGGCATGAAAAGGGGGAAACAGTATGTCAGTTAGGTGTAAGGCAGGAGGAAGGGGGACTTGCTAGATGTGATCGATCAATGGACTCCCAGGCACAGGCCCAAGTCTGCCTTATTATAGAACCATCAACAACGAATGCACATCCAACAATACACACGATTCAGTTCAGCCTCACGCACACCGAAACCACTCAACTCTGGACAACAACCAAATAAAGTCTGTTGCTACTACACGCCTGGCTCCAGCCGCTGGAATCAGGCGGCTGGTGAATCACTCCCTGGTGACGGCGCCGAAGATGTCCGTGTAACCCACCACGCCAACGAGGACGCCTTCCTCCTCGGCCTCCGCGTCGGTCACCCACACGTGTGTGGCCCGGTGCGACAGCATCTGCGCCATGACTGCTGCAAGCGAGCTCGTGCTCCTGCAAGTCAGTGGTGCGCTCCGGCCCCGGTACATGCTCCTCATCTGGTTCGCGTGGCTGTTCAGGAACCCAATGCTCCTGCTGCTGAACTTCTTCAGCAGCCTGGGAGACCGTCCGGTCTCGGTCTCATCCATCGCCGACGAGCTGATGGAAGGCTCCAGGAAGGCCGAGATAGGCGTCGACCCGTTCTCGTCGGCGCCGATGACAAACTGGCCAGCCGATAGGTTCGCCAGCGCCCACGCGGCTGCGACATAGTCGCACTTCCAGAGCTTGTAGGCAGAGATGTCTCCGATTATCTTGCGAACCCCATCAGGCGACGTCTCGACCACAGCTACGCCGCACGGGTCTCCAGGGATCTTCTGGATCGCTTCCATGGCCGGTGCGGATGCTTCGACGTGACAGTACTGTGGGTTTATGGCTCCAAGGGAACAGATTGGAGACAGTGGGATGGGAGCAAGAGCACCGAGGCATCCGATTAGGAACCGGAGAATGTCCTCCCTTGACAGACAGCAAAACCTGACCGCGGAACTGATAAATGGGGACAGCTGCCTGCTGCTACTGCTAGCTGAGCTTGGCGATCCTGATTCCGAGTTCTTCAGCCATTTCCCATTGTAAAGCATTGAAAACCGCTTGGTTAGGCCTCTCCAGGAGCCATTCTTGCGAACAAGGAAGCGCTTCACTCCATGCCTCATCAAATCCAGCGCATCAATCAGCCTTGCAAGACAAAAAACAAATGATTGAATAACAGAATACATATTTCAAATAGCACAACTGAAAAGATGAACTTCCTTGAAAAGTTAAGGACTAAAAGAAGTACAGCAGTACCATAAGTAGACACTAAATGCCAATCAGCATCCAGCTCGTACTGTTACCTCCTACTGAATTATTTGTCAACTCTAAGGATGTGATGGTGGCTCACTACTTGGCGCTTCGTAAATCATTTCAGGAAATGATTGGACTACTTTGCATGTGTCACATATCATGTATGGCTCATTTTATTTATATTATTGACTTGACTCATGAATCCCCCTTAGCAGCCAGTACAGCTTCCACATGGATTGTTGTCTTCCTGACTGTGACATAACATTGCCGAATGAAAATCATGTTCCCACTCTGTTCCTCTTATGACAACACAATCAGAAAGATAAGTTATGTACCATGTGAAATCCATCTGGCTTGTTTAAGTACTGACATGAAAGGGACCAGAACCTAGAGTATGCATATAAATCATTTTGCAACACGAAACTGCTCTCCTGTGTTTCATGAAAAAGAGGGCGTCGAGGTAAGAAGTAAGCAAGTACTTGGTGCTGCTGCTGAGCTACTATTAGTTAAATGTATTAAATTATACTATTATAAACCTGCAAATTTTTGCAATAAGTTAAATTAATAAACACTCAAATAAAATGTATCAGTTGACCTTAAAGAAGTCAAAAGGAAGACGTCTGAAAACATCAATTTTCAGGCGATGACTGAATAATATCAAATCAACAGACATGGTGAATTTCAACACTTCAGCCAGTTAATTTTTAGTAACAGGCAGATGAATGAAACGAATTAATGATGGTATCATATTAGAATGATTCCGCAGAATTTATTTTCTAACGAGATTGAGTCATCACCCCTTAATCACCAGTCTGTGGCAAGAAAAACAGTGTTCGTACAGGTTATCTTAAATATGAGCAGCAGATTTGTGACTAAAGCTGGCTACACACGAACAATATGATTGCTACGTTTTTCCCACATATGGAAATTTCAATCAACAATTTTCATGAACAGGAATGAAATTCAGAGACCTAGAACAAGCAAGACATTTCTTCCCAACTCATAAGCAGCAATCCTAAGCTCAGACAAACCAAGTATCAAGTGAAAGAAAACCTTCTTCAAGTCTCTGTTTAGAACACACTGAATCAACCTTTTCAATTTTACAAAAACAGCAACCCGATCCACTCTGAGATGGCACCAACCATGACAGACCGCCAATAATCACGCCACGGTAACAAGGGATTGTGGAGATACATTAACAGCAGTACAGCACTCACCATCTCAGATTCAGTATCGATGATGACAAGCACATCATAGGCAGTAAGCAATTAGCATTTGCTTTCAGCAAAAGCAGCACAATATCCTAGAATATTTTAACCAGAAACCCATGTGATCTATTACAGGTTCAGACAGAAGTAGCAAATAAATTTACACCCACGTACTTTTCCTACAGTCAAACTAATCCAAACATGCATAAAAGGCAAAGATCACCAACTAGTAGATCAGATTAAAAAGGAAGGGCTTGCGCATTAGCTGTATCAACGCAGGAACAGATCCGTGCTGAGCACGAACAAATAGCTAAGGTGCATACACTGAATTACCGCTAGCTGCGACATGAAACCGTTAACAAAGGGACGTCTTCTAGATAACACATCAAAAGTACAAGTCACCGTGAGTTTACCAGGTAAAACATGGGGAAATCCTGCCTCAGACGCAGATCAATAAAAGCATCTGAAAACGCGTCTATTTCTCGATCATTGAGACACTAGAGCGCCACGATTCGAGATCGGGCAGACTTTCTGACCAGATGGGCTCGGCACGACACTCGACAGCAGCGAGAAGAGAGGTATCTAGACACTAGAAGCAACGGCGCGGAGGGAGAGCTCACCTGGTGCCGGGATCGACCTCCCTGAGCAGCTCCGGATTGGGCTGCACGACCTCGCCGACAGCGGTGCGCATGGCCTGGTCCCCGGTGCGGGCGGTGGCGACGAAGGCGGCGATGTCGACAGCGGAGATCATCCCCAGGAACCTGGCCCCGGAGGGCGGCTCCTCGGGCGAGGCCCGCGCGCGCCATACGGGCACGGCGCCCTCGGGGCTGCCCGCGATGGCCCGGGCGGCATCCTCGAGCGTGTCCGCGTCGCTCAGCTCGACGATCTCGGGCTTCCCGACGGTGAGGTCGCCGACTACGTGGTGGAAGAATATGGCGGCCATGGCCGGGAGGGCGCGGGTTATAAGAGCGAGTGGAGAAGGAGCAGGTGGAGGAAGAGTCTAGAAGGGCCGAGGCGGAGGGCGCCCCAAAGCGCGAGGACTGCGGCGGAGGAGGGGGAGGGGAAAGGAAAGAGGAAGGCGGAGGAGGGGTCACCGGCGGCGCGGGTGCGAGGGTCGCCGGCCATGACGGAGAGAGGGAAAGCCCATTAAAAGCAGGAGCAGGTCGACGGTGGGAGAAGGGCAGGCAGGGGAGGGAGAGACCAGCGATGCGAGAGAGAGCTTGGGATTGGCGACGACGGTGGACTCTGGGTTGAATGGATATGTGGCGACCGCTCGGTGTTAAAATCAGCCTCGTGCTTTGAGATCCGGGGCCTGCTGGGTAATGAGCACAGTACGGAGGAAGCACCCGTGGTTCTCTCTTCTAAATTAATTAATAGTCTCAGATTTGTCTAAATTAATTAATGGTCTTAGATTTGTCTAAATTAATGGTCTTAAATTTGTAGAGATACGGATTCATCTAAATCTACATAAATGTGCGGATAGAAGTCCTCGGTCCGAAATTAAACTAGTATAACAAGCATGTATCCATACACCAACTAGTGAAAACTCCTCTGCTATCACATTGTTAGTGATTTGTACATCAAATCTCGACCCGTTGATTCTCCTTTGGATAACCACCGTCTTCGCGCTCAACTTTGCCTAGATACGAATATATCTAGTAAATATTTATAATTAGATACATATGAATCTAGATAAAATTGAGAACATTAATATGGACCGGAGGGAATAATACGAACACGTGTCATATTTGGCTCATTTAGATAGAATTTGACCGGTTGGTGTTTTGATCATCTCTATTCGAAACTCTCAAATCGCATACAAGACGCGCTTTGAACCAGTTTATGTCTGACCCGATTCTGGCGTTCTTATGGCACTTGGTTTCACGCTATGTTTTTTTCAACCAAGGTGTATCATATTTCAAGAAGAAGGGTCAACCTCTCCCCCACCCCTTCTCGAGTGCTCGTTGACCAAGGCTTTTCGGGCCAACCCTAACTCCTCTTCGGTGGCTCTGCCGGCCGGAGATGGAGAGGGGAAGGCACCGGCATAGTTGTAGACTGTAGATCTTTGTATTTTGGCCCTATGCCAGGTGTTTGGAGTAGATCGCAGGCTTCTCCTGGCCAGATCCTGCGGATCTTGTGGTGGTGGCTGGCTGCTGAAGATCTCCGGTGGTTGGAGGGGTCGGCAGAGCTCTTCACCGCTTGCATCTTTGTCAATAAAGCCAGGTTCTGCCTCTCTCACGGCTGCTCTGCCTTGCTCCTTCTCTTTCTCCTTCTGGCCGGCCGAGGTGGCGGGGGAAGGAGGGGATTTCCGGTGAGGTAGGTGGTTCTGTGAGGGAGCAAGGCTTCCTTGCTGCTCGTGCGGTTGGACGCGGCGCTAGGCGGCTGCCCTCCAATCGCTCGGTGATGCCCCCATGGTGGTGGTTACCCGAGCGATTTTCCTAGGCGTGGCCATTTACCTTTATGCGTCTTTGTCGGCCCTGCCTTCCTCCTGTTGTTGGGTATCGGGCCTCCCTTCTCTCGGTCGGCCGTGGCGGCGGGGGGAGAGGGCAGAGCCCATGCCGATACTAGAGTGAGGCAGGGTTCAGATGGGGTCGATGGCTTGCGGTCCCCCAAGAGTGTCACCTCATCAGCAAGAGGGCCGATGTTACCTGCTCTCCTGGGTTCGTCTGCGAGCTTCGCCCTGGAAGCTACGATTTCTGGAGTTTTTCAGCGACGATCGAAGAAGGCTGTCGCTGCTATCCATGGCACAAGAAGCCACTCCAGGCTCGGAAGCAATCGTAGCCCGAGCTCCTTCCTCCGGTTTCGGAGGATCTTCTCCAGCCTCGACACAGGAACCATGGCCGGCGCCGCCCCAAGTGACATGTTCCTGGTGCCGACGTTGACCCCTGTGCTTGTTGGTCACTCCGTTGCGGTGTTGAAGACCAAGGATCCGATTGCTCTTCTAATTTTTCTTCCAAGGTCTTCTTTGTAATTGGGTTAGCCTTATCTGTGATTTCCCCTACACTTAGGGGCCTGGATGTAACTTTGTATCACCGCTTGGTTTAATGGAAGCTTCCTGGGCCTTCGGGCCCATGATGTCTACGCACTTCTATTCTTGTAGACAGTTGTTGGGCCTCCAAGTGCAGAGGTTTGTAGAACAGCAGCAAGTTTCCCTTAAGTGGATTTCCCAAGGTTTATCGAACTCAGGGAGGAAGTGGTCAAAGGTATCCCTCTCAAGCAACCCTGCAATCAAGATACAAGAAGTTTCTTGTGTCCCCAACACACCCAATACACTTGTCAGGCGTATAGGTGCACTAGTTCGGTGAAGAGATAGTGAAATACAAGTGGTATGGATAATTATAAGTGGTAACGGTGCCAGAAAAGAGCTTGATGGGTAGGAAGAGACTAAAGGCAATCTGAAATAAAGATGGAAGCAAGCAAACATGTAACAGATCTAGTTGCAAACGATGTTTCAATGCTTAGAAACAAGGCCTAGGGATCATACTTTCGCTAGTGAACACTCTCATATAAATATCTTCTCTTTATGATACTACTCTGTTGTGGTGGTGTCACGGCAGATGCCATGGATAGGCTAAAGGTGGGGACTAATATGCGCTAGGGGAATCCAGGGAGGGATAGTGAGGTGATTCCACACACAGAAGTTTGTATTTGATTCACTTCCAAGGTTTACAAGTGCTCCTAGAGCTGTATTGGGGAGAGGAGGAAGAAGGGACTCTCTTACTCTCGCCACTAGCTAACCCGTACAAGACCAACCCGTAGAACCTAAAATTCATCAACCAACCCCTTCTACAGAGGCCATAACCCTCCTTATATAGGGGTGGCTAGGTCTCCACTTAGGGCATACGTGGAGGCATATTCCAGGGAATATGCCTCCTCCGAAAATAGTAAGCCGACCGGGTTGCTTTTCCCCGCGTCACCCCTACAGAGGCTACATGAGCCTCTGCGGCGCCTGCGTCAGCCGACATTGGCGTCGTCACCTCTGTCGACCACGCCTCGGCGGTCCTGCCTCTATCCGCTTCGCTCATGCAGTGCGTACCGAGGCAACTTTTGACCAGCGAGATTCCTTCCTTCTCCTAGAAGCTAGATATGACCCGGATCATAGTTGACCCGGCCACACACGTTCATGCATACAAGTTAAATTCCTCTATCCGACTTACAGCTTAAGTCGGTCGAGGCTTAGTAAGGTGGACATCCCCTGGTCCGGGTTACTCCGAGATTCGGCCTGCCTTGAGGTGACCCGGCCAGCATCCGCTTTGGCCTTGCCGAACCTCGGCTAACTTGGCCTTTATACCCCGGCGTGACCCTACCCGGGGGTATCCCCCCAACATTAGTCCCCGAAGCTGGTGCGGTCTTAGCTGCCTTGGCCGCTAAGGCCACATCAGGTTCAATTTCACTGAGCCTTGGATGTTATTCCAGAGTTACCTCCTTATCTCGAACTGTATGGATTTATGTTCCCTTGGCACATTCCAAGTTTTCACTTGCCTGCCGGGTTACCACCTTATCTCGGATTCGATGGATTTACTTTCCCTTGGCACATTTCAAGTTTCCACTTGCTGGCCGGGTTACCATGTTCTCATCCGGGTCGTTCTTCCTTCTCTTGTATGCTTCCCCACGTGGAGGCTAATCATTAGGTTGCCTCATTTTAAGGGCCAGCCACAGTAACCGCCGCAGTAATTGTCAGTTATCACTGCGTGCGGGTCACGTCACGCCTGCCTCCTCGTTAACTGCATCACTGCGTCGCGTCATGGGATCAGCTACACCCTGTGGCCTTCCGTGTGGCTCATTGCTGATTGGTCGATCCGGGCTATACACGGCCACACCGTGTGGCGTATCCGCAGAACACGATCCCACTTCCCCCTCGAGGGAGTGGTTAAATAGGGGAGGGGCGCACCCCTTAGGTCTTTCCCCCCTTTTGCGCCCCTCTGCCTCCAGTTCCTCTTCTTCGTCTTCTCCTGCGACAGCGCCGCCGCCACCGCTTCTAAGTAGCAGCGCCGTCGCCGCACTGCTTCCCCATGCCTCTGCGTCGCCGCCACCGCTGCGCACCTCCTCCGCCACGGGTTGCTGTCAGTCTAGGCCGTTGCCCCCCACCACCGCTAGCGCCAGCGAGGGAAACGAACTCGAGATGACAGAGGAGGAGCTCGCCGTCGCCGAGCAAGAGATGGAGGAAGACACTGCCACGGCGGACCGTGGTGCGTGGGCCGGATCCTGGGTCTGCCAGGATGACCTAGACTGGCTCTACCGCACCAGGCGCATCCCCGCCGGAGTCACCGCGCGCCTCGCCTCCGCCGAACTCGCCCCCTCACCCAATCCGGGTGAGTATGTGGTGTTCTTGTCACATTTTCAGCGGGGTTTCGGTCTGTCGGTCAGCGATTTTTTCCACGACTGGCTGAGCACCTACGAACTCTAGCCGCACCATCTTCCTGCCAACGCAATCACCTCTCTCTCTGCTTTCGCCTCCACGATCGAAGGCTATGCCGGATTATGGCCCACGAAGGAGCTATGGATCCGGTTTTTCGGCCTTCGTCGTAACGTAATTCTGAATGTTGATCTTGATCCGGAGGACAAGCAGCTTACTCAGTTCGGTGCTGCGTCCATTTCACCCTGGAGATTCTCCGTCTTTCCCCGAGTTACCGGGCTGGAGTCCTGCAAGGGATGGGCCCGAACTTTCTTTTATGTCCGGAATGCCGGCACCGAAGACTTGATCCGGCTGCTCCCCTATGCTTCGGGTCCTCCTAACCCAGAGTTGTGGGAGGCTGTCCCCAAGAAGCCCACGGCCTTGGCCAACCAGGTCAATAAAAGGTTCGCGGAACTGAAGAAGCTCGGGTTGCGCAACAAGGACGCCATGATCACGTTCGTCCGCAACCGGATCTCCCCCCTCCAGAAGCGCACTCACAAGGTGTGTCACATGAGCTAGGGCCGCGACCCCAACCGGACCTCGTCCTTCGAGTTGAGCAACACGGAGATCTATCGGTGGGTCAAGGCTCTCTTCACCATGCACAAGGACTTCTCCTCTGAGTGGACGTGGGGATGAGCACTTTTGCCGTGATAGGCCTCCTCCCGCGGTAAGTTTTGTGCCGCAAACTTTCTCCGAATTAAACCTTATGTCGGTCGCTGTTGTATTTTTAACTTTGTTGTCGGTTCTTTTCCTTAGCTATTCCTTCAGCAGACCCTAGAAGATGGCACCGATCCCACCCTTAAGTGGGCGCCTGACCGGGAGACCTCGGACGAGGAAGAGCCGGATCAGGAGATGTTCCTTCCAATGACCGACGCTACGAAGCAACCCACTGGTAAACCCTCTTCCATTAGAGATTGGCCTGATGATGAAGATGACTCGGATGTCGAGGTGATGGAAGCTGTTGACGCTGTCCCCCTTTCTTATGCTTTTCCGGCATCAGCTAACCCTGGTGGGCAGATCCATGAGGACCCTCCCCTTGTCGTGGGTGACCCTGTTCCGGCTGCGCCGAAGAAGAAGCGGGGAGTTGCATCAACTTCTTCCTCCGGACCTTCTCAGCCTACCAAAAGGCGAAAGAAGTCCAGGGACAAAACTGCCTCCAAGCCTGCAACCAAGGCCCCTGCACGAAGGGCTCGGAAGCCTAAGGATCCCCTGACCTCGGACGCGTAAGCCTCTTTTCCCTTAGCCACTTACTTGCTCTTGTACTGTTTTAGTTTCTCATCCGACATTGTTTGATTTGGCAGGGCTGCGGTGGAGGTCCCCTAGAGTGGGTCTGGCATTGCTTCGCCGCTCTGACCTAGCCCTTCTCCCCCTCGTGGCAACGAGCCACGCCCGCTGAGCCCTATTCCAGAGGGTTCTGTGGCTGCTCCGGGTTCTGCTCCACCTCGTCAAGAGGGGGGCAACCTTGAAGCGGGGGAGACTGGCTCAGCCGAGGCAGTGACATCCACAACTTCGGCTCCGCCGCAACCAGCTATCACCAAGACTACCTCAGCACCAGCACCAGCACCAACTCCGGCACCAGCACCAACTCCAGCAGCAAGAGTACCAGCGCCAAGCTCCTCCGCCTCGTCCGAGACTTCTCAGTCTCGGCGAGAAAGCACCCAAATAGCTCCTAAGGGAAAATATGCTTCAACCACTTCCTCCTCCCAGCAGCCCAAGGGAAAAAAGGCCGCTGATGCCACCAGGACAACGTTCGTCGAGGCTGGACAGCGCACTCTCGCGTCCATGCTTCCCAAGAAGCCTCCAGCACCGAAGGACTCCCCTGCCGAGCCAACTGATGCACAACCGATGGTTTTGCACACCAGCCCGACCCTTGCCTTGGTTGAGAGGAGGGAGGCGCATGCGAAGGGCTTGGTGGCGCCCCATATTCCCACTGGTGAGCGATACCCTCCGAGCCTGATCGAATTCGTCATGAATTGGAACAAGGCTGAGTTCGTCCACGACGACGATCTTCTGGAGAAGTTCGGCCCCGCTGAATTTTCTGCCCAAATGAACACAGTCGCTAAAGCAATCAACCTCGCGGGTCGGATGATGGAGGTACGTCACTTCCCCTTTACATGTTGTAGATAATGATGACATAACCATTAGTCCCCGAGCCTCCGGGGGAGTAACTTGTTACTCGGCCGGATGCTCCTTAGAAAACTAACGTAGCTCCGTGATAACTTCGAATATGCACACACCTAGAGCCGAGTTAAGTTCCACTTGGCCCGGATTTTGTACACTTTAAATATGCACAATGCTAAGTTGTATTTTTGTATTCTTTCCAGGTGACTACCAACCGCCGGAGTGCTGAGTTTCAGCGTCTCCTGGACACTCATAAGATGCTGCACGCCAAGCATAACGCACTTCTCGCTGAACACGAGAAACGGGGTAGGTTTCTTCCTTGACACTTCTCCATTTTCCTTCATCTTCTTCTGCCGAACTAATCTGTCATTCGGTTTTCGCAGCTGGGTTGGAGGATGAGAACAAGCTTATGAGGAAAAATCTGGATCAGATCAAGGGTAAGTTATATTTACTCAACCTTGCTTATGCTTTTCATCTTCTTTCCTCCTTGGCTCGGCAAACATTCATATCCCAGCTTTGCCGGGTTGACATAATATTTCAGTATCGCTAGAAGATAGTGTGCCCGTGCCTGATATGATGCTGCATTTTCTCGAACAAGCAGGGCAGCATCAGGCCGAGCTCAAGAAGAAAGACGATGAGCTTGCCCTCCTCCGGACCAAGGATGATGAGATCGCCAAGCTTAAGGCCGAGATGAAGAAATTGAAGGCACAACATCAATCCGAGCTCCAAAAGGCCGGCCAGGGCTATACCGAAGAGCGCGAACGCCTCAACCTCCAAATTGCCAAGGATTGAGAACTTCTTTAGGAGTCCGACGTCAAGCTTGATTCGGCGAACACTGAACTTGTGCAGCTTCGCAAAAGACGTGATGACTGTACCAGGGAGTTGACTCGGGTCCTCAGCCATATTTCATGTAAGTTCCTTTCCCTTATCCGGCATACTTCTCTGGGTTACTTCATATGTCCTTTCTTTATCTGTTTCTCTTATCTCGTTTTTAGGCAAATTTCCAAAGGGCACTACCATCGCGAGCGCTGCTGTTGCTGATTTCTACCGGGAGAGGGGTACTCCCATTGGGCCTGACACTGAAGAGATTCCCTATGACATGGAGGACCTGCTGGTCAGCCTGTCATCTCGCATGGAAATCATCAAGAACTATGACAAGGATATCCTTGACGCTGTAGTCCAAGTATTCAACACGTTTTGGCCTACAGAAGACACTCCGGAGGGAACCGCACTTCTTGTTGAAAAATTGATGGAGTGCGAGACCCAGCTCGACCTTTGGAGGGAATCCGCTGGGCGTGCCGCAGCTGAGACCGTTCTCCACTATGTACTCACGTGGTACGAGAAGATCGACCTCAACCTCTTAACGCGCATGCGCACCGGATCCAAATGGACCAGTGACCCATAGTGGGTAGCTCGGCGCAAGGCTTGCGCCCACAGCCTCATCGAATATGCTCCCATTCATGAATGGACTGAGGGACCGAGCTTCCTGGAAGCCGCCGGTCACGAAAACGCTGAGAATGTTGAAGACGGGTCGGATGAGGACGAAGAAGGCGATGCCTCAGACATTGAAGACAGCGAAGATGACGCCCAACTTCCTCCTCCTGCTGCTCCTTAAGTGAAAAAACTTGAAAGTTTATCAGATCCCCGGCATGCCGGGTGGAATTTTATCCAGTACACATGTGATATTTTGCTACTAAGTTCTTATGCCGGATTAACTTGGGTGTAGTCCCCGAGTTCCATTTTCTTGTTCGTCCAATCTTTTGGCTCGGCTCGTGTCTACCTTGATTCGGTTTTACGACTTACGAATCCGAGCTTCAAAAATTGTTTTAACAATACTTGGAAACTTTAGGCTTAGCTCAAAATAATTCAACATAATAATTTGAATGTAAATACCAGGTTAGTCTAGAAAACAAACGTCGGCTCGATTAAGTTCTTTTCCTTAGTCGTTTTTCATGTGCTAGGCAATTTCAAACTTGTTCTCTTGCTTGCCATGAAGCCAATTCTTGTTGGACAGCAGCACGTCGAAGATTCGGGTTTTTGCTGCCCACACACTACTAATCCGAGTTAAGTAGAACAACTTACTCCAGCTGACGTATAAATAATAAAAGATAACAAATATTATTAAGGCAGTCCCCGAGTTACTGCTTGAGGCGCCCACACTTCATTGATAAGCTCATTGCCGGCATACATACCGACATATGAGAAGACTCAGATACATACACTTCTTTGCTAAGTGTAGAAAGGACGAAGCAGAGCTACATTCCATGGATGCTTAGATTCTTCGCCGGACCTGTCCGCCTTGTTCTTTTCCTGTGGCTTTGCATCTATAAGATAATAAGAATCATTGTGCAACGCTTTGCTCACAATGAATGGCCCTTCCCATGGGGGGGATAACTTATGCATGCCAGCAGTACGTTGTACCAACCGGAGCACCAAATCGCCTTCCCGGAAAACTCGGGGGCTTACTTTCCAGCTATGGTAGCGTCAGAGATTTTGCTGATATATGGCGGATCTGGACAATGCCAGTTCTCTCGCTTCTTCCAGCAGATCAACATTATTTTGCCAGGCTTCTTGCACTTCGGCTTCTGTGTATTGGGTGACTCTAGGCGAATACATCTTCTGCCCCATACAGCTTCTGCCCCACATACCAGAAAGAATGGCGTATAGCCTGTTGATCGATTTGGAGTTGTTCTTAAACTCCACAGTACTGCTGGTAGTTCTTCTATCCAGCACCCCGCTGATCTTTGCAGCGACTCAATGAGTCGGGGTTTTATCCCGGATAATACCAATCCGTTGCATCTTTCCACTTGTCTGTTTGAAGCGGGGTGAGCTACCGAGGCAACATCCAACCGGATCTTCTTATCCCGGCAGAAACACGCAAATGCTCCTTTCGCAAAGTTTGTGCCATTATCAGTTATGATACTGTGAGGATAACCGTATCTCAAGATGATGTCTTTGAGAAAAGTTACGGCCGTAGCTCCATCACACTTTCTTATAGGCTTCACTTCAATCCACTTTGTAAATTTGTCCACCATGACCAAAATGTGAGTCATATTTCCCCTTGCTGGTTTAAACGGGCCAACCATATCCAAGCACCATACGGCAAATGGCCATGTAATTGGTATGGTCTTGAGCTCCGACATTGGCATATGTGTCTTGGTAGCATACCTCTGACAACCATTGCATTTTCTCACCATATATTCTGCTTGTTCTAGGGCACTTGGCTAGTAGAATCCATGTCGGAAAGCTTTTGCCACCAAGGCTCGGGACGAGGTGTGATGCCTGCACTCCCCTTGATGTATATCTTGGAGGATGTCAAGCCCTTCTTCCGGGTCAACGCATCGCTGGAGGACGTTGGTCACACTCCTTTTGTACAGTTTGGAATTGATGATTGTGTACGCCTTTGCCCTCCTCTGAGTTTGCCTGGATAACACTTCCTTAGTGGGTAATGTTCCATCTTTCAGGAATTGAAATATAGGTAGTGCCCAAGCTGGTATTGCTCGCTCAGGGAACACATCCTCATCAATTTCCATCTGATCCACCGGCATAACTTCAACCAGATCACGTTGAGCAGTCCCCGGGTCTCGCGAAGTAGTCCCCGGGTTTTGCGCACCACCTCCCGTGTCAATGTCCATGGGCACGGCTCAGGATTCTGCATCCTCCGAGACGTAAATTGAGTCGGTTTCTGGGGACGGCCTGGTAGACGGTTTTCTGAGGTGTTCCAATGCTACCCCCGGTGGAATTGCTTGTCGGGTTGATCCGAGCTTCGATAGTACGTCGACAGCCTCATTTTCCACCCGGGGTACATGGTGAAATTCACATCCCTCAGAGTAACCAGATATCTTCTACACATGAAATGTGTACAGCGCCATGTTTGGATCAAGGGCGTCCCACAGTCCCGACACCTGCTGTATTACCAAATCTGAGTCGCCAAAGCATAAGATGCGACGTATCCCAATTTCTTTTGCCACTTTGAGCCCATGCACAAGTGCTTCATACTCAGCGACATTGTTTGATGCCGTGAAATGGATCTGTAGCACATATTTCAGCTGGTCCTTCTTTGGCGAGGTAAGTACGATTCCGGCGCCTAGCCCGGTTTTTGTTTTTGACCCGTCAAAGTGCATCCTCCAGTAATTCGAATCTGGTAGCGGTGGTTCGTATTGTACTTTGGCCCAGTCCACAAAAAAGTCGGCTACAGCCTGTGACTTGATTGCTTCTCTTCTGTCATATTGTGGTGCATAGGGAGCTAGTTCAATTGCCCATTTTGCAATCCTACCACTTGCATCCTTGTTACTCATTATCTCGGATATGGGAGCCTCACATATTACCCTGATGGGGTGCTCCTCAAAGTAATGCTTCAACTTCTTAGCTGCCATATATACCCCATATGCCACTTTCTAATAGTGTGGGTAGTTCTGCTTTGAGGCAGACAACACCTCGCTCAGATAATACACTGGCCTTTGCACGGACTTACCCTCTTCGTCGCGCTCTACCACAATTACTACACTTACAACTCGGTTGGTTGTGGCTATATAGAGCAACATTGGCTCCTTTGATAGTGGAGAGGCTAACACTGGTGCAGTGGCTAACATCTTCTTTAAGTGAGCAAAGGCTTCATTGGCCTGCGGCGTCCAACCGAACTTATCTGACTTTTTCATGAGTTGATAGAGAGGCAATGCCTTTTCTCCCAACCGACACACAAACCGACTTAATGATGCCAGGCAACCAGTGAACTTCTGGACATCGTTAAGACACTTTGGCAGTTCCATTCACTCAATGGCTAGGATTTTAGTTGGATTAACTTCGATACCTCGGCTAGAAACAAGAAATCCGAGTAATTTTCCAGCCGGGACACCGAAGGTACATTTTTTCGTGTTAAGCTTCATCGGAACCTTCTTAAGTTCGCGAACGTCTGCCTGCTATCGTCAAGGAGCGTTTTGCTTTCCTTGGTCTTGATAACCACATCATCCACATACACTTGTACATTTTGACCTATTTGGTCGTGCAAACATTTTTGCATACATCTTTGGTACGTTGCTCCTGCATTACGTAAACCAAACAGCATGGTGCGATAGCAATAAGCCCCATACGGGGTGATAAATGCAGTCTTTATTTGATCATCCGGATTCAGAGGTATCTAGTGGAAACCAGAATGTGCATCAATGAATGACAATAGTTCACATCCAGCAGTTGAGTCTATGACCTGATCTATCCTTGGCAGTGGAAATGGATCTTTTGGACACGCCTTGTTCATGTTCGTGTAATCGATACACATATGCCAAACCACTGCCACATTCGGATCGTCTTTCTTCTTCTCCACCAGCACCGGATTAGATAGCCAATCCGGGTAAAGAACTTCCATGATAAATCCTGCAGCCAACAACCGAGCTATCTCATCTCTGATGACTTTCCTCCTATCTTCGGTGAAGCGGCGGAGAGGTTGCTTCACCGGCTTTGCTCCGGGTCTCACATTCAAAGAGTGCTGGGCCAACTCCCTCGGAACACCTTGCAAGTCCTGTGTGGACCAAGCAAAAATATCCCGATTCTCACGGAGGAAGTTGACGAGCTCGCTTTCCTATTTGTCACTTAACCCGACACCAACTGTTACGGTGCGCTCTGGGAACATATCATCAACATGAACCTTCTTGGTATCTTTCGTGGCTTGGAACGAGACACTTCCATGCGGGTTACTCAGCGCCGGCATATACTGCTGCGCGAACTGAGCCAATGCCGCCACCTCTTGGATTTTTCTTTTCTCTTGCATGATCACGAGTGACTCGGCTAGGTTAGACCCGGCTGACGCACACTCAATGGAACGTCGGAAATCTCCAGCAATAGTAATCACTCCGTTTGGCCCGGGCAACTTCATCTTCAAGTAACTGATGTGACAACTTGCCATGAACTTGTTCAGTGCTGGTCTTCCGAGTAACGCATGATACGCACTTTCCAAGTTCACCACTTCAAACTCCAAATTCTTAGTTCGGCAGTTATCTCTTGTGCCGCACAATACGTCAACCCGGACCTTGCCTATGGGCTCACAAGAAATGCCGGGCACAATACCATGGAAAGTTGTCCTTGTAGCCTGTAGCATGTTCTCTGAGATACCCAACTTGCACATTGTATCCGCATACATGATGTTAATGCTACTGCCATTGTCAATCAGTACCTTTGAGAACCTTACATTGATGTTAGGCCCAATGAATGTCGGATCCAGCACCAACGCATACGAACCAGGACTTGGCATAAGCTTGGGATGATCTTTAATGCTCCAGGTGATTTCTTGGTCCGACCAAGGCATATACCTCGTCACTGCTGGCATTACCGCATTCACCTCCATATGTCGGCGCTGCAAGCTCTTTCTATCTGTTTCCTCAGTGGTAAACACACATTAACTCTGATGATGCTCTCTGTACTCATTCCTCCCCTCATTTCCGGGGTACCTCTGATCCGGCTGCTGCTGGTTTTCTACCTGACGCACTGCATCCCTTCTCTCATGGTTATCATACCTCGAAGGACGTGGAGGCAACATTAACTGTTGCGTGTTCGCTCCGGAGAGCAACTGCTGCCGGGGTAACTCCTGCCGAGGTTGATCATTCCGGGGTGCCTGAGCATTCCCCGAACCACCTTGTTCTATTTTGCGCATCCACTCACACTGCCTTGTTGTATGACCCGCTAGGTTACTCGGATTTGGCGTGTGAAATTTACACGGCTGATCCAACATTGACTCATAAGTATATCTCGGACGGTCCTTCTTTTCTTGCCACTGTTTCTTTTGCTCTGGCGTCCAAGTTTTCTTGCCATCGTTTCTCGGAGTCCATTGCCCTCCAGTTTTCTGACGTTGATTGCCCCCTGCTCCGGGCTGATCTTGATTCACAGCTGCAACTTGTTGCGAACTGTACCGGTGATCCGGTCTGTCATCTTTTCTTTTACCTCTGTAGTCATTCCTCCGGGATGATCCGGCTCCATCTCTCTGATAGTACTCATCGTTTGACTCGTTTGACACGAGCCTAGGTTGAGTCAGATCACCCAGAGCATACGAATCAGCGATCCGGATCATCTCTGCCAATGTGGTTGGCATTTTCCTTTGCAACTTTTCCCACAGCTCGCTTGCATATCTGCACCCTTGCGTAAACCATGCTATGGCCTGTGATTCTATCACGCCCTCACATGAGTTTCTCACGGTACACCACCGGGTTAAAAACTCCCGGTCTGTCTCGTTTGGTCTCTGCTTACACATAGCTAGGGTCTGTGGCCTATTTGGCCTCTGATACGTACTTGAGAAATTGCTGATAAACATTTCCTCAAAATCGATCTAGCAGTTAATGCTTCCGGGCGGCAAATTGTTTAGCCATACCCTTGCTGGCCCCTCCAACATCTGGGGTACGTATCTCACAGCCCATCTCAAGTTTCCTGTAGCAATTTTCATAGTTGTAGCATAGTTTATCAACCAGTCCTCCGGCTTGGTACTGCCGTCATACATCTTTGTGCCTCTGGTGTGGCATCCGGCTAAAACCACTACTAGAAAATCGCGTTGTTTTTGTGCATTGCATCATCATGACCGCATGCTCATGTCATCATGCCACATTGAATTTGAGCATCGTCATCATCATGCATGGTTTTTGTCTAAAACTATTTTTGAAACACCTAGTTTTGTTTTCTAAATATTTCCGTCTTTATTCAAATTAAAACCCAGGTCTTCGGAATATTTTGTTTCGTCTACAAACAGATTTCAAACACCCCGTTTTAAACAAATAAAATATTTAATTTATTTTTGGGAGGCAGCCCGCTAGGCCCGAAAGCCCGGCCGGCCACCTCCAAACCCTAGTCGAAAAATATCTAATCCTAATTCTACCCAATCCTATCCTACCCAGTCTCCCTCCACCTCACCCTGATCAATCCTTTCCCTCCACCTCACACCTCCACCTCACCCCGACCAACCACGTTGCGCCACCTCACCCCCTGGCCAATCCCCACTACTCTAACCTACACGCACGCCACACCCTGGCCGCCCTCGCGCGCCGCAGCCACACACACAGAGCACGCACTCACACGCGCGCACGCACCACGTCCACCCCGCTCCCGCGCCTGCACTCGCCCCAAAAACCCCTGGCCCACATTTTCCCGCCCAGCCGCGCGCGCCCTCACGCTGCGCAAGCGGACAACCCCCTGGTCGCCACCTCCTCCCTCTCTCTCCACTCCACCGACGCGACCCACCTGCCCTGGCCCCACCCGGCGAGACGTCGCATGAATCCCCCACCTACCCCGCTCGCCTGGATCCCCGCACGACCTCCTCCTTCTCGCCTCGCTCCGGCGCCCGCCGCCGTCCTCTACGCCTCCCCATGCCTCCAGCCCCTCCGCTAGATGCGCCGCCGTTCTCCTGGCCCCCTCCTCAGCCGCCGTCCCCGCGCCGCCTCGTCGTCGACTCCCGTGGCCTCCCGCCGTCCGCCTCCGGTGCCTCGGCTCCGCTCGCGGCCGACGCCCCCGCCGAGCCCTGCGCCGCCTCCGAGGACATCGGCTGCCTCGAGCCGGAACCCCGTCGCCCGCACGCCCCAGCACCGGCCCCGCTAGCAAGACCTACCGCTGGCCTCCCCGTTTCCTCCTCCGCCCGTGCTCGTCGCCGCCTTTCTCGCCGGCCTCGCCAAGCTCTCCAGGCCGACCCTCCTCCACGGCTGCGTCTCCTCGGTCGGCTCCGGCGCGAGCAGGCTCCGCCCCTGATGCCTACTTGCGGCCAGCGGCCATCGTTGCCTCTGTGCGCCACCGCCTTCCCGTTCCCCTGCAGCACCCGCAGGCCGACCCCGTGGCGCCGCGCCCTCCTCTGAGCCGCCGCCGTCCCTGCTCGCGTGCGACGCCTCACGCCTAGAGCCGCGCCTCTGGATGCCCTACAGGTTGTCTTCCCCTCGGTGGCGGGCAGCAACAAGTCTGACTACCATCTAGTGTTGTTTGACATGTTGGGCCTCGTCTGTGTTCTGCAGATGATGCGCCGTCCCGGCCTCGGCGTTTTCTCTGGCTATTAGAAGTGTGTGAAGTGTTCCCCGGGAACACCACATGATTTTAGAGGCCCAAGGCTACCTATTCGAGTTCTACGCCGACACCAAGCCAGGACAGGATCTCCGAGACCGACTCAAGGACGATGCACTGAGGCGATCCGTAAACCTCACCAGTACATCGTGCCACCGCCAGAGTCTACCAATGAACCATCAGTACCCATTCAAGTTCGACACGAAGTCAGGTCTCCAAGCACGCCAACATGGGACCATAGATATCGGTACGCCAAGACCTTGTTCCCGGAGGCGAAGACCGATTCCGTCAAGACCGAACCCCCGAACCTTCCAAGCACCAAGATCGCCCAAACGTCAATGAGCGACCCCTTTCCGAGCCTCTATTTTATAAATGCCATCTATATAAAACTGTCGCATATTAAATTGTTCATGCATGCATATCTGTTTGTGGGTTAGGGGCATTATGCCGATTCACCTCATAATTAAATATGGAGTCCATATGCGGGATACTTTTGTCTTATTCTGGACTCCATTTAAAATGGTGTAGAGAACCGATACCGTGTTTTGCCTTGTTAACACAACATTTAAATTGCGGGGTTTCTAAATAACTTGCACCGCCGAATTAATTGTCGGGACCCCGGTTCCGCTTAATATTGCCTAATTGCACCGCATCTGCATCATATCATAAGCATGCCGGATCTTCTGACGTAGTATTAAATATTGCATCCGGTGTTTCTGCTAGTGTTTGCTTCTTCGCGGATTAGACCGATGAGTGGATGCGAGTATCGACAAGTTCTCCGGATATGAATCTCCGACAGTATTTCCCAGGCGAGCATGTCTCCCCCTTCTACCTATTTTGCATTTATAGTCTTTATTTCCTCCTGTTGATCTATTGCTATCCGTGTCGCGATGCTTTAGTTTCCGTGCGCCAGTTATATCCCGTGCAGCCTCTATATTGCCATGGACACATCCTAATACCTTTTGTTTGGTAGATAGCTGGCCTTGCGAGTCGTAGTTGCTTGCTCAGGTGCGATCTTGTGTTGTCGAGTACCACAGTTGTTGGAATGTTGGCAGATGCTTAACGGTGGAGATGCTTAATGGTGGAGATGATCATGACTTTAAATACAACTATTAAAATGCTAGGTATCACTAATGCAGAGGCATCAGTGGGCAATAGATGTTATTTGGTTCTTCCACGCTCACTTGTGTCCCGTAGGCCCCGAATACTTGATACCTGTTCCTTGATTTTTCGCACTATCCACATCCGGGAGGCCGTGGACCCCCTGAGCCAGAGCTTGATTCATTTCTATTTCTTGGGGCCACAAAGTAGTTTGGGGCTTTATTACTATCCTGTACTTATGCCATGTTACTGCTTTATTTAAGATTGTGCGTGGAGCACCTGTACTGTTTTGGATCGCGCCACGTTTTCGCGGTATCGACAAGCCCAGTCACACTTTCGGGTTCCCAGTCGTTTACAGCCGTCTTCGCAAACCCTGGGTCCGTTCCGGAGCCGGCCAACTTCGTTGCAGGTAGCTTAGTGGGGTGGCCCCCTGAAATATTTATGAATCCTGTGATCGCTTTGTCGTGAATGCTTCGTTGGGTTTTGAGTTGGTTTTTCCGAGGTTGATCGAGTGTGTGTTGCTATTTGTGCACCCCTACAGGCTAAAACTTTCTGAAAGCCGTGCCCGTGGTTATGGACGACTTGGAGCACAGTATCTCGATCATAGACAAGCATAACTAAAGTAGTGCTATAAATTTGACTTAATATGTGACTAGTAATCAGCCTCACTATAACGGAATGGATATTAAAAATGCCAACAACCGGTGGATCGGTGGTGATCTGTGTCATACTATACATGCCTAGTAAGTATTACAACTCCAATGGAATGTGATAAAAGTACCAACCATTGCTGGGTTTTGGGATTCCTCAGGACAATTATATTGGACTAGTAAATGTCCAACTACCACGGAATGGTTAATTAAAACTGCCCACTACTTATGCTTCATGATGACGTGAGCTATATATCTGACTAGTAAGTGCTTCAACTATAAGGGAATGAGTAAAATTGCCAACTGTGTGAGTTCCTTGGTCCGACTTCCTCGTTTGGTCTCGAGGGGGAAATGCCAGGATGGGTTTGTTTGGTGATAGCTTCAGGTTGGATCCGAATAGGTCTTTCTTATCCCTCTCTGATAATCGCTAGTTGTATCGAGTCTCTATAGGTTATACAGTGTTGCTACGCTGCCGCTTCAGCCCACCATACCTATGTAGGCGAGAGCCGCCAAATTCTACCCTCTCCGTGTACTGGCCTCAGTACTGACGCTCCTCTTTTTCCTTTGCCCTTTGTCGGCACCCCTTTTGTTTTAGCAGGTTTGAGATCGACGTCGTTAGTAGGGTTACCCTTCCGGCTTGGCCTGGGCAGGGTTATGGACGCCATTGGTTATCCTTCAGGGCTCTTAGCCCCATTTGCAGCTTGTCCGTAGTCGGACGCCCTATCGATTTCAAGGTGATTTGGATCTCTGTATTGTACATCTGTATTCTTGACTCGTGGAGTCGTGTTGTATATATATATCTTCTGTGGGTCCCATCGAGGACTGTTGTGTAATGGTATTACTTCGTTTTCCACCCGCTCGAAAGTGCCTGGTGGGCGTCCTTGAATCGTTTCTATGCGGGTTTGGCTGAAAGGGCTAAAACTCGCATAGGGCCGATTCGAGGGTGTTACATCTGGGTAACTGGAAGTTGGGTACCAGTGGCTCCTTCATGATCCAGGGCCCAAAACACGCAGGACCCAGTGAACCTTGACACTCAATATGTTCCGACCTATACAGTCAATCCAGTTTTAACCTGGCATCATCAGGCATCAAATCTTGTCTTCCCAATCTTGACCCTATCACATGATAGTCCGGCCTTGGGTATCCCGTGTTCACCATTTCCGAATCTCCATCATTGTACCGGTCTTGCTCTCGTGGAGCACCTTTCTGTTGTATACCTCGGCCGACACTCTCTTGCCTTGGTATATTCCGCTGTTGCAGTTGTCCTACTGAGTTACACTGTCTGGCATTGCCATTTACAGCGTTTCCTTGACCGGCATTGCCTTGGTCGCGATCACCTCGGCCTGCTTCACCTCGGCTCACACTTCGTCGATCGTCATTTCTCTGTACTTCCTTTCCTTTCCTTGCCTTTGTCGGGTCATAGGGTTCGATCTGTTTGTTTCTCCTGGCCGAGGTTACTACCTCTTCTCTCCTAGGACCACCATGTGGAGACTATGCGGCTCCAGCAGATTTCTCCGGGTTACCTACCCCCGAATGAATGATCTTGGAGGCCCCAGCTCTCTCCGGGTTAGCCCTAAACAGTTCCTCATTTTGCCTGTTCGCGATCCGAACCAACTCATTGACCCTATCTTGCTGTCTCTGACGGGCTTCACCCGTCAGACCCTCTAACTCGGATGCAGCTGCATCCGCTGCTCTAAGGTTCTTTGCCGGGGTACTATACCTCGGCAGCCCTATGGACAAACAGTTCTCGGACTCCTCAATCCTAGTGTCACCCTCTTTGTTTATTTCACTCATGAGGTTTCTCGCCTTCACTTTTACAGCATTAACTTTGTTTGCCTTTGCGTACTCTCGCAGCATCATGTTCAACGACTGCTGAGCCGCGGCTATCTTTTTCGCGCCCTCTAGTATTTTTTGCCTAGTTTCCTCTAGCTCGGCCTGCGCCTGAGCCGGATCTACTACTGCTACTACAGGATTTTCCAAGCTATTCGCCGCTTCCCGCAGCACATTCTCAGGCCTCTCTAGCGGAGGACATCTACCTTTCCTCGGTGCCTTAGGCGTTATCTCCGGATCTGGCGCTGGATCCTTGCTTGCGCCTACACCAAGCGCAGTCATCATCACCTCAGCACAGTCCGGGGAGCGAGTGATACGCGCCCCGTGAACCACGCTAAGGGGTGGCTCCCCTGCCTCGACAACGTTCCATAGATGAACGCACGACACATCGACAACAACGTAGACCTTGTGCGCGCCGAGCTTGACGAAGAGGCCGTTGCACGGAAGTGGGCGCGTGCCAAAGCAGCCAGCGTTGTCGCTGACAAAGTCCACCGCTCCAAAGCACTGAACGAGCCCGGGGACGATGCGTTAGCCGGTGCCGATGAGATTTCCTGTCCGGATCTTGACCCCTGCTAGCGCCGCTAGCCCCACGGTGGGCGCCAACTGTCGTGGTGGTGTCACGGCAGATGCCATGGATAGGCTAAAGGTGGGGACTAATATGCACTAGCGGAATCCAGGGAGGGATAGTGAGGTGATTCCACACATAGAAGTTTGTATTTGATTCACTTCCAAGGTTTACAAGTGCTCCTAGAGCTGTATTGGGGAGAGGAGGAAGAAGGGACTCTCTTACTCTCGCCACTAGCTAACCCATACAAGACCAACCCGTAGAACCTAAAATTCATCAACCAACCCCTTCTACAGAGGCCCTAGCCCTCCTTATATAGGGGTGGCTAGGTCTCCACTTAGGGCATACGTGGAGGCATATTCCAGGGAATATGCCTCCTCCCAAAATAGTAAGCCGACCGGGTTGCTTTCCCCCGCTTCACCCCTGTAGAGGCTACGTGAGCCTCTGAGGCGCCTGCGTCAGCCGACATTGGCGTCGTCACCTCTGTCGGCCACGCCTCGGTGGTCCTGCCTCTGTCCGCTTCGCTCATGCAGTGCGTACCGAGGCAACTTTTGACCAGCGAGATTCCTTCCTTCTCCTAGAAGCTAGATATGACCCGGATCATAGTTGACCCGGCCACACCCGTTCCTGCATACAAGTTAAATTCCTCTATCCGACTTACAGCTTAAGTCGGTCGAGGCTTAGTAAGGTGGACATCCCCTGGTCCGGGTTACTCCGAGATTCGGCCTGCCTTGAGGTGACCCAGCCAGCATCCGCTTTGGCCTTGCCGAACCTCAGCTAACTCGGCCTTTATAACCCGGCGTGACCCTACCCGGGGGTATCCCCCCAACATACTCTGAACTACTCTCCGGTTGGATAACTCTAATCCACGGTAGGGCTATAACAGCACACCTCAAAGTTCGCTTTCCCCATCTAGATAACCCCTCACTATCATCTCGAGCGTTAGATGGTTCCAACAAACACCACAATCTCATAGAGACATCCAACTCAAATTATACTCATGACAAGTATTTATGTAATCTTAGCCAAAGTGCCACACGGTGTGCACACTGTCAACTTCACACACGTGGAGATAAGTAGAGATTCATTAAAGAACTTGAGTAACAAAATAGATCTATAGATTACAAAGCTCATGATCTCAATTAGATCACACATAGAGAGAGAAAGAGAGAGATGAACACATAGCTACCGGTAGAGCCCTTAACCTCGAGGAAGAACTACTCCCTCCTCATCATGGGAGTCAGCAATGACGATGGAGATGGTGGTGGAGTCGACAGAGATGGCTCCGGGGGAACTTCCCCGTCCCGGCACGATGTAGGAACAGAGACTTCTATCCCTCGAATCTCCTCTTCGGTGGCGGTGGCGTTGTGGAGGTTTTTGTGGCTTTCTCCCGGATGATTTAGGGTTTCTGCATCAGAGGCTTCTTATAGGAGAAAGGGAAGGCCGAGGGGGTGCTCGAGGCGGTTGCACCCCCCAGGCGTGGGCCAGGACAGGTCGCGCGGCCAAGGGGTGTGGCCCCCTCAAGGCCCTTCTCCGTCTCGTCTTCTGGCTCCATGTTCCCCTCGGTGAAATATTGACTTTGGCTTTTGTCCCGTCCAATTCCGAGAATATTCATTTTATGGATTTTCTGAAACCAAAAACAGAAGAAAACAGGCAACTAGCACTGTGACATCTTGTTAATAGGTTAGTCCCAGAAAACATAAAAATACCTCAAAGTGCCGACAAAACAAAGCAAAGTAGATACTAAGCAAGCATTGAACGTAAAAAATTATAGAAATGTTTACGACGTATTAGCCCATCCTGTTCAAAAAAAGAAAAGAAGAAGAGGCCAAGACGATCGGTACATGATACAAATAGGACGCCACACGGTTTACAACACAACCCACATCAACCAAACGACAAAGATTCGGCTTGTAACATCTCCAGCCAAGCTTCACGAGAAGGTGTTACACTAAGCTCTTGGCCACGTCACAACGACATAAGGGAATTTCACGAGACTGGTCCAACTTGAGGGAGGCACAAGCCAACGCACTGCTCGCCCATAGAACCCAAGGGTCGACAAGGGAGCGGCATGACCAAGTCTGATTAGAGGAGGTGTTGACGAGGAAGTGCCATTGATGACATACATAGTGTCCTGGAAGCCCATGCTCTGCGCGGCAAGACCAACTCCAACAAGCACACAGGGGATTCCAAGAACCACCTAGACAATGCCCCTAAGGAGGGAACGACATAGCTACGCGCTGCCCAATCCGTAAGTCGGGTCTAGGGTTTCCCCCGTTGCTCGAGAAGGGAAGCTCAGACAGTGCCATGATGAAGCCTCGAAGGAGGTGACAACGCCCACGAGATGACATGGCTCAGTCGTTGCCACCCCCATCCTAAGCTGCTCTCAAGCAAACCAGAGGAACCCACGCCCGAGTCTGAGATGGCCAGCTCTCCCTAACCCAAATCTGGGCAAAAATACTTCCCCACCGCTAGGAGCTGCTCCTGCATCGTGCCGCCATCCAGGCCATGTCAGAGCTCCACCGGTCATCGTGCACCGCCGCCATGGGAACTCACCCGAGATGAAATCCTAGGTAGCGGGGAGATGATAATACGCTAATGCCCGGTGGCTCTGTCAACGACGGCATGAGGCAAGGGAGAAGAGGGAGGAGGGCTGGGAGCGGTGGCATAGGGGGCCACTCGGCCGCCCCATGCGGGGATGTGGCGCGCGGGAGGTACTGGGGAGAAGGTAGGCTAGAGACTATTGCCACTGAAATTTTCAATTGACACACTTCTCCACCGAGAGGCTGCATATACACATGGTGAATTATTCCATTTTTTGTTGTATGTAATTCCAAGATCAGATCTGCATCGATAAGATCGCTCATGGTTGTGGCATCCTGCTTACTATAGGAGTACATCCTAATCATTGATTGGCCAAATTGGTACGACAAATGCATCTCGTGGCTATTAGGGAAACTCCAACGAGCCCCTGCAAATGGACCGTGCGGGTCCGAACCAGTCCAAACGGACTGATAGCGGCCGCCCGCAAATGGAGCCAGACCCAGTCCATTTCGATGCATCCGCGGCCCAAACTTGGGCCTGGTTTTCGAGAGGGGGAGGACTGATCCCGTGTTCTCTGGATGCTACCCTCGGGTCCACTCGTCAGCAGGCGAGGGAGGGGAACAGTGAGGCTCGGTCTTTTTACTAGGGACCGCAGCGTCCCTATCCTCGATAGTTCTCTGTTCAACCGCAAAACCTCACCCTGATCGACACAAACCCTAGCTCCTCTCCGACCGGCCGATGACGAAGCCGTGGAGGCACTGGTTCAGGCCCGACCACAACAACCACGAGGCCGGGTCCTCCTTTGGATGCCGCCGGAATGCGGGTCATCACCGTCGCCTCACTACTTCCCCCGCTCATCACCGCACGAGCACCTCCCAGCGCGCCACCAAGGCCCCGGTCAGAGCACCGGGTCAACGTCACCATCGAGGTGGCCCGCGCGCTAGTGGAGGCTGGGATGCCCTGCCCATGGCAATGTGCAGCTGTCGGCCGGTTGGCACCTGAACCGGGCCTATGTGCCAGTTCTGGCCATCCATGCTTCTGGGCCTGCTCGTCGGCAGGAAATGTGTTGCCACCGCACCCACCTCCCACCAAATTTACACCGTGACCTAGCATACGCCATCGACTCCTGGCTGTGGGATAGGTGGTTCGAGGCCGAGTACGAGACCCGTGGCGTGGCCATAGAGGCCTGCCTCGAGGAGCTCGGTGACTCCAGCGAGGAGTACCTCGAGGACTCCAGCGACGAGGACAAGGAGGAGGAGGACGGTGACGGGGACTACAACTTCTTCGGGCATGCCTACCGTGTGCAGCCCAAGATGCCGGACTGGTCGAGGTTCCAGGGCACCCACACCGTGACCTTGGAGGTGTGGCCATTCGGCTAGCCCGTCACTGCTTGCCAACAGTTCCCGTCGGTCGCCATCAAGGAGGAGGCCGACGAGCCGTCGCGGCAGGACCACGGTAGGATGACAGAGGAGGAGGAGCGCAAGTGGGATGACGCGACACATGCCCTCCTTGAGTCTTGGCTTGCAACGCAGCAGGGCTCCGGTGCTCCCTCGCCGCCTCCGGCCTTGCCAGCACCTTGATAGCCCAAATATATCGAGCTCGTTGGGGAACCCCAAGAGGAAGGTATGATGAGCACAGCAACAAGTTTTCCCTCAGTAAGAAACCAAGGTTATCAATCCAGTAGGAGCAAGGAAACACCCCAAAGGTGTAGCTAGCTGAACGTTGGCAGGGCACACTACCGGTGCTAGCAGCAACGTGGAGACCTGCACAACACAACCACATAACTTTGTCCCCAACTTGCGATGAGGTTGTCAATCTCATCGGTTTTGCTGAAAACAAAGGATTAAACGTATCGAATGGAAGGAAGTAATAGTTTGTAGAAAGTAAACACAAAGCAGTAAACAATTTGTAGATTGTATGTAAAAGAAAGGACCGGGGTCCATAGTTCACTAGAGGTGGCTCTCCTTAAGATAGATAACATGCTGGGTGAACAAATTACAGCGGAGCAATTGACAAACATCGAGAAAGCAATACATGCATATACTAATCATCTTGACTCCTTTGGAACTTGATTAGGCATTACAACATTATACATAGACCGCCATCCAACTGCATCTATGACTAATAATCCACCTTCAGGTTATCATCCGAACCCCCTCCAGTATTAAGTTGCAAGCAACAGATTCTTGCTTTACGAATTGCGTGTAATGTAAACAATACGATTGTTCTATGAACAAAGGATTGTTGTTTTCTCCCTAGTAGCAACAACACATCTAGTACCTTAGAGATTTCTGTCACTTCCCCAGATTACCAGAGGCATGAACCCACTATCGAGCATAAATACTAACTCTTGGAGTTGCTAGCATCTACTTGGCCAAGATAGCTACTAACAACGGAAAGCATGCAAGATCACAAATAAAAAAGACATGATAGAATCAATAATCAATCTAAAATAGCATCTCAATATCCATCGGATCCCCGCAAACACAACATGCAGAATTACAAATAGATGATCTTGATCATGAACGAAGCTCACAAGATCTAGACATGAAAGCACAAAGGAGGAGAACCAGCCATCTAGCTACTACATGGACCCGTAGTCCAGAAATGAACTACTCACGCATCACACCGGAGGCTTGCATGATGATGAAGAAGGCCTCCAGGGTAAATTCCCTTCTCCGGCAGGGTGCCGGAAAGAGATTCAGATCCCTCCCGATCTAGGGATGGAGATGACGGCGGCTACAGACTCTTTCGTGGATTTTTGATCAGGTACTTAGGGTTTTGGTCCCGAGGGCAATATATAGGCGGAAGGAGAGGCCGAGGGGGTGCTGGGGTCGGCCAGACCACCCCCTGGCGCGGGCCAGGCCTGGCCGCGCGGCGAGGTGGTGTGGCCGGTCCCCAGCCCCTTCTCCGTCTCGTATTCTGGCTTCAGACGTCTTCCGGAAAAATAGGCACTTTGGCTTTTGTCCCGTCCAATTCCGAGAATATTCAATTTCTGACTTTCCTGGAACCAAAAACAGCAGAAAACAGGCAGCTGACACTGTGGCTCTTGTTAATAGGTTAGTCCAAGAAATCATATGAAAAGTAAGCCAAAGTGTGAACAAAACACAAGAAAGTAGATAAAACCAAGCATGAAACATCAAAAATTATAGATACATTTGCAATGTATCACACCTCCACTGCCCAAGCCTGCACTGGCCGCTCCCGCACTGGTGTGGCCACCGACCCAGGTCTTCATCAGGATCGAGGATGACGGCGGCTAGGCCACCGCGGCGTGGAGGCCGGCCGCCGACGCAGCAGCCCCCAGCTAGCCCCTGTGATGCACTCTGTAGTATAGATGGTGTTTTTTTATGTATTTTGGGCGTGAGACTTTTAATATTTGTATGTATAATTAATATTACTAGTATTTGCTATTTTCTCTTTCTTTTTGGGGGGGGGGGGGGGGGGGGGGTGGTGGTGGGCTGGAGTGTACTACACCTCGCGAGACCGATTCGGACTGCTATCCGGCCCTCAGTTGCAAACTTCCGGTTGCATTCTTCTGCTCAGTCCCGCAGTCCATGTGTAATATACGGAAGAGATCCGGGAAAGGAACACCGATGGTAACAATTGATTGGAAAACGAACGGTGCCACGTTAATGGCAACAAATGCGCGCGGGTTTGGTAGACCGAAGGCTGCTCGGCGCATTTTCATCAGTTGGCTCAAAAACACCTCGATCGACCGCACATTTTTGTGGAGTGGAATTGAGGTGAACTGGAATCTTTCCTAGCTTGACAGTGAGTATTTGATTTTGGCTACGTAGTTATAATTGTCCGTAGCTAAAGGCTGAGACCACTAGTGCTGACAGGAACAAACCGGAGCACCGAGCATGGCGTACCAACCCTTTCAAACCTATCCTCAAGTCACAAAAAAAAAACCTTTCAAACCTATCTTGATAGTAGTTTACATCCAGGAATCAAATCAGTTTCTCTCTCAAAAAAAAAAGGAATCAAATCAGTTCACTGCTAAGCTCGTCCTTTATCATTTTCTGCAGCGCAATCATAGATGAGACCACACGGCGGCGGCCCACTCCCTCGCCGGAGAGCTGACCGAGGGAGCTCCGAAAGGACGCTTTTGCGAATGCTGACTAGGCATGGCCATCTCTGCTTTGCTTTCAGCGGTTGTCGCGGCGTACGTCCAGTCCAGGTAGTCACGCGCAATTATGGGTAAACCTAAGCCAGCCACCAAACATACGTACTGGATACTGGCCATGAATGACGGGGTCACAGATGAGGTGGCATGGCTAGCTAGCGTCTGCGCGAGAGGAAGCGGCCAGGGTCGAGACATCGATGCTCTACCGCGCGGTACACGGCACTGTAGCCTGCGTGCTCCTAAAATTTCAGTTGATTAGACGAAAGGCAACATATGATGCCCGGCTTTGTAGATAAACCGCCGAGTGCCCAAGATATCATCTTACATATCGCTGCTACCATTCATACATGACAGCAACATCGATCTGTAGTAGTACTACTACGGATTTTTAAGGCAAACCCCACCATATGATGTTCCCAATAGCTAAACCGTTGAGATTGGATCTGTTTGTTGTTGTCGCCTCATTAAAATACCCTTGTAAACAAGTCCTTAAGTAGAAATTTGTGGCAATATTTCTGACATGAAATTAGTAATATTATTATGAAACTATGCTAATTCCAGGATCCATCTTGTGATGTTGATTGGATTGTAAACATTGCTATTTTTTCTACCGAGTTGTGTCAAATTTGACATAAAAGAAACCTACCTATGAATGAAGCGAGTAGGTTTCATTGTTGTGATATTTGCAAAAGGGTACCCATATTTCATCAAGCTCAAGCCGTAGCCTACTCTATCTATCTAAAGTTCCATCTGTAGTTGAGGTGGACTACAACTTTATATTGGTTAATTTCGATTGCAAGTATGGCAAACGACTTTGTGCATATATCTCTCGAAATAGGCTTTCGCCCCGCTATATTAATATAGCAAACACACCGATACAGAAGATTTGAACAAATTTTTTTTAGAAATGGGCGCTTTATTACTTGCATAATGTTTACACCTGGCCTGTGCATAACTAAGATGCACACAGCCGATCAAACCACACGGGTATAAAAACAAGTGAAAAGGTAATGCACAAATGACTCCAAGATTGTCTATGACAAATCACTAAGGTAACTTGATCCGCAGCTCATGCGGCTATCCATGTCGGGAAAAAATATCCCTCGCCGTATCTTCCAATCGTGTACATCTCTCCGTGAACAAAGAGTGGTGCTCGACCCGTTGGAGAATAGTCCAAGATCGGAGAATATCCGTAGCCCGATGAATTACATGCAGCGCTGAAGACACATTAGCATTAAAAATCTTGTCATTCCTACATAGCCACGCTCCCACCCTAAACAAGATCCTGTATTTATCATCAATCTCATACAACCAGTTACCAAAGACATTAGCCACCGATCGTGGGGGAGATAACCCAGAAGCTACTTGGATGATTGATCATATATGACGAGCAAATTTGCATTGAAAAAATAAATGTTTGATCATCTCGTCCTGATGACAAAATATACATTGTTTAATTCCATGCCAATTCCTCTTAACAAGATTATCTTTTGTAAGAACTACCCCTTTGTGAAGATACCAAGCAAATATCTTAGTTTTCAGGGGTATTTTCATTTTCCAAATTGTACTATTATCATCGACCAGAATATTAAGTTGGATCAAGGCCCTATACATAGAGTCCACAAATTTTTTACCGCTCTCAAGTAATTTCCAAGGGAACTCGTCAATACCGTCTGACAGTTGAATCGTGGATAATCGTAATAACAGATTGTTCCATGATACAAGTCGAGGACCAATGAGACTTCTTCTGAAAGATACATTCGGAGGATTAGTTTCCAAAACTTTGGAAAGTGTGTCCACTTTCTGTCTAACAATTGAATAAAGAACCGGATATTGTTCCCGAAGAGAAGTATGTCCAAGCCACTTATCCTCCCAGAATTTAATTTGAGATCCATCCTTAATATTAAAAACACCAAAATGGAAAAAATATTTTTTAGACGTCATTAGTCCTGCCCAAAACTCTGAATCACCAGGTTTCCAAACCATTTGAGACACAACTTTGGATCTAACATATTTTCTCCAAATGATAGTTTGCCACACTCCTTCTTCGGTTAGTAGCTTAAACAACCATTTACCTAAAAGGGAGGTATTTTTGACTTCGAGGTCATGTATACCCAGTCCTCCGTATTCCTTGGGCCGGCATGTTAGGAATATGCCCTAGAGGCAATCATGTATGATGTTATTCCTGTGTATTCATAAGGTTATGGTCCATGTATGAACTACTGATATGTATCTTCGAATATATGATTTGATTGTGGAACTACATATTCATGTTGTTCATACTAATTGTCCTTGGTCATTGAGGTTGTGCCGGACACACAACTTAGACCAATGTGAAAGTCGGCAGATGACTAGGTTCTACTTGTCATGGGCATGGAGATGCTATTCCGACTTACACGGATTCGGCTAAAGAGTTTAGCGAGTCGGACTGACCCATATTGAGATGCAACGAACAAGTCGTCATTTGCATGTCTCAATCAATGTAATCCTTAGACCTGAGGTTATTGCACAATCCGAGTTGAGGATCTCCGACTTAGGTTCTGTCAAACATTGTTCCGTCACTAGGCAGTTATAAAGGCGGAGTTCGGCTCGACTGAGAATCAAGCTGCGTGATGTGAATAACCAAGACAGGATTTTGCCCCTCCATCTGGAGAGATATTCTCTGGGCCCTCTCGGAAGATATGATTCGAAAAGCATGGCCATGCGCGTCACGGTTAAGTGTTAACCGAGGCAACCGACTAAGAGTTAGTCAGATGAATCACTTATCTCGGATCGTGAAAGAGAGTCGGACTATTTAAGTGATGACGATCATTCGCCTATAGTCTGACAAGGTATATCGTGAGGCAAAAGGGACTCAGACGAAAGTCACATTGGGAAGGTATGTCGTCATGACTTATTGGTACTTGGGAGTTGGCACGTTCTACTAGGAGCCGCTACCAACTGATCGATCACGAGTGAGACTCAGAATCGTGTCCGGGTTACCATGAGCCTGTCGGGTCACACACTTAAGAGCGGGAGCAAGTTTGGGTTAGACCTGAAAGGGCATTTATGCCCTCCCTATTATTTTGATGTTTGTTAACAACACTTGGATAGTTTAATCTATTGTTAAATGTTGCAGGAGATATTAGATAGTTGAGAGTTTTTGCACTGAAGGAAAAGAGCTCCCCTGATCATGTCTGTGCTAGAAAACATGTCCCAGCCAGACTGTCCGGCTCGGCCGGACTGTCTGGCTTGTATTTGCCGGACTGTCTGGTGTAAGTGGCTCCCAACGAATCTAATTCCAGGGGCCCTATAAATAGGCCCCTTCTTCTACCTTGGAAGCTGCTCGTCCAGTTCAAGAAAAGCATCACCATTTGAGCCAAATCCACAAAAACTCTTCACTCAACCATCCAAAGTCGTTGATCTTTGGAGAATCGAAGGAGGGGGCCTTGATCTACTACTTCACCAAGAGAGATTTCCATTTCCCCCTCATTCATTTGAGGGCCCCTTGTTCTAGGGTTTCTTTGGAAACCCTAGCTTGTGATTTGGTTTTACAACCTTGTCTTTAATTGTTTGACAGCTTGCTTGTATTCGGGAGCCTCCAACTAGGTTGTGGATGTGTGCCTCGAACTTGTTGTAAAGGTGCCGGCTTCCACCTCGAAGGTTGCCGTTATAGTGGAAGAGGTGAATCGAACCCTTTGGGGTGAGGTTCATCAGAGAACAAGGGAGGCCTCTCGTGGCGTTGGTGGTTTGATACCACCCCCTCTCCAAACGTAGACGTACTTCCCCTCAAAAGGAAGGAACTACGGGAAACAAATCCTTGTGTCTCCGAGCGCTCCACTTTGGTTACCTCTATCCTTTACCACACTTTACTTCTCTAGTTCTTGCTTAGTTCTTGTGCTAGTTGACATACAGGTAAATTCACCTTAGTGGCATAATCTAGAGAATTTACCTTTTGTGTCAAACCCTAATTTGATTAAGAGTAAAATTTGGAGTAGCACCTATTCACCCCCCTAGGTGACCATACGATCCTTTCAAGACCCAAACAGGAAACCTATTTGGGTTGGACCCAAATAGAGACATGGACTTAGTCAGCAAGTGAGACTTGCACTGGCTAATATAGGCCTTTTAGTGAATGGGCCACAAGTGAGTGGAGCCCACTTTCACTCCCTATATAAGCTGGGGCGCAGGTGCTTAGAGCACAAGGTTAGGTCACTCCATGTGTTGGAAACCCTATCCCCAGTCCGTCCTGTCGCCGCCGTACCGGACCTAGCAGTCCATCGCCGGCGCTCCTCCTCGTACGTGTGGGTATCGGCGGAGGTGTTGTACGTTCAGCACTTCGACGATCATGAAGACAGAACGGATCGTGGATCGTGGAATCGGAACGGATCGCGAGGACTGCATTGCATCAAGCAACGTGCTCCATCAATTCCGCAACTGCGCGTCTAGTGGTAATCCTTGTGGCCTTCTACCTGAGCTGGATCTTGGGATCACCGCGTAGGGAAACGTTTTGTTTATCTCTACGTGGCCCAACACGGCAAACCACATTCCATTTGGCCATTCAATATTTGTTTTTCTCATTGATGGCTCAAGATATGTAGAGCTCGTTTGGAACCGCAAGAAGAAGGTATGATGAGCACAACAACAAGTTTCCCTCAGTTATAAAACCAAGGTTATCGAATAAGTAGGAGTAAGAAAACAACTCCAAGGTCTTGCTAGCAACTTGGAATCTTGCACAACACAACCACAGAACGTTGCCCCAACTTGCAGTGAGGTTGTCAATCTCACTGGTTTTGCTGAAAACAAAGGATTAAATGTATAGTGTGGAAGATAGTAATTGCTTCCAGAAAGTAAACAGTAAATGGTAAACAGTAGATGGTATATTAATGGTAAAGGAATGGACTGGGGTCCATAGTTCACTAGAGGTGTTTCTCCTTAAGATAAATATCATGTTGTGTGAACAAATTATAGCGGGCAATTGACAGATTGAGAAAGCATAACAATGCATATACTAGACATCTTGACTCCTACGAGATTTGATTAGGCATTACAACATAATACATAGACCGTAATCCAACTGCAGCTATGACTAATAATGTCGTGGTGGTGTCACGGCAGATGCCATGTATAGGCTAAAGGTGGGGACTAATACACGCTAGGGGAATCCAGGGAGGGATAGTGAAGTGATTCTCCACACAAGTGCTTGTATTGATTTACTTCCAAGGTTACAAGTGCTCCTAGAGCTGTATTGGCGAGAGGAGGAAGAAGGAGCTCTCTTACTCTCACCCACAGATCTCACCTGAAACCCTAGACCACAAAAGAATCGTAGAGAGACCAACTGACCAACCCCCTTCTACAGAAGCCCTAGCCCCCCTTTTATAGGGGAGGCTCGGTTTCTGCCTAGGGCATACGTGGAGGCATATTCCTAAGAATATGCCTCCTCCCAAAGTGGTAATCCGACCGGGGTGCTTTTCCCCCGTTTCACACATGCTTTAGCTACGTGAGCCACTGCGGCGCCCTCGTCAGCTGACACGGGCGTCGTCACGCTTGTCGGCCACGCCCCGGTGGTCCTGTCCTTGCTCGCTTCGCTCAGGCAGTGCGTATCGGGGCTCCTTTTGACCAGCGAGATTCCTTCCTTCTCCTAGAAGTTTGCTGCGACCCGGATGATGGTTCATCCGGCCACACCCTTTCCTGCATACAGGTAAAACATACACTTGCGACTTATCACTTAAGTCGGATGAGGCCTAGTTAGGCGAATGCCCCCAGGTCCGGATTACCCCGTGATTCGGCCTGCCTTGAGGTGACCCGGCCAGCATCTGCTTTGGCCTTGACGAACCTCGGCTAACTCGGCCTTTATACCCCGGCATGACCCTACCCGGGGGTATCCCCCAACATTAGTCCCCGAAGCTGGTGCGGTCTTAGCCGCCTTGGCCGCTAAGGCCACACCAGGTTCCATTTTGCGCCCCTGTCGTTGTCGCCAAGTTACCTCTGTACCTCGGACAGCTTGGATTTACGTTCCCTTCGCACATTGCAAGTTTTCACTTGCCAGCCGGGTTACCTATGTACCTCGGACAGCTTGGATTTACGTTCCCTTTGCTCATTGGAAGTTTTCACTTGACGGCCGGGTTACCACAGTTCCATCCGGGTCTTACTTCCTTCTCTCGTACGCTAGCCCATGTGAAGGGTAATCATTATGCCATCTTATTTTAAGGGGCGGTACAGTAACCGCCACAGTAATTGTCAGTTATCACTGTGCGCGGGTCACGTCAAGCCTGCCTCCTCGTTTACCGCATCGGCGCGTCACGTCATAGGACTCTCTTAGCCCTGTGGCCTTCCGTGTGGCTCCTCACTGATTGGTCCGGACGGGTGATACACGGCCACAGCGTGTGGCCTGTCCACAGGGCGCGATCCCACTCACCCCTGATGGGAGTGGTTAAATAGCGGAGGGGTGCCTCCCTTAGGATTTTCCCCCTCCGCACCCCTCTGCCCGCTACTATTCCTCTTCGTCTTCCTCGCGACCGCGCTGCCGCCAGCACTGCCAAAAAGCAGCGTCGCCGCCGCACTTCTCCATTGCGCCTCTGCGTCACCGTCACTGCGACTCAAATCTCCCGCTACGGGTCCTCGTCAATCCAAGCCACTGTCCCCCGCCGCCTCTAGCGCCAGCGAGGGCTTCGAGGAGCAGATGGCGGAAGAAGAACTCGCCATTGCTGAGCAAGAGATGGAGGAGGACGCCGCTACTGCGGACCGCGGCGCATGGGCCGGCTCCTGGGTCTGCCAGGACGACCTGGACTGGCTCTATCGGACCAGACGCATCCCCGCCGGCGTCGCCGCTCGCCTCGCCTCCGCCGAGCTAGCTCCTTCACCCTATCTCGGGGAGTTCGTTGTGTTCCTGTCTCACTTTCAACGGGGCTTCGGACTGCCGATGAGCGATTTCTTCCACGATTGGCTCAGTACCTACCATCTCCAGCCGCACCATCTTCCAGCCAATGCCATTACTTCTCTCTCTGCCTTTGCTTCTACGATCGAAGGCTACGCGGGATTATGGCCCACAAAGGAGCTGTGGATCCGGTTTTTCACCCTTCGTCGCAACGTTATTCCCGACATTCACACTGATCCGGAGGACAAGCGGCTCACTCAGTTCGGAGCGGCCTCCATCTCACCCCGGAGGTTCTCTGTTTTCCTCCGGGTCACAGGGCTAGAATCCTGCAAAGGGTGGGCCCGGACGTTCTTTTACGTCCGGAACACGGGCACTGAAGATTTGATCTGGTTGCTCCCCTATACACCGGGTCCGCCGAACCCGGATCTGTGGGACGCCGTTCCCAGGAAACCTACAGCCCTGGCCAACCAAGTGAACAAAAGGTTCGCGGAGCTGAAGGAGCTTGGGTTGCGCAACGAGGATGCAATGATCACTTTCGTGCGCAACCGAATCTCCCCTCTCCAGAAGCGCACCCACAAGGTGTGCCATATGAGCTACGGACGCGATCCCAACCGGACTTCATCTTTCGAACTGAACAACACGGAGATCTTTCACCGGGTTAAGGCTCTCTTCACCACTCACAAGGACTTCTCCTCTGACTGGACTTGGGGGATTGAGCATTTTTGCCATGACCGGCTTCCTCTTGTGGTAAGTTTCATGCTGCAAACTTACCCCGGACTAATCACGTGTCTGTTATTTTTGCATTTTTGACTCGTTTGTTTACTCTTTTCCCCAGCTATTCCTTCAGCAGACGCTCGAGGACGGCACCGATCCGACCCTTAAGTGGGCACCGGACCGGGCGACTTCGGACGAGGAGGAGCCGGACCAAGAGATGTTTCTCCCCATGACCGACGCCACGAAACAACCCACGGGTAACTTCTCTTCTGCTAGAGATTGGCCCGATGATGAAGATTA
Source organism: Avena eriantha (assembly GCA_910589775.1). NCBI lineage: Eukaryota > Viridiplantae > Streptophyta > Magnoliopsida > Poales > Poaceae > Avena > Avena eriantha. The sequence continues at coordinate 318,803,065 of OU342746.1, forward strand.
CTCGGATATCGAGATAATTGAACCCTTTGAGGCTGTCCCCCTTTCTTTTGCTTTTCTGCCATCAGCTCACCCCGGTGGTCATATCCACGAGGATCCTCCCCTCGCTACGGACGAGTCAGTTCCGGTGGCGTCGAAGAAAAAGCGCGGGGCTTCCTCAAGCTCTTCCTCTGGACCTTCCCAGCCCGTTAAAAGGCGAAAGAAGGCCCCAACATGAAGGGCTCGAAAACCTAGAGCAACCGAAACCTCAGATGCGTATGTCCTTCTTTCTTCTGTAACTCGTTCTTCCTTATTTCGTCGTAATTTTTCTTCTAACGTTACTTGATTTCACAGGGCTCTGGTGGAGGTCCCTCAAAGTGGATCCAGTATCTCATCACCTCTCCGGGCTAGCCCTTCACCCCGTCGTGACGACGAGTCACGTCCGTTGAGCCCTATTCCGGAGGGCCCTGCGGCCGCTCTGGGTCATCCTGGGGCGAGGGGAACCGGCCCAGCTGGAGCAACGGCATCCACCGCCTCGACAACACCTCAACCAGCAACCACTGAGGCTACTTCGGCCCCAGCACCAATTCCAGTACCAGCAAGCAGACCAGCAGCCAGACCAGCACCAACTCCAACCTCGGCAGCAGCATCAACTCCGGCAGCGAAAACTTCAGCGCCGGCACCAAGCCCAGCCGCGAGAATACCAGCACCTAGTTCCTCTGCATCTTCCGAGTCCTCTCAACCTCGGCAGGCGAAAACCGCTGCTACGGCTTCTCCTTCCCAGCAAGCCAAGGGCAAGAAGATTCAAGACGCTGCCAGGCCCAGTGCTGCCGAGCCTGGGTAACACACCCTTGAGTCAATGCTCCCCAAGAAGACATCAGCGGCAAAAGACGCGCCTGCCGAGCCAACCGAAGCCCAGCAGTTGGTTTTGCACACCAGCCCCGCCCTTGCCTTGGTGGAGAGGAAGGAAGCACATGCAAAAGGCTTGGTGACACCCCATATTCCCACGAGTGAATGGTATCCTCCGAGCCTGATGGAGTTTGTCATGAACTGGAATAAGGCAGAGGTAGTCCAGGAATCTGATCTCCCGGAAAAATTCGGCCCCGCCGAGTTTTCCGCTCAGATGAATACTGCCGCAAAGGCCATTAACCTCGCTGGACGAATGATGGAGGTACGTTGTTTCTCCTTTGCAAATTGTAGATAATAACCATTAGTCCCCGAGCCTCCGGGGGAGTAACTTGTTACTCGGCCGGATGCTCTTTTATAGAATTAACGTAGCTCCATGATAACTTCAAATATGCACACACCTAGAGCCGGGTTAAGTTCCACTTGGCCCGGATTTTAGTATGCTTCGAACATGCACACACCTAGAGCCGGGTTAAGTTCCACTTGGCCCAGATTTTAGTACACTTCGAACATGCACACACCTAGAGTCGGGTTAAGTTCCACTTGGACCGGATTTTAGTACACTTCGAACATGCACACACCTAGAGCCGGGTTAAGTTCCACTTGGCCCGGATTTTAGTACACTTCGAACATGCACACACCTAGAGCCGGGTTAAGTTCCACTTGGCCCGGATTTTAGTACACTTCGAACATGCACACACCTAGAGCCGGGTTAAGTTCCACTTGGCCCGGATTTTAGTACACTTCGAACATGCACACACCTAGAGCCAGGTTAAGTTCCACTTGGCCCGGATTTTAGTACACTTCGAACATGCACTAGGCTGACTTAAGTTTCTGTATCTCTTTTAGGTGACCACCAACCGCCGAAGTGCTGAATTCTAGCGCTTGTTAGATACGCACAAAAATCTTCGCACGAAATAGGATGCACTCATCGCGGAGTACGAGAAAAGGGGTAAATTTCTTTCTCAGTCCTTTCCTCATTTTTCTTCCACTTCGCTTGCCGAACTAATCTGATTGTTCGGTTTCCGCAGCTGGAGTGGAAGCTAAAAACAAGATAATGCGGAAGAACTTGGAGCAAGGGTACGTCCTTCTTGTCTGCTTTACTGTGCTTTTCATCATCTTTCCTCCTTGGCTCGGCAATCATTCATACCTCGGCTCTGCCGGGCCAACACACGATTCCAGCATCGCTTGAAGAAAGTGTGCATGTGCCTGACATGATGCTGCATTTTCTTGAACAAGCAGGACAGCACCAAGCCGAGCTGAAGAAGAAAGATGATGAGCTTTCCCTCCTCCGGACCAAAGATGATGAGATAGCCAAGCTCAAAGCTGAAATGCCTAAGATGAAGGCGCAGCACCAAACCGAGTTGAAAAAGGCTGGGCAGGACTACACCGAAGAACACGAGCGCCTCAAACTCCAAAATGCTAAGGACCGTGAACTTCTTCAGGAAGCCGAGGTCAAACTTGAGTCGGCAAATACTGAGCTCGAGCAACTTCAGAAGAGGCGTGATGCTTGCATCAAGGAATTGGCCCGGATTCACAGTCACATCTCACGTAATTTCTTTTCCTTTATCCGCCTTATTTCTCCAGGTTACTTCATATGTCTTGTTTTCTCAACTTTGTCCTTTGCCTTGTTTCCCAGGCCACTTTCCAGAGGGTACTGCCATTGCAAGTGCTGCTGTCGCCAATTTCTGCCGAGAAAGGGGTACTCCCGTCGCTCCTGACGGTGAGAGCATTCCCTTTGACATGGAGGACCTGTTGGTCAGCCTGTCGTCTCGCGTAGAAATTATTAAGAACTACGGCAGGGACCTCCTCGATGTTTCAGTCCGGGTCTTCAACGCCTTCTGGCCCGCCGATGATGCTCCGGAAAGAGTCACACAGCTCGCTGAAAGGCTTTCGGAGATCGAGACCCAGCTCGACCTCTGGCGAGAATCCACTGGACGTGCTGCAGCCGATATCGTCCTTCACCACATTTTGACGTGGTACGAGAAGATAGATCTCAGCCTCCTCACACGCCTGCGCACCGGGTCCAAATGGACAGATGACCCGGAGTGGGTAGCTCGGTGCTAGGCTTGCGCCCACAGCCTCATCGAATATGCCCCCATTCACGAATGGGCTGAGGGTCCGAGCTTCCTGGAAGTCGCAGGTGAAGAGGAAGTTGAGAACATTGAAGATGACTTGGGTGAAGACGAGGAGGACACTGCCTCGGATATCGAAGAGGGCGACGATGATGCCGAACTTCCTCCTGCTGCTCCCTAAGTAAAAACACTTGAAAATTCATGAGATCCCCGGTATGCCGGGTGGAATTGTATTCCAAATACATGTGATATTTTGCTACTAAGTACTTATGCCGGATTAACTTGGGCGTAGTCCCCGAGTTTCTTTTTCTTGTTCGTTCAATCTTTTGGCTCGGATCGTGTCTACCTTGATTCGGTTTTACAACTTACGAATCCGAGCTTGAAAAATTGTCTTAACAATACTGGGAAACTATTAGACTTAGCTCAAAAATAAAACTGTATAACAATTTGAAAATGAATACGGTGCTAGTCCGAAACAAAAATGTCAGCTTGAATAAATTCTTTTGCTTAGTCGTTTTTCATGTGCTACGCAATTCCAAACTTGTTCTCTTGCTTGCCATGAAGCCAATTCTTGTTGGACAACAGCAAGTCGAAGAGTTGGGTTTTTGGTGCTCACACACTACTAATCCGAGCTAAGTAGAATAACTTACTCCAGCTGACGCACAGAAAATAACAAACATTATTAAAGCAGTCCCCGAGTTACTGCTCGAGGTGCCAACATTTCATTGATAAGCTCATTGCCGACATACATACCGACATATGAGATAACCCGGATACATACACTTCTTAGCTAGGTGTAGAAAGGCCGAAGTAGAGCTATGTTCCATGGTCGCTTGGATTCCTCTCTGGACCTGTCCGCCTTGTTCTTTTCCTGTGGCTTTGCATCTATAAGATAGTAAGAATCATTGTGCAATGCTTTGCCCACGATGAACGGCCCTTCCCATGGGGGGATAATTTATGCATTCCAGTAGTACGTTGTACCAACCGGAGCACCAGATCGCCTTCCCGAAAGACTCGGGGGCACACTTTCCGGCTATGATAGCGTCGGAGATTTTGCTGATATATGGCGGATCTGGACAGTGCCAGTTCTCTCGCTTCTTCCAGCAGATCAACATCATTTTGCCAGGCTTCTTGCACTTCGGCTTCTGTGTATTGGGTGACCCTAGGCGAATCATGCTCTATGTCGGCTGGTCATACAGCTTCTGCCCCATATACCAGAAAGAACGGCGTATAGCTTGTTGATCGATTCGAAGTTGTTCTTAAACTCCACAGTACTGCTGGTAGTTCTTCTATCCAGCACCCCGCTGATCTTTCCAGCGGCTCAATGAGCCGGGGTTTTATCCCGGATAATACTAATCCGTTGGATCTTTCCACTTGCCCATTCGATGCGGGGTGGGCTACCGAAGCTACGTCCAGCCGGATCCTCTTATCCCGGCAGAAACGAGCAAATGCTCCTTCCGCAAAATTTGTGCCATTATCAGTTATGATACTGTGTGGATAACCGTACCTCAAGATGATATCTTTGAGAAATGTTACGGCCGTAGCTCCATCACATTTTCTTATAGGCTTTACCTCGATCCACTTCGTAAACTTGTCCACCATTACCAGAATGTGAGTCATATTTCCCCTTGCTGGTTTGAATGGGCCCACCATATCCAAGCACCATACGGCAAATGGCCAAGTGATTGGGATGGTCTTGAGTTCCGACATTGGCATATGTGTCTTGGTAGCGTACCTCTGACAACCATTACATTTTCTCACCAGATCTTCTGCCTGCTCTAAGGCATTTGGCCAGTAGAATCCGTGTCGGAAAGCTTTTGCTACCAAGGCTCAGGATGAGGCGTGATGCCCACATTCCCCCTGATGTATATCTCGGATGATTTCAAGCCCTTCTTCCGGGTCAACACACCGCTGGAGGACATTGGTCACACTTCTTTTGTATAACTCGGAATTGATGATCGTGTAGGCCTTTTCCCTCCTCTGTGTTTGCCTGGACAACACCTCCTCAGTGGGTAACGTTCCATCCTTCAGGAATTGAAATATAGGCAGTGCCCAAGCCGGTATTGGCCGCACGGGGAACATGTCCTCGTCTATCTCCATCTGATCCACCGGCATAACTTCAACCAGACCATGCTGAGTCCAAGGGCCTTGCGAAGCAGTCCCCGAGTTTTGCGAAACAGTCCCCGGGTTTTGCAAAGCAGTCCCCGGGTTTTGCGAAGCAGTCCCCGGGTCTTACGCACCACTTCCTGTGTCAATGTCCATGGGCATAGCTCCGGATTCTGTGTCCTCTGGGATGTAGATTGACTCGGACTCCGGGGATGGCCTGATGGATGGTTTCTTGAGGTGCTCTAATGCTACACCCGGTGGAATTGCTTGTCTGGTTGACCCGAGCTTCGACAGCATGTCGGCAGCCTCATTTTCCACCCGGGGTACATGATGAAATTCACATCCCCCAAAGTAACCAGAAATCTTCTGCACATGAAATCTGTATAGTGCCATGTTTGGATCAAGGGCGTCCCACACTCCGGACACTTGCTGCACCACCAAATCTGAGTCGCCAAAGCATATAATCCGACGTATTCCAATCTCTTTTGCTACCTTGAGCCCATGCACAAGTGCTTCATACTCAGCGACATTGTTTGATGCGGTGAAGTGGATCTGCAGCACATATTTCAACTGGTCCTTCTTCGGCGATGTGAGTACAACTCCGGCACCTAGCCCGGTTTTGGTTTTTGATCCGTCAAAGTGCATTGGCCAATAGTTCGAATCAGGAAGCGGTGGTTCGTACTGCACCTCGGCCCAGTCCACGAAAAAGTCCGCCACAGCTTGAGATTTGATGGCTTCTCATCTATCATATTGCGGAGCATAAGGAGCTAGCTCAATTGCCCATTTTGCAATTCTGCCGCTTGCATCCTTGTTACTCATTATCTCGGATATGGGGGCCTCACATATGACCCGGATGGGATGCTCCTCAAAGTAGTGCTTCAGTTTCTTGGCAGCCATGTACACGCCATATGCCACTTTTTGATAATGTGGGTAGTTCTGCTTTGAGGTTGACAACACTTCGCTCAAATAATACACCGGCCTTTGCACCAACTTACCTTCCTCATCCCGCTCCACCACTACAACTGCACTTACAACTCGATTGGTTGCGGCTATATAGACTAACATCGGCTCCTTTGATAGTGGTGAGGCTAGCACTGGTGTCGTGGCTAACATTTTCTTTAGGTGGGCAAAGGCTTCATTGGCCTGTGGTGTCCAAATGAACTTATCCGACTTTTTCATGAGTTGGTAAAGAGGCAAAGCCTTCTCTCCCAACCGACATACAAACCGACTTAACGAGGCCAGGCAACCTGTGAACTTCTAGACATCGTTAAGACACTTCGGCAGTTCCATCCGTTCGATGGCCCGGATTTTGGTTGGATTAACCTCGATACCTCGGCTGGAGACGAGAAAACCGAGCAATTTTCCAGCCGGGACACCGAAGGTGCATTTTTCTGGGTTAAGTTTCATTCGGAACCTTCTTAGGTTCGCAAACATTTGCCTGATATCGTCAAGGAGCGTTTTTCTTTCCTTGGTCTTGATAACCACATCATCCACGTACACCTGTACATTTTGACCTATTTGGTCGTGCAAACATTTTTGCATAAACCTCTGGTACGTTGCCCCTGCATTACGTAAACCAAACGGCATGGTGCGATAGCAATAAGCCCCATACAGGGTAATAAACGCAGTCTTTATTTGATCATCCGGATTTAGAGGTATCTGGTGGAAACCAGAATAAGCATCAATGAATGACAACAGTTCGCATCCAGCAGTTGAGTCTATGACCTGATCTATTCTTGGCAGCGGAAATGGGTCTTTTGGACACACCTTGTTCAGGTTCGTGTAATCGATACACATACGCCAAACCACTGCCACGTTCAGGTCATCCTTCTTCTTTTCCACCAGCACCGGATTAGACAGCCAATCCGGGTAAAGAACTTCCATGATAAATCCTGCAGCTAGCAACCGAGCTATCTCATCTCCAATGACTTTCCTCCTATCTTCGGCGAAGCGGCGGAGAGGTTGCTTCACCGGCTTGGCTCCGGGTCTCACATTCAAAGAGTGCTCGGCCAACTCCCTCGGAACACCTTGCAAGTCCTGTGTGGACCAAGCAAAAATGTCCTGATTCTCACGGAGGAAGCTGACGAGCTCGCTTTCCTATTTATCACTTAGCCCGGCACCAATTGTTACGGTGCGCTCTGGGAACATGTCATCAACGGGAACCTTCTTGGTATCTTCCGTGGCCTGGAAGGAGACAGTTCCATGCGGGTTACTCAGCGTCGGCATATACTGCTGCGCGGACTGAGCCAATGCCGCCACCTCTTGAATTTTTCTTTTTTCCTGCGCGATCATAAGTGACTCGGCTAAGTTTGATCCGGCCGACGCACACTCCATCAAACGTCGGAAGTCCCCAGCAATGGTAATCACTCCGTTTGGTCCGGGAAATTTCATCTTCAAGTAGCTGATATGACAACTTGCCATGAACTTGTTCAGCGCCGGCCTTCCGAGCAACGCATGATACGCGCTTTCTAAGTTCACCACTTCGAACTCCAGATTTTCGGTTCGGCAATTATCCCTCGTGCCGAACAAGACGTCGTCCCGGACCTTGCCTATGGGCTCGCAAGAAATGCCGGGCACGATGCCATGGAAAGTTGTCCTCGTGGCCTGGAGCATGTTCTCCGAGATACCCAACTTGCGCATTGTGTCTGCATACATGATATTTATGCTACTGCCGTTGTCGATCAGTACCCTTGAGAACCTTACGTTAATGCTAGGCCCAATGAACGTAGGATCCAACACCAACGCATACGAACCAGGGCTCAGCATGAGCTTGGGATGATCCCTAATGCTCCAGGTGATTTCCTGATTAGACCAAGGCATGTACCTCGTCACTGCCGGCATTACCGCATTCACCCTCATATGCCTACGCTGCAAGCTTTTTCTATCAGTTTCCTCTGTGGTAAATACACAGTAGCTCTGGTGATGCTCCCTGTACTCGTTTCTCCCATCATTTCCGGGGTGCCTCTGATCCGGCTAATGCTGATCTTCTACCTGATGGACTGCATCCCTTCTTTCATTGTTATCATACCTCGGCGGAGGGGGAGGCAACATTAGCTGTTGCGCGTTCGCTCCGGATAGCAATTGCTGCCGGAGTAACTCCTGCCGAGGCTGATCATTTCGGGGTGCCTGAGCATTCCCTGAACCACCTTGCTCGATCTTGCGCATCCACTCGCATTGCCTCATCGTATGAATCGCTGGGTTGTTCGGATTTGGCGTGTGAAACTTACACGGCTGGTCCAACATCGACTCGTAAGTATACCTCGGACGGTCTTTCCTTTCTTGCCACTGCTTCTTTTGCTCCGGTGTCCAAGTTTTCTTCCCATCGTTCCTTGGGGTCCATTGACCTCCAGTTTTCTAGCGCTGGCTACCCCCTGCTCCGGGTTGATCTTGATCCACAGCTGCAACTTGGTGCGAACCGTACCGGTGGTCCGGTCTATCATCTCTCCTTTTTCCTCTGTAATCATTCCTTCGGGATGATCCGGATCCATCCCTCTAATAGTACTCATCGCTTGACTCGTTGGACGCGAGCCTTGGTTGGGTCGGGTCACCCAACGCATACGAATCTGCAATCCGAATCATTTCTGCCAATGTAGCTGGCATTTTCCGTTGCAACTTCATCCACAGCTCGCTTCCATATCTGCACCCCTGTGCAAACCATGCTATGGCCTGTGATTCTATCATGCCCTCGCATGAGTTTCTCACGGTACACCACCGGGTAAAAAACTCCCGGTCTGTCTTATTGGGTCTTTGCTTGCACATAGCTAGGGTCTGTGGCCTATTTGGCCTTTGATACGTACTTGAAAAATTGCTGATGAACATCTCCTCGAAATCTATCCAGCAGTTGATGCTTCCTGGTGGCAAATTGTTCAACCACACCCTTGTCGGGCCTTCCAAGATCTGGGGTACATACCGTATAGCCCATCTCAGGTTGCCTGTGGCAATTTTTACAGCCGTAGCATAGTTTATCAGCCAATCCTCTGGCTTGGTACTACCGTCATAGGTCTTGGTGCCCCTGGGCAGCTGAAAGTTCGGTACCGGTGGCTCTTTCATGATCCGGGGTCCAAAACATGCTGGACCCGGTGGACCTTGACATTCAATCTGTTCCGACCTATATAGTCGATCCAGTTTCAACCTCGCATCGTCCGGCATCAAATCCCTACTTCCCAATCTCGACCCTATCACATGATAGTCCGGTCTGGGATACCCCGCATTTGCCATCTCCGAGTCACCGTCGTTATACCGGTTTTGCTCTTGCGGCGCACCTTTCTGTTGCATACCTCGGCCGGCACTGTGCTCTTGCCTTGGCATGTTCCGTTGCTGCCGTTGCCTTGCTCCGGCTGAGTTTTGCTGCCCGGCATTGTCGTTGACAACATTCCTTTGACCGGCATTGCCTTGGTCATGGTTACCTCGGCCAGCTTCGCCTCAGCTCACACTCCGTCGATCATCATTTTTCTACGCTTCTTTTTCTTTCCCTGCCCGTGTCGGGTCATACGGGACAATATGTTTGTTCCGTCTGGCCGAGGTTACCACCTCCTCTCTCCTTGGATCACCATGAGGGGACGATGCGGCTCCAGCGGATTTCTCCGGGTTACCCACCGCCGAATGGACGATCTTGGAGGCTCCAGCTCTCTCCGGGTTTGCCCTGAGTAGTTCCTCGTTTTGCCTATTTGCAATCCGAACCAGCTTGTTAACCCGATCTTGCTGGCTTTGCCGGGCTTCACCCGTCAGTCCCTCTAACTCGGATGCAGCTGCATCCGCCGCTCTGAGGTTCTTGGCCGGGGTACTATACCTCGACAGCCCCACGGAAAAACAGTTTTCTGATTCCTCGATTCCAACATCACCTTCTCTGTTCATCTCGCTCATGAGATTTCTCCCTTTGACTTTTACATTATCAACTTTGTTCGCCTTTGCGTACTCACGCAGCGTCATGTTCAACGACTGCTGGGCCGCGGCTATTTTCTTTGCGCCCTCTAGTATTTTCTGCCTAGTTTCTTCCAGCTCGGCCTGTGCACGAGCCGGATCTACCGCTGCTACTACAGGGTTTGCCAAGCTATCCATTGCCTCTCTCAGCATGTTTTCCGGCCTCTCTAGCGGAGGACCTCTACCTTTCCTTGGTGCCTTGGGCGTCACCTCCGGATCTGGCGCCGGATCCTTGCTCGCACCCACACCTGGCGCTGTCATCATTACCTCTGCATGGTCTAGGGAACGAGCGATACGCTCCCCGCGAGACACAATGAGGGGCGGTTCGCCTGCTTCGACGACGTGGCGCGGATGAACGCAAGACACGTCCACCGCAACGTAGACCTTGTGCACGCCGAGCTTGACGAAGATGCCGTCGCGCGGGAGAGGGCACGTGCCAAAGCAGCCTACATTGTCGCTGACGTAGTCCCGCGCTCCAAAGCGCTGGACGAGACCGGAGACGATGCGCTCGCCGGTGGCGATGAAGTTTCCCGTCCGGATTTTGACCCCTGCTAGCGGCGCTAGCCCCACGGTGGGCGCCAACTGTCGTGGTGGTGTCACGGCAGATGCCATGTATAGGCTAAAGGTAGGGACTAATACACGCTAGGGGAATCCAGGGAGGGATAGTGAAGTGATTCTCCACACAAGTGCTTGTATTGATTTACTTCCAAGGTTACAAGTGCTCCTAGAGCTATATTGGCGAGAGGAGGAAGAAGGAGCTCTCTTACTCTCACCCACAGATCTCACCTGAAACCCTAGACCACAACAGAATCGTAGAGAGACCAACTGACCAACCCCCTTCTACAAAAGCCCTAGCCCCCCTTTTATAGGGGAGGCTCGGTTTCTGCCTAGGGCATACGTGGAGGCATATTCCTAAGAATATGCCTCCTCCCAAAGTGGTAAGCCGACCGGGTTCTTTTTCCCCCGCGTCACACATGCTTTAGCTACGTGAGCCACTGCGGCGCCCTCGTCAGCTGACACGGGCGTCGTCACGCTTGTCGGCCACACCCCGGTGGTCCTGTCCTTGCTCGCTTCGCTCAGGCAGTGCGTACCGGGGCTCCTTTTGACCAGCGAGATTGCTTCCTTCTCCTAGAAGTTTGCTGCGACCCGGATGATGGTTCATTCGGCCACACCCTTTCCTGCATACAGGTAAAACATACACTTCCGACTTACCGCTTAAGTCGGATGAGGCCTAGTTAGGTGAACTCCCCCAGGTCTGGATTACCCCGTGATTCGGCCTGCCTTGAGGTGACCCGGCCAGCATCTGCTTTGGCCTTGCCGAACCTCGGCTAACTCGGCCTTTATACCCCGGCGTGACCCTACCGGGGGTATCCCCCAACAAATAATCCACCTTCAGGTTATCATCCGAACCCCTTTCAGTATTAAGTTGCAAGCAAAAGATAATTGCATTAAGCAAAGTGTACAAAGTAAACAATTCAAATGCCCCATGGACAAAGGATTGTTGTTTTCTCCCTAGTAGCAACAGCACATCTACAACCTTACAAATTTCTATCACTTTCCCAGATTATTAGAGGCATGAACCTACTATCGAGCATAAATACCCCCTCTTGGAGTTACAAGCATCTACTTGGTCAAGATAGCTACTAGCAACGAAGAGCATGCAAGATCACAAATAACATAGACATGATAGAATTAATAATCAATGTGACATAGTATCTCAATATCTATCGGATCTTCGCAAACACAACATATATGATTACAAATGATCTTGATCATGAACGGAGCTCACAAGATCTAAACATGATAGCACAAAGGAGGAGAACCAACCATCTAGCTACTGTATGGACCCATAGTCTAAGGGTGAACTACTCACGCATCGCTCGGGAGGCTGGCATGGTGATGAAGAAGGCCTCTGGGATGATCTCTCCCTTCCGACAGGGTGCCGGGAAGAGCTTCGGATCCCCCAATCTAGGGATAGAGATGGCGGCGGCTAGAGACTCGTTCGTGGATTTTTGATCGGGCTCTTAGGGTTTCTGTATTAGGGTAGTTTTATGGGTGAAGGGGCAAGGTCAGTGGGCACCCGAGGGGCCCACACCATTGGTCGGCGCGCCCTAGGGGGTGGCCGCACCAGACCTAGGTGTGGCCACCTCGTGGCCTCACTTCGGTTGCCCTTCAGACTATGTGTTCCTTTTGGTAAAATATTGACTTTGACTTTTGTCCCGTCTAATTCCGAGAATATTTCCTTACTAGCTTTTCTGAAACCAAAAACAATAGAAAACAGGCAACTGGCACAACGACATCTTGTTAATAGGTTAGTTTCAGAAAATGTATAAAAATACCTCGAAGCGTAAACAAAACATAAGAAAATTGGTACAAAACAAGCATGGAGCATCAAAAATTATAGATACGTTTATGACGTATCACTCACTATCCCCATGCCAAAAGAATCTTGATCAGAAATAATCCACTTTATTCAAGACACCTTTTGGAAGTTGGAAAAACGAGATCATATACAGTACCATATTGGTAAGTACTGAGTTTATGAGTATAAGTCTTCCTCCAAGGGATAGCAATTTGCCTTTCCAACTATTAAGATGTTTCTGGAGTCTTTCCTCAACGAGTTTCCATTCAGCAATAGTGAGACGCCGATAATATATCGGAATACCCAAATAGTTGATTGGAAATTGCCCCTGCCCGCAGCCGAAGAGTTCAGCATACATGTGTGCCTCGTTTTGGGCCTCGCCAAAACAATACAAATCGCTCTTATGAAAATTAATTTTCAACCAAGAGAGTTGTTCGAAGGCTGATAGTATTAACTTCAGGTTCTTAGCTTTCTCCAAATCATGCTCGATAAATAAGATTGTATCATCAGCATACTGGAGGATAGAAAGCCTCAATCAACAGATGTGGGACTAGTCCTTCAATTTGGTCCTCATCTTTAGCCCTCTCAATAAGGATAGCCAACATATCTGCCACTATATTAAATAGTATTGGCGACAGTGGATCCCCTTGCCTCAACCCCTTCTTAGTCTGGAAGTAGTTGCCAGTGTCAGCATTTCCCGACCTCCGCCCACAAAACATCCTAGCACATCGGAGCGCAACCACCCATCTTCGCCGCCCACCAGCATGCACCACCCCGATCTTGAAGTCACCATCACCGTCTCTCCGAGGACACTGGCACGTGACCTGAACAACAGAGGCACACGACATCACCGAAACGAGGGACAGCAGTCTCGCAGCTGCGGGAGGAACCCACCTCCACCGCCCAGAGGCAGTCGTCGACCGGACAGAGCTGCAAGGGCACACCAGGCCCAAACAGGTCCGGCTAGACCCATACGGGTCCGTAAAGCCCTAGCCGCGCTGTTGCAATGGGCAAGCTATAGCGCCACCATCCCCAATCCTAAGCCTTGTCGCCGCCGCCAGCTATAGAAAGCTCCACAGACATCGTGCCCTGGCCCGCCCAAGCCCATCTAGGGCCCTCTCGAGCCCATCTAGAGCTGAGATGCCCATATCTCGCCGGGGACGAAGCCAGCAACGCGGACGTCCATGGCACCCTGCCGCCGCGCGACGCCACCACCAGCTCGCACCCAGCCGCGCCGGACCAGAGGCTCCCTAGGAGCACCGCCGCCTGGAGGAAGAAGGGCCCCGACCCGACCCCAAGGCGCGGGGAGAAGCAGGCCACCGCCGGTGGCGGCGATGGAGGGGTTGGAGGCGGCCGGAGGTCAGGACGGCCCCGTCGCCCTCGGGGGAGGGGGGGGGGGAGAGGTGGCGGGGGTCACGATATTTTTCCGTGTCGTCTTTTTTTCTCGCTGCGCGTCCAGATTTGATCTTTCTATGCATATATCTTGATGTGTATATCTGTGGCAAGAATTTTAGCCACATTTCGACCCACGCTCATCACTTCGCGTTGATCCGCGCAACAATATCCGCAGCAAATGTAGAACATAAACCAAAGCGAAACCAAGGAGGTTGGCAGCTAGGACACCCTAGGGTGAACTGATTGTTGTCGCTAACTCGAACCCCTGCTTATCATATTTCCTCATTGAAGATGCACTGCAAACGGATGAAAGTTTTAAAGATGTGGTCAATTACTCACGTGTATCCTTTATTTAGAAAGTACTAAGTTACTCATAAAAGTAACTAAGTTGCTCAAGTAATAAAGCGTCCTTTACTGAGTAGTAGGACTTCGCTAGAATTTTACTTTTTTTTCAAAAAAAAGTGTAAGGGAAAAAAGGAAAAAGAATACTAGTATATTAAGTGGTTGCTAACTTGTTGCTAGTATTTGAGTGTGCCCACTCTCAAAAGGCTACTTGTTTTGGTACGAAGAGAGTATTTTTTTTAATATTAGTAAATTATGCTTTATTATTTGAAGAGTTTTAAGCAATACCAAATAATAAAAAAGAATTATATATGAGAATGAGAAATTTCAAAACGCCTAAGGTGGTGGAGTGCCAGACTTGAAGATTATGCAGTCATCCATGTTGGAAGAAAATCCCTTGTCGTATGCTACAGTGTGTACACACCTCAGTAAACAATAGCGAAACTCCACGACCATAAACAGAACTTACCGGTACACCGGTAGATACCAAGAGAGAAAAATTACGAATCTCAGTGTGGCGTGCATTACTATGATCACGGTGTGGCACATCACAATTGCGGATGCAACAAAACACTTGTGACATGCCCTAAGCTTCAAGGTAGCCATTATTTGCTCAATTTTTAAGGTGTTCTTAGAGAATCTATCCAACTAGGATATAAACTAAAATGACAACACTTAATCATCTAAATTTCCTTGAAATTTCAGTCGAAAATGGATCCCTTTTAAAAAAAACTGAAAACTTGATTTCAAAGTTTCTCACAGGGTCCTGCATTTTGTTATTTTTGCCGATGATAGAATATAAGGTTTACACAGGGGAGAATAAATCATTGACTCTATTATGGTATCTTTTTTAAACGAAGCTTTAATATTTTTTGAAGTTTTCAAAAACGAACTCCGTGGAGCTCTGGGTGCTAAAATGACGAACTCCAATTTCAATGATGATCAACGGCAGCAGAACCTTTTGTTTTTTCAGAGAACTATGGCGACAAAACTAAAGATTCACAAACCTGGCCGGCCCACCGGGGGATTGCCCCGCCCGCGCCCCAGGCAAACAGGCCGTTTTACAACCTGCTTTCGTTCCCGTTCCAATAAGAGCCGTGGGTGCGTGGCCGTCACGAAACTGTACTCGTGAAAATGGGCCATGTGTGCGTGGCCCTCACGAAACGTCCCTGGTCTACCGTTTCCGTTCTCTTGCAAAAATGGGCTGTGGCCTGTGGGTGCGTGGCCGTCACAAAACGCCCTCGTCCTCCGCCACTTCCTTGTACAACTCGACTGCCAGATCTCCCTCCTCCTCCGGCGGCGGTTATATATGCCTCGCCGTCCTCCCCTACCTCACCCCACCCACTACACCGAGCAATTCCCCACTCCATTCTCGATGGCGCGCGTCGATGCCAACTCCGGCGAGCTCCCCGCGCCCGTGTTCTCGATCGACAGCTGCGTCGGGGCGCTCCACCAGAACAAGCGCGTCGTTCGCGAGGAAGGCCTCAAGGATCTCGTCGCGGCGCTCGAGGGCTTCGTGTCCTCCGACGACCGCCGCTACGACCAGCCCGAGTACGAGCAGGCCATGGACCGCTGCTTCTACTTCCTCAGGAGCGGGTCCGCCACGGAGCGCAAGGACGCCTACCGCGCCATCGGCCTCTACTCGCTCACCGTCGGCGCCAAGGCCGAGGTCCTCGACAGGCTGTTCGACGTCGACCTCCTTTCCGGGATGGTCCCTTCGTCGCCCTCGGACGCGGAGAGAGCGGTCGCCGCGATCAACTGCCTCGCCGCCACCACCCTCGCCTGCGCGCAACGGCCGGCGGAAGCCAAGCGGTCCCTGAAGGCCATCTGGGAAGTGATGGGAGAGGCCGGGACCGCCACCGTCCCGCGGGTCCTGGCCGCCGCGATGTCCGCGTGGACCGTGGTCCTCCCCGCCGCGCGCGACATCAGCGGCATGGCCCCGTTCGTCCTCATCGCCAAGCTCCTCAGGGACGACGACCCTGCTGTCCGGATGGCGGCGGGCGAGGCGCTGGCCGTGTGCATCGAGCTCAACATCCTGCCTCGCCAGCCCGAGCCGCCTCGCTGGTGGAACGACAAACGAGCGGAAGCTAGACCCGGGGATAGGCCGTCGCTCGAGAGCAGAGTGTCTGAGCTCGCCTTCCCGGAGGAGAAGTACGCCCACAAGAATGAGCACGCCGAAGAGATCAGCCTGTTCCGGCAGATCGACGACTTGCTCAAGAAGAACAAACAGCAGATCGAGGACCTGCTCAAGAAGAAGAACAATGAGCGCCCGGAGGAATCGGGTGGGCCTGGCGTCGTCAAGGTCTCCAAGCGGTGGGTGAGGCTTGTCCAGCTCAACTTCCTCAAGCAGTACATCGGCGAGGGCTTCGAGACTCACTTCAGCCTCAACGTGCCACTCTTCCGGGACAACTTGGGGCTCACCAGGGCTGCCGGCGGCGCCGACGAAGAAGAGGACGTGCCGGCCCATGAGAAGAAGCAGCTCAGGAAAGACAGAGATAGGCAGATGAGTCTGGCCGTGAAGAGGGACCGACGGGACAAGGCGAACCAGTATGACTAAAGCGCCCAATCCTGGAGTTGTCTGTTGTTTCTTCAGCTTTGATAGAGGATCTGCGGTTGGTTCATCTCTAGCAGGACGCATGTTTTCTTTCCTTAATTCGCATGAAAACAATTTGGGGATGCTTGGGGCATGAACATTCAAGAACATTACTGGGCTTCAATGTATGTCTGGGAGGGAAAGAAAGCGCTTACATGTGCCATATGAATGCTTTGTTTGTATGCATATATACATAGCACCTGCATATGCCATTTTGGGCATGTCGGTTTGGTATTTTTCCTATCCATTCTTGGACATTGACAAGTGTAATTACTATTATCTATTTAATTTGGTGAGTTCATTGTCCTTGTGATATATTCAAATTATGTTTGGTTGATTATGTTTAGTAGATAATGCTCTACAGTTTGATTAGATGAACTGTTTATTGTTCAACCATTTAGATGTCTCGGGTGCCACACACCCCCATAACTAAAAAAATTAAAAAAAATTATAAAAAGGTTTAAAAAATTCTAACTTTTTTTAAATCAAAGATGACCAGATATTGTACTCGTAAAAAAATATTTGGAAACGAACTGATTCGCTTGGTCTTCGGGGCAAACAAAACAAAAATATGAGGTATCACATGTTAATAGTACGTGGTCATGGGCGTTTCGAGTTTTTTTTTACCCAGGTCACAATGAAAGTAATTCCTTAGGAAAATATTTTTATACAAGTACGATACCTGGTCATCTTTGATTTTAAAAAAAGTTAGAATTTTATTAACTTGTTTTAATTATTTTTTAATTTTTTCAGTTATGGGGTGTGTGGCATCCGGGAGCCATAATTCTCACATGATTCGCCATTTCATATTACACTAAAAAGGAAAGGCAAGAAGTGGAATGCAAACATCGTGACACCACATAGGCACACACGACAAGAAGTAGACATTGTTGTGAAGAGAAGAATCGTTGGAAAGAAGAAGATGCACACGAAACATAAAAACTTGACACTTATTTTCAGTACCATCGATATTACATTGTTGTTACTGTTCACTACCAGCGGTATTACACTGTTGACTCTATGTTACATCCATCTTCAGCACAATAAACCTATGACTAAAGCTAAACTTGACGCGTCCTGGTAAAAAGGAGACAACCAATCGTGGGCCCCACTTTCTATCTTTATTTCTCCCTGATTTTTCTCGTCCGTTGGTTATTCCCCCTTCTCCTCCCTCACATCTCTAGCGTAGCCGCCACCGAGAAGCTCATCGGCATCGCCACTCACCATCACGTGTTGCTGTCGCCGCCCCGCCCACTTTCCCCGCTCGTGCACACGTTCCTCTGTTTCCAAACACTTGATCTATCGTGCTGTAAGCGGCGTGCGGCGAAGCTGCCATGGGAGGCCGGTGGAGCTGCGACCTCAGGAAAGGTGTTGTGAAGGGCAGCACTGGTGCTGCCAAGAGACAGTGGTGGAGCCGCCAGAGGAGGGCCGCAGTGCTACCAAGGAAGGCTGGCTTAGCTGTGACCACTCAGGAGAGGTGCTGCCCAGGGACAGTGACATGCTACCACAGGTGTACAGACCCAAGCTCGCCCTTATCTTTCTTCGCCGCCATTTTTCTGCTACATAGGCTTTGTGTATTTGTATTGTATGAACAACTCTTTTGCTACAATGATTCTTTGGATTTCCCCTAAGGCAGGCAGTGCACCGTTATGTCTATTTGCTTTATAGGAAAAAAAAAGTTTGCTACAATCGTTCTATATTTTTGCATCTTAGGTTTCGTGGTTATATGAACTCTTTTTGCTACAACGATTTCGGTGGATTTGCATCTAGGAAGAATTTTTTTGCTCCATATGTTTTGTGGATTTGCACTATATGAACAATTTTTCGTGGCTTTTCATTTAAGAACAAAATTTCTGCTACATATGTTTTGTCAATTTGCATTATACGGACAATTTTTTCGCTACAACGAATTTTTGGATTTGCATCTAGGATGGTTTTTGCTAGAAGCATTTTGTGAATTTGCATCACAGTAAGGAATTATTTGCTACAGACCTTTCGTTATTTTGCACCATCTGAATCACTACCTCCCCGTAGAGGGCCGTGACTTCTCTGGTGGCGGAAGTGGTGAGGGCTAGAGTGCTTCCATGGGGAAGGTGATGCTGCCAGGGAAAGGGTGGAGGTGGTACGGAAGTTGAGGGGAGGTGCTTTCAATGGAGTTCTCTGGCGAAGCTGTGATAGAATTCTCTAGCGATGGTGATGGGATTCTACGGTGATGGTTGTGGCTCACAGAGAGGAGGGGATGCGAGTGCAGGCGCCACCTGCGGGCGTGATGTGCGGATGGAGTTTTTTCTTTCGTTGACTTTTGGTTCGGTCGCGTGGGAAGAGTTTTCCGTCCATGAGTGCTTCGGGACACGTGTCGATCGCTGGATCCGGAGGTTGGAGGCTCTCCGATCCTCCGGAGGATGCTCAACACGATCCTTTCCCTATTATAAATCCCTGGGTTGTTACATCCCTCCACGCCCGAAGTCAAATCTCCAAGGATCTAGTCGCCACGATTCGGCATTTCCTTGATATGTGCCATGTAGCTCCCACCTGCAAGCTTCACAGAACATCCATGAAAGTCGACAAAAACACTCGTCGAGGAGGCAGAAGAGGTGGAGAATGACTGGCGATAGAGGGTATGGAGACATCAAACATACCCTGTCCACCGGTGGAGACAACTCTTCCCACCTTCTCAGTTTCTCTAGTTTGTATCTCCACCATGTGTGAGCCCTCTCCCGTCCACACGCACACAAGCGCGCGCATTACACCCGAAGTAAGAAGTATTTATATATTAAATATATTTGACGTTGTGAAAGTTATTTATACTATTCTTTTACATATTTATCAAACTTTATATCGTTTGATTTTTTAGAAACTCATATGCAATAAACTTTGGCACCGGAGTGTACTGCTATACGGCCAGCCCCGGTCTAAACGAGCAAAAGTGCCCACGCTATAGCATCTGCTTGGTGTTCGATCGATCTGTTCAAAGACGACGAACTCGGTAACACGTGCGATCCTGATCAGATTGTCAGAGCTCATCCTGGAGCGCGTCGGTGTCAGGTTGCAAGGAGCAAACCCTGGCCTCTCTGTACACCTTCCCTGGCCGGCAGAAGTAGCCCTGCTCCGGCGCACAGTGCGAGTCGTCCGAGCAGACGCAGAGTCCTTCCATGGCGCAGCCTTTCTTGACGATACACGGGCTCCCTCCATCAATGCCAAGAACCTGGTCGCTCCACTCGCTGGAGAAGAGCCCATCGGGGTCGTACCTGTCCTTCACCTCCAGGAACTCGCTGGCCTTGGGGTACTTGCCGACAACGCCGTGGAAGGCGAAGTTGCGGTTCTTACCCCAGTGCGGGAAGCCGCCGTACTTGCGCAGTGCCATCTGCTCGATCTCGTCTACCACGTCCGCGTGCGCGCGCGGCGCGCCCTCGGTGTAGCTCCGGTAGTAGGTGATGTCGAAGTCTACCGCGTCCTCCGGCTTGCCGAGGTAGGCGGACGACGCCCTGATGTAGCGGGCGAGCAGGCCGCCCCTCGCGTCTAGGCTGCAGAACGCGCGAGGGTTGAGGTCCCGGAGACGCTTCACGTCAGTGACGAACGCGGCGGCCCTGCGAAGCGGGATGCTGATGGCCGAGTTGTAGATGAAGGTTGCCCGGAGGCGAGGGTCCCACTTGCAGGAGGAGAGGAGCCCGTCGTCCGGGCTGTCGATGCATGCGCCGGACGCCTGTATGCGGTGTTGGTACCCCACCACAGGGTACCCCGTGAAGACCTCGCCGTCATCGTTGGCGAAGCCGTCCGGCACCGGCTGCTGCCGCTGGTCAGCTGCCTCGCACCTAGCTATGTCAGTGCCATTCTCCTCCAGCAGCTCCTCTGCACGTCTGGCGTCGATCCGTCCGAGCGCTGGTCTTGACCGGAGGGTGAGATGGTTGTTGAGGCCGTTTCCTGGCGACGACACGTCGACACGGTCGTCTTGGCGATACACGACCCTGCCCTGCCCCGGCTGCCACGCCATGTGGCCGAATTCGTGGAGGCCGCCCCACGCCACCACTTGATCCTCCAAGTCCGAGTCGTCGCGCTCCACCAACGTGACCGACCGTTTAAACAGCGGCTGCAACGCCAGAGTGACATGAGAGATGACACCGAGGACGCCGAGGGAAACCTTGGCGGCGCACAAGTCCGGGTGGTCGGCCCCGAGGTCCCTCACCACCGCGAACCCACGGCTCGCCGGTGCTGGCGTCACGATCCGCAGCCTGACAACGTACTCGTGAACGGCACCTCCTTTGTCCCACATCGAGCTCCCGTGAGCGCCCGTCGCAAGGAGGCCCCCGATCGTGACGCCGGACCAGTAGGGCGAGTGCGGCAGCGACAACCCCGCGGCGGCGGCGGCCTGGATCAGGTCCCGGAGGAGCATGCCGCTCTCCATGGTGATCAACCGCCCGGCGGCGTCGAGTGCCACCGTCCTGTTGAGCCGTAGGGTGCTTATGATGGTGCCGTCGTGGCCGCCGGGGCACGCGAGCTTGGGCAAGCTATGGGAGTACTTGGTGGCCACCTTGACCTTGCGCTTTGCTGCCACCACGTCCGCCACGGCCGCGACCAGCTCCGCTTCGGTGCGCGGGTAGGTGACGTTGGCCGCGCGGCAGGTGGCGCGGTCCGGGAAGGAGCCGTACGCATTGGTGACCGTGCAATCGGATGTGCCGCGGTTGCAGACCACCGGATGTGGCGGAGGACTGGATCCGGCGAGGTGGAGGAGAGTCGTAAGAAGAAGAAGTAGGCTTTCCAATTTCATGGCCTATATCGCAGACTATGTTACTGTACTAAAGTTTGCTGTTGTGCAGATCTTCTATCTCTAAATAGGAACACCCCACTTGCCTATTTTCCTGGCTTCTCCTGCAGCCACGTCACACTTTTTTCCCGCGCGCAGGGTTGCCTGCCTCGCTCGACGTTGTTCCTGGTGGTAGTAGTAGTCAATAATCGCTGTCAGTAAATCCTTCACCGCCATGACCTTCGGTCCTCCTCGCCACGATTGCTCCCGTTGCGGCGTAAGGGCTCCTCACAAATGCACCTCATCAATCGTATCATTCAATGACTGGAAACTGCTCGATGAAGCTCATCTGGCGCCGCCACATCCTCGAGGTTAAAAACCAGCCCATCGTACCACCCGCATCAACCACGGCAGCCGCCTCGCGCCACAACCTCCACAGCGACCTCCGCGCTGGTACCTGCCGCTCCCCATTCTGATTTCCGTGGTTTTGATTGGATTGATTGGATTCTGCCTACTCCTACCTCAACGTATTGTCCCAATTTGGCAGGGTGAGCTCCGGACGGATTTGATTGAATTCTGCCCTGTACCCGATTTGATTGGATTGGATTCTGCATTTAGGTTGAGATCCGGATGAATTTGATTTCTTTGGATTATTAGCTTCTCGATTATGTCCATATACCTGATTTTATTTGGATTTGATTTAATTGATTCCGCCTGCCGGTTAAACTCCGGCTGGATTCCGCACGATAGCACTACCCCGTCGACTTCCACTCCACCCCGATCAACAAATACAAAAGAAATTGATTCACCTTCTGCTCTCTCTTCATCTTCTCCACTAAATGAAATCAAGGCTAACTGATCAATTTGATTTCTCTTTTAAGCACTAGATCCGCTCCTTTCCTTGGACTAGCCCGCTCGATGCAACGAATTTGAAGCACTTGCCTTGATGGCCATCGTCTGCTGCTGCCATCCCCACACTTCTCCACCATCATGAATACGGCTGCATCCGCTTCCCATCAACCAAGCCTCCTTCTCATACCCATCGAGTAACTCACGTCTAGCCGATGATCTCGCCTCCTGCAGATAGAAAACCTCCACTCCTTAGGATCCCATCTCACGCCGACCTCATGATTTGCTTGCCTCCCTTTCTCTCTTTCAGGTATCGCCTCTATTCGTAGCTAGAATACGAAGAAGTGGAGGCTGGAAAGAGATAGAAAAGTGCGTGTCTCTATTTTGATTTTGTTCCCATTGAATTTCAACACAAGATTAGAAGAATTTGATTTGTTTTACAACCCTGATCTCTGTACATCCGTCATTGCTTTACCTGCTAATGTGAGCGACTGAGTTGAGTCCGATTGGTTTTCAAAGTCTGATACATATATCCACGAATCATGGAAAATGTGTCATGTTAATAGTTTTATTCCGTGGTCTATTCTACTTCCATTCCGGTTAATAAGGTCATCACTCTTTTTGTGTCAGCTATCCTTTAGAGTAATATACATGTGATGTTCAAACCGTTGCAAAAGAAAAGATTGAAGCGCTCATACATACTTGTAAAAGGCAGTGTATTTGTTGATATGCACAACAATCTTTCAGTCTGTACAATTCTTCAGATGCTTCATAACGTATGTTATAGAAAAAGTTATTATATACTAAGATCTGGAACAATATTCCGCTATGCATTCTCGAAAAAGCAATACCTCTTTGTGTGTAAATTTGTGCATAGTTAAACCATTTGTATTTATAAAACTTTGTCATACTAGTTAGATGTTTATTACTAGAATCTATTTCGTATCGTTGAAAGAGATGTAAATTTTCTTTTGGATATGCATCTGTCTTTGTAAAAAACAATTTGGCATGATATTTTTAAATTGCCAAAATATCTCTTTTATTATTTCTTTTCATTTTGTGTGCTTCATGTACTTGAATTGCAGGTGTATCGATAATGCGAAGACGGACACAAACTCAGGAAAAAATAAGTAGAAACAATACCATTAGATTAGATATCCGATACACAGAGATAGGTGAGTTTACAACTTCTCGATCTTCCCTTGCAAATTTGCTCCTGATCTTTCACCAGCACCACGAAGGCGGCTTAAAATAGTTCATTTTATTATGTGTTCTGGCTTCTACAACTATCTAGCGTACCGATGCTAAAACATATTTATATTTTGGAACGGAAGAATCTAATGCCCTGGCACAATTCGTCCCATCTCAGGTGCATAACGGGATCAGGAAGATTGTGTCGGAGTAGTATCCTCGATCATCATATTGTTTGTGGAAATGACATGCAAGCTTATCTTTACAAGAACACCTACGATAAATATTACTGTAATCATAGTTGTTGTTTCCCTTTGCAGAATGGGGGGGGGGGGGGGGGGGGAATATGTGAAAAACAAAGAGATATATTCTGTCAAAATGTTGTAGAATCAAGTGTATTGGAAGTGAATGAATGTCTTTGAGCATCAACCTCAAACCAGTTTCCCTAACAATTGATCCGTTTGGAAATGCTTTGTGGACTCATTATTTCACTATGTCATTCTTGAAAGATCTAAAAAAATAAGAAAAAGAATGATGTTTCATGTTCTGAAACCACATGAATACTTCGTGGTAAGCAATGATGGACTTATTGTTCTGCAAGAAAATCATAATGTGCTTAACCTGATTTACTTTATGACTTCCATATGTCCTAAACTTATCATATCAAATATGTTGCCGCTAATTCCCGCGCGGGGAATCATCTAGTTGAATTAATACTCGAGTGATTTCTATCCCCTGGTCCGCTAGCAGATCGATTTCACACTACATTGTGGATGTGACTCTCCCGTCGTTGTGGATGTGACTCTCCCGTTGTCGATTTCACACCACGGAGGACCTACAAGGTATCATATGCCAAGGCTAATCAAGTGGAGCTAATGCAGGGAGCCTGCCACCATGCATGTATGTCTCGCTCGAAGACAATGATTGGCCATCCGATTTGGCTGTGGTCATTAATTAATCTAGTTGGATGCTTATATATCATGATGGCCTTTAGTCTTAGACTAGTCAACGATGGGAGTATCCTATAGTAGTATCGATACTAGGGTCTTTTAGCACGTTTTTATAGGAAAACTTAAAACTTAAGAAACAATTATGACAATGGATTGTTTCTTAGTTAGTGTTTCTTAGAAGGGTTGCATTTAGTGATTCTAGTCGCATGCATATGTGTGATTGGTCTAGCCAAGTTTTTTGCCTATGATACGTGCAAGGGTTGTAGCTTAGGGCTTTCACAATGCGGTGTATCTTAGCACGTCATCCTAGGAAAAAGATAAATGGTTAAGATACAACTTCTCCAATGCATTGTTTCTTAAGTGGTGTCTCTACATTTAATGATTTAGATGACATGCATGCATTTGATTGGCCTAACCATGATTTTTTGCCTATGGTTTCGTGCAAGGGGTATTTCTTAGCTAAGATACAACCTCACTCTCTTTCCTCATTAACTGTAATGCCACATAGGCAAAGTGCCTAGGATACACCGCTAAGAGCCACCCATTTTGAAAGGCCTTAGCTAAGATACAACAACACTCCCTTTCTTCATTAAATGACATGCCACATAGGCAAAACACTTAGGATACTGCGCTAAGAAACACCCATTGTGAAAGGCCTGATACCATCTCTACAATGTATAGTATCATGTAGTAGTAGTATATTTATTGGTTTATAAAATCTCAATACAAAATTATAAGATTCATTTGAGATTAGTTTTTTTAGTTCTACGTGCAATGATACCATATCTACCTATGATACCAGCACAACCTCTTTTATCATTAATTAACATGCCACGTCAGAATATAGGATACATGATAGTACCTATGATACCCATTAGGGCTAGTCTTAAGTACGTCTTGTAAGCATGCAGGCCAGCTATTGCATGCACGACACATGTAGCCATTTTGGTGATGGATTTGACCCTATTAGCTAAGACGAATAATCGACGGAAGAAATATTTACCTACTCTAGTATATTTTGATCATATGGAGTACTGTACATACGATTGGAATAGTGCATATGGGCTAGCTGACTAGCATCAGTAGATAATTTGATCAACTGAAAATTAGTCTTAGGTACTCTAGTATATTTTGTATATGTTCTCTTGCCGCTTTTTTAACATTTCTTTCATATATTTATTTTTTATTTTAGCACAATCTAGTTGTATTATATAGTGTTGCCGAAATGATCATCCCACGACCGAATACTTTGAAATTTAGGGTTGCACGCAACAAGAATTTAGTTCAATATTAGAACGTCCTGTCGACGGTGCATGTGTCCAATAATTTATCTTTTTTATTACAATGTAAAATCTGTTTTTATTTAATTATTTTGATATATTTGATAATTGTTATTTTTCTTTATATTCTAAGATAAAAATTTTGTTTAGCAATACGCACGTCATTTTTTTGGTTGGCATACCCTTTGCTAAAATCCTAGGTCCGCCATACATTGTGGATGTGACTCTCCCGTTGTTGTTTCGGAACGGAGGTAGTAGGAATCAATAGTAAGGCTAGGAATCAACAATAAGGAGGTTGGAGGGTCGGAGTTTGGATCCAAAAAAATCCGAGTGACGCACCTAGCGGTCCGGGGCCCAACCTTCGGGGCCGGCTAGGGTGTTGAGCACGCCCACGACTTACTCCACCGGGTCGACCCAACCAGTCCGGACGCGTCCGAACACGTCCGCCCGCGGCTTTCCAGCAGGCCGACCCATCCAGCTCGATGCCTCTGGCTCGACCCATCCATGCACCCAATTTGGGAAACGGTTGGGTCGGCCCAGAAAGCGCACACGCCCATGTCCGACCATCACCTTTGGCGGCCCTTCCCGCCAGTGGAACATAGACCACTCCACTTCTCCCTCCCAAAAACCTCTCCCAGATTTCTACTGGCGGGAGCGGCGGGAAAGGTGATGGATCCCGCCGCCATAGCCGAAGTTGCGCCCTCCGGCGTTCCCACCGCCAAGAAGCGCGGTCGGCCGAAGAAGCTTGCCAAGGACATGACGTCGGAGGAGCGAAAAAGTGAGACGGAGAAGCGCACAGGCTGGCGGCTTGCCGCGCGGGCTCGACTCGCCGAAGCCAAGTTTGACAAGGAGCGCCGGGAGGAGAACGAGCGCTTTACATGCATGCATTAATGACTGCATCCTCTACCGCGGTGAGGAGTACGAGAATTTAGATGCATGCCCAGTATGAACTGCATTACGGTATAAGATAAGACGAGATGACCCGGGTGGTGTTGAGGGCTGATGGCTCAAGGTATGTAGAGCTCGTTGGGAACCCCAAGAGGAAGGTATGATGAGCACAACAGCAAGTTTCCCTTAGTTATGAAACCAATGTTATCGAACTAGTAGGAGTAAGGAAACAACTCCAAGGTGTTGGTAGCAACTTGGAATCCTGCACAACACAACCACAGAACTTTGCCCCAACTTACAGTGAGGTTGTCAATCTCACTGGTTTTGCTGAAAACAAAGGATTAAACATACCATAACTCATACGGTGTCATTTCAATGGATCACGATGGTGCTCTTTTTCAGTGTAAAAGCGGTAGTCTCTAAAGCTTCAATCCTTAAAACATAATGGCAGTTTTATAAATGACACCTTTGATCTTACCATGTCAAACATGGTTTGATTTCATCTCTCGAACATACCATACTCCTGTGGTTTATCGGGAAATCCAAATTCATGGAACAATTCCTCAAATCTTAGGTGTTTTGCTAAACATGTAACTCAAATATCTTCTTTTATGATCGAATCATAAACTCTTTATTTTCTTGTTACAATGATTTTCCACTTCATCTTGAAAGTCTTTGAACAACTTTCAAATGTTTCATACTTCTTCCTTATTAAGTAAATATACAGATATATTCACTCAAATTTTCGAAGAAAGCATATGAAGCAAAAAGATCCATCGCATATGGCTACACATAATGGACTATGCACATCAGCATGCACAATTTCCAATAAGCTAGTTATCCGTTCCTCTCTGGCCTATGGATGGAGTTTCAATTATCTCGAGGAAAGTCTCACAAGCGTCAATTGATCAAAATCAAAAGACTCCAAAAATCCATCAACATGGAGTTTCTTCATGTTTTCTTTCCAATATAATTTAAACAGTGATGTCACTTCATAAGTGATCTTTCAACCATTTGTCTTGCGACATTTTAGCAATAGTGTTTATGGATGTGATTTCTCCCACTAGACTTGTAAAATTTCATCCATCCTTTATGGAATACGGTAGTTATTTGAACAACCATTGTTCTCGTAATACCGGAACAAAATAACAATCATTAAAACAAATCTTGAAGGCTAGGTTTGGCAACAACGATAAGCACAATAACACTTTATTTGTTTTCGATGATCATCATCACTTATTCTCTTGCTAGTTACTTAGGCCATTGCAATTCATGAATTGTGTTGTCTTGTATGACACTTCATACCAACCAATTCGGTATCCAATACCTAAGAACCATATTGTTTAATAAGCAAGGAATACAACCATAACATGTATATCTTCTATATACCCAAGTTGGACATCTCCAACCTTTTATTTTCTGCCAAATATTTTATAGATTCTCTTTCAACAATTCCTTTTCTTTTAAAAGAATCTATCAACATCAATAGTGGTGTCATCAACATGACACATGGTACAAAGCTTGTATATAGTCAAATACTAATACTTTTGGACTTGCACTTTGAAGTGGATCACCATCATCAAATGTTTGGCATTCTTTCAAAAATCCATTCTTTAGTAATCTATTAGTGTAATAAACATTTTACTTACATCTTCTATTCATCCTTATCATGACAACTTTCATGATCAAGCTACTATAGCCTATAAGGAAGAATCGCGAGTATAATATCAGTTCCCAAAAACTTTTTGGTAGATTAGGACGCCTAGCGTCTCCAACCTTCACAAATTCTCATACAATATGAGAACATGTATTTTGCTAAATTATACTCTATCATAATGCAACCAAAAACATTATTTCAAAATCACAATATCTTTCACACATGATGGTTTCTGAAACAATTTTCAGCTCCAATATAATCTTGATATTAAAACAACTTTTGGATATCAATAATCATGGAGGCAAATATGGTACTTTAGATACTAACATTGGAATTCTTACTCTTGATTTAATACTACTTATTAAACTTCATGGAGTAAATAGAGTTTGCTGAAAGTTTGCAATAGGACTTATAAACTTTAAATTGACATTCAAAACAATACGATATTAGTTCGTAAACTAAATATCCATAATTCAATAGTTCTATTATCTCAAATAAAAAACTAAGCATAAGGTAGAAAACGAATGCCAATGACTACAACAAACTATGCAAATTCACTTTGATTTAATTTATGACAAATTTGGTTCGACTAATCCAAATTAGAAATGAACTCCCACTCAAAAACGACATCCCTCGTGTCTTTTTGGTGATTACATGAACCAAATCCACTACACCAAGTCCGATCATCACGTGAGTTAATGTAGCTTCAAAGGCGAGCATCTATATGGGCATCATATCAACTATATGAATCATGCTTAACCTTTCGGTCCGTGTTCCGAGGCCATGTCTGTACATGCTAGGCTCGCCAAGTAAGAACCTTAGTACTCGCATGTGTAAAACTGTCTTACACCCATTTGTATGAAAGCGTAGAGTCGAGTAAACCCGATCATCACGTGATGTCTCGAAATACGATCCACAAACGGTGCATACTTAAGGAAGAACACATTTTTTATCTTGATATCTAAATGAGGGATCATCTTACAATGCTACAGAAAGCGCCAAACTAGCAGTATAAGATGCTAACATCTAATGTGTAAAGTGAGATGATATGGTCCATGCATTTGATCTCTATCATTTGCATCGTGGTATGATCTCTATCATTCCTTTGTGTGTAAGGCCAAGGTCTATGGAACTTACACGTTGAGTGTGTTGTAAGAGTATCTATCATACATCTACTTACAACAATACCATATCAAGACACTAGCCCAGCAACGATCTAAACTAGACGCCTCTAATTTATCAATTGCAAGTTTTACGTGGCTTAGGGCTTTTGGAGATAGAACCGTTCTTACCTACGAACATGAACCACAACGAGGATAACCAAGTTATTAGCAACTCGTTGTAAATCAGATATTGACTATAGTAGGAGAGACAGACACCCGCCAGCCACTTATGCAAAACAAGTTGCATGCCAGTCGTGGAACCGGTCTCATGTACGATGACATGTAAGGTTGGTCTGGGCCGCTTCATCCCACTATGCCACCAATATCCAAAATACATAGAAGATGCAATAACATGATCAACATCGCCCACATATAAACATATGTGTACTACCCGTGCAAAGCACCTACGCATAGATCAGGCTCTGATACCACTGTTGGGTCCGCAACATAGAAAACAAAAAAATTCCTATGATGTGAACTACACGCCAAGATCTATCTACTAGGTACAAAGCAACGGGTGGACATATATCCAACGCGAACTTACCCTCGAAGACGACGAGTTTTGTTAACGAGTAGGAACTCGTGGTTGATGTAGTCGTACACTTGCCGATCTCAAGATCGTGAGGAAGTCCAGCAGGTCCGGCTCTAGCACGTCCATCAGATCTAGCTCCAGCACCACCAAGTCCAGCACCGCAAAGCAGCGGTGCGTCCGTGATCACACACACGTCCGGTACCCCGACAACCTCCGTCCCTCGCTCCAGCAAAGCAGCGGAAGTAGCAACTCCTTTCCAGATAAAGCCACCGAGAACATGTATCTCGCTAATCCGAGACCATGGGGGAATAATACTAGAGGGGGAGAGAGATCCTTCACAAGGAGGTGTGTTTGAGAAGTGAGGAGAGGGTGGCCTTTTATAGGAGGAGGGGGGTGCCCCTCCTTCATGGCCGGCGCATGGAGGAGGTGTCTCTTCACCTCCTCCATTCATGTGGTGGTAACCTCTCCACATTAAAATGCCTCTTCACATTCCCTTTTAAAGTCTCCACTTTAAATGCATTAAATTTCTCCAAATTTAATGCTCTCTCATTTAATAAAACTATTTTTTTATTTTTTTATTCAGAATTTTGTTAATTACTTTAATTAACAAACATTCACATAAAACCCCTTGCAACATTTCAATATTACATGCAGAACCAATTTCAGCAATTTCACCCGAAACAGTTTTGGTGTCTATTGAAATAATTCCAGCGCTTTCTTAAATCTTTATCTGAAACATATTTGCTCCAAATGGTGTCGGTATCCCTTAAGTGTGTCACCCTACGGTTCGTGAATAATGCAGACATGATCGAGACCCCTCTCCTATCAATAATCAGCAGCGGGACCTGGAGATCCGTACTGACTCCTACACAATCAACGATGACTTCTGTGATCATGAGAACCTTTAACGATTGTAACTCAATACTTTTGTCTCGCGATATATTACATGTCCGAGATTCGATCATCGGTATCTCCATACCTAGTTTGATCTCGTTACCGACATGCACTCTTTTCTCGTTCCCGTGATATAACATTCTAGTGATCACATCACTTGCTTGCAAGCTATCTTAATGTGATATCACCGAGAGGGCCCAGAGTATATCTATCCGTCATCGGGATTGACAAATTCCACTCTTGATCCATGAGCCTCAACATAACACCTTTGCAGCACTGAACCCATCTTTATAGTCACCCTGGTACGGTGTGACGTTTGATGTTACGGTGTTCGTTTGGCTCAAAATATTTTTTCGAAGACCTTATGTTGCTCAAATAGAAAAGTGCTAAACTAACAAAAGTTATATAATAACCTGGGGCATAAGACAGAAAATTACAGCTCAATCTGACATACAGAGATTTTTTACAATTTTTTACTGAAGCGCAAAAATCTATTTTGGGACAGCAACTTTCCCAAGTCTTATCTCTCTCTCATTAGAGGTTATTCTTGGCACAAAAAACACAAAAAGGATAAGGAGAGGTTATTACTGAGGTAATAACTTTCAAGACTCAACAAAATAAGAACTTATTGAAAATAAAAATAATTTGGGTTATCTCCCAATAGTGCTTTTCTTTAACGCCTTTCAGCTAGGCATAGGAGAAAGATTCAAGTATTTTCGAATGAAAAAGCATTAAGATCAATACTATAAATATCTTCAACGAGGCAAGGTATCTCATCCAAATAAGTTCTAGAGGATCCTCTCTCAATACTCTTGGGTTCATTATTTTCATCAAACGGGTTTTCAGGAACAATCAAATCAAAATTCTTTTCTAAGGCTTCATGCATTCCTACAAGTTTAAAAGGTATTGGTATTTTAATTTCCTCTCCATTTTTGGGTTTGGTTTTGTCCAACTTTTGTAGTGTACCAATAACATCTACACATGAGCCTATCATATTAAAACGATCAAAGACCTTTCTAGCTTCCTTAACAACATCATTGAATTCTTTAAGCAAAGTTTCTAGAATAAAATCTCTCTTTTTAGTATCCTCGATATCTTTAAGTTTAAGAAAAATTACTTGCATCATGGGGTTAAGGTTAACAAACCTAGCCTCCAACATGTGAACTAAAGGAGCTGCATCAATTTCATAATTTGGAGCTAGTTCTGCCAAGTATCTATTCTCAATATCCTCATGCTTGCTAACATGATTAAAGAATTCTTCAATATTATATTTATTAATTATAGAGCCACTACCTATTGAAAGGTCTTTCAGGGTGAACTTAGGGGTCAACATGGTGAGCTAAGAACGTGGTGACAACTACAGAAAGAACAAATTTTTTGTGTGTTTTGATAAAAAGAAGCAAACCAGTACAACTATTTTTTGTGTGTTTTTGATAAAGAAACAAGCAAAACAAAGCAAAATAAACTAAGCAAACCAAAAACAAAGTAAAGAGATTGGTTGTGAGAGACACCCCTTCCAAGTATCTTCTTTCTCCCTGAAAAGTTATTAACGAGGAGGAAGAGACTAAAGCTGTCCTTAACTTCCCGACAATGGCGCCAGAAAAGTGCTTGATGGCTCAAGATATGTAGAGCTCGTTGGGAACCCCAAGAGGAAGGTATGATGAGCACAACAACAAGTTTCCCTCAGTTATGAAACCAAGGTTATCGAACTAGTAGGAGTAAGGAAACAACTCCAAGGTGTTGCTAGCAACTTGGAATCCTGCACAACACAACCACATAACTTTGCCCCAACTTACAGTGAGGTTGTCAATCTCACTGGTTTTGCTGAAAACAAAGGATTAAACATACAGTGTGGAAGATAGTAATTGGTTGCAGAAAGTAAACAGTAAATGGAAAACTGTAGATGGTATATCAATGGTAAAATAAGTGGATTGGGGTCCACAATTCACTAGAGGTGTTTCTCCTTAAGATAAATAGCATGTTGGGGGAACAAATTACAGCGGGCCAATTGACAGATTGAGAAAACATAACAATGCATATACTAACTTGACTCCTATGAGATTTGATTGGGCTTTACAACATAATACATAGACCGTAATCCAACTGCATCTATGACTAATAATCCACCTTCAGGTTATCATCCGAACCCCGTCCAGTATTAAGTTGCAAGCAACAGATAATTGCATTAAGCAAAGTATGTAAAGTAAACAATACAATTGCCCCATGGACAAAGGATTGTTGTTTTCTCCCTAGTAGCAACAACACATCTACAACTTTAGAGATTTTTATCACTTCCCCAGATTACTAGAGGCATGAACCTACTATCGAGCATAAATACTCCCTCTTGGAGTTACAAGCATCTACTTGGCCAAGATAGCTACTAGCAACGGAGAGCATGCAAGATCACAAATAACATAGACATGATAGAATCAATAATCAATCTGACATAGTATCTCAATATCCATCGGATCCCCACAAACACAACATATAGGATTACAAATAGATGATCTTGATCATGAGCGGAGCTCACGAGATCTAAACATGATAGCACAAAGGAGGAGAACCAACCATCTAGATACTGTATGGACCCATAGTCCAAGGACGAACTACTCACGCATCACTCCGGAGGTTGGCATGGTGATGAAGAAGGCATCTGGGATGATCTCTCCCCTTTGGCAGGGTGCCGGAAAGAGCTTCAGATCCCCTAATCTAGGGATGGAGATGGCGGCGGCTACAGACTCTTTTGTGGATTTTTGATTGGGTACTGAGGGTTTTTGCATCGAGGTACTTTTATAGGCGAAGGGGCAAGGTCGGTGGGCGCCCGAGGGGACCACACCATGGGGCAGAGCGCCCTAGGGGGTGGTCGTGCCAGCCCTAGGTGTGGCTACCTCGTGGCCCCACTTCGGCTGCCCTTCGGACTCCGTGTTCCTTCTAGTAAAATATTGACTTTGGCTTTTGTCTCGTCCAATTCCGAGAATATTTCCTTACTAGCTTTTCTGAAACCAAAAACAACAAAAAACAGGCAACTGGCACTTCGACATCTTTTTAATAGGTTAGTTCCAGAAAATGAATAAAAATACCTCAAAGTGTAAACGAAACATAAGAAAGTTGATATAAACAAACATGGAGCCTCAAAAAATTATAGATACGTTTACGACGTATCAAGGGAGAGTACCGCATGAAGAGGGTTCCTGCCAAGGTGATGTGGTATGCTCCTTTAATACCATGGTTGAAATGTTTGTTCAGGAACAAAGAGCATGCCAAGTTGTTGCGATGGCACATGGAAGATCGTAAGAAAGACGAGATGTTGAGACACCCCGCTAATGGGTCGTAGTGGAGAAAAATCGAGAGAGAGTTCCCGGACTTTGCAGGTGACTCGAGGAACTTATGGTTTGGTCTAAGTACATATGGCAGGAATCCTTTTGGGGAGCAGAGCTACAGTCATAGCACCTGGCCTGTGACTCTGTGTATCTATAATCTTCCTCCTTGGTTGTGCATGAAGCGGAAGTTAATTATGATGCCAGTGCTCATCCAAGGTCCAAAGCAACCCGGTAACGACATTGATGTGTAACTAAGGCCATTAGATGAAGAACTCTTACAGTTGTGGCACGGACAAGGTGTACGTGTGTGGGATGAGCACAAGCAAGAGGAATTTGACCTACAGGCATTGTTGTTCATAACAATCAATGATTGGCATGCTCTTAGTAACATTTCAGGACAGACAAACAAGGGATACAATGCATGCACACGCTGTTTATGTGAGACTGAAAGTATATGTTTGGATAAATGTAAGAATAATGTGTACCCGGGGAATCATCGTTTTCTTCCGCCCACACACACCCTAAGAAAGAAAGGTAAGCATTTCAATGGTGAGGCAGACGGCCGGTGTAGGCCTATCCGCCGTACTGGTGATGATGTATTTGATAAGGTGAAGGATTTGAAAGTAATCTTTGGAAAGGGTCCTGTAGACAATCTATTCCAAAGGACAATGTCAGACACGCACCCATGTGGAAAAAGAAATCTATATTATTGGAGCTACCCTATTGGAAAGTCCTAGAGGTCCGCTCTGCAATTGACGTGATGCACCCGACGAAGAATCTTTGTGTGATGCTACTAGGTTTCTTGGGTGTGTATGGGAAGAATAAAGATACACCAGAAGCACGACAGGACCAACAACGTATGAAAGACCGAGATGGCATGCATCCAGAGCTATTTGAAGGTACTACCAGCTACGATCTTACCAAAGAAGAGAAGGAAATCTTTTTTGAAGTCCTTTATAGTATCAAGGTCCCGTCTGGCTTCTCGTCGAACATAAATGGAATAATAAATATGGTAGAGAAAAAATTTCAAAACCTAAAGTATCATGAGTGTCACGTGCTTATGAGACAGCTGCTTCCGGTTGCATAGAGGGGACTCTTGCCGAAAATGTTCGAGTACCCATTGTGAATCTATGTGCGTTTCTCAATGCAATTTCTCAGAAGGTAATCAATCTAGATAGTGTACCAAGGTTACAGAAAGATGTGTTCCAATCTCTTGTCAGCTTCGAGTTGGTGTTCCCACCATCCTTCTTCAATATTATGATGCACATCCTAGTTCACCTAGTCGAAGAGATTAACATTCTCGGTCATGTATTTCTACACAATATGTTCCCCTTTGAGAGGTTCATGTGAGTCTTAAAGAAATATGTCCATAACCATGCTAGGCCAGAAGGAAGCATCTCAAAGGGATATGGAACAAAGGAGGTCATTGAGTTTTGTTATGACTTTATTCCTGACCTTAAGCCCATCGGTGTTCCTAAATCACGTCATGAGGGTAGACTGAGTGGAAAAGGCACGCTAGGAAATAAAGCAAGGATATGTATGGACAGACATTCTCTCACTAAAGCACACTACACAGTTCTGCAAAGTTCCACCTTGGTGGCTCCATATATCGAGGAACACAAGAATATTGTACACTCCAACAACCCGGGGAAGCCTGGATCCTGGATTAGAGATGAACACATGAAGACATTCGGCGGTTTGTTGCAGACACATCTCATGAATGACATCACTATTGGAGAGCAGTTGTACTTGTTGGCCAGGTCACCATCTTCGACTATATTGACTTTCCAAGGGTACGAGATAAATGGGAATATATTTTACACGATCGCCCAAGATAAAAAGAGCACCAACCAAAACAGTGGTCTCTGATTTGATGCAACAGACGAGAATGGGAAAAAGGATACATGTTATGGTTACATAGAGGAGACATGGGAACTTGAGTACGGACCTTATTTTAAGGTCCCTTTGTTTCGGTGCAAATGGGTCAAGCTGATAGGAGGCAGGGTTGAGGTAGACAATAAATACAGAATGACAATAGTGGATCTCAACAACCTTGCGTATAGAGATGAACCATTCGTCCGAGCCAATGATGTGGGTCAGGTTTTTTATGTGAAGGACATGTCTACCAAACCGAGAAAAAGGAAAGATAAGCAAAAGAATACAACATACGATGAGCCAAAGTGCCACATAGTTCTTTCAGGGAAAAGAAACATCGTGGGGGTGGAGGATAAGATAGACATGTCAGAAGATTATGATAAGTTTCATGAAATTATGCCCTTCGCAGTTGAAAGATCACGGATGGGCTTAACAAAGGCCGAATAAAAATGGCGTAAGAGTTTTTATCCGGCCTTTGTTAAGCCCATCTCGTAGAAGTTTTAATCGCCTATTCACCCCCCTTCTAGGCATAATTTCATGAAACTTATCATAATCTCGTAGACATGAGCAAGAGAAGGAGAAGAAGCAACCCTAAAAGAAAAGGCAAAATGGCTTAAATAGAAGAGGGCCAAAATCTGTCCGTTGGGGCTGTTTTGCTTGGGCGGGCCGGTAGTACCGAATGGGCCAGTACTACTGGACCCGAACCCAGCAGCGCCAGCTAAGCGAGCAAAGCAGCAGCCGTGCAAGCAGCGAGTGAGGCGGGAAGCGAAGGGGATCGGGGAGCAGGAGCGCGCGCGAGCGAGCGCGCGTGATGCGGCCTGCGAGCGAGCAGCGAGCGAAGGGAGCGGCGGCTTCGTTGGGCCGGCCCCGCAGCGAGGGCGAGCGGGAGGAGCTCGTGTGGGAGCGAAGCGCGGGTGTAGGGGCGAGCGATCGTAGGAGGAGGCTAGGCGAGGGCGGGGCAGCTAGGAGCGAGCAGGCAGGAAAGCTGGGCTGGCGATGGCTGGGAGCTGGGCAGGCCGGACCGGTAGTACCGCCAGGCCTGGGCGGTAGTACCGCTTGGGCCGGTACTACCAGCCTGGGCCAGCTTTTCTACCGCGCGGGACAGAAGCGGAGAGGCAGCGCTCAGGGGCGGGTGGTAGTTCTAGCCGGTACTACCGCTCGACCCAAAACAAACTTTTTTCTTTTTAATAAAATAAAGAGGCAAAATCCAACTGCGATAACTTTTTGCTAGGAGACTCCGATTGACCCGAATCCAATTGCATTGGAAATATTGGATATCACCAAGTGAGAAAGTATCAAGTGCTATAATGTGAGATACCTCACTCGGCGAGCATCCGAAAAACCTCGAAGATCAAATCGCAACACGATATATAAGGGAGATCCGATTTTGATGAACAAGAGCTTGTTATGAAAATTACCACAAGCTCTATATCCTCACATGGATACGGCAAATAAACAACCAAATATGATGATGCAAATATGCAAAGGTTTGAGCTCTCTCCGAACGATATGATCGAGATACTCACTCAAGAGCCCGTCTTGATAGTACGGCTATCTATCCTAAACCCGGTCTCCCAACTGCCAACATGAGACCGGCAAAAGGGAAAACCTATCAAGAATACCTTTGCCTTGAGCATACTTGATCTTTTCTTCATCAATCCATGAACACTGAGGATGGCAAGCAACAAACATGAGATCTTCTCGGGATGAAGCCTTTTGAGCTTGCACAAGACATCTTCTTCTTCATATCTTCCACCTTGGAGCAAACACATACTCCAAGCGATGCCAATGGACAATTCCTACAAGTGCAACATAATACACACATTAGTCCATAAAGATTGTCATTAATTACCAAAACCACACATGGGGGCCCACATGCTCTTTCAGCAGTGAAGGATGACCCAAGCATCCTATTAAGTAAGGAAGATGCTCCATGGTTACGAATTAGAAGAAAACCCTAACAATAGAGATGTGTGGATGTTGGTGATGTACAATATTAAACCTTTATGTTTAATGATCTACTTATATATATGGATATGAACTGTCTCAATCTCAATAGGTAGTATTGCAACTTGCTGTGGCCAACACCAAAGACGCTTATTAATATTAAAACGTAAAAATTAGTCATAATCATGTATGGCCATGTAGTACACAGCTTCAGGGTGATCTTCGGAATCGTCATCGTCATCGTCGTCGCTCGTAGCACGCGGCTGGATCATCAGCCCTTCCTCGGCTTGTGCATGGGGGAACAGGGGAGGAGGAACTTGCCACTCCGGCCTCGGATTCATGACGCGCAGGGAGGGGGCTCCCAGATGACGATGCCGGTACGCCCTCGGCCTTCACCACCGCCACCATTCTTGTGGCTCTGCGGCTAGTGAAAGTGTGGGTACCTCAGGCGAGGATGGTCTCCCATGGCGATGTAGCGCATCACACCGGCGATAGTCTGGTTCGCCCACCACAGTCGGTGACCGGCCTCATTGTGGTTCTCTAGGGGCGGTCCATCACCCTCGTTCCTGGCGAGCTCCCTTTCCCACCGGTTTACAAAAAAGGCATTCTAGGTGTCGAGGTTGTCGGGATCCCAATGGGGATCCATCCGATGCTCCGGCGAGAGCTCGAGGTAGAAGTGGTTTGTGATGGCCACCTGGCATGCCGAACCTTGAGGCACAGGAGAAACATGAACCACTCCAGCGCTCAGCATCCAGCCAGCGGGCAGCCGGTACCCCGGCGGGCATGGGTAGCTAGAGGCGCATAGTGCCTCAGTCTCTCGAGCGTCAAAAAGGCCCAGTAAGTGGTGTCCATTGTTGTGAGAGAAAAGGTCTGGATGTGTGGATGGCCATGGCGGTCGGCCTAGATATAGAGGGAAATGGAGGGAAAACATGCAGGAAGCGGGGGAAATGGCGGGCAAACATGGCGGGAAGTGGGGGAAATGGCGGAAAGCATATCTTGATGGCTCTGAAAATGTGCCGGGAAATATCTTTAGTCCCGGTTAATGGATCCAACCGGGACTAAAGGCCCCTGAAATATCTTTTAGTCCCAGTTACTAGTTTTAGTATGAAATATTATATTTCTAATGGGTATATTATTTTTGTGAATAGTTGATACGTTGCAAACGTATCTATAATTTTTGATGTTCCATGCTTGTTATATTTCTACTTTCTTATGTTTTGTCCACACTTTGGAGTATTTTTATACACTTTATTGGACTAACCTATTAACATGATGCCACAATGCCAGCTGCCTGTTTTCTGCTATTTTTGGTTCCAGGAAAGTCAGAGAATGAATATTCTCGGAATTGGACGGGATGGAAGCAAAAGTCAATATTTCACCGAGGGGGACACGGATCCAGAAGATGAGACAGAGAGGGGCCAGAGGCCGGCCACACCACCTGGCCGCACAGCCAGGCCTGGCCCGCGCCAGGGGGTGGTGTGGCCGCCTAGGGCACCCCCTCGGCCTCCCCTTTCGCCTATATATCACCTCTGATACAGAAACCCTAGGTACCCGACCAAAAATTCAACGAAAGAGTCTATAGCCGCCGTCATCTCCATCCCTAGATCGAGAGGTATCTGAACCTCTTTTGGGCACCCTGCCGGAGGAGAGAATTCACCCTAGAGGCCTTCTTCATCACCATGACTGCCTCCGGTGTGATGCGTGAGTAGTTCATCCCTGGACTACGGGTCCATGTAGTAGCTAGATGGTTGGTTCTTCTCCTTTGTGCTACCATGTTTAGATCTTGTGAGCTCCGTTCATGATCAAGATCATCTTTTGTAATCATACATGTTGTGTTTGTGGGGATCCGATGGATATTGAGATGCTATTTTAGATTGATTATTGATTCTTTCATGTATTTGTTATTTGTGATCTTGCATGCTCTCCGTTGTTAGTAGCTATCTTGGCCGAGTAGACGCTAGCAACTCCAAGAGGGACTATTTATGCTCGATAGTGGGTTCATGCCTCTAGGAATCTGGGGAAGTGACAGAAATCTCTAAGGTACTAGATGTGCTGTTGCTACTAGGTTGAAAACAACAATCCTTTGTTCATAGAACAATCGTATTGTTTACTTTACACGCAATGCTTAATGCAATTATATGTTGCTTGCAACTTAATACTAGAGGGGGTTCGGATGATAACCTGAAGGTGGATTATTAGTCATAGATGCAGTTGGAGTACGGTCTATGTATAATGTTGTAATGCCCAATCAAATCTCATAGGAGTCAAGATGATTAGTATATGCATGTATGCTTTCTCGATGTTTGTCAATTTCCCCGTTGTAATTTGTTCATCCGACATGTCATCTATCTTAAGGAGAATCACCACTAGTGAACTATGGACCCCGGTCCTTTCTTTTACCATCAATCTACAATCTGCTATTTACTGTTTTCTGTTTACTTTCAATAAGCTATTACTATCTTCCACACAATACGTTTAATCCTTTGTTTTCAGCAAAACCGGTGAGATTGACAACCTCATTGTAAGTTGGGGACAAAGTTCTGTGGTTGTGTTGTGCAGGATTCCAAGTTGGAAACAACACCTTGGAGGTGTTTCCTTGCTCCTACTGGTTCGATAATGTTGGTTTCATAACTGAGGGAAAACTTGTTGTTGTGCTCATCATACCTTCCTCTTGGGGTTCCCCAATGAGCTCGATATACTTTGGGCCATCAAGCTATTTTCCTGGCGCCGTTGCCGAGGATTCAAGGACATCTTCACAAGTGGAGGCCCTCACAACCAATCTCTTTACTTTGTTTTTGTTTTGCTTAGTTTCTTTCTGCTTTCTTTGCTTGTTCTTTTTATCAAAAATATATAAAAAAATAGTTCCTACTATACTTGTTATTTTCGTTGGTCTGTTAGTATCTTGCTTTATCATGCTTTCTATCAATGGTTGGTTTCTTTGAAACTGAATCTAATTGGCAAGGTGGGTTCATGGAAGAACAAAAATATTATTATAAGGAACACCGCTTGTCACAAAAAGGGAAACACTTATGTGAACAAATTGATAGATTATATACCATTGCTAGAAACGTGTGCTCTACTTATAATGTTACTTATTGCTTTGATAAATCTTGTTGCTGTAAGAGGTATAAACACCTCCCTTTTCAATGTGAGTATAATGATGATGTTACCATATCTTCTTATGTTAAGGGAAATTATGACTTTTATGATTTGGAACAAATTGAAGAATTTATTGATTGGAAGGGTGCATTCGAACTAGCTTATTTGCTTGAAAATACTGATGATGTACCTTATAAATATGAGGTTTATGCTATACTTAAATTTTGCTTTAATAATTACAAGGAAGAAAATGGCTACATTCTTGAATATCTTAATAGATGCTCTCCACCGGCGGAAGAGACTAATGCCTTGGAGGTGGAAGAATAAATTGCTGAAAATGGAAGCTCATTGGATGAAAAAGAGGAGGAGAGTGATGATCAAGAGGAGGAAGAATTGATCTACCCATTCCTACCTTCTAATGAGAGTAACTCTTTACCCCTTACAATATTTGATTGTCCCCCATGCTTACTAAAGGAGGATGAATGTTATGTTCCTGAGGATTCTTTTGAAAATGTTTATAATAAAGCTCTTGATGATGGTCCTATATTGGTTTATAATATTAATTGTACTACTATTGAAAATGAGATTGATCAGTCATCTTGTTATAAAATTGTTAAAAGTGGGTTTGAAGGTTTTAATCCCACTATTTTTGAGCTTGATAAAAATTATGTGTTTGTAGATCATGAAAAGCATGCTTTATGTGATAGTTATATTGTTTAGTTTATTCATGAGGCTACTAAAAATTATTACGAGAGAGGAAAATATGGTTGTGAAAGTTTTCATGGTACTGAAACACCTCTCTATTTGCTGAAAGTTTTGAAGTTACTCTCGTTTTATCTTCCTATGCATGTCACTTTGTTCTTTGGAAATTTATTTGCGTATAAGATTCCTATGCATAGGAAGTGGGTTATACTTAAATGTGTTTTGAATTTTCTTCTTGATGCTCTCTTTTACTTCAATTCATATTTCTTATGTGAGCATCATCGAAATTCTTATGCCTAGCTCAAAGGCGTTAAAGAAAAGCACTTATTGGGAGATAACCCAAATTCGTTAGGAATCTTTTGTTGAGTTTTGGAAGTTATTACCTCTGTAATAACCGCTCTTTATCATTTTTGTTTTGTTTTATGTGCCAAGAGTAACCTCTAATGAGAGAGAAGTAAGATTTGGAAAAGTTGCTGTCCCGAAACAGATTTTTGTACTTCACTGTAAAAATTCGTGAAAATCTCTATACTTCGGTTTGAGCTGTAATATTTTGTGCTTCTGCCCCAGGTTGTTATCCAACTTTCGTTAGTTCAACACTTTTTGATTTGGGCAACAGAATATCTTACAAAAAAATGGTTTTTACCTGCTGGTCTATTTTGACAGATTTCTGCCATTATTTGCATTTGCCTCTTAATCTCTTTCTCTTTGAGTTCTCTTTGATCATTTGAACTTTTTAAAGGAAGTGCTACAGTAGCTTTTGTTTCAATGGAATTTTTACTTGTGTTGAAACTGAACCAAAAGACCTATTATCTTGAGTACACTAATGTTGCTAATGAAGATTGTGTGAAGTTTTGTATGAAGGAAATTTTAAAGTGTAGGGAAGAGTAATGTGATAAGATGAAGTATGGACAAAATCTGATGCTTGGGGATGCCACCCGTGTCACCCCAAGAAATATTCAAGAAGTACAAGCGTCAAAGCTTGGGGATGCCCAAGGCATCCCCTTCTTCATCAATAATTTTTTTAGGTTTCTTCCAAACACTTCATTTTTATTGTTTCGTGCATAGTTGTGTTGTTCTTGGAGAGTCTTCGTTTTTGTTTTTAGTTTTAGTTTGCTTGGTTTTATTATTTTTCTTGAAGAAATTGGTTGGATCGCCTCATTCATACATTAATTTTCAAATAAGATTGGTTTGGATTGGAAAAGAGTAGGAAGCTTCATGCTTATAAGTGGTACAAAAGGAGCTTGTTTTTTGACTGTGGCCTATGCTTTGTCATGTCATGCTTGATATTGTTTTGGCTTTATGCTTAGATATTTTTGCTATAGCATGGCATGTTATAAACAATTGAGATTGCTTAATGTGCTTTGAAAGAATCATGCGTTGTTTTAGCATATTAAAGCATAGTATTGTGGTATTGTCCTTTGATGCTTTATTTGGGTTGACTTGGCGCATGCTCACACCATGTTAAGACTATCCCAAGTCACCATAGCCTCTATGATCCTTTAGTTTTGGACTTGTAATATCACTTTATGCTTTAATTAATGATGTTTTGTCGAGTTGCATGATTATGGCCATTATTGCTCTCTTAGTTGGTCGCTCCCAGTCTTTTGCTAGCATCCATAACCAAGTGTGAGTTCCACTCATACATCCAACTCCAAGTAAAACCAAGTTGTTGTAGGGGTTCCACGCATAAAAAACAATAAATTTTACTCTACGCCCCTAAACCCCTGAAGCTGCCAGGACCTATCTATTAGTAATATAGTAACGGGAGAGGCTTTTCGCGAACTTACCCTCGAAGACCGAAAAGCGTTGTCAACGCTCAGGAGAGCATGGTTGATGTAGACGAGCCGAAGCCGACCTCAAGGTCGTGATGAAGTCCTTGCGCTCCTTCTGGCTCCAACGACATGAGTCCCTCAAGTGTGACACCTCGTGGGAGTTACACACGTTCGGTGCCTAACGATGACTCCCGCTTCCCTGATCCAGCAGCAGTTGCGGAAGTAGAGCTCCCGGATCCGAATCCCGCAGCGCGACGGCGCTCCGCGGTGAAGATGTCT
Organism: Avena eriantha; assembly: GCA_910589775.1. NCBI lineage: Eukaryota > Viridiplantae > Streptophyta > Magnoliopsida > Poales > Poaceae > Avena > Avena eriantha. The sequence continues at coordinate 318,846,879 of OU342746.1, forward strand.
CTCGCTCGTGCAGTCCAAACTTGGGACCACGGTCACGAGAGAGAGAGGGGGAGAGAGAAAATATCAATTGGAGGTCCTCCCAAAAGTGGGGAGACCTTTATTGATTATTGGGTGTATTTTCTAGGACAAATACCCCACCTTATATAGGGGGAGGGGAGGTATTACCTCCCCTCAAGTCCCGGGGTGGGACTAAAGGAGAGGAGGGGGAGAGGAGGCCACCGGCAAGCCCCTAGTGGGCCCGCGCGGGGGCTAGTCCCAGCCGGCCAGCCCCTTGCCCCTTCTCCCTCTCTCCTTACCCTAACGGGCCTTCTCCCTCCGGAAATTGGCCCATTAAGCCTTTTGACCTTTTAATTGATTTTCTATTTATTAAATAATTATGAATAAATGATTAAATCAATATTTAACATCCATTCACACATTATCTAATCTCCGTGGCCATGGAACACCTTCCACCTCCACTCCGTACATCCTCCGGATTTACCGAAACCCTTCCGGTTTTCTCCCTTCTTTTCTTCAGTGATTCTACCGATCCTATAAACACTCTCTAAGCATCATCAAGCCCTTAAGCGTGATACCCTTCGGTTCGGGAACACTCCAGACATGGTCGGGACACTCCCGCACCAATGATCGACAGAGGGACCTAGATGGCCATGTGACCCCTGTGCACTCCACGAAGATCTTTCGTCGTTTGAACCGGGACAGTCATGTCTTATTCCCTTCGTCATTCGATACTTGCATTGCCCGAGACCTGATCAATGACATCTTCATGTCGAGTTCAATCTCGTTACTAAACAATGCTATTTGACTCGTTCCGACAAGTGATACCCCCGTGAACTAATCACACGCTGCACAACTATTGGATATAACTTCTCCGAGTGGGCCCTAGAGTATCTTCCCGTCACGTGGACGGACAAATCCCGCTCTTGACATATATTGCCTCTATGGTTTCCTCCGAATACCTGAACACACCTTTATAACCACCATTTTACCAGATGGCGTTTGATGTTATCTAAGCACTCTCGGGAGACAGTGATGGATATAGCCTCACGGTCTAAGGAATAGTCTACGAGGATCCATTTCTAATCATTGTAACTTGAACTTCGTGACATGATCGAATCACGATGTTTAGGTTGGGTATTGGTTCATCATCTCATTCTCAGAATGAGATGATCTCATTTCCAACTGGCATAAATGCCACATGATTAGGAAACATGATCATTTGTTGACCAATGAACCAGTGACTAGAGTTTCACTGGGAACCCCTAGTTTGTTTGTATATCACATGTGTATTGATGTTTCCACTCAATACAGTTATAGCATGATATAAAACTTAATCATAAACTATATGAAATATGATAATAGTCCTTACTACTATTTGTCTCTAGGGCATATTTCCAATAGTCTCCCACTTGCACTAGAGTACAAATACACTAGCTGCATTTGTTCTTAATTATTGGCACCATATAACCGGTACCTAGAACATGCTTGCTCATGGAAGAGGTTGACTCTTGGTTCTGTACTTTATAGTCCCAGATCCTTTGCAACTTACTAATGTCACTTTGATTGACATTAATATTCTATCATCACATGACAGCATCTGTGTGTATGCATCGTCGTTATGGCAGCAGAACGAGGCCTGATTCCAGGAGCCTACAGTGACGTTAGATCAACCTCGAGGGCTTTCTCATGGGCACTGTGCCCTGGGACACATCATTCTATGTTAAACGCGAATTAGCCCCGCCATAACATTATACACCACTTTAGATGGTACCCTTATCTGTTATTATAAATGTATTCATCGAAACACTAGTGCACTATGTGCAACTTTCGATGTTTTGTTCACCTCGCTTCCTACTTGACTTTAATTGGTATCTACAGGAGTTTCCAACATATTCCCTTATAACATAACTCTTTATGCTTTAAGATATGTTATCCTTTATGGATTTGGAAAATATATCCACAGTTCTCTACTAGACACTGCGGACAAAAACTCAGCTCAACGTTCTGTGATTCGAACTTAATCGCTTTCAAATGTTCTTTCTTTGGATCACATATTATGCTAAGTTTATCATCATGGTTTCTAAGATAGAACCTATGTCTCAACATAGTGGATGATGATCATCCTTTTTCTTTCTTTTAACCATTGATATTAAACTTAATGCTATTCCTAATTTGAGTTTATTAATGATTAGTTCCTTAATTAACTTCTATCCTAAAACAGCTTTCAGAATCCCTTAAGGAATACTACATAATATCATAATACATGTACCATCAACTTCTACATCTTATAAATCATTATTTATAAGTATTTGCGCTTTCATCCTTAACTTACTTTTAAGAATTACTGCTATAAGCTCCCACTGAAAATATGTTGCTAACATATTTGGGTATGAGTCAGTACTCTTACTCAAACTATGTTCCTACATATTTGAATTTGAGTCTTATGTTGCTCCCACTTAAAAATATGTCAATCACATATTGTTTCAGGAAGACTTTCATAGCTCCCACTCAATTTTATGCAAATTGCATATCTCCTTACTACTTTGAACAACTTCAAAATCCTTTGATCAAATACCAAACTTGGAGATTTACTATGAGATACTAGTACTTTACTAGTTTTAAATCCACTAGACATTTAGCACATATGAATCAAATTCATTTGAATTCATCCAATACTTGACAAATTGTGCTTTTGTCATTCACCCCTTTTTCCTACTATGGCTTTGCAGTCATTTGGGAAAATTCCAAGTAACCCCTTTACTTGTGAGATTAAACAACGAATTGCTTTCTAATCTCAAGGGAATTCTGCTTCTAGGATTTCTCATAATTCAGTTTACCATCATTTCCTTTGTAGTTCGTAGGTATGTCATGTTTCAAAAAATCATGACAAGTGATTCACAAATGTTTCCATACAAGATATGGATTTACATTTTTGAATCCTATTTCATATAGTGAAAAACAATAGTGGAGGGAAAAAACACAATGATCAAAATCATTGATTCTTTCCTTCTATGAAGGGAATCGTTCAGGAACGCTATCCATTGTGCTTCTCAACACTCTGATGCAGGGTTTTGAATCCTCATCGTGTTTTACACTAATTTTCGATTTGCTCCATAATTGAGAAACATCATCGAAGTGAGCTTTCTCAAGAATGCACCAAAATCCAAGCAATACAAGTTTTGCTTTCCTCTTGGTTTGAGCTATGGGTTTCGTATTCAAAGTTTCCAATGAATACTCTACAAGGACTTATTCGCTATTGTTTTGGTTATATCAAATAACCCCAAAACTTTCATGAATTCAAATGGTTCACTAATTCTAATTGAGTGCTAACTATTTTTAAACTAATGGTCTCTACATATATACTACAACGATTTATTTGGTGCCTTCTAGTCAACCCCCTTTTTGATATCTAATATCACATTGTGGTGCTTTGCATTTTGACGTTTCAAAACACTTTGCATTCCACAATTTCTTTCATGCCATTCTTATAAAGTTGAATTTCATTACTATTGATCAAATCGTAGTAATTGGATTCCCTTTTATACTTATACCCTTTGTTGATGAAACACTTTGATCAAATCAAATAGTTTCATATTCATGTTTCCTTTGGTAAACTTACTTTACACATTTAAACAATCATATAATGATAATTACCATTTTTGTTAAAACGCAATACATCGAATATGTATTTACTTTTAACAATTATTTAAACACTTTGTATTCAAGCAATACACTGTGTTCAAGTTATTTTGCCGAACTTAGGCATGATTCATATGTAATAAGAAATCGAATGACTTTCACATATTATCACATAAATTTGAATTCAAACAATGGTTTCATTCATTTAATGAAATATCATTAAGTTGGGTATTTTAAACAAGGCATTTCAATGTTTTACAAATGTTCATTCATTATCAATTAGTTTCAAACAACAAGGATAATTCACACATAATCAAACAAGATATGAAGACGAATAGAAATCATTCATAAAAGCAGAACAACTGTTTGTTACAAACTTATATGAATAACCGTCTCACGAAGTGTGAGACACACTAAAGAAGTTCACAATCTCTTGATAACAAAAATCATCCTAAAACATAAACTAAATGATAAATATCGAGGGAGAGTGTCGTCGGCTGTCATCAACATGCTCGCCATCAACACGCAACGTCACCTCCTCTCCAGCAAGCACCTCTCATGTAGAAGGAGCTGTTTTCAGTAAAACAGAACAAGTATCAGATATACGTAACACTGCAATGTGTTTGCAAGATTATAACATTTATAAAACTGTATATCAAATATATACCTTTGTCGTTGATGACCTGAGCGACATCTGGTTCAACCAACACATTCCTGAGATGTGTCATGAACCGGTGGAACTCCATTTCCGTGTCGCCCTCATTACCCAAGTCCTGACTTGTGCTTGGTAGCTTGGTGGCAGCGACCGCAGCACAGCAGCATTTGCGAAAGAGCCTAAAATCCAGACGTCTAGGAAGTATGCTGGCCTCATGTACACATCATGCATGTGCTGTAAGTGGCTGTCCAGTGACGAGTTTTCCTCCATCTCAATGGCGAGGAAGTCTGCCATCAACTCATGCTCCCAGATGCGTGTCTCCTCCACGAAATGTGTCCTAAGCTGCAGCATCACCGAACGAGGGTTGACATCACCCACAGCTCGTCCACCAATCCGAAACGCATCACAACTGAAATATAGGAGGCCATCTCACAACGGTGATAGCGGTCTTTCCGCTCCTCTAGGGTCTCAATGTCTGTGGATGGATCCAGATCCATCCCGTCGAGTATGTAGTCGACTATGTCGTTCTCGCTAAGGAGAACATGGAGACTGGCAACCCAAATGGAGAAGTTCGATCCATCTAATCTGAGCTTCTCTCCTTCTTACCATTTAGTTGTCAACACGAAAGGACCCATCTACATTTATAATTGCAAAAGGAATTTAGACTAATTTTATAATTAAATGAGTTAATAATAACTCCACTCATAAACACCTATCCCCAGTGAGGGTTCCTAGTGATAACACGACCCCTATCAGCCACATCTCCCCCGATCGTCACGGCCATCAATGTGGGTTCAAGGGTGGACGCTAAACGTCGGTCACATCATTCATGCGACTCGTGCTTGATCTTTCGACCATCCGCGTTCCGAGGCCACGCTTCTTGTAACTACCTCGGTGAATTACGCTCTTAGTTACATGCCTGGATGAACGAAAGTGGTTAAAATAGTACGGTGGGGCCCAGGGCCACTCACGGTAGACCTTTCGGCCATCCTAACCACTTTCAGAACATCGGGACAAGAACGAGCGGCGTAATCGGCAGGCAAAGGGATCAACTACATACACAAATGAGTATGTATGCAAGCCACATACAACAGTCCTCAGAGCCATTCCATCTAAAAGAAATAGAAATATTGCAACGCCATACGGCAAGATTCAAATATCCTAGATAGAGATAATATTTTAGGATAGCTCCTCATACAACAAACATCAGAGTATCAGGCGGAAGCGGAAAACAAGATCCGAGTACGGACAAGAAGCAAATCGGCATAAGATGCCCCATAAATAAACACATCCCGCCCACAGATCTCACGGATCCCCGTTCCCGGAATCTCTACACCGAATGATCGTTGCCCACATCATCTGTCTCCTCCACCCAGTATCCATCTTGCGGGTACACCTGTTCATTTGAATCAAACAATTTATCGTGTGAGACCCTAGGGGTACTCAGCAAGTCTTTATGCCGCTAAAGGGGACACAACCTAGGGTGACGCAATTGTAGCAAAAGATAATACCTAACAATTCTATAGATACTCGCTAACCATCCGCCTAACCAATGATAGACGGATGTCCGTGAATTAAGAACAACAGTTATAACAGTATAATTAACAGATCCATCCTCCTCCTCGCTTACCAACGAGGAAGCGGATGAACAACCCCCATCATCCGTTGGCAGTTTTATCAACCATTCCATGAGTATTGCACTATTTACTAGTCAAGTACTTAGTCAATTTAAAAGCGGTACTTTAGTTATACTTGTCTATGATCGAGAAACTGTGCTCCAAGCCGTCCATAACCGCAGACACGGCTTTCAGAAAGATTTACCCTGCAGGGGTGCACGAATAGCAACACACACTCGATCAACCTCAAAAAAACCAAATCAAAACCCAACGAGGCATTCACGACAAAGCAATCACAGGATTCAGAAATATTTCAGGGGGCCACCCCAATAAGCTACCCGCAACGAAGTTGGCCGGCTCCGAGATGGACCCAGGGTTTGCGACGACGGCTGTAAACGACTGGGAACCTGAAAATATGACTGGACTTGTCGATACCGCGAAAACGTGGCGCGATCCAAAATAGTACAGGTGCTCCTCGCACAATCTTAAATAAAGCAGTAACATGGCATAAGTACATGATAGTAATAAAGCCCCAAACTAATTGTGGCCCCAAGAAATAAGAATGAATCAAGCTCTAGCTCAGGGGGGTCCATAAGGCCTCCCGGATGTGGATAGTGCGAATAGTCAAGGAACAGGAATCAAGCACTCGGGGTCCTACGGGACACAAGTGAGCATGAAAAACCAAATAGCAGATATTGCTCACCGGTGCCTCTTTCATTTGTTATCCCATTACTACTCAGGTTAAGTTGTTTAGGTACCTCGTTATTCATCAGACACTCACATATCCTACACATGCTTTGCTACGACTCGCATGGCTCAAACAACTCCTACAGTAATGGCTCATGGGATGGAGGAACAAGCTTCGGTGGGGTTTAAAAGTAAAGGCTATGCAGTACTTGGGATTCAATTTAATGCAATCGCGACTCAATGATGCAAGAATAAGATAGAGGCAATAGGTACTGTATGTATGCAAGCATGTGGTAGTGCTTTCCTGGCAACTCAGTTGAAGCGAGAGATGGATCTGGGTAGTACTCCTGTGATTCTTGATAATTCTCCTGCTGGGCGTCTATTCGAAGAAGAACCAAACAAACAAGGGCCAACATAAATAAAGTGCACAAGCATATGAATTAAAATGCGACAAGCAAACAAGCATGCCATGATGAATGATGCACAGTTTACATGGCATTAAAGTAGCATGGCAAGGGTGAGGTGTGGTGCAAGAATTAAAGCATTTTATTATTTATTTAGTCCAATTTTATTGCCATAAACAGTTCAGATTTGTAAGAATGACATGATGCATGCTTCAATTCAGAATAAGGACTGCATAGATAGAACGGGCTCGTCACGCTGATCGATTTAGACATATTATTTGTCAAATTTGGAGTTGTAGAATTAAAGTTATTAATTTATTAAGAAAAGGGCATTTTATTGTAATTTTAATCATCTCGAAAATTTAAAGTGTTCAAACATTATTTTGAATGGCATATTTGAATTCCTCACATTTTTCTGATTCCAAAACATATATCATTTGGATTTATATTTGAAAAGTTATTTAAATCTGATTTGAATTTGAATTTAAATCAATTTTGAAAAGGTTTAAATTAAACAGGCAACAGGAAAAGCTTTTGTCACCCAGGAAAACCTAGCCACAGCCGCTGACGGTGGGCCAGCTGCTGACTGGGCAAGACCCGCGTGCAAATTTCTTTTTACACCGCGTTTGCTTCTAGCCACTGCGACTGACTGGTGGGGCTGGGTGTTGATGGGGCCACACACGCGCGCGGCCAGCGGGCGACTGACACGTGGGCGGTCCGGGGAGCGCGGGTTGGGAATCGGCAAAGCGCGGGGGCTTTCTTGCAAAGTTGCACCGGGGCTGACGTGTGGGGCCGCTGGGGTTGCTAAGGACCTGAGCGTGGTCGACAGAAGTGGCGGGGGTTCTTTTCGCAAAACAGCCGCGCGAGCTCTAAACTGAATCTGGCGTCTCTTCTCTGAATCGCGACGACGACTGGTGACGGTGGGGTTTTCCGGCGAGGGTGGCGTCACAATCGCGGCGAGATAGGTCTCGCCGTAAAAATGAAAAACAGAGAGGGCAGCTCCGGCTACAGATCTTGTTTAGGAAGGGTCGGCGGCGGCGGGCTGCACTGGTCGGGGCGACGCGGGGAACAGAGGGGGATCGCAGGCCTGGCTGCTCGTCGGCGGAACAACTCGCCGGCGGGGCCAAAAACGGGCGGCGCTAGGCACGCGGTGTGGGGGTGAACGGGTGATGCACGAGGGGGCGCTCACCTTGATCGATTCCCACCGGAATCGAGGCAGGAGGTGGTCTGAGCGGAGGAGGACGGCGGGGCTGCTGCGGTGGTGCACGACACTCTGACGAGGGGGAGGCTCCGGGCGGTCCTGGTCCTCCTGGCTGGCAGAATCGACAACACGGACCGCGGCGACGCTCCCCGGCGTGTTCCCGGTCACCGGCGAGGACGGCAGCGGCGACGCGGCCCTCAGACTGGCGGCAGCACACGGGGAGAGAAAGAGGGGAACATGGCAGGTAGCTAGGGTTAGGGAGAAAGCGGCTCGGCGCGAGGATAAGGAGGAGGGGCTGGCGTGCGGGAGGCGTGGGCTGACGCGGCAGACGGCGGGGGGAACGGCCACCTGCTCCTCGCCGCTGCTTTCCGTCTGCTGCTAAGAGAGAGAGGGCGAATGGCGTCAGAAGAGGAGGAAGAGGAATAGGGCGAGGCGACGGCGCTGTGAAGCGGTACGGGCTGGGGAGGCAGGCTGGGGAAGTGGGCCGGGAGGTGGGCTACGAACAGGTGAAGGCTGCTGCTGGGCTGCAGGTAAGGTTTTTCTGTTAATTCGTTTTTCTTTTTATTTTATTAACTGTTTTGATTTTTGTTTTGTTGCAGATTCAAACAAACTCAAAAATACCCCTTTTTGGAAGTTTTGTAAATTTGAAATAAAAGAGAGAGAGAGAGGTGAGATTAGGGGTTAGGGTTTATGTAGAACTAGGTTATATGAAAAATAGAGAGAGGAAGTTAGGTTAGATTTTTATTAGGTGTTTAGGTTTTAAAATGTGTTTATGAGATCAACCAAGAGGGTAAAGTGAGGCTTTGATTAGGTTAAGATGAGGTGAAGGAGAAACCAAGAAAAGAGAAAGAAAAGGATTATGGGAAAAGGCCTCATTTGAATCATGCATGGAGAAAATAAAATTAAAATGATGTTGATGAGAATATGGGGATGGTGGAATGGATGGAGATGGTCCACAAAGAAAAGATCCATTAAAACAAAGGAAAAACCAATGGGATAAAAGGTGGTGATGAAGGTTGCATGGCCCATGCAAAATATTAAATGCCATGATTTATTTGTGAAAACAATAATAATAATATGGCATTATTCTTATGCATTCCCAAGAAATGGAATAAGGCCAAACAAAAGAATTGGATTAGACCCACCCCACCCACATGAGCTAGAATAAAATCAAAAGGAAAAGAATTACAAGCTCATGGATAATAGGATGGTGGAATTATAAGGTGGTGAAAAGCAAAGTGATGGAATTGAATAAAAGATATGCCCCCAACTCAACTTGGGCATTTTAACAATATATCAATAACTAGATACAATATCAAGAGGCAAATACAATTAATAATGCATATGAGAGAAGAACCAAAAGAAGAGGGGTTTTATATGATGCTCAAATGCAAGGTGGCATGATGACATGAGCATGATATAATTATGATGCAACAATTATATATAGGAAGTAGCCAATATATTACTAGAGCAAGTAGCATTACAATTGTTAGACAATTGGGATGCTACACTTCTCTAGCGTGCTAGGCTCGCCAACTCAACCTTAGTGTATTCGCTGTGCAACATGGCTTACACCCACTGTATGTGAACACAGATATGTATGACACCCAGGCCTGTCACCCTGGATCGCCTCATACCGAAGAACTTTCTTGGTGGTGCACACTAAGGGGAACACAATCGTTGGTTATTTTAACAGGGATCTTCTTATTAGGCTATCGTTGAGTATCTAATACTAGCACACAATAAGACATACAAACAATAACATTGAATGTAAATGCTATGTGATATGGTCCTTCACGTCGTGATCTCCATCCGTCATCACCGAGTTCCGACGCCAGGGGTCCGTCACCGTAGACACCAGGGTACCGGTGTCATTCCGGCGTGGTAGTTCGTCACTATCGTGGCTATCTACTACTATGAAACAAAAGGTAATTACTTTACCTTCGCTACAACCATATCACAAAGCAACGCCCCCCTGCAAAACAAAGTTAGACGCCTCTACTTTATCTTTGCATATTTTACGTGGCTGAATGGGCTTTCGCACAAGAACCGTTCTTCCCTATGAACTTTTAGCACAATGCTGATCAAGTAGTTGTCTCTACTACACCCCTTTCGGGGACCTCCGTTGCAAATGGTATACCAACTAATGCGAGAGAGACAGACACCCCCCTAAGCCACTTTATACGGTACAAGCCGTATGTCAAGCGTGGACCAGTCTCGCGAATGAACGCGTAAAGTCGGTTGGGGGCCGCTTCATCAAGCATTACTGCGGTATACACAAGTACACGTGGGAGGGTAACAACTAAAATATCAACGCCCACACGCTACATCTCGTGTTTTCTACCCGTACTAGCATTACTACGCATAGATCTAGCTCTGATACCACCGTAGGGGTTCCGCGCATAAAACACAATAAATTTTACTCTATGCCCCTGAACCCCTAAAGCTGCCAGGACCTATCTATTAGTAATACAGTAACGGGAGAGGCTTTTCGCGAACTTACCCTCGAAGACCGAAAAGCGTTGTCAATGCTCAGGAGAGCGTGGTTGATGTAGACGAGCTGAAGCTGACCTCAAGGTCGTGATGGAGTCCTTGCGCTCCTTCTGGCTCCAACGACTTGAGTGCCTCAAGTGTGACACCTCGTGGGAGTTACACATGTCCGGTGCCTGACGATGACTCCCACTTCCCCGATCTAGCAGCAGTTGCGGAAGTAGAGCTCCCGGATCCGAATCCCGCAGCGCGATGGCGCTCCACGGTGAAGATGTATCTCGCTCGCGCAGTCCAGACTTGGGACCACGGTCACGAGAGAGAGAGGGGGAGAGAGAAAATATCAATTGGAGGTCCTCCCAAAAGTGGGGAGACCTTTATTGATTATCGGGTGTATTTTCTAGGCCAAATACCCCACCTTATATAGGCGGAGGGGAGGTACTACCTCCCCTCAAGTCCCGGGGTGAGACTAAAGGAGAGGAGGGGGAGGGGAGGCCACCGACCAGCCCATAGTGGGCCCCGCGCGGGGGGCTAGGCCCAGCCGGCCAGCCCCTTGCCCCTTCTCCCTCTCTCCTTTCCCTAACAGTCCTTCTCCCTCCGAATATTGGCCCATTAAGCCTTTTGACCTTTTAATTGATTTTCTCTTTATTAAATAATTATGAATAAATGATTAAATCAATATTTAACATCCATTCACACATTATCTAATCTCTGTGGCCATGGAACACATTCCACCTCCACTCCGGACATCCTCCGGATTTACCGAAACCCTTCCGGTTTTCTCCCTTCTTTTCTTCAGTGATTCTACCGATCCTATAAACACTCTCTAAGCATCATCAAGCCCTTAAGCGTGATACCCTATGGTTCGGGAACACTCTAGACATGGTCGGGACACTCCCGCACCAATGATCGACAGAGGGACCTGGATGGCCATGTGAGCCCTGTGCATTCCACGAAGATCTTTCGTCGTTTGAACCGGGACAGTCGTGTCTTATTCCCTTTGTCATTCGATACTTGCATTGCCTGAGACCTGATCAATGACATCTTCATGTCGAGTTCAATCTTGTTACTGAACAATGCTCTTTGAGTCGTTCTAACAAGTGATACCCCCGTGATCTAATCACACGCTGCGCAACTATTGGATATAACTTCTCCGAGTGCCCTTGAGTATCTTCCCGTCACGTGGATGGACAAATCCCGCTCTTGACATATATTCCGTCTACGGTTTCCTCTGAATACCCGAACACACCTATATAACCACCGTTTTACCAGATGGCGTTTGATGCTATCTAAGCACTCTCGGGAGACAGTGATTGATATAGCCTCACGGTCTAAGGAATAGTCTACGAGGATCCATTTCTAATCATCGTAACTTGAACTTCGTGACTTGATCATATCACGATGTTTAGGTTGGGTATTGGTTCATCATCTCATTCTCAGAGTGAGATGACCTCATTTCCAACTGGCATAAATGCCACATGATCAGGAAACATGATCATCTATTGACCAATGAACCAGTGACTAGAGTTTCACTAGGAACCCCTAGTTTGTTTGATATCACACGTGTATTGATGTTTCCACTTAATACAGTTATAGCGTGATATAAAACTTAATCATAAACTATATGAAATATGATAATAGTCCTTACTACTATTTGTCTCTAGGGCATATTTCCAACAGTCTCCCACTTGCACTTGAGTACAAATACACTAGCTGCTTTTGTTCTTAATTATTGGCACCATATAACCGGTACCTAGAACATGCTTGCTCATGGAAGAGGTTGAGTCTTGGTTCTGTACTTTACAGTCCCAGATCCTTTGCAACTTACTAATGTCACTTTGATTGACATTAATATTCTATCATCACACGACATCATTTGTGTGTATGCATCGTCGTTATGGCAGCAGAACGAGGCCTGATTCCAGGAGCCTACAATGATGTTAGATCAACCTCGAGGGCTTTCTCATGGGCACTGTGCCCTGGGACACATCATTCTATGTTAAAAGCGAATTCGCCCCGCCATAACATTATACACCACTTTAGATGGTACCCTTATCTATTATTATAAATGTATTCATCAAAACACTAGTGCACTATGTGCAACTTTCGATGTTTTGTTCACCTCGCTTCCTACTTGACTTTAATTGGTATCTACAGGAGTTTCCAACATATTCCCTTATAACATAACTCTTTATGCTTTAAGATATGTTATCCTTTATGGATTTGGAAAATATATCCACAGTTCTCTACTAGACACTGCGGACAAAAACTCAGCTCAACATTTTGTGATTCGAACTTAATCACTTTCAATCGTTCTTTCTTTGGATCACATATTATGCTAAGTTTATCATCATGGTTTCTAAGATAGAACCTATGTCTCAACATAGTGGATGATGATCATCCTTTTTCTTTCTTTTAACCATTGATATTAAACTTAATGCTATTCCTAATTTGATTTTCTTAAGGATTAGTTCCTTAATTAACTTCTATCCTGAAACAGCTTTCAGAATCCCTTAAGGAATACTACATTATATCATAATACATCTACCATCAACTTCTACATCTTATAAATCATTATTTATAAGTATTTGCTCTTTCATCCTTAACTTACTTTTAAGAATTACTCATATAAGCTCCCACTCAAAATATGTTGCTAACATATTTGGGTATGAGTCAGTACTCTTACTCAAACTATGTTCCTACATATTTGAATTTGAGTCTTATGTTGCTCCCACTTAAAAATATGTCAATCACATATTGTTTCAGGAAGACTTTCATAGCTCCCACTCAATTTTATGCAAATAGCATATCTCCTTACTACTTTGAACAACTTCAAAATCCTTTGATCAAATACCAAACTTGGAGATTTACTATGAGATACTAGTACTTTACTAGTTTTAAATCCACTAGACATTTAGCACATATGAATCAAATTCATTTGAATTCATCCAATACTTGACAAATTGTGCTTTTGTCATTCACCCCTTTTTCCTACTATGGCTTTGCAGTCATTTGGGAAAATTTCAAGTAACCCTTTTACTTGTGATATTCAACAACGAATTGCTTTCTAATCTCAAGGGAATTTTGCTTCTAGGATTTCTCATAATTCAGTTTACCATCATTTCCTTTGTAGTTCGTAGGTATGTCATGTTTCAAAAAATCATGACAAGTGATTCACAAATGTTTCCATACAAGATATGGATTTACATTTTTGAATCCTATTTCATATAGTGAAAAATAATAGTGGAGGGAAAAACACAATGATCAAAGTCATTGATTCTTTCCTTCTATGAAGGGAATCATTCAGGAACGCTGTCTGTTGCGCTTCTCAACACTCTTATGCAGGGTTTTGAATCCTCATCGTGTTTTACACTAATTTTCCATTTGCTCCATAATTGAGAAACATCACCGAAGTGAGATTTCTCAAGAACGCACCAAAATCCAAGCAATACAAGTTTTGCTTTCCTCTTGGTTTGAGCTATGGGTTTCGTATTCAAAGTTTCCAATGAATACTCTACAAGGACTTATTCGCTATTGTTTTGGTTATATCGAATAACCCCAAAACTTTCACGAATTCAAATGGTTCACTAATTCTAATTGAGTGCTAACTATTTCTAAACTAATGGTCTCTACATATATACTACAACGATTTATTTGGTGCCTTCTATTCAACCCCCTTTTTGATATCTAATATCACATTGTGGTGCTTTGCATTTTGACGTTTCAAAACACTTTGCATTCCACAATTTCTTTCATGCCATTATTATAAAGTTGAATTTCATTACTATTGATCAAATCGTAGTAATTGGATTCCCTTTTATACTTATACCCTTTGTTGATGAAACACTTTGATCAAATCAAATAGTTTCATATTCATGTTTCCTTTGGTAAACTTACTTTACACATTTAAACAATCATATAATGATAATTACCCGCTTTTGTTAAAACGCAATACATCGAATATGTATGTACTTTTAACAATTATTTAAACACTTTGTATTCAAGCAATACATGGTGTTCAAGTTATTTTGCCAAACTTAGGCATGATTCATATGTAATAAGAAATCGAATGACTTTCACATATTATCACATAAATTTGAATTCAAACAATGGTTTCATTCATTTAATGAAATATCATTAAGTTGGGTATTTTAAACAAGGCATTTCAATGTTTTACAAATGTTCATTCATTATCAATTAGTTTCAAACAACAAGGATAATTCACACATAATCAAACAAGATATGAAGACGAATAGAAATCATTCATAAAAGCAGAACAACTGTTTGTTACAAACTTATATGAATAACCGTCTCACGAAGTGTGAGACACACTAAAGAAGTTCACAATCTCTTGATTACAAAAATCATCCTAAAACATAAACTAAATGATAAATGTCGAGGGAGAGTGTCGTCGGCTATCATCAACATGCTCGCCATCAACACGCAACGTCACCTCCTCTCCAGCAAGCGCCTCTCATGCAGAAGGACCTGTTTTCAGTAAAACAGAACAAGTATCAGATATACTTAACTCTGCAATGTGTTTGCAATATTATAACATTTATAAAACTATATATCAAATATATACCTTTGTCGTTGACGACCTGAGCGACATCTGGTTCAACCAACACATTCCTGAGATGTGTCATGAACCGGTGGAACTCCATTTTCGTGTCGCCCCTCATTATGCAAGTCCTGACTTATGCTTGGTAGCTTGGTGGCAGCGACCGCAGCACAACAGCATTTGCGAAAGAGCCTGAAATCCATACGTCTAGGAAGTATGCTGGCCTCATGTACACATCATGCATGTGTTGTAAGTGGCTGTCAAGTGACGAGTTTTCCTCCATCTCAATGGTGAGGAAGTCTCCCATCAACTCATGCTCCCAAATGCGTGTCTCCTCCACAAAATGTGTCCTAAGCTGCGGCATCACCGAACGAGGGTTGACATCACCCACGAAAGGCCACAGCTCGTCCACCATTCCGAAACGCATCACAACTGAAATATAGGAGGCCATCTCATGACGGAGATAGCGGTCTTTCCGCTCCTTTGGGGTCTCAAGGTCTGTGGATGGATCCAGATCCATCCCATCAAGTATGTAGTCGACCATGTCGTTCTCGCTAAGGAGAACATGGAGACTGGCAACCCAAATGGAGAAGTTCGATCCATCTAATCTGAGCTTCTCTCCTTCTAACCATTTAGTTATCAACACGAAAGAACCCATCTACATTTATAATTGCAAAAGGAATTTAGACTAAGTTTATAATTAAATGAGTTAATAATAACTCCACTCAGAAACACCTATCCCCAGTGAGGGTTCCTAGTCTATCAGCCACATCTCCCCCGATCGTCAGGCCATCAATGTGGGTTCAAGGGTGGACGCTAAATGTCGGTCACATCATTCATGCGACTCGTGGTCGATCTTTCGACCATTCACGTTCCAAGGCCACGCTTCTCTAGCATGCTAGTCTTGCTAACTCAACCTTAGTGTATTCGCCGTGCAACATGGCTTACACCCACTGTATGTGAACGTAGATATGTATGACACCCAGGCCTGTCACCCTGGATCGCCTCATACTGAAGAACTTTCTTGGTGGTGCACACTAAGGGGGAACACAATCGTTGGTTATTTTAACAGGGATCTTCTTATTAGGCTACCGTCGAGTATCGAATACTAGCACACAATAAGACATACAAACAATAACATTGAATGTAAATGCTATGTGATATGGTCCTTCAGTTTGTGATCTCCATCCGTCGTCACCGGGTTCCGGCGCCAGGGGTCCGGCGCCGTAGACACCAGGGTACATGTGTCATTCCGGCGTGGTAGTTCGTTGGAGACAGTGATTGATATAGCCTCACGGTCTAAGGAATAGTCTATGAGGATCCATTTATAATCATCGTAACTTGAACTTTGTGACATGATCGGGTCACGATGTTTAGCTTGGGTATTGGCATTTCCAACTGGCATAAATGCCACATGATCAGGAAACATGATCATCTATTGACCAATGAACCAGCGACTAGAGTTTCACTGGGAACCCCTGGTTTGTTTGTATATCACACGTGTATTGATGTTTCCACTCAATACAGTTATAACATGATATTAAAATTAATCATAAACCATATGAAATATGATAATAGTCCTTACTACTATTTGTCTCTAGGGCATATTTCCAACAGTCTCCCACTTGCACTAGAGTCCACCATACCTACCTATTAGCAATTGCTTTTCCAAGTATATTCATGTCTTTTACCTTCCGAATTAAACTTGTTATGAGAAAACTAGTGATTAAAGCACTCGCGAACTTGATGTCACACTTTACTTTTCTTTCCCCTAATAAACTTGAACCATTGTGTCATCTATGTTGTATATGCTTGCACTTATACGTTGGGGATTAGCAGAACCATGCTGTCATGGGGAACGCTTTCAACACTGCACTTGTACATTGTACCCAGTTGATATCATGCTCTTTTGTCTATGGATGTCGTCGGTGTGAAATGAAAGGGGAGCTTGTAAGTCCATGGAGTTATGTATGTGTGTTAAAGAAATGCCTGGGCCGCTGGTCTAATCCATGCCTAATCATGGTGGAAACCTGCAGCGTAACCATAATGAGCCATCTATGAAGCACTCTTCTTATAAAAAAAGAGATAGAGATTGAGAAAAATACAAAAAGAAAAAAAGATGAGAAAAGAGGAAGAGAGAAAAGCACCATTTTCCCATGGTAAATAAGAAGATTGCTGAGATGCTTATTGTCTGCTTGCCTTGTCATTTTGATATGGGGATTCTTCCGTATCATCAGGCAAGGGGTACCCCATTGGCGGTTCTCTATGATACACATGTACTTACTATGAAAAGAACTTACCGGTAACTAAACTTGAGTAGCATGAGGAGCGACCCTCATATTCAAGGGACATGAGATTGCCAACTTATACTTTTTCAAGCATATACTTTATAGTTTGTTCACTTTAACCTTAATCACTTCAAGATGCTTATGATAGGGGCAATGAGAGCTGAAAGCTAATAAGTACCATAATTTTTGGAAGCTCTTTGTGAGACTTGAGTCCCTGCTTCCTTCTATGAAGGCCTTTCTTTTACTTTTATGTTGAGTCTCCATCTTCTATCTTTATGCACCTATGAAGAGAGCATAGTGGACATTCTTAGTTCTATGTGCATTGTCCCAAGACTTGTTGATTGATGCATAACTTTGATATTGCTTGTTCTTAAACTATTTGCATCTAGTCACCCTTATAAACTTTGAAGGTGTCCTATGCATTTATGTTTTGCTACACTATGAGGGACAAGCTGAATACCATTATTACTATGCTTTCTTTATGTGAAACAAACAAACGTCTTGCAAAGCATTGTTATTCATGAATCTTTTGTTTATACCTTTTCATGTTACAACACAGTTGATATGTCTTATTGTTAGAACTATATATTTCATGATATGTTAAAGTACTATGATCCCAGTTATCAATGTTTTACAATTACTTTGATCAAGATTATGATGGTGCATGTCACCTCAAAAATTATTCTTTCTTTTTATCACTTACCTACTCGAGCACGAGCAGGAGTTAAGCTTGGGTATGTTGATATGTTGCAAACGTATCTATAATTTTTGATGTTCCATGCTTATTTTATATCTACTTTCTTATGTTTTGCCCACAAATTTGGAATATTTTTATAAACTTTCTTGGACTAACCTATTAACAAGAGGTCCACCGGGCTACCCTTGTACGGATATAGCTATAGGGGTAGACGATCCGGGGGCCCCGGTCTAGGGTTTCGTCGGAGGAAGACCATCGGAGCGTCAGAATCACATGAAAATTTGCATGCGCCCCTAGCATATATATGTGAGAGTGGTGAAAGGTTGGTAGGTGCCATGTGTAGGCCCCAGGTGTGAACCCTTTTCCCGGACATGCGTTAACACTTGGTAAAATCCTGGATCTGTATGTGGAAACTCCCACCGCGGGACAACCAGGGCCTAGAATGTGGCAAAGTTGGCCCAACCTTTGCTATCCATGTACATATGTCCTAAACAAACCAAAACAAGTAGAGAGGTCCACCGGGCTACCCTCGTACGGAGATAGCTATAGGGGTAGACGATCCGGGGGCCCCGATATAGGGTTTCGTTGGAGGAAGACCACCGGAGCGTCAGAATCATACGAAAACTTGCATGCGCCCCTAGAATAAGTGTGTGAGAGTGGTGGAAGGTTAGTAGGTGCCATGTGTAGGCCCTAGTGGTGAACCCTTTTCCTGGACATGCGTTAACACTTGGTAAAATCCTGGATCTATACGTGGAAACTCCCGCCGCGGGACAACCGGGGCCTAGAATGTGGCAAACTTGGCCCAACCTTTGCTCTCCATGTACATATGTCCTAAACAAACCAAAACAAGTAGAGAGGTCCACCGGGCTACCCTCGTACGGAGATAGCTATAGGGGTAGACGATCCGGGGGCCCCGATCTAGGGTTTCCCCGGAGGAAGACCGCCGAAGCATCAGAATCACATGAAAACATGCATGCGCCCCTAGCATATGTGTGTGAGAGTGGTGCAAGGTTGGTAGGTTCCATGTGTAGGCCCCTGGTGTGAACCCTTTTCCCGGACATGCGTTAACACTTCGTAAAATCCTGGATCTGTACGTGGAAACTCCCGCCACAGGGCAACCGGGGCCTAGAATGTGGAAAAGTTGGCCCAACCTTTTATCTCCATGTACATATGTCCTAAACAAACCAAAATAAGTAGAGAGGACCACCGGTCTACCCTCATACGGAGATAGCTATAGGGGTAGACGATCCGGGGGCCCTGGTCTAGGGTTTTGCCGGAGGAAGACCGTCGGAGCGTCGGAATCACATGAAAACTTGCATGTGCCCCTAGAAATATGTGTGTGAGAGTGGTGCAAGGTTGGTAGGTGCCATGTGTAGGCCCTAGGTGTGACCCCCCTTCCTGGACAAGCATTAACACTTGGTAAAATCCTAGATCTATACTTGGAAACTCCCGCCGCGGGACAAACGGGGCCTAGAATGTGGCAAAATTGGCCAAACCTTTCGTCTCCATGTAAATATGTCCTAAGCAAACCGAAACAAGTAGAGAGGTCCACCGAGCTACCCTCGTACGGAGATAGCTATAGGGGTAGACGATCTGGGGCCCCGATCTAGGGTTTTGCCGGAGGAAGACTACCGGAGCGTCGGAATCACATGAAAATTTGCATGCGCCCCTATCATATGTGTGTGAGAGTGGTGCAAGGTTGGTAGGTGCCATGTGTACGCCCTAGGTGTGATACCCCTTCCCGGACATGCGTTAACACTTGGTAAAATCCTGGATCTGTACGTGGAAACTCCCGCCGTGGGACAACCGGGGCCTAGATTGTGGCAAAGTTGTCCCAAACTTTTATATCCATGTACATATGTCCTAAACAAACCGAAACAAGTAGCTAGGTCCACCGAGCTACCCTCGTATAGAGATAGCTATAGGAGTAGACAATCTAGGGCCCCTAGTCTAGGGTTTCGCCGGAGGAAGACCACCAGAGCGTCGGAATCACATGAAAAGTTGCATGCGCCCGCATATGTGTGTGAGAGTGGGGCAAGGTTGGTAGGTGCCATGTGTAAACCCCAGGTGTCACCCCCCTTCCCGAACATGCGTCTCCTGGATCTGTACGTGGAAACTCCCGCCACGGGACAACCAGGGCCTAGAATGTGGCAAAGTTGGCCCAAACTTTGCTCTCCATGTACATATGTACTAAAAAACCAAAACAAGTAGAGAGGTCCACCGGGCCACCCTCGTATGGAGATAGCTACAGGGGTAGACGATCCGGGGCCCCCCGGTCTAGCTTTCCGCCAGAGGAAGACCGCCGGAGCGTCGGAATCACATGAAAACTAGCATGTTCCCCTAGCATATGTGTGTGAGAGTGGTGCAAGGTTGGTAGGTGCCATGTGTAGGCCCCAGGTGTGATTGCCTGATGACCCACAAGTATAGGGGGTGTATCGTAGTATTTTCGAGGCAGGTGAAACCCAATTTATTGATTCGACACAAGGGAAGCCAAAAATATTTATAAGCCTTAACAATTGAGTTGTAAATTTAGCTGCACCTGGAAACAATCTTGCTCAAAACAGTTTATCAGTAGCAACAGTTTTGTAGTAGGAATAGTAAAGTAACAGCAGTAGTAAAGCAAAGACAGTAGTTACAGAAGTAGTAACAGTGGGATTCGAGTGCGGTAGGCATAGGGATGGATGGACGGGCGTTGCATGGACAAGACAATTCACATAGTAATCAGAACATAGGGCAATTGCAGATAAATAAGATAAAGCACCCAAGTACTAGACAATCCTAGGCATGTGTTCCCTATATAGTCATACGTGCTCGCAATGAGAACTTGCACAACATCTTTTGTCCTGCCAGCCCGTTTGCAGCGGGGCCTCTAGGGAACTACTGGAAATTAAGGTGCTCCTTTTAATAGAGCACCGGAGCAAAGCATTAACACTCCGTGAACACATGTGATCCTCACATCAAATCCTTTCCCTTTCGGTTATCCCGATTTCTATCACTTCGGGGCCATAGGTTCCGGACAACGACGTGTGTATACAACTTGCAGATAAGACCAAGAACACTACTATCATAATGAATCAATAATAAGTTCAGATCTGAAATCATGGCACTCGGGCCCTAGTGACAAGCATTAAGCACAACAAGTCGCAACAAAGTCATAAAGCACTAATAAAAGATACGAGGCACCATGCCCTAACAATCTGATGCCATTACATGAACGATCTCATCCAATCCCTACCATCCCCATAGCCTACAACGGGGGATTACTCACTCATAGATGGGGGAAACATGGATGGTCGATGGAGATGATGGTGAAGATCGATGGAGATGGCTCCGGGGGCACTTCCCCATCCCGGCAGGGTGCCGGAACAGAGACTTTCTGTCCCCCGAATCTCCCCTTCGGTGGCGGCGGTGCAGCGGAACTTTTCATGGAAAAACGTCGAACCCCCCGAAGTTTTTAGGTCAGAAGGCTTCTTATAGGCGAAGAGGGAGACCGAGGGGGTGCCTAGGGCCACCACACCATGCCCTGGCTCAGCCAAGCCCAGCCCGCGCCTGGGGGTGGTGTGGCCAGGCCCTGGCCCTCCTCCGTCTCGTATTCTGGCTCCGTGAGTCTTCTGGAAAAATAGGCACTTTGGCTTTTGTCCCGTCCAATTCCGAGAATATTCATTTTCTGACTTTCCTGGAACCAAAAACAGTAGAAAACAGGCAGCTGGCACTGTGGCTTTTATTAATAGGTTAGTCCAAGAAATCATACGAAAAGTACTCCAAAGTGTGGACAAAACACAAGAAAGTGGATAAAACCAAGCATGGAGCATCAAAAATTATAGATACATTTGCAATGTATCAACATCCCCAAGCTTAACTCCTGCTCGTCCTCGAGTAGGTAAGAGATAAAAAGAAAGAATAATTTTTGAGGTGACATGCACCACCATAAACTTGATCAAAGCATTTGTAAAACATTCAAAGCTAGGATCATAGTACTTCTATCATAACATGAAATACAAAGTTCTAGCAATAAGACAAAGAAACTATGTTGCAACATGAAAAGGCATAAACAAAAGATTCATGAATAACAATGCTTTGCAAGACGTTTGTTTGTTTCACATAAAGAAAACATAGCATAGTGGCATTTCAGCTTGTCCCTCAAAGAGTAGAAAACATAAATGCATAGGATACCTTCAAAGTTTACAAGAGTGACTAGATACAAATAGTATGCACATAGAACTAAGAATGTCCACTATGCTCTCAAGAAAGTGCTCAAAGAATAAGTGGAGACTCAACAAGTAAAAGAAAAGGTTTTGCATAATTTGAAAGGCTTCCAAATGCTGAAAGTATGGTACTCATAGCTTTGAGATCTCATTGCCCCTATCATAAGCATCTTTAAAGTGGTTAAGGTGAAAGTGAGGTCCAATCTGAGTTATATGCTTGACAGACTATAAACTGAAAATCCAAAGTCCCTTGAGTACGAGGGCCGCTCCTCATGCTACTCAACTTTAGTTACCGGTAAGTTCTTGTCATCGTAAGTATGTGCGTATCATTGAGAACCGCCAACGGGGTACCCCTTTCCCGATGATACGAAAGAATCCCCATATCAAAATGACAAGGCAAGCAGACAATGAGTATCTCAGCAATCTTCTTATTTACCATGTGAAAATGGTGCTTTTTTCTCTCTTTCCTCTTTTCATAAATCTCTTTTTTTATTTTTCTCAATAGCTATCTTTCTCTTTTTTTTATAAGAAGAATGCTTCATAGATATCATTATGGTCACGCTGCAGGTTTCCACCATGTCAGCATGGATTAGACCAGCGGCCCAGGCGTTTCTCTAACACACATACATAACTCCATGGACTTACAAGCTCCCCTTTTATCTCACACCGACGACATCCGCAAACAAAAGAGCAAGGTATCAACTGGGTATATATTTACAAGTGTTGAAAGCGTTCCCCGTGACAACACGGTTCTGCTAATCCCCAGCCTATAATTAGCAAGCATATAAATTTTCATGATGAGTTCACAAGGGTTCAGGTTTATTAAGTGCAGAAATAAAGTGTGCCATCAAGTTTGTGAGAGCTTTACTAACTAACTTTCTCAAAACAAGCAAACAATTTATTCGGAAGAAAACAAGGCATATTGAATATGCACAGAAGTACCAAATGATGCTAATAGGTAGGTATGGTGGACACTTTTGCAATATTTGGTTTAAGGGAGTTGGAAACATGAGTAAAACACTTAGTGTAAGTGAAGGCTAGCAATAGTAAGGGAGCGACAAACGAGAGAGCAATAATGGCCATAATCATGCAGAGCGACAAAACATCATTGATCAAAGGATAAAGTGATACTACAAGTTGAAAACTAAAGGATCATAAAGGCTTATGGTGACTTGGGATAGTCATAACATGGTGTGAGCATCTGCCAAGTCAACCCAAATAAAGCATCAAAGGAGAATACCACTATACTATGCTTTAATATGCTAAAACAACGCATGATTCATCCAAGGCACATTAAGCAATCTCAATTGTTTATAACAAGTCATGCTACAGCAAATAATACTAAGCATAAGCCAAAACAATATCAAGCATGGCATGACAGAGCATAGGCCACAGTCAAAAACAAGCTCTCTTTACCACTTAAGCATGAGCTCTCCTACTCTTTTCCACACCAACCCAAACCAAACTATTTGAAAACCAAAGTATGAAAGGGGAGGTCCAACCAATTTATTCAGAAAACTAGGCAAAACACGCAAACTAAAAAACAAAACGAAAACGAAAAAGAAGACGCTCCAAGAACAACACAACTATGCATGAAACAATAAAAATGAAGTGTTTGAAAGAAACCTGAGATTTTTATTGATGAAGAAGGGGATGCCTTGGGCATCCCCAAGCTTTGACGCTTGCACTTCTTAGATATTTCTTGGGGTGACACGCGTGGCATCCCCAAGCTTTAGCTTTAGTCCATCCTTCATCTCATTACTCATTCCTTCCATACACTTGAAAATTTTCCTTCATACAAAACTTCACACAATCTTTATTAGCAACATTAGTGCACTCAAGATAATAAGTCTTTAGGTTCAGTTCTAACACCAAATAAACTTCAATGAGAACACTAGCTACTGTAGCACTTCCCTCAAAAAGCTCAATTCCCTAAGAGAACTCAAGAAGGAACTAACAAGAAGCAAATGCAGAAAATGGCAGAAATCTGTCAAAACAGACCAGCAGGTAAAGACAAAAAATTTCGAAGACCTTATGTTGCTCAAATCAAAAAGTGTTGAACTAACGAAAGTTAGATAACAACCTGGGGCAGAAGCACAAAACATTACAGCTCAATCCGACATACAGAGCTCTCTCACGAATTTTTAGGGTGAAGCACAGAAATTTGTTTCGGGATAGCAACTTTCCCAATCATCACTTCACTCTCATTAGAGGTTACTCTTGGCACAAAAAGCAAATAAAAAGGATAAGGAGCGGTTATTACAGAGGTAATAACTTCTAAGACTCATGTAAAACTTTTGGGTTATCTCCCAATAAGTACTTTTCTTTAACGCCTTTAAGTTAGGCACAAGCAAAAACTAGAATGGATAGAATAGAAGTAAGCGGAGATAATCATGGTGAAAACATTGTTTTGTTCAATGAAATCCTTTTGTTAACAAGGTTGATCAGGTCTTGTTACCAAAACAATTACATATGAGACAAAACTTTGTATTCCACTAATTAGTATGTTACCTCAACCTTGATAGCAATGGTCCCAATCATAATAGTTTTAAATTTTTCTCTTGGTATGGGACAATATATTTCTCCAACTGGAATGCCCTCAACATGTTCAATTGAATTCAAAACCGTAAGTCTTATCAATATTCTTGGGGAAATAGATAGTATGTTCCTTGTCATTGACATTGAAGGTCACCTTCCCTTGATTACAATTAATAACAACTCCTGAAGTGTTTAAGAAAAGGTCTCCCAAGAATAATAGACTTATTACCATCTTCAGGCATAATAGTTTGAGAGGATGCTCTCATAAGAAATATGAGTTGGAGTAAAAGAGAGCATCAAGAAGCAAATTCAAAACACATTTAAGTCTAACCCACTTCCTATGCATAGGAATCGTGTAAGCAAATAACAAAGTGACATGCATAGGAAGATAAAACAAGAGTAACTTCAAAACTTTCAGCATATAGAGAGGTGTTTCAATACCATGAAAACTTCCACAACCATATTTTCCTCTCTCATAATAATTTTCAATAGCCTCATGAAGAAACTCAACAATATAACTATCACATAAAACATGTTCTTCATGATCTACAAGCACTAGAGCTTTATTATAAACATTTTCAAGAGAAACTTCAGGAACATAACATTCATTCTCCTTTAGTAAGCAAGGGGGACAATAAAATAATGTAAGGGATAAAGAGTTACTCTCATTAGAAGGTAGGCATGGGTAGCTAATCCATTCTTCCTTCTTTTGTTCATCACTCTCCTCTTCTTTTTCATCTAATGAGATTTCAGGTTCATCAATTTCTTCTTCCATAGGATCCTGCAAGGCATTAGTCTCTTACATTTGTGGAGAGCATCTATTAAAATATTTAAAAATATTGCCATTTTCATCCTTGTAATTATCAAAGCAAAATTTAAGTATAACAAACACCTAATATTTGTAAGGTGAATCATCAATATTTTCAAGCAAACAAGCAAGTTCAAAAGCACCCTTCCAAGCAATAAATTCTTCAATTTGTTCCGCATCATAAAAGTCATAAATTCCTTTAGCATAGGAAGATATGGTATCATTATCACTATACTCACATTGAAAAGGGAGGTGTTTATACCTCTTTTTGCAACGAGACTCATCACAGCAATAAGTAACATTATAAGTAGAGCACACATTCCTAGCAATGGTATACAATCTATCAGTTTGTTCCCATAAGTGTTTCCCTTTTTGTGACAAGCGGTGTTCCTTATAATAATATCTTTGATCTTCCGTGAACCCACCTTGCCAATAAGCTTCAGTTTCAAAGAAACCAACCATTGCCAACAAGCATGATAAAGCAAGACAATAACAGACCAACAAAAATAACAACTAGAGTAGGAACTAATTTTTTTTGTATTTTTGATAAAGAAACAAGCAAACAAGGAGAAAGATAAACTTAGCTTGAACAATAGTGAATCCAAGTGAACTTGATAAATAAAGCTATGCTCCCTGGCAACGGCGCCAGAAAATAGTCTTGATGTCCCACAAGTATAGGGGGTGTATCGCAGTATTTTCGAGGGAAGTGAAACCCAATTTATTGATTCGACACAAGGGGAGCCAAAGAATATTTATAAGCCTTAACAACTGAGTTGTCAATTCAGCTGCACCTGGAAACAATCTTGCTCACAACAGTTTATCAGTAGCAACAGTTTTGTAGTAGGAATAGTAAAGTAACAGCAGTAGTAAAGCAAAGACAGTAGTAACAAAAGCAGTAACAGTGGGATTCGAGTGCGGTAGGCATAGGGATGGATGGATGGGCGTTGCATGGACAAGACAATTCACATAGCAATCAGAACATAGGGCAATTGCAGATAAATAAGATAAAGCACCCAAGTACTAGACAATCCTAGGCATGTGTTCCATATATAGTCATACGTGCTCGTAATGAGAACTTGCACAACATCTTTTGTCCTGCCAGCCCGTTTGCAGCGGGGCCTCTAGGGAACTACTGGAAATTAAGGTGCTCCTTTTAATAGAGCACCGGAGCAAAGCATTAACACTCCGTGAACACATGTGGTCCTCACATCAAAGTCTTTCCCTTTCGGTTATCCTGATTTCTGTCACTTCGGGGCCATAGGTTCCGGACAACGACGTGTGTATACAACTTGCAGATAAGACCAAGAACACTACTATCATAATGAATCAATAATAAGTTCATATCTGAAATCATGGCACTCGGGCCCTAGTGACAAGCATTAAGCACAACAAGTCGCAACAAAGTCATAAAGCACTAATAAAAGATACGAGGCACCATGCCCTAACAATCTAATGCCATTACATGAACGATCTCATCCAATCCCTACCATCCCCATAGCCTACAGCGGGGGATTACTCACTCATAGATGGGGGAAACATGGATGGTCGATGGAGATGATGGTGAAGATCGATGGAGATGGCTCCGAGGGCACTTCCCCGTCCTGGCAGGGTGCCGGAACAGAGACTTTCTATCCCCCGAATCTCCCCTTCGGTGGCGGCGGCGCAGCGGAACTTTTCGTGGAAAAACGTCGAACCCCCCGAAGTTTTTAGGTCAGAAGGCTTCTTATAGGCAAAGAGGGAGACCGAGGGGGTGCCTAAGGCCACCACACCATGCCCTGGCGTGGCCAAGCCCAGCCCGCGCCTGGGGGTGGTGTGGCCAGGCCCTAGCCCTCCTCTGTCTCGTATTCTGGCTCCGTGAGTCTTCTGGAAAAATAGGCAGTTTGGCTTTTGTCCCGTCCAATTCTGAGAATATTCATTTTCTAACTTTCCTGGAACCAAAAACAGCAGAAAATAGGTAGTTGGCACGGTGGCTCTTGTTAATAGGTTAGTCCAAGAAATCATATGAAAAGTACTCCAAAGTGTGGACAAAACACAAGAAAGTGGATAAAACCAAGCATGGAGCATCAAAAATTATAGATACATTTGCAATTTATCACCGCCCTTCTCGGACATGCGTTAACACTTAGTAAACTCTTGGATCTGTACATGGAAACTCCCGCGGCGGGACAACCGGGGCCTAGAATGTGGCAAAGTTGGCCCAACCTTTGCTCTCCATGTACATATGTCCTAAAAAACCAAAACAATTAGATAGGTCCACCGGGCTACCCTCGTACGGAGATAGCTATAGGGGTAGACGATCCGGGGGCCTCGGTCTAGGGTTTCGCCGGGGGAAGACCGTCAGAGCGTCGGAATCACATGAAAATTTGCATGCGCCCCTAGAATATGTGTGTGAGAGTGGTGCAAGGTTGGTATGTGTCATGTGTAGTCCCTAGGTGTGACACCCCTTCCTGGACATGCGTTAACACTTGGTAAAATCCTGGATCTATACGTGGAAACTCCGCCGCGGGACAACCTGGGCCTAGAATCTGGCAAAGTTGGCCCAACCTTTGCTCTCCGTGTACATATGTCCTAAACAAACCAAAACAAGTAGAGAGTTCCACCGGGTTACCCTTGTACGGAGATAGCTATAGGGGTAGACGATCCGGGGCCCCCGGTCTAGGGTTTCACCGGAGGAAGACCGCTGGAGCGTCGGAATCACATGACAACTTGCATGTGCCCCTAGAATATGTGTGTGAGAGTGGTGCAAGGTTGGTAGGTTCCATGTGTAGGACCCTGGTGTGACCACCCTTCCCGTACATGCGTTAACACTTGGTAAAATCCTGGATCCGTACGTGGAAACTCCCGCAGCGGGACAACCGGGGCTTAGAATGTGGAAAAGTTGGCCCAACCATTGCTCTACATGTACATGTGTACTAAACAGACCAAAACAAGTAGAGAGGTCCACCGGGCTTCCCTCGTACGGAGATAGCTATAGAAGTAGACGATCCGGGGCCCCCGGTCTAGGGTTTCACCAGAGGAAGACCGCATGAGCATCGCAATCACATGAAAACTTGCATGTGCCCCTAGAATATGTGTGTGAGAGTGTTGCAAGATTGGTAGGTGCCATGTGTAGGCCCCAGGTGGTATCCCCCTTCCCGGACATGCGTTAATACTTGGTAAAATCCTGGATCTATACGTGGAAACTCCCGCGTCGGGGCAACCGGGGCTTAGAATGTGGCAAAGTTGGACCAACCTTTTCTCTCCATGTAAATATGTCCTAAACAAACCAAAGAAAGTAGAGAGTTCCACCGGAATAGCCTCGTACGGAGATAGCTATAGGGGTAGACGATCCGGAGCCCCCGTTTTAGGGTTTCGTTGGAGGAAGACTTGCATGCGCCCCTAGCATATGTGTGTGAGAGTGGTGCAACGTTGGTAGGTGCCATGTGTAGGACCTAGGTGTGACCCCCCTTCCCGGACATGCGTTAACACTTGGTAAAATCCTGGATCTGTACGTGGAAACTCCGCCACGAGACAACCGGGGCCTAGAATGTGGCAAAGTTGGCCCAACCTTTGCTATCCATGTACATATGTCCTAAAAAACCAGAACAAGTAGAGAGGTCCACCGGGCTACCCTCGTACAGAGATAGCTATAGGGGTAGACTATCCGGGGGGCTCCGGTCTAGGGTTTCGCCGGAGGAAGACCACTGGAGCGTCGGAATCACATGAAAACTTACATGTGCCCCTAGAATATGTGTGTGAGAGTTGTGCAACATTGGCAGGTGCCATGTGTAGGCCCTAGGTGTGACCCCCTTCTCGGACATGCGTTAACACTTGGTAAAATCCTGGATCTATACGTGAAAACTCCCGCCGCGGGACAACCGAGGCCTAGAATGTGGAAAAGTTGGCACAACCTTTGCTATCCATGTACATATGTCCTAAAGAAACCAAAACAAGTAGAGAGGTCCACCAGGCTACCCTCATACGGAGATAGCTATAGGGGTAGATGATCCGAGGGCCCTGGTATAGGGTTTCGCCGGAGGAAGACCGCCGGAGCGTCGGAATCACATGAAAACTTTCATGTGCCCCTATAATTTGTGTGTGAGAGTGGTGCAAGGTTGGTAGGTGCCATGTGTAGGCTCCAGGTCTGACCCCCTTCCCGGACATGCGTTAACATTTGATAAAATCATGGATCTATATGTGCAAACTCTCGCCGCGGGACAACCGGGGCCTAGAATGTGGCAAAGTTGGCCCAACCTTTGATCTCCATGTACCTATGTCCTAAATAAACCAAATCAAGTATAGAGGTCCACCGGGCTACCCTCATACGGAGATATCTATAGGGGTAGACGATCCATGGGCCCCGATCTAGGGTTTCACCAGAGGAAGACCGCCGGAGCGTCGGAAACATGAAAACTTGCATGGGCCCCTAACATATGTGTGTGAGAGTGGTGCAAGGTTGGTAGGTGCCATGTGTAGGCCCCAGGTGTGACCCCCTTTCCTAGACATGCGTTAACACTTGGTAAAATCCTGGATCTGCACGTGGAAACTCCTATCGCGGGACAACGGGGGCCTAGAATGTGGCAAAGTTGGCCCATCCTTTGATCTCCATGTACATATGTCCTAAACAAACCAAAACAAGTAGAGAGGTCCACCGAGCTACCCTCGTACGGTGATAGCTATAGGGGTAGATGATCCGGGGCCCCCGGTCTAGGGCTTCGCCGTAGGAAGACCGCCGGAGCGTCGGAATTACATGAAAACTTGCATGTTCCCCTAGCATATGTTTGAGAGTGGTGCAAGGTTGGTAGGTGCCATGTGTAGGCCCCAGGTGTGACCCCCCTTCCTGGACATGCGTTAACACTTGGTAAAATCCTGGATCTGTACGTGGAAACTCCTGCCGCGGGACAACCGGGGCCTAGAATGTGGAAAAGTTGGACCAACCTTTGCTATCCATGTACATATGTCCTAAACATACCAAAACAAGTAGAGAGGTCCACCGGGCTACTCTCGTATGAAGATAGCTATAGGGGTAGACGATTTGAGGCCCCCGGTCTAGGGTTTGTCCGGAGGAAGACCGCCTGTCGGAATCACATGAAAACTTGCATGTGCTCCTAGCATATGTGTGTGAGAGTGGTGAAATGTTGGTAGGTTCCATGTGTAGGCCCCATATGCGACCCCCCTTCCCGGACATGCATTAACACTTGGTAAAATCCTGGATCTGTACGTGGAAACTCCCGCAGCTGGACAACCGGGGCCTAGAATGTAGCAAAGTTGGACCAACCTTTGCTCTACATGTACATATGTCCTAAACAAACCAAAACAAGTAGAGAGGTCCACCGGGATATCCTCGTACGGAGATAGCTATAGGGGTAGACGATCTGGGGCCCCGGTCTAGGGTTTCGCCGGAGGAAGACCGTCAGAGCGTCGGAATCACATGAAAAATTGCATGTGACCCTAGCATATGTGTGTGAGAGTGGTGCAAGGTTGGTAGGTGCCATGTGTAGGCCCCAGGTGTGACCCCCCTTCCCGAACATGCGTTAACACTTGGTAAAATCCTGGATCTCTACGTGGAAACTCCCGCTGCAGGACAACCGGGGCCTAGAATGTGGCAAAGTTGGCCGAACCTTTGCTCTCCATGTACATATGTCCTAAAAAAAGAAGTAGAGAGGTCTACCAGACTACCCTCGTACGGAGATAGCTATAGGGGTAGACGATACGGGGGCCCCGGTCTAGGGTTTCGCCGGAGGAAGATTGCCGGAGCGTCGGAATCACATGAAAACTTGCATGTGCCCCTAGCATATGTGTGTGAGAGTGGTGCAAGGTTGGTAGCAGGTGCCATGTGTAGGCCCCAGGTTTGACCCCCCTTAGATTCACGGGGCCCTCGTCTAGTGTTTGCTTGGAAAAGGAGCACGAGAGAGAAATAAAAAAGTATATAGTAATAATATATTATAGTTTCTGATGTATTAGTAGACACCAAATGATTTAGTAATAATATAGGTTTAAATTAGAGGAAATAAAACAAGAAAAGGATAATAATAATAAAACCTATCTACGCCGATAACAGCCGTCAGTGTACCTTGGCAAGAAAATAAAAAAAATAAAAATGAAAAAAAACCCTAGCTACGCCGTCGGCGTACCTTTGCGAGAGAAAAAAGGAAACTGAAAATAAAAAACCCTAGCTACGCTAACGGTTGCCATTGGCGTAGCCCTATCTGTATAATCGGCAATGACGCGGCCCACCCGGGCCACTCGTCCATCCCCACCCCAACCTGCGTGCGCCCCCGACCTGGCCACCGACTCCTCCGGTGCCTCCTCCTCGTTCCAGAGCTGGGCCGCGCCGCCCCCTCGTCGCCGCCACCGCCAAGAGCTCGCGCGTCCTCCTGCCTCCCTCGTCCCCGGCGCCGCCTCCCTCGTCCCTGAGCTCGAGCGCCTCTGACCGCCTTCCTTGTCCCCGAGCTCGCCCGCCGTCGCCTCCCTCGACCCCGATCCGCTGTGCTGCCCTCTAGTCCCCTCGTTCTTGAGCTCCCTGACCCGATGTGCCGCCCCCTCGTCCCCGGCACTACAACCCGAGCCCCAACCCACGACCGTTTCCAGGGCCCTGTACCGCATCAACCTCGTCACGGCCGAGCTCCGGTAAGCAGGCCCCCGATTCTAGAATTTTAGGCCCCGACTCTAGTCAGCTTAAGAGTAGAATTTAGGGCCTTGGCTTAGGAGTATAATTTAGGCCTGGTTAATTCTGCATTAGCCATGTTAGTCAGTTTAGGAGTAGAATTTAGCAAACCAGAAGTCGAAATAGGTGTTTGCTAGTATGTGAGTAGAAATGCTAGAATAGGAGTTTGCTAGTAGTTTGTATAAATAGTAGTTTGTGGTATGTTAGTAGAAATAGGAGTAGAATTAGAAATGCTAGAAATAGGAGTAGAATTAGATATGCTAGAAATTGGAGTTGAATTAGAAATGCTAGAAATATGAGTAGAATTAGATATGCTAGAAATAGGAGTAGAATTTAGTATATTTAACCATTTGTTCATGTTTTTTGCAGCTACCAGAGGGTGAGCAGGGGGGTGTTTCGACGGCAGGGTCTCGGATCATCTTTGACGATTTGACCGCGCTTCGAGGGTGAGAATCTGCTCGCCTCTCTTGTACCTAGGTTTTTTTTCGTGTCTAGATCACCAAGTCTGTCGCGTCACCTAGGCGTCATCCTGACCGTAAGAGTTATGCGAATTAATATGCATTAGTGGTCTCGGATAATAATAACCGTAATGCTTTTGGCTTTTATCAGGAAGTCGGCAGATTCGTAGTTGGGTATGGTTCTCCCTAGCTCTACCTCGATCCAAGATAGGATTTCGGCGGCGCCTCCTCGTTGTTCTCTGGATGCACATCCTCTCGGCTTCTTGTTGATACATGTATCAGGAGAGCAGCGGGGAGGTGCTGCCAAAATTCTGCTCGGATCGGGGTAGAGCCAGGGAGAACTTACCCAATCTATGGATCCGGTGGCTGGTTAGGACCCTCTTTTCCTATTAGACATGTAGGATGCATGCGTAAAAATATGAAGCATTTAATCTCGTGTTTGATACAAAATGCTATATTTGTTGTTTGGTTCCCAACAAAGCAGAAGAGCATGGCTGATAATGGGTGGATGTACAGTGGCCGTATTAGTGTGTAATAAAATAGAAGAGTGGACACGGGACACTCATTTGTTAGTGAATGATTTAACGCGTGGTTCAAAGGCAATTGTTTGGGCACTTCGTCCCTGCACTCGTTGCAATAAGCATCATCGTCAGGGAAAGGATGAGATGTATAAACACCTTCTACAAGCTGGGTACATGCCTCACTATGTCACGCATGTCGACTTTGCTCAGTATGAACGTGACAGAAGTGAGGTTATGCGGCAGTAGCTCAATGACAATGAGCATGGTGGGATTAGAAACTGGCTAGATGATCTCATCAATGCCGACCAGCCAGATTTGCCACCTCCACGGGATGAACCACCAGAACCGGAGGAACCACCAGAACCGTAGGAACCAGTGCCAACTGCGAAGGCCTTCCTTGATATGATGGCAACGGCTAAGAGGCCTCTATATGAGGGTGCAAAGATTTCTCAGCTCGATGCCATCTCTCAATGTCTAGGCGACAAGTGCCAGCACTCTGCCACCCATGCTCACTTTGAAGTAACATGAGAACATGTTACCTGAAGGGCATTGTCTGCCTAAAACCTTTCATGAAACGAAGAGACTTATGAAAGAGCTCCACATGGATTATGAAAGAGGGATTGTTGTCCAAAAGGTTGCCCTTTGTTTTGGAAATAGTTAGCGAATGACAAGTACTACTCCATTTGTGGGGCCTCTAGGTATGATGAGGTAAAGGGAAAAGATGGTCAGATGAGGTGGTCGAATGTTGCTACAAATATTCTTTGGTATCTCCCATTCATAAAAAGAATCCAGCGGCTTTACTTGAGCGACGAGACTACCAAATATATGATGTGGCACAAGAAGGGGAAGAGATACGAGGACGAACACAGACGGAAGAAGATGGGACATCCATCTGATGGTAAGGTATGGAAGAACTTCAATGACAAATACCCTCAGTGGGCAGAAGAGGCTCAGAATGTCAGAATTGCGATAGCAACAGATGGCTTCAACCCATATGGTTTGTCTACGGCTGCATACAGCTGATGGACGGTGTTTGTTATTCCGCTCAATCTCCCTCTCAGAGTATTAATGCAACATAATACCATTTTTCTGTCGCTGATCATTCCAGGGCCCAAGTACCCGGGGAAGAATTTGAGTGTCTACATGCAACCAATTGTGGATGATTTGAACCACTCCTGGATACACGGGACGTTGACATACGACAGAGCATCAAAGATAAACTTCTTGATGAAAGTTTGGTTGTAGTATACCATGCATGACATTCCTAGGTACGCCCTAACATGCGGATGGCGTACAGCTGCTAAGTGGCCATGTCTAGTGTGCAGGAACCGACTTGAGTTTCTTTGGCTAAAGTCAGGTCGCAAGTATGTTGCGTTTGACACAAATCGATAGTACCTGATACGTTGCTAATGTATCTATCATTTTTGATGTTCCATGCTTGGTTTATATCTACTTTCTTATGTTTTGTCCACACTTTGGAGTATTTTTACACATTTTCTAGAACTAACCTATTAACAAGATGCCACAGTGCCAGTTGCCTATTTTCTGCTATTTTGGTTCTAGAAAAGTTAGAAAATGAATATTCTCGGAATTGGACCGGACAAAAGCCAAAGTCGTTATTTTCCCGAAAGACTCATGGAGCCAGAAGGAGAGACGAAGGGGGGCCACAGGGTGGCCACACCACCCCTTGGTGCAGGTACCCCCTGACCGTGCCAGGGTATGGTGTGGGCCCCCTAGCCGACCACTGAACTTTCCTCTTCGTCTATATATGCCTCCCAGGACGAAAACCCTAACTCGTCAATCAGAAATCCATGAAAAGTTCTGCAGGTCCGCTGCCACCGAAGGGGAGATTCGGGGACAGCATGTCTTTGTTCCGGCACCCTGCCAGGACGGGGAAGTGCCCCCGGAGCCATCTCCATCGATCTCCACCACCATCTCCATCACCATTGCTGATTCCCATGATAAGAAGGGAGTAGTTCTTCCTCGAGGCTAAGGGTTCCACCGGTAGCTATGTGTTCATCTCTCTCTATGCATGATCGTATTGTGATCATGAGCTTTGAAATCAAGTAGATCTACTTGAAGGAGTTATGCCCTAGAGGCAAATAATAAAGTGTATTATTTGATGTACCTCATGTATGTTC
The DNA here is from genome assembly GCA_910589775.1 of Avena eriantha. Lineage (NCBI taxonomy): Eukaryota > Viridiplantae > Streptophyta > Magnoliopsida > Poales > Poaceae > Avena > Avena eriantha. The sequence goes on from OU342746.1 coordinate 318,882,431, forward strand.
ATAATACGTTTCATACTGTGCTATAAATGTGTTAATACACGTGTGGTATGTAAACAAACCGTGTCTCTAGTTACCTCTAGTGAACTAGTTCATTGGTCATGAGGATGGTCTATGTTTCAAGATCATGGGAATTTATGCCAACTGACAATGAGGTCATGTTATTAGTTGAATAACATGATAGACAAACATCGGACCGTTATATCGTAATGAGATCTAGTTACAGAGTTCACCATTGATGATAAAACACAGAGAACCTCGCAACCTGATCCTTTGACTGTGAGGTAATGCAAATCACCATTCTGGAAGAAGCTTAGATGGTTATCAAGAATCATCTCGTAACAGGGTGATCAAAAAGGTGCCACTCAGGTTTTCCGAAGGAATGCGTAGAGGAGTACATATCAAGACCAGGATTTGTCTAGTCCATGTAACGGACAGATACATGTGGCCATCTCGGTGACGTTGCATTAATGAAGCTTGCAAGCATGTGACTAGGTCACGGAATGCAACGGCATGAGAACGAGAAAACAAGTTCATCGGTAACAAGAGCGAACTAAGGTATAGGGATACCGAAGATCAAGTCACGGATGAATTAGGTATCGTATGACAAAAAGAATGGGGAACGACTATCTCACGGTTCGAGCGATTGAATTCGTGAAACACATGGGGGTCACATGGCCATCTAGGTCCCTCTGTTGATCATTGATATGAGAGTGATCTCTATCATGTCAGGAGTGTTTCCGAACCGAAGGATGTCACGCTTAAGGGTGGGGACGCTTAGGGTAGATGAGGTATCGTATGAGAAATAGAGAGAGAGAGACACTGGAATAGTTTCGGCAACATCCGATGGAGATCGGAAAGGGGTCCGGAAGATGTTCCGGAATGAAGGAATAATATAATATGTGTATTTGAATGTTAATTGGAGAATTTATATTAAATATAGATTTTATTTTATTTTAAAAAAGGCACCATATTGCTAATGGGCCTCACCCGAGGGGAGGCCCAAGTGGGCAAGGCGCCAAGGGAGAGGGGGCCAGCCGGCCTAGGGCTAATGGGCCACCCGAGTGGGGCCCATCTAGGGCCGGCGGCTACCCCAAGGTGGCCGGCGGGTGTGGGAATAGTCCCACACCGCCTGGCCCCTGGGTGGTGCGCCCCCGTCCTACTATATATAGGGGTCCCCATTCCCCTTGGAGACACACCCATTCCTCTCATTCTCTCTCTCTTCTACTGAGGACTTCCCCGTAATATTGGGGAGGACCTCGTGGTTGAGTTCTCCACCTTCACACTACCATCGTGTGATCGGCGATCCGGCATCTACTTCTTCCGCTGCTCGGCTGGATCGGAGCCCGGTTGACGTCCACTACACCGGACGTTTGACGAACTTCGGAGGCACCACACTTGGGGTGCTGCTCGTCTTCATCAATATACACCTTCCCACGTAAGGCGTGCCTCTCTCTGCAAAGGTATGAATACTGCGTTCCTTCTCCGTTACTTATGTCTATATAGTATAGATCCTGGTATTAGTGTTCGAGTAGATAGAATTTTTTTCTGCTACGGAACCCTTCAGTGGTATCAGAGCGGGTCTATGGGTAGACATGTCATACGGATAGAACACATAGCAATATGTGGGCATTGATTCTCTAGTTGCTACTCTCTTTAGTATTATTGTTCATATCGCGGCACTGTTTGATGAAGCGGCCCCCAACCGACCTCACGTGGTGATTCACGAGACTGGTCCACAAATCAAAGTGGCTTAGGGGAGTGTCTATCTCTCTACAGTAGTTGATACTGCATTGACACTGGAGGGCCCTGAAAAGGGAAGAAGAATGGCAATCATTGAATCCATGTTGTGGCTCGACGTTCGTAGGTGGGAAGGGGTTCTACTGCGAAAGCCCTAAAGCCGCGTAAAACATGCAAGAGTCTATATAGAAGCGTCTATCTTCGTTATTGCATAGGGGCAAGTGTTACAACATGGCAATGACGAGTTTGTGAAACTCTCATTGAAGCTATTGATGGTGATCATAAAGCTATAGCCATGTCATAACACTTTACTTTAGAAGTATTACTTATTGTGCTAGTATACTTACTAGATGGTAGCACAATAAGATAATCCCTCGTAGTATTCCAGTTATCGTATTCCCCTTGTGTGTGCACCACCAAGAAAGTTCTTCGGTATGAGGCCGACCGTGATGATCGGGGGTCAGACATATCTACGTTCGCATAGAGTGGGTGCAAGCCATGTTACACTGTGAATACACACGAGTTAGGACTGGCGAGCCTAGCATGCTAGAGAAGCGTGGCCTCGGAATACAAGAGACCGAAAGGTCGAGCATGAATCACATGGTTGATGTGATCGACATTATAGAATGTCCACCTTTGATACTGCACTGATGGCCATGATGATCGGGGGAGGTGCAGGGGATAAGGATCATGTGATCACTAAACGAGTAGAGGGATGCTCGTTTAAGTGGGAATTCTTTTAGTTAATATTCGAACTCATTATTATGAACATAGTCTAAATACTTTGCAAATTCCTTTGTAGATGTCTCGCCCACCCACCTTCAACCTTAGCACTTTCCTCGAGAAGGACAAGCTGAAAATTGATGGAACCAACTTCACCGCTTGGTTCCGCAATCTTAGGATCCTCCTAGTCCCCTACAAGTTGACTTATGTCATCGAGGCTGAGCTTCCGGCTAAGCCTGCAGATTCCGCCTCTCAGGAAAAAAAGAATGTCTGGCAGTCCAAGGCAGACGATTTCTCCCTCATCCAGAGTGGAATGCTATATGCCATGGAGCCGGAGCTTCAAAAGCGTTTTGAGAAGATGAATGCTTTTGAGATCATTGAAGATCTCAAAGCCATCTTTGCTCTGCAGGCTCGTGCAGAGAGGTATGATGCTTCCGAGCTCTTCTTCTCTGCTAAAATGGAAAAGCACAACAGTATTAGTGAGCACGTGGTCAAAATGTCTGGCTACGTTAAGCGTCTAAACGCCCTGGATTGCAAAATCACGAAGGAGCTCGCCATAGATAGGGTGCTGCACTCGCTGCCCCTAGCTATAAGAGTTTTGTGATGAACTACAACATGCAAGGGATGACCAAGTCCCTTGCTGAGGTGTTCGCCATGCTCAAAACTGCTGAGGTTGAAATCAAGAAGGAGCACACGGTGTTGATGGTCAATAAGACTGCCAACTTTAAGAAACTGGGGCAAAAGGGAAAAGGCAAGGGTAAGAAGTCTAAGAGGGATGGAAGGTTTGTTCCTAGCACCCCAAAGACTGCAAAGCCTGGCCCTAAGCTAGGCACTTCGTGCTACTACTGCAAAGGGGATGGGCACTAGAAACGCAACTGCCCTACGTACCTTGAAGAAAAGTGAGCTGGCAAGATAGCCATCCCGGACAAAGGTATATATGATATACATGTTATTGATGTATTCCTTACAAGCGCCAGGAGTAACACCTGGGTATTTGATACCGGATCTGTTGCTCACATTTGTAACTCTCAGCAGGATCTGCAGAGTAGGAGGCGCCTCAGGAAGGACGAGGTGACGATGCGCGTCGGCAATTGTTCGAGAGTCGAAGTGATGGCCGTCGGCACCCTGCATCTCCGTCTACCGTCAGGATTATTGTTGGTTTTGAAAAAATGCTATTATGTACCCGCATTGAGTATGAATATTGTGAGTGGGTCTTGGTTGTTGCAAGACCATTATTCATTTAAATCAGGAACAAATGGTTGTTCAATTTATATGAATGATATTTTCTATGTTCATGCTCCTGTATGTGATGGTTTATTCCTACTTGATCTTGATTGTAATACACACATCCACAGTGTTGATGCTAAACGTTGTAAGCACAGCGACAATAATTCCATGTACATATGGCATTGCCGTCTTGGTCATATTGGCATAAAGCGCATGAAGAAGCTTCATTCAGAAGGGCTTCTTGGATCATTGGATTTCGAATCCCTTGATACATGTGAGCCATGCCTCATGGGCAAGATGACCCGGACACCATTCTCCGGCATAGTGGAGAGAGTTGTAGACCTACTTGGGATCATACATACAGATGTATGTGGACCAATGAGTGTCTCAACACGCAATGGTTATTGTTACTTTGTTACCTTTACTGACGACTTGAGCAGATATGGATATATCTACTTAATGAAGCACAAGTCTGAAACCTTTGAAAAGTTCAAGGAATTTCAGAAAGAGGTAGAGAATCAACTTAACAAGAAAATCAAGCACCTTCGATCGGATCGGGGAGGTGAGTATTTGAGTTATGAGTCTAACATGCACTTGAAGGACTGTGGGATCATCCCACAACTTACGCCAGCCGGGACACCACATCGTAATGGTGTGTCGGAACATCGTAACTGAACCCTATTGGATAGCGTACGGTCCATGATGGCTTTAACTGATTTGTCTGTGTCTTTTTGGGGATACGTGTTAGAAACCGCCGCTTTTATTTTAAACAGAGCACCATCCAAATCCGTGGAGACAACACCATATGAGATATGGTATGGGCAGAAGCCAAAGTTGTCTTTTTTGAAAGTTTGGGGATGTGAGGCGTATGTTAAGAAACTGCAACCTGACAAACTCGAACCCAAATCGGAAAAATGTATATTTGTAGGATATCCAAGGGAAACTATTGGATATACCTTCTACAATAAAGCCGAAGGTAAAACACTTGTCGCAAAAACCGACACCTTTCTCGAGAAAGAGTTTCTTGCAAAAGGGGTGAGTGGAAGGAAAATTGAGTTAGATGAAATTGTTGATCCTTCTCTCCGTATCCCGAGTAGCGCAACGGAAGATGTTCCGAAACCGCTCTCCAACATGGAGGAAGAGTCCATTGATGCTGATAAAAACAATGACGTCGAGACTCCTGAGGTTCGTAGGTCTACGAGGGTTCGTGCCACTCCAGATTGGTACATTAGCCTTGTAATGTCTGTCATGTTAGATGATCAAGATGAACCTGCAAACTACAAAGAAGCTATGGGTAGTGTTGACTCCGAGAAATGGCTAGAAGCCATGAAATCCGAAATAGGATCCATGCATGAAAACCAAGTTTGGACCTTGGTGGATCTTCTAGAGGGTCGCAAGGCCGTGGAAAATAAATGGATCTTTAAGAAAAAGACAGATGCGAATGGTAATGTAACCATTCACAAAGCTCGACTTGTCACAAAGAGTTTTCGACAAATCCAAGGAGTTGACTACGATGAGACTTACTCTCTCGTGGTGATGCTTAACGCTGTCAGGATTTTAATAGCAATTGCTGCATATTTCGAATATGAAATTTGGCAGATGGATGTCAAGACCACATTCCTCAATGGTCACATTGATGAAGAGTTGTATATGATGCAACCAGAAGGTTTTGTTGATCCTAAGGATGCTGGAAAGGTATGCAAGCTCCAACGGTCCATTTATGGGTTGAAGCAAGCATCTCAGAGCTGGAACCAACATTTTGATCAAGTGATCAAGAGTTTTGGATTTATCCAGAACCAACAAGAGTTCTGTGTTTAGAAGAAAGCGAGTGGGAGCTCGGTATTTTTCTTAGTAGTATATGTGGATGACATATTACTCATGGGAAACGATGTGGATCTTATGAATAGCGTAAAAGCGTATTTGAGCAACCAATTTTCCGTGAAGGATTTAGGTGAAGCTGCATATTAGGAATCAAGATCTATAGAGATATATCAAGACGCCTAATAGCATTGAGTCAGAGTACTTACATAGATAAGATTTTGAAGAGGTTCAAAATGGAAAACACCAAGAGGGGTTTTACACCTATGATGAAGAATTGAAACTTGAGTGTGACTTAATGTCCTGCAACGGACAATGATAGAGAAAAGATGTCTGACGTCCCCTATGCTTCTGCAATAGAATCTATCATGTATGCAATGCTTAGTACCCGACCTGATGTAACATTGGCTCTTAGTTTGACGAACCGATATCAGAGTAATCTAGGACCGGATCACTAGACAGCTGTGAAAAATATCCTAAAGTATCTGAGAAGAACAAGGGATATGTTCCTAATCTATGGAGGAAATGATGAAGCTCTAAATGTAACAGGTTACGTGGATGCGAGCTGGAATTCAGATCATGATGACTCGAAGTCTCAGACAGGATTTGTTTTCTTGGTGAATGGTGGGGCGGTAAGCTGGAAGAGCAAGAAGCAGCCGGTGGTGGCACAATCTTCAATGGAGTCTGAATACATTGTTGCAGCTGATGCAGCAAATGAAGTTGTTTGGCTAAGGAATTTCGTCATCGAACTAGGAGTTTTTCCCAATGCACAAGACCCCGTGACAATCTATTGTGATAACACGGGAGCTATTGCAAATGCAAGGGAACCAAGACCTCATTCGACAGCCAAACACATCAATCTTAAATTTCACGTCATTCGGCAGATTGTTGACGAAGGTGAAGTCAAGATTTGCAAAGTAGATACAGAACTGAATGTAGTAGATCCTTTGACTAAAGCTCTCCAACATGACAAGCACGAACAACACCGAGATTCCATTGGTGTTAGGTTCCTGCCTATTGTAAACTAGTTTTGTACACTCTAGTGAAGTGGGAGACTGAAGGACTTATGCCCTAGAGGCAAATAATAAAGTGTATTATTTGATGTACCTCCTGTATGTTCATAATACATTTCATACTGTGCTATAAATGTGTTAATACGAAACGTTAATACACGTGTGGTATGTAAACAAACCGTGTCTCTAGTTACCTCTAGTGAACTAGTTCATTGGTCATGAGGATGGTCTATGTTTCAAGATCATGGGCATTTATGCCAACTGACAATGAGGTGATGTTATTAGTTGAATAACATGATAGACAAACATCCGATCGTTATATCCTAATGAGATCTAGTTACAAAGTTCACCATTGATGATAAAACACAGAGAACCTCGCAACCTGATCCTTTGACTGTGAGGTAATGCAAATCACCATTCTGGAAGAAGCTTAGATGGTTATCAAGAATCATCTCGTAACAGGGTGATCAAAAAGGTGCCACTCAGGTTTTCCGAAGGAATGCGTAGAGGAGTACATATCAAGACCAGGATTTGTCTAGTCCATGTAACGGACAGATACATGTGGCCATCTCCGTGACGTTGCATTAATGAAGCTTGCAAGCATGTGACTAGGTCACGGAATGCAACGTCATGGGAACGAGAAAACAAGTTCATCGGTAACGAGATCGAACTAAGGTATAGGGATACCGAAGATCAAGTCTCGGATGAATTAGGTATCGTATGACAAAAGGAATGGGGAACGACTATCTCACGGTTCGAGCGATTGAATTCGTGAAACACACGGGGGTCACATGGCCATCCAGGTCCCTCTGTTGATCATTGATATGAGAGTGATCTCTATCATGTCCAAAGTGTTTCCGAACCGAAGGATGTCACGCTTAAGGGTGGGGACGCTTAGGGTAGATGAGGTATCGTATGAGAAATATAGAGAGAGACACCGGAATAGTTTCGGCAACATCCGATGGAGATCGGAAAGGGGTCCGGAAGATGTTCCGGAATGAAGGAATAATATAATATGTGTATTTGAATGTTAATTGGAGAATTAATATTAAATATATATTTTATTTTATTTAAAAAAAAGGCACCATATTGCTAATGGGACTCTCCCGAGGGGAGGCCTAAGTGGGCAAGGCGCCAAGGGAGAGGGGGCTAGCCGGCCTAGGGCTAATGGGCCACCCGAGTGGGTCCCACCTAGGGCCGGCGGCTGCCCCAAGGTGGCCGGCGGGTGTGAGAATAGTCCCACACCGCCTGGCCCCTGGGTGGTGCACCCCCCTCCTACTATATATAGGGGTCCCCCTTCCCCTTGGAGACACACCCATTCCTCTCATTCTCTCTCTCTCTTCTAATGAGGACTTCCCCGTAATATTGGGGAGAACCTCGTGGTTGAGTTCTCCACCTTCACACTACCGTCGTGTGATTGGCGATCCGGCATCTACTTCTTCCACTGCTCAGCTGGATCGGAGCCCGGTTGACGTCCACTACACCGGACGTGTGACGAACTTCGGAGGCACCACACTTGGGGTGCTGCTCGTCTTCATCAATATACGCCTTCCCGCGTAAGGCGTGCCTCTCTCTACAAAAGTATGAATACTGCGTTCCTTCTCTGTTACTTATGTCTACATAGTATAGATCCTGGTATTAATGTTCGAGTAGATAGAAATTTTTTGTTTTCTGCTACAGAACCCTTCACTACTTTGCTACTCAAGTGCTTTAATAGATCTCTGCTCTCCCCATGTGTTTGAAAGTGACATCGTGCACACCACGGTGGCACTTAGGCTAGAGGTTACAAATACTTGTCATCAGTTATATTTGGAGTTGGATGTTTCTATGAAATTGTGGTGTTTGTTGGAACCATCTAGTACTCAAGGTGACAGTGTGGGGTTATCTAGATGGGAAAAGCAAACTTTGAGGAGTGCTGTTATAGCCCTACCATGGATTAGAGTGTCCAACCGGAGAGTAGTTCAGAGTAGTATCATAAAGAGAAGATATTTATATGAGAGTGTTCACTAGTGAAAGTATGATCCCTAGGCCTTGTTTCTAAGCATTGAAACACCAATTGCAACTAGATCTGTTACATGTTTGCTTTCTCCCATCTTTATTTCAGTTTGACTTAAGTCTCTTCCACGCCATCAAGCTATTTTTTGGCACCGTTACCACTTGTAATTATCTATACCACTTGTATTTCACTATCTCTTCGCCGAACTAGTGCACCTATACACCTAGCAAGTGTATTGGGTGTGTTGGGGACACAAGAGACTTCTTGTATCTTGATTGTAGGATTGCTTGAGAGGGGATACCGTTGACCACTTCCTTCTTGAGCTCGATGAACCTTGGGTGATCCACTTAAGGGAAAACTTGCTGCTGTTCTACAAACCTCTGCATTTGGAGGCCCAACAATTGTCTACAAGAATATAAGTGCGTAGACATCAGTACCTCAAAAGAAAGCATCCGTTCAGAGAAGGCAGGAAGAACTTCAAGAAGGGTAAAGTTGTGCATGAAGTAAAAGAGGTACCAAAGTTCGATGGTGCAGTTGTTGATGCCGAGCTATGTGTTCTCGTGCCTGCGGCGCCGGGAACTGACCATCAATTTGCGGGATATGGTGTAACGCACAACTGGACTCACGTGGCAGCCTTAACAAATCTCATGTATTAGAAGGACCTCGAACTTCCCCATAACATCGATGTGATGGACACTGAAAAGAATGTCGGGGAGTCCCTTTTTCACACAGTCCTAAACATTCCTGGGAAGTCAAAAGATAATGCCAATGATATGGGGTGGCCTTCTCAGCAAGCACTTGTCGATGGTAATGGTGGATGATAGATAACTAGCCTGTAGCTATGAACTCTCCCGCTCGATCCCTGATGCCAATGCAACAACACTCGAACCTTATAGGATATTCACAACACCACGCTCTTGCACACGCAGCTGTGACCACGAACGGTAGTATGAAATCTACTAATTCCAAGTGGAACAACAGATCACACTCAATTATAGTTGGTAGATTCAAACACATGGTAATTCCAGAGGTTCTATGAAAGAAACAACTCCAAAATATTTTAACGTGGTCTAAAACCTAACTAGGGGTCGTCCCAGGACTTATAAGGGCGGCTAGGGCGGCCACAAACCGAAACTAAACGCAAATGACCCAAACTGATACAAACCGACTCGGACCAGATTTGGTCGGTGACCTGACATTCCGGTGTGATTCGGCCGGACAGTCCGGTCAGGCCGGACACTCCAGGTGGAGTGAGCTGGACAGTCCGGTCTGGCCGAAAACTATGAAAGTTTCCGGGTGGTATCCGGCGAGTGTCCGATTTGATGTTCTGATTGTCCGTGCCAAAACTTCTCTCGGGCAGGCCGGACATTCCGGTTGGTATCGGCCGGACACTCCGGTCAGTGCATCTCCTTTGGCCTCCTTCTTGATGATCTTCCTTGTGCCTTCCTCCCGCTCCTCCCTCGCGCATCCTTGGGTGATCATCATGCTGGGCTCCTCTTGTAACCCTTCTCCTCCTCGCGCCATGCTTGTTTCTCCAACGAACCTGATCATACATAAATGCATAGACTTAGGCAGTATAAAGTTCTCATCAATTAAAGTACCAGATTCGTTTAGGAGCAAATTCACCTGTTGTTCAAGTAGCTTAGCACGAGCTCTTGTAATGGGTCTAATCCTAATCTCATTGGACTGATCCTTCCTGGCAACAGTTGGAGCATCTTCAGTAGGTGTAATTGTAGGGATGACCTCATCATCTCCCCCCTTCAAAAGGCATCGACCTCGACGCTCCAAGGTCTTCTCCAGCATATGGTGATAAATTAGCAACGTTGAAGCTGTTGCTAGCACCACCAAACTCCTCAATAGGTATATCAACTGAGTAGGCATTATCATTAATTTTGGCTAACACCTTGTAAGGACCAGCACCACGTGGCTTCAACTTGGACTTGCGAAGTAATGGAAATTTGTCCTTGCACAGATGCACCCAAACCATATCTCCAGGTTCAAATAACACTTCTTTCCGTGTTTTATTCCTTGCAGCAACAATGTTCTTGCCTTTCTTCTCAATAGCCTCTCGAGTCTTCTCATGTATTTTCTTCACATAATCAACACGTTTTGATGCCTCCATATCAACTCTCTCATGTAATGGCAGAGCCAACATATCAAGTGGCGTCAATGGCTTGAAACCATACACCACCTCAAAAGGACAAAGCTGAGTAGTTGAATGCACAACCCTGTTGTATGCAAACTCAACATGTGGCAAACACTCTTCCCACTCCCGCAGATTCTTTTTAATCATAGTCCTTAGTAGCTGTGACAATTTTTGATTCACCACCTCTGTTTGACCATCTGTTTGGGGATGACATGTAATACTGAACAACAGCTTCGTTCCTAGCTTCCCCCATAAGGTCTTCCAAAATAGCTCATGAACTTCACATCATGGTCAGAAACAATCATCTTTGGTACTCCATGTAATCTCACGATGTCCCTAAAAAACAAGTTAGCAACATGCGACGCATCGTCGCTTTCGTGGCAGGCAATAAAATGAGCCATCTTAGAGAACCTATCCACTACCACAAATATAGAATCACGACCTCTCTGAGTTTTAGGTAGACCTAGCACAAAATCCATACTAATGTCTTCCCATGGAGTAGTAGGTGCAGAGAGAGGTGTATACAGACCGTGAGGCTTCAGCTTAGATTTCGACTTGTGGCATGTAATACATCGACTCACAAATCTGGACACATCACGCCTCATCTTGGGCCAATAAAAGTGATCGGCAAGCATGAGCAATGTCTTCCCACGCCCAAAGTGACCCATCAAACCACCAGCATGTGATTCCTGCACTAAGAACAAACGCAACGGCGATTCTAGGACACATAGTTTGTTAGCTCGAAACAAATAGCCATCATGTATATGATACTTATCCCATGCGTTTCTAAGAGCACACAAATGATATGGTTCAGAAAAATCATGGTCAGTTACATAAAGTGCACAAATGGCTTCTAATCCAGGAATTTTAACATCAAGATTGGTTAATAGCATATTCTTCCTAGATAGAGCATCAGCAACAACATTCTCTTTTCCCTTCTTATAATTAATGATGTAAGGAAAAGACTCAATGAACTCAACCCATTTAGCTAATTGCCTCTGCAAGTTTGATTGAGCTTTCAAGTATTTCAATGCTTCATGATAGAATGTATGATGAATTCCTTTGGCCACAAATAATGTTGCCAAACCTCAAGTACTCTAACAAGTGCATACAATTCTTTATCTTAGATAGAATAATTCAAATGAGCACCAGTCAATTTCTCAGAAAAATAAGCTATAGGCGGACCCTCTTGCATCAAAACGCCATCTATGCCTATACCACTAGCATCACATTAAACTTCAAATTGCTTCGAAAAATCAGGTAATGCAAGTAATGGTGTAGAAGTAAGCAAACGTTTCAATGTATCAAATGCAATGTCTTGGGCCGAGCCCCATACAAAAGGAACACCTTTCTTTGTCAAATCATTCAAAGGTGCAGCAATGGTGCTAAAATATTTCACAATGTGCCTATAGAAACCAGCTAAACCGTGGAAACTACGCACTTGACTTACATTCATGGGAGTAGGCCAATTTTGAATTGATTCAATTTTAGATTGATCTACCTCTACCCCATGCTTAGATACAACAAATCCAAGGAAGATGACCTTATCTTTTGCAAATGTGCACTTCTCAAGATTAGCATACAATTTATTATCACTCAACACTTGCAAAACTTGTTGAATATGAGTGCAATGTTCAGTTTCGGTGTGGCTGTATATAAGTATATCATCAAAGTAAACAACCACAAACCGACCAATAAAATCTCTCAAAACATGATTCATTAATCGCATAAATGTACTAGGTGCATTAGTAAGACCAAATGGCATGACTAACCACTCATACAAGCCAAATTTTGTTTTCAAAGGAGTTTTCCACTCATCCCCTTCTTTCATCCTAATTTGATGATAACCACTATGCAAGTCTATCTTAGAGAAACCAGTAGCACCACTCAATTCATCTAGCATATCCTCTAAGCGTGGAATAGGATGACGATATCGAATAGTGATGTTATTAATCGCTCTACAATCTACACACATGCGCCAGGTACCATCTTTCTTAGGCACTAAAATAACATGAACAACACAAGGGCTAAGAGAAACACGAATGTACCCTTTATCCAGCAACGCCTGTACTTGCTTCTGAATTTCCTTAGTTTCTTCGGGATTAGTCCTGTAGGGTGCACGGTTGGGAAGTGTGGCGCCAGGAATCAAGTCCACTTGATGTTCTATACCATGCAATGGAGGTAAGCCTGCGGGTACATCTTCTGGAAACACATCCCCAAAATCCTACAAAGCAGAAGAGACACCAAGAGAAACAGGGGTCATGTCGTTATAAACCAATACCTCGCCCTTATACATGAGCACAAGTGGCATGGCTGTAGGATCCTCACGAAATTATCTCATATCTTCCTTGGTTGCTAATATTAATAACCCATGCACTCTGTCACTTTTTGTTATATCACTCAATTTAGTCTTGATGACATCAGGAATAGCTGTCACACAATCTTGCCGAGCTATAGGATCTTCCTTCAAATTCACTTTTATTTTCTGGCGAGAATCATTCACAATTTCTTGTGGTGTCATTGGCTGCATAGTAATCTTCTTCCCTTTGAATTCCAAGTGATATGTATTGGCTCAGCCATTGTGTTGCACATGGCGATCATAAAGCCACGGCCGACACAATAGTAGATGACAAACAATCATAGGAACCACATCAAAGTCAATAGAATCTTTGTATGGCCCTATTTGAAAATTCACACATACCAAATGATTTACCTTCATCTCACCATTGTTGCTCAACCATTGTATGTAGTATGGCTTTGGATGAGGTAAGTATGTCAGATTCAGCTTGGCACATAGTTCCTTACTTGCAAGATTTCTGCAGCTACCTCCATCAATAATTACCTTGCATGCCTTGTTAGGTCCAACTAGAGTTTTTGTTTGGAACAAGTTGCAACGCTGGGATTCCTCAACCGGTTGCACACTAAGTACACGTGAAGATACGACAGTAGTTGGTGCTCGCTCAGCATATGCATCGGCACCATCCTCGCCATCATCAATATCATTGTTAGAAGCTTCATCTCCACTCTCTACTTTGCCTTGTTCGTTAACAAACATAACCTTGTTGTTTGGACAATCCTTCTTGTAGTGACCTCTACCTCCACAAGTATGGCACACCACATCAAGAGTACGTGTAGAAGACATGTTGGAACCCGAGCTAGCAGCATGAGCAGTGGGTTTCCGAGCATTAGAACCAAACGAAGGTGTACTTGCTGGTTTGGTTGATGGTGTAAACGGAGCAGCAGCTGGTGGCGTGATAGTGGGAGGTGTAAATCTGGCCGAAAATCTGCTAGAGGATGGAAAACAAGCACGTGACTTCGCCTCTTCTGCCAACTGGGATTCGGCCTCTCTAGCATGATGCAATAACTCATTCATGGTCTCATACTTGTGATGATGAACAATGCTCTTGATCGGTAACTTCAAATTGTTTAAGAATCGCTGCATGGTCATCTCAATAGACTCATGAATTCTAGCACGCTGCATAAGCATCTCCATCTCCATGTAGTATTCATCAACTGTCATGGTGCGTTGCTTCAATTGCGTCAATTTATCAAAAACGGATCGCAAGTAGTTGGTTGGTATGAAACGAGCCTTCATGATTTGCTTCATCTCGTGCCAATCCGTCATAGGAAGTTCATTGTCCTCCCTTCTATGCTGCACAAGTGCATCCCACCAACGCAAAGCATAGCCATCAAATTTAGTTGCTGCAAGCTTTACCTTCTTGTCTTCGGGATAGTAAAATAAGCGCCAAAGCTTCTCAATCTTCAACTCCCGTGTGAGGTAATCTTCAGGATCAATGGAACCATCAAACTTGGGAATCGAGAATTTTGGCTTGCCCAAACCATCATCATCTTGGTGTTGAACACGTTGAGCACGCCCAAGAGGAGCAAGCCCACGACCATGAGCAGGTGCATGAACAGTGGGAATAGCACGTCCCCTGCCAACATGTGGAGCAACATCCACATCGCTACCCTCATCAAAGTCATCAAAGACATCATCATGTTGAGGTTCCTGCCTTCTATGTATGGCGGCTGTCAAGTCCTCAATGGAATGCTGCAAAGTGGCGACATTGACATTGAGTGCAGCCACCTGCGTTTGGATGGTATCAACTGCTCCAACATTCTGATCCAATCTCATATTCATGTCCTGGAGATTCTTGTCAATGCCATCTGTCGTGTGAGTAAACACACGTGTCAAGTGAGACTTCAAAGCCTCATATTCATGCCAATTGACAAGATCCTCATCCTTCTTTTTCTGTGACACAACATCACCATCACTAGAAGACATGATTAGTAGGTTAGTGCAAAAATCAAAATTTGTATGGTGGAAACTCTCACAACTCACTCACAACTAATAAGAAAGGAGATCTTACCGTTCCAAAGTGAATAGAGATGCTCTACCAAACGAAATCAAAGACTGATGCACTGATGTGATGAAGTGAATATCAAAGGTATTGAGAACAATCGCATGGCACACAAGTTATTTATGGTGGAGATATAGGTATGGTATCCTATCTACACCGCAAACAAGTCCTAGTGCTGATCGTATAACACCCCAAGAAGCACACACGGTGGAGATAAACATGGCAAAGAACTTATGAAAAGGAATATTGCAATTCACAAGAGAGACACTAGTAAAAGCTCAAAGTAAACAGGCACAAGATTGCTTAATCTACAAGTGCTACGATGAACTAGGCCTCCAATAATGCACACTTTGATATCTCTTTTTGTCACGCTTGTAGCAGTTTTTTCTCTTTTTTTATACTGATTCTCTCTTTTTTTTTTTGATTTTTCAACTATATGACACAAAGCAAACGAGTGAAACAACTTATAACAAAATCTGGGCCGGATAGTCCGGTTGATGTGCGCCGGATACTCTAGTGGGGCCGAATAGTCCGGTGTGATTCTGCCGGATAATCCGGTTTTGCCTGTTGAAATTTCTGCACTTCAAAAACCTAATGAGCAGCTTGTCGGAGCAAAGCAACTAGTCTCGTAGGTACGTCCCTAGGCACGGATGCTGTAGATATGATGTGTCTATGGTATGCAAACAAAGGTACGCTATGTGGACTAGGAAAAATGATGAAAAACTTGCTGAAACGGTGAGGGTGGAAACAACGAAAAACAAGAACAAACCCTAAACCTAGACAAAAACGAAAACTAGACTCCTACAAGGAAAACCTGCAGATTGGATCTACGAGAAGATACAATCAGTGACTAGAATTCGAAAACGATGCTAGGCTATGGCAAACCTTTTTGTAAGGCTTTTCTGTATAGGATTAAAACACGAACCAATCTATGGATGGATTTGTGGGTTGCTTACCGAGGCAACGAGGAAATCTGATACCAAGATGATATGGGGTGGCCCGATCTTCTCAGCAAGCACTTGTTGATGGTAATAGTGGATGATAGATAACTAGCATGTAGCTATGAACTCTCCCGCTCGATCCCTGATGCCAATGCAATAGCTCTTGAACCTTATAGGATATTCACAACACCACGCTCTTGCGCACGCAGCCGTGACCATGAACGGTGGTATGCAATCTACTAATTCCCAGTGGAACAACAGATCACACTCAATTATAATTGGTAGATTCGAACATAGGGTAATTCCAGAGGTTCTATGGAAGAAACAACTCCAAAATATTTTAACGTGGTCTAAAACCTAACTAGGGGTCGTCCCAGGGCTTATAAGGGCGGCTGGGGCAGCCAGAAACCAAAACTAAACGCAAACGACCCAAACTGATACAAACCGACTCGGACCAGATTCGGTCGGCGACCGGACATTCCGGTGTGATTCGGCCGGATAGTCCGGTCAGGCCGGACACTCTAGGTGGAGTGAGCCAGACAGTCCGGTCTGGCCGGAACTCTGAAGTTTCCGGGTGGTATCCAGCCAGTGCCCGATTTGATGTTCTGATTGTCTGCGCCAAAACTTCTCTCGGGCAGGCCAGACACTCCGGTTGTTATCGGCCGGACACTCCTATGGGTGCAGTTCCTTTGGCCTCCTTCTTGATGATCTTCTCTTGCTCCTTCCTCCCGCTCCTCCCTCGCGCATCCTTGGGTGATCATCATGCTGGGATCCTCTTGTAGCCCTTCTCCTCCTCGCGTCATGCTTGTTTCTCCAACGAACCCGATCATACATAAATGCATAGACTTAGGCAGTATAAAGTTCTCATCAATTAAAGTACCAGATTCATTTAGGAGAAAATTCACCTATTGTTCAAGTAGCTTAGCACGAGCTCTTGTAATGGGTCCAATCCTAATCTCATTGGACTAATCCTTCCTTGCCACAGTTGGAGCATCTTCAATAGGTGTAATCATAGCAATTACCTCATTAGTCAAGGCTAGAGTGGATGTTGAGAAGCTCTATGATAGGAAGAGATTACACATGCAGCCTCCTACCAGCTGTTGAAAGAAGTGGTACAAGCCGCATGCCTACTTCTGCCTTGATAGTGTCCAAAAGAAGGAGGCATTCAGGTGGCTCAAATATGTTGTGATGTTCCCTGATGGTTATTGTTCGAATATAAGTAAGGGAGTCAATCTTTCGACGGAACACGTCACCGGACTCAAGAGTCACGACTATCATATATGGATAGAATGACTAATGTCGGTGATGGTTCGAGGGTATCTCCTCGAGAAAGTATGGCGAGTGCTTGCGGAGTTGATCCATTTATTCCGCACGCTTTGTGCTAAGCAGGCATGTCCCCTGGTTATTGAGAACCTGCGTGTTCAAGTGCCGGAGTTGCTATACAATTAGGAGATGATCTTTCCGCCAGGATTCTTTACTCCGATGGCGCATCTCATTGTGCACCTCACGAACGAGGTACTCTTGGGTGACCCGGTGCAATTTCATTGGCAGTTTTGTATTGAGAGAGAGTTTAAGTATATTCGAAAGATAACTGGAAACAAAGCCAAGATTGATGCATGCATAGCTAAGGTAACATGCCTTCGGGAGATGGCAGACACCGCGACAACCTACTGGCCTGATGATGTTCCCACTATGCATAACCCGGTCTCTCATTACAATGTCGACCAGCCCAAGAATAACCCCAAGCTCGAACTATTCCAATATCCCGGTGGCAATGCCAATAAAGGACTAAAATACTGCTTGTCGAAGGAAGAGAAGGATTGCATAATGCTCTATGTGCTTATGAACATGAAGGAAGCGGTCGATTTCATAAGGTAAAATGGTGAATACTTTACTTCTTGGTCTTGGTCTTGGTCTAATGCTTATTTTCTCCTCCTTAGTGAATTCACGGATGAACAATGGTCAGGAACGACGGATCCCTCTCCATTGGACTTGGACATTCTACTTAAAGAGGGTTCTCCCGGAAATAAAAAACTTTGTGTCCTGGTTCATGGAAAAAGTAATTTCTAACATATCCCTCTTACCTTGCAATATGTGACCCTTATTATTCTACGTAACTAATATAATGAACACAACAACTTTGAACTGTACTTGTAGGGAGCTGATCCCAATGTTGAGATGTCAGATGAGTTGAAATGTGTTTCCCAGGGTTTTAACCATGATGTCATGAAGTATGAGAAGTATGATGTGAATGGGTTTCGTTTCCATATAGAGACACACCACAAGGGTCGACCGGATGCAAAAAGGTAAATACAGGGGTCTTCACTAGAGGAGCCGATACCCTTGATTACTATGGAAGGTTAGAGTCTATACGAGCTGACCTTCAATCGTATGAACGTATAAATCAATCTCGTTGTGTTCAAGTGCCACTGGTTCGACCCAAGGGGTGGACTGAGAAGTACCCCTTCCATTGGGTTAGTTGAAGTTAGGCCTTTAACCACCTATAGAGGAGCCGATGTCTTTGTTTTGGCTCACCAAGCCAACCAAGTTTATTATTTGCCCTACCCATGCTAGAAAGCGGAACTCAAGGCTGAGAAGTCGTGTTCCAGGTATCGCCACATGGTAACCTACCGATTCCCTCTAAGGACGATTACAACAAGATTGACCCTGTAACATACAAGGGAATTTTCTATCAAGAGCAAGAGGACTTCGGGCACTTTGAGTTAGAACCTATTGATCTTGAGGACCTCGAGAACAATGCAGAAACTAGGGGTGAGTCAGTGGTGGATCTACATGACATAAATATGCTCGAGAAGTTCCATGCGGAGAATGACAATGATGATGAGCCTCCACCCTTTGATGAGGCTCCAGCTTTCTACTCAATCGATAGTGATAGTGAGAATGAGAATGGGAATGAGAATGAGAATGAGAATGAGAATGAGAATGAGAATGAGAATGAGAATGATAGTGAGTATTTATTTTTTAATGCATTCTTTTATTCTTCAATGCATTCTATTATGTATTTGTGCTTGATTGTTTTATTAATGTATTCTATTATTTTTCAATGCATTCTATTATTTTTCAATGCATTTTACGCTTAGTGTCTATATTTTATTATGTCTTTGTGCTTAATTATTTTCTTTTACTCAATGCAGGTGATTGAACAATATGAGCAGTGGCAAGGCTAGCTCATCGTCTTTACTTAAGGCATTGCAACAACGCAAGAAAAATGCTACACGGAGTAGGAGACTACCAACTCCCAATCCACTTTATCCCGATCTTGGCGGTGCAGAAGGAGGACGAGGTCAAGGTCGAGATCGAGGTCAAGGAGGACGAGGTGGCGGGGGAGGAGGCATGGACTTTGACCCACCACCCTCCGCTTCTGGCAACATGGCTCCTGAGTTGTTCCTTACGGAGGAGGGGGAGGGGTCGACTAGAGATGAGGCGGAGTCTAGAGAGGAGGCGGAGGCGAAGGCAGAGTCTAGAGGGGAGGCGGACCCTACACGCAAGTTGGTGGTGCAGGTGTTGCGAAAGAAATTATGGAATCATGGGGAATCGAAAGTTCCTGACGAGAGGTTTGAGCCTAGGACCCAGGAGGTGAAAGCCCTTATTATTCCAGATGGCAATGAGTAAGTGTACTAATTTTGGAATTTTAAACATGTAATTTCTTGTTGGTGATAAATAATTTGGCATGTGTACTAATGTTTGATTATTGTGCAGCAATTGGACATTTCCTGTCGGGAACAAGCACCGCCTTCCTAATAGCATGATTGGAGCTCTGATTAGGAAGTTCTGGCCGGGCTGGTACACTTCCCTTGAGGGCGTCAGGAGGCTAGCCACTACTTGGGCGGACTACCAGGCTACCATTATCCCGGTCTTTCCGACAGCTGCTGATGCTGTGATCACCAAGTTTTGGGTAAGACATATTTCTTGAGTTTCGTTCATAGTTGATGACTCCACCGTGCTAACTCATGACTCTCACAATTGTTTTTATGCATGATTGAAGTGCTTTTATCGTGTGGATGAGGAGCAACAGGAGACAGCGAACAGGACTTTGCTTGGGGCTTTTGTGAAGTTGACACAGTAGGTGTGGTACAACAAAAAGGTCATGGTCGCTAGTCACTTCTGGGCTGAAAGGGGCGTGAGGGTCAAGAAGGAGGAGATTGTCAGTAAAAATCCTAATCCCAACTACTCGATGACTCCGAAAGAGTACATGTCGGTGAGTAAAATGTCATGCGATTCTACATTGTTGCTAAGTTGCCATTGCATTATGTGGAGTTGAGTATTGCATTTTACGGTTGTCCCCGAATGGGCTGAGCCGCATCGAGACGCATGGGAGGAGATAGTTAGGACGAGGTGGATGACCCCATTAACGCATAGACCAATGAGGAGTCGTTGCTCCTATCATCGCACGGATTGGATCATGGACGTCTCAAGATTCTTAATAAAAAGGTCAAGCCTACCCTCACCACGAGATTCATGCGTCTCAAGGCTACCCGCCCCGCCGACAGCCCCTATCTCGCCTCGTGGCCAGCCTCGTCGATCCACCTCCAGATATGATGTAAGTTTCCTTATTTTTTCCATCTTTACGACTTTTGTTCCTGCATGGTTAAGTGTTGATGAGATTCATTGTATTTCAGATTGTAGCCTGAGTTCGAGGCAGCCTATGATGCCGCTCATGACGAATATGAGGTGGCCTTTCAGCAGCATCAGGCGGCGAGTACGGTCTACACGCAGTAAGTAAATGTAAGTTTGAACCTTTACTTTTGCAAAACATACAAGTCTCACTTTCCCTAGTTTGGTGCTTTAGGGGCTAACATCTAAAGTATCTTGTAGGTAGTAATTGTGGCTATGCAAGCGGGATAGAGTGTTAATTTAGGGTCCATACCTCCCATGCCGGGGCCGGCGCCATTCCTGCCATCGAGGGAAAGTTTCCGTCGGACATACTATGGATCATCATCGGTAAGTTCTTTGCCAAACCACCGGTTACCGCTTTACTTTGCCTCGCAAGTTGCTAACATGTAGGGAACATGTAGGGGATGGGATATTCCGAGAACGAGCACTTTGGTCATGCCTCGCCGGGTAGCCATCGGATGATCACACCCACCCACCTCGATGGTCCTTTTCCTGGTCGTTCTGCTGGTGGTGCTTCACCGACAACTCCCTCGCCTGGTGGTTCTTCTGCTGCTTCTACTGGATGGCAACTTCATCGGGTGTCGCCTATTCTCACCAGGGGAGATCAGGGGTTCACCCCGTCTCCTCCACAGTACCGTTCTCCTCCAGAGTAGTAGGGATGATGTCTATGGATGTTGGCTTGTATACATGAAGGATATGATGATGTATGAATGATATGATGATGCTTGAATGATATGATGATGCTTGAATGATGTTAATAATTATTGTTGTGAAATATTGATGCTTTGGATGACTTAATTACTGCTATGAAATAATATTGTTGTAAAATAAAATAGAAAAAAAACTGGGCTAGCACTACGCCGACGGCCAAGCCATCGGCGTAGCTCCCTGCATGTGACCAAATGGTCAGGGCTACGCCGAGGGCCAGGCCGTCGGCGTAGCTCCGGGCCTGGGTGCTATGGGGCCAACACGTGGTACGTGTACACCGAGGAGGAGGCCATCGGCGTAGCTCCACGACTGGGGCGGCCCAGCGCTGGCACGTGTCCAACTACGCCAACGGCCAGGCCGTCGGCGTAGCGGCGCGCCATTACCTCGTCGTGTGTCGGCATGGAGGCTCTCCGCCGATGGCGAGTACGCCGACGACTGCAGCGAGGCCGTTGGGTAGGCTACACCGAGGGCTTTCCAGCTATGTCGATGGTCGCGTCGTCTCCGCCGAGGAGCTACGTCGATGGCTACGCCTACACCGGCGGTTTAGCAGGCTACGCCGACTGCTATCTGCCCTCGGCGTAGTGTTCGATTCCTGTAGTTCATGCGTAGCGCACACACAAAGAAGACATTACATATAAGAATAAGAAAATATTGTAGCACACTAAATAAAAAGTCAAAAACATGGTTTAATTTGAAATCTTAGTTACATATGACTAAAGTAAAACAGGAACAATAGTAAAGTACACTACAAACATGAGAATGGGAATCAAATAAATTACAAGGAATTAAGAAAGGACCAATAACATCATTTACTGCGGATGGAAATTTGACAAGTCAGCTATTGTTTCAAATTTTCTAGGGTAAACATGATCTCTTTTTATTTACAATAAATATGGATAACTCTAATAAAAAAAGGAAAAACATGAGAAAATATAGAGTGAAGAATAAAGAAAGAGAGAATGGACAACATGGCCTGAAGAAAGAGATGGATTACTATAGTAAAGAGACTCATTGACACAATAAATTAAACCAAGACTAATCAAAGAGATACGGATGACTGAGATGCAAAGAAGTTCCAAGGAGATGATCTTTTGACTGAATCGGAGGCAACGAAGACCAAAGTGGATCAAACTGAGTAAAAGGAAATTAAGAAACTAATGACTTTACTAAAGAGCTCAAAGACATTGTCGATACGGTGGAATTGGAAAAAAGAATAATACTAACCAAAACTAATAGTTCTCATTGGAGTACTGGTGTAACTGAACTACTAAAAGAATCATAAATTGAGAACTAAAACTAAAAACAGTTTAATGAGTAGCTGATAAAATAGATTACAAGGAGCTCATCTTCAGACCGAAACTGATGTAAATAACGACGAAAGTGGATAAAATTTAGCAAAAGAAAATAAGAAACTAACAACAGAACCATAGAGATTAAAAATAACTAAAACCAAAGAAAAACAAGATGAATGAAGATATTGGATATTGAAATAAAGAATAATGTGAAAGTTAAAGAAAAACTAAGGATTTGAGACTCGAGAAAAAAATAAATGAGGAGACCGGTGGAAGAAAGAAGGCTACAAAATGAAGATAAAGATGCAAGAAGTAACAATGAAACAAGAAATGATACATATGTAATTAAATACAAGGAAATGATACTAAAGTAAAAGCCAAGGAAATGAGACCAATTCTTTTTAGGGCAGGAGCTATCTTCAAAGCGGAGCTTAACTTGATTAAATAATAGCACACCAAGAAGCTTGTGCATTTTTTTAGCAAGGATAACTAGATTCATTTAAATCCTTATCTTAGCCTTTAACTTACTTTTTTGTTTTTCTATACATTTCTATTGTAGTCTTGTACACATGTACATTTTAGAAAACCAAAAAATATAAATATATGCATTATAAAGGGTACTTTTTTCCTTAAAAAGAATAATACTGAGGAGTGAAATAAGAGAGAAAGATGACTGGACAATGAATAAAGGGAACAACAGAATAAAAGAAATAGAGCTGAAAAATGAAAGAAAGATGAATTCAGAATGATAAGATATATGACTGAATAATTCAAAATGATAAGAAATATGACTAAAGGAAGTAATAAGAATGAAAAAAAGAAGGAATTCGCTGATTATACACATCAAGAAAATTAACGCAGTTCCTTTATATTAGATACATACACATATGTATATAAAGGTCAAGTTGAAACTAGAGACTTGATCTTAACATTTCATTATGTGATTGATCGTAGCATCCATTCAGGACCGAACAAGGTTTCGAAATAGAATTTGTCCATTTGCATCCATGCATCTGAAAATGGGATAAAATTTTGTGCGCTTGATTAAAAACACGAACCGGTCAAAGTTTCTTTTACTCTGATGACTTAGGCTTAGATCATAAGTGCTATGCATTTAGACATCACCTTTGTTGAACTTCTGTGTTATTGGGGGGATTGAATTCAATTCAAATATGAATAACAACAATACAAATATGAATGAAATGGAAATTGAATTCAATTAAAACATAGGATAAAATTAGTCTATTTCTATTTGAATTTTAATTCAGATAAAAGATAAATTTTGAAATGAAATTTGAATTTCTATTGAATAGTAGAACTATTCACTTTTCAAGATTTACATTTCACCAGAAATTAGTCTAACCATATTTGAAATATGTGATGCATAATTCATATTTCTATTGCATTCATATTATTATTGAAATATGTTATGATTTTGTTACCATGAAAAGAGTTATTACTAATCAAGGATATATATGGACATAATAATTATATAAACAATCTATGGCCAAAGTTAACACTTGAGCTTGCACGAGCAAAGGGGTAACGTGGTTTCCTCTTTGTGAGACCTTGTGTTAAATTGTCCGACAAAAGATGAAGCAATATGCACAGATTGCTACTCCTTCCAATCCATATTAGTTGCCGCTGATTTAGTATAATATTATACTGAACTATGGTTTGGAAGGGGGTATTATTTTTAAAACATGGGTCAGAGTGGGTAATTTTGTCCACCTTTGAGTTTATGAAAGGGTGTGCTGGTTGATTTACATATTTATCAATTTCAAAATAGGTTTACATCCATATTTTTCTTAAATTTTTTGTCATTTTTCATTTAGTAGTTTTACTCAGCGTGTTCCTAGCTCTAGTACATAGATGTAAAAAAAGCTAACAAACTTCTTTTTCGACTATGCTTGCTTTGTAGATGTAGATTGTGAACATGAAAATATATAATTTTGTGCCCATTGCGGGAAGAAGGATGGACAATTAGACATTTCACCCATATATCACTATAGGAATCAGGCGCAAGGCCGACGAATTTTGCTATCTTCTTAGCAGAAAAACTCTCGGCCTACCTCTACGCCGATGGAAGCCATCGTCATATAGCCATCAAGTTAGATTGCGCCAGCGTACCTCGCAGGCCGTGGGTGTCTCCCATTTAGGCCGAAGGTGCGAGCTGGCCGTTGGCGTAGATCGTCGGTGCGAGGCACGTGACGGATGGCATTGACAATGCGGTGGTGCTATGCCGACAACTTTTCCATCGGTGTACCTATGCAAGAAAAAAGTGCATCAACCATACCACGCTCACTGCCGATGTCGCCGCCACTGTCACCCGCGTCGTGGCCTACGTGTGAGAGACAGTAGGGCGGCGTCATCCCCTCCTACTGCTAGTGATGAGGGTTAAACTCATCAATGCCGATTGTTACGGACTTGGGTTTTGGATAAGGAGGGAGCGTTGTTGACATCGATCGGCTAGCAAACAAGCACACAGGGACGCAAGGTTTACCTAGGTTCAGGCCTCATAGAGGACCCTACTCCTGCTTGTCTGCTCTTGGAATTATCGAAGGAGTCGAAAGTTACAGGGGTGCGCAGATGCAATCTGGCGATGTTGTGGAAACTAGGGTTGTGATTGTCCTCCTCGCCACCCCCTCCTAGCCTTTATATAGATAGGCTAGGTCTCAGGTAGCAGGTCGAGTTGGTTACAAGTTAGGGTTTGTCCCTTTAAACTTTCTATCCTTGAGCTTGTCGTGTGCCCCAAGCAGTGGGAGTCTTCTTCGGTCACCTGAATCTTTGAATGGGCCCTGGTAACACCGTAGGCTTCTGCCAGATTGGACCGTATATGCCAATCTCGAGTACCTATAAGGTATGCCCATGTCAGTAGCCCCCGAGTGTCCGGTTGAATCGCAGATTCGAGCGGAGACTTATGAAGTCTTTCAAGTGCATAACTGAGCATAATTTCGAGCTCTCTGATTTGTACATAGGGATTGTTGATATACATGCCTGATTTATCCGATGTATCGGGATCAATTAACTGCCTTAGGGCAAAACACCGCAATCTACTCAAACTCGAGTCCCCGGACTCGAATTTGGAAAAGTGCTGGCATAATTCGAGTCAGGCCGTGGAGGTCTTATAGAGTCGAATCCCGGTGTATAAGTGTGAGCACTCGACACGTGCGTCAAGGCTTATTCATCGTACCTGTAGGGGTAGAGCACAGTAGGTGCGTTGCTAGGCCTTCTTCAGGTCTTATCTTCACGCTGCAAGCATGGCATCTGAATTTTGTCATCGCGGATATGATTCTGGTGGCCTAGGAGACGTAGTATCTTTGTAGGGAAAACATGAGGCGGAGTCGCCGAAGCGTTCAAGTGTCGACGTAATCAGCACACAGTTACGTATAAGAACAAAATCATACGGTGCAGGGCTAGCGCTTCCTATGGGAATAGCCCCCGAGTGCCTATTCGAGTCGTAGACTCGAGTGGGGACCATAATTATTTTGCGAGTGATGTCGTCTTTTGCTTGTTTCAGTCGAATGTGCTTTCAGCGCTCCCTATGGGAGTAACCCGAAGTCCACAATTGAATCGTTGATTCGAGTGAAGGGTTTTTGTGAGAAAATATGTTCGCATAATTCTTGGATGTCTTACAAAGTTGCTCGGGTGCGCGGCATGTGCTCCTGTTAGGAGTAGCCCCCGAGTGCTTGGTTGAGTCGAAGACTCGAGTAAGGAATAGAGTAGTCAAAGTTTTCTCCTGCTGGAGTTAATGACGTCAGTGATGATGATGAGATGACCTCGTTGCCCGCGTGACCGGTTTTGATGGGACATGACGAGTAGTGGGTCCATTTTTCTGACTTGGACTTAACCAGGCATGTGTAATCTTTGTTTTAACTGTGTCTCCTCGATTCCCACACGTAATGGGAGGAGTGAAGCGACGTTTCGTGGTTTACCCTTGCCACGTGTCGACACTGATTTGTGCCACGTGTCGAGTTGATTTTCTTCTGGCCGTTGGATGGTATCTCCGATGAGGTTAAGTAGAGATCCTCTGTGCAGTCATTTCTCCACATCTCATCTTCCTCCTCACGCACAACCTCCATTGATGTTTCTTGCTGCTCCATTGCTCTCACCTTCTTTGCGACATTGGATCAACTTTGCATCTTCCCGAGCTACTTCCTGTGCTCTCACCGCTAGCGCCAGATGGGCAAGAAGAAGGGAAACTCTGCCGCTGGGGCTGCGGCTGCCGCTGTTGCGGCCAAGAAGAAAAGCGCCGCCACTATGGGCACCAGCACCACCATCGTAGCTAGGAAGAAGAAGGGCCTAGGAACCCGTGTCACCAATGGGTCATGGCGTCCTTCCACCATCAAGCCGTCAGCACCAAGACAGGGCACTCCCTGTCACGGAAGAAGACTGTCGCATCCCCGACGATGAAGTAATCCCCAGTCCTCTTGCGGGGTTTCGAGTGATGTTCCTTGCATTCATTATTTGTGTTCTTTCTCTCCCCCTTCACTCCTTTGTGAGGGGTTTTCTTTGTTTCTACGGGCTCCAGCTGCACCAGCTGGCCCCGAATTCTATCCTCCACATCGCCTGCTTCATTACTCTCTGCGAGTGCTGGCTAGGAATCGAGCCACACTTTGGCCTCTTCAAAAAACTCTTTAAGCTCAAATGTCAGTCGGGTTCGGGTTCAGTAGTCTATGATATAGGAGGTTGCGGGGTCCACGTCGACTCCAATGTCACCTATTTCTCCATCAATCTCACTGCATTTGTCCAAGGGTGGAGGGAGAAGTGGTTCTACATTCGTGACCAGAAGGCCGATGGAGAGCACTACGCACGCACACCCTTTGATCTGGTGGCGGCCTGCAAGAGAAGTAGGTCATGGAAGAATATTGTGATGCCCGGCGAAGCCGAGGAAACAGAGACTCTCTACCATCGTGTCTGTGACCTCGAGCGTTGCATAAGCAAGGAGATAAGCGGCACTGATCTCATTCGCACTTCAATGCGGTATCGAGTGCAGCCGCTGCAGGCCAGGGCGCACCCCATGTGTTGCTGGACTGGTGCTGGTGATGTAACTCGCATCTCTACAGAGGGAAGTTCTTCTGGCAAAGTAGACAGCAGGTTTCGACTGCTGACCAAGTACACCACGAAGGAGGATCTCCCGGGTGACTCAGTCGTGCCTCCATTCTGTGCAAGCCATCCTCTGCCTGAGGTGGATTTCTTTTGAATGGTCTTCATATTTTTTGATTACTTTCTCATTGTAGCTTCTACTGATGCTTGGTTCCGATTTCAGGTCTGGAAAGTGGCCGCCAACTTGCCTCCTCAGCCCGAAGGAATAATTCCGTGTGAAGCGGAAGAAGAGAACAAGTCGGGCTCCAGCGTCCTTGTTGGGGATGAGCAGGAAGCCGCCCAGTCCAGTGGGCACAAGACTCGCAAGTACTCCCGTAGCGAGGATTCGGATGCCTCCTCGCCGATGACGCCACAGGGTCCTCTCACTATAGTGGAAGAGCCAACCCTTGTCGTGCCTATGCGCGCTATGGCTCCTCCTTCGCGGAAGAAGCTGAGGTTGCCGAAGGAGTCTTCTAGGGATTCCTTTGACCTCGAAATTTTTGACGGGTATGTGTTTATTTTCTTGCAAGTTTGTCTTGTCCTTCCAAAATCTTTCCTTCTAAAGAGTATTGGGTATCTAGCAGTCAAACAGCATCGTCATCTTCCGACGACTATCAAATTGTCAAGGGGACCAGAGTCACAGACTCCAAAGATAAGGAGGTGGCGGCACAATCTCCTTCTCCTCTGATGGCGGCCAACTCCGATGCCAATTATTTGAGTTCCCCCCCACACTGGGGGCACCAGATGGTTGCCCGGATGTCAACTCAGAATGAAACTTCGGAGTCCCTGGAGGAACATGTAAGTTTTTCTTGCCATTGGCAGTCGAATTTTGGTTGATGCTCACACTTGTTCTTTTGTTTGTAGCATGTCTTGAAAGAATCTGCTCACCTCACCGAGCGGATCGTGTCCTTGGGTCACCAGCATGCTTCGCTAGAAACCTGTAACTACCTCGGTGAATTACGCTCTTAGTTAATGCCTGGATGAACGAAAGTGGTTAAAATAGTACGGTGGGGCCCAGGGCCACTCACGGTAGACCTTTCGGCCGTCCTAACCACTTTCAAACAACGGGACAAGAACGAGCGGCGTAATCGGCAGGCGAAGGGATCAACTACATACACAAATGATTATGTATGCAAGCCACATACAATAGTCCTCAGAGCCATTCCATCTAAAAGAAATAGAAATATTGCAACGCCATACGGCAAGATCCAAATGTCCTAGATAGATATAATAATTTAGGATAGCTCCTCATACATCACACAACAGAGTATCAGGCGGAAGCGGAAACAAGATCTGAGTACGGATAAGAAGCAAATTGGCATAAGATGCCCCATAAATAAACACATCCCTCCCACAGATCACACGGATCCCCGTTCCCAGAATCTCTACACCGAATGATCGTTGCCAACATCATCTGTCTCTTCCACCCAGTATCCATCTTGCGGGTACACCTGTTCATCTGAATCAAACAATTTATCGTGTGAGACCCTAGGGGTACTCAGCAAGTCTTTACGCCACTAAAGGGGACACAACCTGGGGTGACGCAATTGCAGCAAAAGATAATACCTAACAATTCTATAGAGACTCGCTAACCTTCTACCTAACCAATGATAGACGGAAGTCCGTGAATTAAGAACAACAGTTATAACAGTATAATTAACAGATCCATCCTCCTCCTCGCTTACCAACGAGGAAGCGGACGAACAACCCCCATCATCCGTTGGCAGTTTTATTAACCATTCCATGAGTATTGCACTATTTACTAGTCAAATACTTAGTCAAGTTAAAAGCGGTACTTTAATTATACTTGTCTATGATCGAGAAATTGTGCTCCAAGTCGTCCATAACCGCGGACACGGCTTTCAGAAAGATTTACCCTGTAGGGGTGCACGAATAGCAACACACACTCGATCAACCTCGGAAAAACCAAATCAAAACCCAACGAGGCATTCACGACAAAGCAATCACAGGATTCAGAAATATTTCAGGGGGCCACCCCATTAAGCTACCCGCAACGAAGTTGGCCGGCTCCGAGACGGACCCAAGGTTTGTGTGGACGACGGAAACGACTGGGAACCCGAAAATATGACTGGGCTTGTCGATACAGCGAAAACGTGTCACGATCCAAAACAGTACAGGTGCTCCTCGCACAATCTTAAATAAAGCAGTAACATGGCATAAGTACGGAATAGTAACAAAGCCCCAAACTAATTGTGGCCCCAAGAAATAAGAATGAATCGAGCTCTGGCTCAGGGGGGTCCATAAGGCCTCCCGGATGTGGATAGTGCGAATAGTCAAGGAACAGGAATCAAGTACTCGGGGTCCTACGGGACACAAGTGAGCATGAAAAACCAAATAGCAGATATTGCTCACCGGTGCCTCTTTCATTAGTTATCCCATTACTACTCAGGTTATGTTGTTTAGGTACCTCATTATCCATCAGACACTCACATACCCTACTCATGCTTTTCTACGACTCGCATGGCTCAAACAACTCCTGTAGTAATGGCTCATGGGACCGGAACAAGCTTAGTGTGGTTTAAAAGTAAAGGCTATGCAGTACTTGGGATTCAATTTAATGCAATCGCGAATCGATGATGCAAGAATAAGATAGAGGCAATAGGTATTGTATGTATGCAAGCATGTGGTAGTGCTTGCCTGGTAGCTCAGTTGAAGCGAGAGATGGATCGGGGTAATACTCTTGGGATTCCTGGTAATTGTCCTGCTGGGCGTCTATTCGAAGAAGAACCAAACAAACAAGGGCCCACATAAATAAAGTGCACAAGCATATGAATTAAAATGCAACAAGCAACCAAGCATGCCATGATGAATGATGCACAATTACATGGCATTAAAGTAGCATGGCAAAGGTGAGGTGTGGATACAAGAAATAAAGCACTTTATTAGTTATTTGCCCAAGTTTTATTGTCATAAACAGTTCAGATTTTTGATGTTGACATGATGCATGCTTCAATTCATAACAAGGACTACATAAATAGAACGGGCTCGTCGCGCTGATCGATTTAGACATATTATTTGTCAAATTTGGAGTTATAAAACAAAAGTTATTAATTAAATAAGGAAAAGGGCATTTTCTTGTAATTTTAATCATCT
The DNA here is from genome assembly GCA_910589775.1 of Avena eriantha. Lineage (NCBI taxonomy): Eukaryota > Viridiplantae > Streptophyta > Magnoliopsida > Poales > Poaceae > Avena > Avena eriantha. The sequence goes on from OU342746.1 coordinate 318,913,227, forward strand.
CGAAAATTTAAAGTGTTCAAAACATATTTTGAAGGGCATATTTGAATTCCTCACATTTTTCTGATTCCAAAACATATATTATATGTATTATTTGGATTTGTATTTTAAAAATGATTTGAATCTGAAAAGAATTTGAAAAGATTTGAATATAAAATAGACTCAGGGCAAAACTTCTGTCACCCAGGCGAAATCGACCCCAGACACTGACAGGTGGGCCTTTGCGCTGACTAGACCACGCGCGGGGAAAACTTTTTGTCACCGCGGGCTCGCCTAGCCACTGTGACTGCGGGGTGGGCCAACTGACGCAGGCCCGCGTGTCAGCGGTGGGCGAGACAGGGGCTGACAGGTGGGGCTGGGGCTGGAGCGCGGGTTGCGACCGCGAAAAACCGAGGGGTTTTTCTGCAAGATGGTCAGGGTGGCTGGCAGGTGGGGTCGCGGACGAGAGAGGACAGGGTGGGGCTAGCCTGGCGGTAGAGAAAGAAAGAGAGAAGAGGGAGGCTAGCTCGGGCTAGGGTGAGATGGAGCTCGGGTTAGGGCATGGCTAGGGCTAGGGTGGCTGGGTGTGGGCCAGGGAGAGGGTGGCCAGGTGGTGCTCAGCAGGCTAGAGAGAGAGGGAGAGTAAGAGAGAGAGTAGGGAGTAGGTTAGGGTTTAGTAGAAATAGGGTTAAAAGAATAATGAAGAGAAAACTAGTTTTAGATTATTAATGGTGTTTAGTTGTTAATTTTGTTTATGAGGACATCTCAAGAAAGATCATGGGGCTGGAATAACTTGAGCTAGAAGGAATGGAAACAAGAAAGACAGAGGAAGAAAAGACATTATGTGGAAAAAGAAAAGCTCATATGATCATGCATATAGAAAATAAATTAAAAGAAAAGAATGTGGGAGAGGATATGAGAATGGTGGAGTGGTAGGAGATGTTTTCCACAAAGATAGGAACCAACAAAACCAAAGAAAAACCAAAGGAGAGGAAGGTAGTGAAGACTAGTGCATGGCCCATGCAAAATAATAATGCCATTGATTAATTTTGTGAAAACAATATTAATATGATGGCATTAGTCTTACGCATTTCCAAGAAGTGGAACAAAGCCAAGCAAAGAAATTTAATGGACTAGATCCACCCTATTGCCCATGAGCTAGAGAAAATCCAAAATAAAGACAACAAGCTCATGGTCTAGTAGGATGGTGGAATTATAAAGTGGTGGAAAAACAATGTGGTGGAATGGGAATAAAAGATATGCCCCCAATTCAACTTGGGCATTGAGAAATATATCAAAATCCAAATACAATATCAAAGAGGCAAATACAAATAATAATGCATGTGAGAGAAAATCCAAAAGAAAAAGGGTTTTATATGATGCTCAAATGCAAGGTGGCATGATGACATGAGCATGATATAATTATGATGCAACAATAATCTCTATGGAGTAGCCAATATCTTACTAGGACAAGTAGCATTACAATTGTTAGACAATTGGGGTGCTACAAAACCCGTTACCGTGCCTTCGAAGGTGAATTTACCTTTATGTGTTTATTTTTTGTGTGCGAGAGTTGGTGAACTAAAATTTTGCCATTTTATCCTTTGCAGGTGATCATAATGATCTTCTTTGTTGCGTCGACTCCCTCCAGAAGGTACTTGTCATAGCAGAGAAGAAACGCGATGAGGCACTCAGGCTCTTGAGGAATCGAAAAAGCGTGAGGAGGACTTGCTTTCTTCCACCGCTGAGAGGGAAAGTTGTTTGTAAAACAACTCTTCTCTGTCATGAAAGTGCTCTCAGGTATGTCACTGCCTCACTTGCATTTTCCCATGCATTTTTCCTATATATTGTTGTGCTAATATGTGTATTCTTCAGCTGATGCCGGCGTGAGCTTTGACGCCCAGGCTTTGGCCTGTGCGGATGACTTGGCCGGCACCGTGGCTGCAGTCGAGGACCGTAGCATCTCTGTCCAAGACACACTTGGAAAAGCTAAGGCGTGCTGAGCCGCCTTCGAGAGGAGATGGTCCCCAAGGCTAAATTGATCGAAAATCTTGATGGCCTAGTGGAATCCTTCGCGGAGGGCATGCCGATGGACTTCAAGAACGCATAGCGGTCAGTTGGAGCGACCATGGCACTCGCAATGGCGCAAGCCCATAGCATGGAACTGGACCCCAGCGAAATCTCTAAGGCAATGTTGGTCACCACGGATGGCCAGCAGGTAGTGTTTGCTCCTTTTGCCGGTAGTTGCAGTAAATATGGGCCTCGGCTCATTGAAACAGTCGCCAATTACTCGGCGGAGCTACGACGGTTGAAGAATGCATGCAAAGGCTGCGACATCTGGGGCTATAGCTGGGAAGTCTGTGGTGTCAGAGACTGCCACAGATTTGAGGAAGCCCCCAAAGTCGAAAGCGAAGCATTAGAGCATTTCCCAGGTGCCTTTTGTAATAGTCTAGCTTTCCTTGTTGAACTATATTTTGTGGGGGTGCCCCTTTTGATACTTGTTAAATTTGAATGCACTCCTCTCTTTTATCGATGGATGGTTGGTCTTATATGACTCTTGATTTGGTTGTAATAGGGTCCTTCGAGTGGTCCTCCTGACTCTCCTCCCACTGATGAAACTGTGGCGTGACCGCGTTCAAAGGTGGAGGAGCTGTTGCTCCTTGCGTGACTACGCGATCACATAAAGCAGTTGGAGTGAGAGATTCCCATGATCCGTGGTAACACGGACGTGTGGAAGTCAAAGGCTGAGAAGGCCAGTGCACGCGAGAAGTACCTCCTAGGAAAATTTGCTCAATTGAATGAGCAATTTAAGTGTTATCTTTCTAGCTTCCTATCCTTTTCTTTAGCCATTCACGGCAATGCTTTGTCCTTATGCTTTGCTCTGCTTCTTGTAGTTGTTAGCGCCCGTCACCCGCAGGATGAGAGGGATCGAGTTGCCATTCGTCTGAACGAATTGACTCAGGAGCAGCTACAAGCTAGCAGATACTTCTGGGTGGACCACGATCATGAAGTCGCGTTGGCGATGCCGCAGGATCGTGCATCACGAGTGCTGCAGTGCTTGAAGAAGGCGTAGTCGTGCCTTAAGCATATTTTTCAGGCGATGTTTCCCCTAGATGTAGTGCCTTCGAGCTTGCTAGCTTTCCTATCGAAGTTTCAAGATATCAGCACGGTCCGCGAGTGCGTGCATCAGTAGTTGGTCGTGGGTACCAAGGCTGCATTGGCGCTTGTTCGCCTGCATCGGCCAGATGTGGATGTCGCAGTTGTTGCCGCTGGACCACCGCCTCCGCCAGAAGGGATGACTTGGAACATGGTGCCACATTACCAAGTGGTTGATCGGCTAGCCGAAGATATCATTGATTTCTTGGAAGAGCAAACAAATGTTCTCCTTTTGTGGTAGTAGTGTAGTTTGGACCTACACATGGATGTATAAGTGTTGTAAAGTTCATATAATTGTGTCGATGTTTTTTGATACTCGTTAATGTGTAAAGAGCTTGCTAGGTTGTATGTATTTTCGAATGTATTGTAGTCTGCAGTTCCTTTTCATTAGCCTGACGTATATTCATCTCGGCACCTTGTCAACGTATCAAGTGCGTTGCAACTGGGTTGGTTTTACCAAGGGTTCGATTGATAGTGCGTCAGCTACTCACGATACTGGGTTATTCGCGTAACGAGGTGTATAGGGTGGCGCAGCCCCTGAGTGATACAAGTGCAAATAAAATAGAAAAAGCACGAAGTTGGGGGCACTTAGCTTTATTCATTCGCAAAATATCACGAGGTACAATGTATGGTTGAGTAGCCTGGCTGAATAGCCTTATTTATAAAGTAAAAACATCTAAGGGTAGAAACGGCGCAGCTGCGTGAAGTTCCAAGGATTGGAGTATGCGACTTTGCTTTCTAGATCTTGAAGGCAGTATGCGCCACCTGGGATTACTTCGGTAATCACGTAAGGTCCTTCCCAAGCGGACTCGAATTTGAGGTGCCCTTGCTGCTTCAGTCGCATGACTAGGTCTCCTTTGATGAAGGATCTGGGTGTAGCCTTCCGCTGTGGTAGTTGCGGAGGTTCTGCTGGTTGATCGTGGATCTCTCCGCTACAATCTCGTGTGCCTCATCGAGGAGGTTGACAGAGTCCTCGAGTATGAGGGTGGATTTATGCTACTACCCGTGGGGCTTTGTTGCGCACCTCTGCGGGTAGTACCGCCTCGGCACCGTGTACCATGAAGAACAGAGTGTAGCCTATAGCGCTATTTGGAGTTGTGCGCAGGCTCCAAAATACTGATTGCAGCTCGTCGGGCCAGCACCCGACAGCTCTTTCGAGTGGCCGAAGGAGCCTTTCTTGATTCCACCGCAGGTAAGGCCATTAGCCTTTTCGACTTGACCGTTAGTCTGAGGGTGCGCTACAGAGGCGTAGCTAATGTTGATTCCTAGTTTTTCGTAGAAACCTTGGAATTCGCTCGAGGTGAAGTTTGTTCCGTTGTCCATGATGATGCTGTGTGGCACCTCGAACCGGAAGACGATGGACTCGAAGAATTTGATGGCGGTGGCCCCTGATTAGTTTGTCACCGGCATGGCTTCAATCCAATTGGTGAACTTTTTGACTATGACGAGGAGGTAGACGTATCCTCCAGGTGAAGATTTCTGGAGCTTTCCGACCATGTCGAGTCCCCATTGCGCGAAGGGCCAAGCCACAGGTATTGTCCTAAGCTTCGCGCTAGGTGTGTGTGTGGCTTGTGTGGGAATCGCTGGAAGGCGTTGCAATGCTGGATGATGTCCTTGGCATCGCGCATTGCTATTGGCTAGTAGAATCCAGCTCGTATAGCTTTGGCGACGAGGGCGCAACTACCGGCGTGGTGCCCGCAAGTGCCTTTGTGTATGTCGAGGAGGATGGATCTTCCGTCCCTATTGGAGACGCACCGTTGAAGGACTCATGTGATGCTGCGCTTATACAGTTTTCCATTGATGAGGGCGAATGCCTTGGATCGTCGCGCTATATGACGTGCATCTGTCGGGTCATCTGGCAACCTTTTGCTGAGCAAGTATGTGACGTATGGTTGCGTCTAGGATGGCTCGATCATCATCACCTCCATGGGGCCTTCGAGTCCTGTATCTGGCTCCATGTTGTCGAGTGTCGTTGGCTCGTTGGGTGGCGTAGCCCCCGAGTCCTTTGTTGTGCTAGTTTTATGCTCTGGAGCCTTTGGTTTGATGGAGCGCTCGCCGATGCTCTCTAGGAATACTCTGAGTGGCACTTGGGTGCAGGTGGAGCCGATGTTGGCGAGTATGTCCACTTCCTCGTTGCTCTTGCGGCCTACGTGTCATAGCTTGCAGTCATCGAAGTCCCCCTCGAGTGCATTGTAGAGGTCGCGATAGGCGATCATGTTGTTGCTTAGAGCATCACACTCGTTCATTGTTTGGTTGACCACCAGTTTGGAGTCGCTATAGATGATGAGTCGCTTTGCGCTGCAGGCTTTTGCCATACGCATCCCGTGGAGCAAGGCTTCATATTCATCTTCACTGTTGGAGGCGATGAACTGCATTCGTAGAACGTACCTCATCTTGTTACCTTGCAGCGATGTCAGTATGATGCCCGCGCTAGATCCCTCCTTGGGCTTGGACCCATCGAAGTGCATTGTCCATAGATAGGACATGTCTGGCTTGTCGGGGAGCTGGTTTTCCATCCAGTGCACGAGGAAGTCCGTGAGAACTTGCGAATTGATCGCATCTCACTTCTCATATGTGATGTCTCGTGGAGACAGTTCTATCCCCCAGAGCTCGACTTGTCCGATGGCGTCGGGATTGTTGAGTATGTGCCCAAGTGGTGCGTCGTTCACCACTATGATTGGGTGCTCCTAGAAGTAGTGACGCGGTCACCTAGCTGTCATGAAGATGCCGCTAGCTTCTGATAGTGTGGGAACCGATGTTTTGTGAACAAGCGTGATGCTCAACAATCCCAAGGTTTCTCCCACCACCACTATAGTACGGTACGTGCTGTGGCCCACCACTACATCGTGGCCTCCGCATGGGAGAGGGAGCGGTGACCCATCTCACCTTGGATGTCGTGCTCCTATTGATCCGTAGTGGACCCTGTAAGGGGGTCTGGAGAGGAAGATGTAGCAGTGCATGAGATGGAGTATAGGGAGCCGGGCAGCGGACGACGAGAGGTGCTCGGGGGTAGGTATTGCGGTGCTGCAGTGTGCTCTACCTCGGCATGGAGGCGCGCAACGTAGGGATTCTAGATCAATGAAGATGAAGGATCACGACAGAAACCAAGCATGTTGTGACACCGCATGGGTGTGCAGGGAGGAATCGAGGGATGGGATCGGGTAGGATGGATGTGAGAGAGGGATCTATTCCTAGGGTAGTTAGCTTAATTTTTGGAGAGAGAGGGGTGGATAAAGAGAGAGATGTGGATAAGGAGAGAGAGGTGGGATGTTATATTTGTATGGAATGCACAACTGAGATCAATTACGGTGGGGTGATCCGTGGGTAGCTGTTTCTTGTCCTCTAATTAGCTCAATGTGTGTTTCTTCAGTGGGGCTTTAACCACAGTTTGACCTTGCCATAGAAAACTTAGAACAGATCAAAAACAAATGGGAAACCTTCACACATCACTACTAGGGAAAAGCCTACTAGAGGCGTATGTGAAAGGCCATTAGAGTCGCATTGTGGATGCGACTCGAGTGCCGCGACTCAAGTATTTGTTACCCGAGTCGCATACGAGATGCGCCTCCTATAACCTATATATGCGTCTCGCATATATAGGTTATAGGAGGCGCATCACATATGCGACTCTAATATGTATTAGATATGCGCCTCCCATAAGATTACATATGCGCCTCTAACATGGTCACATATGCGACTCAAATATCAATTTCGAATTTTAAAGTTTACAGACCCACAATACAGTCTAGAATACACAGTATACAGGTATTATATAGTCAATAACAGTATAAACAACACATAATTTTCAGAAAGTTGCGTCACACATCAACACTAATAGAAGTACATCACTAATACAATTATATCACACATCAACTTGAATTAATCCGCGACATACGAGAGTTCACACATCAACTAAATAGAGCATACATCACACAGACAACACCAAGTTCACATCTCCCAGGGGACCGATCGAGTACAAGTTCACAGTCGCATTACAACTACATGCACAGCGGAGATCTCTAGCTAGCTAGGTGAAGTGGAGCACACAACCTACTACAATGAAGAGCAATGTGGTGATCACGACGAAGTTCCTCCACTTCTTCCTCCCGTGCTTCCTCCACTTCTCTTCCGCCACCTCTCTACTCTTGTAGCCTTTGTAGCTGTTGCCCGAGAATTCGTTCACTTGCTTCTGGCAGTCCTTCCACTTCGCGTACACACCTGGAACCTTGCCGGCGTACACGACATATCACTTCTTCTCCATCTCCTATACACAAGATAGATGATATTATCTATGTTAGTGCAAAGCAATAGCAGTTCACAAGATAAGATCATGCATATATATGGGTGCAACAAGATGTAAGAAATCACGTTATAATCATCGACATTTCGAAGAAAGACAAAAAAAGCAAACCAAGAATGACTTGCATTAGTGCCTCATACTTAGGTTGGGCATGGAAATAACAATGCTCGCTGTTTGATCTGGTGCGGCAAGTAGAGTATATGCCCAAATTACTAGGCTACTTGGCACACGAGATCAAATAGCGGCATAGTCATACACATGACGCCACAACACGTTATAATCATCGGCATTTCAAAGAAAGACCAAAAAAGCAAACCAAGAATGACTTGCATTAGTGCCTCATACTTAGGTTGGGCATGGAAATAACAATGCTCGTTGTTTGATCTTGTGCGGCAAGTAGAGTATATGCCCAAATTACTAGTCTACTTGGCACACGAGATCAAACAGCAGCATAGTCATACACATGACTCCACAACACGTTCTAATCATCGGCATTTCAAAGAAAGACCAAAAAAAGCAAACCAAGAATAACTTGGATTCGTCCCTCATACTATTCGTATCGCCAAAGACAAAATAAGAGAAATACTTCCATGATTCATATAGCATGGGCATGATATGTCAAGAGGCAAACCAAAGAAAGGATTCGGTCTCCACGACAACGACTCATTTCGAGTTTGGTGTGTATAAAGGAGTCGTTGCCGTGGACCTAGAACCCTTTCCTCGGCTTGCCTCTTAACATAGTATATCCTATGTACATGAATCTCGAAAATATCTATCCTCTTTCGACTTTGGGGCTACGAGATGAAATAGTTTATCATTTCATTGTATCGCCAAAGATGAAAGGAAAGAGATCATTCCACGATTCATATAAGAATGTCGACAGTGCTATATGAATAGTGAAGCAATGTCTTTTCTTTCGACTTTGGGGCTACAATGAGATATTTGAAACTAAATACTTCACCATTTAATTTAATTCACGCTATCTAATCTATTCGTATCGCCAAAGACAAAAGAAGAGAAATACTTCCACGATCCATATAGCATGGGCATGATATGTCAAGCGGCAAACCAAAGAAAGGATTCGGTCTCCACGTACGGCAACGACTCATTTCAACTTTAGTGTGTTGAAAGGAGTCGTTGCCGTGGACCCAGAACCCTTTCCTTGGCTTGCCACTTAACATATTATGTCCTACGTATATGAATCTCGAAAATATATGTCCTCTTTCGACTTTGGGGCTACAAGATGAAATAGTTTATCATTTCATTATATCACCAAAGACGAAAGCAAAAAAATCATTCCACGATTCATATAACAATGTCGCCAGTGTTATACGAATAGTGAAGTAATGTCTTTCTTCGTTTCGACTTTGGGGCTACAATGAGATATTTGAAACTACATTTAATTCACGCTATCTAATCTATTCGTATAGCCAAAGACAAAAGAAGAGAAATACTTCCATGATTCATATAGCATGGGCATGTTATGTCTAATGGCAAACCAAGGAAAGGATTCGGTCTCCATGGCAATGACTCATTTCGAGTTTGGTGTGTCGAAAGGAGTCGTTGTCGTGGACCCAGAATCCTTTCCTTGGCTTGCCATTAGACATATTATGTCCTATGTATATGAATCTCGAAAATATCTGTCCTCTTTCGACTTTGGGGCTACGAGATGAAATAGTTGCCTCATACTTAGGTTGGGCACGGAAAATGACAATGTCGCTGATGGATCTCGTGCGATAAGTAGAGTATATGCACAAACTTCTAGTCTACTTGGCACACCAGATCCAGAAACGGCATGGTCACACACATGACGCCACAACACGTTTTAATAATCGGCATTTTGAAGAAAGACAAAGAAAGCAAACCACAAGAAGTAGGGCGGCAATAACGAATGAAAAGCAATAAGCACTTAAAATAGTTCATAACACAAATAACTAGCTAGTGTCGCTCACAAACAAATTCAATGGTTGACGAAACATACTCTAGAGGTTTTGCTAGGCAAGTTTAACATAGTGATAATAGGTTACAACACGAGTTCAGAACTAACAGCTAGCTACCTAGGCAATGCAATCATCAAGACTTCTTTTGCTGTTGAGTCGGCTTTAGGGAGCATTGATGAAGCCCGACCGAGTTTTTGCCATCTGCATGAACGTCCTGTGGTCACCCTGCTGCGCTAAGCGTTCGTCTATCTCCATGTTGGGCGGTGTATGGCCGCCATAGAAGAGGCCCCCAGATTTCATGACTCCCTGGTGCACGATTGTCGCGAGCCTGAGGTTGCGATCATGTATTGTTGTAAGCCTTTCAGCCCACTTCGCGAGGTCAGATAGCAACGTTTTGCTCTCCATGTCATTGAAGAACGCCTTCATGTGGTAAATGGTGCAGAAGGCATCCTTCCTGCTTCCAGATGGCTACTTGACGCAGGCAAACTTGGTTTTGTGGCAGAACACGTGCGCGCCAAACTTCACATATGGCGTTGTTGGTTTGATGCCATCCGCTACGACGTAGCCGGTGAGAGCACCATCAAGAATGTTCTTGATATTGGTGTAGTTTTTTGGGTGCACATTGTTTGAGTCGAGGTACACGGATGTTGAGTGTTTCAAATTCAAGCATATGAGCACGCAACCTGACTGATCATCCTCTGTGATGGGATGGTAGGGAAGGAGAATCACATCCTTGTCTGAGTATGTTTGCAGGAAGGTTGAGAGGTAGTCGGTTGCCAGCGCTATGTTCTCGGCATCTTTCAGGAGGACGTCCCGCATGAAGTAGGGATCCACTATATGGATGCCCGGGATCTTGTCTCTAGTGATTTGCATGGCCATATTGAGGGAGAATAGACAGACCAGGGTATTGTGCAGTCGGAACCCATTCAACATATCGAAGATGTCGGAATGCCGCAGGTAGAAGATATCCCTGGGGGGTACACTGACGAAGCACGACACATAAGGCACCTTAGCCTTGAAAACAAGGTACGACTGATTGTTCTCGCGAATGTGGTGCTCCTCAATTGTGAGACAGCTATAATGAAGATTGCGCATTTGAGAGCCTGTGACCTCGAGCAACAAGTTACACATCATCGCTGCACCTGCCACGTGCTGCTAATTCCTAGCTTGCCCCGCAGGGCCGTCCTGAGCTTGGAGAACAAGATTTGGACCCTTGCTCCGGTCACCCTTAGGCTTCCTTTTGCGACCGCCCTTCTTCGGTCCCTTTGGGGCATCGGCCACCTTGTTCACCTCACCGATCACCTTATGAAGGGTGTTGGGGCTGATCATAGGAACTGCTGGCCTCGGAGGCTCAGTGAAGGGGGCGGGGGCGGTGTCTCCTGACTAGTTGGGAAGAGACGCACCTGGCAAGGGGGTTTCGCCAGTGCTGGTTGGGTATCGGCAACTTGATGTTTGCCTGATGGTCTCGGCTCATACCAATCAGAAAACTTTGTGTTAATGAACTAGTCGCCGAAGTTCGGATCAATTTCTCCATCATCATCGTAGGGATCTTGTGCCATGTTCTCCAAGTCTTCCATCTCGAAGTCTTCATCATGTGATGTTGTGCTGGCTGTGCTGCCTCTGGGGTGATATTGAGCTGGTCCTCCGCCCCAAACGGATCTGGCTCTTCGGCCATAGGTACAAGTAGCTGAAGCCGGTATTAAGGATCACCGCCGTCTCCTCATCATCCCATCCTTGAGGTTGAGAGGGAGGTTCCACTTGCTCGTAGCCCAGAAGCACCATATTGTATCTGACCCTCATCATGTCGGGTGGCATTGTGACATTGTGCATTTTGCGGTTCTCCGGTTGAACGATAGTATCCTTGGCAACATCCTTCAACTGGCCGCCCACCCAGTGCATTAGAGTGCAAGGAGTGTCTCCCTGCGAAAGACATGTAGGCCGGGCGTTAGTAAAACGAAGATCAAGTCATTAGTGTGGTTAAGCCTCCCAATTCTCGCTTTAATTAGTTAGTTACCTTGAGGGCGTCATACTCGGCCAAGGTCGAGGCACCGCCGCCGGCAGGATTGAGCACACAAGTGGCGGAGTGGCTGCCTGATGGCACCGTGGTGTGGGCCGCAGCGGGCAAGTTAAGCTCCAGAGCTGGAGGAGTCTCCACCACCACCGGCCCCGCTGGAGGAGTCACCAACGCCTCCGGCCACACCATTTTGTCCGATTGGGCACTGTCGAGGTTGGGAACCAGTGGCGGCCCTCGTTTACCACCCTTCTGCCACTTGATGTACTTTTCCATGTAGGTGGGAAGGATGGTGTTGAGCTTATCATTCATTTGTGTGTGGACTTGTGCCTGGACTTATGTATGACCTTGTTCTTGGATCTTTGTCTCGACAGCCGAAACAGCCTGGTTCATGGCATCTTGGACTATATTGGGAAAGGCTTCCACATGTTCCCTTAGGTGTCTTACCTCGGCGCTTTCGGCCTGCTTCCTGCCCTTCCGCTCCGTGGTGCCATAGTACTCGGACCATGTTATGCCGCCAAAGCCGACCACACGACCAACCGACAATGGGGCCGCCAGGGGCTCGACATTCTTGGTCCGGTTCAGCGCCCTGTTAAAAGTGGTGTCCCACTTTGCGACAGGCGCCGACCCCTGGGATGAGGAGCTCCTACACTCCTCGTCCTGCACACAAGGAACGCGAAGCATTTGATCAGAAAACTGGACTTCATTGATTAATCGTGAATGCAATTAATCGACTTGCCTTCAAACTACTTACATATTTTCTCATGAAGTCCGTCACCTTCGTAGCGAAGGGGCCGACAGGCTCCGAGGAATAATCAGAACTCCCTTTCGGCTTGGCAAACCGGGCCCTAAAAAAGTGCTTTGCCTATGGCTCTTTTATGTCGTCAAAGGGAGGTGTCAACCCCTTTGCACGAGCGTCGGCGTCCTCCTTCTCCCATTTGGGAATCGCAGCTCTATAAGCGCCGGAGCCGAGATGGTGGGTACCATTGTTCTTCTTGTACAACTCCTTGAAGTACTGACTCTTGGCCTTGCCCATGGCGGATTCACATCTGGGCTTGAACACCTTGAAGTGTTCTTCCGTGACCAGAGGCTCCTTCTTGACGACCTCCGAATAACTTGGATCGTCCTTGAAAATCAGCTTCCTCACCCGGGCCTTCCAATTCGACAAGGCCTTGGTCATCTTCTTGAGGGCATACTTGCTCACCAGATTCCCTTTGAGATTGTCGTTATTGTACTTGTGTTCCTCATCACCCAGGAACGTGTATCTTGCGTGTAGCTTCTAGAAGAGCTGGATGCGGAAACCCCTGTTCTCTTCGGCCTTTAGGTTCTCCGTGTTGATCGTGACGGTGTTCCGGAGGATTGCCGCGAGCTGGTTTGAGTATCCCGCGACAAACTCGGCCGGCTCCAAAGGCGCACCTTCATCATTCACGCTTGTGATGATGGACATTTTGATGTCGACCACGATCGGGGCACGCTCCTTCCGGGCCTTCTTCGATGTTCTACCACCGTCCGTAGTAGCTTCACCACCACCATCAGTGGTAGTGGCGTCGCCATCCATGTCCCCCATCTCCTCATCGCCCGACGACATATCCTCGTCCGCCTCCATCTCGTCGTCCCACAGAACGAATTTTGGGTCCTCTTGGGATTCCATCTCCGCCTGCTGCTCCCAAAAGGACTTCTTGCTAGAAGGGCCCTGCTCCGCCGACATTTCTAAACACACAAATAAACGGAACTAATAAGCACAAAAATTCACAGAAAATTTCGGCATAACCTTTGCTAATTTTCTATGTCTAGGAGTGCCAGAAATTCACCGGAACGAAAATGAATCAACATTCTGGGGAAACATTGGCAACTCAAAAAGAAAAACCTGCACAAATAAGCCCAAATAGGCACAAACACAGCCATTTTGCTGACAGCATAAACACAGCCATTTTGGACAGCATACACAATATATGCATAAAATAAATATCAGTTGTTGAAGCAGTACAAGCAGTTCATTAGTACCAGACGTACATCACAAAGAATAAGAACCAGATGTACATGTTGTAGTACCAGATGTAGTCAGTTTTTGTCCTGCTGCCTTGGAGAACTGACCAATCTGTTCAAGTCAGTTTTTGTCCTGCTGCCTTGGAGAAGCATGTTGTCTGATAAACAATTTGAACAAAAACATGGTAAATTGGTACTAAATCCAGTGCTCATAATTATCTGAATCCAGTGCACAAAACTATCTAAGCACCATATGGACAGAAAGAACCAAATAAAAATTCATTCATGTGATTAACCAACCATAGAATCAACATGTCTGTCATTCCCTCCTCATAATATTATGTCAGTAAGAAATCGTAACTCTACAAGGTACACTGACTAACTAGATCGATGGTTACCTAAGGAGGGGGTAGCTCAGGTGTTGGGCAAGGCCAGGACAGGAGAAGATCAAGGAGGAGGAAGGCCAAGCTTGTCAAAGCAAGGCTAAGAGAAGATCTAGACTACTAGCTGCTTGCCAGTTTGGGAGGTGCCTGCGTGCTCCCTATTGTACTAAGTCTTTGATGTTCACATCAGCCACGGGCTTAGAGATGAGGGAGCAAATGCTGAACATATCTGGTAAATGAGTTTGCAACAACTTGATTGGAATACTAGTCAATGATGCGTGGTTCCAAGGTCATGAATTAAAATTATGGATGAGCATATTATGACAAAGTACTTCACATGGTTGTAGGTGGGCTGAATAGAATAATATAGTAAATGAACTGTAGTTATGCGCGCTTTTTTCCCTTCTTGTACACAGTAAAATAAAATAGCATGTAAATCGTCGATGCTAGTTACTGCTCTCATCTACTTGTGTTGGCTAGGATATATATTTTTCTTATGTAAATTACAAGTTTTGTTAATTTCCTTATCAATGATAACCCACTCCAATTATATTCGTCTTTGTCTAGATTACTTGTTAACAAACTGATCCAGTTAACATTCATTATTTTTTCAGGCATCACTTGGTACTCATTTACACTGAGGTCTTAATGTTGAGGTGGTGTCCGGGATGAAGGCGGATACCATGTTTGTGGTGCCTCCATTTGTGATCTTAGTATGCAGGCTTTTTTCCCTTCACAAAGACCAAACAGAGGAATCCTATGTCTATTGTATTTTGATGGGAGTTTACTTAGTGGACCTATTTCGTTTTATGCTGAATTGATTATTGGAGAACGTAGCACAGTAGCAAGGAAGTAGGAGGGTTCCTTTTAAACAAGTATATGAGCAAAAACTGCTTTCAAATTATGGTTTCAGAAGTTTTAGTCCCCGATGTGGACTTCTATGAAAATTTACCAAAGGTAAACTTAATGTCAATTATTTACGAATTAGTTTTTTCCAATGATTGGAAAAATTCTGTAGTTTATTAGAACCAAGTAGAACCAAGCAGCACCACATGATGTAGATTATCTTTAGCAACTAGGGGCAGAGTTCTGGTTGTAATTGAAAGTGCCCAATAAATGCAAAATATCATTGAAGTGGCAACTGGCCAAGAATGGAGGTCAGATTATTTCCTTGTATTCGATTTGTGATCCCTTCTGTTTGAACTTAAAGCTGGTATATGAACTTAACCCTAGATCACATGGAGAGGGGAGAGGGGAGGGAAGAGGGGTAGGGGAAGGGGAGGGAGAGGGGAAGGGGTCACGCACCTCGACGACGATGGACGGCGGGCACAGATGGGGACAAGAAGGGGCGATGACGGTGCGGTAGAGGAAGGGGCGGCTCGGGCGGGCACCTCCTCATCTCCTCCTAGGCACGGCGGCGAGCGGGCTCCTCCTCCTCCTCCTGGGCACGGAAGCGCGAGCGGCAGAGCGAAGGCGACGACAAGCGGCAGAGGGAAGGCGACGGTTGCAGAGTACACACATGCTCAGTCGACGTCGATCCACAGAAAAAGACTCAGTCGATCACAGACAGGTACCAGCTTATGCGAGGCGCATATTTGAAAATGCGCCTCGCATAAGTTTACGCGAGGTGCATTCTGGCCATATGTGCCTCGGCTATTTTTCACTACTAGTCAACTAGCGTAGTGCGCTGTATCTGTCAACAAACTGACCCTAGCCCACTGGTATCAACCCTTGTCTTGTTCTAAACCCTAGCCACCCAGGTTTGAATCCTGGGGCAACATATTTTTGAAAACTTTTTTTGAAGGCCATTTTCATGTAAAAACATTCTCCAAACACAATATGAACTATAAAATATACTGCAAGTATTTTAAAAATTCCAATATTGCCAAAACAACAAAAGTGAGTATTATGAATGTGTCTCGTCGATACATAATATTCTCAATGCAATATTATAACATACAAAAAATGATAATTATGAATGTTTCGATACATAATAGTATGCCACACACACGACGGTTTTTGACAATGGTCGGAGCGCGCTAGCGTTTCTTCACAATGGTCATCTTCTTGCCCTTCTTCGTCGCGGTTGCATAGGTTAGGTCCGGGACGTGTTCACTACTTCTTTTGAACGGGAGTCCTTTCTTAGGTAGGGTTGTGGTGTACGGTGCTTGGTTGCCGTATCCATCTTCCATCTTTGGGTCACCATTCTGGTCAAATTCTTGCTCGTTGGCGACTCCGTTCATTCCGATGATGTTCCTTTCGCCTCTCCTGACGACAACCCGGCTAGGATTTGACGGGTCTGTGATGTACCAGCATTGGTCGATCTTGCTAGCTAGAACCCAAGGCTCATTTCTCGCGGGTGCGTTCGCGCTGGTGGTCTTTGACAGTATAACCATGGTGGTGAAATATCAGCCTTCTTTCTCGACGCTCTTGGCCCACCTGACATGGAACATCGGCACCTTCTCCAAAACGTAGTCAAGCTCCCAAATCTCCTCGATCCTTCCGTAGTATCTTTCTGGGATGTCGCCGGTGTAGAATATCCTCGTAACCCCCGAGTTCTGGTAATCGCAGTTATTGTCCTTTTCCTCTGTATAGAACGTGTATCCGTTGATATCGTATGCCTGATAGGTCATTAGGTTGTGCGAGGTGCCCCGTGACAAGGAAAATATGAGTTTATCTTCCTCCGAGTACTCGCCTTGCGGTGGATTAGCAATGACCTTCTCCCTGAACCACCGCATGAAACCGGAGTTTTGCTCCTTGATAACATCTTCCTCTGAGTACTAGCGCCCCTGTTCAGCGTAATTCTTCTTGATAAACTCTTTGTGCTCATATATGTATGGATCGACCACCTGCAGGTGCTGCAGCGCGACCAGGTTTGCTCTTTCAAAGTCCTTGGTTCGGCCCTTGATGTCGACATGCTTTGGGCGCCGACCCTCGTGGTGACCGCATCCAGCGAGCCTCCCGAGGTGCTTGTTGAATGGCAGACCAAGAGGGGTCTCGGTTTGTAGAAAGTTCGAGCAGAAAGAGATGCACTCTTCGGCCAGGAAGCCGTTTTCTATGCTTCCATCTGGACGGGACCTGTTCTTAACGTATCCTTTGATGTGTCCATTGAGCCTTTCGAACGGCATCATGCTTCGCAGAAACGGAGGACCGAGCTGGACGATATCCTCCACAACATGGAGAAGCAGATGGAGCATGATGTCGAAGAATGCGGGGGGGGGGGGAGGATAGATCTCTAGCTCGCATAGTATCACCACAATCTCGTCCTATAGCCTCGTGAGCTGCTTAATGCCTATCGACTTTCGAGAGATCACGTCGAAAAAGTTGCAGAGGCCAAACAACGTTTCATGAACGTGCTTGTCCATTATACCTCAGATCGCGACCGGGAGTACCTGCGTCATCAGCACGGAGACATCGTGAGACTTCATCCCACGGAAGCGCTGCTTCACCTCGTCTAGCCATCTGCTTATCTTTCCCGCGTAGCCATTCGGAAATTTGACTCCGAGGAGGCACTTCATAAACTGTATGGCCTCCTTCTTACTCAGAGTGAAGAACGAGGCCTTGAGCTTGACCTCTCCCTTCTTGACCAGCTTTTTGCCCTTGCGACGATGGCTATTCTGCGTTTCCATCTCCTCCTCCTTGTCCTCCTCATCATCGCTAGGTGGTGGTTGAAGTTCATCCCTGATGCCCATATGCTTCATGTCGTTCCTTTCCTTCGGCCCATCTTTGGTGTTGTCGGTGTTAAGGAGGGTGGCAAGCAGACTCTCGCCCACGTTCTTCGTGATATGCATGAGATCGAGGCTATGAGGCACGCGGAGGATCTTACAGTATGGCATGTCCCAGAAAACAGACCTCGCCTTCCATACCTTCAGCAGCGGCTCTGGCTTCTTCTGGGTCTTTCCCGGTGCAGGGCATTCCTTCCAGTTATTCAACAGCTCGTAGATTTGCGTGCCGCTCCTCTGGTCCGGGATTCCTCAGAGCTCGACCGCCCCATTGAACAAATCTCCTAGCTTTCTCCAGGCGTGATTCTTGGGAAGCCACCTCTGAGCCCCAAGGAACACGGTTTTCCTGGACCCGGGATATTTCTGTACCTGGCGGTACGTTGTATTATCTTTGCACCTAATGCACCCATAGAATCCTTGGACCACCTGCCCCGAGAAGTATCTGTAACCGATATAGTCTTGCACCGTCGTGATCACCGCCGCTCTCATGTCGAAGTATTCTTGTCTCGAGGTGTCCCACGTACGGGCTCCTTCTTCCCATAATGTGGCCAGCTCCTCTTTCAACAATGTGAGATACAGATTGATGTCTGTACTGGGTTGTTTTGGCCCTTGAACCAACATACTCATGGTTACGTACTTCTTCTTCATGCACAACCAGGGGGGAGGTTGTAGATTCATACAAACATGGGCCAGGTGTTGTGTGTGCTGCTCTGCCTTCCGAATGGATTGAGTTCGTCGGTGCTCACGCCTAGCCTGAGGTTCCTGGACTCTTTCCCGAAATGTTGGTAATATTGGAGGTCCAACACCTTCCACTGGCAAGCATCCGAAGGGTGCCTCGCGTTTCCTCCTTCTCCGGATCATCGTCTTCCGGCCTCTTTCTTTCCGCGTGCCAGCGCATGAGCTTTGCTTCCTTAGGGTCCGCGAAATACCGCTGCAGATGAGGAGTTAGAGGAAAGTACCACACCACCTTTCTAGGAGCTTTCTTGGTACCTCTCTTGTATCGAGAGGTCTTGCACACCGGACACATGGTCTTCTCCGCGTCCTCGCCCCGGTAGATGATGCAATCATTTATGTAGACTTGGTATTTCACATGCGGTATATTGAGAGGGAACGTGACTTTCTTGGCCTCAGCGATACTAGTCGGACATGTGTTCCCCTTCTTGGGAAGAATATCGTGCCAGAATGCAATGTTGCCGTCAAAGCATTCGTCGGTCATTTTGTGTTTCACCTTTATCTCTAGAGCCTTGAGTGTTACATTCAGACGGGTATCACCATCGTTGCATCCATCAAACAATGGAGTGACCGCGTCTTTCTTCATTTGCTCTAGCTTAGATTTCTCTCTAGCGGCAGCTCTGGTGTTACTAGTCTCCTTGAGAAGCAGATCTTGGACATGAGGGTCTCGCAGCCAGCTCGAATCATGGTCGACACCTTGATCTTCGTGTTCATGCCCGGTGCCACCTTGATCATCTTCGTGTTCATGCTCGGTGCCACCCTGATCTTCATGATCATCACCTGCCCCGTCGGTGGCGCGTTGATCTTCGTGATCATGACCAACATCTTGATCTTCACCATTATTGACATCCTCATCATCATCTTCGTCATCACGTATCCACCGAGTGTAGCCATCCATGAAACTATGTCGGAGCAGGTGCGACTCCAGCATTCCGGAATCGTGCCTTATCAGATACATCAGCTTGCAGTCGCGACACGAACATCTTATCTCCGTCTTGTTTGTGCGTGCCATATCGGTCCTCGTGCATCTCATCCACCTATCCACGAGGGCTTTGCAAATCAGTGGTCAGACCATGGTCACCTACGCGTGGTACAAAGAGCAATAGAATAATTAGAGCATATATGGACATCTGGATCACCCGAAAAATTCGGCATGACCTCCCCTAAAAAGAAGACATTCGCGAGTGCCAGAAATTCACCGGAAAAGAAATTAATTGACATTCTGGCGAAACATTGGCATCTCAAATGAAATCCCTGCACAAAAATAAGCATGCACCATAACACAATCATATAGTCGCAGTGTCGCCGACAACGCGCATGAGCATACAAGCAAACGCCTTCACGCTTCCTCCAACGACAACTTGTGCAAGAGAGATGGAGGAGAAGTAAAGGGACATGGTGTAGATCTAGAGGAGCAAGAAACTTCACTTACATGTGAGTGTCAACCAATGGAGATTGAGCAAGCTTCTATGGTGAATCAATGTGGGAAATGAGGTGGGGAGAAGGAGGGGGTGACCAAATCTGTCTTTGGGTGGAGAGGAAGAAGCGGGGCAAGTGAGTGGGGTGCATGTGCCAAAAAGGTGCAAAAAAAGTCAGCCAGGTTATGCGAGGCGCATATTGAAGTAAATGCGCCTCTGATAGTCTGAACTATCTGAGGCGCACATGCCAAGATGCGCCTCGCCTATGTGGCCACCCGGGCCCGCAGGGGTTGCTTGAGTCGCACGATCCATAATGCGCCTCGCCTGTTGTAAGTATCGGAGGTGCATCTTACAATATGCACCTCGCATATTGGACCACCGATCTCCACCCGGGCCCACCCAAGATATGCGAGGTGCATTTTCCACATATGTGCCTCGCCTGTTTAAGTACTAGAGGCGCATGTCCCACTGGTGCGCCTCGCATAAGATGGGGGTGCCAGATTTCGTCCGTACAGATGATAGAGGAGGCGCGTCCTGTAGATATGCGCCTCGCCTATTAAAATACTAGAGGCGCATGGCTGCTTGGTGCGCCTCGCCTATATTATCAGAGGCGCATGTAGTATAAATGCGCCTCTAATGTGCATGTCTCCTATAGGCTTTTCTCTAGTAGTGCATGTGTGTGTCTTAGGATGGAAATCATTGTTTCCAAAGAAACTTTTTAGTTTCAACGCACGGAGATTTGACTTTTCATTTGAATTGCCTATTCAACTAGAAACAAAGATAATTGAACTACGGGTGTTGCATAGTTTTTATCCTCCTTGTGGGTTTGGATATTTCAACTTATCTATGAACCTTCCACCACACTTTTACACATATGTTAGGGCCACATGCAAGTTTTTGAGGTATTCCGGCGCTCCGGTGATAAGTTTCCACCAAACCCTAGACCCGGGGGGGCGTAGATCTACCCCTTTGATCGGCCTCCAGTGACGGTAGACCAATGGGACTTTTATTTTCACTTATGTTTGTTTAGGCCATACCTACATTCAAAACCAAGGTTCAGACCATTTACCATAAGATTCTTTCCGGTTGTCCCGTAGCGGGAGTTTCCACCTATCGGTCCAGAACTTTACTAAGTGCTACCGCGTGTATGTGAACATGGTCACACCCAGGAGCTAGATAATGTTCTATGAACCTTCCACCACACTTTTACACACATGTTAGGGCCACATGATAGTTTTTGATGTATTCCGGCACTCCGGTGGTTGGTTTCCACCGAAATCCTAGACCAGGGTGTTGTAGATCTACCCCTTTGACCGGTTTCCAATGACGATTGACCAATGGACTTTTATCTTGATTTATGTTTATTTAGGCTATACCTACATGGAAAACCAAGGTTGATACCATTTTACCACAAGATTCTCTCTGGTTGTCCCATAGCAGGTGTTTCCACCTATCGGTTCAGAATTTTACTAAGTGCTACCGCGTGTATGTGAACATGGTCACAACCGAGATCTTGATACTGCCTCTATGAACCTTCCACCACACTTGTACACATATATCAAGACCACATGCAAGTTTTAGTTGCATTCCGGTGCTCTGGTGGTCGGTTTCCACCGAAGCCCTATACCGAGGGCCTCGTAGATCATCCGCTTTGACCGGCCTCCAACAACGGTTGACCAACAGTATTTTATCGTTATATATGTTTCTTTAAGCCATACCTACATGGAAAGCCAAGGTTAAGACCATTTTACCATAAGATTCTCTCTGGTTGTCCCATAGCGTGAGTTTCCACCTATCGGTCCAGAACTTTACTAAGTGCTAGCACGTGTATGTGAACATGGTCAGGCCCAGGAGCTAGATACTTCCTCTATGAACATTTCACCATACTTTTACACCTATGCCAGGGCCACATGAAAAAATTTGAGGTATTTTGGTACTCCGGTGGTCGGTTTCCACCGAAACCCTAGACCAGGGGCCCATAGATCTACCCCTCTAACCGACTTCCAATGATGGTTGTCGGGGATACGGTCCCCAGGTACCCCAAGAATGCCCAAATGCAAACAAAAAAGGCAACTCCATCAAGCAAATGATAAAGAAAAGGTCGAAGCTTGCATCCTAGGCTGGCTAGAACCTCCTCAACCGGCCCACGACCCTGCCAGGTTGCCCCTTCCCCACCTAGGTTGGTCTCCCTCCTCCTGGGTCGGCTATCCCAGCCATCCATTTATCTTCTGCGCCACCTGGCTCTCCCTGGCTAGGCCGGCTCCATTGCACCAGCCCACCCGGCTGGGCCACCCCATCCGGCCTCCCTGGCTCATCCTGTCCTCCCTAGTTGGGACGCCCCTCCTGTTGGGCCGCCTCACTCCCCTCCAGCCAGATCGCCGATGCCCCGGGTGGGCTGCTGCCTGCGCCTCCCGGTAGCGAAGGTGGCCTGTTCAATCGCTACCAGTTAGCTAGGAATGATCGGTCCCAGTCCTTCCAATCGGCGCCAAAGCGCTGAGCTGACTAGCATCAGCTCCTAGCGTATCAGATACTCCTAGCACCCTACGAGAAGACCAGATGCAAAGCCACAAGACAAGGAATAGACATCTAAGACACTACTTCCACACCCCTAGAACTACTATGCACATAGTGATACACTATACATGACACTATACACTATACGTGCAATAGTAGTAGTTAGGCCACGTGGGCCCGCCCTTGTCCCTTCGCATGTTCTATAAATGACCAAGGGGGCTCACGGTAGAAAGGGGGACTCTGATCGATCACTCTCTGCTAGCAAGCTCTCTTTCTCATGAGCACACATACACTCTGCAAGATTGGACTCTGTTTGATCAATCCTACGCATATGGCTTGAAGAGCGCTTGTAGTTCTTGTGTTCATCATCCAGATAGTCAGATCGGCGGGAGTAAGAGTTATACCTTTCATATAGAGGGATCCAAACATGGGTACTACATGTGTCTCGCTACACTCGCTCGTGCCCAATCTCGTCTGCGGTCACCGTCATAGTCTCCAGACTTTCTCCCACCCTCTATCTAGCCTTTTTAGGCACCGCCGTAACCAAAACGATGACAGTTGGCGCCCACCATGCGGCACAATGGCTGCGACTAGGATACCATTCCGCACAGGACCAATCTTCTTCATCATTGGCATCACCCGCTCCGCTCCGTAAAGTTTCCCGAGGGCTCATCGTCGCCTCCGCGCCATCAACGCATCCACCTCGTCGAGATGCCCGGAGGCTCGCCGCCCTCATGTCGTCGCCTTTGCCGTCTCCATCCGCGTGCGCAGCTTCGCCACTGTGCCCCGCCCGTGGCTCGCCATCCTGGTTTCTCTCTACCCAAGTGCGTCCCAGCGAGTTGCGTTCCCGTAGTATCCCCTCTGTGCCCGCAACAAGTTCCTCCCGCGGCCAGCGTGTAGCCGCCCTGTAGTGGCTCCTTGTGTGAAACACCCGCCCGTATCCTCAGTGACCTCCGTCCGCGAGCCTGACCTCATCCTCCCCTGCATGCCCCCCCCCGCACCGCAGCGCCCGTTTGTGCATAGCCCCTAGCCGCCACGATCCCGTGCTATGGCATTCGTGCCCGTAGTAGCCGTTCCACCTCGCCTATGCGAGTGTGTCTGTTTACCCGTGTCGCCTCCAAGCCACGCCCAGCAGAGCTCCTCTCTATTAAGCTCATGTTTTGCCTGCGTGCGCGCACCCCCCCCCCCCCCCGACTGAGAGAGAAAAGGAAAAGAGAGAGGGAAAAATAAAAAGAGAAAATGAAAAAGAGAAGTAGAGAAACCACCCGACTGAGAGAGAAAAATAGAAGAAACCGCCCTGACTGGTTGAGGAAGAAAAATTAAAAAGAAAGAAAAAAAGGAAAAAATGGATCCGGCTAGTCCTTCTACCTGCTTGGTTGCCCGTCCAAATGAGGTCAGGTCAGCTATTTCCGACTGTTTGATCTGTCATCCTAGCTAGGCCTAGCCGGCTAGGTCCTGGTCTGGCTGGCGCCATGTTTGGTCATCCAGTTCATCCAGCTGGGTCCCGATCCGGCTGGCCCAGGATGACGAGGACCGATTCGTCCTGTTTGGGTATTGACTTGGCCGGCTAGACCCGATTCAGCTAGGCCAGGCTGGCTAAGTTCTTCATAGAGCCTTTGGTTGTCTGGCCGGCTGGGGATCGAATTTGGCGCAACCGTGTTTGGTTTCCTGGCTGGTGAGAGCCAAGCTATCTGCAGTGCCCTCATCCATTTTGGGCGCCCGTAGGAGCTCGTCTCCGCCTATCCTACACCGAATACCAAAAAGTGACTATTTTTCTGATTTTGAGAAACCCTTGGGGGCTCTTCGCCAGATATCGACATGCTTTACTACTTTCACTTTTAAAGATCTGGCAACCCCTAACCTAGGGTCTCGCCAGTTGGCCTGACCTACTGTTCTGTAAGTCAATTCAGTACCATGTGCGGTACCAAAGTCCCACCATTCGTCTCAGCTACAGATTGCAACCCGAATGTATGTCTAGCAAGGGAAAAAGTTGGAGGGCACTCGCACGTGAAAGAATGATGAAAGACATGACATTTTGGATGTTCTAGCTAAAATTCCTAGTTCGTACATTTTCGGTTGCTAAGCCTCTAATACCGTGTGCAAGGTATTATTAGCTACCCCTTCAATTCTGGTAGCATACCGCAACCTGGCACACCCGCCGGAAAGGACACAATATAAATAGCCGAGCACACGGGAAAGTGACTAAGTATGCGGAGAGACATGATACATTGCAAATGTATCTATAATTTTTGATGTTCCATGCTTGGTTTTATCTACTTTCTTATGTTTTGTCCATAGTTTGGAGTACTTTTCATATGATTTCTTGGACTAACCTATTAACAATATGCCACAGTGCCAGTTGCCTGTTTTCTGCTGTTTTTGGTTCCAAGAAGTCAGAAAATCAATATTCACGGAATTGGGCGGGACAAAATCCAAAGTTCATATTTTACCAGAAGACTCACGGAGCCAGAATACGAGACGAAGGAGGGCCAGGGCCTGGCCACCCCCCCCCCCCAGGCGCGGGCTAGCCTTACCCACGCCACCAGGTGGTGTGGGGCCCCCTGGCACCCCCTCGGTCTCCCCTCTTGCCTATAAGAGCCTCCTGATACCAAAACCCTAAAAAATCTAGCCTCCAGCCACGAAAAGTTCCGCAGCGCCGCCGCCACCGAAAAGGAGATTCGGGGGACAGAAAGTCTCTGTTCCGGCACCCTGCCGGGACGGGGAAGTGCCCCCGGAGCCATCTCCATCGATCTCCACCGCCATCTCCATCACCGTTGCTGATTCCCATGATGAGGAGGGAGTAGTTCCCTCTCGAGGCTGAGGGTTCTACCGGTAGCTATGTGTTCATCTCTCTCTCTATGCATGATCTTACTGAGATCATGAGCTTGTAATCTATAGATCTATTCTGCTACTCAAGTGCTTTAATAGATCTCTGCTCTCCCCATGTGTGTGAAAGTGACAACATGCTCACCATGGTGGCACTTAGGCTAGAGATTACAAATACTTGTTATGAGTTATATTTGGAGTTGGATGTCTTTATGAAATGGTGATGTTTGTTGGACTCATCTAGTACTCAAGGTGACAGTGTGGGGTTTTCTAGATGGGAAAGATGAACTTTGAGGTGTGCTGTTATAGCCCTACCATCGATTAGAGTGTCCAACCAGAGAGTAGTTCAGCGTAGTATCATAAAGAAGAATATATTTATAAGAGAGAGTGTTCAGTAGTGAAAGTATGATCCCTAGGCCTTGTTTCTAAGCATTGATACACCGTTTGCTACTAGATCTGTTACATGTTTGCTTGCTTCCATCTTTATTTCAGTTTGCCTTTAGTCTCTTCCATACCATCAACTATTTTCTATCACCGTCATCTTATATCCATACCACTTGTATTTCACTATCTCTTCGCCGAACTAGTGCACCTATACACCTAATAAGTGTATTGGGTGTGTTGGGGACACAAGAGACTTCTTGTATCTTGATTGCAGGATTGCTTGAGAGGGGATACCTTTGACCACTTCCTCCCTGAGTTCGATAAACCTTGGGTAATCCACTTAAGGGAAAACTTGCTGCTGTTCTACAAACCTCTGCACTTGGAGGCCCAACAACTGTCTACAAGAATAGAAGTGCATAGACATCAAGACACAAGCTAGCTTTTTGACAAGTAAAACCGTCATTCGGTTGACAACATGTGTTTTATATGTTAATGTATTGACAACTTGTGTTTTTTGCACGGTCTACACCAACACGGGTACAAGATGTACATAAGTTTCCAAATAGTTGACGGATGCTCCGAAACTTGGGGACTACACCCACTGGGTGCTCTTGCTTGCCCCAGTGGAATCGAACGGTCCCAGAGTTCAGCCGGATAGCAAGTTCAAGATGTTGAAAAAGGCAAGAAAGATAATATTCGAAGCACATGTCTTCATCAACTATTCCGAATCTCGGGGGCTACACCCAGTAGGTGCGCTCGCGTGCCCCCACTAGAATCGTGTTGCTTCCCTGGGCAGAGGTGCCCAGCGGTACGCCATTCATGACAGCATCATCATCTACAATGACAACTTCAAGTTTTCGAGGGAGCCCGCGCGAAATTCCCCCTGAGTGTGAAATCAACATGCAATCGGGGGCTAGTGTCGGTGATATGGTCCCAGGGTACACCAAGAACGCCCAAATGCAAACAAAGAAGGCAACCTCATCAAGCAAATGATAAAGTAAACATGGTTGATTGCATCCTGGGCCTGCTGGAACCTCCCTAGCCGGCCCAAGACCCCACCGGGTCGCCCCTTCCCCGCCTGAGCTGGTCACCCTCCTCCTGGGCCGGTTGACCTAGCCGGCCATATATCTTTCGTGACACCTGTCTCTTCCCGGCTAGGTCGGCTCCGCGGCATTGGCCCACCTGGGTTCCCTCTGATTCGCCTGGTCAGGCCACCCCGGATCATCCCATCCTCCCCATCTAGGCCGCCTCGCTCCCCCCAGCCGGATCGTTGCTGCCTGATGGCTATGAAATATAGCCATCTACGTCCACATTTAAACTAGGTATTATTCATATTTTTGATGAATATCTCTCTAAACCATGCCACTAATGCCTAATATTCAAATGGGTATGCAATCCTTTCTTTTTATATTTTTCCTGCACAGATAATGTCATTTGAAGATGGGAGTCACTACATTAAAGTCAAAGATACGAGATTTCCAACAACCAGAAGAAACCAGGAGCCGTGAAGCGGAGGCAGATGCTTTAACGACCAACTATACGACCGGCGCAAAATTCTGGCCATATAATTCTGGACATATAGTTGGTGCCGCCACCGTTAGGTCAAATAGAACAACTTTCGTGAAGGGGCCCCTATATAAAGAAGCCTCGGGCGACGAGAAAACAACCATCCTCGCCCAAAAGTCTCTGCCCTAGATCACCAGCCGCCTCTAGATCTCAAAACCCTTCTCCATCTCCATAGCCATATGCCACCACTTGTAATAGTAGATCTCTTCTTTGATTGTCGACATTGTAAGAATATTGCTATCAATCTAATGATTTTCATTACAGTGTTTGTGATTGTTGATCTCATCTCTATGTGTGAGTAATTCTCCTTAGGCTAAGGGCTTTGGCCTAGCCATGTAGCGTTTGTGCATGTTATTTATCATAGATGGGATCATGTATTAGTTTTTATGACATGATGATTGTATCATCTCTTACCTCAATCAAAGGACTTGTTAGGTACCCAAGACCTCGAGGGTTGAGCCAGGTATAGGGAGTATGAGTAATGACTGATCTACAGGTTGGGAACCCCAGTGACAGAAGGGGTAGTATGGCTTCATGTGAGGGATTTACTTGGGATTAATGGTGACATCACTATCCATATCATTAGTTCTCTTTCTTATATGGATGAGACTAGTAAGTTATTTCTATAAGCGGTTGCGGAGGCAATAGCAATTATGGATGCACTTCCCACATATAATTTATCTTAGTCTAACAATTACATGCATACGATATGTTTATCTTTTATTCCCATTGGATGTTTTGCACAGCTACATGCGAAACCGAATGCCCTAGGCCCTCTCTCTCCATCATCGACAACAACAAAAAGACGCAAACTCTTGGTCCGATAAAAAGACAAAAGGAATTCTAAAACTCCCAAAGGTCCGTTAAAGTAACTTCACTACACATCTGCTTCCCAAGGATTCCATAACCTAGGTCTACTAGGGAAAAAGAAGCTATACTACCTTTGTAATCCGGATCAAAGGTATCAACCCTTTTTCTGGCGCCGTTGTCGGGGAAGCAACAGCTACCCTGGTGAGGTTATTAGGAACCTTGCTAGTTTTAATTCTTGTTTTTAATTATGTTAGTTTGCTTATAGTCTTTATTTGATAAACCAAAAAAATTAGTAGCCTTTAAATTCGTGCTTTTACAATTATAATTCTATGTTTAAGAAAACCCAAAAACATAGGAAATATGGCTGAAAAGAAGCTTGGGGAGTTTGCTACTCCCAACAATGATTATTTGTGTACTCCTATTACTCAGCCAGCAATTGCTGCTGATGACTATAAAATTAAGTCCCATTATTTATGTTTGGTTTAACAGAACCAATTTGGAGGCTCTGCTGTTGAAGACGCAGGTATGCACTTGAATACTTTCACTGAAATATGTGATATGATGTGTATAAAAGACGTTGACCCTAATATGGTCAAATTGCGTCTATTTCCTTTCTCTCTTAGAGGAAGAGCAAAAGAATGGTTGCTATCTTTGCCTAGAAATACTATTAGATCATGGGTGGAATGCACTTCTTTATTTATGACTAAATTTTTGCCACCTGCAAAGACTATGCAACTCAGATCTAATATTACTTGTTTTAGACAGGAAGAGCGTGAGCTACTAGCACTTGCATGGGAGAGGATGAAAGAATGCATGAGAAACTGTCCTAGTCATGGGATGGAAGACTGGTTAATTCTCCATCTATTTTATTATGCTCTTAACCCTGTGTCTAAGTCTATGCTTGATATTGTAGCTAGAGGAACATTTATGGGTAAACATATTACCAAAGCAAAGCAGCTGCTAGACAATATGCAAGACAACCATGCCTAATGGCATGTGGATAGATCGAACACAAAGAAGGTGAACTTCGTCTCACCACAAGAAAATGAAGAACTCAATGCTAAGTTGGATGAGCTCATACTAGCCGTAAAAGGTAAGGAAACCCAGGTAAGAGCTATCCCTGAAACAAATATTGAAGAAATAGACTTCGTAGCTCGTAATGATTATAACCTTGCTTGGAAGAAGAATTATAATCCTAATTTTCAGAAACATTATTCTAGTCATGTAGGTAAATCTAATAATAATATGAGAACTAGTAATGGTAGTCTCCAAGAAACATTAAAGTATTTTATAGACTCACAAAATGAACAAAACAATATTCTTGTTAAAATAACGGAGAATCATGATGCTATGCTTGGTAAATTATCTAACCAAGTTGTTTGTTTGATAAATGATTAGCGGGCCCTCAAAGAAAGAACAAGGATCGTTGAGGCATAGCTAGGTAAGATAACTGAGAGCCAAATTTGCAGGGAAACCTGAGCCCAATCCTGTTGAAGATCTCAAAATTATGAGAATCCAAAGGGAGGAGCCTGAAGAACTTGATCATAGTAATGCTCCTTTACCAAGTTATACCGTTGAAGATCTTGTAAAAAGAATCAATGTTAAGATTTTGGTAAGTGAAGGTAGTGAGGAAGCCATGTACCAACACTTTGTTAATCAGGTAGCAATAAAGGTACGTGAGCTCGAGGAAGAATATAAGCAAATTGCTAAAAAATTACCTGTAAAGCTTGATGACATATTTGAGCCCACTATTAAGATTAAAATTGGAACCAATAAGATAGCTGCACTTTGTGATCTAGGTGCAAGCGTCTCAACAATTCCAAAGTGTCTTTTTAACAAGTTTAATCTTGGCTCTTTTGAGATCACCGAGTTAAAATTGCATCTAGCAGATTATACCTACAAACAAGCTGTAGGAATTAAGGAGAATACTTTAGTATATATTAAAGGTTGCCATGCTCTCATTGATTTTGTTATTGTTGACATGCCTGAAGATGCTACTACTCCTATTATATTAGGCCATCCTTTCTTAAGAACTATTAAGGATTTGATTAATCTACATGAAGGGAACGTAAAGCTTCAACTTCCTTCGCGAGATCCATTTGTTATTCATTTCCCCAGGAAGAAGAAAGCCAAGCATGATGAAAAGGAGGCCATCACTTTGAAGGCCAACTACTTTGGAGTGGGTGTTCCACTCATCTGGCATAAGTGAGCAACATTGAGGTCAAGCTATTGACCATAAATGAGCGCTTCATGGGAGGCCACCATAAAGGTTTGAGTAAAGTATTTAAGTTTTAGGTTAAGTTTATGTTTAATAAAGAGTGCTAGAAAACTTCAATTGAGGATAAGAAGTTCGGTAGTACTAAAAATCCTGCTTTATTCATAATGTTGTTGGTCGACAATATTTACTGTCAATTTTCTGTCAAAAACAAGTTATATCACTAAGTTACAGGAAAAGAAATAATTTTCAAAGAAACAGAATTTTTTATGCATACAGAGAGTTTAATGACCAACTATACGGCGGGAATAAAAAATCCGGACGTATAGTTCCGGTCGTATAGATATCTTTACCATCGACAATTTTCTTTCATATGTACTGAGAGTTTAACGACCAACTATACGGCGGGAATAAAAATTCCGACCGTATAGCTCCGGTTGTATAGATATCGGTGCCTCCATACAAATTCATTTCCAATGTACTGAGAGTTTAACGACCAACTATACGGTGGGAATAAAAATTCTGGCCGTATAGCTCCTGTCGTATAGATATCGATGCCTTTGTATATTTTCTTTCCTAGGGACAGACAGTTTGACGACCAACTATACGGTGGGAACATATTGTTCCGGCCATATAGCAGCGCCGCCAGGAGGAAACCCTAAAATTTTGACAGATGACCAACTATACGGCAGGAACGCATTGTTCCGGCCGTATCGTTGCCCCCGTATAGTTGCGACCGACCACAAAACGGACGGTAAGGTACCTCCAACTCCAAAACTTCAATCCTTTTTCTCTCTTCTACCTCCAAACTCTCTCGAAACCTCAAGAGATCTTCATCTCTACTCAATTTCATTCGATTTCCTCGCACACAAGTGATCTATGGTATGTTTCTCCTCCAATCCTCCAATTACATTTTGTTGGGTTCACAGCATAGAAAACAAAAAAATTCCTATGATGGGAACTACACGCCAAGATCTATCTATTATATACAAGCAACGAATGGATATACATCCATAGAAAACTTACCCTCGAAGACAACAAACCTTTGTTAACGAGTTGGAACTCGTGGATGATGTAGTCGTACGCTTGCCGATCTCAAGATCGTGTGGAAGTCCTAGCGCCGCAAATCAGCAACGCATCCGTCCTCACACACACGTTCAGGCCACCAAACAACCTCCACCTCCTCGCTCCAGCGAATCAGTGGAAGCAGCAACTCCTTCCAGACAAAATGCCACCGGGAACATGTATCTCGCTAATCTAAGACCATGGGGGAACATATCTAGAGGGGGAGAGATCCTTCATGAGGAGGTGTACTTTGTGAGGGAGGAGAGGGGCTTTTTATTGGAGAGGAGGGGATCCTCCCCTCCCATGGCCGGCACCCATGGGGGGGTGCCCCCACCTCTTCCTCATTCATGTGGTGGAAGCTCCACTCACATAAACATGCCTCCACTCACACATCCGCTCACATGCATTAAATTTCCACCAAATTTAATGCAAATCTCATTTAATAAAACTCTTTTTATTTATTTTATTCAGAATTTTGTTAATTAGTTTAATTCACAAACATTCACATAAAACCCCCTACAACATTTCAATATCACATGCAGAACCAGTTTCTGCAATTTCACCCGTCTGGTTTCCATCGAAATGATTCCAGTGCTTTGCAATTCTTTCGTCTGAAACATATATGCTCCAAATGATGATTGGAAACCCTTAAGTGTGTCACCCTACGGTTCACCAATAATGCAGACATGATTGAGACTCCTCTCAGATCAATAATCAGAAGCGGGACCTGGAGATCCATTCTGACTCCTGCACATTCAACGATGACTTCCGTGATCGTGAGAACCTTTAATGCTAGTAACCTAATCCATTTGTCTTACGATATATTATATGTCTGAGATTCGATCATCGGTATCCAAATACCTAGTTTGATCTTGTTACCAACATGCACTCTTTTCTCGTTCCCGTGATATAACATTCTAGTGATCACATCACTTGTTTGCAAGCTATTCTCAATGTGATATCACGGAGAGGGCCCAGAGAGGGCCCAGAGTATATTTATCCGTCATTGGGATGGAAAAATCCCACTCTTGATCCATGAGCCCCTACATAACACCTTCGTAGCACTGAACCCACCTTTATAGTCACCCTTTTACGGTGTGACGTTTGATGTTATCAAGATACTCTTCTGGTGTTAGTGATTAACATGATCTCATGGTCTAAGGACTAGGATTACTTTGTATGATGTTATATAAATATAAACTCAATGACTTTGATCGTAATGCTATACTTTAGATGAATGTTCATCACATCATTTCACTAATATTGTGACCTCGTTATTAATGACATCCAATGTCCATGATCAGGAAACTTTGATCATCTTGTTAATCAACGAGCTAGTTTAAAGAGAGGGATAACTAGGAACTTTCCCTTTGTTTATTAAACACACGTGTATTAACATTTCCGTATTAATACTGTTGGGGGGATACCCCCGGGTAGGGTCACGCTGGGGTATAAAGGCCGAGTTAGCCAAGGTTCGGCAAGGTCAAAGCGGATGCTGGCTGGGCCACCTCAAGGCAGGCCGAATCACGGAGTAACCCGGACCAGGGGCGTCCACCTAACTTGGTTTCAACCGACTTAAGCTGTAAGTCAGAAGGATGTATCTAACTTTCATGCAGGAACGGGTGTGGCCGGATCAACTACGATCCGGGTCATGTTAAGCTTCTAGGAGAAGGAAGGAATCTCGCTGGTCAAAAGTAGCCCCGATACGCACGGCATGAGTGAAGCGGACAGAGGTAGGACCAGCGAGGCGTGGCCGACAAAGGTGACGAAGCCAATGTCGAGTGACGCAGGTGCCGCAAAGGCTCACGTAGCCTCTACATGGATAACGCGGGGGAAAAGTAACCCGGTCGGCTTACTATTTTGGGAGGAGGCATATTCCCTGGAATATGCCTCCACGTATGCCCTAAGTGGAGACCTAGCCACCCCTATATAAGGAGGGCTAGGGCCTTTGTAGAAGGGTTAGGTTCGACGGGTTGGTCTTGTACGGGTTAGCTAGTGGCGAGAGTAAGAGAGTCCCTTCTTCCTCCTCTCCCCAAGATAGCTCTAGGAGCACTTGTAAACCTTGGAAGTGAATCAAATATAACTTCTGTGTGAGGAATCACCTCACTATCCCTCCCTGGATTCCCCTAGTGCATATTAGTCCCCACCTTTAGCATATCTATGGCATCTGCTGTGACACCACCACGACAGTTGGCGCCCACCATGGGGCTAGCGGCGCTAGCAGGGGTCAAGATCCGGACGGGAAACCTCATCAGCACCGGCGAACGCGTCGTCTCGGGGCTCATTCAGCGCTTTGGAGTGCTGGACTTTGTCAGCGACAACGCTGGCTGCTTTGGCACGCGCCCGCTTCCGCGCAACGGCCTCTTCGTCAAGCTCGGCGCGCACAAGGTCTATGTTGTAGTCGATGTGTCGTGCGTTCATCCGCGGCACGTTGTCGAGGTAGGGGAGCCACCCCTTAGCGTGGTTCACGGGGCGCCTATCACTCGCTCCCCGGACCGTGCTGAAGTGATGATGACTGCGCCTGGTGCAGGCGCAAGCAAGGATCCGGCACCAGATCCGGAGGTAACGCCTAAGGCACTGAGGAAAGGTAGAGGTCCTCCATTAGAGAGGCCTGAGAATGTGCTGCAGGAAGCGATGGATAGCTTGGCAAACCCTGTAGTAGCAGCAGTAGATCCGGCTCAGGCACAGGCCGAGCTAGAGGAAACTAGGCAAAAAATACTAGAGGGTGCGAAAAAGATAGCCGCGGCTCAGCAGTCGTTGAACATGACGCTGCGTGAGTACGCAAAGGCAAACAAAGTTGATGCTGTAAAAGTGAAGTGGAGGAACCTCGTAAGCGAAATGAACAAAGAGGGAGACACTAGGATTGAGGAGTCGGAGAACTGTTTGTCTGTGGGGCTGCCGAGGTATAGTACCCCGGCTAAGAACCTTAGGGCAGTAGACGCTGCTGCATCCGAGTTAGAGGATCTAACGGGTGAGGCCCGTCAGAGACAGCAAGATAGGGTCAATGAGTTGGTTTGGATCGCGAACAGGCAAAATGAGGAATTGCTCAGGGCTAACCCGAAGAGAGTTGGGGCCTCCAAGATCGTTCATTCGGCAGTGGCTAACCCGGAGAAATCTGCTGGAGCCGCATCGTCTCCTCATGGGGGTCCTAGGAGAGAAGAGGTAGTAACCTCGGCCAGAAGAAACAAGAAGATCATCCCATACGACCCCACCACGACAGGGAAAGGAAAAGAAGTACAGAAAAATGATGATCGACGAAGTGTGAGTCGAGGTGAAGCTGGCCGAGGTAACCACGACCAAGGCAATGTCGGTCAAGGAAATGTTGTAAACGGCAATGCCGGACAACGAAACTCAGTAGGAGCAGGACAACCACAGCAGCGGAATATACCAAGGCACGAGCAAAGTGTCGGCTGAGGTATGCAACAGAGAGCTGCTCCACGAGAGCAAGACCGGTATAACGATGGAGATTCGGAAATGGTGAATGCAGGATACCCAAGGCCGGACTATCATGTGATAGGGTTAAGATTGGGAAGCAGGGATTTTATGCCTGATGATGCCAAGTTGAAACTAGATCGACTGTATAGGTCGGAACAGATCGAATGTCAAGGTCCACCGGGTCCTGCGTGTTTTGGGCCCCGGATCATGAAGGAGCCGCCAGTACCTAACTTCCAGTTACCCAGAGGCACAAAGACGTACGATGGCAGTACTAAGCTGGAGGATTGGTTGATAAACTATGCTACAGCTATGAAAATTGCTACAGGCAACTTGAGATGGGCTGTGAGATACGTACCCCAGATGTTGGAGGGGCCAGCCAGGGTATGGCTAAATAATTTGCCGCCCGGAAGTATTAACTGCTGGATCGATTTTGAGGAAATGTTTATCAGCAATTTCTCAAGTACGTATCAGAGGCCAAATAGGCCACAGACCCTAGCTATGTGTAAGCAGAGACCGAACGAGATGGACTGGGAGTTTTTAACCTGGTGGTGTACCGTGAGAAACTCGTGTGAGGGTGTGATAGAGTCATAGGCCATAGCATGGTTTGCGCAAGGGTGCATATATGCAAGTGAGCTGTGGCAGAAGTTGCAAAGGAAAATACCAACCACATTGGCAGAGATGATCTGGATTGCTGATTCGTATGCTTTGGGTGATCCGACTCAACCCAGGCTCGTGTCAACCGAGTCAAATGAGGAATACTACCAGAGAGATGGAGCCGGATCATCCCGGAGGAATGATTATAGAGGAAAAAGAAGAGATGATAGACCGGACCACCGGTACAGTTCGCAACAAGTTGCAGCTGTGAATCAAGATCAGCCCGGAGCAGGAGGCAATCAACGTCAGAAAACTGGAGGGGGACAATGGACACCGAGAAATGATGGCAAGAAAACTTGGACGCCAGAGCAGAAGAAACAGTGGCAAGAAAAGAAGGACCGTTCGAGGTACAATTATGAGTCGATGTTGGATCAGCCGTGTAAATTTCGCACACCAAATCCGAGTAACCTAGCGGGTCATACGACAAGGCAATGTGAGTGGATGCGTAAAATAGAACAAGGTGGTTCGGGGAATGCTCAGGCACCCCGGAATGATCAACCTCGGCAGGAGTTACCCCGGTAGCAATTGCTCTCCGGAGCGAACATGCAACAGCTAATGTTGCCTCCCCCTCCGCCGAGGTATGATAACCATGAGAGAAGGGATGCAGTGCATCAGGTAGAAAACCAGCATCAGCCAGATCAGATGTACCCCGGAAATGAGGGGAGGAATGAGTACAGAGAGCATCATCAGAGTTACTGTGTGTTTACCACTGAGGAAACAGACAAAAAGAGCTTGCATCACCGAGATATGGAGGTGAATGCGGTAATGCCAGCAGTGACGAGGTATATGCCTTGGTCGGGCCAGGAAATCACCTGGAGCATTAAAGATCATCCCAAGCTTATGCCAAGTCCTGGTTCGTATGCGTTAGTGCTGGATCTGACATTCATTAGGCCTAACATCAATGTAAGGTTCTCCAAGGTACTGATTGACAATGGCAGTAGCATTAACATCATGTATGCAGATACAATGCGCAAGTTGGGTATCTCGGAGAACATGCTCCAGGCTACAAGGACAACTTTCCATGGTATTGTGCCCGGCATTTCTTGTGAGCCCATAGGCAAGGTCCGGGTTGACGTATTGTTTGGCACAAGAGATAACTATCGAACTGAGAATTTGGAGTTTGAAGTGGTGAACTTGGAAAGTGCGTATCACGCGTCACTCGGAAGACCAGCACTAAACAAGTTCATGGCAAGTTGTCACATCAGTTACTTAAAGATGAAGTTGCCCGAACCAAACGGAGTGATTACTATTGCTGGAGATTTCCGACGTTCCATTGAGTGTGTGTCGGACGGGTCTAATCTAGCTGAGTCACTCGTGATCGCGCAAGAGAAAAGAAAAATTCAAGAGGTGGCGGAATTGGCTCAGTCTGCGCAGCAGTATATGTCGGCGCTGAGTAACCCGCATGGGAGTGTCTCATTCCAAGCCACGAAAGATACCAAGAAGGTGCCTATTGATGATATGTTCCCAGAGTGCACCATAACAATTGGTGCCGGGTTAAATGACAAATAGGAAAGCGAGCTCGTCGACTTCCTCCGTGAGAATCGGGATATTTTTGCTTGGTCCACACAGGACTTGCAAGGTGTTCCGAGGGAGTTGGCCGAGCACTCTTTGAATGTGAGACCCGAAGCAAAGCCGGTGAAGCAACCTCTCCACCGCTTTGCCGAAGATAGGAGGAAAGTCATCGGAGATGAGATAGCTCGGTTGTTGGCTACATGATTTATCATGGAAGTTCCTTATCCGGATTGGTTATCTAATCCAGTGCTGGTGGAGAAGAAGAAGGATGATCCGAATGTTGCAGTGGTTTGGCGTATGTGTATCGATTACACGAACCCGAACAAGGCATGTCCAAAAGATCCATTTCCACTGCCAAGGATAGATCAGGTCATAGACTCAACTGCTGGATGTGAACTGTTGTCATTCATTGATGCATATTCTGGTTTCCACTAGATACCTCTGAATCCGGATGATCAAATAAAGACTGCGTTTATCACCTCGTATGGGGCTTATTAATATCGCACCATGCCGTTTGGTTTACATAATGCAGGAGCAACGTACCAAAGATGTATGCAGAAATGTTTGCACGACCAAATAAGTCAAAATGTACAAGTGTATGTGGATGATGTGGTTATCAAGACCAAGGAAAGCAAAACGCTCCTTGACGATATCAGGCAGACGTTCGCGAACTTAAGAAGGTTCCGGATGAAGCTTAACCCGGAAAAATGTACCTTCGGTATCCCGGTTGGAAAATTACTCGGATTTCTTGTTTCCAGCCGAGGTATCGAAGTTAATCCAACTAAAATCCGGGCCATTGAGCGAATGGAACTGCCAAAGTGTCTTAACGATGTCCAGAAGTTCACTGTTTGCCTGGCATCGTTAAGTCGGTTTGTGTGTCGGTTGGGAGAAAAGGCATTGCCTCTCTATCAACTCATGGAAAAGTCGGATAAGTTCGTTTGGACGCTGCAGGCCAATGAAGCCTTTGCTCACTTAAAGAAGATATTAGCCACTGCACCAGTGTTAGCCTCTCCACTATCAAAGGAGCCAATGCTGCTTTATATAGCCGCAACCAACCGAGTTGTAAGTGCAGTAATTGTGGTAGAGCGCGACGAAGAGGGTAGGTCAGTGCAGAGGCCAGTGTATTATCTGAGCGAGGTGTTGTCTGCCTCAAAGCAGAACTACCCACACTATCAGAAAGTGGCATATGGTGTGTATATGGCAGCTAAGAAGTTGAAGCATTACTTTGAGGAGCATCCCATCAAGGTAATATGTGAGGCTCCCATATCAGAAATAATGAGTAACAAGGATGCAAGTGGTAGAATTGCAAAATGGGCAATTGAACTAGCTCCCTATGCACCACAATATGACAGAAGAGAAGCAATCAAGTCTCAGGCTATAGCCGACTTTTTTGTGGACTGGGCCGAGGTACAATACGAACCACCGCTACCAGATCCGAATTACTAGAGGATGCACTTTGACGGGTCTAAAACAAAAACCGGGCTAGGCGCCGGAATCGTACTTACCTCGCCAAAGAAGGACCAGCTGAAATATGTGCTGCAGATCCATTTCACGGCATCATACAATGTCGCTGAGTATGAAGCACTTGTGCATGGGCTCAAAGTGGCAAAAGAAATTGGGATACATCGCATCCTATGCTTTGGCGACTCAGATTTGTTAATACAGCAAGTGTGGGGACTATGGGACGCCCTTGATCCAAACATGGCGTTGTACAGATTTCATGTGAAGAAGATATCTGGTTACTTTGAGGGATGTGAATTTCACCATGTACCCCGGGTGGAAAATGAAGCTGCCAACGTATTGTCGAAGCTCGGATCAACCCGACAAGCAATTCCACCAGGGATAGCATTGGAACACCTCAGAAAACCGTCTATCATGCCGTCCCTAGAAACCGACACAATTTACGTCCCGTAGGATACAGAATCCGGAGCCATGCCCATGGACATTGATACGGGAGGTGGTGCGCAAGATCCGGGGACTGCCTCGGCGAGCCCGGGGACTGCTTCGCGAGACCCGGGGACTGCTCAGTAAGATCCAGTTGAAGTTATGCCGGTGGATCAGATGGAAATTGATGAGGATGTGTTCCCTGTGCGAGCCATACTAGCTTGGGCACTGCCTATATTTCGATTCCTGAAAGATGGAACGTTGCCCAGTGAGGAGGTGCTATCTAGGCAAACTTAGAGGAGAGCAAAGGCATACACAATCATCAATTCCGATCTATAAAAAAAGAAGTGTGACCAATGTCCTCCAGCGATGCGTTGACTCGGAAGAAGGGCTTGATATCCTCCGAGATATACATCAAGGGGAGTGCGGGCATCATGCCTCGTCCCGAGCCTTGGTGGCAAAAGCTTTCCGGCATGGATTCTACTGGCCAAGTGCCTTAGAACAAGCAGAAGATCTAGTGAGAAAGTGCAATGGTTGTCAGAGGTATGCTACCAAGACACATATGCCAATGTCGGAGCTCAAGACCACCATACCAATCACCTGGCCATTTGCCGTGTGGCGTGTGGACATGGTGGGACCGTTTAAACCAGCAAGGGGAAATATGACTCACATTTTGGTCATGGTAGACAAATTTACAAAGTGGATCAAGGTGAAGCCAATACGAAAATGTGATGGAGCTACGGCCGTGACGTTTCTCAAAGACATCATCTTGAGATACGGTTATCCTCACAGTATCATAACTGAGTATGTCACAAACTTTGCGGCAGGAGCATTTGTGCATTTCTTAAGAAGATCTGGTTGGACGTTGCCTCGGTAGCCCACCCTGCTTCGAACGGACAAGTGGAAAGATCCAACAAATTAGTATTATCCGGGATAAAACCCCGGCTCATTGAGCCGCTGCAAAGATCAGCGGGGTGCTGGATAGAAGAACTACCAACGATACTATGGATTTTAAGAACAACTCCGAATCGATCAACGGGTTATACGCCATTCTTTCTAGTATATGGGGCAGAAGTTGTATTACCAGCCGACATAGAGCATGATTCGCCTAGGGTCACCCAATACACAGAAGCAGTGCAAGAAGCCCGGTAAAATGATGTTGATCTGCTGGAAGAAGCGAGAGAATTGGCATTGTCCAGATCCGCCATATATCAGCAAAATCTCCGATGCTATCATAGTCGGAAAGTAAGCCCCCGAGTTTTCCGGGAAGGCGATCTGGTGCTCCGGTTGGTACAACGTACTGCTGGAATGCATAAATTATCTCCTCCATGGGAAGGGCCATTCATTGTGAGCAGAGCATTGCACAATGATTCTTATTATCTTATAGATGCAAAGCCGCAGGAAAAGAACAAGGCGGACAGGTCCGGCGAGGAATCTAAGCGTCCGTGGAATGTAGCTCTACTTCGTCCTTTCTACACTTAGCAGAGAAGTGTATGTACCTGAGTCTTCTCATATGTCGGTATGTATGCCGGCGATGAGCTTATCAATGACATGTTGGCACCTCGAGCAGTAACTCGGGGATTGCCTTAATAATATTTGTTGTCTTTTGTTATTTGTGTGTCAGCTGGAGTAAGTTGTTCTACTTAACTCGGATTAGTAGTGTGTGAGCACCAAAAACCCAACCCTTCAACTTGCTGTTGTCCAACAAGAATTGGCTTCATGGCAAGCAAGAGAACAAGTTTGGAATTGCGTAGCACATGAAAAACGACTAAGGAAAAGAACTTAATCGAGCCGACGTTTGTTTTTTGAACTAACCTTTTATGTTTTTAGTTTATTATGCTGATTTACTTCGAGCTAAGCCTAAAAGTTTCCTAGTATTGTTAAGACAATTTTTGAAGCTCGTAAAACCGAATCAAGGTAGACACGAGTCGAGCCAAAAGATTGGACGAACAAGAAAATGAAACTCGGGGACTACGCCCAAGTTAATCCGGCATAAAGACTTAGTAGCAAAATATCACATGTGTACTAGATACAATTCCACCCGGCATACCGGGGATCTGATAAACTTTAAAGTTTTTTCACTTAAGGAGCAACAGGAGGAGGAAGTTCGGTGTCATCTTCGCTGTCTTCAATGTCTGAGGCATCGCCCTCTTCGTCCTCATCCAACCCATCTTCAACGTTCTCAACATTTTCGTCACCGGCGGCTTCCAGGAAGCTCGGTCCCTCAGTCCATTCGTGAATGGGAGCATATTCGATGAGGCTGTGGGTGCAAGCCTTGCGCCGAGCTACCCACTCCGGGTCACTGGTCGATTTGGATCTGGTGCGCATGCGCGTTAAGAGGTTGAGGTCGATCTTCTCGTACCACATGAGTACGTAGTGGAGAACGGTCTCAGCTGCGGCGCGTCCAGTGGATTCCCTCCAAAGGTCGAGCTGGGTCTCGCATTCCATCAATTTTTCAACAAGAAGTGCGGTTCCCTCCGGAGTGTCTTCTACAGGCCAAAACATGTTGAAGACTCGGACTGCAGCGTCAAGGATATCCTTGCCATAGTTCTTGATGATTTCCACGCGAGATGACAGGCTGACCAGCAGGTCCTCCATGTCATAGGGAATCTCTTCAGTGTTAGGCCCAACGGGAGTACCCCTCTCTCGGCGGAAATCAGCAACAGCAGCGCTCGCAATGGCAGTGCCCTCTGGAAATTTGCCTGAAAACGAGATAAGAGAAACAGATAAAGAAAAGACATGTGAATTAACCCGGAAAAATATGCCAGATAAGGGAAAGGAACTTGCGTGAAATATGGCTGAGGACCCGAGTCAACTCCCTGGTATGGTCATCACATCTTTTGCGAAGCTGCACAAGTTTAGTGCTCGCCGACTCAAGCTTGACGTGGGACTCCTTGAGAAGTTCTCGGTCCTTGGAAATTTGGAGTTTGAGGCGTTCGCGCTCCTTGGTATAGTCTTGGCCAGCCTTTTGGAGCTCGGATTGATGCTGTGCCTTCAATTTTTTCATCTCAGCTTTAAGCTTGGCGATCTCATCATCCTTGGTCCGGAGGAGGGCAAGCTCATCGTCTTTCTTTTTAAGATCGGCCTGATGATGCCCTGCTTATTCGAGAAAATGCAGCATCATATCAAGCACGTGCACACTATCTTCCAGCGATACTGAAATAGTTTGTCAACCCGGCAAAGCTGGGATATGAATGTTTGCCGAGCCAAGGAGGAAAGAAGATGAAAAGCATAAGCAAGGATGAGTAGATATAACTTACCCTTGATCTGATCCAGATTCTTCCTCATAAGCTTGTTCTCAGCCTCCACCCCAGCTGCGAAAACCGAATGATGTATTAGTTCGGCAGAAGAAGATGAAGGAAAATGGAGAAGTGTCAAGGAAGAAACTTACCCCATTTCTCGTGTTCAGTGAGAAGTGTGTTATGCTTGGCGCGCAGCATCTTATGAGTGTCCAGGAGATGCTAAAACTCAGCGCTCCGGCGGTTGGTGGTCACCTGGAAAGAATACAAAAATACAACTTAGCTTTGTGCATTTTCGAAGTATACAAAATCCGGGCCAAGTGGAACTTAACCCTGCTCTAGGTGTGTGCATATTCGAAGTGTACAAAATCCGGGCCAAGTGGAACTTAACCCGGCTCTAGGTGTGTGCATATTCGAAGTGTACAAAATCCGGGCCAAGTGGAACTTAACCCGGCTCTAGGTGTGTGCATATTCGAAGTGTACAAAATACGGGCCAAGTGGAACTGAACCCGGCTCTAGGTGTGTGCATATTTGAAGTTATCAAGGAGCTACGTTAGTTTTCTAAGGAGCATCCGGCCGAGTAACAAGTTACTCCCCCGGAGGCTCGTGGACTAATGGTTATATCATCAATATCTACAACATGATAAGAAAAAGGAGAAGTAACGTACCTCCATCATCCGACTCGCGAGGTTAATTGCCTTAGCGGCTGTGTTCCTTTGGGCAGAAAATTCAGTGGGGTCGAACTTCTCCGGAAGATCGTCGTTGTGGACGAACTCTGCCTTGTTCCAATTCATGACGAATTCGATCAGGCTCGGAGGGTATCGCTCGCCGGTGGGCATATGGGGCGCCACCAATCCCTTCGCATGCGCCTCCCTCCTCTCAACCAGGGCAAGGGCCAGGCTGGTGTGCAAAACCATCTGTTGCGCATCAGCTGGCTCAGCAGGGGCGTCCTTCGGTGCTGGAGGCTTCTTGGGAAGCATGGATGCGAGAGTACGCTGTCCAGCCTCGACGAACGCTGTCCTCGTGGCGTCAGGGGCCTTTTTGCCCTTGGGCTGCTGGGAGGAGGAAGTGCTTGAAGCAGATTTTCCCTTGGGAGCTGTTTGGGTACTTTCTCGCCGAGACTGAGAAGTCTCGGACGAGGCGGAGGAGCTTGGCGCTGGTGCTCTTGCTGCTGGGCTTGGTGCTGCTGCTGGCGCTCTTGCTGCTGGAGTTGGTGCTGGTGCCGGAGTTGGTGCTAGTGCTGGTGCTGAGGTAGTCTCGGTGGTAGCTGGTTGTGGCGGAGCCGAAGTTGTGGATGCCGCCGCCTCGGCTGGGCCAGTCTCCCCTGCTTCAAGGTTGCCCCCCTCTTGACGAGGTGGAGCAGAACCCGGAGCAGCCGCAGAACCCTCTGGAATAGGGCTCAGCGAGTGTGGCTCGTCGCCACGAGGGGGAGAAGGGCTAGGTCGGAGCAGCGAAGCAATGCTAGACCCACTCTAGGGGACCTCCACCGCGGCCCTGCCGAATCAAACAATGTCGGATGAGAAACTAAGAACAAGTAAGTGGCTGAGGGAAAAGAGACTTACGCAACCCAGGTCAGGGGATCCTTGGGCTTCCAAGCCCTTCCTGCGGGAGCCTTGGTTACAGGCTTGGAGGCAGTTTTGTCCCCGGACTTCTTTCGCCTTTTGGTAGGCTGAGAAGGTCCGGAGGAAGAAGTTGATGCAGCTCCCCGCTTCTTCTTTGGTGCAACCGGAACAGGGTCACCCACGGCAAGGGGAGGGTCCTCATGGATCTGCCCACCGGGGTTAGCTGGTGCCGGAAAAGCATAAGAAAGGGGGGCAGCGTCAAGAGCTTCCATCACCTCGACATCCGAGTAATCTTCATCATCGGGCCAATCTCTAATGGAAGAGAGTTTACCGGTGGGTCGCTTCGTAGCATCGGTCATTGGAAGGAACATCTCTTGATCCGGCTCTTCCTTGTCCGAGGTCTCCCGGTCAGGCGCCCACTTAAGGGTGGGATCGGTGCCATCTTTGAGGGTCTGCTGAAGGAATAGCTAAGGAAAAGAACAGACAACAGAGTTAAAAATACAACAGCTACCGACATAAGGTTTAATTCGGAGAAAGTTTGCGGCACAAAACTTACCGCGGGAGGAAGCCTATCACAGCAAAAGTGCTCAATTCCCCACGTCCACTCAGAGGAGAAGTCCTTGTGGGTGGTGAGAAGAGCCTTGACCCGATGATAGATCTCCGTGTTGCTGAACTCGAAGGACGAGGTCCGGTTGGGGTCGCGGCCCCAGCTCATGTGACACACTTCGTGAGTGCGCTTCTGGAGCGGGGAGATCCGGTTGCGGACGAACGTGATCATGGCGTCCTCGTTACGCAACCCGAGCTTCTTCAGTTCCGCGAACCTTTGTGGGCCAAGGCCGTGGGCTTCTTGGGGATGACGTCCCACAACTCCGGGTT
Organism: Avena eriantha; assembly: GCA_910589775.1. Taxonomy (NCBI): domain Eukaryota; kingdom Viridiplantae; phylum Streptophyta; class Magnoliopsida; order Poales; family Poaceae; genus Avena; species Avena eriantha. The sequence continues at coordinate 318,957,393 of OU342746.1, forward strand.
AGGAGGACCCAGAGTATAGGGGCGCAGCCGGATCAAGTCTTCAGTGTCGGCGTTCCGGACATAAAAGAAAGTCCGGCCCATCCCTTGCAGGACTCCAGCCCGGTGACTCGGGGGAAAACGGATATCCTCCGGGGAGAGATGGACGCAGCCCCGAACTGCGTAAGCTGCTTGTCCTCCGGGTCAAGCTGAATGTTCGGAATGACATTGCGACGAAGGCCAAAAAACCGGATCCATAGCTCCTTTGTGGGCCATAATCCGGCATAGCCTTCGATCGTGGAGGCGAAAGCAGAGAGAGAGGTGATTGCGTTGGCAGGAAGGTGGTGCGGCTGGAGTTCGTAGGTATTCAACCAATCGTGGAAGAAATCGCTGACCGGCAAACCGAAACCCCGCTGAAAGTGTGACAAGAACACCACATACTCACCCGGATTGGGTGAGGGGGCGAGTTCGGCGGAGGCGAGGCGCGTGGTGACTCCGGCGGGGATGCGCCTGGTGCGGTAGAGCTAGTCCAGGTCATCCTGGCAGACCCAAGATCCGGCCCACGCACCACGGTCCGCCGTGGCGGCGTCTTCCTCCATCTCTTGCTCGGTGACGGCGAGCTCCTCCTCTTTCATCTCGAGTTCGCTGCCCTCGCTGGCGGTAGCAGTGGTGGGGGGCAGCGGCCTAGACTAACAGCGACCCGTGGCGGAGGAGGTGTGCAACAGCGGTGGCGACGCAGAGGCGCGTGGAAGCGGTGCGGCGACGGCGCTTCTACTTAGAAGAGGTGGCGGCGGCGCTGTCGCGGGAGAAGACGAAGAAGAGGAACTGGAGGCAGAGGGGCGCGGAAGGGGGAAAAGACCTAAGGGGCGCACCCCTCCCCTATTTAACCACTCCCTCATGGGGAAGTGGGATCGTGTTTTGCGGTTATGACACACGGTGTGGCCGTGTACACACCGGATTGGCCAATCAGAATCAGGGCACACGGAAGGTCACAGGGCACAGCAGATCCCATGACGCAATGCACTGATGCAGTTAACGAGGAGGCAGGTGTGACGTAACACGCGCACAGTAACTCCTGACAATCACTGCAGCGGTTACTGTGGCTGGCCCTTAAAATGAGGCAATGTGATGATTAGCCTCCACGTGGGGAAGCGTACGAGAGAAGGAAGAACAACCCGGATGAGAATGTGGTAACCCGGCCAGCAAGTGAAAACTTGGAATGTGCCAAGGGAAAGTAAATCCATAGAATCCGAGATAAGGTGGTAACCCGGCCAGCAAGTGAAAACTTGGAATGTGCCAAGTGAAAGTAAATCCATAGAATCCGAGATAAGGAGGTAACTCGGAAATAAAACCCAGAGCTCAGTGAAATTGAACCTACTGTGGCCTTAGCGGCCAAGGCAGCTAAGACCGCACCAGCTTCGGGGACTAATGTTGGGGGGATACCCTCGGGTAGGGTCACGTCGGGGTATAAAGGCCGAGTTAGCCGAGGTTCGGCAAGGTCAAAGCGGATGCTGGCCGGGCCACCTCAAGGCAAGCCGAATCACGGAGTAACCCGGACCAGGGGGCGTCCACCTAACTTGGTTTCAACCGACTTAAGCCGTAATTCGGAAGGATGTATCTAACTTTCATGCAGGAACGAGTGTGGCCGGATCAACTACGATCCGGGTCATGTCAAGCTTCTAGGAGAAGGAAGGAATCTCGCTGGTCAAAAGTATCCCCAGTACCACGGCATGAGCGAAGCGGACAGAGGCAGGACCAGCAAGGCGTGGCCGACAAAGGTGACGAAGCCAATGTCGAGTGACGCAGGCACCGCAGAGGCTCATGTAGCCTCTGCATGGATGACGCAGGGGAAAAGTAACCCGGTCGGCTTACTATTTTGGGAGGAGGCATATTCCTTGGAATATGCCTCCACGTATGCCCTAAGTGGAGACCTAGCCACCCCTATATAAGGAGGGCTAGGGCCTCTGTAGAAGGTTTAGGTTCGACGGGTTGGTCTTGTACGGGTTAGCTAGTGGCGAGAGTAAGAGAGTCCCTTCTTCCTCCTCTCCCCAAGACAGCTCTAGGAGCACTTGTAAACCTTGGAAGTGAATCAAATATAACTTCTGTGTGAGGAATCACCTCACTATCCCTCCCGGGATTCCCCTAGTGCATATTAGTCCCCACCTTTAGCCTATCCATGGCATCTGCCGTGACACCACCACGACAAATACAATTATAGCATGCAAAATAAACATCTATCATATACTTGGAATATACATAATAACAACTTTATTATTGCCTCTTAGGGCATATTCCCTTTTGTGTCCCACTTGCACTAGAGTCAACAATCTAGTTACATAGTGATAATCTAACACCCATGGAGTTCTGGTGTTGGTCATGCTTTTCCCTAGGGAGAGCTTTAGTCAACAGAACTGCAACATTGAGATCCGTGTGTACTTTACAAATCTTTATATCTACATCCTTGACTTGCTCTCGAATGGAGTGAAACCGGCGCTTAATATTCTTAGAATTCTTGTGAGACCCTGGTTCCTTGGCGTTGCCTAGGGCTCCATTGTTGTCACAATAGATAACCATTGGGTCCAACACACTAGGTACCACACCTAGTTCGGTTATGAATTCCTTCATCCAAACCGCTTCCTGTGCCGCTTCTGAAGCAGCAACATATTCCGCCTCCATCGTTGATCCAGCCACCACAGGTTGTTTGGAACTCCTCCAACTAACTGTTGCTCCGTTCAAGAGAAGTACGTATCCGGATTGAGAGTTAGAGTCATCCAGATCGGTGTCAAAGCTAGCGTCGACATAACACTTGGCGACCAGCTCTTCTTCACCTCCGTATATAAGAAACATATCCTTAGTTCTTCTTAAGTACTTAAGGATATTCTTGACTGCTATCCAGTGTTCCATACCTGGATCAGATTGGTACCTACTAGTTAAACTAATAGCATGTGCCATATCCGGTCTAGTACATAGCATGGCGTACATTATAGAGTCTATAGCCGAAGCATAGGGGATTTTATCCATTAGCTCTCTTTCTTCCGCCGTAGCCGGACTTTTAGTCTTACTCAACGTCTTGCCTTGCCAAATTAGTAAGAACCCCTTCTTACTTCTGTCCTTTTTAAATTTCTTTAAAATCTTATCAAGGTATGTACTTTTTGATAGCCCTATTAGGCGCCTTGATCTATCTCTATAGATCTTTATGCCTAATATGTATGACGCTTCACCTAGGTCCTTCATTGAAAATTTGATGTTTAGATAACTTTTAACACTGTTTAAAAGATCTATATCATTTCCAATCAATAATATGTCGTCCACATATAATATTAGAAATGCCACATTCCTCCCACTCACTTTCTTGTAAATACAAGCCTCTCCATAAGTTTGGATAAATCCAAACTCTTTGATCACCTCATCAAAGCGGAGATTCCAACTCCGGGATGCTTGCTTTAGTCCATAGATGGATCGCTGAAGCTTGCATACCTTGTCAGCATCTTTAGGATTGACAAAACCCTTTGGTTGTATCATATACAACTCGTCTTCAATGCTACCACTGAGGAATGCAGTTTTGACATCCATCTGCCATATCTCATAATCAAAATAAGCAGCAATTGCTAACATAATCCTAATCGACTTTAGCATCGCTACGGGAGAGAATGTCTCATCGTAGTCAACCCCTTGAATTTTTCAAAACCCCTTTGCGACAAGTCGAGATTTATAGATGGTTATATTACCATCAACATCAGTTTTTCTTTTGAAAATCCATTTATTCTCAACGGCCTTTCGATCGTGAGGTAAGTCCACCAAGGTCCAAACCTGGTTTTTGTACATGGATTCCATCTCGGATTTCATGGCTTCAAGCCATTTGTTGGAATCCGAGCTCATCATCGCTTCTCCATACGTCGTCGGGTCATCTATTTCATCAATCATGAAATTCATGATAGGATTTCTGTACAGTTTAGGAGCTGCACGTGTCCTGCTTGACCTGCGAGGTTGAGTAGTGTCCTCTTTCGGAGTTTCATGATCATTATCATTAGTTCCCTCTTCATTCAGTGAAGTCAACTCCGTAACAATTTCCGGCGCTGCGCTACTCGCCGGTGTATGAAGAGAAGGTTAAATAATCTCTTCAAGTTCTACCTTCCGACTACACACACCTTTCGCGAGAAATTCTTTCTCTAGAAAGGATCCATTCTTGGCAACGAAAACCTTGCCCTCGGATCTGTGATAGAAGGAATGCCCAATAGTTTCCCTAGGGTATCCTATGAAGACGCATTTTTCCGCTTTCGGTTCGAGTTTATCCGGTTGAAGTTTCTTCACATAAACATCACAACCCCAAACTTTAAGAAATGACAACTTAGGTTTGTTTCCAAACCACAATTCATAATGTGTCTTTTCAACGGATTTGGATGGTGCCTGATTTAAAGTGAATGCGGCAGTTTCCAGTGCATAACCCCAAAATGATAGTGGTAAGTCAGCCAGAGACATCATAGATCGAACCATATCTAATAAAGTACGATTACGACGTTCCGACACACCATTATGCTGTGGTGTTCCCACGGGCGTGAGTTGTGAAACTATTCCACACTCTTTCATATGTGTGCTGAATTCGTAACTTAGATACTCACCCCCACGACCAGACCATAGAAATTTGATCTTTCTATTACGATGATTTTCCACTTCATTCTGAAATTCCTTGAACTTTTTAAAGGTTTCAGATTTGTGTTTCATCAAATAGATATACCCGTATCTAGTCAAATCATCCGTGAAATTAACAAAATAACAATAACCACGATGCGCCGACACACTCATTGGACCGCATACATCAGTATGTATGATTTCCAATAAATCTGTTGCCCGTTCCATTGAACCGAAAAACGGCGTTCTAGTCATCTTTCCCATAAGGCATGGCTCACATGTATCAAATGATTCAAAGTCAAGTGATTCCAAAAGTCCATTAGAATGGAGTTTCTTCATGCGTTTAACACCAATATGACCTAAACGGCAGTGCCACATATATGCAGATATATCGTCATCAAGTTTAATCCTTTTAGAATCAACGGTATGAATATGTGTAACACTGTTATCGAGATCCAATAGAAATAAACCATCCATCACAGGTGCATGACCATAAAAGATATCATTCATATAAATCGAACAACCATTGTTTTCGGATTTAAAAGAATAACCACATCGCATTAAACAAGATCTGGATATAATGTTCATGCTCAGTGCAGGCAACAAATAACAATTATTTAAGTTTATAAGTAATCCCGATGGTAGGTGGAGAGGCAACATTCCGACGGCGATCACATCAACCCTTGATCCATTGTCGACACGCATCTTGACCTCACCCCTTGCTAGTGGTCACTTGTTCCACAACCCTTGATTCGAGTTACATATATTAGCAACCGATCTAGTATCAAATACCCAGGTGCTACTGCGAGTACTAGTCAAGTACACATCAAGAACATGTATAGCATATATACCTTTGTTTTCCTTGCTGGCCTTCTTGTCTGCCAAGTACTTGGGGTAGTTGCGCTTCCAATGGCCGGTCCCCTTATAATAGTAGCACTCTGTATCAGACTTAGGGCCAGCTCGGGATTTCTTTTCAGGTGCAGTAACAAATTTGCCGCCCTTCTTTCCCTTTTGCTTACCCTTCTCGTCTTTCTTGAAACTGGTGGTCTTATTGATCATCAACACTTCATGTTCTTTCTTGATCTCCACCTCTGAAGTCTTAAGCATTGACAAAATCTCGGGGAGAGACTTCTTCATGCCCTGCATATTATAGTTCATCACGAAGCTCTTGTAGCTAGGTGGGAGATATTGGAGAACACGATGTATGCCTAAGTCAATGGGAATCGTTATTACCAAGGACACAAGATTATCAGCATACCCAGACATTTTGAGTACGTGCTCGCTAATGGAGCTGTTCTCTTCCATCATGTAGCTAAAGAACTTTTCAGAAGCATTATAACTCTCTATGGCAGCATGGGTATCGAAAATAATTTTCAATTCGCCCATGGTATCAAAGGCATTGCCGTTTTCGAAACGCTTTCAAAGTTCTGGCTCTAGCCCATACAGTATGTTGCAATGAACTAATTTGTGGTCCTCCTGACGAGTCAGATAGACGTTCTTTTCCTCATCAGGGGCATCAGGAGCAGGTGGGGGTCCTAGTGGCGCTTCTAGCACATACAGCTTGTGTGCAGCATTGAGGAGAATCCTCATATTCATGGCTCAGTCGATAAAGTTGCTACCATTCGTTGCAAGTTTCTCTTTCTCCATGAACACATTGAAATTAAAAGCAGGTGGTGCCATCTACAATAGAATTTGTAAAGTTTAGACTAAGCTTATGATAGATTGAGTTCAACTAATCCAAATTACGAATGAACTCCCACTCAAAAACAATATCCCTCGTGTCTTCTTGGTGATTACATGAACCAAATCTAGTACACCAAGTCCGATCATCACGTGAGTCGGTGTAGTTTCAAAGGCAAGCATCAATATGGGCATCATATCGATTATATGACTCATGCTTAACCTTTCAGTCTGTGTTCCGAGGCCATGCATGTACATGCTAGGCTTGCCAAGTAAGAACCTTAGTACTCGCGTGTGTAAAATTGTCTTACACCCGAAATATGATTGTGGATTCAAGTACACCCGATCATCACGTGATGTCTTGAAGCAGCGAAACATAAACGGTGCGGTCTTAAGGAAGAACACATTTTTTATCTTAATATCTAAATGATGGATCTCCTTATAATGCTACTAAAAATGCCAAACTAGCAATATAAGATGCAAACATCATATGTGTAAAGTGGAATGATATGGTCCATGCATTTTATCACCATCATGTGCATCGTGGTATGATCTCTATCATTCCTTTGTGTGTAAGGCCAAGGTCTATGGAACTTACACGTTAGGTGTGTTGTAAAGGTATCTACCATACATCAACTTACAACATTACCATATCATGACACTAGCCCAGCAACAATCTAAACTAGACGCCTCTAATTAATCCATTGCAATTTTTACGTGGCTTAGGGCTTTTGGAGATAGAACCAGTCTTACCTACGAACATGGAACCACAATGATGGTAACTAAGTTATTAGCAACTCGTTGTAAATCAAATATTGACTATAGTAGGAGAGACATAGACCCGCTAGCCACTTATGCAAAACTAGTTGCATGTCAGTCATGGAACCGGTCTCATGTGCGAGGACATGTAAAGTTGGTTCGGGCCGCTTCATTCCACTATGCCACCAATATCAAAAATACACGGCAGAAGCAATAACATGATCATCATCGCCCACATATAACATACGTGTACTACCTGTGCAAAGCACCTACGCATAGATCAGGCTCTAATAGCACTAATGGGTTCGCAGCATAGAAAACAAAAAATTCCTATGATGGGAACTATACGCCAAGATCTATCTATTAGATACAAGCAACGGGTGGATATACATACATAGAGAACTTACCCTCGAAGAAAACAAAGCTTTGTTAATGAGTTGGAACTTGTGGATGATGTAGTCATATGCTTGCCGATCTCAAGATCATGTGGAAGTCCTAGCGCCACAAATCAGCAGCGCATCCGTCCTCGCACACACGTTCAAGCCACCGAACAACCTCCGCCTCCTCGCTCCAGCGAATCAGCAGAAGCAGCAACTCCTTCCAGATGAAATGCCACCGGTAACATGTATCTCGCTAATCTGAGACCATGGGGGAATATATCTAGAGGGGCAGAGAGATCCTTCACGAGGGGGTGTACTTTGTGAGGGAGGAGAGGGGGCTTTAATAGGAGAGGAGGGGATCCTCCCCTCCCATGGCCGGCGCCCATGGGGGGGTGACCCACCTCTTCCTCATTCATGTGGTGGAAGCTCCACTCACATAAATATGCCTCCACTCACACATCCACTCACATGCATTAAATTTCCACCTAATTTAATGCAACTCCCATTTAATAAAACTCTATTATTTATTTTATTCAGAAATTCGTTAATTACTTTAATTAACAAACATTCACATAAAACCCCTGCAACATTTCAATATCACATGCAGAACCAGTTTCTGCAATTTCACCCGAAAAAATTCCGGTTTCCATCGAAATGATTCCAGCGCTTTGCAATTCTTTCGTCTGAAACATATATGCTCCAAATGGTGTTTGTCAACCCTTAAGTGTGTCACCCTACAGTTTGCCAATAATGCAGACATGATCGAGACTCCTCTCAGATCAATAATCAGAAGCAGGGCCTGGAGATCCGTTCCGACTCCTGCACATTCAACGATGACTTCTATGATCATGAGAACCTTTAACGCTAGTAACTTAATCCCTTTGTCTCACCATATATTACATGTCCGAGATTCCATCATCGGTATCCTAAGACCTAGTTTTATCTCGTTACTGACATGCACTCTTTTCTCGTTCCCGTGATATAACATTGTAGTGATCACATAACTTGCTTGCAAGCTATTCTCAATGTGATATCACCGAGAGGGCCCAGAGTATATCTATCCGTCATCGGGATGGAAAAATCCCACTCTTGATCCATGAGCCTCTACATAACACCTTCGTAGCACTGAACCCACCTTTATAGTCACCCTTTTACGGTGTGATGTTTGATGTTATCAAGATACTCTTCCGGTGTTAGTGCTTAACATTTTCTCATGGTCTAAGGACTAGAACTACTTCGTATGATGTTATAGCAATATAAACTAAATGACTTTGATCATAATGCTATACTTCGGATGAATGTTCATCACATCATTTCACCAATGTTGTGACCTCGTTATTAACGACATCCCATGTCCATGAGCAAAGTAACCTCTCAACTCAATTTGTGAACTAGAGTAACAACTTTTTCCCGCCGCCACAATGATTTGAAGGGCTTGCAAAAGCCTAAGCTTGGGGAAGTTTCCTCATGTATCTTTATTTGGTGTTCATTTCTTTTATTTATTTCGAGGTTGTGTTTTTAATTCGAGTTTATAAGCACTTGTGTTAGTTTCCCCAACACTTTATTTTAGTTTTCTATTTTTCTTTCCAAATTTTCTAGCCGAGCTTTACTGCCAATTTTCTATTCTTTAAACTCCCTCTCTTAAAAACCACAAAAAGATTTCTCCTATTTTCCCTCTTTCTTTTCTTTCCGCCTCGAGCTTTTCATGTATTTGCAAGAGAGTGATCGACTTCGAGTTTCCAAGAAGCAAATAAAAAAGGAAGAGAGAAGTGGAACCAAACATGAGAGGTATGCCTTATGACTCCCCACTTTTGAAGTTTGAGAAACCCATGCTAGTTAGTAGTAAATGTTGAGATATTATATTGGTGGAGTGAATATTTGTATTGTGGTAAGATTTTCGTTTGCATGGGTATTTAGTTGGGTACGTTTTGTTCCAGCTCTCATAATTAACCAAGTCATGCCTAAAAATTGCTAAACAATTGTAATAAGAAAAAGTCTCACAGTTGAAGGCTTGGGTGTTGTAGTGCTTAGTCTTGAAGGCTTATTTCCAGAGACACTCAACACCACTGAAAATGTTGATTGACTTGATAGCTCTCTTTAAAAAGATTTGTTCGATTGAATTAATGTTTAGCGGTTTTGTGAGCATGACAAAGTTTGACTTGTTAATCATAAGAATGATATAGCTTTATGCGTGTCAAACTTCATGGGATGCCAACAACTCCGCTGGCCTACGAACGATCTTCATGGAGAAAACTCCTAGATATGAGTTGATTAAACACTTGTAGCAGCAATGCTATAGTGGGTAAGATTCTTGGCACTCCTGGGTAGTTGTAATCATGATGGAATCACTCCTCTGGCTGTTATGAGTAATCATTATGCAAAAGGAACAAAAACCATAGTGATGCCATGAGTGTCCATCGCAACCCAATAAACTAATAAAAATATTTAGCATGCTCTCGATTACTCAAAAATTGAAATTCTTGAAGGACAATGAATAGAAAAGTAGTGCTTGAAAAGTCTTGATTAATTGATGTGGGAGAATTGAGATACTCTAGAGTATATGCTTTTCATGACAACTCTCACATTCTCAATTTACATGATTATACTTTATTGTTCAAAGCCAAGCCAATGAGTTGATTACATGACATGGAATAAAGTTTACTCATTTAAATCATCCATGTTTAAAAAAATCTGCACTATAAGGATGCATAAAACCCGTATGATTTGTTTGCCATTACTCTACCTATGCTAAAGTTTTTCAGATTTATGAAGTGGAGGAAACATGAGACTACCAATCATGAGTAAGATCACCATCTCGTTGTTTCAGTTTAAATGCTGAGTTCCTTTTTGATTTTGGTTTTCTTTCTCGGGGATGATCAAGTTTAAGCTTGGGGAGGTTGATGGATCTGAAATATAGCCATTACATCCACATTTAAACTGGATATTATTCATATTTTTGATGAAATATCTCTCTAAACCCTGCCACTAATGCCTAATATTCAAAGGGGTATGCAATCCTTTCTTTTTATATTTTTCATGAGCAAATAATGTCGCTTGAAGATGGGAATCACTACATTAAAGTCAAAGATACGAGATTTCCAACAACCAGAAGAAACCAGGACCGTGAAGCGGAGGCAGACACTTTAACGACGAATTATACGACCAGAGCACAATTTCGGCAGTATAGTTCTGGTCGTATAGTTGGCGCCACCACCATTAGGTCAAACAGAACAACTTTCATGAAGGGACCCCTATATAAAGAAGCCTCGGGCAACGAGAAAACAAGCCATCCTCGCCCAAATTCTCTGACCCAGATCACCAGCCGCCTCTAGATTTCATAATCCTTCTCCATCTCCATATCCATATTCCACCACTTGTAATAGTAGATCTCTTCTTTGATTGGCGACATTGTCAGACTATTTCTATCAATCTCATGATTTTCATTACAATGTTTGTGATTGTTGATCTTATCTCTATGTGTGAGTAATTCTCCTTGGGCTAAGGGCTTCGGCCTAGCCATGTAGCATTCGTGCATGTTATTTATCATAGATGGCATCATGTATTAGTTTGTATGACATGATGATTATTGTATCCTCTCTTTCCTCAATCCAAGGACTTGTCAGGTACCCAAGACCCCGAGGATTGAGCCAAGTATAGGGAGTATGAGTAATGACTGATCTGCAGGTTGGGAACCCTAGTGACAGAAGGGGTAGTATGGCTGTATGTGAGGGATTTACTTGGGATTAACAGTAACATCACTATGCATATCATTAGTTCTCTTTCTTATATGGATGAGACAAGTGATGACCCACAAGTATAGGGGGTGTATCGCAGTATTTTCGATAAGTAAGAATGTCGAACCCAACGAGGAGCAGAAGGTGCTGGCTAGTGGTATGGATCGGGAATTCTCTGCAAATACTTAGCAAACGGATTTTTAGGGGTTTTTGATAATGCAAGTAAATAAAGTACGAGTAAATAAAGGAAAATAAGAATAAATGCAGCAAGTGGCCCAATCCTTTATTCAGCAAAAGACAAGCCGGTTGTATTACTTAAGATGACCAAATGTTCTCGAGGACACACGGGAAGACTATCAAGTGCTTTCTCTTCATATAGCTGATTAATCTTCTTTAGCTTGCTAAGTGTTGTGTGGGTGGACCTGTGCTAATGTACCGACCTTCCTAGGACTAATACATACTTGTGAGTATACCACTTGCAAACATCCGTAAGTACAAGAAAGTAATTAAGGTAGAAACCTAACCACAGCTTTAAACTCTAAGACCCTGACGTCCCTTGTGCAATGGTTTCCTAATGGGGGTTCAGGTTTCTGTCACTCCGGCAACCCCTACAATTAGTAGCCAAATACACAATGCATTCCCCTAGGCCCAGTCCCCTAGGCCCATATAGGTGAAGTGTCATGTAGTCGACGTTCACATGACACCACTAGAAGAAGTACACCACAACTTAAATATCAAACTATTGAATCTTTCTCAACACAACTCCACTACTAACAACATGACTTATCCCATGTCCTCAAGAACAAAATGAACTACTCACAAGACATCATATGGATCATGATCAGAGATGAAATAATGATGTATAACAATCTGAACATAAACAATATTCAATGGTTCCACTCAATAGCATCAACTACAAAGAGTAATCAACACCGAGAAAGTTTTCCCTAAGAATGATGCAAGATTCAACCCAATTGTTACAGCAATATGGAGATGGTGATAATGGTGCTGATGGTGATGATGGTGGTGATGATAATGATGGTGATCCCGATGAAGTCCAGCTTGATGGTGGTGTTGATGGCGACGATCTCCCCTCTCCGGGAAGGAATTCCCCCAGCAGAAATCAGTCTGCCGGAGAGATCTTTCTCTCTCGGTGTTTTTCTCCCTGCAGAGGTGCCGGAATCTTTCTATGGTCGCTCCTCGAGTCTTAGGGTTTCGGGGGGATAATATACGACAGAGGGGAGAGCTGGAGGTGGGCCAGGGCGGCCACACCACTTGGTGGCGCGGCCTAGGCTGGCCCGCGCCAGGGGGTGGTGTGGGCCCCCTATGGCCCATCTCCACTCCTCCTTCTGGCGGTCTTCATCTTCTAGAAAAATAGGATTTTCCATATATTTCCCGGATTTTCTGATCTTCGCGAATTTTGCCTCCAAATAGCACCTTTTCCATCAGAATCTTGACTGCAGCGGTCCATGCTCCAAAAGTCATCAACCATGCAAAAACAGGTGAAATAACATAAGTATCATCTCTTAATATGAAATATATCAATGAATAACGGTGAATTATGATATAGAATAGTGATGCAAAATGGACGTATCAACTCCTCCCAAGCTTAGACTTTGCTTATCCCCAAGCGAAACTGAGCTCAATAAACATGACCTTAGGTTTATGGAGTGAAGAGTCGATAAAATAATACGAACAAGATGCATCACATTCATCAATACATAGATCATAATAGAAGACAACTCACTATTATATAACTTAGCTTGCAATAAATAAAGGAAACACAAGAAAGATACATAAAATGAATCATAGTTGGTAATGGCAAACTTAGCTCTTGGTCGAAGAATAGTTGACAATTTGCTGGAGTTCACAAATAACTGATTTTCAATGATAGCTTTCAAAGTAGTAAACACCAAGATAAGAGCAAAGTGTAAAACAAGGAACATAAGAAACATGGTTGAATAAATCATCATATGAATGAATGAAACACAACAACTCAAAATACTTGCTGAGGTAGAGGGGAATAGGTTTACTGACTCAACTAAAAGGTAAAAGAAAGGGCCCTTCGCAGAGGAAGCAGGGATTTCAAGTTTCATAAAGAGCTCCCAAAAATTATGGTACTTATTAGCTTTCACCTCTCATTGCCCCTATCATAGGCATCTTTAGGTGATTAAGGTTAAAGTGACACAGCTAAGAGGATATGCTTCACAAGTTATAAGTTGAAGTCTCATGCCCCTTACTTACGAAGACCGAACCTCATGCTACTCAACTTCAGTCACAAGTAAGATCTTGTCATTGTAAATACGTATGTATCATAGAGAACTGCCAACAGGGTACCCCTTACACATGATTAATGAGCTATCCCATAATCAAAATGACAAGGCAAGCAGACAATGAGCATCTCAGCGATCTTTTTATTTGCTATTTGCATAGGTTTTTATTGAGGATGCTTCATAGAGTGCTCATTATGGTTATGCTGCAAGTTTCCACCATGATTAGGCATGGCTTAGGCTAGCGGCCCATGCGTTTCTCTAACACACATATAAACTCCATGATCTTACAAGTTCCCCTTTTATTTCACACCGCCGGGATCCATAGGCAAAAAGAATCATGATATCAACGAGGTACAAAGTACCAGTGCAATGTTGAAAGTGTTTCCCATGATACATGGTTCTGCTAACCTCAACTCATAAAGCGCAAGCATATACGCAACAAAGAAGGACCCAATGGTTCAACTTTATTAAATGCAAGAAAGTAAAGGTGTGCCATCAAGTTCGTGAGAGATTTAATCACTAATTTTCACATAACAAGTTTAATTTGGAAGGTAGATAAAAACAAGAATTTACTTGGAATAGCAACAGTGCTAATAGGTAGGTATGGTGGACACAAATGGCATAGGTTTTGGTTTAAGGATTGGATGCACGAGAAGAATTCCCTCTCAGTACAGGTTTTTGGCTAGCAAGGCTGGGTAGCAAGTATAAGAGTTGAAGGAAACAAACAAACATACAAGTGATAAAAAACAAACATGCAATCTTCCTTGGAAGCACAAAAGATCTTAACTAGAGAATACTACCTCCGTCCCAAGGCTTAAGGTATATAACTTTTTTTTAAAGTCAAACTACCTAAAGTTTGACCAAGTTTTTAGAGAAAAATAATAATATTTACAATACGTAATCCACACCCTTTCATACATCTTGAAATATATTTTCACATGGTATCTATATAATATAATAGTTCTTGATAGTTTTTTCTAAAAATTTGGTCAAACTTTACATGGCTTGACTTTAAAAAAAAGTTATATGCCTTAAGCCTTGGGATGGAGGGAGTACTAAACTTATGAGAAAATCAAGAAAGAAAGATGATGAAATTATATTTCTTTAGAGTACTTTTATCTTTTCATTCAACCCTCAAAAATAGTGTTGCTACTGACCGAGCCAGGTTTGCCAAAACCAGCTAAATTAACTCAATGATCCCAAAGTGATACCAATACTAACAACAAGATCAATCATATAACCACGAATTGAAAACTAATATAAGATATGCAAAAGAGTAAATGATAGAACTTCTCATTAATATTCCATAACGGCAACTCACACCAAGGGCTACATATCTAACGAGAGAGGGGACACTTCCATAATGCAAACCATCCTATATGCTAACTTCTCTATTCATGATATGACTCTACTAAAAAATAAAAAGATAGAAGATAGTGATGTGATACCGCGGCACTCCCCCAAGCTTGGAACAAACCAAGGGGATGCCAAACCTGGTGATGAATTACTCCTTCGGTGGTGGTGGTATTCTCTTGTCATCGTCCGACTTTCAGGGTAAGGGCTCCCCATCTACAAAGGACATCGTGGTCTCCAGCATCCCGAAACTTGTAGCAGCACTTATACGTTTAAACCTAACCTCGTACTCACAGTTTTGATTTTGAATGTCGTAGAGTTGTGCTTGTAGTTGGTTGATTGTTTGGTCGAGTGAGAGGACTTCATCCTTGAGCTTAGCAGTCTCCTTTTGGTGCTCGTTGATGAGTTCGGAACAAATCTTGTGGATGATATCCACTTCGCGTTTCGCCATCTTCTTGTACCTAAAGACTTCTTACTCCAGTGCTTTCATCCTATCCTCCAGACTTCCTTCACCTTTAGGGCCTTCAACCTCTTTTATCCACACCTCTCCATCTTCAAGCAACAACTCATGTATGGGTTGATGATATCCGCAGAGGAATCTTCCTTGGCTAACCCAGAGGTAGACATTGTGGCTCCAAATCTGGGACTCTACCTGTCAGAAATAGATCGAAAGAAAAACATGACGAGAACACGATATACGAACCTCGGGGGTTCCGGGGGATTATATATTACAAAGTTTTACAACAAAAGGAAGGTACTAGGAGAAAAACGAGTAGGAGGCGGAGTCCGGCGTGGCCTGACCACCTGGTGGCAAGGCCAGGGGTGTACCTGCGCCACAGGGTGGTGTGAGCCACCCTGGCTCCGTTTCTGTCCCTCTTTCGCTTTGTTGCCTTCTTTGTTGGATAAAAACTGCAAAAATATAACTGGACAGATCTTTCACGGAACTTTTCTTACCAGAACTGTTACCTATTTGAAAACGGACTCTGCAGGTCTCTGTATTTGGTATTTAGTAGATACTTCCGGAATCACCACTTGAATAACATCAATATCTTCATCTTCATACACTTATTGCTTGAGTCATGAGACCTTTCACTTCCTTATTACACCATTATATCCACTAACCTGGAAATTTCTTTCACACAAAACTTCATACAGTTCTCATTAGCAACATTAGTATAAGTGAAGTGATAAAACCTTTTGAGTTGAATTTCAACTGAAAACCATAAAAACATAATCTATTGTAGCAACTCCTTCTAAAAACCCAAAAATAATTCAAAAAGGAAATCAATTAAAGAAGCAAATGCAAGAGTGGCAACATCTGTCAAAACAGACCAGCAGGTAAAGATCAATTTTTTCGAAAATCTTCTGTTGCTCAAATCAAAAAGTACAAAACTAACGAAAGTTAAATAACAACGTGGGTCAAAAGCACAAGAAAATTACAGCTCAGTCCGACGGACAGCAATCTCTCACGAATTTTTACGGTGAAGCACAAAAATCTGTTTCGGAACAGCAACTTCCCAAATCTTACTTCTCTCCCATTAGAGGTTGGTCTTGATACAAAAACCAAACAAAAATGATAAGGAGAGATTATTACCGAAGTAATAACTTCCAATACTCAAAGAAACAAAAACAAACTGAAAGCAAAAATAAATTGGGTTGTCTCCCAAAAAGCTCTTTCTTTATAGCCATTAAGATGAGCATGATAATTTTGATGATGCTCACATAATAATATGAATTAAAGTGAAAGAGAGCTTTAAGAAGCAAAAATACACACGTTTAAGTCTAACCCACTTCCTATGCAAGGGAATTTTGTAAGTAAATAAATTGTTGAAACCAGAGGCTACTAGCATAGGATGGTAAAAGAAGTGCAACATAAAAACTTTCAGCAAAAAACGAGGAAACTTGATATTATTGAGATGCATAAGAACGCTTTTCCCTCTATCATAGTAACTTTCAGTATCATGCATAAAATTAACAATATAACTATCACAAGGACCATCGTAACAATGATCACTTATTCTAATAGAAAACACAGGAATACTAATTCTTATGATACTATTTTGTGAAACAATATTAGAGGTATCCTTACAAAGGATAGTGTGCCCCTCTTCTACATATTTAGTACTCCCTCTGACCCATATTAGTTGACTTGGATTTATCTAGATTCGGATGTATCTAGTACTAAAACACGTCTAGATACATCCGAATCTAGACAAATTCGAGTTAACTAATATGGGTCGGAGGGAGTAACAAAGTCTTTCACATTTGCTATCATAGGTTCATCATCCATTTATTTATCAGGTTCAACACCTTTATTTGTACTTTCATTAACCATACAAGCCATCATAGAATGTTCCTTTATCTTAACTGGGAAAGGCATTTTCTCAATGTAAGGTTTAGGTAAAACATGATTAGTAGTATAAACTTCAGTATTTGTTGTAGGAACACACTTAACGATATCTTTATAAGGTTCATGATACTTATTCCACTTCTTTTTAGGCACTTCAATGTAGGAAGCAAAAGCCTTAAAATAAGTTGCAATAGCTTGAGAGTCTAGACCATAAGTATTTTTAATATTTTGAAAATCATCAGTTCCCATAAAAGATTCAATGCATTCATAATCATAATTTATACCTGACTTTCTTCCTTTATCATTCTCCCATGCTTCAGCATTGTCTTGAATACGGTCCAGAAGATCCCATTTAGCTTCTTCTTCCATGCGAGTGAATGATCCAGCACAAGAAGCATCCAAAAAATCCTTATCATGAAGAGAAAGCCTTGCATAAAAGTTATTGATAATAATATTGTTGGGGAGCTCATGAATAGGACATTTGAGCATTAGTAACTTCAATCTCCCCCAAGCTTGAGCTGTACTCTCTCCATCAAGAGGCCAAAAGTTTTATATTTGATTCCGATCTTTATGAATCTCACTAGGAGGGTAAAACTTTGAATAAAAGAGAGGTATTATTTCCTCCCATTCAAGAGCTTGACCATTCTTCAGCAGCTTATACCATTCCTCAGCTCTTCCTTTCAGTGATAATGAGAATAACTTCTTCTTAACTTGATCTGTAGTAATACCTGCACACTTGAACAACCCGCATAATTCGTGTAAAAAGAGCAAATGATCACCGGGATGGACAGTTCCATCTCCAACATAGTAGTTATCCATAACACGATCAATAATTCTTGTAGGTATTTTAAAAGTATAATTCTCAGCAGGTGGTGGTTCATCTACTACCTTAGCAGTGGTAATAGCATTACGAAATAAGAAACTTAGCAAATTATCCATAATGAAAATAAAGCAACTAACAGAAGTAAACAATACTCATAGTAGAGGTTTCATTTACCAGTTCCACTCTCCAATAGCGCTTCACTCCCCGGCAACGGCGCCAGAAAATAGTCTTGATGACCCACAAGTATAGGGGGTGTATCGTAGTATTTTCGATAAGTAAGAGTGTCGAACCCAACGAGGAGCAGAAGGTGCTGGCTAGTGGTATGGATCAGGAATTCTCTGCAAATACTTAGCAAACGAATTTTTAGGGGTTTTTGATAATGCAAGTAAATAAAGTACGAGTAAATAAAGGAAAATAAGAATAAATGCAGCAAGTGGTCCAATCCTTTATTCAGCAAAAGACAAGCCGTTTGTATTACTTAAGATGACCAAACGTTCTCGAGGACACACGGGAAGACTGTCAAGTGCTTTCGCTTCATATAGTTGATTAATCTTCTTTAGCTTGCTAAGTGTTGTGTGGGTGGACCTGTGCTAATGTACCGACCTTCCTAGGACTAATACATACTTGTGATTATACCCCTTGCAAACATCCGTAAGTACAAGAAAGTAATTAAGGTAGAAACCTAAACACAACTTTAAACTCTAAGACCCTGACGTCCCTTGTGCAATGGTTTCCTAACGGGGATTCAGGTTTCTGTCACTCCAGCAACCCCTACGATTAGTAGCCAAATACACAATGCATTCCCCTAGGCCCATATAGGTGAAGTGTCATGTAGTCGACGTTCACATGACACCACTAGAGAAGTACACCACAACTTAAATATCAAACTATTGAATCTTTCTCAACACAACTCCACTACTAACAACATGACTTCTCCCATGTCCTCAAGAACAAAACGAACTACTCACAAGACATCATATGGATCATGATCAGAGATGAAATAATGATGTATAACAATCTGAACATAAACAATAATTCAATGGTTCCACATAATAGCATCAACTACAAAGAGTAATCAACACCGAGAAAGTTTCCCCTAAGAACAATGCAAGATTCAACCCAATTGTTACAACAATATGGAGCTGGTGATAATGGTGTTGATGGTGATGATGGTGGTGATGATAATGATGGTGATCCCGATGAATTCCAGCTTGATGGTGGTGTTCATGGTGACGATCTCCCCTCTCCGGGAAGGAATTCCCCCGGCAGAAATATGTCTACCGGAGAGATCTTTCTCTCTCGGTGTTTTCCGCCCCATAGAGGCGGTGGAATCTTTCTGTGGTCGCTCCCCCAGTCTTAGGGTTTCGGGAGGATAATATACTATAGGGGTTCCGCGTATGAAAACAATAAAATTTTACTCTACGCCCCTGAACCCCTGAAGCTGCCAGGAACTATCTATTAGTAATACAATAACGGGAGGGGCTTTTCGCGAACTTACCCTTGAAGACCGAAAAACATTGTCAACGCTCAGGAGAGCGTGGTTGATGTAGACGAGCCGAAGCCAACCTCAAGGTCGTGATGAAGTCCTTGCGCTCCTTCTGGCTCCAACGACTTGAGTGCCTCAAGTGCGACACCTCGTGGGGAGTTACACACGTCCGGTGCCTGACGATGACTCCTGCTTCCCCGATCCAGCAGCAGTTGCGGAAGTAGAGCTCATGGATCCGAATCCCGCAGCGCGACGGCGCTCTACGGTGAAGATGTCTCTCGCTCGCGCAGTCCAGACTTGGGACCACGGTCACGAGAGAGAGAGGGGGAGAGAGAAAATATCAATTAGAGGTCCTCCCAAAAGTGGGGAGACCTTTATTGATTATTGGTGTATTTATCTGGCCAAATACCCCACTATATATAGGGGAGAGGGGGTACACCCTCCCTCAAAGTCCCGGGGTGGGACTAAACATGGGAGAGGGGTGGGGTGGCGCGCCGGCCAGCCCCCACCATGGGCCCCACGTGGGGGAAGGCCTACTAGGGCCGCCGGCCACCCCCTAGGCCCTTCCTAGGGGTGGGATCCCTTCTTGGGCCTTTTCCCCTCCGGGATTTGGCCCATTAAGCCTTTTTGACCTTTAATTGATTTTCTCTTTATTAAATAATTATGAATAAATGATTAAATCAATATTTAACATTCTTTCACATATTGTTCATCCTCCGTGGCTATGGAACACCTTCCACCTCCACTCCGAACATCCTCTAGACTTACTGAAACCCTTCCGGTTTTCTCCCTTCTTTTCTTCGGTGATTCTACCGATCCTATAAACACTCTCTAAGCATCATCAAGCCCTTAAGCGTGATACCCCACGGTTCGGCAACAATCCAGACATGGTTGGTACACTCCCACACCAATGATCGACAGAGGGACCTGGATGGGCATGTGACCCTTGTGCGTTCCACGAAGATCTTTCGTCGTTTGAACCGAGACAGTCGTGTCTTATTCCCTTTGTCACTTGATACTTGCATTGCCCTAGATCTGATCAATGACATCACCATGTCGAGTTCAATCTCGTTACTGAACAACGCTACTTGATTCGTTCCGACAAGTGATATCCCCATGATCAAATCACACGCTGTGCAGCTATTGGATATAACTTCTCCGAGTGGGCCCTTGAGTATCTTCCCGTCACATGGACGGACAAATCCCTCTCTTGACATATATTGCCTCTACGGTTTCCTCTGAGTACCTGAACACACCTTTATAACCACCGTATTACCAGATGGCGTTTGATGCTATCTAAGCACTCTCGGGAGACAGTGATTGATATAGCCTCACGGTCTAAGGAATAGTCTACGAGGATCCATTTCTAATCATTATAACTTGAACTTTGTGACATGATCGGGTCACGATGTTTAGCTTGGGTATTGGCATTTCCAACTGGCATAAATGCCATATGATCAGGAAACATGATCTTCTGTTGACCAATGAACTAGTGACTAGAGTTTCACTAGGAACCCCTGGTTGTTTGTATATCACACGTGTATTGATGTTTCCACTCAATACAGTTATAGCATGATATAAAACTTAATCATAAACTATATGAAATATGATAATAGTCCTTACTACTATTTGTCTCTAGGGCATATTTCCAACAGTCTCCCACTTGCACTAGAGTACAAATACACTAGCTGCATTTGTTCTCAATCATTGGCACCATATATCCAGTACCCTGAACATGCTTGCTCATGGAAGAGGTTGAGTATTGGGTCTATACTTTACAGTCCCAAATCCTTTACAACTTACTAATGTCACCTTGATTGACATTAATACTTTATCATCTCATGATAGCATCTGTGTGTATGCATCGTTGCTATGGCAGCAGAACGAGGCCTGATTCCAGGAGCCTACAGTGACGTTAGATCAACGTAGAGGGCTTTCTCATGGGCACTGTGCCCTGGGACACATCATTCTACGTTAAAAGTGAACTAGCCCCGCCATAACTTTATACACCACTTTAGATGGTACCCTTTATCTATTATTATAAATGTATTCATCGAAACACTAGTGCACTCTGTGCAACTTTTGATGTTTTTGTTCACCTCGCTTCCTACTTGACTTTAGTTGGTATCTACAGGAGTTTCCAAAATATTCCCTTATAACATAACCCTTTATGCTTTTAGATATGTCATCCTTTATGGATTTGGAAAACATGTCTACAGTTCTCTATTAGACATTGTGGACAAACTTAGCTCAATGTTCTGTGATTTGAACTTAATCACTTTTAAACATTCCTTATTTGGATCACATATTATGCTAAGTTATCATCATGGTTTTCTAAGAAAGAACATATGTCTCAACATAGTGGATGATGATCATCCTTTTCTTTCTTTCAACCATTGATGTTCAACTCAATACTTATTCCTAATTTGAGTTATTAAGGACCAGTTCCTTACTTAACTTCTATCCTGAAATCCCTTTCAGAATCCCTTAAGGAATACTACATAATATCATAATACACCTATTATCAACTTCTACATCTTATAAATCATCATTTATAATTATTTGCCCTTTCATTCTTAATGCACTTAAGAATTACTCCTATAAGCTCCCACTCAAAATATGTTCCTACATATTTGAATTTGAGTCTTATATTGCTCCCACTCAAAAATATGTCAATCACATATTGTTTCAGGAAGACTTTCATAGCTCCCACTCAATTTTATGCAAATTACATATCTCCTTACTATTTTGAATAACTTTAAAAACCT
This sequence comes from Avena eriantha, assembly GCA_910589775.1. Taxonomy (NCBI): domain Eukaryota; kingdom Viridiplantae; phylum Streptophyta; class Magnoliopsida; order Poales; family Poaceae; genus Avena; species Avena eriantha. The sequence continues at coordinate 318,979,604 of OU342746.1, forward strand.
TTGATCAAATATCAAACTTGGAGATTTACTATGAGATACTGACACTTTACTAGTTTTAAATCCACTAGACATTTAGCACACATGAATCAAATTCATTTGAATTCATCCAATTTTGACAAATTGTGCTTTTGTCATTGACCCCCTTTTTCCACTATGGCTTTGCAGTCATTTGGGAAAATTCCAAGTAACTCCTTTTACTTGTGAGATTCAGCAACAAATTGCTTTCTAATCTCAAGTGAATTTTGCTTCTAGGATTTCTCATAATTCTAGTTTACCATTATTTCCTTAGTAGGTATGTCATATTCCAAGAATAATGACAAATGATTCACAAATGTATCCATACTAGATATGGATTTACATTTTTGAATCCTACTTTATGTAGTGAAAACACTAGTGGGGAAAACACAATGATCAATATCATTGATTCTTTCCTTCTATGTAGAGAATCGTTCAGGAACGTTGTTTGTTGTGCTTCTCAACACTCTGATGCTGGGATATGAATCATCATCATGTTTTTCACTATCTTCCATTTGCTCCATAATCGAGAAACATCACTAAAAGTGAGCTTTCTCAAGAATGCACCAAAATCCAAGCAATACAAGTTTTGCTTTCCTTTTGGTTTCAGCTATGGATTTCGTATTCAAAGTTTCCAATGAATACTCTACAAGGACTTATTCGCTATTATTTTGGTTATATCGAATAACCCCAAAACTTACACGAATTCAAATGGTTCACTACCTTCTAATTGAGTGCTAACTATTTCTAAGCTAATGGTCTCTACATCTACACTATAACGATTTATTTGGTGCCTTCTATTCAACCCCTTTGATATCTAATATCACATTGTGATGCTTTGCATTCTGACGTTTCAGAACGCTTTGCATTCCACATTTTTCTTTTATGCCATTCTTATAAATTCGAATTTCATTACTATTGATCATATCACAGTAATTAGATTCTCTTTTATATTTATACCCTTTTATTGATGAAACACTTTGATCAAATCAAATAGTTTCATATTCATGTTTCCTTTGGTAAACTACTTTACACATTTAAACAATCATATAATGATAATTACCATTTTCGTTAAAACACAATACATCGAATAGGTATTTACTTTTAACAATTCTTTAAACACTTTGTATTCAAGTAATACATGATGTTCAAGTTATTTTGCCGAACTTAGGCATGATATATATGTGATAAGAAATCGAATGACTTTCACATATTATCACATAACTTTGAATTTAAACAATGGTTTTTCATTCATTAATGAACATATCATTAAATTCGGTATTTTAAACAAGGCATTTTAATGTTTTACAGATGTTAATGCATTATCAATTAGTTTCAAACAATAAGGATAATTCACACATAATCAAACAAGATATGAACACGAATAGAAATCATTCATAAAAGCAGAACAACTGTTTGTTACAAACTCATATGAATAACCGTCTCACGAAGTGTGAGACGCACTAAAGAAGTTCACAATCTCTTGATAACATTAATCATCCTAAAACACAAACTAAATGATAAATTTCGAGGGAGAGTGTTGTCGGCCATCATCATCATGCTCGCCATCAACACGCAATGTCATCTCCTCTACAGCAAGCACTCCTCATGCAGAAGGACCTGTTTTCAGCAAAACAGAACAAGTATCAGATATACTTAACACTGCAATGTGTTTGCAAGATTATAACATTTATAAAACTGTATATCAAATATATACCTTTGTCGTTGATGACTCCAGCGACGTTGGGTTCATCTACCACATTTCTGAAATGTGATATGAACTCGAGGAAATCTAGTGTTTCCGTGTCGCCTCTCATAATGCAGATCCTGACTTGTGCTTGGAAGCTTGGTGGAAGCGACCGTAGGACAACTCCCATCGCAAATGAGCTTGAGAACCAGTTGTCTAGGTAATATGCCAGACTCATGGATGCATCGTACATGCGTAATAAGTGCTCATCTAGTGAGGAGCCCTCCTCCATCTTTATGGAGAGGAAGTCCCCCATCAGCTCATACTCCCACATGCGCACTTGTTCCACGAAATGCGATCTCAGATGTGCCATGAACACTCGGGGCTTGAGACTTCCCACCATTGGCCATAGCCCATCCTCCATTCCGAGGTGCATGGTCACTGATATAAATATGGCCATCACACGACAACGATAACGCAGATCCCGCTGCTCCTGGGTCTCATGAGAATAGGGTGGCTCCAAATACATCTCGCAGGTCATGTAGTCAGCTACATTGTTCTCCCCAAGGAGATCAAACAGGCGTATGACGCATGCAGAAAAGTTGGATCCATCTAACTTGAGCTTTTCTCCTTCCAACCAATCGTTGATAGGAAAGGTAATCTCGGGAAGAACCATTTTCTACATTTATAATTGCAAAAGGAATTTAGACTAAGTTTATAATTAAAATGAGTTAATAATAACTCCACTCAGAAACACCTATCCCCAAAAGGGTTCCTAGTGATAACACGACCCCTATCAGCCACATCTCCCCCGACCGTCACGGCCATCAATCTGGGTTCAAGGGTGGACGCTAAACGTCGGTCACATCATTCATGCGACTCGTGCTCGACCTTTCGACCATCCGTGTTCCGAGGCCACGCTTCTCTAGCGTGCAAGGCTCGCCAACTCAACCTTAGTGAATTCGATGTGCAACATGGCTTACACCCACTGTATGCGAACGTAGATATGTTTGACACCCAGGCCTGTAACCCTGGATCGCCTCATACCGAAGAACTTCCTTGGTGGTGCACACTAAGGGGGAACACAATCGTTGGTAATTTTAATAGGGATCATCTTATTAGGCTACCGTCGAGTATCTAATACTAGCACACAATAAGACATACAAACAATAACATTGAATGTAAATGCTATGTGATATGGTCCTTCACGTCGTGATCTCCATCCGGCGTCACCAGGTTCCGGCGCCAGGGTTCTGGCGCCGTAGACACCAGGGTACCGGTGTCATTCCAGTGTGGTAGTTCGTCACCTCTGTGACTATCTACTACTACGCAACAAAAGGTAATTACTTTACCTTTGCCACAACCATATCACAAAGAGATGCCCCCCTTGCAAAACAAAGTTAGACGCCTCTACTTTATCTTTGCATGTTTTACGTGACTGAATGGGCTTTCGCACAAGAACCGTTCTTACCTACGAACTTTCACCACAACGTTGATCAAGTAGTTGTCTCTACTACACCCCTTTCGGGGCCCTCCGTTGCAAATGGTATACCAACTAATGCGAGAGAGACACACAACCCCCTAAGCCACTTTATACGGTACAAGCCGTATGTCAAGCATGGACCAGTCTCGCGAATGAATGCGTAAAGTCGGTTGGGGGCCGCTTCATCAAGCATTACTGCGGTATACACAAGTACACGTGGGAGGGTAACAACTAAAATATCAACGCCCACACGCTACATCTCGTGTGTTCTACCCGTACTAGCATTACTACGCATAGATCTAGCTCTGATACCACTGTAGAGGTTCCGCGTATAAAAACAATAAAATTTTACTCTACGCCCCTGAACCCCTGAAGCTGCCAGGACCTATCTATTAGTAATACAGTAACGGGAGAGGCTTTTCGCAAACTTACCCTTGAAGGCCGAAAAACATTGTCAACGCTCATGAGAGCATGGTTGATGTAGATGAGCCGAAGCCGACCTCAAGGTCGTGATGAAGTTCTTGCGCTCCTTCTGGCTCCAACGACTTGAGTGCCTCAAGTGCGACACCTTGCGGGGAGTTACACATGTTCGGTGCTTGACGATGACTTCCGCTTCCCCGATCCAGCAGCAGTTGCGGAAGTAGAGCTCCCGGATCCAAATCCCGCAGCGCGACGGCGCTCTGTGGTGAAGATGTCTCTCGCTCGCGCAGTCTAGACTTGGCACTACGGTCACGAGAGAGAGAGAGGGGGGGAGAGAAAAAATATCAATTAGAGGTCCTCCCAAAAGTGGGGAGACCTTTATTGATTATTGGTGTATTTATCTGGCCAAATACACCCTCCCTCAAAGTCCCGGGGTGGGACTAAACATGGGAGAGGGGTGGGGTGGCGCGCCGGCCAGCCCCCACCATGGGCCCCACGTGGGGGAAGGCCCACTAGGGCCGCCGGCCACCCCCTAGGCCCTTCCTAGGGGTGGGATCCCTTCTTGGGCCTTTTCCCCTCCGAGATTTGGCCCATTAAGCCTTTTTGACCTTTAATTGATTTTCTCTTTATTAAATAATTATGAATAAATGATTAAATCAATATTTAACATTCTTTCACATATTATTCATCCTCCGTGGCTATGGAACACCTTCCACCTCCACTCCGGACATCCTCTAGACTTACCGAAACCCTTCCGGTTTTCTCCCTTCTTTTCTTCGGTGATTCTACCGATCCTATAAACACTCTCTAAGCATCATCAAGCCCTTAAGCATGATACCCCACGGTTCGGCAACAATCCAGACATGGTTGGTACACTCCCACACCAATGATCGACAGAGGGACCTGGATGGGCATGTGACCCTTGTGCGTTCCACGAAGATCTTTCGTCGTTTGAACCGGGACAGTCGTGTCTTATTCCCTTTGTCACTCGATACTTGCATTGCCCGAGATCTGATCAATGACATCACCATGTCGTGTTCAATCTCGTTACTGAACAACGCTACTTGACTCGTCCCGACAAGTGATATCCCCGTGATCAAATCACACGCTCCGCAGCTATTGGATATAACTTCTCCGAGTGGGCCCTTGAGTATCTTCCCGTCACAGGGACGGACAAATCCCGCTCTTGACATATATTGCCTCTACGGTTTCCTCCGAGTACCTGAACACACCTTTATAACTACCGTATTACCAGATGGCGTTTGATGTTATCTAAGCACTCTCGGGAGACAGTGATTGATATAGCCTCACGGTCTAAGGAATAGTCTACGAGGATCCATTTCTAATCATCATAACTTAAACTTCGTGACATGATCGGGTCACGATGTTTAGCTTGGGCATTGGTTTATAATCTCATTCTCAGAATGGGATGACTCCATTTCCAACTGGCATAAATGCCACATGATTAGGAAACATGATCATCTGTTGACCAATGAACCAGTGACTAGAGTTTTACTGGAAACCCCTGGTTGTTTGTATATCACACGTGTATTGATGTTTCCACTCAATACAGTTATAGCATGATATAAAACTTAATCATAAACTATATGAAATATGATAATAGTCATTACTACTATTTGTCTCTAGGGCATATTTCCAACATATACGCCAGAGGGGAGAGCTGGAGGTGGGCCAGGGCGGCCACACCACCTGGTGGCGTGGCCTAGGCTGGCCCGCGCCAGGGGGTGGTGTGGGCCCCCTATGGCCCATCTCCACTCCTACTTCTGGCAATCTTCGTCTTGTGGAAAAATAGGATTTTCCATATATTTTCCCGGATTTTCTGATCTTCGCGAATTTTGCCTCCAAACAACACCTTTTCCATTAGAATCCTGATTGCACCGATCCATGCTCCAAAAGTCATCAACCATGCAAAACCAGGTGAAATAACATAAGTATCATCTCTTAATATGAAATATATCAATGAATAACGGTGAATTATGATATAGAATAGTGATGCAAAATGGACGTATCAACTAGTAGGTTATTGCTATAAACGGTTGCGGAGGCAATAGCAATTATAGATGCACTGTCCACATATAATTTATTTTGCTCTAACAATTACATGCATATTGTATCTTTATCTTTTATTCCCATCAGATGTTTTGCACAGCTATATCTGAAACCAAACGCCCTAGGCCCTCTCTCTCCATCATCGATAACAACAAAAGGACGCAAACTCTTGGTCCGGTAAAAACACAAAAGGAATTCTAAAACTCCCGAAGATCCGTTAAAGTAACTTCACTACGCATCTGCTTCTCGAGGATTCGATAACCTAGGTCTACTAGGGAAAAGAAGCTATACTACATCCGTAATCCGGATCGAAGGTATCACTGCCCCTGGTGGGCCGCTGCCTGCGCCTCCCGACTGGGCCGCTAACATCGGAGGTGGCCTGCCCGATCGCTACCAGTTAGCTGGAATCAATCGGTCCCAGCCGGCTGGATCCTTCCAATCGGCGCCAAAGTGCTAAGCTGGCCAACGTCATCTCCCAGCGCATCGGATACTCCTAGCACCCTATGAGAAGACCAGACACAAAGCCACGAGATAAGGAAGAGGCATTAAGGACACTACCGCCATGCCTCTAGCGCTACTATGCACGTAGTGCTACACTATACATGACACTATACACTGTACCTGCAATAGTAGTAGTTAGGCCACGTGGGTCCACCCTTGTCCCTTGGCATGTTCTATAAATGACCAAGGGGGCTCACAGTGGTAAGGAGGATCACTCTCTGCTTGCTAGCGCTCTCTCTCTCACGAGCACATATACACTCTGCAAGGTTGGATTCTGTTAGATCATTCATACACATACAGCTCGCGGAATGCTTGTAATTATTTTGTTCATCATCTAGATAGTCAGATCAGTGGGAGTAGGATTTTTACCTCTCATATAGATAGCTCCGAACCTAGGTACTTCTTATGTCTCGCTACACTCGCTCGTGCCCAATCTCGTTTGCGGTCGCTGCTTCCACGGTCCCACCCTCTATCTAGCCTTCTTAGACACTGCCGTAACCAGAACTATGAGAATGGTTGACCAATGGATTTTTCTCTTCTGGTCATAATATTTTGTAACATTCAAAACTTTTATACTATTTTATTTTATGTGATAAAAAATTAAAATGTAAATACAACATAGCGAATGGAACGTGGTGGGAGAAAACATGAAAAAAAGCTAAGCCGAAGGCGCCATAGGCCATTAGTGTAGCTATGATGGCGTCGGCTGTAAGTGTGGACTTGGTAGCGACACGTGGAGGAAGCTACGCTGACCGCCGCTCTCGGTCCCCTCGGTCTAGAAGATGATACGCTGATGACGGCCCTCGGCTTAGTAGGCTGTACGCCGATGGCTTTTCTAGGTTGACGTTACCTGGCCGTGGGAGTTTCTAGAGCTAGGCGATGACCATGGCGTCTGGCTGTCGGCGTATCTTCCGTCCGTCGGCCTACCCGTGGATTCCGTAGATACATTTTGAAACAGAGCGAGTAAAAAAACTTCCAATTTGTTCTGCCACAACGTCACAACAGATGTCTTTACTTGAAGAAAGTTACCAAAGATGATTTCCCTGTCAATGGAGAGGCCCTAAAAGTGGTTTAATCGACTCGTGGCACTTGGCAGGGTACCTCCACTTGACCTCGCTGCCCATCTTCTGCGGTGGTGTCAGTCTCGAGTAGTTCTTCCAGTCGGCGACCACGTTCCTGAGGTCGTGCACCTTGGTCTCGAGCCCGATGCAGCAGTTGGCGTGCATCGTGCAGACCTTGTCCATCACACCGTGGAACCGGCAGAAGCCGTCGAAGAACACCGTATCGAGGAACACTAACCTGATTTGCAGCTCGCCGGCGACGAGGTCGGCCTTGATCTCATTGAAGACCCCCTGGTCGTTGGTCGGGCCGCCCCGCCGGGACCGCGTCCTCGCAGCGCTCCAGCGCCTCAGCATCTCCACCGTCCGGTTCGTGGACTTGACGTAGTAGAAGCCGGTGTTGGGCGCGTTCTTCACGGCGTCGTCCGGGTCGCCGCTGAAGAAGTCGGTGGAGATGGCCATGTCGGCGTAGAGGTTGATGTGGCGGAACGGGTCGCGGAACCACATAACATCCACATCCTGCGTGGAAACAGTATAGTAACTGATGAGCATAACAACTCTGAAATATGAATGGAAAATGCTACCTTAGGGGCATGGAATGAAGCTAGCTAGTAGCATACAGTGTAGAGATAGTTGTAGCCGAGCTGCAGGACGCGCTGCTGGAGGGAGAGCTTGGTCCACACGAGCTCGAGGAAGCTCTTGCTCATGAAGCGGCTGGCGGAGCTGACGTTGGCGGCCGTGACCTCGAGGAGGTAGCAGTGCGGGTGCACGGCCTCGCAGCGCGCCATGGCGCCGGGGTCGGCGGCGACGATGAGGGTGTGGTTGAGGAGGTGTGCGATGCCCTCGCCGTCGCGGAAGCTCCCGCGGAAGAGGTCCAGCAGCGACCCTGGCGCCGCCCAAGCCTCGTTCACTGACGTGATGATCACCGTGCCGTCGTCTGTCGCCACCTTCGGCAGCAGCTCCGCCAGCCCCGGGAACATCTCCTCCTGCGCACATGTACATGTGGCCATGATAATCGTCGTACATTTTCGGCAACACACTACTGCACGTACTACATACGTACCTTTTCGGCAGCTGAACAATTATCGGTTGAGCCGTTGGCATGGCTATTCAGCTGATGAACCGATCCGTTCGCCAAGCTCGATATGCCTGATAGCTGCTCGCCGACCCTATCGGACGCGAGGAAGAAGAGCAGGAGGGTGGGGAGAAGGGCCCCGAGGAGAAGGAGACCGAGTGGCTGATCATGGCGCCGTCGTGTAAAGAGAGGCAGTGAATCTGTGTTACTACTTAAGTCTCCTATCGAGGCATCGCCCCCGAGGAAGAGGGCGAGTACTACTACTCCACATGAGACCATATGCGCGCGAAGCAAGGTCAATCCAAGTGCGTCCATGTATCTCGATGCCAGGCGAGTGTCGTATCTGGTGCCACGCCGAGCCGCGAACCTCTGTTCCATTCTTTACGTCACCTTCATGTACGTACGGCAAGATCCAAGACGAAGTTGACTCAGGCCGGCCTCACGGTTGGAGCTAGCTTGTTAATTTATTATTGTTATTTTTCATACTTCCTCCGTCCATTAATAACGGACTTGGATTTGTTAACATGTCTAGATACATTCTAACCTAGACAAATCTAAGTCACTTATTTCTAGACGAACGGAATACAAATTTGCTACTTCTTGGTCAACCAAGTATTACCTTAGAGGGGCGTCTTTGGTAGTCTGCAAGAGGTCGGGCAGAGTCTGTTTGGCGACGGAAACGGTACTTTTGGTTTCCCGTAGGCCCTCGTGTCCTAGCCGCGATTCCTAAAGCAGTCAAGAGATAGCCACGTGGATAACGCTTGAGTCAATAGTTTTCATGGAGTCTGTCCTGGTTGAGCGCAATGGCGGGCTAGAACCGCCCGACGGTTGCAAGCGTGGGAAGCGCGTGAGACGCGTCAATAACTCCTTCCTACTCTCTCACTCTACTGTCACTGCCTCTACCTCCCACTCCTTTGTCTCGTTCTCTCTCTCTCTACGTCGCATCGGAGAGACCAATGGCCACCTTACCTCTGTTGCCACCTCCGGACACAGTTCCCACCTGCAAGCTTGAGCCCCGCAAAGCCTGATCTACCGCCCGCTTCGCCGCAGGCTACGAGGCAGGGAAGATGAGGTCGCGTCCGAGACAATTGACCTGGCCGGTCGTCACCGATTTCACACCGCTCTCGTGCACCGACTAGGGCAGCAACGGCGCCGGCCATGGCATCGATGGGCATCCACCCGAGATTCCACCCTGTGGAGTCGATATTCGTCCTTGTGTCGACCCTTGATGCAGTGAGGGCGGCGGCCATCGCCGCGGGGGCTCTAGGGTCGAGTCATGAGATGGCTCAACCGTCGGGTTTCAACCTCGTGTCGCAGTCAGAGATGGCTCACCCGCCAGGCTTCAGCCCCGTGTCGTGGGGTTTCCTCCCCTTCCTGCTGCTTTCCCAGCCGGTTTTTTCACGTACCAAGTTTTGTGTCAACTTACATCGAGTCTCTTTTTTTAACAGTTACATCAAGTCTCTTTGACGTCATGTTCTTCCTAGCTTAACATTTTGCATATCGAGTTCATGTTCCCTCCTCAGTTCGATTAATATCTCAAACATTTTAAAAATTATCTGAGCCGCACATCCCAAATAGAATTAGGCGAGAACGTATATCGTTGAAAGCAGCGTGCCCGGATCAAGAGAACCTAGGGTTGGTCAAGAGAACCTAGGGTTGGTTAGACACGGAAAAGTGGTTGTCATGCAAGCGTTCCCCATACGAGGATCAAAGCCCTTGCCTCAACGTAGGCGGCCAAACAAGCAGCCCCCTCCAAAAATGCAACACCACACATATATTGGACCCCCGACATCATCATTACCATTGTTTTGTTAGAGATTTGTGCAAACTATTTTATAGAAAGATACTTCCACCTTAGTCTAGATTCATATGAGATTCGTTAGAGAACTGAAAGTATTTGAATCGTACAGACACATACACGATTCAATAGCAAATGTAGAACAAATAGGGAAAACAACCAAATTAACAGTAGAAAAGTTAGTAAAAAAATAACCAAATTAACAAAAAATTTCAAGATACATACAAATTTCAGTAGATCCAGTCAAGAAACTGAAGGGTATCTGATAGAATATCATTGGTATCAAGGATCGGGTTACCGTTGGAGTCGAGAGGTTTCGATGTTCCATCCCCGATGATTGCGCATACTTGATGATGCATCATGTACCAATTGTTGTTGTTGCCATCGGATCCATAAGAGACACTATCCGGGAAGCCGGTGAAATCCCACGGATTCTGCTCTGGGTAGGTTTCGGCTCTTTTGATTCCAGAGTCGGCACTTTCGTTGTCTTCATCGGGTTTGATGTTTCCTGGGTTTGAGCTGTGTGGTGTCGTAAGTTGGGAGTCTGACTCGAAGAAAAGACCGTCGTATAGATCGGCCAAATCCCCTAGATTTGCGGAGTTTCCGCGACTTTCTTCGTCGTTTATTGGCCGAGGTACGTCTTCTTCAGATGAGTCGATGGAGGATGTATGAAACAACGTGGGCGCTGATACGTTGCTAACGTATCTATAATTTTTTATGTTTTATGCTTGGTTTATATCTACTTTCTTATGTTTTGTCCACACTTTGAAGTACTTTTTATACATTTTTTTGGACTAACCTATTAACAAGATACCACAGTGCCAGCTGCCTGTTTTCTGCTGTTTTTGGTTCCAGGAAAGTCAGAAAATGAATATTCTCGGAATTGGACGGGACAAAAGCTGAAGTCAATATTTCACCGAGGGGGACACGGAGCCAGAATACGAGACAGAGAGGGGCCAGGGGCTGCCCACACCACCTGTTCGCGCGGCCAGGCCTGGCCCGCGCCAGGGGGTGGTGTGGCCGCCTAGGGCACCCCCTCGGCCTCCCTTTTCGCCTATAAGATGCCTCCGATAAAGAAATCCTAAGTACCCGATCAAAAATTCCACGAAAGAGTATGTAGTCGCCGTCATCTCCATCCCTAGATCGGGAGGGATCTGAAGCTCTTCCCAGCACCCTGCCGGAGGGGAGAATTCACCCTAGAGGCCTTCTTCATCACCATGCAAGCCTCTGGTGTGATGCGTGAGTAGTTCATCCTTGGACTACGGATCTATATAGTAGCTAGATGGTTGGTTCTTCTCCTTTGTGCTACCATGTTTAGATCTTGTGAGATCCGTTCATGATAAAGATCATCTATTTGTAATCATACATATTGTGTTTGCGGGGATCCGATGGATATTGAGATGCTATTTCAAATTGATTATTGATTCTATCATTTCTTTGTTATTTGTGATCTTGCATGCTCTCCGTTGTTAGTAGATATCTTGGCCGAATAGATGCTAGCAACTCCAAGAGGGAGTATTTATGCTCGATAGTGGGTTCATGCCTCTAGTAATCTGGGGAAGTGACAGAAATCTCTAATATACTATATGTGTTGTTGCTACTAGGGAGAAAACATCAATCCTTTGTTTATAGAACAATCGTATTGTTTACTTTACACGCAATGCGTAATGCAATTATTTGTTGCTTGCAACTTAATACTGGAGAGGGTTTGGATTAATAACCTGAAGGTGGATTACTAGTCATAGATGCAGTTGGATGATTACGGTCTATGTATAATGTTGTAATGCCCAATCAAATCTCATAGGATTCAAGATGATTAGTATATGCATGTATGCTTTCTCGATGTTTGCCAACTGGCCCGCTGTAATTTGTTCACCCAAAATGTCATCTATCTTAAGGAGAACCACCACTAGTGAACTATCGATCCTGGTCCTTTCTTTTACCATCAATCTACAATTTTTTACTGTTTTCTGTTTACTTTCTACAAGCTATTACTTTCTTCCACACAATACGTTTAATCCTTTGTTTTCAGCAAAACCGGTGAGACTGACAATCTCACTGTAAGTTGGGGGCAAAGTTCTGTGGTTGTGTTGTGCAGGATTCCAAGTTGGAAACAACACCTTGGAGGTGTTTCCTTGCTCCTACTGGTTCGATAACCTTGGTTTCATAACGAGGGAAACTTACTGCTGTGCTCATCATACCTTTCTCTTGGGGTTCCCCAACGAGCTTGACATCAACCACGAGCTAGCAGGCGCTGCTATTGTGACCGACAGACCTGAGTAGATCGGGGCCGATAGGCAGATATTTTCGGGTTCCTTCACGCGGAAGTGGAAGCTCCAAATTATGAGATTGGTTCCGCCGTTTAAGTCAACGGGAACCGAAACAGGGGTGGGCGGGTGTGGATACGCTATTGCCGAGTTGTTGCTTGGTGAAGAGGGGGCGTCGAATCCATGGCTCCGGCATTCAGATTTCCTACAGACAGCGCCAATTGATGAGGGGTAACCTCTGGAATGCCCATAGTTATGGACTTAGGGTTTCATGAAAAAGAGAACTCTCGGGATTTTGTTGGTTGATCAGACAAACAAGGAAGTCGAAGTCGTCTGATTACTATGGAAGATATGGTTACAAATTGCTCAAATCTTCGGTACCTCTCTGTTGGCTTCTCTCAATATTTATATAATAGGCTGGGTCCCAAATCCGTATACGGATAGGTTACAAATATAATTACAACACTATTAAAATATCAGTTTCTACTTCTTTCTTGATTGCCAAGACAACTTCTGTTTGTCGAATGCTCTCTGGATTTCCTTTTAGTTTTTATGGGTTTCGTAGGCCGCAGACCTTTATATGTCTAGGGTAGTCAATCACGGGGACCCGATTGGTATGCCAATGTCACCAATACTCAAGGTATATCTTTGTCTTAATAGCTTCCATACTCAAATCCAATACATGGACTCCAAGCATGATCTATGAAATATTCCTTTATATAAAATCCAATAGAAACATTAGTCCATAGGGATTGTCATTAATTACCAAAACCACACATACAGACAATTACCATAATATTATGTTTAGTCAAACTTAGTAAGACTAGCCTTATAACTAAATTTATATACATTTCACAAACATAATTAATTTATATACACTATATTTTTGAAGAGAGGTAGTAGTACTTATGTAGTAGGTACCAACCGTTAGCTGTGCAGTCCTAGCTATTGCAACTCTTTTCCAAAATATGCTTGCTAATTATGTTAGCAACATCTTGCTAACATCATCATTTGACATGAAAGTGGGAGTTTGTTTTAGTTAAATGTGTTAGTTCATTTAAGATAAAAGTGATAGTTCATTTGTGATGAAAGTGATGTTCCCACTCATTTTTCTCCTATACAGCACTTCACCCAAAAAGGAATTGTAAAAAAGCCTAGTATTGATTGTTTCCTAAAAAAAAATTGGCCAAAGAAAAGTATTGTAACAAAACTGAAAAGGGAGTTCTAAGAGCATCTCTAACGGGACCTTTAAACGACAAACCCACAAAATCTGTTTACAGGCCGCGGAAAATGTGTTTAAGGGTCAGGAAATTCCCGACACGGAACGGAGCCCTCAAACGCAATCTGTAAAACAGAATATTCTATTTTAGAGATTGTGTTTGAGGGCTTGATACATTGCAAATGTATCTATAATTTTTTATGTTTCATGCTTGGTTTTATCCACTTTCTTGTGTTTTGTTCCAACTTTGGAGTACTTTTCATATGATTTCTTGGACTAACCTATTAACAAGAGCCACAGTGTCAGCTGCCTGTTTTCTACTGTTTTTGGTTTCAGGAAAGTCAGAAAATGAATATTCTCGGAATTGGACGGGACAAAAGCCAAAGTACCTATTTTTCCGGAAGGGATCAAGTGCCAGAATACGAGACAGAGAAGGGCCAGGGGCCGGCCACACCACCTGGCCGCGCGGCCAGGCCTGACCCGCGCCAGGGGGTGGTGTGGCCGCTCCCGGCACCCCCTCGGCCTCCCCTTCCGACTATAAGTTGCCCTTGGGACGAAAACCCTAAGGAACCGATCAAAAATCCACGAAAGAGTCTGTAGCCGCCGTCATCTCCATCCCTAGATCGGAAGGGATCTGAAGCTCTTCCCGGCACCCTGCCGGAGAGAGGAATTCACCCTGGAGGCTTTCTTCATCACCATGCAAGGTAGGATCAAGCATGGGAGGATTCATCGTGCTCAACGTTGCTACCTCCTTTGGTAGCTTCATGAGCTAGCCTTCTCCTCTCCATGATCTCTGTAGTTGTATCTTTCCACCACTCCAATTGTTGCTCATTCATGTTCTTTGCGGGTATCATCATGATCTCTTTTTCTTCAATGCGTTGCCAATAGCTATTCTCGGTTTGATCTGTGCCCGCCACCACATCCATTCCCACCGCTGACCAAGCACGACACAATGTTGTATCTTCTATCTCGGTATAGTTCACATATCTCTTCTTCTTTACTTTCGACGCATTGAACTCGACAATCTCACTGTCAACCTCCTCCTCGCCCTTGTTGTCGTCCTCATCGCCCTCATCGTCAATGAAATTGCCCACATCCTCAGGCTCGAATGGAGCGAGAGGTGGATCGGAAATGCGCACCTCCGTGTCATTTAAGATATCCATGAATGAAGAATGGCAGGTGTTGCTACAATCGTTGATAAATTACAGTAAGCAATTGGTGTGATTCATTGAACTCGAAAAAAGAGTTTACCTAGTAGACCCATCGTCGAGCACGTGCGGGGCGGCGCTGCCGTTATCGACATTGGAGGCCGGCGAGGCAGTGACCGGCGGCAGGAGGCCGCTGCAGTGGACTGTGTTCTTTGTCTTGGCCACCTTCGGTCCCGTCGACAACGATTTTGGGCGGGACGCCCTCTTTTGCGTCGCCGTCGGTGCAGGAGTTGGAACCGCGGTGGGATTCACGACAACACCTGCTTGCGAGACGACGTGCGTGCCCGCCCGCTTCATCTTCATGTTGGTTGTGGTGGCGACCATGTCGACAACATCGCGGGTCGTCAGAAGACCACCGTCAGCCCCAGGAGATACGGTCACCACGGGAGAGGACGGTTGAGGCTGTGACCTATCTCCAGCGATCGGTGCGGCCCATTCAGGGTTCATGAAGTCTAGATCTACTCGCGGCATCGCAGGAGACCGTGGGTGTGCGAAGATCGGCGGCGTCGGCTGGGCGGGAATGGGTAAGAGGGGAAAGTCCGTCGCGCTTAAACTACCTGTGCAGTGCGGGTCACGTACAGGCCTGGCTTCCAACCCTCAAATGTAAAGGTCGACGAACGGATTTGGCTCTGGTCCGGTATTTTTTTACCGATCGCCTTCTTTACGGTTCCGATCTGCGTCATTTCGATCATTAAACCATAAACTAGCGGTTATTTTAAGAGTTTGTCATTTAAGGATCCCTTTAGAGAGGTCCGAAAAGGCGCAGAAACCATATAAAAAAAGGCCCAGAAACCCCTCGCACCCAGCGCACGCAGCCACGCCGCCGGCTGTCCTCTGCAACCAACCGCCGCCTCTCTCCGAGATGTATGTTGTATTCCCTCTGTTTTCCCCATCCTTTCTTACGGGTTTGCATGCATGTGTCCTCGATCGTTGTACTGATGGTGGTGCTTGTAGGATCCCTCATTGTTCTTGTTTGGCCCGTCTCGGGTGATCTCTGCTGTGGAACGTGTTAATTTCGAGGTGGAGCTATATCTTAAGTGCAGAACAGAGTCTCTAGACATACCGTTACTGAAGAAAAGAGGCAAACACCACTGCTCCTTCACTGGTTTCAGAACTGCCCCCTTCAGCAACTGCCTTTGCAAAGCAGAGTTAAGCCTGGAGCAACTAGGTAATTCGGTTCAGGCCACTTTCTTTAGTGTCTGCATTGTTGGAGGTGGCCCGTCCACTTTCAAATATGGCGGCCGAGTGTACTGCATCTCGCTTGCTCACGAAGTTATGGTCCCGGATGGCCAAGGCAATGTTGAGATTGTCGATCCCCCTTCCAGTCAGGTTGTGCTGATTGATTCTCGTGACTGCGCCGGTGGAAAATTGCCAATGTGCAACACTGGTCTCCTTGATCTCGCAACGGCTGTTGTCCCTGTACCAATAGGTAAGTGGAATGACTACTCTCCAGAGTATGATGAGAGCATGAAAGTTGTCGTACAAGCCTACTCGATGTCTGGTGATGTTATTGCTCAAGCTCATGTCAAGCTGAGGCCCAAGTTTAGCAACACAAGTCGAGTCGAATGTGTCATTGGCAACTGCAAGGTGGAGATTGTCATTGCTTGGTCGGTCATGCTACAGAGCGAAGCTCATCTTGTCGGATGAGGATATGTTTGATGGTGCTTTAGTCATTAGCTATGTAAGCCGTCTAAGTATTTGTGTGACTGACCAGTTATGCAAGATGTCCAACAACTCCTACTATATTGTTTGCTTGGAACCTTAGCTGCAGCAAAATGATCTCAGTTTTTTTGTTTTTTGCGTAAACCCTTTCTTGCAACTAGCCGGGCACTAATCTTCTCGGGAAAAAGACCGCTCGTCTGCATCTCTCTGGCGGCAGCCAACCCAACTCCCTCCCCAGATCTCGGCCGGTGACGACCCTGTTTCCCTCTCCCTCCGCATAATGCCGCTCTGGCGGCTGGAGGGAGGGGGAACCTTGTTCCTGTGCCTAGTAGTTAAGAGTTAGGGTCTTTTGTCGTGGTGCGCAGTTGGGATAGTGGGAGTGGTGCCCGGACGAATAAAACTGCCCCATCTCTCGTCGTTGATCTTCACGGTGACGCTTCGGAGATGATGGCAACTTGTGTTGTTCGGTTCTTCAGATCAGCAGCTTGGTATTCTTGTCGTTCTTCAGATCCGGCGAGATCTATTTCTCGGTGTGTCGTTGGCTTTTGTTGTTTTCTGCAACGACGTTGGTGGCCAGCGCGAGGTGATTTCTCTGGAGCGAGAATGTTGGTCCGGAGGTGGTGAATCTACCGTTCTTCTCTGACTTTGTTGATGGGAGGCGGTGGATCTTGGTCCAAGACAGCACGGGGATGTCCCCCAGTCGACGTGCCACAGCGGCATGTGCCTCGCTGTGTGCAGGGGATTTGTCCATCAACTCCCAAAGTCAGGTCGACGATGGTGCTTTCTTGGATCTGACAATGGTGGAGGCTCGGTGTTTCTTTCGGCGTGCGTCTCGAAAAAGCTAGAGTTGGGCGGGACCGCTGATTTCGGTGGTTGCAGGAAACCCTAAGGATCAATTTGTATTTCTCGATCTCTTACAGTTTTATCTGCAATGTTTTTCAGGATAATCACTTTATCCTAATTTTTCTTTTAGTTTCCAGCGTATGTTGTTTTTTCAATTAATGAAATATGTGGTTGCTCAAAAAAAGAAAAACTAGTCGGACACTAAAATATGGCAGACTGCTGCTGGTGGTGGACCTGTTGCGTGCTGGCGATCCTCCATCACCAGTTGCTTTTGTTTTTAATTGCACGTTCTCCATTCCACTTATGTTCTGCAAGTTCACCGGTTCTATGTTTGGGTGTGAGCACGCGACGCTTTGGCTAAGGGTATGTCTACTCGGCCCACTTATATGGGCTCCGGCCATCAATTTTTGCTCATATGGAGAGGCGCGGACTATTATCTAAACTAGATGATAAGCCGCACGTTGTTGCGGAAATATCTACTACAAAATATGTATGAACCGTATGTTACATAAGAATTTTGTTGAGCTGTTACAAAAAATTCTAGGTTGTAATTAAAAAGTGAATAAAAAGCATGAAAAACTATGAAACATCTAAGTCGTGTTAAAGTTTCACTTATTTCTATTCAGAGGCAATGCTACGTTGTACAATCGTACATGAAAAAGTAAAAGTCGGATAGTGAAATTGACTATCCCGATTCATCTAAGTAAATTACTAACAGATACGTATAGTTGATAAAAAGTTGGACAACCAGTTGGAACGGTCTCATACAAACTGAGTTTGAAAATTCCGCAAGGATGAACAGCAGAGGTGACTGATGACATATTGGAGAAAACTGAAGAGGTACCCCAACTTCCTGAACACTCAATCGAGACCTTTTATTTGGTTAACACGTGATAAAAAAGTACAATATATGTGGTGTAGTGTCACAGAATACATGCTGTCACCGTATGACCTAAACTTCAATAAACCGTGTCACTTTCTCTCTATAATTCCTTTGCTTGCAATTAGATTGCAAAGTATGAACGAACAGAACACTGGTGTTCTGGATAATTGACAAAGCACAATAAATATTTTTCTTTCCATACCAGAAAATTTGGAAACTACCAATAAATAATCACATGAGCTATTTTTCTGAGAACTTGTAGTTTATCTCTGATCCAGTGCCTGTGAAAAGAAATGCACGTACAAAAGGAACACATCAGTATTATACAAACCAAACAGAGAGACGTGGCGAATCATTCGTTTAATGGAAGTCGCAGGCAGAGGAGATGCATAAAGGGACCGACCTATAGACTGCGCGTGGAGGCTAATGTAGGAAAAACGTAGTCCGGAAAATTTCCTGCACCTATTAGACATCCTTGACAAATCATCCATAGCCAGGTGTTCATAGCTCTTGCCATCTGCCATGAGAATATGTGAAGATCAACGATGGAGGCGGTGGACAGGGTTGAGAAGGAGCAGATATTCGAGATGGGCTTGAGGATTCGGATCTGAGCAATTGTCCCATATAAATAAGGATAGCAAATGGTTCGAGTTGATCCTGGTTTGTAAATGCAAAGCCAGCTGCTCATTTACACCATCCATTTCTTCCACATCACTATGCCGGGTTGCTTCCTTCAGTTTCTTGTGAATTATTGCTCAGATGAAGGAGGTGAAGAGGAAGGGGAGGCAGGGGGCAGTGCAGAAGATGAATAGGTAATCGACATGCCCAGGTATGCCCATGGCTAGGTCTGCACGTCTGGTTGACCCCATCTAATAAGAAGGAAGGCCGAACATGCATCGTGTAGGAGCAAAAAACTCTGAGGTGAAAACTAAGGAAACTGAACAAACGAAGACGTGGTGAACATGCATGTGATGCTGTTGTTTAAAAAAATGCATGGCATGATGACGTTACACAGGTGGAAATTTAATGACATGTGGGTCATTAATGCCATGGACGTGGAGATGCATCCAAAGAGTTCATGCCGGAGTAGAGCACACTGCATAGTACTAAATATTATTATTAGGCTATTTGGTAGTGGGAGCTGTTCGGCTAATTAGGGATATTAAAACTGGAACAAGAGGACGCCCTCTCATGTCCTGGGCATTCTGGGCCGTCCGATCACTTCATCTAACTGTTTTTGGCCGTCGAATGTGATTCAAATCCCGAACTGGGCCAAATATCAATCAAATTGGCATTCTATGGTTAATTGCAGCCCGACAGAAGCCCATTTGTTCGGTAGCTAGGAAACAAACAGAAAATGGCCAGACCTCATTTAGAAGGGAGGAGACATAGGCGAAGCGGCTGTGTGGATGCGACCCCACGTTCAGATCGAGCGTGGGCTAATCCCTCAGCAGGGCATCGATCTTTGATGCCGATGCAGAGGTGCTGCAACAGCGAACCCGTGAGGGTGTTTCTCCCCGGCTGCCGCATGCACACAATTGAAGACCTGCTTTGCACCGCCGCTGGCCGACACGCCTTCAGAGACCTGTTCCATGACGCCGCCACCGGCAAGAGTTTCGGCCTCAGCCCGTCCTCGTTCCCTTCCCTCCCGCCGCAGATGCCTTTTTGGTACCGTGCTTCTCCGATTCGATCTCTCTGCCATCAAACACCAATTCTGCGGCTGCCGGCCAATTCCATGCCATACGCACTATGGTTTTCTTACCTTATTCTGAAATTAGATACATGTCACTGTATCTTAGGATACTGTTAGGATCGATGGACGATGTAGCAGGATTCTTTTCTCTTTGACGAAAGCAGTCCGCACTGTATTTATTTGATTAGAGAAAGATGGTTTTAAGGTATAAATATCCCAGGCAAGAACACAAACAGAGTGCTAACTAGACATTACATCACATCAAATAGCCAAGATCAGACTCTAATCTGGTTCCTTAGGTGTTTGAGCAAGCCCACAAAGAGAACGAACAGCGTTAATTATTGAATTAACACCCATGTGTGTGTTCCTTGTTGTTGGGTATATGACATCACAGAGTTAATTGTTCTGAATCGTAATTCATTTTGGTTAGTTAATTTCGATTCACCTCTCTCAAAATTCTTGATGTTTTTGTAAAGATTTTAAGGTTAATCGAAGCCAACACATCATGTAAATTCAGGTAGATTTTTTCCATTGAAGATTGTACTACTCTAACTTATCTTCAGTTTCGTCTAAAAGTTTCATTCTCTAGAAAAGAATTGCTAGCGATAATATCATGCATTCTTGGTAACAGATTTTTGTTATGTTTGGTTCCATTTGTTTGACTGGAATTATGTTGATGTCTCGCTGACAAAACATGGCAAAGGAGGTGACATGCATCATTAACACTGATGAATATATACAACAGCCGAGGAATCTGATGGTGTGCAAGGCTTCCATTCTCGGAAATTTCAAGGTACCCTTTAGTTAAAAGCTTCACCTAAAATTTCTTCCTACATAATCTAAATATAGTCATGAATAGTAGCCGTTGTCTGATGCTTGTGTATGCTATTTATTTTCTATTTTTATTTAGTAACCCAAGGTCCAGATTGACCACCTCCCTTAGGTGCTCTAAGTTAGTCAAGTTCTCTTAGAATTGTAGCATTTCCTATGCTCTGCTCACATTAAGAAGGTATATCGTCAATCACTATGAATTTATTTACCATAGCAAACGGAGAATGCCTGCAATAGCTTATTAGACTAAATAAACTATTGTTGTTATGTAGTGGTGAAGATTATTATAGAGTTATAGCATTTCCCGTGCTCTGCTCGCGGCAGCTTTGAAAGAACATCAGAACTGTAGCCAAAGATCTGACATGGAACCTGCCCAGGAAAGGAGCTATGGCAGGGGGCATACTGGGACCATGCCCCCCTCCCCAATTCAGAAAAACACAAAAACCCCTTATAATATGTATAGTTTATCTCCAAATCAACTCAAATTGACCATAATGGCCCCCTCCACGTTGCTTAATATTTGTTTGGCCCCCTTGTACATTTTTCCTGGCTTCGTCCCTAAACCTGTCGTACGAGGTAACATTCTGGCAGTAGATGGTGCTGGTATATGGTTTGATGGTTTCGTCTGATCGGTTCAGAATGATGTTCTATGTCAAGACGATCAGGTGGCTGGAATGTGAAGGTCACATCAATGCCAACTTTAGGGCGAAGTTGTTGACATGGTTGAGCCGACGAGCGACTCGACATGAAAAGAGAATAAGCGTGTTTGTGGACACTCTCATTGACGATCCCACTAGCCTGGCTGGCTAGCTAAGTGATACCTTCTCATACAACGAGAGGCCACCTATGACATCATGGACTCTCCGCATGAAACTTTAGCCCTGACAATAGAGATCCTTTTTTTATGAATGAAAAGATAAGGGGAGTTACCATCATTGCATGATATATTTCTGCTGGATTTACAACTTACTAGCTGATCCTTGCATCAATTTCTTACTGAAAACCTATTCACTGTAATAATTGGTTATGTTTTGTTAACTTCCCGTCTTAAGCTGAAAGTTGAACATCTTAATCAGTATATAGCGTTAGAAAATTTGCAATCAGAACAATTGTTATTTTGACATCATGTTGTGTTTGTTAGTGTCACAGCTACATATCTTACTTCTGAGTTCCGTGATCGTTGCTTGCCAAATTGAATGTGTTGGGCTAAGTATCTCTGGTGCCACACAAACACGTACTGAAACAAAAGGATGTGCTTAATTCTATTGCCTTGCCACCACTATGTACCGATGAAGCTCCTAGCCACCCAAATCCATCTGAAGCCCAGAATATGGTGTAGCGCTTGAACAAGTGGCCTACACTACTAGATTTGGAGTTTGGGATCATGTTGATATTTTGAGCAGACTTGGCATCTGAATGTAATAGTAGACTGAAACCCTTGTGTATCCAAAATGTTACTCTTGAAACATCTAAGATGTTGTCAGTAATATTTGGTCATATTCTTGATCATCCAAATTTCTTCACTTTGAGATCGATGAAACTAAAGTTAGTTTAGTAAGATTGTGCTGCTCAGACTTGCAATTTCAGATCATGGATATAATTAACAGTTTTTGCTATGTGAGATTGAGATGCATGGCTTGTACACTTGTTATTGGAAGTCTTTGGTTATGTTGTTACAAACTAAGAAATTAGAATCATTCCAAGGTCTATGGCATCGGGTCAAATGGCCTGATCAAAAGAATGAAAAAGACCAGAAGCTTCACTCTGTATTATCCCAAAAACTGCAATAATAAGTAATTAAGTATTTGAATGTCACTTACAGTTAAAATTCTTAAATGTGATGAATGTCAACAGTTGGTACATGATGCATGATACAAGTTGAAACTATCAAAATATTACCAAAATGGACGGGCGCGGCAACGCGCGCCATTATGATCTAGTCTTGTTGTTACAAATAGGAATTGCACGGCCAGCATGCATGCAGTCGGCTTAAGTAAATTCCTAAAAATTAGAAGTGATGAGGTGGCATGTTTGATCAGTTGTACAACTTGCATCTGATGATGTGGCACTAAGCTTATGTGTATACCTTGCATGTCAAGAGAAATAACTTAGTGGGGATCACTTATTTAGTTTATATAGATTTAGGGGGTGTAGTATTTTCAGCCACACTCCCAATATTATTTATTTATATATTCATACATAGATAAAACGAAGGCGATGAAGCTAATCCTAGTCTATTATGCCGCTTCCATTGTCGTTGTCGGCATCTTCATCATCGATGTCGTCAACCGCGTCGACGTCCTCCTCCTCCGTGTCGGAATCGAGGTCGACTATCCCGGGGGCCTTCGCCCTCCTCATGAATTCTTCATGGCGTGCCGCGTCGGCTTCACATCGTGCCGCGTCGATAGCGGTGTAGATCGTACACCCGGGCACTGCTCAGACGTGCTGCCTTCCTTCGCGGTTGCACAGATCCGGGTGGAGCTGCCACCAGTGAGCCTGACACAACGCAAGATCTGCCGCCCACTCCTTCTTGAACTGCTTCGGCTAGAACGCGCTTGTGGGCGAGTACTGGGCCATTGCCCTCTTCCGCTCCGGCAATGGTCAGTACGTTCTTCGATCTGCATCGCCAATTCAGTGCCACCCAAGGGTTGCGCCATGGGCACACCTGTGTGGCTGAGCTCGAAGCCGGCCGGAAGGGTCTCGCGCGGCGGCGCGACGATGTCTTAGTGGGCAAACATCACGGCCTCGTAGAAATTGAGACTAGGCCTCTTCGTGGATGCAGCGGGAGGAGGAGGGAGAGAGGGGGAGGGAGGGCGCCTAGATATAGCAGGGAAACGGGCGGGAAGGTAGAGTGGGAAGCGGTGGAAAGGGCGGGAACAAAGGAGCTATGTAATCGACGCGCCTTTCTCCGACTGCCAGGACTGGTCCGTGTCATTTTCAGCTCCATCCAGCGCCCCCGCTACCTCTCTTTGGGTTGGTTCGGCCTAGGGACGCCAGGTAATAAAACAGGCCGCGTCGGCGTAAAAAAGATTTGGGGGGCGACTGGGCGTGCTTTTGAGCGCCAGCCCCCCTGATAGCACTTTAGGGGGCTTTAAGGCCTCGAGTGGAGATGCTCTAAGATATTCTGTCCTTTTAGAAAAGGGTTTTTATCATTTTTGCCACACTATGACTAACCCAAAATTCAGTTTTACCATTTGACCGATCATAACTCTAATCTTGCCACTCCGTTACAACACTCCTCAATTTTGCCATTCCATAATCTTTTCACCTTTAATCTATGATAATTTTTGCCACGCTTGGTTCTCCGCCTCTTTTCCCTTTATATTGTACCTCAATGATTAACTCTTTTCATCCGGTCATCTCTCTTAGCATTGTTGGTCCGTGTGAAGAAGTTGAGCATGTACTGCACAAAATCTAGCTCGAGCAATGCTTTGACATACCTATTAATTAATCTCGTATGTTGGCAGTCCATCGAATTGCATCAAAGGAGAGTACACGCAGTTGCCTGTAGTGTGCATGCAATAGGTATGTCAAAGGAAGGGCAATAGTATAGCCAGCTACTGGCTATAAGCCAAGTGTCATATCATCTATAGCCAATTTAGAGCTAGCATGTACAATAGTGAGGTACAAAAATATCTATTTTAGCACTACATGCCCACCTTTCACTCTCTCTAAGTGCCTAGGAGCACGTGCTAGAGCTGGCTCTTGCATGAGAAATCATTCTCTATCTCTCATATTCTCTCTCTTCCAACTAGGTAAGAAAATAATATTTTAATCTTTATAGCCAGCTGACTAGAACTTATTGTACTTGGTCTAAAGAAGTCCTAGATCAACTGCAGTATGCTAGTACTTATGTTCACGATGCATTTATTTCTACAATCCAGCATTGGACCACACATCGTGTATCGTGCATGCAAATCTTCTCCGATGTTTAGGCCTCTCCACTCTCCTTTGATGCAATTCGATGGACTGCGTATGTTCATTCATCGCCGGCGACAATGGACAGTATATTGGCCAAGCAAGTTCATGTCCACATGCATATTTATGTATGCGCATGAAACAATTCAGTTTGCACTGCACGAGTATGTATATAGATCAGGACGAGATGTGATCGGCAACATCTCAGTGCTTGATGGACAGATGGAGTAGGTACGCGGTATACTAACAGTATATGTAATTCTGTATCCCTTGATCCAGTCAAAACTGAAAGCGGTGGAAAATTTGAAATGGCAAAACTGATTATAGACTAACGGTGGAAAGTTGACGGAATGGCAAAACCGAGAAGTGTTATAACGAAGTAGTGGCAAAATTGAATTTTTTATCGGTCAAATGAAAAAAATGAGATTGGGGCTGGTCATAGTCATAGTGGCACTTTGGAACTCAGTTTTTTTTTTAACACAGCTCAGTGTTTTTTTAAACTTAACACAGCTCAGTTGTTTTCTTGAAGTGAGCATTGACACCAATAAGAACGTTTGGTGGGCTTAACCTTGCGGCCTCCGTCCCTTGATTGGGCCATTTGGTAGCATACCATGTACCGATACTTCCTGAAAGAAAAAAGAAGGCAAGGCCCACGAAAGAAAGAATGGTAACAGCAACTACCGAGCGTGGATCCCTCGTAAAAAAAGAGATGCGTGGAACAAAATGTTCCGTTTTCTCTCAAAGGATGAACGTGCCAAATGCTCGAGTGCGACGCTTTTGGGTTGTGGCTACAACCGTATGTGCGGGGTCGCCGTCTCGTCTGCCCTGCCCTGACGTGTAGGTTCCTCTGCTAGTCTGCTGCGTTCCCGAGCCGTGACGATTGCTTCGAGATTTTTTTTTTGCATTTTCAACTCTCTGTGTCTCTTGCATAGCACATACTCCAGCCCAGCGTCTGTGTGCCACGAGCGAGGTCGTTTTCCATCGTTGGACTGAGCCATCGCACATTCCGGCCTGAACGGGGCCGCGCAAGTGGCGCGCGGAATGGCGCCGTTTCCCCGCGCGGTGTGGACGCGCACCACACACGTATGCGAAGCTCGTCACGCCAGTCCCATCGGCATCGTTTTCATTGCCGACATTACACGGTGTCATCACCCTTCCGCTACGCACTGTCATGCGTTTTTTTCCATTTGAAATGTAAGTGTCATGCGCCCTTATTTTTGTCTGGTCTGCCTTCTGATCTTCTTATCCACAAAGCACCGTTATTTTCATGTGGAGTACATCGACCGATCATGTTTTGCGAGGACCAATCCTTACGACGATCATGCGTCTCCTAGGTTAGATGCTTGATAGTGTACTGGTGGTCGGTCCTGCAAAGTGCAAAAGACGCGTTCCGCTAGCAATACATGAAACAAGAAAATTACCACATCTTTCTTCCCCTCGAATATAGGTACATATATAAGGCCGCTAGTTCTCCATCGACCTAAATTAAACTTATTCTCGTTTGATCGTATCACTTCATCACCTGAACTCATATGCAATTCACGTGTAACTGGGAACACATGATGTGTAACTAATTGCACACCCATATGTAGTGATGCTCATGCAATTCTCATCTTCGGGAATCACGATACACATCCAAACTGTGGTAGAGTCAACCTAGAACTAGTTTAATTGTTTGTCGACCTAGAACTAGCTAGCAAAAAAAAATGGGGTTGTTAATAAAGAATAAGAGTAGAAACAATTGTAGCCATGCACAGTTTCCGGAAAATAAACACAAGTGCACACTATTTATTTTTTTACGAAAATTCAACTGATCTAGTATTGATAATCTTCCGCAAGTGCACACTAAATTAAAAAAGTGGACCCATCAATTTCTATGATTAACTGATTATAGAATTTTACCCGCAGAAAATATTGATTATAGAATTCTATGTTATACAAGAAAATATGCCGACAAAATTCGGATTCATGGCAAGGACGCTCTGTTGCCTAAATATCACATAGTAGAACAAAACCTCTAAAGCATAAGAACAAAAAAAACTCATATGTACAAAAATAAAATTGGTGAGTAAATAGAGTGCAATAAATGAGAATAATACTTATAAGTACATCAGTGGCCAGGGGAGAGCCCAATATTACTGTCTCCGTCCATATTCCGAGGTTCAACCGTGACCAACAAAATGTAATTTATATGATGCAAAAATATGCCATTAAAATTTTATTCAAGATTTTTTTAGATTGAATGACCCATTACTTATATGTGATCTATCAAACTAATTTTCGAAAGTAAAATAAGAAAAACGTGGATACCGTGGAAACGACAAGAGAGGGAGTAATCATCAAGATAGTAACAACATGATTTTTATTAACCGTAAGACATGGTCGAGCCTTTGTTGCTATCAGAAGTGGTTGTAGCCGACAAAATTAAGATCATATGACCGTCAAGTAAACGTATAGAATGATGTAATGTTAAAATCCCTCCAAATTCAAAACCCATCTAGTAACTCTAGGAAAATCACATCCCTTCAATTCTAATAAAACTGGCAAAAATGTTTTTAAGTCTTGCACAATGTGCCACACAGGAGATGGGTACCCGGTGAAAAATGGAATTCACTCTTAGGTCATGTACAATGCCAGATACTTAGAGGGGTTCTTAGAAAAATAAACGGATTTTTGATTAAACACCCGTGTCTATTTATCCTAGGCAGATGCCTAGCTAACTTGGTACCTCTCCTATACACTAAGCACCTATGCTTAACAAAAAAGATTGGTTTATTTTCTTAAGCTCTCAGGTAAGCACCTTGGATTGTACATGGCCTTAGGAGCATGACTTAGTTTACTATTAGTTCGAATTCAAATATTCAATATTCCAACTTTTCCTTGGTAATAATATACTCCCCCGGTTCTAAAATATAAGATGTTTTTACTTTTTTTTAAAGCACATACTATATCTAGATGCCTTTCAGTGTAGGTTCACTGATCTTGCTTCGAACCTACATACTAAAAACCGTTTAGATACATGTTTTTTAGAAAAAAGGTACTCCCTCCGACCCAAATTAATTGAATTGGATTTGTCTAGATTCAGATGTATGTAGACATGTTTTAGTGCTAGATACATCCGAATGACAAATCCAAGTCAATTAATTTGGATCTAGATACATCCGAATGACAAATCCAAGTCAATTAATTTGGGTCGAAGGAAGTAAAAGATCTTATAATTTGGAAGGGAGGGAACTATATCCTATTGGTCCTAACTCTACATTACACATGTTGAAATAAAAAAAGTACGAAAAGGAACAACTTTTCCGTCTTCGTATCTACGTATCTCATTTTTCCTTCTCTTCTTCTTGTCGTTTCCTTCCCGTCTCATGCCGAGACAAAAGGTGCCCGTCAGGGAACAATATTGCTTTGCGATAGCAGCCAATGGGAAGCGGCTATCGGGCTTGTTACACCCAACCGGCCAAGAGGACATTATTTTGACTCTTCTAACCCATGCGATGGTTTAGCAGTGTTGAAGAAACCGACGTGCACGTTACGTGGTACTGCAAAAGCTACGTCTATCATCGAGGCCTACGCACATATATTTCGTGAATTAGTGGCCGCAGCGTTCGCTCCGGGCACTGCGTGACGAGATATTTCCTCTCACTTTTGACTGAGAAAAATCTACTTACTCGTTATTTCCAATAGTGACACCCTGGCAGGTATATTACTACTAGTATGCATCAAGGACGAGTTAGGTCATTTTCAGTGGTACAGTACTTTTTTTTTACATGGGTACAGTATGCTTCTTTATTAATCTATGAAACCTGAGACAGCACGCTCCAAACACATGGCCGGAAGATCGGACGCCGAGTCATCACTGACGTGACATTATGTGCGTCCGTCCAACTGACACGCAGGCGGAGTGGGTAGCTGGAGTTTCAAATTTGAACCGGACGCTGGATGGACGTAGGTTGCTCCCTGTCCCTGCTAAGAGCATCCCTCATGGATTGAAGTTCAAAGCTAAAACTAAGAAATCTCACAATCCACTCAAACCACTTTTTATTCTACACTAGGACAATGCCCGCGCGATGTTGCGCAAGAACAAAAGAAGTTTACTTATTTACACTATCTTATAATCAGCATCACTTTGGGTTTAAATTAGACATGTCGCTAGACTTTGATGTATCTTTGAGAAACGATTAGGTTTTCATGAACACTGTTAGTTGTTTGTGGCATACCTATTTTCATTATGCATGTCCTTGAAGACTGTTCACAATGTACAAAGTTTTCTTGTATGCAGTACATATTTTTTTAGATTGACTAAAATAAGTTCTAAAGTGAGAGTTCAATCTCTTCGCATGTACTAAAAATATAACTATTCATATGCAACTTCTCACTCGAGATCCCTATGAAAATCATTTCAAACTCAGCGACCTCATTATTAACCTTCTCTAAAAAAATTTATTGCATTTGAGTCGGTCACAACAATTTCTCACAGCATCGTAACCCCATGACCGTATCGTTCCCACATGGAAATAAAAAAGCAATTTATTGGAGGTTTTGGAGGTTTTGGGCTTCGGGCCAAGATGGCGGCGGTGGATTTGTTTGCTTTTGTCGACGTCCTCTTCAAAGGTGCTTCTGAACGGCAAGCCGGGGCCTTCCATCTCGCATGCTAGGGGTCTTAGGCAGGGAGACCCTCTCTCGCCGATGCTATTCATCCTCGCGATTGACCCCCATGCATCACCTTTTCCGTGTGGCCTCGGAGGAGGGAGTGCTCCAGCCTATTCGGGCCAGGCCAGTCCGCTTTGCGGTCTCCCTCTATGCTGATGACGCGGGCATTTTTGTGGGGCCTTCGAGCGAGGACATGACTGCGGTTTGCCGCATTCTTGCGGCCTTTGGCGATGCTAGTGGGTTGCGCACCAACTTGGCAAAATGCGAGGCCTGTCCGTGGCGCTGTCAATCTTCCCTGCGAAAAGAGGATCCTTCCATGCACTTACCTCGGCCTGCCGCTGCATTTCGCTCGCCTCAAGGCCATACACTTCCAGCCACTCCTTGACAAGCTTGGCGCGCGGCTTGCAGGATGGCTAGGAAGGCACTTCACTCGTGCGGGAAGGGTGCTTCTGTGTCGCTCCGTGCTCTCCTCCATGGTTTTGTACCATCTCGCGGTCTTCAAGCTGCCAAAGTGGATAATTCAGAAGATTGAGAGGATCCAGCGAGCCTTCCTATGGATGAAGCCGGGTGCGACTCTGGGATCTCGCCCGCACCCTTTAGTTAACTAGAGAACAGTTTGTCGCCCCAAGAAGTTAGGGGGATTGGGAATTTTTGACATTGAAAAGTTTGGGAGGGCTATGAGGCTCAGGTGGCTTTGGCTTGCCTAGACGGATTCTTCCAGGCCTTGGCATGATTCTGCGCTTCCGTGCGACACTGCTGACTCAGAGTTGTTCCGAGCCTCCACCGACATCGTTGTCCGTGACGGGGCTCGATGTCTTTTCTAGCATGACCGATGGCTCCCTGGCTGGGCCCTGAGGCTACAGGCTCCGGACCTGTTCTCAATCGCAACACGCAAGGGAAGGACGGTGCAAAAAGAGCTAGCGAATGGGAACTGGATACGTTCCTTGGTGCACATCTCATCTCCGGCGCATCTGAACCAGTTTCTCAAGATTTGGAGGCTTTTGCAGGATGTGACCCTTAAGCACGGTCCGAACCTGATCACATGGAGATGGACTTCTTCCGGGATCTACTCGACGGTGTCGGCGTACCGGTGCCAATTCACCGGCTCTTGCGAACCTTTCAAAGCTGGCAAGGTTTGGAGGGCCGATGTGGAGCCGAAGTGCCAGTTCTTTTCTTGGCTCGTGTTGCATGGGAAGATCCTCACCGCGGACAATTTAGCGATTAGAGGGTGGACGCACAACCCAACATGCAAGCTTTGCATGATCCACCCTGAGACAACCCAACACCTGCTTCTTGACTGCTCCTTCTCTTCTGCTGTGAGGGAGCAAATATTTGCATGGAATGGCACGATCGGCGTGGCTACGCCTCCGGCAGGTCGAAGCATTAATCTATGGTGGGAGGAAACTATTGTTGCCTTGCCAAAGGCTAAGAGAAGGGAGGCGAGTGGCGTTTTCATCTACGCCATGTGGGGGGTATGGAAAGAGAGAAACATGCGAGTTTTCCGCAGCACGGCGCTCCTACCTGATGTCGTGGCGGCTCGGGTCCAGGAGGACATCGCGCAGAGGGCGTACGCGCACACCCAGGACCCCGGAGATGGGGGTGTAGCTGGGTAGGCGTGGTGGGCCTGAGGGGGACCTATCTGGTTCTGGTGGTGGCCTCTATGCCTTGTGTTTACGATTCGGTTTTGTGAACCTCCTGTACATAACAATCTTTTCCTCTAATCTAATCGGACGGCAGATCGACTGCCTTTAACCTCAAAAGAAAAAAAGCAAGCACCATCTCACTGCACGTTTACTATGAAAGCCATTTCATGTTCTTGCTTATTGTTTCATCACTGGCTAACAAATATGGAGTGAATATGAATACACTTGACTGCATAGGTCTGAAGATGAACAAAATTTTCAATTCTCGGTGCTAATGTACCGTTAAAACAAATACTTACGAACTCTGACCTAAGCTATGGTGGCAGCACTACGTTGTTGTATGCTTTCCATGAGCGTACGTAGTGAAAAAAAGGTGAAGTAGTCCAAAAAAAAACTGACAACGCATTGATCTGAGACCATATCTCCCTAGGACAACCGAAACTCCCTCTCTCTAGATATTTTGGTTCATCTTATTCGGCAGAATCCCTATATCCTCTTTCTCCCCAAAAATTTCTTCCAAATCCGTCTTCAAATTTGGCAGCAAATACAGAAAATCTTGAAATTCGAAGCCCAAATCCACCGATCCATCCATTTTCTCAGCCTTTTTTGCTTGTAACTTTGTAATAATACAGGGAGTTTAAAATCCGTGAAGGCCAAGAGGAAGCTCCAGGGTGACCTTTACCATGAAGGATGAGACAATTCGCTCCGGTCTCAACGTCACCTGTGGCTGAACAGCCTCAGTACTGCATGCCATGCACCACGTGATCCCATGTATGCTCTATCTCGGACATGTTGCCGCTCATCGCCCGCCTGCTATAGCTCCTACACACCAGACGAACTAACGCAACAACCAACTTCAGATCTTCCTCGCTCTTCAAGCCATGCCGCCGCTCGCCCGCCGTCTGGTGTGCAGCCTCACCGGCAGCCGCGCTGACCCGGCCGGCCCTTCTCACCGGCACATGCCTCCCCGAGCTTGAACCCACCTCTCGACTCCCTTGCACCCCCGTGTATGCACAAAAAACAAGATAAAGGTCATAAGTTGCATGATAACCCCTTAAGAGCATCTCTAGCAGATACCGCATCTCTCCATACCGAAAAATGCGTATGACCGCAACTCGGCTTTGCGGTGCGAAAAAGTGCGGGACGGATCAGATGCCGCAAAACAGAATATTCCATTTTACGTTTCAGTTATGCGGCATCTTCAGCCCCGTCGCGTGTACTGCAAAAAAGCGTATACCATAAAACAGATTCTACCTCCAACAGTTCAAACCAATTCAAAAATTTCAAAGTTTACAATAGCACAAAGTTTACAATAGCACAAATGAACTGAAAATTAACATACTAGGCTTCCTCACGACCATGATGATCACATTCACCGTTCGCAGCCGCACTTGCAGCAGTTCTGTGAGCTTTCGTTGCCTCAATGTTCTCATACCTTCTATCGTCCCACCATTATTTTGTGACCGGGTCTATCTTTTCAGGATCCATAGTCATCACTCGTGTTTCATCGGCAATCACTGCTGCCCTAGCCTTTTCCTCTTCGAGACGAATCCTCCACTACTCAAACTCAGCCTTGCGCTTCTCATCTTTACGAGTTGCAAGCCACATTTTCATCCTGTCCTCATCTCTCTTATCAGCCAACTTGATCTTGGCTTCCAATTTTTGTTGTGCTACTAGCACCTTATGCTTCATCATGTCGTCGATCTTGTCCTTCAACTTTTCGTGCTCAACCTTTCTCTTCAACTCTTCCTTCATATTCTTTGTACCATCTAGCCTTTTTCTTTTGGCTTTCGGTTCATCGTCTTCCTCTTCATCTTCTTCATCCAAGTTTATTGTCGAGCCGGTTCTCAGAGGTGGTGCCTCTTCATCCCGCGCCTCCACTTCTCACCGTCCTTGAGCAATTCTTAGTAGTGATGGAGAGCGAATGGTTTGTTCCTCGATGCGGCCATGTCCTTGTACCTGAATTGTGAAATCTTGTCATATTCATCAATGCTGAAGCCGCTTGGGGATGATTCTTCACTTCCTCATAGGCAGAACTCCAACGACTACAAGATTGTTTGATTGTATCCCACCGGCCTTGGAGAGATCTCAATGCGCGAGTGCTTCCTTTCGGCATAGGCTTGAAAAAATTGTCCTCAATCCGCGGCCAATACTTCTTCCAATATTGGTCACTCCCGGCGACAGTATCCATGGACACACCCACCCAAGCCCCGGACCAATGCCTCGTCTTCGTCCACGGTGTAGTTGGCAGATCTCTTCGATTTCACCTTCTCTTGGGCAGCATCAAACGCCTCCTCGTCCACCTCTTCTAGTTCATCATCTTCACATTCATCGGTCGCTCGCTCTCTTTCCTCCTTGCCACCATCACCGGAAGCAACAATACTAGTCTCGTCAGGTAGGGATGGACCACCGTTGACGTTCACCCCGGCGTCAGCCATCATGTCAATGAACGAACATGGAACCTAGAGATGATCCTCACTACGAATACAAAAAATATGGCAATTTTAAGGAAAATAATTTCTACACGGCATCTGCGACATATCTAGGGCGAATTTGACGATAATCATATCTACACGGAAACATAACTTCCAGGAACATGGGCGAATTGGGTGGCCGGTCGCGGGGGAGGTGCCGTCACCGGTGTGCATGCGGAGAGGGGCTTCCTCCTCATAGGTTTCTTCGTCTTCTGGCCGAAGGGCGCCTTGGATCCGTTGATTTTCTTCAACTTCGGAGCGTCGGAGGGACCTATGGGGCCAATCGAACCACTGACAGTGCGGGGTTGCACGCCTAGTCGCTTCCTCGCCGGTTTCATCACCGGCGCAACCGGAAGGCTGTCGTCGACGACATCCACGGCGAGAGGGGTTATCGGTTGGGATTCCACGGTGGAATCAGCCGGCGGAGACTGGGGAGGGTTCATGGCGGCGATGGTGGGCGGCGGTGTGGTAGGGAAAGGCTAGAGGCGCGACGACGAGGAGATCGGAAAATGGCGGCGGAGACCCTGGCGCCAAGTGAAAGGCAGGATGTGGTTCATTACATCCGCAACCCTCGATACGGGATATATGCGGCATAGAAGATATCTGCTAGGGATATATGCAACCGCGAAAATATTTCTGATGCGGTACGTTTAGTGTGTCTAGAATGACCACTTTTTTAAGCTTCGTACCGCAAACGGGCAATCATTTTGCGGGACAGGGCCGGATGCGGCATCTGCTAGAGATGCTCTAATGTTACGTTTGCATGTATTTTAACCCTAATTTGGGTATACTTTTTAGGATGCATGTGTTTTCCCATATCCTACAAATTCGACAGCAAATGTCGCATAATTTATGATCCTGGTTTTCCACATATGATACAATCTTATCATATTCCTAAGTTTTTTCCTACCTCTTCGTCTTCGATAATGAGCAAATCAAATCGACCTATTGGTGGCCGAGGTGATGGTACATGTTGATATAAAAAAGTACGTTTTTTTGATAATAATGAAACAATTCTGGGAGGAACTAGACACTTTTTTGATATAGTAGAAGCGGGTCGGTGTGAGAATTCCAAAAATTCATCCCTGATAGGGATCGAACTTCGATCGTTGGGATGCGCTAACTACGACCCAATCACTAGGCTACTGCCCCGCTATATTAATATAGCAATCACACGGTATAAGGAACTTGCTGGAGGCCGCAGCACGACCAATCCGAAAGAAACGAAAGAGAACAAAAGAGAAATAAATGGCAACAATGGTCGATCGATGAAACGAAAATGGCCCTCTACCGCTGCGCCCTTCGGAAAGATCCCACCGCGCTCCTGACATTCCGACCCGCCGTGTACCAAGCAGCACCTTCAGCAAGAGATGCGACGACGATGTCGTTGCCGCCCAAACTGGTCCTAGGGTTTCCACCGATACACGAAGGGGGTGGGGAAGAGGTACCTGACGCCCTTCAGGAAGGAGGGGCGACACCCGCAGGCAACACCGCGTTAGTGCCGGATAGGGCTGACATAGATTTTGCCCACCCCCAAAGAACCACCACCCAGACGGTTCGAAGTGCTCCACCCAACCCACCACCAACCAGCACACGCCACCACGGAAAAGGCGTCATCTTCATCATATCACTGTGAGCATTGGCGCGAGGCCTCGAGTCCCGAGCAGGGGGGTAGTGGTACCGGGGGGTAGTAGCATTGCAGCTGTGTGATGTCTACGCACTTCTATTCTTGTAGACAGTTGTTGCGCCTCCAAGTGTAGGGGTTTGTAGAACAGCAGCAAGTTTTCCCTTAAGTGGATCACCCAAGGTTTATCGAACTCAGGGAGGAAGTGGTCAAGTCTCTTGTGTCCCCAACACACCCAATACACTTGTCAGGTGTATAGGTGCACTAGTTCGGCAAAGAGAGAGTGAAATACAAGTGGTATGGATAATTATAAGTGGTAGCGGTGCCAGAAAATAGCTTGCTAGTGTGGAAAAGACTAAAGTAAAACTGAAATAAAGATAGAAGCAAGCAAACATGTAATAGATATAATAGCAAACGGTGTTTCAGTGCTTAGAAACAAGGCCTAGGGATCATACTTTCACCAGTGAACACTCTCATATAAATATATTCTTCTTTATGATACTACGCTGAACTACTCTCCGGTTGGACACTCTAATCCATGGTAGGGCTATAAAAGCACTCCTCAAAGTTCATCTTTCCCATCTAGAAAACCCCACACTGTCACCTTGAGTACTAGATGAGTCCAACAAACATCACCATTTCATAAAGACATCCAACTCCAAATATAACTCATAACAAGTATTTGTAATCTCTAGCCTAAGTGCCACCATGGTGAGCATGTTGTCACTTTCACACACATGGGGAGAGCAGAGATCTATTAAAGCACTTGAGTAGCAGAATAGATCTATAGATTACAAGCTCATGATCTCAATAAGATCATGCATAGAGAGAGAGATGAACACATAGCTACCGGTAGAACCCTTAGCCTCGAGAGAGAACTACTCCCTCCTCATCATGGGAATCGGCAACGACGATGGAGATGGTGGTGGAGATCGATGGAGATGGCTCCGGGGGCACTTCCTCGTCCCGGCAGGGTGCCGGAACAGAGACTTTTTGTCCCCCAAATCTCCCCTTCGGTGGCGGCGGCGCTACGGAACTTTTCGTGGCTGGAGGCTTGATTATTTAGGGTTTATGCATCGGGAGGCATCTTATAGGCGGAGAGGCAAGGTCGATGGCGGCCAGGGGGCCCACACTACCTGGTGGCGCGACCAAGGCTAGCCCGTGCCACCATATGGTGTGGCCACCCTGTGGCCCCTCTCCGTCTCGTCTTCTGGCTCCGTGAGTCTTCCGGTAAAATGTCAACTTTGGCTTTTGTCCGGTCCAATTCCGAGAATATTGATTTTCTGACTTTCCTAGAACCAAAACAGCAGAAAACAGACAACTGGCACTGTGGCATCTTGTTAATAGGTTAGTCCAAAAAAGTGTATAGAAAGTACTCCAAAATTGGAACAAAACACAAGAAAGTAGATAAAACGAAGCATGGAACATCAAAAATTATGGATACATTAGCAACGTATTAATATCCCCAAGCTTAACTCATGCTCGTCCTCGAGTAGGTAAGTGATAAAAAGAAAGAATAATTTTTTAGGTGACATGCACCATCATAAACTTGATCAAAGTATTTGTAAAACATTCAAATCTGGGATCATAGTACTTCAATAATAACATGAAAGACAAAGTTCTAGCAATAAGACAAAGCAACTATGTTGCAACATGAAAAGGCACAAACAAAAGATTCATGAATAACAATGCTTTGCAAGACATTTGTTTGTTTCACATAAAGAAAACATAGCATAGTGGCATTCTGAAGGAGTTATGCCCTAGAGGCAAATAATAAAGTGTATTATTTGATATACCTCCTGTATGTTTATAATACGTTTCATACTGTGCTATAACTGTGTTAATACGAAACGTTAATACACGTGTGGTATGTAAACAAACTGTATCTCTAGTTACCTCTAGTGAACTAGTTCATTGGTCATGAGGATGGTCTATGTTTCAAGACCATGGGCATTTATGCCAACTGACAATGAAGTCATGTTATTAGTTAAATAACATGATAGACAAACATCTGACCGTTATATCGTAATGAGATCTAGTTACATGTTCACCATTGTAACACCCTCAAATCGGCCCTATGCAGGTTTTAGCCCTTTCCGCCAAAACCCGCGTAGAAACGATTCAAGGACGCCCACCAGGCACTTTCGTGCGGGTGGAAAACGAAGTAATAACATTACACAACAGTCCTTGATGGGACCCACAGAACAGATATATATTCAACAGCGATTCAATGAGTCAAGAATACAGATATACAATACAAAGATCCAAATCACCTTGAAAACGATAGAGCGTCCGACTACGGACAAAGTGCAAATGGGGCTAAGAGCCCTGAAGAATAACCAATGGCGTCCATAACCCTGCCCAGGCCAAGCCGGAAGGGTAACCCTGCTAAGGACGTCGATCTCAAACCTGCTAAAACAAAAGCGGTGCCGACAAAGGGCAAAGGAAAAAGAGGACGTCAGTACTGAGGCTAGTACACGGCGAGGCTAGAATTCGGCGGCTCTCGCCTACATAGGTATGGTGGGTTGAAGCGGCAGCGCAGCGGCACTAAACAACCTATAGAGACTCGATACAACTGGCGGTTATCAGAGAGGGATAAGAAATATCTATTCGGATCCAACCTGAAGCTAACACCAAACAAACCCATCCTGGTATTCCCCCTCGAGACCAAACAAGGAAGTCAAACCGAGGAACTCACACAGTTGGCAGTTTTATTCATTCCGTTATAGTTGTAGCACTTACTACTCACATATAGATAGCATGAGTCATCCTGAAGCATAAGTAGTGGGCAGTTTTAATCACCATTCCGTTGTAGTTGGAACATTTACTAGTCAGATAGAATTGTCCTGAGAAATCCCAAAATCCAGCAATTGTTGGCACTTTTATCACATTCCATTGGAGTTGCAATACTTACTAGGCAGGTATATCAGAACACGATACGACCAAGATCCACCAGTTGTTGGCATTTTAATATTCATTCTGTGATAGTTGAATCTGATTACTAGTCATATATTAAGTCAAGTTTATAGCACTACTTTAGTTATGCTTGTCTATGATCGAGATACTGTGCTCCAAGTCGTCCATAACCGCCGACACGGCTTTCAGAAAGTTTTACCCTGCAGGGGTGCACAAATAGCAACCCACACTCGATCAACCTCGGAAAAACCAACTCAAAACCCAACGAGGCATTCACGACAAAGCGATCACAGGATTCATAAATATTTCAGGGGGCCACCCCACTAAGCTACCCGCAACGAAGTTGGCCGGCTCCGGAACGGACCCAGGGTTTGTGTGGACGGCTGTAAACGACTGGGAACCCGAAAGTGTGACTGGGCTTGTCGATACAATGAAAACGTGTCACGATCCTAAACAGTACAGGTGCTCCACGCACAATCGTAAATAAAGCAGTAACATGGCATAAGTACAGGATAGTAATAAAGCCCCAAACTACTTTGTGGCCCCAAGAAATAGAAATGAATCAAGCTCTGGCTCAGGGGGGGTCCATAAGGCCTCCCGGATGTGGATAGTGCGAATAGTCAAGGAACATGTATCAAGTACTCGGGGTCCTACGGGACACAAGTGAGCGTGGAAGAACCAAATAACATCTATTGCCCACCGATGCCTCTGCGTTAGCAATTTAATAGTTGTATTTAAAGTCATGATCAACTCCACCGTAAACATCTGCCAGCATCCCAACAACTGTGGTACTTGACAACACGAGATCGCACCTGAGCAAGCAACTACGACTCGCAAGGCCAGCTATCTACCAAACACAGGTACTAGGAGGTCTCCAAGGCAATATGGAGGCTGCACGGGATATAACTGGTGTACGGAAAACTAAAGCATCGCGACACGGATAGCAATAGAACAACAGGAGGAAATAAAGACTATAAATGCAAAATAGGGAGAAGGGGGAGAGATGCTCGCCTGGGAAACACTGCCGACGGATCATATCCGGAGAACTTGTCGCTACTCGCATCAACTCATCGGCCTAATCCACAAAGAAGCAAAGTACTAAAACAAACACCGAATGCAGTATTTAATACTAGGGCAGAAGATCCGGCATGATTATGATATGATGCAGATGCGGTGCAGTTAGGCAGTATTAAGCGGAAACGGGGTCCCGACAATTAATTAGACGGTTCAAGTTATTTAGAACCCCCGCAATATAAATGTTGAATTGATAAGGCAAAGCATGGCAGGGATGATCTACATCAAAGTTAAATGAAGCGGGAAGATATTATAAGCATTTTCCAAATTACTCCATATGTTACTTAATAGATGTTATGCAAACTATGACCAACCAACATGATACTTGATGCCAACACATATGAGGATGTCATATTAATGTTCTATGCATTTTTCTGATAAACTTTCATATAAAATACTTTTTAGTTCGAGTTACCAAAAGGAAGATATGATTTATAGCAGATATAGACATATTCTGGAATTCGTTTTTTTTTAAAACAAAATGGAGGATGGGACGGGTCTGGGAGTTAGCTCGATACCTACAGCACAGGGCGAAGGAAAACCAATGGGCCGGCTCGTCCGTGGGCTGATAGAATTTCGGCGGCCTGCTGTCCTAGCGCCCACAGTCATTGACGGTTGGGTCCCGGTTGTCAGCGGCTGAGGAAAACAAGCAAGAAAAAGATTGGCTTATTAGCCTGAGCGAGACTCGAACCCCAGATCTGCAGGGTTGGTGGAAACTCCACGAACCACTGCGCTATTAAATTGATCACGACGAATAGTTAGGTTAGACTCCTTTGAACGAGGTCGGCCGGCGAGGAGGTGATGCACACGCGCCAGACCGATCGCTGATGCTACCGAGGAGGATCTCCAAGGCGAGTCGACGCTGTCCGGCATGAGGTCGCGATGCCTGAAAGACCTGCAGGGTTGATCGAGGGAGTGAGGCGCAGCGGATCAAAGGCACAAGAGGAGCGGCCAAAGTGGATATGTCCCCGGCGGCGCGGTGGTGATCACCCATGGTGGCAGGGCTGCAGAAAACGGGAAGGGACAAGGACACGCAGAGGGGGAGGGCGGGGCTCACCATAGAGACGTGGACATCACAGGTCGCTGCTTGACGACGACCGATGGCGGCGGAAAAACAGGTAGCGGTCGTGTTTCTGTTTTTCTCTCGGACAGACGTGGACACCGCCACAATTGGCGTCCATGGGGACAACCTGAGCAGCTCTAGTGTCTGGTGTTCGACGTAGGGGAAGAGTGCAGCGACCCGGTTCAATTCCCTCTCTCAACAGAGCTTGGCGTAGCCCAAGGCGACGACATGGACAATATCCAAGCTCCGGCCTTGGCTTCGGTGGTTACGGTTGTGATGGACAAAGGAAAAACAGGGAGGACGCTGGGAAGATGGGTGGCGGCGCAGGGCGGAAGAGGGGAAAAACTAGGGTTCCTAGGGTACTTGAGGGGGATTAAAGGAGAGGAGAGGGAGTGGTTGAGGTTAGAAGTCTCGGTCATGGAGGGGGGCACGCCTTCTGCGTGACTGCTTCGGTAGGAAGACGACAAGGGGAGGAGGCTCCCTCCACCGAACCGATAAAGCGAAGGGGTCCAGGTGGCTGCGCGGTGGAGAGAAAAGCTTGTGTGGGCTGCTTGCGATGGGCCAGGGCTGCGGGGTGGGCTGCTGCGCTGACACTGCTGCTGGGCTGCAGGTAAGGTAGGCTGGCTGCTGCTGGGGCTCTCTCTCTCTTGTTTTGTTTTCTTTTTATTTATTTATTTGTTTTTCTTTTTTGTTTTGTTTCAGATTCAATCAAGACAATAAAATAACCCTTTTGAAATTTTTGCAAGATTTTGAACAAAGGGGGTCTAACCAAGTGAGACATGAGAGGGAAAATAGAAAGAGGAAAAGGGGATGCCCACCATAAAATCCATTTGGGAATTTTACAAGTATTTGAGGTTTAGGGTTTTAAAAAAGAACAAATACATTTACAAATAGTGAATCCTATACTTGGATCCCAACTTTGTAGAAAACCAAATAGAGAGGTTTTAAAAGGGGAAGGAAGTAATGTGATATCTAGGCACACAAGCAAGATTCGAACAAGTGTAAGTGCAATGCAATGCAACCCAACCAATGCAACATTTTGTAACATGATCCATGCAAGGTGGCATGATGAACATGAGCATGCTAAAGATGATGCAACAAAAATAAAATAACAAGCGATTTTCTAGTAGTGGTTTTAGCGGCATGCCACAACCATTGATGATAAAACACAGAGAACCTCGCAACCTGATCCTTTGACTGTGAGGTAATGCAAATCACCATTCTGGAAGAAGCTTAGATGGTTATCAAGAATCATCTCGTAACAGGGTGATCAAAAAGGTGCCACTCAGGTTTTCCGAAGAAATGCGTAGAGGAGTACATATCAAGACTAGGATTTGTCTAGTCTGTGTAACAGACAGATACATGTGGCCATCTCGGTGACATTGCATTAATGAAGCTTGCAAGCATGTGACTAGGTCACGGAATGCAATGACATGAGAACGAGAAAAACAAGTTCATCGGTAACGGGATCGAACTAAGGTATGCAGATACCGAAGATCAAGTCTCGGATGAATTAGGTATCATCTGACAAAGGGAATGGGGAACGACTATCTCACGGTTCGAGCGATTTTATTCGTGAAACGCACGGGGGTCACATGGCCATCCAGGTCCCTCTGTTGATCATTGATATGAGAGTGGTCTCTATGATGTCCGGAGTGTTTCTGAACCGAAGGATGTCACGCTTAAGGGTGGGGACGCTTAGGGTAGATGAGGTATCGTATGAGAAATAGAGAGAGAGAGAGAAACCGGAATAGTTTCGGTAACATCCGATGGAGATCGGAAGTGGTCCGGAAGATGTTCCGAAGTGAAGGAATAATATAATATGTGTATTTGAATGTTAATTGGAGAATTAATATTAAATATATATTTTATTTTCTTTTAAAAGGCACTATATTGCTAATGGGCCTCACCCGAAGGGAGGCCCAAGTGGGCAAGGCGCCTAGGGGGTGGGGGCCAGCTGGCCTAGGGCTAGTGGGCCACCCGAGTGGGGCCCACCTAGGGCCGGCGGCTGCCCCAAGGTGGCCGGCAGGTGTGGGCATTAGTCCCACACCGCCTGGCACCTGGGTGGTGCGCCCCCCTTCCTACTATATAAAGGGGTCCCCCTTCCCCTTGGAACACACCCATTCCTCTCATTCTCTCTCTCTCTCTTCTACTGAGGGCTTCCCCGTAATATTGGGGAGGACTTTGTAGTTGAGTTCTCCACCTTCACACTACCGTCGTGTGATCGGTGATCCGGCATCTACTTCTTCCGTTGCTCGGCTGGATCGGAGCCCGGTTGACGTCCACTACACCGGACGTGTGACGAACTTCGGAGGTACCACACTTGGGGTGCTGCTCATCTTCATCAATATACGCCTTCCTGCGTAAGGCGTGCCTCTCTCTGCAAAGGTATGGATACTGTATTCCTTCTCCGTTACTTATGTCTACATAGTATAGATCCTGGTATTAGTGTTCGAGTAGATAGAATTTTTTTGTTTTCTGCTACGGAACCCTTTAGTGGTATTAGAGCGGGTCTATGGGTAGACATGTCATACGGATAGAACACATAGCAATATGTGGGCATTGATTCTCTAGTTGCTACCCTCTTTAGTATTATTGTTCATATCGCAGCACTGTTTGATGAAGCGGCCCCCAACCGACCTCACGTGGTGATTCACGAGACTGGTCCACAAATCAAAGTGGCTTAGGGGGTGTCTGTCTCTCTGCAGTAGTTGATATGGCATTAACATTGGAGGGCCCTAAAAAGGGAAGAAGAACGGCAATCATTGAATCCATGTTGTGGCTCGATGTTCGTAGGTGGGAAAGGGTTCTACTGCGAAAGCCCTAAAGCCGCGTAAAACATGCAATAGTTAATTTAGAAGCGTCTATTTTATTGTTGCATAGGGGAAAGTATTATAACATGGAAATGACGAGTTTGTGAAACTCTCATTGAAGCTATTGATGATGGTCACAAAGCTATAACCATGTCATAACACTTCACTTTAGAAGTGGTACTTATTGTGCTAGTATACTTACTAGACGGTAGCATAATAATATAATCCCTCATAGTGTTCTAGTTATCGTATTCCCCTTGTGTGTGCACCACCAAGAAAGTTCTCTGGTATGAGGCGATCCAGGGTGACAGGCCTAGGTGTCAAACATATCTACGTTCACATATAGTGGGTGTAAGCCATGTTGCACTGCAAATACACACGAGTTAGGACTAGCGAGCCTAGCACGCTAGAGAAACGTGGCCTCGGAATACAAGAGACCGAAAGGTCGAGCATGAATCACATGGTTGATGTGATCGACATTAGGGAATGTCCACCTTTGATACTGCACTGATGGCCGTGACGATCGGGGGAGGTGAAGAGGATAGGGATCATGTGATCACTGAACGAGTAGAGGGATGTTCGTTTAAGTGGGAGTTCTTTTAGTTAATACTCGAACTCATTATTATGAACATAGTCTAAATACTTTGCAAATTCCTTTGTAGATGTCTCGCCCACCCACCTTCAACCTTAGCACTTTCCTCGAGAAGGACAAGCTGAAAACTGATGGAACCAACTTCACCGCATGGTTCCGCAATCTTAGGATCCTCCTAGTCCCCTACAAGTTGACTTATGTCATCGAGGCTGAGCTTCCGGCTAAGCCCGTAGATTCCGCCTCTGAGGATGAAAAGAATGTCTGGCAGTCCAAGGCGGATGATTTCTCCCTCATTCAGAGTGGAATGCTCTATGCCATGGAGCCGGAGCTTCAAAAGCGTTTTGAGAAGATGAATGCTTTTGAGATCATTGAGGATCTCAAGGCTGTCTTTGCTCCACAGGCTCGTGCAGAGAGGTATGATGCTTCCGAGCTCTTCTTCTCTGCTAAAATGGAAGAGCACAGCAATATTAGTGAGCACGTGGTCAAAATGTCTGGCTATGTTAAACGCTTAAACGCCCTGGATTGCAAAATCCCGGAGGAACTCGCTATAGATAGGGTGTTGCATTCGCTGCCCCCTAGTTATAAGGGTTTTGTGATGAACTACAACATGCAAGGGATGACTAAGACCCTTGCTGAGGTGTTCGCCATGCTCAAAACTGCTGAGGTTGAAATCAAGAAGGAACACACAGTGCTGATGGTCAACAAGACCACCAACTTTAAGAAACCAGGGCAAAAGGGAAAAGGCAAGAGCAAGAAGCCTAAGAGGGATAGCAAGTTTGTTGCCACCACCCCAAAGGCTGCCAAGCCTGGCCCTAAGCCCGGCACTTCGTGCTTCTACTACAAAGGGGATGGGCACTGGAAACGCAACTGCCCCAAATACCTTGAAGACAAGCGAGCTGGCAAGATAGCCATTCCGGACAAAGGTATATGATATACATGTTATTGATGTATTCCTTACAAGCGCCAGGGGTAACACCTGGGTATTTGATACCGGATCTATTGCTCACATTTGTAACTCTCAATAGGATCTGCGGAGTAGGAGGCGCCTGAGGAAGGACGAGGTGACGATGCGCGTCGGCAATGGCTCGAAGGTCGAAGTGATGGCCGTCGGCACCCTGCATCTACGTCTACCGTCAGGATTATTGTTGATTTTGAATAAATGCTATTATGTACCCGCACTGAGTATGAATATTGTGAGTGGGTCTTGCTT
Organism: Avena eriantha; assembly: GCA_910589775.1. Classification (NCBI taxonomy): domain Eukaryota; kingdom Viridiplantae; phylum Streptophyta; class Magnoliopsida; order Poales; family Poaceae; genus Avena; species Avena eriantha. The sequence continues at coordinate 319,024,297 of OU342746.1, forward strand.
GTTGCAAGACCATTATTCGTTTAAATCAGGAACAAATGGTTGTTCAATTTATATAAATGATGTTTTCTATGTTCATGCACCTGTACGTGATGGTTTATTCTTACTTGATCTTGATTGTGATACACACATCCATAGTGTTGATGCTAAACATTGTAAGCACAGTGACGATAATTCCATGTACATATGGCATTGCCGTCTTGGTCATATTGGCGTAAAGCGCATAAAGAAGCTTCATGCAGAAGGGCTTCTTGGATCATTGGACTTTGAATCCCTTGATACATGTGAGCCATGTCTCATGGGCAAGATGACCAGGACACCATTCTTCGGTATAATGGAGAGAGCCATAGACCTACTTGGGATCATACATACGGATGTATATGGACCAATGAGTGTCTCAACCCACAATGGTTATCGTTACTTTGTTACCTTTACTGATGACTTAAGTAGATATGGATATATCTACTTGATGAAGCACAAGTCTGAAACCTTTGAAAAGTTCAAGGAATTTCAGAAAGAGGTAGAGAATCAACTTAACAAGAAAATCAAGCACCTTCAATCGGATCGAGGAGGCGAGTATTTGAGTTATGAGTTTAACATGCACTTAAAGGACTGTGGGATTGTACCACAGCTTACGCCAACCGAAACACCACAACATAATGGTGTGTCGGAACATTGTAACTGAACCCTATTGGATAGCGTATGGTCCATGATGTCTTTAACTAATTTGTGTGTGTATTTTTGGGGATACGCGTTAGAAACCGCTGCTTTTATTTTAAACAGAGCACCATCCAAATCCGTGGAGACAACCCCATATGAGATGTGACATGGCAAGAAGCCATTGTTGTTATTTCTGAAAGTTTGGGGTTGTGAGGCTTACGTTAAGAAACTGCAGCCTGACAAACTCAAACCTAAATCGAAAAAATGTATCTTTGTAGGATAACCGAGGGAAACCATTGGGTATACCTTCTACAACCCAGCCGAAGGCAAAACGTTTGTCGCTAAAAATGGCACCATTCTCGAAAAGGAGTTTCTTGCAAAGGGAGTGAGTGGAAGGAAAACAGAGTTAGATGAAATTGTTGACCCTTCTCTCCGTATTCCGAGTAGCACAACGGAAACTGTTCCGAAACCGCTCTCCAACATGGAGGAAAGAGCCCATTGATGCTGATCAAAACAATGACATCGAGACTCCTGAGGTTCGCAGGTCTACAAGGGTTCGTGCCGCTCCAAATTGGTACAGTAGCCTTGTAATGTCTGTCATCTTAGATGATCAAGAAGAACCTGCAAACTACAAAGAAGCTATGCATAGTGCTGACTCCGAGAAATGGCTAGAAGCCATGAAATCCGAAATAGGATCCATGCATGAAAACCAAGTTTGGACCTTGGTGGATCTTCCAGAGGGTCGTAAGGCCGTGGAAAATAAATGGATCTTTAAGAAAAAGACAGATGCGAATGGTAATGTAACCATTCACAAAGCTCGACTTGTCACAAAGGGGTTTTGACAAATTCAAGGAGTTGACTACGAGGAGACTTACTCTCCTGTAGTGATGCTTTAGGCTATCAGGATTTTAATAGCAATCGCTGCACATTTCGACTATGAAATTTGGCAGATGGATGTCAAGACCGCGTTCCTCAATGGTCACATTGATGAAGAGTTGTATATGATGCAACCAGAAGGTTTTGTTGATCCTAAGGATGCTGGAAAGGTATGCAAGCTCCGACGGTCCATTTATGGGTTGAAGCAAGCATCTCGGAGCTGGAACCAACATTTTGATCAAGTGATCATGAGTTTTGGATTTATCCAGAACCAACAAGAGTTCTGTGTTTACAAGAAAGCGAGTGGGAGCTCGGTAGTTTTCTTAGTAGTATATGTGGATGACATATTGCTCATGGGAAACGATGTGGATCTTATGAAAAGCGTGAAAGCGTATTGGAGCAACCAATTTTCCATGAAGGATCTAGGTGAAGCTGCATACATATTAGGAATCAAGATCTATAGAGATAGATCAAGACACCTAATAGCATTAAGTTAGAGTACTTACATAGATAAGATTTTGAAGAGGTTCAAAATGGAAAACACCAAGAGGGGTTTTACACCTATGATGAAGAATTGCAACTTGAGTGTGACTCAATGTCCTATAACGGACAATGATAGAGATAAGATGGCTGACATCCCCTATGCTTCTGCAATAGGATATATCATGTATGCAATGCTTAGTACTCGACCTGATGTGGCATTGGCTCTTAGTTTGACGAGCCGATATCAGAGTAATCCAGGACCGGATCACTAGACAACTGTAAAAAATATCCTAAAGTATCTGAGAAGAACAAGGGATATGTTCCTGATCTATGGAGGAAATGATGAAGCTCTGAACGTAACAGGTTACGTAGATGCGAGCTGGAATTCAAATCATGATGACTCTAAGTCTCAAACAGGATTTTTTTTCTTGGTGAATGGTGGGGCCGTAAGCTGGAAAAGCAAGAAGCAGTCGGTGGTGGCACAATCTTCAATGGAGTCTGAATACACTGCTGCAGCAGATGCAACAAATGAAGTTGTTTGGCTAAGGAATTTCGTCATCGAACTAGGAGTTTTTCCCAATGCACAAGACCCCATGACAATCTATTGTGATAACACGGGAGCTATTGCAAATGCAAGGGAACCAAGAACTCATTCCACAGCCAAACACATCAAGCTTAGATTTCACGTCATCCGACAGATTGTTGACGAAGGTGAAGTCAAGATTTGCAAAGTAGATACGGAACTGAATGTAGCAGATCCTTTGACTAAAGCTCTCCAACATGACAAGCACGAACAACATCGAGATTCCATTGGTGTTAGGTTCCTGCCTATTGTAAACTAGTTTTGTATACTCTAGTGCAAGTGAGAGACTAAAGGAGTTATGCCCTAGAGGCAAATAATAAAGTGTATTATTTGATATACCTCCTGTATGTTCATAATACATTTCATACTGTGCTATAACTGTGTTAATACGAAACGTTAATACACGCGTGGTATGTAAACAAACCGTGTCTCTAGTTACCTCTAGTGAACTAGTTCATTGGTCATGAGGATGGTCTATGTTTCAAGACCATGGGCATTTATGCCAACTGACAATGAGGTCATGTTATTAGTTAAATAACATGATAGACAAACATCCGACCGTTATATCGTAATGAGATCTAGTTACATGTTCACTATTGATGATAAAACACAGAGAACCTCGCAACCTGATCCTTTGACTGTGAGGTAATGCAAATCACCATTCTGGAAGAAGGTTAGATGGTTATCAAGAATCATCTCGTAATAGGGTGATCAAAAAGGTGCCACTCAGGTTTTCCGAAGGAATGCGTAGAGGAGTACATATCAAGACCAGGATTTGTCTAGCCTGTGTAATGGACAGATACATGTGGCCATCTCGGTGACATTGCGTTAATGAAGCTTGCAAGCATGTGACTAGGTCACGGAATGCAATGACATGAGAACGAGAAAAACAAGTTCATCGGTAACGGGATTGAACTAAGGTATGCAGATACCGAAGATCAAGTCTCGGATGAATTAGGTATCGTATGACAAAGGGAATGGGGAATGACTATCTCACGGTTCGAGCGATTGTATTCGCAAAACGCACGGGGGTCACATGGCCATCCAGGTCCCTCTGTTGATCATTGATATGAGAGTGGTCTCTATCATGTCCGGAGTGTTTCCGAACCGAAGGATGTCACGCTTAAGGGTGGGGACGCTTAGGGTAGATGAGGTATCGTATGAGAAATAGAGAGAGAGAGAGAGAAACCAGAATAGTTTCGGTAACATCCGATGGAGATCGGAAGGGGTCCGGAAGATGTTCCGGAGTAAAGGAATAATATAATATGTGTATTTGAATGTTAATTGGAGAATTAATATTAAATATATTTTTTATTTTATTTTATTTTAAAAGGCACTATATTGTAATGGGCCTCACCCGAAGGGAGGCCCAAGTGGGCAAGGCGCCTAGGGGGTGGGGGCCAGCTGGCCTAGGGCTAGTGGGCCACCCGAGTGGGGCCCACCTAGGGCCGGCGGTTGCCCCAAGGTGGCCGACGGGTGTGGTCATTAGTCCCACACCGTCTGGCACCTGGGTGGTGCGCCCCCTTCCTACTATATAAAGGGGTCCCCCTTCCCCTTGGAACACACCCATTCCTCTCATTCTCTCTCTCTCTTCTACTGAGGGCTTCCCCGTAATATTGGGGAGGACTTCGTAGTTGAGTTCTCCACCTTCACACTACCATCGTGTGATCGGCGATCCGGCATCTACTTCTTCCGTTGCTCGGCTGGATCGGAGCCCAGTTGACGTCCACTACACCTGACGTGTGACGAACTTCGGAGGCACCACACTTGGGGTGCTACTCGTCTTCATCAATATACGCCTTCCTGCGTAAGGCGTGCCTCTCTCTGCAAAGGTATGGATACTGTATTCCTTCTCCATTACTTATGTCTACATAGTATAGATCCTGGTATTAGTGTTCGAGTAGATAGAAATTTTTTGTTTTCTGCTATGGAACCCTTCACATTCAGCTTGTCCCTCATAGAGTAGCAAACATAGATGCATAGGACACCTTCAAAGTTCATAAGAGTGACTAGATACAAATAGTTTAAAACAAGCAATATGAAAGCTATGCATCAATCAACAAGTCTTCGGACAATGCACATAGAACTAAGAATGGCCACTATGCTCTCAAAGTAGGTGCATAAAGATAGAAAGTGGAGACTCAACATAAAAGTAAAAGAAAGGCCTTCATAGAAGTAAGTAGGGATTCAAGTTTCATAAAGAGCTTCCAAAAATTATGGTACTTTTTAGCTTTCAGCTCTCATTGCCCCTATCATAAGCATCTTGAACTGATTAAGGTTAAAGTGAACAAACTATGGAGTATATGCGTGACAAAGTATAAGTTGGAAATCTCACGTCCCTTGAATACGAGGGCCGCTCCTCATGCTACTCAAGTTTAGTCACCGGTAAGTTTTTGTCATCGTAAGTACATGTGTATCATAGAGAACCGCCAACAGGGTACCCCTTGCCCGATGATACGGAAGAATCCCCATATCAAAATGACAAGGCAAGCAGACAACGAGCATCTCAGCAATCTTCTTATTTACCGTGGGAATATGGTGCTTTTTTCTCTCTTTCCTCTTTTCATAATGTCTTTTTTTATTTTTCTCTTTTTTCCCAATATAGGACTCTCTTTTTATAAGAAGAATGCTTCATAGACATCTCATTATGGTGACGCTGCAGGTTTCCACCATGTCAGCATGGATTAGACCAGCGGCCCAGGTGTTTCTCTAACACATATACATAACTCCATGGACTTACAAGCTCCCCTTTCATTTCACACTGACGACATCCATAGACAAAAGAGCATGATATCAACTAGGTACAAAGTACCAGTGCAATGTTGAAAGCGTTCCCCATGAAAACATGGTTCTGCTAATCTCCAACAAATAAGTACAAGCATAGACAACACAGAAGACACAATGGTTCAAGTTTATTAAGGGCAAGAAAAGTAAAGTGTGCCATCAAGTTTGTGAGAGCTTTAATCACTAGTTTTCTCGTAACAAGTTTAATTCGGAAGGTAGATAAAAACATGAATATACTTGGAATAGCATATGCTAGTAGGTAGGTATGGTGGACTCTTTGGAATAACTTGGTTTAAGGAGTTGGATGCATGAGTGGAACTCATACTTAGTTGCGGAGGCTAGCAAAAGACTGGGAGCGACAAACTAAGAGAGCAATAATGGCCATAATCATGCAGAGCGACAAAACATCATTGATCAAAACATAAAGTGATACTACAAGTTGAAAACTAAAGGATCATAAAGGCTTATGGTGACTTGGGATAGTCATAACATGGTGTGAGCATGCGCCAAGTCAACCCAAATAAAGCATCAAAGGAGAATATCACAGTACTATGCTTTAATATGCTAAAACAACGCATTATTCTTCCAAGGCACATTAAGCAATCTCAATTGTTTATAACAAGTCATGCTACAGCAAACAATACTAAGCCTAAAGCCAAAATAATATCAAGCATGGGCCACAGTCAAAAACAAGCTCTCTTTACCACTTAGGCATGAACTTTCATACACTTTTTCCAAACCAAATTATTTGAAAACCAATGTATGAAAGAGGGGGTCCAACCAATTTATTCAACAAACTAAGCAAACCAAGCAAAACGAAAACCAAAAACAAAAAACAAATATGCTCCAAGAACAACACAACTGTGCATAAAACAATAAAAATGAAGTGTTTGGAAGAAACTTGGGATTTTTATTGATGAAGAAGGGGATGCCTTGGGCATCCCCAAGATTTGACGCTTGTACTTCTTGGATATTTCTTGGGTGACACGCGTTGCATCCACAAGCTTGAGCTTTAGTCCATTCTTCATCTCATTACTCATTCCTTTCATACACCTGAAATTTTTCTTTCATACAAAACTTCACACAATCTTTATTAGCAATATTGGTGCACTCAAGATAATAAGTCTTTAGGTTCAGTTCCAACACCAATAAAACTTCCATTAAAACACTAGCTACTATAGCACTTCCCTCAAAAAGCTCAAATCCCCCAAACAACTCAAAAAGGAACCAACTAGAAGCAAATGCAAATAATGGCAGAAATCTGTCAAAACAGACCAGCAGGTAAAACCCAATTTTTTTGAAGACCTTCTGTTCCTCAAATCAAAAAGTGTTGAACTAACGAAAGTTAGATAACAACCTAGGGCAGAATCACAAAAATTCACGCCTCAAAAAGACGTACAGAGATTTTACACGAATGTTTATGGTGAAGCAGAGAAATCTGTTTCGGGACAACAACTTTTCCAATCATTACTTCTCTCTCATTAGAGGTTACTCTTGGCACAAAAAGCAAATAAAAAGGATAATGAGCGGTTACTACTGAAGTAATAACTTCCAAGAGTCATCTAAAACTTTTGGGTTATCTCCCAATAAGTACTTCTCTTTAACGCCTTTAAGTTAGGCATGATAGTTTGAGAAGATGCTCTCATAAGAAATAGGAATTGAAGTAAAAGAGAGCATCAAGAAGCAAATTCAAAGCACATTTAAGTCTAACCCACTTCCTATGCATAAGAATTTTGTAAATAAACAAGTCATGAAAGCACAAAGCAACAAGCATAGTAAAGCAAAACAAGTGCAACTTCAAGACTTTCAACATAGAGGGGAAACTTAATATTGTTGAGATACATAAAACCATATTTCCCTCTCTCATAATAACTTTCAGTAGCATCATGAATAAAATTAACAATATAACTATCACATAAAACATTCTTATCCTGAGCCACATGCATAAAAGAATTAATACTCTCCACATGAACATAGTCATTCTTATTAGTTGTAGTGGGAGCAAATTCAACAAAATAGCTATTATTATTATTCTCATCACCATAGTCATCAAATATAGGAGGCATATTGTAATCATAATTAATTTTCTCCTCAATAGTAGGTGGACTAAAAATATCATATTCATCATTGTAATCATCATATATTGGAGGTTTTGTATCATCATAAGCAATAGAATAGCTATCTTCCAAAGCTGGGGAACTAAAAAGATCATTTTCATAAAAACTAGTTTCCTCAAGCTTATACTTTTCCATAGCATTAGCAATAATGGTATCCAAAGAATTCATACTAATAACATTGCTATTAGCATGCAAATAAAGTTCCATAGGTTTTTTAATTTTCTCTTCAAACACTTCATGTCCTAACTCAAGATAAATACTTTAAAGCTCTCTGATTTTGTTGTTGTTTTCCATTAAGCCTAACTAGTGAAAACAAGAAACAAAAACACAAAATTGCAGAATCTAAAGGAAATAACTTCAAGCACTCACACCGGAGGATGTGAGTACCTTTTACCTTACCTCCCCGACAACGGCGCCAGAAAATAGCTTGATGTCTACGCACTTCTATTCTTGTAGACAGTTGTTGGGCCTCCAAGTGTAGAGGTTTGTAGAACAACAACAAGTTTTCCCTTAAGTGGATCACCCAAGGTTTATCGAACTCAGGGAGGAAGTGGTCAAAGGTATCCCCTCTCAAGCAACCCTGCAATCAAGATAGAAGAAGTCTCTTGTGTCCCCAACACACTCAATACACTTGTCAGGTGTATAGGTGCACTAGTTCGGCAAAGAGATAATGAAATACAAGTGGTATGGATAATTATAAGTGGTAACGGTGCCAGAAAATAGCTTATTGGCGTGGAAAAGACTAAAATAAAACTGAAATAAAGATAGAAGCAAGCAAACATGTAATAGATCTAATAGCAAACGATGTTTCAGTGCTTAGAAACAAGGCCTAGGGATCATACTTTCACTAATGAACACTCTCATATAAATATATTCTTCCTACTTTATGATACTTCGCTGAACTACTCTCCGGTTGGACACTCTAATCCATGGTAGGGCTATAACATCAGTCTTCAGAGTTCACTTTACCCATCTAGATAACCACACACTGTCACCTTGAGCACTAGATGGTTCAAACAAACACCACAATTTCATAAAGACATCGAACTCCAAATATAACTCATAACAAGTATTTGTAATCTCTAGCCTAAGTGCCACCATGGTGTGCACACTGTCAACTTCACACACATGGGGAGAGCAGAGATCTATTAAAGCACTTAAGTAGCAAGGTAGATCTATAGATTACAAGCTCATGATCTCAATAAGATCATGCATAGAGAGAGAGATGAACACATAGCTACCGGTAGAACCCTTAGCCTCGAGAGAGAACTACTCCCTCCTCATCATGGGAATCACCAACGGCGATGGAGATGGTGGTGGAGATCGATGGAGATGGCTCCGGGGGCACTTCCCCGTCCCAGCAGGGTGCCGGAACAGAGACATTTTGTCCCCCGAATCTCCCCTTTGGTGGCGGCGGCGCTGCGGAACTTTTCATAGCTAGAGGCTTGATTATTTAGGGTTTATGCATCGGGAGGCATCTTATAGGCGGAGAGGCAAGGTCGGTGGCGGCCAGGGGGCCCACACCACCTGGTGGCGCAGCCAAGGCTAGCCCGCGCCACCATATGGTGTGGCCACCCTGTGGTCCCTCTCTGTCTTGTCTTCTGGCTCCGTGAGTATTCTGGTAAAATATCGACTTTGGCTTTTGTCCGGTCCAATTCCGAAAATATTGATTTTCTGACTTTCCTAGAACCAAAAACAGCAGAAAACAGGCAACTAGCACTGTGGCATCTTGTTAATAGGTTAGTCCAAGAAAGTGTATAGAAAGTACTCTAAAGTTGGAACAAAACATAAGAAAATAGATAAAACCAAGCATGAAACATCAAAAATTATGGATACGTTAGCAACGTATCACTGTGCGGGAGGGAACTACCTCCATCGACGTGGTAGTAGACGACCAGACGTGGCAACAGGGGCACACTAGGTCTCGGGCCCGCAAAGCCCCCGTCGCCACGTTGCAGCAAGAGCATCTGTCGCGCCACCACAAACCAGACCCTCTGTAACCCTCCTACACCTCCAGGGAGCCTCACAAGAGCTTCCGGGCAGGCCCATCCCAATCCAGATGGGGCCAAACGGGCCTAGATCTGGGCCGAGCTGAGCACCACCGACCGCCTCCCCCTACTGCCATGCCGCCACCGAAGAATGCGCGAGGCAGCGCCGCGCTGTCGCCGAACCGGCCGCACCGACGCGCCGATGTCCGCCCCGCCCGCGGAAGCCGAGCCACCGGGAAGAACCGCTGCTGCCGAAGGACAACGCCGACGTCCAGGGGCCCGCGCCCCCTTTCGCGCCGAGAAAAAAGCCACCCCACCGCTGCTAGCCGCACACGGGTAAAGCTCGATGGGCCACGCCAGCAATAGCGGCTGGAAAGAAAGAGTCGAGGCTGACTAGGACGGGACGAAGGGGAGGTGGCCGCTCGCCCCCCGAGCGAGCGAGCCCTTTTTTGGGTCCTGTTTCAGCCCACAAGCTAACCCACCAATAGATAGCGGCCGATTCTGCCTCCTCGTCTTCGATAATGGTTTCGATCGAGCCTATTCCAACTTTCTTTTACATGTTGATATAAAAAAGTACGGAAATTCTTCGTATCTATCTCGACTTTTCTTCTTCCTCTTGTCATTTTGCGGTACCACCCAATGAGAAGCGCCGGGTTTGTTACACGTAAGACTAAGAGGATATTATTGACTCTTCTAACATGAAATCGACGGGGACGTACGATTTGTTATTATTGTTGATTGAGGCTTGCATAGTGGCACGTAGGTTTTGTGAAGCTGACAACAGCTTCTAGTTCAGGTACCTTCCTAACAAGGTATTTCCACTCTTTGTTTTTCACTTTAATTTTTTCTGACAGTGAAAAGTCTACACGCGATGTTCAATCACTTCTGCTCGGGAGCTCCACCCTTGGCAAAAGTTTGGTCTCCGTTAACACAAGGACGGTTCAGATTTCCCCATACCCCTTCGTTAGCAGGGGCACGATCGTAAAAACAAAAAATCTGACAGGTTCGTAGAGCCCGGTATAGGCCCGTACGGCCCACGGTGTTTAGTACGATGATGTGTATACGTATTTTATACGGGCCTGGTGACGTGTGTTTGTTGACGTCATCGGAAACGAAAGAACTGGCGTATATATAGCTTCTCGGGCAGTTTCACCGCTGCTATCCCCCTCATTTCCCCCCTTTTGTCTCACCAGATTAGGAAGAAGAAAACCCAATCGGGCTCGTCCGCTACACCGACTGTAGATCAATCGCCGTCGAACTCCGGCGATGGACGGACTAGGCTCTGTGGCTGCAGCGGCCGCTGATGCTCTGGAGGAGACGACAGCCTTGACCGCGCTAGTAGTGGTTGAGGAGGGCGAGGTCCATGGCAGTGGTGTCGGGGCGACGACCGGGCTTCGCGGCTTGATGATGCCGTCGCCGGAGCAGGAGGAGAAGGTGGATGCGGCCGCTACTACAATTGTAGAGAGCGGCGTCGTCGTCGGCGCGGAAGCGGTCGAGGTGGTTGCCGTCCGCCATGGCGGAGCAAGAGGGGGGCCGGCCGCGTTGGGCGGCGTGGTCGAGGCGGTGCCGGATCTGGAGGAGACGGTCGATTTGTCGGCGGGAGAGTCTCAGGTGCTGGATCTGGGGGTGCATAACGCCTCCGTCGAGGCTCCGGAAGGGCAGCCGGAGCAGTTAGTATTTTTCCGCTCTCTCGTAATTTCACCATCTCGTCTGTAATAGTTGTTAGTTTAGGTTGCTAGGGTTCGAGTATTTGCTGTGTAGGTTCAAATGCAAATGATTTTAGGGTTAGCATGATGTGGATAGAATCTTCAATTGTGCATTTACTAGTCATTCAGTTAGAGTAATCTGATGTGTAGCGTGATTGATTAGTTAGATTTAACTGTTGTGCAGGTATGCACAATTTTTTTGATGATTCTGATAATTACTCAGTTATTAGTCATATTTTTAGAGTGTACTTGTAATGTGCAATTAATCTGTAATCTTTGTTAGATATAAAATTAGATTAGTATAGTAGTCAGTGCTATGATTCTGGAGCATGTTTGAGACATGTAAAATATAATTGGAGTGAAACAATTTTCATAATATTAATGGCTCAGATAAATTAATGTTGTTCATTGTGTAATCTATGTCTATTGTAGTTTGAATCATTAGAGGATAATTTACTTAATGAAAATCAGAATAATGTTTGTGTTTGCAAAAACATAAGCTGATCTTGTAATTAATATATAATGCATGTTCTTTAATATGAATGTGATGCATTAACCATCATTAGATGCATTAGTCATTTGCCCTCTGTTATTTTTCATAATATGTTTGTCCATTTATGTTATTATTTTGTAATATTTAAACTGTGGAAATGTATCAGATTTAAGGATGTGGTGTTATTGTGACAAGCTTAACAATATATAGTTGCCATATGTTACTATGTACCTGTTAATTTTATCTGTTTATTGTGTTTAAGTGTTTTTTTGTAGGATCTACTAAAAAATAGTAGTTAAAACATGCAATTTACCCATGCACACACAATCTTACCTATAATGCCAAATATCCCAGTTCATATGCAATTCCTTAATGGTATGTATTAGCATATTTAATGGATTTAACTAATGTGCTTATGAGTAATGGTCTGTAGCATATGTGATGGATTTACTTCTTTTTGAGATGCCTAGTCATATATATTCGCCTGTTGTTATAGTGTAGCTATTATTTTTATCTGTTTATCTTTTAAATCTTTTTTATAGGATCTGGTAAATGCTATTAGTGATTTAAACTTCAAATTTTACCCTGTACATAAATGGTTTTTTAGAATAGCCTTGTATTACTCCATATCCCAGATCATATTACATTAATGAATGTCTTGTAGCATAGCTAGATTGTTTTAATTTATCAAGTGAAGTACTAATGTTATTTCATGTTGCATTATTGTTCTGGCTAGCCATCTGGGTCTGTTGCTGGTCAGAAGAGGAAAATAGGGCAGGACTATGATGACTACTACCCCTCGGACCACTCCTCTGACTATGCCGCCTCGGTGAGTTCCACATTTTGCATTCTTATTTGTGTAACAGATTGATGGATGAGTGGATAGTAACTATTTGTTTCTACAATTTCCTTTCTTCTTATTAGTATGCATCTGCTGACTCTGATGACTCTGAGGAAGCTGTTGTTGATGAGTACAACCTTGCTTCATACAAGAGGAAGGCTGAGCAGAAGATCTGGGATCAGGGAGTGGCTGCTTACATGCGACCAAATGGCAAGTAAGTTCCAGCTGATGGATCTAGGCCAGCACTAGTGCATCATGCCAGACATGTGAAGGGCAAGTCACTGCGCGACAAGGCGAACAATGCTGCCCTCCTTAGTGTTCTGGAGTATTAGACTAATAATTGTTGAAGTTGATGTGAAGGGTTCTGATGTTATGTGAACTTCTGAATGTTTCATGTTAAGAACATGTAGTACTTTACTAAGTAATTTGTGCTATGTATGGATGAACTCTACTAATATGGTACTGGTCTATGTGCTATTTATGTTAGCCTGCATTGCACTTTTATAAGTTAATTATGTATATTTGTCTTGAATCTATATTTGCATGCTATAATATTGTGTTTTTTATGGAATATAAGATGACAATAATCATATAGGAGAAGCTAAACTAGTTCAAGGTAGAAAATATGACAACTATGTTCTTTTTATTTGTTAATATACATTAGTGCAACTGTTTGAAAAATGTATGTTCTAGTAGAAAATGGTTATCTTCGACATTTCAAAGTGTTTATTCAGTGAGTGTAAACTTGTAAAAACTGTAAACCATAGTGTTCTATGTGATAAAAGAAGATCAAGTTACAATAATTGCAAAGTGTTAATTTTTTATTTGAAAAGTATTAGTCCACGTCTACAGTCTCTTCTCAACAAATAATCAATATGTCATATGTAAACCGTTGACAGTACAAAATATTTGAACAAGTAGTGCAAACTTATTCAAATATGAATTCTTGTTGTACATGAAAATTAAAAAAATAGCCTGCCAACTAAACTCCCACCCACGTCAAATTTGCCAGTTGCGGCTCCCCATTGGGCCGGAAAAGGCCCATCAGCTCCGAGGCACTAGTCCAGGCTCCGAGGCAGTAGCTGGGCCGGACATCTTATTTGACGCACGAAGCTGGGCCAACGACGACTAGATATTTTTTTCAGTTTATAATGGTTCTCAGTAATACAAGAAAAATAGTACAGAACATTCAGTTTTTGAATTCTGTAGCTGTGTTAGTCTGTATTGCATGAGGTTTTCAACATTGTTTCAAGGACTCTTGGGGACACATTTTGTATATATAAAGTTTTTTCAGATTCCAAACTTGCTGCATCTACGATTTCGAAATTTCAGTTAGCTAGAAAAAATTTGACAATTTTTTGCAGAAAATTTAGTTTTAGAATTCAAGAGCTATATTTGTCTAAATTGCATAAGTTTTTGACCATTGTTTGAAGGACTCTAGGGGCCATATTATTCATTTGTAGAGTTTTTTTATAATCAAAAGTAGGTGCATGTAGAAATTTGAAAATTCAGTTAAACACAACAAATAGGTTGTTTTGACATGGATTTTCAAAAAAATTGAGATTTGGATTTCAGGAGGTGGGTATGTCTGAATTCCATGAGGTTTTCACCATTGTTTGAAGGAATGTAGGGGCCACATTATTCGTTTGTAGAGTTTTTTCAGATTCAAAACTTGGTGCATGTAGAAATTTGAAAATACTAAATCACCTCCAAATCAAATTTGAATTTTGAGCAAGTTAACTTTCAAATTTTGATACCATATTTTTATATGTTGTTAATATGGAGGTATAGCATGCGGTTTGTACATTGGTAGAACTTTGAAAGAGAACTTGCACATCATAATGCATTATATTTGTTTGACGCGATTTTGACCAAACTTTGGCAGGGCACTAGAAATTCAAAAAAAATCAAAAAAAGTAAAACCTTGGCCATGTGTCTTACATTGTACCCTAGTTTGCACAAAAAATAATAAACCTTGAGTTTGTTGAATGAAAGTTGAGGTTGCTCTCTCACACTTGGTTTCAAGTGTGAGTCTCATGTGTAAGTACCCAAAATACCTAGGAGATGCCCAACTCCATGGCATACTTTCTCAGAATGGTCTAAGATTTGGCATGTAGGTGTATCTTGGCATGGCACACATTTCATCTTTTGGGTTATTTGTCCAATTATGATTTCAAATACTATTTTACATTTTAATAATTCAAATTCAACTACATTTTGTAAAGGTAGTTCAAAAATTTGAATAAAATTTGTATTTCACCAACATGGTATGGTATTTGGGGTCATTTAGTTGGAATGTGACCACTTTGTTCATTGTCAAATGATTGTTTTCTCAAATTTTACCTCAAGTCAAACTTTGGTCAATATGGTCAAAACATTGAAATATTGATCTACATCTACATCATTGCAACCTAATTTGTTTTGGAAAAAATCATTTTTAGGTCTACAAGATATGGTTTAATCATGGATATATTGTTAGGTCAGCTTGTTTCATACATATGCGTCCTCTGCGTTCGACGCGAATTTGACCTAAAAATTAGATTTAGATTTCAGGAGGTGGGTATGTCTGAATTCTATGAGGTTTTCACCATTGTTTGAAGGACTCTAAGGGATACATTTTTCATTTGTAGAGTTTTTTCAGATTTAAAACTTGGTGCATGTAGAAATTTGAAAATTCAGTTATCGAAAAAATAGAAGTAGTCTGCTAAAAAAATTCAGTTTTGTACGGGTGGGTGTCACGTGTGCGGGTTACGTTAGCTGAAACGAACCGACGCGACGTATAAGAGCTCCCTCGGCCGCTTCGCCTGGCCTCATCCCCACCATTTGCTCCCTTTTGCCTCACCAGATACGGAAAGAAGAGCGCGGGAGAAAACCCTAGCTCTCCCCATCGTCTCCTCCGCCTGAGGCCTTCGAGCTCTCCCATACCGCGATATTTCGACGCCAACTATGGCAGGAGTGGGGTCCGGCGGCGATGCAGGAGGTTCTGCAAGGCCGGGGTTTGGAGCCGTGACCCGCCCAGATGCGGTCGAGGTGGTGGAGGGCCATAGCGGTAGAGGAGGTCGTCGGTCCGCGTTGGACGCTCTGGTCGATGCGGCGCTCGGAGAGGAGGAGTTTGCGCATGCGGACCTCGGCGAGGTGGAAATGCTGGATCTGAACGTGCCCGTCGGCGGCGCGAAGGATCTGGCGCCGGTCCAGTCTCCACAGGTCGCCGCGATGCAGGTTAGTATTAATTTCTTCTAATTTCCGTTCAATCCCTTCAAATTATTTGGAAGTAAGTTGTGTTTTGTAGATTCAGCTCTTTCAATGTTAGGGATTCATATCCTTTGGGCTATGTTCGGTTAACCCACCTCTACATTAGATTGGACTAGATTAGATTGGATTAGAGTATATTTTGACTTAGATAGGATTTAAACCACATCAATCCATGTCAAACCAGGACAATCCAAAGTAAAACGACCGGGGCCTTAGGGATTTATTGGATGGAAGGCTGGGTCTGTAGATTCGTTGTGTAATTTTGTATAGATGACCAATGCTGATAGTCCATTGGTGAAGTTTTTCCAATTAGTAGGAAGATGGTTTATTTGTTGTTAAATTGACAGAATTTAATTTGTAGTTAATTCGTATTATGTTGAAGGAACATGGTTTACATGATTCTCATTTGAACTGATGTGATATAATGTGGTTAGTTAGTTTCAACTAGTTAACAGTATGGCTTGTTTTTTTGGTACATGTGGTATAATGTGGTTAGCTGGCTACAACTATTCAACTAATCTAAATTAGCTGCTGTGATATAATGTGGTTATCTAGCTTCAGTATACTTTTGTAGTTTCCTTTTTTTGCTTTAATTGCTTTTAGGGGAAATGTGTTAAAATTACTTATAGAATTTTATTAACTTCTAGCACTAGATTTGAACAATGTGATTATAACCATATGCCATGTATGTTAATGATTGATTGTAGTGGTGCCTCATAATAGTGTGCAAAGCAGTGATCTATGTACTTACTTTTGTTTTCCTTTACTTGTAGCAATTGGTTTTAAGACACATTTCTTTAGATGCCTATGCTTATATGAACAGATTTGTGTAGACTAATTAGTTTACAGACTTTGTACTACTCTATTTTGACTTGCTAGAGCTTCATGCAACCTGATACTAAACTGATTGATCCTTAATATTTTTTTGTTTGAATGTATAGTCTAGTTTCTTTACCTTCAATTCCAACCTCCAAATAATCATTGTAATTTAATGGAATGTAGTATAAAAAGCATTGATGTAGTTTAATGATTTGTTTCTTGAATCATTGTTGTTTTTATGATCAGATTTGTGAAGTCGAATTATTGTGCTATTAATTTTTGCTAGTGTTTTTCATTTATTAATATTGAATGCTTTTTGTAATTACCTTAAATGCTAGTGTTTATTTATCCAAATTGTCTGGCAGGCACCAACCCTAGGTGATGCCTATGATGTACTCTCCCCGTGGCCTGATGAGGAGGTATGTTATTCCAAGCAGTTGTAGTGCATTTAGACATGCACAAAAGTAGTAGGTTTTTATATTTAGTAGGCAGTACTAACTGTTTTCTTGTTTTATTTATTGTGCAGTACTTCTCTGGTTCAGATGTTGAAGTGGAGCAATGGACATACAAGTCCTTTCTGAGGAAAGAAGAGGAGAAGCTCAGGCGCAAGGGGATTTCTGCTTACCTGCCATTCAGCACCGAGTTCTACAGGTTCCCATTCCACCACTTCAAGCCACATGGGGGCTTGAGGGTGGGGCTTGTGCAACATGTCCGAGAGGTAGCCACTCGTGGACGTCTGGGTGAGGACTACTTTCAGGGTGACCTGCGTGATCGTGGTAGGCACGAAGCTCTACTCAGGGTCCTCCAGCCAGATGAGTTTGTGTTCAGCGACTTCGAGACTAAAGAGGAGTGAATATTGATATCAGCTGCTAGTATGTATGGTCACATCATCAGTATAGCGATGATGTTTATGTATATATGGTTAATATGTCGAACTGGTTAACTAGGTAGAAGTGGTTGAGAACTATGTTCTTTTGGTACTGTGGTTATAAGTGGTAACCTTGTGATGGTAGGGTGAAGTTCCCGTAAGACTACTATGTTATTATGCTACTAGTAAGGTTATGGTTACATGCTCTTAATTGCTTGTTTCTTATATATGTATCTGTGTTGTGCCGTGATAGTTGTGCTGCCAGTTAGAAAAATGTATTTCATTGCATCAATTCTAAATTGGAAGGTTTTGATAGGTGTAGCAAATTGTAGTAGTGTTTCAAAATTTGAAATGGTTTGGGTCATTAAAGTGCAGAGATAGTGCTGTATATGCACTATGCCATGTAAATTTGTATTAAAAACGTATGAATTTATGTTAAAATATAGGAGAAAAAAGATCAAATAAAGCAAAAAAAGGCCACCCACTGGCAGGATATTCCTCAAGGGAATCATGGCCTGCATACGACTAGAAACCAAATGAATGGCCAGGATGCAGGCCCGTGACCTGCCAGTAGGCCCAACAGCCCAAAGTAGAATTCTTGATAGCAAGTAAGATAGAACAGAGAGGCTGTTGATAGCAGTCGAACGCGCGGCTATTTAAGTTAGTCGGAATCCTCTCTAGTTGGCGAGGTGGGACTAAACTCCCAGCCGTCCGACCCGTCTGACGCCGTGCGGCGTTGGGGACATAATGGGCTGAAAGAGGCCCAGTTCGGTCGTAGGTAGCTTGTCCGGGCAGAAGGCCTGGCTGGGCTGAGTTCCTTTTTTTAAACATTTTGTTATTATTTCAATATTACTTGTAAGTTGTAATATAGCTTGTAATAAAGATTGGATAATTGTATGTAAAATAAATGTAATATTTTTATGTACTTAGGTTTTTTACTCTTGTTTTTATTATTTTTAAATATTTTGCAGATTCCGACTAGTTTTTAGAATTTTTTGATAAAAAATCAGATTTGGATTTGACGAGCTGTGTTTGTCTGAATTGCATGAGGGTTTCACCAATGTTTGAAGGACTATAGGGGCCACATTATTTGATGTGTTTAACCCTCATGTCAAAACCACCTATTTGATGTTACATGAGTCATAATCTAAAAAGGCAATATACGAGGGAAGCCAAAAAAATATTACCTTGACGTTACCACGACCACGCCCATTCTCGTAGTCGAAATTGTCTCTCTTTGTGGCAGCGGCTTCGTTCCAATTCCTCGTGAGGGGGCGTATGGACATTTTAGGATTAAATGCACATTCGCCTTCCTGAGGTAGCACTTTCTCCCAGTACAAGTACTACATTTTAAGAAATATAAGTAAATTCGCTGTAGCACATACATCATAGAGTATAAATGCGAAAACAAATGAGTACGAAAATAAAACCTGCAATAGTCCAAGATTTCCTTTCGGCCATTGACGGATTATTTTTCCTTTTCTCCCAATCCTGATGCTGTCCATTAGAACCCTCCTTGTTAAAGCATTCCAATTAATCTTGCACATTCTGTTAACATCATCAACTAATGCATAGTACTGCTTCGGAATAACCTTTGTCGCCATAGGCGCAATAACTGTTCCAAGTAGCACTAGCACCACCTTTCGCAAAAAGTCGTCATCGGCAAGTTTATTTTTAATGATGTCAGCGATTAAATCATCAATTACGATGTTTCCAGTAGATTTGCTCAGAAAGTGTGTGGGGACGCGATCCTTCACGTCCTCTCCTTCAGTAAGTATGTCCGCTGCTGAAAAACCTTCATTCTCGAGACCAAGGATACACTCTACATCGACAGGCCCAATAGAGATTGCCCCATTTGTCTCTTGTATGGCGAATGTACTTGTTGTAGGGTCAAAAGCCTCGAGCATAAACCTTAACAATAATTACCATGAATCAGTATATAGGAGAAAAAACATATGTACAATGGTAGAACAGAAATATTTGCATTAGTACCTTATTAGGATTGTGCGCATCTTCGTAGATGGCATCATCATCATACTACGCAGATTCGTTTGGGCTAGTCTAGCCCGTTGAGCGATGGAAAGACCCGCCACTAACTTACACCATTTTTCGATGTTGCAACAAATATCCCCCTTAAGATCGTCCATCCTAAAAACAAAAAACACAATTAATATATTGGCGGGACAGTAATATGTAGACTGTATTGCTGCATGCGATATGAGTTACTCACTACACACATAAAATGACGATACTATTTTCTATAAACATGTCTGGTCATATCTAAATGAACAAGTGAATCTACAGGGCCTAAAAATATTGATAACAGTCGTCCTAGTTGGATTGTGTCTTGACCGGCAAGCGTCCACTCTACCATTAATGACAAACAACAATGGACAGAATTTCTGCGCGATTCAATAGTATTTGAAAACGAGAAATCACTACAACCGCACAAGGATACAATTAAACATAAATGTAAGGGAAAGTAGTATCGGATCTTAGAGCTCTAAGTTATGAACCGACTAGCCTACCACTTTCGAGGATCAGAGGAAGATGTACCTAAAATAAAACTACTGATGCGCAGGATTAGAGGTTTACCTGAACGACCTCTGTAGAGGAGGAACGACCACTGTGGAGGAACAAGGCCGTCGAATCTGCGCCGCGGAATTAGGTGCACACGAGGTCAAAGGGGATGCGAGTCGACTAGCGGACTATGACGGCGTTTAGGGTTAGCAGGAGGAAGCGATCGTGGGGTTTAATATTCGGTTTAGTCAGAAATATTTCTACTTGGCCGGTCCTTCTTGGGCCAATAAAGGCCTCTGGACTCATCCCATCCGACATATTAAGGGCCGGCCGAAGTTTTTTTCGTGAGACCGAAGTTTTTTGTTATCTATTTTGATATAAATTTTATAAAATCCTTAAATTTCGAACTTTCAATTATAGGAAAATAACTATATATTTCACATCAGTGCTTGACATGTAACATGTATACAAAGTTTGAATTTTTTTATAGAATGTCGGAAAAAATGACAACTTAGAAACAAGTCGTTTCGTCTAACTTGAACCATCTTTTCTAAGCATGTGAATTTTTCGACCTTCATTAAATTTTTTAATATTTTTTACACATGGTGACACAACCAATCTAAGACACATGGGCATGGTTTTACATTTTTTTGATTTGTTTTAAATTTCTATTGCCCCGGTCAAAATTAGGTCAAAAAATCTAAGACATTCGAACAAATATAATGCCTTATGATGTGCAAGATCTCTTTCAAAGTTCTACCAATATACAAACCGCATGCTATATCTCCATATTAACAACATATAAAAATATGGTATCAAAATTTGAAAGTTAACTTGCTCAAAATTCAAATTTGATTTGGAGGTGATTTAGTATTTTCAAATTTCTACATGCACCAAGTTTTGAATCTAAAAAAACTCTACAAATAGAAAATATGTCCCCTAGAGACCTTCAAACAATGGTGAAAACCTCATGGAATTCAGACATACACAACTCCTGAAATCCAATGGTTGATTTTTAGGTCAACATCGCGTCGAACGCAGAGGACGCATATGTATAAACCAAGCTGACCTAACAATATATCCATGATTAAACCACATCTTGTGGACCTAAAAATGAGTTTTTCCAAAACAAATTAGGTTGCAATGATGTCGATGTAGATCAATATTTCAATGTTTTAACCATATTGACCAAAATTTGACTTGAGGTAAAATTTGAGCAAACAATCATTTGACAATAAACAAAGTGGTCACATTCCAACTAAATGACCCCAAATACCATACCATGTTGGTGAAATACAAATTTTATTCAAATTTTTGAACTACCTTTACAAAATGTAGTTGAATTTGAATTATTAAAATGGAAAATGGTATTTGAAATCATAATTGGACAAATAACCCAAAAGATGAAATGTGTGCTATGCTAAGATACACCTACGTGCCAAATATTAGACCATTCTGAGAAAGTATGCCATGGAGTTGGGCATCTTCTAGGTAATTTGGGTACTTACACATGAGACTCACACTTGAAACCAAGTGTGAGAGAGCAACCTCAACTTTCATTCAACAAACTCAAGGTTTATTATTTTTTGTGCAAACTAGGATACAATGTAAGACACATGGCCAAGGTTTTACTTTTTTTGATTTTTTTTGAATTTCTAGTGCCCTGCCAAAGTTTGGTCAAAATTCGCGTCGAACAAATATAATGCATTATGATGTGCAAGCTCTCTTTCAAAGTTCTACCAATGTACAAACCGCATGCTATACCTCCATATTAACAACATATAAAAATATGGTATCAAAATTTGAAAGTTAACTTGCTTAAAATTCAAATTTGATTTGGAGGTGATTTAGTATTTTCAAATTTCTATATGCACCAAGTTTTGAATCTGAAAAAACTCTACAAACGAATAATGTGGCCCCTACATTCCTTCAAACAATGGTGAAAACCTCATGGAATTCAGACATACCCACCTCCTGAAATCCAAATCTGAATTTTTCTAAATTTCATGTCAAAACCACCTATTTGATGTGTTTAACCCTCATGCAAAACCATCATGAGTGTCAAAACTCTATAGCATGCGGTTTGTATATTGGTAGAACTTTGAAAGAGATCTTGCACATCATAAGGCATTATATTTGTTCGAATGTCTTAGATTTTTTGACCTAATTTTGACCGGGGCAATAGAAATTTAAAACAAATCAAAAAAATGTAAAACCATGCCCATGTGTCTTAGATTGGTTGTGTCACCATGTGTAAAAAATATTAGAAAATTTAATGAAGGTCGAAAAATTCACATGCTTAGAAAAGATGGTTCAAGTTAGACGAAACGACTTGTTTCTAAGTTGTCATTTTTTCCGACATTCTATAAAAAAATTCAAACTTTGTATACATGTTACATGTCAAGCACTGATGTGAAATATATAGTTATTTTCCTATAATTGAAAGTTCGAAATTTAAGGATTTTATAAAATTTATATCAAAATTTATAACAAAAAACTTCGGTCTCACGAAAAAAAACTTCGGCCGGCCCTTAATATGTCGGACGGGATGAGTCCAGAGGCCTTTATTGGCCCAAGAAGGACCGGCCAAGTAGAAATATTTCTGACTAAACCGAATATTAAACCCCACGATCGCTTCCTCCTGCTAACCCTAAACGCCGTCATAGTCCGCTAGTCGACTCGCATCCCCTTTGACCTCGTGTGCACCTAATTCCGCGGCGCAGATTCGACGGCCTTGTTCCTCCACAGTGGTCGTTCCTCCTCTACAGAGGTCGTTCAGGTAAACCTCTAATCCTGCGCATCAGTAGTTTTATTTTAGGTACATCTTCCTCTGATCCTCGAAAGTGGTAGGCTAGTCGGTTCATAACTTAGAGCTCTAAGATCCGATACTACTTTCCCTTACATTTATGTTTAATTGTATCCTTGTGCGGTTGTAGTGATTTCTCGTTTTCAAATACTATTGAATCGCGCAGAAATTCTGTCCATTGTTGTTTGTCATTAATGGTAGAGTGGACGCTTGCCGGTCAAGACACAATCCAACTAGGACGACTGTTATCAATATTTTTAGGCCCTGTAGATTCACTTGTTCATTTAGATATGACCAGACATGTTTATAGAAAATAGTATCGTCATTTTATGTGTGTAGTGAGTAACTCATATCGCATGCAGCAATACAGTCTACATATTACTGTCCCGCCAATATATTAATTGTGTTTTTTGTTTTTAGGATGGACGATCTTAAGGGGGATATTTGTTGCAACATCGAAAAATGGTGTAAGTTAGTGGCGGGTCTTTCCATCGCTCAACGGGCTAGACTAGCCCAAACGAATCTGCGTAGTATGATGATGATGCCATCTACGAAGATGCGCACAATCCTAATAAGGTACTAATGCAAATATTTCTGTTCTACCATTGTACATATGTT
Organism: Avena eriantha; assembly: GCA_910589775.1. NCBI lineage: Eukaryota > Viridiplantae > Streptophyta > Magnoliopsida > Poales > Poaceae > Avena > Avena eriantha. The sequence goes on from OU342746.1 coordinate 319,047,708, forward strand.
TTTTCTCCTATATACTGATTCATGGTAATTATTGTTAAGGTTTATGCTCGAGGCTTTTGACCCTACAACAAGTACATTCGCCATACAAGAGACAAATGGGGCAATCTCTATTGGGCCTGTCGATGTAGAGTGTATCCTTGGTCTCGAGAATGAAGGTTTTTCAGCAGCGGACATACTTACTGAAGGAGAGGACGTGAAGGATCGCGTCCCCACACACTTTCTGAGCAAATCTACTGGAAACATCGTAATTGATGATTTAATCGCTGACATCATTAAAAATAAACTTGCCGATGACGACTTTTTGCGAAAGGTGGTGCTAGTGCTACTTGGAACAGTTATTGCGCCTATGGCGACAAAGGTTATTCCGAAGCAGTACTATGCATTAGTTGATGATGTTAACAGAATGTGCAAGATTAATTGGAATGCTTTAACAAGGAGGGTTCTAATGGACAGCATCAGGATTGGGAGAAAAGGAAAAATAATCCGTCAATGGCCGAAAGGAAATCTTGGACTATTGCAGGTTTTATTTTCGTACTCATTTGTTTTCGCATTTATACTCTATGATGTATGTGCTACAGCGAATTTACTTATATTTCTTAAAATGTAGTACTTGTACTGGGAGAAAGTGCTACCTCAGGAAGGCGAATGTGCATTTAATCCTAAAATGTCCATACGCCCCCTCATGAGGAATTGGAACGAAGCCGCTGCCACAAAGAGAGACAATTTCGACTACGAGAATGGGCGTGGTCGTGGTAACGTCAAGGTAATATTTTTTTGGCTTCCCTCGTATATTGCCTTTTTAGATTATGACTCATGTAAATAAAGTACGCAGGACTTACAGCTTGTATCATTTGTACCATCATGCAGATAGAAGATAATATCACTGAAGAATATCATATGCAAGAGCCATTGATGGCAGATCCTATGCCCGCTCGTAAGAAAAAGGCCAAGCCGGTTAGTGTTCCGCATAAGAAGATCAATGGTACACAACAAATTGGTAATGATCAGTTGGAGCTTTTGTTTAAGCGGGTGACAGATTACTTGGACACATAGTTGCATAAAATGTTGACTCCTATAGCTGATTTATGTGCTCAGGTGAGATACTAAACTATATAGTTAAGGTCATTATAGATGAACATTTGGCTGTGCTCTTACATTTCCATGTCTTGTAGAGAACATTGGAACTGTTCAACAAGGAAGGCGTGACGTACAAACCTATGGATGCAGCGGCTTCAGCAGAATTGGAAGAGGAAGAAGATGCTGGTTCTTTTCAAAATGGACGTCATGAAAAAAAAGAGTTCATGTACAAGAAAGATAGCGATTCCGAAGAAGAGGTCGAGTGCATTGGTGCGACAGCGCCTGCCGAAGTCCCGACCATGGCACACATGAGAAGGCGCCTGCACATAATGGCGTAAATGGCCATACACCACTTAGCAAGATGAATGGTGTGAATGATCCTATACCGGACAAGAGGATTGGTGCACTTGGCAGCATACCGGATAACCCTTTTATTATTGATCATGCAGAACCAGTAAAAGAAGAATCTGATATTGATATTTCTGTTGTTTCTGTTAATAAGTTTATGTCTATGGCACAATTAAATAAAGGTGTAGCAAATGACTGTCAAGCAGCTGATAGCCGAAAGGAAGATGAGTTAACTGGGAAACGGAAGCGTACAGTCCCAAAAAAGTTTCAGTCTCCTTATGCTCTTGACAAACCCATCAAGCGTTTAGTCCGCAGATCTACTGCAAAAGGTAAAGTTCATATTTGAATTGTTTAATAAAACTTGTAAACAAGTCTTGCACTCAAATATACTAATTCGGTTTTTCATTTATATATGCAGTTCTCTATTTCGATGATAAACCAGATGCAAATTGCAACACTGATTCATGTACTAATTTGACTCCACAACAAATAGATGCCGCTGTCGTATTTCTTGAGCTCGTATCTCGGTCAGAACAGCACAAGAAAAAAAGCTTATAAAAGAACTCACGTGAAGATGAAGTTAGTGCAGAAAGACTACGTGTTGTTCTAGATCGTAAATGGTTGTCTGATGATGTAAGTGCTAACTGCACTTACTGGCAATACTTTAATATAATGCCAATACATTAAATTTATGTTTTGTGTGTCGCAAACACTTTATTCAATGATGTATGTTGTAGGTAATAGATGGGTACATTGGACATTTAGCCCTCCAGGTTGGGCATGACCGTTTTTTATGTCCAGCATGGAGATCTAAATTTCTAGTAGACCGTGCAATTGCTGGAGACAAAGTAGAAGAGTCCACCATGAACATGGATAATGAGATGCAAAAATCTGGAATAGTTGGTAGAGTGTTGGAAGAATATATAGTTCGTAAAAAGGTATGTTATATTATCCATCGGATATTTAATAATATACATCTAAAAATCCATCGGATATTTAATAATATGAGTTTTTTGTAGACTTATTTTCCCTTGAATATTGGCAATACACACTGGATGACGGTGGTCATGCACATGCCAAAGCAAGAGTTCCAAGTTCTGGACTCGCTATATCCTCTGGACTTAACTTTGGAGACTGTCGAGGCACTAGTATGTGGAGAATATATTGTCCTTATTTTTTTGTCAAAATGTGTTGCGCATTTAACCATGATCTTTTTACAGCGTCGCCAAATTGGACAAGACATGCAAGTGGCAAATGCAACTACAGATGCTCGATATCCGGATGTTTCAAAGTGGCTAATTAAAGAGTATGAGATGCCGCAGCAACGGGATGGGTGAGTAAATGTTACATCATATTCTGTATGACGGAATGAACATGAGCACTGTATTAATCTTTCTACTCTTATACCTTTACAACAGAAACTCTTGTGGATTATTTGTCATCGAATGCATGGAGCATTGGGATGGTGAACGGATGACAGGAGAATTTTCCCAGGTATGATTACGAACTAAACGTTCCATCTTTAATAAATTTGAACTCACCGCGATTTCTACTAATTTGTAGGCCACGGTTAACGCAAGAAGGAGACGTGTCGTCGCAGAAATGATGTTGTCGCCGTCCAACAAATTAGATGCCGTGAAAAAGAAAGTTCACGAGATCGCTTCAAAGATTAACAAGTAATGAAAGCATAGATGATTAGAATTTTCAAGTTAGAGTGGTTAGGTTTTAGTCCCGAAGAAGGTTTCCTAGCCATTATAACTTGTTTTTGTCGATCAACTATGTAACATAATGACCCCAACTATTTTGTTTTATTATATGCACTTAAGGCTACTCATATATTTTTATATGACGAATTTATTAATAAGAAGTTCATATTTTGTACAATGTTTGTACAAATCGAGTTATACTAACGGCGTGACAAAAAAGACACAGCTCGTACGAAATGCGTCACTTGTTTATTATTAGTGTAAAAAACTCCTCTTTTGTAACAACTTGGTACTATGCATCTTTCCACTTGTACATGATGGCTACTAAAAGTCCACACATTGCAACACACATTGTCACAATGAAACAAATAATGTTGTCCTTACATTTTAATAGTTTATTTTGCATTTTCAAATGTGTCTTCAGAGTTTTCTCAGCCTCTTCTTTTGCCATCAGTATCTTGTTGTTCTTTTCGGCTAGTTGCCCAATCACATATCTTTCTCTTCCTTTCCATTCATCTTCTACCCATTCGACATGTCCACACTTATGTAATCCCTGAAATAATAAAAAAAATTATATTTGTTGTGTGATTGATGACCCACAAGTATAGGGGGTGTATCGCAGTATTTTCGATAAGTAAGAGTGTCGAACCCAACGAGGAGCAGAAGGTGCTGGCTAGTGGTATGGATCAGGAATTCTCTACAAATACTTAGCAAACAGATTTTTAGGGGTTTTCAATAAAGCAAGTAAACAAAGTATGAGTAAATAAAAGACAATAGGAATAAATGCAGCAAGTGGACCAATCCTTTATGCAGCAAAGTATAAGCCGGTTGTATTACTTAAGATGACCAAACATTCTCGAGGACACATGGGAAGACAGTCAAGTGCTTTCGCTTCATATAGTTGATTAATCTTCTTTAGCTTGCTAAGTGTTGTGTGGGTGAACCTGTGCTAATGTACCAACCTTCCTAGGACTAATACATACTTGTGATTATACCCCTTGCAAACATCCGTAAGTACAAGAAAGTAATTAAGGTAGAAACCTAACCATAGCTTTAAACTCTAAGACCCTTACGTCCCTTGTGCAATGGTTTCCTAACGGGGGTTCAGGTTTCTGTCACTCCGGCAACCCCTACGGTTAGTAGCCAAATACACAATGCATTCCCCTAGGACCATATAGGTGAAGTGTCATGTAGTCGACGTTCACATGACACCACTAGAAGAAGTATACCACAACTTAAATAACAATCTATTGAATCTTTCTCAACGCAACTCCACTACTAACAACAAGACTTCTCCCATGTCCTCAAGAACAAAACGAACTACTCACAAGACATCATATGGATCATGACCAGAGATGGAATAATGATGTATAACAATTTGAACATAAACAATAATTCAATGGTTCACTCAATAGCATCAACTACAAAGAGTAATCAACACCGGGAAAGTTTCCCCTATGAACTATGCAAGATTCAACGCAATTGTTACAGCAATATGGAGATGGTTATGAGGGTGCTGATGGTGATGATGGTGGTGATGATTATGATGATCCCGATGAAGTCCATCTTGATGGTGGTGTTGATGGCGACGATCTCCCCTCTCCGGGAAGGAATTCCCCCGGCAGAAATCTGTCTGCCAGAGAGATCTTTCTCTCTCGGTGTTTTCCACCCCGCAGAGGCGGCGGAATCTTTCTGTGGTCGCTCTTTGAGTCTTAGGGTTTCGGGAGGAAGATATACGCCAGAGGGGAGAGGCTGGAGTGGGCCAAGGTGGCCACACCACTCCCTGGCGCGGCCTAGGCCTGCCCGCGCCATGGGGTGGTGTGAGCCCCCTGTGGCCCATCTCCACTCCATCTTTTGGCATCCTTAATCTTCTGGAAAAATAGGATTTTCTGTATATTTTCCCGGATTTTCTGATCTTCGCGAATTTTGCCTCAAAACAACACCTTTTCCATCAGAATCCTGACTGCAGCGGTCCATGCTCCAAAAGTCATCAACCATGCAAAAAGAGATGAAATAACATAAGTATCACCTCTCAATATGAAATATATCAATGAATAATAGTGAATTAAGACATAGAATAGTGATGCAAAATGGACGTATCAACTCCCCCCAATCTTAAACTTCGCTTGTCCCCAAGCGAAACTGAGCTCAATAAACATGACCTCAAGTTTATGGAGTGAAGAGTCGATAAAAGAATACGGACAAGAAGCATCACATTCATCTAATACATAGATCATAATAGAAAGCAACTCACTATTATACAACTCAACTTGCAATGAGTAAAGGAAACACAATAAAGATAAATAAATTGAATCATAATTGGTAATGGCAAACTTAGCTCTTGGTCGAAGAATAGTTGATAATTTGCTGGACTTCACAAATAGCTGGTTTTCCAAAGAAAGCTTTCAAAGTAGTAAACATCAAGATAAGAGCAATGTGCAAAACAAGGAACATAAGAAACATGAATGCATAAATCATCGTATGAATGAATGAAACACATCAACTCAAAATACTTGCCGAGATAGAAGGGAATAGATTTACTGACTCAACTATAAAGTAAAAGAAAGGGCCCTTCAAAGAGGGAAGCAGGGATTAAAAGTCTCATAAAGAGCTCCCAAAAATTATGATACTTACTAGCTTTCAGCTCTCATTGCCCCTATCATAGGCATCTTTAGGTGATTAAGGTTAAAGTGACACAACTAAGAGGATATGCTTGACAAGTTATAAGTTGAAATCTCAAGCCCCTTACTTATGAGTACCGATCCTCATGATACTCAACTTCAGTCACGAGCAAGCTCTTTTCATTGTAAATACATGCGTATCATTGAGAACCGCCAACGGGGGTACCCCTTGCACATGACACATGAGCTATCCCATAATCAAAATGACAAGGCAAGCAGACAGTGGGCATCTCAGTGATCTTTTTATTTGCTATTTGCATAGGTTTTTATTGAGGATGCTTCATAGAATGCTCACTATAGTTATGCTGCAAGTTTCCACCATGATTAGGCATGGCTTAGGCTAGCGGCCCAGTCGTTTCTCTAACACACATATAAACTCCATGATCTTACAAGTTCCACTTTTATTTCACACCGCCGGGATCCATAAGCAAAAGAACATGATATCAACTAGGTACAAGTACCAATGAAGTGTTGAAAGCGGTCCCCATGATACATGGTTCAGCTAACTTCAACTCATAAAGCGCAAGCATATACGCAACAAAGAAGGACCCAATGGTTCAAGTTTATTAAATGCAAGAAAATAAAGTGTGCCATCAAGTTCATGAGAGTTTTATTCACTAATTTTCACATAACAAGTTTAATTTGGGAGGTAGATAAAACAGGAATTTACTTGGAACAGCAATAATGCTACTAGGTAGGTATGGTGGACACAAATGGCAAATGTTTTGGTTTAAAGGAGGTGGATGCACGAGAAGAATACCCTCTCAGTACAGGTTTTTGGCTAGCAAGGCTAGGTAGCAAGTATAAGAGTTGAAGGAAACAAACAAACATACAAATGGTAAAGACAAACATGCAATCTTCATTGGAAGCACAAAAGATATTAACTAGAGAAAACTAGACTTATGAGCAAATCAAGAAAGAAAGATGATGAAATTATTTTCCTCTAGTGTGCTTCTATCTTTTTCTTTTCAACTCTCAAAAAGGTGTTGCTACTGACCGAGCCAGGTTTGCCAAAACCAACTAAATTAACTCAATGATCCCAAAGTGCTACCAATACTAACAACAAGATCAATCATATAACCATGAGTTGAAAACTAATATAAGCTAAGCAAAAGAGTGAATGATAGAACTTCTCATTAATATTCCATAACGAAAACTCACACCAAGGGATACATATCTAACGAGAGAGGGGACACTTCCATAATGCAAACCATACTACACAATAAAAACTCTATTCATGATATGACTCTACTAATAAGGTAAGAAGATAGAAGATAGTGATATGATACCGCGACACTCCCCCAAGCTTGGAACAAACCAAGGGGATGCCAAACCTGATGACGAATTACTCCTTAGGTGGTGGTGGTATCTTCTAAGGGATCTCCCTGGGATGTTCCAGGGGAAGACATTGTGGCTCCAAATCTGAGATTACACCTGGCAGAAACAGATCGAAACAAAAACACAACGAAAACACGATATACGAACCTCGGAAGATCCCAGGGGGGGTTATATATTACGAAGTTTCATATCAAAAGGAAGGTACTAGAAGAAAACGGGTCGGAGACGAAGTCCTGGGTGGCCTCACCACTTGGTGGCGCGGCCAGGGGTGGGCCCGCGCCATGGGGTGGTGTGGGCCACCCTGGCTCCGGTTCCGTCCCTTTTTCGCTTTATAGCTTTCCTTATTGACTGAAAACTGCAAAAATATAGTTGGATAGTATTTTCGCGGAACTTTTCTTACCAGAACTGTTACCTAGTTGGAAACGGACTCTGCAGGTCTCTGAATTTGGTCCTCAATGAATTTCTCTAGAGTTATAACTTGAAAGGCATCAACATCTCCATTGTAAGAATCTCCAGCAATATAGTGTTTGAGTCGCTGTCCATTCACTACTTGTGTAGTATTATCTTTTAGAGAAGAAATTTTTATTGCTCCTGAACGGTATACTTCCTCAATGATGAAAGGTCCTTCCCATTTTGATAGTAGCTTACCTGAAAAAAATCTAAGACGAGACCTATACAATAGAACTTTCTCACCAACATGAAATTCTCTCTTAAGTATTCGCTTGTCATGCCATCTTTTAACTTTTTCTTTAAAGAGCCTAGCATTCTCATAGGCTTCACTCCTCCATTCATCTAAAGAGCTTAAGTCAAAAAGTCTTTTCTCACCAGCTAGCTTACAATCTCTATTTAGTTCTTTCACTGCCTAGTAAGCTTTGTGTTCTAATTCTAAGGGTAAGTGGCAAGCTTTCCCATAAACCATTTTATAAGGAGACATTCCCATGGGATTCTTATAAGCAGTTCTATAAGCCCATAAAGCATCATTCAACTTCTTAGCCCAGTTTTTTCTAGACCTATTAACAGTCTTTTGTAAGATAGATTTAATTTCTCTATTTGATAACTCTACTTGCCCGCTAGTTTGGGGGTGATAAGCTGAAGCAATCCTATGATTAACATCATACTTAGCGAGGGTCTTCCTAAAACCGCCATGAATGAAATGATAACCCCCATCAGTCATGAGATACCTAGGCACTCCAAACCTAGGAAAGATAACATCCTTAAGCATTTTCAGAGAGGTTTCTCCGTCAGCACTTTTCGTAGGAATGACTTCTACCCACTTAGTAACATAATCAACGACAACAAGAATATGAGTGTAACCCTTCGAAGGAGGGAAAGGACCCATAAAGTCGAATCCCCAACAATCAAAAGGTTCAATAACTAGAGAGTAATTCATAGGCATTTCATTGCGTCTAGAAATATTACCAACACGTTGCCAGTCGTCACAAGATAAAACAAATTTTCTTGCATCTTTAAAAAGGGTAGGCCAGTAGAAACCTGATTGTAATACCTTTTGTGCAGTTCTATCTCCTGCATGATGTCCTCCATAGGCGCTCCTGTGACATTTACGCAATATCTCTTTTTGTTCATACTCTGGAACACATCTTCGCATAATACCATCAACCCCTTCTTTGTATAAGTGTGGGTCATCCCAAAAATAATGCCTCAAATCATAAAAGAACTTTCTTCTTTGCTGAGTTGTAAAAGTTGGAGGCAAATACTTGGAGACAATAAAGTTAGCATAATCAGCATACCAAGGGCTTCCTCGCGAGTTCACCCCTACTGCGGCTAATTGCTCATTTGGAAAACTATCATTAACAGGCATAGGATCAAAAGCAATGTTTTCAAGCAAGATATATTATCAGCTACAGGATTTTCAGCACCCTTTCTATCTACTATATGTAGATCAAACTCTTGTAAAAGCAGTACCCATCTAATAAGCCTAGGCTTAGCGTCCTTCTTTGTCATAAGATATTTAATAGCAGCATGATCAGTATGAATAGTTACTTTTGAGTCCACAATATAGGGCCTAAACTTATCACAAGCAAAGACAACAGCTAGAAATTCCTTTTCAGTAGTAGCATAATTCCTTTGAGCAGCGTCTAGAGTCTTACTAGCATAATGGATAACGTTCAACTTTTTATCAATACGTTGCCCAAGGACAGCACCTACAGCAAAATCACTAGCATCACACATTATTTCAAAGGGTAAACTCCAATCAGGTGGTTGAACAATAGGAGCTGTTGTTAAAGCCTTTTTAAGAGTTTCAAAAGCTTCCTTACAATCGTCATCAAAAACGAAGGGTACATCCTTTTGAAGAAGATTAGTAAGGGGTTTTGATATCCTAGAAAAGTCTTTAATAAACCTTCTATAGAAACCAGCATGACCAAGGATACTACGAATACCTTTTATGTCTCTTGGGCATGGCATCTTCTCAATTGCCTCAACCTTAGCTCTATCAACTTCTATTCCTCTTTCACAAACTTTATGCCCAAGAACAATCCCTTCGTTAACCATGAAGTGGCATTTCTCCCAATTAAGAACAAGATTAGTTTCTTCACATCTCTGCAAAACTTTATCAAGGTTGTGCAGACAATTATCAAAAGAAGTTCCGTAGACAGAAAAGTCATCCATGAACACTTCTACAATTTCCTCACAAAATCCATGAAAGATAGCAGACATGCACCTTTGGAAACTAGCAGGAGCATTACATAAACCAAAAGGCATACGTCTATAAGCATAAGTTCCATAAGGGCAAGTAAAAGTAGTTTTTCTTGATCTTGTTGTTTAACAGCAATTTGAGAGAAACCAGAATAACCATCAAGAAAACAAAAATGGGTCTTTTTAGACAACCTTTCCAACATTTGATCAATAAAAGGAAGCGGGTAGTGATCTTTCTTAGTGACTTTATTGACTTTCCTAAAATCGATGCACATCCTATAGCCTACTACTATTCTTTGAGGAATAAGCTCATCGTTATCATTAGGGACAATGGTAATACCTCCCTTTTTAGGAACACAATGAACATGACTAACCCATTCACTATCAGCAATAGGGTAAATAATACCAGCATCAAGGAGTTTCAATACCTCATTCCTTACCACTTCCTTCATCTTAGGATTTAAACGTCGTTGGTGCTCCACTACTGGCTTCGCATCTGGTTCTATGTTGATAGAATGCTGACATATAGTAGGTGAAATCCCTTTCAAATCATCCAGAGTATAGCCCATAGCTCCTCGGTGTTTCTTCAAAACTTCCAATAATCTTTCTTCTTCCTCCCCTGAAAGTTTAGCGCTAATAATAATAGTATATATCTTTGTATCATCAATAAAAGCATATTTAAGATCATCAGGGAGAGGTTTTAGATCGAAGATCGGGTCCTTTTTAGGTGGCAAAGTGGTACCCAAGTCTTCTACAGGCAAGTCATGTTTAAGCAACCTGGGTTAACGACGGAGGATCTCGTCAATCTCATTCCTTTCGTCCATGAAGATCTCACTTTCGTGATCTTCCATAAATTGCTGCAAAGCATTGTTAGGAGCAAGAGAGATAGAAGCAAGTTGTTCAACTCTAAAATCCTCATTAGGGGTTTCCTCTTCGCAAGGTTCTTTAGTAAATTTCGAAAAATTAAACTCATAAGATTCCCCATCAAACTTAGTCAAGATTTTCTCCCTCTTGCAATCAATAATAGCACCACAAGTACTCAAGAAAGGTGTACCGAAAATGATAGGATAAGTTTTACTAGCAGCTAAACCAAGTACTACAAAAATCAGCAGGATACTTGATCTTACCAAAAAGGACTTCCACGTCTCGCACAATGCCAATTGGAGAGATAGTCTCTCTATTAGCAAGGTGAATAACCACATCAATCTCCTCCAACTCGCAAGGACTTATTTCATGCATAATTTCTCTGTAAAGCTCATAAGGAATAATACTAGAGCTTGCACCAATATCACATAAACCATAATAGCAATGATCACTAATTCTAACAGAAAGCATAGGAACACTAGCCTTTTTAGATCTATTGGGATGTGAAACAATATTGGAAGCATCCTCACAGAAGACTATGTGCCCATCTTCTACGCTTTTAGTAACAAGGTCTTTCACAATTGCTACGACAGGTTCAATGTTTATTTGTTCATCAGGTTTTACAGTTTTCTTTCCACTTTTAGTGATTACATTAGTTATCATAGGATGATCCTTTACCTTATATGGGAAGGGAATCTTCTCGATGTAAGGTTCAGGTAGGATATGATCAATAATGCAACACTCAGTGCTCCCAATAGGAACATGGTCAACAATATCTTTATAAGACGCATGGTACTTATTCCATCCCTTTTTTGGAATTTCAATATACGAAGCAAAAGCTCTAAAGCAATTCGTAATAACTTGCAAATCAAGACCATAAGCATTATTAATATTTTTAAAGTCATCAGTTCCCATAAAACATTCAATGCATTCATAATCATAATTTATACCTGACTTTCTGCCTTTGTCGTTCTCCCAAGCTTCAGCATTGTCTTGAATACGGTCCAGAAGGTCCCATTTAACTTCTTCTTCCATACGAGTGAATGATCCAGCACAAGAAGCGTCCAATAAATCCTTGTCATGTAGAGGGAGCCTTGCATAAAAGTTATTTATAATAATATTGTTGGGGAGCTCATGAATGGGACATTTGAGCATTAGTAACTTCAATCACCCCCAAGCTTGAGCAGTACTCTCTCCATCAAGAGGCCAAAAGTTGTATATTTGATTCCGATCTTTATGAATTTTATTAGGAGGATAAAACTTTGAATAAAAGAGAGGCACTATTTCCTCCCATTCCAGAGCTTGACCATTCTTCAGCAGCTTATAACATTCCTCAGCTCTTCCTTTCAGTGATAATGAGAATAACTTCTTCTTAACTTGATCTGTAGTAATACCTGCACACTTGAACAACCCGCATAATTCATGTATAAAGAGCAAATGATCACCGGGATGGACAATTCCATCCCCAACATAGTAGTTATCCATAACACGATCAATAATGCTTGTAGGTATTTTGAAAACATCTTTCTCAGCAGGAGGTGGCTTATCTACTACCTTAGCAGTGGTAGTAGCATTACCAAATAAGAAGCTCAGCGAATTATCCATAACGAAAATAAAGCAACTAGCAGAAGTAAACAATACTCACAGTAGAAGTTTCCTTTACCAGTTCCACTCTCCAATAGCGCTTCACTCCCCGGCAACGGCGCCAGAAAATAGTCTTGATGACCCACAAGTATAGGGGGTGTATCACAGTATTTTCGATAAGTAAGAGTGTCGAACCCAACGAGGAGCAGAAGGTGCTGGCTAGTGGTATGGATCAGGAATTCTCTACAAATACTTAGCAAACAGATTTTTAGGGGTTTTCAATAAAGCAAGTAAACAAAGTACGAGTAAATAAAAGACAATAGGAATAAATGCAGCAAGTGGCCCAATCCTTTATGCAGCAAAGGATAAGCCGGTTGTATTTCTATAGATGACCAAACGTTCTCGAGGACACATGGGAAGACTGTCAAGTGCTTTTGCTTCATATAGTCGATTAATCTTCTCTAACTTGCTAAGTGTTGTGTGGGTGAACCTGTGCTAATGTATCGTCCCATCCAAGACTTAATACATACTTGTGATTAAACCCCCTTGAAAACATCCGTAAGTACAAGAAAGTAATTAAGGTAGAAACCTAACCACAGCTTTAAACTTTAAGACCCTTACGTCCCTTGTGCAATGGTTTCCTAACGGGGGTTCAGGTTTCTGTCACTCCGGCAACCCCTACGATTAGTAGCCAAATACCCAATGCATTCCCCTAGGACCATATAGGTGAAGTGTCATGTAGTCGACGTTCACATGACACCACTAGAAGAAGTACACCACAACTTAAATAACAATCTATTGAATCTTTCTCAACGCAACTCCACTACTAACAACAAGACTTCTCCCATGTCCTCAAGAACAAACGAACTACTCACAAGACATCATATGGATCATGATCAGAGATGGAATAATAATGTATAACAATCTGAACATAAACAATAATTCAATGGTTCACTCAATAGCATCAACTACAAAGAGTAATCAACACCAGGAAAGTTTCTCCTATGAACTATGCAAGATTCAACGCAATTGTTACAGCAATATGGAGATGGTGATGAGGGTGCTGATGGTGATGATGGTGGTGATGATTATGATGATCCCGATGAAGTCTAGCTTGATGGTGGTGTTGATGGCGACGATCTCCCCTCTCCGGGAAGGAATTCCCCCGGCAGAAATCTGTCTGCCGGAGAGATCTTTCTCTCTCGGTGTTTTCCGCCCCGCAGAGGCGGCGGAATCTTTCTATGGTCGCTCTTTGAGTCTTAGGGTTTCGGGAGGAAGATATACGCTAGAGGGGAGAGGCTAGAGTGGGTCAGGGTGGCCACACCACTCCCTGGCGCGGCCTAGGCCTGCCCGCGCCATGGAGTTGTGTGGGCCCCCTGTGGCCCATCTCCACTCCATCTTCTGGCATCCTTAATCTTTTGGAAAAATAGAATTTTCCGTATATTTTTCCGGATTTTCTGATCTTCGCGAATTTTGCCTCAAAACAGCACCTTTTCCATCAGAATCCTGACTATAGCGGTCAATGCTCCAAAAGTCATCAACCATGCAAAAACAGATGAAATAACATAAGTATCACCTCTCAATACGAAATATATCAATGAATAATAGTGAATTAAGGCATAGAATAGTGATGCAAAATGGACGTATCAGTGATATCTTAATATATTGTCAATGATGTACATAACACAAGGATATATGGTAAAACCTCATATGGACAACCCAGAAACCGTTTACCACCATCACAACCATCTTTACAGACACGACGAGCAGGGAACACCGAGTGGCCGCACCTATTTTTGGTTTTGCGCTCAATACCATTGTAAGCAGGATCATACTCATATTGTGGCAAAGCATCAACAAAGTGGGGCAACAGGTCCTCATTAACATCCTAAATTGCAAAATATCAGATACTGCGTAAATTGCGTAGAAATGAAACAGAAAAAAAGATTTTGAAGAACTAACCGTCTCATCTAGGGTTGGCGGTGCGCCTTTCTTGATCTTCCCGCAGTCGTAATGGACAACAGATGTAAGCTTCGCCCATCCCTCAGCGCCTTTCGTCGGATCCATCCCAGCCGACGAGTTTGCGCGCGCCTGCATCCGCCGATCAGTCACACGGCGAGACGACATCGCCCAGACGAACCCTTGATAAGACTGAGGGTATGCACATTTATATAATAAAATTTTGCAAACCCTAGGCCCGGCTACCAGGACCGTGACTAGTCCTTGGGCCGGGTAGCATTACAGCCCAAATTAACGGGGGAACAATCAACTACTTCGTGGGCCAGCCACGGATAAAAATCATTGCAATTTTATGCAAACATCTAGATTTTCAGCGTTATTCTTTTTATTTTTTTATATCATAAAACTTTTTACATCGGGTCGAACTTGAAATATATTCATATCATCGTCAAAATTGACATGGCACAAATTTCATCATAAATCAAAATAAACGAAGACATGGTAAGACAATAACACAGTACAACACAACAACGGCGTAACCAAAATAATAGTGTACGTCAAAACCGTATTACAACTTTAAAAACTGTGCCACCAAATTTATAGATTTTCTAACAATATTAACTCAAATAACTCCTCTAGTGATGTTCCTATACCACCTTCCTACACATGAAAACACAAAATTTCACTAAGTTTGACAAGTTCATTATTTATATATTCAATGTAGTTTGGTAACACTTACTTCTGGTTAAGTTTGCAATGCTTGCTGCGTTTGCTGTGTCCTCGTTCTTTTCAAGCGCCGCACTTGATTCTATGTTTGTCAAATGATAATGGTCTCCCATTTTTATACTTTGGATGATAATCGTATTCCTCAACTTTCGAGATATGTTTCTGTGCACCTTTGCTCGATACTTTTAAAGGATCCTGAACCTTAAGAATGTTTCCTTCATGATCCTCTACGTGTTCAACCGCTAACGAGCTTAGACAAATAGGAACAATTGCCAACTCCTCCTTCTGATCGTACTCAATAGCCTTAGATATCACAGCCTTCAAACTTTCCTGCAACTGATCCCAAAGGGAGGGGTGTTTGCATGCCGCATGCATAGATTCTGAAGCTAGCACACTGACCTGGCTATATTTCAATCTTTCCCCAGCCCCTGACCATCCTACTCCGAACAAATCACTAGTGCGACTTGCAGGAAGACCGTGCCTTGCGTCTTTTGTCAACCGACGAAGAACACAACAATCTAGAATTTTATATATATGCAATTCGTTCAGAACGTGGAATATATGCTTGCACGGTAGACCTTTTCTAATCATTCTTCTGCAGCTGCACTTTGTAGATTCTTTTGGATTTTCCGGTGTATATTCCACGGTGAACTGCCTCTTTCGGTTATCATGCCATGAGACGACAAATATTTCTGATCCAGATCCTAGCTTTTTTTCAACAGTCAGTAGGCCACCAACTTTCTTCAGATCATCCTGCAACATATAGAAGTTAGCCGGGGTGAACTTGTGCGAAGCAGCTACCTCTAGTTCCCTACATCTAGTTACGGGCACTGGTATAGTCTGTGAGGCCGTGCATTCATCTCGCGCCTCGTTCTCACGGATACGGTTGATGCAATTCTCATAATGCAATATCATATCCACTAAAGTCATCTCTCCATCAAGGTGCAGGTGAAGGCAGGAATTTAGACTTTCACTTCGCTGGTTGCTTTTCATACCAAGCCAAAAACCATCAGCCAGATACGCTGCAGCCCACATGCCCCTCTTCCTATACATCCTTCTCAACCAAGTTTTGGTTTTCTCCGACTGCCATTTCCTTAAGAACGCTTGCCATCTCTGCTCAAATATGGCTTTCGACGTAGTGTAGTACAACATAGAGCGAAACTCTCCCAAGGACTTACTACTAAGATGGACCTTCATATTTTTCTCAATAAGCCAAGTACATATTCGGTGCCAGACATCTGGAAATACTCTGCGTATTGCCCTAATCATCGTCGACTCAGCATCCGTGATTACACTCCGAGGCATCTTCTGACACATTGCCTTGAAAAATGTTTGCAATAGCCACACATATGTTTCTTCTATCTCATCCAAAACTATGGCACAACCAAAAACAGTAGTCCTACGGTGATTGTTCAAACCGACAAAAGGTATGAATGGCATACCATATCGATTCATCTTGTACGTGCTGTCAAACACAAGGACATTCCCATAGTCCTCATAGTCCTGTATAGAATGGGAATCACACCAGAACATTCTTTCAGCCGTCCTTCTTCATCTAAGTCATAGCAAAATAAAAGCTGGGGCCCCTCTCCTTTCTGCTAGCCATAATGCCAATGGTCGTGGCAGCATCATCTTTCGCCAGTAGTTTTCTCTTCTCCTTGCTGCAAAGGTTGTACATATCCCTCCTGGCGTACCCAACACTGCCGTACCATCCACTTTTGCTGATCATGGAGTCCATTATGATGTGCTTTCTAATTCCTGTGGCTCCCATAGCTAATATCTCAGCCTTCTGGTACTCTTTTATTTTTCTATGCGACCAAAGAAAAGGTACTTCATCCGGTCTTGCTAACACATGACTATGATTGGTCTCAAAACTTTCAACGTACCATACGTCAAGTTTTGTATTAAGTTTCACTGTCAGATGAGCCCCACACTTGCATCGGGACAAAGCTCTGAGCCTCGACTTCGTCCCTCCCCGGTCATCAACCTTTTATCACGCTCACCTTCCCTCGAACACAAATAACGTCTGTAAACCAAATGTTTCGTACGCTTCTTGCTATATCTGACCTTGTCCTTTCTGATGCTAAATTCATTATCTTTAGCGTAGCTGTTGTAGAATACAAAAGCAGCTGCTTCACAAGGAAAAATTATCTCCTTTATCTTCATCAACATGTCCATCTTATCCCTAGCTTTGCAAACATCATTGACATTCCAGCTCACATCATCAACTGGGGCTTGCACATGCAAAGAAAAGCAATGAAAACCTACATAATTTTATATTCAACAACCGGGTCCTAGATAATTCTTCACAACAAATATATCCATAAATCTTACCTCCATAATGTTTACCTCCTTTGACTCCCCAGAATCTGTTCCATAAAAAATATCACTCTCCATGTCCGACTCACCATAGTAGTCGTATATGTTTTGAAGACTAGTTATTTCCTGCACAAAATAATAACACAATTACTCATCCACTAATGGTCATTTACTTCGTTGTTTCACAAATAATTAGTACACTCTATGTATCTCATTAATGTATTCCTCGAACAGAGACTCGGAATTGCTTTCCTCCTTATCATTGTCTATGTCCATCTACATAAATTGGTATCATGAAT
This sequence comes from Avena eriantha, assembly GCA_910589775.1. Classification (NCBI taxonomy): domain Eukaryota; kingdom Viridiplantae; phylum Streptophyta; class Magnoliopsida; order Poales; family Poaceae; genus Avena; species Avena eriantha. The sequence goes on from OU342746.1 coordinate 319,065,264, forward strand.
AATGTTGTAATTTTAACGTTAACATAATTATTTTGCTATCCCTAATAATTGAATCAAATAAAATAACTTACATTAATAACATATGTGCTCGCATGCTCAGAGCTATCACCAGCATTTGACTTTGAATCTACAGAAAATTCTTCACTACCTGACATAGATTCATCTACCCAATCGCCAACACCTTCACTAGAATCATCTGACCCATCTGCAGGAAACTCCAACCCAGATTTCTTCTCTACCTCAAAAATACTTGACGTAGATTCCGCCATTTCCTACAACAGTACATTACTTTAGTACATCAACAAAGAACACAAATAAACGATATATTAATCATATTTCTGCCCATGTCATGCACTTAAAGAAGAACGAACCAATCTACCACGCTGGTAGATGTGTCGGCGGATAAAGCCTACCCCACCGCACTGGTCGATGCGCCAGATGAAGTGGATGAAGAACCGCCCCACGCGCACGTCGGGAGAACCTGACCGTGGCCGGAGCCCCTAACCCTAGGTTGCCCCTCGATACGATCGATCGTTGCGGCGAAGCCTCTAACCCTAGGTTGTCCCTAACACTAGCCTCACAGGGAAGAGAGGGTACCCTCCGTGATTCTGGAAACCTTATGCGGCCACGAACTCACCGGAGATGGCAGAGACGATAGTCGCACGCTCCGTCCGTCGTCCGTCCGCTGGCGGCGCGCCGGCGCCTAACCTAATTAGATGCGGGACAAGCGGCGAATAACACCTCATGCACGATGTGGGCCAGCAAGATAGGATCGATCTGGTCACGTGACTTCTTTTTTTTAAACGCGCCGTATAGCTACGTATTTATACATAAGGGCGCGAACTGGATATGGGTTTCAGCGGGTCTAAGATAGAAAAAAAGAAAAAAAAATATAATAACCCCTCAACTTCGCCAGGGGCGGAGCACCGGAGCAGGACTCATGTGCAATAGCGAAACTGGACATACGCATCAACGACGAGTTAGGTCAAATTGGTCGTACGTGAAATACTGTTTTATTTATCAGACGTGACACATGGCCGGACGACTGGACGCCGAGTCGCTGACGTGGAAATATCTGCACCCCTTCCGTCGACGGACGACTGACACGGAGGCGGAGAACACAAGAAGGGTAGCTGGAGTTTGAACCGGGCTCGGGGAGAGTTTCCTGTCTATGGGATGGAGGTACGTTGCTCCTTGTCCCTGATAACTGAAGAAATCTCCTCTACTCGTGGTCCCATCGCACGGAGTCACTCACCCACGCACATCTCCCCAGGTTTCTCCATGGATAGGCCGTGCCACTAGCACCATAGCTGATAGGTGGGTGGACAAGCTAGCCAGTTGCTCACACTACAACGTGTGTCCGAAATGTCAAAGTCCCACGGCTGCTGAGAAGAGGAGTGGGAAAGAGAGAGGAGAGGAGCAGGACAGTCCTGGCACGCAGAGGAAATGTCCATGAGTCCAAGTTTTTTTTTTTTGAACGGTGATGAGTCCAAGTTAAACCTCGCTTTCTCCAGTGTACAGCCTAACTGCTCCCACATTTTCCCAGAAAGAGGAAAAGAAATATCTAAAGGAAACAGAAAATAAAAATAGCACATTTTGTCATGAACGACGGTCTTGAAACTTGAAAGGCCAGAATTACATGATTTTGTCATGTCATGTCAATGTTGCTCATTGCCACTTGTCAGCTACGCGTCAAAAGTTAGGTCCTCTCCTGAACGTAGACGTTTTTTACTTAATTATTAAGAAAAGTATACCTATCTCCTCGGCGGCGATCTCGCCGGTGGCGCTGAGGAGGGCAGGATTCGTCTAGTCACTACTACCTCCTTTCTGAAATGTAAGCCTTCTAAACCAGTTATCTAAAAAGACTTATATTTTGGAACGGAGATATTACTTTTTTATAGTGGCTGGTCCCATTATCAATTCAAGTGTTTAATAACGACCACTTCAGCTCTGAGGCACTGATCCTTATGGATACGTGCACGCAGACTTCCTGACTGTCATCAACAATGTCAGATTGGCTCTCTAAGGGAGCGGCGCATCGGCGGCTCGCTCTGGCAACATAGTGGTCGTTAGGAGGTCCAAAAATCTCAATGTAATCTTTATTATGTTTGGTGTGTCTCTTACTTCTTCTAAACTTATGGAATAGATCTAAATATCTCAAAATAAAAATACTAAGAAAAGTCCTTTTGTATTTCCTCTTCTGGGTGCATTATAGTTCACACGAGAACCGCCGGTGACACGCCGGTTCGTCAGCCTGCTATCTCGCCCGCCCCGTCCACATCCCGAGGGACACGCGAGCGAGCGAGCGAGCATGGCTGCTCCGATACCGCCGCACTATTTCCAGTAAAGAAAAAACCCCACTCCCCACTCCCACGCCCTCCCTCGCCCTCCTCTGGCGTTCCCCTCCTCCCTCGTCCCAAGAACTCGTGCCCCCTCCTCCCACTTTCTCGATTCTCTTCTCGCGTCAGCACCTTGCTCTGCGTGCCGGCGCGCTTCGCACGGGGATGTTCCTTGTTCTTGCGGTGGTCTGAAGAGCGGCGGCGGCGGACGAGGAGGAGGAGGAGACGAAACGGGAGATGGGTTCTTGCGCCTCGGTTCACAAGGACGACGTCGGGCTGCCCAAGAAGCTGCTCCTCGCGTCGTCGCCGCCGCCGCCCAAGGAGGGGGGCGTGGACGGGAAGGGCGGCGCGGCGGTCGGCGACGTCCTCGTTGATCTCAAGCGCAAGATGGAGGAGCAGGGAGTGTACGGCCACAGCAGGAGCCCTGATTCTGGTACGGCGGTCCATCCTCCTCCTCCTCCTCTTCGTCTTCTTCCAAAGTGGTCTTCAGATGTTTGTGGGCTTGATCAGTCAGAGAAAGTTAATCTGTCAGGATAAAAGAATCCTTCATACTGGGTAGTCGCTTCTTTATGTGGAAAAGGGGCCTTTTGGGTTTCTTTATTGGTTTATTATTACTCGGGTCTGCGTTCAAGGATTTGATAGCGAAGGAGATTGGCGTTGCAGTTTTTAATACTAATCCCTTCTCCTGTGGATCATGATCCGTGCTTGTTTCACTAGGTGCTCTGCCGATCTTAAAAGAAAGAAAGCAACTTTTATCATAACAGGCTCGTTCTGAATTGATGAATTCATCTGCACACGCACACAAGAAAGACTTGTTCTGGATTCATCAGCGGTTATCCAAAAGTTCTATCGAAACTTCTCTGGATCCTTGTCATGGTTCATCCCGTTCCTAGAAATCAGGCAGTTCTCTGAATCAGGATGTCCTATTGCTGCTGCAACTATGGAGAGACTATCTGATTGATCCGTTATTGTTGTAGCCAGTTTCTTCGGACACGGGTTTGTCCTTATTTGCTGATTATAAGCCTTAAAATTGCCAATTTAAAGTTTCTATCTTATATGTCTTTCCTTGCTGCTCCAAATCAGGAGTTTGCTTCGGAGACTCGCACTGGGTTTGGCTTCAATACCACTTTATCGTAGATCAAAATGCTAGTCTTGCGCTTCAATACCACTTGAGTTGTGTGATGTGTGCAAATTGTTGGTTTTGTGAATTCTCTACTCTGGCAAGGTTTTTAATCATTTAGACAAATCTGCTGTCTTGCCTGACATGTAAATGTTAGCGCAATGCTTCCAATCGAGCCGGTCAAATATCTACTTCTGTTACACGGTTTTCTCTTTCGTGAAGACAAGAACTAACAGAACTTAAATTGCAGGTAGCAAGGACGAAATGTTCTTCGAGTCCCGAGGGTGGTTAGACTCTGACTGTGAGGATGACTTTCAGAGTGTTAATGGAGGTAATCACATAACTAGAGATGTTTATCAGCTGTCTAAAAGCATGCGTCTTAATATTCTTGTGTGCAATAATGTTTGCTCTTCATACTGATATACTCTTGTGCCAGTGCTTTGGTTCATGCTGTTCCTTTTTGAGTCTGCTCTATTATTATATCATCCATAGCATGTACTAGCACGTGGTTTGGTCACCCAGTCTATGAAGTCCAAGCTGCACGTTCTCTGATGATTGAACTCTCGACGAACTGATGATGCAACTTTTATTTGTCACATTAGAATCCGAGGGGCTTATTTTAGGCACCGATTGCATCCTGAGACAAACGGTTGAGACACCTTTGGTTTTGTCTTTTGGCATGATCATGCTTATTGGCATCTAACAGTTATGGGCTGCATTGAACCCCCACTTTCAGCTGCACTGAGCTGTCCCAAGTGGTCCTTAATTTTATATAACTAGTTGCCAAATCTCGAGAATATATGACACTCATCCATGCCATTATGACGTCCTCAGATGTTCTGTTAGCGGATAATTAGATCTTCTACCAGATAATATGATTTGTACAATCTGTGGAACACCCATAATCATACTATAAGTTATGAGCTGCATTGGACCACCCACTTTCAGTTGCACTAACCTACCCCATGTGGTCCTTAATTTTATAACCCGTTGCCAAATCTTGAGATATATGACACCCATGCTTTACATTTATGACGACCTCGGAGTTTCTCTTACTGGATAATTAGATCTCCTACGGGATAATATGATCTGTTCAATCTGTGCAACACCTGTATAATCATCATAAAGATAACATATGCTCTCTTTGTACTACACAGATTTCACTCCATCCCGCGGCAGCACCCCGAATTATCAACCCAGAGCGAATACTGTGATGAGCAACGTCTTTCTAGCTAACAACGCACATGACTCGAAACCATCGGAGCCTTCTCCGACTGGACGAAGGAAGCTATCCGAGCTCCTGCAGGAGGCGATGCAGAACGGCACTGAAGAGAACACCACCACCGCCACGGGAGAACCAGATAGCAGCAAGGACGGAGAGCAGCAGCCGCAGTCTGTCACCGCAGCTGGGAAGCCGGTGTCGGTGTCCGAGTCTAGCACGGGCTGCAGCACTACGGAACCGACTCCTGTCAGAGAAGCCAGGAGCCGGAAAGAGAGGTCCTGGTACAGCGGCCACTGCTGCCTGCCGACCTTTGTCCATAGCCTGACCTTAGAGGAAGATGAGGGGAGGCAGAAGACATGTCCTGGGCCTGTTGCTGTTTGACAGCGCCACTGCCTCCGGTGCGCCCCCTTCTCCGAGCTGTGTCGGCTACGATACTACTGCCTGATGCTGGCCCTGAATCGATCGAATTGCTGTAAAGAAAGCCAAGTTGCCGAGAGTGCTATATCCTTGTAATAATCAAGCGAATAGCCACTCCGGGAATTCATGCGCTGTACTAGAATCTGGCTCGAGAATTGCTTGTGCATATATTATTGTTGCCTCTGATCTCCATGGATATGTTTTTTCAGTTGCCAGCAATTGGTCGGAAATCGGGTGCATGTGGATGTGGCATTGTCATGTGGGATGCCTACCTACCATGTCATGTTCTTCAGGGGTTCGCTGTGATTGGCTGGTCTATTTCTGGCTACCTTTTTCAAGCCAACTTGGTCTACAAGTGGATTTCCTCTGCATTCAGATGTCAATTGTCCAGAGGCTGCCTTTTTGTTTTTTCCATTGGCAGCTCTGCCGTGGATTGCGCATAACCAGGGCAGAATGAATGTGTGATTTGGCATCGGTGCCACGATTAGTGCCGCCGGACACGTAGTTGGTTGGGCATCTGCTTACGTGCTCAGCAGTGATTTCATCCAACTTATGATAACGACTTGTTAGCTGCCCAGGATATTTGGGTGATTCTATAGCACTGCTTTGATGATGTATGGACTAATATGATGTGATTTTGTAGTATTCAAGTCTGGCCAGAATGTAAGACAAATTTTATCAGCTGCCAAGTAGCACAACACGAAGTTACTTTTTGGGAGAGGTTCAGATGAACTAAAAAAATGTTCTGCAGCAAATAAGAACGGTTTAGGCAGCATGTACAGATATCCTCAATCCAAAATTAATTGATCCAGCTTGGTCTACAACACATCTACTCCCTCCGTCCCAAAATAAGTGACGTGACTTTGTCAAGTGTTTTGGAACGGAGGGAGTAGATATATTGGGACGGAGGGAGTAATAATAAAGCAGTACAAAAAATATCAGACAAGCATGAGTGATATGGTGATTTCACAGCAAAGCAACACAAGCTTAAATCAACACCCCTTCTAAATATCTTCGTTTACCCTACTGGCAATCGATCTTTTAGAGGTTCACATGAACAAAAAGAGTAATCACACCTGATAAGATCTATTTTGGCAGAACATACATGTACAGTCAATAAAGAGCATACAGAAAACACTAGTACCAGACACCATAATAAAGCCTGCGCAACACAATGACAAAGTGGTGTCTGCTCCTGCTTGGTCCGAAAGAAGATCGATTTTGGCAGGGCATACATGAACGATCAATAAAGCAGCACGCAGAAACCACTAGTACCAAACAATATTATAAGGCCTTCACAACACAATCACTCAATACGGTTTGACACTAGATCCATGAGTACTAATAGATTTTTCTAATTAGGACTACCAAGTGGCAATGAAGCAACGGCACAATGTAGTAGTACAAGCTGGGAGATTTGATCTACTAATACAGTGCAGTAATGGTACAACCAGACAACAGGCCCAGCCACGCGCCTGACCAAGAAATATGTTCACAGCAACACAGAGATCACCAGATCCATTTTATGTCGATACTCCTGGATTTGCTGCTTTCCTGAGGCTGTTTACCCTTTGCAAGATCAATGCTTTAAGCTTCCTACACACGACTTCGAAACAAGTACCATAAATAGGCTACCAAACCGAGGAAGACATGAGAAAGGATTGGATGCGCTGCAGCAGCTCAGCCTTCACTGCACCAGGCACCGAGGCTGTTTCAGATAAAAAGGAGAAGATGACAATCATGCGATAAGAACAAGACAAAATGAAAGAGAAACTTGCTTAGCATCGTAACATTGCGCAGAAATGCACAAATCTACAACAAACATAAGTGGAGATATTCAAGTGCGAAAAAAGAAGTAAATTCCCCACTTATGGTCTGGAGTCCTGTTACAGTAAGCAACTTATACACATGTGGAAAGACAGAAATAAGCATGCAGATGCTATATCGTTTTGTAATGATATTTCCAACACATATCTCGTAAGTAGTAGAACTAAGCAACCTGATGTGCAGTGGAACTAAGTAACTTCCTTCTGCAACGAGGAATTAATTTAATTGGGAAATCAAGATCACTTACCTCTTCCTTTTGGAGTAATAACATGAATAAGATCATCTAGTGTTACATTATTTCTTCCCTTTTTCCTGGCATAAGCCCTAGACAAAATAAAATGAGATTAGTTAACAGCAACGATGGGGATTTACAGCTTAGATTCTCCAGGAAAAACCCATAGCGTCTTAATTCCAGACAGATGGTGTGTGCAACATAACACAAATTTCAGAATGCTCTAATGGGACAGCTTGAGGCAGCAGACAGGTTAGTGATAAGGTGCAAATTGATGATCAGGACTTTCAGTGATTTAGAATTAGTCTGGAGCTGTTCTAAGTAACTGAAAGCCCGAGAATTGCATAGCCATGTTTTCTGCAGAAACATAAAAGTTGATGTGTCCCTATGCAGCAGAGTCAAGAACACTTTATAATACTTAATGAGTGTGCAATATCTTAAAGCACACATGGTGCTTATATTACTTACACCTCTGGATTTTTCGCATAAGAAAAACATAAGAAATAAAACGTTTAACTCATAAGAAATGTTGCAGAGACTGGTATCAGCAATCCAGCATAAACTGAACTAACTATCTACTAAAGCCATCCATTAACTCATTGATCATAAAGTGATAAGCCTACGTTTGCTTTATGAGAATTCAAAAGGAACCCATGTGCTTGATATACCCATTTGTTCACAATTTTTAGCTATAGTAATTGTCGAACATAACTTGCTGACAGCAAACAGACAAATGTCCCAGTGTTATTGTACTTAGATGGATGAGGAGCCAAACCTGCAGAGAGCCTTCATGTCATCCTTCCAGCCGCACTCGACGAGCCGCTCCCGGAGAAGCTCCATCAGCCTCTCCTTCTCACCACTCTCTACCAACTTCAGAAACCAAAATCCACCTCACTCAATGACAGCTCGAGCAAACCAAAGAACCCTAAAACCGTCCTCTCATCTCTCTCTTGTTACCAAACCCTAACGAGATCGAATCAGGAACACCCTCTCGGATGGCACCGGTAGCTACAAACCTACCACATGCTTATGATACACCAGCAAACCCTAATTCTCAGGGGGGATGGGGGCAGGCAGTACCTTAAGGTTGATGATTTCGCTGAGAGGAACCTCCTTCCGTTCCTCCTCATCCTCCTCCTGATTCGGCGTCGGCGGCCGGTTAATCGACGCCCTCCTGCACTCCCCAACCAAAAAATAAGATCATGGCCCCGTCGCATCAAAATCAGGCGGAGAAGGCGCAGATTCTTGAGAAATAGCAACGCCCCCGAGCTGATTCGTGGATGCAATAATAGCTTGGGGGCTTAATCGCGGGATGCGCGCGCGGAACACCAGAGGATTAGTTGGCTCGCTTACATGCTTGGATTGGAGCGCCTCTTGCTTCGTTCCTGCTTCGTCTCCTGGGTTCCTCTTCCTCCTAGCGTAGCTAGCGGCTATGCTTTGCTTTGCTCTGTTCGGATCGGAGCCGACTACGACTGGGTCGAGTTGCTGGGCCATTTCATGAGGTAGAAAGCGTTGGCCCTGTACAGGAGCTTGCGGGTTACTGGGCTTGACCCTCTCTGTCTGGCCTTTTCCCTCAAAAATAAAGAGAAGTGGTCTACTTCCTACAAAACGTCCACTAAAAAAAAAAAAATTTCCTGCTAACAAAAATTAAGGGTGTGTTCGGTTCTGAAATTTGGTGGAAACGGAGCCTGTATGTTCCGTGTCTAGTGTCCGTTCGTGTGTTCAGTTGGATGAAAGGAACGAAACCAGATACTCTCCCGAAACAGAATATTCCTCTAATATGCGGAACGAGGTCGTGCAAACAAATCGGTCGGATCGCGCGGAACGGCTCACTAACCATCGCTGCAGTGTACGAAAAAGAAGAGAAAAAAAGCCTCTAATCCTCACCTCGTCCGCAACGCTGCTCACCTGCGGAGGAGAGATCGGGCGGCGGCGGCGGCCAGGCACGCGCGGTGGCGACCAACCATGCCAACGTAGGTGAGGTCGGGTGGCGACTAGGCACGCACGCACGCAGGTGCCAGGCACACCGACGGAGGAGGTGAGGTCGGACGGCGGCAATGAGGTCGGTGCATGCGCGGCAGTGGCCAGACACGCCGGTGGAGGAGAGGTCGGGCGGCGGCGCAGCGAAGTAGGCCCGACGACAACGGATTATGCCTCTGATTTTGACCTCCGATTTTGGCTTCAATTATGCCTCTGATTTTGACATCTATCCGTTCTAATTGACTCTTTGTCCTTATTAATTATGATTTGGAGAGATGATTAAGTTTAGAGTTGAATATTTAGCAGTGTTTTGGTTCTACGTTCTGTTCTTGATTCCACCAACCACCGAAAAAAACTCGAACCATTCCGTACCTCGATTTTTTCTGAACCTAACATAGGATCAAAACCGTCCCGTGATGTTGGAACGGAACCATTCCATTCCGTCAACGAGACCGTGGTGGAAAATTGCCTGACCTCTACGCCCTTCAATCTCACTAAGTTCATCACGATGGTGTGTTCCAAATCATCGCAATATCAAAATTCATGCATACATCTTTATTTCATGTGTATGCAACATAGTTTGTGAAGCATACACATAGTTTGTGAAGGATTGAGGAAATATAGATTGTATTAATATTTTTTTGCGAAATTCCATCGATCTATTAATAATCATTAATAACAATACAAAAAATTCTAAAAATAATAATAATTATAAGTAGGTCATTTGACCACCCAACGACGAATCCATACACAAGAATAGGAGGAGGAGAAAACATCGATGTTTGGGATTGCAATTGGATCCCACGTGCGAGTTTAAAACGTCCACTAGGACACAGACCGAATAAAACTATAAGTACAGTTAGCGAACTGCTTGTGGCTGATGGTCTGGGATAGAACGAAGAGAAGTTAAATGAGGTGTTTTATGAGGGAGATATTGGTGATATTCTGAAAATTCATGTTCGTAGAGCTGGAACAAATGACTACATGGCATAGAATTACATGAAAAACGGGTTATTTTCAGTTAAATCGGCGTATCATCTCAATATGCAACTCAGGAGATTGCGAGCTGGGCGAGCGTCGTCGTCTGAATCTATGAGTAATCATGCTGGTTGCCTTTCGCTATGGGCTGCGGAGGTCCCGGGAAAAGCAAAAATTCATGCGTGGAGGATGATAAAAAATGGCCTCGTTCTTGGTGTTGAGCTGCACAAGCGGCACATCAAGGAAGGGGTTAAATGCGTCGTTTGCAACAGAGAAGAAACTCTCCTTCACCGCTTTTGGGACTGCCCACACTCATTAGATATTTAGAATCATGTCAGAGATCTTTCAGGTCTGCAAATGTCGAGACCAGATGAGTCGGTTCGTCATCTTCGTGATCTCCAGGGTTGGCTGCTGGATTGGCTAGGTAGTATGAAGGATAAGGAGCTGTCGATCTGCATTATGATCATGTACCAGTTGTGGTTAGCAAGGCATGAGGCTAGAGAGGAGCACAACATTGATGAGGCCCCCAACATAGTCCGACGATCTCCTGCTCTGGTGGAGGAATGGATCAATGTCACTCGCAAAGCGAAGGAGGCAAAACAACCGGCACTGGCTCCCCCCGGCGATCGGCTGGTGCAAAGCGAATGTCGACGGGGCTTTCCGTCTGGAGGATGGTATTGGAGGGTGCCGGTGTGGTTCTTAGGGACCATGATGGCCGATTCTTGTCAAGAGAAAGCCATTTTTTGACCTCTATACCGTATGCTGAGAGGGCGGAGCTCATGGCGTGCAAGCGTGCACTAATAATCGCAAGGGATGCAGGGATTAACAATATCTGCCTCGAGTCAGATTGCCTTGTTGTTGTTGCCAAGCTTAAGAGTTTGGGCGTAGATCGTTTGGTTCATGGGCCTTCGGTGGAGGAAATAAAGGTTTTGTTGAGAGGGTTTACGGCCTCCGAAATTAGACATGCGCGTCGATCATGCAATGGCGTTGCGCACATTCTAGCGAAAGTAAGCTGCTGTAATGAGAGTAGTTATTATCGGTGGATCCCCCCCTAGATTTCGTTGTAAACTTATTCGCTTCTGATTCTGGTGGATTAATATAAGAGCAACTGTGATCTCAGAAAAAAGCACGAGACGAAGACGCACCGTTGTCCTCGCCCCTCCATCATCGGAGCCAGTCAAAACTTGTCGTAGTAGAGCTTGTTGTAGTAGACGGACGGGAAGTCGTCATACTAAGGCCCCAAAGGACCAGCGCACTAGAGTAGCAACCATCACCGAATATGGCAAACATAGCTTGGAAGAAACTGACCTCAAATCACACCAACGAATACAAAAAACGGCCGGATCCCAAGAGATCCGTCGGACACATGACTCCATGCGCCCTCCATCGATGCTAGACGCACCAATAGAACGAGGATAGGACGGGGAGGATTTTATTCTGACTTCGGGACAAAGCCAGCGCCTCAACATAATGAAGAAGACACTGAAAATAGTCTAAGAAAAACACAAAGACCTATCGCCGGCGAGGGGCCGTGGTCCGCCATGCCTCCAAGGACCTAAGGCCGCCGGAGACGGGACGGACCGGTGGCGTCACCGGCGGAGGGACGAACCCTAGATGGATTTTAGCCGCTGCCTTGAGCCTCTCTGTCGCCTCTCCTCGTACCGATTCGGTAGTCCACGGTATTTCTACTACGGCGAATATTTCATTTGTTAGAGGGATACCAGATTGTATTGATGTTTGATTACATTGAGAGTCCTTGGACTGTTTATATAGTACTAGAAGAATTGGGGGGCAAGAATCCTAATAGAGAGAGAATATGATTACAAACTTAAACTACCAAATATAGTGCAGGCGTGATATACTCTAACAACCCCACAGTCGGATCAGTAGTGACGCGAATTACAGGAGCGTCGCGGATGTTCTAACTGGAGCATAATCCGAAAGCGTGAACTAGAGAGGGAGCCGGTGGATGTCGATGTCGGTGTAGCTGGAAGTGGGGTGTTGTAGTCGTGGTCGATGGTGTCGTTGGTGATGTAGTCGCCATTGACGAAGTCAATGAGGTTGATGTTGTCGTTGAGCCTCAGGAAGTTGTCATAGTAATTGAGATAGATGTAGTTGGAGTCGGAGTAGTCGAGATAGGCGACACGCCTTGCCAAGCTTGCCGAACTCTGGAGCGCGCCAGGGACAAAGGCACGCGTTGGTGTTGCCAATACCGGATGTGCGAAGACAGAGATCATCATAAGCCATACGAGCCAGAGCCGGATTTGAAGAAGCAGAGAAGGTCACCTTGAACAGTCGTTGCATAGAAGTTGTTCGCCGATGTTTTGGAGTAGACGAAGTAGTTTGCACAAAGAAAATTGATGTAGTGTAAAAAGTAAAAAATTAGACTGCGACTCTGGCGGTAAGGTTGTGGTGGACGAAGACGACGGGGTAGTTGTTGATGGCGATTGAATTGTAGCGGTAGTAGATTTCGGGGATTGGACCCGTATTTTCCGCTTGTATGAGCACGGCGTCGCTGGTGGAGGAGAAGAAGATTGGTGGTAGCGGCGACGATGCGGTGATATTGGTGTAGATGGTTGTTGGCGGTGGTGGCCATGGGTGATGTAGATGCAACCTTGTATTGATGACTTGATGGTGTAGACGTGCATATGCATGCCCAAGAAGATCCAACTAGCTTGATGTAGAGTTGATCCATCCATCTACCATGCATGCACACGGTCTTGCATGCAACAGTGCATTGCGCAACCTCTCATGGAGAGGCTGCCTGATGTCCAACGTGTGCGTGGCCGCCGGCAACCGAGCGGAGGCATCAGATTTGCTTGAATTGGTTGATTGCACCGGAGGAGTAATTTGGTGGCTAAAGAAAATAGATCTAGTAGAAGAAAAAATTGCTAGAACTATGGAACGAATCTATTATGATTGGAAGAAAAACTAGCTACGAGATGTGATGCTCCTGACGGAGATCATGGAGACCGATCTCGCCGTGGGCGCCGCGGCGGATGTTGGGGATGTGATCCAGGTACCCCAGAGTTGAGGAATCGTGAGACCCTCTGTAATGTATGGGACGATTTTTATGAAGTATATATGAAGCGAAATGACATTTAAAATGTTTGAAGAATAAAAGGAGTAAAGAAAAACAAGAGTAAAACTGATCTGGGCTGAGTTATGCATAACTCGGCCTGGACAAAACAGGTTTTAGGCGATCTGCCCCATCTGGGCTGGTATCTGGTTGTTTTAGCCGGATCACCTCTCAGCCCGGCTGGGCCGGATCGCACCATACGGCCCACCACCGTCTCCGCCTCGCCTCCACCAGTAGACCTCGGGTGGGCCGAGACTCCCCCGATTCGGCCTACCACGGGCCACAGTTTCCAGCGCCGGGTCAACCTCACCCCCCACCGAGACTCCCCGTCACCAGCTTCCCGCCAACGCGCCAGCCATCGAGCTCCCACCTCGTCGTCAACCTCGGGTGGGACAACAATTCCCTCAACCCAGCCGGCCCACCATGGGCGGCCTACAGCGCGCCATCGCCTCATCGCCAAACCTCGACGCCACTTCGCCTGGGTGGACCGGAGTGAGGATCACTCGGCCCACCACGAGGCCTCGCCGCATCGACCTGGCTGTGCCGCCCCTGGCTTGCCACTTCTCAGGTGGGCCGGCAGCTGCTTCACCTCAGCTGGCCCACCGCGGGTCTCCACTAGGCCAGATAAGCTTCCAACCCGGTTGGGCCTCAGCAAAATACCCCGGCTGGGCCATCCCTGGCCGAACCACATGAAGATCCGTCTGGGCTTGAGGAAATCCGGCTGGGGCACTATTCACTGTCCAGATTGGGCCCCATTTTACCCCTAAGCCGGATTACCTCCACCCATGGCCGAATTTCACTTCCCCATGCCGAATTATTTCGTACCAAATGTCACTTTGCTCATATCTGGACCCACCATCAACCGCTACATCGATACGCTACCAAGTCAAGTCAAGCCTACATCAGGTGCCAGTCTTGGGACATCCCTGGCTCAGACTGGCCCCTTTGGTCCAAGATGCTAAGGAATATCCTGGGCATCTTGGGAGATGCTAGGGAATATGCCAAGCATCTCCTAAAGATGCTAAGGAATATGTCGAAGGGATAAGACCGGTGACTCATTAAAGGAAAAGATGACTGGGCAAGCCCCCACTAGACAGCTCATAGGAGTACTTGTGATGACATATCATGTCCCCTGGGCACCCCTTTATAAGGAGCACCAGGGGTAACGTTACACAGGAGGCCCCCGAAGGGCTCCTCTCCCTCTGCTCACTAGGAGCATGGTTTCTTCTTCCTCTGCTCTCTCCATGAGAGGCCTAAGAGTACATCTCAAGGAGCACCATTGTAGCCACAAGCATGGCAAGATATATGAGATTAGATGCAGGAGTAGAGGTGTTAGCTCACTAGGAGAGCCTTGAACCTGGGTATATCGTGTCTCTCTGAGTTCTTCCGTATGAGGTCTTCACTTCATCATCCTGATACGTCCATTTTGCATCACTATTCTATGTCATAATTCACTGTTATTCATTGATATATTTCGTATTGAGAGGTGATACTTATGTTATTTCATTTGTTTTTGCATGGTTGATGACTTTTAGAGCATGGACCGTTGCAGTCAGGATTTTGATGGAAAAAGTGATATTTGGAGGCAAAATTCGCGAAGATCAGAAAATTCGGGAAAATGCATGGAAAATCCTATTTTTCCAGAAGACGAAGGAAGTCAGAAGAGGGGCTGGAGATGGGACACAGGGGGCCCACACCACCCCCTGGCGCAGGCCAACCTAGGCCGCGCCACCAGGTGGTGTGGCCGCCCTGGTCCACCCCTGGCACTCCCCTCTGGCGTATATTATCCTCCCGAAACCCTAAGACTCGGGGAGCGACCACAGAAAGATTTCGCTGCCTCTGCGGGGCGGAAAACACTGAGAGAGAAAGATCTCTCCGGCAGACAGATTTCTGCCGTGGGAATTCCTTCTCGGAGAGGGGAGATCGTCGCCATCAACACCACCATCAAGCTGGACTTCATCGGGATCATCATCATCATCACCACCATCATCACCATCATCACCCTCATCACCATCTCCATATTGCTGTAACAATTGAGTTGAATCTTGCAATAGTACTTAGGGGAAACTTTCCGGTGTTGATTACTATTTGTAGTTGATGCTATTGAGTGAACCATTGAATTATTGTTTATGTTCAGATTGTTATACATCATTATTACATCTCTGATCATGATCCATATGATGTCTTGTGAGTAGTTCGTTTTGTTCTTAAGGACATGGGAGAAGTCATGTTGTTAGTAGTAGAGTTGTGTTGAGAAAGATTCAATAGATTGTTATTTAAGTTGTGGTGTACTTCTTCTAGTGGTGTCATGTGAACTTCGACTACATGACACTTCACCTATATGGGCCTAGGGGAATTCATTGTGTATTTGGCTACTAATCGTAGGGGTTGCCGGAGTGACGGAAACCTGAACCCCTGTTAGGAAACCATTGCACAAGGGACGTAAGGGTCTTAGAGTTTAAAGTTGTGGTTAGGTTTCTACCTTAATTACTTTCTTGTACTTACGGATGTTTGCAAGGGGTATAATCACAAGTATGTATTAGTCCTAGGAAGGTCGGTACATTAGCATAGGTTCATCCACACAACACTTAGCAAGCTAAATAAGATTAATCAACTATATGAAGCGAAAGCACTTGACCGTCTTCCATGTGTCCTCGAGAACGTTTGGTCATCTTAAGTAATACAACAGTCTTGTCCTTTGCTGCATAAAGGATTGGGCCACTTGCTGTATTTATTCCTACTGTCTTTTATTTACTCGTACTTTGTTTACTTGCTTTATCAAAAAACCCTAAAATCCGTTTGCTAAGTATTTGCAGAGAATTCCTGATCCATACCACTAGCCAGCACCTTCTGCTCCTCGTTGGGTTCGACACTCTTACTTATCGAAAATACTACGATACACCCCCTATACTTGTGGATCATGAAGACTATTTTCTGGCGCCGTTGCCAGGGAGTGAAGCGCTATTGGAGAGTGGAACTGGTAAAGGAAACTTCTACTGTGAGTATTGTTTACTTCTGCTAGTTGCTTTATTTTCATTATGGATAATTCACTGAGTTTCTTATTTGGTAATGCTACTACCACTGCTAAGGTAGTAGATAAGCCACCACCTGCTGGGAATGATGTTTTCAAAATACCTACAAGAATTATTGATCGTGTTATGGATAACTACTATGTTGGGGATGGAACTGTCCATCCCGGTGATCATTTACTCTTTATACACGAATTATGCAGGTTGTTCAAGTGTGCAGGTATTACTACAGATCAAGTTAAGAAGAACTTATTCTCATTATCACTGAAAGGAAGAGCTGAGGAATGGTATAAGCTACTGAAGAATGGTCAAGCTCTGGAATGGGAGGAAATAGTGCCTCTCTTTTATTCAAAGTTTTATCCTCCTAGTGAGATTCATAAAGATCAGAATCAAATATACAACTTTTGGCCTCTTGCTGGAGAGAGTACTACTCAAGCTTGGGGGAGATTGAAGTTACTAATGCTCAAATGTCCCATTCATGAGCTCCCCAACAATATTATTATCAATTACTTTTATGCAAGGCTCCCTCTACATGACAAGGATTTATTGGACGCTTCTTGCGCTGGATCATTCACTCGTATGGAAGAAGAAGCTAAATGGAATCTCCTGGACCGTATTCAAGACAATGCTGAAGCTTGGGAGAATGAAAAAGGTAGAAAGTCAGGTATAAATTATGATTATGAATGCATTGAATCTTTTATGGGAACTAATGACTTTCAAAATATTAGTAATGCTTGTGGGCTTGATTTTCAAGTTATTACGAATTGCTTTAGAGCTTTTGCTTCCTATATCGAAATTCCAAAAAGGGGATGGAATAAATACCATGCACCTTACAAAGATATTGTTGACTGTGTTCCTATTGGGGGTGTTGAGTATTGCATTATTGATCCCATCTTACCTGAACCTTATATCGAGAAGATTCCCTTCCCAGAAAAGGTAAAGGATCATCCTATGATAACTAATGTAATCACCAAAAGTGAAAAGAGAACTGTAAAACCTGATGAACAAATAAACGTTGAACCTGTGGTAGCAATTGTAAAAGACCTTGTCACTAAAAGCATAGAAGATGGACACATAGTATTTTGTGAGGATGCTTCTAATATTGTTTCACATCCTAATAGAACTAAAAAAAGCTAGTGTCCCTGTGCTTTCTGTTAGAATTGGTGATCATTGCTATTATGGTTTATGTGATATTGGTGCAAGTTCCAGTGTTATTCCTTATGAGCTTTACAGAGAAATTATGCATGAAATCAGTCCTTGCGAGTTGGAAGAGATTGATGTGGTTATTCACCTTGCTAATAGAGAGACCATCTCTCCAATTGGTATTGTACGAGACGTGGAAGTTCTCTGTGGTAAGATTAAGTACCCTGCTGATTTTCTAGTACTCGGTTCAGCTGCTAGTAAAACTTATCCTATTATTTTTGGTAGACCTTTCTTGAGTACTTGTGGAGCCATTATAGATTGCAAAAGGGAGAAAATCTTGACTAAGTTTGCTGGGGAATCTTATGAGTTTAATTTCTCGAAATTTGGTAAAGAACCTTGTGAAGAGGAAACCCATAATGAGGATTTTTGAGTTGACCAACTTGCTTCTATTTCTCTTGCTCCTAACAATGCTTTGCAGCAATTTATGGAAGATCATGAAAGTGAAATCTTCATAGAAGAAAGGAATGAGATTGACAGGATTCTCCGTGACCAACCTAAGATTCTTAAGCATGACTTGCCTGTAGAAGATTTGGGTACCACGTTGCCACCTAAAAAGCATCCGGTTTTCGATCTAAAACCTCTCCCTGATAATCTTAAATATTCTTATATTGATGATAAAAAGATATATCCTGTTATTATTAGTGCTAAACTTTCAGGAAAGGAAGAAGAAAGGCTATTGGAGGTTTTGAGGAAACACCGAGGAGCTATGGGCTATACTCTGGATGATTTAAAAGGGATTTCACCCACTATATGTCAGCATTCTATCAACATAGAACCAGATGCAAAGCCGGTAGTAGAGCACCAACAACGTTTAAATCCTAGGATGAAGGAAGTGGTAAGGAATGAGGTATTGAAACTCCTTGATGCTGGTATTATTTACCCTATTGCTGATAGTGAATGGGTTAGTCCTGTTCATTGTGTTCCTAAAAAAGGAGGTATTACCGTTGTTCCTAATGATAATGATGAGCTTATTCCTCAAAGAATAGTAGTAGGCTATAGGATGTGCATCGATTTTAGAAAAGTCAATAAAGTTACTAAGAAAGATCACTACCCGCTTCCTTTCATTGATCAAATGTTGGAAAGGTTGTCTAAAAAGACCCATTTTTGTTTTCTTGATGGTTATTCTGGTTTCTCTCAAATTGTTGTTAAACAACAAGATCAAGAAAAAACTACATTTACTTGCCCTTACAGAACTTATGCTTATAGACGGATGCCTTTTTGTTTATGTAACGCTCCTGCTACTTTTCAAAGGTGCATGTCTGCTATCTTTCATGGTTTTTGTGAGGAAATTGTAGAAGTGTTCATGGATGATTTTTCTGTCTATAGAACTTCTTTTGATAATTGTCTGCACAACCTTGATAAAGTTTTGCAGAGATGTGAAGAAACTAATCTTGTTCTTAATTGGGATAAATGCCACTTCATGGTTAATGAAGGGATTGTCCTCGGGCATAAATTTTCTGAAAGAGGCATAGAAGTTGATAGAGCTAAGGTTGAGGCAATTGAGAAGATGCCATGCCCAAGAGACATCAAAGGTATTCGTAGTATCCTTGGTCATGCTGGTTTCTATAGAAGGTTTATTAAAGACTTTTCTAGGATATCAAAACCCCTCACTAATCTTCTTCAAAAAGATGTACCCTTCGTTTTTGATAATGATTGTAAGGAAGCTTTTGAAACTCTTAAGAAGGCTTTAACTACAGCCCCTATTGTTCAACCACCTGATTGGAGTTTACCCTTTGAAATAATGTGTGATGCTAGTGATTTTGCTGTAGGTGTTGTCCTTGGGCAACGAATTGATAAGAAGTTAAACGTTATCCATTATGCTAGTAAGACTCTAGACGCTGCTCAAAGGAATTATGCTACTACTGAAAAGGAATTTCTAGCTGTCGTTTTTGCTTGTGATAAGTTTAGGCCCTACATTGTAGACTCAAAAGTCACCATTCATATAGATCATGCTGCTATTAAATACCTTATGACGAAGAAGGATGCTAAGCCTAGGCTTATTAGATGGGTGCTGCTTTTACAAGAGTTTGATCTACATATAGTAGATAGGAAGGGTGCTGAAAAACCCTGTAGCTGATAATTTATCTCGATTGGAAAACATCTCTTTTGACCCTGTGCATGTTAATGATAGTTTCCCAAATGAGCAGTTAGCCGCAGTAGGGGTAAGCTCGTGAGGGAGCCCTTGGTATGCTGATTATGCTAACTTTATTGTCTCCAAGTATTTGCCTCCAACTTTTACAGCTCAACAAAGGAGGAAGTTCTTCTATGATTTGAGGCATTATTTTTGGGTTGACCCACACTTATACAAAGAAGGAGTGGATGGTATTATGCGAAGATGTGTTCCAGAATATGAACAAAAGGAGATATTGCATAAATGTCATGGTAGTGCTTATGGAGGACATCATGCAGGAGATAGAACGACACAAAAGGTGCTACAATCAGGTTTCTACTGGCCTACCCTTTTTAAAGATGCAAGAAAATTTGTTTTATGTTGTGATGAATGTCAGCGTGTTGGTAATATTTCTAGACGCAATGAAATGCCTATGAACTACTCTCTAGTTATTGAACCTTTTGATTGCTTGGGATTTGACTTTATGGGTCCTTTCCCTCCCTCGAAAGGTTATACTCATATTCTTGTTGCCGTTGATTATGTTACTAAGTGGGTAGAAGCCATTCCTACAAAGAGTACTGACGGGGAAACTTCTCTAAAAATGCTTAAGGATGTTATCTTTCCTAGGTTTGGAGTGCCTAGGTATCTCATGACTGATGGGGGTTCTCATTTCATTCATGGTGGTTTTAGAAAGACCCTTGCTAAATATGATGTTAATCATAGAATTGCTCCAGCCTATCACCCCCAAACTAGCGGACAAGTAGAGTTATCAAATAGAGAAATTAAATCCATCTTGCAAAAGACTGTTAATAGATCTAGAAAAAACTAGGCTAAAAATTTGAATGATGCTTTATGGGCTTACAGAACTGCCTACAAAAATCCTATGGGGATGTCTCCTTATAAAATGGTTTATGGGAAAGCTTGTCACCTACCTTTAGAATTAGAACATAAAGCCTACTGGGCAGTTAAAGAACTAAATAGAGATTGTAAGCTAGCTGGTGAGAAAAGACTTTTTGACTTAAGCTCTTTAGATGAATGGAGGAGTGAAGCCTATGAGAATGCTAGGCTCTTTAAAGAAAAAGTTAAAAGATGGCATGACAAGCGAATACTTAAGAGAGAATTTCATGTTGGTGAGAAAGTTCTATTGTATAGGTCTCGTCTTAGATTTTTTGCAGGTAAGCTACTATCGAAATGGGAAGGACCTTTCATCATTGAAGAAGTATACCGTTCAGGAGCAATAAAAATTTCTTCTCTAAAAGATAATACTACACAAGTAGTGAATGGACAACGACTCAAACACTATATTGCTGGAGATTCTTACAATGGAGATGTTGATGCCTTTCAAGTTATAACTCCGGAAAGATTTATTAAGGACCGAATTCAGAGACCTGAAGAGCCCGCTTTCAAATAGGTAACAGTTCTGGTAAGAAAAGTTCCGCAAAAATACTATCCAACTATATTTTTGCAGTTTTCAGTCAATAAGGAAAGTTACGAAGCGAAAAAGGGACGGAAACGGAGCCAGGGTGGCCCACACCACCCCTGTGGCGCGGGCCCACCCCTGGCCGCGCCACTAGGTGGTGAGGCCACCCCAGACTCCGCCTCCGACCCGTTTTCGCCCAGTACCTTCCTTCTGTTATGAAACTTTGTAATATATAATCCCCTAGAGCCCCCGAGGTTCATATATCGTGTTCTCGTCGTGTTTTTGTTTTGATATGTTTCTGCCAGGAACTATCTTTGAAGCTTAGAAGCATAATGGTGTCCGGCAAGGATAAAGGGAAGGAGCCTATGGAGGAAGATCTCCAAGACCCCAAGCAGGGGCTAGTACCTTTAGTCTCTTGCCCTGCATCAACGGAAGCCCTACGAGTCTGTAAGGAGTTCTGCGATAAGTACCGAGACTTGTAGAGGAGGGTGGACATGCTTCAATGGGAGAATAATAGGCTTCGCAAGATGCTGGAAGATTTCCTCACGTCAACTAAGAAAATATTACCACCACCACCGAAGGAGTAATTCGTCATCAGGTTTGGCATCCCCTTGGTTTGTTCCAAGCTTGGGGGAGTGCCACGGTATCACATCACTATCTTCTATATTTTTACCCTTATTAGTAGAGTCATATCATGAATAGAGAAGTTATTATGTAGTATGGTTTGCATTATGGAAGTGTCCCCTCTCTCGTTAGATATGTATCCCTTGGTGTGAGTTGCCGTTATGGAATATTAATGAGAAGTTCTATCATTCACTCTTTTTCATAGCTTATATTAGTTTTCAATTCGTGGTTATATGATTGATCTTGTTGTTAGTATTGGTATCACTTTGGAATCATTGAGTTAATT
The DNA here is from genome assembly GCA_910589775.1 of Avena eriantha. Taxonomy (NCBI): domain Eukaryota; kingdom Viridiplantae; phylum Streptophyta; class Magnoliopsida; order Poales; family Poaceae; genus Avena; species Avena eriantha. Next base: position 319,087,130 of record OU342746.1, read on the forward strand.
TAGTTGGTTTTGGCAAACCTGGCTCGGTCAGTAGCAACACTATTTTTGAGAGTTGAATGAAAAAGATAAAGGTACCTCTAAACAAAAATAATTTCATCATCTTTCTTTCTTGATTTGCTCATAAGTCTAGTATTCTCTAGTTAAGATCTTTTGTGCTTCCAAGGAAGGTTGCATGTTTGTTTTTATCACTTGTATGTTTGTTTGTTTCCTACAACTCTTATACTTTCTACCTAGCCTTGCTAGCCAAAAACTTGTACTGAGAGGGAATTCTTCTCGTGCATCCACTCCTTTAAACCAAAACCTTTTCCATTTGTGTCCACCATACCTACCTAGTAGCATTATTGCTATTCCAAGTAAATTCTTGTTTTATCTACCTCCCAAATTAAACTTGTTATGTCAAAATTAGTGATTAAAGCCCTCACGAACTTGATGGCACACTTTACTTTTCTTGCATTTAATAACCTTGAACCATTGGGTCCTTCTTTGTTGCGTATATGCTTGTGCTTTATGAGTTGAAGTTAGCAGAACCATGTATCATGGGGACTGCTTTCAACACTTCATTGGTACTTGTACCTAATTGATATCATGTTCTTTTGCTTATGGATCCCGGCGGTGTGAAATAAAAGTGGAACTTGTAAGATCATGGAGTTTATATGTGTGTTAGAGAAACGCCTGGGCCGCTAGCCTAAGCCATGCTAATCATGGTGGAAACTTGTAGCATAACTATAGTGAGCATTCTATGAAGCATACTCAATAAAAACCTATGCAAATAGCAATTAAAAAAATCGCTGAGATGCTCATTGTCTGCTTGCCTTGTCATTTTGATTATGGGATAGCTCCTGTGTCATGTGCAAGGGGTACCCCGTTGGCGGTTCTTAATGATACACATGTATTTACAATGACAAGAGCTTACTCGTGACTGAAGTTGAGTAGCATGAGGTTCGGTACTCGTAAGTAAGGGGCATGGGACTTCAATTTTACAACTTGTCAAGAATATCCTCTTAGTTGTATCACTTTAACCTTAATCACCAAAAGATGCCTATGATAGGGGCAATGAGAGCTGAAAGCTAGTAAGTATCATAATTTTTGGGAGCTCTTTTTGAAACTTGAAATCCCTGCTTCCCTCTGCGAAGGGCCTTTCTTTTACTTTGTAGTTGAGTCAGTAAACCTACTCCCTTCTATCTCAGCAAGTATTTTGAGTTGTTGTGTTTCATTCATTCATATGATGATTTATTCAAATCATGTTTATTATATTCCTTGTTTTGCACATTGCTCTTATCTTGATGTTTACTACTTTGAAAGCTATCATTGAAAACCAGCTATTTGTGAACTCCAGCAAATTATCAACTATTCTTCGACCAAGAGCTAAGTTTGCCATTACAAATTATGATTCACTTTATGTGTCTTTATTGTGTTTTCTTTACTCATTGCAAGTTGAGTTATATAATAGTGAGTTGTCTTCTATTATGATCTATGTATTGATGAATGTGATGCTTCTTGTCCGTATTCTTTTATCGACTCTTCACTCCATAAACATGAGGTCATGTTTATTGAGCTCAGTTTCGCTTGGGGACAAGCGAAGTCTAAGCTTGGGGGGAGTTGATATGTCCATCTTGCATCACTATTCTATGTAATAATTCACTGTTATTCATTGATATATTTCATATTGAGAGGTGATACTTATGTTATTTCATTTGTTTTTGCATGGTTGATGACTTTTGGAGCATGGACCGCTGCAGTCAGGATTCTGATGGAAAAGGTGCTGTTTGGAGGCAAAATTCGTGAAGATCAGAAAATCCGGGAAAATACATGGAAAATCCTATTTTTTCCAGAAGACGAAGGAAGCCAGAAGGGGGCTGGAGATGGGCCACAGGGGGCCCACACCACCCCCTGGCGCGGGCTAGCCTAGGCCGCGCCACCAGGTGGTGTGGCCGCCCTGGTCCACCCCTGGCACTCCCCTCTGGCGTATATTTTCCTCCCAAAACCCTAAGACTCGGGAGAGACCACAGAAAGATTCCGCTGCCTCTGCGGGGCAGAAAACACCGAGAGAGAAAGATCTCTCCGGCAGACAGATTTCTATCGGGGGAATTACTTCCCGGAGAGGGGAGATCGTCGCCATCAACACCACCATCAAGCTGGACTTCATCGGGATCATCATCATCATCACCACCATCATCACCATCAGCACCCTCATCACCATCTCCATATTGCTGTAATAATTGAGTTGAATCTTGCATTAGTTCTTAGGGGAAACTTTCCCGGTGTTGATTACTATTTGTAGTTGATGCTATTGAGTGAACCATTGAATTATTGTTTATGTTCAGATTGTTATATTATTACATCTCTGATCATGATCCATATGATATCTTGTGATTAGTTCGTTTTGTTCTTGAGGACATGGGAGAAGTCATGTTGTTAGTAGTGTTGTGTTGAGAAAGATTCAATAGATTGTTATTTAAGTTGTGGTGTACTTTTTCTAGTGGTGTCATGTGAACGTCGACTACAGGACACTTCACCTATATGGGCCTAGGGGAATTCATTGTGTATTTGGCTACTAATCGTAGGGGTTGCCGGAGTGACGGAAACCTGAACCCCCGTTAGGAAACCGTTGCACAAGGGACGTAAGGGTCTTAGAGTTTAAAGCTGTGGTTAGGTTTCTACCTTAATTACTTTCTTGTACTTATGGATGTTTGCAAGGGGTATAATCACAAGTATGTATTAGTCCTAGGAAGGTCGGTACATTAGCACAGGTTCACCCACACAACACTTAGCAAGGTAAAGAAGATTAATCAACTCTATGAAGCGAAAGCACTTGACAGTCTTCCCATGTGTCCTCGAGAACGTTTGGTCATCTTAAGTAATACAACCGGCTTGTCCTTTGCTGCATAAAGGATTGGGTCACTTGCTGCATTTATTCCTACTGTCTTTTATTTACTCGTTCTTTGTTTACTTTCTTTATAAAAAACCCATAAAAATCCGTTTGCTAAGTATTGGCAGAGAATTCCTGATCCATACCACTAGCCAACACCTTCTGCTCCTCGTTGGGTTCGACACTCTTACTTATCGAAAATACTGCGATACACCCCCTATACTTGTGGGTCATCACACCCCTCCCTGGATTCCTCCATCATCCATCGGCCCCAACTTTAGCCTACCCATGGCATCTGCCGTGCCACCACCACGACAACAAAAGTGGTGGTGGCTAAAACCTAGGCCGAGGAGAGAAACGCTCTGATACCATGAAGGATTGCGAAAATGTTGATTGTATTGATATTTGATTACATTGAGTCCTTGGACTGTTTATATGGTACTAGAAGACTTGGGGGGGGGGGGCAAGAATCCTAAAAGAGATAGAATCGGATTACAAACTTAAACTACTAAATATATTGTAGCCGTGATATACTCTAACAGTTTGACCATTTTTTCACTGTATACTCAAATGTCAAAAAAGAAGAAGTTAGGCATCTCAATCATACATATGCAACACAAATTTATAGTACCATAAGAAATAGCTTGTAACATATGCAACATAGAAATCAGTGTATGCAACAATGAGCAAACAAACGTGACCAGAACCTATACATGAAACCCAAAATTGTTGTAACATGTCATATGTGTATGTTGAAATCACCTGTGAGTTTGCCTAATAGGCAAAGATTTACCTCCGCAACTTGTAAAACAAACCGTGCAACAAAAAATAACCAAATAACTAACATTTTATGGTAAACACTTTGTGTAGTCGTACTCATTGTGTTGGCTCAACAATAATGAATCGAAATAGCCAAAGCCTCGCTTTTGAAAAAGTAAAATATCTTTCTTTATATGTATGTGTGTGTCTCTCTCCCTTATGTTATCCGTCTAGACATCGGTCATATCGGCAACACCGTTGGGCAGTGTTGGATAGACGTGTGACCTTTGCCGGAGTGCTTGCTCGCACACAAGGGGCACGATGTTGCAGGTACGAGGATGGGTAAGGGCACCAGAGATGGTGAAGGGAGTGCAAAGAGAAGGTGCACGTAAAAAAATATAGGGTTTGTGAATATGGAACTAACCATGTTGTCAATGAGTTGATCATGGTGAGAAACTAGAAATAATAAGAATACACATACATCCTGAGCTAAAAATACATCCATATATTCCCTCGTCACAAATTAATTAATATAGCTTTGTCTAGATACGACGTGTTTTAGGTGTAGATACATGCGTACCTAGACAAAGTTGCGTCAATTAATTGGGACAGAGGGCTTACAATATTGGCATATATCCTTAATATAAAAGAGAGTGCAACTGAAAAACAAACTACAAAATTAAATCACATCCAAATCACCCGTGCAACAAAACACGTTATTATATATGTGTAATGTTATATGTTGATGCTCAAATATTTTGAGAGAAAGGCAACATGAGTTCATATAACTGTGATTATTGGAATCAAAACATTGATACCATCTTGACAATTCATCGTCATGCAATGTAGCAAATATTAATGGTTATCAAGTATAACTAAAAGCATGTATGTTGTCTCTGCAACAATATGTGCTCTTAATTAAGGCTATTCATGGTTTTAATTAGGGCGTCTTCTTTTTTGAAGTTCAGACCCATGTAACATGAGAAGTTATCTACCCTAGCAACAATGCAACATGGTACAATCCATCAAGATTATACACAACAAGTTTATGAAATTTGTATTTGACTTACTATATTTACCTAAATGTATCTTATATGTTTTGTTGCTTCTCATGAGTTATTCATATAGATGGTTTAGTTTTGTACTTTTTTTGTTAGTTAGTTGCTTGTCATTCTTAATTTCTTATTTTACTTGAAATAAGCACCACAAATCATGCTTCTACCTTCTACACTTGTGCAACCACTTTAGAAAAATTGACTGGATCCAGTTAAGCAAAACCACATGATGTGAACAAGAAATCATCATCAAGAACAGAGTAAATCAATAACCTCATGGTTACACGGATGCCTTGATGTTGTGGGCAGAAACTTAGGTATGATTCAATGCTTTTTCCTACAGATGATATGTTATTACACTTTGTCAAATTTTAAATGTGGTTATTAAAGAAGAAACTCTACTATAGATGGTGATGTCGGCATGTCATTAAATCCTACGTTAGTGCCATGAACACTTTTGGAAGATTAGTACTCCTATGTTTTATTGAGATGCTAAGAATTGTGTTGTGCTGAGATCATTTCCTGGTGTAGATTATAATGTTCTGACTACTGACTATCTGAACATTTTGTCTACTGCTTTCAAGTTTTTGATACTTCATCTAACAAAAAAGTGAGTAACAATTTGTTTTGTCGATGTCATTGTTGTGACCTTACATAAAATTCAATGTTTCACACCGTAGTAATTTGCAGAAAGGACATAAGATGCGCATACAAGACTTATGAATCGTATAGAAGTGGTGCGATCAATGCTGATATGTGCAGTTTTGTAGCTTTTTTTTTATATTAGAAGTGAACATTCAGATGTAGAGAATGTTTTGGCGAGCTGTGAACCATTGCTTCCTTATGGCTTTTATAGAACAGTAGATGATGCCAATTAACCGAGTGGCTCCATGCTTATGTACAATTTCTTATTCTTAGTTACCTAAGCCCAGTCCTTGTATTTTGTGCAAAGATATATGGCATCTGAACTCAAAGTTGTATGCCATTTTGGCCATGCACATGTTCCTACTCGGTTATGTGGCATGTCATACTAGAGTTTCCTACTTAATTATTCTATGCACTATGCTAGCCTAAATCTGATGCTTAGATATCAATTCATTGCTTCCTCATTTTGTAGGTTGTTTGATTTTATGTCTTGAGCTAATAAATACTTCATCCATGCAGAAATAATTGACTCACATTTGTCTAGATTAACATGTATCTACTCACTAAAATATGCTTACATACATTCCAGTTTAGATAAATCTAAGTCACTTATTTATTGACCGAGGGAGTAACATTGAGGACATAAGTAAATAGGGGTAGTTGAGATTAGTACAATATTTTTAGCGAGTACAAGCCATATGCTATTTTTTTTAAATAATATATTTTATTTATTTATTTTAAATTTTAATACGTGAATTTAGAAATTTTCAAATCTAGCACATTGTCGGTTTTGGCCAAACCGACTGGGCTAGTGCCAGTCGGTGTGGCCCAAACCGACTGGGCCAAACCAACTGGATCATCGCTGCATATCGGCATGGTCATTAGGTGTGGCCGACACCAACTGGCTCATTCGGTTTGGCCAAAACCGACAATGTGCCAGATTTGTAAATTTCTAAATTCGAGTTTTATATTTCAAAATCAATAAAAACATGTATTATTTTAAAAAAGCAGCAAGCCATATTAGATGAAAGTAGTGTTATTCTATCGTAGAAATAGACGGATGCGGCAATACGCGCCAACATGGTCTAGTAAAGTTAAAGTTTGGGTATGAGTGGTAAATCCTCATATTCACGGATACTTCATCATGGTAAATGCACGAAAACCCCTACTTATAACCAAATTGTGAGAAATGCTATTTTTATTAAAAATATTCTACGAACCTATACACTAAAAGACGTCTAGATAAATTCGATTTACAAAGCTAAAACGTCTTATATTTCTGAACGGAGAGAGTGCCTTCTTGTACTTTCCAGACGATTTATGAGCTAAGTTCGGACTTACAACTCTAGGAGAGCAAGTCCCGAGATTATTGCTACTCTCTTCTCATCTAGGACTGCCGGCCTCCGGGTTAGCCAGTCTTCTCGCATCAGCACCAACAGCCGTTGCTGCACAAGATTTTCACGTTCCAATATGAAGGCTCCATCCTGCTGATCTGTTCCAAAGTGCTAGTGCATAGTGGATAGTGGGTATGCTCGGTCAATGACCATTTCCTAATTTGTTGTTGAAGTACATGTCCAAGCTCCTGATACCTCCTACTTCTATCACCATGATTTAAATACCTTGTGTATCATCGCTCTCTTGCTCAGGCGCCATACTAGGTTCATTCTCTTCAATCACATATATGGAGTTGAGTCCAAAAGCATTCACACTTTCCCCGAGTTTAGTCTATATGGGGAGGTTTTCTCTTAGAGGTCTGTATATATATAGGAGTCTAGGGAACCAATAAAGCACGCCTCAATTCCTAATAGTACCGAAGTTCTGCAATGAAGATCTTGCAATCTACACAATAACTATATAGGAGTCCAAGGCGCAAATAGAGCAGGCCACAATTCATGATAGTGTTAAAGCTGTTGAGTGAAGATCTCACAATCTACACACTAACTAGGATCATGTGTACAAATAAGTGGTACCTTTTGGGAGCCACATACAATGCCTTCCTATTCTCGTGCGTCATGTCGAGATGATGCGATATTGTCGTTGCACTTGGTTTATAGTTTCTACATGCCAGACATAAACGAGTCATATTTTTCACCTACTCCAAAATGTTATATATAAATATCTTAGCTTACATGTGTACATCTCCATATATAACTAGTTGTCTGCCTAGTGCAGGCTTTCCCATCCAATTTCTAGTTTCTTGATGACAACGAGCAAATGAGCAAGGGTGAAATTATCATATTCGCTTAGTTTCTTGATGCCATCTCTGATTATTTTTAGTCTAGTAGGTAGCAAACTATCGTCGAGTAAAGTTGCAATAACATGCTACATGATACATCCCAACTAGTTGTTGAGTCAATTTTTCTCAATCTTTCGGTACTCTCTAAGTAGCCATGGTAACACTCCAAACTGCAGCTATTCCCATGTCCAAGCCTCCTCTTTACCCACCACGCGCAGTGATCGATGCACGGGCATACCATAGAATCATTAGGATCGGATCAAACATGAAATTGGTCTCAGAAATCCTCACCAGGTGCTCGACGCAATTCCGTTGATGGGAATCATAAGACCACAAACACTTTTCGTCGTTGTATGGATCCCAGGCGGGATCGTTCTGCTCTCCGCCATGAAGGCACCCCAACCGGTAGATCTTCGCCGCGCGCTCCTGACCAATGGGAATCGGCGGGATGGGAAGGGTCGTCGGCGCTAAGGAACCAGTGCTTTGGACACCGCATGTTCGACGACACCAGGTAGCCCGCTTCCCATAGCGCCCGAGCCTCGGATGCACGCATGAGTGCTGCCCAAAACCGTTCTCGGTGACGCCATCTCCAGGGTACCTCTCCATGGCCGGCGCTTGGTGGTTGGGAAGAACGGGGAGGAGGCAGAATGGAGAAGAAGAGGCGGAGGAAGAAGGGATTTTAAGCAGCCGATGGCTATTGAATGCGCGGTTGGGCGCGACAGACAAGGGGCATGGCGGACATGATGTATCGGCTGCTCGCCTGAAAAGGCTGATCGGTGAGCAGCGGTATCACAAGGCGCGGCGGGCGAGGAAGAAAACGGACCGAGCTCGTCGGCCGCTGACGCTGATAGAGGTGGCCCGCGACGACCAGCCAGTTTGCACACCTTCTTATCCCCCTCTTTCCTGCTAGAAACGCGCCATCTGGCGCCCCCGCTAGCCCCTCACCCCCACCCCCGAGTGGAGATGCTCGTAATCTTTAGCTCCTCGATATCTCACATGTGGCTATAAAATAAGTTCATCACTGTATATTTCTGCGTTCGTGGTACTCCTAGACTACGTCCAATGTGTTGGCCATCTGTAAAATGCGCACCTGCTTTACGACGTCCATACACCATTGTTGTTCGCTCATATGCACATCTTTTCCTCGCTGTGTCGTTCATCAGGTGCATTTTGTACTGTTATCTTTTTTGACCAAGTTCTGGTCGTCCACCTTTTCACCGTCATGACCATAACAGGCCTCACAACAAAATAATCTGACTTGAAAACTGCATCGGTGCTCACCTCTTTGACAACTTCACCTTGAGTAACATCAACAATTGCTGATTCTGTGTCCGTATCAATGTATCTATGTTTGTTGTCGCTGCAACACAGTGGGCTCTTCTTTTACGTAGGAGTTGTAAGTATGCATGATTTTAATAAAGCTATGTTTTTTCATCATATTTGTGGAGTATGTGTATTATTATTATTACTACTACTATTACTATTATTATTTATTGTATCTCTTTGCACTCCCTTCTTATATTTTTAACCGCTTTATTCATCAAGTTCTGACTTAGCTCTAGTGGAGCGAGTCCCAAGATTATTCCTACTCTTATCATCCTCTAGTCTTCAGCAACGACTTGCATTATAAAACTCCACTCGGTTCATATTAACAAGGTACTCCCTCAATTCACAATTACTTTGGGTTCTGGATTTTAAACTTTGTAAGGTTTGGCTAGAGATATTTAGAAAAAATATCAACATATACAATGTAAACCTATAGTATTGAAATCGTTATAAAATACATTTCCATATTATATGCATTTGCTACTATGTATGTTGATATTTTTTCCTATATTCTTGGTCAAACTAAGTAAACCTATAAAGCGAAATAAACAAAAACGAAGTGAGTAATGCACTTGTCTTAAGTAATCACATATAAATGTTAAAGATTTCAAGAATATGGCAAGGACACGTCAGAGAACTACTAGAGTCCATGGTTATCAAATGCTAGGTTAGTGGCCACGCCACCCCGTTCGCTCACATCTGCATGAACAACCAGGGTCCTAAACAACCTATCCAGTGGTGACTAGTGTCAATGCATTGTGATTATTTGATTAAGAAGTGCATGCATATTTTTTGAAGCCATTGCCGGGTCCATGAACATTTACCTAGTAGCATCAATGAACATCTATTGATGTCTACTCGGTCAACGAGCATTATCTCTTCTATCATTGAAGTACATGTCCTAACTGATCACAATTCAGATGTTTTTTTGCTCATGATGCCTCCTACTTACATCAACATGATGTAATTAAATACCTTGTACTCCATCCGTTTTAAAATATAAGATGTTTTAGCTTTGTGAAAGGAGCGTATCAAGACCCTTTTTAGTGTGTAGGTTCACTCTAAACCTAGATGAATCTACATACTAAAAGAGGTCTAAATGTACTTCTTTTAAAGCAAACATCTTATATTTTGAAATGGAGGGAGTACCATATAATACAACATGCTAGCTTGTGTATCAGTCATATGAGGTTTGTTCTCTTGTATCGCATGTATGTAGTCGGTGTGAGCAAAATAATTCGTGTCTCCCAAGGGAGAGAGGCGAATTTTTGTTCATAGTGGTAGCTGCGCATGCGGGGTTGTAGGTGCGCACGCGCATGCAGCCCTTCGATCCACAAAGTCGTGCGGCTGTGATGTATTCCCGTGATGCTCTCACTCGTCGTCCAACATGCGCGCCGTACCGCGTAGGCCTGCACCCTGTGCGTCATTACGTCGCGGTTATGCACGATGATGATCAGCCGCTGACTTTCGTGCCAGCAACCAGGCCATGCCGATATGCCGCCGGGCCGTAGTGGGCTGTGCTCGGCCGCCATGGAAATTACTTTTTCTCAGCTTTCGTATAGCACCCCGTCGCACTGTATATGAGGTGTACGTGGCCCTTGGTTGTTAGTTATTTTACACAGGAGGCAAGCACTCCCCTGCCACACCACACCACACACCACACCCCCCTCCATCTATCCACTCGTATGCCTCTCTTCTCTTCCACGGAGGAGTTCAGCTCGTCGGACGACGTGAAGCCTGCCATGGCCAGGTGTTTTTTTCTCTCACTCCATATTCAGGCGCTCTGTGCTATTGCATGGCCCGACGTGAAGCTGCTCCATTCTCATTTCATATTCTTTGCAGTTCTGAGCCTGCCAACAAGAAGGCGAAAACAGCTGCATCAGCCGTCGGCACCATCACTGTCCCGCTCTTCCGCCACAGTCACCCGCCGGACGACGACGACGTCATCGTCGACATGGCTGTGGCGCTCCGCACGTTCTTCTGCGTCGGCGATAGCGTGCCTGCTGAGAACCGCCTCGGGCTTGCCTTCAGCGCCGAGCCCAAGCTGTGCGGCAAGCTGTTCATGGCGACCGCGGCGCTGATGACACTGCTTGGCCACAAGCGCTATGAAATATCGGAGTCGCCGCGAGGTGCCATGTATGTCGCGACCCGGAGCACTGCCGACGCCGTCATGCTGCACATGCAAGTGTACGCCGCCTTTGGTTGCGTCGTCACCTTTCATAGGGTCGGCAATATTGACCGCGAGTACCGTTTCGCGAAGGGTGAAGCTGTGGCCTTCAAGTTCTTCGCTCACGAGCGCTGATGCCGGATGAACGCGCGTGTCCACTACGCGTGTCGTCTGCGGCCTTGATGTTGTTGCTTATACATCATGCGGATCAAATCTATGTGGCATTGTACCCCCCTAGTATCCTAGTTGGTCGTATCGTCTGTTGTAAGCCGTCTGTATCGCTCGACTGCATTATCGAATATTAAAAATCATCGTTTTCGTATTTTCACATATTCAGAAGAGACATGGCATGTTTAATGTCCGTTTTCGTTAGAATTGTATGATCATGCCCGCGTGCTCTTTGCCACCCCCTTGTATGCGACCGTTACTTGTCCACGTGTTCATTCCGTGAGACGGACGCGCACCCGCTGCTGCAAACCACGCATGGAGCCGGGGGGGACACTTTTGTAGAATCAAAATGAACGAACTCGGCGTGCGTTACACGTCTGGCAGCTGTAAATACAGGCTTTTCTTGCACTGCGCGTGCGTGTCCAGGGTCCTGTCTATCACTCACGAGTCACATCCCTCCCCTTCCTCCAAGAGACTTCCACGCCGCGCCGTGCGCTACCCCTAAAAGAACACGTGCTCGCGTCATATCCCTCACCGTTCAAACCCGGTGACGTCACGCTCGTGTCTGTCCATGCAGCTGGTGTATTTCTTGCATATGCTTATACTATGTCCCGCGCTGAAAGAATTTCAGCATTGTGTGCAGTTTAATATATTCTCCCTGCCAGTCGCTGCGAAAAAGGGTTCCATTTTATGCCCGGTACAGCGGTTCTCCCCCCCCGCGGGCCTTATGCGCGTGCTTAGTTGCTGTCTACACGCTCCGTCTAAGACGTGCATCGGATCCCGTGTCTTTCCCGCCATTCGATCGGTCATTCGATCGTTCCAGCCATGTTCTGGTTCCCGCCTCGTCTGGTTCCCGCCAAAATCCGCTTTACTAGCTTCGGCTGGTATCTGCCGATCGTTTTCTCGCCCGTACATATGTTCACTCAGCTGAGTCATGGGTTCTAACTTGTATCGTATATCGTCCGTCTGGCGCCTTGATACGTTCAAAACGTATCTACTTTTCCGAACACTTTTGCTATTATTTCTCCTCTAAACTTGTGTGATTTGGCTATAACTAACACGGACTGACGCTGTTTTCAGCAGAATTACCTTGGTGTCTAGTTTTTGTGCAGAAAATCAACTATTAGGAAAGATCTCGGAAAATATGCCAAAAATCCTATTTTATCAGAAGACTCACGGAGCCAGAAGACGAGACGGAGGAGGGCCACGAGGGGCCCACACCCCCTGGCCGCGCCTGGGAGGGGTGTGGCCGCCTCGGGCACCCCCTCGGCCTCCCTCTTCACCTATAAGATGCCCCTTAACCTAAAACTCGGGGGGGGGGGGGGGGGGGGAGGGAGGGTCGACGTTTTTCCAGATAGAGTTCCACTACGCCTCCACCACCAGATACCGCGATTCGGAACCAGAAACTCTGTTCTGTCACCATGCCGAGACGGGGAATGGAAGGAGATCATCACCATCGCTTCTCCATTAACCATCCATGATTTCTCCATCCATGAGTGAGTAATTCCCCGTTGTAGCCTATGGGGATGGTAGGGATTGGATGAGATCGTTCATGTAATGGCATCAGATTGTTAGTGCTTTTTGACTTTGTTGCAACTTGCTATGCTTAATGCTTGTCACTAGGGCCTGAGTGCCATGATTTCAGATCTGAACATGTTATTGATTCATGATGATAGTATTGTTTGTGATCTTACCTGCAAGTCATATACACATATTATTGTCCGAAACCAAAGGCCCCGAAGTGACAATAATCGGGATAACCAGAGCGAATGGCTATGATATGAAGGATTATGTGTGTTCACGGAGTGTTAATGCTTTGCTCCGGTGCTCTATTAAAAGAAGCACATTAATTTCTAGTAGTTCCCTTGAGGCCCCGCTGCAAACGGGCTGGCAGGACAAAAGATGTTGTGCAAGTTCTCATTACGAGCACGTATGACTATATATGGAACACATGCCTATGATTATTTAGTACTTGGATGTTTTATCTTATTTATTTGCAATTGCCCTATATCTTGATTGTTATATGAATTGTCTTGTCCATGCAACGCCTGTCTATCCATCCCTATGCCTACCGCTCTTTAATACTAATGTTTACTGCAATTGTTACTACTACCTTTACTTTTACTACTGCTTTTACTTTGCTATTACTACTACAAAACTGTTGCTACTGATAAACTGCTATGAGCAAGATTGTTTCCAGGTGCAGCTGAATTGACAACTCAGTTGTTAAGGCTTATAAATATTCTTTGGCTCCCCTTGTGTCGAATCAATAAATTGGGTTTTTACCTCGAAGACTGTTGCGATCCCTTATACTTGTGGGTCACCAAGACTATTTTCTGGCGCTGTTGCCGGGGAGCATAGCTCTATTTATCAAGTTCACTTGGAATCACTATTGTTCGTTGCTATCCATTCATCATGGGTAAGTCTCGTGATGGAAAAGTTCCTATATTACCATCCACTACAAGGAGAGGTATGGTTCTGAACACCTGTGTTGCTCTTGATTCACCATCTGTGATGAGTAAGCTCCTTACACCACCACATACACATGCTACACATACTGCTACTACTGCTGAATCTGAAACTTCTGATACTTATGATGCTGCTTCTACTTTGGTTGATAAGAGTGGTTCATTAGGTCCTTTCCTAGATGCTACGATTGCTAGAACTATAGCTGGAAATACTGAAACTCCTAATGAAGACACTACTACACCTGTCAGTTCACCTGAGTCTATAGAGAGCTATGATATTGAAGACGGATATATAGAAATGAATGATGAATTTATTAAAGAATGTAAAAATACTCATGGTAAAAGTGCTATTAAGAGTCTCCTTGAGAGGCGTACTATAAAACCCAATTATCTCCTAATAATAAGTTTGCTACATCTCCCATAAACATTAAAGATAAAGATTATGATTTCTCTCTTGATTTATCTTACATAACCATTGTTGAGAAAGGACCTTTTTGTGGGACTAAGAATGAAAGTGATGTAGCACATATGACTGAGATTTCTACCATGAGTGGCCTATTTTCTGATGATATTAAGATGCGCACCTACTTTGTTGCTAAAAATTTCCCTTTTTCACTGAAAGGAGAAGCTAAGGCTTGGTTTAATAATTTACCTCCTAGATCTATTGATAGCCCTGATTGCTTGATTAGTACTTTCCTTCAGAAATATTTCCCTCCTAGTGGTAGACATGCCATTTTGCAGAAACTTTTTGATTTTAAATAGGGAGAAAAAGAGATATTGCCTGAATCATGGGCAAGGTTTTGTGCTTTGATTCATGCACAGGTTGGATGTCCATTACCTAAAAATGAGTTTCTTGATATATATTATAATGGACTAACTGAAGAATCTAGGACATACCTGGATAGTTGTGCTGACTGTGTTTTCAGGAATAGAACTCCCAAAGAAGCGAAGGAATTAATGGCTAGAATAAGCAAGAATTATGATGACTGAACTTCACTTGATCCACCTAGACCTGAGTTAACTATGCCTGAGCCAACACCAACACCAAAGAAGAGGGGAGTTATTGAACTAAATGATGAAGTGATGAAGGAAGCTAAGAAATGTCTTAAGGAGAAGGGTATTAAAGCTGAAGAAGTGAAGAATCTACCTCCTACAGAAGAATTATGTAAGCCAATCTCCCACTCATCCACTATTGAGGTACACTCTCTCCAACATTTTGATGAAGGTGATATTCCTTATTCTAAACCTCCTGATCAATGCTTAGAAGAATTTGATATCTTTATTGTTAAGCAAGGTAATTTTAATAAAAGAGTGCAGAATCATTTGATGGAAAACTCTAGAGCTATTATTGAGTTAAGGGATATTGTGGAAAGAACCTCTAATGATGTTAAAATGCTTGTTAAACATTTCCAAATGTTTCAAACTCAAATTGATCAGCTTATTAAAGTACAAAAATATTTGCTAGTTAATGCTTCTAAAGAAAAACATGCTTATGAAATTAGAACTAGAAGTGGTGCTGCCACCCAGGATCCTCTATATCCTGAGGGGCATCCTAAAAGAATTGAGAAAGATTCCCAACAAACTGAAGATAGAGGTACTTCTTTTAAGAGAAAGAAAAAGAAACATAAAACAGTTGTAGAATTTTCTGAACCTGCTAAAGATCCTAATAGTATATCAATCTCTGATGCTGAAACTGAGAGTGGTAATGAGAAAAATGATGCTCCTGATAAAAAAGAAATTGAAGAAGAACCTGAAAGGAACACTAAAAATGCTAAGTACACTAAGGAAGATTTTGTTGCTAATAAACATGGTAGTGAAAGAGAGCCTTGGGTTCAAAAACCAATGCCTTTCCCTGATAAGAAACACAAGTCAAAGGAAGACGAACACTATAATAAGTTTTGTAAGTGGATGAAACCTTTATTTTTGCAAATTCATTTAACAGATGCTATTAAATTACCTCCTTATTCAAAGTATATGAAAGATATTGTCTCTAATAAAAGGAAGATCCCTAATGAGGAAATTTCTACTTTGCTTGCTAATTATTCCTTTAATGGTAAGGTTCCAAAGAAACTGGGAGACCCAGGGATTCCAACTATTCCATGCTCTATTAAAAATAATTATGTTAGAACTGCCTTGTGTGATTTGGGAGCAGGAGTTAGTGTTATGCCTTTTTCTCTCTACAAAAGACTTCAGTTGGAGAAACTAATACCAATTGATATATCTTTACAAATGGATGATAAATCTACTACTATTCCTGTTGGTATATGTGAGGATGATCCTATTCAAGTGGCTCATAATTGCTTGATATTAACTCACTTTGTTGTGCTTGAAATGCCTGAAGATGATAATATGTCTATTATTCTTGGGAGACCTTTTCTTAATATTACAGGAGCTGTTATTAATTGCAATCAAGGAAAGGTAACTTTTAATGTTAATGGCAAGGAGCATACTGTCTACTTTCCCAAGAAGATTGATAGGAATTATGGCTTAAATTCAATTGAAAATATTGAGGGCATCCAAGTTGGAGAAATATATTGTCCCATACCACGAGAAAAATATGAAACTATTATGATTGGGACCATTGCTATCAAGGTTGAGCTAACATAATCATTTAGTGGAATACAAAGTTTTGTTTCATATAAAATTGTTTTGGTAACAAGACCTGATCAACCTTGTTAACAAAGGGATTTTAATGAACAAAACAATGTTTTCACCATGATTATCTTT
This sequence comes from Avena eriantha, assembly GCA_910589775.1. Taxonomy (NCBI): domain Eukaryota; kingdom Viridiplantae; phylum Streptophyta; class Magnoliopsida; order Poales; family Poaceae; genus Avena; species Avena eriantha. Next base: position 319,103,550 of record OU342746.1, read on the forward strand.
GATTACTTTTATTTTGTTCATTTTAGTTTTTGCTTTCACTTAGTTTACTTTTCTGTTGTTAGTTGCTTGCATATTAGAGTGTCTTAGAACTTCTGAAGTTTTAGTTTTGTTTTGTTTTTGCATCATTCCAAAATTATCTCTCTGCCGGAAAATTATTCATCAATACCTAAAAATTGCTAAAAATAAAGTGTCTCGAAAAATTCCATAAAATTCATATTAATTTTTTACGTCAGAAGAGGGGAAGAGAAGTACCTGGAGTGACCCAGGGGGCCACCAGGCAGGCACACCTCCTGGTGGTGCGGCCACCCCAGGGGCGCGCCTGGCCATGGTGTGGGCCACTCCTGGCCCTCCACTTACTCTCCATCCTGCCACTCCTTTCTCTCTCCTGAGGAAACACCAGTTCATTGCTCAAACTCGCGTTCTTGCTGTTATTGCTCGCGATTTTTTGATCTCCTTGCTCAGCCCATCTTTGCTGCTAAAATTTGGAGCATTTGTTCGACGGTATGTGACTCCTCCGCTTATCCAAGTAGATTTGTGTTTAGTGGATTATATCTTGAGTATTTTGCTAATGTAGGTGACAGGTTATGTGAGCTTGTAAGCTTGTTCAATGCTTAGAAAATTGTTTTGATGCATGTTTAAGCCTCTTACAAGTCCTTATAAGTAGTTCCTTTCATTATGTATTCACTTTGCAATCACTTGTATGATGGTTGTCTAAAATTTCAGAAAAGGATATGAATGAACACCAACTCAACCAACATGAATTAAGGGTGCCTGCGGTTATGAAGGTTCACCGTGAGAGGGAGATTTTTCCTTCTATCTATCCATGCCCCGAATTTATGAGGGCTGCAGGGATTTCTCAGGATTTCCATACTTAATCGCTAATGCAGGATTGGTGCATTTTGTGGGAGATGAACCGTACCAACATGTGAAACTAATTATGTCTGTGGTGCAGGATTTTCGATTTAGTTGCTCCTTGCCTAACCCCATGGTTCATTACAAAATTTACAATATAGCTGTCGATCTCCCTTTTGATGATTTTTGTGCAGCTATTAAAGTACCACAGTGGGGTTCGTGTGAAAGAATTAGAGAGCGGCCTACACCCCTCATGGACTTGTACGCAGAGATTTGCCAAGGGAGCAGCTTCTCAAAGGAGAGTGGTAAAATTCGTAACATTCATCTCCCTTCTATTCAATACTTTGCTTACTTTATTTCCAAGTGTGTTCTCGCTAGGAAAACTGCTAGTAAATTATCCTCATATGATCTAGCCTTCATCTCAGCTGCCTTAAAACGAGATAGGACTTATAATTTGGGTGCCTTGATAGCTTTCCGTCTTGCTGCTAACCGCGAGAAAGGTGGAATTTGTGGAGGCCTCATCGCCTCTGGTTTATTAGCTTTGCTTGGTGTAGCGCCTCATCACTTAGACCTGTAGTTTCCCATAGAGAGGCTTGACCTTAATTCCATTATACAACATAAATTCGTTTCTTCTTGGGCTAATTTGAGTGATTTATCTTATGAAATAACCTTCCTCAAGGCTGGCTGGAGAAGGGGTAAGTCCGAGCGTGTTGTTCTTTTGCCTGCACCTTCTTTGTTTAACCTTGATGACAGGGTAGGATGGTGACTCACTGAGGAAGAGATCGATACATATCTGGGGGAGCTCTCCCAGCAAGAGCAAGATACTGGAAGGGAGGTTACAGAAGATTCGGTCCATCCCTCGAATGAGGGGGAGTCTTCGTACCAGCAGCCCGCCTATGATAGAGGAGCTTCTTCTTCGCAAGGGCCTAACTACGATCATTCTTATGATGACCCGCCGGCTTGGAGTTCCTACCCGCATTGGGGTTGATACCCACTTAGGCCAAAATCCTAAGCTTGGGGGAGGTATACCGACATCACACTCATCTGCATATCATGTTCAGTCGGTACTTTGTATATCCATGTTTTGTTTTCTTTTTAGTCTTCGTTCTTGCTTTATTTCTGCTTTCCAAAACACAAAAAGACCAAAAATATTTTTGTTATTTCTCTTTGCTTGCTTCTTTATATTTTTGCCTTGGTCTGCCTCTTTCTTTTAGCTTTGTCTTAATTATTCGAAAAACCCAAAAATATTTCACTTTGCTTGTTCTTCCTTTTTGTTCTTGCCATTAAAAATCAAAAACACCAAAAATATTTTCTGTTCTTCTTTGGTTTTGTGAAGTTCGTTGAAGGGTTCAGCAATCCCAGTGGAGTTTGGTTTCATGTTATTAATCAAGCCACACAAGTGAAGGGAAATAATGAAGATTAATGACAACTTGAGGTGTGGTAAGAGGTGATACGTCCATTTTGCATCACTATTCTATATCATAATTCACTGTTATTAATTGATATATTTCATATTTAGATATGATACTTATGTTATTTCATCTGTTTTTGCATGGTTAATGACTTTTGGAGCATGGACCGCTACAGTCAGGATTTTGATGGAAAAGGTGCTGTTTGGAGGCAAAATTTGTGAAGATCAGAAAATCCGGGAAAATACATGGAAAATCCTATTTTCCAGAAGATGAAGAAAACCAGAAGGGGAAGCGGAGATGGGCCACAGGGGGCCCACACCACCCCCTGGCGCGGGCCATCCTAGGCCACGCCACCAGGTGGTGTGGCCGCCCTGGTCCACCCCTGGCTCCCCCTCTGGCATATATTATCCTCCTGAAACCCTAAGACTCAGGGAGCAACCACAGAAAGATTCCGCCGCCTCTGCGGGGCGAAAAACACTGAGAGAGAAAGATCTCTTCGGCAGACAGAATTCTGCCAGGGGAATTCCTTCCCAGAGAGGGGAGATCATCGCCATCAACACCACCATCAAGCTGGACTTCATAGGGATCATCATCACCATCATCATCACCATCAGCACCCTCATCACCATCTCCATACCGCTGTAACAATTGGGTTTAATCTTGCATAGTTTTTAGGGGAAACTTTCCCGGTGTTGATTACTCTTTGTAGTTGATGCTATTGAGTGGAACCATTGAATTATTGTTTATGTTTAGATTGTTATACATCATTATTCCATCTCTGATCATGATCCATATGATGTCTTGTGAGTAGTTCGTTTTGTTCTTGAGGACATGAGAGAAGTCATGTTGTTAGTAGTGGAATTGTGTTGAGAAAGATTCAATAGTTTGATATTTAAGTTGTGATGTACTTCTTCTAGTGGTGTCATGTGAACGTCGACTACATGACACTTCACCTATATGGGCCTAGGGGAATGCATTGTGTACTTGGCTACTAATCGTAGGGGTTGCCGGAGTGACAGAAACTTGAACCCTCGTTAGGGAACCATTGCACAAGGGACGTCAGGGTCTTGAGTTTAAAGCTGTGGTTAGGTTTCTACCTTAATTACTTTCTTGTACTTATGGATGTTTGCAAGGGGTATAATCACAAGTATGTATTAGTCCTAGGAAGGTTGGTACATTAGCACAGGTTCACCCACACAACACTTAGCGAACTAAAGAAGATTATGCAACTATATGAAGCGAAAGCACTTGACGATATTCCCGTGTGTCCTCGAGAACGTTTGGTCATCTTAAGTAATACAACCGGCTTGTCCTTTGTTGAATAAAGGATTGGGCCACTTGCTGCATTTATTCTTATTGTATTTTATTTACTCGTACTTTATTTTTCCTGCATTATCAAAAACCCCTAAAAATATGTTTGCTAAGTATTTCTAGAGAATTCCTGATCCATACCACTATCCAGCACCTTCTGCTCCTCGTTGGGTTCGACACTCTTACTTATCGAAAATAATGCGATACATCTCCTATACTTGTGGGTCATCAAGACTATTTTCTGGCGCCATTGCCAGGGAGTGAAGCGCTATTGGGTTCGACACTCTTACTTATCAAAAATACTGCGATACACCCCCTATACATGTGGGTCATCAAGAGGCTGGTAATGAACTCTATTTGCTTTCATTTTTGTACATATACTCATCATTGTGGGCATGCTTAGTCTGTTCATGTAAGGTGTATGTTATTTATGGATGCTTAGTAGTTCTTACTTTCTTATGATTAGCTCCAGCTTGCTAATGGTTTATAGCATATCATATGAATGTTTGCTTACGTTGTTCTATTCATAACTCGGTATGACATTGTGGTATCCTCCTATGAACGTTTCATTTGAATCGACTTGGCACATGCTCACGCATGCATATGACTGAAACAATAACCAGTTAAGCCTCGATGAATTATTTTGCCTCAGGGTTCTTGAATCACTTTCATGCCATAATTAGTCCTGTTTTGTTGCAAGCATGATTATGACAGTTATTGCTCTCTCGTTCGTCTCTCCCTTTCTATTGATGGCCTTCACTTGCACTGAGTATGAGCTCTACTCGTGTTTCCAACTCCCCAAAACCAATATTGCCAAAAGTGTCCACCATACCTACCTATTAGCATCATTTACTATTCCGTGCATATTCAGTATGCCTTGTTTTCTTCCGAATAAAATGTTTGCTTGTTATGAGAAAGTTAGTTAGTAAAGCTCTCACGAACTTGATGTCACACTTTATTTCTTGCACTTAATAAACCTAAACCATTGTGGCTGTCCATGAAATCTATATGCTTGCAAATTATAGGCTGGGAGTTAGCAGAACCGTGCTGTCACGGGGAACGTTTTCAACACCTGTACATATATACCTAGTTGATATCATGCTCTTTTGTTTACGGATGTTGTTGGTGTGAAATAAAAGGGGAGCTTGTAAGTCCATGGAGTTATGTATGTGTGTTAGAGAAATGCCAGGGCCGCTAGCCTAAGCCATGCCTAATCATGGTGGAAACTTGCAACATCACCATAGTGAGCAATCTATGAAGCATTCTTCTTATAAAAAAAGAGATAGAGATTGAGAAAAAGAAAGAAAAAAAGGAGATGAGAAAAGAGGAAAGAGAGAAAAAAGCACCATTTTACCATGGTAAATAAGAAGATTGCTGAGATGCTCATTGTCTGCTTGCCTTGTCATTTTGATTATGGGATAGCTCCTGTATCATGTGCAAGGGGTACCCGTTGGCGGTTCTCTATGATACACATGTATTTACTATGACAAGAACTTACCGGTAACTAAAGTTGAGTAGCATGAGGAGCGACCCTCGTACTCAAGGGACATGAGATTTCCAATTTATGGTCTGTCAAGCATATAACTCGTATTGGACCTCACTTCCACCTTAACCATTTAAAGATGCTTATGATATGGGTAATCAGAGGTCAAAGCTAATGAGTACCATACTTTCAGCATTTGGAAGCCTTTCAAACTTTTCAAAACCTTTTCACTTCCTTGTTGAGTCACCACTTATTCTATGAGAACTTTCTTGAGAACATAGTTGTCATTCTTAGTGTAACATGCTTGTCTCAAAACTTGGTTAATTGTGTCATGACTTTGATGCTTGCATCTTTGATATCTTTACTTCTAGTCTTCACTTGAACTTCAGAGGTGCCTTGGAATTTATGTTGCTCTACAATCAAAGGCAAGCGAGATACCACTCTATCATATCTTTTTATGAGCATTGCAATGTTGCTTATGTTTATGTTTCATGCTACTTAGTATTTTTGAGTTGGAATCTCTTCATAGCTTGCAATGAATATTAAGTAAACTTATTTGCATACTCTTTATTATGAATTGCCTAAGTATTTGATCATATGCTGAGAATATATCCATCTTATGAAGCAAATATGTTCGTGAAAGTTTCTTTTATCGCACTCCATTTTCAACTGAATTGCTTGAGGACAAGAAATAAGCTAAGCTTGGGGGGAGTTGATACGTCCAAAACGTATATGCTTTCTCGAACACTTTTGCTATTGTTTCTCCTCTAAACTTGTGTGATTTGGCTACAACTAACACGGACGGACGTTGTTTTCAGCAGAATTACCTTGGTGTCTAGTTTTTGTGCAGAAAATCAACTATCACTAGTAGAAAAATGGGCATCAATACCGGTTCCAGAGGCCCTTTTGTACCGGAAATGCAACCGGTACAAAAGATTCGGGACAAAAGCCCCCCCCCCTTTGGTACCGGTTCCTTACGAACCGGTATTAAAGGGGCGTCCATGTGGGCACCCAGCAGACCGCAGGGCTAGGGACCTTTGGTACCGGTTTTTAACACGAACCGGTACCAAAGGTTGGCTACCGCGGAAGAGAAAGTGCATAAATCTCTGCCGCGGCTGAGAATCCAGGGTTTAGGGTTTTAGGAGGGGTTTAGGGGTATCGGACCGTTTCATCGTACGAGGATCGCGTCGATGCGCCAGAAACGCGTTTGGGTTTAGGTAGTACATGAAGATCTAGGTGATGCATATCAACTTGGTGCATATAATATAACACATGTAATTGCATAAGATCGCAAAATTAAGTTGTACATGCATGAAGATCGATCTTCATGCATAGTGGTACTCTCCGAGGCATACTATCTATTACATGTAGCATAGTGGTACTCTCCAAGTCAAACTATATATTACATGTAGATCTTCATTCATAGTGGTACTCTGCGAAGTTAGGTATGATGTCCTGAAGGAAAAATCCCGCCAATTCCTCGCCAATTGCTTTGAAGCGGTGCTCGATTGAGATCATGTCCCGCTTTCTTGCCAACTGTAAAAGAATGAGATACAAATGAATACATGAGCTATGTGTATATATATATATCAAAATCACAATCAAACAATTATGACTGAAACTCAGCACAAGTTATGGTAACAAAATAAATTTGTGAATTTTGTTTTCATACCTCTCTATTTCTTTGATTATTCATTCTCTCGCTGACAATCTTGTGGATGTTTTCGCAAACGTAGTATCCACATAGATTAGTCCCCTTTGGTTGTTTCGTGCATTTCTGTACAAGAATATAATTCAATCAAACAATAATCAAGTATGATAAAGGTGTGTGGACCTAGGTAGTACTACTTACTTTGTTCGCAGGCCATATCAGCTTCTGTTTCCATCCACCGGCTGGATCTTTCTCGATGAATTTTTTCCATACGCTGCCCGACAAAAGAAAATGCATAAAAGAGTTATCAATGTGTTGATATCAGGAAATTAACGAAAAACCCGATAAGAATTAAAATTACTTTTTGAGCATATCAAAAGCCGTCTTGTATAGTATAGGCTCTTTGGTTAGTGACTCAAAGACTTCAACCTCTCAATCATACATTTTAATGACGATAAGAATAAAGTGGAACCTGCGCATGTTTAAATATGCAGTGTCATCGATATAAGTCATCAGTTAAAAATTTAACATATGGTGAGCAAAATAGAATGTGTTATAAGACAGTAACACTCACTTGAAGTTGTAAGGCCAAAGTATTATCTTTTTATCACGTTGTCGCTTCAAAAACCTTAGCAAAGTCTCCTGTGTATCCTTGTTATAGATGGGATCTTCTATGGTTTTTTCATGCATTGTATCTGGGTCAATGAACCCAATGTCCATGATTTCATCCCTTTTGCATTCGAGCTTCTTCGATCTGCATAATATAGCGCACCAAAGATTAAATTGAGGATAATTTGTAGACAATGAACGAGGTGAGCTAAAGACTTCTCAAATTACATTAATAAATCACTTACAAACAATAGCAACTGATGATAGATTTGTCGAGGGCCCGGAGATTGTATAACTGAAAAAGTTCACAGAAGTCAGCGCTCACAGAGTATTCTTGGAAGTAGTGCTCATCCTTAACTCGCACCATGATAACCTCGATCCCTCTCTTTGTGGCATTAGTGTACCACACATGCAAATTATGCATACTTGTTGGTAGCGACCTGATATTCTCGACCAAATCTTTCCCTTGAACAAATTTATACACTACTTCAGCGATGGGGTAATCGGTTGTGTTTTGTCGAGAACTTTGAACGGCCTTCTCGTCAAACACCTTGAGAGGGGGGACCGATTGAACGGGTTGTTCTCCGAGCTAGTGCATTTGTTTCCTTTTTATACCCGAGACCACCGATTTATCGGGTTTTTTCGCCTCCACCATATCGTCATACGACCTTTCAATAGAACTCCTATAGTGAGATGGCAGCGATGGTACAGGGTCATATAGATTCTCAATGGTACGCACAACTTTCACCGGATCTAGAGTCTTCTCAAAAGGTATCTCTGGCACTTTCTTAGCAAAATGTTTTTCCACCTCGGACTTAGAGGTTTCAATGCATTCCTCGATAGTTTTTTCCCAAGGTAACTTCTCAATAGGCGGCAGTGTTTTCTCCTTGCTAGGTCTCTTCCTAGGCGGCGTACCGTTTCGCTTAACAGGCGCAGTCTTACGTGGAGGATCTCGATATGGTGGACTTGCGCTAGGGTCCCTCTCAGGTAGGTGTGGACTTTGCTGCTCATGTGGACTGCTACCAGGAGGAGTCGATGGCCATTAATGCTCATGCGGAATTTGCTACTCATGTGGACTGCTACGAGGAGGAGTCGGTGGCCTTGGCAAAAGGACGATGTATTTCTTGGACCATAGGGCGAAACCTTGCTTGACATCGTCCAATGTCTTCTCCTCGTCACCTCCAGGAAAATCAAGCTCCACTGTTTCATAACCCAAAACAACATCACCCACCCCGACACGAACACAGCCAGCTGGAATGGGCATATGATGGTGCGTTGCTCCATCTTCAATTGGGTAAACATATCCGACCACCACCTTAACGGACACGTTCCTCATTAGCAAATGTAGCTCGCAATTTGTCTTCTCCATGACATAATCCACGGGGTAGCTTCCTCCACATTCAAGATGTGAGGAACCCACACTACTTATTCACTGAGATGGGGCGGCATCGGCGTGAGGATCTTGTAGAAACAGCGGCTGATTAGGTGCCCTCTGATTTTTCTCAAGCACCTCCACCCTATTTATCAATTCCGCTAACTTGGCTGACTCTTGCTTCTTCTTTCTCGAATGGCTTCTATAAGTGTCAGCGCACTCCGGCCACGCTTCCTTCATGGTGACACCTGGGAGGGCTCGTATCCGTCCAACGTGTTCAGGATTCCCCAGAGCGAGTGTTAGCTTGTCATTCTCTCTATCGGGAATGTACTCTCCCTTTCTAACTTTTTCAATTACATCTATAAGCTCCGTCGTGATTGCTTCAATTTTTTCTTCCATTTTCCCTTTGCAACGATCTTCCCTATCTTTGGGTCCAACCCTGCCCCATGCGCGAACAACCAGAACTTAGACCAGTCGGGCCAGTCCCATGTCTATGGAGTGATTCCTGCCTCCATTAGTTTAGCTTCAAATGCTATCCACTTCGGAATGGCAGTCTTGTAGCCACTTGACCCCAAATGATGGAAATGTTTCTTCTTTGAAGCATTTTTCGTATTTGTGATTGATCGGGACACAACAGTAGACGATTTCTTATACCTCTTAAATGCGGGTCAGTGATCTTTTATCTTCACTAGACTTTCAGTGAATACTGGATCTTCATCTTCATATCTGGCCCATAAATATTTCTTCCAGGTCTGGAATTGTGTGGCCATCTTCCTAAAAGTCCATTCCTTGACTTTCTTCTTCTGCCCTTCCGTCATGTCTTCCGGTAGGCTGAAGTGTGTCAGTAGACTGTCCCAAAGAAACTATTTTAGAGTATCGTTGACATAACTAGCTTCAGCCCCTACGTTCTTCGGCTTACCACTGTACAATGCTGATCGGTACATGGTCCCTAACAAGAACTCTAGGTTGATTTACAAATGTACGGCAGTGCTCCACCGGTTCACCACTGTCCTTAAGTGCGATGAAGGCTAACCTACCCTCGCCCTTTAGACGTTGCGTCGGGCCTCGTTGGGTTTTAACAGATTTGCTCGATGATCCAGAAGGCTATAAGAAAAATAATTCATTAATAAGTGCAATACAAATAAATCAATGCATCTAGCCTTGATATATAAATATACACCTCGCCGGAGTTTTTTAAGAACACTTCGTTATCTCTTCTTTCTTCAGACTCAAGTCCCTCACCGACATCGTTCAGAAATTGTGAGGCGAAATCATCGTCATCTCCATTGGGTTCCGGTCCATGGGCACTCTCATATATCATTTTCTGCACCATTTGTTCTTGCTCCTCATCTCGGATGAAGGTGTTGTCCTCCATAGCTCAATGTCACTACAAAATTAAGTGGAATTATTTGATTCATCATGTCATGATCATTACAGATTGCTAGATGGATAACACCGCCGTCGGCGCCTGGCACGGGGACAGCCTCGCCAACACCGTCGCCGGCTAGGGGAGCAGCATGCAAGGAGCGTCGTTGGCTAGGCGGCGTGGCGAGGCCGTGTGGCGAGGCGACGTCGACACCGGACACTGCCGGCCCGCACGCGCTAGCGAGGCCGCCTAGCCGGCGTGGCGTGGCGGTGCCGTGAGGCCGCGTAGCCGGCGCGAGCGAGGCGGCGTCGACACCGGACACTGCCGGCTCGCGCGCGCTAGCGAGGCCCCCTAGCCGGCATGGCGTGTGGCATGGCGAGGCCACCTAGCTAGCATCGTCTGCTAGGCGGCATGGCGTGGTGGTGTCGCAAGGCCGTGTAGCCGGCGCGAGCGAGGTGGCATCGACACCGGACACTGTCGGCCCGCGCGCACTAGCGAGGCCGCCTAGCCGGCGTGGTGTGGCGGCGTTGCGAGGCCGCATAGCTGGCGCGAGCGAGGCTGTGTGGGCGTGTGTGGTGCGAGCAAGGCGACATGTGCATTTCGTCGAACACCCTAAGGGTGGTGTCGACGAAGCCACATGCAGCACAACACACTGGTGTCGCCGGCGTGGGCGTCTGCGGCGTCAGCGAGGAGGGCGGCATGGCGACGGATGGTGGCGTGGCTAGGCGGCGGCGTGGCTGCGGACAACGACGCGAGCGGGGGAGGGAAAGAAGGGGAGGAGCGGTGGAATTACCTGCGGACGGCGGCGCAATGGCGTGCGACTGTGCAGATCGACTTTGTGGAAAGGAGGCTCGCGCGCGTGTGGTCTCTAGAAAGGAGGCCCCAGGGTGAGAAAATCCCCTAGGGGACCTTTGCTACCGGTTCCAGCCACAAACCGGTAGCAAAGGCTGGAACCGGTAGGAAAGGTATTTTTGCTACCGGTTTGTGGCTAGAACCGGTAGCGAAGGTATTTTTTTTGTTTCTTTTTGTATTTCTTTTCTATTTTTTCTGTTTCTATTTTCTTTTTTCTATTTCTTTTTCTTTTCTATTTTTTTCTGTTTCTATTTTGTTTTTTCTATTTCTTCTTCTTTTATATTTCTTTTTCTTTTCTATATTTCTTTTTCTATTTCTATTTTCTTTTGTATTTCTTTTTCTTTTCTATTTCTTTTTCTATTTCTATTTTCTTTTGTATTTCTTTTTCTTTTCTATTTCTTTTTGTATTTTATTTTTTCTATTTCTTTTTTCTTTCTATTTATTTTTCTATTTCTTTTTCTTTTCTATTTCTTTTTCTATTTCTATTTTGTTTTTTCTATTTCTTTTTCTTTTCTATTCCTTTTTCTTTTCTATTTCTTTTTCTTTTCTATTTCTTTTTCTATTTCTATTTTCTTTTGTATTTCTTTTTGTATTTCCTTTTCTTTTCTATTTCTTTTTCTATTTTCTTTTTTATTTCTATTTCTATTTCTTTTCTATTTCTTTTTGTTTTCTATTTATTTTTCTGTTTAGGTCAAACCACCAATGTTATGGCTAGAATCAGGGCATATTTTGTGATAATGTGCCCATATTTAGCACACATGTGCATCTTGGGATGGCTTACGATGTTGTAGGAGGAAGTTTTCCTTTTTGACGCACGAAAAAGCCAATTTCCATTTTTGAGGTGCCGAAATCGGGGTGTTCTGTGAAGCAACCACCAAATTAAAGTTTGGCATTGGTACCAACCCATTTTTCAAAAATACTAGACGACCTTATATCGACAATTTCCCAACCGGTGTATCTGAAACCTTTATGTCCATCCCTCATGAAAAAGACAAAAATTCCTGCCGAATCCGTAGGAGGTTGCCAAGATTTGAACTACAAGTACATGATATAATGCTTGTGAATTTTTTTAAAAATCATTTATAGGTTCACAACATGCTATTTCATCAGAGATCCACTTCAAGTTCAGCGAGACTCAGCCCTGGGCTAAGAAGCTTTAGTCCCGGCTGGTGGGTGCAACCGAGACTAAAGCTATCGGTGGGATAAGGACGCGTGAGTAACCTTTAGTCCTGGCTGGTGGGTGCAACCGAGACTAAAGATGTCGGCAGGATAAGGACGTATGGGTGGACACATTGCTCGATGAGATAAAGCATGTAGCGCACGACGCCATGTCGGAGGAACAACACAAAGTAGAAGTGGCGCCGTGCCTATAAAAGGAGCATCGATACACCATGGCAAGCAGCTCAACAAGCCAACATAGGTAGAGAGAGTTTCATCCCCATGGATGGAGGGTTGGGAAATCTCCCGTGGCGAAGCTTCTCGAAGATGTCGTTGGTGCACACGCCCTATGGCATCTTGGGAAGCTCCGCCTCGGAAAAATTTCCCTGCAAGCCCGTGAAACACTCCATCTCCTCTAATAGTGTTGGGGAAAGGGTTGGGAAATCTCCCGTGGCGGAGCTTCTTGAAGATGTCATTGGTGCACACGCCCTACGACATCTTCGGAAGCTCCGCCTCAGAAAAATTTCCATGCAAGCCCGTGAAAGACTCCATCTCCTCTAACAGTGTTGGGGAAAGGGTTGGGAAATCTCCCGTGGTAGAGCTTCTCGAAGATGTTGTTGGTGCACACGCCCTATAGCATCTTCGGAAGCTCCGCCTCGGAAAAATTTCCCTGCAAGCCCGTGAAAGACTCCATCCCTCTAACAGTGTTGGGGAAAGGGTTGGGAAATCTCCCGTGGCAGAGCTTCTCGAAAATTTCCCTGCAAGCCCGTGAAAGCTACTTAACTAGTAAAACAAGCCAACCATCTCCATTGTTAATATCTTACATACAGTAAGATCATTACACAAAAATAAATGGGAAAGTGATTTCCATATTGAGATACACAAACTATGATCCCTATCTAGTCTTCTGAGTTTTCTTCGTGTGTTTCCCTTCTTATGATTGTGACGCAACCATGGACAATCTTCATTATTTAACATGATGCTTGGGTCAGTTCTCACCTTGAAGGGTGGAATATCATCAAACTTATTATAATCTCCTGACATGTCTGTCTTTTCCTCTACTCCCATGATGTTTCTTTTTCTTGAAAGAACTATGTGGCGCTTTGGCTCATCGTATGATGTGTCCTCTTGCCTTTGTTTTATTTTTTCGGTTTGGTAGACATGTCCTTCACATAAAAAACCTGAGCCACTTCACTAGCTAGGACGAATGGTTCATTGTCATACCCTAGATTCTTGAGATCCACTGTAGTCATTCCATACTGCGGGTCTACTTGTACCCCGTCTTTCAGGTTGAACCATTTGCACCGGAACAAAGGGACCTTGAAAGTAGGATACCACTGTAGTCATCTCCTCTATAGTCATCTCCTCTATGTACCCATAATATGTGACCTTCTTCCCATTGTCCTCTGCTGCATCAAAGCGGATACCACAGTTTTGGTTGGTGCTTTTTTTTATCTTGGGCGAACGTGTAAAATGTATTCTCATTTATCTCGTACCCTTGAAAAGTCGATATAGTCGAAGATGGTTGCTTGGCCAACAAGTATAGTTGTTCTTCATCAGTGACATTCATGAGACGTGTTTGCAACCAACCGCTGAAAGTCTTCATGTGTTCTCCATCAATCCAATCTTCACGTTGCTCTGGGTATTCAGAGCATAAAATATTCTTGTGTTCCACTATGTACGGAGCCACCAAGATGGAATTATGTTGAACTGTGTAGTATGCTTGAGTGAAAGAATGTCTGTCCATACACATTGTTGCTTTCTTTCCTAGCGTGCCTTTTCCATGCAGTCTCCCCTCATAGCGCGATTTAGGAACACCGATCGGCTTAAGGTCAGGAATAAAGTCAACACAGAACTCAATGACCTCCTCTGTTCCATAGCCCTTGGAGATGCTTCCTTCTGGCCTAGCACGGTTATGAACGTATTTCTTTAAGACTCCCATGAATCTCTCAAAGGGGAACATGTTGTGTAGAAATACAGGACCGAGAACGCCAATCTCTTTGACCAGGTGAACGAGGAGATGTGTCATAATATTGAAGAAGGATGGTGGGAACACCAACTCAAAGCTGACTAGACATTGAACCACATCAAAGTTAATGGATTGATCACCTTCTGAGAAATTGCATTGAGAAACGCACATAGCTTCACAATGGGTACTCGAACATTTTCTTGCACAAGCCCCCTCAATGCAACCGGAAGTAATTTTCTCATAATCACGTGGCAGTCATGAGACTTTAGGTTTTGAAACTTTTTCTCTGACATGTTTATTATTCCCTTTATATTCGACGAGAAGCCGGACGGGACCTTGATGCTACTTAGGACTTCAAAAAAGATCTCCTTCTCTTCTTTGGTAAGAGCGTAGCTGGCAGTACCTTGATACTTCTCTGGATTCAGGTTGTTTCCTTCGTGGATACATTGTTGGTCATGCCGTGCATCCGGTGTATCTTTTGTCTTCCCATACACGCCCAAGAAGTTTAGCAGGTTCACGCAAAGATTTTTCGTGACGTGCATCACGTCGATTGCAGAGTGAACCTCTAGGATTTTCCAGTAGGGTAGCTCCCAAAATATAGACATCTTCTTCCACATGGGTACGTGTCCATCAACATCATGCAGAACAGATTGTCCGCCAGGACCCTTTCCAAAGATCACTTTTAAATCCTTGACCATATCATATATAACATCCCCAGTAGGGCGGGTAGGCTTTGTTCGGTTATCTGCCTCACCTCTGAAATGTTTTCCTCTCTTTCTTACGTGATGTTGTTTTGGAAGAAATCGACGATGCCCCAGGTACACATTCTTGTTTCCCAAATATATACTGGCAGTCTCACCTAAACAGTGTGTGCATGCATTGTATCCCTTGTTTGACCGTCCTGAAATGTTACTAAGAGCAGGCTAATCATTGATGGTTATAAACAACAATGCTCGTAGGTTAAATTCCTTTTATTCGTTATCATCCCACACATGTACACCTTCTTCACGCCACAACTGTCAAAGTTCTTCAACCAATGGCCTCAGGTACACATCAATGTCGTTGCCGGGTTGCCTCGGGCCTTGGATGAGCACTGGCATCATAATGAACTTCCGCTTCATGCACAACCAAGGAGGAAGGTTATAGATACATAGAGTCACTGGCCAGGTGCTATGACTGGAGCTCTGCTCCCCGAAAGGATTAAAGCCATATGTACTTATACCAAATCTTAAGTTCCTTGCGTCATCTGAAAATGACTTGAACTCTCTGTCGATTTTTCTCCACTACGACCCGTCAGCGGGGTGTCTCAACATCACATCTTTCTTACGGTCCTCTTTGTGCCATCGCAACAACTTGGCATGCTTTTTTTTGGAACAAACGTTTCAACCGTGGTATTATAGGAGCATACCACATCAACTTCGCAGGAACCCTCTTCCTAGGGGTGCACTCTCCCTCAACATCGCCAGGGTCATCTCGCCTGATCTTATACCTCAATGCACCACATACCGAGCATGCATTCAAATTCTCGTACTCCTCGTGGTAGAGGATGCAGTCATTGATGCATGCATGTATCTTCTGCACCTCTAATCCTAGAGGGAAAACAACCTTCTTTGCTTCGTACGTACTAGAGGGCAATACGTTCTCCCCTGGAAGCATCTTCTTTATTATTTTCAGCAACTTTTCAAATCCCTTGTCAGAAGTACCATTCTCTGCCTTCCATTGCAGCAATTCTAGTGTGGTACCCAGCTTTTTCTGGCCATCTTCGCAATTTGGGTACAATAGTTTGTTGTGATCCTCTAACATTTTCTCCAACTTCATCCTCTCCTTTTCACTTCCACAGTTTATCTTCACATCAAGAATGCCTGACCCAAATCGTCATCAGGGTCATACAAAATGGGCTCATCAAAAATGGGCTCTTCTTCATCTTCATCTTCCCCATTCTACTATCACCGTCTTCAGTGAACATAGGATAGTTGTCACTATCCTCTTCTTCTTCGTTGTCTTTCATTATAACCCCTCTTTCTCCGTGCTTGGTCCAACAATTATAGCCGGGCATGAAACCATTCTCAAGCAGGTGGACGTGAAGGGTCTTTGAGGTAGAGTAATCCTTCGTATTGTTACAGAAACTACATGGACAATAAATGAAACCATTCGACCGCCTGTTTGCCTCAGCCACATTGAGAAAATAATGCATGCCAGTAATGAAGTCAGGATGGCATCGGTCACCGTACATCCATTGTCGATTCATCTGCATTATATATATAAGTATATCAAAAATCATTAATTACACAACATCATGGATATATGAGTGACCAACTTAATTAATATTCAAGTACATCACATAAAACTAAGTTTTTTTTTATAAAAAAGAAGAGGCTCACCGAGGTGGTACGGTGCTGGCTAGGGGACGACGCTGGCGATCGACGGTGGTGAGGACGGGGACGATACTAAAACCTACAAATCATACTTTAATTTGAGCTCAGATTGCATATAAAAAGAATGAAATCCGTAACTTAGGCATTTCATCGAAGACCTTGCTAGCACTACAAAAATAATACGAGTTAAACTAGGAAAGAAATGAGCTAAATTAGGAACGCGGGAAGAAAGGATGATATTGCTAACCCTTGAATAGATGGGTGCCGTCAATCTTGATAAAATGGTGGAAAAAATGGAGATTTGTTGGAGTGTGAGAGGTGCAAAATATTTGGAAATGTGAGAGAGGAGAAGGAGAAGGGGAAATGAGATGCAAGCCTATCGGGCTTAAGAAATAGGGCAGGGACCCTATAGTACCGGTTCTTAAGACGAACCGGTACTAAAGGTTCAACTCTGGGCCCACCTTGCTTCAAAATTGGACTAAAACCCTTTCGTACCGGTTCGTAATACGAACCGGTACAAAAGGCCCTCAACGAACCGGTATTAATGTTCCTCGGCCGCCTGAGCAAGGGAGCCAGTACTAATGCACCATTTAGTACCGGTTCGTAAGGGAACCGGTACTAAAAGCTTAGATGGATGCCCATTTTTCTACTAGTGTATCAGGAAAAATCCTGAAAAATATGCCAAAAATCCTATTTCACTTGAAGACTCACAGAGCTAGAAGACGAGACGGAGGAGGGCCACGAGGGGCCCAGAACCCCCGGACGCGTGGGCCAGCCTAGGACATGCCTAGGAGGGGTGTGGCCACCTCGGGCACCCCCTCGGCCTCCCCTTTGCCTATAAGATGCCCCTTGACCTAAAAACTCAGGGGGTCGACGTTTTTCCAGATAGAGTTCTGCTACGCCGCCACCACCATATACCGCGATTCGGAACCAGAAACTATGTTCTGGCACCTTGTTGGGACGGGGAATTGGAGGAGATCATCGCCATCATCATCACCATCGCTTCTCCATCAACCATCCATGATTTCCCCATCCATGAGTGAGTAATCCCCCACTGTAGGCTATGGGGATGGTAGGGATTGGATGAGATCGTTCATGTAATGGCATCAGATTGTTAGGGCATGGTACCTAGTATCTATTATTAGTGCTTTTTGACTTTGTTGCAACTTGCTATGCTTAATGCTTGTCACTAGGGCCCGAGTGCCATGATTTTAGATCTGAACATGTTATTGATTCATGATGATAATATTGTTTGTGATCTTACCTGCAAGTTGTATACACATGTTATTGTCCGGAACCAAAGGCCCCGAAGTGACAATAATTAGGATAACCGGAGGGAATGGCTATGATATGAGGATTACTTGTGTTCACAGAGTGTTAATGCTTTTCTCCGGTACTCTATTAAAAGGAGCACTGATGACCCACAAGTATATGGGGTGTATCGCAGTATTTTCGAGGGAAGTGAAACCCAATTTATTGATTCAACACAAGGGGAGCCAAAGAATATTTATAAGCCTTAACAACTGTGTTGTCAATTTAGCTGCACCTGGAAACAATCTTGCTCACAAAAGTTTATCAGTAGCAACAGTTTTGCAATAGCAATAACAAAGTAATAGCAGTAGTAAAAGTAAAGACACTAGTAACAATTGCAGTAAACAGCAGGATTAAAGCGCGGTAGGCATAGGGATGGATGGACGTGCGCTGGATGGACAAGACAATTCATATGGCAATCAAAACATAGGGCATTTGCAGATAAATAAGATAAATCATCCAAGTACTAAATAATCATAGGCATGTGTTCCATATATAGTCATATGTGCTCGCAATGAGAACTTGCACAACATCTTTTGTCCTGCCAGCTCGTTTGTACCGGGGCCTCAAGGGAACTACTGGCAATTAAGGTGCTCCTTTTAATAGAGCACCGGAGCAAAGCATTAACACTCCATGAACACATGTGATCCTCACATCAAAGCCATTCCCTCCGGTTATCCCGATTGCTGTTAGTTCGGGGCCTTTGGTTCCGGACAACAATATGTTTATACAACTTGCAGGTAAGACCATAAACAATACTATCATGATGAATCAATAACATGTTCAGATCTGAAATCATGGAACTCGGGCCCTAGTGACAAGCATTAAGCATAACAAGTTGCAACCAAGTCAAAAAGCACTAATAATAGATACTAGGCACCATGCCCTAACAATCTGATGCCATTACATGAACGATCTCATCCAATCCCTACCATCCCCATAGCCCACAGCGGGGGATTACTCACTCGTAGATGGGGAAACATGGATGGTTGATGGAGAAGCAATGGTGATGATGATGGCGATGATCTCCTCCAATTCCCCGTCCTGGCAGGGTGCCAGAACGGAGTTTCTGGTTCTGAATTGCGAAATCTGATGGTGGCGGCGTAGCAGAACTCTTTCTAGAAAAACGTCGAACCCCCCTTGGTTTTTAGGCTAAGAGGCAACTTATAGGCAAAGAGGGAGGCCGAGGGGGTGACCGAGGCGGCCACACCACCCCTAGGCGCAGCCTAGCCTGACCCGCGCGGCCAGGTGGTGTGGGCCCTCGTGGCTCTCCTCCGTCTCCTCTTCTGGCTCCGTGAATCTTCTGGTGAAATAGGATTTTTGGCATATTTTTCGGGATTTTTCTTGATAGTTTATTTTCTGCACAAAAACTAGACACCAAGGTAATTCTGCTGTAAACAGCATCAGTCCGTGTTATTGTAGCCAAATCACACAAGTTTATATGAAAAACAATAGCAAAAGTGTTCGGGAAAGTAGATACATTTTGGACGTATCAACTCCCCCCAAGCTTAGCTTATTGCTTGTCATCAAGCAATTTAGTTGAAAACTGAGTGCGATAAAAGAAACTTTCACGAACACATTTGCTTCATAAGATGTATATATTCTCAACATATGATCAACTACTTAGGCAATTCATAATAAAGAGTATGCAACTAAGTTTACTTAATAGTCATTGCAAGCTATGAAGATATTCTAACTCAAAAATAATAAATAGCATGAAACATAAACATAAGCAACATTGCAATGCTCATAACAAGGTATCATAGAGTGGTAC
This sequence comes from Avena eriantha, assembly GCA_910589775.1. Lineage (NCBI taxonomy): Eukaryota > Viridiplantae > Streptophyta > Magnoliopsida > Poales > Poaceae > Avena > Avena eriantha. Next base: position 319,123,045 of record OU342746.1, read on the forward strand.
CTCGCTTGCCTTTGATTGTAGAGGAAACATAAATGCCACGGCACCTCTGAAGTTCAAGTGAAGACTAGAAGTAAAGATATCAAAGATACAAGCATCAAGGTCATGACACAATTAATCAAGTTTCGAGACAAGAATTGACCAGGGTTTAACTCATCAATGCCCATTGTTATGGACTTGTGTTTTGGAGAAGGAGGGAGTGCTAGAGACATCTATCGGCTAGCAAACAAGCACACAGGGGACAAAGGATTTACCCAGGTTCAGGCCTCGTAGAGGTCCCTACTCCTGCTTGTCTGCTCGTGGAATTATCGAAGGAGTCGAAAGTTACAATGGTGCGCAGATACAATCTGGCGAGGGTTGTGGAAACTAGGGTTGCATGTGTCCTCCTCGCCGCCCCTCCTAGCATTTATATAGATAGGCTAGGTCTCGGGTAGCAGGTCGAGTCGGTTACAAGTTAGGGTTTTCCCCTACAAACTTTCTATCTTTAACTTCTTCTTGTTCTTCAAGCAATCGAGAGTCCGTAGGCCACTCGAGTCCCTTGTTTGGGCCTTGGCGACACCGTGGGCCTGTACGTATTTGGACCGTATATACCAAGCTCGAGTATCTGTAGGGTATAGCCATGTCAGTAGCCCCCGAGTGTCCAGTGGAATCGCAGATGCGACTGGGGACTTTTTGAAGTCTTCGAGTGCCTGAGTCCATTTCGACTGCTTTTATTTGTGTCATAGGGATTGTTGATATACACGCCTGATATAACCAAAGTATCGGTATCAGTTAACCACCTTAGGGTGAAACAACGCAATCTACTCGAACTCGAGTCCCCGGACTCGAATCCAGAAAAGTGCTAGCGCAATTCGACTCAGGCCGCGGAGGTCTTATAGGAGTCGAATTCCAGTTATATGGGTGTGAGCACTCGACGCGTCCGTCAAGGCATGTTCATCGTACCTGTAGGCACGGATATATTTCTGGTAGTGCGCAGCTAATGCGTTGCCAGGCCTTATTCAGGTCTTACCTTCACGATGTAAGCGCGGCATCCGAATTTTATCATCGCGGAGACGATTCGGGTGACCCAGGAGACGCAATCTCTTTGTAGGGGAAATTTTTTGAGGCGGTGTCGCCATAAGCTTCGAGTGTGGACGTTACCAACACACAGTATTTTGTATAAATAATCATAGGGTGCGCGACCAGCGCTCCCTATGGGAGTAGCCCCCGAGTGCCTGGTTAAGTCGAAGACTCAGGCAGGGACTAAATAACTTTTGCGACTGCTATCGTCTTTTGCTTGTTTGTTTTAGTCGAATTTGTTTCCGGCGCTCCCTATGGGAGTAACCCATGTCCAAAGTCGAATTATGTTTCGAGTGATTTGGGTTTACTTCTGATTGTCCATGTTCCTGTAAAAAAGAAAAAGGAAAAATCGTAGGGTGCGCGACCAGCGCTCCCTATGGGAGTAGCCCCTGAGTGCTTGGTGGACTTCCTCCGTTCTCACCACCGTAGCGCAATGGGAAAGTAGAAAGGGGGCGCTTTTGTTGATTCCACGGGCATCGCTGCCGCGGCGAAGAAGAAGGGTGGCTCCGCTGCTGCGGGCACCAGCACCGCCACCGGCGGGAAGAAGAAGGTCGCGGGCACCCGCGTGACAAATGGTGCGCGGCGCCCTTCCACCATCAAGGCGTCGGATCTCCGTCTTCTTCGCCAAGACGGAGTTATCTCCGCAGCAGTCGCCGATAAGCGCGTCCCCAGCGGTGAGACCATTCCTGCTCCTCCCGCTGGTTTTCGAGTGATGTTTCTTGCATTCGTCATTCGCAGTCTTTCCTTGCCTATCCACCCCTTTCTTAGGGGTCTTCTTTGTTTCTACGGGCTCTAGCTCCATCAGCTGTCCCCAAATTCGATTCTCCATGTCACCTGCTTCATCACTCTTTGCGAGTGCTGGCTCGGAATCGAGCCACACTTTGGTCTTTTCAAGCGCATTTTTAAATTGAAGCGTCAGTACGCATTTGGCTCTTTAGTTTACGACGTAGGTGGTTGCGGAATCCACGTCGACCCATCCACCACCTACTTTGACATCAAGCTCACCAAGTTCGTCCAGGGATGGAGGGACAGATGGTTCTATGTCCGCGATCAGAAGTCCAAAGATGAGCACTTTGGACTCGCGCCCTTCGATCCCGTGACTCCCTGCAAGAAGATGTGTTCCTGGAAGAACGTAGTTATGCCTGGCGAGCTCGCGGAGACAGACGTGCTGTATCAACGTGTCTGCGACCTCGAGAGTCGCATAGGCACAGAAGAGGGACGTTGCACCCTTATCCGAACCTGGCTGCGCCGTCGCGTCCAACCCCTTCAAGCTAGAGTTCATCCCATGTTTCAATGGGCTGGCGCCGATGATGCCACTCGCGTGTCTGCCGATGGCATGTCCGCGAGTGTCGTGGATAAGAGGGTCCGCGAGTGAAGTACACCGGCAAGGATGTGCTTCCGAATGAGCCAGTTGTTCCTCCTTTTGATGCTTCGAATCCTCCTCCTGAGGTACAGTTGTGCTACGCAGTAGCTTATTTTCTCGATTACTTTTCTGTTGCTTACTTGATTCTTGCTGATTTTTGTTGTCTGTATGCAGGATTGGGCGGTGTCGCCGTGTATGCCTCCTCTCCCTGAGGGGGTTATTCCTCGAGAAGCTTTGGAAGAGGACGAGTCTGAGTCGACTATCCCTTCTGCTGTGGAGGAGGAATCCCCCGAGTCCGAGAGTCCGGACACTCGCAAGCGTTCGCACAGCGAGGATTCGGACGTGTCGTCTCCTTCGACTCTAGAAGGTACGGGTGGTTGTGTGGAGTTACCAATTCTTGCCGTCCATGTGAGGACTGTGGCACCGTCTTCTCGCAAGAAGATGCGATTGCCTAAGGAGTCCTCGTCGGAGTCGGCGGAGGCGACGTTTGATCTTGACAAGTTTGACTAGTAAGTTTTCAAGTTCATTTGCTCTTCTCTGTTTTCTTCTTGTTGACTTGCCCTGGAGTTTGCCTTTGCTCAAGGTAAGTTTTGCTCTTGTAGTCAAGAGGCGTCGTCATCTTCTGGCGACGTCGAGTTTTTGAAGGAATCTGGAGTCGCGACCTCAAAGGCCAAGAAAGAGGTCGAGCGCGCTCCTTCCCCTGAAGTGGCGGCCCACTCCGGGCACAACTCTTCCAGCTCTCCCCACGCAGGGGAGCATCGAATGGTTGCCCGGATGATGGCACAACAAACATCTTCGGAGTCATTGGAGGACCATGTAAGTATAGTTGTTTCCTCCTTTGTAGTGTTGCAGTCGATGTTATATATTTCCTCTGATGGTTCTTTGGTTGTGCGACAGCTCCTTGTAAAGGAAGCCGCGCAAGTGGCAGAGCAGGTGATGGCGATGGGTCGCCAGCATGCAATGCTGGAGACGCGTCACCGCGTGGTCAAAAGTAAGTGTTCTACACTTATTCTTTTTCGTCTTCTCCTTTGTTTGTATAGTCGACTGATAGTCAACTTTTGATTGCCATGTAGCTGAACATAACGCTTTACTGCACAACGTCGCCACCTTGGAGAAAACGCTTGCCGCGGCTGTGAAGGGTCGCGACGAGGCACTCGCGGCTCGTGACGAGGCACAGAAGCGTGAGGAGGATCTGCGTGCCTCCTTTGTGGCCAGGGAGAAGTTGTTTGAAGAACAAATGTTCTCAGTCGCCAAGGCTGTCTCAGGTATTTTTGCTTGTGGATATTGTTGTCCATCTCTGCGTCGAATGTTTTTGCTGGTGACGTTGAAGTTTTGATCCATGTGTGGGTTCATGTACAGATGCTGGTGATTTGAGCTTCGACCCGCAGGCCCTTCGTCACGATGACGCTCTGGCAGGTGCGGTGGCTGCAGTCGAGGACCGTAGCGCTGCCATCCAAGATACACTTTCCAAGGCCAAGGTCGCCCTCAGTCGCCTACAGGAGGAGTTGATGCCGAAGGCGGAGCTGGTCGATAATATGGATGAGCTGGTGGAGTCACTCGCCGGGGGTGTGCCTTCCACCTACAAGAACTCCCTCCGCGTGGCTGGCACGACCATGTCACTCGCCATGGTGCAGGCCCACGGAATCGAGATCGATCCCTCCGCGGTGTCGAAGGCGATGCCTGTTGGCGCAGATGGTCGGCAGGTAGTCTTCGCTCCTTTTGCGACTGCCTGTGGCAAATATGGGCATCACTTGATAAATACTGTCGCGAAGTACTCGAAGGAACTCCAACATGCTAAGAAGGCAACAAAGGCTTCGGCCTCAGGGGCTGGTGGAAAGTCAGTGGCATCTGACACTGCCACGGATTTGATGAAGCCCCCGAAGCCGTCGAAGTCGAAGAAGCCAGCTGCTCCGTAGTTAGCTTTTTGTAATAGTTGATTAATTGTCCTTTTGTTTAAGAACATGCCTGTTGGCGAGTGTGTCTGTTGATACTTATGCTGGTCTTGAATGCATCTTACCCTTTTGCCTTTGTGTTGATTTAGTCGCCTTATTTGCTTCTATCTTGACTTGTGGTAGGGTACATCAAGTGATCCCGTGGGGGGAACCCAGGACTCGCCATCTCTTGGTGATACAGTGGCACCACCGTGCTCCAGGGTAGAGGAGCTATCCTTGATTTCGCGACTTCGTGACCGCGTGAAGCAGCTGGAGCGTGAGTTGCCCGTGATCCATGGTAGTGCAGACGTGTGGAGGTCGAAGGCGTAAAAAGCCGCCGCCCGCGAGCAGTATCTTCTTGGCGAGGTGGCGCAGCTGGGCGACCAGTTTAAGTGTTAGTTTGCCTATTCTCATCTTTTCCTTTGTAGTTTCTCGCAGCGGTACGTTGTACTCATGCTATTGATGTTGCTTCGTGTAGTTGTTAGCGCGCGCCATCCACAGGAGGAGAAGGATAGAATTGCCATTCGCCTTCATGATCTCACCCAGGAGCAACTTCAAGAGAGTGGATACTTCTGGGTAGATCATGATCGTGCGACTGCGTTGGCAACCCTGCAGGATCGCGCGTCACGAGTGCTGCTTTTTCTGAAGAAGTCGCAGTCGTGCCTGAAGAACATTTATAGGGCGATGTTTCCGCTGGATGACACTCCGTCAAGCCTGCTGGCTCTTCTTGCCAAATTTCAAGATCTGTTCGAGGTTCGCGAGTGCGTGAGGCAGCAGTTGGTGGCTGGTGCCAAGGCTACCCTCTCAATGGTGCGATTGCACAAGCCTGACGTGGATATTGCCGCCATTGCCTCTGGGCCGCCAGCGCCACCAGCAGGATCTGCCTGGAATATGGTGCCGCACTATCAGGCAGTGGACCGTCCCGCAGAGGAGATCGTCGACTTCTTTGAGGAACAAACCAACGTTCATCTGTTGCACGAGTAGCCAAATTTGTATCCTGCACATAAGTGTACTTGTGTTGTAAAGTTCGTATAGATGTTGTAGATAATTAATTGTCGAATGTGTATAAAGAGCTCTGTGAGCGTGAGGTGCATTACACTATGCGAGTCCTTTTCGTTAGCCTGGCCATCTTTTATCTTGGTCCCTTGTGAACCTGTCAGGTGCGTTGCAGCTGAGTTGAGGTCGTGTTTTAAGGGTTTCGATTGATGTACCAGCCACTCAGGATATCGCGTTTTGGTTCGAAGAACAGATGTGTATAGGGTGGCACAGCCCCCGAGTATATAAATTGAAAAAGTAAAGGAGAACACAGAGTTTTGGGGCACTTAGCTTTTATTTATTCGAAGAACAGTGCGAGGTACAATGTGTGGCTAAGTAGCCTTGGTTGAGTAGCCTTATTTGCAATGTAAAAGTAAAAACGAACTAAGGGTAGAAGCGTCGCAGCTGTGCGGCGTTCCAGGTGTTGGAGTATGTGACTCCTGTCTCTAAATCTTTAAGGCGATAGGCGCCACCTGGGGTTACTTCTATAATCACGTACGGTCCTTCCCAGGGGGACTCGAGCTTGAGATGTCGTTGCTGCTTCAGTCGCAAGACCAAGTCACCTTCGACGAAGGATCTGGGGCGAAGCCTCCTACTGTGGTAGTTACGCAGGTTCTGTTGGTAGATCGTGCATCTTTCTGCGGCGATTTCTCTTGCTTCGTCAAGGAGGTCGACGGAGTCTTCGAGTGCGAGGGATGATTCATGTTCGCTGTAGGCGACCACGCATGGCGCTTTGTACCGTACCTCGGCGGGTAGCACTTCCTCTGCTCCGTGCACCATAAAGAATGGCGTGTAGCCCGTGGCGCTATTTGGAGTTGTACGTAGGCTCCAGAGTACGGATTGAAGTTCATCCGGCCAGCAGCCCGCAGCTTGTTCGAGTGGTCGGAGGAGCCGCTTCTTGATGCCGCTGCAGACGAGCCCGTTTGCCTTTTCCACCTGACAGTTGGTCTGTGGATGCGCTACTGAGGCGTAGCTGATGTTGATCCCTAGGTTCTCGCAGTATTCTTGGAACTCCTTAGATGTGAAGTTCGTCCCGTTGTCGGTGATGATGTTATGTGGCACCCCGAAGCTGTAGACGATGGATTTAAAGAATTTGACTGCGCTGTGCGCAGATTGGTTGGTTACTGGCATGGCCTCAATCCACTTGGTGAATTTGTCGACTGTGACCAAGAGGTAGACGTAGCCTCCTCGCGAGGACCTTGGAAGCTTGCCGACCATGTCGAGCCCCCATTGCACGAAGGGCCAGGCCAATGGGATTGGCCGTAGTTCTGCGCCCGGTGCATGCGGCTTGTCCGCGAATCGCTGGCAAGCGTTGCATTTTTGGACGATATCCTTGGCGTCGCACATGGCCGTAGGCCATTAGAATCCATCTCGTAGAGCTTTGGCAACGAGGGCGCGACTGCCAGCGTGGTGCCCGCAGGTCCCTTCATGGATGTCGAGGAGAACTGCTCTTCCATCGGCCATGGAGACGCATCGTTGTAGCACTCCTGTGATGCTGCGTTTATACAGTTCACCGTTGATAACGGCGAATGCCTTGGAGCGCCGCGCGATGTGCCGTGCATCTGTCGGATCGTCCGGTAGCCTCTTGCTGAGGAGGTACGTGATGTACGGCTGCGTCCATGATTGCTCAATCAGCATGATGCTCATTGGTCCTTCGAGTCCGGTGTCCAGCTCCAAGTCATCGAGTGCCATGGGCTCATTGGGTGGCGTAGCCCCCGAGTCCTTGCTGCGCTTGTTTTCTTCTCTGCGGCCTTTGGCTTGATGGAGCGTGATATGGGGGCGCAGGTAGAGCCTATGTTGGCGAGTGCGTCTGCCTCCTCGTTGCTTTCGCGACCTACGTGTCGCAGCTCGCAACCATTGAAGTCTCCTTCGAGTGTATCGTAGAGATCGCGGTACGTGATCATGTTATCGTTCAGTGCGTCGCACTCATGCATTGTTTGGTTGACGACCAACTTGGAGTCGCCATATATGATGAGCCTCTTGGTGCCGCAAGCATTGGCCATACTCATCCCGTGCAACAGGGCCCCGTATTCAGCCTCGTTGTTTGAGGCTGTGAACTGCATTCGCAGGATATACTTCAGCTTGTCCCCTTGAGGTGATATCAATATGACACCTGCGCCTGCTCCGTCTTTCCGCTTGGACCCATCGAAGTGCATTGTCCAGAGGTAGGACATATCTGGCTTGTTCGGGAGTTGGTTCTCCATCCAGTGCACGAGGAAGTCAGGGAGAACTTGCGACTTGATTGCGTCACGTTTTTCGTACGTGATGTCTCGTGGAGACAATTATATTCCCCAAAGCGCGACTCGCCCCGTGGCGTCGGGGTTATTGAGGATATGTCCCAACGGGGCGTCGCTGACTACCACGATTGGGTCTTCCTGGAAGTAGTGGCGCAGTCGCCGGGCGGTCATAAAGACGCCGTACGCCAGCTTCTGGTAGTGCGGGTACCATTGTTTTGTTGGCGTGAGGACCTCACTGAGGTAGTATACTGGGCGTTGTACGCCGTGGACCTTGTTTTCCTCAGCCTGCTCGACGACGAGCACTGTGCTGACTACCTGGTTGGTGGCGGAGATGTACAGCAATAGTGGTTCCCTTTCTCGTGGAGTCACCAGCACTGGCAAAGTGGATAGCAGGCGCTTGAGATCTTCGAATGCTTCTTGCGCTTCCTTGGTCCACTCGAATTTTTCAGCTTTGCGGAGGAGCTGGTAGAAGGGCAGTGCCTTTTCACCCATCCGACTGATAAATCGACTGAGGGTCGCGATTCGTCCGGCCAGTTGCTGGGCGCCTCTTATGTTCTTCGGCTTCTCCATGGCCAGTATGGCTTTTATCTTCTTCGGGTTCGCCTCGATTCCCCTCGCGGAGATGAGATACCAAGTAGCTGCCCAGATGGTACGCCGAAGTCGCATTTGTCCGGATTGAGCTTGATCCGGTAGCGGTCGAGGTTGGCGAAGGTTTCGCGCAAATCGTCAATTAGAGAGGATTCCTCCTTGGTCTTGATTACTATGTCGTCAACATAGACTTGGATGTTGCGACCCAGTTGTTCCTTGAGGCAAGCCTGCATGCACCGCTGGTAGGTGGCTCCTGCGTTTTTTAGCCCGAAGGGCATTGTGTTGTAGCAGAACACACTGAAGGGCGTTGTAAACGCTGTTTTCTCTTGGTCTTCCTCCTTCATTAGAATTTGGTTATAGCCTGAGTAGGCATCGAGGAAGCAGAGACGCTCGCATCCCGTGGTGGAGTCGATGATCTGGTTGATCCATGGCAGCGAGAAGTGATCCTTTGGGCAGTGCTTGTTCAGAGAAGTGAAGTCCACGCACATCCGCAGGATATCCGTGTCCTTTTTTGGTACCAGCACCGTATTGGCGAGCCAAGTGCTTTCCTTGATCTCGCGTATGAACTTGGCCTCGAGGAGTCTATTGATCTCCATTCCGACTGCCTACGCCCGTGGCTCAGACAGTCGCCTGATTGTTTGCTTGACTGGCCTTGCGTCAGGGTTGATGTTGAGTGCGTGCTCGGCGAATTCCCTGGGAACTCCTGGCATTGCCGCAGGACACCAGGCGAAAATTTGCCAGTGCTCACGGAGGAATTCGACGAGCGCGAGTTCCTATGCGGGACTCAAGTTGTTGGCGATGAGGGTCGTCTTGGCGGGATCCGATGGATGGACCTGCACCTTCTTTGTGTGCACAGATGAGTCGAAGGAGAGGTCAGGTGAGCTTGGCCTGCTCAGGGGGGGCAGACTGTTGTCTGTCGTCTCTTTCAGTCTTGCGAGTTCCTCCTGCATGCCAAAGGACTGGGAGATTCTGTTGAATTCCCTGTTGCAACTGTCAGATCGCTCAAAGCTCCCGTTGATCGTGATGACGCCGTTGGGGCCTGACTTTTTCATCTGCAGGTAGGCGTAGTGGGGCACTGCCATGAACCTAGTGAACGTGACGCGCCCGAGGATGCAGTGGTATTGTGAGGGCCAGTCGATGACCTCAAAGTCAATGCGTTCGCACCGGAAGTTCTTCGGCGTGCCGAAGATGACGTCGAGGTTGATTTTGCCCAGGGGTATACGCCTTTCCCTGGGACGATGCCATGGAACGTTGTGTCCGATGCCTCCAGGCAGGTTAGAGGGATCCTCATTGCTCGCAAGGTACTCGCGAATATGAGGTTGATGCCGCTTCCGCTGTCCATGAAGACGCGACTCATGTCGAATCCTCCAATTCGCGCCTCGAGTACAAGGGGGCAATGACCTAGGTGAGGTATCTGAGGCGGGTGGTCGCGTTTGTCGAAGGTGATGCACGACTCGCTGCCACTGAGGTACTCAGTGGTGGATGGTGGCGAGTGTGTGGCCATGTTGACTTGGCGAGTGATGGCCTTCTGCATCCTGTTGGAGGGGCGCCTTTTTCTGATCATCATGGTACCCATGGCCCGTGGGTACGGTTCTCCTCCGTGGTGCTGGTCCGGTGCGGCTCTGTTCCGGGGTGGCCTAGGTGGTGGTGGTGGTGTGCCGTGTGCCACGGCGCCTGGAGCAGCTCTGTAGCCTCTTTCAACTACGTTGCGGTTCATCCGAGCCAATCCCTCGTGTAGCTTGAGGAACTCGCGGCAGTCTTTGAGGAGGTGGCTGGACTTTCTCCTGCCGTCATGCTTGTCGATGTAGAAGTGTATCGTGCATGGCCCGAACAGTTTATCCTCGATGGAGGTCGCCGGTGCCTCATCGCGAGTGCGGCGTTGCCATACTTGCGTGGTTTTCCCGGAGTCACGGTCTCCGCCGCTACGGTATCCACTGTTGTGGTTATCGTCGCGTCTATCGGCGTAGCCGGCTGCGACCATGTTGACGTCGTCGCGATCATCATAGATGCGCATGCGACGCTTGCCTCGGTGATCACGTCTACGTTTGAGTTCCACCTCCTCGTCGGAGTGAGTGCGATTCTTCACCAAATCTTCTCCGTCGGCCCACCGATTCGTGATCTCCATCAGGTGGTTGATGGTCTGGGGCTTTGAGCGACCCAGCTCCTCCCTGAGCTCTAGGCGGCGGACGCCACCGTTGAATGCATCAATCGCGCGGTCTTCCGAGATGTTTTCCGTGGAGTTCTTGATGATGGACCACCTTTGGATGTATGAGCGCAGCGATTCGCCAGATCTTTGCTGGCAGCATCTCAGTTCTTCGATTGATGCGGGCCGTTTGTACGTGCCCTTAAAGTTGCGCACGAAGCTGTAAACCAGCTCATCCCAACTACGAATGGATCCGCGTGGGAGGTTATTGAGCCATGCTTGGGCGGCGCCCTGCAGCTGTAGCTGCAAACATTGCATGGCAGTACTTCGACTGCCTCCGTGGAGCCTGACGGAGGAGATGTGATCCTCCAGCCAGATCTTGGGGTCCTGCAGACCGTCGAATTTTGGGTTCTCCAACGGGAGTTTAAACCCTTTAGGCATCCGCTTCTTCCTAATGGATCTGCTGAAGCATCCGGCGCCGCAGAGCTCCCCATCTTCTTCTTCCGTGTCACTCGACCGAGCACGACGTGCCCTTGACTTGTCGATCTTGCGCTGCGTGAGGTCATCGTGCGCATCGTAGTCACGATCATGTCGTCGTGGGCGGCGGCGCCGAGACAGGTCGTGACTGTCGTCGCTGGATGAGGGCGAGGAGTGGCGCTTTGCTAGCGCTTTGCCCTTTTTTGGGTATGGTGTTGGCTCCTTGTCGAGGGCGGCCTCAATTAATCCCAAGCCCGCGATCATAGATCGGTGCATGGCAGCTCGGGGATCTCCAGCTGGCGGTTGGTTGTTGAGGAGGTACATGGTGGCTGTAGTCACCGCAGCCTGCGGCGTTCTGGGAACCACGTTGCCTCTCATGTCGACTGTCATAGAGCCGAAGTCGAGGACTTTCGCGGCCTCTATGCGCTCTTGTTCGCTATTCGTTGCCCTTTGAGGAGGATCCTCCGTAGGAGGAGAGCCCGGCGCGACGAAGGCTCGATTCGTCCGCTGCCTTTTTACGCGCCTCAAGTTGCGCGATTGTTTGCACCTGGTGCTTGAATTCTTCCTTCAGGAGCCAGTGGTAGCCCATCAACAGTTCTTGCGGGGACCCAAAGGGTAGGGGTGTGCCCCGTAGGGCCTCGCGGCAACGAGCCCACTCTTGCTCGTTGAGCTTGATTACGATGCGTTCGCCGGTTTGCTCATTGATTATGCTGGGAGGTTCGACTGCTCCTCCGTTGTTGACGGGAACGCGATTGCCGCCGTTACCGCCGTTGCCACTGTTGCCGGCGTTGGGTGGATCGGTGCCGTTGCCAGGGTTGCCACCGTTGTCGCGATTGGCAGAGGTGTCGCCTGCTTTGATGACGACACACATGAAGTGATTGGGGAAGCTGTTGCTTCCACAACTCTCAGATCCGGAACCGTAGGTTCCATCTTCAGTGGCTAGATCGCTTAGATCGGAATCGCGACTATTGTCGCTGACCGTATTCTCGATTGCCACCGGGGCGTTGAGCTCGCTGAGGGTGCCGATCGATGGAGGGAACCATGACGTCGAGGCAATCGCCGGCGCTGTCGGCTGATCAGGCATGCGAAGCGTGCCCATCTGACCAACTTGGAAGCGGAAGCTCCCAATCGCCAGGCTGATTCCATCGCCCACAGACTCGAAGGCCGGGCGGGTGGCTGGCGTGTGGACGGTGAAGTCGAAGGCGCCGAAGAGCTGGCGAATCTCCGCTGTTGCGGAGTTGTAGATCGCAGTTGATGGGGACGAAGAAGTCGCAACATCAGCACTCCCAATCCCCATGGACGGCGCCAATTGACGAGGGTTTAACTCATCAATGCCCATTGTTATGGACTTGGGTTTTGGAGAAGGAGGGAGCGCTGGAGACATCTATCGGCTAGCAAACAAGCACACAGGGGACAAAGGATTTACCCAGGTTCAGGCCTCGTAGAGGTCCCTACTCCTGCTTGTCTGCTCGTGGAATTATCGAAGGAGTCGAAAGTTACAATGGTGCGCAGATACAATCTGGCGAGGGTTGTGGAAACTAGGGTTGCATGTGTCCTCCTCGCCGCCCCCTCCTAGCCTTTATATAGATAGGCTAGGTCTCGGGTAGCAGGTCGAGTCGGTTACAAGTTAGGGTTTTTCCCCTTCAAACTTTCTATCTTTAACTTCTTCTTATTCTTCAAGCAATCGAGAGTCCGTAGGCCACTCGAGTCCCTTGTTTGGGCCTTGGCGACACCGTGGGCCTGTACGTATTTGGACCGTATATACCAAGCTCGAGTACCTGTAGGGTATACCCATGTCAAGAATATTACACTAAGAATGACAACTATGCTCTCAAGAAAGTGCTCATAGAATATGTGGTGACTCAACAAGGAAATGAAAAGGTTTTGAAAAGTTTGAAAGGCTCCCAAATGCTAAAAGTATGGTACTCATTAGCTTTGAGCTCTCATTTCCCCTATCATAAGCATCTTTAAATGGTTAAGGTGAAAGTGAGGTCCAATCTGAGTTATGTGCTTGACAGACCATAAACTAGAAATCTCATGTCCCTTGAGTACGAGGGCCGCTCCTCATGCTACACAACTTTAGTTATCGGTAAGTTCTTGTCACAGTAAATACATGCGTATCATAGAGAACCTCCAACAGGGTACCCCTTGCCCGATGATACGGAAGAATCCCCATATCAAAATGACAAGGCAAGCAGACAACAAGCATCTCAGCAATCTTCTTATTTACCATGGGAAATGGTGCTTTTTTCTCTCTTTCCTCTTTTCTCATATCTCTCTTTTTCTTTGCCTCTTTTTCTCAATATCTGACTCTCTTTTTTATAAGAAGAATGCTTCATAGACAGCTCATTATGGTTACGATGTAGGTTTCCACCATGATTAGGCATGGATTAGACCGGTGGCCCAGGCGTTTCTCTAACACACATACATAACTCCATGGACTTACAAGCTCCGCTTTTATTTCACACCGACGACATGCGTAAACAAAAGAGCATGATATCAACTGGGTATATATTTACAGGTGTTGAAAGCGTTCCCTGTGATAGCATGGTTCTGCTAATCCCCATCCTATGATTTGCAAGCATATAACTTTCATGGACAGTCACATTGGTTCAGGTTTATTAAGTGCAAGAAATAAAGTGTGCCATCAAGTTCGTGAGAGCTTTACTAACTAACTTTCTCATAACAAGCAAACATTTTATTCGGAAGAAAACAAGGCATACTAAATATGCACGAAATAGTAAATGATGCTAATAGGTAGGTATGGTGGACACTTTTGGCAATATTGGTTTTGGGGAATTGGAAACACAAGTGCAAGTGAAGGCTAGCAATAGTAAGGGAGCGACAAACGAGAGAGCAATAACTGTTATAATCATGCTTGCAACAAAACAAGACTAATCATGGCATGAAAGTGATTCAAGACCCCTGAGGCAAAATAATTCATCGACGCGTAACTGATTATTGTTTCAGTCATATGCATGCATGAGCATGTGCCAAGTCAATTCAAGTGAAACATTCAGAATAGGATACCACCGTGTCATACCAAGTTATGAATAGAGCATGTGCCAAGTCAATTCAAGTGAAACATTCAGAATAGGATACCACCGTGTCATACCAAGTTATGAATAGAGCAATGCAAACAAACATTCATATGACATGCTACAAACTATTGGCAAGCTGGAGCTAATCATAAGAAAGCAAGATCTACTAAGCATCCATAAATAACATACGCCCTACATGAACAGACTAAGCATGCCCACAATGATGAGTATATGTACAAAAATGAAAACAAATAGAGTTTGTTACCAGCCTCTTACCATTGTCATTAATCCTCATTATTGCCCTTCACTTGTGTGGCTTGAATAATAACATGAAACCAAATTCCACTGAGGACTGCTGAACCCTGCAACAAACTTCACAAAACCAAAGAAGAACAACAAATATTTTTGGGTTTTCGATTTTTAAAGGCAAGAACCAAAAAGGAAGAACAAGTAAAGCAAAATCTTTTTGGGGTTTTCAAATAATTAAGACAAAGCCAAATGGAAGAAGCAAGTCAAGGAAAAAAAGAAGCAAACAAAGAGAAGCAAAGAAAATATTTTTGGTCTTTTTGTGTTTTAGAAAGAAAAAGTAAAGAAAGAATGAAAACTAAAAAGAGAACAAAGCATGGATACACAAAGTACCGACTAAACATGATATGTAGATGTGCGTGATGTCGGTATACCTCCCCCCAAGGTTAGGATTTTGGCCTAAGTGGGTATCAATCCCATGCTGGCCAAGATGGAGCGCCTCCATAGTATGGCGAGGAGGTGCCCTCGTCCTGATATGAGCTTGAGGACGCCCCACCGTAGTGCGCAGAGTAGTCGTAAGAAGGCACATCCTCCTGGTGCTTCCTGTGGAAACCAAGCAAGCGGAGCTGCTCATCCACCTCCTCGTTAGAACGCGACCATGACCTCCTATGAATACTGAACAAAGTGGATTGTGGCAAAGGAATTTCCCTCTCGTCTCTATAAGGAACAACATCATGTATACTAAACTGTCCGAATCAGAGTCAGTAGTGACGAAGTGATGCGTTTTCATGGCAGCAAGATCAAGCCTTTGTGGTGCCAACACAGTGTCATTAGGATCCACAGAAAGTTCTAATGCAACAACCATACGTGAGGCAATAATTCCCCCATAAATAGGTCCCCTAGCAGCTAGGTGGCGAGCAATGAGAGAGCCAAGATTGTACTTGGTATCATTATTAAGTGCAGCAGCGAGGAAGGCTAAATGATAATTAGAGATATTATTAGTGTTCTCCCTACCAAGAATGCTAGTGGAAAGATAATGAGCAAAATATCTAAGAGCTGGGAGTTGGATGTTTCTTATCTTCTCGCGCTGAGCTACGCGGTCATCGTCATTTGTCACACTTTGATAGAGCTCCAGCAAGTCAGCGGGTCGACCTTGGATCTTCTTCACTGTCCTAGTCATGCCTATACCTATAATGCTACAAAATCTTTCCAATGACATGGTAATAGGCTGATTATAAATTCTGAAAGAAACAGTTGACTGATAAGGGGTGTTAGTGAAAACGAAACTCTCAACAAAAGTTTTGGTGAGCACGACATATTGCTCACTCTCATCTTCCAAGTACGTGGTCAGGCCAACCCTCTGAACAAGTAGTATGAAATCATTGAGGATCCCTACAGCTTGCAAAAAAGGTAAAACAAGGGAAGGTAGATGGGTGAGCATCTCCCTCATCTCCTTCATTGCCAAAGCATGGTGCAATAAGATCTTCATTGTATGAAGGCCTAAAGTGAGAGGCTGATCTTGAGGGCCTTGACCTCCTAGGTGTGTCCCTCTCAAATATTTCTCCAAATGTGTGGTTGTTCATCTTTGATATTCTGAAATTTAAACATCCATTATACAAGTGATTGCAAAGTGAATACATAATGAAGGGAACTACTCATGGGGACTTGTAAGAAGCCTAAACATGCATCAAAACAATATCTCTAAGCATTGAACAAGATTACAAGCTCTCATAACCTGTCACCTACAGCGGCAAAATACTCAAGATATAAACCACTAAACACAAATCTACTTGGACAAGCGGAGGAGTCACATACCGGAGAACAAATGCTCCAAACTTCAGCAGCAAAGATGGGCTGAGCAAGGAGATCGAAAAATCATGTACAAGAACAGCAAGAACGCGATTTTGAGCAATGAACTGATGTTTTCTCGGTAGAGAGAAGGAAGTGGCAAGTGAGAGAGTGAGTGGAGGGCCAGGGGTGGCCCACACCATGGCCAGGCGCGCCCCTGGGCTAGCCGCGCCACCAGGTGGTGTGTCTGCCTGGTGGGCCCCCTGGTACTCTCCAGGCACTTCTCTGCCCCTTTTTCACGTAAAAATTTAATATAAATTTTCTAGAATTTTTCGAGACACTTTATTTTTGAGCAATTTTCAGGTATAGATGAATGATTTTGTGATCGAAAGATTTTATCAAAAAGATGCAAAAACAAAACAAAACTAAAACTTCAGAAGTTCTAAGACACTCTAATATGCAAGCAACTAACAACAGAAAAGTAAACTAAGTGAAAGCAAAAACTAAAATGAACAAAATAAAAGTAATCAAATATAATCATGGTGAAAACATTGTTTTGTTCATTAAAATCCCTTTGTTAACAAGGTTGATCAGGTCTTGTTACCAAAAAAATTTTATATGAAACAAAACTTTGTATTCCACTAATGATTATGTTACCTCAACCTTGATAGCAATGGTCCCAATCATAATAGTTTCATATTTTTCTCGTGGTATAGGACAATATATTTCTCCAACTTGGATGCCCTCAACATGTTCAATTGAATTTAAGCCATAAGTCCTATCAATCTTCTTGGGGAAATAGACATTATGCTCCTTGTCATTAACATTAAAAGTCACCTTTCCTTGATTACAATTAATAACAGCTCCTGCAGTATTAAGAAAAGGTCTCCCAAGAATAATAGACATATTATCATCTTCAGGCATTTCAAGCACAACAAAATCAGTTAATATCAAGAAATTATGAGCCACTTGAACAGGTACATCCTCACATATACCAACAGGAATAGTAGTAGATTTATCAGCCATTTGCAAAGATATATCAGTTGGTATTAGTTTTTCCAATTGAAGTCTCTTATAGAGAGAAAAAGGCATAACACTAACTCCTGCTCCCAAATCACACAAAGTAGTTCTAACATAACTATTTTTAATAGAGCATGGAATAGTTGGAATCCCTGGGTGTCCAAGTTTCTTTGGAACTTTACCATTAAAGGAATAATTAGCAAGCAAAGTAGAAATTTCTTCATTAGGGATCTTCCTTTTATTCGAGACAATATCATTCATATACTTTGAATAAGGAGGCAATTTAATAGCATCCGTCAAAGGAATTTGCAAGAATAAAGGTTTCATCCACTCACAAAACTTATTATAGTGCTCATCTTCCTTTGGCTTGTGTTTCTTATCAGGGAAAGGCATAGGTTTTTGGACCCAACGCTCTCTTTCACTACCATGTTTCTTAGCAACAAAATCTTCTTTAGTGTATTTAGTATTCTTAGTGTGCCTTTCAGGTTCTTCTTCAACTTTTTCTTTATCAGGAGCATCATTTTCTTCATTGCCACTTTCAGTTTTAGCATCAGAGACAGATATACTATTAGGATCTTTAGCAGGTTCAGAAGGTTCTACAATAGTTTTATGTTTCTTTTTTCTTTTCTTAGGAGTAGTACCACTATTTTCAGCTTGTTGAGAATCCAACTCAATTCTTTTAGGATGCCCCTTGATACGTCGATAACGTATCTATAATTTTTGATGGTTTTATGCTAATAATATGCTTCTGATACTCCTTTTTATATAAAGTTTATGATTTATTTGGACTAACCTACTAATAGTTTCAAATTTTCACAATGCTCTTGTCACTTTGATGTGTAAGAATTACCAAGAATACAAGTGGAAACCTTGTTGGAGTCAAATTGGGATTTTCCAGAAATATGTCTCAGAACTCTTTTTGAAGATGGTCACGTTTCGGGTCGGAGACGACGTCAAACAGAAAACTCTTTTAACTACAAAGTTGTTGGAAATTTCGCGACAAACGTTCTGGATATAAAATTTAGCTGATTCCGAGTCCGGACGGGCCCGATAGGCCCGATTTACTGCAGCCCGTGATGTGGTGACAGAAATCCGAGAAGCTATATAAAGGGAGGAAACCTAATTCGTGGGAGACACCTCCACCCACGAATTTGCAGCCACCAAAGCCACGTCTTGCCTCTCCCATAGATCCCATCTCCATGGGTGAGGGCTCCCAATAAGCCATGAAGGAAGGGTGCTAAGGGGCGGTGCTCCCCTGTGATACCGGCGGCGGGGAAGGAGTCCTCCGCGCCGCCGCCGCCTCTTCACCACCATCTCCATCGATCTCCACCGCCATCTCCATCTCCATTGCTGATTCCCATGATGAGGAGGGAGTAGTTCTTCCTCGAGGCTAAGGGTTCTACCGGTAGCTATGTTTTCATCTCTCTCTCTCTATGCATGATCATATTGTGATCATGAGCTTTGTAATCAAGTAGATCTACTTTGCTACTCAAGTGCTTTAATAGATCTCTGCTCTCCCCATGTGTGTGAAAGTGACAGTATGCACACCATGGTGGCACTTAGGCTAGAGATTACAATTACTTGTTATGAGTTATATTTGGAGTTGAATGTTTCTATGAAATTGTGCTGTTTGTTGGAACCATCTAGAGCTCAAGGTGACAGTGTGGGGTTATCTAGATGGGGAAAGCAAACTTTGAGGAGTGTTGTTATAGCCCTACCATGGATTAGAGTGTCCAACCGGAGAGTAGTTCAGAGTAGTATCATGAAGAGAATATATTTATATGAGAGTGTTCACTAGTGAAAGTATGATCCCTAGGCCTTGTTTCTAAGCATTGAAACACCATTTGCAACTAGATATGTTACATGTTTGCTTGTTGCCATCTTTATTTCAGTTTGCCTTTAGTCTCTTCCATGCCATCAAGCTATTTTCTAGCACCGTTGTCTTATATCTATACCACTTGTATTTCACTATCTCTTCGCCGAACCAGTGCACCTATACACCTGACAAGTGTATTGGGTGTGTTGGGGACACAAGAGACTTCTTGTATCTTGATTGCAGGGTTGTTTGAGAGGGGATACCTTTGACCACTTTCTCCCTAAGTTCGATAAACCTTGGGTAATCAACTTAAGGGAAAACTTGCTGCTATTCTACAAACCTCTACACTTAGAGGCCCAACAACTGTCTACAAGAATAGAAGTGCGTAGACATCAAGCTATTTTTTGGCGCCATTGCCGGGGAGGTAAGGTAAAAGGTACTCACATCCACCGGTATGAGTGCTCGAAGTTATTTCCTTTAGATTCTGCAATTTTGTCTTTTTGTTTCTTGTTTTCACTAGTTAGGCTTAATGGAAAACAACAACAAAATGAGAGAGCTTTATAGTATTTATCTTGAGTTAGGACATGAAGTGTTTGAAGAGAAAATTAAAAACCTATGTAAATTTATTTGCATGCTAATAGCACTGTTATTAGTATGAATTCTTTGAACACCATATTGCTAATGCTATGGAAAAGTCTAAGCTTGGGGAAGCTGGTTTTGATGAGCATGATATTTTTAGTCCCCCAAGCATTGAGGAGAAAATTTACTTTGATGATACTATACCTCCAATATATGATGATGACAATGATGAATATGATATTTTCAGTCCACCTACTATTGAGGAAAAAATTAATTATGATTACAATATGCCTCCTATATTTGATGATTATGGTGATGAGAATAATAATGATAGCTATTTTGTTGAATTTGCTCCCACTACAATTAATAAGAATGACTATGTTTATGTGGAGAGTATTGATTCTTTTATGCATGTGGCTCATGATAAGAATGTTTTATGTGATAGTTATATTGTTAATTTTATTCACGATGCTACTGAAAGTTATTATGAGAGAGGGAAACATGGTTTTATGTATCTCAACAACATTAACTTTCCCCTCTTTATGTTGAAAGTCTTGAAGTTGCACTTGTTTTGCTTTCCTATGCTTGTTGCTTTGTGCTTTCATGACTTGTTTCTTTAAAAGATTCCTATGCATAGGAAGTGGGTTATACTTAAATGTGCTTTGAATTTGCTTCTTGATGCTCTCTTTTACTTCGGTTCATATTTCTTATGTGAGCATCTTCTCAAACTATCATGCCTAACTTAAAGGCGTTAAAGAAAATTACTTATTGGGATAACCCAAAAGTTTTAGACGAGTCTTGAAAGTTATTGCTTCAGTAATAACCTCTCCTTATCCTTTTTATTTGCTTTTTGTGCCAAGAATAGCCTCTAATGAGAGAGAAGTAATGCTTGGGAAAGTTGATGTCCTGAAACAGATTTTTGTGCTTCACCATAAAAATTTGTGTCAAATCTGTGTACGTCGTTTTGAGGTGTGAATTTTTTTGCTTTTGTCGCAGGTTGTTATATAACTTTTGTCAGTTCAACACTTTTCAATTTGAGAAACATAAGGTCTTCGAAAAATCTAGTTTTTACCTGTTGGTCTGTTTTGACAGATTTCTGCCATTATTTGCATTTGCTTCTTGTTGTTTCCTTTTTGGGTTCTGTTTGGGGAATTGAGCTTTTTGAGGGAAGTGCTAGAGTAGCTTGTGTTTTAATGAAAGTTTTATTGGTGTTGAAACTTAACCCAAAGACTTATTATCTTGAGTGCACTAATGTTGCTAATAAAGATTGTGTGAAGTTTTGTATGAAGGAAAAATTTCAGGTGTATGGAGAGAATGGTGTAATGAGATGAAGAATGGACTAAAGCTCAAGCTTGGGGATGCCATGCGTGTCATCCCAAGAAATATCCATGAAGTACAAGCGTCAAAGCTTGGGGATGCCCAAGGCATCCCCTTGTTCATCAATAAAAATCCCAGGTTTCTTCCAAACACTTCATTTTTATTATTTCATGCACATTTGTGTTGTTCTTGGAGCGTCTTCGTTTTTGTTTTTGGTTTTCGTTTACTTGGTTTCCTTAGTTTTCTTGAATAAATTTGTTGGACCCCCTCTTTCATATATTGGTTTTCAAATAGTTTGGTTTGGATTGGAAAAGAGTAGGAAAAGTTCATGCTTAAGTGGTAAAAGGAGCTTGTTTTTGACTGTGACTTAGACTTTATCATGTCATGCTTGATATTGGTTTGGCTTTATGCTTAGTGATTTTTGCTATAGCATGAGTTGTTACAAATAACTGAGATTTCTTAATGTGCCTTGAAAGAATCATGTGTTGTTTTAGCATATTAAAGCATAGTATTGTGGTATTCTCCTTTAATGCTTTATTTGGGTTAACTTGGCGCATGCTCACACCATGTTAAGAATATCCCAAGTCACCACAGCCTCTATGATTCTTTAGTTTTCGACTTGTAATATCACTTTATGCTTTAATTAATAATGTTTTGTTGCTTTGCATGATTATGACCATTATTGCTCTCTTAGTTGGTCGCTCCCAGTCTTTTGCTAGCCTCCATAACCAAGTATGAGTTCCACTCATGCATCCAACTCCAAATAAAACAAAGTTATTCCAAAGAGTCCACCATACCTACCTATTAGCATTTGCTATTCCAAGTATATTCATGTTTTTATCTACCTTCTGAATTAAACTTGTTATGAGAAAACTAGTGATTAAAGCTCTCACAAACTTGATGGCACACTTTACTTTTTTTGCCCCTAATAAACTTGAACCATTGTGTCGTCTATGTTGTATATGCTTGCACTTATATGTTGGGGATTAGCAGAACCATGCTGTCATGGGGAATGCTTTCAACATTGCACTTGTACTTTGTACCTAGTTGATATCATGCTCTTTTGTCTATGGATGTCGTCGGTGTGAAATGAAAGGGGAGCCTGTAAGTCCATGGAGTTATGTATGTGTGTCAGAGAAACGCCTGGGCTGCCGGTCTAATCCATGCCTAATCATGGTGGAAACCTGCAGCGTAACCATAATGAGCAATCTATGAAGCATTCATCTTATAAAAAAAGAGATAGAGATTGAGAAAAAGAGAAAAACAAAAAAAAGATGAGAAAAGAGGAAAGAGAGAAAAAAGCACCATTTTCCCATGGTAAATAAGAGGATTGCTGAGATGCTCATTGTCTACTTGCCTTGTCATTTTGATATGGGGATTCTTCCGTATCATCGGGAAAGGGGTACCCCGTTGGCGATTCTCTATGATACATATGTACTTACTATGACAAAACTTACCGGTAACTAAACTTGAGTAGCATGAGAAGCGGCCCTCGTATTCAGGGGACATGAGATTGCCAACTTATACTTTGTCAAGCATATACTCCATGGTTTGTTCACTTTAATCTTAATCACTTCAAGATGCTTATGATAGGGGCAATGAGAGCTGAAAGCTAACAAGTACCATAATTTTTGGAAGCTCTTTATGAAACTTGGGCCTTTCTTCCACTTTTATGTTGAGTCTCCATTTTCTATCTTTATGCACCTATTAAAATAGCATAGTGGTCATTCTTAGTTTAATGTGCATTGTACCAAAACTTGTTGATTGATTCATAACTTTGATATTGCTTGTTCTTAAACTATCTGTATCTAGTCACCCTTATGAACTTTGAAGGTGTCCTATGCATTTATGTTTGCTACACTATGAGGGACAAGTTGAATACCATTCTCATTATGTTTTCTATATGTGAAATAAACAAACGTCTTTCAAAGCATTGTTATTCATGGTCTTTGTTTGTATCTTTTCATGTTACAACATAGTTGCTATGTCTTATTGTTAGAACTCTATCTTTCATGTTCATGTTTAGAGCACCTTGATCCCAACTAT
Organism: Avena eriantha; assembly: GCA_910589775.1. Taxonomy (NCBI): domain Eukaryota; kingdom Viridiplantae; phylum Streptophyta; class Magnoliopsida; order Poales; family Poaceae; genus Avena; species Avena eriantha. Next base: position 319,145,728 of record OU342746.1, read on the forward strand.
CAGTGATTTTACAATAATGATGATCAAGATTGTGTTGGCTGCGTGTCACCTCAAAAATTATATTGTTTTTATCGTTTACCTACTCGAAAACGAGCAGGAACTAAGCTTGGGGATGTTGATACGTCCATAACGTATCTATAATTTTTGATGGTTTTATGCTAATAATATGCTTTTGATACTCCTTTTTATATAAAGTTTATGATTTATTTGGACTAACCTACTAATAGTTGCAAAAGTGCACAATGTTCTTGTTTTACACTTGATGTGTAGGAATTACGAAGAATACAAGTGGAAACCTTGTTGAGTCAAATTGGGATTTTCCAGAAATCTGTCTCAGAACTCTTGTTGAAGATGGTCACGTTTCGGGTCGAAGACGGCGTCAAACGGAAAACTATTTCAACTACAAAGTTGTTGGAAATTTCGTGACAAATGTTCTGGACATAAAATTTAGCTGATTCCGAGTCCAGATGGGCCCGATAGACCCGATTTACTGCAACCCAAGATGGGGTGACGGGAATCCGAGAAGCTATATAAAGGGAGGAAACCTAATTCGTGGGAGACACCTCCACCCACGAATTTGCAGCCACCAAAGCCATGTTTTTGCCTCTCCCATAGATCCCATCTCCATGCGAGAGGGCTCCCAATAAGCCATGAAGGAAGGGTGCTAAGGGGCGGTGCTCCCCTATGATACCGGCGACGGGGAAGGAGTCCTCCGCACCACCGCCGCCGCCTCTTCACCATCTTCACCACCATCTCCATCAATCTCCACCACCATCTCCATCGCCATTGCTGATTCCCATGATGAGGAGGGAGTAGTTCTTCCTCGAGGCTAAGGGTTCTACCGGTAGCTATTTGTTCATCTCTCTCTCTATGCATGATCATATTGTGATCATGAGCTTTGTAATCAAGTAGATCTACTTTGCTACTCAAGTGCTTTAATAGATCTATGCTCTCCCCATGTGTGTGAAAGTGACAGCGTGCACACCATGGTGGCAATTAGGCTAGAGATTACAATTACTTGTTATGAGTTATATTTGGAGTTGTATGTTTCTATGAAATTGTAGTGTTTGTTGGAACCATCTAGAGCTCTAGGTGACAGTGTGGGGTTATCTAGATGGGGAAAGCAGACTTTGAGGAGTGTTGTTATAGCCCTACCATGGATTAGAGTGTCCAACCGGAGAGTAGTTCAGAGTAGTATCATGAAGAGAATATATTTATATGACAGTGTTCACTAGTGAAAGTATGATCCATAGGCCTTGTTTCTAAGCATTGAAACACCGTTTGCAACTAGATCTATTACATGTTTGCTTGCTGCCATCTTTATTTTAGTTTGCCTTTAGTCTCTTCCACGCCATCAAGCTATTTTCTAGCACCATTGTCTTATATCTATACCACTTGTATTTCACTATCTCTTCGCCGAACTAGTGCACCTATACACCTGACAAGTGTATTGGGTGTGTTGGGGACACAAGAGACTTCTTGTATCTTGATTGCAGGGTTGTTTGAGAGGGGATACCTTTGACCATTTCCTTCCTGAGTTCGATAAACCTTGGGTGATCCACTTAAGGGAAAACTTGTTGTTGTTCTACAAACCTCTGCACTTGGAGGCCCAACAATTGTCTACAAGAATAGAAGTGCGTAGACATCACCCATCAGGATATAGAGGATTCTGGGTGGTAGCACCACTTCTAGTTCTAATTTCATAAGCATATTTTTCTTTAGCAGCCTTAACTAGCAAGTCTTTTTGTACCTTAATAAGCTGATCAATTTGAGTTTGAACCATTTGAAAATGTTTAACAAGCATTTTAACATCATTAGAGGTTCTTTCCACAGTATCTTTTAACTCAACAATAGCTCTAGAGTTTTCCATTAAATGATTTTACACCCTTTTATTGAAATTATCCCGTTTAACAATAAAAACATCAAATTCTTCTAAGCATTGATCAGGAGGTTTAGAGTAAGGAATATCACCTTCATCAAAATGTTGGAGAGAGTGTACCTCAATAGTGGATGAGTGGGATATTGGCTTACATAATTCTTCTAGGACGTAAATTCTTAACGTCTGCAGCTTTAATTCCCTTCTCCTTAAGACATTTCTTAGCTTCCTTCATCACTTCATTATTTAGTTCAAGAACTCCCCTCTTCTTTGATGTTGGTATAGGCGCATGGATAGTTGGTTCAGGTATAGTTGTCTCAGGTATAGCTGGTTCAGGAGGAGTCCATTAATTCCTCAGCTTCCTTGGGAGTCCTATTCTAGAAAACACAATCAGCACAACTATCCAGGTATGTCCTAGATTCTTTAGTTAGTCCATTATAAAATATGTCAAGAAGCTCATTCTTAGGTAATGGACATCCAGCCTGTGCATGAATCAAAGCACAAAATCTTGCCCATGATTTAGGCAATATCTCTTTTTCTCCCTGTTTAAAATCAAAAAGTTCCTGCAAAATAGCATGTCTAGCACTAGGAGGAAAATACTTCTGAAGGAAAGTACTAATCAAGCAATCAGGGCTATCAATAGATCTAGGAGGTAAATTATTAACCAAGTTTTAGCTTCTCCTTTCAGCAAAAAAGGGAAAAATTTAGAAACAAAGTAGGTGCGCATCTTAATATCATCAGAAATCAGGCCACTCATGGTAGAAAGCTCAGTCATATGTGCTACATCACTTTCATTCTTAGTCCCACAAAAAGGTTCTTTCTCAACAATAGTTATGTAAGATAAATCAAGAGAGAAATCACAATCCTTATCTTTAATGTTTATGGGAGATGCAGCGAACTTAGCATTAGGAGACAATTTGGGTTTTATAGTACACCTCTCAAGGAGACTCTTAATAGCACACCTATCATGGGTGTTTTGACATTCTTTAATAAATTCATCGGCCATCTCTATATAACCGTCTTCAATATCATAGCTCTCTCTAGAATCAGGTGAACTGACAGGTGTAGTAGTGTCTTCATTAGGAGTTTCAGTACTTCCAGCTATAGTTCTAGCAATCGTAGCATCTAGGAAAGGACCTAATGAACCACTCTTATCAAGCACAGTAGAAGCAACATCATAAGTATCAGAAGTTTCAGATTCAGCAGTAGTAGAAGTATGCGCAGTATGTGTATGTGGTAGTGTAAGGAACTTACTCATAAAAAATGGTGAATCAAGAGCAACATAGGTGTTCAGAACCGTACCTCTTCTTGTAGTGGATGGTAAAATAGGGACCTTTCCATCACAAGACTTACCCATGATGGATGGGTGGCAGCGAACAATAGTGATCCCAAGTGAACTTGATAAATAGAGCTATGCTCCCCGGCAACGGCGTAAGAAAATAGTCTTGATGACCCACAAGTATAGGGGGTGTATCGCAGTATTTTCGAGGGAAGTGAAACCCAATTTATTGATTCCACACAAGGGGAGCCAAAGAATATTTATAAGCCTTAACAACTGAGTTGTCAATTCAGCTGCACCTGGAAACAATCTTGCTCACAGCAGTTTATCAGTAGCAACAGTTTTACAATAGCAATAGCAAAGTAATAACAGTAGTAAAAGTAAAGACAATAGTAACAATTGCAGTAAATAGCAGGATTAAAGCGCGGTAGGCATAGGGATGGATGGATGGGCATTGCATGGAAGAGACAATTCATATGGCAATCAAAACATAGGGCATTTGCAGATAAATAAGATAAAGCATCCAAGTACTAAATAATCATAGGCATGTGTTCCATATATAGTCATACATGCTCGCAATGAGAACTTGCACCACATCTTTTGTCCTACCAGCCCGTTTGTAGCGGGGTCGCAAGGGAACTACTGGCAATTAAGGTGCTCCTTTTAATAGAGCACCGGAGCAAAGCATTAACACTCCATGAACACATGTGATCCTCACATCAAAGCCATTCCCTCCGGTTATCCCGACTGCTGTCACTTCGGGGCCTTTGGTTCCGGACAACAATATGTGTATACAACTTGCAGGTAAGACCATAAACAATACTATCATAATGAATCAATAACAGGTTCAGATCTGAAATCATGGCACTCGGGCCCTAGTGACAAGCATTAAGCATAACAAGTTGCAAAAAAGTCAAAAAAGCACTAATAATAGATACTAGGCACCATGCCCTAACAATCTTATGCCATTACATGAACGATCTCATCCAATCCCTACCATCCCTATAGCCTATAACAGGGGATTACTCCCTCATACATGGGGGAAACATGGATGGTCGATGGAGAAGCGATGGTGATGATGATGGCAATGAGCTCCTCTAATTCCTCGTCCCGGTAGGGTGTCAGAACGGAGTTTCTAGTTCTGAATCGCGAAATCTGGTGGTGGTGGCGTAGCAGAACACTTTCAGGAAAAACGTCGACCCCCCTTAGTTTTTAAGTCAAGAGGCAACTTATAGGCAAAGAGGGAGGCCGAGGGGTGACCGAGGCGGCCACACCACCCCCAGGCGCGACCTGGCCTGGCCCGCGCGGCCAGGTGGTGTGGGCCCCTTGTGGCCCTCATCTGTCTCGTCTTCTAGCTCCGTGAATCTTCTGGTGAAATAGGATTTTTGGCATATTTTCCGGAATTTTTCCTGATAGTTGATTTTCTGCACAAAAACTAGACACCAAGGTAATTCTGCTGAAAACAGCGTCAGTCCATGTTAGTTGTATCCAAATCACACAAGTTTAGAGGAAAAACAATAGCAAAAGTGTTCGGGAAAGTAGATACGTTTTGGACGTATCAAGCACCTTAATTGCCAGTAGTTCCCTTGAGGCCCCGCTGCAAACGGGTAGGCGGGACAAAAGATGTTGTGCAAGTTCTCATTATGAGCACGTATGACTATATATGGAACACATGCCTATGATTATTTAGTACTTGGATGCTTTATCTTATTTATTTGCAATTGCCCTATATCTTGATTGTTATATGAATTGTATTGTCCATGCAATGCCCGTCCATCCATCCCTATGCCTACCGCGCTTTAATACTAATGTTTAATGCAATTGTTACTACTGTCTTTACTTTTACTACTGCTTTTAGTTTGCTATTACTACTACAAAACTGTTGCTACTGATAAACTGCTATGAGCAAGATTGTTTCCAGGTGCAGCTGAATTGACAACTCAGTTGTTAAGGCTTATAAATATTCTTTTGCTCCCCTTGTGTCGAATCAATAAATTGGGTTTTACTTCCCTCGAAGACTGTTGCGATCCCCTATACTTGTGGGTCATCACGCCTTCTCAAGAACACACTTAGGCCCCCCATGGCATCGACTGAAACACATGCGCCCACTCTTGGGTGCCCAAGAAGCATCCCCGACAGGTTTGCAATCTTCCTTCCCGAATTGCCGTTCTGTCATTGGATTTATGCTGTTTTTTCGACCGTTTGCTACTTGCTTGAATATATAGATATAAACCCTCTCAAAGGGATTGTCATCAATTACCAAAATGGAGGAGATTGAAAGAACATGTGTGCCCCATGTGTGGTTTTTGTAATTAATGACAATCTTTATAGACTTATGTTTGCATTGAGTTTTACTTGTAGGATTTGTCCATAGGCAATGCTCGAACCATATGTTGGCTTCAAGGTTGGAAGAAGAAGAAAGTGAAGAAGATCAAGTGTTGATCAAGGTTTCAAGGAATGATCCAAAGATTGGTCAAGTAGAAGTTGAGCATATGGCAAGTGTGTCTTGAATAATAAGATGATCTCAAGTGTAGCTTGCCATCCTTATGGTGATCATGGATATGTGAAGATATGCCTAAAAGAGAGGCTCTTCCATAGTGGAGTATGGGGGAGCAAATTCCAAGTCTTCGCCAAGCTAGCGCAATCAAGAAAGGTGTTCCATATTGAGGTGTAGAAGATCGTCATCATCAACATCAAGTGGAATATACTGAAGGAAAATGTTTGATCTTGATAGGGTTTCTTCCTTACCGGTCTCATGGTGTTAGTTGGGGAGAACGGTTATAGGATAGATAACCGTTCTATCATGAGGGGCTCTCGGGTGAGTAACTTGGTCATATCCCTCGGTGAGAGCTCAAACCATTGCATACTTGGAATCATCTTTTTGGTTATTATTTGGGTCTTACTCATGTGAGTATTTATAGCTTGTGTTAATCTCCATGATAAGCTCAAGTTCATCGAAAACGAATTTCATATACATTCTCTATTGCGTTTTCTATGTTGGAGGTTTTATCGGTTCGTCTTTTTGAGAGAGGTCAAACCTTTCGTCATTTGGTTCTATCCTACCTTTCTTTACTATGATGTTTCTCTAGATGATCTTGTAGAGCTCATTGTCCTCTTTAAAACAATCCCAATATCATCAAAAACGGAGTTCGGATGTAAAAGGTATGATTGTTTCAGTTTTGCTGTTTCTGCCAGTTTTCAGGGGGCGGATTATCCGGCCATGGGGGCGGATTATCCGACCCAATTTTCGGAAAACGGCTAAGGACTTTGAGGCGTGGCTCCCTGTAACATGGGCGGATTATCCGGGTCCGGGGGGCAGATTATCCGGCCCAAATATCTGCCCCCTATACAGAGGGTCGCGCCGCGAAGTCCTTAGCCATATTTTGGCCCGGAGAACCTGGAATATCCTGGGGAGGGGCGGATTATCTGGCCTGGGAGGTCCCAAACGGTCATATTTCATTGGGGAGGGGTATATATAGACCCCTTCTTCCTCCTTAGGCCGGTTGCTTGCATTCTCTCTCTCCTCCATTATTTTGACCTTCAAGAGCTTGCAAATACTCTCAATCCCTCCCATATTTCTTGAATTGTTTTGGGGGATTTGAAAGGGGAGATCTAGATCTACAACTCCACCAATCCATATCTCCTCTGTGTGAGGGGAACATCGTGGGATCTAGATCTTGGGGTTTCTTTTGTGGATTTCCTCTGTGTTCTTCCTCTCTTATTCTCCCACTAGCTTTTGTAGCTTTGGTGGAATTTGGGAAAGAAGGACTTGAGCACTTCTTGTGTTCTTGCCATTGCATTTGGTGCATCAGTTTGAGTTCTCGGTGAGGATTCGATTGGGTGAAAGGTGAGAAGCTTTTTACTCTTGGGTTCTTGGAACCCTAGACGATTTAGTTGTTTTGTAGGTTTGTGGATTACTTGGGACCTCTAATTAAGTTGTGGAGATTTCCCCGAGCTTGTTTGTTGGGAGCCTCCAATTGAATTGTGGAGAAGTGCCCCAATCTTTGTGAGAGGTTACGGATTGCCACCGACAAGTGCACCGATAGTGAAGAAGTGAATCAGGCCCCTTGTGGCGAGGTTCACATGAGAATAGGGTGAGGCCTTTTCTGGCATGGTGGTCTTAGTACCGCCCACCCCTCCAACGAGACGTACTCTCTTTATGGGAGGAACTCGGCAATAAATCATCGTCTCCGCGTGCCTCGGTTATCTCTATACCTGAGCTATTTACTTATGCACTTTACTTTGTGATAGCCTTCGTGCTTGAAGTCTTATATCTAGCTATCACATAGTTGCTTGTTCTGCTTAGCATAAGTTGTTCGTGCACATAGGTGAACCGTAGTTTATATAGGTTTTGTGCTTAACAAAGTAAATGCTAGTTTTATTCCGCCTTTGTTAAGCCCTTCTCATAAAAGTTTTAAACCGCCTACTTTTCTGTCCGCTGGTTTGCCGCATGCACACTTCAGCTTCGGTGTCACCATTTCTAGGTCGTTGATCCCAACCTCTATGTTGAGCACCACACCCATGTTGCGCCTATTGCGGTATGAGTGGTGCCAGCGGGGGCGGTGTGTGCTCGTCGAGGTTGGTTTAGCGCCCCGATATAGTGTAGTGTGTTCCTGTATCCCTCACCCCTCTATTTATGCTGCCTCCACTGCCTCTACGTGAGCCTAGAACACTCTGAGTAAAGTAAAAACGGTGCGTGGGTTTTGTGTACAGTGGAACGGGCCGCGTGTGACCTCTTGGTGTGTACGGTAGATGACCGCGTAGTTTCTGCGTCAAATCTTTTGGTCTAAAGATTGTGACGTCCACAACCAAACAAGCTTCATGGGCTTGCTTGGCGTGAGTGTACAAATATTCCTTTGGCCGAATCTTTTGCCGCTTGCGTCACCCCAACATATTCGTTTGCTGTTTCGCCGTTTTATTTGACCCGCAACTTTCTTTTTCGCAAAGGGGTAGGGGCAGGGCAGCTTGACTCTCGGGGGTGGTCGTACTGATCGCAAGGGGGAAATAGAAGTATTGAATTGGATAGGAAATGTGCGCGTGGTCAAGTGGAGAAGAAGGTACATAAATGTAATTAATCAGAGGTAATTATTCAGTTACTTCACTTTATTGCATGATCGAGATATTTCATACTGGATAGCCCGGTTGTGCGCTATGCGCGGATCTACCTAATGTGCAATTCTAAAAGGCACTACAAGCACTAGAAATGCCATGACGATCTTCTTTCTGCGGATTGTGATTTCTGCTGCGTTCGGTCGCGCTCTCGTGCGCTCTTCCATATCTACGCTATCGCTAGCTTGCGTATTTTCTCGGTGAGATCTGCCTCCATCCTCGCGATATCTGTGCCTACGTCAGCCTCCCTTGCTTCGTGTCCTCTGATCATGTCCTCCAGTCTCCTGGATCGCCTGTGCGGTACCGAGTTTGCATACTTCTTCAGCAGATCCTCCCATATCTAGAGAAAGCAACCTTGCATTCCAATTTGGTGCGTGTAATTGTGAGAAAAACGTAATGGCAAGATTTCGGACGTTGTTTGTCTTACCTGAATTCCTCTGAAGAAGTTGCAAGTGATCAACTGACGAGCCGGATTTCCGCATCTGAGGAAGGTCCTGTTACGGTTGTTGATGGTGTTTGCTATGAACGACGCCACTGGCCTATGGCATACGCAGTGTAGTGCCGGCGGCCCGTCTTCTGCGTCGGCGCAACCGTTGTCGTTGCTCTCAGATCGAACGATGGCACCCCCGGGTGAACCGGTATGTGCATGGGATGAAGATGACAAGTCTCCGACTACAGCCTTCCCCTTCCGGCAGCCCGCGCAGCTGTGGTACTGGCTTGAGCTATGTGTGCTGAGCGCTAGCTCCATTTTGGAGTGTGTGTTGGTGATATCTGCTACTGCTGCTTGCATAAATAACCCGCGTCTACTCGATTCCGTGTGGGCTAGGCCTTTGCCTATAGCTACGGGCATGTATGTTATGCTCCTGAAATCGGGCCTGTTATATGTTGCTATGCTTGGTGGACTGAGACGCTGATTGCGGTATGTAAAAGTCAACGCACACTAGTAGAAACCGGGCAATTTTCCCTAGTTCATAAGGGCCTTTAGCCCCGGATTTCGAACCGGGGCTGCAGAAGCGGGACTAAAGGTCCAAGCTTTAGCCCCGGTTCAGTTACGAACCGGGGCTAGAGGTCCAACCACGTGGCTTGCTAGGCGCGCTGGGCGGCAGGACATTTAGCCCCGGGTCGTGTTACGAACTGAGACTAAAGGTTCCCTGCCACGGCAGCATTTTGGGCCATTTGGCTGCCGCGGCAGGGGATGGGGTTTTAGGGTTTTGTGTTTTTCTTTTCATTTTGTGTTTTGTGTTCAATTATTTTTCATTCTGTGTTTTCATTAGAAACAAGTTTTCGTATACATACAGAACGCTACTACACAGTACTTGGCCACATTGACGCAATATATAATATAATTACTCTTACAAGCATATATGGAGTCTCAACAAGGTCCAGAGCATGTCTATTTGATTACATGGAGATCATTACATGGATGCTTTAGGGTCTACTTATACAGTATTCTCCGCGTGGGTCTATGACCTCGTCGAGAAAAAATGCAGCAAATTCCTCTTGGATTGCTATTAGGCGGTCCTCTGGTAGGAGTTTGTCTCGCATCGTGTCCAACTATGTAAAAAAGAGATTGTATGGATTAGACTCAACACGATTTTTTGTAATAAAAATAAAGGGTGAATATATTGTTTACTTACTCGAACATTTTCCGAGGGCTTCTCAATATTGATGCGCATGAACTCGCACACGTAGAATCCACATAGATTAGTTCCCTGTGGCTGCCTCGCGCACTTTACAAGAATAGAATTCAATCAAATAATAACGCTAGCATGATAAATGCACATAAACTAGAATTAAATAGATGCGCGGACTTAGCTCGTACTACTTATCGAGAGTGATTTAAAAAATAGCTCCTCACGCCATTGACCGTGGACATGTTTCTTGAACTATGTCCAAACCCTACCCGACAAAGAAAATTAATGTATAAGTTAATAACTACTTGATATCCCAGAAAATGAACGAAAGAAACCGATATAGTGCGATAATGGTTGAAATTACCTTTGGAGCGCATCGATAATGATGCGGTAGTTTTCAATGTATTTGTTTAGTGAGTCCATGATGTGAACTCTTCCCATGTCAAGTGAAATGCTTAGAAGAATCCAGTGGTACCTACGCAAGGTTTACATATGTCGGTAACTCATCATTTACACTGAACATCGAGTAAGCAAAAGTTAATGTGTACAAAAACTCACTTGCCTTCGTGGTAAGGAAATAGTATTTCGTTACAGAAATGCTGTTTCGTGAGAAACTGCAACAAGTTGTGCTCGGTCTCCAGTGGTTTATCCTTTAGTATAGACCCATGAACTCGATGTGGGTCAATGTGCCCAAATCCGTTGATAGCCTTTCTTTTACAATCGAGTATCTTCATTCTGCATCATTATATATAGCATACAAAAGAATATAGTGAGTATACTTACCGGCAATGAATTGAAAAAGCTGAGATAGAGAGCTAATTACATAAATAAAGTAATCACTTACAAACAATACGAACCGAGGATAGTTTTGTCGAGTTCCTTTAGATTGAATAACTGAAATAATTCTGTAAATTCAATAGGGACCTCGTCTTCAATGAAGTAATGCGATTTTCGAACTTTCAGTATGAGCCAATTTCGCTGTTCTTTTGACGCTTTCATGTACCATTCATGGAATCGTCGCATTTGTGTTGGCATATCCCGAAGCCTCTCAGAACTGACCAGAGGCTCCCCGTTAACAAATTTGGGTGCTACCTCAGCCTTGGGCATAACGCCGTGAATAATTTCATGAATAGGCATACCACATTGCTCGGCCAATATCCTAGCCGTTTCCGGATCCATAGGTTCTTCCTCATATAGTTGAGGTTTGGGTATGTTCACCTGAAGTGGGGGGAGCGATTGGTTTGCTTGCTTCCCCAGCTGGGGAACATCTCTTTTGGTTCTTCGGCTACCACTCGATTGTTTTGCTTGTTTCCCCAGCTGAGGGACGTCTGTTCTGATGCTTCCGCTACCACTCGATTGTTTTGCTTGTTCCCCCTGCTGGGGAACCTCTTTTTTGCTGCTTCCTCTACCGCTTGATCTCTTTTGTTTCAATGTCTTCTGAAGACATCGTGTATAGTCATCTGGCGCATTTAACTGAGCTTGGGATGGCTGTGTTAGTAATTTCCTAAAGTGCTTTTTGGTTTCCGGTTTTATTTGGACATCTGGCTCAGGTTGTTTCTTTTTAAAATGAGCATCCACTTCGGCACGTACGACCGCATCGGTCTCCTCATCGGTCAGGTCGTAAACCCTCTTGGGAGAAACCGGCGGTACTCTTGGGAGGGGCGACAACTGTCGCTTCGGGCATTGGTTATCGCTCGACGGAGCGGTGGTATTCTTCTGCTTTTGCCCCTTAGTGGGTGGAGGCGGCTGCGTAGATTGAGATGGACTCATGTTGGGGTCATGGATTGGACTATTACTAGGAGGAGACGGTGCACTTGGAGGTGGAATTGGAGGAGACGGTGCACTGGGAGGAGACGGTTGCCTTGGTGTCGAGCCTGGAAACTTGATGTATTCTTTTTTCCAAAGAATGAAGCCACTCGTGACTTCTCCTAGTGTCATCTCCCCTTCACCTCTAGGGATGTCAAGCTGTAGTGACTGACACATAGGTAGAATTTCATCCACACCGACACGAGCATAGCCAGCTGGAATCGAATTGCAATGGTAGGTCGCTCCCGGTGCAGGAGGTAAAGCAAAGCCGACCGCCACCTTCATGGATATATTCTTCAGTTCAACATGCAGCTCACAACTAGTCTTCTCCTTAATTGCATCCACGGGGTACACATCCATCGTTGCATCATTACTGTGGCCATCCGTGGAAGCCACGCTGCTTTTCCGTTGCGATGGGCCGACCGTACTGTCCGGTGTAGGATCTTGCTGTCGGAGTCCTTTAAGTTCATTAAGCTCTTGGCGATACTCCTGCAGCGCGGCTTCAAACCTCGCTAACCGCTCTGTATCCTCCTCTTTTTGCCGCTTTGTTCTTCTCGATCGGCTTATGTACGTGTCACGGTGCTCGGGAAACCCGATAACCCATGGATAAGAAGGTCCGAACCCTCTTGTTCATCCAGCCTTTTCAGGATTCGCGAGAGCCTTTGTCAGCTCATCATTCTCTCTGTCGGGAACAAACGTTCCCTCTTCAACCTCTTTGATCACTTTAACAAGTTCTTTCTTGGGTGTAGAAATTTCTTCGGCTGCAACAATCTCGCCTGTTTCTGGGTCTAATGATGCCCCATGCCCGAATACCCAATTTCTTGACCTCAAGGGCCAACTAGACGTAGCTGGAGTGACCCCTTTAGCCTCTAGGTCAGCCTCAGCTTTATCCCACTTAGGCATGGCACTCCTGTAGCCACTTGTGCCCATATGATGGTGATATTTCTTTTTGGCTGCATTTTCCTTATTTTTTGCTGATATTGCCTTAGCTGGTGCTGAGGTCTTGTATTCCACAAATGCGGCCCAGTTATCCTGCTGCAACTCTAGTGGGCCAACGAATGGAGGAGTTGTTTCCTTCAAGACATACTTGTGGTACAATCTTTGTTTCCATTCCTTGAATAGTTCGGCCATCTTCTTAAGAGCAAAGTGCTTGACTTTCCTCGTCATTTGCTGTGTGAGCTCATCAGTCTCCAAGACAGGTAGGGTGAAATGTGTCATGAGAGAATTCCACATTGTATCTTTCGCTCTGTCATCTACAAAACTAGCCCCAGCTGGATCCTTTTTATTTCCTGGCTTGTTCCAGTTTCGCGTGGTGATCGGGACTTTGTCTCTAACAATCACTCCGCATTGACTTGCAAATGCATTCGCAGCTTCTTTGGGCTCTAGCGGTTGACCCTGCGGAGAGACTAAGTCAATGCTGAAACGGACATCAGCGGGCAACTTGTGTGTCGGGCCTCTTGTATTTGTAGAAGATTGGCCGGAAGCGGAGGTCTAAGAGAAGAAACATTCGTCAGTACATATATACGAATCAATTAGTGCATCTATACTAGTGAACCATCGATAGAGGCTTTATATACCTTGACGGAGTTTGTCATTATTATGGTGTCTTCACCATGGTCTCCACGATGGTCAGCACCATCGTCTCCACTGTTTGGTCCACCATCGTCTCCTCCAGACAAATTAAGATATTCGGAGCCATCATAATAAGACCCCCCAGTACCCTCATCTATCATGTTGAGAAGGTCCTCTTCATTCTATCTACCGTCCATAGCTTAACTAATACAGAAAAAGAATATTGCATTAAGTAAAAGAATATTACAACTACGACAACTTGGATACAGTACTTAGTGATTAAGATAAATTACAATAATATAAGATAAAGTACATCATTAATACATCACCGGAGAATAGCTCGGGTGCATTATAGGATAAAGTATAAGATAAAGTACATCATTAATACATCACCGGAGAATAACTCGGGTGCATTATAGGATAAAGTATAAGATAAAGTACATTATTAATACATCACCGGAGAATAGCTCGGGTGCATTATAGGATAAAGTATAAGATAAAGTACATTATTGAGATAAACTAGCGAACGCGGCTGCCGCGTTCTGTGCTACGGGAGCTCTACAGCCACAGAAGAGGAACCATCACCGGAGAATAGCTCGGGTGAGATCCGTGAACCTGCCAGATATTGGAGAACCTAGTCTCCAAAAGATACATGTATCGCCATACATGCTCGTCCTCCTCCCTGATACGACGACGTACCACCTCCTCGGGGGCTGGCTCCCTCTGCACCGCTCCTGGACCTCGTGGACGCCACCAAAGAAGCTCCGGGTAGACGATGATACCCGGATTCCTCACCAAGGTACGAGTCCCGACAGGTAGCACCTCCCAGTGCCAACCCGGCGATCGTGTAAAATGTATTCCCATTTATCTCGTACCCTTGGAAAGTCAATATAGTCAAAGTTGGTGACCTGGCCAACAAGTACAACTGCTCTCCAACATTTATGTCATTCATGAGATGTGACTGCAACCAACCGCCGAAAGTCCTCATATGTTCATCTCTAATCCAGGAGCCAGGCTTCCCTGGGTTGTTGGAGTGTACAATATTCTTGTGTTCCTCGATATACGGAGCCACCAAGGTGGAACTTTGCAGAACTGTGTAGTGTGCTTTAGTGAGAGAATGTTCGTCCATACATATCCTTGCTTTCTTTCCTAGCATGCCTTTTTCACTAATTCTACCCTCATGTCGTGATTCAGGAACACCGATGGGCTTAAGGTCAGGAATAAAGTCAACACAAAACTCAATGACCTCCTCTGTTCCATATCCCTTTGAGATGCTTCCTTCTGGCCTAGCACGGTTATGAACATATTTCTTTAACACTCCCATGAACCTCTCAAAGGGGAACATATTGTGTAGAAATACAGGACCAAGAATGTTAATCTCATCGACTAGGTGAACTAGGAGGTGAGTCATAATATTGAAGAAGGATGGTGGGAACACCAACTCGAAGCTGACAAGACATTGGACCACATCTTTCTGTAATCTTAGTAGACTATCTAGACTGATTACCTTCTGAGAAATTGCATTGAGAAACGCACATAGCTTCACAATGGGTACTCAAACATTTTCCGGCAGGAGTCCCCTCAATGCAATCGGAAGCAGCTGGGTCATAAGCACGTGGCAGCCATGAGACTTTAGGTTTTGAAATTTTTTCTCTGCCATATTTATTATTCCCTTTATGTTCGACGAGAAACCAGACGGGACCTTGATACTGTAAAGGACTTCAAAAAAGATTTCCTTCTCTTCTTTCGTAAGAGCGTAGCTAGCTATACCTTCAAACAGCTCTGGATGCATGCCGTCTCGGTCTTTTATACGTTGTTGGTCCTGCCGTGCTTCAGGTGTATCTTTGCTCTTCCCATACACGCCCAAGAAGCCTAGCAGCGTCACGCAAAGATTCTTCGTCAGGTGCATCACGTCAATTGCAGAGCGGATCTCTAGGACTTTCCAATAGGGTAGCTCCCAAAATATAGATTTCTTTTTCCACATGGGTGCATGTCCGACATCGTCCTTCGGAACAGATTGTCTACTAGGACCCTTTCCAAAGATTACATTTAAATCATTCACCATGTCAAATACATCATCACTAGTACGGCGGATAGGCTTACACCGGCTGTCTGCCTCACCATTGAAATGTTTACCTTTCTTTCTTAGGATGTGCGAGGGTGGAAGAAAATGACGATTCCGCGGGTACACATTCTTCTTACATTTATCCAAATATATACTTTCAGTATCGTTTAAACAGTGTGTGCATGCATTGTATCCCTTGTTTGTCTGTCCTGAAATGTTACTAAGAGCAGGCCAATCATTGATTGTTATGAACAACAATGCTCGTAGGTCAAATTCCTCCTATTTGTTCTCATCCCACACACGTACACCTTGTCCGTGCCACAACTGTAAGAGTTCTTCAACTAATGGCCTTAGGTACACATCAATGTCGTTGCCAGGTTGCTTCGGGCCTTGGATGAGCACTGGCATCATAATAAACTTCCGCTTCATGCACAACCAAGGAGGAAGGTTATAAATACACAGAGTCACAGGCCAGGTGCTATGACTGCAGCTCTGCTCCCCAAAAGGATTCATGCCATCTGTACTTAGACCAAACCATAAGTTCCTCGCATCACCTGCAAAGTCCGGAAACTCTCTCTCGATTTTTCTCCACTGCGACCCATCAGTGGGGTGTCTCAACATCTCGTCTTTCTTACGGTCTTCCATGTGCCATCGAAACAACTTGGCATGCTCTTTGTTCTTGAATAAACGTTTCAACCGTGGTATTATAGGAGCATACCACATCACCTTGGCAGGAACCCTCTTCATGCGGCGCTCACCCTCAACATCACCAGGGTCATCTCATCTTATCTTATACCGCAGTGTAGTGCATACTGGGCATGCATCCAAATTCTCGTACTCGCCGGTAGAGGATGCAGTCATTAATGCATGCATGTATCTTCTGCACCTCTAATCCTAGAGGGCAGACAACCTTCTTTGTTTCGTAGGTACTGGCGGACAGTTCGTTATCCTTTGGAAGCAACTTCTTCATTATTCTCAGCAAATTTTCAAATCCTTTGTCAGTCACACCGTTCTCTGCCTTCTATTGCAGCAATTCCAGTGTGCTACCCAGTTTTTGTGCCCATCTTCACAATTTGGGTACAACAATTTTTTGTGATCCTCTAACATCTTCTTGAACTTCAACCTCTCCCTTTCAGTTACGTATTCTTTCTGGGAATCAGCAGTGGCCCGACTAAGATCATCATCGGGCAGATCCGATGCCCGTTCTTCATCTTTTTCTTCATCAATGTCTTCCATTGTAGTACCATCGTATTCAGGGTAGTCGTTGTCATTCTCTTCTTCTTCGTTGTCTTCCATCATAAGCCCTCTTTCTCTGTGCTTGGTCCAACAATTATAGCCGGTCATGAAACCGGACCGAAACAAGTGGCTGTGAAGGACTCTTGAGGAAGAGTATTCTTTATGATTCCGACAGACACCACATGGACAAGACATAAAACCACTCCGCTTGTTTGCCTCGGCCACAAGAAGAAAAGAATGCACGCCTTTAATGAACTCGTTAGAGAGTCGGTCAGCGTACATCCATTGCCGGCTCATCTGCAATATATAATTAATTAAGTACATCAAACATAATCATAATTAATTAGTACTAATCTAAAACCAGCAACCGGGACTAAAGATATGATGAACCTTTAGTCCCGATTGGAGGCACCAACCGGGACTAAATGTGGATGTGGAGAGAACATGTCGACACTATGTCCTCAGTGGGCAGCACTAAGCCAGTAAATTAAATGCCGACACTATTTTGGGTGGGTGGCAGCACTATGCCAGCGTGAGTGTGTCGACATTATGTTATCAGTGTCCGACACTATGTTGTGCTGCTTAATCTATAAATAGGTATGCATTCTTGTAAAGAACTGCAAGATGGTGTGTGAGACCAGGGACACCACTACGGCGGAGCTTCTCGAAGATGTCTTAGGACCTCGTCCTCAGACATCTTCGAGGAGCTCGCCGTAGAGGCACTCTCTAATATGTGAAATTAGTTAGCTCCACCAGCATACTGATTTAGCTAGAGAAGACATAAACCAAAAGATGGTGTGGGAGAGCAGGGACACCACTATGGCAGAGCTTCTCGAAGATGTCTTAGGATCCCGTCCTCAGACATCTTCGAGGAGCTCGCCATAGAGGCACTCCCTAATATGTGAATTGTGATGTCTTCTTATCAAGCTTTTATGAATTAACCCTATCTTTGTTACAAATTTTTTAGTCTGTTGAACGCAGGTAGACGAAGAAGGATTTTTGCCCAGCTAGCTGATTAGTTAGAATGATGAACTCACGCATGTGTGTGCTTCTAAAATCAATTTTCGAGACTCTATGTACCAAAACAAGATATATATTGATAGAATAATCCACATATGGGAAATAGTCGCGTGCCCATGGTGGCCACGGTGCATAGGGTAGCTGTCGTTGGATTAGATTGAGGGAGCACACGGTGTTAGGTGTGAAACAGCAACTCTCCATTTTTTCTAACGGATTTGGTCCGAGAGCCACATGGCGTCGCATGCATCAAATGGCAGTCCGTCACCACAAATTACACCCGTCTCACACGGGGGACATCCATTGATCACGGTGCACTTTCCCGTACTCAAGACATGCATGCACTAATGATCAAGGGTCATCATGTCGGCGGCAATACACATCCATAAAATACGGTCGACGGAGATCACACATGCGTGTTTTACGGGTTAGTTTCACGAAGTAAAACATCAATGCAAAGAGAAACATGCGTGCAGCATGTATTAATGCCCATGGGTGGCAATACACAGCCATAAACAGAAGGCCGCCGGCGGGCACACCTGCCCGTGGTTCTAGCACGGTTGTTCACATGCACAACTATGTCACACTATACCGTGCCCGTAATCATATGTATTATTCATCTGCCATTCAACCATGTAAGACCGTGTCGATATTTAATAAACCGTCGACCGTGAGTTCCATGTGAAGAAAAATGTTGGTGCATGTGACATCGATAGACGGTTAGGACGGCTATTATACAATCCATGCGCCATTTGCATTTGCACAAAAACTTGGCTATGGATATTTGAAGATGGCTACCGCATGCATGCACCATGCACTCCGTGTCCGCAAGTGTTCGTCAAATAAAACTGCTTTTGCATGTGGCCATTGGTACACAGTATGTGTGATGCCGTTTCAACCGAAAAAAACGCCTTCGTTAAACTTCCATCTCAGCCTTGACCAACCAGGTTCACAAATGCATCATGCTCCCATTATCCAACGGTGGATAGAGGGTGCACCGCGGTATGGGGTATCCACCATCGGATTAGATAAAGAGAGAAGACGGCGTTGAGGGAGCATACGGCAGCGTTGAGGAAGACATGCATGCAACATGGTGGCGGCAAAATACACCCATGTCGCACGGCGCGCAGCCCAAGCGGCAGAAGACATGCATTCATCATGGATACCCGGCGAACGACAAAACACATACATGTTTCACGGTATCACAATGGCATCAAACACACATGCATGTATCATGGATACTCGGTTGGCGGCAAAACACACTCATGTTGCACGGTGATGGCTGCAAACACACATTCAACCCGTTCGATGGAGCCTATACACCACAGTGGACAGCGACCACTACGCGCCAATCTAACTTTTCTACTCCAGGGTGACAAAAAAATGTATCTGCCTATGTTCTATCCTGCAAACGTTCAAGCCTTCATAGTTTTAATTATCCAGAAAATGGTTATGGCAACTTTGTTTGGTAGTAGTATACCGTCGTCTCAAATTACTATGCTTGAACTCTATCACATGTAACGACTACAACGACACACATGTACGATCCATTCATGAGGTTATTTTTTTATTAACATTCCTAAATGCTTCATCTGACGACCACGTATAGCATGACGCTAATTATTATGGACTAGTTGAGTGCCCTGCGTTGCTACGGTTTTTTAAATTTCTTTCATAAATATGTGAGAATGTGTACAAAATAAATATCCACGTAATGCACCCTAAAATAAATAAAGCTATGGCTTATCTTCTTCCGTCTGAAAATAAGTGACTTGCATTTGTTTAGATTTGCATGTATCTTGACACATTTTAGTGTATAGATACATTGACACATTTATTGTATAGATACATGTGAATCTAGAAAAATGTGAATCAACTTATTTTTAAACCGCGGAATATATATTTGCAACGTAAATTGTCATTTATTTGTTCCTCCCAAAGTAGGCTCTTTCTTCTCTACATCGTTTGGACCATTGCCCCACGAGCACAACGATAGTTTACAATCCCATGAAAAAGATTTCATTCGTAACCCAAATTTCTAGATTGTCAAGATTATTTCACAATTATTCCAATTTTTTGGAAAACTATTTAACTTGAATCCAATAAAATAGTTGTAAGATAAAATGTTTTACTACCCATCAAAACGCTGAGAATCACAGAGGTCGGGGAGTTAGTATCTCATTTCTAGACTTCATCTACCTACATGTAAAAAGTTTAGTAATAACATCTGGGAATACATAATGTATCAAATAGCAAAGGGAACCATCATGTCCGAATGGTGTTTGTTCAGCAACAGAACTGAAGCATGTAGCTATAACGATACATAAGAAGAGCCAAATTCAGAAAATTAAATGTTAGATAAGTCTGACAGTGAAATTTTTGTGAGTTTGACTTTCCCATGCATGTAACTATCATTGAACATTTAATCTGCAACCTAAGTGAGCTCAGTTATAAATTTTCAAGAACTGACATATTCAAATACCAATAAAACTGAACATGAAACAAAAAAGGAGCGGATTGGAGAATGATTGTGCTCCAGGTAGCCCTAGAGAGCGGCAACAATGGATCTTTTCTGCACCATCCTCTCCTCATTCGCTTCACAGGCACTGCTTAGCCTCGGTCCGTAACGCTTAACGTTTTTGCACCGCCACAACTTACGACTCCACCGCCAGCCACTTGAACCGCCATCAATGTAGTCTATGACACATCCATTAAGAATCTTGAGTAAATGTCATGGCCAACATTGAGATTCATTGTGATATTGTAATGGCTGGCAGAAAATATAACTGAAACTTATTTAGATTTATATATAAGAACGACTTGGCGGTAACAACCTGAAATATTAGGACCTATATTAACAAATCATCGAAGAATTCTAATCTCATTTATCGAAGTGAATGGACAATATAACAAAATATTCATGGAGTATTATATAGAGGATTAGAATTTTTTAATCAGATAAGTAGATGTGAAACATCATGTGTATGGATATTTAGACTCTAAAAGTTTTGGTTGTTATTTGTACCGCAAATGGACAAGTGCGAACAATTAATGGGTTACAAGAATAAATTCAGTAGCATGTCTCAGGAAGCTCTTATCCGATGATCTCAGAAGAGCTACTATCAATGAGAAATTACTTAAGCACCAAGAGGATGAGAAGCATAACCATGAACATCACATTACAAACTTGACCTGGAGCCGTAATTTTTTTATGCCTTCAGCAACATTTTTATGGTGCAGTGGGATAAAAGAACTCAACTGAAAGTTTCAGAGCACCAATTTAGTAGAGAACGATCAATCTCCTCTAGAGCAGTCGCCTTATTTTAAAAACTTGGTTGATGATTCATCGACCAAATCATTCCTGAAACAAAAACAGTCACTTTTTAGAGCCAGGAACAAAAGAACCCGTGACAGACTTCATAATGCTAATGGATGTATTATCCAGCAGTGCCGTAACCTCAAATAAAAATGATCCCAAAATAATAGAAGCACCTTTGTTAGGCTAAAGTTATCTCTTGATATAACAGTCACTTAATAAAGCAGCAGCAACAAGGTCACTATCTTATATATGGACACCATGGTGCGATTCCTATCTTGCATGCAATCCTCGGAATACTGATTATGTATCTTCAATTGATGGTTGATTAAACTTGTTCAAAGTGGGGCTCTAGTTCTTGATGTCTCAATATATTTACGGTACTCATTGAGCATTGTTGCTCCATTGCAACTTAGCTCCCCTCTTCCTAACATTGGTTTCAGAGTATTAGCAGCATCAAGTGAACAAGACACGATAATTGTAGTAAGATGATTTATAAACATTTGAACTATACACAGTAAACTTATCCATGTTGTTCACACTGATAGTGATGGGAAGTTAGTTTTTAAAAATGATAAAAGTTCACGCTTGTAGAAAATATGATTACTTATGTAGTACACACTAAAATCACTAATGAGATAGTTTTACAATGTGATAAGAATTTGAGTTAACTATCAAATATCAAAATGTCTAATATATAATAAGGAACAATTTGCGACGATGAGTTCCATAGATAATGCAACAAATAGTAAGATCAATCAATCAACTGACCTACCGAGATGGAAGAAGCCTCGAAATCCATCCATTAATCTCCTTGATAGGTTGACACCAACATCAAACCGAAGTCTGAGTTGTTCAACCTGCTATTCAATTCGACAATCATTTTGCTAGACCAATCACAACGTAGTTAAATTCATTGACATATACTAAATAAACGAAACACATTCAGGTACATACTCTCCAAGAGCAGCAACAAAACAGAATATGTAGTTTAGAACTAATTGTACTTCTGCATGATGATAGGAACTTGATGATGACCTTGAAAGAGGGCTTGATCAGACCCCCTCTTCTTCACCCTTGTGAGCCTTGTATGTGCTCTTGAGATCATCATACTTAGCTTGCTTGACTCTCACCATCCTTGTCTTTAGACATTGAAATAGTTCCAAAAATGTTACGTACATAGTAGTCTTATAGAAACCAACTGTAGTGAAAAAAAATAGTTTGTCACTTACCATGTATGGATGTGCAAACATAATAGTTTTGACAACTTAACATTTTGATAGTTCAATCTAGCAAAAAACACACTCATGTCTCACATGAAATTAAGCATGTGACAATTGGGGCTAACAACTCATACATATACACTTATAGTGTACTGGGTTAATATCATGTGGTACCTTCTATAGTAGATATTGCTCCTGCGGTTATCTTTTCTGAATGTGCAATTTTCCAGGAAATGATAAAACCTTAGCTAAAATAAGCACTAAAGATGACAAGACTTTTAAATCCAGAAAATATAATGTGTACATATATATAGACTATCTCTACATTAAATCATTTCTTACTCTAAATGTAAATCTTGGTATATTCTCTTTGTGATCAGTCTCTAGCACTAACATTTACATTGGCAGTCAACAACATTAGATGGTATGCTTGATCTACTGATTAGCACCCCCTAAAAAGGGAGGAAAAGACCAAGTGGTATAGGGTCAACCAAAATTTAACACTATAAAATAAAGGATAGAATATATCGATGGGGATGGATCGGTTTGTGTAGCATCATATGCAGCTAAATCCCCATGTACTAACAGAAGAGGCGGCAAAAAAATAATTGGATTTGATTGCCCATAGGAAGCAATGAAAAGATCAACGGAAACATCCATGGATGGATCGATTACCACACAACCAACAATACCTTAGAGAATGTTAGGCGCTAACCCCAAAAAAAACAATCACACTGTCTGGATGGATCGCCACTCTACGATCTGAGCAGACATGTCCGTGCACGAGACGGCGCTTTAGGAGCAGCCAGGACATGAAGCAATGAAAAGTGGAAACAATTCCCTATATTTATACTACAAAAAAGGAGCAAGAAAAAATTGTTTGCCCACTACCTGCTTGCAGTAAAAACAGTTTAGTGGGTTAAAATAAAGCATAGAAGTCTTGCAATGATGGTGAAAACATACTATAGAATATTTATTGACGAGTTAGTGTGAAGTACCTGCTTGAGATTGAGTTAGTGTGAAGTACCTGCTTGAGATTGCATAAGACATCGTACGCGGCAAGCACAAAGGCGTGCACATTGTTGACTATGAATCCATGCACAATTCAGTTCACACTCTATCCTGCTGCTCTCCTATGTCTCTGTGACCAGCTACTATCTGCAACACAGCTCCACCGGAGCCGCGGCAATGTCAGCAGCAATTGTTGCTTCCTCTCTGAATAGGCAAAAAAATTGAATAAGAAATATGCATGAATTAATATATTTAACCCCTATGGTGGATATCTAGATTATTGATCTATGAATAAGAAGAATGCCCAAATTGGTGCGTGCACATATTAAATAGTTCACTGACAATATCCATTTTGGATTGTGTCAAATACATCTATCTGTATGGATCAATATTGTTGATGTGGAAACTATATACAATTGTGCTTGATGACAAATACACTAATGAGCTATCATTTTAAGAATTCAAAAGTTTCCAGATTATATATATTTAATTTCGCGGAAATAAAACTGAAGCATGAAGATTTCCTCATCACTTAAGTTTCTTGAAAATAGAAGTCTCGACTGCAAGGCAATCTAAATGACTAAAGTTGGGTATCTATTAAAGAAACTTCACTGATGTGATGGCAACAAATTTCAGAGAACATATTTCGATGCCACGAGAACGCATGTGCAGTGAAATGAAGTATTAGTTGAAGAATATACCGAAAGTTGAGATGTGTGTAAATTTTGAGCACACAAGCAAACATAACAGACTAAGAATGCTAGTAATTTTTATTAGAGATGTATCAGATAAAAGCTTACTTACCTTTGACTGCAATGAACTGGAAGGGGAAAAATAAAGAGAGATAAGCTGAGAAGAGGCACAAAAAAAGAGACCTATCTCAGAAAAGAAACCGGTGTAAATAAATTTAGAAACATATTTGCATAAGGCAATTGGCTAGCCTAGCCTTACTGACCATACTATTCAATCCTTCAGGACAAAAAAAGCTCGAGGGTCAGTCAAGATACGAATAAGAGGCTTGCTGACACATGAAGACAACGTGTACAGATATATAGACAATATTGTAATAAGGGAAATATACACTGAGCATGAAGCACGAAGCGACAATGTCGATCCTGTAAGGATATGTATAATATGAGATGGTCAGACATTTAAGTTGACATAATGCTAAAAGTTATAAACTGTCCCTGTCTTTTTTCAAGAAAATAAGTATTTTGATTATAAACACCTTACATTGAGAGAACTTTCTAGCTCCATAAGTCCTAGGAAGAAAAATAAAAATATTATTTGGCATAAAACTCCAGAAATTAATGTGGCTAATAGGACAGTCTGCTTACGATGAAAATAAGTGAAAATACATGATGGAAATAACACTAAAATCTGGTTACCAAGGTAAGAAGTTGTACCAAAAAAATCCAAAGTAGAATCTCTAATTTGTAGCACCCAACCATACTTTGTAACCTGATCTTTGCCTTCTAATGGATACATATAAAATTCCACAGTGATAAAAATATATGAATGCAAGGCACATAACACCAGACTTGAGTTTCTTAGTCGGAGGCATACAGACAGTTGACGATGACATTTTGGTTGCTCCCATAGCGAACAAAAGATTGCCATTTTATTTTAATGATTATCAGGTTTCATTTATTTTCATCCTATTGTTTCTTAGATGACAAAACCCAAAATTTTCATGAATGGATGATGTACAAACACATGTAAATAAATTTGCTTCATCTTTAAGTGGATCATTTTCCTTCTTCGAGGAATTATCACTTGACCAACCTCCTAACATTCAACCTGCAAGAAGAGAAGAAATACATCAGTGGACAAACAACACCAAACCGGGATACAAAAATTCTTCAATTAATAAGCATAGTAGCATCTGATGCCACACTCGATCTCCAGATTTCTAGTAGCATCCATCTCCTCCTTGCCAATGCTAGCAGAAAAATAGCCATACTGTTTACATCATAATTACTTGTTTTGTCATCCTGACGCCTAGTTATTCTCTGTACCGCACTTCCCAAAACCTGCACATAGTAGAGTACCTTTAATGATTCCATTGGTACTTAAAACACAAATAATATGAAATATTAGCTATACCAACATAAACCAAGAAGAAGTAGATACAGTAGCTCATGTAACCTGACAACATTGGTGCCTAACATGCTCCTTTATGGACATCTCTCCTTTGATCTGCAACTATCACGAAAAGTTTACATGCATCACCCTGAAAATGGTGCTAACCCAATTAACTTATGTAGCTGAATGCCATAAAGGCAGTACAGCTTCTCCTAAAAAGGACTTCATAACAAGGGCTGAAGCACACCAGTGATTTCTTCATACATTGACGACAGCATAAAAAATCAGACACATGTTGCAGTGTAGCATTGAAATAACAGATGACTATGGAAGAAAAAAGAACTGAAAATTGTTACATACGACATAATTGGCACATAAAAGTCAAGCGGGAAAGAACATGGTCGTAGATAAATATGAGAGTAATTCTTTCCACTGTCATTATTTACCTATTGCTCTCCATCACCAATGCCAGATCAGCCACAAAAAATAGAAAAAGGAGATGGGAGTAACCGAGCAATGTATTAGTCCCAAGTCATGGACCCTAGCCTATTGTCATGCTGCTAACCGACGGACATCGGCACTCGTTCATTGCAACAGCGAAAATATAGCCCTGCAACTTCAAGTGAAATCAAAAGCGAAAATTGTGAAACTCATAAATATGAAGGATTAAACTTGATACTCGTCGTAGAAGAAGCTACATGCGCACGGAAAGGTGTCCGCTGTCGACATGGTCGATTGAACTGCGATGATATTCAGAATAATCTACAAATACAATTGTATATGATACCAAATCAATACTTTTCTCAACAGAATTCACTATAAGCACCATGGGATAGGCTTATTTCCTGGTAAGACACGTACCATTCTACTGTTGTACTACTCGAAGTGGCCTCATGAGAACCGGTAAAAATGTGTTATTGCACTCTCTGTAATGACAGAGATAGGATATTACTGAATTTAAATCTATAACTAAACCTAGGCTCCATTTAGAATGTGGCCAACAAATATTGACCATTCATCTAACTTTTGATGAAACTCAAATTAAATTTCATTTATAAGCAAATTCTCGCCAGCAGCGGCATATCCATTGGTGATGCATGAACCACCAAAAGTATCACCCATTCTTAAAAGATAGATTAGCGGTAGAACTAATTCCATAGGCTAGAAACATCTTGCCCATGGATAATTTATTTGTTGGTAAATCCAACTTAAGCATTGAGATCCATGTCTAGATCTGTTGATCTTTAAAGAGAGCAAACTGAGTTCTAGTACTGCTCCTATATTGCCGTCAGTCCTGCTCCTAATTGACTCACCTGCATCTGCGTCATGCAGCCAAAAATCAGAGAGATAGAGGAAAGAGAGAAGATGGAAGGAGAGGGAATAGGAGCCACAATTCAGCCATCGCTGACAGGTGATGTCGGGCTATGGAAGCCCACGGGTTTAGACCCATTCGTCGTCAGTCCCGCGCAGCTTCAAGCCACCATACGCCCTTAGCCGCCGACTCCGGCCTGGCGGACTCCGTCCAGGGGGCTCTGCCACGTGAGGGAGAAGGGAGGGAGGGATGGCGGCGGCGGGAACCTATGGCCTGCGCTAGGTTTTCACGGGGTGAGGTCGGGGATGATGGTTTGGGGTCGTATTGGCTTCCTTTTTCCCCTTCTGAACTGGTAATTTCCATTTAGCGGTGACAGAGCAGCGTAATTTGTTAAGCGACGAACCACGGTGCTATCGGATATAGATTGGACGGTCCAGATTGTCCCAGTGTTTGATGTTTGAGGGCGACCTACGATCACCAACTCTTTTTTAATAGTAAAGATGCATGTGTTTATTCATAGAGACAAAGCAGTCAGCGTCGCACACACAATCAATAAATGAGCCGATCATCTACTCCCTCCCTGCTAGTTGGGAGCAAGGGTGAAACAAAATTATCTATAGGCTAGTAAAAAACGAGTCGGGACCTAGTCAGATAGTTGCGAGTTGAAATAAATTTTAAACGAAAAAAATGACGGCGACATCATCTCTATATCTAACCTAATTGCGTTTTCGTTTTTTAATACGCATAGTTACTCTACATGAACGTCTTAAGAAAATATTCAGCGCTTGTATATCATCAAAGCAACCCACACTGGTTGGATGAAATACAAACCATATATCTATTTCCTAGAAAAAATATGGGGGCAACACAAAATGATCTCGCATGTGTTTTAGGCTCCAGTATCTAAGCAAGATCCTTGATTTGCTGTGTGCGTGCACGAAGTAGTGTGAAAGATGTGTGCACACGCGGAAGGAGTTATTATATTGCGGCTTCGAATGATTGCATGGACCGTGGCCATCTGAAAACATCAATTTCATATGTTGTTCCAGTTCACGCGCGGGCACGAAACACCATTATTGCATGCACCGTGGCCGTCTGAGAATGTCATTTTCGTATGATGATCATGTTCACCTGGGGAGCACTGTTCTTGCATGCACTAGTAGGAATACAAAAATATGAAGATTGCTTACGGTGTACGGCTAGAGCAGGCTCATTCAACTCCATTAACTAGACCACGTGTCCGTTACCATCATCCGTCTAAAAGGGAGCATGTGCACCACGATCGGACGGTGAGCAGCCTATGCGCCGTAGCCACCATGGGCAGCAAATCCACGTTGATCCACATATTGTGAGATTTACCTTAGAGTTTCTTACATTAATACAAGATAGATAGAATCTAAACATTGATATCATGATATCACTGCAAAAATTACTACCAAACTAAATCCACAAATCCATCTATAAGATAGAGCATGTAATGAGCTAATATAGCAATGAGAGTTCAAAGGATGAAGTTGCTCACCTTTTAGAACCTTTGGATAGATGGGGCACCACAAAATCTAGACAAATCTTGAGGAAAAAAGGGCATGAACTCGAGCTTGAAGCAAGAAAGAGAGAGAGAGGAGAGCCACCAGCTTGAATGGTGGCTCGGGCAGGGAAAGAAGATATAGCCAGACCTTTAGCCCCGGTTCGTGTCTAGAACCGGGGCTAAAGGTCCACCTTTAGCCCCGGGTCGTGTAACAAACCGGGGCTAAAGGGTCTAACGCCCGACCAGCTTGCCTGAAACCCTTTAGCCCGAAACCCTTTAGCCCCGGTTTATTACACGACCCGAGGCTAAAGGTCCCGTTCGAACCGGGGCTAGTGTCTGCCATCCCCCTAGGCCAGTTCTAGCCGTTGGACCGGGGCATTAGTCCCGGTTTGTAGCCAAACCGGGGCTAATACCCCTGGACCAAAGGTCTGTTTTCTCCTAGTGACAGCTAATCAAGGTGTGGCGGTGCAAAATCTGTCCGTGATTTGCTCTCTTGCAGCTGACGTCGTGTGATGTAGCTGCTGCCTAGGGCGCCACGTGTTGCATGCGGATGGTATGCGCATCTACCACCCATGGCACAAAATTATTTTCGTCCCAAGGGATATATATAGAGAGAGAGAAAGAGAGAACTCTAAGGCACAAATAAAGTGCGGCCATCATCATGATACGTAGTGCTGTGGTGATGCAACAAGGATCTCAGAATCTCCACATTAACTAGCATCGTCCGCATAATGAGTGCCATTTTGCTAGGGCCACTTATGCGCGTTCCTATTCGTGCGTGTCATGTTTTGGGGAAGCGAGGATATTTCCATAGGATTTGATATAAATTCTAATACGACTCTCATCATGCAACTACTACTATATGTTCTATAAATATCTAAGAGCTTCTTTGCATACATTTCCAGAACTAACTTGTTGCCTGCGTGCAAACTTGTCCATCACATTTCTACTTAGTTCCCCGAAGAGAATGGGCAGATGAGTGAGGAGGAAATCATCGAGTCGTGTTGCCCTTTGGCTGTTGCACATCGATCGAGCTCTCTTATGGAAATGGGATGCACTCGGAACTCCAGCTCTAGTACTCCACCATTGGCAGCCCACTATTTTTATTTCTCTTATATAGAGGCCTACATATAGAAGTTTAGGGCACCAATAAAGCATGCCTCAATTCCTAATAGTACTACCGAAGTTCTGCAACGAAGATCTCGCAATCTACACATTAACTTTATAGGAGTCCAAGATGCAAATAGAGCAGGCCACAATTCATGATAGTATTAAAGCTGTTGAGTGGAGATCTCACAATCTACACAGTAACTAGGATCATTTGTACAAATAAGTGGTATCTTTTGAGAGCCACATACAATGCCTTCCTATTCTCCTGCGTGTCATGTCGAGATGACGAGATATTTTCGTTGCATTTGGTTTATAGTTTCTACATGCCAGACATAATACGAGTCACATAGTCCACCTACTCCAAAATGTTATATATAAATATCTTAGCTTACATGTGTACATCTCCAGATATAACTAGTTGTCTGCCTAGTGCAAGCTTTCTCATCCAATTTCTAGTTTCTTGATGACAACGAGCAAACGAGCAAGGGCGAAATTATCATATTCGCTTAGTTTCTTGATGCCATCTCTGATTATTTGTAGTCTAGCAGGTAGCAAACTATCATCGAGTAAATTTGCAACAACATGCTATATGATACAACCCAACTAGTTGTTGACTCAAATTTTCTCAATCTTTGGTGGCGCTTTCTCGGTACTCTCTAAGTAGGCATGGTGACACTCGAAACTGCAGCTATTCCCATGGAGTTGTCCAAGCCTCATCTTTACCCACCACGCACAGTGATCGATGCACGTGTAGACCATAGAATCATTAGGATCAAACATGAAGTTGGTCTCAGGAATCCTCACGAGGCGCTCGGCGCAATTTTGTAGATGGGAATCATAGGACCACGGACGATTTTGTATGATCATAATTCAAATAAAAACGGTTTTATAGATAAATGGGTGATGCCTTGGATCAGTTTGTTTTATAGCTAGGGTATCAAACAATCGATCTGAAAAAGGTTATCTTAGACTACCCAATACGGGGTATCATAGGTAGTATCATACACTTCATTCATGTAAAAAGCTAATGCATCACTGTAACTAATGATGAAAATGATGATAATGATAGCATAGGTAGATATCGTATAATGGCGCATAGAACTAGAAAATTTCATGTCAGATAAATTTTGTACATAATTTTATATTGAGATTCTTACAAATCAATAAATAAAATAAGATTATTATACTATTACATGATATCATCATACATAATATATTATAAAATAGTATTATATATATGATACTCCTATATAGTACTTCTCAGTTCCCACTATGACCAGTCTTACAGCCAACCACAAAATTAACCTGACTCGTGCATACACCAAGACTTACACTGAACTATACCAAGAAATAAAACAGACTCATCGCTGCACGTACAAAAGCGGCTGTACCTAATTAACTAGAGGCTCCACACGTTGTTATTAGCTCTATTCATCAAGTTCTGACTTAGCTCTAGCCGAGCGAGTCCCCAGATTATTCCTACTCTTCTCATCCTCCACTCTTCGCCAAAGACTTGCATTATAAAACTCTACTCGGTTCATATTAACAAGGTACTCCCTTCATTCAAAGTTTGGGTTCTGGATTTAGTAAAAGTTAAACTTTGTAAGGTTTAGCTAGAGATATTTAGAAAAAAAATATCAACATGTACAATGTAAAACCTATAGTATTGAAACGTTATAAGATATATTTCCATATTATATGCATTTGCTATTATGGATGTTGATATTATTTTTTATATTCTTGATCAACCTAAGTAAACCTAGAAAGCGAAATAACAAAGACGAAGTGAGTAATGCACTTGACTTGAGTAATCACATATAAATATTACATATTTCAAGAATATGGCAAGGACACATCAGAGAACCACTTAGAGGCCACGGTTATCAAATGCTAGGTTAGTGGCCACGCGCACGCCACCCCGTTCGCAGTGGCGGAGCCACACTTAAGCTGGGTAGTCAATTGATTACAGAGGTTTTTGCCTTTTTGATAATACAAGCTAAAAGTCTGCAAAAATAATTGAAATTCATATAAATACTTGTATTTGACTACATTGTTTCAGACTAATTACACAGGTTTGGTGTCCTCTCTGCCACTGCCCGTTCGCTCACATCCGCATGAACACCGGGGTCCTAAACAATCTTTCCAGTGGTGACTAGTGCCAATGCATTGTGGTTATTCGATCAAGAAGTACATGAATACTTTTTGAAGTCATTGCCCCGGTCCATGAACATTTACCTAGTGGCATCAATGAACATCTATTGATGTCTGCTCGGTCAACGGACATTCTCTCTTCTATCGTCGAAGTACATATCCTATCACAGTTCAGATGTTTTGTGCTCATGATGCCTCCTACTTACATCAACATGATGTTATTAGATACCTTATACCATAGTACAATACAACATGCTAGCTTGTGTTTCATCTATGTTGCTCGGTCATACGAGGTTTGTTCTCTTGAACATGTAGTCAGTGTCAGCAAAATAATCCATGCCTCTCAAGATATATATATATATATATATATATATATATATATATATATATATATATATATATATACTACTCCCGGGTGTAACTACACCCACGTGTGTTTCACGCCATGTAGGCAGTATCTATCATACCGAAGAGTATGTACACGTAGTATGAAGTATTATAAGACTATTTGGTAGTATATATACTACTTTTGAGGTAGTATGTATAAGGTGTTCACATACTACAAATATGAAGGGTATTTCGAAAATATAGTTCAAGCTAAGGCTCCGTTTGCATTTTTTTCACGTAACTGGATTTGAAGTATCTTAGATGTAGTATATGAACATACTCAAATAGATAAAGTACTACAAATACTTCCGTAAGGTAGTATATAAGACTAGGGTATAGTTACACCCGGGAGTAAGAAGGATTATATATATATATATATATATATATATATATATATATGAAAAATCCTTCTTACCCCGGGAGTAAGAAGGATTTTTCCTATATATATATATATACTCCCGGGTGTAGTTACACCCATGTCTTATATACTCTCATATGAAAGTATACGTGATACTTTATCGGTTTAAGTATGTTCATATATCTAAGATACTTACAAGCAAGTTAGGTCAAAAAATTGCAAGTGCACCCATAGTTTGCACTATATATGTAAAATACCGTCATATTTATACGTACAAAAGGAGTATGTAAATAACAGTTACATACTACCAGAAAAATAGTATATATACTGCCCAAATATTCTTATATACTTCATACTACGTGTACATACCTTCCGGTATGGTAGATACTGCCTAAATAGTGTGAAACACGTGTGGGTGTAACTACACCCTACACCTGGGTGTAGTTACACCCACGTGTGTTTCATGTCATTTAGACAGTATCTATCATACTGGAGACTATATGGGTAGTATGAAGTATATAAGAATATTTTGGCAGTATATATACCACTTTTTTTGTAGTATGTAATTTTTATTCACATACTCCTTTTGTACGTATAAATATGACGGTATTTTACATATATAGTGCAAACTATGGGTGTATTTGCAATTTTTTCATCTAACTTGCTTGGAAGTATCTTAGATATAGTATATGAACATACTCAAACAGATAAAATATTACAAATACTTCCGTAAGGCAGTATATGAGACGTGGGTGTAGTTACACCCGGGAGTAAGAAGTATTTATATATATATATATATATATATATATATATATATATATATATATATATATCGACGTGGATTTCCTGCCCGTGGTGGCTACGGTGCACACAATCTATACCGTCGGATTGTGGTGTATATGCTCCCTTAATGCATCTGCATGTTGATGAAAGGCTAACGGTGTTAACTCCCCCGTTTCTAGTCCTACACCGCCAGCCGTGTACCTTGAGTTAGTGGACATAATTCAGCATGCATCTGCCCAACCATTTCTAGTCCTACACCTTATGCCTTGTACCGTGAGCAAACTGACATTGTTCTCACTTGGAGCTATATGCATGGGTCAAGGTGCATGCAACACCCAACCACCGTGAGAGATCACGTAGAGCCAATGGCAATTACATTCGTGTATGGATAGCGGATACCATGCATGCACATTCTATTATACTTTATTAGGTGATTAGCGCGCCCACATTCCCTGCCATGGCTCTCTTCTGTCGTCCTTCTTGCTCGATCAAACTATTATTTCCGGCTATACTTTCAAGTTTTTAGGCCACGACGGCAGCAGACACAAGCGACCGATATGTTGCAAACAATACTATGTCATCCCTTTGATTTTACATACGTGTATGAAGAAAGACATGAAACTAGCCCGCTGCCGTAAGCACTCCATACATGCATACGAAAAACAAATATGCTCATGGTAAAAGGGTATCTGTTCCCTTGATGGAATGTTGCTGATTAGACTATATTATACAATAAACGGAGTACCCTATCCCGTCAGCTTGGGTCGCGTGCCCGTGGACCGTTCTGCGGCCAGCACCTGCTGGTACTATTGCATGGCCTCACACCGCCAACGGTGCATGCTCTGTCGTCGCCGGTGAGCAAACATGGACAGAAGTCAGCATGCTATAAAGAGCTGCTGCCCTACGCTACGGAAGAAAAGGGTGAGAGGAAGGAGCCTAGTCTTTTCTCCTTTCTTTCTTCTGATATGTCCCTCTCTGTAGCTCTTGGGCGCTTTTTGCCTACCAAAACAAAATGGGGAAAATGATGATAGGAGTATTGACTTGCTCTCGTGTTCCAAAAAAGCAACGCATGTTTGCCATGTGGATTTTCTTTACTTTGGTCTCCACAAAAGTGGAGAGTTAAACGTATTGTAAAGATGTTTGAGATCTTGCACTAGGACTTGCACTAGGACCTCGAGTAAACAGAAACTTCCTCATGTTGCACTAGGCTACGATGAAACGTTTTTATTTTATCATGTCACTTATTATTATAAACACTGGAGTATACCACTATATGTTGGCAGTATATATACCACTTTTTTTGTAGTATGTAATTTTTATTCACATACTCCTTTTGTACGTATAAATATGACGGTATTTTACATATATAGTGCAAACTATGGGTGTATTTGCAATTTTTTCATCTAACTTGCTTGGAAGTATCTTAGATATAGTATATGAACATACTCAAACAGATAAAATATTACAAATACTTCCGTAAGGCAGTATATGAGACATGGGTGTAGTTACACCCGGGAGTAAGAAGTATTTTTCATATATATATATGAAAAATATCGACGTGGATTTCCTGCCCGTGGTGGCTACGGTGCACACAATCTATACCGTCGGATTGTGGTGTATATGCTCCCTTAATGCATCTGCATGTTGATGAAAGGCTAACGGTGTTAACTCCCCCGTTTCTAGTCCTACACCCCCAGCCGTGTACCTTGAGTTAGTGGACATAATTCAGCATGCATCTGCCCAACTATTTCTAGTCCTACACCTTCTGCCCTGTACCGTGAGCAAACTGACATTGTTCTCACTTGGAGCTATATGCATGGGTCAAGGTGCATGCAACACCCAACCACCGTGAGAGATCACATAGAGCCAATGGCAATTACATTCGTGTATGGATAGCGGATACCATGCATGCACATTCTATTATACTTTATTAGGTGATTAGCGCGCCCACATTCCCTGCCATGGCTCTCTTCTGTCGTCCTTCTTGCTCGATCAAACTATTATTTCCGGCTATACTTTCAAGTTTTTAGGCCACGACGGCAGCAAACACAAGCGACCGATATGTTGCAAACAATACTATGTCATCCCTTTGATTTTACATACGTGTATGAAGAAAGACATGAAACCAGCCCGCTGCCGTAAGCACTCCATACATGCATACGAAAAATAAATATGCTCATGGTAAAAGGGTATCTGTTCCCTTGATGGAATGTTGCTGATTAGACTATATTATACAATAAACGGAGTACCCTATCCCGTCAGCTTGGGTCGCGTGCCCGTGGACCGTCTGCGGCCAGCACCTGCTGGTACTATTGCATGGCTTCACACAGCCAACGGTGCATGCTCTGTCGTCGCCGGTGAGCAAACATGGACAGAAGTCAGCATGCTATAAAGAGCTGCCGCCCTACGCTACGGAAGAAAAGGGTGAGAGGAAGGAGCCTAGTCTTTTCTCCTTTCTTTCTTTTGATCTGTCCCTCCCTGTAGCTCTTGGGCGCTTTTTGCCTACCAAAACAAAATGGGGAAAATGATGATAGGAGTATTGACTTGCTCTCGTGTTCCAAAAAAGCAACGCATGTTTGCCATGTGGATTTTCTTTACTTTGGTCTCCACAAAAGTGGAGAGTTAAACGTATTGTAAAGATGTTTGAGATCTTGCACTAGGACTTGCACTAGGACCTCGAGTAAACAGAAACTTCCTCATGTTGCACTAGGCTACGATGAAACGTTTTTATTTTTTCATGTCACTTATTATTATAAACACTGGAGCGATTTAGTCGGGTTTTCCACAAGACCAGTTCTACCCATATAGTTTGGGAATGCGCACGACCACCGTGGGCAGCCCAATATTTTCTTGCATTTTTTTATGCTACACGATGCAATCTAAATTAAATTACTACATTCACGAGTGGCTAGCAAACACTGAACTATAGCGTCATTTTGCGAGAATCATCGAACTTGTCCCTTTCTGCTACCATCCACGGCTAACATGGTCGGGTGCATGTGTACCACGTGGAGCACATTAAAATGCATGCGTGGGAATTGACTCCATGTCCATGTGCAAGCAACAAATTCATGTCTAATAGTAGCTTGCTGATGGTCACGGGTTAAAAAGCGTGTGGCATGCATGTAAACTTCGGTTGGCGAGCTACCATGATGCACACGTGTTTTGCAAGAGCTACCGTGATGCACACATGTGTTATGCAAGTGTTGTTCTCTAGGATCAGCTGCGTTTGTTCTTGATAAGCTCTGTTGTTTATTTCCTTAACACCGTTTGCTCTCTTTATCTGATCCAACGGTGGTTAACCCATGCAACGTGGCCACCATGGACTGCCCACTATTTTGCATATATATATAGCCTAAGAGAGAACTCCAAGGAACAAATAAAGTGCAGCCATCATCATGATACGTAGTACTGTAGTGATGCGACCTTGATCTCAGAATCTCCACATTAACTACTATGAGTTCCATTTTGCTAGGGCCATCTATGCATGTTCCTATTTGTGTGTGTCATATTTTGGGAAAGCGAGGATGTTGCCGTAGGATTTGATATAAATTCTGATACGAGTCTCATCGTGCAACTACTGCTATATGTTCTATAAAAATATCTAAGAGCTTATTTGTATACATCTCCAGGACTAACTTGTTGTCTGCATGCAAACTCGGCCATCACATTTCTACTAGTTCCCCGAAGAGAATGGGCACATGAGTGAGGAGGAAATCATCGAGTCGTGTCGGCCTATGGCTGTTGCACAGTGATCGAGCTCTCTTATGGAAATGGGATGCGCTCGGAACTCCAGCTCTAGGCATTCCCGAGTTACGTGAGTAATTCACTTATTTCGGCGTCTGTCGTTGATGATTTCGCTAAGAAGAACATTCTCCGTTTGCTCGTCCAGTCGCATACAGAGAGCTAGAAAGTCTAGATACAGCATGAAGCTTTGCCAGTTTTGGACCTTGAAGAAGATGAACAATGCTCTATAGAAAGGATGCGTGGACATTTTTTTTAAAAGGCTATATATTAATATCACAGGGATACCAATTACACCCAGTCTCTGCAACAACGCATGTCCTAGCGGTCCTACGGATGCACATAGCCCAGAAAAAAGAAAGAAAAATTACAAAAAAGAAAAGTCCCGCTACAGAGAACTAATCCTCAAAGCAATGACATTGACACCATCCGAACAACACCGGTAGTCCTCCACTCCAATAACAACGCCTTCAAGAAGGAAACAGTGCCCAAGCGCCGTCGTTGCCTGATCCAAGATCATAGGTTTTCACCCTGGAAAAAGTCCTCGCTCACAAAACAATGCCTTCAACAAGATCATTGCCAGACACAACCAGTTAAGACCAGACCTTAGATTTTCACCCTGCAAGATAAGACTGGGAACTCCCCTTGTGTTGTCTTCTCGCACCAGCAGTCACTGCAACGAGTCCCAGATCACGCAGCCAATTCTTCGTCGCCATAAGAACTAAAACCACCATCGTTACCCTCATATTTCCGCTTTCCTGACATTCTCCGCATCTGACTTCACCATGGCTCAAAGAATGGCACTTGGTGGGAACAAACAACAGAGCTTCGCAACGCTCCCGCTGAAACCAAACGGCCAGAAAAACAAGGTGTGCACGACCGAATACCTTCCGATCCAACAATCTCCAGGCATGATACGCCCATGGGAGTTCGCCGGTGGAGCCTTCCGGAACCCGCCTCTCCAGACCAGATCAACGAGAGTAGACATCAAGCAGATCTTCGTCTTCGTGCGAAAGAAACCAAAGGACCACCTCCTTTATTAGATCCAACGCAGCGATCCCCACACCGCCGGCCGGTTCCCGGAGAACGGACCGAGCAGGCAACTAGGGATAGAGAGCCGATCTAGGTCTTCCAACGGAATCCCATCGCCGACACCTCCTCCACCAGATCACCACCCGCTCCACGCCGGTAGAGGCCGCCGCCTCCAGATCCAAGCTCCCACGAAGCCACCGCCGGCCGGAGCCGCGAAGACGTCGATGGCGAGGGGGGCCCGTCCAGCACCGACGTTCTCCTCCCTACCGCCACTGGGCCAGGAGACCAGATCCCCGCCGCCCCCATCACCGGCGCCACGCACTTAGGCCGGCGGACCTCCGGGGGCAACGAGGAGGGAGAAGGTTGGAGGGGGAGGAGGTGGCGGCGGGGTTAGGGTTTGCCCCCCTCGGTCGCCAGGAGGATGCGTGGACATAGAACGGACAATACATATTTTTTAGATTTATATGCATGGCCCGGGAGGAAGAGTATATATGCCCTATGCATGGCACCTTCAATTTCTCGTGCGGAAAGTTGACTAGTATGGGCAGCACCCTCAGTTTGATTAACTATCTAGGCTAGGTCAGCAAGCAATTTGTTATGTGAAAAAAATATAGGTGAGATATTTCTCGACGTGGTGCATCACAGCACACAGCAAACCCGTCCATAACATGAAACATCAGTTTTCGTTTCTTCTCAGATGAATCACGGGATATATGGAACAAAAACAACATTTTTCCTCTCTTTTTTATGTGCGTAAGGAGGCAGCATTTTGGAGAGTAAGTACAATAAGGTGATGTAAGAGCCATTCTTAAAAAAAAGGTGATGTAAGAGCATTTTAAACGGTAGTTGTTCCTAGCTGAACCTCCATATTTAACTCCTTAATTCTTTTTATTCAAATTCAACATACTCGATTACTAAATATGGACATACGTGTAGTTTGTCCACCGGAACACATCAAATTAAGACATGCATATAGTTCATCCAAAAGG
Organism: Avena eriantha; assembly: GCA_910589775.1. NCBI lineage: Eukaryota > Viridiplantae > Streptophyta > Magnoliopsida > Poales > Poaceae > Avena > Avena eriantha. The sequence continues at coordinate 319,184,351 of OU342746.1, forward strand.
CACCACATCGAGCAAGTTTGATCCAAAAAACATAACATGTTTATGTTGTGGACACCTTACCAAATCATGAATTCTTTTTTTTTGCAGAAACCAAATCATGAATTCAAACACCTCCGTGCTCACCACCATCCCTGAGAAGTGAAGTCTTTGTGTTTACCTCCGTGGCGGCTGTGTCAGCATTTCATCGAGCACTTGCCGGTCATGGACATGGACGACGGCTGCGATAACCGAACACACAGACAGGGCGCATGTGTGGCAGGAGATGGTGTACGAGCTGCCAGACACGAGGGAGCCATCGGTGTCGATCCCATGACCTTCCTCTTCTTTTTTTCCTCTTCATCGGCGAGAGACTTTTTGGCCTCCATCGGCTTCGACCGCAGCCCGCTGAGGACCGGAGCAAGGGGAGGACGAGCGACTCATCGGCAATGTTGCAGCCTTGTCGGCCGCCTTGTTCAATGGAAGGGTGGTACTCACGATGTTCTTATTCCCCAACCGCTTCGGCGGTAACTGCGGTGTTGCGCGAGTCGATTCTGGCGGCGTCGAGCTAGCAACGAGCTCTAGCAGGATTGCAGACGAGCCTTGGGTTCCATTCCGACCGGAGTAGGGTCAACGGTGGCGCTGACGACGAGTGTGGATGGGAAGGTGGGAAGCTCAGAGAGAGAAAGAGGCGAGGAGATTTTTTCTCTATATCGGTTTATGCTGAGTGGAAATGAGGGAGTGAAAGGCGTTTTTAGGTGGAGCTTTTATAATTTTACTCCTCTAACCATATTGAGGCTTCGACTAGGTGCGGGTTAGAGGAGAAAACCAGAAATTTTACGCCTCTAACCGTTTTTAAGGGTTCAACTAGAGATGCTCTAAGCAGGATATAAGGATTAAAATAACATACTTTTATTGAGTTGGAGAAGAGAGAAGAGAAGGATAAGTGGTTTGTAGATTAAGAGCCGGTTGAAACATGTGCTCCTAGACACTCTACGAAAGTGAAAGGTGAGCCATGTACTAATAAAATAGTACATATTTAGAGCTAACTATTGTACATCCTTACTATGGATGACATGGTAACGGCTTATAGCTGGCTTGGGTATACTATTAAACTTTCTCTAACGTGGCCGTAGAGGCAAGTAGCAATTACTACTATATGTTACTACCTTTATAGTATACAATAACATATGTATGGTGTTATGCAATGTCTAATTTATTAGGATGTAGTTCATTTTTCTTAGTATATCCGGTAACATAGTACTCCCCACGTTCACAATTACCTTGTTCAAGGTTTAGTCAAAGTCAAACTTTGCGAAGTTTGACGAAAAATATGAGAAAAATTATTTACACTCATAATTCGAAATGCATATAATATGGAATGTACTTTATGCCGATTCTAATACAATAGATTTTACATTATTGATGTTGATACTTTTTTCTAGATATATGGTCAAAGTTTAAATTTTGACTTTGACCAAGTGCAAGGTAATTGTGAATGGAGAGAGTACGTTACCACCTCCTCTTTTTTCATTTATTGTTGTGCCATATCATGATTAGTTGACATCGCATTAACATGCATGTTACTAGATAATATACTCACACTATGACTAAAGTACGTCGTCTGGATAACTTGGTCAACATCATATCTAGCAGATGAATCAATCCAAAAACACATCCAACAACGACTGCCACATGCGCAGCTACCGATCTAGACGACAAAATCACACTCTTGAAATCGATGTGTGCCACAAACGTTGACAATTTCGTAACATAAACGCAACCACCTTCTCCGAGGACTCTCAAGTATCCCAAGAGAGTAAGACACGATGTACTCATAATTTGGGCATATATCCTCAATAAAAAGAGAGCTAAAACAATCACCATACTAAATTACGCCCTGGTCTTCCCATGCAGCGGAGGGCACCATTCCATACACCGTCATGCTATGTGTGGATTCTCAAAGTATTCTGAGATAAAGGTAGCATGAGGTCTATCTAACTGTCATCACTGAATTTACAGTGTTGGTCCCTTCTGTGTCAATTCATTGTCTTGCAAGTAGCAGATGGTTATCAAGTTATCAAGGGAAGTTGTAACAATGTATGCACGTATATGTTCATTGTCTACAACAAATATGGGATTTTAATTGAAGTATTTGCAAGCCATGCATGGTTTAAATGAAATCCATGCCATCATATTTGCAGTAGTTCTTCATGTAAATGCACAAACAGATCTTCTTGTAGCCAACTTGAGATAAATGTTATGTTTCCGTTGAAAATTATATCTCTTCCATATCCCGTCATATGTTTTCTTGTTGATTTACTCATCTAGTTCTTTGTTTATCTTATTAGGTTATTCATCATGTTCTCACCTATAACTCTAATGGAGCAAGTCCTAAAATTATTCCCACTCTTATCACCTCACACTCTTCCATATGATCCCACACATTAAAACTCTATTCGATTCATATTAAGGTAAAATACACTTGTGTTGTGTAAGCGCATATAAAAATCACGTAAAACTCAATACGACGATGAGGATGTATCATAAAACCCACTAGCAGACCATGATTGCCAAGCGTTTCTAGCCGCTGGCACATCAAATTCACTCATGTATGTGTCCACATATGGAGTGATGCACAATGTTTGGCTTCGTTTGTAGTATTCATTTGTTGGTGTCACTCTTTAATAGTTTTGGTCTATGTCTAGATCTTTGTTGCGTGTGTTTTTCTGAAACGAAAACACCACAAACTTTGAGATTATCCATTTTTTTGGTGTATGTTTGTATGAATTCACAAACCCTTAATTTTGTGAGTCTATATTTGAAAGCTCGGTGGCATTCCTAACTCATCCCATGTGATATTCATCTGTTCTCTAGAATCATATCTATGTAGTTCAATACAAAAGCATTCACACTCTCCCCACATTTAGTCTATATGGAAATTTTGATTCCGAAGGGTCTATATATATACTCCAAGACACAAATAAAAGAGGGACATTATTCATTATTGTACCAAACAAATATCTCACAATCTCCACATTTAACTAGGATAATTTGTATAGATGAGTGGCATTTTGCTAGGACTAGATATGTGGCTTTGTGTTCTTTTGTGTCATGTCAAGATAACACAATCTATTTATTTGTAGATTCTAAATACGATTTATAATACAAGTCACATGTGCACCTACTCCTATATGCTCAATAAATATCTAAGCTTCTCTACGATCGATACAACCCTAGAATTAACTTGTTGTCTGCCCAATTCAAGATTTTGGATCCCCTTTTGTCGTACATTGAAGAGAATGAGAAGATGAGTGATGATAAAATCACCGAGTGGCACCAATCTACGACAGTAGCAAGGCCATCTCTTATGGAAATGGGATGCACTTGGAACTTGAGGCCTAGCCATCCGTGAAAGTACCCCGATAAATTCATGGCATGTTTGGTTGTGACTTGTGTGCCTATGAAAAAATAGTTAAGGGCACCCTCAATCACCTAGCCAGTGATACCATTTTTCCTGCTTGGTTGAATGGGTTGGAATAGCCAAGTTTGTGTTTGGTTGAAGGGTGGAAAGTGGTTGAGACAAGCATATACTTATGTTTGGTTTAAGGGATGAGAGGTGGATAAGGTGTTATGGTCACCTCTTTGTTGAGATGGTGAGAATACCCCACAATATGAGTTTTTGACAACAAAGAACATTCAAATATGCTACGCATAGCAAGAATTCCAAAAATTAGAACATATTTTACATCACTTCCCATTATAACGTAAGAACAACAAAAGTTTTAGTATCAATGTTCTATAGTACATGCCATAGTTCATTGTGTTGTATCAACATAGAGTGGTGTTTTAAAGCTAGAGTTATGTGATCACAACATATCTATCTTAGGAAGGAAAAAATCCATGTTCAAGCAATGCTATGAACATGCACATTCTCTATACAAGCACATATCAATTTTGTGGAGGAAAATCATCTCAATTTGGGGTAAGTAAAATATCACCTCCAATCTCTTGTCTTGTATTGTACCTGTCCATAATAGAGAGAGAAAGAGAAATTTCGTGAGACTAGCTAGCTTGTGCGTTGTATGCTAAAAACAAAAAGAAAAGATCTAGTTGATGCCATCGTTACTAGATGGATGTGCGTTGTGTGCTACAAAGATAAACAAAAGATCTAGTCACCGAGCCGCTCAGTGGTGGAGAGAGAGAGGGGGAGGGAGGGAGGGAGGAGGGAGGGAGGGAGGGAGAGGAGGGCGTGATGGACTTACCTTGGTCAGGTCATCACGGTTTTTCTACCGCCTATGTTCCTGAGGTCTTGGTTGTGGTGGAATTCGACTTGCGCCGCAACAAGCTTTCAGTGTTAGGAGAAAAGTTGAGGGGATGGGATATTTGCGGGTTATTTTTTTGGGACCCTAATCGCGTGGCGAATTATAACACTGGCCATTGGGAAGTTGCCACGTGTCAAGGCAATTTGATAGCAAATGTCATCTCGTGGTTCATTTCCAAGTAAGAGAAGAGAACGTTTGATGATTGGAGTGGGAGAGTCGAAGACTAAAAGAGGATTCAGATTTGTAGGGGTTTTATCATTCCTACCACTATGACCAACCCCAAACTCAGTTTTGCCTTTTGACCGGCTGAAATTTCCATTTTTCCACTGATTCGTTACAATACTCTTGGTTTTGTCGTTATGTCATCTCTTCACCATTAGTCCATAGTCCGTTTTGCCATTTAGAGAGCGAGCCCAGTTACACATTTAATCTGTCAAAGGTGCAAACAATTAATGTTTATAATTAACAACAAAGAGCTAGACAATGTTTTTTCTATAAAGTCACGTCTCCACAAATTTTATCACTCGGTCGTACAACAACTATTGCTAGTATGCATGAATTGATTTAGCCTGGATTTGAGGAATCACATTTAGCCTATGGGAATGCTTCTATCACAATAGTAATTTTTTCGAAAAGGATGATAACCCCCCCCCCTTACATTGGTTTATATATACAATATATTTTTTATTGTTCAAAAGCCAAACAAAGTCACACATCGAAGGCAAACAATTGCACTCAAAACAGGATAGCAGAAGTGATAGAATCTCTTTGGCAAGTATCATGAAGGTTTAGATTTTAACTGGAGGTAAGCATGAGATTTTAATATCTATTTCTACTCTTGCAAGCTACTGACCACAACATGTCGCAAATTTGTAATAAATAATAGTTCTATAAGACAGGTGGCTGGAGACACATTTCATGGTGAATTACTGCCTTGGATCTGTCGAAGTGATAAAATATAGGTCTAATCAGATAATGAGATATACATAAAGGGATGTATAACCTAGAATGGCAAAACTTATTATACACTAACGACAGAGAGTTGAAGGAATATCAAAACTTTGTAACAGATTAGTGGCAAATAATGGAGTTTCTAGCTGTCAAGTGGCAAAACTGAGATTGGGGTTATCATAGTGGCGGGAATGATAAAAGCCCTTATTTGTAATGATTTTCATATGTAAGGGTGCAAATTAGGTCTAGAAAATCAGTTTGGTGATAGTTAGAGCATCTCCAACATGCGGTGTATATAGCGTTGGCGCTGTAAAAACCTCCAATATACAACACCATGCCCGCAAACGCGCGCTCCAGCAGACGTTATAAATTTGCGCGCACTGGAAACCATTTTGTGCGTGTGGCATTTTTCGCTATCTAGCGCCCCAAATTTGCTGCGCCGGCTCCAGCGCGCTCCATCTCGCGAACTCGCGAGCGTAGATGCAACAGCTGAAACTTCTCCCGCGCCCTCCTCGCTTCCCCCATTTTACCTGGCAGCCGACGACGACGACACCGCGCAGCCACCACCGCCACAAATCCGTCGTCGCCACACCTCCGCCAAGCTTCCCTGATGCCAGCCCTATGGTAAATCGAGGTCGCCGCCGCCTCAACGCCTCGTCGGGTCGATTTGAGGCACCGCGCTGCCACGGCAGTGCGCCGACGATGTCCTCGAGCCGTGAAGCAACTTGGTAGGAAGGTGGTCGCCGACAACGCACGGTATGTCCCGCCGCCGCTGCACCATTTTCCCCATTATAGCTTCTAGTTTTTAGAAGTAAAAATGAATTTGCATGTTTGTAGTTGAGTTCGTGTTACGATTGATTGGCTGATGAATTCGATATGGAGAAAGAAGAGATGGTATGCATGCTTTTGGCTTTGCACGCAACCAAGAAGTCAAAAGATGGTGGCTCGGTGTGCAGAAGTTGTGGAAGGAACATGTCTAAGGCCACAACAAGTTGATGCATATTTATTTTGCTATGTTTGATCTTGTTAATTCTATGTATGTAAAAGTTGTTTGTGGCGCTAGCGCGGATTGAATATAGCGTCCGGTGAAGCGCTACTTTTGTGCGTTCGCAGCGCGCCGGAAAATAGCGTGCCCCGTGAAGTGTCAGTGGCTAGCGTACGTTCTATGTGAAAATCTGACGTTGCAATCGAGTTATAAAGTGTGCATATATACCTAGCCTGTTGGAGATGCTCATATACCTTCTACGTTCTATGTGAAAATTTGACGTTGCAAACGAGTTATACAGCCCCTGTTGCAGATGCTCTTATACCTTCTATTGTTCAACTCTATTATACATAACTTACTAAGTACTCTCGCCGTTCAGAAATATAAGACATTTTAGTTTTATGAAATGAATGTATTTAAACGACTTTTATGTATAGATTCGCATCGTTTCACAAAGCTAAAACTAAACAGAGGGAGTAGATACCTAAGCTCTTGTTATCCTTTTTAGGACATGTAACAATACCACAGGTTTACTCGAGAAAGTATTTCAGAAACGGCTATGTTTTTTTAAACGCCTGAAAAATCCCCTCCGATAATCCAGTAGCATCGCCAACTCCTTATCCCTCCATTTTTCCTCTTCCCGCGTCTCCTTAGCGCCCCACCCCTCCGCCGGCGATGCCTCCCCCGGCGGGGCTGCTCCCCTGGCCGTCGCCGACCGCCCCGGCCCCGCGTCTCACAACCACAACCCGACCGCGTCCGCCTCCTCGCGTCCGCCCTCCTCCCCCTCCCCCACCCCCTCGCCGTGCCCCGCCGCCACCTCGGCTCAAACCCGTCGTCGCGCCAAAGCTGGCCACCTCCCTGCCCCCTCCACCCGCCATTGTATCCACCAACGACCCTGCCTCCACCTGCCTCGGATGCACCCACTTCGGCTCGTAGGATCTCTCCCTCTTCCCTCGAAGCACGAGTGCCAACTCCCGTGCGTGTGTGTGAGTTAACCTTTCTTCTGCGCCATTCCCAGGTGTTCCGGGTGCACGCACGAGTTCGACCTGGACAAGCCGCCAGTGCTTCAGGAGGTGGCTGAATTTTTCAAGGGCCACGGAATTGAAGACTTCACCTTTAGCAGGGGCAGGCTGGTACGTGTCGCTAGTACCAGAAATATTGGATGTACTTGTACGCCATGTAGTTTTGTGCAATTTGAGTGGCTAAGAAACCTGGTGCCGAAATTAGTTTGATAAGTGACCGGAATTCAGCTCTGATTTCATGATTAGATTAGCTTTTGTTAAGCTACCTGTAACAGTGCATGTCATTTGTTCAGTTTGGAGATCGGTCTGCTAAACAGAAGCTCACATGTTGGGGCTACCCGAGTAATGTTTGCACCAGAGAAATCTTGCATGGAATGTATCGAGTGTTATGTTTATTTGTTCGGAAGCTTAATTAACTTGGGTAACTCAAATCAAGTGATTGGAAAATTTATGTTCCTAGTTTCCCCAGTTTCCAGTAAATGTTTAGGCTAGCTCAGTATTGCGATTAGTCAATGGATTTGCTTTGCCGCTTGCCCTAAATGTGGGAATATTGATTTTAGTCCGAATGGCGGTGCCGGGCAAAGCTGGCGGTACGTGGAACACCAGAGAGCCCTCTCATTGGTTTATATCAGGAAGGGACACATATTGTTCAAGATATTCCTGAGTGCAGAGGTTAGTCATCAAATTCTGTTCAATTGCAAGAGTTAAACTATAGTGCTTGTTGTTTTGTTCTAAGTCAAACTTTGTACCTTTGACCAAATTTATAGAAGAAAAAGAAGTCAACATCTACAATACCGAATCAATATCATTAGATCTGTCATGAAATATATTTTCATATTGCATTTATTTTGTAGAATAGATGTTGATATTTTTTCTACAAACTTGATGAAACTGTACAAAGTTTGACTTGAGATAGAACTAATATCGCACTACATTTTGACATGGAGGGAGCATCTGATTATCCACTTGAACTTCGTTCTGCTACATGCTATCTCTGTTTGTTGCAAGAATTTTCGAGTGCTCAGTCTATGAATCATCATTTCATTTTCATGTTTGTCAGCTCATCACCCAAGCATTAATGCTGCTATTAAGCTTCTGAAGCAAGGTATGTTCCTGTTTGTTGTGCTTGATTCATACAGATTACGAAAAATTTTGTTTCCTCAATTTGTGAAGAAACCTAATATATTAGAACTCTCGTATTGTAGGTATATCTGAGCTGAATGTGCAGCCTTTTGACGAAGATTCTGGTACTGGTGAACTAAGATATGTGCAGGTATGTATAACTATTTGAAGAAAGTATTTTATGCCACTATTCCAGAAAATATAGAATGCTTTCGTCCAGCATGTCTCTATGCCAATGAACCCTGACGCATTTGATTTGTATATCATATTCCCTAGATGACCGTGACAACATATAACACATCTATTCCAGTTGCACAAAGATATGACCAAGGTTAGCTTTATTTTCCACGTGTTCTAGCTTCTAATATGTAGTGTTGGTTCACCAAGCCCAAACAGATTGAAACATTCTATTTTCTTCCTAGCGAGAGTTCAAGTTTCACTGGTCTGGAATTCAAGAGACGAGCGCTCGAAAAATTCAGAGAAGTTGAGTTTATTGCAAGAAGTAAGTTTTCCAACTGAGGTTTCAACACAAATAGCTGCTTGTCAGCTTTCCTTTGGAAGTATTCTACCAAAACAATTCACTTCACTTTTGTCTACTTCTATCATCAATCTTGGCGTTGTACTCATGGCAGTTCTTATGGAGAAATGGCGGACCAAGAAGTAATATGTATGTGATTCACTCTATATGGGCCAATTTTCAGACATCGACCAGCAATGTAAGATAAGTGTGTGAGTTTTGATGGATGCAATACACATATTTTACTTCTTCTTGTCTAAGTTAAGGCACGTACTGCTTTTGCCATTTTAATTATGGATAATGAAATAATATGTGAAGTTGGGATAATGATGCAGACTACAATCTATTCTAAAAAAAATTGCAAAGTGATGAATACTGATGATAAGGTTGAAAGTGAAGTATCAAGTGGATAATTCATATAGTTTGACTAGACCGTTACCCATTTTCCTATGTACAAATCTACATTTGATCTATGTTTTCTAAAAAAATCCATTAATATGGATCAAAGAAAAGACCATGCAGTCAAGGTCACGAGGCCCCATTTAGTTACCTTCAGAATCCTTGCCCCTATTTTCGAATAGTAATGCTGTTGCGTCCGCAGATAATTTTTGGACATAAATGGAGACATATTGGTGGGGAGGCAGACCTGTGGGAGCGTTTCGGAGGTGTTGATATTTCTCTCGATCCATATAGCTTTGGGCAGGCTAATACTCTGGTATGTGTAACTAAAAGTTTTAAACTGTGTATATTCATGTAATACTTATCCATGTACAGCGGGACTAAATTTTGTACCAAAAAGTGTAGTGTAGCAGCCTAGCAGGTACTGTAACATCAATGCGCTGTTCAAGGCTTCAAGCGCTACTGTAGCAATCATGCAGTGTCTGTGCGGAACTGTGGACACGCACCATTTGTTCGAACTTTGAAATTAGCTATAGTTTCCCTGTTACTTTGGTTTATTTCCTTGTAGATATATATGATTTATTATAGACAAGTTCTCCTAGAGATAGATCCTGAGTTGGATTAGATTGCTAGATAACCTTTGATCATGGATGGATTGTTAAAGATAGAGTTCTCCTTAGTAGGCAGATCAAGTTAGGCCTATAGAAGTCTATTCATTCATTATGCAGGGGAAGCAGGAAAAATATATACCATATGAAGTCTACCATCCTAGTCTATAGTGCATCTCCCCTTACAGTGCCGTAATTCCCTTCAAGCCTTACCATCAACCATCTTCGGTACAATAGTTGTCTCAGTGTGAACCAGTGCTCACAACAAAAGTCAGAAACTCCAGGCATTTCTATTTATTAGGTGCTGTTGATCAACCATAGAGCCAAACCCATACACAAGATATTTTCAGTTCCACATGGATCTAGGTCATATTTAGAACTGAAGTTTGATTGTATATCTTAACTTATGCTAAGTTAGCCAATAGCCATACAATATTTTCTTACACGGTGCTGTATTTCTGTTGCAGTCATTTAACTCACTACTGCATAAGTTGATCAAATATGTGCCACGTGGTTCAACGGTTGTTGATTTGTACTCTGGTGCTGGTGTTATTGGGTTAGCCCTTGCGGCTTCTAGGAAATGCAGGTGAGTACAAAAATGCATGTTAAACTATGCATTGGCGCTTCTTGGAAATGTATTGAGTAGGAAAATGCATGTTTACCTGGCGAACATTGTGAGTTTTTTATGTGTCGGGATCAGAACATACCAGTCAAGGTGTCCTAAGGCATTCTACCCCCGCTTTGACACCTAACCGGGCGCCTAAGAGCATAAGGTGGACGCCTAAGCACGTAAGGTGGATGCCTTAAAAACCATGACGAAAACTTGTGTGCCACACGTAATACCAATATGGAGTTAAAATATTTGGTTTTCTCAGATAGACTTTCTCAGAACCTGCTCGGGTCTGACCTGGAAATGATAAATTAGAGACTGGTCTGGCTTGACCAAAGAGTCCCAAAACCACTGTGATTTGGTCCAAAGCCCAGTTGTTTAAGTCGTTGAAAACCAAGCATGTTATTTTCCAGTAGAAATATTGATTTGCACTTGTGTTTTACTGAAAATAGGAATATATCTGTAAGAACTTCTGGTTGGCCTGGTTCTAAGGCCAGTTGACTCAACTTTAAGATTTAGGACAGCAGGCTTCCGCGAGCTTCGCTATTCAAATATTTATAAGAACTTTCACTGTACCATTTATAATATCTTGCTTTTTTTTAAACTCGTATTGAAATAATTCACGAGATGTTCTTATACTTACAGGTCTGTGAAATGTGTTGAGATCAACAAAATGTCGAAGCTGTCCTTTGAGAAGTCAGCAAGCCGACTTCCAACAAACCTGGGTTGCACCATAACTTGGCACAATACCGATGCTTCAGTTGTATGCAACCGAACTTGTATTTTCTGTGATGGTTACATTCCATGTTATAAGCATTCATTTCGAACCTGCATCATGGTACCAGGAACCTATTCACTGGCTTGAAGGGTCAAGTGTTGCTATCGTGGATCCTCCCAGGAAAGGATTGCACCCTTCTGTTATCAATGCTCTACAGAGAGTTGGTTTATCTGAGCGCAAGGCGTACAAGGCTAAAAGGTAGAAGAAGTATCATTCAAAGTCTGTGTGCTTCCCTGATTTTATTTATATTTATTTGACAAATATGTACAACTGGGTTTTCTTAAATTGTGGTATCCTGTATTCCTTTTCCATTGTGGTAGCTTTATCAGTAATGGCAATCATTTCTGAACGCAGTTCACTCACTAAGGTCAAAGATGAGAAGAGACCATGGATCCTACGAGCAAGGGAGGCAGCTGTTCATGTTGATAGCACGATCATGGAAGAAAGTAGCGAAACATGGCCAGAAACCCTTATATACATCAGCTGTGGATGGGAAAGTTTTAAGAAGGTGACAGTTGCTTATGTATCATAAAGTCCTAGAACTTGATTTGTTTATTTGTTTTATGCAATGACAGCTTATAAGGAGTCTCTGAAACTTGTATCCTTCCTACCTTAGTTTCCTTGCTGCTGCAGTTCTCTTCTCTCATCATGGCAATTTCATCTACAGGACTGCAAAAGCTTGATATCCCACGAGGCCTGGCATTTGGAGAATGCTCATGCTTTTAACTTCTTCCCTGGAACTGATAGGTACTGGCTTCATATTCTTGACTGGAAATTGTCCTTTTGTTATTGTTATGGGGAAGTCTTGGAGATCCTTCTTTACTGTTTCAAGCTCTAACACAAACAAACATAACTCCTCCAAGTTGCTGTGACTAACGCTTATTGCCACCTGGCTTGGATACTAAAAAGATATGAATCTTCTAAGGCTAGTTAAGTTTGAAGATAGCTCAGGAGCAGTCTCTCCCGTGTACTTCAGTGTCTTAATTGGCTTGGATACTACAAAGATATGAATCTTATAAGGCTAGTTAAGTTTGAAGATAGCTCAGGAGCAGTCTCTCCCGTGTACTTCAGTGTCTTAATTGTCATAAGCGATGACTTTGCCATGCCCATGGCATCGTGGTTTAGGGGACACTTGATAGAGCTGGTTTTGCTGGTCCAAATAATTAACTGAAAGATGCTGTTTCGATATTCTTAATTAATGAACCTGTCTAAAGCGAAATCTTGCTTTAATGACCTGTCCAAATAACTTCCCTTTGCTTCTCCGTCTATACTTATGCAACCCGTTCTTAATTGTGCACATTAGCTGAAGGAAAATTGGTGATGCTAGTTTATTATTATGATGATGATTCGGATGTTTGCCCATGGACCCTATTTCAAAATTTGTATAAGTAAACTATGTTGGCTGCGTGCATCCTCTTGATGCAGATGCCAGGAGAGCAATAAAACCTCCCTGTTAAAAGGATGTTTAGATAAGTGTTGTTTATCGTGTGCATACTGGATACTTGGTATAGTTTTCAATCACATTACTTAATGAAATTGTTAATGCAGCATCGAAGTCTTGGCGATCTTCAGACGGGAATCTGGAACTTCTCAGAAAAAGAAGAAACCAAAAATGAAAGCGAAAACGAAAACGAAAAAGAAGAAAACCAAGTAGATTACCAAAAGGCCGACTCAGCAGAAGTGACGTGGTCATACCTGAAAGGCTGGAAGTGGAACGGCTAAGGTGCTAATCTGGTGGATGCTTGCATAGGGCTTCTCCATACCAACCCAGAAACTCATGGGTTCCTGTGAGGAATTTAACACTGACCTAACCAAGCTCAAGTCAAGGATCTCTAATTCGGCAAGGTAATTAGAGAAACTCGCGTATCTAGTGTCACAAGTAATCAGGTACTTACGTTCTGTGCTAGGAAAAGGGACGTGTCATGGAGATGCAATATAGCGGCTTCTAGGGGGTTTCCCTTTACACGTGTAAACCAGCATGAAACTGTTTGTGCAGGTTAGGTTAAGAGAAGAATGTGAAGCGCGAGGTGACTGATCTCACGGGCTGTTTCTTTAGATTTTTACCGTGCGTGTATCAGTTCGTCGTTGTTGTTGAAAAATTAGAGATTAGACCACCTACAGTGGTTTGTATATCTAGACTTGTATCTAGGAAGGAGAAATGAAACATCATAGACAATGCAATGTATTTTCAGGTCGCATCTTAAATTTTGGCCTGCTAAATCAGCTTGTATCTTTTGTAGCGGTAAGGATGTCAGGGTGCAGGTGGGACTGCCCGCGGGAGGCCCGCATACGTCCGCACAGTCCCACATAATTTAAGTGGGTGTCCCGCAGGAGCCCGTGAAACTTATGCGGGTGTCCACTATTCCACATATACCCACATATATTCGCGAAATATGACTAGATATATTCAAATCTAGACAAATATAAAAATATTAATTTAAATCGAAATATTTTTTTTAATATTTGCTTGATCGCGGGCTTCCCACGAAAACCCACCAATTTTTCTTGTTTACCCGCGGATGTCCCGCATAGACTTTTATGTAGGCTTGGATAGTGGGCTCCGTGGGCAGCCCACTTCCGTCTGCATCCTGACAAGGATGTGGTTCAGAGAAACTAGTGCTCACTGAAAAAGAACCAGGTTCTTTTGGATGCACGCATCCAACATTGTAACATCTAGTTTGCTTAATCAGCTTGCATTTCATGCAGGAGAAGGTACATGTTACCCTCTCACCTACCTCATCATGAAGCAAAATTGGGGAATTTTAGATATAAAGGGATGGAGTATCACATAGAGGAAATTCAGAGAATGCCATCAACTATAGCCGTGTTCCAAAGAATGCAAGCAAACAAGTGTCGTCGTTCCGAAAATGCCACTTCTGTCTATTGGCAGTAGTTGACCGTTAACTCAGAGGAATAGACTTGTCGGTTTTTTAGTCAAGTACCAAAATTACTCAAAAATGAAAAACATAAAAGATCATTTGCAATTAACTTAGTACAACAATTTCTGTCTGCTATTCACATTCTGATCTAGCATACTTTCTATCATGGTGCTGCATATACAGTTATTTCATGATTCAACCCAAAGTACAAGTTGTGATATCAGCGATGCTTGTCAGAACTATTGTTCCCCGGTTGCCACGCAGAGATCAGCGATAGTGTGATACTGGTATATATTTGTCTGGTAAGGTGGCGCACTCGCTAGCCCCTTGTTTACCTCCCATATCTCAAAACAATGCAATTTTCTATCACATTCTCTCGTGTTCTTCAGATGGTAGATTTATGGAGTTGCAGTGGAGATGCATGTAACTGGCACTTATAGGTGTTTCGACTTGCAAGCACGCTTTGAGCATTAGCTATCTGCCACAATATGGTCAGCAACTGGTGCATGCAAATAACATGAATGGATGGTGTGCTCTGGTACACCCATTTATAAAAACTTTTCCTCAAAAGACTGTTTTCCTCCATGATTATGAAGAAAAGCACCGGGAAGATCCTACTTCGGAAATATTATGAATTACTCACATTAGAGATTAAAAGTTCAGTAGTATGAAACACAGAACAGTGAAGAAAAGTACAAAGGTGTAGATCAAAAATATTGTACATTACTCGCACAACTAGGCATCCACATGTCATAAAAGTCAAATTTTATAAGCGAATATAATCGACACGAGTTATGTTAGTCTTAATCCATAGAAATATGTTTTTTCCGAAAAAGGGGGGAAAACTGGTCTCTGCATCAATCAATGCATACGGCCTTTTATTGCATTATTGGAAGAGTTTACAGATTATTGCAGCTCATATGCCGTCCAAAGTCTCAACAAAAATAAGCCACTAAAAGAGAGCTAAGATCAAACGGCGAAATAACATCTCTATGCTAAACGCCTGTCATACCGCCAACCACACCGGCTGTAAAAGTCTCGTGCAACCATCTCCAAGCGTGTGCACCCAATATCCATGGAATGTCGCTCCTCCGCCGGCTGCAAGGAAGACCACAAATGGATCCAATGCGTAGCCATAGGAATAACCTTCATAAAAGATAGGAAACTTTTTTTTATTAAAGACAAAATCATTGCGGATATTCCATATTGCCCATAATAAGGTACACACACCAACTCTAATGTGTCCCTTATCCTTCTTACGAATTCCATTTAACCAATTGCCAAAAAAGATTGGTAATATTCGCAGGAGGTGGAATGTTAAAAGTGATGAAAATAATCCTTCATAAGAATTTAGCAAAAGGACATGATATGAAAAGATGATCTATTGTTTCAGCCTGATCACAAAAACAACATGACGGAGGATTATTTGTTGTGAGAATTTCCTTCCTATAAAGATACCACATAAAAATCCTGATTGTAAGTGGCGTTTCAATTTTCCAGATGTATTTCTTCAAGAAAACCGTATGGCCATTAAGCAAGTCCAAATACATGGATCGAACAGTGAAAACACCCGAGGTAGTTTTAAAGACGTCCTCCTCCTCATTTAATTCGACTAGCATTAAACGAGACACCAAGTGTAACCATCTTTGCCACTTGTTTCCTGACAGCTTTCTCCTAAAACCTATGTTCAGGGATGGAGTTCATAAAATTTGCAACTGTAACGTGTTTATGATGTACTATGTTGTAGTGTTGGATATTGATCACTTAGAGGCTTATCCCCTAACCACGTATCCTCCCAAAATCTAGTATTTT
Source organism: Avena eriantha (assembly GCA_910589775.1). Lineage (NCBI taxonomy): Eukaryota > Viridiplantae > Streptophyta > Magnoliopsida > Poales > Poaceae > Avena > Avena eriantha. The sequence goes on from OU342746.1 coordinate 319,200,335, forward strand.
GGCCATTGCCGATCAACATAGAACCCCTCCTAAAAAAATCATCTTTAACATTCATCACTTTCCAAAAAGGTGAATCAGTTGGTTTAGTTAAAACCTGAGATAAAGCTTTGGAGTGTAGGTATTTATTCTGTAGCAGCTTTTGCCATACCCCTTGTTCGTTCATAAGCTTAAATAGCCACTTGCTAGGAAGGCTTTTCTTTTTTAATTCCGGAACTTCCACTCCTAATCCCCCTTGGTCTTTTGGCCTATGTATCATGTTCCACTTTATCAACATATATCTCTTTTTATGACCACCTCTTTGCCAAAAAAATGGGCGAAAGAAGTCCAATCTTTTTTCTCACCCCTTTGGGTATTCCTAGAAAAGATAACATAAACATAGGTAGGCTTGTTAGTATCGAATTTATAAGAACTAGTGTGTCTCCATAAGAGAATAGTTTTCCAATCCAACTACTAAACTTCTTCTCAAATCTATCTTTCATTGGCTTCCATTCACCATTTTTAAGTTTGCGAAAATAAATTGGAATCCCAACATATCTAAAAGGAAGGGAATCTATATCACATCCAAATATGTAGAGCCAAGATTATTCAGTTATTAAAGTATTTATAGCTTGACAAATGGTAAAGATCGACACAATCGAGAATGCATTTCTACCTTGAGAACGCATCCTTCCACGAAATAAATTCAAGCGAAATTCATTAAAAAGTTGAATGAGTGTAATTGTTTGGTCCAAAATTGATTACATCTGCAAGCTAACGAATTTCTAAGTTTTTAGTGGCCTCTTCCAAAATCAAACTAAATGAATCAACTTTTATAACAATTCCATGTATGGTCATAGTTATTCAAATAAAAATTCAATTGTTTTAAGCAACGGCAAGCACAAAGTCTCATGTTTTCATAGTTAAATAGACAATCAACCAAACAAATTCCAGGTACACTACGCACAATACATCAAGTTTTGTCATTAGAACATTACAACCCGATCATGGCACACTTGTAACTCCGAAGTGTAGATCGAACGCCGAAGCACTTCATTGCCTTTAGAACGGACATACGAGCTGTGGTGACCCAGCATACCACTGCATGATGTAGTACACTATAGTCGTTGACATAACACCAATGAAACACTATTCACTAGTATTACATCCCTCAGAGTGGTACAACAGAAACACAGCAGGTCTAAGACATGATTATCGATTACAACTCGACTCTTTACAAAAGATCCAAAGAACACTCTAGGTTAAAGAGAGAGAAAGAACTGCTTACAAAGAAGAACCAGAAATAACAACTCAGAAATATCTAGTAACTAAGACTAGCATCTAAAGTATCCGGTTGGCCAATCTCTGCTATTGCAATGCTCTACAGAAATAGGTTTTATGTCTAGAGAATCTACTCCTATCTAAACCGACACTTTATCTTCTCTTCAGCTGATGTATATGTTGACTTTATTGAAGAACTTGAGTTGTCGATGATGGTTTCTTGAGCAAAAATTGATGTCGACGTCTTCTTCAATGGCTTAGAATCTAGCAAGGGCTAAGAAGATACGGTTGAGTATGGGTGTACTCAGCAAGTTCACTAAAAAGGAGTGTATGATGCACTATCTCTATAGCCATAGACCATAGGTCGTAGACAATGCAGGTATTCGTAAACATTTCTTCAAAGATTTCTTTTATTCGGAAAACTACGTCCGAAAATCTTCACAGGTTGACCAGAACTTTATGGAGTTCCTTTCCTGCCGCGTTCGTAGCTCCTTCCCAGAACAGGGAGTAACATGTCACAATTCTTACACTCTGCAGAGGTGTGTTGCTTTACCCATGAGATACCAACTCCTTGTTGCACAACCAAGCGATCTTTCCCGTCCACAATTCCTTGATGTGGGGCCTAGTAGGTGATCCAAACCAATCATTGCCCTCTCCGCGACCCCATATGTCTGCACGATCCTCCGGGGTTGACTATACCTCCGTTAAGCCACCATCTAGGGCAAGCTATAACCCTGGTGAGTTCCTGAAGACTTTATGAGTTGGTGATGCCCCTAGCAAGCTCCATAAAAGGTCTGACTATACCTCCAGCAGCCACTCATAAATAATCTAGACACCAAAATCATGGGGCCTAAGGGTGCCCACCCATATTTTGGATCCATACTAGGAATTCCAACATCACGATAAGGTCATCTTGCCTCCATATGAAAGGAAGAAGATACAAATGACTTCTCTGTCCCATTCCAAATCTCATGGTTAACGTGTAATATACGGCGCTAGAATCACTGGCGACATTGGTTGTTAAGTCCTAGATATTATGTTTATTTACCACTCGAACTGTATCAATAGATTATTACCACTTGGTAAATCATCCATAATCATATTATTATGAAAATAGTATTTTCTGTCCTTTTTGAAATGTAGGTGATGACAATATTTGATAAAAATAAGAAAAGGACATGAGCAAGTTGTGAACTTGCCATTTGTGATTGCAAGATTATGCACTCACAGTCTTCAAGACAATAGAAGAACCAAATTCTGTAAATAGCAGCATTGGTCTGGTAAGGACTAATGTTTAAAGAATCGATATGCAATGATGCATAGTTAATGTAATACAATTTGATAAACGTGAATCCCCAGACTAATTATATCTAATCTAGGGTTTGGAAACTGGTGATGGGTTCTTAGGACTGTGTTGCACTTTTATATCAGCTTCACACTTGTGCTTCTTATCAAGGTTGTGCAAGGGTGTGAAACGATAAGTAAATACAACAAGTATCATACAATCCTAAAGCATTCAAATGAATATGGTTTTGGAAAGATTCTGTAAGCAAAGTAGTTAATCAGTTAGAACTTTTAAAGAAGTGTTTAAGGATTATTTTGTATATTTCTTAAAAGAATAACTTTTTAGGAAGATATTACTTTACAAAGTAGAAGCACTTAACTTAAAGTTAATACTTTAAGGTTTCTTATTTGCTAAAGTTATTAAAGAGGAAATTATTACTACATTAAGCAATTATAGGATAGGTGGTGTTTTATTAAAGTTAGAGATGAATGGAATTACTTTCTTAATATAGGAGTAACACTTATCTCTATAAACAATGAAATGATATCATGTTTAATATTATAAACTTTCCTTAGTCTTGAAAGTGGATTCTTAAACTTGTAAAAGAATTATTACTCAAATTTTCATGAAGTTATAACTAACAAAACACTTTTGGAGAGTAAAACTTACTTAATTTTAAATGGTAGTTTAATAAGTACAACTTAAAATGATTAGACTTATGCTAATTCCAATTAAACATTATTTGAACTTGTTATTACACTTTTGGACTCTAAAGAAATAATGGCAAAGATAATAGTAAAGGTTTATATACTTTTAATGAATTTAAAATGAAAGAATAGAGTTTAAATAAGATTTATTAGACCTTTACTCTTTATTTTAGTTCAAAAGTGAGAGTTGGTATTTTTCATATGTAGAATTTATTTTTGTGACCATTTAGGTATATTATAAGTATTTTTGTGAATTTTAAATAATAAGATATGATTTTTTTATAAGTTTTAACACTTTATAAATACTTAATAGATAATAAATATTAGTTAAGTGATAGATAAAAATATAAAACAAATTTATAAGTCTTAATTTTGTTTTTCTAGGGTTTTTGATATTTTATACTTATTTTTTCTATGAATTTTAAGTAATAGAATCTATTTATTAAGATTTATATTTAATAAATTATGCACTAATTAGTACTAATGATTTTATTTAAGTGAAAAAGTAATTATAATAGGTTTATATTATAGATTTTATTTTTCTGAACATTTTGATATGTTATAGATATTTTTTTGAATTGTAAAATAGAAGATATGGAATTAACAAGATTTAATCTTTTTATTAAATTTCTAGAATTTATCTTTATATTTAAATCTATACTATTTTAACTAATTACTAATCGGAATACTTTTTATACCGAGACTGTTTCTACCCCAAGTCACTGACCCGTGGGCCAGTGGCCACGTCGGCAGCCACGCAGACAAAGACCAAGTCAAACAGAACTGGCGGGACCTGGGTGACATGGGCGTGACGCGAGCATGACGACACGATGACGTCCACGCTGGCCGGAGCTCACTGTCGAGCACGGATCGGTCGATCTGGAGCTCTTGGGGTAGAACTAAGGGTGCTACGCGATAGAGCAGAGCAGGGCGAACCTGGGAGTGGTGTCGCCGCTCTGTTTTGGTCACCAGAGGTACTCCGGCGACCAACCGTTGCGGTGGCCGACGACAATATACGACGCGGTGACGCTTTAGTGCAAAAAGAAGAGGTTGAAGAGGTGCTTGATCACCGTTGGCTCACCAGGATGCTGATGGGATGGTCGGTGAGACGAGGCGAAGTCAGGTGACGCCGGAATCGACGATCATGACGGTGATGGTCGGCAAGCTCTTGAGCTTGATTCCACACCCCACGGAGCACGCCTGCTTACGGGTACTGCCGGAGATGAACAAGAAGACCTATGGCGGTTCCAGCATTGGTTATGGCTAAGCGAGGGGTAGTTGGAGGTAGCCGGAATGACAGACTCCGACGAGCTAGGGTTTCGGGTTCTGTTCTCTGAAGCGGATAGGAACGAGAAGAAAGGGAAATGGGGATAATAAGGGCAAGAAAGTCGCGCTGGCGGTCTTATCCCCGCGGAAGTGTCGGCAGCAGCACGAATCCTGGCGCGGCGACGGTGGACGGCATCGGCTCCGCCACCGAGCTGCTTCCAGCTGGAGAAGGAAGACAACGAGGAACATCTTGCAGAAAACCCCTGATAATGTTTCGATCTCAACCCGCAGTCCACCTTCGGTCCCACACGACAGTCAGAGAGAGGAGGTGAGACGGGCTGGTATTGGGCTACTATTGGGCCAGTGAGCAGTAAATAGGCCGAGATGAAATGGACCTCGAGCCAGGTTTTGTTTATTAAGTAATTTCTTTCTGCTTCTACTTCTTTTCTTTATTTGTTTTCATTTCTGTTTTAGAATACTTCTTTGAATTTAAATTCTTTTAATGTTTCAAATATGCAACATTCCTTGAATCAACAAGGATTCTGCTTAGATTAATGGAATTAGTTAGTTTAACATTATTGTTTGGTGTTTTCATTAATTATGAGTAAATAAAGGATTATTTACTTTAGAGAATATGAAGAGGAATTAGGGTTTTAGAGATTTGTTTCTTATAATAAAATCTCATAGAAATGATTTGTGTTTCCACTAAAAGATTGTAATATTAGTGGTTTAAGATGAACAGCTAAATGTACAGAATCTTATTCCTATTTATCTTCATAAGAGATTTATCTTAATACACTATAAAGGATTAATCTTTGTGGTTCATAATATGATGGTTTGGTTTTCATAATCCTCCATATTTGGTGATTTGAATCTCAGGGTTCTCCCTGATTGGTGATTTCTCCAAATCCAATTCTACTTGATTTGTAGATTTTAAAATTATCACAGAACACCTTCATAATGTGACCTTCATGATTCTATGTGATTAGGTTCTTATTAGGGTTCAAGATAATCAAATGAACAATCCTTTCTTTAATAAAGACTCATCTGGTCTCTAATCATCTCTTGGAAGCTTTAATTGTCCAAGGGGTATTGTTAAATGGTTATCTAGAAATAGGAAATAGTTTCACTATCTATTTGATTCTAGGTTTTTGATTAATGAAGTAGATATGGGTCTTGTCATGGCTACATGTATAGCTAGCTAAAGATCTCTGAAGAATCCTAACCTCAATACTTCACTAAGCTTATTTTTGAGATAAGGAATTCCATTCCTAAATATACTCTATATATCTTTCTTATCTTATTCACAAAGATCACATCTTCCTGAATAAGACAATCATCTAACTCCACCATATCCATCATCACATTATGACATGGTCATGCCACTCAAACAATACTCCATCCTTACTCCTAGTATATAACTCCTCTTCATTAACTACCATGTAGCTACTGCTACTCCATCTATTAACTTTCTTAAATCCATCTTGCAACTTCTTCCAAAGCTTGCAAGATTATAGTTCTCTCTATATATCATATGTGATAACAATCCTCTAGAATAGGTATGGTACCACTCTCCACAATACCAATTTGTTCTTATATTACCTTGGTTAACTATTATACTTCCAACTACTCCATATATTCATGTTATGCATCATACTCTAGCTTGACTTCTCATGATCAAGCTAGATGATTCATCTTACTAAGGCTTTACCTAATTTGGTATACTCATAAATCTTCTTCAACACCTAATCATCTATTCTCAAGTGACTTGAGAATAATGACCACCATCCTTTGATTATACAAATCTTAGGCTTCTAATTGTCTGATCAAGATCTATACTCAACTAAGTAGTAAACTTGTATTGGTCTCTCTATAGCCTTATCTTATTAAGCAAGCTTAATCTAAGTCTATATCCACTTGTCCTAACAAGATTGTTATCTAATGTACGAATACTACTAGCTTTCTCATAGCTCCTCAATTACTAGCTCAACCCTTGAGTTTAGGTACTGCTTCTAGTTAACTCATGAGTGAGTTAACTCCTCCAACATCAAATGGTTTGATCTCCACTAAGAATCACATTCCATTGATGATGGCACACTCTACCATAACTAGTTCCTTCTTCTTATTAACTTACTTAAGGTATTTGGAAGGTCAACACAATAGGTCAAAGCTAATAGTCAATAAATCCTAGAACAGGAATTGATCACCCAATATTGATGATCAATTAATACTAGGACTTGGTTAAATTGGATTGTCATATGTTGATATGACAACAACAATATGTGATGAATGGTCCTGACTTGGCTTCCCTTTCTACTCTATTTGTGATAAAAGTTAATGTGTAAGAACTACCATGATACCCATGGTAAGAGTAACTATAGCAACAAGTGATTCAAGATTTATTTATAGAGTTTCTTTTACTTAAGTTATATACTTAACTTGGTATTTAGGATTTGTGGTAGATAATACCTTGATAACATCGTTAAAATATTAAATATCCACCCTTGAGTTGTGGTATGGAATACCATGTAAGGATCTCTAGAATATCTAGTACTCCTTGTTAAATAGTGTGTTGTGACTTAGTTTTATTACATTTGATCTACCCTTAGATCAAATTATATTACCCAAAGATAAGGTTTTAGCAAAGGTCACATTGCAACTTATCGCAGTTAACTTGATGATCTACTTCAGTTCCACCAAGTTAAGAGAAGCTTTAATATTTTTGACAAATTTTATTTAAAAGTGCAAAAATTATCCGGATTTTTCTATGCATGAATGCAATGCACACACCTGTTTTCAACTTATTTCTAAACTCTAATGCTGGGGTGTTACAGACTCTCCCCCTTAAAATAAACTTCTTACCGAAGTTCGTACTCTCTTGCATTTCGGGATGAGGTATTAACTTGTGTTGATCATGCCATTTCTTAAACTCCATTATGATCATAATCTGGAATAATTGTGGTATCCCTAATCCAAATCTTTCTTCTTGAGTATTTTTAATTCTTGTCAATATACATAATCATTTTCTAGTTTATCCTATGGTTTTAGTTACTACAATCTCTTGGAATATATCCTTACATTCCTATTTAGGTTTGGTTGTGGACACATTCTATCCCTTCTAACACGGTTTTCCTACTACTATATATACTAGACTATTTTAGCAGGCTCTTCTCCTCTTAAAGACAACTTACCAGCTGTTTCCCCCTTACCACTAGTCTACTAGGATTAAGCAGTTATATCACCTTCGATCTCCCATCCGGACATACTCTGGAGATTACTTTATAATGAGAAATTATTATAACCTTATGAGAATAAGGCTTAATCTCATTATCGTTTAGTACTTCTTCTCCAATCCTTTAGTTAGAAAGTTTAAACAACAACACATCAGTGTTTATTGTTTTTACTCTCCCCTTGGGGTTTTCCAATAATCTCCAAACTTCATGTATAATACCCAATAGTTAAGGTATTGGTCACTGTCTAACTTAAATCTTACCTATATAAGGTCTCACAAAAGAAACTGCGGTACACCCACCTGATAGTGGATCTTTGTAATGAATCTTCCAACACTATTTGTCTTACTCCTCACCCTTTTGGACATTTTCGCTTTGGTAGGCCGTATTTCGCGAAGCGTCTCAAAAACCGTTTCGCTTAAATTCTATACTCCTTAGGGCTAACTTAACTTAGGACAAGTTTTATACTCTTTAAATTACACAAATATGACTTACTTCACTACACCGCTAGGATACCAGCTGCGGATCCTCCTTGGTGCATGAATTACCATACAGGTTCTAGACTTACTACTAGCATTCTCTCTAAGTTGTCAGAGCTTGAATACCAGCTACGGTTTCAAAACCTATCCTTTGCACTAATTCATGATATTTCCATGAACTTAGGACGACTATATTATCAGCTTCTGAGCAACATCACCTATCTCGGTTGAACTTAAATTCTTCTAATGTTGCTCAACCGCCTTTTCTATACTAGTATTCCTTGTTACCAAACTAATAATAAGTTGGAATTGATCCATCCTTCAAAATAGTGTTAATAACCTTACATTTGTCTTCCTTCTTCATGCAAGTATTTATCTTGGTCTTTAGAACTCGTCACTCCCTTACACGAATTCTCTTTCCTATCTATGTCTATAGAATCAAGTAATAACTTGATGATGCACATGCATTTGCACACCAAGCCAAACTTCATGCATAGATCTATTTAATAAAAAATCCAAGAAAAACCAAGCAATACTCAAACATATACCATGTATTAAACATATGTCTTTGAAATTTTACAACTCCCAACCACAGCAAGTCACTCGCTCTATACACTACCTCCTTATATTACAAGGGATTTCTTACTCATGTGAGTATGTTCTCACTTATTTTAGCAATCCTCAAAAGCACACGATACACATTACCCAGTATGTATATTATTCAAGCACGCTACTATCTAGATTACTTCTATTCTTACTTCCTTCACTCACCTCTGGGCTTCCAGAGTTTTCATCCACGATGACCCGAAGTTTGACGACTGCCTTCTGGTGCATCAGAACATCCAGTAGGTGCGTAACCTTGAATAGAAGTACCAAGAGTGAGATTAGTCATTCAGAAATGACTATCAAACTCATTACCTTCTTCAGTATTCTTCTGTCCTCCTCTGGGCGCATCCTCAAAGTAAGAGGCATTCTTTGCTTTTTCCACAATCCAGTCGTACATATTGGTGTAAACTACTAGGGCATTCTTCTAGCTCAATGGAAATATTATTACTCCCATATGGTCCATATGATTCCATAGGATTATAACTGGTTTCTACTCCCTTACCCGATTCATGGAGTGTAGCTTGTCCCATGACTTCATCATAAGACTGGCCTTCCCATCCGGTAGAATTTCCAACGACATTATTGGGGTTGGGTGCATTCCATATTCTCTGTTCCTCCTCGTATTTGGTCCATGGGTCTACTGGTTGCTGAGGTTCGATTGGGTAATAGGCATAGACTTCAAAGTGTGGGTCATTAAACTCTGTTTCTTCAAACACCTCCCTGGAAAAGATTGGCTTTGAGTGTTTTGCTTCTCTAACAAACTTCTTTCTACGTGCCATTGCCTTTGCAGGATCAGTGAAATCCTCAATGACAGTGTCCAACTCTTGAACTAGCACTTGATGAGTGTTATGAAACGTGTCTAGTAAAGACTTATATCGATCCATATACTCTATTGCCAGAGTAGGTTTGGTCCTTACCAGAGCAGAATGATCTAACTCTAGATCAGAACTAGGAGTTTCGTGAGGTATAGCAGTATAGGTAGTACCTTCTAGTGCCTTGGAATTCTATTCCCTTATCTTGGTTATGGCTGCTACTACTGTAATCTGATAGGCTGTTGCCATACATCTTGCTTCTCTCGATGGCATTTCTCCACGCACTCCCAACTTCTTGGGTAACGATCAGGATACGGTACTTAGCCAATATCCGTCCATCATAGAAACTGTAAACCTTGACCAGAAGTCGAGACTCACAATCCAGACTCCATACAAGTTGTCTTAGAGTGATTGTCCAGGCATCTTTATAATCATCTAAGGTATTGTTCAACACTAGAACATTCCGAGGTGGATACCTAGGTGCCATTCTTGTACTGTAGACAAGAAATTATCATTAGTCATCTCGAGTTAAAACTCATGGTACTCATTTAAAATTGCATAATAAAGAATCATCGCACTAGCAACATGACGAGATTATTCCCAATTGAATATTCATCATATCTCTAGAGAACCCTTTATGGTTGCTAACATCCTTCCTAGAGGTTCTACCCATTTACTAGGTTAACCAACCTAAGATCAAAGCATATGCTCTGATACCAGCTGCGGTGACCCAGCATACCACTGCATGATGTAGTACACTATAGTCGTTGACATAACACCAATGAAACACCATTCACTAGTATTACATCCCTCAGAGTGGTACAACAGAAACATAGCAGGTCCAAGACATGATTATAGATTACAACTCGACTCTTTACAAAAGATCCAGAGAACACTCTAGGTTAAAGAGAGAGAAAGAACTGCTTACAAAGAAGAACCAGAAATAATAACTCAGAAATATCTAGTAACTAAGACTAGCATCTAAACTATCTGGCTGGCCAATCACTGCTATTGCAATGCTCCATAGAAATAGGTTTTATGGCTAGAGAATCTACTCCTATCTAAACCGACACTTTATCTTCTCTTCAGCTGATGTATATGTTGACTTCATTGACTTTATTGAAGAACTTGAGTTATCGATGATGGTTTCTTGAGCAGAAATTGATGTCGACGTCTTCTTCAATGGCTTAGAATCTAGCAAGGGTTAAGAAGGTACGATTGAGTACGGGCGTACTCAGCAAGTTCACTAAAAAGGAGTGTATGATGCACTATCTCTATAGCCATATACCATAGGTCGTAGACAATGCAGGTTTTCGTAAACATTTCTTCAAAGATTTCTTTTATTCTGAAAACTATGTCTGACAGTCTTCACAGGTTGACCAGAACTTCATGGAGTTCCTTTCCTGACGCGTTCGTAGCTCCTTCCCGGAACAGGGAGTAACATGTCACAATTCTTACACTCTGCAGAGGTGCGTTTCTTTACCCATGAGAGACCAACTCCTTGTTGCACAACCGAGCGATCTTTCTTGTCCATAATTCCTTGATGTGGGGCCTAGTAGGTGATCCAAGCCCATCACTTCCCTCTCCGCGACCCCATATGTCTGCACGATCCTCCGGGGTTGACTACACCTTCGTTAAGCCACAATCTAGGGCAAGCTATAACCCTGGTGAGTTTCCGAAGACTCTATGAGTTGGTGATGCCCCTAGCAAGCTCCATAAAAGGTCTGACTATACCTCTGGCAGCCACTCATAAATAATCTAGACACCAAAATCGTGGGGCCTAAGGGTGCCCACCCATATGTTGGATCCATACTAGGAATTCCAACGTCACGATAAGGTTATCTTGCCTCCATATGAAAGGAAGAAGGTACAACTGACTTCTCTGTCCCATTCCAAATCTCATGGTTAACGCGTAATATACGGCGCTAGAATCACTGGCGATATTGGTTGTTAAGTTGTAGATATTATGTTCCTTTACCACTCAAACTGTATCAATAGATTATTACCACTTGGTAAATCATCCATAATCATATTATTATGAAAATAGTATTTTCTGTCCTTTTTGAAATGCAGGTGATGACTATATTTGAGTTACAAATATTTGATAAAAGTAAGAAAAGGACATGAGCAAGTTGTGAACTTGACTTTTATGATTGCAAGATTATGCACTCACGGTCTTCAAGACAATAGAAGAACCAAATTCTGTGAATAGCATCATTGGTCTGGTAAGGACTAATATTTAAAGAATCAAGATGCAATGATGCATATTTAATGTAATACAATTTGATAAACGTGAATCCCTGGACTAATTATATCTAATCTAGGGTTTGGAAACTGGTGATGGGTTCTTAGGACTGTGTTGCACTTTTATATCAGCTTCACACTTGTGCTTCTTATCAAGGTTGTGCAAGGGTGTGAAACGATAAGTAAATACAACAAGTATCACACAATCCTAAAGCATTCAAATGAATATGGTTTCGGAAAGATTCTGCAAGCAAAGTTGTTAATCAGTTAACTTTTAAAAAAGTGTTTAAGGATTTTTTGTATAGTTCTTAAAAGAATAACTTTTGAGGAAGATATTACTTTACAAAGTAGAAGCACTTAACTTAAAGTTAATACTTTAAGGTTTCTAATTTGCTAAGGTTATTAAAGAGGAAATTATTACTACATTAAGCAATTATAGGATAGGTCGTGTTTTATTAAAGTTAGAGATGAATAGAATTACTTTCTTAATACAGGAGTAGCACTTATCTCTATAAACATGGAAATGATACGATGTTTAATATTATAAACTTTCCTTAGTCTTGAAAGTGGATTCTTAAACTTGTAAAAGAATTATTACGCAAATTTTGATGAAGTTATAACTAATAAAACACTTTTGGAGAGTAAAACTTACTTAATTTTAAATGGTAGTTTAATAAGTACAATTTAAAATGATTAGACTAATGCTAATTCCAATTAAACATTATTTGAACTTGTTATTACACTTTTGGACTCTAAACAAATAATGGCAAAGATAATAGTAAAGGTTTATATACTTTTAATGAATTTAAAATGAAAGAATAGAGTTTAAATAAGATTTATTAGACCTTTACTCTTTATTTTACTTTTGGTGAGTGTTGGTATTTTTCATATGTAGAATTTATTTTTGTGATCATTTAGGTATATTATAAGTATTTTTGTGATTTTAATAATAAGATATGATTTTTTTATAAGTTTTAACACTTTAAATACTTAATAGATAATAAATATTAGTTAAGTGATAGATAAAAATATAAAACAAATTTATAAGTCTTTATTTTGTTTTTCCAGGGTTTTTGATATTTTATACTTATTTTTTCTATGAATTTTAAGTAATAGAATCTATTTATTAAGATTTATATTTAATAAATTATGCACTAATGAGTACTAATGATTTTATTTAAGTGAAAAAGTAATTATAATAGGTTTATATTATAGATTTTATTTTTCTGAACATTTTGATATGTTATAGATATTTTTTTGAATTGTAAAATAGAAGATATGGAATTAACAAGATTTAATCTTTTTATTAAATTTCTAGAATTTATCTTTATATTTAAATCTATACTATTTTAACTAATTACTAATCGGAATACTTTTTATACCGAGACTGTTTCTACCCCAAGTCACTGACCCGTGGGCCAGTGGCCACGTCGGCAGCCACGCAGACAAAGACCAAGTCAAACAGAACTGGCGGGACCTGGGTGACATGGGCGTGACGCGAGCATGACGACACGATGACTGAAGGGTAACGGGTAGGCTACACTAGCGTAAAATCAAAAATTTCTACCGCGTCAACCAGGAATACTATTGTCATAGATCACGGGATTACCGCTAGACGCGCAGGTGCGGAACTCGATGAAGCACGTTGCGGCAGTGTAGATGTTCTACGTCTCCTCCTCGTCCTCGTCCCACGAGCAGCTCCCCTTTGCGCGGCTCGTCCAAGTGCTACAGATGCAGCACCTCCGAGGTATCCACACGTCCGGAGTGGAAGTCGTCACACGCCAGACTGCTAGGTCTGCGCGTGCAACACAGGCGGAAGAGGAGTGGCGGCTGGGTGGAATGCTCTCTCCTTTTCAGCTCGCCTTACTCCCTCTTATATAGGCATCCCTGGTGGGCTTCTACATTAGCAGCCCATTAGCAGCCTAAGCCTGGTCTAATTCGGATCCAATCCTCATTAGGCTTCCAGCCCCTAAAGTGTGTGACCCTATAGGTTCATACACGTATAGACATGACGCGAGTACACTTACTCCGTCAATAGTTGGTAGCGGCCTCTAGCAAGACGTGCCAACTCCTAAACGCATATAAAGATCATTCGGACGAACCATCACAAGGTTGAGTACATGTCTTTCCCTTTGCCTCACGATATTTGGTCTAGCTCTAAGCTGACCTCTCTTTCTCGATACTGTGATTCAGAATCCCTTTACTAGGTTAACTCTTAACCATATGTAGCACGGCCATGCATTTCTGGATCCGATCACTCGAGGGGCCCAGAGATATCTCTCTCAAGTAGAGAGGGGCAAATCCCATCTTGATTGACCGATGCCTTGCAGCATGTATCAGGACAAACCCGAAAGCTACCTTTATAACTACCCAGTTACGGAGTAGTGTTTGATAGCCCCAAAGTAGGTCGATCCACATCTCAAGTACATGCGACAATCTCAGGTCTAAGGACAAAACGTACACGATGTGTAGAGAGAGCTGCAAGTATTATTGCTAGTCTCATGTTGGGTCAGTCCAACCCCATGTTCATAACATGTGTCCACATCATTGGTTTGACATCTCCATGTCAATGACTTGCGAAACATAGTCATTAACCAATCGATGTGCTAGTCTAATATTCACGTGTGTCCTCGCATGAACTCCGACTAGGGACAATTATTAGATAACCATACAAGTAAAGAGTTTCACAAACAATTCACATAATTGCCAATCAATACAAGTTGCCTGGTATATGGATATTCAAGGAACATTATAATAACTCATGGATACACATGAAATACAATCATCTCTATGATTGCCTCTAGGGCATATTTCCTTCAGTCTCCCACTTGCACTAGAGTCAATCTAGAGAGTATCTAATACCTATTGCTCTTGTGTGCGCTTCATGCGCAGGCTGCGGGAGTGGCTTAGTCAAGGGATCAGCAACATTTGAGTCCGTATGTATTTTGCATAACATGACACTACCTTCATCAATGAACTCACGAATCAGATGGTAGCGCATGCGAATATGTTTGTTCTTCTGGTGCTGTCTAGGTTCTTTGGCTTGTGCAATAGCACCATTGTTGTCACAATAAACGTCCAAGGGATTGGACGAGCCCTGAACCACACCAAGAGCGATCAGGAAATTCCTAATCCAAACAGCTTCCTTTGCAGCCTCCGAGGCAGCAATATATTCAGCTTCTGTTGAAGAGGAGGCCACTGTATCTTGCTTGGAACTTTTCCAGCTCACAGCACCACCATTCATGACAAACACATAACCTGATTGCGATTTCGAGTCGTCTGAGTCATTAAGGTAACTCGCATCTGTGTAACCCTTTACACTGAGTTCAACCTCACCTCCATAAACTAGGAACATATCCTTAGTCCTTCTCAAGTACTTAAGGATATTCTTTACCGCTGTCCAGTGAATCTCACCTGGATCAGCCTGGTATCTGCTCGTAACACTTAGAGCATAGGAAACATCTGGGCGAGTACATGTCATTGCATACATGATGGATCCAATAGCCGAAGCATATGGAACCCTACTCATGCGTTCTCGCTCATCAGTGGTCGAAGGACACTGAGTCTTGCTGAGTTTAATGCCGTGAGACATGGGCAAGAACCCCTTCTTAGCCTCTTCCATGCTGAACCGTTTCAACACTTTGTCATGTACGTACTCTGGCTTAATCCAATTAGCCTCCTTGATCTATCTCTATAGATCTTGATACCCAGAATATATGCCGCTTCTCCCAAGTCCTTCATAGAAAAACTATTTTTCAATGAGGTCTTAACAGACTCGAGCATAGGAATGTCATTTCCAATCAATAATATGTCATCCACATATAAGATTAGAAACACAAGTGATTTCCCATTTTCTTTCTTATACACACAAGGTTCTTGTTCGTTTTTGGTGAAGCCAAACTCCTTTACAACTTCATCAAATCGAATGTTCCAACTCCGAGATGCTTGCTTCAGCCCATAAATAGACTTTTGAAGTTTGCATACCTTTCCAGCATTGTTTGGATCGACAAAACCTTCGGGCTGCATCATATACACGTCCTCAGAAAGGATTCCATTTAAGAAAGCCGTCTTGACGTCCATCTGCCATATCTCATAATCGAAATGTGCAGCAATGGCTAGAATGATCCGTATAGATTTAAGCATCGCTACGGGCGAGAAAGTCTCGTCGTAGTCAACTCCTTGAACTTGTCGAAAACCTTTTGCAACAAGTCGAGCTTTATGGATGTGAACATTTCCATCCATATCAATCTTCTTCTTATAGATCCACTTGCACTCGATGGCTTTAAAACCATCAGGCAGGTCAACCAAGTTCCAAACTTGATTGTCTCCCATGGACTCTATCTCGGATCTCATGGCAATCAGCCATTTCTCAGAGTCTGGGTCCACCATCGCTTCTGCATAGGTCGCAGGCTCATCATTGTCTAACAATAATAACTCTCGCGCTTCGAGGAGCCTCGCCGACCTTCGTGGTTGTGGTGCTTCTATTGCCACGGGTTCCTCAACTTGTTCTGCTACAATAGCATCACTCGTAGAAGCATCCCCGACTGGCTCATCTTGAACTTCTTCAAGTCGCACCGACCTTCCACCCGTTCCCTTTGTGAGAAACTCTTTCTCTAGGAAAACACCGCTACGAGCGACAAACACTTTGCCCTCTTCTCGGTTGTAGAAGTAATACCCTAAGGTTTCCCTTGGGTATCCCACAAAAATGCACTTATCCGATTTGGGTGTTAGCTTATCCGACTGAAGTCGCTTGACAAATGCATCACAACCCCAAATCTTTAGAAAAGACAAACTGGGATTCTTTCCAGTCCACATCTCATATGGTGTCTTAACTACGGATTTAGATGGTACCCTATTTAGTGTGAAAGCTGCTGTTTCTAGCGCGTAACCCCAAAATGATAATGGTAAATCCGACTGGCTCATCATCGATCGAACCATGTCCAACAAAGTTCGATTACGCCGTTCAGAGACCCCGTTTCTTTGAGGCGTTCCGGGCGGCGTGAGCTGTGGAACAATTCCGCAACTCTTAAGATGATTGCTAAACTCGTGACTCAAATATTCGCCTCCGCGATCAGATCGCAAGGCCTTTATTTTCTTGCCACGTTGATTCTCTACCTCATTTTGAAACTCTTTGAACTTTTCAAAAGTTTCAGACTTATGCTTCATCAAGTAGACATAGCCATATCTACTGAAATCATCAGTGAAAGTAATGAAGTAGTGATATCCTCCTCTGGCTGTCGTGCTCATTGGTCCACATACATCAGTATGTATGAGTTCCAACAAGTCTGTCGCTCTCTCGGGAAACCCCTTGAAAGGCGTCTTGGTCATCTTTCCAAGTAAACAAGCTTGACATGTCTCGTATGATTCAAAATCAAACGAAGTTAGAAGACCATCACCATGGAGCTTCTTCATGCGCTTTTCACTTATATGCCCCAAACGACAATGCCATAGATAGGTAGGACTCAAATCATTTGGCCGAAGCCTTTTAGCACTAACATTGTAAACACATGCATTATCAAGATTTAAAATAAATAACCCATTCAAAATGGGAGCATCAGCCACAAACATAGCATTCTTAGAGATTACACAACCATTGTTTGTACTCGCGAATGAATAACCATCCCTCATCAAACATGAAGGTGATAAAATGTTTCGACCCATACTAGGAATGTAATAACAATTATTCAACTCCATGATAAATCCTGACGGAAGGTGAAGTTGCATGACGCCGACGAACAATGCAGCAACCCTTGCTTTATTTCCGACGCGAAAATCCACTTCGCCTTTTTGCACTTCTCTAGTCCTTATTAGCCCCTGCATCGAATTGCAAATATGAGCAACCGATCCGGTATCAAATACCCAAGAGTTAACATAAGAATCTGCGAGAAAAATGTCCACAACATTTACAACAAGTGTACCTGAGTGGGAAGTACTCTTACTTCCATTTTTCTTCAAAGAAGCCTGGTACTTGCTGCAGTTTCTCTTCCAGTGGCCATATTCGTGACAAAAGAAACACTCAGTGTCTCCTGCAGGACCAGCCTTTTGCTTGGGTGCAGGGTTTGGCTTAGGGATCGTATCCTTAGCCTTGCCCTTCTTCTTCTGCCAAGAAGTGCCCTTTTTCTTGAAGCTAGGCTTGTTCTGCACAGCCATCACATGGCTATGCCCTGCACACTTCTTAATGTCACATTCTGCTGTTTTTAGCATCCCACATAATTCATTAAGGCCCCTCTCCACCCCATGCATATGGTAGTTCGAAATGAAATGCCCATAGCTAGATGGAAGAGATGCCAAAATGAAGTCAGTGGCCAACTCTTGGCCTAATGGAAAACCAAGCTTTTCCAAAGTCTGACTGTAACCAACCATTTTGATCACATGGGGGCCTACAGCTGCTCCCTCTGCCAGCTTGCATTCCACAAAGGACTTAGCGACATTGTACCTCTCAGTCCTAGCCTGAGTCTGGAACATGTCCTTAAGCGCAACGATCATATCGTACGCTTCCTGATCCTCAAACTGTTTTTGAAGATCAGGTTCCATGCATGCAAGCATAAGACAACTGACCTCAAGAGATTCATCACATGCTTTCTTGTAGGCATTCTTAAGGGTAGCAGTTGCATTATCAGCAGGTTCATCCGGGATTGGGGTATCCAGAACAGTTTCCTTTTTCTCAGCCCTGAGAACAATTCTCAGGTTACGGACCCAGTCCGAATAGTTTGTTCCATTTAGTTTATCCTTTTCAAGAATCGAACGCAAAGCAAAAGGTGATGAATTGTTCGGTGCCATTGATCTACAACAAAAAATATGCAAAATACTAAGCCATGTAACCATGAAAGAGTAAAACATATTAAACAATTTAATAGCATATACTCCCACTTAAATCAACATCCCTCTATTGATACTAAGTGATTCAAGATCCACAATTAACAAGTCGACTAGTGAGCTTTAGCATCACTGCTAGAAGACAAGGTAAATCGGTAAGCAACCTTTGCTAATCATATCACATATGACTCTTGTTGTTGGGTGACATCTCTATGTCAAACCTAGGCGCCCAACCTTTATGCCCCAAGGTCCTTAACTGTTAAGATGACCTTGTTAAGCTCACCAACCCTTATGCGTGTAGGTATCCGATACAAACCCATCCAGCCAAGGAAAACCGTGGCACCCTAATTTCATAGACCCACCAACGATTGTACAGGGCATAGGATGGTGCAAGGTTTGGTTGGGAGGGCATGGTTTAACTTAAACTTTGTGAGGGATCGTTCTACTTCTATCATCTAAGCATGCATAGTAGTAAAACGTATAAGAATAGCATTCACATAGATGTGATACAGTATGGCCCATTTTCTCATGGTGATCTCCATCGCCATAGAACCTGTCCACCATGATGATCTCCATCTTCATGCTCTATGCGAGCCATCCTCCAAGTGATGAGTTCTCCAAGAACTAATACAAGCTATTACTCCTAACATCTAGTAATCAAAATTACATGGTATTGGGATCATCACAAGTTGGCACGCAGGCCATTACAATAATTGACAACACATATGGCTCCAGCCGTGTTGCCCAACTCACGACACGCAGGTCATGAAAAAATACATACATGCATCACATACATTTTTTTTGGGCCATACTGATCACATAAATCCTGCAAAAACAAGTTGTGCATAGAATCGCATTCTACCGGATCATGTGAAATCGTACCACCTATGAACCTTAACGAGATACAAAAAGGGGGCTACGACTAAGGGGGGTCTAGGGGGTCTCCCCCTGCGGGGTTCGAAGGGGCAGCGCCCCTCGCGGTACCTTTCCGGGCGTCCGGACATTCGTGAAAAATGAGAGATCAAATCTATACAATTTTCTTTAAGGATTTTGATCGGCAAATCCAATTTACCATAAACCGACCATAGTTCCGATTTGACCAAACTCCTTTGATCACGGTACGTCGAGTCAGATCTAATTCCCGATTCGATCAATCATATTGATCTTCGCGTGATTCAGAAGGATTTATGTGTCACTGTCTACCCCGATGGCGGAAACCGACCGGTAGGGGTAAGTCGTTCGACGACCTTAGAATCACGATCACGGAAATTAAGATCATAGATCAATCCAGAAACACCGCCATACAAACGATCATATCATTCATATCAATCTACATATCACCATATGCAAACTTCCCGAACCTATGACTGAATAGCATCGGCTCTGATACCACTGAAGGGTAACGGGTAGGCTACACTAGCGTAAAATCAAAAATTTCTACCGCGTCAACCAGGAATACTATTGTCATAGATCACGGGATTACCGCTAGACGCGCAGGTGCGGAACTCGATGAAGCACGTTGCGGCAGTGTAGATGTTCTACGTCTCCTCCTCGTCCTCGTCCCACGAGCAGCTCCCCTTTGCGCGGCTCGTCCAAGTGCTACAGATGCAGCACCTCCGAGGTATCCACACGTCCGGAGTGGAAGTCGTCACACGCCAGACTGCTAGGTCTGCGCGTGCAACACAGGCGGAAGAGGAGTGGCGGCTGGGTGGAATGCTCTCTCCTTTTCAGCTCGCCTTACTCCCTCTTATATAGGCATCCCTGGTGGGCTTCTACATTAGCAGCCCATTAGCAGCCTAAGCCTGGTCTAATTCGGATCCAATCCTCATTAGGCTTCCAGCCCCTAAAGTGTGTGACCCTATAGGTTCATACACGTATAGACATGACGCGAGTACACTTACTCCGTCAATAGTTGGTAGCGGCCTCTAGCAAGACGTGCCAACTCCTAAACGCATATAAAGATCATTCGGACGAACCATCACAAGGTTGAGTACATGTCTTTCCCTTTGCCTCACGATATTTGGTCTAGCTCTAAGCTGACCTCTCTTTCTCGATACTGTGATTCAGAATCCCTTTACTAGGTTAACTCTTAACCATATGTAGCACGGCCATGCATTTCTGGATCCGATCACTCGAGGGGCCCAGAGATATCTCTCTCAAGTAGAGAGGGGCAAATCCCATCTTGATTGACCGATGCCTTGCAGCATGTATCAGGACAAACCCGAAAGCTACCTTTATAACTACCCAGTTACGGAGTAGTGTTTGATAGCCCCAAAGTAGGTCGATCCACATCTCAAGTACATGCGACAATCTCAGGTCTAAGGACAAAACGTACACGATGTGTAGAGAGAGCTGCAAGTATTATTGCTAGTCTCATGTTGGGTCAGTCCAACCCCATGTTCATAACATGTGTCCACATCATTGGTTTGACATCTCCATGTCAATGACTTGCGAAACATAGTCATTAACCAATCGATGTGCTAGTCTAATATTCACGTGTGTCCTCGCATGAACTCCGACTAGGGACAATTATTAGATAACCATACAAGTAAAGAGTTTCACAAACAATTCACATAATTGCCAATCAATACAAGTTGCCTGGTATATGGATATTCAAGGAACATTATAATAACTCATGGATACACATGAAATACAATCATCTCTATGATTGCCTCTAGGGCATATTTCCTTCAATGACGTCCACGCTGGCCGGAGCTCACTGTCGAGCACGGATCGGTCGATCTGGAGCTCTTGGGGTAGAACTAAGGGTGCTACGCGATAGAGCAGAGCAGGGCGAACCTGGGAGTGGTGTCGCCGCTCTGTTTTGGTCACCGGAGGTACTCCGGCGACCAATCGTTGCGGCGGCCAACAACAATATACGACGCGGTGACGCTCTAGTGCGAAAAGAAGAGGTTGAAGAGGTGCTTGAGCACCGTTGGCTCACCAGGATGGTGATGGGATGGTCGGTGAGACGAGGCGAAGTCAGGTGACGCTGGAATCGACGATCATGACGGTGACGGCCGGCGAGCTCTTGAGCTTGATTCCACACCACACGGAGCACGCCTGCTTAGGGGGCCTGCCGGAGATGAACAATAAGACGATGGCGGTTCCAGTAGTGGCTATGGCTACGCGAGGGGTGGTCGGAGGTAGCTGGAACGACGGACTTCGACGAGCTAGGGTTTCGAGTTCTCTTCTCTGAAGCGGATAGGAACGAGAAAGGGAAATGGGGATGAGGACCAGCAAGGATGTCGCGGTGACGGTCTTATCCCCGCGGAAGTGTCGGCAGCAGCGCGAATCCTGGCATGGCGACGGCGGACGGCATCGGCTCCGCCACCGAGCTGCTTCCAGCTGAAGAAGGAAGACGACGATGAACATCTTGCAGAAAACCACCTAATAATGTTTCGGTCTAAACCCGCGGTCCACGTCCGGTCCCACACGACAGTCAGAGAGAGCAGGTGAGACGGGCTGGTGTTGGGCTACTGTTGGGCCAGTGAGAAGTAAATAGGCAGAGATGAAATGGGCCTCGAGCCAGGTTTGGTTTATTAAGTAATTTTTTGTTTATACTTCTTTTCTTTATTTGTTTTCATTTGTGTTTTAGAATAATTCTTTGAATTTAAATTCTTTTAATGTTTCAAATATGCAACATTCCTTGAATCAACAAGGATTCTGCTTAGATTAATGCAATTAGTTGGTTTAACATTATTGTTTGGTGTTTTCATTAATTATGAGTAAATAAAGGATTATTTAGTTTAGAGAATATGAAGAGGAATTAGGGTTTTAGAGATTTGTTTCATAATAAAATCTCATAGAAATGATTTGTGGTTCCACTAAAAGATTGTAATATTAGTGGTTTAAGATGAACAGGTAATTGTACAGAATCTTATTCCCATTTATCTTCATAAGAGATTTATCTTAATACATTATAAAGGATTAATCTTTGTGGTTCATAATATGATGATTTGGTTTTCATAATCCTCCATATTTGGTGATTTGAATCTCAGGGTTCTCCCTGATTGGTGATTTCTCCAAATCCAATTCTACTTGATTTGTAGAGTTTAAAATTATCACAGAACACCTTCCTAATGTGACCTAGATGATTCTATGTGATTATGTTCTTATTAGGGTTCAAGATAATCAAATGAACAATGCTTTCTTTTATAAACACTCATCTGGTCTCTAATCATCTCTAGGAAGCTTTAATTGTCCAAGGGGTATTGTTAAATGGTTATTTAGAAATAGGAAATGGTTTTACTATCTATTTGATTCTAGGTTTTTGATTAATGAAGTAGATACGGGTCCTGTCATGGCTACATGTATAGCTAGCTAAAGATCTCTAAAGAATCCTAACCTCAATACTTCACTAAGCTTATTTTTGAGATAAGGAATTCCTTTCCTAAATATATTCTATATATCTTTCTTATCTTATTCACAAAGATCACATCTTCCTGAATAAGACAATCATCTGACTCCACCATATCCATCATCACATGATGACATGGTCATGCCACTCAAACAATACTCCATCCTTACTCGTAGTATATAACTCCTCTTAATTAACTACCATTGATGCACCTATCAATGTAGCTACTGCTACTCCATCTATTAACTTCCTTAAATCCATCTTGCAACTTCTTCCAAAGCTTGCAAGATTATAGTTCTCTCTATATATCACATGTGATAACAATCCTCTAGAATAGGTATGGTACCACTCTCCACAATACCAATTTGTTCGTGTATTACCTTGGTTAACTATTATACTTCCAACTACTCCATATATTCATGTTATGCATCATACTCTAGCTTGACTTCTCACGATCAAGCTAGATGATTCATCTTACTAGGGCTTTACCTAATTTGGTATACTCATAACTCTTCTTCAACACCTAATCATCTATTCTCAAGTGACTTGAGAATAATGACCACCATCCTTAGATTATACAAAGCTTAGGCTTCTAATTGTCTGATCAAGATCTATACTCAACTAAATAGTAAACTTGTATTGGTCTCTCTATAGCCTTATCTTGTTAAGAAAGCTTACTCTGAGTATATAGCCACTTGTCCTAACAAGATTGTTATCTAATGTACGAATACTACTAGCTTTCTCACAGCTCCTCAATTACTAGCTCAACCCTTGAGTTTAGGTACTGCTTCTAGTTAACTCATGAGTGAGTTAACTCCTCCAACATCAAATGGTTTGATTTCCACTAAGGATCACATTCCATTGATGATGGAATACTCTGCCATAACTAGTTCCTTCTTCTTATTAACTTACTTAAGGTATTTGGAAGGTCAACACAAAAGGTCAAAGCTAATAGTCAATAAATCCTAGAACAGGAATTGATCACCCAATATTGATGATCAATTAATACTAGGACTTGGTAAATTGGATTGTCATATGTTGGTATGACAACAACAGTATGTGATGAATGGTCCTGACTTGACTTCCCTTTCTACTCTATTTGTGATAAAAGTTAATGTGTAAGAACTACCATGATACCCGTGGTAAGAGTAACTATAGCAACAAGTGATTCAAGGTTTATTTATAGAGTTTCTTTTACTCAAGTTATGTACTTAACTTGGTATTTAGGATTTGTGGTAGATAATACCTTGATAACATTGTTAAAATATTAAATATTCACCCTTGAGTTGTGGTATGGAATACCATGTAAGGATCTCTAGAAGATCTAGTACTCCTTATTAAATAGTGTGTTGTGACTTAGTTTTATTACATTTGATCTACCCTTAGATCAAATTATATTACCCAAAGATAAGGTTTTAGCAAAGGTCACATTGAAACTTATCGCGGTTAACTTGATGATCTACTTCGGTTCCACCAAGTTAAGACAAGCTTCAATCTTTTTGACAAGTTTTATTTAAAAGCGCAAAAATTATCCAGATTTTTCTATGCATGAATGCAATGCACACACCTGTGTTCAACTTATTTCTAAACTCTAATGCTGGGGTGTTACACGAGCAACCCTCAACCCTCTTTTCCTTGCCCTTAGAGTTATCTTCGAAAGTTGGAGAGGGCATTAAGAGGAATAATAGTATCAGATTATAATTACACTAGTTTTTACACATGCATGTGGACAAAGATTGTAAAAAGAATTTTTTGAATTCATGTGTAGTCCTAATGGCTTTTAGTTGCCAAAAATTACCTTACCTTGGTCCTTTCATCACCTCATAACAAGTATGTACATAGTGCAATGCGAGCAAAAAACAGAAGGATGTCAATCAACTAGTGCATTATAAGAGAACAACCAACCTAGAAAATTAAAATAGAAGGACTATATTGTTGGTAAAATCAATGCAGTTTCCTCTTTCTCTCTCTCTCTCTCTCTCTCTCTCTCTCTCTCTCTCTCTTAGTCCGAATAATGTTTCGTTAGCGTGTGCCTGTACATGCTATACCCGACAGTAGCTAGGTTTCGGTTTCAGTCTTGCTGTCTTTGACTTTGACTAGATTGCTGCATCGGATGCTCGTGGGATGGCACCAACAGCGGATCCAGAAATTTGACGCATGGTGGTCCACCTTCCAAAAAATTTAACAGCACTAAATCATGGCCAAAAACACTAGCATATAATTTTCACTTAGCACTATGGTTTTACAACATGTAGTAAGTCTGGGAAAAGATTGAATTTTGCATAAGCTAGGCCTACATACCTTCAAAAGCTCAAGAAGACAATTTCTTATGAGGTTTACGCCTTGTCATGGACATGAAAGTCTCAATTATATACTCTTCATCCACTTTGGAGAAAGTATCTCGCTTAATGTATGTGACTAGACAATCATCCAAAAGACTATCATCCATCTTATTTCTCAGCTTGTTCTTGACTAAACTCATTGCAGAAAATGCTCTTTCAACATTTGATGTCGCCACCGGAAGAAGCAATACCAATTTAAGAAGCGAGTACACCAAATTATGAACTATATGCCTCCTTGTTTCTACAAGGAGAACCAAAAGATCAACAAGGTTTTCAAGGCCTTGGAAGTTTTCATCCTTCCTCATGTCACCAATATAGTTATCAAGTTATATTTCAAGGTACATCAAATCTTGAGGTTTGAAATCATCGGGGTAGAAGTCAGCAAGTCTGTGTACCTTATGTGCATCAAAAGCAGCAAATGAGTTGGTGTGACTGAAAGTTGTCATACAAGAAAGCAACTCCATGTTGATCTCGTCAAGCCGATTATCAAGCTCTTGAATAATTTAATTAATGATCCCAAGATAAACTTCTCTTCTAAAGCGATCGTGTTTGACGTCGAGAAAAACGTGTTGACCTTCCATAAGGCACATAATGATCATCCATTGCAGGAACTTGGATGTCATGTTTATTGCAAAATAATGTGACCTTTTGAAGGAAAGCATCCCACCCATTAGACCTCATTGCTTCCATTCTATCCTTTGCCAATCTAACACATTTCATTGGATCAATAATATCTTGGTCTCTTCTTTGCAAACACTCGGAAAAATCATTAGTGTAGCCAAGAATGACAATCATCAAGTGTGCATGAAAAATGAAGTCAAAT
This sequence comes from Avena eriantha, assembly GCA_910589775.1. Taxonomy (NCBI): domain Eukaryota; kingdom Viridiplantae; phylum Streptophyta; class Magnoliopsida; order Poales; family Poaceae; genus Avena; species Avena eriantha. The sequence goes on from OU342746.1 coordinate 319,226,562, forward strand.
GACTCAAATACTCCAACAAACATATGCATTTTTGGCCAATCACCTCGTTGTGAAGGATATTCTCCAAGAGATATGAGTGTATCATAGATTGAGGGATAGATAGCAATCATGTTGAGAATGGTTCTGAAATGAGATCCCCGTCGAGTTTCACCCAGCCTAGGTAACCCTATTTCTTGATTTAATCCCCATCCAGTTTCTAATTCACCACATTCAATTGCCTTCATAATATTCTGAAGTGTAGCATTCTGAAGCATGGCATGACGCTTACAAGAAAATCCAACAATACCAAGCAAGAGAGACACGTTATCAAACAACCACACACAATCACTATTTCCCTTGGCAACGGCAACAAGAACTAGTTGTAGTTGATGTGCAAAACAATAATGTCATAATAAGCAGAAGGTGACTCTTTCATGATAAGTGTTTTCAAACCTTTAATTTCTCCTCTCATGTTGCTAGCCCCATCATAACCTTGCCCCCGTATTTGAGTAATAGCCAAATGATGCTGCACAAGTAATGATTCAATTGCTTGCTTGAGTGACAATGAAGTAGTATCACTTACATGAACAACTCCAAGAAAGTGCTCATGTGGTCTTCCTAACTTGTCAATAAACGTAAGCATAGAGCTAGTTGTTCTTTGTGTGACACATCACTTGACTCTAGTGGCGGATCTAGGACAAAATCGACGGGGGTGTCAAGCTTGAAAAACTCCCTATTAGGCTCTAATTTGAGCAAGAATTAGTCCAAAAATTACAAGCTAAAAGAGTTTTTATACTTTTGGAGGGGGTGCCATGGCACCTATGGCTAGATCTGCCACTGCTTGACTCATCAGCTGGTATAACATAGTGATCATCACCATTTCTAGTTTGTAGTGCACAATATTGTATAATTTGTGTTTGTATCCCATGGCTAATAAATGTGCAATTACCTGGAGCATTCTTCAAGACAAACTTATTCACCTCTTCACTATTTGCTGCAAGCAATTTCAATAGCTCAATGAAGTTACCTCTATTGCTACACTCTTCACTTTCATCATGCCCTTGGAATGTCAATCCTTGGTGAAGAAGAAACTTCAAGCATCTAAGTGAATACTTCAACATGATCTTGTAAAGATGTAAGTCCTCACTATTCACTTTCACAAGAAGGTCATCAACTGCCGCATGAGGATTCATAAACAAGTTGTATTTCTCTTGAGCTTTATTGTGCACACTTGTCACACCACTGACATGCTTCACAAGTGCATCATCTTTATTCCAATTGTACCAACCACCCCGGGTAAATGCATTGGTTCCCTTGCCACTAGTTTTTTCTGTTTGAACAAGTAGCATACAAAACAAAATGCAGCCTCCTTCTTTGGACTATACTCAAGCCAATGATGTTTATGGAACCAAAAAGGATTGAAGGAACGAATCAGAAAGGGCAGCGAGGTTGTAGGGGAGATGGGCTCGAGGGGTAGTGGGATGGCACTACCAGTAATGCTCGGTCTTTGATCCTAGATTTTAGGAAATCAATTGTAAGCACTGAATAAATAAGAGAAGGAAGAAACAGAAAAGCTGCAGTTGGAGTGCTCAGCACAAAACTCTCGTGTCTCACTTGTGTTCATCTACCTAAGATTTATTCTGCTCCTTGATCCTGGGAGGCTTCATATATATCCTGACTAAGAATTTTTGGAGATTCTGCAGACTACAGTGCCACGATTGATAACCTCCTTCATTTTTGCAAAGTAGGGGCTACACGCCAACATACTGAGTACTCCAAGCAGGTAGGTACAGCGCACGAACTTTTAACTCGTTACAAGTAGATCGATGAAGTCAAACAAGACCTACTCAGACTACCATTTCTTACTCTTAAAATTTGTTTTTGCAGGGTCGTTCTTGGGTTGCTTCTGTCACTGCCGTAGCTAGTAGGACCCAATAGAATCTCTTGAGTTAATTGGGTAGGCACCATAGTTTTAGATATAGGCTGGTACGGCCGATTTATCAGCCTAGCATGTCATATCTAAGTGGGAGCCGTATTAAATCTTCAAAATAATGTTATCCTCTTGTTTTCCTCCCATGTCTCAAAACAATGCGATTTCTATCATACTCCCTTGTGATCTTCAGATATCGGAAGACGATCGAAGTGCCGTGGTGATGCGGTAATTTATAGGTGTTGGAAATTGCAAGCACGCTTTGTGCATTAGCTATCTACCACTGTATATGGTGAGAGTGATACATACAAATAGGAGCATGAATGGAGGTGCGCCTCGGAAGCATTTTCGCCTATGACTATTAATCAAGAGGGCCTAAGATCAATGAGCGTGGAGATGTAGGTTGTGAGAGAGAGTAAGGATTTTGTTCGCCTAAACTTGCAATGTTCGGAGAGCAAAGAGAAAAGTTGCAATTTTCAGTAGGCCACAATGATCAGTCATCTGTCCATGTTTTTTGCTTTTTAGACGCTCATCCTCCAATTCCTCTGGTAAACTCACGGAGGAGCGGAGCGTGGAAACCGCCACCAAAAATTTCCAGAGTAGACAGCCGCTAGCGTCTCACATGCGATAGTTGCTCCAAGGGAATGATTAAAGTGATTCTAATAACCGAAATAGAAAGCATATTTATTTGTGCGATGTCAAGTTTTGACCATGTGACCATGCAAAGTGTGCTAGAAGCATAAGCTTGAAGAGGTCGGTGATGGTAGTAGGCAATCGTCATTTCTAGTCATTTCTACTGCTGTTGAGAAGAGATAGGGAATATGTTGCTGCCGAGAAGAGATAAATAGTATTCTAGTACTCCCTCTTATCCATAATAAGTGACGTTCATTCAATACAAAGTTTCTACTAGTTTAGTACAAAATGAGCGACATTTATTATGGACCAGAGGGAGTAGTAGATTTAGAGGTTCACTTTCTTAATTAAGCTACTTGCCCACTAATGCTCGGCCTCATGCATGGACACTTTGCGAATAGACATGCTTAACCCTAGTCTCATCAAAAAAAATAGTCAGAACAACATAACTTTGGGACGTATTCACCGGCAGGGAAGAGAAACACAATCAAATGCTCACACAACTTATCACCCAAATCATAGAAGTCAATTGCTATGGGTGAAACCAAAAGTTCAGGATCGGTACAGCCATTACCAAATAGTCGCAAATAAAATTACACGTCCACTTGGAGAACAAATGCTCAGCTGCACAGACTTATTTAGTTACGAAATTTTTACTTAGGAATTTATGTAAAACAAAACTGAGAGTGGAATTGTTACCTACAAAAAGAGGAGAGCAGAACTGAGTTATCGAATCTCAGAGGAATTAATTCGTAGTTAAAAAATCATGGTTATCAATCATCGATATCATCAAAGTAATGTGGTGACAGAAACACTAAATTCATGTAGCACATATCTTCCCACGAACCATGTCAGACTTATCACGGTAAAATAAACCGTGTTCAGGATCTTCAGATACAGGTACTCGACGCTCGAAACTAAAACTAGCAGGTTCCCATAGGCTTTCTTACATGGGTTTCAACCAAAAACCATACCCATCACCGGTATCATTTTAAATGAAATGATTGGGCAGTGATATACTGTACAAGAGAGGGCAAACGGCAAAAAAATTGGCACCATGCCAATGCTTCGTTGGCGCAACACTAAAAAGAATAACAATGGCTAGAAAAAACATATATCTATTGGGCACCAGCAAACTGATTGTGGAGTGGTGTGTTGCTACCAGCACATCTGCTGGCTCAGTCACTAAACCGGAGGGGACGGTCGTGAAAGGCAATATCAAAATCCATTGCCACTTGAGCTGGGATTGAAAACCTGCTGCTCCCCGGAGTGACCTTTCCGACCCCTTTGCTTTGGGGTCGAATATGGTGAGCCTCCATCGTGGAAGGATGAAGAAACCCCATGAACCCGTGGTAGGCCAGTCGCATCAGAATCCAGCGAATAGCCCCTCTCAACTGTCTCTGCTTCAAGCGGTATCTCATCCAAAGTCTGCATAATTGTCAAAAACACATAAGGTGCAAAACAGGTAATTGTCAGAACAAGTATTATATAACATAAACTTGATCAGAAGCTTCGAGCAGTTGTGAAAACATACTTTGTAGGCTTGCTGAAGGACCCTAAGGGTTTCACGTATCTGCTTCCTCTTTGTAGTCAATTCATCAGGTTCTCTTAGCATGTCCCCAAAGAGCTCTTCTCTGCAATGGTTATATGAAAATATCAACTACAATTGTACTGGAGCAGCAGCGAATAATTTGTTTCTGTTTATGGGACATGAAACAAATAAGAGTAGAAATTGCCTTCTCACCTATAAAGGGTAGTTATAAGGAAATTATGCAGCTCCCTTTTTGTGTGATTAACCTGCAAGAAAAACAACTCCTTAAAGAACAGAACTGACAAACACAAAATACTTGGTACTAGGCGCTCTGTGCTGCTTGCTGCAGAGAGCTGAATCAAGAATTAAGGAAATGGTGGCAAGACATTGATCAAGTCCACCTTTTCTTTTGAAACAAGAAACAAAAATGAGCTTTAGAACAATATGCACAATGCAATGCAAAGCACTGAAAGCTCATTGGTAAAGCAAATGCTAACAGATAAGATGCAAATGTAATAATGCTGCAAAGCCACAGTAATACAGGTGCTCAATAGTGTTTGATAATGCCCCCTACGAATGGTGTTTAACTATGCTTGGCAGTTGGATAAAATATTGCTGGGTTTATATACTCCCTCCGATCCAAATTAATTGACTTGGATTTACCTAGATTCGAATGTATCTAGTACTAAAACATGTCTAGATACATCCGAATCTAGACAAATCCGAGTCAATTAATTTGGATCAGAGGGAGTATGAATTGTCCCTCATCTATGTTTACCATGCACAAAGATCACACACACAATAGGAATAATTTGCAGTAAGAAATACACAGGATATGCACCCTTAAGTAGAGATACTAAAAGTACAGGAACCATACCAGAAAATGCATAATTGCTTTTGGTACGAAGTCCTCAACATTTTTCCTGACTATATTGTAATATGACTGCAGCAGCAACTTTGTAATTGCTATTTCAAGGGCCTCTTGTTCAGAATGATTTTCTGAAGGCTTGAGGACTAGCGGCGGCTGTTTCAGAATGGTCTCCATCAATCACTTGACACGTTCAAATAACGAAGGAAATTTAAAAGAGCATTAGAAATATCGCTCACCTCTTTTAACTGTATTGAAGAGAATGAATGTTCTAGGCTGGGACTGGCTGAAGCATAAGATTTATTCACTGAACTATCTCTCACTGAAGAGTGTGCTCGGTCCTCACTTGAGGTAAATATTGAGCCCCAAAAGGAAGTGCTTCCGCTACCTGAAAGATAATCAGACAAGTAAAATGGGCTGAGGTGAAATTTTCATATACTTCTTCAAAACACAAAGCTGACCTATTGCACTCAGATATGATAGCATATGGTAATCAAAGGATACGATGCATTTGCAACGGAATCATTACCTGAAGATCCTGGTCTCTCTGCCTCAGCAGCAGATCGTACCCCCTGCTTTAATGACCACAACAGGAAAGGAGCTTTATCTTAGAAACACTCAGCCAAATCATTGCTGACTAAAAATTAAGTGACGCAAAAAACCTGGATCTGGTCGTTGACAACTCCATTCACACCAGTAGTTCTACCCAACAATGCACGTGATCTTTGGGTTTTCTCAGAAGCCTGTGGCTTATCTGCATCAACTCCATCCTGCAGTGTAGTATTGTTAAAGACAGGATTTAGTTTATAGAATGTGGAATGGCACAAAATACAAATGAAGGACATCGATAATAAAGGCATATAACTTGTTAAAAATATCTTTTCGAGATGCTAAAAGTGTGCCGAAAATAAAAAGTAGACTTTTGCATGTCCACTATCATCATCTAGGACCACGAGTTCTAACATGTACAGTGAGAGTTGGCTTGGTAGCCTTCCCAAAGATATAAATGGTTTGACACTGACAAATTAATGTGGTGATATCCATTATGGTTTGGAGCATAACAGGGTCATCATGCATTAGAAACTTTCAAGAAAAAATCAACATCCTAGTAATTATTGCTAGTAGAAAACAGAAGTTCTCCGTGGGATATAAATAATAAACTAAAAGTGTCACCAAAATTAAGTTTTCATCTAATTCAGAGTTCTGATAGTGTGTCAGTGACACTAAGAAACAGAAGCAGTGGATAATTACCAGATAAAGAGCTCATTTGCAAGGCACCGTTACCATTGTTGTTCAATGATTTTTTTTCAGTATAAACTTGTATTCTAATTGGTAGAGATTCTACACTTAAGTTGCCCACGGAGTCACTCAAGACAGAAGAAATTACTTTATATAATGTTCAATAAAATATACGTACTCTTCTAACCACCGTTACAGGCAATCTAGCACTTCTAACTTGTTGCTGCGCTTGCTCTACGGCCTTGCTGCCACCGATGAAACTTGGGTGAGATGTGTTTATGTAGTCAGCCTGCACAAGTAATATCATCTCGAGTAAGAATAATGAAAACGGACAATATATCAGTGCAAAGACAGAATAGAATAACAAACGAAACGAGTTATCCAGATCACTTAAGTCCACAATAACTGCACGAAATAGTTAGTTTCGTATCGCCATCAAGACAAACAAATTGTGCAGGTATTTTCATCCCCTATATGCGGAAGCTCAAATCAAATATAGGCAAGTCATGTACTCCCTCCGATCCATAATAAGTGTCGCTGATTTAGTAATGGGGTACTATGAAGAATCAATTAGAATCGCCATAGGGCAAGAAAAATGTTTACCTCCATCTCAATAATGTGTGCTATCATATCTTGTGCTGGCTTAAGTCCATCACGTAAAAACTTCCCAATTACTTCATCCATGTTCCTTCTGAGTATAGGAAACTGCTGCAGCTCATTGCTAAGAGAACGGTGGCTCATCTACAGAAAAACAGAAGTTACCAGGATAATAAGTAAAATAGAAACAGTAAATCAGCAAGTTAAATGTACTTAACATTATATGAAAACTTAGCACATACTCCCTCCGTTCGGAAATATAAGACGTTTTAGCTTTGTGAATCAAATGTATCTAGACATCTTTTAATGTATAGGTTCGTAGAGATCCGGAGTGAACCTATACACTAAAAGGCGTCTAGATACATCCATTTCACAAAGCTAAAATGTCTTATATTTGTGAACGGAGGGAGTAGATGCTTAAATTTCTGTTCCCAAGATTTTACAGCTGGACTGACATACCTTGACTAGTTCCTCATAAATGAAATCTGCACACTGAAGACTTGGATCGAGCAATCTGCTGATTTGTCTACGTACAAGCACTTCAAATGGCACCTGACATTGTTGACACAAGGAAAAGTTTTCAGCTCAACTGACAAGTACGCAAAGCATGTACAAATCAACACAGTTGTTCTCTACACAAAAGGGCACATCCAACATACCTCAGGTACAAACAAAGCACTCCTAGGACCAGTTGCATTTTGTATAGCCATGCGGATGTCTTCATCAGTGACATCCTCGCAAGGGTCAACACCCTATAACAGGTAAATCTTAGATCCTCGTGATACATTGGATATGATAAATGCTACCATGCAGCATAATGAAAGATCCAGTAAGCCAGTATATGCAACAAAATTACAAACCTCTAAGCTTTTGACAAAGATAGATTGGAAAATATAGTGAATTCTTGCTCCACCAGAAAGCTCGATTGTTGATATATCTTCATTTTTTCCTTCTACCATCGAGGAGAAAGCTACAGCACACAAATGTTGTTTACATTTATGAAAAATTCCACAAAGCATAATATACAGGACTGAAACAGAGGGAGAAATTCCACAAAGCATAATATACAGGACTGAAACAGAGGGAGAAATTCCACAAAGCATAATATACAGGACTGAAAAATTCCACAACGCATAATATACAGGACTGAAACAGAGGAGCCACGAAAGTGGTCAGGGTTCAGTTATTACCATCACAGTATTTAGCTAGAATGTTCAAAAGCTTAGCACCTTGCCCAGCCTGAAATCACGGAACAAAGGGTTTGATCATTGAGGCAAAGACCAAGAGAATTATAGAAGAAAATTGAGCAACCAGGTTTTACTAGCTGCTACACAAACCAAGTCATTATAATTTGTTACAAATGATTTCACAAAAAGGTGTGTTTCTTATCACTTCGAAGTTTGACCAAATAATATTAATTCACACCAGACCTTGGATTCGACTGGATCACCATAAAAGGCATGCTCTTTAGCGACAGCTGTCAATTGAGAACTGATGCGTGACTTCAGTCCTGGCAGAATAGTTTTTATATGTTGGACCAAGATCTGAAACAAGAGACTCATTTTTAGTTTAAATCACAGCATACATAGGTCATGTAACATGGGCTACAACAGATATATTATCGACCAAAATACCTGATTTAGCTTCTTTGCTAACTGTGGTATCCCACAGTACTGAGCAAGACCATTGTATGCCTGAAAGGAGTGACATTTCAGGACGACGAAATATAAAAGAAAACAAAATTGAAGAGACTGTGAGCTTCACTGCAGCATACCGGTTGAGAACGAAAGAATTTTTCTTCTCGTGACAGGGCATCCTTGATACTGAGATCTGAGTTTATATCCTACATTATTTGGCACAATAAACATTAGACAGCTAAAGGAAAACCTTTGGTAACAATAAAGACGGCGCGGCACAAACTAAGTCCAAGACTATTATGATTACTACTCAGTAGCACAGCATTCTGAAAATGATCTTTGACGTGAACTAGGTGTTAAGTTTATCTATTTTTGACATCAGGTGTTGAGCTTATCTTATTATCTATAAGGGTTATGGTTGTTGACCACTATTTATCTTTTTGGAAGTTTCTGTTATTATACATAATGAGCACAGTGACAACAAAGTTAGGCCACTAACAAATTGCGAAAGAAGGCAACGTCATGAGAAAGTTATCAGTACATCTGCATCCTTGAACTAAGCAAACATGCTGCAAACTGAAGTACCTGCTGGCAGCGGTTTACGACACCAACATAACCAAGTCGTAATGGGATGACATTTCCCAGCAAAAAATTGCGGGCATCAGTTCCCCTATCCATTATGTCCAACTGGAAGAAATAGAAGAGCAGTAAATATCAGAACTTGGGTGGCAATTAAAGGGTGTTGCTTTTTCAAACCAATAACATAAAATTTTAGGGTTCGGGGACAAACCTTTGTGATAACACCAATTGTTCGTGAACCTACAAGAACAGGAATCAGCCTAGTAAGATACATCTTAACAGAGATGGTCTATTGAACTAAACATGGACTTTGCATACCATCAGGATCTGCCTGACGAGCCATTTGAAGAGCATCAGAGTTTGCTAAATCTGCATTTGCTGGTGAAACAGCCAAGATGATACATGTCTTGTGCTTAATATATGACAATATCATAGTCCTTATTCTGGCCTCAATATCAGTTGGTTGGTCACCAACTGGCACCTTGGTAATTCCAGGCAAATCGACCAAAGTGATGTTAAGAACATTTGGTGAATGGATCTTCAAACGTATCTGCCTATCTGACACACCCTTGTTACCACCAGCCTCCCTGTCTGTTTCTGCCTGCATTGATGTGGAACTTGTTATTGATAAGCATAAGGTATTTGAGTTAAACCAAGTAGGTGCACTACACAATTCTCTGCCCCCCAGATTATAATGGTCACTAAACTCCCCAACGATTCTTTCAAACAAACATAAGCAGAATTACACAGTATAAGCAGGAAGACGTAACAGAAGTCCATAGAATCTCATTATCAAAGATACCCAAATTTTAATTCGTCACTGAAACCTCCAGCAGATGTTTTAAATAAACACTAAAAGAAATTACACAGTACCAGCAGTTGGATCAACCTCTGAACCTCACTAAATATACACAGCAATATAAGAGATTGCAAACAGTCCCATCATTCGAGGATACGTTACAAGACGATCAAGTCCAAACAAGCAATATAGCATACCACAATGTAGCAGAGTAATAGAGGGAAGCAAATAAATCAAAGAGGGCTAACTAAAGCCTTTCAGAACCACTACACAGTACCAGCAGTTGGATCAACCTCTGATCCTCACTAAATATACACAGCAATATAAGAGATTGCAAACATTCTCATCATTCGAGGATACCGTTACAAGACGTTCAAGTCCAACCAAGCAATATAGCATACCGCAATGTAGCAGAGTAATAGAGGGCAGCAAATAAATCAAAAGAAGGAAGCAGCATGGGCAAAGCATCAGCGCTACTAAATAAGAATACGGTGCCACCTAACCCAGGATTACCACAATGCCCATCCAGAAGCATCATCTCCCATCCAAAAAAATCTGGTATGACAGCAGCAGTTGTGCTATAACCTACCTGTATGTATATACCCATATTAAACCACCACCAGCTTTGGTATGATTCGTCCAAACAACCACCAAAACCACAACTAAACAATCATCTGCAACCCTTGTAAACGGTCTCATTGCAATATTATAGCTACATATACTGGCGAACACACTAACCGCATAGCCCCAATCAATCTAGCTACCATCGGGTCCCTGCTCCAGAGCGTAGCTGACCCAACTAACTACCGAGACGAGAGATAACGAGGAGGGGACGGGGACCTGGATCTCGCGTCGGATTTCACGGAAGTCGCAGTAGCGGCGTCCGGGATGGTGCAGGAACTCGCCCCACTCGTCGGCGTCGACGCCGGCGGGGCGCTGCGGCTGGTGCACGAGCTGGAGCACGAGGGGGCGGCGCGTGCAGATGTCGGAGCCGCGCGGGAGGAAGTCGCGGCCGACGAGCGCCTCGAGGACGCTGGACTTGCCGCTGCTCTGGCTGCCCACGACGGCGACCTGCGGCAGGTCGATGGTGGAGCTGCTCCCCAGCTGCGAGAAGATGTCCTGCAGCTTGTTGACGATCGGGATCACCGACGAGCCCACCGCCGCGGCGGCCGCAGCCGCCGCCGCCGGCGACGACGCGGCGGAGGAGGAGGAGGAGTAGTGGTCGTCGGCCATGGGGGCGGGCGGCGGGAGAGCTCCTCCGCGTCTAGGTCGTCTAGGGTTTTGGGGGAGGGAGGAGAGGCCGGGAAGCAAGAGGAATCAATCCCTAGATCGAGCGCTCGGCCTCGGCGTCCGATTTTTTCCCCTCTTTTTTTTCCTAGGGCTGGCGATTTGAATCGGGAGGTGTCGAGGGGGGTATCCCGTATTGTATTCGAGCGCCGGGACGGGACCGGGAGGGGGAAGGAGAGGCGGCGGAATTGACTCTTATAGCCCTCGCCTTCTTGGCTTAGGGAGCAAGAAGAAGAACGTGTAATATAAAAAAATTCGGGCATCCGATAATCCACGGTGTCTTTACCGTTTACTCCCACGGCGGCAGTCCTATACCTTTACTTGTTGGATACGATAGTAACTAGCTGCGCTGGTTCAATGTAAGTCAGTGAACACCGTTTCCGGGAGAAGTTCTAGTCCCCACCAACAAATGGATAATTGGATTAACTCAAGATTCAAGAACGTTAGGTTTATAATTATTATTTATTAATACATGTCATGAGGACGTAAAAGATAATTATTTACATGTCCTGGCATGCAAGAACGATCTGCTATCCATAAGACCTTTTACAATGGGGTGTCTCTTAGCTCGCTATCCTAGGCAGTGGAGTACAATGATTTGTATCTTAAGAGTTGTCTTGTATCTACACTTAATAACCTTGGGTACATGCATGTCTGTGAATAGGCTGACCATGTATTTTGACTATGATACCGTGCAAGACTTGTAGCTAAGCTAAGATACAATAACACCTTCTCTCTATTAAATATGGTGCCACATACTGCATTGGTGTATCTTAGATAGTGTTTCTTAGAGTAAGCAATTTGCCTATGATATCGTGCTAAGAAACGCCTATTAGAAAAGGCCTAAGTCCTTTCACAATGGGAGTATCTGAGCTCTATATCCTAGGTACTTTGCTTATGTGGCACCATAGTTAATGAGGAAAGAGGGAATGTTGTATCTTAGGCCTTTCACAATGGGTGTTTTTTAGCGCAGTATCGTAGGTGTTTTGCCTATGTGGCATGCCATTTAATAAAAAAAGAGTGTTGTTGTATCTTAGCTAAGGCCTTTCACAATGGGTGTTTCTTAGCACGGTATCATAGGCATTTTGCTTATGTGGCATGTCACTTGATGAAGAGAGAGATGATCCTTGTATCTTAGCTAAGATACACCACTTGCACGCTATCATAGGCAAAAAAGATGGCTAGTCCAATCACACACATGCATGAGCACAAAGTCATTAAATGCACCATCCCTAAGAAACACCATCTAAGATACACCCCATTGTCATAGTTGTTTCTTAAGTTTGCTTAGCACCTATAAAAACGTGCTAAGATACACCCCATTGAAAAAGCCTAAGCTACACCCCTTACACGGTATCATAGGCAAAAAACTTGGCTAGACCAATCACACACATGCATGAGACTAAAATCATTAAATGCAATCCTTCTATGAAACACCAACTAAGAAACACTCCATTGTCATAGTTGTTTCTTAAGTTTTAAGTGCTCCTATAAAAATGTGCTAAGATACCCTCTATTGTGAAAGACCTTAGCTAAGATACAACACTTGCACGCTATCATAGGCAAAAAAATTGACTAGTCCAATCACACATATGCATGAGCACAAAATTATTAAATGCAATGTCTCTAAGAAACGCTATCTAAGATACACCCCATTGTGTTGGCTGTTTCTTAAGTTTTAGTAGCTCATATGAAAACATGATAAGATACATCACATTGAAAAATACCTAATTGAGTGTAAGGCCGCCGGTCCGTTCCACGTCCTTCGAGGTGTGACAGTCCACGACCTCTCGCCGGTGGGAGAGTTTTTTTTTTTAGCTTTTGATGTTGAGGCGGTGGTTACGTCCTAAAATCAGAATAAGGTTATTCCCGCTTTATCCTCGTTTCGGGGGTGTGCCTTGCACCGGCGGACAAACTGGGAAGAAATTTACTCTTGTTGTTATTATTCGCCGAATTTGTTTTGTTTGAACTTATATGACATTTCTATTTAATTCCTAAAGTCAAATCGTTGGTTTAAAATTCCTTTAAAAAATAGGGATGAAATATGTAGTGCCAGTATGTCTTTGCCAGACTGGCTGCAGAGGGTACAACGGGGAAGGGCGCCGTTTCTTGCGTGACGGGTCTCGCCGGAGAGACCGAGCCGCACCCACCGAGGGCGGTGACAGCAACCTCCTCGTGTGCCATCGCCACCGTCTAGGCCGAAAGCGGCAAGGGGATGGACGGTCCACTAGAGTCCAATGCGTTCTTCCTGCTCCTGGAGGCTGGAGACCTGGGGCCGTGCGTGCGATGATGATGGTTGTGACGCCTGCAGCCATTGGACTGTGTACGACCCACCAGAAGGGCCCTGCTGATGTGGACCTCAATTTACGTGGCCATTCTTTTCTTCGATTTGTTTTTCAGATTGTTTATATCAGGAGAGAGCTGATCATGGTCCTTGAGAGTTGGAGCTGGCTGTCATGGTTGATCCCCAGATCACGCACCGCTTGTCTGTCTCCTATCTGTCTGCGCTGGGATTTTCTTACGAAACGTATTGGCGTATTGCCTGAGCTGGAATTGGGTGGGTGGTTGGGCTCCCTGGCCTGTGCAATGGGCTGGTGTATACAATCCAGCCCATGGATGGGACGGTTTGGATTTTTGATGAACCTTTTGTATATATGGGCCTGGAATTAAGGAATTCTCCTCGGACCGTTTTTGGTTCTGACGTCCACTAAAAAAAACTTCTGACACCTTTTTTCTTTTACGATCAATACCACGTATATTCATAATAACAAATAGTATATGGTAAAGATACATAAACTGTCTTCAACGGCTACAAAATAAACACTAAAAGAAAACGAGCAAATCTCGAAGGTCTTTAAAATCTTTCTCTTTCATGACACAATCTTGCACTTGTCTGAAAGCAGCCTAATAAAATGACACATATGTTAGACCATAGACATGTAAATACTAACAAAGATTCTCCCATAATTTTAATTTAAGCCGCAATGCTAAGGCTACGTGCACGCGCTCAGCCATTAGAGTAATCCATCAACATCAGCAAGAGTACCACAACCACTATTCGATGGAAAAGGAATCGAATAGCCTATTCAACGTCGCAGGGGAGTCGAAAATACGAATCTCCATTATCGAGGACGTAGCAGCCGGGACAAATATTGCGAGGATAATCGTCCTCGCGGCAACTAAGAGAAAAATCCAAGATCGATCAGGCGAATCAAGATCTAAAAAACCGTACCTATAGAATTTCAATCTTACAACATCACCATTGACGCTGGGAACATCTTGTCGTCGAACGAATAGCCAAAGGTCACTTATTGAGGAAAATACCAACTCCATTGACATAGACGCCAAGAAGAGGATGGCTACCAAAACCATAACCTAATATTGTGGAAACACTACTTTTATTGAAAACTCCACCCATAGATCGGGTTCCCCACACCTCCCGATGCTGGCGAGACCTGCCAGAGGAGAGGGAATCGGTCTATGGAGGAGGCGGGGGTGTTGGCGGCGGCTTGTTCAGAGGCGATGGGGAGAGGAACCCGTACCTCAAAGCAGTTCGAGGGATGAGGAGATGCTCTTTTTTAGAGAAAAACATTAGATGTCTCGTCCATTTGAGGGTTCGGGCATCGCTATGAGCTATCCAAATTTCCGGAACCATGTCTGGTTTCATGGAAAAGTAGGTTTTTTACAAACAGCATCATCCAGGCAGTTCGTCGCTTCCTCCATTGTCGGTTGGTGGCGTGGGGCTACTGACGCGACTTTGAATAAAGGTGGTTGTCCTAGGGTTCCGACTCATCCAAGATCTTGATCTGCCGGATGCGAGTCTCCATCGACCTGACTAGAGTGTCGTGTTCCGGAAGGCTCCGCTGGCGAACTCTATTGGACGATTCATGTTGGGAGATTGCTAGATCAGGTGGGATTCGGTCATGCGAACCCATGTTTTTCTCTGGTTGTTTGGTTCCAGAGGGTGTGTTGCGAAGCTCTGCTGGTTGTTACCATCATGGAGCATGCTTTCTCGTACAATGGTGAAGTTAGGCGACGGAGAATGTCATTGAAGTCGGGATCTAAGGACTAGCAATGGTGGTTCTAGTCTTTATGGTGATGAGGAATTGGCTTGGTGTTTTGTGATTTGGAGCAGTGGCATCGTAAGTGGGGGCGTCAGAGAAGTTCAAAGTCTTACCTTTCATGGTGAAAATCCAAGGTCTTGTCTTTATTGGCTGTGTTTGGCAATGGCCTTACCGAAGGCATTGTTTTGCGAGCGAGGACCATCTCCAGGGTAAAAACCTAAGATCGATGATCAGGCGACGATGGTGCTTGTGCACTATTTCCTTCTTCGAGGCGTCTCTTTTGGAGAAGCTGGACTTATGGTGTCGTCTTGGTGGTGCTAGTGCTGCTATAAGGAATAGATTGCTATAGCTGGACTTTTATTTTAATTCTTCTTTTTTTGGATGTCTGTATCTGTATGCCGCTAGGGCATCGCGTTGGTGCAGAGGCTAGGTATAATTGATATCTTCTTGATATTAATATATTCCCTTTATCAAAAAATACACTAATGAATGAACTCTCCCCTCACAACATTTTTGGTACTCCATCCGCTTCGAGAACATAAGACCACTTTATTTTTCAAGGAAAATTTTCATTAATAATTTTGTCAATCACATATGAGTTACATATCATCCAAAATTATATCATTGGACGCACACTTCCAATAACTTACCAATGATATATTTTGGATGACATATAACTTATATTTGGTTGACTAAATTGTTAGTCAAAGTTTGACATGAAAAAATGGCCTTGTATTTCTAGATAGAAGCAATATCTCTTCGTTGTGACTTCTAAATGCAATGGTGAAAAAATCCCCCCAAAAAAGTGAGATTAGTGAAAAAGTGAAGGGGTTCGCGCATGAAAACAATAAATTTTTTCCTACGCCAAGAACCATAATGCTAGGACCTATCTATTAGTAATGCAGTAACAAGGGAGGCTTTTCGCGAACTTACCCTTGAAGACTGAAAAGCGTTCTCAATGCTCGGGAGAGCGTGGTTGATGTAGACGAACCAAAGTCAACCTCGAGGTCGTGTTGAAATACCGACAGCTCATGTGGCTCCAACGACTCCTAGTGCCCCAAGTGTTGCACCTCATAGGGAGTTACATACGTCCGGTGCCTGACGATGGCTCTCGCTCCTCTGATCCAGAAGCAGTTGCGGAAGTAGAGCTTCTAGATCCGAATCCCGCAGCGTGACGGCGCTCCACGGTAAAGAAGTCTCTCGCTCGCACGATCCTTACTTGGGACCACGGTCACGAGAGAGAGAGAATCAACTAGATGTCTCCTTAAAAGAGAGGGAACCTTTTATTGGTTATTGTGTATTTAATTTATCAAAATACCTCTCTTTATATAGGGGAAAAACCCCACATAGGAAATTGCCTTAGTCATGTGGGACTAAACAAAGGAGAAGGGAGGGGGCTTGGCCGGCCGGCGGCTAGGGCCCAAGTGGGCCCCACGCGGGGTGCCTTGGCCCATCCGGCTACCCCTCCTCCTTCCTCCCTTTGGTCTTTCCCTCATGGGCCCTTTTCCCACCGGATTTTGGCCCAAATAGGTATTTGACCCTTTTTAATTCTTTTTATTTTATTGAATAAATATAAATGTATTATTAAATCAATATTCAACATTCACTTACATATTATTCAGTCCTTGTTGATGTGAAACTCCTTCCATCTCATTCCAGACATCCTCTGGATTTACCGAAACTGGTTTTCTCTCTCTTTTCTTTGGTGATTCTATCGATACCAAAATACTCTCTGAGCATCATCAAGCCCTTAAGCGTGATACCCCACAGTTCGGGAACACTCAAGACATGGTCGAGACCCTCCCGTACCAAACATCATCATAGGGACCTGGATGGCCATGTTGATCCTTGTGCATTCCATGAAATCTTTCGTTGCTGAACCATGAACGTCGTGTCATATTCTTTTTGTCTCTCGATATTTGCATTATTTGAGATCTGATTAGTGACATCACCATGTTGTGTTCAATCTCATTATCAACAAATTCCATTTGACTCGTTCCGACAAGTGATATCCCCATGATCAAATCACATGTTGCATAGTTATTTGATATAACTTCTTCTAGTGGACCCTCGAGTATATTTTCTATCACGCGGATGGACAAATCCCGCTCTTGACGCATATTGCCTCAACTGTTCCTCTGAATACCTAAACACACCTTTATGATAACCAAGTCACCATATGACGTTTGATGCTATCCAAGTATCCTCGGGTAACAGTGATTGATATGGCTTCACGATCTAAGAAATAGGACACTAGGTCTTTTCTAATCATCGTAACTTCAACTTTGTGACATGATCGGGTCACGACGCTTAGGTTGGGCATAGCTCATCATCTCATTTCCGCAATGAGGTGACTCCATTGTCAACTAGAATAAATTCCACATGAAGAGGAAACCTTGATCATCTGTTGACCAATGAACCAGTGACTAGAGTTTCACCGGGAACTCCTGGATGTTTATATATCACACGTGTATTGACGTTTCCTATCAATACAGTTATAGCATGATATAAAACTTAATCGTAAACTTTATGAAATATGATAATAATCTATATTATTATTTGTCTTTATGGCATTCCAACAAAAAGTACCAAAGCCTCACTCTAACGACCCTATCGTCGCTCTCACTAGGGTGACTCGGGCGATGCCACAAAACTAGTCATTGTCGTCACTCCCATGCCCTCCACCCTTCCCTCCACCACCAGAGGATGCTTCCAACTGAAGCATGCATGGCCAAGTAAGGTGGTGGGGCCCATGCTCACGGTTTTCCATTCACGTGGGTGCTTCTATCTGTGGACACCCTATGAGGGACTTGGAGGCTGTTGGTGTAGCACCTGAGGCTCGTCGTGGAGCTCAAGCGGCGTGGAAGCTCGGTGGATGACGAAGTAGGGTCTCCCTTGTCCGCCCTTGCCTGGATTTGTGTGGCAGATCTGGTGTTGCTACATTACCTCCCCCATGCGCATGCGGCCACGCCTTCCAGCAACCTTGCTCCAACCGATTTTGTCAGCATGTAGCCGCGAGGTGCCTTCCTGTCGAGCTCGCATTACTCGGGTGCGGCAGATCTCCCAAATTCTACCTAGATCTGGTGGACGGGTCGGGCTTGGCGGCCTTTTTGTTAGAATGTTGTACTTTCCTCTGGCGGCCTGCGGCCTGTGCCTTCTGTTACCTTTGGAGGTCACGATTCTACCCAAATACATTATTGGGTACGATTTTTTAATCTTGGTCGGGCAGGGCTAGGATGGGTCCTAGCCTCTGATCTGGCATGCGTTGATGGTGTTTCTAGCGGGGGATGGAACACCAAGGTTCTTAGGGAGGCAGGTCGACAGAAGTGGCTGGAGTTTCATCTTCTTTGTGTCCTCATGGTGGCATCTAGCACTGGTCCCAGTGGGGGCTTAGATGAAAACCATAATAAGATGTTCACTACAAGGCTCATACAGTCACTTTGTTGAGCCAAGAATGAGGTCACCTCTAAATAACCTCTGTGATGTCTGAGAGAAATCACCCATACAAACCACCACAATTAAGGGTCTCTCCATGGATATCGTAATTAGCTTAGGGAATCTCTCTTAATCCTCATTTGACCGTGCAGGTTGCTAGCCGGTGCCAATAGTCACGATAGCTTCCGGGGCATGCTTCCAAACACGTCCAAAGGATTTCACCCTTGCTTAGCCCAAAATATATCGAGCCCATTGGGGAACCCCAAGAGGAAGGTATGATGAGCACAGCAGCAAGTTTTCCCTCAGTTATGAAACCAAGGGTATTAATCTAGTAGGAGCAAGGAAACACCCCCAGGTGTTGCTAGCTGGACTTTGGCAGGGCGCACTACCGGTGTCAGCAGCAACGTGGAGACCTGCACAACACAACCACAGAACTTTGCCCCCAACTTGCGATGAGGTTGTCAATCTCACCAGTTTTGCTGAAAACAAAGGATTAAACGTATCGAGTGGAAGAAAGTAAACACAAAGCAGTAAACAGTTGATTGTAGATTGATGGTAAAAGAAAGGACCGGGGTCCATAGTTCACTAGTGGTGACTCTCCTTAAGATAGATGACATCTCACACCAGTCATGGTCAAGTCACGTCACTGATAGACATTTCCTGTCAGCACGACCATTGGTGGGTCCGTCTTTCGCGGAACCGAGGCGCCGTTTCAATGCGTGCATGGAGATCGAGGCGGCGTAATCATCGTGTGGGGGCTTCCCAGTTCTTTCCACGACGCGTGGCACGTTTACTGTGATGTTTGCACGAATCTTGGTGCGGCTGGTGGTTATAAGGGGTGATGATTTCTTTTCCTCGTCTTCTTCACTTGTTCCCAGCGCCGTTTCCTTCTTCACCACTTCTCCCACGCGCACAGAGCTTCCTTGCCCCTAGAAATTCCCAGCGCAGCCCATCCAAGGTCACCGGCGCACCGAAAAAATGGCTTCCACATCATCCTCCAGCGTAGCGGAGACGACAACGGCGGCAGAGAGGGAGAGCAATCGCGAGGTCTGGATCCCGTGCGTCCTTGGCGACACCAAGCTCCGCGGCGTAGAAGAAGGGCTCCTCCATGCCGGCGATTGGCGGAGCGGCCTCGGCGAAGCCATCCCCAACCCTCGCGATGGCGAGTGAGTGCACTTAGGCACTCACCTGGACAGAGGTCTGAGTTTTCCTCCCTCAGATTTCTTTTCCGAGGTCATTGATCATTACGAAGTTCAACTCCACCATGTCCCCTAAACTCCATCTTAGAGATGAGCGCGTACGCATCTTTGTGCGAGGGGTATCTCGGCATTAGGCCGAGCCTTACTCTTTTCCAGTAATACTTCTTAGTCCGGAGAAATTCCATTGCTACCGGTAATCCTTATATTACCGGTACTATTAGTTTTTTGGTTAGGCGAGAGCATGTCTATCCTCGGATTTTAGCTAGTGAGTCGGTCAAGCAATGATCGGCTACCTTTTTCTATCATAAGGATATTCCCGCTCCCGGCAAAGCTACTACATTGCCAGCTTTCGTCGATGGAGCCGCCACGCCTCAAGCATCTTGGGACGAGGTCGCTCCGGCTCTTAGTGACGATCTACTTCTTGCCAAGAGGCGGATCAAATATCTGATGAAGCACAAGGGCCTGAGAGGGTCCGACTTGGTCCAGTGTTGGGTGTCACGCCGGATCCAACCTCTCCAACACCATGGAGATCGACTGATGCATTCCATCACGTCGTCGAAAAAAGACTCCCTCCGCATCAGCCCCAAATCCTACACGGATAAAGATTATGTAAGCTAGATAAAGTGGCTGATAAGGGAGAGGATCGAGAGGAAGATTCCGGAGGTGTCCCTTGACATGCATACAGTGGAAGTTCCCGTTGCGCTGGTAAGCTCCAGCAACAACCCCTTTTCTATGCTCATCTTCTATGTTATTTTGCAATACTGAGGTACTATCTTCTTTTCATCTTGCCGACCTCCTCGAGTCAGAATTAGCTCCTATCGAGGGGTATCCTCCTGAGTTTTCCCAGGAGGAGGAAATAGTTCCACTGCCGGATGTTGTTCCTCGGAAGCGTAAAGCTCCAGCAGTGGCTATCGGCACAAAGGAGGTGCCCGTTGTGAAAAGGTAACTTTCCTCACAACTTCCGCCTTTGTACTTCATTTGTGATTTCTTCCGAGATGTAATGTTCTTTGTTCTAATACCTTCTCAGAGCTAAGCAGCTCATCAAGGGCAAGGGGAAGGGAGCTACTTCTAAGCCCCTACGTCAGACGAAGCTAACTTTGGCTTCTCCTGCCATGGCTCCTCCGACTCCTGCCCCTCAGCCTTCTGCAGCACCGGAGATTACTCCATCTCCGACCGTTGGTGAAGATCCGGCTCCTTCAGTAGAGCCAGCGATCCTTGAGTCGCAAACTGACGTCACCATGGGTGACTCAGGTTTTGATAAGGGTGAACCCTCTTTGGGTAATGATCCCTCGGCAGAAGTTTTCACCGACAACCTCCTGAGCAATCCGGGACTTGCCAAATTTGGCTTATCTCGGAAATCTGCGGAGGAGATCCAACGGTTGGCCAAGGAATGCCTTGAAAGCCGGACCATTTCTGTCGAAGAAGAAGCACAAGAAGCAGAGGACATCAAGAACTCTGATCTTCTTGAACAAGTCCATGTTCAAGACGATAAGCTAAGGACCGGCGAACTTCCAATTGTGCCAGTTGTCCCCCTAACCCTCACCGAGAAGGTTGATGACCCACAAGTATAGGGGGTGTATCGTAGTATTTTCGAGGGAAGTGAAACCCAATTTATTGATTCGACACAAGGGGAGCCAAAGAATATTTATAAGCCTTAACAACTGAGTTGTCAATTCAGCTGCACCTGGAAACAATCTTGCTCACAGCAGTTTATCAGTAGCAACAGTTTTGTAGTAGGAATAGTAAAGTAATAGCAGTAATAAAAGTAAGACAATAGTGCCAATAGCAGTAAACAGTAGGATTAGAGCACGGTAGGCATAGGGATGGATGGACGGGCGTTGCATGGACAAGACAATTCACATAGCAATCAGAACATAGGGCAATTGCAGATAAATAAGATAAGCATCCAAGTACTAGATAATCATAGGCATGTGTTCCATATATAGTCATACGTGCTCGCAACGAGAACTTGCACAACATCTTTTGTCCTGCCAGCCCGTTTGCAGTGGGGCCTCAAGGGAACTAATGGCAATTAAGGTGCTCCTTTTAATAGAGCACCGAAGCAAAGCATTAACACTCGTGAACACATGTGATCCTCACATCAAAGCCATTCCCTCTGGTTATCCCGATTGCTGTCACTTTGGGGCCATTGGTTCTGGACAATAACATGTGTATACAACTTGCAGGTAAGACCAAAAACAATACTATCATAATGAATCAATAACATGTTCAGATCTGAAATCATGGCACTCGGGCCCTAGTGACAAGCATTAAGCATAACAAGTTGCAACAAAGTCAAAAAGCACTAATAATAGATACTAGGCACCATGCCCTAACAATCCGATGCCATTACATGAACAATCTCATCCAATCCCTACCATCCCCATAGCCTACAGCGGGGGATTACTCACTCATGGACGGGGAAACATGGATGGTCGATGGAGAAGCGATGGTGGCGATGATCTCCTCCAATTCCCCGTCCCGGCAGGGTGCCAGAACGCAGTTTCTGGTGCTGTTTCGCGGAATCTGGTGGTGGCGGCGGAGCAGAACTCTTTCTGGAAAAATGTCGAACCCCCCTTGGTTTTTAGGTCAAGAGGCAACTTATAGGCGGAGAGGGAGGCTGAGGCGGCCACACCACCCCCAGGCGTGGCCTGGCCTGGCCCGCGTGGCCAGGTGGTGTGGGGCCCTTGTGGCCCTACTCCGTCTCGTCTTCTGGCTCCGAGAGACTTTTGGTGAAATAGGATTTTTGGCATATATTCCGAGATTTTTCCTGATAGTTGATTTTCTTCACAAAAACTAGACACCAAGGTAATTCTGCTGAAAACAGCGTCAGTCCGTGTTAGCTGTATCCAATTCACACAAGTTTAGAGGAGAAACAATAGCAATAGTGTTCGGGAAAGTAGATACGTTTTGGACGTATCAACTCCCCCCAAGCTTAGCTTATTGCTTGTCCTCAAGCAATTCAGTTGAAAATTGAGTGCGATAAAAGAAACTTTCACGAACACATTTGCTTCATATGATGTATATATTCTCAGCATGTGATCAACTACTTAGACAATTCATAATAAGGAGAATGTAAATAAGGTCACTCAATAGTCATTGCAAGCTATGAAAAGACTCCAACTCAAAAATAATAAGTAGCATGAAACCTAAACACAAGCAACATTGCAATGCTCATAAGAAGGTATCATAGAGTGGTATCTCGCTTGCCTATGATTGTGAATGCCAAGGCACCTCTGAAGTTCAGGTGAAGACTAGAAGTAAAGATATCAAAGATACGAGCATCAAAATCATAACACAATTAATCAAGTTTTGAGACAAGCACATTGTACTAAGAATGACAACCATGCTCTCAAGAAAGAGCTCATAGAATGTGTGGAGACTCAACAAGGAAAACGAAAAGGTTTTGAAAACTTTGAAAGGCTTCCAAATGCTGAAAGTATGGTACTCATTAGCTTTGAGCTCTCATTGCCCCTATCATAAGCATCTTTAATATGGTTAAGGTGAAAGTGAGGTCCAATCTGAGTTATATGCTTGACAGACTATAAACTGGAAATCTCATGTCCCTTGAGTACGAGGGCCGCTCCTCATGCTACTCAAGTTTAGTTACCGGTAAGTTCTTGTCATAGTAAATACGTGTGTATCATAGAGAACCGCCAACGGGGTACCCCTTGCCCGATGATACGGAAAAATCCCCATATCAAAATGACAAGGCAAGCAGACATCGAGTATCTCAGCAATCTCCTTATTTACCATGGGAAAATGGTGCTTTTTTCCCTCTTTCCTCTTTTCTCATATCTCTTTTTTCTCCCCTTTTTTCAATAGTTATCTCTTTTTTTATAAGAAGAATGCTTCATAGATACTCATTATGGTTACGCTGCAGGTTTCCACCATGACGGCATGGATTAGACCGGCGGCCCTGACGTTTCTCTAACACACATACATAACTCCATGGACTTACAAGCTCCCCTTTTATTTCACACCGACAACATCCGCAAACAAAAGAGCATGATATCAACTGGGTATATATTTACAGGTGTTGAAAGCGTTTCCCGTGATAGCACGGTTCTGCTAATCCCCAGCCTATAATTTGCAAGCATATAACTTTCATGGACAGTCTCAATGGTTCAGGTTTATTAAGTGCAAGAAATAAAGTGTGCCATCAAGTTTGTGAGAGCTTTACTAACTAACTTTCTCATAACAAGCAAACATTTTATTCGGAAGAAAACAAGGCATACTTAATATGCACGGAATAGCAAATGATGCTAATAGGTAGATATGGTGGACACTTTGGCAATATTGGTTTTGGGGAGTTGGATGCACGAGTAAAGCTTATACTCAGCACAAGTGAAGGCTAGCAATAGAGAGGGAGCGACAAACGAGAGAGCAATAACTGTCATAATCATGCTTGCAACAAAACAGGACTAATTATGGCATGAAAGTGATTCAAGACCCTTGAGGCAAAATAATTCATCGAGGCTTAACTGATTATTTCAGTCATATGCATGCGTGAGCATGTGCCAAGTCAATTCAAGTGAAACATTCAGAGGAGGATAGCACAGTGTCATACCAATTTATGAATAGAGCAATGCAAGCAAACATTCACATGACATGCTACAAACTATTAGCAAGTTGGAGCTAATCATAAGAAAGCAAGAACTACTAAGCATCCATAAATAACATACCCCTACATGAACAAACTAAGCATGCCCACAATGATGAGTATATGTACAAAAATGAAAACAAATAGAGTTCGTTACTAGCCTCTTACCACACCTCAAGCTGTCATTAATCCTCATTATTACCCTTCACTTGTGTGGCTTGAATAATAACATGAAAACCAAACTCCACTGAGGACTGCTGAACCCTGCAACAAACTTCACAAAACCAAAGAAGAACAACAAATATTTTTTGTGTTTTTGAGTTTTAAAGGCAAGAACCAAAAGGAAGAACAAGCAAAGCAAAATCTTTTTGGGTTTTTCAATTAATCAAAACAAAACCAAACGAAAGAAGCAAACCAAGGCAAAAAGAAGAAGAACCAAACTAAGAGAAACAACAGAAATATTTTTGGTCTTTTTGTGTTTTAGAAAGCAAAAGCAAAGTAAGAACGAAAACTAAAAAGAGAATGAAATATGGATATACAAAGTACCGACGAAACATGATATGGAGATGAGTGTGATGTCGGTGTACCTCCCCCCAATCTTAGGCTTTTGGCCTAACTGGGTATCAATCCAAATGCGAGTAAGGGTTCCAAGCAGGAGGGTCATTGTAAGAATGGTCGTGGTAAGGCCCTTACGAAGAAGAAGAAGCTCCCCAATCATAGGTAGGCTGCTGATATGAAGACTCCCCCTCATTTGAGGCCTGGACCGAATCATCTGTAACCTCCCTTCTAGTATCCTGCTCCTGTTGTGAGAGCTCTCCCAAGTATGTATCCAGCTCCTCCTCAGTGAGTGACCATCCTACCCTGTTATCAAGGTTAAACAAAATAGGTGCAGGCAAAAGAACAACTTGCTCAGACTTGCTCCTTCTCCAACCAGCCTTGAGAAATGTTATTTCATAAGACAACTCACTCAAATTAGCCCAAGAGGAAACAAACTTATGTTGTATCATGGAATTAAGGTCAAGTCTCTCTATGGGAAACTGTAGGTCTAAATGATGAGGCACTAAACCATGCAAAGCTAATAAATGAGAGGCAATGAGGCCTCCACAAATTCCACCTTTCTCGTGGTTAGCAGCAAGACGGAAAGCTATGAAGGTACCCAAGTTGTAAGTCCTATCACGTTTTAAAGCAGCTGAGATGAATGCTAGATCATACGAGGATAACTTATTTGCAGTTTTCCTAGCGAAAACACACTTGGCAATAAAGTAAGCAAAGTAGCGAATAGATGGGAGATGAATGTTACGGATTTTCCCACTCTCCTTTGAGAAGCTGCTCCCTTGGAAAATCTCCGCGTACAAGTCCATGAGTGGTGCATGTCGCTCTTTAATCTTTCCACATGATCCCCACTGAGGTACTCTAATAGCTGCACAAAAATTATCAAAGGGGAGGTCGACAGCTATATTGTAAATTTTGTAGTGAACCATGGGGTTAGTCAAAGAGCAACTAAATCGAAAGTCCTGCACCATAGACATGGTTAGCTTCACAATTTGGTAAGGTTTGTCTCCCACAAAGTGATCCAACCCTGCATTAGTGATTAAAGTATGGAAGTCCTGGGAAATTCCTGCAACCCTCATGAATTCGGAGCATGGATAGATGGAAGGAAAAACTTCCTCCTCTCAGTGAACCTTCATAACCTCAGGCACCCTTAGTTCATGTTGGTTGAGTTGATGCTCATTCATCTTTTATTCTGAAATTTAAACATCCATTATACAAGTGATTGCATAGTGAATACATAATGAAGGGTACTACTCATAGGGACTTGTAAGAGGCCTAAACATGCATCAAAACTATATCTCTAAGCAATGAAAAAGCTTACAAGCTCTCAAAACCTGTCACCTACAGCAGCAAAATACTCAAGATATAAACCACTAAACACAAATCTACTTGGACAAGCGAAGGAGTCACATACCGGAGAACAAATGCTCCAAATTTTAGCAGCAAAGATGGGCTGAGCAAGGAGATCGAAAAATCAAGGGCAAGAACAGCAAGAACGCAAATTCGAGCAATGAACTGGTGTTTTCTCGGGAGAGAGGAAGCATTGGCAAGTGAGAGAGTGAGTGGAGGGCCAGGGGTGGCCCACACCATGGCCAGGCGCGCCCCTAGGCAGGCCGCGCCACCAGGTGGTGTGCCTGCCTGGTGGGCCCCCTGGGTCACTCCAGGCACTTCTCTGCCCCTTTTTTCACATAAAAATTTAATATGAATTTTCTGGAATTTTTCGAGACACTTTATTTTTGAGAAATTTCCAGGTATAGATGAATGATTTTTTTTTGCAGAAAAGTGATTTTGAAATGATGCAATGACAAAACAAAGCAAAAGGTACAGAAGTTCTAAGACACTCTAAAATGCAAGCAACTAACAACAGAAAAGTAAACTAAATGAAAGCAAAAACTAAGATGGATAGAATAGAAGTAAGCGGAGATAATCAGGGTGAAAACATTGTTTTGTTCTATAAAATCCTTTTGTTAACAAGGTTGATCAGGTCTTGTTACCAAAACAATTTTATATGAAACAAAACTTGTATTTCACTAATGACTATGTTACCTCAACCTTGATAGCAATGGTCCCAATCATAATAGTTTCAATTTTTTCTCTTGGTATGGGACAATATATTTCTCCAACTTGAATGCCCTCAACATGTTCAATTGAATTCAAACCATAAGTCCTATCAATCTTCTTGGGGAAATAGACAGTATGTTCCTTGTCATTAACATTAGAAATCACCTTTCCTTGATTACAATTAATAACAGCTCCTGCAGTATTAAGAAAATGTCTCCCAAGAATAATAGACATATTATCATCTTTAGGCATTTCAAGCACACAAAAATCAGTTAATATCAAGCAATTATGAGCTACTTGAACAGGTACATCCTCACATATACCAACAGGAACAGAAGTAGATTTATCAGCCATTTGCAAAGATATATCAGTTGGTATTAGTTTTTATAGTTGAAGTCTCTTGTAGAGAGAAAAAGGCATAACACTAACTCCTGCTCCTAAATCACACAAAGCAGTTCTAACATAACTATTTTTAATAGAGCACGTGATAGTTGGAATACCTGGGTCTCCAAGTTTCTTTGGAACCTTACCATTAAAGGAATAATTAGCAAGCAAAGTAGAAATTTCTTCATTAGGGATCTTACTTTTATTAGAGACAATATCCTTCATATACTTTGAATAAGGAAGCAATTTAATAGCATCAGTCAAAGGAATTTGCAAAAATAAAGGTTTCACCCACTCACAAAACTTATTATAGTGTTCATCTTCCTTTGACTTGTGTTTCTTATCAGGGAAAGGCATAGGTTTTTGGACCCAAGGCTCTCTTTCATTACCATGTTTCTTAGCAACAAAATCTTCTTTAGTGTATTTAGTATTCTTAGTGTGTGATTTTCAGGTTCTTCTTCAACTTTTTCTTTATCAGGAACATCAATTTCCTCATTACCACTTTCAGTTTCAGCATCAGAGACAGATATACTATTAGGATTTATAGCAGGTTCAGGAGATTCTACAATAGTTTTACGTTTCTTTTTTCCTTTTCTTAGGAGAAATACCACTATTTTCAACTTGTTGAGAATCCTACTCAATTCTTTTAGGATGCCCTTCAGGATATAGAGGATCCTAGGTAGCAGCACCACTTCTAGTTCTAATTTCATAAGCATGTTTTTCTTTAGCAGCATTAACTAGCAAGTCGTTTTGCACTTTAATAAGTTGATCTATTTGAGTTTGAACCATTTGAAAATGTTTAACAAGCATTTTAACATCATTAGAGGTTCTTTCCACAATATCTTTTAGCTCAATAATATCTCTAGAGTTTTCCATTAAATGATTTTGCACCCTTTTATTAAAATTATCTTGCTTAACAATAAAAATATCGAATTCCTCTAAGCATTGATCAGGAGGTTTAGAGTAAGGAATATCACCTTCATCAAAGTGTTGGAGAGAGTGTACCTCAATAGTGGATGAGTGGGGGATAGGCTTACATAATTCTTCTATAGGAGGTAAATTCTTGACATCTGCAGCTTTAATTCCCTCCGCCTTAAGACATTTCTTAGCTTCCTTCATTACTTCATCATTTAATTCAATAACTCCCCTCTTCTTTGATGTTGGAATAGGCACCGGTATAGTTGGTTCAGGTATGATTACTTCAGGTATAGCTGGTTTAGGAGGAGTCCAATCCTCATAGTTCTTGCTTATTTTAGCCATTAATTCCTCAACTTCCTTGGGAGTCCTATTCCTGAAAACACAATCAGCACAACTATCTAGGTATGTCCTAGATTCTTCAATTAGTTCATTATAATATATATCAAGAAGCTCATTCTTAGGTAATGGGCATCCAGCTTGTGCATGAATCAAAGCACAAAACTTTGCCCATGATTTAGGCAATATCTCTTTTTCTCCCTGTTTAAAATCAAAAAGTTCCTACAAAATAGCATATCTAGCACTAGGAGGGAAATATTTCTGCAGGAAAGTACTAATCAAACAATCAGGGCTATCAATAGATCCAGGAGGTAAATTATTAAACCAAGTTTTAGCTTCTCCTTTCAGTGAAAAGGGGAAATCTTAGCAACAAAATAGGTGCGCATCTTAATATCATCAGAAAATAAGCCACTCATGGTAGAAAGCTCATTCATATGTGCTACCACACTTTCATTCTTAGTCCCACAAAAAGGTTCTTTCTCAATAATAGCTATATAAGATAGATCAAGAGAGAAATCATAATCCTTATCTTTAATGTTTATGGGAGATGCAGCAAACTTAGCATTAGGAGACAATTTGGATTTTATAGTACGCCTCTCAAGGAGACTCTTAGCAGCACTCCTATCATGGGTGTTTTGACATTCTTCAATAAATTCATCGGTCATCTCTATATAACCGTCTTCAATATCATAGCTCTCTGTAGACTCAGATGAACTAACAGGTGTGGTAGTGTCTTCATTAGGAGTTTCAGTATTTCCAGCTATAGTTCTAGCAATCGTAGCATCTAGGAAAGGACCTAATGAACCACTCTTATCAAGCACAGTAGAAGCAGCATCATAAGCATCAGAAGTTTCAGATTCAGTAGTAGTAGCAGTGTGTGTAGCATGTGTATGTGGTGGTGTAAGAAGCTTAGTCATAACAGATGGTGAATCAAGAGCAATAGAGGTGTTCAGAACCGTACCTCTTCTTGTAGTGGATGGTAAAATAGGAACCTTGCCATCACGAGACTTACCTATGATGGATGGATAGCAACGAACAATAGTGAGTCCAAGTGAACTTGATAAATAAAGCTATGCTCCCCGGCAATGGCGCCAGAAAATAGTCTTGATGACCCACAAGTATAGGGGGTGTATCGCAGTATTTTCAAGGGAAGTGAAACCCAATTTATTGATTTGACACAGGGGGAGACAAATAATATTTATAAGCCTTAACAATTGAGTTGTCAATTCAGCTGCACATGGAAACAATCTTGCTCACAGCAGTTTATCAGTAGCAACAATTTTGTAGTAGGAATAGTAAAGTAATAGCAGTAATAAAAGTAAGACAGTAGTGACAATAGCAGTAAACAGTAGGATTAGAGCACGGTAGGCATACGGATGGATGGACGGGCGTTGCATGGACAAGACAATTCACATAGCAATCAGACCATAGGGCAATTACAGATAAATAAGATAAGCATCCAAGTACTAGATAATCATAGGCATGTGTTTCATATATAGTCATACGTGCTCACAATGAGAACTTGCACAATATCTTTTGTCTTGCCAGCCCGTTTGCAGCGGGGCCTCAAGGGAATTAATGGCAATTAAGGTGCTCCTTTTAATAGAGCACCGAAGCAAAGCATTAACACTCCATGAACACATGTGATCCTCACATCAAAGCCGTTCCCTCCGCTTATCCCGATTGCTGTCACTTCGGGGCCATTGGTTCTGGACAATAACATGTGTATACAACTTGCACGTAAGACCAAAAACAATACTATCATAATGAATCAATAACATGTTCAGAACTGAAATCATGGCACTCGGGCCCTAGTGACAAGCATTAAGCATAACAAGTTGCAACAAAGTCAAAAAGCACTAATAATAGATACTAGGCACCATGCCCTAACAATCCGATGCCATTACATGAACAATCTCATCCAATACCTACCATCCCCATAGCCTACAGCGGGGGATTACTCACTCATGGATGGGGAAACATGGATGGTCGATGGAGAAGCGATGGTGGCGATGATGGCGATGATCTCCTCTAATTCCCCGTCCCGGCAGGGTGCCAGAACGGAGTTTCTGGTGTTATTTCGCGGAATATGGTGGTGGCGGCAGCGCGGAACTCTTTATAGAAAAACGTCGAACCCCCCTTGGTTTTTAGGTCAAGAGGCAACTTATAGGCGAAGAGGGAGGCCGAGGCGGCCACACCGGAGTTTTAGGCCTTGTAAGATTAAACCATTTGCCCTTTCGACTTGTCCATTAGCCTACGGATGTGCGACTGATGCAATGTCAAGCCGGATATTTTATTCGTTGTAGAATTCGGCAAGTTCTCCCTGTTGTGGTGGTGTCACGGCAGATGCCATGGATAGGCTAAAGGTGGGGACTAAATGCACTAGGGGAATCCAAGGAGGGATAATGAGGTGATTCCATACACAGAAGTTTTATATTTGATTCACTTCCAAGGTTTACAAGTGCTCCTAGAGCTGTATTGGGGAGAGGAGGAAGACGAGACTCTCTTACTCTCGCCACTGGCTAACCCGTACAAGACCAACCAGAGATCAACCCGTAGAACCTAACCCTTTCTACAGAGGCCCTAGCCCTCCTTATATAGGGGTGGCTAGGTCTCCACTTAGGGCATACGTGGAGGCATATTCCAGGGAATATGCCTCCTCCTAAAATAGTAAGCCGACCGGGTCGCTTTTCCCCGCGTCACCCATGTAGAGGCTACGTGAGCCTCTGCGGCGCCTGCGTCAGCCGACATTGGCGTCGTCACCTCTGTCGGCCACGCCTCGCTGGTCCTGCCTCTGTCCGCTTTGCTCACGCCGTGCGTACCGGGGCTACTTTTGACCAGCGAGATTCCTTCCTTCTCCTAGAAGCTTGACATGACCCGGATCGTAGTTGATCCAGCCACACCCGTTCCTGCATGAAAGTTAGGTACATCTTTCCGACTTACGGCTTAAGTCGGTTGAGACCAAGTTAGGTGGACGTCCCCTGGTCCGGGTTACTCCGTGATTCGGCCTGCCTTGAGGTGGCCCGGCCAGCATCCGCTTTGGCCTTGCCGAACCTCAGCTAACTCCGCCTTTATACCCCGACGTGACCCTACCCGGGGGTATCCCCCAACATTAGTCCCTTTAGCTGGTGCGGTCTTAGCTGCCTTGGCCGCTAAGGCCACATCAGGTTCCATTTCACTGAGCTTTGGATCTTATTTCCGAGTTACCTCCTTATCTCGGATTCTATGGATTTACTTTCCCTTGGGACATTCCAAGTTTTCCCTTGCTAGCTGGGTTACCACCTTATCTGGGATTCTATGGATTTAGTTTCCCTTGGCACATTCCAAGTTTTCACTTGCTGGCTGGGTTACCACATTCTCATCCGGGTTGTTCTTCCTTCTCTCGTACGCTTCCCCACGTGGAGGCTAATCATCACATCGCCTCATTTTAAGGGCCAACCACAGTAACCGCCACAGTTACTGTCAAGAGTTACTGTGCGCGCGTCACGTCACGCCTGCCTCCTTGTTAATTGCATCAATGTGTCGCGTCATGGGATCCGCTGTGCCCTGTGACCTTCCGTGTGGCCTGATGCTGATTGGTCAATCCGGTGTGCACATGGCCACACGATGTGGCCCGCCCGCAAACGTGATCCCACTTCCTCTTAGAGGGAGCGGTTAAATAGGGGAGGGGTGCGCCCCTTGGGTCCTTTCCCCATTTCCGCGCCCCTCTGCCCTTTCTTCTTCCTCGTTTTCTCCTGCGATAGCGCCGCCGCCACCGCGATTGAGTAGTAGCGCCGCCGCCGCACTGCTTCCACACGCATCTGCGTTGCCGCCGCCGCTGCGCACCTTCTCCTCCATGGGTCGCTGTCAGTCTAGGTCGCTGCCCCCCCACCGCCGCTAGCACCAGTGAGGGCAGCGAACTTGAGATGACTGAAGAGGAGCTCGCCGTCGCCGAGTAGGAGATGGAGGAAGACGCTGCGATGGAGGACCGCGGTGCGTGGGCCGGATCCTGGGTCTGCCAGGGTGACCTGGACTGGCTCTACCGCACCAGGCGCATCCCCGCAGGCGTCACCGCACGCCTCGCGTTCGCCGAACTCGCCCCATCACCCTATCCGGGTGAGTATGTGGTGTTTCTGTCACATTTCCAGCGGGGATTCGGTTTGACAGTCAGCGATTTTTTCCACGATTGGTTGAACACCTACGAACTCCAGCCGCACCACCTTCCTGCCAACGCAATCACCTCTCTCTGCTTTCGCCTCCATGATCGAAGGCTATGCCGAATTATGGCCCACGAAGGAGCTATGGATCCGGTTTTTTGGCCTTCGTCGTAACGTAATTCCGAACATTCAGCTTGATCCGGAGGACAATTAGCTTACGCAGTTCGGGGCTGCGTCCATCTCTCCCCGGAGGCTATCCGTCTTCCCCCGAGTCACCGGGCTGGAGTCCTGCAAGGGATGGGCCCGGACTTTCTTTTATGTCCGGAACGCCGGCACCGAAGACTTGATCCGGCTGCGCCCCTATACTCTGGGTCCTCCTAACCCGGAGTTATGGGACGTTATCCCCAAGAAGCCCACGGTCTTGGCTAACCAGGTCAACAAAAGGTTCGCGGAGCTGAAGGAGCTCAGGTTGCGCAACAAGGATGCCATGATCACATTCGTCCGCAACCGGATCTCCCCCTCCAGAAGCGCACTCATAAATTGTGTCACATGAGCTAGGGCCGCGACCCCAACCGTACCTCGTCTTTCGAGTTGAGTAACACGGAGATTTACCGCCGGGTCAAGGCCCTCTTCACCACCCACAAGGACTTCTCCTCAGAGTGGACGTGGGGAATTGAGCACTATTGCCGAGATAGGCCTCCTTCCTTGGTAAGCTTCGTGCTGCAAACTTTCTCCGAATTCAATCTTATGTCGGTTGTTGTTGTATATTTAACTCTGTCGTTTTTTCTCTCCTTAGCAATTCCTTCAGCAAACTATCGAGGATGGCCCCGATCCCACCCTCAAATGGGCGCCTGACCGGGAGACCTCGGATGAGGAGCCGGATCAGGAGATGTTCCTTCCAATGACCGACGCTACGAAGCGACCCACCGGTAAACTCTCTTCCATTAGAGATTGGCCCGATGATGAAGATGACTCGGATGTCGAGGTGATGGAAGCTTTTGATGTTGTCCCTCTTTCTTATGCTTTTCCGGCATCAGCTAACCCCGGTGGGTAGATCCATGAGGACCCTCCCCTTCTCGTGGGTGACCCTGTTCCGGTTGCACCGAAGAAGAAGCGGGGAGCTGTATCAACTTCTTCCTCCAGACCTTCTCAGCCTGCCAAAAGGCGAAAGAAGTCCGGGGACAAAACTGCCTCCAAGCCTGCAACCAAGGCCCCGACACGAAGGGCTCGGAAGCCCAAGGATCCCCTGACCTTGGATGCGTAAGCCTCTTTTCCCTCTGCCACTTACTTGTTCTTGCATTATTATAGTTTCTCATCCGACACTGTTTGATTCGGCAGGGCCGCGGTGGAGGTCCCCCAGAGCGGATCTAGCATTGCTTCTCCGCTCCGGCTCAGCCCTTCTCCCCCTCGTGGCGACAACTCACTCCCGTTGAGCCCTATTCCGGAGGGTTCAGTGGCTGCTCTGGGTTCCACACCACCTCGTCAAGAGGGGGGCAACCTTGGAGCGGGGGAAACAGGCCCAGCCGAGGCAACGACATCCACCACTTCGGCTTTGCCACAACCAGCTACTACCGAGGCTACCTCAACACCTCCACCGAAGAAGAAACCAGCATCAGCACCAGCACCAACTCCAGCACCAGTTCCAGCACCAACTCCAGCACTAGCACCAACTCTGGCAGCCAGAGCAACAGCAGCAGCGCCAAGCTCCTCCGCCTCATCCGAGACTTCCCAGTCTCGGCGAGAAAGTACTCAGGCAGCTCCCAAGGGGAAATTTGCTGCAACCACTTCCTCCTCTCAGCAGCCCAAAGGCAAAAAGGCCCCTGACGCCACCAGGGCAGCGTCCATCGAGGCTGGATAGCATACTCTCGCATCCATGCTTTCCAAGAAGCCTCCAGCACTGAAGGACGCCTCTGTCGAGCCAGCTGACGCGCAACAGATGGTTTTGCACACCAGCCCGGCTCTTGCCCTGGTTGAGAGGAGGGAGGCGCATGCGAAGGGCTTGGTGGCGCCCCATATGCCTAGCGGCGAGCGATACCCTCCGACCCTGATTGAATTCGTCATGAATTGGAACAAGGCGGAGTTCATCCACAACGATGATCTTCCGCAGAAGTTCGGCCCCACTGAATTTTCTGCTCAAATGAACATAGCCGCTAAGGCAATTAACCTCGCGGGTCGGATGATGGAGGTACGTTACTTCCCCCCTTTCCTTAGCATGTTGTAGATATTGATGATATAACCATTAGTCCCCGAGCCTCCGGGGGAGTAACTTGTTACTCGGCCAAATGCTCCTTAGAAAACTAACGTAGTCCTTGATAACTTCGAATATGCACACACCTAGAGCCGGGTTAAGTTCCACTTGTCCCAGATTTTGTACACTTCGAATATGCACACACCTAGAGCCGGGTTAAGTTCCACTTGGCCCGGATTTTGTACACTTCGAATATGCACACACCTAGAGCCGGGTTAAGTTCCACTTGGCCAGGATTTTGTACACTTCGAATATGCACACACCTAGATCCGGGTTAAGTTCCACTTGGCCCGGATTTTGTACACTTCGAATATGCACACACCTAGAGCTGGGTTAAGTTCCACTTGGCCCGGATTTTGTACACTTCGAATATGCACACACCTAGAGCTGGGTTAAGTTCCACTTGGCCCGGATTTTGTACACTTCGAATATGCACACACCTAGAGCTGGGTTAAGTTCCACTTGGCCCAGATTTTGTACACTTCGAATATGCACAAGGCTAAGTTGTATTTTTGTACTCTTTTCAGGTGACCACCAACCGCCGGAGCGCTGAGTTCCAGCGTCTCCTGGACACTCACAAGATGCTGCGTGCCAAGCATAACTCACTTCTGGCTGATCATGATAAGAGGGGTAAGTTTCTCCCTCAGCATTTCTCCATTTTCCTTCATCTTCTTCTGCCGAACTAATCCATCATTCGGTTTACGCAGCTGGGGTGGAGGCTGAGAACACGGTTATGAGGAAGAATCTGGACCATATCAAGGGTAAGTTATATCTGCTCAACCTTTCTATGCTTTCCATCTCCATTCCTCCTTGGCTCGGCAAACATTCATACCTCTGTTTTGCCGGGTTGACAAATTATTTTAGTATCGCTGGAAGATAGTGTGCCCGTGCCTGATATGATGCTGCATTTTCTCGAACAAGCAGGGCAGCATTAGGCCGAGCTCAAAAACAAAGACGATGAGCTTGCCCTCCTCCGGACCAAGGATGATGAGATCGCCAAACTTAAGGCTGAGATGAAAAAATTGAAAACACAGCATCAATTCGAGCTCCAAAAGGCTGGCAAAGACTTCACTGAGGAGCACGAGCGCCTCAACCTCCAAATTGCCAAGGACCGAGAACTTCTCTAGGAGGCCGACGTAAAGCTTGAGTCGGCGAACGCTGAACTTGTGCAGCTTCGCAAAAGACGTGATGACTGTACTAGGGAGTTGACTCGGATCCTCAGCCATATTTCACGTAAGTTCCTTTCCCTTATCTGGCATATTTCTCCAGGTTACTTCACATGTCTTTTCTTTACCTGCTTCTCTTATCTTGTTTTCAGGCAAATTTCCAGAGGGCACTGCCATCACGAGCGCCGCTGTTGCTGATTTCCGCCAAGAGAGGGGTACTCCCATTGCTCCTGACGCTGAAGAGATTCCCTATGACCTGGAGGACCTGTTGGTCAGCCTGTCATCTCGCGTGGAACTCATCAAGAACTATGGCAAGGATATCCTTGATGTTGTAGTCCGAATCTTCAACACGTTTTGGCCTACAGAAGACACTCCGGAGGGTACCGCAGTTCTTGTTGAAAAGTTGATGGAGTGCGAGACCCAGCTCGACCTTTGGAGGGAATCCGCTGGACGCGCCGCAGTTGAGACCGTTCTCCACTATGTACTGACGTGGTACGAGAAGATCGACCTCAACCTCTTAGCGCGCATGCACATTGGATCCAAATGGACCAGTGACCCGGAGTGGGTAGCTCAGCGCAAGGCTTGCGCCCATAGCCTCATCGAATATGCTCCCATTCATGAATGGACTGAGGGGCCGAGCTTCCTAGAAGCCGCCGGTGACGAAAATGCTGAAAACGTTAAAGATGGCTCGAATGAGGACGAAGAGGGCGATGCCTCGGACATTGAAGACAGCGAAGATGATGGCGAACTTCCTCCTCCTGTTGCTCCTTAAGTGAAAAAACTTTAAAGTTTATCAGATCCCCGGTATGGCGGGTGGAATTGTATCCAGTACACATGTGATATTTTGCTACTAAGTTTTTATGCCGGATTAACTTGGGTGTAGTCCCCGAGTTTCACTTTCTTGTTCGTCCAATCTTTTGGCTCGGTTCGTGTCTACCTTGATTCGGTTTTACGACTTATGAATCCGAGCTTCAAAAACTGTCTTAACAATACTTGGAAACTTTTAGGCTTAGCTCAAAATAAATCAGCATAATGAACTAAAAATACACAAGGTTAGTTCAAAAAACAAACGTTGGCTCGACTAAGTTCTTTTCCTTAGTCGTTTTTCATGTGCTATGCAATTCCAAACTTGTTCTCTTGCTTGCCATGAAGCCAATTCTTGTTGGACAGCTGCAAGTCGAAGAGTTGGGTTTTTGGTGCTCACACACTACTAATCCGGGTTAAGTAGAACAACTTACTCCAGCTGACGTACAAATAACAAAAGACAACAAATATTACCAAGGCAGTCCCTGAGTTACTGCTCGAGGTGCCAACCTTTCATTGATAAGCTCATTGCCGGCATACATACCGACATATGAGAAGACTCGGATACATACACTTCTCTGCTAAGTGTAGAAAGGACGAAGTAGAGCTACATTCCACGGACGCTTAGATTCCTTGCCGGACCTGTCCGCCTTGTTCTTTTCCTATGGCTTTGTATCTATAAGATAATAAGAATCATTGTGCAATGCTTTGCTCACAATGAATGGCCCTTCCCATGGAGGAGATAATTTATGCATGCCAGCAGTACGTTGTACCAACCGGAGCACCAGATCGCCTTCCCGGAAAACTCGGGGGCTTACTTTCCGGCTATGATAGCGTCGGAGATTTTGCTGATATATGGCGGATCTGGACAGTGCCAATTCTCTCGCTTCTTCTAGCAGATCAACGTCATTTTGCTGGGCTTCTTGCACTTCGGCTTCTGTGTATTGGGTGACCCTAGGCGAATCATGCTCTATGTCGGCTGGTAATAGAGCTTCTGCCCCATATACCAGAAAAAATGGCATATAGCTTGTTGATCGATTCGGAGTTGTTCTTAAACTCCACAGTACCGCTGGAAGTTCTTCTATCTAGCACCCCGCTGATCTTTGCAGCGGCTCAATGAGCCGGGGTTTTATCCCGGATAATACCAATCCGTTGGATCTTTCCACTTGTCCGTTCGAAGCGGGGTGGGCTACCGAGGCAACGTCCAACCGGATCTTCTTATCCCGGCAGAAACGCGCAAATGCTCCTTCCGCAAAGTTTGTGCCATTATCAGTTATGATACTGTGAGGGTAACTGTATCTCAAGATGATGTCTTTGAGAAACGTCACGGCCGTAGCTCCATCGCATTTTGTTATTGGCTTCACCTCGATCCACTTTGTAAATTTATCCACCATGACCAAAATGTGAGTCATATTTCCCCTTGCTGGTTTAAACGGGCCAACCATGTCCAAACACCACACTGCAAATGGCCAGGTGACTGGTATGGTCTTGAGCTCCGACATTGGCATATGTGTCTTGGTAGCATACCTTTGACAACCATTGCACTTTCTCACCAGATCTTCTACTTGTTCTAAGGCACTTGGCCAGTAGAATCCATGCCGGAAAGCTTTTGCTACCAAGGCTCGGGATGAGGCATGATGCCCACACTCCCCTTGATGTATGTCTCGGAGGATGTCAAGCCCTTCTTCCGGGTCAATGCATCGCTGGAGGACATTGGTCACACTCCTTTTGTATAGCTCGGAATTGATGATTGTGTACGCCTTTGCTCTCCTCTGGGTTTGCCTAGATAGCACCTCCTCAGCGGGTAAAATTCCATCTTTCAGGAATTGAAATATAGGTAGTGCCCAAGCTGGTATTGCTCGTACAGGGAACACATCTTCATCAATTTCCATCCGATCCACTGGCATAACTTCAACCGATTCATGCTGAGCAGTCCCCCGGTCTTGCGAAGCAGCCCCCGGGCTTGCCGAGGCAGTCCCCGGGTTTCACGCACCACCTCCTGTGTCAATGTACATGGGCATGGCTCCGGATTCTGTATCCTCCGGGACGTAAATTGAGTCGGTTTCTAGGGACGGCCTGATAGACGGTTTTCTGAGGTGTTCCAATGCTACCCATAGTGGAATTGCTTGTCGGGTTGATCCGAGCTTCGATAGTACATCGGCAGCCTCATTTTCCACCTGGGGTACATGGTGAAATTCACATCCCTCAAAGTAACCAGATATCTTCTGCACATGAAATCTGTACAGCGCCATGTTTGGATCAAGGGCGTCCCATAGTCCCGACACTTGCTGTACTACCAAATCTGAGTCACCAAAGCATAGGATCCGACGTATCCCAATTTCTTTTGCCACTTTGAGCCCATGCACAAGTGCTTCATACTCAGCGACATTGTTTGATGCCGTGAAATGGATCTGCAGCACATATTTCACCTGGTCCTTCTTTGGCGAGGTAAGTACAACTCCGGCGCCTAGCCCGGTTTTTGTTTTCGACCCGTCAAAGTGCATCCTCTAGTAATTCGGATCTAGTAGCGGTGGTTCGTATTGTACCTCGGCCCAGTCCACAAAAAAGTCGGCCACAGCCTGAGACTTGATTGCTTCTCTTCTGTCATACTGTGGTGCATAGGGAGCTAGTTCAATTGCCCATTTTGCAATCCTACCACTCACATCCTTGTTACTCATTATCTCGGATATGGGAGCCTCACATATTACCTTGATGGGATGCTCCTCAAAATAATGCTTCAACTTCTTAGCTGCCATATACACACCATACGCCATCTTTTGATAGTGTGGGTAGTTCTGCTTTGAGGCAGACAACACCTCGCTCAGATAATACACTGGCCTTTGCACTGACTTACCCTCTTCATCGCGCTCTACCACAATCACTGCACTTACAACTCGGTTGGTTGCGGCTATATAGAGCAACATTGGCTCCTTTGATAGTGGCGAGGCTAACACTGGTGCAGTGGCTAACATTTTGTTTAACTATATAAAGGCTTCATTGGCCTGCAGCGTCCAGATGAACTTGTCCGACTTTTTCATGAGTTGGTAGAGAGGCAATGCCTTTTCTCCCAACCGACATACAAACCGACTTAATGATGCTAGGAAACCAGTGAACTTCTGGACATCGTTAAGACACTTTGGCAGTTCCATTCGTTCAATGGCCCGGATTTTAGTTGGAATAACTTCGATACCTCGGCTGGAGACAAGAAAATCGAGTAACTTTCCAGCCGGGACACCGAAGGTACATTTCTCCGGGTTAAGCTTCATCCGGAACCTTCTTAAGTTCGCGAACGTTTGCCTGATATCGTCAAGGAGCGTCTTGCTTTCCTTGGTCTTGATAACCACATCATCCACATACACTTGTACATTTTGACCTATTTGGTCGTGCAAACATTTATGCATACATCGTTGGTACGTTGCTCCTGCATTACGTAAACCAAACGGCATGGTGCGATAGAAATAAGCCCCATATGGGGTGATAAACGCAATCTTTATTTGATCATCTGGATTCAGAGGTATCTGGTGGAAACCAGAATATGCATCAATGAATGACAACAGTTCACATCCAGCAGTTGAGTCTATGACCTGATCTATCCTTGGCAGTGGAAATGGATCTTTTGGACACGCCTTGTTCAGGTCCGTGTAATCGATACACATACGCCAAACCACCGCCACATTCGGATCATCCTTCTTCTTTTCCACCAGCACCGGATTAGATAGCCAATCCGGGTAAAGAACTTCCATGATAAATCCTGCAGCCAACAACTGAGTATCTCATCTCCGATGACTTTCCTCATATCTTCGGTGAAGCAGCGGAGAGGTTGCTTCACCGGCTTTGCTCCGGGTCTCACATTCAAAGAGTGCTCAGCCAACTCCCTCGGAACACCTTGCAAGTCCTGTATGGACCAAGCAAAAATGTCCTGATTCTCACGGAGGAAGTTGATGAGCTCGCTTTCCTATTTGTCATTTAACCCGGCACCAATTGTTACGGTGCGCTCTGGGAACATATCATCAACAAGCACCTTCTTGGTATCTTTCGTGGCTTGGAATGAGACACTCCCATGCGGGTTACTCAGCGCCGGCATATACTGCTGCACGGACTGAGCCAATGCCGCCACCTCTTGGATTTTTCTTTTCTCTTGCGCAATCACGAGTGACTCGGCTAGGTTAGACCCGGCCGACGCACACTCAATGGAACGTCGGAAATCTCCAGCAATAGTAATCACTCCGTTTGGCCCGGGCAACTTCATCTTCAAGTAACTGATGTGACAACTTGCCATGAACTTGTTCAGTGCTGGTCTTCCGAGTAACGCGTGATACGCACTTTCTAAGTTCACCACTTCAAACTCCAAATTCTCAGTCCGGCAATTATCTCTCGTGCCGAACAATACGTCAACTCGGACCTTGCCTATGGGCTCACAAGAAATGCCGGGCACAATTCCATGGAAAGTTGTCCTTGTAGCCTGGAGCATGTTCTCCGAGATACCCAACTTGCGCATTGTATTCGCATACATGATGTTAATGCTACTGCCATTGTCGATCAGTACCTTGGAGAACCTCACATTGATGTTTGGCCCAATGAATGTCGGATCCAACGCCAACGCATATGAACCAGGACTCGGCATAAGCTTGGGATGATCTTTAATGCTTCAGGTGATTTCTTGGTCCGACCAAGGTATATACCTCATCACTGCTGGCATTACCGCATTCACCTCCATATGTCGGTGCTGCAAGCTCTTTCTGTCTGTTTCCTTAGTGGTAAACACGCAGTAACTCTGATGATGCTCTCTGTACTCATTCCTCCCCTCACTTCTGGGGTACCTCTGATCCGGCTGATGCTGGTTTTCTACTAGATGCACTGCATCCCTTCTCTCATGGTTATCATACCTCGGCGGAGGGGGAGGCAACATTAGTTGTTGCGTGTTCGCTCCGGAGAGCAATTGCTGCCGGGGTAACTCCTGTCGAGGTTGATCATTCCGGGGTGCCTGAGCATTCCCCGAACCACCTTGTTCTATTTTACGCATCCACTCACATTGCCTTGTTGTATGTCCAGCTAGGTTATTCAGATTTGGCGTGTGAAATTTACACGGCTGATCCAACATTGACTCATAAGTGTACCTCGGACGGTCCTTCTTTTCTTGCCACTGTTTCTTCTGCTCCGGCGTCCAAGTTTTCTTGCCTTCATTTCTTGGTATCCATTTCCCCCCTCCAGTTTTCTGACGTTGATTGCCTCCTGCTCCGGGCTGATCTTGATTCAAAGCTGCAACTTGTTGTGAACTGTAACGGTGATCCGGTCTGTCATCTCTTCTTTTACCTCTGTAATCGTTCCTCCGGGATGATCCGGCTCCATCTCTCTGGTAGTACTCCTCATTTGACTCGTTTGACACGAGCCTGGGTTGAGTTGGATCACCCAAAGCATACGAATCAGCAATCCGGATCATCTCTGCCAATGTGGTTCGCATTTTCCTTTGCAACTTCTGCCACAGCTCGCTTGTATATCTGCATCTTTGCGCAAACCATGCTATGGCCTATGACTCTATCACACCCTCACACGAGTTTCTCACGGTACACCACCGGGTTAAAAACTCCCGGTCCGTCTCGTTTGGTCTCTGCTTACACATAGCTAGGGTATGTGGCCTATTTGGCCTCTGATACGTACTTGAGAAATTGTTGATAAACATTTCCTCAAAATCGATCCCGCAGTTAATACTTCCGGGCGGCAAATTGTTTAGCCATACCCTTGCCGGCCCCTCCAACATCTGGGGTACGTATCTCACAGCCCATCTCAAGTTGCCTGTAGCAATTTTCACTGCTGTAGCATAGTTTATCAACCAATCCTTCGGCTTAGTACTGCCGTCATACGTCTTTGTGCCTCTGGGTAACTGGAAGTTGGGTACCGATGGCTCCTTCATGATCCGGGGCCCAAAACACGCAGGACCCGGTGGGCCTTGACACTCAATCTGTTCCGACTTATACAGTCAATCCAGTTTTAACCTGGCATCATTAGGCATCAAATCTCTGCTTCCCAATCTTGACCCTATCACATGATAGTCCGGCCTTGGGTATCCCGCGTTCACCATTTCCGAATCTCCATCGTTATACCGGTCTTGCTCTCGTGGAGCACCTCTCTGTTGTATACCTCGGCCGGCACTTTGCTCTTGCCTCGGTATATTCCGCTGCTGCGGTTGCCCTGCCAAGTTACACTGTCCGGCATTGCCATTTATAGCGTTTCCTTGACCGGCATTGCCTTGGTCGCGGTTACCTCGGCCAGCTTCACCTCGGCTCACACTTCGTCGATCGTCATTTCTCTATACTTCTTTTCCTTTCCCTGCCCGTGTTGGGTCATAGAGACGATCTGTTTGTTTCTTCTGGCCGAGGTTACTACCTCTTCTCTCCTAGGACCACCATGAGGAGACGATGCGGCTCCAGCGGATTTCTCCGGGTTACCCACCGCTGAATGAACGATCTTGGAGGCCCCAGCTCTCTCCGGGTTAGCCTTGAGCAGTTCCTCATTCTGCCTGTTCGCGATCCGAACCAACTCATTGACCCTATCTTGCTGTCTCTGATGGGCTTCACCCATCAGACCCTCTAACTCGGACGCAGCTGCATCCACTGCCCTAAGGTTCTTAGCCGGGGTACTATACTTCGGCAGGCCCACGGACAAACAGTTCTCTGACTCCTCAATCCTAGTGTCTCCCTCTTTGTTCATTTCGTTTATGAGGTTTCTCCCCTTCACTTTTATAGCATCAACTTTATTTGCCTTTGCGTACTCACGCAGCGTCATGTTCAACGATTGTTGAGCTGTGGCTATCTTTTTCGCACCCTCTAGTATTTTTTGCCTAGTTTCCTCTAGCTCGGCCTGCGCCTGAGCTGGATCTACTGCTGCTACTACAGGGTTTTCCAAGCTATCCATCGCTTCCCGCAGCACATTCTCAGGCCTCTCTAGTGGAGGACCTCTACCTTTCCTTGGTGCCTTAGGCGTTACCTCCGGATCTGGTGCCGGATCCTTGCTTGCGCCTGCACCAGGCGCAGTCATCATCACCTCAGCATGGTCCGGGGAGCGAGTGATACGCGCCCCGTGAACCACGCTAAGGGGTGGCTCCTCTGCCTCGACGATGTGCCGCGGATGAACGCACGACACATCGACAGCAACGTAGACCTTGTGCGCGCCGAGCTTGACGAAGA
Source organism: Avena eriantha (assembly GCA_910589775.1). NCBI lineage: Eukaryota > Viridiplantae > Streptophyta > Magnoliopsida > Poales > Poaceae > Avena > Avena eriantha. Next base: position 319,270,731 of record OU342746.1, read on the forward strand.
GGCCATTGCGCGGAAGTGGGCGCATGCCAAAGCAGCCAGCGTTGTCGCTGACAAAGTCCAGCGCTCCAAAGCGCTGAATGAGCCTGGAGACGATGAGGTTTCCCATCCGGATCTTGACCCCTGCTAGCGCCGCTAGCCCCACGGAGGGCGCCAACTGTCATGGTGGTGTCATGGCAGATGCCATGGATAGGCTAAAGGTGGGGACTAAATGCACTAGGGGAATCCAAGGAGGGATAGTGAGGTGATTCCACACACAGAAGTTTTATATTTGATTCACTTCCAAGGTTTACAAGTGCTCCTAGAGCTGTATTGGGGAGAGGAGGAAGAAGGGACTCTCTTACTCTCGCCACTGGCTAACCCGTACAAGACCAACCAGAGATCAACCTGTAGAACCTAACCCTTTCTATAGAGGCCCTAGCCCTCCTTATATAGGGGTGGCTAGGTCTCCACTTAGGGTATATGTGGAGGCATATTCCCTCCCAAAATAGTAAGCCGACCGGGTCGCTTTTCCCCGCATCACCCATGCAGAGGCTACGTGAGCCTCTGCGGCGCCTGCGTCAACCGACATTGGCGTCATCACCTCTGTCGGCCACGCCTCGCTGGTCCTGCCTCTGTCCGCTTCGCTCACGCCATGCGTACCGGGGCTACTTTTGACCAGCGAGATTCCTTCCTTCTCCTAGAAGCTTGACATGACCCGGATCATAGTTGATCCGGCCACACCCGTTCCTGCATGAAAGTTAGATACATCTTTCTGACTTACGGCTTAAGTCGGTTGAGACCAAGTTAGGTGGACGTCCCCTGGTCCGGGTTACTCCGTGATTCGGCCTGCCTTGAGGTGGCCCGGCCAGCATCCGCTTTGGCCTTGCCGAACCTCGGCTAACTCGGCCTTTATACCCCGGCGTGACCCTACCCGGAGGTATCCCCCCAACACTCCCATAGAGAAGTTACTCCCATTGTCCGTGATACTGATATGCGGATATCCATACCGGATTATAACATCCTTGACAAATCTTCTGGCTGTTGCTCCATCACAACTAGTGACGGGTTTAGCCTCAATCCATTTGGTAAATTTATCCACCATCACTAAGAGGTGAGTAAATCCACTTGGAGCCCGTTTAAATAGTCCTACCATGTCAAGCCCCTAGACCGCAAAAGGCCATGTTATAGGTATTGTTCGCAGCTGATCAGCCGGAACATGAGCTTGTTTGGCGTATTTTCGGAAACCTTTACACGTCTTGACCAGCCGTTCGACATCTGCCTTGGTTGTAAGCCAGAAAAAACCGTGTCGAAAAGCTTTTGCCACTAAAGATTTGGCTGCAGCATGGTGACCACACTCGCCTTCGTGGATTTATATTAAGATTTCCACTCCTTCTTCCGGAGATACGCAGCGCTGAAAGACCCTAGATACACTCCGCTTATAGAGCTCACCACTAATTATAATGTAGGATTTTGCTCATCGGACGATCTGCCGGCTCAGAACTTCGTCTTCGGGTAATTTGCCATCTACCAAATAATCAAGGTAGGGTTGAGTCCAGCTAGGTATTACAGCCAAAACTGCTACTAAAGGTGAATCGGATTTGGTCGGATATTCCTCGTCCACTCCCTTTATAGAAGGAACTTTGAGGTGCTCTAAAAAAGCGCTATCCGGGACCTGTTTCCGTGCAGAGCCTATTCGGGATAATGCATCTGCTTTCTCATTTTCTGCTCGAGGGATGTGTTGAACCTCAAACTCTTCAAACGATTTAGATAGATCATCCACGATAGCTTTATAGGCTTCCATGTGCTTATTTGCATTACAAATATCCGACACTTGTTGAGCAACAAGATCCGAATCTCCGTAACACATTAATCGTCAGATGCCGATATCCTTAGCAATCCAGATTCCATGCAGTAGTGCTTCATACTCGGCAATGTTATTTGTCGCTGTGAAGTGGATCTGCAACATGTATAGAAGTTTATCTCCTTGGGGTGATTTGAGCACCACGCCAGCCCCCGAGCCCCCTCGAGCCTTAGATCCGTCAAAATATAGGGTCCAATATTCCGACTCATGGAGGGTCATATTCTCCTTTGTCTTTGTCCAATCAGCAACAAAGTCAGCAAAGATTTGGGATTTGATTGTTGTTCGAGGTTTATACTCAATATCGAAAGCTGAAAGCTCTATGCCCCATTTTGCGATGCGTCCTGTAGCCTCGCTGTTATTGATTATATCTCTCATGGGAGTTGTGCTCACCACAGTAATTGGATGTTCCTGAAAATAAGGCCGTAACTTACGGGATGCGAAGAACACACCATAAGCCAGCTTTTGATACCGCGGATACCGCTGTTTTGATTCAGTTAGGACCTTGCTGAGATAGTAAGTCGGACGCGGCACCAAGTGTTCCCAATTTTCCTCTAGCCTCTCCACTACCATGACGACACTGACGACCCTGTTTGTCGTAGCGAGATAGAGCAACATCGGTTCCCTTGGTTCCGGTGCTGCAAGGATATGAGTAGACGAGAGTACTTCCTTCAAGTCCTGTAGTGCAGCTTCAGCTTCATCAGTCCAAATGAATTTTTTGGTCTTTTTCAGGAGCTTGTAAAGTGGTGCGGCTCTTTCTCTGAGCCAGCTTACAAACCGACTGACTGCATGATACATTGCAAATGTATCTATAATTTTTGATGTTCCATGCTTGGTTTTATCTACTTTCTTGTGTTTTGTTCCAACTTTGGAGTACTTTTCATATGATTTCTTGGACTAACCTATTAACAAGAGCCACAGTGCCAGTTGCCTGTTTTCTTCAGTTTTTGGTTCTAGGAAAGTCAGAAAATCAATATTCTCGGAATTGGATGGGACAAAAGCCAAAGTTCCTATTTTACCAGAAGACTCATGGAGCCAGAAGCAGAGACGGAGGAGGGCCAGGGCCTGGCCACACCATATGGTGGCGCGGCCTAGCCCTGGCCGTGCCACCAGGTGGTGTGGGCCCCTTGGCACTCCACCGACCTTGCCTCTTCGCCTATAAGAAGCCTCCCGATGCGAAAACCCTAAATCGTCAACCCTAAATCTCTGCTCTCCCCATGTGTGTGAAAGTGACAGCGTGCTCACCATGGTGGCACTTAGGCTAGAGATTACAAATACTTGTTATGAGTTATATTTGGAGTTGGATGTCTTTATGAAATTGTGGTGTTTGTTGGACTCATCTAGTAATCAAGGTGACAGTGTGGGGTTTTCTAGATGGGAAAGGCTTACTTTGAGGAGTGATGTTATAGCCCTACCATCGATTAGAGTGTCCAACCGGAGAGTAGTTAAGAGTAGTATCATGAAGATAATATATTTATGAGAGAGTGTTCACTAGTGAAAGTATGATCCCTAGGCCTTGTTTCTAAGCATTGATACACCGTTTGCTATTAGATCTGTTACATGTTTGCTTGCTTCCATCTTTATTTTAGTTTGCTTTTAGTCTCTTCCACACCTTCAAGTTATCTTCTATCACTGTTACCACTTATAATTATCCATACCACTTGTATTTCACTATCTCTTCGCCGAACTAGTGCACCTATACACCTGACAAGTGTATTGGGTGTGTTGGGGACACAAGAGACTTCTTGTATCTTGATTGCAGGGTTGCTTGAGAGGGATACCTTTGACCACTTCCTCCCTGAGTTTGATAAACCTTGGGTGATCCACTTAAGGGAAAACTTGCTGCTGTTCTACAAACCTGTGCACTTGGAGGCCCAACAACTGTCTACAAGAATAGAAGTGCGTAGACATCAAGCTATTTTCTGGCACCGTTGCCGGGGAGGTAAGGTAAAAGGTATTCACACCGGAGCATTAAAGAAGAAGAACCTCCCACGGCAAACGCCTATTTTCCGGTGTGAGTGCTCGAAGTTATTTCCTTTAGATTCTACAATTTTGTCTTTTTGTTTCTTGTTTTCACTAATTAGGCTTAATGGAAAACACCAAAAAAAATAGAGAGCTTTATAGTATTTATCTTGAGTTAGGACATGAAGTGTTTGAAGAGAAAATTAAAAAACCTATGGAACTTTATTTGCATGCTAATAGCAATGTTGTTAGTATGAATTCTTTGGACACCATTATTGCTAATGCTATGGAAAAGTCTAAGCTTGGGGAAGCTAGTTTTTATGAAAATGATCTTTTTAGTCCCGCAGCTTTGGAAGATAGCTATTCTATTGCTTATGATGATACCAAACCTCCAATATATGATGATTACAATGATGAATATGATATTTTCAGTCCACCTACTATTGAGGAGAAAATTAATTATGATTACAATATGCCTCCTATATTTGATGATTATGGTGATGAGAATAATAATGATAGCTATTTTATTGAATTTTCTCCCACTACTACTAATAAGAATAACTATGCTTATGTGGAGAGTAATAATGAGTATATGCATGTGGCTCATGGAAAGAATGTTTTATGTGATAGTTATATTGTTAATTTTATTCATGATTCTACTGAAAGTTATTATGAGCGAGGGAAACATGGTTTTATGTATTTCAACAATATTAAGTTTCCCCTCTTTATGTTGAAAATCTTGAAGTTGCACTTGTTTTGCTTTCCTATGCTTATTGCTTTGTGCTTTCCTGACTTGTTTCTTTACAAGATTCCTTTCCAAAGGAAGTGGGTTAGAATTAAATGTGTTTTGAATTTGCTTCTTGATGCTCTCTTTTACTTCAAGTAATATTTCTTATGCGAGCATCTTCTCAAACTATCATGCCTAACTTAAAGGCGTTAAAGAAAAGTACTTATTGGGAGATAAACCAAAAGTTTTAGATGAGTCTTGGAAGTTATTACCTCTGTAATAACCACTCCTTATCCTTTTTATTTGCTTTTTGTGCCAAGAGTAACCTCTAATGAGAGAGAAGTAATGATTGGGAAAGTTGCTGTCCCGAAACAGATTTCTGTACTTCACCGTAAAAATTCGTGTAAAATCTCTGTACGTCCTTTTGAGGCGTGAATTTTTGTGCTTCTGACCCAGGTTGTTATCTAAATTTCATTACTTCAACACTTTTCGATTTGAGCAACATAAGGTATTCGGAAAAATTCGTATTTACCTGCTGGTCTATTTTGACAGATTTCTGCCATTATTTGCATTTGCTTCTTGTTGGTCCCTTTTTGAGTTCTTTTGGGAATTGAGAATTTTGAGGGAAATGCTACAGTAGCTAGTGTTCTAATGGAATTTTATTTGGTGTTAGAACTAAACCTTAAGACTTATTTATCTTGAGTGCACTAATGTTGCTAATAAAGATTGTGTGAAGTTTTGTATGAAGGAAAAATTTCAGGTGTATGGAAGGATTGAGTAATTAGATGAAGGATGGACTAAAGCTCAAGCTTGGGGATGCCACGTGTGTCACCCCAAGAAATATCCAACAAGTATAAGCGTCAAAGCTTGGGGATGCCCAAGGCATCCCCTTCTTCATCAATAAAAATCCCAGGTTTCTTACAAACGCTTCATTTTTATTGTTTCATGCACAGTTGTGTTTTTCTTGGAGCGTCTTATTTTTCGTTTTTGTTTTGGTTTTCATTTGATTTTGTTTTCTTAGTTTTCTGAATAAATTGGTTGGACCCCCTCTTTCATACATTGGTTTGCAAATAGTTTGGTTTGGTTTGGAAAAGAGTAGGAAAGTTCATGCTTATGTGGTAAAAAGAGCTCGTTTTTGACTGTGGCCTATGCTTTGTCATGCCGTGCTTGATATTGTTTTGGCTTTATGCTTAGTATTCTTTGCTGTAGCATGAATTGTTATAAACAATTGAGATTGCTTAATGTGCCTTGGATGAATCATGCGTTGTTTTAGCATATTATAGCATAGTATAGTGGTATTCTCCTTTGATGCTTTATTTGGGTTGACTTGGCACATGCTCACACCATGTTATGACTATCTCAAGTCACCATATCCTTTATGATCCTTTAGTTTTCAACTTTTAGTATCACTTTATGCTTTGATCAATGATGTTTTGTCGCTCTGCATGATTATGGCCATTATTTCTCTCTTAGTTTGTCGCTCCTAGTCTTTTGCTAGCCTCCACAACAAAGTATGAGTTCCACTCATGCATCCAACTCCCTAAACCAAGTTATTCCAAAGAGTCCACCATACCTACCTACTAGCTTATGCTATTCCAAGTATATTCATGCTTTTGTTTACCTTCCAAATTAAACTTGTTATGAGAAAACTAGTGATTAAAGCTCTCACGAACTTGATGGCACACTTTACTATTCTTGCCTCTAATAAACTTGAACCATTGGGTCCTTCTTTGTTGCGTATATGCTTGCGCTTTATAAGTTGAAATTAGTAGAGCCATGTTTCATGGGGAACGCTTTCAACATTGCACTTGTACTTTGTACCCTGTTGATATCATGTTGTTTTGTTTACGGATCCCGGCGGTGTGAAATAAAAGTGGAACTTGTAAGATCATGGAGTGTGTATGTGTGTTAGAGAAACGCCTGGGCCACTAGCCTAATCCATGCCTAATCATGGTGGAAACTTACAACATCACCATAATGAGCACTCTATGAAGCATCCTCAATAAAAACCTATGCAAATAGCAAATAAAAAGATCGCTGAGATGCTCATTGTCTGCTTGCCTTGTCATTTTGATTATGGGAAAGCTCCCGTATCATGTGCAAGGGGTACCCCGTTGGCGGGTCTTAATGATACACATGTACTTACAATGACAAGAGCTTACTCGTGACTAAAGTTGAGTAGCATGAGGTTCGGTCTTCGTAAGTAAGGGGCATGAGGTTTCGATTTATAACTTGTCAAGCATATCCTCTTAGTTGTGTCACTTTAACCTTAATCACCTTAAAGATGCTTATGATAGGGGCAATGAGAGCTGAAATCTATAAGTACCAATTTTTTTGGAAGCTCTTTATGAAACTTGAATCTCTACTTCCTTTTACAAAGTCCTTTCTTCCACCATTATATTGAGTCTCCACCTTCTATCTTTATGCACCTACTTTGAGAGCATAGTGGCCATTCTTAGTTCTATGTGCATTGTCCCAAGACTAGTTGATTGATGCATAACTTGTTATTGCTTGTTTTAAACTATTGTATCTAGTCACTCTTATGAACTTTGAAGGTGTCCTATGCATTTATATTTGCTACTCTATGAGGGACAAGTTGAATAATATTATGCTATGTTTTCTTTATGTGAAACAAACAAACGTCTTGCAAATCATTGTTATTCATAAATCTTTTGTTTGTGCCTTTTCATGTTGCATCATAGTTTCTTTGTCTTATTGCTAGAACTTTTTCTTTCATGTTATGATTGAAGTACTATGATCCCACTTTCATTGCTTTACAAATACTTTGATCAAGTTTATGATGGTGCATGTCACCTCAAAAATTATTCTTTCTTTTTATCACTTACCTACTCGAGGACGAGCAGGAGTTAAGCTTGGGGATGTTGATACATTGCAAATGTATCTATAATTTTTGATGTTCCATGCTTGGTTTTATGTACTTTCTTGTGTTTTGTTCCAACTTTGGAGTAATTTTCATATGATTTCTGGGACTAACCTATTAACAAGAGCCACAGTGCCAGTTGCCTGTTTTCTGCTGTTTTTGGTTCCAGGAAAGTCAGAAAATCAATATTCTCGGAATTAGACGGGAAAAAGCCAAAGTTCCTATTTTACTGGAAGACTCAAGGAGCCAGAAGCAGAGACGGAGGAGGGCCAGGGCCTGGCCACACCATATGGTGGCGCGGGCTAGCCCTGGTCGCACCACCAGGTGGTGTGGGCCCCCTGGCACTCCACCGACCTTGCCTCTTCGCCTATAAGAAGCCTCCCGATGCGAAAACCCTAAATCGTCAAGCCTCCAACCACGAAAAGTTCCGCTGCGCCGCCGCCACCGAAGGGGAGATTCGGGGGACAGAAAGTCTCTGTTCCGGCACCCTGCTGGGACGGGGAAGTGCCCCCGGAACCATCTCCATCGATCTCCACCGCCATCTCCATCACCATTGCTGATTCCCATGATGAGGAGGGAGTAGTTCTCTCTCGAGGCTAAGGGTTCTACCGGTAGCTATGTGTTCATCTCTCTCTCTATGCATGATTTTATTGAGATCATGAGCCTGTAATCTATAGATCTACCTTGCTACTCAAGTGCTTAATAGATCTCTGCTCTCCCCAGGTGTGTGAAAGTGACAGCATGCTCACCATGGTGGCACTTAGGCTAGAGATTACAAATACTTGTTATGAGTTATATTTGGAGTTGGATGTCTTTATGAAATTGTGGTGTTTGTTGGACTCATCTAGTACTCAAGGTGATAGTGTGGGGTTTTCTAGATGGGAAAGGCTTACTTTGAGGAGTGCTGTTATAGCCCTACCATCGATTAGAGTGTAACCGGAGAGTAGTTAAGAGTAGTATCATGAAGATAATATATTTATGAGAGAGTGTTCACTAGTGAAAGTATGATCCCTAGGCCTTGTTTCTAAGCATTGATACACCGTTTGCTATTAGATCTGTTACATGTTTGCTTGCTTCCATCTTTATTTCAGTTTGCTTTTAGTCTCTTCCACGCCTTCAAGTTATCTTCTATCACTGTTACCACTTATAATTATCCATACCATTTGTATTTCACTATCTCTTCACTGAACTAGTGCACCTATACACCTGACAAGTGTATTGGGTGTGTTGGGGACACAAGAGACTTCTTGTATCTTGATTGCAGGGTTGCTTGAGAGGGATACCTTTGACCACTTCCTCCCTGAGTTCGATAAACCTTGGGTGATCCACTTAAGGGAAAACTTGCTGCTGTTCTACAAACCTCTACACTTGGAGGCCCAACAACTGTCTACAAGAATAGAAGTGCGTAGACATCACTGCAGCGATGCAACCAGTTAGTCTTTGAACGTCCTTCAGGCGAGTTGGCCTGGAAATATTGAGTATAGCCTTAATCTTGTCTCAGTTCACCTCTATGCCTCTCTGAGACACGATGAAACCTAACAATTTTCCGGCTAGGATTCCAAAGAAACATTTCTTCGGATTGAGCATTATATTGTATTTTCATAAATTTGCGAACGTTTCCTCCAAGTCGGAAATTCATGTTTCCTTCTTTTTGGACATCACCGCAATATCATCCACATATGCATGTACGTTGCGTCCGATTTGGTCATGGAGGCAACGCTGCATAGTGCGCTGGTACGTAGCTCCTGCATTCTTCAACTCAAAGGGCATCGTAACAAAACAAAAGGTTCCAAAGGGGGTTATGAATGAAGTTTTGATTTTATCTGACTCCTTCATCCGAATTTGGTGATAACCGGAATATGCGTCGAGAAAACAGAGGAGTTTCGAGCCTGCCGTAGAATCGATAACTTGATCAGTTCTAGGCAGAGCGAACGGATCTTTGGGATAAGCCTTGTTCAAGGCAGTATAATCAACACACATCCTTAAATCAGTGGTGTCCTTTTTAGGGACCATTACAGGGTTAGCCGACCAATCAGTATGGATGACCTCTTCTATGAGTCCGGCTAACTCGAGCCGGGCTAGTTCCTTAGCTATTGCCTTACGCTTTACATCGCCAAAATGTCGTAGGGATTGTTTGACAGGTTTAGCGTTTGGGTTTACATTTAGAGAGTGCTCGGCAAGTTCCCTAGGTACTCCAGTCATGTCAGATGGCTGCCATGCGAAGATATCTTGATTTGCTCGGAGGAACTTGACGAGCGCGCTTTCCTATGCGCTATCTAGGCCTACGCCTATCTGGATCATCTTGGAGGGGTCATCAACCTTCAACGACGTCTTCTTCGTCTCTTCCGATGCCTTGAACTCCGGATTTGGCTTTGTCACCTCCTTCTTCGTTGCGGGCATCTCGGACGGATCTATGGTCTTCTTGATCTCCTGGTACTCCTGGGCGTGCAGCACGGCTTCAGCAAAGGCGACATTTCCATCCTCGCACTCTTGCGCTTTCTTCGGGTCTCCCCTGATAGTAATCACGCCGTTGGGATCTGGAATTTTCATCATATTGTAAATGTAACATGGACGAGCCATAAAAGCCCAATAAGCTGGACGTCCAAATATAGCGTGGTACGTGCTCTTGAACGGGACCACTTCAAAGGAAAGTGCTTCCGTCCGGTAGTTCTTTGGAGTTCCAAAGGTAACATCCAAAGTGATCTCTCCTAGGGAATTTGCTTGTCTTCCTAGGACAACTCCATGAAAGATCACAGAGCTGTGATTCAGCTGGGTCTCCGAGATTCGCATCCGGCGTAGCGTTTCGACATACAGAATATTGATGCTGCTACCACCGTCCATGAGAATCTTGGAGAAACCATAACCGTCAATAAGTGGATTGACGACTAATACGTATTTTCCTCGCCTGTGCAACTTAGGCGGATGATCAGCATGGTCAAAGGTGATTGCAACTCCCGACCAGTCCAGGTATTGAGGGACAGCCGAAACTATCGCGTTGAGCTCATGCAGAACTGCTTTCTTGACCTTAGCTGGTTGAGATCCGAGGAAGGTGACATAGGTGTCTTTCTTTGTGGGAAAGGTTTTCTTCCCCTCCGGCTTGGGATTTGATGCATCGGCTTCCTCCATGTCGGAATCTTCCTTGGTCTCTTTATTCTTTTCGGGATTCTTCTTTCCCTTCTTCCGCTTAGCCCTATAGCCAGCGGTGTCATCCTTCTTGATGTCGTCATTGAAACGACACTCGACGTTTGTGTGAGACGAGCCCCCATTGGCGTCGAGGTGATGCACACATGGGTTATTGGCAATGTCGGCCCAAGAGTAGGTTTTGCCAGGTTGCTGGTCTCCTCTACCTTGAACTCTTGATGTCCCACGATCGCGTCTGCGTCCTCCTCGTCCTCCAGACCCGAAAGTAGCAGGAACCACTACCGTTTCCGCGTTGGGCTTTTCTTCTGAGGTGTTTTTGCGCTTTGGAGCTTGTTGCTTTGGTTGTTTTGCCGAATATGGCACAACTAGGGCGTTTAGTAATCCCTCTGCGCCATCGTCAGCATCTGCATACTTGCTCACTGTTTCTATCATCTCTCCCAAATCAGTGACCTTGTCACACTTCAAGCGATGATGCAGTAAACCAATTGGGAGTCCTGTAATGAAAGCTTCAATCGCAGTTTGGTCATTTACTCCTTCACAGGAGTTCTTGGTGTCGATCCATTGTCCGAGATAATCTCGGCAAGTTTCTTCGGCTTTCTGGGTGCAACGCTGTAGGTCTCCTACCGTACAGGGCCTCCGATATGTGCCTTCGAAATTCCGAAAGAACGCACTTTGCATGTCATACCAGTTATGGATGGTGTTCTCCAGAAGTTCATTGAGCCATGATCGCGCCGTCTTCCACAACATAAGTGGGAGATATCAGGTTGCGACCAAGCTATTTCCGCCTTTGGGGATGTAGCAGGCTTGAAAAAAATCCTGAAGCTAGGTATCTGGCTGAGCTACACCGTCGTAGGGCTAGATGTGTCTTGAGATAGCAAATCCTTCCGAGAATTTTGTTGCTCTTATGCGTGGTCCAAAGCATTTTGGGCCCACGTATATATCATCATTTTTGTAGCGCTGCGCCTCTATGTTGGAGTTAATCCAGTGTCGCGCATCACTTGGAGACAATGATCGTCGTCCTGAGTGACGGCTATGGCTGCGGTGCCTTGGAGCCGGACTTCGGCTTCTACCACCACCTCCTCCGCCACGACGTCCTCCTTGGCCACCTTGAGAGTCGTTGTGATGGCTACTTGATGGAGAGGGTGGGGCAGTTAGATTGTTTCCGGTTGATCACCGGCCTCCGTCTAGAGCGTCATTATTCTGGTTCCGGGGAGGGTCTTCATTGCGACGAGCCCCCTGCCGGCTTATCCCGGCCTGGTTTCCATCGTTTCTTCGTCCGTCACTCCCACCATTGTGGGGCTCAGCTGGACGGTTATATCTAGGAGGTGCCATTCTTTGACGGTCCTCCTCCCGACGTTTCTCTTTATCTTCTCCCCTGCGATCGTTCGACTCTCGACGGGGAGGGTTTCTCTGATACAGTGCAGCAATTGCCTCTTGCTTGGCAGCTGGAGCGACATTGCACCAGTCACGTGTAGTTCTGTGATGCTGTCCTGAAGATCCGCTTCTTGAGTAGTTGTCTTCCCGCCGGTCAGAATGGTAATGCTGTTCCGGAACACGTTGGGGCCTTATGTCATCATTCCAAGCCATGTCCGTGCGACATTGGTCGGATTTGGAGACCAGTTTTCCGCTTTCGGATTTCGCGGCCCTTTGCTGCTCCAGATCCTTGGTGAGTAGCTTAATGCCCAATCGAATCTATTCTGGGTCTGGATTATTCGATAGGATATCTCGAATTGCAACAGTGTTCTGTACCGGTGTTGGATATACCAGATCTCCCTTGCTGTCGAGACGAGGCATCCCTGGGTCTCCTTCAAAGAGAACCTTGTGCACTTCCGGGAATTGATTGTCACGCGTGTGACGTTTTCGGGTCTTCTGATGCTGCCAAGAGATGTACTTCTCCGCAGTTGCCATGCGTTTCTTTTCCTCCTCGATGTTTTTGGCTTCATCCAAGAGTACTTGACAACGCGCTTCTAGGGCCTCAGCCCTTTCATCCAATTCTTCAGTAGTAAGTTCTGCAGCTGTAGGGATAAGTGTGGTTAATGTAGCATCGATGAGTTTACGCGCACCTTCAGTGATCACGTGTCCATCCACCGATTCTTCTTTTGGCTCGTCTAGGATAAGTGCTCCATCAGAGTCTTCCTCATATTCCTCAGCAATCACTTCCTCTGCCGGAAGATCTTTTGTCGGGGTCTTGTTCTTCTTATTCTTCTTCTTTGCCTTCTTAGCAGCGCCGGTAGCAAAGAAGGCTTTGGGCCCGTTTCCCGGAGTCAAACTTTGATCGGTACTTTCGGCCATTTGGTTCTCGGGATCATCTCCGAGATCCATGTTGTCCTGTGCTTTGGGAGAGTTTTCTTCGGATCCTTCATCCATGTCTTCTCCTTCTACAACAGCTGTGGAGTTAAGCTCCTCTTCATATTCCGCGGAGAACTTCCGGAAATCTGCCGACGTCATGGACTCATCCGAGGATGCCAGTAAGTCAACGCTTGTTCCGATCGCCTCCAGCACTGAGTCAGTGTTGTATCCAGCATTGGCAGAGCCGGATCCGGAACCAACATATCCGATGAAGTGCGATGCGTGCCTTCTGAGATGGTTGCGGCTCTCGCGGTCGGCTTCCTCAAAACACCTGATGGTCTCGAGAATATCGTCCATGCTTGTGTCTTGCATCATCATGCGCCTCAACGTGTATCTCAGGAAAGGCTTGTTTGTCCCGGCGTCATCAGAGCCGGAACCAGAGTTATCTTCTTGCTCTCCCTGGATTTCGACCTCCGTAGGTGGATCGATCTAGGATTTGACCTCGCTAGGGAGATCCACTCTAGATCCGACTTGTACTGTTAGATCTGCCTCAGGTTCTGTTTTCTCCACTATCTCAACAACTGGTGCTGGCTGGGTGGGATTAGGGTTTTCTGAGATCCGGAACTCTGCCGCCTCCGCGGACAAAGGGGACCCAGAAATTTCTTCTGCCTCTATCATCACCGCTGGGGTGGGTGGGACAGGTTCAGCAAAACCGATGTAAACATCGATCTCACCAAAAGACATGATGGTGTGGGTGGTCACGGCTTCCCTAGCCGGAATCCAAGTCTCGTCTAGGACGATGAGAGGGACGTCACTGGCATAGAGGATGCGACCGACGACGATAGTCTCGCTGATTCCGATTCTTGCAGATTCCGCTCAGAACGCAGATCCGAAGCTCACTCGCCCCACGGTAGGCGCCAACTGTCGTCGGATTGATGACAAGTACGCCATGAGGGGGTCCTTGAGGCATGTGGAAGAGAGGGGTGTGATTCGTACGGGATTCCGGGACGGTGAGCACACAAGTTTACCCAGATTCGAATCCACCGGCTTTGGATGGATCCTACTCCTACTAACAATCCAGTAATACGGCACAGCCGGAATATGGGTTACAAGTGTTTCGCCTGTGCGAGTTGAGATTGTAGACTATTGTGAGGATTCCCTAAAGGCTCTCCCTAGGTCGGCTTATACAGATATCCGGCCTAGGGTTTACAGGCCGGCTACGACTAAAAGTCGGTTATAGAGTACATCTTGGACTACTAGTAACACTACGGGCCCATGTTGGTAAGTCTTTTGGGCCTTCCCGTAGCCGGATTGGACTCCGTCTCTTCTCCCTGACTAGGCCGTCCGTGAAGCAAAGCTCTAACCCGAAATGGGCCACCCTGGTCAGTGAGGTACAGTGAGGATATCTAGAAAGTATATCCCCAACAACTAAGAATCAAAAACATATGTTTATTCAGTAAATGGCTATTCAAAATGTTAACAGAGGAAGGAATGTGGCATGGGTTGCTACGTAATAAATACCTCAAGAATAAAACTCTTGCTTAGGTTGTTGCTTAGGTTGAAAGGAAACCTACGGATTCCGCTTTTGGAAGGGCTTAATGCGAGTTAAGGATTGTTTCTTTAATAGAGTTTGTTTCATTATTTGTAATGATAGATGTATTAGATTTTGGGAGGACGTGTTAGGTGATTCGTCTTTAGCTCATCAGTATCCATATTTATATAACATTGTGCATTGAAAGAATGTTTTAGTTGCTGATCTGTTAGCTCATGTTCCACTGAATATTAGTTTCAAAAGAACTTTAACTGGTATTAATTGGATATCATGGATTCATTTATGATTAAGAGCGATTGATATAAACCTTAATACCGAACTCGATATATTTATTTGGAAGCTCACACCCTCAGGTGTTTTTTGGTTAAATCTATGTATGCATATCTGATAAATGATTAACATGATTTCCCAAGAAAATACCTTTGAGAATTATTTCTCTTAAAGTAAAGATATTCATATGGTTGATTAACAGAAAAGTGATATTTACGAAAGATAACCTTGCTAAAATAAAATAGACGTGGAGTACAAAAAGTCGTTTTTATGATTCAGTGAAAACCATTCAGTATTTGTTTATTTCCTGTCCGTTTGCTCAGACTATTTGGCGTGTTATTTACTTCACTTTTAATATTTCATCCCCGTCTAATATTACTAATATGTTTGGAAATTGATTGAATGATATTGGTAAGATCGCTAAGGCTAAAATTCAGATTGGAGTTTCATCTTTACGTTGGTCTATTTGAAATTGCAGGAATAGAATTATTTTTAATAAGGTTGGAGGTACAATTTTTTGACACTACTGGTTGGTCGTCACGTATCGGAAGATTGACCTGGTTTTCTTTCAGCTGAAACTCTACCTAATGGTTCAGACCCTGGCAGACACCGGTGCGAGAACAGAGGCAAGTCAACTATACCAGCATTTCTTAAGATAGGCAACTCTTTATTTAAGAAGATAGGAATTCCAGATAAATAGATCCGCATTCCAGTTTTAGGCTTGTGTCCTTTCATCTAGAATGGCTGCTGCTTGGTCTTCAGTGAGCGTCTCGGTTTATCAAAAGATGATACATAGTGCAATATGGTCAGAACAGGGTGTTGGATTTTTTAATCCAAACCCTGGAAAGAAGGGGAGTCTAATCCACAGATCTTTTTCCGCTCCTTTTCTACACAATTAGTTTATGTTTGTTCTAAATTACAAAAGAGAACAGAATAATTTTTTTATTTTTGCAGGCCAATCGCTCTTTTGACTTTGGAATGGAATCCCTTTATCAATATACTGCTTCTTTTACACATTCAATCCATAATCAAGAATAATTAGGATTTCTAAAAAAAAAAAAAGGGTCCACTCATAGTAAAATCCCTTCCTTCGCCTAAAAGAGAATTTAATTTAGCGGCTCTTTCTAAAAGGCGTGAATGCAAATAAAAAACATCCCCTGGATAAGCTTCACGGCCGGGGGGTCTTCTTAATAGAAGGGACATTTGGCGATAAGCTTGCGCCTGTTTGGAGAGATCATCATAAATTATTAAAGTATGTCGTAAAGATGGAATCAGCAGTGTCAGAAGGTATCTGATAGAAAAAGGTCCCAGGATCCCGAGCCGATCTTACCTTGGCTCGCAAACCCCAAGTTTGTCTATGAAGAGCTAATCTAATTGTATTTTTTTCTATAATGGATTTCTCCTCTGTACTGTATTTTTTTTGGCTTAAATTGCCAAATGGCGAGACCAGACCCCATGAAGCTTCTAAGTCTGATGTTGATTTGCAAGAATCAGATTTACCAAAATGATCTTTATATGGAAATGAAGGAATCCGGAGTAATTAATGAAAAAAATATTGAGGAATCAAAGGTAGCTCTAGTCTATGGCCAAATGAATGAACCGCCAGGAGCTCGTATGAGAGTTGGTTTAACTGCCCTAACTATGGCAGAATATTTTTAGGCATTTCGGCACATCCTATGGAAGGCTCTCACCTAGCAGGCTTCTTTATACTCGAAAGCCGTCCTTATAGAATTCTATGGGTCGCCAAGCGGAAAAAAAAGACATTCTATTTGGAATCTTCTTCTGAATACCTAAATACTTGAAATTCAACAGAACCCCTGTTTTCTTCTTTTTCTTCTTTAACCATAAATCCCATCCCGAAGAGAAGTTGACTGACGGGGATGTCTCGAGAAGAAATTCCAGAATTGGTAGCCTCCCAAATCAAACATACATTGACAGGGGTTGCCAACAAAAAGAGAGGAAAGAGGCCCTCTTCAACCAGTTCTGTGCTTCAATATAATTTCCCGGAGTAAGCGCGATAGCTTGTTTCCAATACTCAGCAGCTTGATCAAACCAAGCTTCTGCAATTTCCGAATCACCCTGTAGAATGGCCTGTTCTCCTCGGTCGGAATAGGCAGTTCCTTCCCTTAGAACCGTACTTGAGAGTTTCCCCATTGGCCCTTCCCCCGCCCTAATGGAACCAATGGAAAAGGGTAGGGTCATCAAGTAGAGGCTTCGCCTTTCTCTTCGGGTCAGATGGGTTCCCCTCTTCAGTCATTTGGTACCTCTCCAACGCTTCCTACTGAACCCTTTGATGCAACATTTCTTGTTTCCAGAAGATCTCGGATGGTTTCTGATCCCGTCCATCCTTCCAGAGCTAGGCACCCGCTTCAGAATGAGAATCCCATTCGGCAGGGACTCCATCTCGCATTCGATCTCCCTCCTTTTCCTGAAAGAGTCGAGGTCTCTCTGGACTTATCTTTTGCCTCTCTCCCAGATTCATAAAAAGGGAGTTGATCCCCGACTGGGTGCTATTTCACGAACCTTCTTACATTGGCGAGTCTATCTATCTGCCTAGCTTTGGTAGATTTCCCCCAACGCAATTCAAAAACGGAAATTCCACGAATCCCTGAGGTGGATAAGTCCGACGACTCAGCAGCAGTGCGGAATTGAGTTTCTGGTCCGGTGGATCTGATCTATAGTTAGGGGGCTTATCCGAGTGAGTTTTATGGACCCACCGGGCCAGAAGCTTCTCAAGCTCAAGCATTTACTTTTCTAGTTAGAGACCAGCGTCTTGGTGCCAAGAAATTCCGTTTTTGTCGAGAGGAAATCCCTCAAAATGATGATACCTTGATTTTCTGTTTGATAGTCGAAATTCTCTACATAACAAAATCTGTGTGAAGGTGCTCTATATTGCAATGTGAATCGATATCTATTGTAGATGAAAACGATGTATTTATGCATCAAATACAAAAACGGGATAGGTTATACAAACAGGGATTCGCAAACAAAAAAAGGAATTCGTAGTCACTTTTTCCTGTCGCGTAAAAAAAAGTGACAAGCGGAATTGGCGCTTTCTAGAAGGAGCAGTCCTGGTTACTCACAGGACCGATATTCCCGATGTATTGAAGGAAAAAGCCACAAAGTGGGAACAGCCATCTCAAAAGAAGTAAGTTCTTGATCATTTCCATGGGAATGTGATTTTTGCGGTTACGAACTTGAACTTGGCAGTAGCCACGAACTTTAGTCCATAGACCGCCTAATTGACACCAACGAGTAAAATCTCCTTGTGCTTCCGGCCCCCATAGTAGCAACAAAGAGTGTGCTAAACTGTTGGCAGGGGTAGAAACTGCTGCGGTTAAGAAATTACAACCTTCCAAATAGAGAGAGAAAGATTCTTCTGATTTTCTTGTTCCTGAAAATATTCTATCTATCTCCTAGACGCCGTAGAGAATTGATAATTTTCATGTCTTTCAATTCTCGTACTCGTAATTGGAAAGTTACGGAAGGAGACCCGTCATTTTGGGAAAAGAATGAGGTGAAAGGGCCGACCCATGCGGCACGCCCTAAGAAGGAGTCATTCACGCAAAGAGAAGAGGTTGCTTCGCTTCCTAAGAATCATTCCTATTCCTAAACCTAAACTTGCTCACTACCCTTACTGAGACGGCTAACAACCGTCTTAAAGTGAGATTCGAATTCTTCGACTTACCGTTGACAGCAAGCTTTTCATTAAAATGATGCATGATTGATCAACTAAAGTCTTGAGCCGGTTGCCACGTACTCCCAGAAAATACCCTTCTCTTTAGCCTTTTATATTTTCTGCTAGCATACCACCCTTCTCACGAGCTGGGATCGAACCAGCGCTTTCCGGATTCGTGGTCCGGACCAAGGTTTGCACCAGAGACTAGTAGGAAATCCTTGCAAACAGAGCTTTCTTAATTAATGAAATGGCCATACAGTAGCAAAAAGCTACCTATTCCAGCGAACAATGATTTGGACCTCCACTGATATCAAGATCTGGAAGAGGGACGTTTGAATTAGCGCAGTTAAGAACTTCCTAAGGGCTACCACCGGTGGCAACCTAAAATAATGGATCAATTGGAGCTTATTTGTTAAAGCCACCACCCTGGTATCACAGATCCAACTTGGTTCAACGAATAGAAACAAGAATTTCTTTGGAGTGAGAAGGAGATCCTAACTCTAAAATAAGGCATCTGAGACTATGCTTAAAAGTCCCGTTTGGTCACTTTGAAAAAGAAGGATGCGCCGCTATTTTCTCATCATCTGGCACTGCTTGAGGAGCTGCTTTTCTTTCTTCCTCAAGCTAGGGGAGAAGCCTATCTGAGTGAGAGTGCCTCAACCAATTCGTTCCTTGGGACTGCAGCTGTTAGTTCTTTGAATTGAATAGTTTGATTTGTTCTCTGAGTGTCTGTGAAAACAATCTTTCAAAAGATACGCTATCATCACACCTATCATTTATGAATGATTCTCTGGAGAAAGATCCCAACCTGTTTTTCCTCTATAGCTTTCCAGATACTTTGATCACAAGTTGTGTTCATTATTGTATGATTCATCAGGATATGGTGAAACAGAAGAACGAAATAGACAAAAATCTTAAGGTAGCCTTGAATTGTTACAAACAATATGTTGATTCAATCATGAGTTCTCAAGGTTCTCAGAATTGGCATGAATATTGGAATGGACTATGCCTTAATATAATAAAAAAAATAGAGAGTTAGAAATCGTAACTTGAAACAAGAACTAGAAATTTAAAGCAATAATAAAGAGCCGTCCTAGTTAATAAAACTGAGAAAATTAACTGGGTCAAGTACTAGAGGCAAGCTCGTCAACTAGTACATAGCCATAAGGCCTGGAAGAAGCAGGGATTGAACCAGGGCTTGTTGACAGAGCAGATATCAAAAGCCTATGTTATCTCATTTGAAGGGACCGAGCAAGGGATGAGCGCCCTCTGATCTAAAATGGGCTTTTTCAAAATCAAACTAGTTGTTTACTCATTGTGGCAAAACAAAACTCTCTTATTTTCCTTCGAGATGAATACCAATTTGATAGAGGTGGGGCATTTGGTTCAACCAGTTCTGTGCTTCAATATAATTTCCCGGAGTAAGTTCTCAAGAAGACCTTAGTAGTTTTCGTTACCGAGATATCTTTTCTTTTAATAGTAACAAGGCTTTTCCAAAGCTTCTTTGGATCTGCAATCATATCACTCCTCGCTTCAGCCAAGCAAACCCTGTAGAAGCATCTCATATCGATTTTCCGGTTTCATGGAGAAGTGTCTAAGAGCATCTCGAGCCGCCGCGGCAAAATGGCGTTGCGCAAAAAAATCCAATGTTTTACAGCGTGGTTGCGTGCGCGCGCCCCTCCAGCGGGCGCGAGGAAAATGCGCGTGCACTGTAAATTTTCCAATTTTCCCACACGCGGTTGCAAGCGCCAATTTGCTGCGGCACTTGCAGCGCACGCTATAACAGAGCCGCACGCGCAGCCAACCACCCCTAAAACTTTCGTGCGCATGCGTATCCATATACATAGTTCGTTCCCCTTTCGTCCACCGCGTGTCCGATTCAGTTCGCCGCCCACAGCTCACCCACGCCGCCGCTCCGCCGCCGACGAGATGTCGTCCTGCCGCTCAAGCTCCGGCTACCACGGCGTGCGCTTGCGCACGACGGGCACCTATTACGCCGAGATACGAACCGGCGACGCAAAGAAGCAGGATCGGCTCGCGCGGAGGGGCCGCCAATGCGGCGAAGCGGGCCTTCATCGAAGCGCAGATGGCCGGTCCATCAACCATCTCCGACGATGACCCCTGTTGGGATGATTACTGGTCGTTGACTCCGGTGTCGTCCACAACACCGGACTCCTCCGATTTCGAGTTTTAGATAGGTTAGTTTTTAGTTTGTAATATGCACTAGTTTTAGTTCGTAATCTGCACTAGTTCTATGTAATGTAGCACTATATTTTCAATTCTATGTAATATATGCACTAGTTTTATATTTTTAATTCTATTTTAGCCTATTTTTTTAAGATATTTTTACTGTCTTATTCCTGTCAAAAAGATGTTTGTGGGACTGCAAAATAGCGCTTGGGTGGAGGGTGTTTTTGCTAATCTGCACGCGCGGTATTTTAGCGCTTCCGGTGGAGGTCGCATACGCTCTATCCTAAGCCAGCGCGCTGCAAATCAGTTTTAGGGGGCCGAGATATAGTGGAGATGCTCTGAGGTCCATGGTACTTTGCAATGCCAACGGATAGTTGTGGGTAAATAAATAAATGAACTCTAACTAGCCAAACTGCCCAAGTAACCTGCTCTGTCCAACACGGTCGCGCGGAGCCATCGGAGTTGACGAGTGAACTGGAAAAACGAATGAACTGTCGACGTGAGATATGTACGTATGATTCAGGGAGTAGTTGGGAAGAAAGCAACCGCGAAATACTAAACTGGCAGCGGTTCACCATTGCTGCACGCATCGAAGCAATTTTCCTCTCTATTTTTATGTCAGAAACAGGGCGAGAGATCGAGCCACAATAGACACACCACGAGTAGGAAGTTTCTGATGGCATATAATATAATCATGGAGTAACAGTTCAAAGGAGCACTGCTCAGAAGAGCACAGCGCATTGGCCATCTCCCTATCGAAAACTACCAAACCAGGAGGGTGTCTCTGACTTCCCAGTTCCCACATGACAAGTGCACGTTGCACCAGGATATGCATATACTGTAACCATGTAGAACCGGTCTGATCCGGGCAATGTCTCCGTGACATACCAGGTTTGAATAAATCGGCGACCTAGCTAAGACCAGATTAATTCAGAGTTAAGTAGGCAATACCAAGCAGTTTCCCTCCACGGCACTCCTCTTATTCTGAATCTTAATTCTCTTTCTGTTCCTGCCGACGCTACACATGATGGGTATCCAGCCGAACCTGCTCAACCAGCTGGTGTCGCTCCTCCTCGGAGCGTCCGTCGCCGGGGTGCTGATCTTCTTCCTGTCGTCCGAGGGGATCGGCGCGCAGCCGTCGGCGGCCGGCATATCCAGCTGGGCCAATGGAACCATGGCGTTCCCGGATGCTCCAGCCCAGGACTCTAACCAGACAGCCAAAGTTGAGGTTGCCTCCCCCAAGGAGGCTAACCACACTGCCCAGGTTTCAGAAATTCTGATCACAGAGTTGTTGTACATATTTGCTCAGCCAGTTGTCTGTAACTGTAACTCTGTATCTTTGTTGCCTCGCGCGCCAACTTGTCAAGCAGGCAGGCAGAGTCTTCGATAGTTCTTTGCGATTGACGTCTGAATTTCTTGTCCGGCAGGCGGCGGAGCAGGAGCTGGAGCGGTTGCTGCGGGCGGTGGCGGATGAGCACAGGACGGTGATCATGACGTCGGTGAACGAGGCGTGGGCGGCGGAGGGGTCGCTGCTGGACCTCTTCCTGGAGAGCTTCAGGAACGGGGAGAAGATCTCGCACTTCGTGGACCACCTCCTCATCGTGGCTCTCGACGCCGGCGCGCTGGAACGGTGCCGGGCCGTGCACCCGCACTGCTACCTCCTGCCGCCGCCGGCCGGCGATGCTGGCAATAGCAGCGATCTCTCCGAGGAGAAGGTGTTCATGAGCAAGGACTACATCGACCTGGTGTGGAGCAAGGTCAGGCTGCAGCAGAGGATCCTCCAGCTCGGCTACAACTTCCTCTTCACGGTACGTACATACATTCGTCGTCGTAGCAGTTGAAGCAGTTGCCTAGACAGAGACAGATCAAAATGAACCACGAAAACGAAGTTCAGAAACGGTCCAATGTGATGTCAGCATATTTTCTGCAACTTCCGTACTCGGTTTTCATCACACATCCACAACTTTTCTTACTACATTTACATCCTATAATGCAGGATGTGGACATCATGTGGTTCCGCAACCCGTTCGAGCGGATGTCGGTGGCGGCGCACATGGTGACCTCGTCGGACTTCTACTTCGGCGACCCGTACAGCCCCATCAACGCCCCGAACACGGGGTTCCTGTACGTGAAGTCGAGCCGGCGCACGGTGGGCGTCTTCGAGGCCTGGCGGGAGGCGCGGCTGTCCTTCCCGGGGAAACACGAGCAGCAGGTGCTGAACGAGATCAAGTTCGACCTCATCGCCAAGCGCGGGCTGCGGCTGCAGTTCCTCGACACGGTGCACAACGCCGGGTTCTGCAACAACACCCGGGACTTCAACACGCTCTACACCATGCACGCCAACTGCTGCGTCGGCCTCGGCGCCAAACTCCATGACCTGGGCAACCTGATGAAGGAGTGGCGCGCTTACAGGGGGATGGACGACGAGCAGCGGCGGCGAGGCCCCGTGCGGTGGAAGGTCCCTGGCATATGCATCCATTGATCGGTTTGTGGCCACGTGCATATGCACAATCGGTTATTTTGGTTTGAGATGTGCATATATGTGTGGTGTGGGACGGAAGCGTTGGATATAGTGAGTTCTTTTTATTTTTTTATTGACTAGCATTAAAAACATACGACAGTATAAAGCACCACAAGAAAAATAAAAATTAGAACGAAACCCTTAAGATGACCTTCGTCTTCAACCTCCAGACCATGTCGGCGACGCGCCACCACTGCCGCTCCTCCCTAGACCGGCCCGATGTTGTTGGTTATAGTCAGAAAGTTGCCAAACTGATCTAGAAGACTACACCTGTCTCAAAGACTCTAGCAAAAAAAATCTTTATCAATAACGGCCTTGAAATCTTAAAGTGCACATTAATCAAAATTTGTCTCAAGTTTTTTTTCTTGTCGTAGCTAAGAGCATCTCCACTCGGCTTCCCAGCACGCCATTCCCACGGCGTTTTTTGGTCGGGACGCCGAAATTCGGCTCAGTCGCGTTCCCAGGACCCCGGTTTCGTCCGGATTTGACCCAAAATACGTTCGGGCTTCCTAGGCCGTTCCCACGGCGCCGGGAACGCGCTGGGAACACCGGACGAAACGAATTCGGCAGGAAAAAGGCCATTCGCTGAGTGGACCCGCCCAGTCAGTGGCAGAAGCCGATCCGTCCTCATCCTCCCGCATCGGAACACCGCGAGGACCGCCGGGCATTAACTTCCCGCGCCATCGCTTCGGCTCTCGCGAAGGACCGGCGGAAATTAACTTCCTGCCCTCGCCGCTACACCCCTCCCGCCCCTCGCCGCCTATATAGACCGCGCACCCGGCCGGCTCCATCCACACTCTCGCAGCGCCCAACTCCGGCGAACACCAGACTCTGGCGAAGCCTTCCCCTCTCCCCACCTCCCTACCATGGGCGAGATATTCCCCAGCGATCCCGCGGCGGCGAATGGCTTCGGCCGCCGCACACTCCAGGCATGGGAGGCCCGGCTCCTCCACGATGCGGGCTACATGGCGTTGCTGGACACCAGGGTACCGGCCGGCTGGAAGCTCAGCCTCGGTGGGATCCTAGTGCCGTCGGTGCCGGCATGCGGAGAGATGGTCGAGGAAATCGAGACCGCGATCGCGGCCATGGAGGACCCCGATCTCGCCGAGGATCCGGGGAACTTGCTCTTCTAGGAGCAGTTCTTCGCCGACCGGCGGCTGCAGGACCTCAGCCGCCACGAAGGGTCGCCGGAATCTCTGCCGAAACGCAGCAACGCGGCGGGGAGGCACCGCTGGTGGAGCGTTCCAGGGCGCACAGTCGCCTCGGTGCTCAACCACATCCTCTCCGGCAACACTCCCCGCCTCGGCTTCCCCCGCAACCCGACACCGGCGGCAAGGGCTAGGCGCTGTCCTCTGATACATTGCAAATGTATCTATAATTTTTGATGTTCCATGCTTGGTTTTATCCACTTTCTTGTGTTTTGTTCTAACTTTGGAGTACTCTTTATATGATTTCTTGGACTAACCTATTAACAAGAGCCACAGTGCCAGCTGCCTGTTTTTTGCTGCTTTTGGTTTCAGGAAAGTCAGAAAATGAATATTCTCAGAATTGGACGGAACAAAAGCCAAAGTGCCTATTTTTCCGGAAGACATAAAGTGCCAGAATACGAGACGGAGAAGGGCCAGGGGCCGGCCACACCACCTGGCCGCGCGGCCAGGCCTGGCCCGCGCCAGGGGTGGTGTGGTGGCTCTCGGCACCCCCTCGGCCTCTCCTTCCGCCTATATATTGCCCTCGGGACGAAAACCCTAAGTACCCAATCAAAAATCCACGAAAGAGTCTGTAGCCGCCATTATCTCCATCCCTAGATCGGGAGGGATCTGAAGCTCTTCCCGGCACCCTGCCGGAGAGGGGAATTCACCCTGGAGGCCATCTTCATCACCATGCAAGCCTCCGGTGTGATGCGTGAGTACTTCATCCTTGGACTATGGATCCATGTAGTAGCTAGATGGCTGGTTCTCCTCCTTTGTGCTTTCATGTCTAGATCTTGTGAACTCTGTTCATGATCAAGATCATCTATTTGTAATTCTACATGTTGTGTTTGCGGGGATCCGATGGATATTGAGATGCTATTTCAGATTGATTATTGATTCTATCATGTCTTTGTTATTTGTGATCTTGCATGCTTTCCGTTGTTAGTAGCTATCTTGGCCAAGTAGATGCTAGCAACTCCAAGAGTTAGTATTTATGCTCGATAGTGGGTTCATGCCTCTGGTAATCTGGGGAAGTGACAGAAATCTCTAAGGTACTAGATGTGCTGTTGCTACTAGGGAGAAAACATCAATCCTTTGTTCATAGAACAATCGTATTGTTTACTTTACACGCAGTTCGTAAAGCAATAATCTGTTGCTTGCAACTTAATACTGGAGGGGGTTCGGATGATAACCTGAAGGTGGATTATTAGTCATAGATGCAGTTAGATGGCGGTCTATGTATTATGTTGTAATGCCCAATCAAGTCTCAAAGGAGTCAAGATGATTAGTATATGAATGTATTGCTTTCTCGGTGTTTGTCAATTGCCCCACTGTAATTTGTTCACCCAGCATGTTATCTATCTAAGGAGAGCCACCTCTAGTGAACTATGGATCCCGGTCCTTTTACTTTACATAAAATCTACAATCTTTTACTGCTTTGTGTTTACTTTCTGCAAACTTTCACTTCTTTCCATTCGATACGTTTAATCCTTTGTTTTCTGCAAAACACGGTGAGATTGACAACCTCATCACAAGTTGGGGACAAAATTCTGTGGTTGTGTTGTGCAGGTCTCCACGTTGCTACTAGCACCGATAGTGCGCCCTGCCAAAGCTCAGCTAGTAACACGTTTGAGGTGTTTCCTTGCTCCTACTAGTTCGATTAAACCTTGGTTTCATAACTGAGGGAAACTTGTTGCTGTGCTCATCATACCTTCCTCTTGGGGTTCCCAACGAGCTCTACATCAACCACGCACCAAGCACTTTTCTGGGCGCCGTGCATTGAGCCATCAAGCGATTTTTCTGGCGCCGTTGACGGGGAGTCAAGGACATCTTCACAAGGGGAGGCCCTCATAACCAATCTCTTTACTTTGTTGTTTTTGTTTTGCTTGGTTTCTTTTTGCTTTGTTTGCTTGTTTTGTTCTTCAAAAACACAAAAAAAAAATAGTTTTACTTGTTTGCTTTCTTATTCAAAAACACAAAAAATTAAGTCTCCTTTAGTTGTCACCTCTTCCTTATCTCACCATGTTGATCCCTACTTTCACCTTGAAAGACCTTTCAATTGGTAATGGTTCTATAATTGGGAAAGATAATATTGAAGAATTCTTTAATCATGTTAGAAAACATGAGGATACTGAGGATAGATCCCTTGCAGAACTTGCTCCAAACTATGAGATTGCTGCAGCTTCTTTAATCCACATGCTAGAAGCTAGGTTTGTTAACCTCAACCCCTTAATGCAAGTAATGTTTCTTAAGCTTAATGAAATAGAGGACCCTAAAAAGAGGGATTTTATCCTAGAAACTTTGTTTAAGGAGTTCTATGATGTTGCCAAAGAAGCTAGGAAAGTCTTTGAACGTTTCAATATGCTAGGATCATGTGTAGATATTGTTGGTATACGAGAAAAGATGAACAAAACCGAACCTAATGGGGAGGAACCTAAGATACCCATACCCTTTAAACTAGTAGCAATACATGATGCCATAGAAAAGAATTTTGATTGGATTATTCATGCCAACCCTTTTGATGAGAATAGTGAACCTAAGAGCATTGAGAGAGGATCCTCCAGAACTTATTTGGATGATATACCTTGCCTTGTTGAAAATATTTCTTGTATTTATCTTAATGCTTCTTCATTTGAGAACACTTGATTCTTTCTTTGCTTCTTATGCCTAACTTAAAGGCGTTAAAGAAAAGTACTTATTGGGAGATAACCCAAAAGTTTTAGACGAGTCTTGGAAGTTATTACCTCTGTAATAACCTCTCCTTATCCTTTTTATTTGCCTTTTGTGCCAAGAGTAACCTCTAATGAGAGAGAAGTAATGATTGTAAAAGTTGCTGTCCCGAAAAAGATTTTTGTGCTTCGCCGTAAAAATTCGTGAGAGATCTCTGTATGTCGGATTGAGCTGTAATTGTTTGTTCTTCTGCGCCAGATTATTATCTAACTTTCGTTAGTTCAGCACTTTTTTATTTGAGTAACATAAGGTCTTAGAAAAAATTTGTCTTTACCTGCTGGTATGTTTTGACAGATTTCTGCCATTTTTTGCATTTGCTTCTTGTTGGTTCCTTCTTGAGTTCTTTTGGAGAATTGAGCTTTTTGAGGGAAGTGCTACAGTAGCTACTATTCTAATGGAATTTTATTTGGTGTTAGAACTTAACCTTAAGACTTATTTATCTTAAGTGCACTAATGTTGCTAATAAAGATTGTGTGAAGTTTTGTATGAAGGAAAAAATTTAGGTGTATGGAAGGAATGAGTAATGAGATGAAGAATGGACTAAAGCTCAAGCTTGGGGATTCCACACGTGTCACCCCAAGAAATATGCAAGAAGTACAAGCGTCAAAGCTTGTGGATGCCCAAGGCATCCCCTTCTTCATCAATAAAAATCCCAGGTTTCTTCCAAACACTTCATTTTTATTGTTTCATGCACAGTTGTGTTTTTCTTGGAGCGTCTTCTTTTTCGTTTTCGCTTTGGTTTTTCGTTTGCTTGGTTTGCTTAGTTTTCTGAATAAATTGGTTGGACCCCCTCTTTCATACATTGGTTTTCAAATAGTTTGGTTTGGTTTGGAAAAGAGTAGGAAAGTTCATACTTATGTGGTAAAAAGAGCTCGTTTTTGACTGTGGCCTATGCTTTGTCATGCCGTGCTTGATATTGTTTTGGCTTTATGCTTACTATTCTTTGCTGTATCATGACTTTTTATAAACAATTCAGATTGCTTAATATGCCTTGGATGAATCATGCGTTGTTTTAGCATATTAAAGCATAGTATAGTGGTATTCTCCTTTGATGCTTTATTTGGGTTGACTTGGCACATGCTCACACCATGTTATGACTATCTCAAGTCACCATAGCCTTTATGATCCTTTAGTTTTCAACTTGTAGTATCACTTTATGCTTTGATCAATGATGTTTTGTCGCTCTGCATGATTATGGCCGTTATTGCTCTCTTAGTTTGTCGCTCCCAGTCTTTTGCTAGCCTCCACAACAAAGTATGAGTTCCACTCATGCATCCAACTCTCTAAACCAAGTTTTTCCAAAGAGTCCACCATACCTACCTACTACCTTATGCTATTCCAAGTATATTCATGCTTTTGTTTACCTTCCACATTAAACTTGTTATGAGAAAACTAGTGATTAAAGCTCTCACGAACTTGATGACACACTTTACTTTTCTTGCCCTTAATAAACTTGAACCATTGTGTCTTCTATGTTGTATATGCTTGCACTTATTTGTTGGGAATTAGCAGAATTATGCTTTCATGGGAAACACTTTCAACATTGCACTTGGTGCTTGTACCTAGTTGGTATCATGCTCTTTTGTATATGGATGATGTCGGTGTGAAATGAAATGGGAGCTTGTAAGTCCATGGAGTTATGTATATGTGTTAGAGAAACGCCTGGGCCGCTGGTCTAATCCATGTTGACATGGTGGAAACCTGCAGCGTAACCATAATGAGCTGTCTATGAAGCATTCTTCTTATAAAAAAAAGTCCTATATTTAGAAAAAAAAGAAAAAAAAGAGAAACTATGAAAAGAGTAAAGAGAGAAAAAAGCACCATATTCCCATGGTAAATAAGAAGAATGCTGAGATGCTCGTTGTCTGCTTGCCTTGTCATTTTGATATGAGAATTCTTCCGTATCATCGGGCAAGGGGTACCCCGTTGGCGGTTCTCTATGATACACATATACTTACAATGACAAGAACTTACCGGCGACTAAACTTGAGTAGCATGAGGAGCGACCCTCGTATACAAGGGACATGAGATTTCTGACTTATACTTCGTCAAGCATGTACACCATAGTTTGTTCACTTTAACCTTAATCACTTCAAGATGCTTATGGTAGGGGCAATGAGAGCTGAAATCTATAAGTACCATAATGTTTGGAAGCTCTTTATGAGACTTAAATCCCTACTTACTTTTACAAAAGGCCTTTCTTTCACCATTATATTGTGTCTCCACCTTCTATCTTTATGCACCTACGTTGAGAGCATAGTGGCTATTCTTAGTTCTATGTGCATTGTCCCAAGACTAGTTGATTGATACATACTTTGATATTGCTTGTTTTAAACTATTGTATCTAGTCGTTCTTATGAACTTTGAAGGTGTCCTATGCATTTATATTTGCTACTCTATTGAGGGACAAGCTGAATACTATTATGCCATGTTTTCTTTATGTGAAACAAACAAATGTCTTGCAAAGCATTGTTATTCATGAATCTTTTGTTTGTGCCTTTTCATGTTGCATCATAGTTTCTTTGCTTATTGCTAGAACCTTGTCTTTCATGTTATGATTGAAGTACTTTGATCCCAGCTTTTAATTTTGCAAATACTTTGATCAAGTCTTTGATGGTGCATGTCGCCTCAAAAATTATTCTTTCTTTTTATCACTTACCTACTCGAGGACGAGCAGGAGTTAAGCTTGGAGATGTTGATATATTGCAAATGTATCTATAATTTTTGATGTTCCATGCTTGGTTTTATCCACTTTCTTGTGTTTTGTTCCAACTTTGGAGTACTTTTTATATGATTTCTTGGACTAACCTATTAACAAGAGCCACAGTGACAACTGCCTGTTTTCTGCTGTTTTTGGTTCCAGGAAAGTCAGAAAATGAATATTCTCAGAATTGGACGGGACAAAAGACAAAAGTGCCTATTTTTCCGGAAGACATAAAGTGCCAGAATACGAGACGGAGAAGGGCCAGGGGCCGGCCACACCACCTGGTCGTGCGGCCAGGCCTAGCCCGCGCCAGGGGGTGGTGTGGTGGCTCCCGGCACCCCCTTGGCCTCTCCTTTCGCCTATATATTGCCCTCGGGACGAAAGCCCTAAGTACCCGATCAAAAATCCACGAAAGAGTCTGTAGCTGCCGTCATCTCCATCCCTAGATCGGAAGGGATCAGAAGCTCTTCCCGGCACCCTGCCGGAGAGGGGAATTCACCCTGGAGGCCATCTTCATCACCATGCAAGCCTCCGGTGTTGTAACTACCTCGGCGAATTACGCTCTTAGTTGATGCCTGGATGAACGAAAGTGGTTAAAATAGTACGGTGGGGCCCAGGGCCACTCACGGTAGACCTTTCGGCCGTCCTAACAACTTTCAGACAACAGGACAAGAACGAGCGGCGTAATCGGCAGGCGAAGGGATCAACTACATACACAAATGAGTATGTATGCAAGCCACATACAACAGTCCTCAGAGCCATTCCATCTAAAAGAAATAGAAATATTGCAACGCCATACGGCAAGATCCAAATGTCCTAGATAGATATAATAATTTAGGATAGCTCCTCATATATCACACATCAGAGTATCAGGCGGAAGCGGAAAACAAGATCCGAGTACGGATAAGAAGCAAATTGACATAAGATGCCCCATAAATAAACACATCCCGCCCACAGATCACACGGATCCCCGTTCCCGGAATCTTTACACCGAATGATCGTTGCCAACATCATCTGTCTCTTCCACCCAGTATCCATCTTGCGGGTACACCTGTTCATCTGAATCAAACAATTTATCGTGTGAGACCCTAGGGGTACTCAGCAAGTCTTTATGCCACTAAAGGGGACACAACCTGGGGTGACGCAATTGCAGCAAAAGATAATACCTAACAATTCTATAGATACTCGCTAACCTTCCGCCTAACCAATGATAGACGGAAGTCCGTGAATTAAGAACAACAGTTATAACAGTATAATTAACAGATCCATCCTCCTCCTCGCTTACCAATGAGGAAGCGGACGAACAACCCCCATCACCCGTTGGCAGTTTTATTAACCATTCCATGAGCGTTGCACTATTTACCAGTCAAGTACTTAGTCAAATTAAAAGCGGTACTTTAGTTATACTTGTCTATGATCGAGAAACTGTGCTCCAAGTCGTCCATAACCGCGGACACGGCTTTCAGAAAGATTTACCCTGCAGGGGTGCACCAATAGCAACACACACTCGAGCAACCTCGGAAAAACCAAATCAAAACCCAACGAGGCATTCACGACAAAGCAATCATAGGATTCAGAAATATTTCAGGGGGCCACCCCATTAAGCTACCCGCAACGAAGTTGGCCGGCTCCGAGACGGACCCAAGGTTTGTTTGGACGGCGGTAAACGACTGGGAACCCGAAAATGTGACTGGGCTTGTCAATACAGCGAAAACGTGTCACGATCCAAAACAGTACAGGTGCTCCTCGCACAATCTTAAATAAAGTAGTAACATGGCATAAATACAGAATAGTAATAAAGCCCCAAACTAATTGTGGCCCCAAGAAATAAGAATGAATCAAGCTCTGGCTCAGGGGGGTCCATAAGGCCTCCCGAATGTGGATAGTGCGAATAAACAAGGAACATGAATCAAGTACTCAGGGTCCTACGGGACACAAGTGAGCATGAAAAACCAAATAGCAGATATTGCTCACCGGTGCCTCTTTCATTAGTTATCCCATTACTACTCAGGTTATGTTGTTTAGGTACCTCGTTATTCATCAGACACTCACATACCCTACTCATGCTTTTCTACGACTCGCATGGCTCAAACAACTCCTGTAGTAATGGCTCATGGGACCGGAACAAGCTGGGTGTGGTTTAAAAGTAAAGGCCATGCAGTACTTGGGATTCAATTTAATGCAATCGCGACTCAATGATGCAAGAATAAGGTAGAGGCAATAGGTACTGTATGTATGCAAGCATGTGGTAGTGCTTGCCTGGCAGCTCAGTTGAAGCGAGTGATGGATCTGGGTAGTACTCCTGTGAATCCTGGTAATTCTCCTGCTGGGCGTCTATTCGAAGAAGAACCAAACAAACAAGGGCCAACATAAATAAAGTGCACAAGCATATGAATTAAAATGCAACAAGCAACCAAGCATGCCATGATGAATGATGCACAAATTACATGGCATTAAAGTAGCATGGCAAAGGTGAGGTGTGGATATAAGAAATAAAGCACTTTATTATTTATTTGACCAAGTTTTATTGCCATAAACAGTTCAGATTCTTAATGTTGCCATGATGCATGCTTCAATTCAGAACAAGGATTGCATAAATAGAACGGGCTCGTCGCGCTGATTGATTTAGACATATTATTTGTCAAATTTGGAGTTATAAAACAAAAGTTATTAATTAATTAAGGGAAGGGGCATTTTAGTGTAATTTTATTCATCTCGAAATTTAAAGTGTCCAAAATATATTTTGAAGGACATATTTGAATTCTTCAAATTTTTCTGATTCCAAAGCATATATTACTTGTATTATTTGAGTTTGTATTTTTAAAATTATTTGAATCTGATTTGAATTTGAATTTAAATCAATTTTAAAAAAGGTTTAATTAAAATCAGACTCAGGAAAAATACTTTTGTTACCCAGGAAATTCTAGCCACAGCCACTGACGGGTGGGCCTTTGCGCTGTCTGGGCCACGCGCGGGGAAAAACGTTTTTCACCGTGGGCTGGGTGAGCCACTGAGACTGCGGGGTGGGCCAACTGGCGCAGGTCCACGTGACAGCGGTGAGGAAGACAGGGGCTGACAGGTGGGGCTGGGGCTGGAGCGCGGGTTGCGGCCGGGAAAAGCAGAGGGGTTTTCTGCAATTCTACCAGAGCGGCTGACAGGTGGGGTCTCTAGGAGCGCGGGTTGCAGGAATCAAAAAGGTGGGGGGCTTAATGAAAATTACCACAGGCCCGGTTTACTGTTTTTCTTCCTCTCGGTCTGACGACGGGGTGCACGCAGCGCGGAGCGGGGATTCGAGCCCGGGACACGGGCGAGCGCGTTGAGGGGGCGGAGCCACTGCGGCAGGCTAGGGGAGCTGACAGGGAAGGGGCGGGGGCTTAGGTAAGCTTGCTGCGGCGCGGGAAACCTGCAGACGGCGGCGAGCTCTGGCGCACTGAGAGCGCTCGACAAAAACAACGGCGGCGCTAGGGCGGTACGGCGAGGCGGAGCCTGTCAGGGAGAAGGAGAGGCTCACCGCGGGCTCGACGACGGGCTCGGATCGGACGGGGGCGCGGCGGATCGTCGGGGATGCAGGCGCTACGGCGAACTAGGGTTTCGGGGAGCGGCGAGGTACTGGCGGTGCTGGGGCTCGCTCCTTCGCGTCAGCGTGCACAAGTCATCGTGGAGGAGCCTCCTCGAGCTTCCAGGCCACCTCCAGGACAAGCACGCCGGCTGGATCGTCGGGGGCGAGGTGGTACTGGCGGCGACCGGCGTCGGGTGTGGTGGTTGGAGAGGAAGAAGGAGAAGAAGGGGGCGGCTCGGGCAGATCTAGGAGAGGCCAGAGAGGCGTGGGGAGGGAGGAAAAGCGAGAGGAAGAGAGGAGGAAGGCAGGCGGGGCACGGCAGAGATAAGGTGGCCTCGGTGCCACCTTTTCTCTCCTTTCTCCTCGGGCACGTGCTCGGCCGGCTGGGGCTACAGGTAGGCACGGCAGGGGGAGGCTGCAAGTGGGGCCGAGGACGAGAGAGGACAGGGTGGGGCTAGCCTGGCGGTAGAGAAAGAAAGAGAGAAGAGGGAGTAGATCGGGCTAGGGTAGATGGAGCTCGGGTTAGGGCATGGGCTAGGGTTAGGCTGGCTGGGTGTGGGCCAGGGAGAGGGTGGCCAGGTGTTCATGCTAGTGAGAGAGAGAGAGGGAGGATTAGAGTTAGGGTTTAGTGTAGATTAGGTGTAAAGGAATTATAAAGAGAAAAACTAGGTTTGAATTTTATTTGGTATTTAGATTTGATTTAGTTGATGAGGCCAAACCAAGAGAAAATGTGAAGCTTGATCTTGCTTGAGATAATGTGGAGGAGAAACAAGAAAGAAAGAGGAAGAAAAGAAATAGGTGGAAAGGTCACATATGATCATGCATGTTGAAAACTAAAATAAAAGAAAAGAATGTGGGTAGGGAGATGAGAATGGTGGAATGGTAGGAGATGGTGATAATCCACAAAAAGAAGAATCAATAAGACAAAAGAAAACTAACGAGATAGAAGGTAGTGAGGAAGGTTGCATGGCCCATGCAAAATTATAAATGCCATGATTATTTTGTGAAAACAATAATAATATTATGGCATTATTCTCATGCATTTCCAAGAAGTGGAATAGAGCCAAGCAAGAGAATTTAATGGACTAGATCCACCCTATTGCCCATGAGCTAGGTAAAACCAAAATGAAAACAAACAAGCTCATGGTCTAGTAGGATGGTGGAATTATAAAGTGGTGGAAGAGAAAGGTGGTGGAATGGAAATAAAAGATATGCCCCCAACTCAACTTGGGCATTGAACAATATATCAATAACCAAATACAATATCAAGAGGCAAATACAATTAATAATGCATATGATAGAAGAACCAAAAGAAAAAGGGATTTATATGATGCTCAAATGCAAGGTGGCATGATGACATGAGAATGATATAATTATGATGCAATAATAATATATATGAAGTAGCCAATATCTTACTAGGACAAGTAGCATTACAATTGTTAGACAATTGGGGTGTTACAACTCTCCCCCACTAAACAGGAATCTCGCCCCGAGATTCTAGGAAGAAGAAGACTCAAAGAGGGTAGGATACTTGGCACGGAGCTCATCTTCATGTTCCCAGGTTGCTTCATCAACGGAATGGTGCGACCACTGCACCTTGCAGAACTTGATGGACTTGTTGCGAGTCCTTCTTTCTGCGACTTCAAGAATTTTTGTGGGGTGTTCTTGATAAGACAGATCTTCTTGGAGATTGATGAGTTCATGGTCCACGGTCCTGCCGGGATCCTTGAAGCACTTCTTGAGTTGAGAGATGTGAAAAAATCATGGACTTTGAGTTGTTCAGGAAGCTCAAGAGCATAAGCAACTTCTCCTCTTCTTCCACGAATTTTGAAAGGACCGATGTATCTAGGAGCCAGCTTTCCTTTGATACCAAAGCGATGCGTGCCTCTCATGGGAGTGACACGAAGGTAAACGAGATCACCAGGGACATACTCCATGTCCGTGTGCTTTCTGTCATAATTGCTCTTCTGGCAACTTTGAGCAATCTTCAGATTTTCAAGAATGATGTGAACTTTCTCCTCCGCTTGAGTTACAATGTCGGGGCCAAACAATATTCTTTCACCTGCGCCCGACCAACCAATCGGAGTTCTGCATTTGCGACCATAGAGAGCCTCAAATGGTGCCATCTTTAGACTTTTCTGGAAACTGTTGTTGTAAGAGAATTCAGCATAAGGAAGACATTCTTCCCACTTCATGCCGAAAGAGATAACGCAAGCACGGAGCATATCTTCTAGAATCTGGTTGATCCTTTCAACTTGTCCTTGCGACTGAGGGTGGTAAGCTGTGCTGAAGTTTAGTTTTGTTCCCAAAGCATTTTGGAAACTTCCCCAGAACTTGGAAGTGAAAATGCTTCCACGGTCTGAACTGATCTCAAGAGGAACTCCATACAGAGAGACAATTCTGTTGATATAGAGCTCAGCCAACTGAATTGCAGAAATTGTTTCCTTGACTGGAAAGAAGTGAGCTACTTTGGAAAGCCTGTCAATGACAACAAAGATTGCATTGTTGCCTTTCTGCGACCTTGGAAAACCAGTGATGAAGTCCATCTCTACTTTCTCCCATTTCCATTCCGGAGGCTTCAATGGCTGTAGAAGACCTGGAAGGTTTCTGATGGACAGCTTTAACTCTGCGACAAACATCGCACTCTGAGACATACTTGGCACAATATCGTTTCAAACCAGGCCACCAATATTGTGTTTTCAAGTCCATGTACATCTTAGTGCTGCCAGGGTGGATAGAAAGAACAGAATCATGCGCCTCCTTGAGAACTTTCTCTCTTAAACCCGGGTAGTTCGGAACAAACATCCGGTGTTCAAAGAAAAGAGTGCCTTGGTCATCTACGTGGAAAGACTCATACTTCGGAAGCTGAATGTTGGAGATGATCTTTTTAGTGTAAGGGTCCCCAAGCTGAATGGAACGGACCTTTTCTTCCAAGAGAGGTGTTGCTAGAAGGTTTAGAAGATAACCTTGATCCACAATTTCAAGGTTAAGCTTGCGGAATTCCTCGCACAAGAGAGGCTGTTGTTCTTCCACCATGAGGTTGTTAACATAAGCTTTTCGGCTGAGAGCATCTGCCATGACATTAGCTTTGCCCGGGGTGTAGTTGATGGTCAAATCGAAATCATTGATTGTTTCAATCCACCTCCTCTGACGAAGGTTGAGATCGGGCTGTGTGAAGATATACTTCAGACTCTTGTGATCAGAAAAGATCTCACAACGGTTGCCAAGCAAGTAATGCCTCCATACTTTCAAAGCAAAGACAACTGCTGCGAGTTCGAGGTCATGTGTAGGATAGTTGATCTCATGCGTCTTCAACTGACGAGATGCATAAGCAATAACTTGCTTTTCTTGCATAAGGACCGCGCCCAATCCTTGCAATGAAGCATCACAGAAAATCTGGAAAGGCTTTGATGTATCTGGAGGAACTAAGACTGGTGTGGAAGTGAGCTTCTCTTTGAGTGTTTCAAAGCTTGCTTGACATGCAGGAGTCCAAAGATATTTCTTGCCTTTCTTGAGGAGATCGGTAAGAGGCTTCGCAATCTTTGAGAAGTTTTGAACGAAGCGACAGGCAGTAACTGGCCAAACCAAGGAAACTCCGGACCTCTTTGACATTTATGGGTGGAAGCCAGTCCATAATTGTCTTAATAGTTTCTGGGTTGACGACAATGCCCTTGGCAGAGATGACGTGACCAAGGTAGGTGACTTGAGGCAGCCAAAACTCACACTTGGAGAACTTTGCATATAGGCGGTTCTCACGAAGCTTGTTTAGGACACACCGAAGGTGTTCTTCATGTTCTTCTTTTGACTTAGAATAGACTAGAATGTCATCCAGATAAACCACAACGAACTTATCAAGATACTCCATGAAAACCGAGTTCATAAGCCTCGAGAAGGTGGCAGGTGCGTTGGTGAGACCGGAAGACATGACCGTGTACTCAAAGATGCCATAGCGGGTGGTGAAAGCTGTTTTAGGAACATCTTCCTTGCGGATCTTGATTTGATGATAACCACTTCTCAAATCAAGCTTAGAGAATACCACAGCTCCAGCTAGCTGATCGAAGAGATCATTAATCCGCGGAAGGGGATATTTGTTCTTGATTGTTTTAGCATTGAGTGCCCGATAGTCAACACAAAGTCTATCAGTCTTGTCTCGCTTCTTCACAAAGATGTTTGGACTACCCCAAGAAGAAGTACTGTGCTGAATGAAACCCAACTTCTCTTGTTCATCCAACCGACGTTTGAGTTCAGCCAACTCAGCAGGACCCATTTTATAAGGCCGCTTGGAGATAGGAGCGGTACCAGGTTCAAGTTCAATGACAAACTCAACCTCACGATCCGGAGGCATACCTGGCAACTCTTCAGGAAAGACATCTGGAAACTCACAAACTACAGGAACACTCGGAATACCTTCCATAGCATCATCATTCAGAGCCGCCAAAGAATAAAGCTGAATTGCAGGAGTCAGACTTGGAGAATAGACTATATGGCCTTCAGGGATTTTCAGAGAAACCGAACGTTCAGCACAATCAATCACAGCTACATTTGCTGTCAACCAATCCATGCCCAAGATAACATCAATATCAGAATTGCCCAGAACAATTAAGGAAGCCGGAAACGAAGAGCCACCAATCTCAATTTGATTGCCATGGCTGATATGAGCAGCCCTCATGTTTGACCCAGGAGATTGTACCACAAGACGGTGTAATAAATGAACCATAGCCAGATCTTGCTCATGAGCAAACTTGTGAGAAACAAAAGAATGCGAAGCACCAGAATCAAACAAAACTCGTGCAGGAACTGAGTTAACAGGAAGCATACCCATGACAACTCCAGGAGCATGCTCAGCTTGAGCGGCGTTGACACAGTTGGCACAAGCAACCGTAGACCCAGGCTTAGTGTTGATGTTGAGAGGCCGAGGTGGAGGTGCACGAATCATAGGAGCACTTGCTGTAGGTCTTGGAGGTGGTGGTGGAAGAGCTTTGTTGTTCATTGGACAATTCTAGTGCTGATGCCCAGTGTTTCCACAAGTATAGCAAGCACCAGGTGGATGTGGAGCAACGTAGCCAGGGACTCCGCCAGGCGCTCTAGGGTAGTTGTGGTTGTAGCCCCTGGGAGCCGCAGTGAAGGAGTTTGGTGGCCTTGGTGCGTAGCTTGACGGTCTTGGTGGAGCAGGTAGCGACGGTGGGGTGTTAGGAACCCAGACACGACGCTTAGAAGGAGCTGTCATAGCAGAAGAGCTTGCTGTATCACGGCTGTGTTTCTTTGACTCCTCAAACACTTGCCTACTTGCTTCTTCCTGCAGAGCTGTGTGTTGAAGTTCCAGGAAAGATGCTGGCCTTGCATGAGTGATTCCATACTTGATGGAAGCATTGAGGCCTTGCCGAAACCTCTTTTGCTTCTTCTTGTCATCAGAGATCTCGTCGCCACCATAACGAGAAAGGTTCATGAAGTTCCTGATGTAGGTGTTGACATTGTCAGTGCCCTGCTTGAGGTTGAGAAACACTTCCTTCATCCTTTCCATGACAATTTCTGACAGATATTGCTCTTTGAAAGAAGCAGTGAACCGCTCCCAAGTAGGCTGAAAACCAGAAAGATCTGCCTTGAGGTAATTTTCCCACCAGAGAGCTGCATCTCCCTTCAGAAGGTGAGTAGCACACTTGACCCATTCTTGCTCGGGAACATCTGCAGTCATCAGTAACCTTGGCACTTCACGAAGCCAATCATCCGCATCAAGTGGCTGATCAGACACTTCGAATTGACGTGGGTTGAACTTGAGAAAACTCTTGATGTCTCCTCGCTTGGGAGGTGGAGGTAGCGGAGCAAACTCATTCCTCCTCACACTTTCCTCGAAGCGCTGCTGGTTCTGCTGCATAGTGCCCAAAGCATTTGCAATACTTGCCAAAGCGGCCCCAAGTTCAGGTGGTATATCCTCCTCAGAACGGCGTGGTGGTGCCATCCTGTGATTGATATAAAACACAAGTCAGTACTATAATGGAGAATGATGATAATCC
Source organism: Avena eriantha (assembly GCA_910589775.1). Lineage (NCBI taxonomy): Eukaryota > Viridiplantae > Streptophyta > Magnoliopsida > Poales > Poaceae > Avena > Avena eriantha. The sequence goes on from OU342746.1 coordinate 319,309,974, forward strand.
AAAATAGTACCAAAATGGAATTAATCAAGATTAAAGAATGTAATTCACTGAGATGATATGAAAATATCAACAAAGTTCAAGGCAACTAGAAGATAATAAGCTTAACGCACACGACTGAACAAGGAGTGTGGTACACAACTAGCAAAGAAAAAATTTCCGCAATTTTCGGCATTAAAATACCACTATATGCGCAAAACCACTTAACGAATCAAGATTAGTAACTCTACTAGTTCAATATACAAAAGCAAATGAAAAAAGTAGTGGTATGGTCGCGACTCCATCCCGCACTCAAATCATTACTCCGCACATGAATCAGTAAAACACATATCCCAACAACTTCTCCTTTGGTAACTACGGAAAAGAACACCCCAACAAGATAACATCGGATAACAAGAGTAAAATAGATCGCATCGGTGTACAATGAATCAGAATAGATCGCGTCGGTTACAAAGGGCTGTCGGTAGGGAATGTACCAACAGTTGATAACCAAAAGGCAAATGATGGTAACATTTGGATGCAACAGATAGACAAGGAATTCACACACACACACACACACAAACATAACCTATGGTACTACGGAACCCAGAACACGTGAATCCTAGTTTGACTTTTAGAAGAGGATTGAAAACGTTACACTTCCTTACCAGAAAAGGGTGGGTGGGTGGGTAAGAAGAAAAATGGAAGCAATCCTACTCTCACGTTTGTTTTTCCCTAGTATACATAACTACCAAAATATTTGCTAGACAGACAACGACCATTTTGGCTGAGACCCTGAAGGGCGGGATGGCTCTAATACCAATTGTAACTACCTCGGCGAATTACGCTCTTAGTTGATGCCTGGATGAACGAAAGTGGTTAAAATAGTATGGTGGGGCCCAGGGCCACTCACGGTAGACCTTTCGGCCGTCCTAACCACTTTCAGACAACGGGACAAGAACGCGGGGCGTAATCGGCAGGCGAAGGGATCAACTACATACACAAATGAGTATGTATGCAAGCCACATACAACAGTCCTCAGAGCCATTCCATCTAAAAGAAATAGAAATATTGCAACGCCATACGGCAAGATCCAAATGTCCTAGATAGATATAATAATTTAGGATAGCTCCTCATATATCACACATCCGAGTATCAGGCGGAAGCGGAAAACAAGATCCGAGTACGGATAAGAAGAAAATTGACATAAGATGCCCCATAAATAAACACATCCCGCCCACAGATCACACGGATCCCCGTTCCCGAAATCTCTACACCGAATGATCGTTGCCAACATCATCTGTCTCTTCCACCCAGTATCCATCTTATGGGTACACCTGTTCATCTGAATCAAAAAATTTATCGTGTGAGACCCTAGGGGTACTCAGCAAGTCTTTATGCCACTAAAGGGGACACAACCTGGGGTGACGCAATTGCAGCAAAAGATAATACCTAACAATTCTATAGATACTCGCTAACCTTCCGCCTAACCAATGATGGACGGAAGTCCGTGAATTAAGAACAACAGTTATAACAGTATAATTAACAGATCCATCCTCCTCCTCGCTTACCAACGAGGAAGCGGACGAACAACCCCCATCACCCGTTGGCAGTTTTATTAACCATTCCATGAGCGTTGCACTATTTACCAGTCAAGTACTTAGTCAAATTAAAAGCGGTACTTTAGTTATACTTGTCTATGATCGAGAAACTGTGCTCCAAGTCGTCCATAACCGCGGACACGGCTTTCAGAAAGATTTACCCTGCAGGGGTGCACGAATAGCAACACACACTCGATCAAACTCGGAAAAACCAAATCAAAACCCAACGAGGCATTCACGACAAAGCAATCACAGGATTCAGAAATATTTCAGGGGGCCACCCCATTAAGCTACCCGCAACGAAGTTGGCCGGCTCCGAGACGGACCCAAGGTTTGTTTGGACGGCGGTAAACGACTAGGAACCCGAAAATGTGACTGGGCTTGTCGATACAGCGAAAACGTGTCACGATCCAAAACAGTACAGGTGCTCCTCACACAATCTTAAATAAAGCAGTAACATGGCATAAGTACAGAATAGTAATAAAGCCCCAAACTAATTGTGGCCCCAAGAAATAAGAATGAATCAAGCTCTGGCTCAGGGGGGTCCATAAGGCCTCCCGGATGTGGATAGTGCGAATAAACAAGGAACAGGAATCAAGTACTCGGGGTCCTACGGGACACAAGTGAGCATGAAAAACCAAATAGCAGATATTGCTCACCGGTGCCTCTTTCATTAGTTATCCCATTACTACTCAGGTTATGTTGTTTAGGTACCTCGTTATTCATCAGACACTCACATACCCTACTCATGCTTTTCTACGACTCGCATGGCTCAAACAACTCCTGTAGTAATGGCTCATGGGACCGGAACAAGCTGGGTGTGGTTTAAAAGTAAAGGCCATGCAGTACTTGGGATTCAATTTAATGCAATCGCGACTCAATGATGCAAGAATAAGGTAGAGGCAATAGGTACTGTATGTATGCAAGCATGTGGTAGTGCTTGCCTGGCAGCTCAGTTGAAGCGAGTGATGGATCTGGGTAGTACTCCTGTGAATCCTGGTAATTCTCCTGCTGGGCGTCTATTCAAAGAAGAACCAAACAAACAAGGGCCAACATAAATAAAGTGCACAAGCATATGAATTAAAATGCAACAAGCAACCAAGCATGCCATGATGAATGATGCACAAATTACATGGCATTAAAGTAGCATGGCAAAGGTGAGGTGTGGATATAAGAAATAAAGCACTTTATTATTTATTTGACCAAGTTTTATTGCCATAAACAGTTCAGATTCTTAATGTTGCCATGATGCATGCTTCAATTCAGAACAAGGATTGCATAAATAGAACGGGCTCGTCGCGCTGATCGATTTAGACATATTATTTGTCAAATTTGGAGTTATAAAACAAAAGTTATTAATTAATTAAGGGAAGGGGCATTTTAGTGTAATTTTATTCATCTCGAAATTTAAAGTGTCCAAAATATATTTTGAAGGGCATATTTGAATTCTTCACATTTTTCTGATTCCAAAACATATATTACTTGTATTATTTGAGTTTGTATTTTTAAAATTATTTGAATCTGATTTGAATTTGAATTTAAATCAATTTTAAAAAAAGGTTTAATTAAAATCAGACTCAGGAAAAATACTTTTGTTACCCAGGAAATTCTAGCCACAGCCACTGACGGGTGGGCCTTTGCGCTGTCTGGGCCACGCGCAGGGAAAAACGTTTTTCACCAGTGGGCTGGGTGAGCCACTAAGACTGCGGGGTGGGCCAACTGGCGCAGGCCCACGTGACAGCGGTGAGGAAGACAGGGGCTGACAGGTGGGGCTGGGGCTGGAGCGCGGGTTGTGGCCGGGAAAAGCAGAGGGGTTTTCTGCAATTCTACCAGAGCGGCTGACAGGTGGGGTCTCTAGGAGCGCGGGTTGCAGGAATCAAAAAGGTGGGGGGCTTAATGAAAATTACCACAGGCCCGGTTTACTGTTTTTCTTCCTCTCGGTCTGACGACGGGGTGCACGCAGCGCGGAGCGGGGATTCGAGCCCGGGACACGGGCGAGCGCGTTGAGGGGGCGGAGCCACTGCGGCAGGCTAGGGGAGCTGACAGGGAAGGGGCGGGGGCTTAGGTAAGCTTGCTGCGGCGCGGGAAACCTGTAGACGGCGGCGAGCTCTGGCGCACTGAGAGCGCTCAACAAAAACAACGGCGGCGCTAGGGCGGTACGGCGAGGCGGAGCCTGTCAGGGAGAAGGAGAGGCTCACCGCGGGCTCGACGACGGGCTCGGATCGGACGGGGGCGCGGCGGATCGTCGGGGATGCAGGCGCTCCGGCGAACTAGGGTTTCGGGGAGCGGCGAGGTACTGGCGGTGCTGGGGCTCCCTCCTTCGCGTCAGCGTGCACAGGGCGTCGTGGAGGAGCCTCCTCGAGCTTCCAGGCCACCTTCAGGACAGGCACGCCGGCTGGATCGTCGGGGGCGAGGTGGTACTGGCGGCGACCGGCGTCGGGTGTGGTGGTTGGAGAGGAAGAAGGAGAAGAAGGGGGCGGCTCGGGCAGATCTGGGAGAGGCCAGAGAGGCGTGGGGAGGGAGGAAAAGCGAGAGGAAGAGAGGAGGAAGGCAGGCGGGGCACGGCAGAGATAAGGTGGCCTCGGTGCCACCTTTTCTCTCCTTTCTCCTCGAGCACGTGCTCGGCCGGCTGGGGCTACAGGTAGGCACGGCAGGGGGAGGCTGCAAGTGGGGCCGAGGACGAGAGAGGACAGGGTGGGGCTAGCCTGGCGGTAGAGAAATAAAGAGAGAAGAGGGAGTAGATCGGGCTAGGGTAGATGGAGCTCGGGTTAGGGCATGGGCTAGGGTTAGGCTGGCTGGGTGTGGGCCAGGGAGAGGGTGGCCAGGTGGTCATGCTAGTGAGAGAGAGAGAGAGGGAGGATTAGAGTTAGGGTTTAGTGTAGATTAGGTGTAAAGGAATTATAAAGAGAAAAACTAGGTTTGAATTTTATTAGGTATTTAGATTTGATTTAGTTGATGAGGCCAAACCAAGAGAAAAGGTGAAGCTTGATCTTGCTTGAGATAATGTGGAGGAGAAACAAGAAAGAAAGAGGAAGAAAAGAAATAGGTGGAAAGGTCACATATGATCATGCATGTTGAAAACTAAAATAAAAGAAAAGAATGTGGGTAGGGAGATGAGAATGGTGGAATGGTAGGAGATGGTGATAATCCACAAAAAGAAGAATCAATAAGACAAAAGAAAACTAACGAGATAGAAGGTAGTGAGGAAGGTTGCATGGCCCATGCAAAATTATAAATGCCATGATTATTTTGTGAAAACAATAATAATATTATGGCATTATTCTCATGCATTTCCAAGAAGTGGAATAGAGCCAAGCAAAAGAATTTAATGGACTAGATCCACCCTATTGCCCATGAGCTAGGTAAAACCAAAATAAAAACAAACAAGCTCATGGTCTAGTAGGATGGTGGAATTATAAAGTGGTGGAAGAGAAAGGTGGTGGAATGGAAATAAAAGATATGCCCCCAACTCAACTTGGGCATTGAACAATATATCAATAACCAAATACAATATCAAGAGGCAAATACAATTAATAATGCATATGATAGAAGAACCAAAAGAAAAAGGGATTTATATGATGCTCAAATGCAAGGTGGCATGATGACATGAGCATGATATAATTATGATGCAATAATAATATATATGAAGTAGCCAATATCTTACTAGGACAAGTAGCATTACAATTGTTAGACAATTGGGGTGCTACAACTCTCCCCCACTAAACAGGAATCTCGCCCCGAGATTCTAGGAAGAAGAAGACTCAAAGAGGGTAGGATACTTGGCACGGAGCTCATCTTCACGTTCCCAGGTTGCTTCATCAACGGAATGGTGCGACCACTGCACCTTGCAGAACTTGATGGACTTGTTGCGAGTCCTTCTTTCTGCGACTTCAAGAATTTTTGTGGGGTGTTCTTGATAAGACAGATCTTCTTGGAGATTGATGAGTTCATGGTCCACGGTCCTGCCGGGATCCTTGAAGCACTTCTTGAGTTGAGAGATGTGAAAAACATCATGGACTTTGAGTTGTTCAGGAAGCTCAAGAGCATAAGCAACTTCTCCTCTTCTTCCACGAATTTTGAAAGGACCGATGTATCTAGGAGCCAGCTTTCCTTTGATACCAAAGCGATGCGTGCCTCTCATGGGAGTGACACGAAGGTAAACGAGATCACCAGGGACATACTCCATGTCCGTGTGCTTTCTGTCATAATTGCTCTTCTGGCGACTTTGAGCAATCTTCAGATTTTCAAGAATGATGTGAACTTTCTCCTCCGCTTGAGTTACAATGTCGGGGCCAAACAATATTCTTTCACCTGCGCCCGACCAACCAATCGGAGTTCTGCATTTGCGACCATAGAGAGCCTCAAATGGTGCCATCTTTAGACTTTTCTGGAAACTGTTGTTGTAAGAGAATTCAGCATAAGGAAGACATTCTTCCCACTTCATGCCGAAAGAGATAACGCAAGCACGGAGCATATCTTCTAGAATCTGGTTGATCCTTTCAACTTGTCCTTGCGACTGAGGGTGGTAAGCTGTGCTGAAGTTTACTTTTGTTCCCAAAGCATTTTGGAAACTTCCCCAGAACTTGGAAGTGAAAATGCTTCCACGGTCTGAACTGATCTCAAGAGGAACTCCATACAGAGAGACAATTCTGTTGATATAGAGCTTAGCCAACTGAATTGCAGAAATTGTTTCCTTGACTGGAAAGAAGTGAGCTACTTTGGAAAGCCTGTCAATGACAACAAAGATTGCATTGTTGCCTTTCTGCGACCTTGGAAAACCAGTGATGAAGTCCATCTCTACTTTCTCCCATTTCCATTCCGGAGGCTTCAATGGCTGTAGAAGACTGGAAGGTTTCTGATGGACAGCTTTAACTCTGCGACAAACATCGCACTCTGAGACATACTTGGCACAATATCGTTTCAAACCAGGCCACCAATATTGTGTTTTCAAGTCCATGTACATCTTAGTGCTGCCAGGGTGGATAGAAAGAACAGAATCATGCGCCTCCTTGAGAACTTTCTCTCTTAAACCCGGGTAGTTCGGAACAAACATCCGGTGTTCAAAGAAAAGAGTGCCTTGGTCATCTACGTGGAAAGACTCATACTTCGGAAGCTGAATGTTGGAGATGATCTTTTTAGTGTAAGGGTCCCCAAGCTGAATGGAACGGACCTTTTCTTCCAAGAGAGGTGTTGCTAGAAGGTTTAGAAGATAACCTTGATCCACAATTTCAAGGTTAAGCTTGCGGAATTCCTCGCACAAGAGAGGCTGTTGTTCTTCCACCATGAGGTTGTTAACATAAGCTTTTCGGCTGAGAGCATCTGCCATGACATTAGCTTTGCCCGGGGTGTAGTTGATGGTCAAATCGAAATCATTGATTGTTTCAATCCACCTCCTCTGACGAAGGTTGAGATCGGGCTGTGTGAAGATATACTTCAGACTCTTGTGATCAGAAAAGATCTCACAACGGTTGCCAAGCAAGTAATGCCTCCATACTTTCAAAGCAAAGACAACTGCTGTGAGTTCGAGGTCATGTGTAGGATAGTTGATCTCATGCGTCTTCAACTGACGAGATGCATAAGCAATAACTTGCTTTTCTTGTATAAGGACCGCGCCCAATCCTTGCAATGAAGCATCACAAAAAATCTGGAAAGGCTTTGATGTATCTGGAGGAACTAAGACTGGTGTGGAAGTGAGCTTCTCTTTGAGTGTTTCAAAGCTTGCTTGACATGCAGGAGTCCAAAGATATTTCTTGCCTTTCTTGAGGAGATCGGTAAGAGGCTTCGCAATCTTTGAGAAGTTTTGAACGAAGCGACGGCAGTAACTGGCCAAACCAAGGAAACTCCGGACCTCTTTGACATTTATGGGTGGAAGCCAGTCCATAATTGTCTTAATAGTTTCTAGGTTGACGGCAATGCCCTTGGCAGAGATGACGTGACCAAGGTAGGTGACTTGAGGCAGCCAAAACTCACACTTGGAGAACTTTGCATACAGGCGGTTCTCACAAAGCTTGTTTAGGACACACCGAAGGTGTTCTTCATGTTCTTCTTTTGACTTAGAATAGACTAGAATGTCATCCAGATAAACCACAACGAACTTATCAAGATACTCCATGAAAATCGAGTTCATAAGCCTCGAGAAGGTGGCAGGTGCGTTGGTGAGACCGAAAGACATGACCGTGTCCTCAAAGATGCCATAGCGGGTGGTGAAAGCTGTTTTAGGAACATCTTCCTTGCGGATCTTGATTTGATGATAACCACTTCTCAAATCAAGCTTAGAGAATACCACAGCTCCAGCTAGCTGATCGAAGAGATCATTAATCCGCGGAAGGGGATATTTGTTCTTGATTGTTTTAGCATTGAGTGCCCGATAGTCAACACAAAGTCTATCAGTCTTGTAGGACTCCCCTCCCTCTCTAGGCCGGCGGATTGGGAGGTGGGGAAGGAGTCCTCCTCCCCCACGACTCCTAGTCTTGACCCACCAGGACTCCTTGATCCCTATCTTGATTTTCAAGCAAACTCCAAGATATCTTCTAGAACCTTCCGGAACATTCCGAAACCTTCTAGAATCCTCATACAAACACTCCGGAACATTTCCTAACTCAGAAAATGATCCCCTATAAATGAATCTTATTCTCCGGACCATTCCGGATCTCCTCGTGATGTCCCGAATCCAATCCGAGACTCCGAACAACATTCGGTCTCCAACGCATATTCCATATCTACTTAAAACAACTTCGAACCTTAAGTGTGTCACCCTACGGTTCGTGAATATGCAGACATGATAGAGACACATCTCCAATCAATAACCATCAGCGGGACCTGGAGATCCATAATGGCTCCTACATACTCAACGATGACTTCGTGATCGATTGAACCATTTACATACGAAACCAATTCCCTTTGTCACGCGATACTATACTTATCCGAGGTTTGATCGTCAGCATCTCCATACCTAGTTCTACCTCGTTACTGATAAGTACTCTTTACTCGTTCCGTGATATGTCATCCCTTGTGACCTAGTCACATGCTTGCAAGCTAACTAGATGACATTCCACCGAGAGGGCCCAGAGTATATCTATCCGTCATATGGATGGACAAATCCCAATCTTGGTCCATGCGCTTCAACACATACTTTCAGAATACCCAATGACACCTTTATGACCACCCAGTTACGAAGCGGTGTTTGATGTCATCAAAGTACCCATCCGGTGATGGTGATTAACACAACCTCATGGTCGAAGGATTTGGTTACTATGCATTTAAAAGCTTACAGCAATACGAACTTAATGACTTGATCTTATGCTACGCTTACTATGGGTGTGTGTTCATCACATCATTCTCCTAATGACATAACCTTGTTATTAATCACATCCTAATGTCCATGATCAAGAAACCATGATCATCAATTAATCAACAAGCTAGTTCAACAAGAGGCTTACTAGGGACTCTCTTATGTTTACAAAACACACAAGTATTAATGTTTCCGGTTAATACAATTATAGCATGAGATGTAAACATTTATCATAAACATAAAGATATAATAATAACCACTTCATTATTGCCTCTTGGGCATATCTCCAACATCAAGATGATTAGTATATGCATGTATTCGTTTCTCGGTGTTTGTCAATTGGCCCGCTGTAATTTGTTCACCCACATGTTATCTATCTAAGGAGAGCCACCTCTAGTGAACTATGGATCCCGGTCCTTTTACTTTACATACAATCTACAATCTTTTACTGCTTTCTGTTTACTTTCTGCAAACTTTCACTTCTTTCCATTCGATACGTTTAATCTTTTGTTTTCCGCAAAACACGGTGAGATTGACAACCTCATCGCAAGTTGGGGACAAAGTTCTGTGGTTGTGTTGTGCAGGTCTCCACGTTGCTACTAGCACCGGTAGTGCGCCCTGCCAAAGCTCAGCTAGTAACACCTTTGAGGTGTTTCGTTGCTCCTACTGGTTCGATTAAACCTTGGTTCATAACTGAGGGAAACTTGCTGCTGTGCTCATCATACCTTCCTCTTGGGGTTCCCAACGAGCTCTACATCAACCACGCAGCAAGCACTTTTCTAGGCGCCGTGCATTGAGCCATCATCCTCCGGCCAACTGGCTGCCGAGGAGAATGGGCAGCCCCTCCTCCTCCGCAGGCTCGGCCTCCCGCTCCTCCGGTTCCGCGCCGGTCGTCCCGCCGATACTACGACCTGTCAAGCGCGAGCCGGAGACGCCGGTCCGCTCGCCGCCGAGGACTAGGTCGCACGGCATCGTCATCAACGAGCCGCGCGCACCTACGTCGCCTCCACCTCCGCTAGCCGAAGATGGAGCCGGCAGACTGGGCGGTGCCCGTCAACGAGGATGCCTTCGCCATGAAGATGGTGATGGAGCAATCCCTCCGTGACGCCGTCCCCCCCTGGAGCCTTCGTCGCCGGACATCCTTACCTGGTCCAAGGCGGACTGGGAGACGGAGTGCCGCCGCGTCCAACGTCAGTCAGCAGGAGCAGGCCGAACGCCAGGTCTGGGCTGGCCGCTAGCTCGCCTACGATGGCGCGCCGCTCGTCGTTCTCGACGGCGACGACGACGCCGGCCCCTCCTACCAGCCCTGGAGGTGCGGCGACGACGGCCAGGGCAGCTCCCGCCCGCCGCAGTCGCCGAGCGATGACGACAGCGACGACGATGGCAAGGCTGACCCCGGCTACACCTCCTTCTACAGCAACTTCGGCATATAGGAACGGCGTCCGGCATCGGCGGCGACCTTTTTTAATTTTTCGAGTTTAAATTCGGGTGTTCGCCCGAATTCGATGTAATATACTATATTCGCCTTTAATTAATGAAAACCGTCTGCATTTGCCCAAAGTTCGCCGAAATTTGCTAAAATTTGGCCAAACGCAGGAACTTGGCCTGGGAACGTGAGGGGGAAACTCGACGTTTTTAGACCGAAATCTAGTTTAATCCGGCCCAAAATACGCTCGGATTTGGGCCTGAAAACGGCCAACGAGTGGAGATGCTCTAAGATGGAAGATACCAGGTTAATGTTGCCTTTACTTTTGCCCAAGTGACTCGTCGAAACTCGAGAATAGTCGGCGAGAATTCACGTCATCCGAGTTGCACGCACTGGAACTTATTTGATATGTTTCCTTGGTTTGCACCAAACTGGCTAGTAGATAGATGATGGATTTATTGATTAGGCTCGTGGCCGAGTACGTGCGGACCTGCAGCTGCAGTATGTTCTAAGCTGGATATAGCTCGCGGAAGGATTGATCGATTATGATCCTCGATAACTACTTTCCGCCGAGGATCTGCAGGAGGTATCGTAGATGCAAAGCTAGCTGAGAATGAAGAATCGATTGAGCCAGACATGTGGCTTGCTTTGACCTCACGGCACCGAGTTGCAGGCGTCGGCGCGTCGCAGCAAAGAAGTGGGCGAACCGAGGGAGCGGGACATAGGAAGAGGAGAAGTGTGCCGATTATGATGTGATTTTCGATCGAAACTGCCCGATAACACCCGGTCGAACGCACACGTAGCTTCAGGAGTCAAACACCCTAATCCGGATCAACCTCCAAAAACGCGTGTGTGGCTAGCAAAGACAGTTTTGATCCATGACGACTCAGAAACCAGAACGGACCCTGACGTACGAAAATTTGGTGGAGACGAAAACCACCTCAAGGAAAATAATAGTACTCCCTCTGACCCATATTAGTTGACTTGGATTTTTTTAGATTCGAATATATTTAAACATGTTTTAGTGCTAGATACATCCGAATTTAAAAAAATCCAATTCAACTAACATGAATTAGTATATAAATAAAAGGGAATTAGCCCCGGATTTTCATTAACCATGGCTACAGAAGTTCACCGGCCAAACGCACCAAACCACCAGAAAGAAAAAACTTGCCCTAGAGAAAAATATCCGTCTAGGTAAAAGCTACAGACTTTTACACCAAAGGGATAGAAAAGTGCTGAACTGTACGGAAATGCATTCCCCCTTTAGGAGGGGCCGGCACCATCTTAGCCCTCCATATGCAACAAATTTGTAGATTTAGATACAAATCTCACACACTATTTGAAGGAATCCATATTAGATTCATACAAGTCCATACATTATATGATCTGGAATTTTGATAATCATACACAACTATGACATTCATCAAAATCCATATGAGATTGAAGAAATCCATATGAGATCATACACTATCTGATCTCGAATATTGATGATCCAAACAAGATTCGTACAACGTCGGCGCCTGAGCAGGGGCAAGCAAGGAGGGAAGCAGGGGCGGCTCGGCGTGGATCTCACGAGGCAGGGGAGGCCGCGCGTGGTCGTCGCCGCGCGTGGAGTGGTCGTCGCTGGATCTCGCGAGGTAGGGGAGGAGGGCGGAGCCCCATGGCGGCGCGCGGTCCCACGTCCGAGGAGGCGAGTCGGGGGAGGTGGAGGCGTCGTTCGGGCGGACCCCGTCGCCGTCGCAGGAGGGCCACCATAGTGGAGAGGCAGTGGACCCTCCTCCCTCCCGATGGCCGGTGGATCTAGAAGGATGGCCGCCGGCTCCTTCGAAGGCTCGAGTCGGGAGTGGCTGGGAGCTCGAGATTTCGAGATGCGTCAGAGGAGGGCACAACTGGGGAGGAGGGGTGGCTGGCGCGACGGGGTGGAGGAGGCGACGAGGTGGAGGAGGGGTTGGCGGCACGCGAGGTGGGGGAAGCGTCGGTCTGGGAGTGGGTTAGGTTAGGGTTAGTTTTTTATCTTGTCCAAGAGTGGTGTAGATATTTTATATTTTTGTAAGGGTTAAAATGCAAAATCGTTGGAAGGTTTGACCAGTGGACCTTGCACACATCTTGAATAATTTGATGGTTGCGATGGTGCCGGGGGCCCAACGCGAGAGTGGGAAATCCGTTATGTGAATTGTAAGAGAAATGGAAGAAGCTAGCTATAGAAGCCTGCGAGCATCTCCACTTCCCCATATAAAACGTCCGACGTGACCACTTTTGGTCCGCATGTGTGGGGGTGGGTGGGGGCACCGGCACGGACGGTGATATGGGGAGGCGACATCGCCCAGTCGCACCCCATAAGCACTCATGTTTATTTTATGTAAGTTAAACACCATATAAAAATAAATAAATAAAATTAAACATAAAATTCAACACAATAATTTATTACAATTTTACCAAATCAAACAAATAATTTAACAAGTTCAATACAATCTATAAATAATTTAACAATTTTTGAATAATAGTTCGAAAGACACAAACCAATTATTCGACATCTTGAGCCTCCACAAATGCTCCACCAAATCATCTTTCTACGGGAGGAGAGGGGTGGTTGCGACGGTGATCTAGGGTGGAGGCGGCCATCCCGCGGTGCAATAGTGATATGGAGGGGGAATTTCTGTTTCACTCGCCAACAGGGCTGGCCCGCGACGTTTTCTCGTCCATCCGGTGCCCCCGCTAGACCCCCTCCCTCGGGTTGGGTTTCGCTTGGGGATGCCGGATAACTAGTTGGGTCGTGTCGGCAGCAAAACCAAATTGAGGGGCCGACTGGGCGTTCATTTTGGCACCGGTACCCCCCCATAGCCCTTTGGGGGGCTTTTAGGGTGGGCGAGTGGAGATGTTGTGAGACCTTTTCCACCTAGCCTACAACTCTCGACTTCATTCCAGTCTTGGTGTCCATGAGCTCCAGCTTCTTCTCCCCCCTAAGGGCATCTCTAACCGATCCCCAAAAGTTTACAGGAGTAAACCGACTCCTAAAATACTCCTCTAAAGCTTGGCGGTTCCTAACCGAACCCCTAAATTTAGAGGAGTAAAACTATTTTTCATCATTTGCAATAAAATAGGTCCATATAAACACATATATTATCATAGATTAAGTAGTCAATACAACCTGATACACCTCTGATAGTACCCACCGTATGTGGGAAACTTGAACGCCGGGCTTCTAGGACCCGAACTTTCCTAACCATGTCTACAAACTTGATAAGGTGCTCTACGGCCTTAAACGAGCCACACGTGCATGGTATGAGCATCTTAAAGAGTTGTTGTTAGACTGTGGTTTGGAGGTTGGGAAGATTGACCCCACTCGTTTTACTAAGAAGTTCAAAGGGGAGCTTTTCGTCTGCCAATTAGATGTAGATGACATTATATTTGGCTCTACTAACAAAGTTTTTAACAATGAATTCTCAAAACTTATGACTGACAGGTTTGAGATGTCTATGATGGGAGAATTAAGGTTCTTTCTTGGATTTGAGATCAAGCAATTGAGAGAAGGAACCTTCATAAATCAAGCAAAGTACATCCTAGGCATGCTCAAGAGATTCAAGATGACGGATCAATGGTGTTGATACACCAATGCAAACTAAATGCCATCTTGAATTAAATCTCAATGGTAAAGATGTGGATCAAGCAACTCGTAATGAAAGCCACTTGATGGCGGTCAAGAGAATCTTTCGATATTTAGTTCATTCCCCAAACTATGGACTGTGGTATCCTAAAGGCTCAAATTTTTCTCTATGCGGGTAGATTGGGCTGGTGATAAGGATGATAGAAAACCAACTTCCAGAGCATATTAATTTATAGGCATATCTTTGGTATGTTGGTCTTCTAAAAAGCAGAACTATATATCTCTCTCCACCGCCGAAGATGAATATGTGGCTGCTGCAAGTGCATGCACTCATTTGTTATGGATGAGGCAAACTTTAAAGGAATACGATATCAATTGTGAAAAAGTGCCTATTTTATGTGACAATGAAAGTGCCACCAAAATTGCTTACAATCTGATACAACATATGTCGTTGTATTGGGAACGGCAGTACCTGAGGAGGTTAGATAGAGGTGTGGGGACTAGCAGGGAAGCTATCGACGGCGTCCGCAGGCGGGATTGGATACAAGCGAGCGTAGCGGGACGCAAAAAGTACCCAGGTTCGGGGCCCTCGTGGTGAGGTAAAGCCCCTACTGCTGCCGGATCTGACTATGTGGAATACCAGGACTACAAGTGCTCCTCGAGCTGTATACGCTAGCTACTGCCTTAAATGCTGTAAGACCAACTCCTTCTACTGAGGCCTTGCCTCTCCTTATATAGGCAGAGAGGCAAAGGCCTCACTGGCCAGTCCGACTGGCGGGCCCCACAGGCGGGTCCCAGCCGACTAGTCATCTACAATGTCCCGTATGGCTTGTCCTATCGGAGTACGAGCGGTATGGCTGTCGTAGGCACAGTGGACGCCGTACGAGCCTGTCATCAACACCGGCCACTGTTCCTGCATCACCCACGCAAAGTCTTCGGTATGGCCGGGTAGTTGCCAGTCTTGTCACCGTACAGGGCGTACCGTGCACTTATACACACGTCGCCCTGTCCCATTGATTGAGTCCGGCTACGTCGCCATATCTGGCTGCCTCCTACTGATCTGGCTACCGGGGGATAGCCGGCCTGTCTTGCCCTGTCCGGCTACATCTGGTCAGCCGGACGCGATCCGACTGTATTGTTTCTTATTCGTTTGGGGTACCTGGGGATCATCCCCCTGACACTAGCCCCCGAGCGCGTGTGGATTCCGCCCTTAGGCGAAATGTGCGTGCGCTTCCTCTTGTTTTTGAATTTGTGTCCGGCTGAGCTTGGCGGTTGCGCTACCCGTGACGTCAGTGCTGACGCCGGCCACGCACGCATGCACCATCATTACTCTGCGGCGGGCAGCGTAACGTCCCGTCACACGTCGCCTCGGGAAACTGCTGTCCGACGCTTCGGTTCTCGCTCCAGGATCTTCTGCGCATCCTGCTCTGGCACACGGGATCTGAGGCGGCGGTTGGGGTGTGGGTCGCCCGGATGCGCGCCACATGCCGCGTCGACGGTTGCCCTTCTGGCTCTTTAAAGGGACGCCGCGGGGGAGGCTATTTCTTTCCTTCGCCCCCCGCTGTAGTTCCTTCTCTTTCGTTGCTTCCGATCCTCGCCCTTGCTCTTTGCACCGCCCGCTCGCCGTCGTTGACGCTACGGGCCACCGTCAATCTTCCGTCGCCGCTCCCCCTCGTCAACCGGAAATGGCCGCCGACCGCGGGGCCTGGTGTGGCTCCGCTGTCACCGAGGACCAAATCGCCAAATACCGCGCCACCCGCGTCCTCCTGCCGGCGGAGGAGGTGGCGGTGCGGCTGGCGCCGGCCGGGGAGGTGTCACCGCATCCGGAGGAGGGCGAGCGCGTCATATTCCTTTCCCACCTGGCCCGCGGGTTCGCCCTTCCGGTGAACCCGTTCCTCCTGACCTTCCTCGCTTTCTTCGATCTTCGCCTCCACCACCTCGGCACCAACGCAATCAGAACGTTGGCGCACTTCGTAGCTTTCTACGAGAGCTACCTCAGGATCTAGCCGGATCTCGGGCTCTTCTGCCGGCTCTTTCGAGTCCGGCCGCAGGTGCAGTTCACCCAGGGGCCATTAGTCGTCTGCGGCGGCGCCTCCATCTATTCCCGCTCGCAGACCGGCTACCCCAAGTTCCTTCTTCACGATACGGTACGGCTGTGGCAGCAGTCGTATTTCTACGTGAAGAACCTCACCAACATCGACCGGATCAATCTGCCGGCCTTCCCGGACATCGAGTCTAGCCGGCAGAACTGGGACTTGAAGTTCCACGGCGACAAGGCGGAGACGGATGAGCTGCTGAAGCGCATGCGCTTGCTCGTCCACTGCCGGCTGACCGGCCTGGACGCCACCCTCAGCTGGATGTCCCGGCGGATGATGCCGTTGCAGCAGCGAGCACACAAGATGTGCTACTACTCTGGCCGGCTGGACCCGACCCGGCTGTCGCGCTGCGATCCCCGCTACCACAACCTGAAGGAGTGGGTGTGGACGATCACCAAGTAGCGGCTGCCGGAGAATTGGAAGTTCAGCCTGGCGCCTTATACTCGGGAGAACCGCGCGCCCCGGGTAAGCTCCTCTAACCGGATGCATTTTTGGTGTTTTTTGTACTTGTTCTTCGTTTTCGTCTGGCTGACTTTTGTATTCGGCAGATGTTCCCATGTAACATCCGCGAGGAGGGCGCGGCGGCCCTCGAGGAACTCACGCCCGACCTGCCCGAGCCGCGTGCTCGGCGGTCCGACGAGGAATCAGATGGGGACGGCGACGCCTTCCCCAGCCGGAACGACGAGCCGGCCGCCGACCCACACGCGGAGGTGCACGAGGAGGAGGCTGTGCCGACCACGGAGCCGGCGACGCGCTCCGCGACGGACGGGGAAGCGGGTGGGAGCGGCTCCAGCCGTTCCGGCTCCCGCCGCCCTGCGACGGAGGAGCCGGCGCCCAAGAGGAGCCGGTCCGGCGCCCTGCCGCCAGGCCGTCTCGACCGAAAGAAAGGGCCGCCTCCTGTTGTACCGGGGTATGTTGTTTCTCCCCCTTCCCTTTCTGCCTGTTTTCTGTCTGCCTGCTTTTTTCCTCTTTTTCTGACTTTGGCTTGTTTTGCTCTTGTCCTCTTCTCTTTCTCCTTAGCACGCTGGTTTCCTTCGGAGCCGCAAGCCCGGCACGCGCGCCAGCTGGGTCGCCTTCCCGTACCCCGACTGCGCCGACCAACGCCCCTCCTTCTTATGAGGCAAAGCCTTCGCCTCCCCCTCGGGCTGAGCCGACTGCCTCCGCCCAGCCGGAAGTCCCCCAGCCGGAGACGGGGTCCTCCCAGTCGGGAGGCTCCTCCGCGGGCGCACAGGGGGCTGCTAGCAAGGAGCTCGTCGTCGTTGGCGACGACAACTCCGACGAGGAGCCTGGGGAGGAATGGCAGACGGCGGTGGTCGCGGCGAAGGAGTCCTTGGCCGTCAACGCCATGGACGACAACGCTTCCTCCGCCGCCTCGCTGTCGAACCTTGCCGCCACGCTCGAGTTGGTGGTGAAGGAGATCCGGCTGCTGGAGGCCATAGCCGGCGGGAACCGGACGTTGGAGCAGAAACTCGCTGCCGCCAACAGAACCTCTCAGAGTGAGTTTGCCTCATCGGGCTCCTTTTTTTTGTGCTGATAGCCGGTTTTGTTGCAGCCATCCTCGTGTGCGCTCAGCGCGAGATCGATCGCTTGAAGAAAGCGAACGACCGGCTGAGCAAGTCCAATTCTACTCTGCGGCAGCAGAACAAGGATTGGCACGCGCGGGTGGACGGTTTGGAGGCCACCATCAAGGAGCACGACGCCTCGCTCGCCAGCCGGACCGAGGCCTTCTCCCTTCTCGAGGCCCAGAACAAGGACCAAGAGAAGGAGATTAAACGGTTAGCGCTCAAGGAGAAGGCACTGGTGGAGGAGCTGATGCAGGCCGGCCACACTGCCAAGGGTGAGTTTTCTTTCCGTCTTCTTTCCTTTCCGGATCCGGTAGCCGGATCTGACTTCTCGTTTCTGACAGCCTTTTACCCCGGCATAGACCTGCTGGCCTACAACCGGCTGTAAGAGAATTGGCCAGGAGCGCAGCCGACGGCCCAGGAGCTCGTCGTCCTTCTTGGCGAGGAAGCTGCCAAGCTTCGCCAGGCGGCGAGGGACGTGTTCTCCTTCGTATGGCCGGAGGCTCCGGTTCCGGAGACAATGGCGCAGCTGGCTGCGAAGGTGGGGGAGGTGCCGACTGCGGTGGACCGACTGCGGGACTTGGCGGCGCGGGCCGGAGCGGAGATGGCCCTGGCTTTGATGCTCTCCTGGTACAAGGACGCCCGCGTCGAGAAGATCGATGGAGGCTTCCGTGGAGCTGATCTTGCCGCTATCCGCCAAGCCCATCCGGAGCTCCGCGGGTCCGCCATCAAGATCGCCGACTACGTGGATCCCAACGAGGTGCTCACCGACTTGGAGTCCATCGGTACTCCTGATGTGGAGGTCCCGATGCTGCCAACTGCCAGCGCCGGAACCGGATCAAGCTCCGCGCCTCCTCCGCCGCCCGAAGCTTCTGCTGGCCAAGATCTCCCTCGCGGCAAAGTTCCTGCCGTTTAGTTGCTGCCCCGGGATGCCGGGTGTAATTGTCTTGTGTTATATACTTGTGAACCTTGTCTGTTTGTGCCAGCCGTCTTTGACGCCAGGTAACTTGCGAGAGCTTCGTCTCTCTTTTGCTTGTTATTGTTGAAATCCTTTTTCCTTGTGCGTTGAGTTTCCTTTTGCCATTTTGCCCGGCTAACCTTGTCCAGCTACACGCCTTTAGCCGGACAACCTACACCTCCAGTGGGTGCGCAAGCGCACCCACTTGGTGTAGCCCCCGAGATTCGGAGTAGCTGGCGTAGCCAGGTGCTTCGAATCTTCCTTATTTCTCCCAAGCCTTTCTAACTTTATCCGACTGGTCTCATCCTAGTCGGCTACTTTCGTCGGCTGGACGCCTTCAGCCCGGGGAACTAACATTCCAGTGGGGGCACGCGAGCGCACCCACTGGGTGTAGCCCCCGAGATTCAGAGTAGCTGGCATAGCCAGGTGCTTCGAATCTTCCTTGTCTTTTTCTCAGCTCTTGCCCTCACCTGGGCTCTGAACGGCCGGCTAAACGCCTTTTAGCCAGTCGGGGACCACAAGATTCCACTAGGGGCGCGCGAGCGCACCCAGTGGGTGTAGCCCCCGAGATTCGGAGCGCTTGATGAAGGCAAGGACTTCGAATCTTCTTTCCTTCTCCTGGACTCCGACTCTAAGTAGTCGGACAAACGTACATACGCGTACACACATGTCCACATAGGTTAGTAGGTTAGTCTACCAAATTGTAGCCGGAAAATGGCTTGTTTTTTCAAAAACTGGCTTGTCCCTTTCTAGACACTTAGTCGCTTTCCCGTGCGCTCTGTTGTTTTCGCTACGTCCTTGCCGGGCAGCCGGGTTGCGGTCTGCAGCCGGAATCGAAGGGAGCTGACAGTACATTGCACACGGTACTAATGGCTTAGCAGCTGGATTGGTTCGAGCTAGTTGCAGCGCCGGGACACCCGATCTGTCGCGTCTCCTCCCCTTTTTTCGTGTGGGATGCCTCGGGCTTTTGCTCTTGCTAGCCGGACAGCCAGGTTGCGGTCTGTAGCTGAGACGAAGAGTGGGCCTCTGACATCGTCGCACAGTACTCAGCCGGTTTGTTGACTTAGCAGGCCGGGCCAGCCGGCGAGCCCCGGGTAGGGGTTACCGGAGCCGGAAAATAATAACCGGAAAACGGATGCATACACATTTCTAGCAAGGAGCCCCCGAGATTCTCGTGGGGGTCTGCATTTTCATTCATAGGGTTTTCGGGATACATACACTGCCTGGCGACTAGGTGTAAAACGGGCGCAGCAGGGCCGCGTTCTAGGGATGCTCGGTCTCCTCATCTGATTTGTCCATCTTGTTCTTGCGCGGCTGCTGCGCGTCAATGAGGTAGTAGGAGTCGTTGGGCAGCGCCCGGCTGATGATGAAGGGGCCCTCCCAGGGTGGCGAAAGCTTGTGCATGCCCTTCGTGTCTTGCACTAGCCGGAGAACCAGGTCACCCTCGCGGAATGCGACTGGGTGGATCCGGCTTGAATGGTAGCGACGTAGTCGCTGCTGGTACAGGGCTGATCTGGACAAGGCCAGCTCGCGGGCCTCCTCCAGGAGGTCCAGTCCGTCCTCCCGCGCCTCCTGGTTGGCTTTTTTGTTGTAGAGGAGCTTGCGAGGGGAGTCGAACTCGATGTCGGTGGAGAGGACGGCTTCCGATCCGTAGACCAGGAAGAATGGCGTGTAGCCGGTTGACCTATTCAGTGTGGTGCGGAGGCTCCACAACACAGCCAGAAGCTCTTCGATCCAACAGCCGGGTGAACGCTCCAACGGCTCGATGATACATGGCTTGATGCCGGCTAGCACCAAGCCATTTGCTCTTTCGACTTTCCCGGTTGATTGGGGGTGCGCGATGGAGGCGAGGTCCAGTCGGATGCCCTTGTTGCTGCAGAACCAGGCGAAGGCCCCTTTGGCGAAGTTCGTGCCGTTGTCGGTGATGATGCTGTTGGGGTAGCCGAAACGGTTGATGATGTCGGTGAAGATGGTGACAACCGTCTCCCCGTCCAGCTTCCGAATAGGCTTGGCCTCGATCCACTTCGTGAACTTGTCCACCGCCACCAGCAGGTGGGTCATGCCCGTGCGCACTTGCTTGAAGGGACCGACCATGCCGAGGCCCCAAACCGCGAAAGGCCAGGTGATCGGTATGGTCTTGAGTACCAAAGTTGGCATGTGCCTGAGCTGCCCGAAACGCTGGCACCTATTGCATGCGCGGACCAGCTGCTCGGCGTCCTCGAGGGCGGTGGGCCAATAGAAACCATGGCAGAATGCCTTGGCGACTATCGCCCTTGACGAAGCGTGGTGCCCGCACTCGCCCTGGTGGATATCCTTGAGTAGCCGGTTGCCCGTGTCCGTATCAACACATCTTTGGAAGATACCGGATACACTGCGCTTGTACAGCTCGCCGTTTATGATGGTGTACGTGTGCGCGCGGCGCCAGATTTGCTTGGCCTCCACCTCGTCGTCCGGAAGTTCTCCATCGGTGATGTAGCTCATGAAGGGCTCTGCCTAGGATGGCACCTCCCGGATGACGAGGACGCTCATGTTCTCTGGTTGACGGGTGTTGGGGGGTCGTCCGGGTGGCGTACCCGAAATAGCAGCCCCCGAGCCGCTAGGCGAGCCGGCAGCCCCCGGGTCTTGCGAGCCGAAAGGCGCTGCCTGGCCGGAATTGGTGCGGGTCTTCTTCTTCGGCGGTTCTGCCGGCTCCGCTTCCGCCGTTCCGTCAGCCGGAATGGTTCCTTCCCAGACGATGGAGTCCGATTCTGGCGACGGGTTGATGGATGGCTTGCGCAGGTGCTCCAAGGAGACCCCTGGTGGGATGGCCTTCCTGGTGGAGCTGATCTTGGAGAGCCCATCGGCTGCCTCGTTGTTGACGCGGGGGATGTGGTGAAATTCGCACCCGTTGAAGGAGGCACTGAGCTTCTGGATGTGGAACCGGTAGAGAGCCATGTTTGCGTCTCTGGCGTCCCATTCTCCGGATACCTGCTGCACCACCAAGTTCGAATCACCGAAGCACAGGATCCGGTTGACACCGATCTCCTTGGCCAGCCGGAGCCCGTGCGCCAGTGCCTCGTATTCGGCTACGTTGTTGGAGGCCTTGAAGTGGATCTGCAGTACGTACTCCAGCCGGTCTCCTTTGGGCGAGGTGAGCACGATGCCAGCTCCCAAGCCCCCGAGCATCTTCGATCCGTCGAAGTGCATCCGCCAATGGTCCGAATCTGGAACTGGTGGGAGATACTGGGTCTCGGCCCAGTCGACGAGGAAGTCCGCCAATGCCTGCGACTTGCTCGTGAGCCGGGGCTCGTACTGGATGGAGTAGGCGGCAAGCTCGATGGCCCACTTGGCGACTCGGCCGGTGGCGTCCTTGTTGCCGATGATTTCCGAAATGGGTGCAGTGCACACGACCTTAATCGGATGTTCCTGGAAGTAGTGCTTGAGCTTCTTGCATGCCAGGTACACGCTGTAGCACATCTTTTGGTAATGGGGGTAGTTCTGCTTGGAGAGGGAGAGAACCTTGCTGAGGTAGTACACGGGTCTCTGAACCGGCTGAGCCTTGCCTTCCTCGGGGTGCTCCACCACCAGGACGACGCTGACGACCCGGCTGATGGCTGCTATATAGAGCAACATTGGTTCCTTACTAGCCGGCATGGCCAGAACCGGTGCTGTGGACAACATGCGCTTGAGGTCGTGAAACGCGGCGTCGGCTTGCGAAGTCTAGGAGAACTTGTCCGTCTTCTTCATCAGCTGGTACAACGGGAGTGCCTTCTCCCCCAGCCGGCTGACGAAGCGACTGAGGGAAGCCAGGCATCCCGTGAACTTCTGGACTCCAAGCAGGTTCCTGGGCGGCTGCATCCTCTCGATGGCCGCGATCTTCTCCGGATTCGCCTCGATGCTTCGCTGCGAAAGGAGGAAACCGAG
This sequence comes from Avena eriantha, assembly GCA_910589775.1. NCBI lineage: Eukaryota > Viridiplantae > Streptophyta > Magnoliopsida > Poales > Poaceae > Avena > Avena eriantha. The sequence goes on from OU342746.1 coordinate 319,332,394, forward strand.
GAGCTGGCCGGACGGTACTCCGAAGATGCACTTCTCTGAGTTTAGCTTCATCCAGTACTGGTAGAGGTTGCCAAATGTTTCTCCTAGGTCCTCGAGGAGGGTGCTCTTCTCCTTGGTCTTGATGACCACGTCATCCACGTAAGCATGCACGTTTCGGCCTATCTGCGAGTGCAAGCATTTCTGCATACATCGCTGATAGGTGGCGCCTGCGTTCTTTAGGCCGAAAGGCATGGTTACATAGCAGAAAGCCCCATAGGGGGTGATAAATGATGTCTTAATCTGATCAGCCAGGTTTAACCGGATCTGATTGTACCCGGAATAACAATCTAAAAAAGACAACAAAGCACAGCCGGCCGTGGAATCGATGACCTGATCGATACGGGGCAAGGCGAAGGGGTCTTTCGGGCACGCCTTGTTCAGGCTGGTGTAGTCGATACACATGCGCCAGGTCTTGTTCTTCTTCAGCACTATGACTAGGTTCGCCAGCCATTCCGGGTGGTACACTTCCATGATGAACCCGGCTGCAAGGAGCCGGGTGATCTCGTCACCGATTATCTTTCTCTTCTCTTCTGCGAACCGGCGCAGAGGTTGCTTGACCGGCTTGGCATCCGAACGCACGTGAAGTGAGTGCTCGGCGAACTCCCTTGGCACACCCAGCATGTCCTTGGGGGACCACGCGAAGATGTCCCGATTCTCACGGAGGAAGTCGACGAGCGTGCCTTCCTATTTGCTGTCCAAGCTGGCGCCAATGGTGATGAACTTGGTCGGGTCGGAGGGGTCGAGCAGGATCCTCTTCGTCTCCTTTGCCGGCTGGAAGGCTCCTTCTCCAGCCGGCTTGCTGCTAGCCGGAATGTCCTGCTGGGCCATGGCCACATTGTGCATGATCACGCGCTTCTCCTCGGATATGATGAGGGCCTCTGCCAGTTTGGAACCGGCTGAGGCGCACTCCATCGATCGCCTGAAGCAGCCGGCGATGGTGATCACGCCGCGGGGTCCTGACATCTTCGTCTTGAGGTAGGCGTAGTGGGGGATGGACATGAACTTGGCGAGGGCGGGACGCCCGAGGAGAGCGTGGTAGGAGCTCGTCAGATTTACCACCTCGAACCAGATTGGTTCGCGGCGGAAGTTCTCCTCGGTCCCGAAGATGACGTCTAGCTAGATTTTCCCCAGCGGGGCGCAGGCTGGCCCCGGCAGTACGCCGTGGAACGTCGTGGTAGTCAGGTGCAGGTCGCTTTCGCGAATGCCCAGCTTCTCCAGCGAGGACTGGTAGAGGAGGTTGAGGCTGCTGCCTCCGTCGATGAGGACGTGCGAGAATCGGCAAGTGCACGCGTTGGACATGATGAGGGGGTCGAGCACCATGGCGTAGCCCCCGGGAGTCGGTAGATGCTCAGGCTAATCCGCCTGGCTCCAGGTGATGGGGGTTTCCGACCAGTTCAGGTACTAGGGGACTGGAGAGGCGATGGTATTGACCTCCTTGGAGCGTCCCCTGCGGCTGTGCTTGTCGTCCTGCTCCGTTTCGAAGATATGGTAGGCGGCGTGCGGCTGGGTTTAGCCGTTGTTGTTGTTGCCGCCGTTGCTGCCGTTACCATCATTGTCGGCTCCCCTAGCCGGTGGTGGAGGTCCACCCAGTGGGGGAGGCGGGGGACAAGGCTGGTTGCCCTGGTCCTTTAGCTGGCGGGTCCAGCTGCAGTTCCGGGTGGTGTGCGTGGCCGGCTTGAAGGGACCGCTATGCCACTTGCACGGGCCGTCAAACATTTGGTCGAAGGTGAGCCGTGGCTTCTGCCTCCTTGCTTCATTAGCCGGCGCGTAGGGCGCGCCCTCCACAACATTGAACTGCCGCGCGTGGTAGCGAGGTTTTTGCTGTCCGGCCTGGCGGTCCCCCTAGAACCGGTTGTCGTTGTCGTGGCGCCTGGAGGATCTGGCTTCTCCAGCCGGATTGCTGGGCCGGTCGCGAGCCGGCTCCGTGGGAGTCAGAAGGCCGTCCGCGTTTACTCGGAGGGGTTTCTTCATGGCGGCATCCGCCGTGGTGTACTGGTCCGCAACCGTCATGAGCTCCACCATGGTTTTCGGCTCGTCACACAGTAGCCGGTGGCGAAGAATGGTGCCCTCTCGGCAACCCTCGATGAAGAAAACCGATGGCTTGGCTCTCCAGGATGCCCTCGCAGGTGTTGCGCAGCTCTGTCCACTTGGCGAGGTACTCGCGGTCAGTCTCGTGGTCGCCCTAGACGCACAAGGCTAGGTCACGCGGGCGTCCTGGGCGCTTGTACGTGCCGTTGAAGTTGCGGACGAACACCTTCTCGAAGTCAGGCCAGGCGTATATGTTGTTGGGCGCGAGGCTATTGAGCCATGTCCTCTCCGACCCGGTTAGCATGAGGGGGACGTAGCGCTCGGCTGTGCGCTTGTTCCCGTGGGAGATGCCGACTCCCGTAGCATAGTCGGTCAACCAGTCTTCCGGCTTCATGCTGCTGTCGTACTTGGGGGTGTCCCTGGGCAGGGAGAACTTATCCGGAAATGGCTCGTTCCGGATGCGGGGTCTGAAACAAACTGGACCGGTAGTATCTTCCTCCTCCGTGACGCGCGCTTGAGCGAGGAGCTCGATGCGGTCACGGGCATCCGGACAGTCTGGGTTGGGCGCTCCCACCCGGCCCGAGAGACGGGAACCGGCTGGTCTGGGCGCTCCGGCTAGCGGAGGGGGAGGTGGCGGGTTACTGTTCACCGTCTGCTCCTGGCGCGGCTGGCCCCTGTTGCCAGAGCTGCGGCGCCTGCTGTGGGCCCTGGGCGGCTGAGGGGAGGACGCCTGCTGGGTGTCGCACGGCGCGCCTCTGCTGTTGGCCGGTAGCTCGCTCCTCCTGGAGTAGCTAAGGTCTTCCTGCATCTGCCGGTTGGCACCAGCCTGCTCGTCCGTGACGCGGAGGAGCTCCTGCACGCGAGCTTGCTGGCGGGCTCGCCCCTCGCCCTCCAGGCTGGGCAGCTCCTCTGCCGCAGCTGGCGCTGCGCGCAAGTTCTTGATGGGCGTGCTATAGGTGGGCCGTGCGAGGGCGGGCACGGGATCCGTTTCCCCATCCTTTTCCAACCTACCGCCAAGCTCGCCGCCCCGACGTCGTACCTGGCCGTGCCGGCTGGTCTCCGCGGTAGCCGGAGTGAGGCCGTGCATGCGGTCGTACTCGCGCCGGGTGATCTCGAGCTGCTTGCGGGCTGCCGCTAGCTCCATGGCCTCATGGAGGAGGATTTGTCTCTCCATGCTGAAGTTGGCCTCCACCTCCTCCGGGTTATCCCCGAGGTTAACCGGCGTCAGGAGCCGATCAATGGCATCCTCCACCGGGTTCCGGGGCTGCGGGGGAGCGGAAGTTCTGACTTCGTCCGCGCCTCGCTCTCGCGGCTGGCGGGGATGGGAGCTGGAACCGGCCATCATGACCTCTACGCCGCGAGGTGCGGCGAAGGCGCTGCCGCCTGAGCACAGCAGCTCCGCGACAGAGACGATTTCCCTAGGGAAACGCTCCGGGACGGTGGCGACATAAACGGGGAGGTCGCCGAATAGCAGAATGGTGCCATTCGCCGGGAAGGAGGTTCCGGCGAAGCAGGAAGCGTTATCGATGATGCAGTCGAACTTGCCGAGCGTGAGCACCAGGCCGGAGGCCACGCGCTCACCGGCTGAAGTGCGGGGTCCCATGCGGAACGTGACTCCGGTCGAAGCCATCTTGCCCCACGGTGGGCGCCAACTGTCGTTGTATTGGGAACGGCAGTACCTGAGGAGGTTAGATAGAGGTGTGGGGACTAGCAGGGAAGCTATCGACGGCGTCCGTAGGCAGGATTGGATACAGCGAGCGTAGCGGGACGCAAGAAGTACCCAGGTTCGGGGCCCTCATGGTGAGGTAAAGCCCCTACTCCTGCCGGATCTGACTATGTGGAATACCAGGACTACAAGTGCTCCTCGAGCTGTATACGCTAGCTACTGCCTTAAATGCTATAAGACCAACCCCTTCTACTGAGGCCTTGCCTCTCCTTATATAGGCAGAGAGGCAAAGGTCTCACTGGCCAGTCCGACTGGCGGGCCCCACAGGCGGGTCCGAGCCGACTAGTCATCTACAATGTCCAGTATGGCTTGTCCTATCGGAGTACGAGCGGTATGGCTGTCGTAGGCACAGTGGACGCCGTGCGAGCCTGTCGTTAGCACCGGCCACTGTTCCTGCGTCACCCACGCAAAGTCTTCGGTATGGCCGGATAGTTGTCAGTCTTGTCACCGTACAGGGCGTACCGTGCACTTATACACACGTCGCCCTGTCCCATTGATTGAGTCCAGCTATGTCGCCATATCCGGCTGCCTCCTGCTGATCCGGCTACCGGGGGATAGCCAACCTGTCTTGCCCTGTCCGGCTGCATCTCGTCAGCCGGACGCAATCCGACTGTCTTGTTTCTTATTCGGTTGGGGTACCTGGGGATCATCCCCCTGACAACATACAAGAACGAAGCATATTGAGATTTGCAATCATTCTATTAGAGATCATGTTGCTCGTGGAGATTGAGGTATCTTATGTGAGCACAAATGATCAACTTGCGGATATATTCACAAAGGCTCTTGATGAAGCAAGATTTTGCTATTTGAGGAATGAGCTAAATATCGTAGATTCAATGAGCTTGACTTGATTCCCTTGCATACACACCTATGTCTTAACCTTTATTTGGTTTAGATGCGGGCATGGACATAGGGGGTGTGGTCCTAATTGGTTGGGCTAACCCTCCCTCCATAATGCAGAAAGTAAAAAAAAAATTCTCTTAATATCATTTTGTGATATGTGATCTTAATTGATGAATATTGGTCATAAACCCAAGATATATCTTTGTGGTGTCATACCATACACTCCTACATGGTGGCTTCGGACACTTCCCTATTATTTGTGGATCTTATTGGCTTTTATGGACAATCTTTTGTTCTTATGGAAAACACACTCAACATTGGCCTTTATTCATTTATGTCTTGCAATCTTCGGTGTGGAGTACCATCTCAGTTTGGTTGTCTAAACCCAAGACTTTATCACATTGAGCCATCTATTCTTCATGCACACAAGTCCCATTATTGATACTTGAGGGTTGAGGGGTGTGCTGGCCTAAATTCCGTGTAAACAAAAAAATTCAGCAAAGGCCAGATATAATCTGGCCTAGGCGGTTTCTCGCATATAGGGCTAGGCGTTGGGGGAGAGGCTCAAACATAGAAATTCTCTCCACCCCGACCCCCTCACACCCCTAGCTGCCGTCGGCCACACCCCACCTCCTCGGAGCTTCTCCAGCTGTCGGAATCGCTAGCCCCTTGCCGGGTCTGCTCCTCCTCCTCCCTGGGTACATTCTCCTCCAAGTAGAACCTCCGATGAGTGAGGGAAATGCCCACATTTTTTATTTTCTTGTGGAAGTTAGTTTTTGTTGTTGAAACTTGGAGTATATGTTACCCCTTGATTCCATTGCATGCTAATCTTGTTAGTTTTGCAACCAATTAAACCGATCTAGTTTTTAGGCCACGATTTGAATTTGATGTTGAAAATCGTCGGGGCCCGGATTATCCACCCATGGCATGGCCGGATAATTCAACCTAGAAAGTTCACCCCTGTCATATTTTGATTCAGATGGTTTATGGCTCAATTTGTTTGTGGTTTCTTATCTACTGTATTTGGCATATCCGTTTGGACTTATGTGTGCTTATCTTTTGCTACCTACCTCATTCACTTCGCGGGTGGTTCTAGTGGTGCATCTAAGATCTATCAACGGTGACCTCGTCCTCGGTATTTTCATCCCAACAAAGAGGGTGTTCTTGTGGATGAGGTTGAGTTGAGGATACAAGGTAGAGAAGCCAAAAGGATGCATGAACATGCAAAGATGGACAAGAGGTCTCGGGCTTCTTTGAAGAAAACGGGCAAACAACCAAGGGTCAATTATAAGGCCATGGATCTTACTGAGTATTCCACTCTCCGGTAGTGAGATTGGTTTGTGGATACCCCACGTGATAGGGATATGGATGACCCTAATTTTTGGTGCACTCATCAGATGTACATATTCCAGGACATCTACTCATCCTTGAAGATTCGCCTGATGCGCCCCTTGGATTTGACTTATGCAAAGAGCAAGCCCAAGTTTGCTGAGGCTATTGTAGTAACTAGGAGGATGGGGTTGCATCATCTTATGGAGATTCAATGTGACTATGACTCTCAGCTTGCCCAGTAGCTCTTCTCCACCCTGGTGATTTGTGGGGATGAAGCTCTCACCATGAAGTGGATGATAGGGACCCACTATTGTGAGTCGAGCTTCTTTAGCTTTGGTCAGGTGCTCTCCTACCCCTACGGGGGTCGATACCATTCTCTTCGCCATTGAATATGTGGTCCTAATCGTCCCAGCAAGGACTCGTTCCTCTTAGCTTGCTATGGACCTCAGGTGTTGTTGGATAGGTTGTAGGTCTTCTCCCACTTTATTCTCAGCTTGTGCTCATGTTCCGTGACTACATCGCCCCCAGCGGCGGTAACAATGATGCCATTCATGGTTTGCTTGTCAATCTGCCCGGTCTTGCTATTGAGTGTGCCACCAGTGACAACCCCACTACAAATTACTCCTTGGATACCATGGACTTCATTTACCATGAGATGTATGACACAATGGTGAACATGCATTCCATCCCTTATGCTCCGTATATTATGAAGCTCATCAAAACTTTGCTCCCCGATGAAGAATTTAGTGGTCCACTAGATGGTAAACACAAGGTTAAAATGAAGTAATTGTGCCCTAGAGGCAAATAATAAAGTGTATTATTTGATATATCTTCTATATGTTCATAATACGTTTCATATCATGCTATAACTGTGTTAATACGAAACGTTAATACATGTGTGGTATGCAAACAAACCGTGCCTCTGGTTACCTCTAGTGAACTAGTTCATTGGTCATGAGGATGATCTGGGTTTCAAGATCATGGGCATTTATGCCAATTGACAATGAGGTTATGTTATTAGTTGAATAACATGATAGACAAACATCCAACCGTTATATCTTGAATGAGATCTAGTTACAAAGTTCACCATTGATGATAAAACAAAGAGGACCTCGCAACCTGATCCTTTGACTGTGAGGTAATGAAAATCACCATTCTAGAGGAATCTTAGATGGTTATCAAGAATCATCTCGTAAAAGGGTGATCAAAAAGGTGCCACTCAGGTTTTCCAAAGGGGTGCGTAGAGGAGTACATATCAAGACCAGGATTTGTCTAATCCATGTAACGAATAGATACATGTGGCCATCTCGGTGACGTTGCATTAATGAAGCTTGCAAGCATGTGACTTGCTCACGGAATGCAACGACATAAGAACGAGTAAACAAGTTCATCAGTAATGAGACCGAACTAAGGTATGGGGATACCGAAGATCAAGTCTTGGATGAATTAGGTACCAAATGACAAAGGGAATGAGAAATGACTATCTCGCAGTTTGAGCGATTATATTCGTGAAACGCACGGGGGTCACATGGCCATCTAGTTCCCTTTGTTGATCATTGATGTGAGAGTAGTATCGATCATGTCCGGAGTGTTTCCGAACCAAAGGATGTCACGCTTAAGGGTGGGGAAGCTTAGGGTAGATGAGGTATCATAGGAGAAATAGAAAGAGAGAGAAACCGGAATAGTTCCGAGTAACATCCAATGGATGTCGGAAGGGGTCCAAAAGGTGTTCTGGAGAAAAGGAATATGATATTAATATATCTATTTGAATGTTAATTAGATAATTAATATTAAATATGTATATATATTATTTTATTATTAAAGGCTTCCTAATGCTAATGGGCCTCACCCGAAGGGAGGCCCAATAGGGCATGGTGCCTAGGGAGAGGGGGCCAGCCGACTTAGGCTTGGTGGACCGCCCCAGTGGGGCCCACGTAGGGCCGGCGGCTGCCCCTAGGTGGCCGGTGGGTGTGGAGATTAGTCCCACACCGTCTGGCCCTTGGGTGGTATGCCCCCTCCTACTATATATAGGGGTCACCCCTCCCCCTTTGGAATCACCCCATCCCCTCTCATTCTCTCTCTCATCCATTGAGGGCTTCTCCGTAATATTGGGGAGGACCTCGTGAGTGAGTTCTCCACTATCAGACCACCATCATGTGATCAGCAATCCGGCATCTACTTCTTCCATTGCTCGGCTTGATCAAAGTCCGGTTGATGTCACCCACACCGGACGTGTGACGAACTTCGAAGGCACCACACTTGAGGTGCTGCTCGTCTTCATCAATATACGCCTTCCTGCATAAGGCGTGCCTCTGTCTTCAAAAGGTATGAACACCGTCTTTCTCTTCCGTTGCTTATGTCTACATAGTATAGATCCTGGTAGTAGTGTTCGAGTAGATAGAATTTTTTTGTTTTCTGCTACGGAACCCTTCAGTGGTATCAGAGCTAGGTTTATGGGTAGACATGTCGTACGGATAGAACACATAGCAATATGTGGGCATTGATTCTCTAGTTGCTACCTTCTTTTATGTTCTTTTTCATATCGCGACATTGTTTGATGAAGCATCCCCCAACCGACCTCACGTGGTGATTCACGAGACTGGTCCACAAATCAAAGTGGCTTAGGGGGGTGTCTGTCTCTCTAGAGTAGTTAATATGACATCAACATTGGAGGTACCTGAAAAGGGAAGAAGAATGGAAATCATTGAATCCATGTTGTGGCTCCACATTCATAGGTGGGAAGGGGTTCTACCGCGAAAGCCCTAAAGCCGCGCAAAACTTGCAATAGATAATATAGAGGCGTCTATCTTTATTATTGCATAGGGCATGTGTTAAGACATGGCAATGACGAGTTTGTGAAACTTTCGTTGAAGCTATTGATGATGATCAAAAAGCTATAACCACATCATAACACTTTACTTTATGAAGTACTACTTATTATGCTGGTATAATTATATATTCGACGGTAGCATAATAAGATAATCCCTCACAGTATTCTAGTTAATCATATCCCCCTTGTGTGTGCACCACTAAGAAAGTTTTTCGGTATGAGGCAGGCCGTGATGAGCGGGTGTTAGACATATCTACGTTCGCATATAGTAGGTGTAAGCCATGTTGCACTGCGAATACACACAAGTTAGAACTGGTGAGCCTAGCATGTTACATAGATATGGCCTCGGAATACATGAGACTGAAAGGTCGAGCATGAATCACATGGTTGATGTGATCGACATTAGGGAATGTCCACCTTTGATACTGCACTGATGGCCGTGATGATCGGGGGAGGTGCAGGGGATTGGGATCATGTGATCACTAAACGAGTGGAGGGATGTTCGTTTGAGTGGGAGTTCTTTTGTTTTAAGTATGGTAGTATAATTAAAACTTGAACTCATTATTATGAATATGGTTTAAACACTTTGCAAAACCATTGTAGATGTCTCGCTCATCCACCTACAACCTTAGCACTTTCCTCGAGAAGGACAAGCTGAAAACTGATGGAACCAACTTCACTGCCTGGTTCCACAATCTTAGGATCCTCCTAGTCCCCTACAAGTTGACTTATGTCATCGAGGCTGAGCTTCGAGCTAAGCCTGCAGATTCCGCCTCCCAGGACGAAAAGAATGTCTAGTAGTCCAAGGCGGACGATTTCTCCCTCATCCAGAGTGGAATGCTCTATGCCATGGAGCTAGAGCTTCAAAAGCATTTTCAGAAGATGAATTCTTTTGAGATCATTGAGGATCTCAAGGCTATTTTTGCTCCACAGGCTCGTATAGAGAGGTATGATGCTTTAGAGCTCTTCTTATCTGCTAAAATGGAAGAGCACAACAGTATCAGTGAGCACGTAGTCAAAATGTCTGGCTACGTTAAGCGTTTGAACGCCCTAGATTGCAAATTCCCGGAGGAGCTCCCGATTGATAGGGTGCTGCACTCGCTGCCCCTAGCTATAAGAGCTTTGTGATGAACTACAACATCCAAGGGATGACTAAGACCCTTGCAGAGGTGATCGCCATGCTCAAAAATATTAAGGTAGAAATCAAGAAGTAGCACACGGTGTTGATGGTAACAAGGCCACCAACTTTAAGAAGCATCCATGTCGGCTACCAAAACTATTTCCTTAAGAAGCATCCATGTTGATGGTAACAAGGCCACCAAAACTATTGAACATTGTCGTAAACTCTTTCCGACATGTCGACTATTTCATAGATGTGAAACATCCATGTCTATTTACTTTATAAATCCAAACACGACCGATAGGCTTCACGCCTTTCCGGAGGGTCTTCCAAGTTCAGAAACTTGATTTCTCGTGTATGGATACTATCACGGATTCTATGACTTCTAGTCATTTTATGGAGTCAGGGCCCATCATCGCTTCTTTGCATGTAGTCGGTTCATCATTGTCAAAACAATAATGACTTGCTTATCAAATCTTACTATTTGATTCTTACCGACCCACACGGTTCTATAGGAACTCTAATCTCCGAGATCACACCTTTTGTAATCACGAGAGCCATGAGCATTGTGGCCGTCACCGGGACACTTTCCGGCGCTGCGCTACTTAGCACATACAACTAAGGTTCAACAACCTTATCAAAGTTCTATTGTCCTCCCACTTAACTTTTCACAAAAAATTCCTTCTCAAGAAACTTGATGTTCCAAGTAACAAACTCTTTTGTCCTCGGTGTTATGGAGAAATTCCCAACAAATTCTTTGGGATAACCTAAAAAGACGTGCTTATCCGACTTTGGTTGTAAACATTTTACTTATGCATAACATACCAAAATTTAAGAAAAGACAATTCGGGTTTTATCCCAAACCATAACTCATATGGTGTCATTTCAACGGATCACGATGGAGCTCTTTTCAGTGAAAAAGCGGTAGTCACTAAAGTTTTAATCTTTAAAATATAATGGCAGTTATATAAATGACACCCTTGATCTTACCATCTCAAACATGGTTAGATTTCATCTCTCGAATATGCCATACTCCTATGGTTTATCGGGAAACACAAATCATGCAACAATTTCTCAAGTCTTAGGTGTTTTTGCTAAACATGTAACTCAAATATCTTCCTTTATGATCGAATCATAAACTCTTTATTTTCTCGTTACAATGATTTTCAACTTCATCTTGAAAGTCTTTGAACAGCTTTCGAATGTTTCATACTTCCTCCTTATTAAGTAAATATACAGATATATTCACTCAAATTTTTGGAGAAAGCATATGAAGCAAAAAGATCCATCGCATATGGCTACACATAATGGACTATGCACATCAGTATGCACAATTTCCAATAAGCTAGTCATCCGTTCCTATCTGGCCTATGGACGGAGTTTCAATTATCTCGAGGAAAGTCTCACATGCGTCAATTGATCCAAATCAAAGACTCCAAAATTCCATCAACATGGAGTTTCTTCATGTTTTCTTTCAAATATAATTTAAAGAGCGATGTCACTTCATAAGTGATCTTTCAATCATTTGTCTTGCGACATTTTAGCAATAGTGTTTATGGATGTGATTTCTCCCACTAGACTTGTAAAAGTTCATCCATCCTTTATGGAATACAGTTATTATTTGAACAACCATTGTTCTCGTAATACCGGTACAAAATAACAATTATTAAAACAAATCTTGAAGGCTAGGTTTGATGACAACGAAAAATATAATAACACTTTATTTGTTTTCGATGAACATCATCACTCATTCTCTTGCTAGTTACTTAGGCCATTGTAGTTCATGAATTGCGTTGTCCTGTATGACACTTCATACCAACCGATTCGGTATCCAATACCTAAGAACCACATTGTTTAACAACCAAGGAATACAACCATAACATGTATCTTCTATATACCTAAGTTGGACATCTCCAATCTTTTCTTTTCTGCCAAATATTTTATAGATTCTCTTTCAACAATTCCTTTTCTTTTAAAAGAATCTATCAACATCAATAGTGGTGTTATTCACATGACACATAGTACAAAGTGTATATAGTCAAATACTAATACTTTTGGACTTGCACTTTGAAGTGGATCACCATCATCAAATGTTTGGCATTCTTTCAAAAATCCATTCTTTAGTAATCTTTTAGTGTAGTAAACATTTTACTTACATCTTCTATTCATCCTTATCATGACAACTTTCATGATCAAGCTGCTATAGCTTATAAAGGTGAATTGCGAGTATAATGTTTCTTTTTCAAAACCTTTTGGAGGATTAGGACGACTAGCGTCTCCACCTTCACAAATTCTCATCAAATATGAGGACGTATACTCTATCTTGTTGTAACCAACACATTGTTTTAGATATCGCAATACCTTTCACGATGGTTTCTGAAACATTGCTTTCAGCTCTTAGACAAACTTGATATTAAAAACAATCTTTTGAGTATCAAGAATCATGGAGGCAAACATGATACATTAGATACTAACACTGGAATTGTTACACTTGATTTAATACTATTTATTAAACTTCAGAGAGTAAACGGAGTTTGCTGAAAGTTTGCAATAGGACTTTTAAACTTTAGATTGACACTCAAAACAATACGATACCAGTTCGTAAAGCAAATATCCAGAATTTCTATAGTTCCACTATCTCAACTATAACTAAGCGTAAGGTGGTGAACGGATGCCAATGACTACAACAAACTATGCAAATTCACTTTGATTGTGTTTATGATAAATTGAGTTCGACTAATCCAAATTACAAATGAACTCCCACTCAAAACAACATCCCTCGAGTTGTTTTAGTGATTACATGAACCAAATCCACTACACCAAGTCCGATCATCACGTGAGATGATGTAGCTTTAAAGGCGAACAATCAACATGTTCATCATATCATCCATATGACTCATGCTTTACCTTTCGGTATTCCGTGTTCCGAGACCATGTCTGTACATGCTAGGCTCGTCAAGGTTAACCTTAGTTTCCGCATGTGCAAATCTGGCTTGCACCCGTTGTATGCACACGTAGAGTCTATCACACCCGATCATCACGAGATGCTTCGAAACGACGAGTCTTAGCAACGGTGCCAACTAAGGACGAACACTTTATTACTTGATATTTAGTGAGAGGGATCATCTTATATTGCTACCGTCGCGATCTAAGTAATACAAGATGCATAAAGGATTAACATCACAGGCAATTCATAATTAGTGTGATATGATATGGCCCTTTCTTCTTGCGCCTTTGATCTCCATCTCCAAACCACGGACATGATCTCCATCATCACCAGCATTGCGTCAAGGTCCGTGGCGCCGCTTCATGGTTGTCCATCACCAACAGTAACTATTACAACTACTTGGAATAAAGCTATTACATGATGAATAGACACGCAGGTCTTAAAAAAAATTTAAAGACAACCATTAGGCTCCTGCCGGTTGCCATATTACAATAAGGATCATTGCATACATCAAATAAAATCACAATCACATAATGGCCATATCACATCACAAAACCCCTACAAAAACGAGTTAGACGCCTCTAATCTTCTTTGCATGTTTTACGTGGCTTGGGGCTTGCGAATAAGAACGGATCTTACCTACGAACATGAACCACAATGTTGATACAAGTGCTATCAAGTGCAAAGTGTAGATTGGATCTATACTATGGTGGGAGAGACAGACACCCGCGAAGCCACTTGTGCAAAGCAAGTTACACGTCAAGCATGGAGCAAGTCTCATGTGCGATGACATGTAAGGTTAGCCCGAGCCGCTTCATCCCACCATACCGCAAGATGCAAAGTACACAAAGCAAAAGACGACACGAGCACCAACGCCCACATAACCATTGTGTTCTACTCGTGCAACAGATCTACGCATAGACACGGCTCTGATACCACTGATGGGTTCGTAGCATGGAAAACAAAAAATTTCTACCGCAAGAACGAACAAAACCCAGATCTAATCTAGATAAAAGCCAAGATCTAATCTATTAGACATGTGCAGCGAGATAGATCTGTACTAACCCTTGTAGACCCGAAAGCGTTACGAGATTGGATCTCGTGGTTGATGTAGTCGATCACTTGCCGATCTCAAGATCGAGTGGACGATCCTTCCGGCGCTGCATTCCGGCAGCACTTCCGCAGTCGGTCACACGTGCGGAGTCGAATCAGACCTTCCTCTTCCCGTTCCAGCGAGCAGCGGAGGTAGTAGATCTTCCCCACGGAATCCCAGCAGCACGACGGCGTGGTGGTGGTGGTGGAGTAGAGAATTCTGCAGGGCTTCGCCTAAGCCTGAGCAGAAGAAAGGAGGAGGAGAGAGGCGGCTAGGGTTTGGAGTGGAAGAGGGCAAGGGGTGGCGCCTCCACCCCTTCTATTTATGAGAGGGAGGCACCATGGGGAGGTGGAGTCCTTGTAGGACTCCCCTCTCCCTTGGCCGGAGGATCAAGGAGGTGGGGGGAGAGTCCTACTCCCCCACGAATCCTTGTCTTACCCCACAAGGATTCCTTGATCCTTTCTTGGTTTTTCAAGTAAACTCCAAGAAATCTTCCAGAACCTTCCGGAACATTCCGAAACCTTCTAGAATCTCCATACAAATACTCCGGAACATTTCCTACCTCAGAAAAAGATCCCCATTATATGAATCTTACTCCCCGGACAATTCCGGAGCTCCTCGTGATGTCCCGGATCCAATCCGAGACTCCGAACAACATTCAGTCTCCAACGCATATTCCATATCACTTAAAACAACTTCGAACCTTAAGTGTGTCACCCTACGGTTCGTGAATATGTAGACATGATGCAGACACATCTCCGATCAATAACCATCAGCGGGACCTGGAGATCCATAACGGCTCCCACATACTCAACGATGACTTCGTGATCGATAGAACCATTAACATACGAAACCAATTCCCTTTGTCACGCGATACTATACTTATCCGAGGTTTGATCGTCGGTATCTCCATACCTAGTTCTACCTCGTTACTGATAAGTACTCTTTACTCGTTCCGTGATATGTCATCCCTTGTGACCTAGTCACATGATTGCAAGCTAACTAGATGACATTCCACCGAGAGGGCCCAGAGCATATCTATCCGTCATATGGATGGACAAATCCCAATCTTGGTTCATGCGCTTCAACACATACTTTCAGAATACCCAATGCCACCTTTATAACCACCCAGTTACGAAGCGGCGTTTGATGTCATCAAAGTACCCATCCGGTGATGGTGATTAACATAACCTCATGGTCGAAGGATTAGGTTACTATGCATTTAAAAGCTTATAGCAATACGAACTTAATGACTTGATCTTATGCTACGCTTACTATGGGTGTGTGTCCATTACATCATTCTCCTAATGATATAACCTTGTTATTAATCACATCCAATGTCCATGATCAGGAAACCATGATCATCAATTAATCAACAAGCTAGTTTAACAAGAGGCTTACTAGGGACTCTTTTATGTTTACAAAACACACAAGTATTAATGTTTCCGGTTAATACAATTATAGCATGGGATGTAAACATTTATCATAAACATAAAGATATAATAATAACCACTTTATTATTGCCTCTTGGGCATATCTCCAACAATATGGTATGGTCAGAAGCCAAACTTGTGGTTTCTAAAAGTTTGGGGTTGTGAGGCTTACGTCAAGAAACTGCATCCTGACAAACTCGAACCCAAATCGGAGAAATGTATCTTTATGGGATATCCAAGGGAAACTGTTGGGTATACTTTCTACAACCAGGCCAAAGGCAAAACGTTTGCTGCAAAAACCAGCACCTTTCTTGAGAAAGAGTTTCTTGATAAAGGAGTTAGTGAAAGGAAAATTGAGTTAGATGAAGTTGTTGACCCTTCTCTCCAAATTCCGAGTAGCACAACGGAAGCTGTTCTGAAACCGCTCTCCAACATGGAGGAAGAGCCCAATGATGATGATCAGAGCAACAACATCGAAACTCCTGAGGTTCGCAGGTCTACAAGAATTCGTGCCACTCCAGATTGGTACAGTAGCCTTGTGATGTCTGTCATCCTAGATGAACAAGAAGAACCTGCAAACTACAAAGAAGCTATGGATAGTGCTGACTCCGAGAAATGTCTAGAAGCCATGAAATGCGAAATAGGATCCATGTATGAGAACCAAGTTTGGACCTTGGTAGATCTTCTAGAAGGCTGCAAGGCCGTGGAAAATAAATGGATTTTTAAAAAAAAGACAGATGCGAATGGCAATGTGACTATTCACAAAGCTCGACTTGTCGCAAAGGGGTTTAGACAAATTCAAGGAGTTGATTACGATGAGACTTATTCTCCCGTAGTGATGCTTAAGGCTGTCTGGATTTTAATAGCAATTGCTGCACATTTCGACTATGAAATTTGGTAGATGGATGTCAAGACCGCATTCCTCAATGGTCACATTGTTGAAGAGTTGTATATGATGCAACCAGAAGGTTTTGTTGATCCTAAGGATGCTGGAAAGGTGTGCAAGCTTCAGCGGTCCATTTATGGATTGAAGCAGACATCTCAGAGCTAGAACCAACGTTTTGATCAAGTGATCAAGAGTTTTGGATTTGTCCAAAATCAATAAGAGTTCTGTGTTTACAAGAATGTGAGTGGGAGCTTAGTTGTTTTCTTAGTAGTATATGTGGATGACATATTACTCATGGGAAACGATGTGGATCTTATGAGAAGCGTGAAAGCATATTTGAGTAGTAAATTTTCCATGATGGATCTAGGTGAAGCTGCATACATATTAGGCATCAAGATCTATAGAGATAGATCAAGACGCTTAATTGCATTAAGTCAGAGTACTTACATCGAAAAGATTTTGAAGAGGTTCAAACTGGACAATGCCAAAAAGGGCTCTGTGCCAATGATGAAGAATTGCAAAATGAGTGTGACTCAATGTCCGATAACGGATAATGATAGAGAAAAGATGTCCTACATCCCATATGCCTCATCTGTAGGATCTATCATGTATGCAATGTTAAGTACGCGACCTGATGTGGCATTGGCTCTTAGTTTAACGAGCCGATACCAAAGTAATCTAGGACCGGATCACTAGACAGCTATAAAGAATATCCTAAAGTACCTCAAAAGAACAAAGGATCTGTTCCTAGTCTATGGAGGGAGTGATGAAGCTCTAAACCTAACATGTTACGTGGATGGGAGCTAGAACTCAAATCATGATGACTCGAAGTCTCAAACAGGATTTGTGTTCCTAGTGAATGGTAGGGCGGTAAGCTGGAAGAGTAAGAAGCAACCGGTGGTGGTACAGCCTTCAATGGAGTCTGAATACATTGTGATACATTGCAAATGTATCTATAATTTTTGATGTTCCATGCTTGGTTTTATCCACTTTCTTGTGTTTTGTCCACACTTTGGAGTACTTTTTATATGATTTCTTGGACTAACCTATTAACAAGTGCCACAGTGCCAGCTGCCTGTTTTCTGCTGTTTTTGGTTCCAGGAAAGTCAGAAAATGAATATTCTCGGAATTGGACGAGACAAGAGCCAAAGTGCCTATTTTTCCGGAAGTCATCAGATACCACAATACGAGATGGAGAAGGGCTAGGGGTCGTCCACACCACCTGGCCCACGCCAGGGGGTGGTCTGGCCGACCCCAGCACCCCCTCGGCCTCTCCTTCCGCCTATATATTGCCCTCGGGACGAAAACCCTAAGGGCCCGATTAAAAATCCACGAAAGAGTCTGTAGCCGCTGTCATCTCCATCCCTAGATCGGGAGGGATCGGAAACTCTTCCCGGCACCCTGTCGGAGAGGGGAATTCACCCTAGAGGCCTTCTTCATCACCATGCAAGCCTCCGGTGTGATGCGTGAGTAGTTCATCCTTGGACTACAGATCCATGTAGTAGCTAGATGGCTGGTTCTCCTCCTTTGTGCTTTCTTATCTAGATCTTGTGAGCTCTGATAATGATCAAGATCATCTATTTGTAATTCTGCATGTTGTGTTTGCGGGGATCCGATGGATATTGAGATGCTATTTCAGATTGATTATTGATTCTATCATGTCTTTGTTATTTGTGATCTTGCATGCTTTCCGTTGTTAGTAGCTATCTTGGCCAAGTAGATGCTAGCAACTCCAAGAGTTAGTATTTATGCTCGATAGTGGGTTCATGCCTCTGGTAATCTGGGGAAGTGACAGAAATCTCTAAGGTACTAGATGTGTTGTTGCTACTAGGGAGAAAACAACAATCCTTTGTTCATAGAACAATCGTATTGTTTACTTTACACGCAATTCGTAAAGCAATAATCTGTTGCTTGCAACTTAATACTAGAGGGGGTTCGGATGATAACCTGAAGGTGGATTATTAGTCATAGATGCAGTTGGATGGCGGTCTATGTATAATGTTGTAATGCCCAATCAAGTTCCAAAGGAGTCAAGATGATTAGTATATGCATGTATTGCTTTCTCAATGTTTGTCAATTGCCCCGCTGTATGTGTTCACCCAGTATGTTATCTATCTTAAGGAGAGCCACCTCTAGTGAACTATGGATCCCGGTCCTTTCTCTTTACATGCAATCTATAAACTGTTTATTGCTTTGTGTTTACTTTCTGCAAACTATTACTTCCTTCCACTCGATACTATTAATCCTTTGTTTTCCGCAAAACACGATGAGATTGACAACCTCATCGCAAGTTGGGAACAAAGTTCTGTGGTTGTGTTGTGCAGGTCTCCACGTTGCTTCTAGCACCGGTAGTGCGCCTTGCCAAGGCTCAGCTAGCAACACCTTTGGGGTGTTTCCTTGCTCCTACTAGTTCGATTAAACCTTGGTTTCATAACTGAGAGAAACTTGCTCCTGTGCTCATCATACCTTCCTCTTGGGATTCCCAACGAGCTCTACATCAACATCACACCAGCATTTTCCTGGCGCCGACACTGAGCCATCACATTGCTACGGCTGATGTAGCGAATGAAGCTGTTTGGCTAAGGAATTTTGTCATCAAACTAGGAGTTTTTCCAAATGCGCATGACCCCATGATGATCTATTGTGATAACACGGGAGCTATTGCAAACGCAAAGAAACCAAGGACTCATACCACAGCCAAACACATCAAGCTTAGATTTCACGTCATTCAGCAGAATGTTGACGAAGGTGAAGTCAAGATTTGCAAAGTAGATATGGAACTGAATATGGCAAATCCATTGACTAAATCTCTCCTACAAGCCAAGCACGAACAACACCGAGATTCCATTGGTGTTAGTTTCCTGCCAATTGTAAACTAGTTTTAATTGTACTCTAGTGCAAGTGGGAGACTGAAGGAATTATGCCCTAGAGGCAAATAATAAAGTGTATTATTTGATATATCTTCTATATGTTCATAATACGTTTCATATCGTGCTATAACTGTGTTAATACAAAACATTAATACATGTGTGGTATGCAAACAAACCGTGTCTCTGGTTACCTCTAGTGAACTAGTTCATTGGTCATGAGGATGATCTGGGTTTCAAGATCATGGACATTTATGACAATTGACAATGAGGTTATGTTATTAGTTGAATAACATGATAGACAAACATCCAACCGTTATATCTTGAATGAGATCTAGTTACAAAGTTCATCGTTGATGATAAAACAAAGAGAACCTCGCAACCTGATCCTTTGACTATAAGGTAATGCAAATCACCATTCTGGAGGAAGCTTAGATGGTTATCAAGAATCATCTCATAAAAGGGTGATCAAAGATGTGCCACTCAGGTTTTCTAAAGGGTTGCGTAGAGGAGTACATATCAAGACCAGGATTTGTCTAATCCATGTAATGGATAGATACATGTGGCCATCTCGGTGACGTTGCATTAATGAAGCTTGCAAGCATGTGACTTGTTCATGGAATGCAACGACATAAGAACGAGTAAACAAGTTCATCGGTAACGAGACCAAACTAAGGTATGGGGATACCGAAGATCAAGTCTTGGATGAATTAGGTATTAAATGACAAAGGGAACGAGAAATGACTATCTTGCAGTTCGAGCGATTATATTCGTGAAACACACGGGGGTCACATGGCCATCTAGGTCCCTTTGTTGATCATTGATGTGAGAGTAGTATCGATCATGTTCGGAGTGTTTCTGAACTGAAGGATGTCACGCTTAAGGGTGGGGACACTTAGGGTAGATGAGGTATCGTAGGAGAAATAGAAAGAGAGAGAAATCGGAATAGTTCTGGGTAACATCCGATGGATATCGGAAGGGGTCCGGAAGGTGTTCCAGAGAAAAGGAATATGATAATATATATTTGAATGTTAATTAGAGAATTAATATTAAATATATATTTTATTTTATTATTAAAGGCTTCCTAATGCTAATGGGCCTCACCCGAAGGGAGGCCTAATAGGGCATGGCGCCTAGGGAGAGGGGGCCAGTCAGCCTGGGCTTGGTGGGCCGCCCTAGTGGGGCCCACCTAGGGCTGGCGGCTGCCCCTAGATGGCCGACGGGTGTGGGGATTAGTCCCACACCGCCTGGCCCTTGGGTGGTACGCCCCCTTCCTACTATATATATGGGTCACCCCTCCCCCTTGGAATCACCCCATTCCCTCTCATTCTCTCTCTCATCCATTGAGGGCTTCTCCGTAATATTAGGGAGGACCTCGTGAGTGAGTGAGTTCTCCACTATCACACTACCATCGTGTGATCAGCGATCCGACATCTACTTCTCCCGCTGCTCGGCTGGATCGGAGTCCGGTTGACGTCACCCACACCGGACGTGTGACGAACTTCGGAGGCACCACACTTGAGATGCTGCTCGTCTTCATCAATATATGCCTTCCTGCATAAGGCATGCCTCGGTCTTCAAAAGGTATGAACACCATCTTTCTCTTCCGTTGCTTATGTCTACATAGTATAGATCCTGGTATTAGTGTTCGAGTAGATAGAATTTTTTTGTTTTCTGCTACGGAATCCTTCATAAAAATCCATATATCAAGAGGAAAAAACTACCTTTGTCCCAGCTGAGTCTGATGCCTCCGTGGGATATGCCCGGGCTAGTGGTGCCACTCATGGGCGGAGGCCCCCGGCCCCAACCATTTCTTGTGAGGTCAAATAGCTCATATGGTTCCAATAGAATATTCTTTGCATGGGAGTTAATACCCACAAGAGTATGAGGCATATTGCTAGTGCCATGATATGGCCCATACTCAGCAGCTGATCCTTCACCATGTCTCTGTGGATCAAGGCAATCCCTTGCATCAGTCTGCTTCTACTTCATATGATCAGTGGAACACCTCCGGTATCAATTATGATGAGATGGAGCGGCACTTGTTCCTAGCCTCGACAAGGCATCTCCACCTCCTCTAGCAGATGATGGTTATGACGATGGGGACGAGGACGAGGAGTATGATGATGAGGACGAGGACATGGATGAGTGATCTTCCGGGGCCCTAGCATCACTCTTTTCCCCTTTCTGGCGTTTTGATGCTAAAGGGGAGACGTAGTTCTAGTAGGAACTTCGTGGATTTGCATGGGTCGAGTACAAGCAATATTTGTTTTATTTGTGCCTTTTATCTGTGCTTGTACCCATTTATTTAGCATTGAACTTTTATTGTCTATTTGGTTTGTGTGACATTGGGACTTATGGATTTATCTATGGACCTTATGTATTTATCTATGAAACTATATCGGAATTATTTTATGAGGCATATGAATTATATATGGATCCATCTATGGAGGTATTGGATTTATATTATGAGTATCTTATGAGACATACCGATCTATCTTTGGTTGGTTGAGGCAAATTGTATGGTTGG
This sequence comes from Avena eriantha, assembly GCA_910589775.1. Taxonomy (NCBI): domain Eukaryota; kingdom Viridiplantae; phylum Streptophyta; class Magnoliopsida; order Poales; family Poaceae; genus Avena; species Avena eriantha. The sequence continues at coordinate 319,354,068 of OU342746.1, forward strand.
TATGATCTTCATCTCAAAGCCTCTATATTTCTCTGGCACAATGTATCCAAATCATAAAGGGACTTCGAACCTATATGTTGTGCATTTGTATTCCAATGCAAATTACTTGTATGCACACATTTAGGGAGAGCCTCTTTATCCTTTTTGGTATAGGTTGCGTTTTAATTATGTGCCTTATTGCAAATCCTAGTATTGTCATCTAACACAAAAAAGGGGGAGTCTAGTGCTTTGCGTGTTAGATAACAATACCAAGTATAATTTAATTGTGTATTGAGTGCTATAGATAATTCTCCCCAAAAGATCTCCTGGTCAAATTAAGCATAAGAAGGATTCTAGGCCAGATAATCCTCCCCTGGTTAAATCGGCCAAATACTAAGCATGCAACGCTCTGTGGGTGGGGGGATTTTTTGCCGTATATTTGGCACTGGGCCAGAGTTTTTCCCAGGGCCAGATTATCCAACCCATGTTGAACCCGGATTATCTGTCCCTCCCAAGAATCGACTAAGGACCAAGTGCGCGTCATGCGAAAGGGAAGCAGAGTTTTCGCCCTAGATATTTGGTCAGGGCCGGAGCTTTTGACCCGACCGGATAATCCGCCCCCTCCCAAGGGCCCGATAATCCGGCCCCTAGGAAATTTCACTAAGGACCAGCGACACGTCGTGTAGTAAGGAGGGTGGATGTTTGGCCCGAATTATTTGTTTCGGGCTGCCCCGACCGGATTATCCGGCCCCCACTTAGGCCAGATTATTCGGCCCTAGTTGACTCCAAATGTCTCCATTCTAGGAGGGGTACAAATACCCATCCCCATCTTCAACCCGGGGCTCCTTAAATCTGACAAAAAATCGTTGTACTATTGAACTCCATTTTCACAAGATCTCCCCTTTCAACCATTCAAAGGTCTTGACCTTTGGAGAATCGAATGAGGAGGCCTTGATCTACATCATCACCACAGAGCTATTCAATTTCCCCATCATTCATTTGGGGGCCCTTTGAAAGGGAATGTGTGCCCCATGTGTGGTTTTGGTAATTAATGAGAATCTCTATGGACTAATGTTTGCATTGAGATGCACTTATAGGATTTGTCCATTGGGATAGCTTGTACCATGTGTTGGCTTCAAGGTTGAAGAAATGAAGAACAATAAGCAATGTCCAAGGGCTTTGGGCCTATTGGAATCATGTTGGAGAAGAAGAAGAACAATACATAAAATAAGATCAAGAGTGTGTTGAAGAAGCAGATAAATTTCCTCATGTATATATTCAAGACATCATCCTAATGGAGTTAGAAGAAATAAAGTATAGGACCAAGATGCACCATCTCTTGGATATCACATGCTTGAAGCTTGCCGCCCTCGGTGATCATGGATTGATGAAGAAAAGTTTAAAGAAGGCGTTTCCCCATGGTGTATGGGGGAGCAATGCGCAAGTATTCATTAAGCAAGCGCGAGCAAGAGCAATCAAGAAATAAGTTACATCTTGAGGAGGATAAGGTCGTCTACATCAAGCTCAAGTGTAATGCTTAAGGCAAAGGTATGATCTTGATAGGTTTTCCCTTTTGTCGGTCTCGTGTTGTTAGTTGGGAGATCGGTTTATAGGATAGATAACCGTACTATCAAGAGGAGCTCTCGAGTGAGAAACTTGATCATATCTTTCGTATAGAGCTCAAACCTTTGCATACTTGGCATCATATTTCTTGGTTCTTATCCATGATATGATTTAGATCTTGTATTAATCTCCATGACAAGCTCAAGGTCATCGAAAACGGATTTCGTATGCATTCTCTATTGCATTTTCGATTTGAAGGTTTTACCGGTGTGTCTTTTATAGATAGGTTAACCCTTTCATAATTTTATTCTATCCTCCCTTACTGTAATATGATGGTTACCTACATGATCTTGTAGATCTCATTACTATCTTTGAAACGATCCCAAGATCATCAAAATCGGAGTCCAAATGCAAAAGTTATGGTTGTTTTCGTATTGGTTTTTTGTCAGTTTTCCAGGGGGCGGAGACTCCGGTCTTGCACCCCAGAGACTCCGACCCAAATTCTGGTCCAACCTCTAGGGGGTGTACAGAGAGCATCTGGAGGATCTCCAGAGTCCTAGCCAAGGTCCGGACCCTAGAGACTCCGGTCCTGAAGGCCAGAGACTCCGGGATAAGTGTTCTGCAATGACTAGTTAACGTGGGGGACCTATAAAAGTCCTCTTCTTCCTCCTCGGGCTGGTTTCTTTCTCTCCCTCTCTACTCTATTGTTTCTACCTTCAAGAGCTTGCAAATACTCTCAATTCCTCCCATATTTCTTGAATATTTATGGGGCATTTGAAAGAGAATATCTTGGGAGGGGAACATCTTGGGATATAGATCTTGGGGTTTCTTTTGTGGATTTCCTCTTGTATTCTTCCTCTCTTATTCCCCCACTAGCTTTTGTAGCTTTGATAGAATTTGGGAGTGAAGGATTTGCCATTGCATTATGTGCATTGGTTTGAGTTCTCCTCGGAGGATTTGGTTGGTGAAATCAAGAATCTTGTTACTCTTGGGTTCTTGGAATCCTAGACGGTTGAGTGGCCTTTGTGGCGAGTTCTTGGGGCCTCCATTTAAGTTGTGGATCTCTCCCCCAAGTTTGTGGCCTTGGTGGTGATTATTGGGAGCCTCCAGTTAAGTTGTGGAGATTGCCCCAATCTTGTACGGGTTCGATGACCTCCCTCAAGTGTCCCATAGTGGATCAGGTGCTTGCCGTGCGGTGGGTGCTCGGGAGAATAGGATGAGGCCTCTTGTGGCGCCGCTGGTCTTAGTACCGCCCACACCTCCAACGAGACATGCTCCCTTGTAGTAAGGAACTCCGTAAACATCATCGTCTACGCGTGCCTCGATTATCTCTATACCCAAGCTCTTTACTTATGCACTTTACTTTGTGATAGCCTTCATTAAGCCCATCTTGTAAAAGTTTTAAACCGCTATTCATGCCCCCCTCTAGGCGACATCAGTGTTCTTTCACCCTTCGATCTAGAGTTTCATTTGAATTTCTAGATCCCAGTTTTATTATTTGATAAACTTGTTTATTGTGGCAGCTTGTTCTCATCTCAGGAGCCTCCAATTCAGTTGTAGATGCGTGCCCCTGATATGTCCATTTTGCATCACTATTCTATGTCTTAATTCACTATTATTCATTGATATATTTCGTATTGAGAGGTGATACTTATGTTATTTCATCTATTTTTTGCATGGTTGATAACTTTTGGAGCATGGACCGCTCCAGTCAGGATTCTGATGGAAAAGTTGCTGTTTGGAGTCAAAATTCGCGAAGATCAGAAAATCCGGGAAAATATACGAAAAATCCTATTTTTCCAGAAGACTCAGGATGCCAGAAGATGGAGTGGAGGTGGGCCACAGGGGGCCCATACCACCCCAAGGCGCGGGCAGGCCTCGGCCCATGTGTCCTCGAGAACGTTTGGTCATCTTAAGTAATACAACGGGCTTGTCCTTTGCTGCATAAAGGATTGGGCCACTTGCTGCATTTATTCCTACTGTCTTTTATTTACTCGTACTTTGTTTACTTGCTTTATCAAAAACCCCTAAAAATCCGTTTGCTAAGTATTTGTAGAGAATTCCTGATCCATACCACTAGCCAGCACCTTATGCTCCTCGTTGGGTTCGACACTCTTACTTATCAAAAATACTACGATACACCCCCTATACTTGTGGGTCATCAACCCCATTCTCGTTGTGAAGGTATCGGTTCCCGCCTCGTAGGGTACCGTATAGTGGAATGGTGGATCAAGATAGTTGTGGCGAGATCCATTGGAGAACAGGGGAGGCCTATTGAAAGAGCATGTGGGCCCCCATGTGTGGTTTTGGTAATTAATGACAATCTTTATGGAATAATGTGTGTATTAAGTTGTACTTGTAGGATTTATCCATTGGCATCGCTTGGAGTATGTGTTGGCTCCGAGGTGGAAGATATGAAGAAGAAGATGCGTTGTGCAAGCTCAATATGCGCCATCCCTAGAAGATCTCATGTTTGGTGCTTGCTATCCTCGGTGTTTATGGATCGATGAAGACAAGGCCAAAGGATGCTCCAGGCAAAGGTATTCTTTATAGGTTTTCCCTTTTGCCGGTCTCGTGTTGACTGGGTTTAGGATAGATAGCCGTACTATCAAGAGAGGCTCTCGAGTGAGTATCTTGATCATATCATTCGGAGAGAGCTCAAACCTTTGCATACTTGCTTCACCATATTTGGTTGTTTATTTGTCTTATCCTTGTGTGAATTTAGAGCTTGTGGTAATCTTCATAACAAGCTCTTGTTCATCAAAATCGGATCTCCCTTTTATACCTTGTTGCGATTTTGATCTTGGTGGTTTTCCGGATTCTCACCAAGTGAGGTATCTCACATTATACTACTTGATACCTTCTCACTTGAGGTATCTCTTGTCGTCCCCTTTCCAACGCAATTGGAACCGGGTCAATCGGAGTTACCAATCAAAAGTTATAGTCGTTGGAAGATTTGCCCTTTGTTTAAAAAAAAGAAAAATCCTTCTCCCTTTGGGCCGAGCGGTAGTACTTTGTTTACTTGCTTTATCAAAACCCCCTAAAAATCTGTTTGCTAAGTATTTGCAGAGAATTCTTGATCCATACCACTAGCCAGCACCTTCTGCTCGGTTCGACACTCTTACTTATCAAAAATACTGCGATACACCCCCTATACTTGTGGGTCATCAAGACTATTTTCTGGCGCCGTTGCCGGGGAGTGAAGCGCTATTGGAGAGTGGAATTGGTAAAGGAAACTTCTACTGTGAGTATTGTTTACTACTGCCAGTTGCTTTATTTTTGTTGTGGATAATTCGCTGAGTTTCTTATTTGATATTGCTACTACCACTGCTAAGGTAGTAGATAAGCCACCACCTGCTGAGAAAGATGTTTTCAAAACACGTACAAGAATTATTGATCGTGTTATGGATAACTACTATGTTGGGGATGGAACTGTCCATCCCGGTGATCATTTGCTCTTTATACACGAATTATGCGGGTTGTCCAAGTGTGCAGGTATTAATACAGATCAAGTTAAGAAGAAGTTATTCTCATTATCACAGAAAGGAAGAGCTGAGGAATGGTATAAGCTGCTGAAGAATGGTCAAGCTCTGGAATGGGAGGAAATAGTGCCTCTCTTTTATTCAAAGTTTTATCCTCCTAGTGAGATTCATAAAGATCGGAATCTACAACTTTTGGCCTCTTGATGGAGAGAGTACAGCTCAAGCTTGGGGGAGATTGAAGTTACTAATGCTCAAATGTCCCATTCATGAGCTCCCCAACAATATTATTATCAACAACTTTTATGCAAGGCTCCCTCTACATGACAAGGATTTATTGGATGCTTCTTGTGCTGGATCATTCACTCGCATGGAAGAAGAAGCTAAATGGGACCTTCTAGATCGTATTCAAGACAATGCTGAAGCTTGGGAGAATGACAGAGGTAGAAAGTCAGGTATAAATTATGATTATGAATGCATTGAATCTTTTATGGGAACGGATGACTTTCAAAATATTAAAAATGCGTATGGTCTAGACTCTCAAGCTATTGCTTCTTATTTTAAGGCCTTTGCTTCTTATATTGAAGTGCCTAAAAAGAAGTGGAATAAGTATCATGAACCTTATAAAGATGTTGCTAAGAGTGTTCCTGCAAGAAATACTGAAGTTTATACTGCTAATCATGTTTTACCTAAACCTTATATTGAGAAAATGCCTTTTCCAGTTAAGGTTAAGGAACATTCTATGATGGCTAGTATGGTAGATGAAAGTATGAATAAAGCTGTTGAACCTGATAAACAAATGGTTGATGAACCTATTGTAGCAAATGTGAAAGACTTTGTTGCTAAGTACGAGAAAGAGGGACACACTATCCTTTGTAAGGATACCTCTAATATTGTCTCACATAGTAGTGTTATGAGAGCTAGTATTCCTGTGTTTTCTGTTAGAATAAGTGATCATTGCTATGATAGTCCTTGTGATAGCTATATTGTTAAGTTTATGCATGATACTGAAAGTTACTATGAAAGAGGGAAAAGTGTTCTTATGCATCTCAATAATATCAAGTTTCCTCGTTTTATGCTGAAAGTTTTTATGCTGCACTTATTTTGCCTTCTTATGCAAGTTGCCTCTCATTTCAATAACTTGTTTGTTTACAAAATCCCCTTGCATAGGAAGTGGGTTAGACTTAAATGTGTGTGTGTTTTTGCTTCTTAATGCTCTCTTTCACTTCAATTCATATCCCTATGAGAGCTTCTTCAAAATTATCATGCCCATCTTAATGGCTATAAAGAAAGAGCTTTATGGGAGACAACCCAGTTTGTTTTTGCTTTTAGTTTGTTTTTGTTTCTTTGAGTCTTGGAAGTTATTACTTCAGTAATAACCGCTCCTTATCCGTTTTGTTTGGTTTTAGTGTCAAGATCAACCTCTAATGAGAGAGAAGTAAGATTTGGAGAAGTTGCTGTCCCGAAACAGATTTTTGTGCTTCACCGTAAAAATTCGTGAGAGATCTCTGTATGTCGGATTGAGCTGTAATTATTTGTGCTTCTGACCCAGTTTGTTATTTAACTTTCGTTAGTTTTGAACTTTTTGATTTGAGCAACAGAAGATTTTCGAAAAAATTGGTCTTTACCTGCTGGTCTGTTTTGACAGATTTTGCCACTCTTGCATTTGCTTATTTATTCGATTTCCTTTTTGAATTCTTTTTGGGTTTTCGGAAGGAGTTGCTACAGTAGCTTATGTTTTGATGGTTTTTCAGTTAGAGTTGGACTCAAAATATTTTATCACTTCACTTATACTAATGTTGCTAATGAGAACTGTGTGAAGTTTTGTGTGAAAGAAATTTCTAGGAAGTGGAGATAATGGTGTATAAGGAAGAGAAAGGTTTTATGACTCAAGTAATAAGTGTATGAAGATGAAGATATTGATGTTATTTAAGTGATGACTCCGGAAGGATCCACTAAATACCAAATTCAGAGACCTGCAGAGTCCGTGTTCAAATAGGTAACAGTTCTAGTAAGAAAAGTTCCACGAAAATACAATCCAACTATATTTTTGCAGTTTTCAGTCAATAAGGAAAGCTATGAAGCGAAAAAGGGATGGAAACGGAGCCAGGGTGGCTCACACCACCCTGTGGCACGGGCCCACCCCTAGCCGCGCCACTAGGTGGTGAGTCCACCCCGGACCGCCTCCGACTCGTTTTCTCCCAGTACCTTCCTTTTGATATGAAACTTCGTAATATATGACCCCCCCGGATCCCCCGAGGTTCGTATATTGTGTTTTCGTCGTTTTTTTGTTTTGATCTGTTTCTGCCAGGACATACGCTTTGAAGGTTTAGAAGCATAATGGTGTCTGCCAAGGATAAATGGAAGGAGCCTATGGAGGAAGACCTCCAAGACCCCGAGCAGGAGAAGGAGATCAAGAGTGAAGGTGAAAAGGAGCAAGGCCAATGTCCGCACACCGGCACTACCATTGCAAGCATTGGAGTGGTGGCGAACCCAGCCAAGATCAGAAGGACAGCACGGATGTCAACTAGAGGGAAGCCTCCGCGTCACTGCTTGGCACCAAGGACACCTTCTCCGAACACCAAGAGCACCTTACATACCTTTACCCATAACCATGCAGGAAAAGAAGACTCCAAGTGGGAAGAATGGAAGAACAATCACAAGAGCTGGGATCCACAAACTGAAATGATTATGGGCCGTATTGAGCACAACTCGGAGTTGATTCGTACACTCACCTTCGAGATTGAGGACTTTGGGAAACTGATCAAAGAGCTCATCGAGAGGATACCACCACCACCGAAGGAGTAATTCGTCATCAGGTTTGGCATCCCCTTGGTTTGTTCCAAGCTTGGGGGAGTGCCGCGGTATCACATCACTATCTTCTATCTTTTTACCTTATTAGTAGAGTCATATCATGAATAGAGGAGTTATTATGTAGTATGGTTTGCATTATGGAAGTGTCCCCTCTCTCGTTAGATATGTATCCCTTGGTGTGAGTTTCCGTTATGGAATATTAATGAGAAGTTCTATCATTCACTCTTTTCCATAGCTTATGTTAGTTTTCAATTCGTGGTTATATGATTGATCTTGTTGTTAGTATTGGTAGCACTTTGGGATCATTGAGTTAATTTAGTTGGTTTTGGCAAACCTGGCTCGGTCAGTAGCAACACCTTTTTGAGAGTTGAAAAGAAAAAGATAGAAGTACTCTAGAGAAAAAATAATTTCATCATCTTTCTTTCTTGATTTGCTCATAAGTCTAGTATTCTCTAGTTAAGATCTTTTGTGCTTCCAAGGAAGATTGCATGTTTGTTTTTATCACTTGTATGTTTGGTTGTTTCCTTCAAATCTTTTACTTGCTACCCAGCCTTGCTAGCCAAAAACCTGTACTGAGAGGGTATTCTTCTCGTGCATCCACTCCTTTAAACCAAAACCTTTGCCATTTGTGTCCACCATAACTACCTAGTAGCATTATTGCTATTCCAAGTAAATTCTTGTTTTGTCTACCTCCCAAATTAAACTTGTTATGCAAAAATTAGTGATTAAAGCTCTCATGAACTTGATGGCACACTTTATTTCCTACACTTAATAAACCTGAACCATTGTGAACTCTCCATGAAAGTTATATGCTTGCAAATTATAGGCTGGGGATTAGCAGAACCGTGTTGTCACGGGGAACGCTTTCAACACTTGTAAATATATACCCAGTTGATACCTTGCTCTTTTGTTTGCGGATGTCGTCAGTGTGAAATAAAAGGAGAGCTTGTAAGTCCATGGTGTTATGTATGTGTGTTAGAGAAACGCCTGGGCCGCTGGTCTAATCCATGCTGACATGGTGGAAACCTGCAGCGTAACCATAATGATATATATGAAGCATTCTTCTTATAAAAAAAGAGAGAGATAGCTATTGAGAAAAAAAAGAAAAAAAGAGATACTATGAAAAGAGGAAAGAGAGAAAAAAGCACCATTTTCCCATGGTAAATAAGAAGATTGCTGAGATACTCATTGTCTGCTTGCCTTGTCATTTTGATATGGGGATTCTTCCATATCATCGGGCAAGGGGTGCCCCGTTGGCGGTTCTCTATGATACACATGTACTTACGATGACAAGAACTTACCGGTGACTAAAGTTGAGTAGCATGAGGAGCGGCCCTCGTATTCAAGGGACATGAGATTTCCAACTTATACTTTGCCAAGCATATAACTCAGATTGGACCTCACTTTCACCGTAATCACCTAAAGATGCCTATGATAGGGGCAATGAGAGCTAAAAGCTAGTAAGTATCATAATTTTTGGGAGCTCTTTATGAGACTTGCAATCCCTGCTTCCCTCTTTGAAGGGCCTTTCTTTTACTTTGTAGATTGAGTCAGTAAACCTATTCCCTTCTATCTCGGCAAGTATTTTGAGTTAATGTGTTTCATTCATTCATACGATGATTTATTCAATTATATTTCTTGTGTTCCTTGTTTTGCACATTGCTCTTATCTTGATGTTTACTACTTTGAAAGCTTTCATTGAAAAATCAGCTATTTGTGAACTCCAGCAATTTATCAACTATTCTTCGACCAAGACCTAAGTTTCCCATTACCAATTATGATTCACTTTATGTATCTTTATTGTGTTTCCTTTACTTATTGCAAGTTGAGTTATATAATAGTGAGTTGACTTCTATTATGATATATGTATTTGATGAATGTGATGCTTCTTGTCCGTATTTTTTATCGACTCTTCACTCCATAAACCCGAGGTCATGTTTATTGAGCTTAGTTTCGCTTGGGGACAAGCGAAGTCTAAGCTTGGGGGGGAGTTGATACGTCCATTTTGCATCACTATTCTATGTCTTAATTCACTATTATTCATTGATATATTTCGTATTGAGAGGTGATACTTATGTTATTTCATCTATTTTTGCATGGTTGATGACTTTTGGAGCATGGACCGCTGCAGTCAGGATTCTGATGGAAAAGGTGCTGTTTGGAGGCAAAATTCGTGAAGATCAGAAAATCTGGGAAAATATACGGAAAATCCTATTTTTCCAGAAGACTCAGGATGCCAACAGATGGAGTGAAGGTGGTCCACAGGGGGCCCACACCACCCCATGGCGCGGGCAGCCCTAGGTCGCGCCTGGGAGTGGTGTGGATGCCCTGGCCCACTCCAGCCTCTCTCCTCTGGCGTATATCATCCCTACGAAACCCTAAGACTCGGGGAGGGACCACAGAAAGATTCTGCCGCCTCTGCGGGGCGGAAAACACCGAGAGAGAAAGATCTCTCCGACAGACAGATTCCTGCCGGGGGAATTCCTTCCCGGAGAGGGGAGATCATCGTCATCAACACCACCATCAAGCTAGACTTCATCGGGATCATCATCATCATCACCACCATCATCACCATCATCACCCTCATCACCATCTCCATATTGCTGTAACAATTGGTTGAATCTTGTATTAGTTCATAGGGGAAACTTTCCTGGTGTTGATTACTCTTTGTAGTTGATACTATTGAGTGAACCATTGAATTATTGTTTATGTTCAGATTGTTATACATCATTATTCCATCAATGATCATGATCCATATGATGTCTTGTGAGTAGTTCGTTTTGTTCTTGAGGACATGGGAGAAGTCTTGTTGTTAGTAGTGGAGTTGCGTTGAGAAAGATTCAATAGATTGTTATTTAAGTTGTGGTGTACTTCTTCTAGTGGTGTCATGTGAACGTCGACTACATGACACGTCACCTATATGGGCCTAGGGAATGCATTGTGTATTTGGCTACTAATCGTAGGGCTGCCGGAGTGACAGAAACCTGAACCCCTGTTAGGAAACCATTGCACAAGGGACGTAAGGGTCTTAGAGTTTAAAGCTATGGTTAGGTTTCTACCTTAATTACTTTCTTGTACTTACGGATGTTTGCAAGGGGTATAATGACAAGTATGTATTAGTCTTGGATGGGGCGGTACATTAGCACAGGTTCACCCACACAACACTTAGCAAGATAAAGAAGATTAATCGACTATATGAAGCGAAAGCACTTGACAGGCTTGCCATGTGTCCTCGAGAACGTTTGGTCATCTTAAGTAATACAACGGGCTTGTCCTTTGCTGCATAAAGGATTGGGCCACTTGCTGCATTTATTCCTACTGTCTTTTATTTACTCGTACTTTGTTTACTTGCTTTATCAAAAACCCCTAAAAATCCGTTTGCTAAGTATTTGTAGAGAATTCCTGATCCATACCACTAGCCAGCACCTTATGCTCCTCGTTGGGTTCGACACTCTTACTTATCAAAAATACTACGATACACCCCCTATACTTGTGGGTCATCAACCCCATTCTCGTTGTGAAGGTATCGGTTCCCGCCTCGTAGGGTACCGTATAGTGGAATGGTGGATCAAGATAGTTGTGGCGAGATCCATTGGAGAACAGGGGAGGCCTATTGAAAGAGCATGTGGGCCCCCATGTGTGGTTTTGGTAATTAATGACAATCTTTATGGAATAATGTGTGTATTAAGTTGTACTTGTAGGATTTATCCATTGGCATCGCTTGGAGTATGTGTTGGCTCCGAGGTGGAAGATATGAAGAAGAAGATGCGTTGTGCAAGCTCAATATGCGCCATCCCTAGAAGATCTCATGTTTGGTGCTTGCTATCCTCGGTGTTTATGGATCGATGAAGACAAGGCCAAAGGATGCTCCAGGCAAAGGTATTCTTTATAGGTTTTCCCTTTTGCCGGTCTCGTGTTGACTGGGTTTAGGATAGATAGCCGTACTATCAAGAGAGGCTCTCGAGTGAGTATCTTGATCATATCATTCGGAGAGAGCTCAAACCTTTGCATACTTGCTTCACCATATTTGGTTGTTTATTTGTCTTATCCTTGTGTGAATTTAGAGCTTGTGGTAATCTTCATAACAAGCTCTTGTTCATCAAAATCGGATCTCCCTTTTATACCTTGTTGCGATTTTGATCTTGGTGGTTTTCCGGATTCTCACCAAGTGAGGTATCTCACATTATACTACTTGATACCTTCTCACTTGAGGTAGCTCTTGTCGTCCCCTTTCCAACGCAATTGGAACCGGGTCAATCGGAGTTACCAATCAAAAGTTATAGTCGTTGGAAGATTTTCCCTTTGTTTAAAAAAAGAAAAATCCTTCTCCCTTTGGGCCGAGCGGTAGTACTTTGTTTACTTGCTTTATCAAAACCCCCTAAAAATCTGTTTGCTAAGTATTTGCAGAGAATTCTTGATCCATAGCACTAGCCAGCACCTTCTGCTCCTCGTTGGGTTCGACACTCTTACTTATCGAAAATACTGCGATACACCCCCTATACTTGTGGGTCATCAAGACTATTTTCTGGCACCGTTGCCGGGGAGTGAAGAGCTATTGGAGAGTGGAACTGGTAAAGGAAACTTCTACTGTGAGTATTGTTTACTACTGCCAGATGCTTTATTTTCGTTATGGATAATTCGCTGAGTTTCTTATTTGGTAATGCTACTACCACTACTAAGGTAGTAGATAAGCCACCACCTGCTGAGAAAGATGTTTTCAAAACACCTACAAGAATTATTGATCGTGTTATGGATAACTACTATGTTGGGGATGGAACTGTCCATCCCGGTGATCATTTGCTCTTTATACACGAATTATGCGGGTTGTTCAAGTGTGCAGGTATTACTACAGATCAAGTTAAGAAGAAGTTATTCTCATTATCACTGAAAGGAAGAGCCGAGGAATGGTATAAGCTGCTGAAGAATAGTCAAGCTCTGGAATGGGAGGAAATAGTGCCTCTCTTTTATTCAAAGTTTTATCCTCCTAGTGAGATTCATAAAGATCGGAATCAAATATACAACTTTTGGCCTCTTGATGGAGAGAGTACAACTCAAGCTTGGGGGAGACTGAAGTTACTAATGCTCAAATGTCCCATTCATGAGCTCCCCAACAATATTATTATCAACAACTTTTATGCAAGGCTCCCTCTACATGACAAGGATTTATTGGATGCTTCTTGTGCTAGATCATTCACTCGCATGGAAGAAGAAGCTAAATGGGACCTTCTAGATCATATTCAAGACCTTCCTGATCCCCTCCCTTCTCGCGTGCTGGCTTGCACCGCTGCTGGCGTTGACCCGCTGCTTGGTTGGGAGTGGTAGTACCGGTTGGGCCCGATACTACCGGCCCACCCAGGCCAAAAAAGCCTCCAACAGCCAGTTTTTCCAGCCCCCTTTAAATATCCTTTTCCCCTCTTTCTTTCAAGTTGCTTCTTCTCCTTCTTTGCTCAAGCTTTGCCTAATATTTGACATATCTCCTTGCTTGATTTCTTCCTCCCCCTTCATTGATTCTTGCCAATATTTGAGGGGTAGTTAGAGGGGATCTAGATCTACACTTTGACCAAAGCAAATCATCTCTTTGTGAGTGTATCTTTGGGATCTAGATCTTTGGGGGATTTTGTGTTCCTCTTTGTGTTCTTCCTCTCTTGTTCCCCCAATTGCTTTAGTAGCATTGTTGGAACTTGAGAGTGAGGATTTGGGGTATATTTGTGGTGTTCTTGCCTTTTGCATTTGGTGCATCGATGTGTGTTCTCTCCGGAGGATTTGGTTGGTGATATTCATTGTTGCTTGTCCCTCTTGGGTTCTTGGAACCCTAGACGGTTGTGTGGCCTTTGTGGCGTGTTCTTGGGGTCTTCAATTAAGTTGTGAAGCTCCCCCAAGATTGAGGCCTTGGTGGCGATTATTGGGAGCCTCCAATTAGTTGTGGAGATAGCCCCAATCTTGTACGGGTTTGGTGACCGCCCTAAAGTGTCTCATAGTGGAACAGGTGCTTGCTCGCGTGGTGGGTGATGGCCCAAAATATATCGAGCTCGTTGGGTAACCCCAAGAGGAAGGTATGATGAGCACATCAGCAAGTTTTCCCTCCGTTATGAAACCAAGGTTATCAATCCAGTAGGAGCAAGGAAACACCTCCAAGGTGTTGCTAGCTAGACTTTGGGAGGTGATGCGCTCGACTTTCGACGTAGAGCTCGTTGGGAACCCCAAGAGGAAGGTACGATGAATATAGCAGCAAGTTTTCTCTCAGTTATGAAACCAAGGTTTAATCAAACCAGTAGGAGCAAGGAAACACCCCAAAGGTGTTACTAGCTGAGCTTTGACAGGGCACACTACCGGTGCTAGTAGCAACGTGGAGACCTGCACAACACAACCACAGAACTTTGTCCCAACTTGCGACGAGGTTGTCAATCTCACCGTGTTTTGCGGAAAACAAAGGATTAAACGTATCGAATGGAAAGAAGTAAAAGTTTGCAGAAAGTAAACACAAAGCAGTAAAAGATTGTAGATTGTATGTAGACAAAAAGGACCGGGATCCATAGTTCACTAGAGGTGGCTCTCCTTAGATAGATAACATGCTGGGTGAAAAAATTACAGCGGGGCAATTGACAAACACCGAGAAAGCAATACATGCATATACTAATCATCTTGACTCCTTTGAGACTTGATTGGGCATGACAACATAATACATAGACCGCCATCCAACTGCATCTATGACTAATATTCCACCTTCAGGTTATCATCCGAACCCCCTCCAGTATTAAGTTGCAAGCAACTGATTATTTCTTTACGAACTGCGTGTAAAGTAAACAATACGAGGGTTCTATGAACAAAGGATTGTTGTTTTCTCCCTAGTAGCAACAACACATCTAGTACCTTAGAGATTTCTGTCACTTCCCTAGATTATCAGAGGCATGAACCCACTATCGAGCATAAATACTAACTCTTGGAGTTTCTAGCATCTACTTGGCCAAGATAGCTACTAACAACGGAAAGCATGCAAGATCTCAAATAACAAAGACATGATAGAATCAATAATCAATCTGAAATAGCATCTCAATATCCATCGGATCCCTGCAAACACAACATGTATGAATTACAAATAGATGATCTTGATCATGAATGGAGCTCACAAGATCTAAACATGAAAGCACAAAGGAGGAGAAACCAGCCATCTAGCTACTACATGGATCCGTAGTCCAAGGATGAACTACTCACGCATTACACTAGAGGCTTGCATGGTGATGAAGAAAGCCTCCAGGGTGAATTCCCCTCTCCGGAAGGGTGCTGGGAAGAGCTTCAGATCCCTCCCGATCTAGGGATGGAGATGACGGCGGCTACAGACTCTTTCGTGGATTTTTGATCGGGCACTTAGGGTTTTCGTCCTGAGGGCAACTTATAGGCGGCAGGAGAGGCCGAGGGGGTGCTGGGAGCGGCCACACCACCCCCTGGCGCGGGCCAGGCCTGGCCGCGCGGCCAGGTGGTGTGGTGGCCCCCAGGCCCTTCTCCGTCTTGTATTCTGGCACTTGATGACATCCGGAAAAATAGGCACTTTGGCTTTTGTCCCGTCCAATTCCGAGAATATACATTTTCTGACTTTCCTGGAACCAATAACAGCAGAAAACAGGCAGCTGGCACTGTGGCTCTTGTTAATAGGTTAGTCCAAGAAATCATATGGAAAATACTCCAAAGTTGGAACAAAACACAAGAAAGTGGATAAAACCAAGCATGGAACATGAAAAATTATAGATACATTTGCAATGTATCAACATCCCCAAGCTTAACTCGTGCTCGTCCTCGAGTAGGTAAGTGATAAAAAGAAATATTTTTTGAGGTGACATGCACCATCAAAGACTTGATCAAAGTATTTGCAAAACATTCAAGGCTGGGATCATAGTACTTCAATCATAACATGAAAGACAAAGTTCTAGCAATAAGCAAAGAAACTATGACGCAACATGAAAAGGCACAAACAAAAGATTCATGAATAACATGCTTTGCAAGACGTTTGTTTTTTTCACATAAAGAAAACATAGCATAATAGTATTCAGCTTGTCCCTCAATAGGGTAGCAAATATAAATGCATAGGACACCTTCAAAGTTCATAAGAGTGACTAGATACAATAGTTTCAAACAAGCAATAACAAGTTATGCATCAATCAACTAGTCTTGGGATAATGCACATAGAACTAAGAATGGCCACTATGCTCTCAAAGTAGGTGCATAAAGTTAGAAGGTGGAGACTCAATATAATGGTGGAAGAAAGGCCTTTTGTAAAAGGAAGTAGGGATTCAAGTCTCGTAAAGAGCTTCCAAAAATTATGGTACTTATAACTTTCAGCTCTCATTGCCCCTATCATAAGCATCTTGAAGTGATTAAGGTTAAAGTGAACAAACTATGGTGTACATGCTTGACGAAGTATAAGTCAGAAATCTCATGTCCCTTGTATACGAGGGCCGCTCCTCATGCTACTAAAGTTTAGTCACCGGTAAGTTCTTGTCATCGTAAGTACATGTGTATCATTTAGAACCGCCAACGGGGTACCCCTTGCTCGATGATATGGAAGAATCTCCATATCAAAATGACAAGGCAAGCAGACAACGAGCATCTCAGCATTCTTCTTATTTACCATGGGAATATGCTGCTTTTTTCTCTCTTTCCTCTTTTCATAGTATCTTTTTTTTTCCTTTTCTCTTTTTTCTCAATATAGGACTCTTTTTTTTATAAGAAGAATGCTTCATAGACAGCTCTATATGGTTACGCTGCAGGTTTCCACCATATCAGCATGGATTAGACCAGCGGCCTAGGCGTTTCTCTAACACATATACATAACTCCATGGACTTACAAGCTCCCCTTTCATTTCACACCGACGACATCCATATACAAAAGAGCATGATATCAACTAGGTACAAGTACCAAGTGCAATGTTGAAAGTGTTCCCCATGATAGCATGGTTCTGCTAATTCCCAACAAATAAGTGAAAACATATACAACATAGAAGACACAATGGTTCAAGTTTATTAAGGGCAAGTAAAGTAAAGTGTGCCTTCAAGTTTGTGAGAGCTTTAATCACTAGTTTTCTCATAACAAGTGAAAGGTAAACAAAAGCATGAATATACTTGGAATAGCATAAGCTAGTAGGTAGGTATGGTGGACTCTTTGGAATAACTTGGTTTAGGGAGTTGGATGCATGAGTGGAAGTCATACTTGGTTGTGGAGGCTAGCAAAAGACTGGGAGCGACAAACTAAGAGAGCAATAATGGCCATAATCATGCAGAGCGACAAAACATCGTTGATCAAAGCATAAAGTGATACTACAAGTTAAAAACTAAAGGATCATAAAGGCTATGGTGACTTGAGATAGTCATAACATGGTGTGAGCATGTGCCAAGTCAACCCAAATAAAGCATCAAAGGAGAATACCACTATACTATGCTTTAATATGCTAAAACAACGCATGATTCATCCAAGGCACATTAAGCAATATCAATTGTTTATAAAAGTCATGCTACAACAAAGAATACTAAGCATAAAGCCAAAACAATATCAAGCATGGCATGACAAAGCATAGGCCACAGTCAAAAACGAGCTCGTTTTACCACATAAGTATGAACTTAACTACTCTTTTCCAAACCAAACCAAACTATTCGCAAACCAAAGAGTGAAAGAGGGGGTCCAACCAATTTATTCAGAAAACTAAGCAAACCAAGCAAACTAAAAACCAAAACAAAAACGAAAAAGAAGACGCTCCAAGAAAAACACAACTGTGCAATGAAACAATAAAAATGAGGCGTTTGGAAGAAACCTGGGGTTTTTATTGATGAAGAGGGGGATGCCTTGGGCATCCCCAAGCTTTGACGCTTGTACTTCTTGGATATTTCTTGGGGTGACACGCGTGGCATCCCCAAGCTTGAGCTTTAGTCCATCCTTCATCTCATTATTCATTCCTTCCATACACCTGAAATTTTTCTTTCATAGAAAACTTTACACAATCTCATTAGCAACATTAGTGCACTTAAGATAAATAAGTCTCAAGGTTCAGTTCTAACACCAAATAAACTTCCATTAGAACACTAGCTACTGTAGCACTTCCCTCAAACAGCTTGATTCCCCAAAGGAACTCAAGAAGGAACTAACAAGAAGCAAATGCAGAAAATGGCAGAAATCTGTCAAAACAGACTAGCAGGTAAAGATGAATTTTTTCGAAGACCTTCTGTTGCTTAAATCAAAAAGTGTTGAACTAACTAAAGTTATATAACAACCTGGGGCAGAAGCACAAAACATTACAGCTCAATTCAACGTACAGAGGTCTCTCAGGATTTTTTACGGTGAAGCGCAAAAATCTGTTTCGGGATAGCAACTTTCCCAATCATTACTTCACTCTCACTAGAGGTTACTCTTGGCACAAAAAGCAAATAAAAAGGATAAGGAGAGGTTATTACATAGGTAATAACTTCCAATACTCATCTAAAACTTTTGGGTTATCTTCCAACAAGTACTTTTCTTTAACGCCTTTAAGTTAGGCATAAGAAGCAAAGAAAGAATCAAGTGTTCTCAAATGAGGAAGCATTAAGACCAAATTTTGTTTTCATAGGAGAAGCAAAAGAAATCTTTTATCTCTTTTTAGGGAAGTGTTCTATACCTTTCTTGAGTG
Source organism: Avena eriantha (assembly GCA_910589775.1). Classification (NCBI taxonomy): domain Eukaryota; kingdom Viridiplantae; phylum Streptophyta; class Magnoliopsida; order Poales; family Poaceae; genus Avena; species Avena eriantha. Next base: position 319,372,552 of record OU342746.1, read on the forward strand.
GGAGTTGATATTTAATGGTGCCTTCTTTCATATCAATGATGGCACCAACAGTTCTAAGAAAAGGTCTTCCCAAAGTAATAGGACAAGAAGCATTGTCTTCAACATCCAAAACATAGAAATCAACGGGGACATAGAAATCGTTAACCATAATAAAAACATCATTAAGACTCCCCATGAGTTTCTTTTTAGCATTAGCATCAAGTGGGACATATAAATAACAATCTTCAAGAGGAGGCAAATCAAGCATATCATAAATCCTTCTAGGCATAATACAAACACTACTATCAAGATCACACAAAGCTTTGAAATCAAAGTCATTCACTTTCATATTAATGATGGGTTCCCAACCATCCTCTTGTTTTATAGGAATAGAAGCTTTATGTTTCATCTTTTCTTCCTTAATCTTTATGAGAGCATCAGTAATGTGTTTTGTAAAAGCCATGTTCATAGCACTAGCATTAGGACTTTTAGCAAGCTTTTGTAGGAACTTAATAACTTCAGAGATATTGCAACCATCAAGATCAAAATCAACTTTATCATCTAAAGTAGTAGAACTATTACTAGCCTCAACACTAGTGGTGGTGATAGTAGAAACACTAATGTTTCTAGCAATTTCATCTTCTCTTTCCCACTTAGCATGTAATTTAGCTAATAGTCTAACATTTTCATCAATTCTTACTTGTATAGCATTAGTAGCTGCAAAGGGATTCTCATTAGTTTCGGGTTTAGCAGCCATTTTATTAATCAATGAAGATTGAGCTTCAGATAGAGATGATATATTTCTTGCAGCATTAGAGAGTTTCAGTTGTAAACCAGGAATTTCCCTATCTAGACTCTCAAGTTGATGGCTAATGTTCTTCAGAATGATAGATTGTTCCTCCATAGTTTTAGTAAATAGCTTATTTTGCTCATATTGCATTTGCATGAAGTTTTTAGTGGCTCTTTGATCTTCTAAAATTCTTCCTTCACTAGGTAATTCAGATTTACCATCATAGCCATAAGTAGTATTAGGAGGATAAGGCTTATAATTGTTGTTACCAAAATTGTTCCTATAAGCATTATTACCATAAGCATTGTTGCCAAAATTATTATTTCTTATGAAGTTCACATCAACTTGCTCTTATTGAGCAACCAAAGAGGCTAAAGGAACATTATTTGGATCAATATGGGCTTTCCCATTAACAAGCATAGACATAATAATATCAATCTTATCACTCAAAGAGGAGGTTTCTTCAACATAATTTACCTTCTTACCTTGTGGATCTCTCTCAGTATGCCATTCAGAATAATTAGCCATCATATTATCCAATAGTTTTGTTGCAGCACCCAAGGTGATGGTCATAAAGGTACCTCCAGCAGCTGAATCCAATAGGTTCCTTGAAGAATAGTTCAATCCTGCATAAAAAGTTTGGATGATCATCCAAGCAGTCAGTCCATGAGTGGGACAATTCTTTACCAAAGATTTCATTATTTCCCAAGCTTGAGCAACATGCTCATTATCAAGTTGTTTAAACTTCATTATTTCACTTCTCATGGATATAATCTTAGCAGGAGGATAGTGTTTTCCAATAAAAGCATCTTTGCATTTAGTCCAAGAATCAATACTATTCCTAGTTAAGGAATTCAACCATTCTCTAGCTTTTCCTCTCAAAGAGAAAGGAAACAATTTCAGGTTAATAATATCACCATCTATATCCCTATGCTTTTGCATCTCACAAAGTTCAACAAAGTTATTTAGATGGGAAGCAGCATCTTCATTACCAATACCAGAAAATTGTTCTCTCATAACAAGATTGAGCAAAGCAGGTTTGATCTCAAAGAAAGTATTTTCAGCCACAGGTGGAGCAATAGGAGTGCTCATAAAATCATTATTGTTGGTGTTAGTGAAGTCACACAACTTAGTGTTTTCAAGAGTAGTCATTTTTTGGGTTTTCAAATAACAAAGCAAACAAGTAAAACTAATTTTTTTGTGTTTTTTGAAGAACAAAACAAGCAAACAAAGCAAAAAGAAAACTAAGCAAAACAAAAAGAACAAAGTAAAGAGATTGGTTATGAGGGACTCCCCTTGTGAAGATGTCCTTGACTCCCCGGCAACGGCGCTAGAAAATCTTGATGCGCTCGACTTTCGACGTAGAGCTCGTTGGGAACCCCAAGAGGAAGGTACCATGAATATAGCAGCAAGTTTTCCCTCAGTTATGAAACCAAGGTTTAATCGAACCAGTAGGAGCAAGGAAACACCCCAAAGGTGTTACTAGCTGAGCTTTGGCAGGGCGCACTGCCGGTGCTATTGCAACGTGGAGACCTGCACAACACAACCACAGAACTTTGTCCCCAACTTGCGATGAGGTTGTCAATCTCATCGTGTTTTGCGGAAAACAAAGGATTAAATGTATCGAATGGAAAGAAGTAAAAGTAAACACAAAGAAGTAAAAGATTGTAGATTGTATGTAAAGAAAAAGGACCGGGATCCATAGTTCACTAGGGGTGGCTCTCCTTAGATAGATAACATGCTGGGTGAAGAAATTATAGCAGGGCAATTGACAAACACTGAGAAAGCAATACATGCATATACTAATCATCTTGACTCCTCTGAGACCAGATTACCATAGGCATGAACCCACTATCGAGCATAAATACTAACTCTTGGAGTTGCTAGCATCTACTTGGCCAAGATAGCTACTAAAAACGGAAAGCATGCAAGATCTCAAATAACAAAGACATGATAGAATCAATAATCAATCTGAAATAGCATCTCAATATCCATCGGATCCCTGCAAACACAACATGTATGAACTACAAATAGATGATCTTGATCATGAACGGAGCTCACAAGATCTAAACATGAAAGCACAAAGGAGGAGAAACCAACCATCTAGCTACTACATGGATCCGTAGTCCAAGGATGAACTACTCACGCATCACACCGGAGGCTTGCATGGTGAGGAAGAAAGCCTCTAGGGTGAATTCCCCTCTCCGGCAGGGTGCCAGGAAGAGCTTCAGATCCCTCCCGATCTAGGGATGGAGATGACGGCGGCTATAGACTCTTTCGTGGATTTTTGATCGGGCACTTAAGGTTTTCGTCCTGAGGGCAACTTATAGGCGGAAGGAGAGGCCGAGGGGGTGCCGGGAGCGGCCACACCACCCCCTGGTGTAGGCAAGGCCTGGCCACGCGGCCAGGTGGTGTGGTGGCCCCCAAGCCCTTCTCCGTCTCGTATTCTGGCACTTGATGACATCCGGAAAAATACGCACTTTGGCTTTTGTCCCGTCCAATTCCGAGATTATTCATTTTCTGACTTTCCTGGAACCAAAAACAGCAGAAAACAGGCAGCTGGCACTGTGGCTCTTGTTAATAGGTTAGTCCAAGAAATCATATGGAAAATACTCCAAAGTTGGAACAAAACACAAGAAAGTGGATAAAACCAAGCATGGAACATCAAAAATTATAGATACATTTGCAATGTATCAGCAGGGCGCACTACCGGTGCCAGCAGTAACATGGAAACCTGCACAACACAACCACAGAACTTTGCCCCCAACTTACGATGAGGTTGTCAATCTCACCGGTTTTACTGAAAACAAAGGATTAAACGTATCGAGTGGAAGAAAGTAATAGTTTGAAGAAAGTAAACAGAAAGCAGTAATAGTTGAATGAAGATGGATGATAAAAGAAAGGACCGGGGTCCATAGTTCACTAGTGGTGGCTCTCCTTAAGATAGATGACAAGTTGGGTGAACAAATTACAGCGGGGCAATTGACAAACATCGAGAAAGCAAACATGCATATACTACTCATCTTGACTCCTTTGAGACTTGATTGGGCATTACAACATTATACATATACCGCCATCCAACTGCATCTATGACTAATAATCCACCTTCATGTTATCATCCGAACCCGCTCCAGTGTGGAGTTGCAAGCAACTGATAATTGCATTACGCATTGCGTGTAAAGTAAACAATACGACTGTTCTATGAACAACGGATTGTTGTTTTCTCCCTAGTAGTAACAACACATCTAGTACCTTAGAGATTTCTGTCACTTCCCCAGATTACTAGAGGCATAAACCCACTATCGAGCATAAATACAAACTCTTGGAGTTGCTAGCATCTACTTGGCCAAGATAGCTACTAACAACGGAAAGCATGCAAGATCACAAATAACAAAGACATGATAGAATCAATAATGAATCTAAAATAGCATCTCAATATCCATCAGATCCCCACAAACACAACATGTATGATTACAAATAGATGATCTTGATCATGAACGAAGCTCACAAGATCTAAACATGAAAGCACAAAGGAGGAGACCCATCCATCTAGCTACTACATGGACCCGTAGTCCAGAGATGAACTACTCACGCATCACACCTGAGGCTTGCATGATGATGAAGAAGGCCTCCAGGGTGAATTCCCCTCTCTGGCAGGGTGCCGGGAAGAGTTTCAGATCCCTCCCGATCTAGGGATGGAGATGACAGCGACTACAGACTCTTTCGTGGAATTTTGATCGGGTACTTAGGGTTTCTGTATCGGAGGCATCTTATAGGCGAAAGGGGAGGCCGAGGGGGTGCCTAGGGCGGCCAGACCCACCCCTGTCGCGGTCTAGGCTAGGCCACGCGGCCAGGTGGTGTGGCCACCCCCTGGCCCCTCTCCATCTCGTATTCTGGCTCCGTGTCCCCCTCGGTGAAAAACTGACTTTGGCTTTTGTCCCGTCCAATTCTGAGAATATTCATTTTCTGACTTTCCTAGAACCAAAAACAGCAGAAAACAGGCAGCTGGCACTGTGTCTCTTGTTAATAGGTTAGTCCAAGAAAGTGTATGAAAAGTACTCCAAAGTTGGAACAAAACATAAGAAAGTAGATTAAAACTAGGCATGGAACATCAAAAATTATAGATACGTTAGCAACATAGCAACATCCCCAAGCTTAACTCCTTCTCGTCCTCGAGTAGGTAAGTGATAAAAAGAAAGAATAATTTTTGAGGTGACATGAACCATCATAAACTTGATGAAAGTATTTGTAAAACATTGAAAGTTGGGATCATAGTACTTCAATCATAACATGAAAGATAAAGTTCTAACAATAAGACATATCAACTATGTTGCAACATGAAAAAGCACAAACAAAAGATTCATGAATAACAATACTTTGCAAGACATTTGTTTGTTTCACATAAAGAAAACATAGCATAGTGACATTTAGCTTGTCCCTCATAGAGTAGCAATTTCATAAGAGTGACTAGATACAAATAGTTTAAAACAAGCAATATCAAAGTTATGCATCAATCAACAAGTCTTGGGACAATGCACATAGAACTAAGAATGGTCACTATGCTCTCAAAGTAGGTGCATAAAGACAGAAGGTGGAGACTCAACATAAAAGTAAAAGAAAGGCCTTCATAGAAGGAAGTAGAGATTCAAGTTTCATAAAGAGCTTCCCAAAATTATGGTACTTGTTAGCTTTCAGCTCTCATTGCCCCTATCATAAGCATCTTGAAGTGATTAAGGTTAAAGTGAACAAACTATGAAGTATATGCTTGGCAAAGTATAAGTTGGAAATCTCATGTCCCTTGAATACGAGGGCCGCTCCTCATGCTACTCAAGTTTAGTCACCCGTAAGTTCTTGTCATCGTAAGTACATGTGTATCATAGAGAACCGCCAACGGGGTACCCCTTGCCCGATGATACGGAAGAATCCCCATATCAAAATGACAAGGCAAGTAGACAACGAGTATCTCAGCAATCTTCTTATTTACCATGGAAAAATGGTGCTTTTTTCTCTCTTTTCTCATACCTTTTTTTCTTTTTCTCTTTTTTCTCAATATTTGACTCTTTTCTTATAAGAAGAACGCTTCATAGACAGCTCATTATGGTTACACTGCAGGTTTCCACCATGACAGCATGGATTAGACCAGCGGCCCAGGCGTTTCTCTAACACACATACATAACTCCATGGACTTACAAGCTCCCCTTTCATTTCACACCGACGACATCCATAGACAAAAGAGCATGATATCAACTAGGTACAAAGTACAAGTGCAATGTTGAAAACATTCCCCATGACAGCATGGTTCTGTTAATCCCCAACATATAAGTGCAAGCATATACAACATAGACGACACAATGGTTCAAGTTTATTAAGGGCAAGAAAAGTAAAGTGTGCCATCAAGTTCGTGAGAGCTTTAATCACTAGTTTTCTCATAACAAGTTTAATTCGGAAGGTAGATAAAAACATGAATATACTTGGAATAGCATATGCTAATAGGTAGGTATGGTGGAATCTTTGGAATAACTTGGTTTTAGGAGTTGGATGCATGACTGGAACTCATACTTGGTTATGGAGGCTAGAAAAAGACTGGGAGCGACCAACTAAGAGAGCAATAATAGCCATAATCATGCGGAGCGACAAAATAACATTAATCAAAGCATAAAGTGATATTACAAGTCAAAAACTAAAGGATCATCAAGGTTATGGTGACTTGGGATAGTCATAACATGGTGTGAGCATGTGCCAAGTCAACCCAAATAAAGCATCAAAGGAGAATACCATAATACTATGCTTTAATATGCTAAAACAACGCATGATTCTTCCAAGGCACATTAAGGAATCTCAATTGTTTATAACATGTCATGCTATAGCAAATAATACTAAGCATAAAGCCAAAACAATATCAATCATGGCATGACAAAGCATAGGACACCGTAAAAAACAAGCTCACTTTACCACTTAAGCATGAACTTTCCTACTCTTTTCCAATCCAAACCAAACTATTTGAAAACCAATGCATGAAAGAGGGGGGTCCAACCAATTTATTCAGAAAACTAAGAAAATCAAGCAAACGAAAAACCAAAATAAAAACAAAAAAGAAGACGCTCTAAGAACAACACAATTGTGCATGAAACAATAAAAATGAAGTGTTTGGAAGAAACCTGGGATTTTTATTGATGAAGAAGGGGATGCCTTGGGCATCCCCAAGCTTTGATGCATGTACTTTTTGGATATTTCTTGTGGTGACACGCGTGACATCCCCAAGCTTGAGCTTTAGTCCATTCTTCATCTCATTACATCATTCCTTCCATACACCTGAATTTTTTCCTTCATACAAAACTTCACGCAATCTTTATTAGCAATATTAGTGCACTCAAGATAATAAGTCTTTAGGTTCAGTTTAAACACCAATAAAACTTCCAATAAAACACAAGCTACTGTAGCACTTCCCTCAAAAAGCTCAATTCCCCAAAAGAACTAAAAAAGGAACCAACAAGAAGCAAATGCAAATAATGGCAGAAATCTGTCAAAACAGACCGGCAGGTAAAGATCAATTTTTTCAAAGACCTTATGTTGCTCAAATCAAACAGTGTTGAACTAAAGAAAGTTATATGAAAACCTGGGGCAGAAGCACAAAAATTCACGCCTCAAAAAGACGTACAGAGATTTTACACGTATTTTTACGGTGAAGCACAAAAACCTGTTTCGGGACAGCAACTTTCCCAATCATTACTTCTCTCTCATTAGAGGTTACTCTTGGCTCAAAAAGCAAATAAAAAGGATAAGGAGTGATTATTACAAAGGTAATAACTTCTAAGACTCATCTAAAACTTTTGGGTTATGTCCCAATAAGTACTTTTCTTTAACACCTTTAAGTTAGGCATAAGAAGCAAGAAAAAGAATCAAGTGTTCTCAAATGAAGAAGCATTAAGATTGATACCAGAAAATATCTTCAACAAGGCAAGGTATCTCATCTAAATAAGCTCTATAGGATCCTCTCTCAATGCTCTTGGGTTCACTATTTTCATCAAACGGGTTGATGCACTCGACGATCGACGTAGAGTTCGTTGGGAACCCCAAGAGGAAGGTATGATGTGCACAGTAGAAAGTTTCTCTCAATTATGAAACCAAGGTATAATCGAACCAGTAGGAGCAAGGAAACACCCCAAAGGTGTTACTAGCTGAGCTTTGGCAGGGCGCACTACCGGTGCTAGTAGCAACGTGGAGACCTGCACAACGCAACCACATAACTTTGTCCCCAACTTGCGATGAGGTTGTCAATCTCACCGTGTTTTGCGGAAAACAAAGGATTAAACGTATCGAATGGAAAGAAGTAAAAGTTTGCAGAAAGTAAACAAAAAGCAGTAAAAGATTGTATATTGTATGTAAAGTAAAAGGACCAGGATCCATAGTTCACTAGAGGTGGCTCTCCTTAGATAGATAACATGCTGGGTGAACAAATTACAGTGGGGAAATTGACAAACACCGAGAAAGCAATACATGCATATACTAATCATCTTGACTCCTTTGAGACCTGATTGGGCATTACAACATAATACATAGACCGCCATCCAACTGCATCTATGACTAATAATCCACCTTCAGGTTATCATCCGAACCCCCTCCAGTATTAAGTTGCAAGCAACAGATTATTGCTTTACGATTTGCATGTAAAGTAAACAATACAATTGTTCTATGAACAAAGGATCGTTGTTTTCTCCCTAGTAGCAACAACACATCTAGTACCTTAGAGATTTCTGTCACTTCCCCAGATTACTAGAGGCATGAACCCACTATCGAGCATAAATACTAACTCTTGGAGTTGCTAGCATCTACTTGGCCAAGTTAGCTACTAACAACGGAAAGCATGCAAGATCACAAATAACAAAGACATGATAGAATCAATAATCAATCTGAAATAGCATCTCAATATCCATTGGATCCCCGCAAACACAACATGTATGGATTACAAATAGATGATCTTGATCATGAACGGAGCTCACAAGATCTAAACATGAAAGCACAAAGGAGGAGAAACTAGCCATCTAGCTACTACATGGATCCGTAGTCCAAGGATGAACTACTCATGCATCACACCGGAGGCTTGCATGGTGATGAAGAAGGCCTCCAGGGTGAATTCCCCTCTCTCGCAGGGTGCCGGGAAGAGCTTCAGAGCCCCCGATCTAGGGATAGAGATGACGGCGGCTACAGACTCTTTCGTGGATTTTTGATCGGGTACCTAGGGTTTTCTTCCCGAGGGAAACTTATAGGCGGAAGGAGAGGCCGAGGGGGTGCTGGGGTCGGCCAGACCACCCCCTAGCGCGAGCTAGGCCTGACCACGCGGCCAAGTGGTGTGGCCGGCCCACAACCCTTCTCCGTCTCGTATTCTGGCACTGGATCCCTTCCGGAAAAATAGGCACTTTGGCTTTTGTCCCGTCCAATTCCGAGAATATTCATTTTCTGACTTTCCTGGAACCAAAAACAACAGAAAACAGGCAGTCGACACTGTGGCTCTTGTTAATAGGTTAGTCCAAGAAATCATAATAAAAGTACTCCAAAGTTGGAACAAAACACAAGAAAGTGGATAAAACCAAGCATGGAACATCAAAAATTATAGATACATTTGCAATGTATCACGGGTTTTCAGGAATAATCCAATCAAGATTATTTTCTATGGCTCCATGCATTTCTACAAGTTTGAAAGGTATTGGTATCTTAATTTCCTCCCCATTAGGTTCAGTTTTGTCCATCTTTTCTCGTGTACCAATAACATCTACACATGAGCCTAGCTTATTAAAACGTTCAAAGACTTTCCTAGCTTCCTTAGCAACATCATAAAATTCCTTAAGCAAAGTTTCCAGAATAAAATCTCTTTTTTTAGGGTCATCAATTTCTTTAAGTTTAAGAAACTTTACTTGCATTAAGGGGTTAAGGATAACAAACCTAGCTTCAATCATGTGAACTAAATAAGCTGCAGCAATTTCATAATTTGGAGCAAGTTCTGCAAGGGATCTATCCTCAATATCCTCGTGCTTACTAACATGATTAAAGAACTCTTCAATATTATCTTTCCCAATTATAGAGCCACTACCTATTGAAAGGTCTTTCCAGGTAAATTTAGGGATCAACATGGTGAGCTGAGAGGTAACAACTATAGAGAGATTTAATTTTTGTGTGTTTTTAATAAAGAAAGCAAACTAGTACAACTATTTTTTGTGTGTTTTTTATAAAGAAACAAGCAAACAAAGCAAACGTAAACTAAGCAAAACGAAAACAACAAAGTAAAGAGATTGGTTACGAGGGACTCCCCTTGTGAAGATGTCCTTGACTCCCCAACAACGGCGCCACAAAAAGTGCTTGATGGCCCAAAATATATCGAGCTCGTTGGGGAACCGCAAGAGGAAGGTATGATGAGCACAACAGAAGTTTCCCTCTGTTATGAAACCAAGGTTATCAATCTAGTAGGAGCAAGGAAACACCTCTAAGGTGTTTCTAGCTAGACTTTGGCAGGGCGCACTACTGGTGTCAACAACAGCGTGGAAACCTGTACAACACAACCACATAACTTTGCCCCAACTTACGATGAGGTTGTCAATCTCACCGGTTTTGCTAAAAACAAAGGATTAAACATATCGAGTGGAAGAAAGTAATAGTTTGCAGAAAGTAAACAGAAAGCAGTAATAGTTGAATGAAGATTGATGATAAAAGAAAGGACCGGGGTCCATAGTTCACTAGTGGTGGCTCTCCTTAAGATAGATGACAAGTTGGGTGAACAAATTACAGTGGGGCAATTGACAAACATCGAGAAAGCAAACATGCATATACTACTCATCTTGACTCCTTTGAGACTTGATTGGGCATTACAACATTATACATATACCGCCATCCAACTGCATCTATGACTAATAATCCACCTTCATGTTATCATCCGAACCCGCTCTAGTGTGAAGTTGCAAGCAACTGATAATTGCATTACGCATTGCGTGTAAAGTAAACAATACGACTGTTCTATGAACAAAGGATTGTTGTTTTCTCCCTAGTAGTAACAACATATCTAGTACCTTAGAGATTTCTGTCACTTCCCAGATTACTAGAGGCATAAACCCACTATCGAGCATAAATACAAACTCTTGGAGTTGCTAGCATCTACTTGGACAAGATAGCTACTAACAACGGAAAGCATGCAAGATCACAAATAACAAAGACATGATAGAATCAATAATGAATCTGAAATAGCATCTCAATATCCATCAGATCCCCACAAACACAACATGTATGATTACAAATAGATGATCTTGATCATGAACGGAGCTCACAAGATCTAAACATGAAAGCACAAAGGAGGAGACCCATCCATCTAGCTACTATATGGACCCGTAGTCCAGAGATGAACTACTCACGCATCACACCGGAGGCTTGCATGATGATGAAGAAGGCCTCCAGGGTGAATTCCCCTCTCTGGCAGGGTGCCGGGAAGAATTTCAGATCCCTCCCGATCTAGGGATGGAGATGACAGCGACTACAGACTCTTTCGTGGAATTTTGATTGGGTACTTAGGGTTTCTGTATCGGAGGCATCTTATAGGCGAAAGGGGAGGCCGAGGGGGTGCCTAGGGCGGCCAGACCAACCCCTGGCGCGGGCCAGGCTAGGCCGCGTGGCCAGGTGGTGTGGCCGCCCCCTGGCCCCTCTCCGTCTCGTATTCTGGCTCCGTGTCCCCCTCGGTGAAAAACTGACTTTGGCTTTTGTCCCGTCCAATTCTGAGAATATTCATTTTCTGACTTTCCTAGAACCAAAAACAGCAGAAAACAGGCAGCTGGTACTGTGTCTCTTGTTAATAGGTTAGTCCAAGAAAGTGTATGAAAAGTACTCCAAAGTTGGAACAAAACATAAGAAAGTAGATAAAAACCAAGCATGGAACATCAAAAATTATAGATACGTTACCAACGTATCAGTGGGTGCTCGGGAGAATAGGGTGAGGCCTTGGTGGCGTTGATGGTCTTAGTACCGCCCACTCCTCCAACGATACGTACTCCCTTGTTGGGATGAACTCGGTAAAATATCGTCATCCCCGCATGCCTCGGTTATCTCTATATCCAAGCTCTTTACTTATGCACTTTACATTATGATAGCCATCGTGCTTGAAGTAATTATTTTGCTATCGCATTGTTGCTTATCTTGCTTAGCATAAGTTGTTGGTGCACATAGGTGAACCTTAGTATATCTAGACTTTGTGCTTAACAAAAGAAAACACTAGTTTTATTCCGCCATTGTTAAGCCCATCTCGTAGAAGTTTTAATCGCCTATTCACCCCCTCTAGGCGACATCCGTGATCTTTCACCTATTGTGGCGTGGTGGTCTTAGTACCGCCTAACCCTCCAATGCATATGTACTTCCATAACAAGGAAGGAACCGCGGTAAAACAAATCTTGTGTCTCTTTGTGCTCCACTCTCGGTTACTTCGTTCCTCTCATCGCCTTTACTCTTTTAGTAGCTAGGTTGGCATATAGGTAAATTCACCGTAGTTGCATATCTAGAGAATTTACCTTTTGTGTCAAGTATAATTTGAAAAAGTACTAAAATTTGAAGCAGCACCTATTCACCCCCTCTAGGTGCCCATACGATCCATTTCACCTGCCTTGCCTCGACTTGCTCCACCCATCTACGTCCTACCCCACCACCGCCCCGTACTGGATTGCCTCGCCCTGGCCTGCCCGTCGCTGTCCCAGACTGCTCCGTCGCCGTGCCTGCCAACCCTGCCCTGCCACGGCCTGACCTACCACCGGCCCGGTGCTCCACCCTTTTAGCCATGCCCCGCCACCAGCCCCGTGCTCCACCTCTAGCGACGGGAGGCAGTTCGCCAGCGACAGACCTGCTTGTCGGAGACAGGATGGTAGTTCGGTGAGAAAAAAGAAAATAGAAGGGTAAGGGAAGAAGATGAATCTGACAAGTGCGACCCACATCCAACTCAGCATGTGTCCATCTTAACTTCCACATCAGCCTGACATGTGGGCCCGGTTAGTCAAAAATCGTGTTAATTCGGGTTTAGAGGCAGATTGGTGTTTTTTGCGACGATCTCACAAAAATATGGTAGATTTTGGTACCCAAAACAAAAAGTGGTACCAAAATAGAGATGTAGCTACAATTATGGTGGTTTTAGAGCATCTCTAGCCGCGCTTCCCAAGTGGCGTCGGCAGCAATGCCAGATCGCTCGCTTGGAGAGCACTGACACGAACGAATGGCTTTGGGGAGCGACGCTCCCAAGCCGTGCTCCCTAAGGGTTACAACAAATTTTCACCAAATTGAAATTTTCGTTCAAATTTTAGTAAAATTTACATGGTTTAAACAAAATTTAACTACACCTAAATTAAAAAATACTAAAAACGACGGCCGTGGAGGAAAGCAAGGTATGCATCATAGTCGTCCTCTTGCTCTTCCACCGGTTCATCCTTCACCTCGTCCTTGATGGCGTCGACACCCCAGCTGCTCTCTTCGTCGGCGGCCCTGCTGCTGCTCCCTTTGCCGCCCGTCAGGTCCGGGATGAGGACAATGAAGGAGACGACCGAAGTGGCCTACCTAACGAAGAAGACCTAGAGAAGGACCACGACGACGACGACGTGGACCTAGGCAGACAACTCGCTGCCGATGGTGGCAGTCAACGCCACACTGGTAGGGAGGAGGGGGGCGTCAACGGCATCTGACGTCGTCAAGGATAGCCTGGAGGGTGCTGCCTGGTGTGCCCCACCAATGGTCGCGGTTGTCCTGGTTATTCGTCTTCTGCACGCTAATCAAGCTGTCGAGGCGTGCCATGTCTTCCTCTCGACACTGGCGGAAGAAACTCTCCCACCATTCATCGTTCTGCGAATGCCACATGGCTGACTCCCGCTCCGCCAATGTTAGGCATGCGTGGTGCTCGTGGATCTCCTGCTAGCAGTGGTCGCTGTTGCGCTTCAGCTCCGGCGGGATGCCGACGCCGTTCGCCGCCAACCGCCACGTGCTTGGAAGATGGTAGTCTAGTGGGCAAGGGTATTCTAGATGGTAGAGCATCCACGCCTCATCGACGCTGAGGTTGTGGGGGCTGAAGCCATTCTCGGCGGCTGCGCCGCGACGACATGGGTGCGGAATGACTATGATAGGGGGTGGGGTTGTTCTTGTCGGCGGTTGAGTGAGGAAGAGGGGAGTGGTGGAAGAATGGAGGAAGCGGCAAGCAATGAGCGATGGTATTTAACTCCCGAGAGGAGCCGAAGAGGCCGGTGTCATCATTAATGGAGTCGCGGCATCTGCTCCGACGAGACCGCTCGCTATGCCGCCTGCGGAACATACGGGCGCGTTTACTACTGCTGACCGCCACTTTGACCGCGGGCTAGGTTGCTGCCAGCGCTGTGTGTGCATTGTGTCCGGCATGCCCAGAAAGAACCTGATGGCGTGGGGATGGGGCGTCGTGCTAGACAGACTATTGGGCCGCGCCGGACTGAATGTGCCTTTGGGGCTCGCGACTGGCGCGCCAACACATCCGAGGCGCCCAATAACCCTTGGCGCCGCTTGGGGAGCGCGGCTAGAGATGTTGTTATGCTATTAGAGAAACTCTAACCGAGCTTGTAAACAGGCCGTAACTATGAAAGTCCGACGGGTTTATAGGCCCGTGAGAAATGCGTCGCTCTAACCGAGCCCCTAAACTAGTCTTGGCCCGTACTTGATTTTATCGTGGCCCGTTTAGTGAGCGCGTCGGCCGGTACAAGTAGCAGCCGCACCGGCGGGTGCAGGTAGAAATTCTCACTCGTGCCCACACTCAACCCTAGCACTGCCGCCACCAGCTCCAACTCCGGCGAGAAATCGCGCACGCTTTGCTGCTAAATCGATGGCATGGCTTCCTGTAGTAGTAGGTTCGGGGTTGGGGGAGGGATATGCGGAGGCAGGGGCGGCGGCGACCACCCTCCATTCCGATGCACCGACAAGGCACATAAGAAGTTCATCCGCTCGGAGGGGGCAAAGAAGTGGGCCATGCTCAAGTGGGTCAACCGCGACGAGTCTCCCCCAACGTGCCAACATGGTGGCTGGAGGAGAGGGAGGCTCGGTGCCACGAGCACATTGGCAGGTACGCGCACGCCGGGGAGGGATCCTCGCTCGCCCCCGCTCCTCCGCCCCTACTCCTCGGACGGGTTCAAATCACCGTCCCCCCGCCCTATGTTCTACCATCGTCGGCGCGGACGACTATGTCGACGCTTCCGACGAGGAGTGCATGGCGTTTGAGTTGCTGCTCCACGAGTCCGAACTCGCGCACGAGGCGGAGATCATCCGTGAGATGGCAGAGTGGCTATCAGGGGTTGTCGCGCTCATCGAGGCACGCCTGGTTAGAGAGCGGAAGGAGGCGCGCGTGGCCTTCGTCGTCAAGCTCGAGCCGACCGACCTCATCGACCTCTACGACCACAACTCCGCCGCGCCCTGCAGCTCCCGCCGATGAGGAAGAGGTGCTCAACTTTGGTCTAGGTCGCGGCAGTGCCCCTCCGTAGTTTATATGTAATTATGCGCAGCTTTTGGATCGTTGCATACATATGTATGATCGAACTCGTGCTAGAAACTACGACCGAACTTGTGTTATTCGTTTAATTTTGCCGCCAACGCAAAATATTGGAATGTTCAGTTCCAATTTACGGTCACCGTTCTGCGTGGAACGAATTCAGACCTGTTAATTCGGTTCTTTATTCTTTGACCAACTATGTGGTCCTTGGATCTCTCTCGCACCAAGACGAAGATCTACTTGATGCGTGTCTCCATGGATCTGGCCGGAGTGTATGGTTCCAGAAGGCTCCGCCGGCGAACTCCCATGGGCGCATATGCCTGGAGTTTGCTGGATCAGAAGGAATTCGGTCATGTGCGCCTGTGTTTTTTGCTGGCCGTTTGGTTTCAGTGGGAGCGTGGTGAAGCTCTACCTATTACCATCATGCGACATGTCTTTGACGATATACATGGTGAAGTCAGATGTGGAGAATGTCATGAAGGCAGAGACATGTGGGCGAGCTATGGTGGATTGAGTCTATATGGCGATGAAGATTTGGCTTGGTTATCTGTGACTCGCAGCAGCGTGTGTTAGAGGGGGCGACATCACAGGAGGAGTTCACAGTCTTACCTTGCAGGGTGAAAATCCAAGGTCTGGCTTTGATCGGGCGATGACATCGTTTGTGCACTGTTTCCTTCTTGGAGGCGTCGCTTTTGGAGGGGTTGGACTTCTGGTGTTGTTTTGGTGGTGGTAGTGTTGCTGCTGCTGAGGATCGGATTCCTGCAGCGGGACTTTTTTTTTTGGCTGTGTGCATCCGTATTGCCATTAGGGTATGCGTTGTTGCAGAGGCTGGGTGTAATTGGTATCTGTGTGATATTAATATATGCTCATTTCAAAAAAAAAATCCTAGCTATGAAATTGTGAACCATCAAGCTATTTTTTTTTGCAAAAAAAGCTATATTTAATTTGTTTTTTGATTTGCGAAGAGTTTGACATGGATTTGGGTAGGCTCATTGCTAGCATTGTATTATTCACATGAGTTAAATCCATGATCATTTACTGAACTTACTTAGCAAGTTCAATACGATCATTGTACGATGGCAATGCAAGTTTACAGTCATTGAAGTCGTGTCAGAGCGTCACTCACGGTCAACACTCACGTTGTAGAGATGTATTTGCTGATGGGGCGAGCTGCGGGACCACTCTCAGGTAACTTAACATATAGAGGTAAAAAAACACGTATGTGAGGGTCTTTTTGCAAAACCATCATCCACTCGCTCGAGTTCGACGACTTGCTTGGCCACCTTTTGCTATTGGAGCACACATAGATGTAACCGACGAAATCATCCTCAAATTGTATCTGCCATTCTCTCCAAAATTCGGGTTGTGTGACTGCCCTCTCCTTCTAATCACACAGTTAGATCCGCGTTGCTCTCTTGGTCATGCCCATCGGAGGAATTGGCCTGAAACACCGAGAAGTATTACTGTCGACGCCGTTTTCCTACGGTCCGGCAGTCCGCAACTGCCACGACTATCTCCTTCTTCGGCAAGCATATGGCCATCGCGACCCACTTGCGCGCTCCCGAAAAGCAGCGTCACCTTGCCCTGTTCACCTGCCAGCTGCCACAACTACTTTCCCCGCCACCACACCGAGCTCAACAGCTTCAGTGCTGCCCAAGACGCGCGCATGGAGGCGAATGGGAGGAACGCCACATGCATGCCCGGGTTCCTCCTGGAGGTGCGAGACACCCGCGCTGCGTTCGCGTCCGTGTCGAGAAGGGCTAGGTTCGTCACTGCCGTTCGACGACCTGAAGCTGTGTGTTACTGCAGGGGACCTGCGATGGTCGGCGTCGATGTGCTTGCGGGAGGTGTTCTTCGTGCTGTTGCGCTTCAAGGCGGTCGTCGCCGACTGTTACGCGTGCAGCCGGAGGCTGCTGCAGTCAGACGAGATGGACACCAAGCTGATGGGCCAACGAGCTGCAGCTCGACGACGGGGCGAGCACGTTCGCTACGGATGGCCTACTGTTCTTCGTCAGCGGGCCACAAGGAGGAGGCCGCAAGGAGTAGAGCGGCGTGGAGTAGGGGCGGCCTTCCGTGGGAAGGAGAGCGGGCGGATGGGGGTAGGGAATCATGAAAGAGTAGAGGAGAGTCGTGGCGGGGCTAAGAGTGGCCCCTCAGGTTGCCTCGTTAAGAAAATAAGATCTAAGGTTCTTTTTTTTTTAAATGAAACGGAATTAGAGAGCTGATATTGGGTCCCTGACTTGTCACGTTAGCAAATACATCTCTACAACGCGACCGGTGACCATAAGTGACGCTGCGACACAATTTGAATGACCGTAATCTCATATTGCCATTGTATCGGTGATCTTACGATTAACCATGGATTTAACTCTATTCACATGGTCGCCGGCAGAAGCATCGGAGGCAGCGCTGCTCTCGCGGTCTGGGCGGGCCTATTCGTGTATTCTCTTGCCAGCAGAAGTGACAGGATGAGATCGGAGAAAGGGATTTCTGGATTGGTCGGAAACTAGGCGTGGCGAAAGAGGGTCCAGTGAGGCAGAAGTCGGGCAAATCAGTAGGCGCCTTAACACGCGCGTCAGGGGGGAAGGACGCGTTGACCAAAAAGTCAGTATCACGAATCTTGACGTATGTTGGGCGGCTGAGATAAGACCGAGACACCAGGAGGGATGGTTTTGGGGGCCAAAATATCGAAGTTCAAAATCTCTCTCCCCTTGCTCCCGCTACTAGAGAGATACTCGTCTGCTTTTCGACCCAGACTCGAATTTGTCTTCCCAATCCCATTATCCATTTCCGAACCCTAGCAATGAACCGAGGAGGGGATGACGACGGCGGCCGCGGAGGAGGGGATCGCGGTGGCGGCCGCGGAGGAGAGGACGGCGGCGGTGGCCGCGGAGGAGAGGACCGTGTCGGCGGAGGCGGAGTGGGTGACCGTGTCGTCGATCATCCGAAGCCATTCGCAGGCATGCGCTTCAAGCTGGTCGGCATGGCGTATCCCGACGAGAAGAAGGTTCTCTTCTCGATCCCCATCTCCGTCCCCATCTCTGTCCTCGTCTCAGTACCCGTCCTTCGCTTCCCAAATTGCGGCATTATGCTAGTGTTCGGCGTCCGCTTGCTCGATTTTAGGATCGGTTCGAGGCGCGGCGCTTGTACGTCGACGAGGAAGAAAATCCCGGCCTATCGGCAGTTGAGGGGTTGCTTCCCGGGCCCCCGGCGCAATTTCTGTCGCCTGGCGCTATTCGATTTATTGCCTGCAGCGTACCAATCGGAAGAGTGCGGTAGCGACTCAACAAAGAGCGCCGCGTTGCGTGGCTGAGCGCTTGGCTGCCGTTTTACTTTCCGTTGATTGAATTTTATCATTTAAGCACCTAATTAAGCGTCCTCCGTTGTGGCTGCTCCGGGCCTTGATTTCACGCGGGTTTTGGGGCCTCAAGCGGCGAATCCCGTTAGTTTTCTGTTTGTTGCAGGGTCCCAAAATCTGGGACTACTGCCATGGTTATGTCTCCTGTTATAAAAAGAAGTTTATCTACACATAAATGTCTCTGCAGTTACATAGATGAGTAGATGACATCATATCTTTGTTGATGCAGCTAGTTACTTAAGAACTGAAGCAAAATTGTTTTTAGTTGCTGCTGTGTGTAGTTTGAGACCGTACAAAATATAGCTGCAGCGGTGCTTAGAGCAGCTGGCGCTGTAGGATTTTAGTTTTATTTAGTATTGCTTCTGAACTCTTTCTGTGAAGTATATGTTTTCAGGTGAAGCGATTTTTAGGTTACTGTAGCATTTCAGATACCGTACCATTTTAGTTTCAGTTGGTAACTACTAAACCATTTCTGTGCAATTGGCAGTATAAGATAGCTTTGGAGAATGGTGGCGCAACAGATTCCGGATTTTATGGGCCAAAATCTGAGTGCACTCATCTAATTGTGCCTGGATACTTCTGCGCAAACGTGAGCAAATCTGTCTCGTGCTGCATTTTTCTGCTTGGAATTTTGTACCTATACCAGATAATCTAGCCATATTGTAATTCCTTGCAATCCATGCTACCTTATACCAGATTGTATTGATATATCAAATTTCCAATTAATATTCAGGATCATGCCTGGTGTGTCAAAGGCCGGGAAGGGGGTGCTAAGGTTCTGAATCATATGTGGCTCAACCACTGTATCCGTAAGGGATACCTTGTTCGAGCTGAAAAAGTATGGTAACTTTTTAATTGTATCTACTGCAAATTTATATTAGAATTCGCTTCAGTTACTTTGCTCTTTGTCGAACTAGTTATTGCATTTCTTCTGATGAAAGCATCAATATGGCAGATTATGTACCAACCATATTTTTCTGGAGGAGTTGATGGTGGCGAGAGTTTAACAATCTGCTGCTCAGGATATACATCCGAAGAATACGAGGACATTAAAGTAAGCATACATGATATTTTATGCATAACACATATTCCATATTGGGCCCTTAACTATCGCTACTTACACTCCTTATTTTTCTTTTCTACTATTGTATACAGCTTATGGTATTTTTAATTGGAGGCAAATTTCTTGATAAGTGGAGCAGCCTGGTTACCCATGTTATATGCTTTCACTTCGAAGGTACCCTAGCAGATTTCCAGTTTTCCCTGAAGTATTATTGTCTTCAAAATTTTCTAAAAGAGCGCTAAAATTTAGGATATGATTTCGTTGCAATCTTGTTCCCACTCTGGTTCAGACAGCTAAAATTCAGCTTTTGGGGTTTGCATAGTATGTACTAATGACTTGGCAGGAAATGTGAATCCGTTTCTTTTTATCTTGTTATCTGTTGGCCTGTTTTTTAAGTTAAGCATATTATTCTGCTGCTCTGGTTTCAAAACCAATTGTGTGATATTTGGTGGCATTTTGCATCGATCGATTGTTTGGTAGATATTATGAAATGCAATTAATGTACATGATTCCTTTGCGATATTATGCATCCTCTTAGTTGCAAAATATGGGTCATATTTTGACGGTCCCATTTTAAACTTTGGTTGTAAATTGTTTGTACTCCCTCTGATCCAAATTAATTGACTTAGGTTCGTTTAGATATGGATGCATCTAGCACTAAAATATGCCGTACCTAGACAAATCTAAGTCAATTAATTTGGATCGGAGGGAGTACAGTATTTTATTGATAGTTACATAATCGCAGTCACAGTTATATCCAGCTGTAATTTAATGCTATCCAAACAACAATTTATGGCTGTGATTTAATTCCCTGGTTCTATTCTATAGTATGCATGTTCGCTGCCAGTTTTGTCATTGCTAAATCTTGTAAGTCTGATAATTTGATTCCTAAACCCTCATATTTTGAGTTGTCATTCTTTAGAGAATATCTCTGGAAAAGGGAAGTCCATAGATATATTTGTGTTTCGAACTTCGTTGAAGATCACGAAAAATTGTGTGTACCTGGACCAATTTTGTGATGAAACCAAAAAAGAGAATAATCCAGTGAAAATACAACAGTATGATGTGCTTTCATTGCAAAGTTTATCTACCATGAATGTTTCATTTTCATTCCATTGTCTTTCAGGTTCCATCATATTTATGTTGGTACAAAATCTGTGGTTCAATGTTAAATCTTTAGATTATGCTTAGAATCTAATAGGCGTCTGTCTGTTCTGGCCTTTTGGTTTCTGTATGCTTTTCCCAGTTAAAAGTCTGAGTTGCATTCAGAATTTATAACTTAAGTTTCTTATTGCATTATAGGTTCTACGTATGAGCAAGCTAAGAAATCTAGCTGTAAAATTGTTAATGAAAGCTGGCTAAAAGATAGGTATGGCTACACACATTTAACTGAAAACTTTAAAAGTTAATTCTATATTTCACAATTGTTTCCCTTTTTCTAAGCAACAAATTTATTATTCTGCAGTCTGAATGAATGGAAGATCTTGCCTTCTGATAATTACTCCACACCGTAAGTGAACCATTCATCCTTTTCTTCTGCCTTGTTATAAGAGTTACAGTTGCTTAAGAAGAAATGCCAGATACATTGCTGATGTCGTTTTATCACCAGGCTTGCTGTACTTTGTTTGGCTGGACATGTACTTTTCAGACAGTAAATAATTAAATGTTCTAAATTTCTTATTTTGTATGCAGTGGTGAGAGTCTGGATAATTCCCCCCCTCCTGGATTCAGTACACCAACATTAAAATCTGCCACCCAAAGCTCGGAGAGGTAGCAACTTTTTTTTGTTGCGGTCATCTAGTTTTGTAGAATATTGCTTTTCTGTTGACCAAAACGTTCATTGCAGGCTTAGTAAGTCAACTGGTAATAAGCGGCCAAGAAGAATCAGCAGAAAAAATCTGAAGTGCGTTCGATTTCTTGAGTACAGTCCTGAAAGAAGCTTCCCTGTTGATGAATATGTCAGGTTAGAGGACCGGGTCATCTCTGTGAAGTACCCATATGAAAGCAAACCCCAGGAATTAACACATCCAGAAATGAAGAGGATCATTCTCAAAAGTTTTGTCAGAGTGTGCCATCTCCATAATGATAACAGATCATTAGATGGGAATTTTAACTGCAGCAATTTCATTGTATCTGTCCCAAATGAGATAGTACGGCTCTGTGACGTCTCCGTGGTGGAGCTCACACCGAAAAACAGAAAAGCTGATAAGGACACATTTGTCAAAATGGTGAAGGACATGTTCTCCAATGAACTACCACCAGATGATTTGAATGTTTGGCTCGATAACATTTCAGAAGGCTGGGATGACGCTTTGCTCCTTCAACACATGAATATGGGAGACACGAACAACACCTGGGGGCAGTTCATAACCCTATTCAACTCCCTATTGAAGCTTGAGAAGAATGATTGGAAGAAATATCAGAAGTTCCTGAGGTCCATGGCTCATTACGATGATTGGTATGAACAGGGTTTCAAATGGACAAAGCTGGAGGAAAACAAGGACTATGTGGATCAGAGGGACGCGAGATTGGCAACACATGAGCCCAGCACAAAGAAAAATGAGGTGGATCCGTATCGCTTGAACGCCCATGGTTTCATAAAGGTGATAAAAAATACATGGTCGCACCCCGCCAAAGCTTACCAAGAGTTTTTTCTTGCTATCGTACTTCGCGAACGCAAGTCCTTTTTATCAAAATTTCAGAAGGCCCTATATGATTCCGGGTTCTATGGAAAGGGTCTGAGTGTGAAGCATTTCATGTGAAGTGCAACAGCTGTAGAGGTTCTAAGAGCATATACAAGATACACAGAAACCGTGGTAAAACAAGACAGGAAAAAGTGAAGCCTGTGAGGATGGTGGCCCCGTGTGTGCCATGATGTAAAATCAGCAGCCCCAGTAAGACCTGTGCCAGCTGCTTTCTGTATAAAGAATATGAAAAAGAGTTGTTGTGTTGCGTTACATACCGTGTTCCGTTATCCTGTTTCATCTGTAACCTGGAGAACTGTCATTTAGTTCGTGGTAAACAGCTCATTTAGTTGCCAATAATTTCTATCAACTGTACCTGTTGAACCAGTAACTTCTGATGGACATTTGCTGCAGTCTAGATATTGAAATCTTCTTTTGAAGCAGGACGGTTTAATATTGCTTGCCTTAGTTTTTTTTAGAAAATTCCATGGTTAACATGCTACCTTAAGTTTTTTTTGCGCCATTGCCCTCTGAATGGTTTATGGGAGATAGATATTATGTATCCACTATCACTGACAGCCCAATTGGAAAATGATCAGCTGCTGCAACTGCTACCTGAACAACTGTCGGAGCAGTTTGATTAAGGACAGATGTGATAACCATGACATGAACTCCCAGAACGAAGCTTTTTATGAACTGCTCGCCGACTGTGAAACACGATGGCACTTGGCAGTGCACTGTCGAAATTCACAGCAAGTCTGGTGGAAGCTAGGGATTTCCACTGAAGCCGCTACCTTCCAGTTCAGTTATTAAGCTAATCTCGGAAAATATGAGCACGGATAATGTATGTATAGAATGTATTTCCCTTTGGAATCAGAGATAAATCTCAACCTAGGTGGTATTGGCCCAGCACCACTTCTCACGTTATTTCTCCTCTTTTTACTGCGACGGAAACTCAAACTCATAGGACTGTTTGCGTTTAGGCTTGGAATACAGATTACAGATACAGCGTGCGCTTCCCCTCTAGGAAGCACAACCTGATGCAATCACTTCACTGTACTCCAGATACAGATTACAGATACAGCAATGCCGAGAAATAGTAAAGACAGGTTTCCCAGGTGAATTTCTGTAGGGGTCCTGGTCAGTTCAATCTAAACATGATGCATGCCAACATCCAAGAATTCTGCCAATATTGGAAAGGCATTTGACAAGTTCTCCAACCAGTTGACAAGGCAGAGTCAATATGCAGAGAATGGTAATAATAATAATAGTAATACTATAAGAACACAGTATCCCCATGAGTACAGGCTGAAAGTAATCAACAAGTATCAGGTCTCATCATGTCCATTAACTCCTCCTCGAATCAGGCTTTCACCCCATTTTATAAATAAAACAAACATCCACAACAAGTTACAAAGTATGACAACCATAGCACATAGTCTGCTGGGACCACAGCACTCACACCCAAGAAAAAACGCTAACACACCAACAAAAAGAGAAGCTAAGCTGGACTATGGTGGAAGCCGCCGATGTCCATTAACTTTGCATGGCTTCATGGTGATAAACCTATACTAGTAAGAAAATCGTATCACGCCAGCTCAGCCTGGAAACACGAACCTATAAAGAATCATACTGACAAGTGAGTAAATTATTCCTCGTGGAAACAGCAAGGCAAATGGCTCATGCATGAATATTTAAAAAAAAGACATTCATGGCATTGCTTACAGGTACAACTATTGCAGAATATTTCGTCATGTTCAGATTACGGTCTTTTCTGGGTTCGCAGCCTGAGAAAATACAGAACATGCTGTTACAACTTACAAGGATGAGATGACAATAAAGCACATTGAAGTGTAGGTGCAGATAATATGATGAGTAAATAAGTAAGAAAAACAAACCAAATTCATTCTGGGGAAATGATGTGGCACTCGATACTAAAGAATATGTGATTCCTAGGCATGAAGATGAAACAAATTAAACGCAGCTAAGCAAACAATCGCAAGGAAAGCTACCGATGCCATCCACGATCAATGAACAGGCCATACACACATGAGGTGCAAATTAAACATGAAACCTTGACCTTTTTTGGAAATGGGCGCTTTATTACTCAACAGTAAACCTGACAACGGATGCAACGAATCTCTAGATTGAGCCGCCCAATACACATATTTCCTGAAAACATCTATTCTCCCCTAAGAAGTCTAGAGCTTCTCTGCTATACCAGGACTTATATTGCACAAATATTGGAGGAGTGTAGTGTTGCAAATACCCTCAATAATGCAATATGTGTTTTTCACTCTACCATGCAAGCAGATATAAACTGTTCTTAATATTTCCCTCAAAATAGCTTTTGAAATTTCTCTCTATCTATGGCAGAAGACTTCCAAATTGCTAAAGGTAACATGCAGAAAGAACTTGGATCCTTCCCTAAAAAAAAGGATCCTTTAACGACTCTCTAGCCATTAACACGCATAAGGATTACAAAGTTACCATTCTCTAGCCAAAGAAAGAATATAAGATCAAGAATTACGATTGCTGACAAAATTGTTAGTGGCCACTAAGCAATTCGCAAGAAATGGTAACAAGTGTTAACTAATCTCTATCTCTACCGAATGTCAAAGGGAGGAAGGTTTCTTCATTTTTTTTTGTCCATCGCCCCGCCCCACTCTTGCCTACCCGGTCTGGTTTCTTTTGCCGATACCGATTCTGGTCTTTTTTTTGCCAATGTTTTTTCGCTCTCTTCCGAGAAAACTGGGGATACAGTGAGATTTGTTTGGATCGATTGACTCCAGATACGTGCTTTAGAGAGAGGGTTACCCGCCTCCGCCGTCTCCCTCCAAGCTCCGCCATTGCCTACCGTCTCCCTACGTTGCCGTCTGCACTCCCATTTGTTGCAGCCGGCCATGGATGCCGTGTCCTCCAACCACACATTCATGGAACCCCTGTCCTTCGAGCACACGCCGGCCCTGATCTGCGGAACCCGTCGTTGCTCGGGCTCGCGCGCCCCGCGGCCATGGAGGCCGTCTCCTCTTTACAGAGCGACGGTCCTGTCCCGACCCGGGTGGAAACTGTTTGCCTGCCACGTCCCCTCGTCCCTTCATCCATCTCTAACTCTGCACCCACTCGTGGGAAGAAAAGGGTGCTCGTAGCTAAGACCATCTCCACTCGTCCCCCACACGCGGCCTGATTTTGGGCTGTATGATGTTGTTCACGATTTTGAGGGGCTGACTACTAGCCGTGGCCCCCAACACAATAAAAAATCAATATTTTTTTATCAAATCAACAAGTAATTTAAATATTTTCAATATAGCAAATAAATAATTGAACATTCATATTTATTACAAGTTCATAAAATTAAAAAACAATTTAAAATGTTCATTATACCAAACAAAGGAAATAAATAAACAAACTAGCTGGCTCCTTTGAGCCTCCACAAATACTTCACCAGATCATCTTGCAGTTGGCTATGAGTATTTGTGTCTCGAACTTCCTGCTGCCTAGCAAAAAAATTAGCAAACACAGGTGTCACTTGGTGGTCAATATCTAGAAAGAGGAACTTGGCGAAAATACGGTCCAGTGTGAAACACTGGAGTCTCTCGCCCGCTCTCGATGATCATGTTGTGCAAGATCACACAGGCAGTCATGAACTCCCCCATTTGATCTTTCGACCAGATAAGGGCAGGGTACCTGACAATGGAAAATCGAGCTTGTAGTACATCGAATGCCCTCTCCACATCCTTCCTGCAAGCCTCCTGTTGTTGGCAAACCAAGCTTTCTTTCCTCCAGGCACATTGTTTAAGATTGTTTTCACAAATGTTGACCATCTTGGATAGATGCCATCTGCCAAGTAGTAGCCCTTGTCATACTGGTGGCCATTGATCTCGAACTGCACTGGAGGAGCTCTTCCTTCAACAAGCTTGACAAACACATTTGAACACTGCAACACGTTGATGTCATTGTGTGATCCTGCCATACCGAAGAAAGCATGCAAAATCCATAGATCCTGATCTGCCACAGCCTCAAGCACCACAATGCATGATCCTTTGTGACCTTTGTACATGCCCTGGTGCGCGAATGGATAGTTCTTGCAAGCCAGTGCATAGACAATCAATGCTTCCAAGCATTCCTGGAAAACCCTTGCAACATTATGTTCCAAGATCTGAGCTGTGTCTTCTGCATTGGGTGTTCTCAGGTATTTCTTTCCATACACTGCCACAATAGCCCTGCAAAATCTGTACATGTAGTCGATGGCTGTGGACTCCGCCGTGCGGAGCTAGTTGTCATGTGTGTCTCCAGCAACTCCATATGCAAGCATCCAGAGAGCAACTGTGCATTTTTGGATTGTGGAGAAACCAAGCGTGCCGACGACATCTCTCTTTAGTTTGAAGTAGTCATCGAATTCTCTCAATTCCTCGACAATCTTCAGGAAAAGCTTTCGGCATATTCTGAAACGGCGCCGAAATGTGACGTCGCCATGCAATGAGTCGTCGACGAAGTAGTCGGCGTAGAGCATGCAGTAGCCTTCCATCCTCTGTCTCGGTTTGCTCTTGCGCCACCTAGGCTTTGAACCCCCAGCAGGCAGCTTCTCATCGTCGCTGATGATCATGCCCATGAGGGACATGACGACCAGGAGATGATCATCGTCACCGATGCTGCCTCAGACGCCAGCAACAACGACGACTTCATCGTCCATCAGAGCGGCCAACATCTCTTCCTCGTTCGAATCCATGCCTTCGGCAAACCGCCGAACATCTTGCTGGCAGGGCGGTTGTGCGACGGGCTTGGGGCTACCGGCGGGCGTGGGGCTAGGCAGGGAGTGAGTGTGGGTGGCTCGGGAGGCTTGAGGGGGTATTCTTGGTGGTTGCGGCGGCTCTAGCGGGCTAAACGGCAGACGTCGACGAGGGGTGGTAGCGGCGTCGAGTGGTGGCAGCGGGGGGAAGGGTGGGTGGGTGAGAACGCGGCATGTGGGCGGCTTTCACATGTGTGTGTCACCGACAGGGCTGTCCCGTGTTGCTCTCAGCTCCATCCGGCGCCCCCGCTTGTCCCCTGTGGACTAGGTTCGGCCTGGGGGCACCGGATAACTATATGGGCTGCACCAGCGCCAAAGAACATTTGGGGGGCATGGCTGGGCGTCAATTTGGGCGCCGACACACCCCAAAGGCCTAGGGGGGGGGGGGGCTTTAGGGACCCCGAGTGGAGATTCTCTTAGGCGTTTTAATTTCCAACCAAACCTAGAATCCGGTGACATATTTGAATTTTTATTTGTTCTCGCCGGTGAAATCTTGCCCAAAGGTGTTCGACAAAAATTGTCCAAAACAGTTCAATAGAAAATTTCCCAAAAGAGGTTCGATGATCAAATTATTACAAAACAGTATGAAATCCGCAATCATTCGTCGACGGGGATGGGCTCCTCCTCTGGGTCTTCTACCACATGGATGGGCTCCTCCATCGGGTCTGATGCGGCAGGGCATGTCGACGGATTCGAGGATGTAAAGGCAGAGCTCGGAGACGATATGGTGGCCGAGACGGTCGGCGCAGAGCTCGGCGTGTTGGCAGAGACATCCTCGTCCAGGATGGCGTTGCAGCGCGCCATGTACCAGGACTTGACCTACGGGCTCATCACCGAGGTGTTTTCACCGCCCATGAGGAACTATATGTCTGTGTTTCTCTTATTGGCGGTGAAGTTCTCCTTGAGGAGGTCGAGCTTTTTGTAGCAGCTGCACTGACCTCTCGTCGGCCTTATCCTCCATCTTCTTGGCATGCGCCTTCGAGTCGGCGATACACTTCTCGATGGACGCGTGGAGCTATTCGGTAGGCGGTCCTATAGCCTTCAGCATATTGGCCTTCTTCTGGCTGATCTCTGGCCTTCCTTCACCGTAGCTGGGGGTGGAGCCTCGGGGTTCTACACGCCGTCCTTGTTCTTAGCGAGGCTCACGCGAGTGTCCACCCATTTCTGGTATTTCTCGATCTTGTCGAACACGTGGTGGAACTTGAACTCAGTATTGGTATCATCACCGGTACATGCCGAGTGCACGGACCAGCTATGAAGACAAGGCGAAGTGTGAGTCAGGAAATGCATGAACTCGGCATAGGTTCGGCTTGAGATCGGCGAACTACCTTGTTGCCCATGCTTGTACTGCTGAATGGATGACACTCGATTTCTTCGAGAATGTCGTGCCACTTGCTGCACGATTCCCCAATGATTGGTCATGGCCTTCTTGCCATGTTCCATGTGGACTTTTTTGTACATCGGGTCTAATAGGTTGCGCTCATCGAACGCCAGCTTGATGCGCCTCCAGTAATTCTCCAAGTTTTGGTTTGCGCCGGTGATTGGTTCCATGCTTGCGGGCTGATACGTCCATTTTGCATCACTATTCTATGTCTTAATTCACTATTATTCATTGATATATTTCGTATTGAGAGGTGATACTTATGTTATTTTATCTATTTTTGCATGGTTGATGACTTTTGGAGCATGGACCGCTGTAGTCAGGATTCTGATGGAAAAGGTGCTGTTTGGAGGCAAAATTCGCGAAGATCAGAAAATCCGGGAAAATATACGGAAAATTCTATTTTTCCAGAAGACTTAGGATGCCAGAAGATGGAGTGGAGGTGGGCCACAGGGGGCCCACACCAACCCATGGCGCGGGCAGGCCTAGGCCGCGCCTGGGAGTGGTGTGGCCGCCCTGGCCCACTCCAGCCTCTCTCCTCTGGCGTATATCATCCCCACAAAACCCTAAGACTCAGGGAGCGACCACAGAAAGATTCCGCCGCCTCTGCGGGGCGGAAAACACCGAGAGAGAAAGATCTCTCCGGCAGACAGATTTCTGCCGGGTGAATTCCTTCCCGGAGAGGGGAGATCGTCGCCATCAACACCACCATCAAGCTGGACTTCATCGGGATCATCATCATCATCACCACCACCATCATCACCATCAGCACCCTCATCACCATCTCCATATTGTTGTAACAATTGAGTTGAATCTTGCATAGTTCATAGGGGAAACTTTCCTGGTGTTGATTACTCTTTGTAGTTGATGCTATTGAGTGAACCATTGAATTATTGTTTATGTTCAGATTGTTATACATCATTATTCCATCTCTGATCATGATGCATATGATGTCTTGTGAGTAGTTCGTTTTGTTCTTGAGGACATGGGAGAAGTCTTGTTGTTAGTAGTGGAGTTGCGTTGAAAAAGATTCAATAGATTGTTATTTAAGTTGTGGTGTACTTCTTCTAGTGGTGTCATGTGAACGTCGACTACATGACACTTCACTTATATGGGCCTAGGGGAATGCATTGTGTATTTGGCTACTAATCGTAGGGGTTGCCGGAGTGACAGAAACCTAAACCCCCGTTAGGAAACCATTGCACAAGGGACGTAAGGGTCTTAGAGTTTAAAGCTGTGGTTAGGTTTCTACCTTAATTACTTTCTTGTACTTACAGATGTTTGCAAGAGGTATAATCACAAGTATGTATTAGTCTTGGATGGGGCGGTACATTAGCACATGTTCACCCACAGAACACTTAGCAAGC
This sequence comes from Avena eriantha, assembly GCA_910589775.1. Lineage (NCBI taxonomy): Eukaryota > Viridiplantae > Streptophyta > Magnoliopsida > Poales > Poaceae > Avena > Avena eriantha. The sequence continues at coordinate 319,402,475 of OU342746.1, forward strand.
TAAAGAAGATTAATCGACTATATAAAGCGAAAGCACTTGACAGTCTTCCCATGTGTCCTCGAGAACGTTTGGTCATCTATAGAAATACAACCGTCTTGTCCTTTGCTGCATAAAGGATTGGGCCACTTGCTGCATTTATTCCTACTGTCTTTTATTTACTCGTACTTTGTTTACTTGCTTTATCGAAAACCCCTAAAAACCCGTTTGCTAAGTATTTGCAGAGAATTCCTGATCCATACCACTAGCCAACACCTTCTGCTCCTCGTTGGGTTTGACACTCTTACTTATCGAAAATACTGCGATACACCCCCTATACTTGTGGGTCATCAAGACTATTTTCTGGCGCCATTGCCGGGGAGTGAAGCGCTATTGGAGAGTGGAACTGGTAAAGGAAACTTCTACTGTGAGTATTGTTTACTTCTGCTAGTTGCTTTATTTTCGTTATGGATAATTGGCTGAGTTTCTTATTTGGTAATGCTACTACCACTGCTAAGGTAGTAGATAAGCCACCACCTACTGAGAAAGATGTTTTCAAAATACCTACAAGAATTATTGATCGTGTTATGGATAACTACTATGTTGGGGATGGAACTGTCCATCCCGGTGATCATTTGCTCTTTATACATGAATTATGCGGGTTGTTCAAGTGTGCAAGTATTAGTACAGATCAAGTTAAGAAGAAGTTATTCTCATTATCACTGAAAGGAAGAGTGATGCACTCGACGATCGACGTAGAGCTCGTTGGGAACCCCAAGAGGAAGGTATGATGAGCACAGCAGAAAGTTTTCCCTCAGTTATGAAACCAAGGTTTAATCGAACCAGTAGGAGCAAGGAAACACCCCAAAGGTGTTACTAGCTGAGCTTTGGCAGGGCGCACTACCGTCGCTAGTAGCAACGTGGAGACCTGCACAACACAACCACAGAACTTTGTCCCCAACTTGCGATGAGGTTGTAAATCTCACCGTGTTTTGCGGAAAACAAAGGATTAAACGTATCGAATGGAAAGAAGTAAAAGTTTGCACAAAGTAAACACAAAGCAGAAATAGTTTATAGATTGTATGTAAAGAAAAAGGACCGAGATCCATAGTTCACTAGAGGTGGCTCTCCTTAGATAGATAACATGCTGGGTGAACAAATTACATCAGGGGAATTGACAAACACTGAGAAAGATACATGCATATACTAATCATCTTGACTCCTTTGAGACTTGATTGGGCATTACAACATAATACATAGACCGCCATCCAACTGCATCTATGACTAATAATCCACCTTCAGGTTATCATCCGAACCCCCTTCAATATTAAGTTGCAAGCAACGGATTATTGCTTTACGAACTGCGTGTAATGTAAACAATACAATTGTTCTATGAACAAAGGATCGTTGTTTTCTCCCTAGTAGCAATGGCACATCTAGTACCTTAGAGATTTCTGTTACTTCCCCAGATTACTAGAGGCATGAACCCACTATCGAGCATAAATACTAACTCTTGGAGTTGCTAGCATCTACTTGGCCAAGATAGCTACTTACAACGAAAAGCATGCAAGATCTCAAATAACAAAGACATGATAGAATCAATAATCAATCTGAAATAGCATCTCAATATCCATCGGATCCCCGCAAACACAACATGTATGAATTACTAATAGATGATCTTGATCATGAACGGAGCTCACTAGATGTAAACATGAAAGCACAAAGGAGGAGAAACCAGCCATCTAGCTACTACATGGATCCGTAGTCCAAGGATGAACTACTCACGCATCACACTGGAGGCTTGCATGGTGATGAAGAAGGCCTCCAGGGTGAATTCCCCTCTCCAGCAGGGTGCCGGGAAGAGCTTCAGATCCCTCCCGATCTTGGGATGGAGATGATGGCGGCTACAGACTGTTTCGTGGATTTTTGATCGGGTACTTAGGGTTTTCGTCCCGAGGACAATATATAGGCGGAAGGGGAGGCCGAGGGGGTGCTAGGAGCCACCACACCACCCCTAGCGTGGGCCAGGCCTAGCCGCGCGGCCAGGTGGTGTGGCCGGCCCCTGGCCCCTCTCCGTCTCGTATTCTGGCACTTGATCCCTTCTGGAAAAATAGGCACTTTGGCTTTTGTCCCGTCCAATTCCGAGAATATTCATTTTCTGACTTTCCTGGAACCAAAAACAGCAGAAAACAGACAGCTGGCACTGTGGCTCTTGTTAATAGGTTAGTCCAAGAAATCATAATAAAAGTACTCCAACGTTGGAACAAAACACAAGAAAGTGGATGAAACCAAGCATGGGACATCAAAAATTATAGATACATTTGCAATGTATCAACATCCCCAAGCTTAACTCCTGCTCGTCCTTGAGTAGGTAAGTGATAAAAAGAAATAATTTTTGAGGTGACATGCACCATCAAAGACTTGATCAAAGTATTTGCAAAACACTCAAAGCTGGGATCATAGTACTTCAATCATAACATGAAAGACAAAGTTCTAGCAATAAGCAAAGAAACTATGATGCAACATGAAAAGGCACAAACAAAAGATTCATGAATAACAATGCTTTGCAAGACGTTTGTTTGTTTCACATAAAGAAAACATAGCATAATAGTATTCAGCTTGTCCCTCAATAGAGTAGCAAATATAAATGCATGGGACACCTTCAAAGTTCATAAGAGTGACTAGATACAATAGTTTCAAACAAGCAATAACAAGTTATGCATCAATCAACTAGTCTTGGGACAATGCACATAGAACTATGAATGGCCACTATGCTCTCAAAGTAGTGCATAAAGATAGAAGGTGGCGACTCAATATAATGGTGGAAGAAAGGCCTTTTGTAAAAGGAAGTAGGGCTTCAAGTCTCATAAAGAGCTTCCAAAAATTATGGTACTTGTAGCTTTCAGCTCTCATTGCCCCTATCATAAGCATCTTGAAGTGATTAAGGTTAAAGTGAACAAACTATGGTGTACATTCTTGACGAAGTATAAGTCAGAAATCTCATGTCCCTTGTATACGAGGGTCGCTCCTCATGCTACTAAAGTTTAGTCACCGGTAAGTTCTTGTCATCGTAAGTACATGTGTATCATTGAGAACCGCCAACGGGGTACCCCTTGCCCGATGATACGGAAGAATCCCCATATCAAAATGACAAGGCAAGCAGACAACGAGCATCTCAGCATTCTTCTTATTTACCATGGGAATATGGTGCTTTTTTCTCTCTTTCCTCTTTTCAAAGTCTCTTTTTTTTATTTTCTCTTTTTTTCTCAATATAGGACTCTTTTTTATAAGAAGAATGCTTCATAGACAGCTCATTATGGTTACGCTGCAGGTTTCCACCATGTCAGCATGGATTAGACCAGCGGCCCAGTCGTTTCTCTAACACATATACATAACTCAATGGACTTACAAGCTCCCCTTTCATTTCACACCGACGACATCCATATACAAAAGAGCATGATATCAACTAGGTACAAGTACCAAGTGCAATGTTGAAAGCGTTCCCCATGAAAGCAGTTCTGCTAATTCCCGACAAATAAGTGCAAGCATATACAACATAGAAGACACAATGGTTCAAGTTTATTAGAGGCAAGTAAAGTAAAGTGTGCCATCAAGTTCGTGACAGCTTTAATCACTAGTTTTCTCATAACAAGTGAAAGGTAAACAAAAGCATGAATATACTTGGAATAGCATAAGCTAGAGGTATATATGGTGGACTCTTTGGAATAACTTGGTTTAGGGAGTTGGATGCATGAGTGGAACTCATACTTTGTTGTGGAGGCTAGCAAGAGACTGGGAGCGACAAACTAAGAGAGCAATAATGGCCATAATCATGCAGAGCGACAAAACATCATTGATCAAAGCATAAAGTGATACTACAAGTTGAAAACTAAAGGATAATAAAGGCTATGGTGACTTGAGATAGTCATAACATGGTGTGAGCATGCACCAAGTCAACCCAAATGAAGCATCAAAGGATAATACTACAATACTATGCTTTAATATGCTAAAACAACGCATGATTCATCCAAGGCACATTAAGAAATCTCAATTGTTTATAACAAGTCATGCTAAAACAAAGAATACTAAGCATAAACCCAAAACAATATCAAGCATGGCATGACAAAGCATAGGCCACAGTCAAAAACGAGCTCGTTTTACCACATAAGTATGAACTTAACTACTCTTTTCCAAACCAAACCAAACTATTCGCAAACCAAAGAGTGAAAGAGGGGGTCCAACCAATTTATTCAGAAAACTAAGTAAACCAAGCAAACTAAAAACCAAAACAAAAACGAAAAAGAAGACGCTCCAAGAAAAACACAACTGTGCAATGAAACAATAAAAATGAGGCGTTTGGAAGAAACCTGGGATTTTTATTGATGAAGAGGGGGATGCCTTGGGCATCCCCAAGCTTTGACGCTTGTACTTCTTGGATATTTCTTGGGGTGACACGCGTGGCATCCCCAAGCTTGAGCTTTAGTCCATCCTTCATCTCATTATTCATTCCTTCCATACACCTGAAATTTTTCCTTCATAGAAAACTTTACACAATCTCATTAGCAACATTAGTGCACTTAAGATTAATAAGTCTCAAGGTTCAGTTATAACACCAAATAAACTTCCATTAGAACACTATCTACTGTAGCACTTCCCTCAAAAAGCTCAATTCCCCAAAAGAACTCAAAAAGGAACCCACGAGAAGCAAATGCAGAAAATGGCAGAAATCTGTCAAAACAGACCAGCAGGTAAATACGAATTTTTTAGAGGACCTTCTGTTGCTCACATCAAAAAGTGTTGAACTAACGAAAGTTAGATAACAACCTGGGGCAGAATCACAAAAACTTACAGATCAATCTGACCTACATATCTCTCTCAGGAATTTTTACGATAAAGCACAGAAATCTGTTTCGGGACAGCAACTTTCCCAATCATTACTTCACTCTCATTAGAGGTTACTCTTGGCACAAAAAGCAAATAAAAAGGATTAGGAGAGGTTATTACAGAGGTAATAACTTGCAAGACGCATCTAAAAACTCTTTGGTTATCTCCCAACAAGTACTTTTCTTTAACACCTTTAAGTTAGGCATAAGAAGCAAAGAAAGAATCAAGTGTTCTCAAATGAAGAAGCATTAAGACCAAATTTTGTTTTCATAGGAGAAGCAAAAGAAATCTTTTCTCTCTTTTTAGGGAAGTGTTCTATACCTTTCTTGAGTGAGAGTTGATATTTAATGGTATCTTCTTTCATATCAATGATGGCACCAACAGTTCTAAGAAAAGGTCTTCCCAAAGTAATAGGACAAGAAGCATTGTATTCAACATCCAAAACATAGAAATCAACGGGGAAATAGGAGTCGTTAACCATAATAAGAACATCATTAAGACTCCCCATGAGTTTCTTTTTGGCATTAGCATCAAGTGGGACATTCAAATAACAATCTTCAAGAGGAGGCAAATCAAGCATATCATAAATCCTTCTAGGCATAATAGAAACACTCTTATCAAGATCACACAAAGCTTTGAAATCAAAGTCATTCACTTTCATATTAATGATGGGTTCCCAACCATCTTCTTGCTTTATAGGAATAGAAGCTTTATGTTTCATCTTTTCTTCTTTAATCTTTATGAGAGCATCATTAATGTGTTTTGTAAAGGCCATGTTCATAGCACTAGCATTAGGACTTTTAGCAAGCTTTTGTAGGAATTTAATAACTTCAGAGATATTGCAACCATTAAGATCAAAATCAACCTTATCATCTAAAGTAGTAGAGCTATTACTAGCCTCAACACTAGTGGTGGTAATAGTAGAAACACTAATGTTTCTAGCAATTTCATCTGCTCTTTCCCACTTAGCATGTAATTCAGCTAATAGTCTAACATTTTCATCAATTCTTACTTGTATAGCATTAGTGGTTGCAAAGGGATTCTCATTAGTTTCAGGTTTAGCAGCCATTTTATTCAAAGTAGATTGAGCTTCAGCCAAAGATGCTATATTTCTTTCAGCATTAGAGAGTTTTTCCTCAATAGTTTTATTGAAAGCAGTTTGTTTAGTAATAAACTCTTTAAGCATAATTTCAAGTTCAGAGGGAGCACTCTTATTATTGTTGTAAGAATTTCCATAAGCATTACCATTGTTGGGAGGATATGGCTTATAATTTTTGTTACCAAAATTGTTCCTATAAGCATTATTACCATAAGCATTGTTGCCAAAATTATTATTTCTTATGAAGTTCACATCAACTTGCTCTTCTTGAGTAACCAAAGAGGCTAAAGGATGTAAAGACCCAAACCTGGCTTGGTTTGAATCCCTGTGATTACAGTGCTAGTCCCTGGATCGAATAGCTAGCACCCACAGTTTAAGATGTAATGTCAAGATACAAAGGTCATATTACATCGCATGATACAGAATATGAATACTTTATTACATACTCATAGCCATAGGCTATCTTATTACAAAGCAGCAGAATACAAGTAAAGCATGGAGTCCTTCATCTTCATGTGCCACAGGCAAACATGTTGGGTGTAGACTCATAACCTCTATCATCAATCCACACTCATCAATAGAATAACCTGCAACATGATAGGTTGCAGCCACAAAGGGTCAATACTTTGAATGTATTGGCAAGTGTCACAAGTATGTGAATATAAGTTGGACTATCACTACATGCATATTTGGCTAAGTAGATCTTAGGCTCATTTGCTGAAAGCAACATGGTTTTATCCTATCTTTGCAAAATAGTTTTGATCTTTCAACAACTTTCTGAACTCCTTGGCAAACTCCAAGTGCTTCTACTCTCTTGTTGTCACCATCAAGTTTTACTTTGAGAAATTGGAATGTCGAGATCTTCCATAGCTTCAGGCCTTAGTTGCTCAGAGTTGTCCATAACCGGGGACAACGGCTAAGTACTTAGAATTTAATCTTTTGCAGAAGTTGTACACTTTACCCACAAGACACAATCTCGTCTTGACGCCACTAGTGGCCGCTGGATTAGTACTCACCAAGATGGAGTACCGGCAGATCGAGAGTGTGACAAAGTCTTTCCATAGGAGTCCTCCCAATACATAATGCCAGCACATCTACCAGGCACCAATGCAAGGATAAACCTCCAATGCATAATTCTAGTTAACCTGAAGAGGCAGCAATGCATGGGTCTCCCACTATGTAATTGACTAGGCCAGAGCCCATTTGGCATGTGGTTGTACACGAAAGCCACTGTACGAGAAACATGTTCAATCTCTAAGTTCCTGGGTGGTGTTCTCCTAGTGCACACACGAACGAGATAGCCATAGACATGGTTCTCTTCGTTGCCACCTTATTCTCAACTGAGTATCCACTTTCCACCCAGGTGATTCATTGAGTACTTGTTTTATTATATAAAACATATATTTTTCCAACTCCTCATATAGTCACAATATGGTATATTCCACCCCAAATCTATAGCAGGGCTAAGCATACTACCACTATGGTATTTCCACTAAGGTATATATAAAGGATATCCTAATAGGATATAATATAGCATAGTATCATAGTAATCCTATCATGCCTACTACAAAAATCCACTAAGTGTAATGAAAATAGTAGGACATGGATGATAGTGTCACTTGCCTTAGTAGTTGGTGGTGTTGGTACACTCTTTGCAGTAACACACTTGACAATCCACACAATCTATCAAACAAAACAACCAAGACAAAACATGCACAAGATCAACACTAATGGCAATACAAAAATCATGCAAAATATGCAAGCATGCAAGATGTCAATTTTTATTGTACAAATTGTTACAACAATGGTTTTGAACAATACTAAGTGTTTTCTGAACAATTTACAATTGCAAGATTACAAATGCACCTATTTGTGCAATTGTAATAATTAGCAATAATTTCTAGTATTTAGAAAGGCTAGACTCACTAAATAATTCCCATGCTATTAGGTATATTTAACCAAATTTATATTTTGGTCTCACTAGACAGAGGGTTCAATTTGCAATCCATAGCAAAAAGATTCACCCAAAAATAATTTACAAAACAATTTTTATGGTTAAAATACTCCTAAAAAGATTCTGCCTAAAACTTCTATTTTACGGAAGCTAAAGGGTGAAATAATGCCTCAGCAGTGAAGCTCTCATTTTTCTGAATCCATAGACACCAAATTTGTATTTTTCTGAATTGTGGATCAAAAGTTATGAAATTTCTAAGTTTAATACTAAATTTGCCTATTTTCTAATTTAAACAATAGTCTGGGCGACGTGGCATGTTCTTATTGGCTGGTACCGGTTCGGGCGGATCGGCAACGTGGGCCGTTGGATTTTAAGAGGAACTAACGGACTAGATCAGCTGATACCGCTTCGGCTAAGTGATCTATCTAAGCCATTAGATCAAGATCAGACGGTGCTCAGCGTGTGGCCAAGGACTGGCGGCGCTGGTCCTCTGCGCACGGCGGCGATGCGTCGGACGGGTGGTGCTCCGGTGATTCTAGAGGGTTAGGGAGACCGTGGACTATTACCAGCGATCACCGAGGTCGAGGTGGTCTCGGGGATGGTCGCGATGGAGGGAGGGGTGCTCAGAGTTGCCGGGGATTCCTCGTCGGAGTACCTGCTGACGGTGGAGCTCGCGTCTCCGAGATGGTGTCGTCGACCTGGGGCTCAAGCAGACAAGGCAAATTGTCAGTGAGCTGCGCTAGGTCGTGCAGAATCTGGCTGTGGCCAAAAGAGGGCGGAGGGGACCTGCGACTCACCGGAACTCGTCGGTGAACGGCGGCGGTAGAAAAAGCTCCGGTGATGACCGTGGCGTCGACCTGGGGCATGCCAACGCAAATTGAGGGGGTTAGCAGATGCGCTTGAGGATGGTGAATCTAACAAGGCAGAAAAGAGGGTGGAGGGCAGTGTGTTCTCGCCGGAATCCTCGCCGGAGCTCGCCGGCGACTGCGGTGGTCCGAGCTCGATTCCGAGCAGCCTAGGGGCTCTCAGGTGGCGGTGTCTGAGGGGAAAACGAAGAGGAGTGAGTGGGGATTAAGGGGCAGGGCTCGGAGTGGGGTTTAATTCGCAGAAACGTTCGAATTCTAACGGATTAGAAACGGCAGAGGGAGGGAGAGAGGAAGTTCGTCCCCGCGGTGGAAGAAGGTGAGGTGGAGGTGACGTGGAGTGGGACCGCGGTGTCAGCGAGAGGGGTAAAGGGGGGGGGGGGGGTCGGTGAGAAAATGAAGCAGCGGGGAGACGGGGGCTGTGTGGGCTTAGTGGGCTGGGGGTTTGGGCTGAGCTGCTGCTGCTGTTTTTTTTATTCCTTCAGTTTTTTCTTTTTCTTTTTCTATTTTCGTAAATAACTTTTGATTTAATGTACCAATTTGAATCAAACAAATTTCTAAAAATTTGTAAAACTCAAATTAGGTTTTTAGGGCATTATAGAACACATTTACTTTCCAACTCAAATTTTTCTAATCAAATTTATTCCCTTTGGCTTCAATAGTTAATATTGCTTTTCTTAATTCTATTCTCAAAATAATTCATATCTTTTTATCCATGGCTCCAAATTGGATGAAACCAATTTCTATTGTTTTATCATTTTTCCCTTTATCTTTTATCTCTCATAGGAGTTCTTTTGTTTAATATAAATATGGAGTATATCCATAGTATTGTGTTCTTCTTAGGGTTAACCAATAATTAGAGTTTTAGGGTTTGAGATAATTTTCACTTCTCTTAGGTTTTTAAAATGCAACCAAGTCAAGATGCTCATGCATGCTTCATGATTTGGGATTTTAAATCATGCACACCACTTCACAAACAAAATCATTTTGTTTGGCTTGGGTTTGGAGGCATTATATTTAAATGTTCCAAAAGGTTTTGTTCCTTCTGAATTTCAAAGAACTTGATTCTTTGTTTTGTTAAAATTTTCACATTTCAAAATTTGGAAAATTTTGGTATGTGACAAAGGAACATTATTTGGATCAACATGGGCTTTCCCATTAACAAGCATGGACATAATAATATCAATCTTATCACTCAAGGAGGAGGTTTCCTCAACATAATTTACCTTCTTACCTTGTGGAGCTCTCTCAGTATGCCATTCAGAATAATTAACCATCATATTATCCAATAGTTTTGTTGCAGCACCCAAAGTGATGGTCATAAAGGTACCTCCAGTAGCTAAATCCAATAGGTTCCTTGAAGAATAGTTCAATCCTGCATAAAAAGTTTGGATGATCATCCAAGCAGTGAGTCCATGAGTGGGACAATTCTTTACCAAAGATTTCATTCTTTCCCAAGCTTGAGCAACATGCTCATTATCAAGTTGTTTAAACTTCATTATTTCACTTCTCATGGTTATAATCTTAGCAGGAGGATAGTATTTTCCAATAAAAGCATCTTTGCATTTAGTCCAAGAATCAATACTATTCCTAGGTAAGGAATTCAACCATTCTTTAGCTTTTCCTCTCAAGGAGAAAGGAAACAATTTCAGATTAATAATATCACCATCTATATCCCTATGCTTTTGCATCTCACAAAGTTCAACATAGTTATTTAGATGGGAAGAAACATCTTCATTACCAATACCAGAAAATTGCTCTCTCATAACAAGATTGAGTAAAGCAGGTTTTATCTCAAAGAAAGTATTTTTAGCCACAGGTGGAGCAATAGGAGTGCTCATAAAATCATTTTTGTTGGTGCTAGTGAAGTCACACAACTTAGTGTTTTCAAGAGTAGTCATTTTTTTTGGGTTTTCAAATAAGAAAGCAAACAAGCAAAACTAATTTTTTTGAGTTTTTTGAAGAACCAAAACAAGCAAACAAAGCAAAAAGAAACTAAGAAAAACAAAAACAACAGAGTAAAGAGATTGGTTATGAGGGACTCCCCTTGTGAAGATGTCCTTGACTCCCCGGCAACGGCGCCAGAAAATGTCTTGATGCACTCGACGATCGACGTAGAGCTCATTGGGAACCCTAGAAAATGCAAGTTTTCCCTCAGTTATGAAGCCAAGGTTTAATCGAACCAGTAGGAGCAAGGAAACACCCCAAAGGTGTTACTAGCTGAGCTTTGGCAGGGCGCACTACCGGTGCTAGTAGCAACGTGGAGACCTGCACAACACAACCACAGAACTTTGTCCCCAACTTGCGATGAGGTTGTCAATCTCACCGTGTTTTGCGGAAAACAAAGGATTAAACGTATCAAATGGAAAGAAGTAAAAGTTTGCAGAAAGTAAACACAAAGCAGAAACAGTTTATAGATTGTATGTAAAGAAAAAGGACCGGGATCCATAGTAGTCAATGTCCTCAAGGGACTAGCGGTAGTCATGAAGAAGATCACCGACTTGGGTAAGCTCGTGAGTGCGGGGCTCGGGCGAGGAAGAGTCCGTCAAGTTCAGAGGACCTATACACAAAACAAGTTAAGAAAAATCTGACATTGATAAAAGTCGAAGAAAAATATATGTCAGAAAGATGGAACATACCGAGAATGACGTCGTCAATCTTGGTATTCTCCTCCCGGAGACTCTGGAGTTCAGCCCGGAGCGCTTCGGAGGGATCCTTCTCTCTGCCAAGGTCATTCTTGAGGTCCGAGATAACTTTATCTTGAGCGGCAATCTTTCGATCGCGCTCTTCAGTGGCCATGGAGGAGGATTCCAGGACTTGAGTTATGCTCGCTTCATGATCCACCTTGAGTTTTTCCAGCTCTTGGCGAAGTCCTTTGTTCTCCACCACCAAGGTCTTGAGGTTCTCGGCCTCTTCAATCATAGCGATGGATTGTTTCACCAACGTTGTAAGTCAAAAAGAACAACAGTTCAGAAAATTTCGACATTGAAAAAGCAAATGACAAGGTTTGAATCTCGAAATGTTTACCTTCGGCTTCATCCTTGGCTACCTTGAGCTCAGCATTTTTAAGCCGGAGAGCTTTGATCTCTCTCCGCTTATCACAGACATTGGTTAATAATTCCTGGTTATAGGAACATACTTTCTATAAGTCAGAATACCCAAAGTCAGAAAGCTACATAAGACTCGGGCTAATATTTTTTTCTAAATATCAGCACGAGCCTTGGGGGCTACACTAGTTCGTTCTTTGGCATCCTAATGAAACCATAAACCCGTATTTCTATATCCTACTTCATGCTTGGGGGCTAGAGGATATGATATAACATAATGTAAAAACAAGAGTTGGAATTCCGACTTACATATTGCTCGCGGGTGAGTTTGTCTAGCCCCGCGTTCACCTCAACTGCCACCTTCTCGGCGAGAGTAAGAGGAATTACTGGGGCTGTTGGAAGCTCGCCAGTCCTGATCCTCTCGTCGCGAAGGCGGACTTGAGCGAGAAGGTCAGAGAACTTGACGTCCTCTGCTTCTTGCACTACCTCTTCGGGGGATAGATGGATTTTGTCCAGGACTTGCCTGGCCAGCCATTGGATTTCCTCTGCAGATTTCCGGGATAAGCCAAACTTGGCAAACAGGGGTTGCTGAGGTGGTTGTCAGCGAAGACTTCAGCCGAGGGATCATTACCCGAAGAGGGTTCACCCTTATCTTGAGCTGACGCACCCATGGTGGCGTCAGTGTGCGATCCAAGGATCACAGGCGCCGTTGGAGGAGCCAGATCTTCTGCAACAACCGGAGAAGGAGTAATCGCCGGTGTTGCAGAAGGTTGAGGGGCAGGAGTCGGAGGAGCCGTGGCAGGGGAAGCTATGGTAAGCTTCGCATGTCGCAGGGGCTTCACAGGAATCCCTTTCCCCTTACCCTTAATGAGAGGCTTTGCTCTGAGAATGTAGTAAAGTCGGAAACAGTATATCTCAGAAAGAAATTTGAGGAAGGTACAAAGGTGAAAATTGTGAAGGAAAGGTACCTCTTCACAACAGGCACCTCCTTTGTGCCAACTGCCACTATCGGAGCTTTACGCTTCTTGAGCGCAAGATCCGGCAATGGGACCACTTCAGTCTCCTGAGAATACTCAGGAGGATATCCTTCGAGTGGAGCAAGCTCCGACTCGGGGAGATCAACAAGCTGAAAACAAGAAAACATATCAGCATTGCAGTATATAACTTAAAGATTGAAACATTTAAAATGTGTGCTGATGGAAGCTTACCGCTACCACGGGGTTTTCTACCGTGTGCATATCCAGAGAAATCTCCGGAATCCTCCTCTCGATCCACTCCTTGATCAGCCACTTGATCTGGCTGATGTAGCCTTGAGTGGTGTAGGATTTGGGGCTGATGCGGAGGGAGTCTTTTTTGGAAGACATGATGGAATGCATCAGACCCAGCACTGGACCAAGTCAGATCCTTTCAGACCCTTGTGCTTGATAAGATATTCGATCTACCTCTTAGCGAGGATCAGATCGTCGGTGAGAGCCGAAGTAGCCTCGTCCCAGGAAGGCTGGGTCGTGGCAGCTCCGTCGACAAAAGCCGGCAAAGCAGTTGCTTTGTCGGGAGCCGGAATATCCCTATGGTAGAAAAAAGTGGCTGGCCATTGTTTGACCGAGTCACTGGCAAAAATTTTGGGATATGCCCGGTCTCGTCTAACAGAAAAACTAATGGTACCGGTGATGTAAGGAACACCGGCAGTAATAGAATTTCTCCGGACATGGAAATAGTACCGGAAGAGAAGCAAACTCGGCCTAATGCCGAGAAAGCCCTCTCAAAGCGCAACATATGCGCTCATTTCTAGAAGAGAATTGGGAGGAAGATTGTGGAGTTGAACTCCATAGTGGTCAATCACCTCGGAGAAGAACTCCGAGGGAGGAAAGGACAAACCTCGGTCCAGATGGGTGCCGAAGTGGACACGCTCGCCCTCGCGCGGGTTGGGGACGGTTTCGCCGGAGCCGCTCCGCCAATCGCTGGCGGCAAGAAGCCCCTCCTTCTCCATGTTTTTGAGGCCGTCCTTGTCGAGGGCGCAGGGGATCCAGATTCCCCAGAAGCTTTCTTTCTCCGCAGCTGCTTCCACCGATGCTGCCGCCGCCGCCGCCAAAGAGGAAGAAGAGGATGAAGCCATTTTTTCTCCGGTGGAAAAGGTGACCTTAAAGTGGCGGTGCTAGGAGCTCTGTGGGAGGAGGACGAGGATGCTCTGGGCGCGCTGGAGGATTGGGAAGGAAGGAACGGTCGTGCTGACGGAACGTCTGTCAGATGACGTGACTTGACCATGCTTGTGTCAAGTGGCGTTAGAGACCAAGTTCCGGCTTAGTTTAAAAGCGAGCTGGAAAATCCGAGTAACCAATTGTAAGGTTCGACTTACTTTTAAGACCCGGATCATATTTTTTGTTGTGAAGTTTCAGGAACCCTTCAAGATTCCGCAAGCCGAAGATCAAGCTAGACGATGATAAAATCCGACTTTGGATCTTGGAGGCCTCCGGGGGCTACTGTTGGGGATATACTTTCCGGGTATCCTCACAGTTCCTCACTGACCAGGGTGGCCCACTTCGGGTTAGAGCTTTGCTTCACGGGTGGCTCAGTTAGAGAGAGAAGACGGAGTCCAATCCGACTACGGGAAGGCCCAGAAGACTTACCGACTTAGGCCCATAATGTTACTTGTAGTTCAAGATGTACTCTGTAACCAACTCTTAGTCGTAGCCGGAGTGATCTCTCCTGTAAACCCTAGGCCGGATATCTATATAAGCCGTCCTAGGGAGAGCCTTTAGGGCATAACACCAGATAACCTCAATACTCTACAATCTCAACTAGCACAGGCGAAACCCTTGTGACCCATATCCGGCTGTGCCGTATTAATGGATTGCTAGCAGGAGTAGGGTCCGTCCAAAGCCGGCGGATTCGAACTTGGGTAAACTTGTGTGCTCACCGTCCCGGAACACCGTACGTCTCACACCCCTCTCTCCCGCATGCCTCGAGGACCCCCTCATGGCGTACGTGTCCTCAATCCGACGATAGTTGGCGCCCATCGTGGGGCAAGTGAGCTTCGGATCTGCGTTCCGAGCAGAATCTGCAAGAATCAGAATCGGCGAGACCATCGCCGTCGGTCGCATCCTCTATGCCAGCGACGTCCCTCTTATCGTTCTCGACGAGACTTGGATTCCGGCTAGGGAGGCCGTGACTGCCTATACAATCATGTCTTTTGGCGAGATCGATGTTTACATCGGTTTGGCTGAACCTGCCCAACCCACCCCAGCGGTGATGATAGAGGCAGAAGTATCTTCTGGGTCCCCTTTGTCCGCGGAGGTGGCAGAGTTCCGGATCTTAGAAAACCCTAATCCCACCCAACCCGCACCAGTTGCGAAGATAGTGGAGAAATCTGAGCCTGAAGAAGATCTCACGATCCAAGTCGAATCTGGAGTGGATCTCCCTGGAGAAGCCGAATCCCAGATCGACCCACCCGTGGAAGTCGAAATCCAGGAGGAGCATATCAACGACACTGATTCTAGCTCTGACGATGCCGGGACAGATAAGCCTTTCCTCAGGTACACACTAAGACGTATGATACTGCAAGGCGCAAGCGTAGATGCAATCCTCGAGACAATTAAAAGTTTTGATATGGCTGATCGCGAAAGCCACAGGTACCTCAGGAAGCACGCATCGCACTTCGTCGGGTATGTCGGATCCGGATACGGCTCTGCCGATGCTGGAGAAAACACCGACTCGATGCTGGAGACAATTGGAACAAACACCGACGTTCCCGCATCCTCGGATGAATCCATGACATCGGCAGATTTCCGAAAGTTCTCCGTGGAATATGAAGAGGAGTACAACTCCAAAGCTGCAGAAGAAGGAGAATCCATGGATGAAGGATCCGGGGAACACTCTCCTAAAGCGCAGGATGACATGGACGTCGGAGATAATCCCGAAGTCCAGATGTCCGAAAGTACCGATCAGAGCTTGACTCCGGGAAACGGACCCAAAGCCGTCTTTGCTACCGGCGCTGCCAAGAAGGCAAAGAAGAAGAACAAGAAGAACAAGACCCCGGCAAAGTACCCTCTCATAGAGGAGGTGACCGCTGAGGAATACGAGGAAGACTCGGATGGAGCACTAATCCCAGACGAGCCGAAAAAAGAAGCATCGGTGGATGGACACGTGATCACTGAAGGTGCGCGTAAACTCATCGATGCCGCATTAACCACACCTATCCCTACAGCTGCAGAACTTACTGCAGATGAGCTGGACGAAAGGGCCCATGCCCTAGAGGCGCGTCGTCAACAACTCCTTGATGAAGCCAAAAACATCGAGGTGGAAAAGAAGCGCATGTCAAACAAGGAATACATGTCCCGTCTACATCAGAAGACACGGAAGCGTCACATAGATGACAACCAATTCCCACGTGTCCGTGCCGTCCTGTTTGGAGATGAGATGGGAAAGCCATGGAAGGATAGAAACGGAGATTGGGTTTACCCAACACTAGTGCAAAATACCGTGGCAGCTCGCAAAATTCTATCGGCTAATCCAGGACCAGAGGAGATACGTTTGGGTATCAAGCTACTCAATAAGGGACTGGAGTAGCAAAAGGTCGCCCTGTCTGGAAGCCAAAAGCTGGTCTCGGATTCCGACCAATGTCGCACAGATCCGGCATGGGCTGACGTAATATCCCACTACGATCGGGCGCAGCATCGTCACCCCAAACGCAGGGAAGACAATTATTCAAGAACCGGATCGTCGGGGCAGCACCGCAAGACTACACATAACTGGAGCAACGTCGCTCTAGCAGCCGAGAAAGACACGATCACTGCACTGATTCCGAGGAATCCTCCCCGAAAAGGAGAAGATAAAGAAAAACGTCGGGAGGAGGATCGCCAGAAAATGCCACCTCCTAGACATGAAAACCATCCGGCTGAGCCTCACCATGGTGGGAACGACGGATGAAGGAACGACGGAAACCACACTGGCACAAACCAGCAGGGGCTCGTCATAGTCAAGAACCTCCCCGGAACCGGAATAATGACGCTCCGGACGGAGGCCGGCGATCAGCCGGAAAAAAAACCCAGCTGCACCACCCTCTCCACAGCACAATTATCACAACGGCCCCCAAGGAGGTCAAGGAGGACGACATGGCAGAGGAGGTGGTGGCAGACGCCGAAGTCCGGCTCCAAGGCACCGTAGCCACAGCCGATATTCGGGACGATCCCTATCCCCGAACGACGCAAGGCACATGATCAACTCCAACATAGAGGCTCGGCGCTACGAAAACGATGACGTGTACATGGGCCCAAAGTGCTTCGGACCACGCATCAGAGCTACAAAATTCCCGGAAGGATTTGCTATCTCAAGACATATCCAAGCCTACGACGGCATTGCTCGGCCAAACACCTGGTTACAGGATTTCTTCCAAGCTTGCTGCATCGCCAAAGGCGGAAACAGCCTGGTCGCAACCCGATATCTCCCACTTATGTTGCGGAAGATGGGACGATCGTGGCTCAATGAACTTCCGGCGAACACCATCCGCAACTGGTATGACTTACAAAGTGCGTTCTTTCGGAATTTCGAAGGCACATATCGGAGGCCCTGTACGGTTGGAGACCTACAGCGTTGCACCCAAAAAGCCGAAGAAACTTGCCGAGATTATCTCGGGCGATGGATTGACACCAAGAACTCCTGCGAGGGAGTAAATGATCAAACTGCGATTGAAGCTTTCATTGCAGGTCTCCCAATTGGTTTACTGCGCCATCGCTTGAAGTGTGACAAGGTTACTGATCTAGGAGAGATGATAGAAACAGCGAGCAAGTATGCAGATGCTGACGATGACGCAGAGGGATTACTCAATGTCCTGGCTATGCCTCAGTCGGCAAAACAACCAACAGGCTCAGAAGCGCAAAAATACCTCGGAAGAAAAACCCAACACGGAGACAGTGGTAGTCACCATTGTTTCCGGGTCTGGAGGATGAGGAGGACGTGGCGGTGGCCGCGGGCGTGGCCGTGGGACATCAATGGTCCAAGGGAGAGCAACAACCAGGCAAAACCTACACTTGGGCCGACATCGCCAATAACCCATGTGTGCATCACTTGGACGCCAATGGGGGCTCGTCCCACACCAACGCTGAATGTCGTTTTAACGACAACATCAAGAGAGATGATACCGCGGGCTACAAAGCTAAGCGGAAGAAGGGAAAGAAAAATCCCGAAAAGGACAAAGAGACCAAGGAAGATTCCGACATGGAGGAAGCCGATGCTTCAAATCCCAAATCGGAAGGGAAGAAAACTTTTCCCACCAAGAAGGACACTTACGTCACCTTCCTTGGATCTCAACCAGCAAAGGTCAAGAAAGCAGTTCTCCACGAGCTCAACGCAACAGTTCCGGCTGTCCCTCAGTATCTGGACTGGTTGGAAGTGGCAATAACGTTTGACCGGCTGATCATCCTCCTAAGCTACATAGGCGAGGAAAATACGCCTTAATCGTCAATCCACTTATTGACGGTTATGGTTTCTCCAAGACCCTCATGGACGGTGGTAGCAGCATCAATATTCTCTATGTCGAAACGCTATGCCGGATGAAGATCTCGGAAACATAGCTGAACCATAGCTCTGTGATCTTTCACGGAGTTGTCCCAGGAAGACAAGCTAATTCCCTGGGAGAGATCACTTTGGATGTTACTTTTGGAACACCAAAGAATTATCGGACGGAGGCACTTTCCTTCGAAGCGGTCCCGTTCAAGAGCGCATACCACGCTATATTCGGACGTCCAGCTTACTGGGCTTTTATGGCTCGTCCGTGTTACATTTACAATATGATGAAAATTCCAGGTCCCAACGGCATGATCACCATCAGGGGAGACCCGAAGAAGGCGCGAGAGTGCGAGGATGGAAATGCCGCCTTTGCCGAAGCCGTGCTGCATGCCCAGGAGTACCAGGAGATCAAGAAGAGCATAGATCCGTCCGAGATGCCCGCGACGAAGAAGGAGGTGACAAAGCCAAATCCGGAGTTCAAGGCATCAGAAGAGACGAAGACGACGCCGTTGAAGGATGATGACCCCTCCAAGGTGACCTAGATAGGCGTAGGCCTAGGTAGCGCATAGGAAAGCGCGCTCGTCAAGTTCCTCCAAATAAATCAAGATATCTTCGCATGGCAGCCATCTGACATGACCGGAGTACCTAGGGAACTTGCCGAGCACTCTCTAAATGTAAACCCGAACGCTAAACCCGTCAAACAGTCCTTACGATAGTTTGGTGATGAAAAGCGTAAGGCAATAGCTAAGGAACTAGCGCGGCTCGAGTTAGCCGGATTCATAGAAGAGGTCATCCATACTGATTGGTCGGACAACCCTGTAATGGTCCCTAAAAAGGACACCACTGATTTAAGGAGGTGTGTTGATTATACTGCCTTGAACAGGGCTTGTCCAAAAGATCCGTTCGCTCTGCCTAGAATTGATCAGGTTATCGATTCTACGGCAGGCTCGGAACTCCTTTGATTTCTCGACGCATATTCTGGTTATTACCAAATCCGGATGAAGGAATCTGACAAAATCAAAACTTCATTCATAACACCTTTCAGAACCTTCTGTTATGTTACGATGCCCTTTGGGCTGAAGAACGTAGGAGCTACGTACCAGCGCACGATGCATCGTTGCCTCCATGATCAACTCGGACGCAATGTACATGCATACGTGGATGATATCGCGGTCATGTCCAAAAAGAAGGAAACATTGATTTCCGACTTGGAGGAGACGTTCGCCAATTTACGAAAATACAACATCATGCTTAACCCGAAGAAATGTTTCTTTGGAATACCAGCCGGAAAATTGTTAGGTTTTATCGTGTCTCAAAGAGGTATAGAGGTGAACCGCGACAAGATCAAGGCTATTCTCAATATTTCCAGGCCAACTAGCCTGAAGGACGTACAAAGATTAACTGGTTGCATTGCTGCGGTCAGTCGATTTGTAAGCCGGCTTGGTGAAAGAGCCACACCATTATACAAACTCCTGAAGAAGACCAAGGATTTTGTTTGGACTGACGAAGCTGAGGCTGCACTACAAGACCTGAAGAAAGTACTCTCATCTGCTCCTATCCTTGCAGCGCCGGAACCTCAGGAACCGATGTTGCTTTACATTGCTGCGACAAATAAGGTTGTCAGTATAGTTATGGTGGTGGAGAGACCAGAAGAAAATCAGGAGCACCTGGTGCAGCGTCCGACATACTTTGTCAGCGAGGTCCTAACAGAATCAAAACAGCGGTATCCGCACTATCAAAAGTTGGCTTACGGTGTTTTTCTAGCATCTCATAAGTTACAACACTATTTTCAGGAGCATCCAATTACCGTGGTGAGCAAAGCTCCCATGAGAGATATAATAAACAATAGCGATGCCACAGGACGCGTCACCAAATGGGGCATAGAGCTTGTAGCTTTCGATATTGAGTACAAACCCCGGATAACAATCAAATCCCAGATCCTTGCTGACTTTGTCGCTGATTGGACAGAGACCAAGGAGAACATGGTCCTCCCTGAGTCGGAATATTGGACCCTCTGTTTCGACGGGTCTAAGGCTCGAGGGGGCTCGGGGGCTGGCGTGGTGCTCAAATCACCCCAAGGAGATAAACTTTTATACGTGTTGCACATCCACTTCACAGCGACAAATAACATTGCCGAGTATGAAGCACTGCTGCATGGAATCCAGATTGGTAAGGATATTGGCATCCGACGTTTGATGTGTTATGGAGATTCGGATCTTGTTGCTCAGCAAGTCTCGGATATTTGTAATGCAAATAAGCACATGGCAGCATATAAAGCTGTCGTGGATGATCTATCTAAATCGTTCGAAGGGTTTGAAGTTCAACACATCCCTCGAGCAGAAAACGAGGAAGCAGATGCACTATCTCGAATAGGCTCTGCGCGGAAAGAGGTTCCGGATGGCGCATTTTTAGAGCACCTCAAAGTTCCCTCGATAAAGGGAGTAGATGAGGAATATCCGACCAAATCTGACTCACCTTTAATAGCAGTTCTGGCTATAATTCCCAGCTGGACTCAACCCTACCTTGATTACTTGGTAGATGACAAATTACCCTAAGATGAGGTGCTAAGCCGGCAGATTATCCGACGAGCAAAAGCCTATACTATTGTTAGAGGTGAGCTCCATAAACGGAGTGTTTCTGGGGGGTTTTCAGCGCTGTGTATCTCCGGAAGAAGGAGTGGAAATCTTAAGAGAAATCCACGAAGGCGAGTGTGGTCACCATGCTGCAGCCAAATCTTTAGTGGCAAAAGCTTTTCGACATGGATTTTTCTGCCTTACAGCTCAGGCAGATGCCGAACGATTAGTCAAGACATGCAAAGGCTGCCAAAAGTACGCCAAGCAAGCTCATGTTCCGGCTGATCAGCTGCGAACAATACCTATAACATGGCCTTTTGCGGTCTGGGGGGCTTGATATGGTAGGACCTTTTAAACGAGCTCCAAGTGGATTTACTCACCTCTTAGTGATGGTGGATAAATTCACGAAATGGATCGAGGCTAAACCTGTTACTAGTTGTGATGGAGCAATAGCCAAAAGATTTGTCGAGGATGTTATAATCCGGTATGGTTATCCGCATAGCATTATCACGGACAACGGGAGTAATTTTTCCATGGGAGAGTTGGCTGAATTCTGCGATGAGCAAAATATCCGGCTTGACATTGCGTCAGTCGCACATCCACAGGCTAACGGACAAGTCGAAAGAGCAAATGGTTGAATTCTACAAGGCTTGAAACCAAGACTCGAAGCACCACTGAGACGTGCTGCGGGGGCTTGGGCAGAGGAACTACCCTCTATAATTTGGAGTTTACGAACAACTCCGAACAAGTCAACAGGATATACACCTTTCTTCTTGGTCTATGGCGCAGAAGCAGTTCTTCCTAGTGATTTAATTCATACTTCTCCTAGAGTGGCCGCGTATATCGAGGAGGATGCCGAGATTTCTCGACAAAATGATCTCGACTTAGTCGAAGAAGTTCGCGTCGTTGCTGAAATGAGATCTATAGCCTATCAGCAGAAGTTACGCAAGTATCATAGCCAGAGAGTCCGAACTAGATCTTTCAATAAAGGTGATTTGGTTCTCCGGCTTGTGCAACAAAGAAAGCACAAACTTTCCCCAGTATGGGAAGGGCCCTTTTTAGTTAGTCGAGTATTGCACAATGGGTCGTACTACTTAACTGACATGAGGCCAGTCAAAGAAAGACCTGCTACCAAGAAGAGAAAGAGAGCTAGAGGCAGTACAAATCCGGATGAGTTAGACAGACCGTGGAATATTGCTCAGCTACGTCCCTTTTATTCTTAGTTTATCCTTCTTTGTAATCATACATATGTACATGTTCTGTGAGAAATAAAAGTTTTGGTTACCTCAAAGTTTTCCTGAGAAGTTTTTTACCATCTTATTTCCTAATGATCATGTCATAGTCGAAAATCCCAGAGTGCTTGAAAGTACTTTATGCTCATGTTCATTATGGTTTAGATTTCTGATTCTAAAACTGCTACCTTCGGGTATAACTCTAAAAAATTCTAGTCTTTACTTGGGTTATTTGTCTGATTGCTGGATGCGGGTATCTTCCGAGTAGTGAATTGTTGGTACTAGAAGCCGACTTTGTTTCCGAGTTTAAACTGGTTTAGCAATTGAGCTCCGTTGCTCGGCAAAGTTTCCGGCTGAAGGTTTAGCCGGCTCACGAAAGGGACGAGGCGGAAAGCTAGATAAACAATAAATAGAGACGGAAAATTCTAAGTGGTTGTGAAAACATTTCAGGCACGCAAAAAATCTAAGACAAAAGTGCTGAACAGATAAAAAAACTAAGCACTAGCAAAATTCATAGTACTTAATATTTACAAAACGCATCATGTCTTTCCAGAATAATACATAGTTTTCTGATCTATGATGCAGGAGGAGATGAAGGAGCTGTCGGCTCGTTGGTTACTCCGCCTTGATATCGTGCCGAGATGTCCGGATCCGAGGTGGTCCGTTCATCATCGGAAATTTCTTCGGTTTCTTCTGGAGGAGGTGGCAGAGTATCCATGCGGGTGAAGAAGGGGACCTCGTAGCTGGTCGGGTCAGCTACGTGACACCCATATCCGGCGCAGGAGTGCATTATGGCTTGAAGGTCTTGCTCCTGGCCGTCTTCGTCTACTTTGCAGTACCCTCTGGTCACTTGCCATATCTCCATGTTTCCATGGTGGCTCATGACCATGGTGAGAGCGTTCTGCGCAGCAGTCCGCGCGTAGGACATGTTCCAGTCCCGAACGAGCTGCGGCATCTCCTTGGCTTGCTCCCGCACCTGGAAGTCCGACATGCTTGGCATGTCCGGAATCCTGAGAGACTCGCCAATGTCCTCAAGGGACTGGCGGTAGGCATGAAGAAGGTCACCGACTTGGGTAAGCCGGTGAGTGCGGGGCTCGGACGAGGAAGAGTCCGTTAAGTTCAGAGGACCTATACACAAAACAAGTTAAGAAAAATCCGACATTGATAAAAGTCGAAGAAAAAGATATGTCAGAAAGATGGAACATACCGAGAATGACGTCGTCAATCTTGGTCTTCTCCTCCCGGAGACTCTGGAGTTCAGCCCGGAGCGCTTCAGAGTGATCCTTCTCTCAGCCAAGCTCATTCGTGAGGTCCGAGATAACTTTATCTTGAGCGGCAATCTTTCGATCGCGCTCTTCAGTGGCCATGGAGGAGGATTCCAGGACTTGAGCTATGCTCGTTTCATGATCCGCCTTGAGTTTTTCCAGCTCTTGGCGAAGTCCTTTGTTCTCCACCACCAAGGTCTTGAGGTTCTCGGCCTCTTCAATCATAGTGATGGATTGTTTCACCAACGCTGTAAGTCAAAAAAAAAAACAGTTCAGAAAATTTCGACATTGAAAAAGCAAATGACAAGGTTTGAATCTCGAAATGTTTACCTTCGGCTTCATCCTTGGCTACCTTGAGCTCAGCATTTTTAAGCCGGAGAGCTTTGATCTCTCTCCGCTTATCACAGACATTGGTTAATAATTCCTGGTTATAGGAACATACTTTCTGTAAGTCATAATACCCAAAGTCAGAAAGCTACTTAAGACTCGGGCTAATATTTTTTGCTAAATATCAGCACGAGCCTTGGGGGCTACACTAGTTCGTTCTTTGGCATCCTAATGAAAGCATAAACCCGGATTTCTATATCCTACTTCATGCTTGGGGGCTAGAGGATATGATATAACATAATGTAAAAACAAGAGTTGGAATTCCGACTTACATATTGCTCGCGGGTGAGTTTGTCTAGCCCCGCGTTCACCTCAACTGCCACCTTCTCGGCGAGAGTAAGAGGAATTACTGGGGATGTTGGAAGCTCGCCAGTCCTGATCCTCTCGTCGCGAAGGCGGACTTGAGCGATAAGGTCAGAGAACTTGATGTCCTCTGCTTCTTGCGCTTCCTCTTTGGGGAATAAATGGATTTTGTCTAGGACTTGCCTGGCCAGCCACTGGATTTCCTCTACAGATTTCCGGGATAAGCCAAACTTGGCAAATCCAGGGTTGCTGAGGAGGTTGTCGACGAAGACTTCAGCCGAGGGATCATTACCCGAAGAGGGTTCACCGTTATCTTGAGCTAACGCACCCACTGTGGCGTCAGTGTGCGATCCAAGGATCACAGGCGCCGTTGGAGTAGCCGGATCTTCTGCAACAACCGGAGAAGGAGTAATCGCCGGTGTTGCAGAAGGTTGAGGGGCAGGAGTCGGAGGAGCCGTGGCAGGGGAAGCTATGGTAAGCTTCGCCTGTCGCAGGGGCTTCGCAGGAATCCCTTTCCCCTTACCCTTGATGAGAGGCTTTGCTCTGAGAATGTAGTAAAGTCGGAAACATTACATCTCAGAAAGAAATTCGAGGAAGGTACAAAGGCAAAAATTGTGAATGAAAGTTACCTCTTCACAACAGGCACCTCCTTTGTGCCAACTGCCACTGTCGGAGCTTTACGCTTCTTGAGCGCAAGATCCGGCAATGGGACCACTTCAGTCTCTTGAGAATACTCAGGAGGATATCCTTCGAGTGGAGCAAGCTCCGACTCGGGGAGATCAGCAAGCTGAAAACAAGAAAACATATCAGCATTGCAGTATATAACTTAAAGATTGAAACACGTAAAAGGTGTGCTGATGGAAGCTTACCGCTACCACAGGGTTTTCCGCCGTGTGCATATCTAGAGAAATCTTCGGAATCCTCCTCTCGATCCACTCCTTGATCAGCCACTTGATCTGGCTGATGTTGCCTTGTGTGGTGTAGGATTTGGGGCTGATGCGGAGGGAGTCTTTTTTGGAAGACGTGATGGAATGCATCAGTCTATCCCTGTGGTACTGAAGTGGCTGGATCCGACGTGAGACCCAGCACTGGACCAAGTCGGATCCTTTCAGACCCTTGTGCTTGATAAGATATTCGATCCGCCTCTTAGCGAGGATCAGATCGTCGGTGAGAGCCAGAGCAGCCTCATCCTAGGAAGGCTGGGCCGTGGCAGCTCCGTTGACAAAAGCCGTCAAAGCAGTAGCTTTGCCAGGAGCCGGAATATCCCTATGGTAGGAAAAAGTGGCTGGCCATTGTTTGACCGAGTCACTGGCAAATTTTTTGGGATATGCCCGGTCTCATCTAACAGAAAAACTAATGGTACCGGTGATGTAAGGAACACCGGCAGTAATAGAATTTCTCCGAACATGGAAATAGTACCGGAAGAGAAGCAAACTCAGCCTAATGCCGAGAAAGCCCTCTCAAAGCGCAACATATGCGCTCATTTCTAGAAGAGAATTGGGAGGAAGATTGTGGAGTTGAACTCCATAGTGGTCAATCACCTCGGAGATGAACTCCGAGGGAGGAAAGGACAAACCTCGGTCCAGATGGGTGCCGAAGTGGACGTGCTCGCCCTCGCGTGGGTTGGGGACGGTTTCGCCAGAGCCGCTCCGCCAATCGCCGGCGGCGAGAAGCCCCTCCTTCTCCATGTTTTTGAGGTCGTCCTCGTCGAGGGCGCAGGGGATCCAGATTCCCCGGAAGCTTTCTTTCTCCATAGCTGCTTCCACCGACGCCGCCGCCGCCAAAGAGGAAGAAGAGGATGAAGCCATTTTTTCTCCGATGGAAAAGGTGACCTTAAAGTGGCGGTGCTAGGAGCTCTGTGGGAGGAGGACGAGGAGGCTCTGGGCGCGCTGGAGGATTGGGAAGGAAGGAACGACAAATGACTGGTGGGGATGAGAAGAAGAAATCTAAACCCCTTATATCCACCTACATGCGCCAAGATTCGTGCAAACGCTACAGTGTAACCGCCACGCGTCGTGGAAAGAACTGAGAAGGGCCCGCGCGATGATTGCGTCGCCTCGATCTCCACACACGCATTGAAATGGCGCCTCGGTTCCGCGAACCGCGGACCCACCAATGGTCGTGCTGACGGAACGTCTGTCAGATGACGTGACTTGACCATGCTTGTGTCAGGTGGCGTTAGAGACCAAGTTCCGGCTTAGTTTAAAAGCGAGCTGGAAAATCCGAGTAACCAATTGTAAGGTCCGACTTACTTTTAAGACCCGGATCGTATTTTTTGTTGTGAAGTTTCAGGAACCTTCAAGATTCTGCAAGCCGAAGATCAAGCTAGGTGATGATAAAATCCGACTTTGGATCTTGGAGGCCTCCGGGGGCTACTATTGGGGATATACTTTCTGGGTATCCTCACAGTTCCTCACTGACCAGGGTGGCCCACTTCGGGTTAGAGCTTTGCTTCACGGGCGGCCCAGTTAGAGAGAGAAGACGGAGTCCAATCCGACTACGTGAAGGCCAAGAAGAGTTACCGCCTTAGGCCCATAATGTTACTTGTAGTTCAAGATGTACTCTGTAACCAACTCTTAGTCGTAGCCGGAGTGATCTCTCCTGTAAACCCTAGGCCGGATATCTATATAAGCCGTCCTAGGGAGAGCCTTTAGGGCATAACACCAGATAACCTCAATACTCTACAATCTCAACTAGCACAGGCGAAACCCTTGTAACCCATATCCGGCTCTGCCGTATTACTAGATTGCTAGCAGGAGTAGGGTCCGTCCAAGGCCGGCGGATTCGAACCTGGGTAAACTTGTGTGCTCACCGTCCCAGAACACCGTACGTCTCACACCCCTCTCTCCCGCACGCCTCGAGGACACCCTCATGGCGTACTTGTCCTCAATCCGATGACACTAGCATCTACTTGGCCAAGATAGCTACTAACAACGGAAATCATGCAAGATATCAAATAACAAAGACATGATAGAATCAATAATCAATCTGAAATAGCATCTCAATATCCATCGGATCCTCGCAAACACAACATGTATGAATTACAAATAGATGATCTTGATCATGAACAAAGCTCACAAGATCTAAACATGAAAGCACAAAGGAGGAGAAACCAGCCATCTAGCTACTACATGGATCCGTAGTCCAAGGATGAACTACTCACGCATCACACCAGAGGCTTGCATGGTAATGAAGAAGGCCTCCAGGGTGAATTCCCCTCTCCGGCAGGGTGCCGGGAAGAGCTTCAGATCCCTCCCGATCTAGGGATGGAGATGACGGCGGCTACAGACTCCTTCATGGATTTTTGATCGGGTACTTAGGGTTTTCGTCCCGAGGGCAATAGATAGGCGGAAGGGGAGGCTGAGGGGGTGGCGGGAGCAACCACACCACCCCCTGGCGCAGGCCAGGCTTGGCCGCGCGGCCAGGTGGTGTGGCCGGCCCCTGGCCCCTCTCCGTCTCGTATTCTGGCACTTGATCCCTTCCAGAAAAATAGGCACTTTGGCTTTTGTCCCGTCCAATTCCAAGAATATTCATTTTCTGACTTTCCTGGAACCAAAAACAGCAGAAAACAGGCAGCTGGCACTGTGGCTCTTGTTAATAGGTTAGTCCAAGAAATCATAATAAAAGTACTCCAAAGTTGGAACAAAACACAAGAAAGTGGATGAAACCAAGCATGGAACATCAAAAATTATAGATACATTTGCAATGTATGAAAGAGCTGAGGAATGGTATAAGCTGCTGAAGAATGGTCAGGCTCTGGAATGGGAGGAAATAGTGCCTCTCTTTTATTCAAAGTTTTATCCTCCTAGTGAGATTCATAAAGATCGGAATCAAATATACAACTTTTGGCCTCTTGATGGAGAGAGTACAGCTCAAGCTGGGGGGAGACTGAAGTTACTAATGCTCAAATGTCCCATTCACGAGCTCCCCAACAATATTATTATTATCAATAACTTTTATGCAAGTCTCCCTCTACATGATAAAGATTTATTGGATGCTTCTTGTGCTGGATCATTCACTCGCATGGAAGAAGAAGCTAAATGGGATCTTCTAGACTATATTCAAGACAATGCTGAAGCTTGGGAGAATGACAAAGTTAGAAAGTCAGGTATAAATTATGATTATGAATGCATTGAATCTTTCATGGGAACTGTTGACTTTCAAAATATTAAAAATTCTTATGGTCTAGACTCTCAAGCTATTGCTTCTTATTTTAAGGCTTTTGCTTCCTATATTGAAGTGCCTAAAAAGAAGTGGAATAAGTATCATGAACCTTATAAAGATGTTGCTAAGAGTGTTCCTGCAAGAAATACTGAAGTTTATACTGCTAATCATGTCTTACCTAAACCTTATATTGAGAAAATGCCTTTCCCAGTTAAGGTAAAGGAACATTCTATGATAGCTAGTATGGTTAATGAAAGTATGAATAAAGCTGTTGAACCTGATAAACAAATGGTTGATAAACCTATAGTAGCAAATGTGAAAGACTTTGTTGCTAAATATGAAAAAGAGGGACACACTATCCTTTGTAAGGATACCTCTAATACTGTTTCACAAAGTAATGTTATGAGAGCTAGTATTCCGGTGTTTTCTGTTAGAATAAGTGATCATTGCTATGATGGTCCTTGTGATAGCTATATTGTTAAGTTTATGCATGATACTGAAAGTTATTATGAGAGAGGGAAAAGTGTTCTTATGCATCTCATTAATATCAAGTTTCCTCGTTTTATGTTGAAACTCTTTAAGTTGCACTTCTTTTGCCTTCTTATGCAAGTAGCCTTTGGTTTCAATAACTTGTTTGTTTACAAAATTCCCTTGCATAGGAAGTGGGTTAGACTTAAATGTGTGTGTGTTTTTGCTTCTTAATGCTCTCTTGCACTTCAATTCATATCCCTATGAGAGCTTCTTCAAAATTATCATGCCCATCTTAATGGCTATAAAGAAAGAGCTTTATGGGGGACAACCCAATTTGTTTTTGCTTTTAGTTTGTTTTTGTTTCTTTGAGTCTTGGAAGTTATTACTTCGGTAATAACCACTCCTTATCCGTTTTGTTTGGTTTTTGTGTCAAGATCAACCTCTAATGAGAGAGAAGTAAGATTTGGGGAAGTTGCTGTCCCGAAACAGATTTTTGTGCTTCACCGTAAAAATTGGTGAGAGAACTCTGTCTATCGGATTGAGCTGTAAGTTTTTGTGCTTCTGCCCCGGATTGTTATTTAACTTTAGTTAGTTTTGCACTTTTTTATTTGAGCAACAGAAGATTTTCGAAAAAATTGATCTTTACCTGCTGGTCTGTTTTGACAGATTTTGCCACTCTTGCATTTGCTTCTTTATTCGATTTCCTTTTTGAATTCTTTTTGGGTTTTCGGAAGGAGTTGCTACAGTAGCTTTTGTTTTGATGGTTTTCAGTTGAAGTTGGACTCAAAAAGTTTTATCATTTCACTTATACTAATGTTGCTAATGAGAACTGTGTGAAGTTTTGTGTGAAAGAAATTTCCAGGAAGTGGAGATAATGGTGTAATAAGGAAGAGAAGGGTTTTATAACTCAAGTAATAAGTGTATGAAGATAAAGATATCGATGATATTCAAGTGATGACTCTGGAAGGATCCACTAAATACCAAATTCAGAGACCTGCAGAGTCCGTGTTCAAATAGGTAACAGTTCTAGTAAGAAAAGTTCCGCGAAAATACAATCCAACTATATTTTTGCAATTTTTAGTCAATAAGGAAAGTTTCGAAGCGAAAAAGGGACGGTACCGGAGCCGGGGTGGCCCACACCACCCCATGGCGCGGGCCCACCCCTGGCCGCGCCACCAGGTGGTGAGGCCACCCAGGACTCCGCCTCCGAGCCGTTTTCTCCCAGTACCTTCCTTTTGATATGAAACTTCGTAATATATAACCCCCCGGATCTTCCGAGGTTCATATATCATGTTTTCGTTGTGTTTTTGTTTCGATCTGTTTCTGCCAGGACATACTCTTTGAAGGTTTAGAAGCACAATGGTGTCTGCCAAGGATAAAGGGAAGGAGCCTATGGAGGAAGACCTCCAAGACCCCGGGAAGGAGAAGGAGATTAAGAGTGAAGGTGAAGAGGAGCAAGGCCAACATCCGCATACCGACACTACCATTGCAAGCATTGGAGTGGTGGCGAACCCTGCCAGGATCAGAAGGACGGCACGGATGTCAACTGGAGGGAAGCCTTCGAGTCACTGTTTGGCACCAAGGACACCCTCTCCGAACACCAAGAGTACCTTCCATACCTTTGCCCATAACCATGCAGGAAAAGAAGACTCCAAGTGGGAAGAATGGAAGAAGAATCACAAGAGCTGGGATCCACAAACTGAAATGATTATGAGCCGCATTGAGCACAACTCGGAGTTGATTCGTACTCTCACCTTCGAGATTGAGGACTTTGGTAAACTGATCAAGGAGCTCATCGAGAGGATACTACCACCGCCAAAGGAGTAATTCGTCATCAGATTTGGCATCCCCTTGGTTTGTTCCAAGCTTGGGGGAGTGCCGCAGTATGATATCACTATCCTCTATCTTTTTACCTTATTAGTAGAGTCATATCATGAATAGAGG
Organism: Avena eriantha; assembly: GCA_910589775.1. Classification (NCBI taxonomy): domain Eukaryota; kingdom Viridiplantae; phylum Streptophyta; class Magnoliopsida; order Poales; family Poaceae; genus Avena; species Avena eriantha. Next base: position 319,433,138 of record OU342746.1, read on the forward strand.
AGTTATTATGTAGTATGGTTTGCATTATGGAAGTGTCCCCTCTCTTGTTAGATACGTATCCCTTGGTGTGAGTTTCCGTTATGGAATATTAATGAGAAGTTCTATCATTCACTCTTTTGCATAGCTTATATTAGTGTTCAATTCGTGGTTATATGATTGATCTTGTTGTTACTATTGGTAGCACTTAGGGATCATTGAGTTAATTTATTTGGTTTTGGCAAACCTAGCTCGGTCAGTAGCAACACTTTTTTTTTGAGAGTTGAAAAGAAAAAGATAGAAGTACTCTAAATAAAAAATAATTTCACCATCTTTCTTTCTTGATTTGCTCATAAGTCTAGTATTCTCTAGTTAAGATCTTTTGTGCTTCCAAGGAAGATTGCATTTTTGTTTTTATCATTTGTATGTTTGGTTGTTTCCTTCAATTCTTGTACTTTCTACCTAGCCTTGCTAGCCAAAAACCTGTACTGAGAGGGAATTCTTCTCGTGCATCCACTCCTTTAAACCAAAACCTTTGCCATTTGTGTCCACCATACCTACCTAGTAGCATTATTGCTATTCCAAGTAAATTCTTGTTTTGTCTACCTCCCAAATTAAACTTGTTATGTGAAAATTAGTGATTAAAGCTCTCACGAACTTGATGGCACACTTTACTTTCTTGCATTTAATGAACCTGAACCATTGTGAACTCTCCATGAAAGTTATATGCTTGCAAATTATAGGCTGGGGATTAGCAGAACCATGTTGTCACGGGGAACGCTTTCAACACTTGTAAATATATACCCAGTTGATACCTTGCTCTTTTGTTTGCGGATGTCGTCGGTGTGAAATAAAAGGGGAGCTTGTAAGTCCATGGAGTTATGTATGTGTGTTAGAGAAACGCCTGGGCCGCTGGTCTAATCCATGCTGACATGGTGGAAACCTGCAGCGTAACCATAATGATATCTATGAAGCATTCTTCTTATAAAAAAGGAGAGAGATAGCTATTGAGAAAAAGAAAAGAAAAAAAGAGATACTATGAAAAGAGGAAAGAGAGAAAAAAAGCACCATTTTCCCATGGTAAATAAGAAGATTGCTGAGATATTCATTGTCTACTTGCCTTGTCATTTTTATATGGAGATTCTTCCGTATCATCGGGCAAGGGGTACCCCGTTGGCGGTTCTCAATGATACGCACATACTTACGATGATAAGAACTTACCGGTAACTAAAGTAGAGTAGCATGAGGAGCGGCCCTCGTACTCAAGGGACTTGGGATTTTCAGTTTATAGTCTGTCAAGCATATAACTCATATTGGACCTCACTTTAACCTTAATCACCTAAAGATGCCTATGATAGGGAAAATGAGAGCTAAAAGCTAGTAAGTATCATAATTTTTGGGAGCTCTTTATGAGACTTACAATCCCTGCTTCCCTCTTTGAAGGGCCTTTCTTTTGCTTAGTAGTTGAGTCAGTAAACCTATTCCCTTCTATCTCAGCAAGTATTTTGAGTTGATGTGTTCCATTCATTCATATGATGATTTATTCAATCATGTTTCTTATGTTCCTTGCTTTGCACGTTTCTCTTATCTTGATGTTTACTACTTTGAAAGCTTTCTTTGAAAAAACCCAGCTATTTGTGAACTCCAGCAAATTATCAACTATTCTTCGACCAAGAGCTAAGTTTGCCATTACTCACTTTATGTATCTTTATTGTGTTTCCTTTACTCATTGCAAGTTGAGTTATATAATAGTGAGTTGTCTTCTATTATGATCTATGTATTGATGAATGTGATGCTTCTTGTCCGTATTCTTTTCTCGACTCTTCACTCCACAAACCTAAGGTCATGTTTATTGAGCTCAGTTTCGCTTGGGGACTAGTGAAGTCTAAGCTTGGGGGGAGTTGATACGTCCATTTTGCATCACTATTCTATGTCTTAATTCACTATTATTCATTGATATATTTCGTATTGAGAGGTGATACTTATGTTATTTCATCTATTTTTGAATGGTTGATGACTTTTGGAGCATGGACCGCTGCAGTCAGGATTCTGATGGAAAAGGTGCTGTTTGGAGGCAAAATTCGCGAAGATCAGAAAATCCGAGAAAATATACGGAAAATTCTATTTTTCCAGAAGACTCGGGATGCCAGAAGATGGAGTGGAGGTGGGCCACAAGGGGCCCACACGACCCCATGGCGCGGGCATGCCTAGGCCACGCCTGGGAGTGGTGTGGTCGCCCTGGCCCACTCTAGCCTCTCTCCTCTGGCGGATATCATCCCCACGAAACCCTAAGACTCGGGGATCGACCACAAAAAGATTCCGACGCCTCTACGGGGCGGAAAACACCGAGAGAGAAAGATCTCTCCGGCAGACAGATTTCTGCCGGGGGAATTCTTTCCCGGAGAGGGGAGATCGTCGCCATCAACACCACCATCAAGATGGAATTCATCGGGATCATCATCATCATCATCACCACCATCATCACTATCAGCACCCTCATCACCATCTCCATATTGCTATAACAATTGAGTTTAATCTTGCATAGTTCATAGGGGAAACTTTCCCGGTGTTGATTACTCTTTTTAGTTGATGCTATTGAGTGAACCGTTGTATTATTGTTTATGTTCAGATTGTTATACATCATTATTCCATCTCTGATCATGATCCATATGATGTGTTGTGAGTAGTTCGTTTTGTTCTTGAGGACATGGGAGAAGTCTTGTTGTTAGTAGTGGAGTTGTGTTGAGAAAGATTCAATAGATTGTTATTTAAGTTGTGGTGTACTTCTTCTAGTGGTGTCATGTGAACGTCGACTACATGACACTTCACCTATATGGGCCTAGGCGAATGCATTGTGTATTTGGCTACTAATCGTAGGGGTTACCGGAGTGACAGAAACCCGAACCCCCGTTAGGAAACCATTGCACAAGGGACGTAAGGGTCTTAGAGTTTAAAGCTGTGGTTAGGTTTCTACCTTAATTACTTTCTTGTACTTACGGATGTTTGCAAGGGGTATAATCACAAGTATGTATTAGTCTTGGATGGGGCGGTACATTAGCACAGGTTCACCCACACAACACTTAGCAAGCTAGAGAAGATTAATCGACTATATGAAGCGAAAGCACTTGATAGTCTTCCCATGTGTCCTCGAGAACGTTTGGTCATCTATAGAAATACAACCGGCTTGTCTTTGCTGCATAAAGGATTGGGCCACTTGCTGCATTTATTCCTACTGTCTTTTATTTACTCGTACTTTGTTTACTTGCTTTATCGAAAACCCCTAAAAATCCGTTTGCTAAGTATTTGCAGAGAATTCCTGATCCATACCACTAGCCAGCACCTTCTGCTCCTCGTTGGGTTGGACACTCTTACTTATCGAAAATACTGCGATACACCCCCTATACTTGTGGGTCATCACGGGCTTCCATACTTCAGCGAGGCACATGTCCTCAAGTGACGTCCACTTGACACGGGGCTCCGGTGGTGCCGACTGATACATTGCATATGTATCTATAATTTTTGATGTTCCATGCTTAGTTTTATCCACTTTCTTGTGTTTTGTTCCAACTTTGGAGTACTTTTATTATGATTTCTTGGACTAACCTATTAACAAGAGCCACAGTGCCAGCTGCCTATTTTCTGTTGTTTTTGGTTCTAGAAAAGTCAGAAAATGAATATCCTCGGAATTGGACGGGACAAAAGCCAAAGTGCCTATTTTTCCGGAAGGGATCAAGTGCCAGAATACAAGACGGAGAAGGGCTGGGGCCAGCCACACCACCTGGCCCGCGCGGCCAGGCCTGGCCCGCGCAAGGGGGTGGTCTGGCCGCCCCAGCACCCCCTCGACCTCTCCTTCCGCCTATAAGTTGCCCTCGGGACGAAAACCCTAGGTACCCGATCAAAAATCCACGAAAGAGTCTGTAGCCGCCGTCATCTCTGTCCCTAGATCGGGGGGATTTGAAGCTCTTCCCGGCACCCTGCCAGCGAGGGGAATTCACCCTGGAGGCCTTCTTCATCACCATGCAAGCCTCCGGTGTGATGCGTGAGTAGTTCATCCTTGGACTACGGATCCATGTAGTAGCTAGATGGCTGGTTTCTCCTCCTTTGTGCTTTCATGTTTAGATCTTGTGAGCTCCGTTCATGATCAAGATCATCTATTTGTAATTCATACATGTTGTGTTTGCGCGGATCCGATGGATATTGAGATGCTATTTCAGATTGATTATTGATTCTATCATGTCTTTGTTATTTGAGATCTTGCATGCTTTCCGTTGTTAGTAGCTATCTTGTCCAAGTAGATGGTAGCAACTCCAAGAGTTAGTATTTATGCTCAATAGTGGGTTCATGCCTCTGGTAATCTGGGGAAGTGACAGAAATCTCTAAGGTACTAGATGTGCTGTTGCTACTAGTGAGAAAACAACGATCTTTTGTTCATAGAACCCTCGTATTGTTTACTTTACACGCAGTTCGTAAAGCAATAATCTGTTGCTTGCAGCTTAATACTGGAGGGGGTTCGGATGATAACCTGAAGGTGGATTATTAGTCATAGATGCAGTTGGATGGCGGTCTATGTGTTATGTTGTAATGCCCAATCAAGTCTCAGAGGAGTCAAGATGATTAGTATATGCATGTATTGCTTTCTCGGTGTTTGTCAATTTCCCCGCTGTAATTTGTTCACCCAGCATGTTTTCTATCTAAGGAGAGCCACCTCTAGTGAACTATGGATCCCGGTCCTTTTACTTTACATACCATCTACAACTGTTTACTGCTTTGTGTTTACTTTCTGCAAACTTTTACTTCTTTCCATTCGATACGTTTAACCCTTTGTTTTCTGCAAAACACGGTGAGATTGACAACCTCATCGCAAGTTGGGGACAAAGTTCTGTGGTTGTGTTGTGCAGGTCTCCATGTTGCTACTAGCACCGGTAGTGCGCCCTGCCAAAGCTCAGCTAGTAACACCTTTGGGGTGTTTTCTTGCTCCTACTGGTTCGATTAAACCTTGGTTTCATAACTGAGGGAAAACTTGCTGCTATATTCATCGTGCCTTCCTGTTGGGGTTCCCAACGAGCTCTACGTCGATCGTCGAGCGCATCACCGACGTTCTTTCCTTCCTCTTCTTCTTCGCCTTGCCATTGGTCGTCACTGCAGCATCCTCTTCGGCCTCCTCCTCATCCTCGACTTGCGTCTGGTCATCGGCCAAATCCTGGGATTCCAGGCCATGTTCGGCGTCGGCGCAGGAATACTCTTGCATGAAGAACGAGCTCCCGGATGGCGGGGAGAGGGTCGCAATCATCTCCACAATGTAGGAGTCGCTAGCCATTCCGCCGACCACGTTGTGGGTGTCCTTCTCGCTGAACTGGACGAGCGACGAACTGTTGTCGGCGAATGGAAGTGGGCCATGACGCATGGCCATCGAAGGCCCGGCGTACGCGGAAGATCTTGCATAGGGGACGTTGGTGTCTTTGTTGACGGCTAGCGGGCGAGGAACATGGTAGGGGGAGCACATTCGGGTTGAACCTGCCGTCGAACTCGGGGGATGACGAGAACTGATACGTCCAAAACGTATCTACTTTCCCGAACACTTTTGCTATTGTTTCTCCTCTAAACTTGTGTGATTTGGATACAACTAACATGGACTGACACTGTTTTTAGCAGAATTACATTGGTGTCTAGTTTTTATGCAGAAAATCTACTATCAGGAAAAATCCTAGAAAATATGCCAAAAATCCTATTTCACCAGAAGACTCATGGAGCTAGAAGACGAGATGGAGGAGGGCCACGAGGGGCCCACACCACCTGGTGTGCCGCCCTGGCTGCCCCCTCGGCCTCCCTCTTTGCCTATAAGTTGCCTCTTGACCTAAAAACAAAGGGGGGTTCGACGTTTTTCCAGAAAGAGTTCCGCTGCGCCACCACCACCAGATTTCGCGATTCGGAACCAGAAACTCCGTTCTAGCACCCTGCCGGGATGGGGAATTGGAGGAGATCATCGCCATCATCATCACCATCGCCTCTCCATCGAACATCCATGTTTCCCCCATCTATGAGTGAGTAATCCCCCGCTGTAGGCTATGGGGATGGTAGGGATTGGATGAGATCGTTCATGTAATGACATCAGATTGTTAGGGCATGGTGCCTAGTATCTATTATTAGTGCTTTTTGACTTTGTTGCAACTTGTTATGCTTAATGCTTGTCACTAGGGCCTGAGTGCCATGACTTCAGATCTGAACATTTTGTTGATAGTATTGTTTATGGTCTTACCTGCAAGTTGTATACACATATTGTTGTACGGAACCAAAGGCCCCGAAGTGATAGCAATCGGGATAACCGGAGGGAATGGCTTTGATGTGAGGATCACATGTGTTCATGGAGCTCCGGTGCTCTATTAAAAGGAGCAGCTTAATTGCCAGTAGTTCCCTTGAGGCCCCGCTGCAAACAGGCTAGCGGGACAAAAGATGTTGTGCAAGTTCTCGTTGCGAGCATGTATGACTATATATGGAACACATGCCTATGATTATCTAGTACTTGGATGCTTCATCTTATTTATCTGCAAATGCCCTATGTCTTGATTGCCATATGAATTGTCTTGTCCATGCAATGCCCGTCCATCCATCCCTATGCCTACCGCGCTCCAATCCTACTATTTACTGCAATTGCTACTACTGTCTTTATTTTTACTACTGCTGTTACTTTACTATTGCTATTACAAACGGTTGCTACTGATAAACTGCTGTGAGCAAGATTTTTTCTAGGTGCAGCTGAATTGACAACTTAGTTGTTAAGGCTTATAAATATTCTTTGGCTCCCCTTGTGTCGAATCAATAAATTGGGTTTCACTTCCCTTGAAAATACTGCGATACACCCCCTATACTTGTGGGTCATCAAGACTATCTTCTGGCGCCGTTGCCAGGGATCATAGCTTTATTTATCAAGTTCACTTGGAATCACTATTGTTCTCTGCCATCCATCCATCATGGGTAAGTCTCGTGATGGCAAGGTTCCTATTTTACCATCCACTACAAGAAGAGGTACGGTTCTGAACACCTCTATTGCTCTTGATTCACCATCTGTTATGAGTAAGCTCCTTACACCACCACATACACATGCTACACACACTGCTACTACTGTTGAATATGAAAGTTCTGATACTTATGATGCTGCTTCTGCTGTGCTTGATAAGAGTGGTTCATTAGGTCCTTTCCTAGATGCTATGATTGCTAGAACTATAGCTAGAAATACTGAAACTCCTAATGAAAACACTACTACACTTGTTAGTTCACCTAAGTCTAGAGAGAGCTATGATATTGAAGACGGTTATATAGAGATGACCAATGAATTTATAAAAGAATGTCAAAACACCCATGATAGGAGTGCTATTAGGAGTCTCCTTGAGAGGCGTACTATAAAACCCAAATTGTCTCCTATTGCTAAGTTTGCTGCATCTCCCATAAACATTAAAGATAAGGATTATGATTTCTCTCTTGATCTATCTTACATAGCTATTGTTGAGAAAGAACCTTTTTGTGGGACTAAGAATGAAAGTGCGGTAGCACATATGACTGAGCTTTCTACCATGAGTGGCTTGTTTTCTGATGATATTAAGATGCGCACCTACTTTGTTGCTAAATTTTCCCTTTTTCACTGAAAGGAGAAGGTAAAACTTGGTTTAATAATTTACCTCCTGGATCTATTCATAGCTCTAATTGCTTGATTAGTACTTTCCTGTAGAAATATTTTCCTCCTAGTGCTAGACATGCTATTTTGTAGGAACGTTTTGATTTTAAACAGGGAGAAAAAGAGATATTGCCTGAATCATGGGCAAGGTTTTGTGCTTTGATTAATGCACATGCTAGATGTCCATTACCTAAGAATGAGCTTCTTGACATATTTTATAATGGACTAACTAAAAAATCTAGGACATACCTGGATAGTTGTGCTGATTGTGTTTTCAGGAATAGGACTCCCAAGGAAGCTGAGGAATTAATGGCTAAAATAAGCAAGAATTATGAAGACTGGACTCCTCCTGAACCAGCTATACTTGAGACAACTATACCTGAACCAACTATTCATGCGTCTATACCAACATCAAAGAAGAGGGGAGTTATAGAACTAAATGATGAAGTGATGAAGGAAGCTAAGAAATGTCTTAAGGAGAAGGGAATTAAAGCTGCAAACGTCAAGAATTTACCTCCTATAGAAGAATTATGTAAGCCAGTATCCCACTCATCCACTATTGAGGTACACTCTTTCCAACATTTTGATGAAGGTGATATCCCTTACTCTAAACCTCCAGATCAATGCTTAGAAGAATTTGATGTTTTTATTGTTAAGAAATATAATTTTAATAAAAGGGTGCAAAATCATCTAATGGAAAACACTAGAGCTATTGTTGAGTTGAAGGATATTGTGGAAAGAACCTCTAATGATGTTAAAATGCTTGTTAAACATTTTCAAATGGTTCAGACTCAAATTGATCAGCTTATTAAAGTACAAAAAGACTTGCTAGTTAATGCTGCTAAAGAAAAACATGCTTATGAAATTAGAACCAGAAGTGGTGCTGCCACCCAGGATCCTCTATATCTTGAGGGGCATCCTAAAAGAATTGAGCAGGATTCTCAACAAGCTGAAAATAGTGGTACTACTCCTAAGAAAAGAAAAAATAAACATAAAACTATTGTAGAACCTTCTGAACCTGCTAAAGATCCTAATAGTATATCTGTCTCTGATGCTGAAAATGAAAGTGGTAATGAAGAAAATGATGCTCCTAATAAATAAAAAGTTGAAGAAGAACCTGAAAGGAACACTAAGAATACTAAATACACTAAATAAGATTTTGTTGCTAAGAAACATGGTAGTGAAAGAGAGCCCTGGGTCCAAAAACCTATGCCTTTCCCTAATAAGAAACACAAGTCAAAGGATGATGAACACTATAACAAGTTTTGTGAGTGGATGAAACCTTTATTCTTGCAAATTCCTTTGACTGATGCTATTAAATTGCCTCCTTATTCAAAGTATATGAAGGATATTGTCTCGAATAAAAGGAAGATCCCTAATGAAGAAATTTCTACTTTGCTTGCTAATTATTCCTTTAATGGTAAGGTTCCTAAGAAACTTGGAGACCCAGGGATTCCAACTATTCCTTGCTCTATTAAAAATAGTTATGTTAGAACTGCTTTGTGTGATTTGGGAGCAGGAGTTAGTGTTATGCCTTTTTCTCTCTATAAGAGACTTCAACTAGAAAAACTAATACCAACTGATATATCTTTGCAAATGGCTGATAAATCTACTACTATTCCTGTTGGTATATGTGAGGATGTACCTGTTCAAGTGGCTCATAATTGCTTGATATTAACTTATTTTGTTGTGCTTAAAATGCCTGAAGATGATAATATGTCTATTATTCTTGGGAGACCTTTTCTTAATACTACAGGAGCTGTTATTAATTGTAATCAAGGAAAGGTGACTTTTAATGTTAATGAAAAGGAGCATACTGTCTATTTCCTCAAGAAGATTGATAGGACTTATGGCTTAAATTCAATTGAACATGTTGAGGGCATCCAAGTTGGAGAAATATATTGTCCCATACCACGAGAAAAATATGAAACTATTATGATTGGGACAATCGCTATCAAAGTTGAGGTAAAATAATCATTAGTGGAATGCAAAGTTTTGTTCCATATAAAATTATTTTGGTAACAAGACCTGATCAACCTTGTTAACAAAGGGATTTTAATGAACAAAACAATGTTTTCACCATGATTATCTTTGCTTACTTTTAGTTTATCCATTTTAGTTTTTTCTTTCGCTTAGTTTACTTTTCTGTTGTTAGTTGCTTGCATATTAGAGTGTCTTAGAACTTCTGAAGTTTCAGCTTTGTTTTGTCATTGCATCATTCCAAAAATATCTTTCTGTCAAAAAATCATTCGTCTATACCTGAAAATTGCTCAAAAATAAAGTGTCTCGAAAAATTCCAGAAAATTCATATTAAATTTTTACGTGAAAAAGGGGCAGAGAAGTGCCTAGAGAGTACCAGGGGGCCCACTAGGCAGGCACACCACCTGGTGGCGCGGCCAGCCTAGGGGCGCGTCTGGCCATGGTGTGGGCCACCCCTGGCCCTCCACTCACTCTCTCACTTCCCACTGCCTTCCCTCTCTCGAGAAAACATTAGTTCTTTGCTCGAAATCGTGTTCTTGTTGTTCTTGCCCACGATTTTTCGATCTCCTTGCTTAGCCCATCTTTGTTGCTGAAATTTGGAGCATTTGTTCTCCGGTATGTGACTCCTCCGCTTGTCCAAGTAGATTTGTGTTTAGTGGTTTATATCTTGAGTATTTTGCTGCTGTAGGTGACAGGTTATGATAGCTTGTAAGCTTGTTCAATGCTTAGAGATATTTTTTTGATGCATGTTTAGGCCTCTTACAAGTCCCTATGAGTAGTTCCCTTCTTTATGTATTCACTTTGCAATCACATGTTTAATGGATGTTTAAATTTTAGAATATCAAAGATGAGCAACCACACCTTTGGAGAAATATTTGAGAGGGACACGCCTAGGAGGTCAAGACCCTCAAGATCAGCCTCTCAGTTTAGGCCTTCATACAATGAAGATCTCATTGCACCACGCTTTGGCAATGAAGGAGATGAGGGGGATGCTCACCCATCTACTTTTCCTTGTTTTACCTTTTTGCAAGATGCAGGGATCCTCGCTGATTTCTTACTACAGGTTCAGAGGGTCGGTTTGACCTCATACATGGAAGATGAGAGTGAGCAATATGCCGTGCTCACCAAAACTTTCGTTGAGAGTTTTGTTTTCACTAACACCCCCTATTAGTCAACTGTTTCTTTCAGAATTTATAATCTACCTATTACCATGTCATTGGAAAGATTTTGCAGCATTATACGTATAGGCATGACGGGGACCGTGAAGAAGATCCAAGGTCGACCCACTGATTTGCTAGAGCTCTATCGAAGTGTGACAAATGATGATGACCGCGTAGCTCAGCCCGGGAAGATAAGAAACATCAAACTCCCAGCTCTTAGATACTTTGCTTATTATCTTGCCACTAGCATTCTTGGTAGCGAGAACACAAGTAATATCTCCAATTATCATTTAGCTTTCCTTGCTGATGCACTTAATAATGATACCCGGTACAATCTTGGCTCTCTCATTGCTTGCCTCCTAGTTGCTAGGGGACCTATTTATGGGGGCATTATTGCTTCACACATGGTTACTGTATTAGAATTTTCTGTGGATCCTAATGATACCGTATTGGAACCACAAAGGATTGATCTTGCTGCCATGAAAACACATCACTTTGTCACTATTGACTCTGATACAAACAGTTTAGTATACAGGATGTTGTTTACTGACGGGGATGAAAGGGAGATTCCTTTGCCGCAATCTACTTTGTTCAGTGTTCACAGGAGGCCATGGTCGCGTTACAAGGAGGAGGTGGACGAGCAGCTCCACTTGCTTGGTTTCCATAGGCAGCACCAGGAGGATGTGCCCTCTTACGACTACTCTGCGCACTCTGGTGGGGCGTCCTTGAGCTCGCACCAGGACGAGGGTACCTCCTCGCCGTACTACGGAGGCGCTCCATCTTGGCCAGCTTGGGATTGATACCCACTTAGGCCAAAAGCCTAAGCTTGGGGGGAGGTACACCGACATCACACTCATCTCCATATCATGTTTAGTCGGTACTTTGTATATCCATGTTTCGTTCTCTTTTTAGTTTTCGTTCTTTCCTTACTTTTGCTTTCTAAAACACAAAAAGACCAAAAATATTTCCATTGTTTCTCTTTGTTTGGTTCTTCTTCTTTTTGCCTTAGTTTGATTTTTTCCTTTTTGCTTTGTTTGAACTATTCAAAAAACCCAAAAAGATTTTGCATTGCTTTCTTTTCCTTTTTGTTCTTGCCTTTAAAAATTAAAAACACCAAAAATATTTGTTCTTCTTCTTTGGTTTTGTGAAGTTTGTTGCAGTGTTCAGCAATCCTCAGTGGAATTTGGTTTCATGTTATTATTCAAGCCACACAAGTGAAGGCAATAATGAGTATTAATGACAACTTGAGGTGTGGTAAGAGGCTGGTAACGAACTCTATTTGTTTTCATTTTTGTACATATACTCATCATTGTGGGCATGCTTAGTCTATTCATGTAGGGTGTATGTTATTTATGGATGGTTAGTAGTTATTGCTTTTTATGATTAGCTCTATCTTGCTAATAGTTTGTAGCATGTCGTATGAATGTTTGCTTACATTGCTCTATTCATAACTTGGTTTGACACTATGGTATCTCCCTCTGAATGTTTCACCTAAATTGACTTGGCACATGCTCACGTGTGCATATGACTAAAATAATAATCAGTTAAGCCTCGATGAATTATTTTGCCTCAGGGGTCTTGAATCACTTTCATGCCATGATTAGTCCTGTTTTGTTACAAGCATGATTATGATAGTTATTTCTCTCTCGTTTGTCGCTCCCTTACTATTGCTAGCCTTCACTTGCACTGAGTATGAGCTCTACCCGTGTTTCCAACTCCCCAAAACCAATATTTCCAAAAGAGTCCACCATACCCTACCTATTAGCATCATTTGCTTTTCCGTGCATATTCAGTATGCCTTGTTTTCTTCCGAATAAAATGTTTGCTTGTTATGAGAAAGTTAGTTAGTAAAGCTCTCACAAACTTGATGGCACACTTTATTTCTTGCACTTAATAAACCTGAACCATTGTGACTGTCCATGAAAGTTATATGCTTGCAAATTATAGGCTGGGATTAGCAGAACCGTGCTATCACGGGAAACGCTTTCAACACCTGTAAATATATACCCAGTTGATATCATGCTCTTTTGTTTGCGGATGTTGTCGGTGTGAAATAAAAGGGGAGCTTGTAAGTCCATGGAGTTATGTATGTGTGTTAGGGAAACGCCTGGGCCGCCGGTCTAATCCATGCCTAATCATGGTGGAAACCTGCAGCGTAACCATAATGAGTATCTATGAAGCATTCTTCTTATAGAAAAAAAGAGAGATAGCTATTGAGAAAAAGAAAAAAGAGATATGAGAAAAGAGAGAACCCATGGTAAATAAGGAGATTGCTGAGATGCTCGTTGCATGCTTGCCTTATCATTTTGATATGGGGATTCCTTCCGTATCATTGGGCAAGCGGTACCCCGTTGGGGGTTCTCTATGATACGCATGTATTTAGTATGACAACAACTTACCAGTAACTAAAGTTGAGTAGCATGAGGAGCGGCCCTCGTACTCAAGGGACATGAGATTTCCAGTTTATAGTCTTTCAAGCATATAACTCAGATTGGACCTCACTTTCACCTTAACCATTTAAAGATGCTTATGATAGGGGCAATGAGAGCTCAAAGCTAACGAGTACCGTACTTTCAGCATTTGGAAGCCTTTCAAACTTTTCAATACCTTTTCATTTCCTTGTTGAGTCTCCATACATTCTATGAGCACTTTCTTGAGAGCATAATTGTCATTCTTAGTGTAATGTGCTTGTCTCAAAACGTGATTAATTGTGTTATGACTTTGATGCTTGTCTCTTTGACATCTTTACTTCTAGTCTTCACTTGAACTTCAGAGGTGCCTTGGCACTTATGCTCTACGATCAAAGGCAAGCGAGATACCACTCTATCATACCTTGTTATGAGCATTGTAATGTTGCTTATGCTTATGTTTCATGCTACTTATTATTTTTGAGTTGGAATCTCTTCATAGCTTGCAATGACTATTAAGTAAACTTAGTTGTATACTCTTTATTATGAATTTCCTGAGTAGTTGATCATATGCTAAGAATATATACATCTTATGAAGCAAATGTGTTCGTTAAAGTTTCTTTTATCGCACTCAGTTTTCAATTGAATTGCTTGAGGACAAGCAATAAGCTAAGCTCGGGGGGGGGGAGTTGATACGTCCAAAACGTATCTACTTTCCCGAACACTTTTGCTATTGTTTCTCCTCTAAACTTGTGTGATTTGGATACAACTAACATGGACTGACGCTATTTTCAGTAGAATTACCTTGGTGTCTAGTTTTTGTGTGCAGAAAATCAATTATCAGGAAAAATCCCAGAAAATATGCCAAAAATCCTATTTCACTAGAAGACTCACGGAGCCAGAAGACGAGACGGAGGAGGGCCACGAGGGGCCCACACTACCTGGCCGTGCAGGCCAGGCCAGGCCGCGCCTGGGGGTGGTGTGGCCGCCTCGGCTTCCCCCTCGGCCTCCCTCTTCGCCTATAAGTTGCCTCTTGACCTAAAAACCAAGGGGGGTTCGACGTTTTTCCAGAAAGAGTTCCGCTGCGCCGCCACTGATAACCCACAAGTATAGGGGGTGTATCGTAGTATTTTCAATAAGTAAGAGTGTCGAACCCAACGAGGAGCAGAAGGTGCTGGATAGTGGTATGGATCAGGAATTCTCTGGAAATACTTAGCAAACGGATTTTTAGGGGTTTTCGATAAAGCAAGTAAACGAAGTACGAGTAAATAAAAGACAGTAGGAATAAATGCAGCAAGTGGCCCAATCCTTTATGCATCAAAGGACAAGCTGGTTGTATTTCTATAGATGACCAAACGTTCTCGAGGACACATGGGAAGCCTGTCAAGTGCTTTCGCTTCATATAGTCGATTAATCTTCTCTAGCTTGCTAAGTGTTGTGTGGGTGAACCTGTGCTAATGTACCACCCCATCCAAGACTAATACATACTTGTGATTATACCCCTTGCAAACATCCTTAAGTACAAGAAAGTAATTAAGGTAGAAACCTAACCACAACTTTAAACTCTAAGACCCTTACGTCCCTTGTGCAATGGTTTCCTAATGGGGGTTCAGGTTTCTGTCACTCCGGCAACCCCTACGATTAGTAGCCAAATACACAATGCATTCCCCTAGGCCCATATAGGTGAAATGTCATGTAGTCGACGTTCACATGACACCACTAGAAGAAGTACACCACAACTTAAATAACAATCTATTGAATCTTTCTCAACGCAACTCCACTACTAACAACAAGACTTCTCCCATGTCCTCAAGAACAAAACGAACTACTCACAAGACATCATATGGATCATAATCAGAGATGGAATAATGATGTATAACAATCTGAACATAAACAATAATTCAATGGTTCACTCAATAGCATCAACTACAAAGAGTAATCAACACCGGGAAAGTTTCCCCTATGAACTATGCAAGATTCAACTCAATTGTTACAACAATATGGAGATGGTGATGAGGGTGCTGATGGTGCTGATGGTGGTGATGATGATGATCCCGATGAAGTCCAGCTTGATGGTGGTGTTGATGGCGACGATCTCCCCTCTTCGGGAAGGAATTCCCGCGGCAGAAATCTGTCTGCCGGAGAGATCTTTCTCTCTCGGTGTTTTTCGCCCCGCAGAGGTGGCGGAATCTTTCTGTGGTCGCTCCCCGAGTCTTAGGGTTTCGTGGGGATGATATACGCTAGAGGAGAGAGGCTGGAGTGGGCCAGGGCGGCCACACCACTCCCAGGCGCGGCCTAGGCCTGCCCGCGCCATGGGGTGGTGTGGGCCCCCTGTGGCCCACCTCCACTCCATCTTCTGGCATCCTGATTCTTCTGGAAAAATACAATTTTCCGTATATTTTCCCGGATTTTATGATCTTCATGAATTTTGCCTCCAAACAGCACCTTTTCCATCAGAATCCTGACTGCAGCGGTCCATGCTCCAAAAGTCATCAACTATGCAAAAACAGGTGAAATAACATAAGTATCACCTCTCAATATGAAATATATCAATGAATAATAGTGAATTAAGACATAGAATAGTGATGCAAAATGGACGTATGAACTCCCCCCAAGCTTAGACTTCGCTTGTCCCCAAGCAAAACTAAGCTCAATAAACATGACCTCAGGTTTATGGAGTGAAGAGTCGATAAAAGAATACGGACAAGAAGCATCACATTCATCAAATACATAGATCATAATAGAGGACAACTCACTATTATATAACTCAACTTGCAATGAGTAAAGGAAACACAATAAAGATACATAGAGTAAATCATAATTGGTAATGGCAAACTTAGCTCTTGGTCAAAGAATAGTTGATAATTTGCTGGAGTTCACAAATAGCTGGTTTTCAAAGAAAGCTTTCAAAGTAGTAAACTTCACGATAAGAGCAATGTGCAAAACAAGGAACATAAGAAACATGAATGCATAAATCATCATATGAATGAATGAAACACATCAACTCAAAATACTTGCTGAGCTAGAAGGGAATAGGTTTACTGACTCAACTACGAAGTAAAAGAAAGGCCCTTCGCAAAAGGAAGCAGGGATTGCAAGTCTCATAAAGATCTCCCAAAAATTATGATACTTACTAGCTTTCAACTCTCACTGCCCCTATCATAGGCATCTTTAGGTGATTAAGGTGAAAGTGAGGTCCAATCTAAGTTATATGCTTGACAGACTATAAACTGAAGATCCCAAGTCCCTTGAGTACGAGGGCCGCTCCTCATGCTACTCAACTTTAGTTACCGGTAAGTTCTTGTCATCGTAAGTATCTGCGTATCATTGAGAACCGCCAATGGGGTACCCCTTTCCCGATGATACGGAAGAATCCCCATATCAAAATTACAAGGCAAGCAGACAATGAGTATCTCAGCAATCTTCTTATTTACCATGGGAAAATGGTGCTTTTTTTTCTCTCTTTCCTCTTTTCATAGTATCTCTTTTTTTTCTTTTTCTCAATAGCTATCTCTCTCTTTTTTATAAGAAAAATGCTTCATAGATATCATTATGGTTACGCTGCAGGTTTCCACCATGCCAACGTGGATTAGACCAGCGGCCCAGGCGTTTCTCTAACACACATACATAACTCCATGGACTTAGAAGCTCCCCTTTTATTTCACACTAACGACATCCGCAAACAAAAGAGCAAGGTATCAACTGGGTATATATTTACAAGTGTTGAAAGCGTTCCCCATGACAGCACGGTTCTACTAATTCCCAGCCTATAATTTGCAAGCATATAAATTTCATGGAGAGTTCACAATGGTTCAGGTTTATTAAGTGCAAGAAAGTAAAGTGTGCCATCAAGTTCGTGAGAGCTTTAATCACTAATTTTCGCATAACAAGTTTAATTTGGGAGGTAGACAAAACAGGAATTTACTTGGAATAGCAATAATGCTACTAGGTAGGTATGGTGGACAGAAATGCAAAGGTTTTGGTTTAAAGGAGGTGGATGCACGAGAAGAATTCCCTCTCAGTACAGGTTTTTGGCTAGCAAGGCTGGGTAGCAAGTACAAGAGCTGAAGGAAACAAACAAACATATAAATGATAAAGACAAACATGCAATCTTCCTTAGACAAAAGATCTTAACTAGAGAATACTAGACTTATGAGCAAATCAAGAAAGAAAGATGATGAAATTATTTTTCTCTAGGGTACTTCTAGCTTTTTCTTTTCAACTCTCAAAAAGGTGTTGCTACTGACCGAGCCAGGTTTGCCAAAAGCAACTAAATTAAGTTAATGATCGCAAAGTGCTACCAATACTAACAACAAGATCAATCATATAACCACGAATTGAAAACTAATATAAGCTATGCAAAAGAGTGGATGATAGAACTTCTCATTAATATTCCATAACGGAAACTCACACCAAGGGATACAAATCTAACGAGAGAGGGGACACTTCCATAATGCAAACCATACTACAAAATAACTCCTCTATTCATGATATGACTCTACTAATAAAGTAAAAAGATAGAAGATAGTGATATGATACCGTGGCACTCCCCCAAGCTTGGAACAAACCAAGGGGATGCCAAACCTGATGATGAATTACTCTTTCGGTGGTGGTGGTATCCTCTTGACAAGCTCTTTGATCAGTTTCCCCAAGTCCTCAATCTTGAAGGTGAGATTACGAATCAGCTGTGAGTTTTGCTCAATGCGGCTCATGATCATGTCGTGTTGAGAATCCCAGCTCTTGCTATTCTTTCCCCACTCTTCCTCCTTGAAGTCTTCTTTTCCTACATGGTTATGGGTAAAGGTATGGAAGGTACTCTTGGTGTTCGGAGAAGGTGTCCTTGGTGCCAAGCAGTGACGCGGAAGCTTCCCTCCAGTTGACATCTGTGCCGTCCTTCTGATCCTGGCAGGGTTCACCACCACTCCAATGCTTTCAACGGTAGTTCCGGTGTGCTTTGCCTCCTCTTCACCTTCACTCTTGATTTCCTTCTCCTTCCTAGGGTCTTGGAGGTCTTCCTCCATAGGTTCCTTCCATTTATCCTTGGAGGACACCATTGTGCTTCTAAACCTTCAAAGAGTATGTCCTGGCAGAAACAGATCGAAACAAAAACACGATGAAAACACGATATACGGACCTCGGGGGGTTATATATTACGAAGTTTCATATCAAAAGAAGGTACTGAGAGAAAACGAGTCGGAGGCGGAGTCCTGGGTGGCCTCACCACCTGGTGGCGCGGCGAGGGGTGGGCCCGTGCCACAAGGTGGTGTGAGCCACCCTGGCTCCGTTTCCGTCCCTTTTTCGCTTTGTACCTTTCCTTATTAACTGAAAACTGCAAAAATATAGTTGGATTGTATTTTCGTGGAACTTTTCTTACCAGAACTGTTACCTATTTGAAAACAAACTCTGCAGGTCTCTGAATTTGGTATTTAGTCGATTTTTCCGGAGTCATCTCTTGAATATCATCGATATCTTTATCTTCATATACTTATTACTTGAGTCAAAAAACCCTTCTCTTCCTTATTACACCATTGTCTCCACTTCCTGGAAATTTCTTTCACACAAAACTTCACACAGTTCTTATTAGCAACATTAGTATAAGTGAAGTGAATAAACATTTTGAGTCCAATCTCAACTGAAAGCCATCAAAACAAAAGCTACTGTAGCAACTCCTTTCGAAAACCCAAAAAGAATTCAAAAAGGAAATCAAATAAATAAGCAAATGTAAGAGTGGCAAAATCTGTCAAAACAGACCAGCAGGTAAATATCAATTTTTTCAAAAATATTATGTTGCTCAAATCAAAAAGTGCAAAACTAACGAAAGTTAAATAACAACCTGGGGCAGAAGCACAAATAATTACAGCTCAATCCGACATACAGAGATCTTTCACGAATTTTTACGGTGAAGCATAAAAATCTGTTTTGGGACAGCAACTTCTCCAAATCTTACTTCTCTCTCATTAGAGGTTGATCTTAACACAAAAACCAAACAAAACGGATAAGGAGCGGTTATTACTGAAGTAATAACTTCCAAGACTCAAAGAAACAAAAACAAACTAAAAGCAAAAACAAATTGGGTTGTCTCCCATAAAGCTCTTTCTTTATAGCCATTAAGATGGGCATGATAATTTTGAAGAAGCTCTCATAGGGATATGATTTGAAGTGAAAGAGCTCAATAAGAAGCAAAAACACACACACATTTAAGTCTAAACCACTTCCTATGTGAGGGGATTTTGTAAACAAACAAGTTATTGAAACCAAAGGCAACTCGCATAAGAAGTGCAACATAAAAACTTTTAGCATAAAACGAGGAAACTTGATATTATTGAGAAGCATAAGAACACTTTTACCTCTCTCATAATAACTTTCAGTATCATGCATAAACTTAAAAATATAGCTATCACAAGGACTATCATAGCAATGATCATTTATTCTAACAGAAAACACAGGAATACTAGCTCTCATAACACTACTTTGTGAAACAATATTAGAGGTATCCTTACAAAGGATAGTGTGTCCCTCTTTTTCATATTTAGCAACAAAGTCTTTCACATTTGCTACAATAGGTTCATCAACCATTTGTTTATTAGGTTCATTTGCCTTATTCATACTTTCATTAACCATACTAGCTATCATAGAATGTTCCTTAATCCTAACTGGGAAAGGCATTTTCTCAATATAAGGTTTAGGTAAGACATGATTAGTAGTATAAACTTCAGTATTTCTTGCAGGAACACTCTTGGCAATATCTTTATAAGATTCATGATACTTATTCCACTTCTTTTTAGGCACTTCAATATAAGAAGCAAAGGCCTTAAAATAAGAAGCAATAGCTTGAGAGTCTAAACCATAAGCATTTTTAATATTTTGAAAGTCATCAGTTCTCATAAAAGATTCAATGCATTCATAATCATAATTTATACCTAACTTTCTACCTTTGTCATTCTCCCAAGCTTCAGCATTATCTTGAATACGGTCCAGAAGATCCCATTTAGCTTCTTCTTCCATGCGAGTGAATGATCCAGCACAAGAGGCATCCAATAAATCCTTGTCATGTAGAGGGAGCCTTGCATAAAAGTTGTTGATAATAATATTGTTGGGGAGATCATGAACGGGACATTTGAGCATTAGTAACTTCAATCTCCCCCAAGCTTGAGCTCTACTCTCTCCATCAAGAGGCCAAAAGTTGTATATTTGATTCCGATCTTTATGAATCTCACTAGGAGGATAAAACTTTGAATAAAAGAGAGGCACTATTTCCTCCCATTCTAGAGCTTGACCATTCTTCAGCAGCTTATACCATTCCTCAGCTCTTCCTTTCAGTGATAATGAGAATAACTTCTTCTTAACTTGATCTGTAGTAATACCTGCACACTTGAACAACCCGCATAATTCGTGTATAAAGAGTAAATGATCACCGGGATGGACAGTTCCATCCCCAACATAGTAGTTATCCATAACACGATCAACAATTCTTGTAGGTATTTTGAAAAACATCTTTCTCAGTAGGTGGTGGCTTATCTACTATCTTAGCAGTGGTAGTAGCATTACCAAATAAGAAACTCAGCGAATTATCCATAACGAAAATAAAGCAACTAGCAGAAGTAAACAATACTCACAGTAGAAGTTTCCTTTACTAGTTCCACTCTCCAATAGCGCTTCACTCCCCGGCAACGGCGCCAGAAAATAGTCTTGATCACCCACAAGTATAGGGGGTGTATCACAGTATTTTCGATAAGTAAGAGTGTCAAACCCAACGAGGAGCAGAAGGTGCTGGCTAGTGGTATGGATCAGGAATTCTCTGTAAATACTTAGCAAACGGATATTTAGGGGTTTTCGATAAAGCAAGTAAACAAAGTACGAGTAAATAAAAGACAGTAGGAATAAATGCAGCAAGTGGCCCAATCCTTTATGCAGCAAAGGACAAGCCGGTTGTATTTCTATAGATGACCAAACGTTCTCGAGGACACATGGGAAGACTGTCAAGTGCTTTCTCTTCATATAGTCGATTAATCTTCTCTAGCTTGCTAAGTGTTGTGTGGGTGAACCTGTGCTAATGTACCGCCCCATCCAATACTAATACAAACTTGTGATTATACCCCTTGCAAACATCCGTAAGTACAAGAAAGTAATTAAGGTAGAAACCTAACCACAACTTTAAACTCTAAGACCCTTACGTCCCTTGTGCAATGGTTTCCTAATGGGGGTTCAGGTTTCTGTCACTCCGACAACCCCTACGATTAGTAGACAAATACACAATGCATTCCCCTAGGCCCATATAGGTGAAGTGTCATGTAGTCGACGTTCACATGACACCACTAGAAGAAGTACACCACAACTTAAATAACAATCTATTGAATCTTTCTCAACACAACTCCACTACTAACAACAAGACTTCTCCCATGTCCTCAAGAACAAAACGAACTACTCACAACACATCATATGGATCATGATCAGAGATGGAATAACGATGTATAACAATCTGAACATAAACAATAATTCAATGGTTCACTCAATAGCATCAACTACAAAGAGTAATCAACACCGAGAAAGTTTCCCCTATGAACTATGCAAGATTCAACTCAATTGTTACAACAATATGGAGATGGTGATGAGGGTGCTGATGGTGCTGATGGTGGTGGTGATGATGATGATGATGATGATCCCGATGAATTCCAGCTTGATGGTGGTGTTGATGGCGACGATCTCCCCTCTCCGGGAAGGAATTCCCCCGACAGAAATCTGTCTGCCGGAGAGATCTTTCTCTCTCGGTGTTTTCCGCCTCGCAGAGGTGGTGGAATCTGTTTGTGGTCGCTCCCCGAGTCTTAGGGTTTCGTGGGGATGATATACGCCAGAGGAGAGAGGCTAGAGTGGGCCAGGGCGGCCACACCACTCCCAGGCGCGGCCTAGGCCTACCTGCGCCATGGGGCGGTGTGGGACCCCTGTGGCCCACCTCCACTCCATCTTCTAGTATCCTGAGTCTTCTGGTAAAATAGAATTTTCCGTATATTTTCCCGGATTTTCTGATCTTCGCGAATTTTGCCTCCAAACAGCACCTTTCCCATCAGAATCCTGACTGCAGCGTTCCATGCTCCAAAAGTCATCAACCATCAAAAACAGGTGAAATAACATAAGTATCACCTCTCAATATGAAATATATCAATGAATAATAATGAATTAAGACATAGAATAGTGATGCAAAATGGACGTATCACCACCACTAGATTCCACGATTCGGAACCAGAAACTCCATTCTGGCACCATACCAGGCGGGGAATAGGAGGAGATCATCGCCATCATCATCACCATCGCTTCTCCATCGACCATCCATGTTTACCCCATCTATGAGTGAGTAATCCCCCACTATAGGCTATCGGGGTGGTAGGGATTGGATGAGATCGTTCATGTAATGGCATCAGATTGTTAGGGCGTGGTGCCTAGTATCTATTATTAGTGCGTTTTGACTTTGTTGCAACTTGTTATGCTTAATGCTTGTCACTAGGGCCTGAGTGCCATGATTTCAGATCTGAACATGTTATTGATTCATTATGATAGTATTGTTTATGTTCTTACCTGCAAGTTGTATACACATATTGTTATTCGGGACCAAAGGCCTCGAAGTGACAGCAATCGGGATAACCGGAGGGAATGGCTTTGATGTGAGGATCACATGTGTTCACGGAGTGTTAATGCTTTGCTCTGGTGCTCTATTAAAAGGAGCACCTTAATTGCCAGTAGTTCCCTTGAGGCCCTACTGCAAACGGGCTGGCAGGACAAAAGATGTTGTGCAAGTTCTCGTTGCGAGCACGTATGACTATATATGGAACACATGCCTACGATTATCTAGTACTTGGATGCTTTATCTTATTTATCTGCAAATGCCCTATGTATTGATTGCCATATGAATTGTCTTGTCCATACAACACCCGTCCATCCATCCATATGCCTACCGTGCTCTAATCCTATTGTTTACTGCAATTGCTACTACTGTCTTTACTTTTACTGCTGATGTTACTTTACTATTGCTATTACAAAACTGTTGCTACTGATAAACTGCTATGAGCAAGATTGTTTCCAGGTGCAGCTGAATTGACAACTCAGTTGTTAAGGCTTATAAATATTCTTTGGCTCCCCTTGTGTCGAATCAATAAATTGGGTTTCACTTCCCTTGAAAATACTGCGATACACCCCCTATACTTGTGGGTCATCAAGAACCTCTGGCGCGGGTTTCACTTCCCTTGAAAATACTGCGATACACCCGACCGAAGATCTGACGCCTGCTTGGCTTCCCCACGGTGAGTTGTACTACACCATGAGGAGAGGCAGTGGACGGGACATGGCCGCATGGGCGGTGCGGTCAGATGCCGATTTCGTCTCCATGATCACCTGTGCCTCTATGATCATCTACGCCTCCTCCGATCTTGCCATCTTGTCCTTCCGTCTGTCTGTTTCGATCTTCCTCTGCCGACAATCCTTCACCCACTCCGCTTCTATCTAGCCGTCCGGCTTGGTGCCAGCTTCCTTGGGTTCTTCCTTTGGTCCGGCAACGGGAGAGCGGGGTTTGACGAAAACCTTGGGCGGCATGGTGGGCGGGAGCTTGGGGAATTGGGGGGGAGATGTGGCAGGGAATAGAGAAGAAAGGCAGGAGGAGGTGAAGAAGGGCGGGAGCTCAGCCTTGTGTCACTAGTAGGGTTGGCCCACCCATTTTTCACTTCATCCAGCGTTCCTAGGCGGTTCCCGGCGCCCTGGGTTAGGCCTGGGAACCCCGGATGTAAAATAGGCCAAATCCGGCAAAAACTAGATGCATGGGAATGCGACTGGGTGAATTCTTGTCGTCCGGATGAAAAATGTCCTAGGGAGCCCCCGGGAATGCTAGTGGAGATTCTCTAAGGGCTTACCTAGTGGATCGACCCTTCTAGTCCGCGCGCGTCCCAAATGGTCCGACCGACGAGTGCGCCGTGTGCGCGCTCTCTAGCGGTGCAGCGCATCTGGATCGAGATGTCCAACATGACACATCAGTGCACCCAATTTGACCAGCGGATGTGTCGGCCCATACAATGCGCGGACCGAGCGTGTGTCCTCCCACTACGACCACTAGCCTGCTAGCCAGCGAACCAGGCTCAGTGGCATCAGACTGCCTGGCGGAAGTGGCAACTATTTGACCGAAGGAAGCGGTAGCAGCCATGGCCATCAATGTCGATGCTGATAGACGCAACCCTGCATGAACGTCGACATTGATGGCAAAGGTGCTATAGTGTGCACGTGCATTCACCAGGGCTTCCTTTAAACTGTCCCTGCGTCTATCTCTCACCATTTCCATTGCCACATCGAGCCAAACCTGCTCCCACTTTATCACGTCCTCTGTTGCCAGCACCCCCAGCGCCGCCATGAGGATGCCCCACTAGCTGAAGAAGACGGCCAACAACCATGAGGCGATCGGCTCTAGGTCCGGGTCGTGACGTCGCGGGGGCGCTGCTCGCCCACTCCATGCCTCCCCCATGACGTCCCTCTGCCGCCAAGGTCAGAGGCCTACGCTATTGCACGACAGTTGAATTTCTCTCGCGCGTCGTCCCCTCCCCTGGACCGCTGGTACTTCCGGCTCGATGACTGTGAGCGGCGCTAGTGGGAGGGGGACCACATCACCCACCATGACGCCTCGCTACCAACAACGACAATAGGGTACCGGTGCCGCTGGCCCCCCAAACTAGGCACCGAGGAGTTTGAGGAGGAGATGAAGTGCCACATCAAGGCCCTCCCTCCGTCCCAGCGTTACGATCGGAGCTACCAGAACCGTCGGTTTTGGGCTGGCTTCCTCACGTGAGAGCACAGGGCCCACCGCACGTCGACTATCCGGCGCCCCTCCAGCCGTGGGAGTTCTACCATAGTGTCCCCACCCAGTTTTAGGACGACTCCGGGAAGCAGGAGGAGGACGATGATGACATGATGGAGGGTTGTCATCGGCGCACCCAATTTGACCAGCGGATGTGTCGGCCCGTACATGATGGAGGGTTGTCATTAGCATTATCAAGTAGGAGGCAGACAATGCCAATGCTAGACGGTTTATCGGCCAACTGCCCCCCGAGTACTAGGCCATCATCGCTAATGGATATGACGAGGATGCCGTGATGCGGGAGGCCTTGGTGGCATCCGTACATGACGAGAACGCCTAGTGGGAGGGGTACTATGCAGTGACCCAGTATACCACTACATGATGTAGTATACTATAGTCATTGACATAACACCAATGAAACACTATTCACCAGTATTACATCCCTCAGAGTGGTACAACAGAAACATTGCGGGTCCAAGACCTGACTATAGATTACAACTCGACTCTTTACAAAAGATCTAGAGAAACACTCTAGGTTATAGGGGAAGAAAAAAATATCTTACAAATAAGAACCATAAATAACCACTCAAAACTATCATACTAATAAGACTAACATCTAATGGCTTGCAATTGCTGCCATTGCAATGCTCTACAAAAATAGGTTCTAAGGCTAGACATTATACTCCTATCTAATTAGGAACTTCACCTTCACTTTGGTTGATGTATATGTTGACTCCATTGACTTTATTGAATAACTTGAGCTTCCGGTGTCAATTCTTGGAGCATAAGATGGTGTTGATGACATCTCATCGCCTTAGAATCTAGCAAGGGTTAAGAAGGTATGGTTGAGTACACGCATACTCAACAAGTTCACTAGAAAAGTATTGTTTGATGCACTATCTACAACCACAGACCATATGTCATAGGTTATGCATGTTTTCATAAACATTTATTCGAAGGTTTCTTTTATTCTGAAAAGCTATGTCCGTCAGCCTTCATAGGTTTACCAGAACTTCGTGGAGTTCCTTTCCTGCTGCGTTCATAGTTCCTTTCTGGAACAGGGAGTAACATGTCACAGTTTTTTACACTTTGAAGAGGTGCATCAGTTTACCCATGAGAGATCCTTATCCATGTTGCATAACCATGTGATCTTTTCCATTCACACTTACTTTGGTGTGAGGCCTAGTATAAGAATCCAAGACGATCACTGCTCTTCTCCGCGACCCTGCATGCCCATCTGATTGCAGATCATACCTACGATAAAACTTGTTTCCAATGACAGCCTAAGACGTACAACCCTCATAGATACCAGATGTCACATTGAGGGATCCCACCCGTATGCTGCCAATCCTCTCCTAGAATTAGAGCCACGACCCGGTCATCCATTGACATGCGAAAGGAAGAAGATCCAACCGACTTCTCCGTCCCATTCCAAATCTCATGGTTAACGCGTAATATACGGTGCAAGAATCACTAGCGAATTGGTTGTTATGTCCTAGATATTATGTTCCTTTACCGCCAGAACTTTCATAGTAGGTGATTACCACTTGGTAATTAACCCATAACCATATCATTATGAAAATAGAGTTTTCTGACCTTTTTGAAATGCAGGTGACAACACCAGTAGGTTGCAAATACTTGATATAAAATAACCAAAGGACATGAGCAAGTGTAAACTTGCCTTTGTGATTACAAGATTATGCAATCATGTCCTTCGATACAATATAAGATCCAATATGTGAAAACATCATCATTTGTCCGGTAAGGACTAATGTTTAAAGAAGCAATATGCCATTATGCATAGGTAATGCTATTGAGTTTGTAAAACCCTGAAGTAATATCCAATATTGTAAATGAGTTAAAGTTAGGTGATTTATCTAAGATTCAATTTATCTTCAAGTTCACTTCATAAGCAAATATATTTACAAAGAACTTAAGATTAATGTACAAGGTATAAAAGTAAGTGTACTAATAAATGTTGTGTAATGTTGGTTGACTGAAGTAATAAAAAGAATAAATTTTGAAGAAAATTCTTATTATACTAGGTTAAGCACTTCACATTGTTTCCTGAATTCGATTGAAAGATATCTGTATTGCTTTCACGATCTAGAGTTATTAGACTTTTAGCTTCTTAAGTAAATGACCAAAGTTAATGATACCTTCGATTCGGACTCACAGATGTAGTATAATATCTTTTTACCTAGAATACCTAGGTTTAATGGAACCTTGGAAAGCACTGCTAAAAGGTAATAAGAAAGGACACGTCTACAAGACTTTGTTTTTTTTGTTTTATCTTAGTTGACCGAACCAATCTAGTTTACTTTATAATGGGGTTGAGTCAATGGATGGAGAAATGCCAAGTGTCGTGGTGGTGGCACGGAAGATGCCATGTATAGGCTAAAGATGGGTCCAATGTGCGCTAGAGGAATCCAGGGAGGGATAGTGTGGTGATTCCACACACATATGTTTGTATTTCTCTCTTTTTGATGGTGGATTACAAGGGCTCCTTGAGCTGTTCGTGGGAAGGAGACTGCTGCTCTTACTACCCACCGTTACCTCTCTAGGGTTCTCCCTTAGTAAAAATGGCCGACCCTCTCTATCGAGATCCTGCCCCTCGTTATATAGGGGGGCTAGGTTACAAATTAGGGCTTACGTGGAAGCCATATTCTCCAAATATGCCTGTCCCAAAATAGAAAAGTGGTGCTCCTCTTTTCTCTGTCTAAGCTAATCCAGACTCAGGGCGTAAGCCTCACCGAACCCCTCTATGGCGTGTCGTCATCCGACATAGCCAACGTCACCCGACATGGGCAACGTCACCCTTGTCGCCCCGTACTCGCTAGTCCATCCCTCTGTCTGCTTCGCTCACGCTATAGTGGAGAGAGAAAACCTTTGACCAAGAAGATTCCTTCCTTCCCTTGTAAGCCAAGTGGTAACCCGGCTCAGGCCTGGTTAACTTGGTCCTATGGGTACCTGCAAACAAGTTACAAAGGGCTAGCCGACATACGTTATATGTCAGTCGGGACAATGTTAGACGAATATCCTTCGGGCCGGGTCACCCTGTAAGTCGGCCTGCCTTGAGGTGACTCGGTCAGCTTATGCTTTGACCTTGCCGTACCTCGGCTAACATGGCCTTTAAACCCCGGCGTGACCCTACCCGAGGGTATCCCCCAACATTAGGCCCCGAAGCTGGTGCGGTCTTAGCAACTTCAGCTGATAAGGCCACAGCAGGTTCAACCTACCAAGTTCTTTGCTCTTCCTGCTAAGTTACCCTGTAAATCGACCCTTCTTATTTCCATGACTTGGCATTCCCTTGGCTCATTCTGAGATATTCCTCGCTAGCCAGGTTACCTTTTGTTTATCCGGATTATCCTTCCTTCTCTCATACACTTCCCCATGTCCTACGTGGAGGGTAATAATTGTTTTGCCTCATTTTAAGGGCCTGCACCAGTTACTGTATTCATTGTCAGGGATAACTACTGCAAACATCACATTGTGGCTGCCTCCTCGTTAACTGTATCACCACATCACGTCATGGGATCCGCTGCTCCCTGTGGCCTTCCCTGTGGCTCGATTTTGATTGGGTGATCCGGTGGATACACGGCCACACCATGTGGCTTCGCTGCACCGCTGGATCCCACTACTCCTCTCAGGGGCGTGGTTAAATAGGGGGTGAGGGACGCCCTGATTTCTACGCACGCTTCTATTCTTGTAGAAAGTGTTGGGCCTCCAAGTGTAGAGGTTTGTAGAACAGCAGCAAGTTTCCCTTAAGTGGATCACCCAAGGTTTATCGCACTCAGGGAGGAAGTGGTCAAAGGTATCGCTCTCAAGCAACCCTGTAATCAAGATACAAGAAGTCTCTTGTGTCCCCAACACACCCAATACACTTGTCAGGTGTATATGTGCACTTGTTTGGCGAAGAGATAGTAAAATACAAGTAATATGGATGATTATAAGTGGTAATTGCAATCCGAAATAAGTGATAAATGCAATGTGAAATAAGAGTGACAGCAAGCAAACATGTAACAAGACTGATTGTAAATAGTGTTTCAATGCTTAGAAACAAGGCCTAGGGATCATACTTTCACTAGTGGACACTCTCATATAAATATATTCTCTTCATTATGCTACCCTGAACTACTCTCTGGTTGGAGGATGTAGGGCTATAACAACACACCTTAAAGTTCGCATTCCCCATCTAGATAACCCCTCACTATCACCTTGAGCGCTAGATGGTTCCAACAAACACCACAATCTCATAGAGACATCCAAATCAAATTATACTCATGATAAGTATTTCTGTAACCTTAGCCTAAGTGCCACATGGTGTGCACACTGTCAACTTCACACATGTGGGGATAAGCAGAGATTAATTAAAGCACTTGAGTAGTAGAATAGATTTACTTATTCAACTAGATTAAAAAGCTCATGATCTCAATAAGATCACGCATAGAGAGAGAGATGAACACATAGCTACCGGTAGAGCCCTTAGCCTCGAGAGAGAACTACTCCCTCCTCATCATGGGAGTCAGCAACGGCGATGGAGATGGCGGTGGAGTCGATGGAGATGGCTCCGGGGCACTTCCCCGTCCCGGTAGGGTGCCGGAATAGAGACTTCTGTCCCCCGAATCTCCTCTTCGGTGGCGGCTGTGCTGCGAACTTTTTGTGGAATTCTGATCCTCCACTTAGGGTTTTCATCTAGGGGGTTTATATAGGCGAAGAGGCGAGGTCGATGGCTGCCCAAGGGGCCCACACCAGGGCCTGGCACGCCCAAGGGGGCACCCTATGGTGTGGCCACCTCGTGGATCTCCACTGTGTCTGCTTTGGACTTCCGTGTCATGTCGGGAAAAATAGGAACTTCGGCTTTTGTTTCGTCCAATTCCGAGAATATTTCTTTACTAGATTTTCTGAAACCAAAACAACAGAAAATAGGCAACTAGCACTGTGGCATCTTATCAATAGGTTAGTTCCAGAAAATTTATAAAAATGCCTCAAAGTGTAGACAAAACATAAGATAGTTGATACAAAATAAGCATGGTGCATCAAAAATTATAGATACATTTACAACATATCAAGCATCCCCAAGCTTAACTCCTGCTCATCCTCGAGTAGGTAAGTGACAAAAAGAACAATTTTGAGGTGACATGCACCATCACAATCTTGATCAAGGTATTGTAAAAATTGATAGTTGGGATCATAGTACTCTAACATAAACATGAAAGATATAGTTCTAACAATAAGACAAAGAAACTAAGTTGCAACATAAAAAGGTACAAACAAAAGATCATGAATAACAATGCATTGAAAGACATTTGTTTGTTTCACATATAGAAAACATAATAAGAGTGGTAATCAGCTTGTCCTTCATGGATTAGCAGAACATAAATGCATAGGACACCTTCAAAGTTCATAAGGGTGACTAGATACAAATAATTTAAGATCAAGCAATAAAAAAATTATGAATCAATCAATAAGTTTTGGGACAATGCACATTGAACTAAGAATGACAACTATGATCTCTTAATTGGTGCATAGAGATAGAAGATGGAGACTCAACATAAAATTAAAAAGAAAGTCCCTTCATAGAGGGAAGCAGGGATTTCAAGTCTCATAAAGAGCTTCCAAAAATTATGGTACTTATTAGCTTTCAGCTCTCATTGCCCCTATCATAAGCATCTTGAGGTGATTAAGGTTAAAGTGACACAAATATGAGGATATGCTTCACAAGTTATAAGTTGAAAATCTCATGCCCCTTGCTTATGAGTACCAAACCTCATGCTACTCAACATTAGTCACAAGTAAGTTCTTGTCATTGTAAGTACATGTGTATCATGGAGAGCTGCCAACGGGGTACCCCTTGCCCCGTGACACTGGAGCTTTCCCATATCAAAATGACAAGGCAACAGACAATGAGCATCTCAGCGATCTTTTTATTTGCTATTTGCATAGATTTTTATTGAGGATGCTTCACAGAATGCTCACTATGGTTATGCTGCAAGTTTCCACCATGATTAGGCATGGCTTAGGATAGACGCCCAGGTGTTTCTCTAACACACATACAAACTCCATGAGCTTACAAGCTCCCCTTTTATTTCACACCACCAGGATCCATAAGCAAAAGAACATGATATCAACTGAATAATAAGTGCAATGTTGAAAGTGTTCCCCATGGTATCATGGTTCTACTAATTCACAACTTATAAAGTGCAAGCATATAAGCAACATAGATGGACACGATGGTTCAAGTTTATTAAGTTTAAGAAAATAAAGTGTGCCATCAAGTTTGTGAGAGCTTTAATCACTAATTTTCACATAACAAAAGTTTAATTTGGAAGGTAGATAAAAACATGAATATACTTGGAATGGTGTAAAACACCATGCATAGGAATTTATAGTGTACTCTTTGGAATAACTTGGTTTTCTTGGAGGTTGGATGCATGAGTGGAACTCATACTTGGTACAGTTGGAGGCTAGCAAAAGACCGGGAGCGACCAACTAAGAGAGCAATAATGGCCATAATCATGCAAAGCGACAAAACATTATTAATTAAATCATAAAGTGATATTGAGGGTCAAAAACTAAATGATCATTGAGGCTATGGTGACTGGTTCATAGTCTTAACATGGTGTAAGCATGTGCCAAGTTAACCCAAATAAAGCATCAAAGGAGAATACCACAATATTATGCTTTTGTATGCTAAAACAACGCATGATTCTTTCAAGGCACATTAAGCAATATAATTTTTTTGAAACAAGTCATGCTACAACAATAGTCACTAAGAATATGGTCAAAGAAATATCTAGCTTGACATGATAAAGTCTAAGTCACAGTTAAAACAAGCTTCCTTTTGTACCACTATAAGCATGAAACTTCGTACTCTTTTCCAACACCACTCGACTTATTTGAAACAACTCTCAAAGATAATAATCAATAAACACTAGAGATCATGTATCGCCCATCTACAAAGAAGAACTAAAAATTTCTAAGCCAAAATAATAAGAAAACTAAAGCTAAAGGCAGTGCTAGCAAAGGAGAACACTCACAGAACAATAAGAGTGAAAACTAGAGTGTTCTAGGCAATGAATAACGGGGTGTGTCTCTCTCCAAAAGAAGTGTGTTGGGATCCAACCAACTTATTGCGGCAAATAAAGCAAAAGAAAAATAAAAACAAAGATGCTCCAAGAACAACACATAGTGCATAAGGTAATAAAAATAAAGTGTCTTGAAAGAAGATCTGAGATTATTGATGAGGAAGGGGATGCCTTGGGCATCCCCAAGCTTTGACGCTTGTACTTCTTGAATATTTCTTGGGGTGACACGGGTGGCATCCCCAAGCTTGAGCTTTTGTCCATACTTCATCTCATCACATCATTCTCTCCCTACACTTGAAAACTTCCTTCATACAAAACTTCACACAATCTTCATTAGCAACATTAGTGTATTCAAAATAATAATCCTTTGGGTTCAGTTTCAACTCAAGCAAATCATCCATTAAAACATAAGCTACTGTAGCAATTTCTGTTAAAAGCTCGAGTAATCCAAGGGAACTCAAAAAGAAACCGATTAAGAGGCAAATGCAAATAATGGAAGAAATCTGTCAAAACAGACTAGCAGGTAAAGACCGATTTTTTATAAAATCTTCTATTGCTCAAATCGAAAAGTGAAAAACTAACGAAAGTTGGGTAATAACCTGGGTCATAAGCACAAAAAATTACAGATTAATCCGACGTACTGATAATTTTCACGATTTTTTACAGTGACGCACATAAATCTGTTTCGGGATAGCAACTTCCCCATATCTTACTTCCCTCTCATTAGAGGTTATTCTTGGCACAAAAACCAAACAAAAAGGATAAGGAGAGTTTATTACAGAGGCAATAACTTTCAGTAGTCAACAAAACAAAAATAAACTTAAAGTAAAAATATAATGGGTTGTCTCCCAAAAGCTCTTTCTTTATAGCCATTAAGATAGGCATGATAATGTCGATGATGCTCACATAAGAAATATGAATTGAAGTAAAAGAGAGCATCAATAAGCAAATATGGAACAAATTTAAGTCTAACCCACTTCCTATGAAAAATAATCTTGTAAAGAAACAAGTCATGAAAGCACAAAGCAACAAGCATAGGAAAGCAAAACAAGTGCAACTTCAAAATTTTCAACATAAAGAGGGGAAACTTAATATTGTTGAGATACATGAAACCATGTTTCCATCTCTCATAATAACTTTCAGTAGCATCATGAATAAAATTAACAATATAAATATCACATAAAACATTCTTATCATGAGCCATATGCATAAAATAATTATTACTCTCCCTATAAGCATAGTCATTCTTATTAATCATAGTGGGAGAAAATTCAACAAAATAGCTATCATTATTATGCTCATCACCATAATCATCAAATATAGGAGGCATATTGTAATCATAATTAATTTTCTCCTCAATAGTAGGTGGACTGAAAATATCATATTCATCATTGTAATCATCATATATTGGAGGCATAGTATCATCGGAGTAAATTTTCTCCTCCGTGCTTGCGGGACTAAAAAGATCATTTTCATAAAAACTAGCTTCCCCAAGCTTAGACTTTTCCATAGCATTAACAATAATGGTGTTCAAAGAATTCATACTAATAACATTGCTATTAGCAGGCAAATAAAGTTCCATAGGTTTTTTATTTTTCTATTCAAACACTCCATGTCCTAACTCAAGGTAAATACTATAAAGCTCTCTAATTTTTTTTGTTTTCCATTAATCCTAACTAGTGAAAGTAAAAAGAAGAAACAAAAAGATATAATTCCAGAATCTAAAGGAAATAACTTCGAGCACTCACACACCAGCAACAGTACTAGAAGATAGCTTAGTAGCCAGAGGATGTGAGTACCTTTTACCTTACCTCCCTGGCAACGGCGCTAGAAAATAGCTTGATGTCTACACACGCTTCTATTCTTGTAGACTGTGTTAGGCGTCCAAGTGCAGAGGTTTGTAGAACCGCAGCAAGTTTCCCTTAAGTGGATTACCCAAGGTTTATCAAACTCAAGGAGGAAGTGGTCAAAGGTATCCCTCTCAAGCAACCCTGCAATCAAGATACAAGAAGTCTCTTGTGTCCCCAACACACCCAATACACTTGTCAGGTGTATATGTGCACTAGTTAGGCGAAGAGATAGTGAAATAAAGTAATATGGATGATTATAAGTGGTAATTGCAATCTGAAATAAGAGTGGTAGCAAGCAAACATGTAACATGACAGATTGTAAACGGTGTTTTAATGCTTAGAAACAAGGCCTAGGGATCATACTTTCACTAATGGACACTCTCATATAAATATCTTATCTTCATTATGTTACCCTAAACTACTCTCTGGTTGGACGATGTAGGGCTATAACAGTACACCTTAAAGTTCGTATTCCCCATCTAGATAACCCCTCACTATCACCTTGAGCGCTAGATGGTTCCAACAAACACCACAATCTCATAGAGACATCCAACTCAAATTATACTCATGATAAGTATTTCTATAACCTTAGCCTAAGTGCCACACGGTGTGCACATTGTCAACTTCACACACGCGGGGATAAGCAGAGATTAATTAAAGCACTTGAGTAGCATAATAGATCTACTTATTCAACTAGATTACAAAGCTCATGATCTCAATAAGATCACGCATAGAGAGAGATGAACACATAGCTACGGGTAGAGCCCTTAGCCTTGAGAGAGAACTACTCCCTCCTCATCATGGGAGTCAGCAACGATGAGGGAGATGGCTCCGGTGACACTTCCCCATCCCGACAGGGTGCCGGAACAGAGACTTATGTCTCCCGAATCTTCTCTTCGGTGGCGGTGGTGATGTGGAACTTTTCGTGGAATTCTGATCCTCCCCTTAGGGTTTTCGTCTCGGGGGGTTTATATAGGCGAAGAGGCGAGGTTGGTGGGGTCCCGAGGGGCCCACACCAGGGCTTGGCGTGCCCAGGGGGTGCCACCCTATGGTGTGGCTGCCTCGTGGCTCTCCTTCGTCTCCGCTTTGGACTTCCGTGTCGTGTCGAGAAAAATAGGAACTTCGTCTTTTGTTTCGTCCAAATCCGAGAATATTTCTTTACTAGATTTTCCGAAACCAAAAATAGCAGAAAACAGGCAACTAGCACTACGACATCTTGTCAATAGGTTAGTTCCACAAAATGTATAAAAATGCCTCAAAGTGTAGACAAAACATAAGATAGTTGATACAAAACAAGCATGGAGCATCAAGTATTATAGATACGTTTACGACATATCACGCCCCTTGGTCATTTCCCCCACCCACGCACGCATGGCCTCTTCTTATCCTTCTTCACCTATGCTAGAGCACCACCGCCACGGCCGCTACTTCGCTCCATTGCTGTGCTTCTCCGCCGTAGCAGCGCTGCCGCTTCTACATAGCCACGCCGCCACGGGGCCTTGCCGGTCTCGATCTCTGCCCCCAACACAGATTGGGTCTACGAAGGCAGGGACTTGGAGATGGCTGATGGCCCAAAATATATCAAGCTCGTTGGGGAACCCCAAATGGAAGGTATGATGAGCACAACAACAAGTTTTCCCCTAGTTATGAAACCAAGGTTATCAAACCAGTAGGAGCAAGGAAACACCTCCAAGGTGTTGTTTCCAACTTGGAATCCAGCACAACACAACCACAGAACTTTTCCCCCAACATACAGCGAGGTTGTCAATCTCACCGGTTTTGCTAAAAACAAAGGATTAAACGTATTGTGTGGAAGATAGTAATAGCTTGCAAAAAATAAACAGAAAACAGTAAATAGAAGATTGTAGATTGATAGTAAAAGAAAGGACTGGGGTCCATAGTTCACTAGTGGTGATTCTCCTTAAGATAGATGACATGTTGGGTGAACAAATTACAGCGGGGCAATTGACAGACAACGAGAAAGCATACATGCATATACTAATCATCTTGACTCCTATGAGATTTGATTGGGCATTACAACATTATACATAGACCGTAATCCAACTGCATCTATGACTAATAATCCACCTTCAGGTTATCATCCGACCCCCCTCCAGTATTAAGTTGCAAGCAATAGATAATTGCATTAAGCATTGCATGGAAAGTAAACAATATGATTGTTCTATGAACAAAGGATTGCTGTTTTCTCCCTAGTAGCAACAACACATCTAGTACCTTAGAGATTTCCGTCACTTCCCCAGATTACTAGAGGCATGAACCCACTATCGAGCATAAATACTCCCTCTTGGAGTTGCTAGCATCTACTCGGCCAAGATAGCTACTAACAACGGAGAGCATGCAAGATCACAAATAACAAAGACATGATAGAATCAATAATCAATCTGAAATAGCATCTCAATATCCATCGGATCCCTGCAAACACAACATGTATGATTACAAATAGATGATCTTGATCATGAACGGAGCTCACAAGATCTAAACATGGTAGCACAAAGGAGAAGAACCAACCATCTAGCTACTACATGGACCCGTAGTCCAGGGATGAACTACTCACGCATCACACTGGAGGCTTGCATGGTGATGAAGAAGGCCTCCAGGGTGAATTCTCCCCTCCAGCATGGTGCCGGGAAGAGCTTCAGATCCCTCCCGATCTAGGGATGGAGATGATGGTGGCTATAGATTCTTTCATGGAATTTTGATCGGGTCCTTAGGGTTTCTGTATCGGAGGCATCTTATAGGTGAAAGGGGAGGCCGAGGGGGTGCCCTAGGAAGCCACACCACCCCCTAGCGTGGGCCAGGCCTGGCCGTGCGGCCAGGTGGTGTGGCCGGCCTCTGGCCCTCTCCGTCTCATCTTCTGGCTCCGTGTGCCCCTTGGTGAAATATTGACTTTGGCTTTTGTCCCGTCCAATTCCGAGAATATTCATTTTCTGACTTTCCTGGAACCAAAGACAACAGAAAACAGGCAGCTGGCACTATGGCATCTTGTTAATAGGTTAGTCCAAGAAAGTGTATAAAAATACTCCAAAGTGTGGACAAAACATAAGAAAGTAGATATAAAATAAGGATGGAACATAAAAAATTATAGATATGTTAGCAACGTATCAACATCCCCAAGCTTAACTCCTGCTCGTCCTCGAGTAGGTAAGTGATAAAAAGAAAGAATAATTTTTGATGTGACATGCACCATCATAAACTTGATCAAGGTATTTGTAAAACATTGATAGCTAGGATCATAGTACTTAAACATAGCATGCAAGATATAGTTCTAACAATAAGACATAGCAACTATATTGTAACATGAAAATGCACAAATAAAAGATTCATGAATAACAATGCTTTGCAAGATGTTTGTTTGTTTCTCATAAATAAAGCATAATGAGAATAGTATTCATCTTGTCCGTCATAGTGTAGCAAACATAAATGCATAGGACACCTTCAAAGTTCATAAGGGTGACTAGATACAAATAGTTTAAGAACAAGCAATATCAACATTATGAATCAATCAATAAGCTTTGGGACAATGCACATAGAACTAAGAATGACAACTATGCTCTCTTAATTAGTGCATAAAGATAGAAGGTGGAGACTCAATATAAAAGTGGAAGAAAGGCCTTCATAGAAGGAAGCAGGGATTCAAGTCTCGTAAAGAGCTTCCAAAAATTATGGTACTTATTAGCTTTCAGCTCTCATTGCCCCTATCATAAGCATCTTGAAGTGATTAAGGTTAAAGTGAACAAGCTATGGAGTATATGCTTGACAAAGTATAAGTTGGCAATCTCATGTCCCTTGGATATGAAGGCCGCTCCTCATGCTACTCAAGTTTAGTTACCGGTAAGTTATTGTCATAGTAAGTACATGTGTATCATAGAGAACCGCCAACGGGGCACCCCTTGCCCAATGATACAGAAGAAGGCAAGAAGACAACGAGCATCTCAACAATCTTCTTATTTACCATGGGAAAATGGTGCTTTTTTCTCTCTTTCCTCTTTTCTCATCTTTTTTTCCTTTTTCTCAATCTCTATCTTTTTTTATAACAAGAATGCTTCATAGATTGCTCATTATGGTTACGCTGCAGGTTTCCACCATGATTAGCCATGGATTAGACAAGCGGCCCAAGCGTTTCTCTAACACACATACATAACTCCATGGACTTACAAGCTCCCCTTTCATTTCACACCGACGACATCCATAAACAAAAGAGCATGATATCAACTGGGTACAATGTACAAGTGCAATGTTGAAATCGTTCCCCATGACAGCATGGTTCTGCTAATCCCCAACATATAAGTGCAAGCATATACAACATATATGACACAATGGTTCAAGTTTATTAGGGGCAAGAAAAGTAAAGTGTGCCATCAAGTTCGTGAGAGCTTTAATCACTAGTTTTCTCATAACAAGTTTTATTCGGAAGGTAGGTAAAAACATGAATATACTTGGAATAGCAAATGCTAATAGGTAGGTATGGTGGACTATTTGGAATAACTTGGTTTTATTGGAGTTGGATGCATGAGTGGAACTCATACTTGGTTATGGAGGCTAGCAAAAGATTGGGAGCGACAAACTAAGAGAGCAATAATGGCCATAATCATGCAAAGCGACAAAACATCATTAATTAAAGCATAAAGTGATATTACAAGTTGAAAACTAAAGGATCATAAAGGCTATGGTGACTTGGGATAGTCATAACATGGTGTGAGCATGCGCCAAGTCAACCCAAATAAAGCATCAAAGGATAATACCACAATATTATGCTTTAATATGCTAAAACAACGCATGATTCTTTCAAGGCACATTAAACAATCTCAATTGTTTGTAACATGTCATGCTACAGAAAAAATCACTAAGCATAAAGCCAAAACAATACCAAGCATGACATGACAAAGCATAGGCCACAGTCAAAAACAAGCTCCTTTTACCACTTAAGCATGAACTTTTCCTACTCTTTTCCAAATCAAACCAACTTATTTGAAAACTAATGTATGAATGAGGGGGTCCAACCAATTTATTCAAGCAAACTAAGAAAACCAAGCAAACGAAAACCAAAAAAAAAACGGAGACGCTCCAAGAACAACACAACTATGCATGAAACAATAAGAATGAAATGTTTGGAAGAACCTGAGATTTTTATTGATGAAGAAGGGGATGCCTTGGGCATCCCCAAGCTTTGACGCTTGTAATTCTTGAATATTTCTTGGGGTGACATGGGTTGGCATCCCCAATCTTGAGCTTAAGTCCATTCTTCATCTCATTACATCATTCTTTCCTTAACACCTGAATTTTTTTCCTTCATAAAACTTCACACAATCTTCATTAGCAACATTAGTGCACTCAAGATAATAAGTCTTTGGGTTCAGTTCCAACACAAGTAAACCTTCCATTAAAACAAAAGATACGGTAGAAATTCCCTCAAAAAGCTCAATTCCCCAAAGAGAACCCAAAAAGGAATCAACAAGAAGCAAATGCAAATAATGGCAGAAATCTGTCAAAACAGACCAGCAGATAGAAACCAATTTTTTCGAAGACCTTCTGTTGCTCAAATCGAAAAGTGTTGAAGTAATGAAAGTTGGATAACAACCTATGGCAGAAGCACAAAACATTACAGCTCAAACCGACGTATAGAGATTTTACTCGAATTTTTACAGCGAAGCACAAAAATCTGTTTCGGGACAGCAACTTTCCCAAGTCTTACTTCTCTCTCATTAGAGGTTACTCTTGGCACAAAAAGAAAATAAAAAGGATAAGGAGAGGTTATTACTGAAGCAATAACTTCCAAGACTCATCTAAAACTTTTGGGTTATCTCCCAATAAGTTCTTTTCTTTAACGCCTTTAAGTTAGGCATAAGAAGCAAGAAAAGAATCAAGTATTCTCAAATGAAGAAGCATTAAGACCAAATTTATTTTTAATAGGAGAGGCAAAAGGAATATTCTCTCTCTTCTTAGGGAAGTGTTCTATACCTTTCTTGAGTGGGAGTTGATATTTAATGGTGCCTTCTTTCATATCAATAATGGCACCAACAGTTCTAAGAAAAGGTCTTCCCAAAGTAATAGGACAAGAAGCATCGCATTCAACATCCAAAACATAGAAATCAACGGGGACATCAGCATTGTTAACCATAATAATAACATCATTAATACTCCCCATGAGTTTCTTTTTAGCATTATCATCAAGTTGGACATTTAAATAACAATCTTCCAATGGTGGCAAATCAAGCATTTCATAAATCATTCTAGGCATAATAGAAACACTACTATCAAGATCACATAAAGCTTTGAGATCAAAATCATTCACTTTCATATTAATGATGGGTTCCCAGCCATCTTCTAATTTCATAGGAATTGAAGCTTTATGTTTCATCTTTTCTTCTTTAATTTTTATGAGATCATCAATAATGTGTTTTGTAAAGGTCATATTCATAGTACTAGCATTAGTACTTTTAGCAAGCTTTTGTAGGAACTTAATTACTTCAGAGATATTGCAACCATCAAGATCAAAATCATAATTATTTTCTAAAGTAGTAGAGCTATTTCTTCCCATATTTCGAAATTTTTTAGCATTTTTATTAGAAAAGGTTCCATTGGGTTTACTAGCTTCAACATTAGTGGTAGTGATAGTAGAAATACTAATATTTCTAGCAATTTCATCTTCTCTTTCCCACTTAGCATGCAATTCTGCTAATAGTCTAACATTTTCATCAATTCTAACTTGTATGGCATTAGTAGCAGCAAAGGGGTTTTCAATAGTTTCAGGTTTAGCAGCCATTTTATTCAAAGAAGATTGTGCTTCAGCCAACGATGCTATGTTTCTTTTAGCATTAGACAGTTTTTCCTCAATAGTTTTATTGAAAGAAGTTTGTTTACTAATAAAATCTTTAAGCATAGCTTCAAGTTTAGAGGGTGCACTCCTATTATTGTTGTAGGAATTTCCATAAGCATTACCATTGTTGGGAGGATATGGCCTATAGTTATTATTACCAAAATTATTCTTGTAGGCATTGTTGCTAAAATTATTATTTCTTATAAAGTTCACATCAACTTTCTCTTCTTGAGTAACCAAAGAGGCTAAGGGAACATGATTTGGATCAATATGAGCTTTCCCATTAACAAGCATAGACATAATAACGTCAATTTTATCACTCAAGGAAGAGGTTTCTTCAATAGAATTTACCTTCTTACCTTGTGGAGCTCTCTTGGTATGTCATTCAGAATAGTTAACCATCATATTATCAAGAAGCTTTGTTGCAACACCCAAAGTAATGGTCAAGGTACCTCTAGCAGCAGAATCCAGTAGATTTCTTGAAGAATAATTTAGTCCTGCATAAAAGGTTTGGATAATTATCCAAGCAGTCAGTCCATGAGTGGGACAATTCTTTACCAAAGATTTTATTCTTTCCCAAGCTTGAGCAACATGTTCATTATCAAATTGTTTAAATTTCATTATTTCACTTCTCATAGATATAATCTTAGCAGGAGGATTGTATTTTCCAATGAAAGCATCTTTGCATTTAGTCCACGAATCAATACTATTTCTAGTTAGGGATTGCAACCATTCTTTAGCTTTTCTTCTCAAAGGGAAAGGAAACAATTTAAGCTTAATAATATCTCCATCTATATCCCTATGCTTTTGCATCTCACAAAGTTCAACAAAGTTATTAAGATGAGCTGCAGCATCTTCAGTACCAATTCCAGAAAATTGTTCTCTCATAACAAGATTGAGTAAAACAGGTTTAATTTCAAAGAAAGTAGCTTCAGAAACAGGTGGAGCAATAGGTGTGCACATGAAATCATTGTTGTTGGTGCTAGTGAAGTCACACAACTTAGTGTTTTCAAGAGTAGTCATTTTTTGTGTTTTTAATATAGAAAGCAAACTAGTATAACTTTTTTTTGGTTTTTGATAAAGAAACAAGCAAACAAAGCAAAAATAAACTAAGAAAAACGAAAATAA
Source organism: Avena eriantha (assembly GCA_910589775.1). Taxonomy (NCBI): domain Eukaryota; kingdom Viridiplantae; phylum Streptophyta; class Magnoliopsida; order Poales; family Poaceae; genus Avena; species Avena eriantha. The sequence continues at coordinate 319,475,062 of OU342746.1, forward strand.
CAAATTAAAGAGATTGGTTATGAGGGACTCCCCTTGTGAAGATGTTCTTGACTCCCTGGCAACGGCGCTAGAAAAATAGCTTGATGGCCCAAAATATATCGAGCTCGTTGGGGAACCCCAAGAGGAAGGTATGATGAGCACAGCAACAAGTTTTCTCTCAGTTATGAAACCAAGGTTATCGAACCAGTAGGAGCAAGGAAACACCTCCAAGGTGTTGTTTCCAACTTGGAATCCAGCACAACACAACCACAAAACTTTGCCCCCAACATACAGCGAGGTTGTCAATCTCACCGGTTTTGCTAAAAACAAAGGATTAAACGTATTGTGTGGAAGATAGTAATAGCTTGCAAAAAATAAACAGAAAACAGTAAATAGAAGATTGTAGATTGATAGTAAAAGAAAGGACCGAGGTTCATAGTTCACTAGTGGTGATTCTCCTTAAGATAGATGACATGTTGGGTGAACAAATTACAGCGGGGCAATTGACAGACAACGAGAAAGCATACATGCATATACTAATCATCTTGACTCCTATGAGATTTGATTGGGCATTACAACATTATACATAGACCGTAATCCAACTGCATCTATGACTAATAATCCACCTTCAGGTTATCATCCGACCCCCCTCCAGTATTAAGTTGCAAGCAATAGATAATTGCATTAAGCATTGCATGGAAAGTAAACAATATGATTGTTCTATGAACAAAGGATTGCTGTTTTCTCCCTAGTAGCAACAACACATCTAGTACCTTAGAGATTTCCGTCACTTCCCCAGATTACTAGAGGCATGAACCCACTATCGAGCATAAATACTCCCTCTTGGAGTTGCTAGCATCTACTCGGCCAAGATAGCTACTAACAACGGAGAGCATGCAAGATCACAAATAACAAAGACATGATAGAATCAATAATCAATCTGAAATAGCATCTCAATATCCATCGGATCCCCGCAAACACAACATGTATGATTACAAATAGATGATCTTGATCATGAATGGAGCTCACAAGATCTAAACATGGTAGCACAAAGGAGAAGAACCCACCATCTAGCTACTACATGGACCCGTAGTCCAGGGATGAACTACTCACGCATCACACCGGAGGCTTGCATGGTGATGAAGAAGGCCTCCAGGGTGAATTCTCCCCTCTAGCAGGGTGTCGGGAAGAGCTTCAGACCCCTCCCAATCTAGTGATGGAGATGATGATAGCTATAGACTCTTTCATGGAATTTTGGTCGGGTCCTTAGGGTTTCTGTATCGGAGGCATTTATAAGCGAAAGGGGAGGTCGAGGGGGTGCCCTAGGCGGCCACACCACCCCCTGGCGCAGGCTAGGCCTGGCCACACGGCTAGGTGGTGTGGCCGGCCTCTGGCCCCTCTCCGTCTCGTCTTCTGGCTCCGTGTCCCCCTCGGTGAAATATTGACTCTGGCTTTTGTCCTGTCCAATTCCGAGAATATTCATTTTCTGACTTTCCGCAGATCAAGGAAAAATAGATCAAGGAATTGGTCAACCTAAAGCTGCGCGATTAAGATATTATGATCACCTTCATCCGCAGCCGGATCTCCCCTCTGCAAAAGCGCACGCACAAGCTCTGCCATATGAGTGGGCATCTTGACCCCAACTGGACTTCGTACCTTAGAGCTCAACAAAACCAAGATTTTTCGCCGAGTCAAGGCTATCTTTAGGGTAGACAAAGACTTCAACAAGGATTGTGAATTGGGATTCAAGCACTTCTGGCAGGATAGGCTGCCTCCCAGGGTATGTTTCCTTACTTGACCCTTTCTCCGAATTATGTGGTATGTCAGATTGTATCCCTTACTTGATCTAATGCAATTTTTCTTTCAGTTGTTTACTCAGCAGACGGTCGAGGATGGCCACGAACCATCCCTTAAGTGGGGGAAGGATCATGAAGCCTTAGACGAGGTAGAGCCGGATCCTGAAGACTTCCTGCCTACTCTGGATTCAACCTCTAGATGAGCCCCTGGTAAGACCTCTGGTTTAAGGGAGTCGACGAATGATGATGAAGACTTCGATATTGAGATTATCGAGGTATTCGACCCTATGCCTATCTCATATTCCTTTCTCGTTGATCCCGCTTCAGCTAACCCAGCCGGTTAGGTCTGTGAGGATCCTCCTCTTGCCATGGGTGATCCGGTTCCTGCTCCCTCCAAGAAGCGTGCAGCGACCTCGGTTGCTTCTTCCGAGCCGCCCCCAGCTAAGAAAAGGCAGAAGAAATCTGGCATCAAGGGTGCTGGCAAACCCGTGCCCAAGGCCATAGCCCGGCGAGCCCCAAAGCCCAAGGATCCACGTACTTCCTCCGAGTAAGCCTCTTTTCTATCTTTGTTTTATCTTCATGTATTTCTTGTTTCTCTCTTTCTCTGTTCTTAACTCGTTGTTCTGTTCTTTATATGACCCGGCAGGTCCGCCAGCGAGATCCCCAAGAGAGGCTTGAGCATTGCTTCACCTATCCTAAGTGCCCCATCTCCCCCTCGCAATGATAATGCGTGCCCGCTGAGCCCTATTATAGAGAGCGTCGCGGCTGCTCTGAATGTTAGCCCACCTCATCATGAGGAGGGCAACGTCGGTGCAAGGGGAAGTGGTTCTGACGAGGATACGGCTATGCCAGATCACCCTAGCTCTTCTTTGGCTTAGCCGCAACCTATTGTTACCTAGGTGTCGGTTACTCCGACACCGACCCAAGTTTCTTCTTCACTAGCACCAGCACCAACACCAGCATCAGCACCAGTACCAGCACCAGCACCAGCACCAACACCAACACCAGCTTCAAGTTCTACACCAACTCCTCCCGCCTCGTCCGAGTCTTCCAAGACTTGGCGAGAAGACCAAGCTTAGCTCAGCCCCAAGGCCAAAGCTCCTATGCCAACATCTTCTGCCAAGGATATCTTTCAGCAAAATATTCAGGCTAAACCTGGCACCAAGGCCAAAAAGGGTACTGATGCCTCCAAGGGACAAACAGCTGTGGAGGCCGCCAAAACCCCTAAGGGATCAATCGTATAATCTAGACAATGCACTCTCGTGTCCATGATAAAGAAGGGGAGTACCGCCTCTGGGTCTGCTGCTTCTGGGTCTGCTAGCAGCAAGCAGCTCACTCTTCATACTAGCCTAGCCGCCGCCTAGATTGCAAGGAAAGAGTCTCATGCCAAGGGCTTGGTGGCGACCCAGATGCTCAATGGGGAAAACTATGTGATACATTGCAAATGTATCTATAATTTTTGATGTTCCATGCTTGGTTTTATCTACTTTCTTGTGTTTTGTCCACACTTTGGAGTCCTTTTCATATGATTTCTTGGACTAACCTATTAACAAGACACACAGTGCCAGCTGCCTTTTTTCTGCTGTTTTTGGTTCCAGGAAAGTCATAAAATGAATATTCTCGGAATTGGACGGGACAAAAGCCAAAGTCGCTATTTTACCGTAAGGCATCTGGAGCCAGAATACGAGACGGAGAAGGGCTGGGGCCTGGCCACACCACCTGGCCGCGCGGCCAGGCCTGGCCCGCGCCAGGGGGTGGTCTGGCCGACCCCAGCATCCCTCAGCCTCTCCTTCCACCTATATATTTCCCTCGGGACCAAAACCCTAAGTACCCGATCAAAAATCCATGAAAGAGTCTATAGCCGCCGTCATCTCCATTCCTAGACCGGGAAGGATCTGAAGCTCTTCCCGCCACCCTGCCGGAGAGGGGAATTCACCCTGGAGGCCTTCTTCATCATCATGAAAGCCTCCAGTGTGATGCGTGAGTAGTTCATCTCTGGACTACGGGTCCATGTAGTAGCTAGATGGCTGGTTCTCCTCGTTTGTGCTTTCATGCCTAGATCTTATGAGCTCCGTTCATGATCAAGATCATCTATTTGTAATTCTACATGTTGTGTTTGCGGGGATCTGATGGATATTGAGATGCTATTTCAGATTGATTATTGATTCTATCATGTCTTTGTTATTTGTGATCTTGCATGCTTTCCGTTGTTAGTAGCTATCTTGGCCAAGTAGATGGTAGCAACTCCAAGAGTTAGTATTTATGCTCGATAGTGGGTTCATGCCTCTGGTAATCTGGGGAAGTGACAGAAATCTCTAAGGTACTAGATGTGTTGTTGCTACTAGGGAGAAACCAACAATCCTTTGTTCATAGAAAAATCGTACTGTTTACTTTACACGCAATTCGTAAAGCAATAATCTGTTGCTTGCAACTTAATACTAGAGGGGGTTCGGATGATAACCTGAAGGTGGATTATTAGTCATAGATGCAGTTGGATGGCGGTCTATATATAATGTTGTAATGCCCAATCAAGTCTCAAAGGAGTCAAGATGATTAGTATTTGCTTTTATGCTTTCTCGATGTTTGTCAATTGCCCCGCTGTAATTTGTTCACCCAGCATGTTATCTATCTTAAGGAGAGCCACCTCTAGTGAACTATGGATCCCGGTCTTTTGTTTTACATACAATCTACAAACTATTTACTGCTTTGTGTTTACTTTCTGCAAACTATTACTTCCTTCGATTCGATATGTTTAATCCTTTGTTTTTAGCAAAACCGGTGAGATTGACAACCTCATCGCAAGTTGGGGACAAAGTTCTGTGGTTGTGTGGTGCAGGTCTCCATGTTGCTACTAGCTCCAGTAGTGCGCCCTGCCAAGGCTCAGCTAGCAACACCTTTGGGGTGTTTCCTTGCTCCTACTGGATTGATAACCTTGGTTTCATAACTGAGGGAAACTTACTGCTGTGCTCATCATACCTTCCTCTCTGGGTTCCCCAACGAGCTCGTTAATACACGAGTCAGCACTATGGTCCGATGCTAATTGAATATGTCAACAATTGGAACGACGCCGAGTTCATCATCCTCAATGATGAAATCCCAGAGAAGTTCGGTCCCGCCGAGTTTAGCGCCCAAATGAACATAGTTTCTAAGGCCATCACACTTGTAGGCCGAATGATGGAGGTAAACCTCTTCATCATGCCCTTAATATGCGCAAGTAATAACTATAGATATATCCTCCAGTCCCCGAGTCTCCGGTGGAGTAACGCGTTATTTAGCCAGATGCTCCAATCCAAAGTATGTCTAGTTGTGGTAAATTCCTTAGTAGAATTCAAATATTCACTCACCTGGAGCCGGGTTAAGTTCCGCTTGGCCCGTGTCTTGAGTAGATTCAAATATTCACTCACCTAGAGCCGGGTTAAGTTCCGCTTGGCCCGTGTCTTGAGTAGATTCAAATATTCACTCACCTAGAGCCGGGGTAAGTTCCACTTGGCCCGGGTCTTGAGTAGATTCAAATATTCACTCACCTAGAGCCGGGTTAATTTCCACTTGGCCCGGGTCTTGAGTAGATTCAAATATTCACTCACCTATAGCCGGGTTAAGTTCCACTTGGCCTGGGTATTGAGTAGATTCAAATATTCCTTCTTATACATGAACTAACACTTTCCTCTTTAGATCACAACCAACCCTCCGAACCGCTGAGTTTCAGCTTCTAGATACGCACAAGGAGCTGCGCTCTAAGCACAGTACACTGATCACCGAGTACAAGAAGAGGGGTAATCTCTTTCACTTGTGTTTTCACTTCTTCCTTCCTTCATCTTATTATTGTTTGAACTAATTCATTATTCAGATTACGCAGCCAAAGTTGAGGCTGAAAAAAAAATTATGCGGAAAAATCTGGCTGAGATCAAAGGTAACTCATCTTGGTCACTTAACTTTTGTGCTTTTTCATCCTGACTCGGCAGATAATTATACCTCAGCTCTACCAGGTCAACAAAATATTTTTAGTGTCCCTTGAAAATAGCATGCCATTTCCTGACATGATGCTTCACTTTCTCGAACAAGTAGGGCAACATGAGGCCGAGTTCAAGAAGAAGGACAACGAGATCGCCGAACTCCATCTCAAACATGATGAAATTACTCGGTTGAATGCCGAAATCAAGAAGTTGAAGAACTCTCACAAGGCTGAGCTGGATAAGGCTGATCAGAACTTCTTCGAAGAAAAGGAGCGTCTGAAAACTCAGATTGAAAAGGACCAAGATATGCTGAAGGAAGCCGACATCAAGCTTGAGTCGGTGACCACCGAATATGAGAAGCTCCAGAAGAGGAATATTGATTGTCTCATGGAGCTGACCCGGATCCTCAATTATATCTCTTGTCAGTTTTTCCCTTCCACCAACATTTATTTTTCCGGGTCACGTGCCGTTACTTATTGGTATTACTTGTCTTATTCTTAGGCAAATTCCAGGAGAGCGATGCCATTGCTACTACTGTTGTTGCCAAGTTCCGCTTGAAGCGAGGCACTCCTGTTGGTCCTAGCGCCAAATATGTTCCCTATGACATGGAGGACATGTTGGTGAGCCTTGCTGCCCGAACTGAAACCATAAAGAACTATGGCGTGGACATCATGACTGCAGCTGCCCGGATCTTCAATGCCCTTTGGCCTACTGATCCTACTCCTAGAGGTTCTGCACCTTTCATTGCAAAACGAATGGAGTGTGAGACCTAGCTGAACTTCTGGAGGGAATCCGCTGCGTGTGTTGGAGCTGACACGACACTAAGCTTCATGATATCTTGATACGAGGGCTTGGACTTGAAGGTTCTTGACCATATGTGCACCGGGTCAAAGTGGACCAATGACCCGGAGTGCATCGCCCAACCAAGGCTGGTGCTTACAACCTCATCCAGTACGCCTTCTGCCATAGTTGGAATAAAGGGCCGAGCTTCCTTGACGCTATTACGGACGATATGTCGTAGATGGTTCGGGTGGTGAAGAAGAAGAAGCCTTGGATTTTGCCGAGGATACTGAAGATCCGGAGGATGCTGAGGTCAACCTGGATGATGAGGCAGAGACTGAAGCTCCCCCCACCGATGCCGAATTACCTCTTCCTATGACTGATACCTCGGACACTGCTGCTCCTTGAGCAGAAAACACTTTAAATTCGTTAAATACCCGATATGCCGGGTGCAGATGTACTTAAGCACAATGGTTATGTTTTGCTACTACTAATTTTTTTATGCATGATTAACTTGGGCGGAATCCCCGAGTTCCATTTTCTTGTTCCTCCAATTTTATGATTTGGCTCGCGTCTACCTTGATTCGGTTTTTCGACTTACGAGTCTGAGGTTCAGGAAATTGATTTAACAATACTTGGAACCTTAGGATTAGCTCAATATAACCCAAAACAACATAAATGGAGTAAACATAGAGTTAGTCCGAATAACAAATGTCGGCTCGATTACATTCCTTTCCTTAGTCATTTTTCATGTGCTTAGCAATTCCAAACTTGTTCTCTTGCTTGGCATGAAGCCAATTCTTATTGGACAATAGCAAGTCAAAGAGTTGGGTTTTTGGTTCCCACACATTACTAATCCGGCTAAGGTGTAAGTAATTTAAGCAAGCCGACATATATAAAAGTAAATAAAGAAAAGACAATTATTATTAAGGCAGCCCCCCGAGTTTCTGCTTGGGGTGCCGAGGTTTCATTGATAAGCTCATTGCCGACATATGTACCGACATATGAGAGTTCGATATACATACACTTTTTTCGCTAAGTGTAAAACGGTCGAAGTAGAGCAACATTCCATGGACACTTAGACTCCTCGCCGGACCTGTCCGCCTTGTTTTTCTCCTGTGGCTACGCATCAATGAGATAATAGGAATCATTGTGCAATGCTTTTCTTACAATGAATGGCCCTTCCCATGGAGGGGATAATTTATGCATGCCAGCAGTGCGCTACACCAGCCGAAGTACAAGATCACCTTCCCAGAAAACTCAGGGGTTTACTTTCCGGCTGTGGTAGCATCGTCTAGACAAGGACAATTCTCTCGCTTCTTCTAGCAGATCAACATCATTTTGCTGGGCTTCTTGCACTTAGGGTTCTGTGTATTGGGTGACTTAGGGCAATTCATGCTCTATGTTGGCTGGTAATACAGCTTCTGCCCCATATACCAGAAAGAATGGCGTATAGCCTGTTGATCGATTCAGAGATGTTCTTAAACTCCACAGTACCACTGGTAGTTCTTCTATATAGCACCCTGCTGATCTTTGTAGCAGCTAAGTGAGCCGGGGTTTTATCCCGGATCTTTCCACTTGTCTGTTCGATGCGGGGTGGGCTACTGATACAATATCTAGCCGGATCTTATTTTCTCGGCAGAACCTCACAAATGCTCCTTCAGCAAAATTTGTTCCATTATCAGTTATGATACTTTGAGGATAGCCTTATCTCAAGATTATATCTTTGAGGAATGTCACAGCAGTTGCCCCATCACATTTCTTGATTGGCTTCACCTCAATCCATTTGGTAAATTTGTCTACCATAACTAGCCAAGTGATAGGAATTTGTGTCTTGGTGGCATACCTCTGACAACCATTGCATTTTATTACTAGATCCTCAGCTTGCTCCAAGCCACTTGGCTAGTAAAATCCATGCCGGAAAGCTTTTGCCACTAAGGCTCTAGATGATGCATGATGCCCACATTCCCCCTAATGGATATCTCGGAAGATGTCAAGCCCTTCTTCCGGGTAAACACATCGCTCCAGAACACTTGTGACACTTCTCTTGTATAGTTCGGCATTAATAATGGTGTATGATGACCCACAAGTATAGGGGGTGTATCGCAGTATTTTCGATAAGTAAGAGTGTCGAACCCAACGAGGAGCAGAAGGTGCTGGCAAGTGGCTAGGAGCAACGGATTTTTAGGGGTGTTTGATAATGCAGGTAAATAAAGTACGAGTAAATAAGAGACAATAAGAATAAAGGCAGCGAGTGGCCCAATCCTTTCTTTAGCAAAGGACAAGCCAGTTGTATTACTTAAGATGACCAAACGTTCTCGAGGACACATGGGAATATTGTCAAGTGCTGTCGCTTCATATAGTTGATTAATCTTCTTTAGCTTGCTAAGTGTTGTGTCGGTGAACCTGTGCTAATGTACCGACCTTCCTAGGATTAATACATACTTGTGATTATACCCCTTGCAAGCATACGCAAGTACAAGAAAGTAATTAAGGTAGAAACCTAGCCACATCTTTAAACTCTAAGACCATGACGTCCCTTGTGCAATGGTTTCCTAATGGGGGTTCAGGTTTCTGTCACTTCGGCAACCCCTACGATTAGTAGCCAAATACACAATGCATTCCACTAGGCCCATATAGGAGAAGTGTCATGTAGTCGATGTTCACATGACACCACTAGAAGAAGTACACCACAACTTAAATAACAAACCATTGAATCTTTCTCAACACAATTCCACTACTAACAACATGACTTCTCCCATGTCCTCAAGGACAAAATGAACTACTCACAAGACATCTGGATCATGATAAGAGATGGAATAATGATGTATAACAAGCTGAACATAAACAATAATTCAATGGTTCCAATCAATAGCATCAACTACAAAGAGTAATCAACACTGGGAAAGTTTCTCCTAAGAACTATGCAAGATTCAACCCAATTGTTACAGCGGTATGATGGTGGTGATGATGGTGCTGGTGAAGATGATGGTGGTGGTGATGATGATGATCCCGATGAAGTCCAGCTTGATGGTGGTGTTGATGGCGATGATCTCCCCTCTCCGGGAAGGAATTCCCCTAGCAGAATTCTGTCTGCCAAAAAGATCTTTCTCTCTCGGTGTTTTCTGCCCCGCAGAGGCGACGGAATCTTTCTATGGTCGCTCCCTGAGTCTTAGGGTTTCAGGAGGATAATATACGCCAGAGGGGAGAGCCAGGGGTGGACCAGGGTGGCCACACCACCTAGGTGGCACGGCCTAGGGTGGCCCGCGCCAGGGGGTGGTGTGAGCCCCCTGTGGCCCATCTCCACTTCCCCTTCTAGCTTTCTTCGTCTTCTGAAAAAATAGGATTTTCCATGTATTTTCCCAGATTTTCTGATCTTCGCGAATTTCGCCTCCAAACATCCCCTTTTCCATCAGAATCCTGACTACATCGGTCCATGCTCCAAAAGTCATCAACCATGCAAAAACAGATGAAATTACATAAGTATCATCTCTTAATATGAAATATATCAATGAATAATACTAAATTATGATATAGAATAGTGATGCAAAATGGACGTATCAACTCCCCCAAGCTTAGACTTCGCTTGTCCCCAAGTGAAACTGAGCTCAATAAACATGGCCTCAGGTTTATGGCGTGAAGAGTCGATAAAAGAATACAGACAAGAAGCATCGCATTCATCAATACATAGATCATAATAGCAGACAACTCACCATTATATAACTTAACTTGCAATAGGTAAAGGAAACACAATATAGATACATAAAGTAAATCATAATTGGTAATGGCAAACTTAGTTCTTGGTCGAAGAATAGTTGACAATTTGCAGGAGTTCACAAATAACTGGTTTTCAATGATAGCTTTCAAAGTAGTAAACACTAAGATAAGAGCAAAGTGCAAAACAAGGAACATAAGAGACATGATTGAATAAATCATCATATGAATGAATGAAACACAACAACTCAAAATACATGCTGAGATAGAAGGGAATAGGTTTACTGACTCAATTAAAAAGTAAAAGAAAGGCCCCTCGTAGAGGTAAGCAGGGATTTCAAGTTTCATAAAGAGCTTCCAAAAATTATGGTACTTATTAGCCTTCAGCCCTCATTGCCCCTATCATAGGCATCTTTAGGTGATTAAGGTTAAAGTGACACAACTAAGAGGATATGCTTTACAAGTTATAAATTGAAGTCTCATGCCCCTTACTTACGAAGACCGAACCTCATGCTACTCAACTTCAGTCACCAGTAAGCTCTTATCATTGTAAGTACATATGTATCATAGAGAAACACCAACAGGGTACCCCTTGCACATGATACAAGAGTTATCCCATAATCAAAATGACAAGGCAAGCAGAAAATGAGCATCTCAGCGATCTTTTCATTTTCTATTTGCATAGGTTTTTATTGAGGATGCTTCATAGAATGCTCATTATGGTTATGCTGCAAGTTTCCACCATGATTAGGCATGGCTTAGGCTAGCAGCCCAGGCGTTTCTCTAACACACATACAAATTCCATGATCTTACAAGTTCCCCTTTTATTTCACACTGCCGGGATCCATAAGCAAAATAACATGATATCAACTAGGTACAAAGTACTAATGCAATGTTGAAAACGTTCCCCATGATACATGGTTCTGCTAACTTCAACTTATAAAGCGCAAGCATATACGCAACAAAGATGGACACAATGGTTCAAGTATATTAGATGCAAGAAAGTAAAGTGTGCCATCAAGTTCATGAGAGCTTTAATCACTAATTTTCACATAAAAAGTTTAATTTGGAAGGTAGATAAAAATAGGAATTTACTTGGCATAGCAATAATGCTAATATGTAGGTATGGTGGACACAAATGGCATAGGTTTGGTTTAAGGAGTGGATGCACGAGAAGAATTCCCTCTCAGTACAGGTTTTTGGCTAGCAAGGCTCGGTATCAAGTACAAGAGTTGAAGGAAACACACAAACATACAAGCGATAAAAACAAACATGCAATCTTCCTTGGAAGCACAAAAGATCTTAACTAGAGAATACTAAGCTTATGAGAAAATCAAGAAACAAAGATGATGACATTATATTTCTTCAGAGTACTTTTATATTTTTCATTCAACTCTCAAAAATAGTGTTGCTACTGACCGAGCCAGGTTTGCCAAAACCAACTAAATTAACTCAATGATCCCAAAGTGATACCAATACTAACGACAAGATCAATCATATAACTATGAATTGAAAACTAAAATAAGATATGAAAAAGAGTAAATGATAGAACTTCTCATTAATATTCCATAACGGCAAATCACACCAAGGGATACATAGATATCTAACGAGAGAGGGTACACCTCCATAATGCAAACCATCCTACATGATAACTTCTCTATTCAAGATATGACTCTACTAAAAAGGTAAAAAGATAGAAGATAGTGATGTGATACCGCGGCACTCCCCCAAGCTTGGAACAAACCAAGGGGATGCCAAAACCTGATGACGAATTACTCCTTCAGTGGTGGTGGCGTTCTCTCGATGAGATTTTTGATCAATTTCCCCAAGTCCTCAATCTCGAAGGTGAGAGTACGAATCAACTCCGAGTTGTGCTCAATGCGGCTCATGATCATGTCGGGTTGCGGATCCCAGCTCTTGCGGTTCTTTCCCCACTCTTCCTCCTTGAAGTATTTTTTTCCTGCATGGCTAGAACGAGGCAAATCCCAATTGGATGGTAGTTTCTCCTTGGGTATATTCTTGTATTGATGCTCATGGATAAGGGTATGGAAAGGATTCTTGGTGCGTGGAGGAAGTGACCATGGATCTGAACTATGACGAGGAGGCTTCCCTTTAGTTGACATAATCCTGACAGGGTTTGCCACCACACCAATGTTTGCAATGGTAGTGCCGGTGTGCTTTGCCTCCTCTTCATCTTCACTCTTGATCTCCTTCTCCTGCCCGGGGTCTTGGAGGTCTTTTTCCGTAGGCTTCTTTCCCTTATCCTTGGCGGACACCATCGTGCTTCTAAACTTTCAAGAATAGTTCCTAGCAGAAACAGATCGAAACAAAAATACGACGAGAACACGATATACGAATCTCTGGGGATCCGGGGGATTATATATTACGAAGTTTTACAACAAAAAGAAGGTACTAGGAGAAAATGGGTCGGAGACGGAGTCCGAGGTGGCCACACCACCTGCTGGCGCGGCCAGGGGGCCCGCGCTAGGGGGTGGTGTGAGCCACCCATGCTCCGCTTCCGTCCCTCTTTCGCTTCGTTGCTTTCCTTTTTGGATAAAAACTGCAAAAATATAGCTGGATAGAATTTTCGTGGAACTTTTCTTACTAGAAGTGTTACCTATTCGAAAACGGACTCTGCAGGTCTCAGGATTTGGTATTTAGTAGATTCTTCCGGAGGCACCACTTGAATAACATCAATATATTCACCTTCATACACATATTTCTTGAGTCATGAAACCTTTCACTTTCTTATGATACCATTTTCTCCACTAACCTGGAAATTTCTTTCATACAAAACTTCACACAATTTCTCATTAGCAACATTAGTGCATACGAGGTAATAAACCTTTTAAGTACAATTTCAACTGAAAACCATTAAATCATAAGCTACTGTAGCAACTCCTTCCGAAAACCCAAAAAGAATCCAAAAAAGAAGTCGTTTAAAGAAGCAAATGCAAGAATGGCGAAATCTGTCAAAACAGACCAGCAGGTAAAGATAATTTTTTCCGAAAATCTTTTGTTGCTCAAATCAAAAAGTGCAAAACTAACGAAAGTTAAATAACAACCTGGGGCAGAAGCATGAAAAATTACAGCTAAATCTGACATACAGAGATCTCTCACGAATTTTTACGGTGAAGCACAAAAATCTGTTTCGGAAAAGCAACTTCCCCAGATATTACTTCTCTCTCATTAGGGGTTGATCTTAACACAAAAATCAAACAAAACAGTAAGGAGAGGTCATTACCGAAGTAATAACTTCCAAAACTCAAAGAAACAAAAAAACAAACTGAAAGCAAGAATAAATTGGGTTGTCTCCCAAAAATCTCTTTCTTTATAGCCATTAAGATGGGCATGATAATTTTGATGATGCTCACATAAGAATATGAATGGAAGTGAAAGAGAGCATTAAGAAGAAAAAATGCACATGTTTAAGTCTAACCCACTTCCTATGCAAGGGGATTTTGTAAACAAACAAGTTGTTGAAACCAGAAACTGCAAGCATACGAAGGCAAAACAAGTGCAACATAAAAACTTTCAGCATAAAACGAGGAAACTTGATATTATTGAGATGCATAAGAACAGTCTTCCCTCTCTCATAATAACTTTCAGTATCATGCATAAACTTAATGATATAACTATCACAAGAACCATGTTAGCAATGATCACTTATCCTAACAGAAAACATAGGGACACTAGCTCTCATGACACTACTTTGTAAAACACTATTAGGGATATCCTTACAAAGGATAGTGTGTCCCTCTTCTACATATTTAGTGACAGAGTCTTTCACATTTGCTATTATAGGTTCATCATCCTTATGTTTATCAGGTTCAATAGCTTTATTTGTACTTTCATTAACCATACTAGCTATCATAGAATGTTCCTTTATCTTAACTGGGAAAGGCATTTTCTCAATGTAAGGTTCAGGTAAGACATAATTAGCAGTATAAACTTCAGTATTTCTTGTAGGAACACTTTTAGCAATATCTTTATAAGGTTCATGATACTTATTCCATTTCTTTTTAGGCACTTCAATGTAGGAAGCAAAAGCCTTAAAATAAGTTGCAATAGCTTGAGAGTCTAGACCATAAGAATTTTTAATATTTTGAAAGTCGTCAGTTCCCATAAAAGATTCAATGTATTCATAATCATAATTTATACCTGACTTTCTTTGTTGTGGTGGTGTCACGGCAGATGCCATGGATAGGCTAAAGGTGGGGACAATATGCACTAGAGGAATCCAGGGAGGGCTAGTGTGGTGATTCCACACACAGATGCTTTGTATTCAATTGGTTTCCAAGGTTAGAAATGCTCCTTGAGATGTATTGGGGAGAGGAGGAAGAAGGAACTCTCTTACTCTCACAACTAGCTAGCTCTCAGGAACCAAGAACCCGCTAAATAAACTCAACCAACTAGAGATCAATCCTTTCTACAGAGGCCCTAGCCCTCCTTATATAGGGGTGGCTAGGTCTCCAATTAGGGCATACGTGGAGGAATATTCCAAGGAATATGCCTCTTCCCAAAATAGTAAACCGACCGGGTCACTTTTCCCCGTTGTAAGCCATTCAGAGGCTACGTGAGCCTCTACGGCGCCAGCGTCATCCGACATAGGAAACGTCACCCTTGTCGGCCATGCCTCGGTGGTCCTAGCCTCTGTCCGCTTCGCTCATGCTCCAGCATACAGTGACCTCCTTTTGACCAGGGATATACCTTCCTTCTCTTGCAAGCCTGATATAACCCGGATCTTGCCTGGTTAATCCGACCACACCTGTACCTCCATACAAGTTAGATACATCCTGCCGACATACGACATAGGTCGGCCGGGACTCAGTTAGGCGGACATCCTCTAGTCTAGGTTACCCCGTGATTCGGCCTGCCTTGAGGTGACTCAGCTAGCACTTGCTTTGACCTTGCCGTACCTCGGCTAACTCGGCCTTTATACCCCGGTGTGACCCTACCCGGGGATATCCCCCCAACATTAGTCCCCGAAGCTAGTGCGGCCTTAGCAACTCTAGCTGCTAAGGCCACGACAGGTTCAATTTTCCGAACCTTTTGCTCCTCTTCTGAGTTATCTCATAGTCCGGAATCCATAGGTTAACTTTCTCTTGGCACATTCCGAGTTTTCACTCGCTGGCTTGGTCATCCTTTGGTTATCCGGGTTATTCTTCCTTCTCTCGAACGCTATCCCACGTGGAGGGTAATCATTATCTTGCCTCATTTTAAGGGCCTGCGCCAGTAACTGTCACAGTTAATGTCAGGTGTTACTGTTGCACACGTCACATCGTGTCTGTCTCCTCGTTAACTGTATCATAACATCACGTCGTGGGATCCGCTGCGCCATGGCGTCCTTCCTGTGGCTCCTTGCTGATTGGCTGATCCGGATTATACACGGCCACATCGTGTGGCCCTTCCACACCGCACGATCCCACTACCCCGCTGGGGCGTGGTTAAATAGGGGAGGGGCGCGCCCCTTGGGACTTTTCCCCATTCTCGCACCCCTCTGCCTCTTCTTCTTCTTCCCAGCGACAACGTCGCTGCCGCCGCACCTGCTTAGCAGCGCCGCCGCTGCAACGTTCCCCACGCACCAGCATCGCTGCCACTCCCGTGCATCTCCACCACCACGGGTCCGTGCCAGTCCAAGGCACTGCCCCCCACCGCCGATAGGACCAGTGAGGACAGCGACCTAGACATGACAGAAGAGGAGCTCACCGTCGTGGAACAGGAGATGGAGGAGGATGCGGAGAACGCCGAGCGCGGCGCCTGGGCTAGGTCCTAGGTATGCCAGGACGACCTCGATTGGCTCTACCGTACGCGCCGTATCCCGGAGGGCGTCGTTGCCCGCCTCACCGCCGAGGAGCTCGCTCCCTCACCCAATCCGGGTGAGTTTGTAGTGTTCCTCTCCCACTTCCAACGTGGGTTCGGCCTCCCCGTCAGTGACTTCTTCCACGATTGGCTCAACACCTACGAGCTTCAACCGCATCACCTTCCGGCGAATGCCATCACTTCCCTTTCTGCCTTTGCTTCCACCATAGAGGGCTACGCCGGATTGTGGCCCACCAAGGAGCTCTGGATACAGTTTTTCGGTCTCCGCCGGAACGTGATTCCAAATAGAGAGCTTGACCCGGAGGATAAACAATTTACGCAGTTCGGCGCTGCCTCTATTTCTCCTTGGAAACACTCCGTCTTTCCCCGAGTCACGAGGCTTGATTCTTGCAAGGGCTGGGCCCAAACCTTCTTTTATGTCAGAAATGGCACGACTGAAGATCTGATCCGGCTGCGCCCCTACGCTCCGGGTCCTCCTAGTCCGGATCTATGGGACCAGATCCCCAAGAAACCCACTGTCTTGGCGAACCAAGTCAACAAACGGTTCCAGGAGCTGAAGGATCAGGGACTGCGCAACGAGGATGCGATGATCACATTCATTCGCAACCAGATCTCCCCTCTCCAGAAACGCACTCACAAGCTTTGCCACATGAGCTGGCGCCTTGACCCCAACCAGACCTCCTCATTCGAGTTGAGCAATACCGAGATATTCCGCCGGGTCAAGGCCCTCTTTACTACTAACAAAAACTTCTCTGCTGATTGGGAGTGGGGGATCGAGCACTTCTGCCGAGATAGGCTTCCTCATGCGGTAAATCTCGTGATCCAATCTTTTTCTGAGTTATATTATATGTCGGAATTTGCTGTTTGTTTAATCCCTTCACATTTTCTTTTTCTTAGATGTTTCCTCAGCAAACTCTTGAGGATGGCACCGAGCCTTCTCTCAAGTGGGCGAATGATCGAGATACCCCGGACGACGAGGAGCCGGATCAGGAGATGTTCCTGCCGTTCCCCGATGCGACCAAGCGACACACCGGTAAATTCTCTTCTATTAGAGATTGGCTTGACGATGAAGATGATTGCGACGTTGAGGTGATGGAAGCATTTGACGCTGTCCCCCTTTCTTATGCCTTTCCGGCATCAACTAACCCGGGTGGACAGATCCATGAAGATCCTCCCCTTACCACGGGTGAGCCAGTCTCGGCCACGTCAAAGAAAATGGCGGCTGCATCTGCTTCTTGCTCCGGACCTTCTAAGCCAACCAAGAGGCGAAAGAAGTCCGCCGACAAAGCTGCCACCAAGCCTACGACTAAGGCCATTACCCGGAGAGCTCGCAAGCCCAAGGAGCCTTTGACCTCTGATGAGTAAGTCAGTTCTTCCTTATCCAATTTTCTGCTCCGTGTTTTGCTATTCATTTGTTCTTCCTTTGTTATAGTTCCTTATCATTCATCATTCGATTCGGCAGGGCTGTGGTGGAGGTTCCTCAGAGTGGATCCGGCATCGCCTCGCCGCTCCGACATAGCCCTTCTCCCTCTCGTGGCGATGATACACGCCCGTTGAGCCCCATCCAGGAGGGTTCAGCGGCTGCTCCGGGTTCTAGCCCACCTCGTCCAGAGGAGGGCAACCTCGGAACAGGGGGAAGTGGCTCTGCCGAGGCAGCGGTTGCTCCTAGTTCCTCTTCAGCTTAGCTGCAACCAGCTACATCCGAGGTACCAACAGCACCCCCGCCGAGACAAACGCCAGCACAAGCACTAGCACCAGCACCAACAGCAGCAGCGCAAGCATCAGCAACATCACCAAGCCCTTTCGCCTCGTCTGAGTCTTCCAAGACTCGGCAAGAAGGCACCAGCAGCACCAAGGCTAGCACTAAGGCGGCTCCCAAGGCCAAATCCGCGGCCCTAACCTCAACTTCCCACCAGCAACCTAAGGCAAAGAAAACTTCTGACGCCGCCAGGACAGCATCTATCGAGGCTGGATAGCGTACACTCGCGTCCATGCTTTCGAAGAAGACCCCGCCGAAGGAGGATACCTCTGTCGGGTCAGCTGATGTGCAACTTGTATTTCACACTAGCCCCGTTGTTGCACAAGTTGAAAGAAGGGAGGCCCATGCCAAGGGTTTAGTCACGCCACATATGCTTAGCGGAGAGCGCTATCCTCCGGCCTTGATCGAGTTTGTCAATAACTGGAACAAGGCGGAATTCGTCTACAACGACGATCTCCTAGAGAAATTTGGGCCTGCCGAATTTTCCGCGCAGAGGAACACAGCCGCCAAGGCTATAAACCTAGCGGGTCGGATGATGGAGGTACGCTACTTCGTCTTTTCTTTAACATGTACTAGTGCTTAGTTATATAACCATTAGTCCCTGAGCCTCGGGGGGAGTAACTTGTTACTCGGTCGGATGCTCCTTAAAGAATTAGTGTAGCTCCTTAGTAACTTCGAATATGCACACACCTAGAGCCGGGTTAAGTTCCACTTGGCCCGGATCTTGTACACTTCGAATATGCACACACCTAGAGCCGGGTTAAGTTCCCCTTGGCCCAGATTTTGTACACTTCGAATATGCACACACCTAGAGACGGGTTAAGTTCCACTTGGCCCGAATTTTGTACACTTCGAATATGCACACACCTAGAGCCGGGTTAAGTTCCACTTGGCCTGGATTTTGTACACTTCGAATATGCACACACCTAGAGCCGGGTTAAGTTCCACTTGGCCCGGATTTTGTACACTTTGAATATGCACACACCTAGAGCCGGGTTAAGTTCCACTTGGCCCAGATTCTGTACACTTCGAATATGCACACACCTAGAGTCGGGTTAAGTTCCACTTGGCCCGGATTTTGTACACTTCGAATATGCACATGATCAAATTAACTTTGCTTTTCACAGGTTACCACCAATCGCCAGAGCGCTGAGTTTCAATGCCTCTTGCACACACATAAGGCGCTGCACGCGAAACATTCCACACTTCTCGCTGATTTCGAGAAAAGGGGTAAGTTTTCTCCATAGCTTTTTCCCATCTTTCTTTATTTTTCCCGCTGTACTAATTCATCATTTGGATTGCGCAGCTGAAGTGGAAGCTGAGAACACCATCATGCAGAAGAACCTGGACTAGATAAAAGGTAAGTCCATTTCGCTTAGTCTTCTTCTGCGCCCTCTCTCCTTTTCTTCTTGGCTCGGCAGATATTCATATCTCGGCTTTGCTAGGTCAACCAACTATTTCAGCATCTCTTGAAGATAGTGTGCCCGTGCCTGATATGATGCTGCATTTTCTCGAACAAGCAGGGCAACATCAGGCCAAACTCAAGAAGAAAGATGATGAGCTCGCCCTCCTCCGGACCAAGGATGATGAGATTGCCAATCTTAAGGCAGAAATGAAGAAGCTCAAGGCGCTCCACAAAGCCGAGATAGACAAGAATGGCCAAGACTTTACTAAAGAGCGCGAACGTCTCAACCTCAAAATTGCCAAGGACCAAGAACTACTGAAGGAGGCCGACATTAAGCTTGAGTCGGTTAATTCTGAACTTGTGCAACTCTAGAAGAGGCGTGACAACTGCACCAAGGAGCTGACCCGGATCCACAGCCATATTTCTCGTAAGTTCTTTTCCTTCAGCTGGCATGAATCTCTCCAGATCTTCTCCCTCACCTATTTCACTTGTCTTGTTTTCAGACAAATTTCCGGAGGGTGATGCCATTGCAACCATTGCCATCACCATGTTCCGCCAGAAGAGGGGTACCCCAGTTGGTCCTAGCGCTGAAATTATTCCCTATGACATGGAGGACCTGCTGGTCAGCTTATCTTCTCGCCTTGAGATTGTGAAGAACTATGGTAAGGATATCCTAGATGTGGCAATCCGGATATTCAATGCCTTTTGGCCTGATGAAGATACTCCGGAGGGGATCACTGCTCTTATTGCCAAGTTAATGGAGTGCGAGACCCAGCTTGATCTTTGGAGGGAATCTGCTGGACGCGCCGGGGCTGAAATCGTCCTCCACTATGTGCTCACATGGTATGAGAAAATCAATCTCAATCTTCTTGAGCAGATGTGCACCAGATCAAGGTGGTCCAATGATCCGGATTGGATAGCTCAACGCAAGGCTTGCGCTCATAGCCTCATTCAGTATGCCCCCATCCATCAATGGAATGAGGGACCAAGCTTCCTTGGTGCCACCGACAATGAAAATGCCGAAGATGGTTCGGGTGAGGAGGAAGAGGACAAAGCCTCGGACGTCGAAGAAGGTGAAGATGATGCTGAAGCCGAGGCTGGAGTTCCACCTGCTGGCGCCGAGTTACCTCCTCCTGCTGCTCCTTGATTAAAAACACTTTGAAGTTTATCAGATCCCCGGTATGCCGGGTGCAAATGTATTAAGCACACTGATCACATTTTGCTACTAAGTTGCTCGTGCCAGATTAACTTGGGCGTAGTCCCCGAGTTCCATTTTCTTGTTTCTCCAATTTCCTGGCTTGGCTCGTGTCTACCTTGGTTCATTTTTATGACTTACGAGTCCGAGTTTCGAAAATTGACTTAACAATACTTGGAAACTTTAGGATTAGCTCAAAATAATTCAGCATAGTAAAAACAAGGTGAACATAAAAGTTAGTCCAAAATAGCAAATGTCGGCTTGATTAAGTTCTTTTCCTTAGTTGTTTTTCGTGTGCTACGCAATTCCAAACTTGTTCTCTTGCTTGCCATGAAGCCAAATATTGTTGGACAACAGCAAATCGAAGAGTTGAGTTTTTGGTGCTCACACACTACTAATCCGGCTTAGGTAGAAGCAACTTACGCCAGCCGACATATAAATAAGAAATACAGAAGTAAGTAAATATTATTAAGGCAGTCCCCGAGTTACTGCTCAAGGTGCCACCATTCCATTGATAGGCTCATCGCCAGCATACATACCGATGTATGAGAGATTCGGATACACACACTTCTTTGCTAAGTGTAGAATGGACGGAGTAGAGCTACATTCCATGGACGCTTAGATTCCTTGCCGGACATGTCTGCCTTGCTCTTCTCCTGTGGTTTTGCATCGATAAGATAATAAGAGTCATTGTGCAATGCTTTGCTCACAATGAATGGCCCTTCCCATGTTGGGGATAACTTGTGCATGCCAGTAGTATGTTGTACCAACCGGAGTACCAGATCACCTTCCCGGAAAATTCAGGGGTTTACTTTCCGGCTTTGGTAGCGTTGGAGATTTTGCTGATATATGGCGGATCTTGACAATGCCAATTCTCTCGCTTCTTCCAGCAGACCAACATCATTTTGCCGGGCTTCTTGCACTTTGGCTTCTATGTATTGGGTGACCCTAGGCGAATCATGCTCTATGTCGGCTGGTAATACAGCTTCTGCCCCATATACCAGAAAGAATGGCGTATAGCCTGTTGATCGATTCGGAGTACCGCTGGTAGTTCTTAAACTCCACAGTACCGCTGGTAGTTCTTCTATCCAGCACCCCACTGATCTTTGCAGCGGCTCAATGAGCCGGGGTTTTATCCCGGATAATACTAATCCGTTGGATCTCTCCACTTGTCCGTTTGATGCGGGGTGGGCTACCGAGGAAACGTCCAGCCGGATCTTCTTATCTCAGGAGAATCGCGCAAATGCTCCTTCAGCGAAATTTGTGCCATTATCTGTTATGATACTATGAGGATAACCGTATCTCAAGATGATATCTTTGAGGAATGTCACGGTGGTAGCTCCATCACATTTTCTTATTGGCTTCACCTCAATCCATTTTGTAAACTTGTCAACCATGACCAAGATGTGGGTCATGTTCCCTCTTGCTAGTTTAAACGGGCCAACCATATCAAAACACCATACGGAAAATGGCCAGGTAATAGGTATGGTCTTGAGCTTCGACATTGGCATATGTGTCTTGGTAGCATATCTTTGACAACCATTGCACTTGGCCAGTAAAACCCATGACGGAAAGCTTTTGCTACCAAGGCTCTGGACGAGGCGTGATGCCCACATTCCCTTTGATGTATATCTTGGAGGATGGCAAGCCCTTCTTCTGGGTCAACACATCGTTGGAGAATGTTTGTCACACTTCTCTTGTATAGCTCGGAATTGATGATCGTGTATGCTTTTGCCCTCCTCTGAGTTTGCCTAGAAAGCACCTCCTCACTGGGCAAAGTTCCATCTTTCAGGAATTGAAATATGGGCAGTGCCCAAGCTGGTATAGCTCATAATGGGAATACATCCTCATCTATTTCCATCTGATCCACCGGCATAACCTCAGCCAGATCACGCTGCGCAGTCTCCGGGCTTCGTGAACCACTTCCCACGTCAATGTCCATGGGCACAGCTTCCGATTCCGGATTTTTCGGGATATAAAT
Organism: Avena eriantha; assembly: GCA_910589775.1. Taxonomy (NCBI): domain Eukaryota; kingdom Viridiplantae; phylum Streptophyta; class Magnoliopsida; order Poales; family Poaceae; genus Avena; species Avena eriantha. The sequence continues at coordinate 319,497,447 of OU342746.1, forward strand.
TGACTCGGATTCTGGGGATGGCCTGATAGAGGGTTTTCTGAGGTGCTCTAGTGCTACACCTGGCGGGATTGCTTGTCGGGTTGATCCGAGCTTCGACAATGCGTCGGTAGCCTCATTTTCCACCCGAGGTATATGATGAAATTCGCATCCCTCAAAGTATCCTGATATCTTCTGCACATGAAATCTGTGCAGTGCCATATTTGCATCCAAAGCATCCCATTGTCCGGAGACTTGTTGAACGATGAGATCCGAGTCACCAAAGCATTAGATCCGACGTATTCCAACTTCTTTTGCCACTTTGAGCCCATGCACAAGTGCTTCATATTCTGCAACATTGTTTGATGCTGCGAAGTGGATCTGTAGCACGTATTTCAGCTGGTCCTTCATGGGCGAGGTAAGCACAACTCCGACGCCTAACCCAGTTTTTGTTTTCGACCCGTCAAAGTGCATTCTCCAGTAGTTCGGATCTAGCAATGGTGGCTCATATTGCACCTCGGCCCAATCCACAAAAAAGTCGGCCACAACCTGAGACTTGATTGCTTCTCTCCTGTCATATTGTGGCGCATAAGGGGCTAGCTCAATTGCCCATTTTGCAATCCGGCCACTTGCATCCTTGTTGCTCATTATCTCGGATATGGGGGCTTCACATATTACTTTGATGGGGTGCTCTTCAAAATAGTGCTTCAGCTTCTTAGCCGCCATATACACACCATATGCCATCTTCTGATAATGGGGATAGTTTTGTTTCGAGGCTGATAATACCTCGCTCAGATAATATACTGGCCTTTGCACTGACTTACCCTCTTCGTCGCGCTCTACCACAATTACTACACTTACAACTCGGTTGGTTGCGGCTATATAGAGCAACATTGGCTCCTTTGATAGTGGAGAGGCTAACACTGGTGCAGTGGCTAACATTTTCTTTAATTCGATAAAGGCTTCATTGGCCTGCAGCGTCCAAATGAACTTATCCGACTTTTTCATGAGTTGATAGAGAGGCAGTGCCTTTTCTCCCAACCGACATACAAACCGACGTAAGGATGCCATGCAACCAGTGAACTTCTAGACATCATTAAGGCACTTCGGCAGTTCCATTTGCTCTATGGCTCGGATTTTAGCTAGGTTAACTTTGATACCTCGGCTGGAGACAAGAAAACCGAGTAATTTTCCAACCGAGACACCGAAGGTACATTTCTCCGGGTTAATCTTCATTCGGAACCTTCTCAGGTTTGCGAATGTTTGCCTGATATCATCAAGGAGCGTTTTGCTTTCCTTGGTATTTATAACAACATCATCCACATATACCTGCACATTTTGACCAATTTGGTCGTGTAAACATTTTTGCATACATCTTTGGTACATTGCCCCTGCATTACGTAAACTAAAAGGCATGGTGCGATAGCAATAAGCCCCATACGGGGTGATAAACGCAGTCTTTATTTGATCGCTTGGGTTCAGAGGTATCTGGTGAAAACCAGAATATGCATCAATAAATGACAATAGTTCACACCCAGCAGTAGAATCCATGACTTGGTCTATCCTTGGTAGTGGGAATGGATCTTTCGGACACGCCTTATTCAGGTTCGTGTAATCGATACACATACGCCAAACCACTGCCATGTTCGGATCATCCTTCTTCTTCTCCACGAGTACCGGATTAGATAGCTAATCCGGGTAAAGCACCTCCATGATAAATCCAGCTACTAGGAGGTGAGCTATCTCATCTCTGATGACCTTTCTCCTGTCTTCGGTGAAGCGGCAGAGAGGTTGCTTCACCGGCTTTGCTCCGGGTCTCACATTCAAAGAGTGCTCGGCCAACTCCCTCAGAACACCATGCAAGTCCTGTGTGGACCAAGCAAAGATATCCCGATTCTCATAGAGGAAGTTGACGAGCTCGCTTTCCTATTTATCATTTAACCTGGCACCAATTGTTACGGTGCGCTCTGGGAACAGATCATCAATTGGCACTTTCTTGGTATCCTTTGTCACTTGAAATGATACACTTCCATGCGGGTTACTCAGCGCTGGCATATACTGCTACGCAGATTGAGCCAATGCCGCCACCTCCTAGATTTTTCTCTTTTCTTGCACAATCATGAGTGACTCGGCCAGGTTAGACCCGGCTGACGCGCACTCAATGGAACTTCGGAAATCACCAGTTATGGTAATGACACCATTTGGCCCGGGCAGCTTCATCTTCAAGTAACTGATGTGAGTACTTGCCATGAATTTTTTCAGAGCTAGCCTGCTGAGTAACGCGTGATATGCGCTCTCCAAATTGACAACTTCGAACTCCAAATTCTCAGTTCGGCAGTTATCTCTCGTGCTGAACAACACGTCAACCCGGACCTTGCCAATGGGTTTACAGGAAATACCTAGCACAATGCCATGGAAAGTTGTCCTTGTAGCTTGGAGCATGTTCTCCGAGATACCCAACTTGCGCATCGTGTCCACGTACATGATATTGATGCTGCTGCCATTGTCAATCAGCACCTTTGAGAACCTCACATTGATGTTTGTCCCAATGAATGTTGGGTCCAACACAAGCGCATACGAACCAGGACTTGGCATAAGCTTGGGATGATCTTTGATGCTCCAGGTAACTTCCTGGTTCGACCAAGTCATATACCTCGTCACTGCTGGCATTACCGCATTCACTTCCATGTGTCGGCGCTGCAAGCTCTTTCTATTGGTCTCGTTTGTGGTGAACACACAGTAACTCTAGTGATGCTCTCTGTACTCATTTCTCCCTTCATTTCCGGGGTACCTTTGATCTGGTTGATGTTGGTTTTCCACTTGATGCACTGCATCCCTTCTCCCATGGTTTTCATACCTCGGCGGAGGTGGTGGCAACATTAACTGTTGTGTGTTTGCTCCGGAGAGCAATTTCTGCCGGGGTAACTCCTGCCGAGGTTGATCATTCCGAGGTGCCTGAGCATTCCTCGAACCACTTTGTTCTATCTTCCGCATCCAGTCACACTGCCGGGTTGTGTGACCCGCCGGGTTACTCGGATTTGGCGAGTGAATTTTACACGGCTGATCCAGCATTGCCTCATAAGTATACCTCGGCCTGTCCTTCTTCTCCTGCCATTGTCTTTTTTGTTCTGGTGTCCAAGTTTTCTTGCCATCACTCCTAGGGGTCCATTGCTGCCCTCCAGTTTTTTGGCGTTGGTTGCTTCCTGCTCCGGGTTGGTCTTGATTCACAGCAGCAACTTGTTGTGAACTGTACTGGTAATCCGGTCTATCATCTCTTATTTTACCCCGTTAATCATTCCGTCGGGATGATCCAGCTCCATCTCGCTGGTAGTATTCCTCATTTGACTCGTTTGACACGAGCCTGGGTTGAGTCGGATCACCCAAGGCATATGAATCAGCGATTCGGATCGTCTCTGCCAGTGTAGTTGGCATATCCCTTTGTAATCTTTGCCATAGCATGCTTGCAGATCTGCACCCTTGCGCAAACCAAGCTATGGCCTGTGACTCAATTACACCCTCACATGAGTTTCGCACAGTGCACCAGCGGGTTAAGAATTCCCGGTATGTCTCATTCGGTCTCTGCTTGTACATTGCTAGGGTCTGTGGTCTGTTGGGCCTCTGATACGTGCTTGAGAAATTACTGACAAATATTTCCTCAAAATCGATCCAACAGTTAATACTTCCGCCTGGCAAATTGTTTAGCCATCCCCTCGCTGGCCCCTCCAGCATCTGAGGTACATATCTCACAGCCCATCTCAAGTTGCCCGTAGCAATTTTTACAGCTGTTGCGTAGTTAATCAACCAATCCTCCGACTTTGTGCTGCCGTCATATGTCTTAGTGCATCTTGGTAACTAGAAGTTAGGTATCGGTGGCTCCTTCATGATCCGGGGCCCAAAACACGCTGGACCCAGAGGACCTTGACACTCAATTTGCTCCGACCTATAAAGCCGATCCAGTTTTAACCTGGCGTCATCAGGCACCAAGTTCGTGCTTCCCAATCTTGACCCTAGGACGTGATAGTCTGGCTTGGGGTACCCAGCATTCACCATCTCCGAATCACCATCATTGTATCTATCTTGCTCTTGTGGAGCTGCTCTCTGTTGCATACCTTGGCCGGCACTGCGCTCTTGCCGTGGTATATTCCACTGCTGTGGTTGCCCTGCACCCGCCGAGTTGTGCTGTCCGGCATTGCCATTCACAGCGTTCCCTTGACCGGCATTGCCTTGGTCGTGGTTACCTCGACCAGCTTCACCTCAGCTCACACTTCGTCGATCCTCATTTCCCTGCACTGCTTTTCCTTTCCCTGCCTTTGCCGGGTCATATGGGACTATCTGTTTGTTTCCTGGCCGAGGTTACTACCTCTTCTCTCCTAGGACTACCATGAGGAGATGATGCAGCTCCAGCGGATTTCTCCGGGTTACCCACTTCTGAATAAATGATCTTGGAGGCCCCAGCTCTTTCCAGGTTAGCCCTGAGAAATTCCTCATTCTGTCTGTTTGCGATCCGAACTAACTCATTGACCCTTTCCTGCTGTCTCTGAGGGGCTTCACCCATCAAACCCTCTAACTCGGACACAGCTGCATCTGCTGCTCTGAGGTTCTTTGCCAGGGTACTGTACTTCGGCAGCCCCACGGACAGACAGTTCTCTGATTCCTCAATCCTTGTATCACCCTCTTTGTTCATTTCACTCATGAGGTTTCTCCCCTTCACTTTTACAGCATCAACCTTATTTGCCTTTGCGTACTCACGCAGTGTCATGTTCAACGACTGCTGAGCCGTGGCTATCTTTTTTGCACCCTCTAGTATTTTCTGCCTAGTCTCCTCTAACTCGGCCTGTGCCTGAGCCGGATCTACCACTGCTGCTACGGGGCTTGCCAAGCTATCTATCGCCTGCTGCAGCACATGGCCTCTCTAGCGGAGGACCTCTACTTTTCCTTGGTGCCTTGGGTGTTACCTCTAGATCTGGTGCCGGATCCTTGCTCGCACCAGCGCCAGGCACGGTCATCATCACCTCGGCGCAGTCAGGGGAGCGAGTGATACGCACCCCACGAGCCGCGCTAAGGGGTGGCTCGCCTCCCTCGACGACGTGTCGCGGGTGAACGCACAACACATCGACAACGACGTAGATCTTGTGCGTGCCAAGCTTGACGAAGAGGCAGTTGCACGGAAGAGGTCGCTTGCCGAAGCAACCAGAATTGTCGCTGACGAAATCCAGTGCTCCAAAGCGCTGAACTAGCCTGGAGACGATGCGTTCGCCGGTGCCGATGAAGTTTCTCGTCCGGATTTTCACTCCTGCTAGCGCTGCTAGCCCCACGGTGGGCGCCAACTGTCATGGTGGTGTCACGGCGGATGCCATGGATAGGCTAAAGGTGGGGACAATATGCACTAGAGGAATCCAGGGAGGGATAGTGTGGTGATTCCACACACAGATGCTTTGTATTCAATTGGTTTCCAAGGTTACAAATGCTCCTTGAGCTGTATTGGGGAGAGGAGGAAGAAGGAACTCTCACCACTAGCTAGCTCTCAGGAACCAAGAACCCGCTAAGTAAAACTCAACCAACTAGAGATCAACCCTTTCTACAGAGGCCCTAGCCCTCCTTATATAGGGGTGGCTAGGTCTCCAATTAGGGCATACGTGGAGGCATATTCCAAGGAATATGCCTCTTCCCAAAATAGTAAACCGACCGGGTCACTTTTCCTCGTCGTAAGCCATGCAGAGGCTACGTGAGCCTCTGTGGCGCCAGCGTCATCCGACATAGGCAATGTCACCCTTGTTGGCGACGCCTCGGTGGTCCTAGCCTCTGTCCGCTTCGCTCACGCTCCAGCGTACAGTGACCTCCTTTTGACCAGCGAGATACCTTCCTTCTCTTGCAAGCCTGATATAACCCGGATCATGCCTGGTTAATCCGGCCACACCTGTACCTGCATACAAGTTAGATACATCCTGCCGGCATACGACATAGGTCGGCCGAGACTCAGTTAGGCGGACATCCTCCAGTCCAGGTTGCCCCGTGATTCGGCCTGCCTTGAGGTGACTCGGCCAGCACTTGCTTGACCTTGCCGTACCTCGGCTAACTCGGCCTTTATACCCCGGCGTGACCCTACCCGGTGGTATCCCCCCAACATTCTTCGTTTGTCATTCTCCCATGCTTCAGCATTATCTAGAATACGGTCCAGAAGATCCCATTTAGCTTCTTCTTCCATGCGTGTAAATGATCCAGCACAAGAGGCATCCAATAAATCCTTATCATGAAGAGAAAGCCTTGCATAAAAGTTATTGATAATTATATTGTTGGGGAGCTCATGAATGGGACATTTGAGAATTAGTAACGTCAATCTCCCCCAAGCTTGAGCTGTACTCTCTCCATCAAGAGGCCAAATGTTGTATATTTGATTCCGATCTTTATGAATCTCACTAGGAGGATAAAACTTTGAATAAAAGAGAGGTACTATTTCCTCCCATTCAAGAGCTTAGCCATTCTTCAACAACTTATATCATTCTTCAGCTCTTCCTTTCAGTGATAATGAGAATAACTTCTTCTTAACTTGATCTGTAGTAATACCTGCACACTTGAACAACCCGCATAATTCGTGTATAAAGAGCAAATGATCACCGAGATGGACAGTTCCATCTCCAACATAGTAGTTATCCATAACATGATCAATAATTCTTGTAGGTATTTTAGAAGTATCATTCTCAGCAGGTGGTGGTTCATCTACTACCTTAGAAGTGGTAGTAGCATTACGAAATAAGAAACTCAGCGAATTATCCATACTGAAATAAAGCAACTAATAGAAATAAACAATACTCACAGTAGAAGTTTCCCTTACCAGTTCCACTCTCCAATAGCTCTTCACTCCCCAGCAACGGCGCCAGAAAATAGTCTTGATGACCCACAAGTATAGAGGGTGTATCGCAGTATTTTTGATAAGTAGGACTGTTGAACCCAACGAGGAGCAGAAGGTGCAGGCTAGTGGCTAGGAGCAGGAATTCTCTGTAAATACTTAGCAAACAGATTTTTAGGGGTTTTTGATAATGCATGTAAATAAAGTACGAGTAAATAAGAGACAATAAGAATAAATGCAGCGAGTGGCCCAATCCTTTCTTTAGCAAAGGACAAGCCGGTTGTATTACTTAAGATGACCAAACGTTCTCGAGGACACATGGGAATATTGTCAAGTGCTTTCGCTTCATATAGTTGATTAATCTTCTCTAGCTTGCTAAGTGTTGTGTGGGTGAACCTGTGCTAATGTACCGACATTCCTAAGGCTATACATACTTGTGATTATACCCCTTGCAAGCATCCGCAAGTACAAGAAAGTAATTAAGGTAGAAACCTAACCACAGCTTTAAACTCTAAGACCCTGACGTCCCTTGTGCAATGGTTTCCTAACGGGGGCTCAGGTTTCTGTCACTCCGGCAACTCCTACGATTAGTAGCCAAATACACAATGCATTCCCCTAGGCCCATATAGGTGAAGTGTCATGTAGTCGACGTTCACATGACACCACTAGAAGAAGTACACCACAACTTAAATACCAAACCGTTGAATCTTTCTCAACACAATTCCACTACTAACAACATGACTTCTCCCATGTCCTCAAGAACAAAACGAACTACTCACAAGACATCATATGGATCATGATCAGAGATGGAATAATGATGTATAACAAGGTGAACATAAACAATAATTCAATGGTTCCACTCAATAGCATCAACTACAAAGAGTAATCAACAACGTGAAAGTTTCTCCTAAGAACTATGTAAGATTCAACCCAATTGTTACAACGGTATGATGGTGGTGATGATGGTGCTGGTGAAGATGATGGTGGTGGTGATGATGATGACGATCCCGATGAAGTCCAGGTTGATGGTGGTGTTCATGGCGATGATCTCCCCTCTCGGGAAGGAATTCCCCCGATAGAATTCTGTCTGCCGGAGAGATCTTTCTCTCTCGGTGTTTTCCGCCCAACAGAGGCGGCAGATTATTTTTGTGGTTGCTCCCCGAGTCTTAGGGTTTCGGGAGGATAATATACGCCAGAGGGGAGAGCCAGGGGTGGACAAGGGCGGCCACACCACCTGGTGGCGCGACCTAGGGTGGCCCGCGCCAGGGGGTGGTGTGGCCCCCCTATGGCCCATCTCCACTTCCCCTTCTGGCTTTCTTCGTCTTCTAGAAAAATAGGATTTTCCATGTATTTTCCCAGATTTTCTGATCTTCGCGAATTTCGCCTCGAAACAGCCCTTTTTACATCAGAATCCTGACTGCAGCGGTCCATGCTCCAAAAGTTATCAACCATGCAAAAACACATGAAATTACATAAGTATCATCTCTTAATATGAAATATATCAATGAATAACAATAAATTATGATATAGAATAGTGATGCAAAATGGACGTATCAGTGTATGCCTTTGCTCTCCTTTGAATTTGCCTTGAAAATATCTCGTCACGTGGCAAGGTTCCTGTTTCAAGAACTCAAATATTGGCTTGGCCCATACAAGTATAGCTCGAACAGGGAAAAGTTCCTCGTCAATTTCCTTTGCTTCCACCGACATAACTCCCACCAGATCAAGCTGAACAGTCCCCAGGTTCTGTGAGGAAGTCCCCAGGTCTACCGAAGAATTCCCTGGGTTTGCTGTGGTGTTCTCCCAGTCAACATCCATAGGGGTAGCTTCTGATCCAGAGTGTGCCAGGACATAAATTGACTCGTATTCTGGTGAAGGCGTTTTCTCAATTGCTCCAGGACAGTTTTCTCAAGTGCTCCAAAGCAACACCTGGCGGGATTGGCTACCGAGATGACCCCAATTTGGACAGTATGGCAGCTGCTTCATTTTCAAGCCGAGGTACATGATGGAATTCGCATCCTTCAAAGAACCCACATATTTTTTGGACATGGAATCTATAAAGGGCCATGTTTGCATCCAGGGCATCCCAATTTCCAGACACTCGCTATACCACCAAATCTGAATCACCAAAACATTGTATCTGACGTATCCCCACTTCCTTTGCCACCTTAAGTCCATGCACGAGAGCTTCATACTTGGCAACATTATTCGATGCTCTGAAATGGATATAGAGAACGTATTTCAGTTGATCTTTCTTGGGCGAGGTAAGTACTACCCCGACCCCCAATCCTTCCTTTAACTTTGACCCATCAAAGTGCATCGTCCAATAATTTGAGTCTGGCAAAGGTGGTTCCTATTGCATTTCAGCCTAATCCATGAAGAAATTAGCCACTGCTTGAGATCTGATTGCGTCTCTCCTATCAAACTGTGGTGCATATGGATCTAACTCAATTGCCCATTTTGCAATCTGGCCACTCGTATCTTTGTTGCTCATTATCTCGGATATGGGTGCTTCACATATCACTTTTATTGGGTGTTCTTCGAAGTAATGCTTGAGCTTCTTGGCTGCCATGTACATGTCGTATGCCATTTTTTGATAGTGAGGGTAATTCTTCTTCGAAGTTGACAACACCTCGCTTAGGTAATACACTAGCCTCTGCATCGACTTGACCTCATCGTCATGCTCCACCACTATCACTACACTTACGACTCAGTTGATCGCTGCTATATAGAGAAACATTGAATCTTTGGATAGTAGCGAGGCTAACACTAGTGTAGAGGCTAGCATCTTTTTTAGTTCATGAAATGCGCTATCAGCTTGCGGTGTCCATGTAAATTTTTCTGCCTTTTTCATTAACTAGTAGAAGGGCAATGCCTTCTCTCCCAGCCGACATACAAACCGACTTAATGATGCCAGGCAACAAGTAAACTTCTACACATCGTTAAGACACTTCGTCAGTTCCATTCTTTCTATGGCTCGGATTTTTGTGGGGTTGGCCTTGCTACCTTGGCTGGATACAAGAAAACCGAGTACCTTCCCAGTCGGCACACCAAAGGTACATTTCTCTGGGTTAAGCTTCATTCGAAACCTCCTTAGGTTCGTGAATGTTTGCCGGATATCATCAAGGAGCATTTTGCTTTCCTTAGTTATTATTACTACATCATCCACATAAACTTCCACATTTTGACCAATTTGGTCATGTAGACATTTTTGCATGCATCGTTGATACGTTGCCCCTGCATTACATAAACCAAACGGTATAGTGCGATAGCAATAAGCCCCATACGGGGTGATAAACGCGGTATTTATTTGATCATCCGGGTTCAAAGGTATCTGGTGGAAAAAAAAATATGAATCTATGAATGACAACAACTCACACCTAGCAGTTGAATCTATGACCTGGCCTATCCTTGGCAGTGGGAATGAATCTTTTGGACATGCCTTATTCAGGTTCATGTAATCGATACACATACGCCACACCACTGCCACATTCGGATCATCCTTTTTCTTCTCCATGAGCACCGGATTAGAGAGCCAATCTGGGTAAAGTACCTCCATGATAAACCAGGTTGCAAGGAGCTGAGCTATCTCATCGCCAATGACTTTTCTCCTGTGTTCGGCGAAGTGGCGGAGAGCTTGCTTCACCGACTTTGCTCTAGGTCTTACATTCAAAGAGTGCTCAGCCGACTCCCTCGGCACACCTTGTATGTCCTGTGTAGACCAAGCAAAGATATCCCGATTCTCGCGGAGGAAGTTGACGAGCTCGCTTTCTATTTGTCGCTTAACCTGGCACCAATGGTTACGGTGCACTCTAGGAACTGACCATCAATGTGCACCTTCTTTGTATCCTTTGTCGCTTGAAACGAGACACTCCCATGCGGGTTAGCCAGAGTCGGCATATGCTACTTCACGGACTAAGCCAACGCCACCACTTCCAGAATTTTCCTTTTCTCCTGAGCAATCATGAGCGACTCGGCCAGACTAGACCCGGATGAAGCACACTCAATGGAACGCCTGAAGTCTCCGGCTATGGTGATCACTCCCCTTGGCCTAAGCCATTTCATATTCAAGTAACTGATGTGAGTACTTGCCATAAACTTGTTTAGAGCAGGCCTACCGAGTAACGCGTGATACGTGCTTTCCAAGTTCTCAGTCCGGCAATTGTCCCTTGTATCGAATAACACGTCAACCTGGACCTTGCCAATGGGCTCACATGAGATACCCGGCACAATGCCATGAAAAGTTGTCTTTGTCGCTTGGAGCATGTTCTCTGATATTCCCAACTTGTGCATGGTATCCTTGTACATGATGTTAATGCTACTGCCATTGTCTATCAGCACCTTGGAAAATCTCACATTGGTATTTGGCCCAATGAATGTCAGATCCAACACCAGTGCATAAGATCCAGGACTCGACATGAGTCTGGGGTGATTCTTGATGCTCCAAGTGATTTCCTGTTTCACCCATGGCATATACCTCATCACAGCTGGCATTACCGCATTCACCTCCATATGTCGGTCCTGCAAGCTCTTTCTATCTGTTTCCTCAGTGGTGAACACAGAGTAACTCTAGTGATGCTCTCTATATTCATTCCTCCTGTCGTTGATGTGATACCCTTGGTCTTGCTGTTGCTAATTATTCACCTGATGCACTACATCCCTTCTCTCATGGTTCTCATACCTCGGTGGAGGTGGAGGCAACATCAATTGCTGTCCATTCCCCTAGTAAGCTGCTGCTGAGGTGCATCGTCTCGTGGTGCTTCGTGCTGAGGTCCATCAAGCCGAGGTGCCTGAGCATTCCCCCGAGACACCCTGCTCTATCTTCCTCATCCATTCACATTCCTGGGTTGTATGGTTCGCCGGGTTATTCGGACCTGGTGTGTGGAACTTGCACGGCTGATCTAGCATAGACTCATATGTGTATCTCTGCCTATCCTTCTTTTCCTGCCACGGTTTCTTCTGTTATGGTTTCCAAGTATTCTTACCATCATTCCTCTGTTGCCATTACTACCCTCCAGTTTTTTGACATTGGTTCGCACCTGCATGCGGCTGATCTTGATCCACGACTGCCACTAGTTGCGAGCTGTATCTGTAATCTGGCCGATCATCTCTTCTTTTACCTCGGAAATCATTCCTCGGGGATGACCCGGGACCATCTATGTTGTAGTACTCCTCATTTGACTCACTTGACATTAGCCGATGTTGTGTTGGATCACCCAAGGAAGATGAATGAGTGATCCAAATCGTTTCTGCCAAGGTAGTTGGCATATCTCGCTGCAACCTCTACCACAACATACTTCCATACCTACAACCTTGGGAGAACCACGCAATAGCTTGTGATTCGATTACCCTCTCACAAGAATTACGCACATTACACCACCGGGTCAGGAACTCCCGCTCTGGCTCATTCGGTCTTTGCTTGCATAGTGCTAGAGTCTGTGGCCTATTCGGCCTCTTATATGTGCTCAAGAAGTTGCTGATGAATAGCTCCTCAAAATATAACCAACAGTTAATACTTCCTGGTGGAAAATTGTTCAACTAGACCCTTGGTGTCCCTTCCAACATCTGATGTACATATCTTACAGCCCATCTTAGATTGCCCGTGGCAATGTTTACTGTTGTTGCATAGTCAACAAGCCAATCACCCCGCTTGGTGCTGCCGTTATACGTCTTCGTTCCTTAGGCTAACTGAAAGTTCGCCACAGGTGGTTCTCTCATGATCCGATATCCAAAGCATGCTGGACCCGAAGGACCTTGTACTTCAATCATCCATGACCTGTAGATTCGATCCAACTTCAGCCTCGCATCATCTAGCTGCAAGTTCCTATTTCCCAATCTTGATCCAATCACATGGTGCTCTAGTCTAGGAAATCCGGCGCCAGCCATTGCCGAATGACCATCATTGTATCTATCTTGACCCGGACGAGCATACTGCTGCTACATCGTCGGGCCAGCACTTCTCTCCTGCCAAGGTCCATATTGTTGTTGCTGTTCCGAGGTGCATTTTTCCCTTCTCCCGCCGAATTATGATGTTCGGCATTGCCGTTAGTAGCATTTCCTTGACCGGCATTGCCTTGGTCGCGGTTACCTCGACCAGCTTCACCTTGGCTGGCATTGTGCTGATCCTCATCAACTTGCAGTGCTTTTCCTTTTCCTGCCCTTACCGGGTCATATGTGACCATCTGCTTGTCTTTTCTCCCCGAGGTTACCACATTCTCTCTTCTAGGGCTATCATGAGGTGACGATGCAGCCCTAGCGGACTTCGTCGGGTTATCCCTCACTGAATGAACTAGGTGAGATCCTCCTGGTATCGGCGGGTTTGCTTTGAGTATCTCCTCATTCTGCTTATTCGCCACTCTCACTAAGTGGTTTACTCTCTCCGGCTGGCTCTCCCAGGCTTCTCCGATTAGACCCTCTAACTCGGATGCTGCTGGCTCTATAGCCCTAAGGTTCTTTGCTAGGGTACTGTACCTCTCCTTTCCTCCTGTTACCAGCATAGTTGTTTGCCCCGGCTTAGGCACATATTCCCTATCTATCTTAGTAATCAAGTTTTTGCCTCTAATTTTTACTCCATCTATTCGGCTTGCTTTTGCATACCCACGTAGAGTGATGTTCAGTGGCTGCTATAACTCAGCTACCTTTTTCGCCCTAGTTAACATTTTCTGCCTAGTCTCCTCTAGCTCGGCCTGTGCCTGAGCGGGATCTACTGCTGGTGCTATGGATGTTGCTAAGCTATCTATTGCCTGCTGGAGTACATTCTTTGGCCTCTCTAGTGGAGGGAATCTAGATCTTGCCTGCTTTGGTGTAGCGTCCGGATCTGGCGCTGGTTCCTTTCTTGCTCCTGCATCTGGCGCTGTCATCATGACCTCAACGCAACTAGTAGGGCTAGTGATACGTGAGTCGCGAGCCATGCTGAGAGGTGGTTCGCCTCCCTCGACGACGTGCTACGGGTGAACGCAGGACTCGTCGACACCGACGTAGATCTTGTGGGTGCCAAGTTGATGAAGAGGCCGTTGTGCGTTGGAGGGCGCCTGCCAAAGCTACCAACGTTGTCGCTGACATATTCCTGCACTCCACAACGCTGAACAAGCCTAGAGACGATGCATTCGCCAGTGGTGACGATGTTTCCCGTCCGGATCTTTACTCCTGCTAGTGCTGCTAGCCCCACAGTGGGCGCCAAATGTCATGGTGGTGGCACGGCAGATGCCATGTATAGGCTAAAGATGGGGCCAATGTGCGTTAGAGGAATCCAGGGAGGGATAGTGTGGTGATTCCACACAGATGTTTGTATTTCTCTCTTATCGATGGTGGATTACAAGGGCTCCTTGAGCTGTTCGTGGGAAGGAGACTACTGCTCTTACTACGTAGTGTTACCTCTCTAGGGTTCTCCCTTAGTAAAAATGGCCGACCCTCTCTATGGAGATCCCGCCCCTCCTTATATAGGGGAGCTAGGTTACAAATTAGGGATTACGTGGAAGGCATATTCTCCAAATATTCCTCTCCCAAAATAGCAAAGCGGAGCTCCTATTTTCTCTGTCTAAGCTAATCCGGACTCAGGGCGTAAGCCTCACTGAACCCGAGGAACGCCTCGCAGCAAGCCGCATGATGCGACAGCATCGACACGGCGTTGGCTCCGAGGTGGTGAAGCTGCAGATCAAAAGTGACCAACAACTCCAGGACAAAGCAGCTTAGCGGCAGGCCGAGGCCACGAGGGAAGTGGGCGAGGAAGACGATGGATTCGCCGGGCTAGGGGTGCGGCACCCGCTCGCCCTCCGGCGCGAGGCGGTGCTTCACCACCCGCTCCGACGGCAGGAATTTCCCCCGCCGGTACTTCTTCACAAGCTCCTCTGTGACATAAGTGTCACACCAGCCGCCGGCGACCTCGGGAAGCATATTGCCTAGAAAGGTAGCTGTGTTGGAGGCGCGGGGTCCCATAGTAGAAGAAGAGGAGCGGCGTCGGCGAGCAGGAAACGGTGGCGCGGAAGAGCAGAGAGAGGCCTGAGCGCGGGGAAGAAGAAGCATGGCAGGCACATGGAGGCAAAGTGAGGAATCACTGCTCCTCGCGCATGTATTTATCGGCGAAGGGTAACCGCGCCGGTTCCCCTACCTCCACGCCACGTGGCAAAGCAACGACCCCACTACCCCGCGACGGTTCGAGGCAGATCGCGTGCGCCAGCGCCACACGCACAGAGGATCTCGCAGAAGTTACTGTGGGAGGCAAATCGCTCCCACGATCTCCAAGGAGACACAATGATGAAGGCGTGCGCACGGTTACCAAAAAACTACAGCAGCAGACCCAGAAGTCAAACTGACGCGACGTGCGCCAGAAATGGCAGGCGTGGCTTACGGAAGCACCGACGACAGTAGACTGGCGATCCACCTCCCGGCTGGGTGCGGCAGCCGGTCAAGAAGATCACCCATCACACCCTGTGGGTGGGTCCATCGGCTCCGTAGCCAGTGAACCCCAGCCGGGAAAACAACACGAAATCTAAAGCCGGTACAGGACAAAGACTACAAGACAAAGGCTACAAGACAAATGAAAACGATAAGGCATCTGCGTCATCAATCATTTTCAAATGAGCACGCAAGAACTTCTCCACGAGGCCAAATCCTAGTGCGCTTGGGGGCTAGTGTCGGGGGGATGACCCCCGGGTAGACCAAGACGGGACCAACCGGCTAGCCCCAAGGAGCGCATGCCATCTGTACCCAGATCAAGGAACCACACCCGGGTGGAATTCCCACCCGGTCCGCACTCAAGTTTCCCTGGCTGGCCCGTCTAGCCGGGTAGCCAGAAGAACCGACTGGGAGGCCGCTCCTAGCCGGCCGCCTTGGATCCGCTAGACATCGTACGGTGGGGATGACGCTCCTTCCTGAGCGCGCCCTTGACCGGACAGGCTGGCTGGCCTGGCCGGTGCTACTGGACAACAACGCCAAAGCTAGAGGCTAACGAGCAAAGCAAGGGCTGACGAGGAAAGCCCCGACTTACGCATAAAGAGTCGCTTGACGGATAAAGAGCCGGATGACAAGTAAAGCAGGGGCGCTAAGCGCTAAAGCGTGGTCCTCCCTTGTACTGGAGGCTTGACTGGACCCGGGCCTACCTTTTAGCCCTGACCAGCCGGCCCACTTTGTAAAGCCCAAATCCAAATAGTAAACCCTAGAACCCATCTTGTAAGCTGCCTCCTCCACCTGTATATAAAGGGGGCAGCGCTAGGGTTCTAGGTAAGCTCAAGGAAAAGGAAAAATAGACACCAGAAGAAGGACTTAGAGAACTCCTAGCAAGAAGTAGCTAAGGAAATAGCTCAAGGAGCACTTGTATTAGGCATTCGTCCCCTTTGATAGTGAATCCTCGAAGGAGTAGGAGTTTTACCTCGCCAGGAGGGCTCCGAACCTGGGTACATCGCTATGTTAGCAGTATTTGTGCCCAACCCGTTGTGAGTAGCCACCGATAGCAACCTAAGTGTCCCCTTCAAGCCATCCCCGATGGCACTGCTTTGTTCCACACCACGACACTCGTGTGCCTCGCCTTCCTCCTCCTCCTCCTCCTCCTTGGTGATGATGATCTCCGCCTCCGTCATCTCAAAATCACTATCTTCATGAAAGTAATCCTCACTAGGGAGCAGCGGCTTGGAACGGCAAGGCCCCATAGCGGAGAGCTTGCACATGCATGGCGGCGCGGGTGCGGAAGAATAGCAAGGCATGGCGGCGGCAGCGCTATGCTAAACAGAAGCGGCGGTGGCGGCAATGTTGCTATGGAGAAAAGGGGAGTAAAGGGCCGGGGCGCATGCGAAGTGGGGGAAATCCCCAAGGGCCGCCACTGTCCCCTATTTAACTGCACCCCTGGGAGGCATAGTGGGATCCAACGCTGCGGCGCGGCCACACGACGTGGCCGTGTATTCTCCAAGCCAACCAATCTGGCACATGCAACACCAAGGACCACATGGAGCAGTGGATCCCACGACGGGACGTGATGATATAGTTGACGAGGGGGTTGCCACAACATGACGTGCGCAGTAGTTATTCCTGACAATCAATACAGTAACCGGCACAGTAACTGGCGCTGTCCTTAAAATGAGGCAAAGTGATGATTACCCTCCATGTAGGACATGGGGAAGCGTATGAGAGCAGGAAAGATGATTGGGATATATAGACAATAACCCGGCCAACGAGAAGTAACTCGGATCGAGCCAAGGGAATGTCAAACAATAGGAGTCGGGTTACAAGATAACTCGGCAAGGAAAGTGCAGATCTTGATAAGGGGAACCTGTTGTGGCCTTATCAGCTAAAGATGCTAAGACCGCACCAGCTTTGGGGACTAATGTTGGGGGGATACCCACGGGTAGGGTCACGCTGGAGTATAAAGGCCGAGTTAGCTGAGGTACGACACGGTCAAAGCGAATGCTGACCGGGTCACCTCAAGGTCGGCCGACTTACGAGGTAACCTGGCCTAGTGGGTGTTCGCCTAACTTTAACCTGGCCATCATAAAACATATGTCGGCTATGTTTGATCTACCTTGTTTGCAGGTACCCTCATAGTCGGGTTAGCCAGGCGCTAGCCGGGTTACCACTTGGCTTCCAAGAGAAGGAACGAATCTCCCGCTAGTCAAAAAGTGGCCTCTGTCCACTCTAGCATGAGCGAAGCGGGCAGAGGGAAGGACCAGCAGGGCGTGGCCAACAAAGGTGACGCGAAAAGTGTTGGCTGGCGCTATTAGTGTCTAGTGATGCAATGCCATAGAGGAGCTCAGGGACGCTTACGCCCTGAGTCCGGACTAGCCCTTTAAAGTGTAAAAAGAAGCATCTTGCTTTAGCCAAAGGGCATATTCGGGGAATATGCTTCCACGTGTGCCCTAATCTTGTGACCTGGGCTCTGATAAGTCCATTTTGCATCACTATTCTATGTCTTAATTCACTACTATTCATTGATATATTTCATATTGAGAGGTGATACTTATGTTATTTCATCAATTTTTGCATGGTTGATGACTTTTGGAGCATGGACCGCTGCAGTCAGGATTCTGATGGAAAAGGTGCTGTTTGGAGGCAAAATTCGCGAAGATCAGAAAATCCAGGAAAATATACGGAAAATTATATTTTTCTAGAAGACTCAAGATGCCAGAAGATGGAGTGGAGGTGGGCCACAGGGGGCCCACACCACCCCATGGCGCGGGCAGGCCTAGGCCGCACCAGGGAGTGGTGTGGCCACCCTGGTCCACTCCAGCCTCTCCCCTCTGGCGTATATCTTCCTCCCGAAACCCTAAGACTCGGTGAGCGATCACAGAAAGATTCCGCCGCCTCTGCGAGGAGGAAAACACCGAGAGAGAAAGATCTCTCCGGCAGACAGATTTCTGCCGGGGGAATTCCTTCCCAGAGAGAGGAGATCGTCGCCATCAACACCACCATCAAGCTGGACTTCATCGGGATCATCATCATCACCACCATCATCACCATCAGCACACTCATCACGATCTCCATATTGCTGTAACAATTGCGTTGAATCTTGCTATAGTTCATAGGGTAAACTTTCCCCGTGTTGATTACTCTTTGTAGTTGATGCTATTGAGTGAACCATTGAATTATTGTTTATGTTCAGATTGTTATACATCATTATTCCATCTCTGATCATGATCCATATGATGCCTTGTGAGTAGTTCGTTTTTTTCTTGAGGACATGGGAGAAGTCTTGTTGTTAGTAGTGGAGTTGTGTTGAGAAAGATTCAATAGATTGTTATTTAAGTTGTGGTGTACTTCTTCTAGTGGTGTCATGTGAACGTCGACTACATGACACTTCACCTATATGGGCCTAGGGGAATGCATTGTGTATTTGGCTACTAATCGTAGGGGTTTCCGGAGTGACAGAAACCTGAAGCCCCGTTAGGAAACCATTGCACAAGGGACGTAAGGGTCTTAGAGTTTAAAGTTGTGGTTAGGTTTCTACCTTAATTACTTTCTTGTACTTACGGATGTTTGCAAGGGGGTTTAATCACAAGTATGTATTAAGTCTTGGATGGGGCGGTACATTAGCATAGGTTCACCCACACAACACTTAGCAAGCTAGAGAAGATTAATCGACTATATGAAGCGAAAGCACTTGACAGTCTTCCCATGTGTCCTCGAGAACGTTTGCTCATCTATAGAAATACAACCGGCTTGTCCTTTGCTGCATAAAGGATTGGGCCACTTGCTGCATTTATTCCTACTATCTTTTATTTACTCGTACTTTGTTCACTTGCTTTATCGAAAACCCCTAAAAATCCGTTTGCTAAGTATTTGTAGAGATTTCCTGATCCATACCACTAGCCAGCACCTTCTGCTCCTCGTTGGGTTCGACACTCTTACTTACGAAAATACTGCGATACACCCCCTATACTTGTGGGTCATCGGGCTCCCCTATATATGGAGCACTAGGGCCTCCATAGAAGGGGATCGATCATTCTGTCTAACGAAGAACCCTAGAACATTGTAGTGGGGAGTAAGAGAACTAGTCTCCTTCTCACGAACAGCTCGAGGAACCCTTGTAATCCACCATTGATAGAGTGAAAATACAAACACCTATGCGTGGAATCACCACACTATCCCTCCCTGGATTCCTCTAGTGCACATTAGCCCCATCTTTAGCCTATAAATGGCATCTGCCATGCCAGCACCATGACAGAAATGTTCGGATTGGCGAGTCTCAATCCAACGGTCAATATTCAAAGTTATTCACGCACTATATAGTTGTAAGATGTCTAAAAACATGGCTTGTGGCATTCGGATCCATACTCTTCAGGCTGCCTTTAAAGAAAGGAATAATCTTATCATCACTCGGAAAATTATGAATGATATTTCCTGATATTTGGAAACTCACATCGACGGCATTGTTTACTACAAGAAGATGCACCCATACCTCCAAAAAGACAATTAATTCAAGAGCAATCTATCGCATTTACTTGTAGCTCAAGTTTGACCTAATTTCGCTAAATTGTGAAGATGCAAAATCTTAGCAAGAAGTTGAACTTGTTGTAAAATCTATCAGTGGTGGTTTGTGATATATTAAATCAGCCGCCAATGGTTACTTCCAAAAAACGTAAAACTTTCAATACAACCTACAATTTACTTGTAGTTCAAAATTGACCTAATTTCAATAAATCAACATAAAATCACTTTGAAGTGGGCAAAGTTAGCTATAGGAATAAGTTTGAAAACTCATAAAGCACGGGAATCATAAGTACAAAATGACGGTCCACTATATATGTTTGAAAGCTTGGCTTGTGGCATTCAGATCCATATCATTCGTTCTTTGCTTACAAAAATGAACAATAATCTCATCATCACTCGGAAAATTGAGAATGTTTTTTCCTGATAGTTAGAAACTCACACCGACGGTACTGATTACTACAAGAAGATGCATCCATCTACCTCCAAAGAGACATTTAATTAAAGTAAAATCTATCGCGCTTACATGTAGCTCAAGTTTGAGCTAATTTTTTGTTAAATTGTCAAGATGCAAAATCTTAATTAGAAAGGAGTTAAAAACCTATTGTCAAAACTCTCGGTTGGTTTCTGATACATTAACTGAGCCCCCAATGGGTACACCTCCAGAAGTCATAGGCATGAAGCAACCTACAATAAATTTAGTTGGTGTCGTTCAAGTTTGACCAAATTCCGATAAATATAGGCATGAAGTCATTCAAGTGGGGTAAAGTTAATTAGCTATAGGGAGTTTGAAAACTCATAAAACAAGGGAATCAAAAGTAAAACATGTTGGTCCACTTAATATGTCTAAAAGCTTGGCCTATGGCATTGAGATCCATATTCTTTAGACTTTCTTTACAAACAAGAACCATCTCGTCATCACTCCGAAAACTGAGAATTTTCTTTCCTCATAGTTAGAAACTCACACCGATGACATTGTTTACTACAAGAAGATGCACCCATCTACCTACAAAAATACATTTAATTCAAGAGAAATCTATCGTGCTTACTTGTAGCTCAAGTTTGACCTAATTTCGTTAAATCGATAAGAAGTCACTGAAGCTTGAAAATCCTAGTACTAAAAACTTGGGTATTACGTATAAGAAACCATTGGTCCAGTTTGTGTGATAATTGGGGAGGTTGCGTTTTCTTTTAACCATGGTAGGTCTCGTAAGAGAGAGGTGCTTGAGAGTTAACATGATCGATGGAAGTACAACTTACATCAAGGACCTCATAAAAAATGAAAATTGCATCCAAGTCCATGCATTTAACACAATGACCCTAAAACTGAGCAATGAAGTGTGTGTGTTTTGAGGTTTGTGCATACTAGCGTTCATCATGCTAAAGACTATCAATAGAATATTTCTCGATGCTAAGGGAAAATACAAGTTCTAACCGTTAGCAATGTTTGGATTTGCTAGTCTTGATCTGGCAGTCAATGTTTAAAGATAAAAGATAAAGATAAAGTATGCATGTAATTGTTAGAGCAAGATAGATTATATGTGGGCAGTGCATCCATAATTTCTATTGCCTCCACAACCGCTTATAGAAATAACCTACTAGTCTCATCCATAGAAGAAAGAGAACTAATGATATGCATAGTGACGTCACCGTTAATCCCAAGTAAATCCCTCACATACAGCCATACTACCCCTTCTGTCACTAGGGTTCCCAACATGCAGATTAGTCATTACTCATACTCCCTATACCTGGCTCAATCCTCGGGTCTTGGGTACTTGACAAGTCCTTAGATTGAGGCAAGAGAGGATACAATATCATGTCATACAAACGAATACATGATCTCATCTATGATAAATAACATGCGCAAGATATACATGGCTAGGCCGAAGCCCTTAGCCCAAGGAGAATTACTCACACATAGAGATGAGATCAACAATCACAAACATTGTAATGGAAATCATAAGATTGATAGAAATAGTCTTATAATGTCACCAATCGAAGATGAGATCTACTATTACAAGTGGTGGAATATGGCTATGGTGGTGGAGAAGGGTTTGTAGATCTAGAGGCGGCTGATGATCTGGGGGAGAGACTTGAGGGTGAGGCAGGAGGGTTTTCTCATCGCCTTAGGCTTCTTTATATAGGAGCCCCTTCACAAAAGTTGTTCTGTTTGACCTAGCGGTGGCGGTGCCAACTATACGACCAGAACTATACGGCCGAAAGTTTATTCCGGTCGTATAGTTGGTCATTAAAGCATCTGCCTCCACTTCACGGCTCCTGGTTTCTCCTAATTGTTGGAAATCTCGTATCTTTGACATTAATGTAGTGATTCCCATCTTCAAACGACATTATCTGCGTGAGGAAAAATAGCAAGAAAGGATTGCATACCCCTTTGATTATTAGGCATTAGTGGCAGGGTTGAGAGAGATATTTCATCAAATATATGAATATTATCCAGTTTAAATGTGGACATGGATGGCTATATTTCAGAGCCATAAACCTCCCCAAGCTTAAACTTGATGGTCCTCGAGCAACAAAACCAAAATCAAAAAGAACTCAACATTTAAACTGAAATAACGAGATGATGATCTTACTCATGATTGGTAGTCTCATGTTTCCTCCACTTCATAAATCTGAAAAACTTCAGCATAGATAGAGTAATGGCAAGCATATCATATGGGTTTTTATGCATCCTTATAGCGCAACAAAATTATTGTAAACATGGATGAGTCAAATGAGTAAACTTTATTCCATGTCATGTAATCAACTCATAGGCTTGCCTTTGAACAATAAAGTATAATCATATAAATTGAGAGTGTGAGAGTTGTCATGAAAAGCATATACACTAGAGTATCTCAATTCTCCCACATTAATAAATTAAGACTTTTCAAGCACTACTTTTGTATTCATTGTCCTTCAAGAATTTCAGTTCTTAAGTAATTGAGAGCATGCCAAAAAATTATTAGTTTATCAGGTTGTGATGGACACTCATGGCATCACTAAGGTTTTTGTTCCTTTTGCATAATGATTACTCATAACTGCCATAGGAGTGATTCCTTCATGAACACAGCTACTCGGGAGTGCCAAGAATCTTACCTAGTATTGCATTGCTACTAAATGTGTTTAATCAACTCATAGCCGAAATCTAGGAGTTTCCTCCATGAAGATCGTTCGTAGGCCAGCAGAGTTGTTGGCATCCCATGAAGTTTGACACGCATAAAACTATATCATTCTTATGATTAACATATCAAACTTTGGCATGCTCACAAAAACCACTAAACATTAATTCAATCGAACAAATCCTTTTAAAGAGAGCTATCAAGTCAATCAACATTTTTAGTGGTGTTGAGTATCTCTAGAAATAAGCCTTCAAGACTAAACACTACAACACCCAAGCCTTTAGTTGTGAGAATTTTTCTTATTACAATTGTTTAGCAAATTTTTAGGCAAGACTTGGTTCACTACAAGAGCTGGAAAAAAATGTACCCAACTAAATACCCGTGCTAACAAAATCTTACTACAATGCAAAGACTCACTCCACCAATATAATATCTCAACATTTACTACTAACTAGCATGGGTTTCTCAAACTTCAAAAGTGGGGTCATAAGGCATACCTCTCATGTTTGGTTCCACTTCTCTCTTCCTTTTTTATTTGTTTCTTGGAAACTCGAAGTTGATCACTCTCCTGCAAATTCACGAGAACCTCAAGGCGGAAAGAAAAGAAAGAGGGAAAATAAAGAAAAATGGAGAAATCTTTTTGTTGTTTTTTAAGAGAGGGAATTTAAAGAATAGAAAATTGGCGTCAAAGCTCGGCTAGAAAATATTGAAAGCAAATAGAAAAAACTAAAGATAAAGTGTTGGGGAAACCAACACAAGTGCTTATAAACTCGAATTAAAAACATAACCTCGAAATAAATAAAAGCAAATGAATTCCAAGTAAATATACATGAGGAAACTTCCCTAAGCTTAGGCTTTTGCAAGCCCTTCAAATCATTGTGGTGGCGGGAAAAGTCATTATTCTAGTTCGCAAATTGAGTTGATAGATTACTAGTTGTTTCTTGGAGGTTCAAAGAGAGGCTATGCATCCTCTCCATAGTCCCTCCAAGTTCTTGTAAGTCTTGGTACGTGGCGAACCGGGTTGGTGGCTGCTCCTCTTGATAAGGAACTTCTTGCTCCTCTTCTTGGTCCTCGTCCTCATCCAGAATCTCCTCCTCGAGTTGGTGTTTCTCAACCTACAAGTCATATAGCAAACATCCTTCCTCGATAAAGAAAAGAACATTAGGCATAGGAGCGGGGTAAAGACGCCCAGCTCCAGCAATATGCAAATAGTAAACACCACCTCTCCTAGTGAGCATTCCCCAAGCCTTTAAAGTAGAGAAACCAACACGTCGCTCACCTAGCACAGGTTGCAACTCACCTAGGTAGATCCCTAGGGTATTGGCAAGCACAGTGATGACGCCTCCACCTGTGATTGGTCCTTGGCTTTGGGCGGATTGGTGCTCCAGGTAGCGCACAAGGATTGTACCCAAGTTGAGTGACAAGTCGCAGTTGGTGTAAGCAGCCTTTGCAAGGACTAAGATGTCCTCCTCGTTGAGTCTTATGAACTCATTTCTTGCATGCAAGGTGTTAGCAATAACATAGAACAAATAGTGAATTGCAGGATGTTGAATATTCTTCCCCTTGTTTACTCTAGTAGTGAAACTTATTCCATTATAATATTCTGCAGGGGAAGGGTCTAAGCCAGTAAAGGATGCACGTAGGGCGTTAACATCATTGTTTGGAAGATTAAAACATGCGCATCATTCATCTAGTCTTAAAGTGTAATTGTTGTTCATAAGTCGGAAATAAATCGTGTCCTCTCCTGCCATAGTTTAACGGTGCTTTGCAAAGAACTTAGAAATTCAATAGTTAACCGACGATAAGTAGTTACATCATTGTACACAAAGTTTTGCAGGCTAGCTCTATTACAAAGTAAATTAAAGTCATTAGAAATACCGAGTTAGTTCAATATAATGGGGCAAGCCCACTTGGTTGCCTTCACTTCGCGGTTCTTGATCCTATTGAAGCGATCACGTTGGAGCTCATTCATGAACCATATCCCCATGGTTTCTTGAGTGATAGCACGAGAAGCACTAGCGACAGCATGAGCACGAGTTTGGCTCCTTGTGTTCATCATCTAAAACAATAAAGAAAGGCAAAAATAAAACTTTTTGATCCAAAAATAATAAGTATAATAGATTCATCATAGCACACTAAATAATCCCCTCAAAATAATAATCTAAGCAAGAGAATCATGGCAATTAGTTCATAGTAGGTCTCACCCTAGACTGATAACGACAATAGATCGAAGATGAATTTGCAAAAAGTAATTGGAGGATCGGAGGAGAACATATTGTAGATCACTTGGGTGCAAAGAAATCGAACGAAATTGAGTAGAGATGAAGATCTCTTGAGGTTTTGACTGAGTTTGGAGGTAGAAGAGAGAAACAGGATTGAAGTTTTGGTGTTGGAGGTACCTTCCCGTGTGTTTTTGTGGTCGAACGCAACTATACGGGCGCAACAATACGGCCGGAACAATGTGTTCCTGCCGTATAGTTGGCCTGCTGTCAAAATTTAGGGTTTCCACTCGCGGCGCAGCTATACGACCAGAACTATATAGCCAGAACAATATGTTCCCGTCGTATAGTTAGTCGTCAAACTATCTGTACCTGGAAATGAATTTGTATGAAAGCATCGATATCTATATGACTGGAGCTATAAGGATGGAATTTTTATTCCCGCCGTATAGTTGGTCATTAAACCATCAGTACTTTTTGAAAGAAAAATTATCGATGGAAAAATATCTATATGACCGGAACTATACGGACGGAATTTTTATTCCCGTCGTGTAGTTAGTCGTTAATCCTTCTGTATGCATCAAAAAATTTGTTTCTTCGAGAATTCTTTCTTATCTCGTAACTTAGCGAAATACCTTGTTTTGACAGAAAATGTTAGTAAATATTGTCCACCAACAACAGCATGTATAAAGTAGGATTTTTAGTACTACCAGACTTCTTCTCCTCACTTGGAGTTTCTAGCACTCTTTATTAAACATAAACTTAAACTAAAACTTAAAACTTAACTCAAACCTTTATTTCACATGGGTTGCCTCCCATGAAGCGCTCTTTTATGGTCAATAGTTTGACCTCAATGTTGCTCACTTAGGCCAGATAAGTGGAACACCCACTCCGAAATAGTTGGCCTTCAAAGTGATGGCCTGCTTTTCATCATGCTTGGCTTTCTTCTTCCTAGGGAAATGAATAACGAAAGGATCCCGTGAAGGAAATTGAAGCTTCACGTTCCCTTCATGCAGATTAATCAAAGTCTTAATAGTTCTTAATAAAGGATGGCCTAATATTGTAGGAGCTGTAGCATCTTTAGGCATGTCAACAATAACAAAATCAAGAAGAGAGGGACAACCTTTAATGTATACTAAAGTATTCTCCTTGATTCCTATAGCTTGTTTGTAGGTAAAATCTGTTAGATGCAATTTTAACTCAGTGATCTTAAAATAGCCAAGGTTTAACTTGTCAAAAAGACATTTTGGAATTGTTGAGACGCTTGCACCTAGATCGCAAAGTGCTGCTATCTCATTGGTCCCAATTTTAATCTTAATAGTAGGCTCAAATATATCATCAAGCTTCCCAGGTAATTTTTCAGAAATATTCTTATATTCTTCTTCAAGCTCACGTACCTTTATTGCTACTTGAGTAATGAAGTGCTGGTACATAGCTTCCTCATTTCCTTCACTTATCAGAATCTTAACATTGATCCTTTTTACAAGATCTTCAACGCTGTAACTTGGTGAAGGAGTATTACTATAATCATGTTCTTTAGGCTCCTCCCTTTGGATTCTCATCATCTTGAGGTCTTCAACAGGATTGGGCTTAGCTTTACCTACTAATTTAGCTAGAATAAGAGTTTGACTCTCGGTTATCTTACCTAGTAGTTCCTCAACAATCCTTATTCTTTCTTGGAGGCCCTGCAAATCATTCCTCAAACTTACAGCTTGGTTAGATAATTTACCAAGCATAGCATCATGGTTCTCCGTTATTTTAACAAGAATATTGTTTTGCTCATTTTGTGAGTCTATAAAAGACTTAAGTGTTTCTTGGAGACTACCATTACTAGTTCCCATATTATTATTAGACTTACCTGCACGACTAGAATAATGTTTCTGAAAATTAGGATTATAATTCTTCTTCCAAGCAGGGTTATAATCATTACGAACTATGAAGTCTACTTCTTCAATATTAGTTCCAGGTATGGCTCTTACGTAGGTTTCCTTACCTTTTACGGCTAATAGGAGCTCATCCAACTTAGCATTGAGTTCTTCATTTTATTGTGGTGAGACGGAGTTCACCTTCTTCATGTTTGATCTATCCACATGCCATTGGGCATGGTTGTCATGCATATTGTCTAGCAGCTACTTTGCTTTGCTAATATGTTTACCCATAAATGTTCCTCCAGCTGCAGTATCAAGCATAGACTTAGACAAAGGGTTAAGAGCATTATAAAATAAATGGAGGATTAACCACTCTTCCATCCCATGACTGGGACAGTTTCTCATGCAATCTTTCATCCTCTCCCATGCAAGCGCGAGTGGCCCACGCTCTTCCTGTCTAAAACCAGTAATATTAGATCTTAGTTGCATAGTCTTTGCGGGTGGGAAAATTTTAGTCATAAATAAAGAAGTGCATTCCACCCATGATGTAATAGTATTTCTAGGCAACGATAGCAACAATTCTTTTGCTCTTCCTCTAAGAGAGAAAGGAAATAAGCACAATTTGATCGCATGGGGGTCAACATCTTTTATGCGCATCATAACACATATTTCAGTGAAAGTATTCAAGTGCATACATGCATCCTCAGCAGTAGAACCTCCAAATTTATTATGTTGAACCAAACTTAAATAATGGGGCTTAATTTCATAGTCAGCAACAATTATTGGCTGTGTAATAGGAGTATGCAAATAATCATTATTGGAAGTAGGGAACTCCCCAAGCTTCTTTTCAGCCATATTTCCTATGTTTTTGGGTTTTCTTAAACAGAGACTTATAAAAGTAAAAGCAAGAATTTAAAGACTAACTAATTTTTTGGTTTTTCAAATAAAGACTGAAAGCAAACTAACAAAAATAAAAAACATGAATTAAAACTAGCAAGGTTCCTACTAACATCACCAGGGTAGTTATAGCTTCCCCTACAACGGCGCTAGAAAAAAGGGTTGATACCTTCGATCCGGATTACTGATGTAGTATAGCTCTTTTTCCCTAGTAGACCTAGGTTTATCGAATCCTCGGGAAGCAGAAGCGTAGTGAAGTTACTTTAACGGACCTTCGGGAGTTTTAGAATTCCTTTTGTGTTTTTACTGGACCAAGAGTTTTCATCTTTTTGTTGTTGTCGATGATGGAGAGAGAGAGAGGGCCTAGGGCATTCCGTTTCACCTGTAGCTGTGCAAAACATCTGATGGGAATAAAAGATAAAGATAAAGTATGCATGTAATTGTTAGACCAAGATAGATTATATGTGGGCAGTGCATTCATAGTTGCTATTGCCTCCGCAACCGCTTATAGAAATAACCTACTAGTCTCATCCATAGAAGAAAGAGAACTAATGATATGCATAGTGATGTCACCGTTAATCCCAAGTAAATCCCTCACATACAGCCATACTACCCCTTCTATCACTGGAGTTCCCAACCTGCAGATTAGTTACTACTCATAATCCCTATACCTGGCTCAATCCTTGGGTCTTGGGTACCTGACAAGTCCTTAGATTGAGGCAAGAGAGTATACAATAATCATCATGTCATACAAACTAATACATGATCCTATATATGATAAATAACATGCACAAGAGCTACATGGCTAGGCCGAAGCCCTGAGCCCGAGGAGAATTACTCACACATAGAGATGAGATCAACAATCACAAACATTGTAATGGAAATCATAAGATTGATAGCAATAGTCTTACAATGTCGCCAATCGAAGATGAGATATACTATTACAAGTGGTGGAATATGGCTATGGTGGTGGAGAAGGGTTTGGAGATCTGGAGGCGTCTGATGATCTGGGGGAGAAACTTGAGGGCGAGGCAGGAGGGTTTTCTCGTCGCCCGAGGCTTCTTTATATAGGGTCCCTTCACGAAAGTTGTTCTGTTTGACCTAGAGGTGGTGGCGCCAATTATACGACCGGAACTATACAGCCGGAAGTTTCTTCCGGTTGTGTAGTTGGTCATTAAAGTGTCCGCCTCCACTTCACGGCTCCTGGTTTCTTCTGGTTGTTGGAAATCTCATATCTTTGACTTTAATGTAGTGATTCCCATCATCAAATGACATTACCTGCATAAGGAAAAATAGCAAGAAAGGATTGCATACCCCTTTGATTATTAGGCATTAGTGGTAGGGTTGAGAGAGATATTTCATCAAATATATGAATAATATCCAGTTTATATGTGGATGTGGATGGCTATATTTCAGAGCCATCAGTACCCCCAAAAGATTTTTACATAAAACTTTCAAACCAACCTACAATTTATTGCTTGTAGTTCAAATTTGACCTTTTATTTCGATACATCAACATAAAGTTATTCAACAAGTGGGCGGGTCAGCTAGGAACCTTGAAAAATCAAAAAAGTAAAACACATTGGTCCACCTAGCTAATATGTCTAGAAGCTTCTCTTATGTTATTGAGATCCATATTCTTCGGACTTTCTTTACGGAAAAGAATCATCTCGTCATCACTCAAAAAACTAAGAATTTTCTTTCCTGGTAGTTGGAAACTCACATCGATGATATTGTTCACTACAAGAAGATGCACACATCTACCTCCGAAAAGACATTTAATTCAAGAGCAATCTATCACACTTACTTGTAGCTAAAGTTTGACTTAATTTTGTTAAATTGACAAGAAGTCAGTAAAGTGTGTGAAGTTAGCTAGGAAGCTTGAAAAATCCTAATACTAAAAACTTGGGTATTGCGTATAAGAAACCATGGTCCAGTTTGTGATAATTGGGGTCGTTTCATTTTCTTTTAACCTTGGTAGGTGTCGTAGGAGCGAGGTGCTTGAGAGTTAACACGGTCGGTGGAAGTACAAGTTACATCGAGGACCTCATAAAGAATGAAAACTGCATCCAAGTCCATGCATTTAGCACAAGGACCGTGAAACTTAGCAATGAAGTACTGTGTTTTGAGGTGTGCGCATACTAGCGTTCATCATGCTAAAGACTATCAGTAGAATCTTTCTAGATGCTAAGAATGGAAAAGAAGATCCAATGGTTAGCAATGTTTAGATCTGCCAGTCTTGATCCAACAGTTAATGTTCAAAGTTAATACCTACACTTATGTAGTGGTATGGTATTGTAAGAGATAAGATACAAGATAAAGATAAGATAAGAAGTACTGCGAATGGCCGATCTAATGGTAGGTCTCATAAGAGCGAGGTGCTTGAGAGTTAACACGGTCGGTGGAAGTACGAGTTACATTAAGGACCTCATAAAAAATGAAAGTTGCATCCAAGTCCATGCATTTAGCACAAGGACACTGAACCAAGTAATGAAGTACTGTGTGTTTTGAGGTTTGTGTATACTAGTGTTCGCCATGCTAAAGTCTATCAGTAGAATCTTTCTAGATGCTAAGAATGGAAAAGAAGATCCAACGGTTAGCAATGTTTGGATTTGCCAGTCTTGATCCAACGACCAATGTTCAAAGTTAATCGGTTAGCAAAGTTTGCCCTAATTCCATGAAACGGTTACCAAAGTTTGACCTAATTTCATTAAATAGTTAGGATGCAAAATCTTAGCAAGAATATGAACCCGTCGTCAAAACTCTCGGTGGTTTCTGATATATATTAATTGACCCCCCAATGGGTACCTCCAAGAGCTTTTTCATAAAACTTTCAAAGCAACCTACAATGTACCTGTAATAGTCCAAATTTTACCTAATTTTGATAAATCGACATAAAATCATTCAAATGGGTGGAGTTAGCTAGGAAATTTGAGAACTCATAAAACATGGGAATCATAAGTGCATCATGTTGGTCCACTATATATGTGTGAAAACTTGGCTTGTGGCATTCAGATCCATAGTGTTTGGACTTTCTTTAGGTGAAATAACAATCTAGTCATCAATCGGAAAATTAAGAATGTTCTTTCCTAAGATAGTTGGAAACTCACACTAGAGGCATTGTTTACTACAAGAAGATGCAACTATATCTACCTCCAAAAATACTTTTAAATCAAGAGGAATCTATTGCGCTTACTTGTAGCTAAAGTTTGGCCTAATTTTGTTAAACTGACAAGATGCAAATCTTAGCAAGAAGTTGAATTTGTCGTCAAAATCTCGTTGGATGGTTTCTCATATATTAATTGTGACCCCCCGATGTGTACCTTCAAAAGCTTTTTCATAAAACTTTCATAGTAACCTACAATTTACTTGTAGTAGTTCAAATTTCACCTAATTATGATAAATTTACATAAGGTCATTCAAGTGGGCGAAGTTAGGTAGCGAGTTTGAGAATTCATAAAACACAGGAAATCATTAATACAATATGTTGGTCCACTATATATATATATACGTGCGTGTGAAAACTTGGCTTCGTGCATTTAGATCGATATTCTTCGAACTTCCTTTATGAGAGAGAATAATCTTGACATCACTCGGAAAATTGAGAATGGTCTTTCCTAATAGTTGGAAACTCACACCGACGACATTGTTTACTACAAGAAGATGCACCCATCTACCTCCAAAAATACATTTAATTCAAGAGCAATCTATCGCGCTTACTTGTAGCTCAATTCTGACTTAATTTTGTTAAATTGTCAATATGAAAAATCTTAGAAAGAAGTTGAACCTATCATCAAAACTCTCAGTGGTTTCTGATATATTAATTCACCCCCCCGAAGGTTACCTCCAAAAGATTTTTCATAAAACTTTCAAAGCAACCTACAATTTACTTGTAGTTCCAATTCGACCTAATATAATTTCAATAAATCGGGATAAAGTCATTCAAGTTGGCAGAGTTAGATAGGAAGTTTGAAAGCACATAAAACATGGGTATCGTTAGTACAACATGTTGGTCCACTATATATGTCTGAAAACCTAGATTGTGGCATTCAGATCCATATTCTTCGGACTTTCTTTATGAAAAAGAACAACCTTTTTTGTCATCTCTCGGAAAATTGAGAATTGAATGTTATTTCCTGATAGCTCAGAACTCACACCGACGACATTGTTTACTGTATATTGATTTTTTTCAATGAGTATACTATTTAATACTTTATATAGTTGGTCAAACTTTGTAACGTTTCACTTTGACTAAACCTAATATGCTGAGTAATATTAAATAAATGGAGTATTGGATAAGATTAGGAAAACAACATTTTTTTAGAACCCTCACAAGCTTTTTCTTAGCATCACAGATCTGAATATTACATTGACACTGATGATTAACCAAACTACAAACAGAGCAAACCCAAACCCATATGGAGTAGTAGTAGTAGTAGTACAACTTAACGAGTTCTAGGGGGACTCCGCGGTATTCTCAGGCGACTTGGTAGCATCCTCCGCGGACAACTTGGTTGCGTTCTCCGCGGTACCATCTCCAAGCAGGGACTTGTGGATGTTGGGCACCACACCGTTGTGCGCAATGGTAATGCCGGCCAGCAGCTTGCTGAGCTCCTCGTTGCGCATGACGCTGAGCATCACGTGCCTTGGGATGATGCGGATCTTCTTGTTGTCCTTTGCGGCTTGCCCGACGAGCTCTAGCACCTCGGCGGTGAGGTACTCGAGAACAGCCACGAGGTAGACAGGAGCCCTGAAGCCTATGCGCTGGGAGAACCGACCCTCCTTGAGGTAGCGCCAGATCTGGCCAACGCGGAAATGCAGCCTGGACTTGACGGACCTCGACACCTGCTTCTTCCTATGGCTGTCTGGTGCGAGACTACGACCTAGAGTGGCCAGAGCAGGATTCGGAAACTGGTAACATGTCTTATTTTCTCCACGGCCTTTGTCGCCGCCACCTGGGTCTTCTTCTTCTTCCCACTGGGAGCTCCGGCCTTCGGAGCCATAGTTGCAAAGTCTTAAAGGATCAAGGGAAAGAAGAGGAAGAAAGGTTAATTGTGGAGGGTCGGTGAAGGTGTCCAGGTCCCATGTATTGAAACTTTAACAGCATCGTCTTTACTGTTTTACAAGTATGAGTTTCTAATACTACTAAACGGATGTGTGCATCAATCGATGCATAGTCTGGGGTTCTACTCCCCTTTTTTGGAGTACTGTTGTATAATATGGACATGACATTGGTCATTCTTTCCATGTTTCTTTATTTTCTTTCACTTTTTTGAAACATGGTTAGATGTGTCAACATGAAAATTTATACAAAGAAGTTGTATCTTTCAAAACAATAGTCGGTTTTCATTATGACTATGTGGGTACAATAATTAGTATATATGAATTTCGGACAAATTTACAAGCAATCTATTACGCACTTGTAGTTCAAATTTTACCTACTTTGGTTTTATTGACAAAATGTCATTTAATTATGTGAAATTAGCTAGAAGGCTTGAAAATTCATGAAACTTGTTAACCATGAAACATACTCTATTTTGTGTGAAATTTAGTGTGTTGTGGCATTTGGAGCCATACTCTTTTCCTTTTCTTTAAAAAATAATTATACGTGGCACTTCTAAAATTATTGAACAAAATTCTATACATAAAAGTTGAAAAGTCCAATTAACAACATTAGTATGCCATGCTAAGATGCACCCCGTCTACCAGAAATGGACATGACCTTTGTCATTATTTAACTTGAAACCCAAGTATGTTAACACACCGCTGGTCATATTGTGAAGAAGTGTTTCTAAACCTTGTCAAAATTCATGTTTATCATTTACAGAAGAGGACACCATACATAAGTGCTTAACTTTTTTATTGTTTTCTTTTCTTTTCTTTAATTTATCCCAATAAACGGGATGAGTGATGCAAATATGACCTTGACATTGGTAACTTGGCTTAAAATGTGAACAATCTTCATACATGGTTGTGACCATATTGTGTAGCAACTTTTTCGAAAGTTGTCCAAATCCATGTTTGTAGTTTTCATCCAAACAAGCACAAATATAAGCGGACACCATTTAAGTTTCAACTATGTATCATTACACCCCCCCCAAAACTATGTATCATTACACATATTTAAATAAGTATTTTCATATAGTACTAACATGCGGTGGAAATTATTTATATTTTGCTAGAATACAGTGAGTGCACTCTATGCCAAATTATTTGGATGTACTTAATTACTAAAAAACAAATCCTATCACTTGGAAATTGAAAAGAATTTTCCTAAAAGTTTGGAACTCTCATTCACAACATTATTTACCAAAGCCAAGATGCTTCCTAGAACGAGATATAGTACACTTCCCGCCTCTTCTCTAGTCGACCTCCTCCCTGATGTTGTCCTCGGCCTCCTCCCTGTCACCGTCTTTGGCCTCCTCCTCAAGGTCGACCTCAGAATCCTCCTCTTCCTCAGTCTCATCTTCCGTCTTATCGGAGTCGCTCGGTGTTGGTGGTGGCGTCCCTTTGAAAAAGCGCAACCAGTGGGTATCTTCATCAGAGGAGTTAGATAGCAGCAGCATCCATGGCCCATCGACTGAGTCTAGGCTTCCAGGCGGCAGGGCTTTCCCATTTGTCAGGTCAATCGACGTGTTCTGGAGAGAGTTGTCATGCGACATTTTGGAAGGAAATAGAGAGAGATCAAGTTCTAAGCAACGGTAGGTTGAGTGTTTTGGGTGAAAGGAGGGGTGCGTACTGTTGCAATTTATAATGTCTATTTATAGTCATGCTTGTGTTAATACCCTGAAAACTATCCCAAAATATCATAAATAGATTGTACTGACTCGTCCCATCAACAAAAAAATGATTATACTAGACTTGTCGATTCTTAATTTTTCTCAGCCCAGAGAATTCAGGAGGCTCCCCACTTTATCCAAAAATGAAGAGAATCATGCAGATCCTACTAAATTACTCGGTGTCTCCTACTTCCTCTGTTAAAAATTAAGTGTCTCTAGTAGTACATGCATATCTAGCTACAATACTAGTAGTATACGTATACTCTTCACAAAGTTGCGTCACCAAATTGATTGATGGTGATATGGTGTGGGCCTCATCTTTTTCTGCACCGCTGCATCTCAGACTAGAAGTATAATCATTGCATGAAAGCTTACATGGGAAGGAAGGATAAATGGAGAGGATAGTGGATGGATGGTGAGAGGGGGCGAAGGAGAGAGAAAATCTACTAGTAGTATGTGTACTAGTACCGCGTGTCATGAACCCATCGTAATATGTAACTTTTATGCCGAAGTTACATAGGAACCATGATCAACTACAGTATGTGTGAAACCATTGGCTTGTGGATGAACCATATTATTTGGACTTTCTTCACACAAAAACATCACCGTCCTAAACGGTTCACAGCATAGAAAACAAAAAAATTCCTACGATGGGAACTATTATACGCCAAGATCTATCTAATAGATACAAGCAACGGGTGGATATACATCCATAGAGAACATACCCTCAAAGACAACGAAGATTTGTTAACGAGATGGAACTCGTGGATGAAGTAGTCGTACACTTGCTGATCTCAAGATCGTGATGAAGTCCAGCAGGTCCAGCTCCAGCTCCAGCACGTCCATCAGATCCAGCTAAAGCAAGTCCAGCACCACCAAGTCCAGCACCGCAAAGCAGCCGTGCATCCGTGATCGCACACACGTCCGGTACCCCAACAACCTCCGTCCCTCGCTCCAGCAAAGCAGCGGAAGCAGCAACTCCTTTCCAGATAAAGCCACCGGGAACATATATCTCGCTAATCCGAGACCATGGGGAAAAATACTAGAGGTGGAGAGAGATCCTTCACGAGGAGGTGTGAGAAGTAGGAGTCAGAGGGGGGCCTTTTATAGGAGGAGGGGACATCCCCTCCACATGGACGGCGCCCATGGAGGGTGCCCCTTCGCCTCCCTCCTTCATGTGGTGGTAACCCCTCCACATAAATATGCCCCTTCACATTCTCTATTAAAGTCTCCACTTTAAAAGCATTAAATTTCTCCAAATTTAATGTTCGCTCATTTAAAACTCTTTTATTAATTTTATTCAGAATTTTGTTAATTACTTTAATTAACAAACATTCACATAAAACCCCCTTGCAATATTTCAATATCATATGCAGAACCAGTTTCTTCAATTTCACCCGAAACAATTCCAGCGCTTTCTTAAATCTTTATCTGAAACATATTTGCTCCAAATGGTGTCGGTATCCCTTAAGTGTGTCACCCTACAGTTCGCGAATAATGCAGACATGATCGAGACCCCTCTCCGATCAATAATCTGCAGCACGACCTGGAGATCCGTACTGACTCCCACATATTCAGCGATGACTCTTGTGATCATGTGAACCTTTCACTCTAGTAACTAAATCCCTTTGTATCACGATATATTACATGTCCGAGATTCGATCATCAGTATCTCCATACCTAGTTTGATCTTGTTACCGACATGAACTCTTTTATCGTTCCCGTGATATAACATTCTAGTGATCACATCACTTGCTTGCAAGCTATTCTCAATGTGATATCACCAGAGGGCCCAGAGTATATCCATCCATCATCGGGATGGACAAATCCCACTCTTGATCCATGAGCCTCTACATAACACTTTCGTAGCACTAAACCCACCTTTATAATCACCCTTTCACGGTGTGATGTTTGATGTTATCAAGATACTCTTCAAGTGTTCGTGTGACATGATCTCATGTTCTAAGGACTAGGATTACTTCGTATGATGTTATAACAATATAAACATAATGACTATGATCGTAATGCTATACTTCGGATGAATGTTCATCACATCATTTCACAAATGTTGTGACCTTGTTATTAACAACATCCAATGTCCATGATCAAGAAACCTTGACCATCTTGTTAATCAATGAGCTAGTTTATAAGTGAGGCATAACTAGGAACTTTCCTTTTGTTTATTAAACACACATGTATTAACGTTTCCAAATTAATACAATTATAGCATGCAAAATAAACATTTATCATAAACAAGAAATAATATAATAACCACTTTATTATTGCCTCTCAGGCATATTACCTTCACGTCCTCATTGGAAAAATTGAATTTCTTTTTTCCTAATTGTTGGAAACTCCCATATGCAACAATGCTTACTACGCTAAGATGCACCCATCTACCAAACTATTGTGGGAACTCTATCAAATTGTAAACTATGATGGCAATATGGCCTTGATGACCTTGGTCATTTGGGTTTGAATAAACCCGATAATGTCCATACACATGGTAGGACAATATTGTGAAGTTATTTTTCCAAAACTTATCTAATCCCATGATTACAGTTTTCATGGCATGTGGCGCACAAGACATGATAGGACATCATGAGTAAAAAAATTGTTTTTTTTCGTTTATTCAATGTGATCATTTTCAAAACGGCTTCAAAATTGCCTTCCCTCCCGATGTTTGGCCAATCTTTTGAATAAACTTCCCTCCCGATGTTTGGGAAGCAAGTGAAAATTTCGAAAACCGGAAAATTTTGAATTTTTGTGCCGCCAAGGACCAAAGTGGTTTCCTTCCTATGTACTACTACTCCTCGTCCCTACTCCACACCAACATGCGGCTACCGACCACGCTAGAGACACAGAGCCATCATACCAAGGTACACGTGTGTAGTGCCATGCTATGGACAAGGGGAGAGAGATCAGTCGGGCCGGTGCGCGAGGGGAAAGGGGAGGAGAGATGGAGCATAGCGAAGGAGAAAAACACACGATTTGTTTTGCATGCATAGGTCCTGAAATTTACTACTAGAAGAGTTTACATTGTAAGGCCGCAAGAGTACCTCGTGTGAGAAACCCATCTTAACTTTGCTCTGACATGGAACCGCCTTCAACTTCTCTTCGCTGCTGCCCTCTTCCCCTGCCAACGTTTCATTCTCTCAGCATGTACAGCGCGTGGACAGAGGCGACCATATGTCTAAGCAAAGAAATATACTACTCCCACATTGTGTAAACTAGTAAGTTGCACGTGCCTTGCACGTGAGACTCAGATAGTAGACGTACGACATATCATCACTATATAAAATTATAGTTGGTAAAACACAAAAAATTATAAATTTGATCAACATCTATAAAGTATGGGTGTATATTTGGTCCTTGTACTTTGTATCATCATGTAGAAGTCAAAGATTATTAGCTACCTAACAAATAATTTTTTTGATAACATGGTCTAGAGAAACAAGGGAGAAGATTCTAGTATGATGGAGAAGTCTGTTCGAGGTTTGTGCATAACATTCATTATGCCAAAGACTATCAATAGAATCTTCTAGATGCTAGAATGGAAAAGAATATCCAATGGCTAGAAATAATGGGATTCATGAATCTTGATCCAATGGTCAACATTCAAAGTTATTCGTACACTATATAGTGGTAAGATAAGATAAGATCATGTAGAAGTCAACTATTATTAGCTACGAGGGAGAAGATTCTAGTATGATGGAGAAGTGTGTTTTGAGGTTTGTGCATAGCATTCATTAGTGTAAAGACTATCAATAGAATCTTCTAGATGCTAGAATGGAAAAGAAGATCCAACGATTGGAAATGTTGGGATTCGCGAGTCTTGATCCAACGGTCAATATTCAAAGTTATTCGTACACTATATAGTGGCAAGATATCTCTACTACTATAATGGAGTAGTTTTGAATTGGATCCATATCACCAATCCTGACTGTTGGGCTATTAGATCCAATGGTTCAGAGAAGCTGGATTCGTGTTGAATAGCATAGACCTAGAGAAAACTCCACCATGTTCTAGAACCATCATGTCAGCACCCCCAAAATGCATAAATTAAGTCTATTAATAATAACTATCTACACATATTGAAAATACAGCCTACTGTGCAATGAAATTTTGGGGGTGGTGACATGATGGTTCTAG
Source organism: Avena eriantha (assembly GCA_910589775.1). Lineage (NCBI taxonomy): Eukaryota > Viridiplantae > Streptophyta > Magnoliopsida > Poales > Poaceae > Avena > Avena eriantha. Next base: position 319,536,216 of record OU342746.1, read on the forward strand.
AACATGGTGGAGTTTGCTCTAGTTACTATTTAACACGAATGCAACTGCTCTGAACCATTAGATATAACAGCCCAACGGTTAGGATTGGTGTTATGGATCCAATTCAAAATTGCTCCATTATAGTAGTAGAGACTAGTAAGTTGCACGTGCCTTGCACATTAGACTCATATAGTAGACGTATGACATATCCTCACTATATAAAATTATAATTGGTAAAGCACATTAAATTATAAATTTGATCAACATCTATAAAGTATGGGTGTATAATTGGTCCTTGTACTTTGTATCATCATGTAGAAGTCAAAGATTATTAGCTACTGATACATTGCAAATGTATCTATAATTTTTGATGTTCCATGCTTGGTTTTATCCACTTTCTTGTGTTTTGTCCACACTTTGGAGTACTTTTCATATGATTTCTTGGACTAACCTATTAACAAGAGCCACAGTGCCAGCTGCCTATTTTCTGCTGTTTTTGGTTCCACAAAAGTCAGAAAATGAATATTCCCGGAATTGGACGGGACAAAAGCCAAAGTGCCTATTTTTCCGGAAGTCATCAGATGCCAGAGTACGAGACGGAGAGGGGCCAGGGGGCCACCACACCACCTGGCCATGTGGCCCAGCCTAGCCCGCACCAGGGGGTGGTCTGGCTAGCCCTGGCACCCTAAGTACCCGATCAAAAATCCACAAAAGAGTCTGTAGCCGCCGTCATCTCCCTCCCTAGATCGGGAGGGATCTGAAGCTCTTCCCGGCACCCTACCGGAGAGGGGAATTCACCCTAGAGGCCTTCTTCATCACCATGCAAGCCTCCGGTGTGATGCGTGAGTAGTTCGTCCTTGGACTACGAATCCTTGTAGTAGCTAGATGGCTGGTTCTCCTCCTTTGTGCTTTCATGTCTAGATCTTGTGAGCTCCGTTCATGATCAAGATCATCTATTTGTAATTCTGCATGTTGTGTTTGCGGGGATCCGATGGATATTGAGATGCTATTTCAGATTGATTATTGATTCTATCATGTCTTTGTTATTTGTGATCTTGCATGCTTTCTGTTGTTAGTAGCTATCTTGGCCAAGTAGATGCTAGCAACTCCAAGAGTTAGTATTTATGCTCGATAGTGGGTTCATGCCTCTGGTAATCTGGGGAGGTGACAAAAATCTCTAAGGTACTAGATGTGCTGTTGCTACTAGGGAGAAAACAACAATCCTTTGTTCATACAACAATCGTATTGTTTACTTTACACGCAGTTCGTAAAGCAATAATCTGTTGCTTGCAACTTAATACTGGAGGGGATTCGGATGATAACCTGAAGGTGGATTATTAGTCATAGATGTAGTTGGATGGCGGTCTATGTATTATGTTGTAATGTCAAGTCTCAGAGGAGTCAAGATGATTAGTATATGCATGTATTGCTTTCTCGGTGTTTGTCAATTGCCCCGCTGTAATTTGTTCACCCAGCATGTTATCTATCTAAGGAGAGCCACCTCTAGTGAACTATGGATCCCGGTCCTTTTACTTTACATACAATCTACAATCTTTTACTGCTTTGTGTTTACTTTCTGCAAACCTTTACTTCTTTCCATTTGATACGTTTAATCCTTTGTTTTCAGCAAAACACGGTGAGATTGACAACCTCATCGCAAGTTGGGGACAAGGTTCTGTGGTTGTGTTGTGCAGGTCTCCACGTTGCTACTAGCACCGGTAGTGCGCCCTGCCAAAGCTCAGCTAGTAACACCTTTGGGTGTTTCCTTGCTCCTACTGGTTCGATTAAACCTTGGTTTCATACTGAGGGAAACTTGTTGTTGTGCTCATCATACCTTCCTCTTGGGGTTCCCAACGAGCTCTACATCATCACCGCTCCACAATTTTTCTGGCGCCGTTGCCGGGGAGTCAAGGACATCGTCACAAGGGGAGTCCCTCATAACCAATCTCTTTACTTTGTTATTTTTGTTTTTCTTAGTTTCTTTTTGCTTTGTTTGCTTGTTTCTTTTTCAAAAACACAAAAAAAATTAGTTTTACTAGTTTGCTTTCTTATTTGAAAACCCAAAAAAATGACTACTCTGGAAAACACTAAGTTGCGTGACTTCACTAGCACCAACAACAATGATTTTATGAGCACACCTATTGCTCCACCTGTGCCTGAAAATACTTTCTTTGGGATAAAACCTGCTTTACTCAATCTTGTTATGAGAGAACAATTTTCTGGTATTGGTAATGAAGATGCTGCTTCCCATCTAAATAACTTTGTTGAACTTTGTGAGATGCAAAAGCATAAGGATGTAGATGGTGATATTATTAAGCTGAAATTGTTTCCATTCTCTTTGAGAGGAAAAGCTAAAGAATGGTTGAATTCCTTAACTAGGAATAGTATTAATTCTTGGACTAAATGCAAAGATGCTTTTATTGGAAAATACTATCCTCCTGCTAAGATTATATCCATGAGGAGTGAAATAATGAAGTTTAAACAACTTGATAATGAGCATGTTGCTCAAGCTTGGGAAAGAATGAAATCTTTGGTAAAGAATTGTCCCACTCATGGACTGACTGCTTGGATGATCATCCAAACTTTTTATGCAGGATTGAACTATTCTTCAAGGAACCTATTGGATTCAGCTGCTGGAGGTACCTTTATGACCATCACTTTGGGTGCTGCAACAAACTTCTAGACAATATGATGGTTAATTATTCTGAATGGCATACTGAGAGAGCTCCACAAGGTAGGAAGGTAAATTCTGTTGAGGAAACTTCCTCCTTGAGTGATAAGATTGATATTATTATGTCTATGATTGTTAATGGAAAGCCCATATTGATCCAAATAATATTCCTTTGGCTTCTTTAGTTGCTCAAGAAGAGCAAGTTGATTTGAACTTCATAAGAAATAATAATTTTGGCAACAATGCTTATGGTAATAATGCTTATAGGAACAATTTTGGTAACAATAATTATAAGCCATATCCTCCCAAAAATAGTAATACTTATGGAAATTCTTACAACAATAATAGGACTGCTCCCGCTGAACTTGAAGTTATGCTTAAAGACTTTATTAGTAAGCAAACTGCTTTCAATAAAACTATCAAGGAAAAACTCTCTAATGCTGAAAGGAATATAGCATCTTTGGCTGAAACTCAATCTTCTTTGAATAAAATGGCTGCCAAACCTGAAACTAATGATAATCCCTTTGCAGCTATTAATGCTATACAAGTAAGAATTGGTGAAAATGTTAGACTATTAGCTGAATTACATGCTAAGTGGGAAAGAGAAGATGAAATTGCTAGAAACATTAGTGTTTCTACTATTACCACCACTCGTGTTGAGGCTAGTAATAGTTCCACTACTTTAGATGATAAATTTTATTTTGATCTTGATGGTTGCAATATCTCCGAGGTTATTAAGTTCCTACAAAAGCTTGCTAAAAGTCCTAATGCTAGTGCTATGAACAAGGCCTTTACAAAACACATTACTGATGCTCTCATAAAGATTAAAGAAGAAAAGATGAAACATAAAGCTCCTATTCCTGTAAAACAAGAAGATGGTTGGTAACCCATCATTAATATGAAAGTGAATGACTTTGATTTCAAAGCTTTATGTGATCTTGATAGTAGTATTTCTATTATGCCTAGAAGGATTTATGATTTGCTTGATTTGCCTCCTCTTGAAGATTGTTATTTGAATGTCCCACTTGATGATAATGCTAAAAAGAAACTCATGGGGAGTCTTAATGATGTTCTTATTATGGTTAACAATGCCTATGTCCCCATTGATTTCTATGTTTTGGATGTTGAATACAATGCTTCTTGTCCTATTACTTTGGGAAGACCTTTTCTTAGAACCGTTGGTGCCATCATTGATATGAAAGAAGGCACTATTAAATATCAACTCCCACTCAAGAAAGGTATAGAACACTTCCCTAAAAAGAGAGAAAAGATTTCTTTTGCTTCTCCTATGGAAACAAAATTTGGTCTTAATGCTTCTTCATTTGAGAACACTTGATTCTTTCTTTGCTTCTTATGCCTAACTTAAAGGCGTTAAAGAAAAGTACTTATTGGGAGATAACCCAAAAGTTTTAGATGAGTCTTGGAAGTTATTACCTCTGTAATAACCTCTCCTTATCCTTTTTATTTGCTCTTTGTGCCAAGAGTAACCTCTAATGAGAGAGAAGTAATGATTGGGAAAGTTGTTGTCCCGAAACAGCTTTCTCTCCTTCACCGTAAAAATTCGTATAAAATCTATGAACGCCTTTTTGAGGCGTGAATTTTTTAGCTTCTGCCCCAGGTTGTTATCTAACTTTCGTTAGGTCAACACTTTTTGATTTGAGCAACAGAAGGTCCTCAAAAAAATTCGTCTTTACCTGCTGGTCTGTTTTGACAAATTTCTTCCATTTTCTGCATTTGCTTCTTATTGGTTCCTTTTTGAGTTCTTTTGGGGAATTGAGCTTTTTGAGGAAAGTGCTACAGTAGATAGTGTTCTAATGGAAGTTTATTTGGTGTTAGAACTTAACCTTAAGACTTATTTATCTTGAGTGCACTAATGTTGCTAATAAAGATTGTGTGAAGTTTTGTATGAAGGAAAAATTTCAGGTGTATGGAAGGAATGAGTAATGAGATGAAGGATGGACTAAAAGCTCAAGCTTGGGGATTCCACACGTGTCACCCCAAGAAATATCCAAGAATTACAAGCGTCAAAGCTTGGGGATGCCCAAGGCATCCCCTTCTTCATCAATAAAAATCCTAGGTTTCTTCCAAACGCTTCGTTTTTATTGTTTCATGCACAGTTGTGTTTTTCTTGGAGCGTCTTCTTTTTCGTTTTTATTTTAGTTTTTCGTTTGCTTGGTTTTCTTAGTTTTCTGAATAAATTGGTTGGACCCCCTCTTTCATACATTGGTTTGCAAATAGTTTGGTTTGGTTTGGAAAAGAGTAGGAAAGTTCATGCTTATGTGGTAAAAAGAGCTCGTTTTTGACTGTGGCCTATGCTTTGTCATGCCATGCTTGATATTGTTTTGGCTTTATGCTTAGTATTCTTTGATGTAGCATGACTTGTTATAAACAATTGAGATTGCTTAATGTGCCTTGGATGAATCATGCGTTGTTTTACCATATTAAAGCATAGTATAGTGGTATTCTCCTTTGATGATTTATTTGGGTTGACTTGGCGCATGCTTACACCATGTTATGACTATCTCAAGTCACCATAGCCTTTATGATCCTTTAGTTTTCAACTTGTAGTATCACTTTATGCTTTGATCAATGATGTTTTGTCGCTCTGCATGATTATGGCCATTATTGCTCTCTTAGTTTGTCACTCCGAGTCTTTTGCTAGCCTCCACAACCAAGTATGAGTTCCACTCATGCATCCAACTCCCTAAACCAAGTTATTCCAAAGAGTCCACCATACCTACCTACTAGCTTATGCTATTCCAAGTATATTCATGCTTTTGTTTACCTTCCAAATTAAACTTGTTATGAGAAAACTAGTGATTAAAGCTCTCGCGAACTTGATGGCACACTTTACTTTTTTTTGCATCTAATAAACTTGAACCATTGGGTCCTTCTTTGTTGCGTATATGCTTGCGCTTTATAAGTTGAAATTAGCAGAACCATGTTTCATGGGGAACGCTTTCAACATTGCACTTGTACTTTGTACCCCGTTGATATCATGTTCTTTTGCTTATGGATCCCGGCGGTGTGAAATAAAAGTGGAACTTGTAAGATCATGGAGTTTGTATGTGTGTTAGAGAAACGCCTGGGTCGCTAGCCTAAGCCATGCCTAATCATGGTGGAAACTTGCAGCATCACCATAATGAGCACTCTATGAAGCATCCTCAATAAAAACCTATGCAAATAGTAAATAAAAAGATCGTTGAGACGCTCATTGTCTTCTTGCCTTGTCATTTTGATTATGGGAAAGCTCCCGTATCATGTGCAAGGGGTACCCCGTTGGCGGTTCTTAATGATACACATGTACTTACAATGACAAGAGCTTACTCGTGACTGAAGTTGACTAGCATGAGGATCGGTCTTCGTAAGTAAGGGGCATGAGATTTCGGTTTATAACTTGTCAAGCATATCCTCTTAGTTGTGTCACTTTAACCTTAATCACCTTAAAGATGCTTATGATAGGGGCAATGAGAGCTGAAAGCTATAAGTACCATAATTTTTGGAAACTCTTTACGAGACTTGAATCCCTACTTCCTTTTGCAAATGGCCTTTCTTCCACCATTATATTGAGTCTCCACCTTCTATCTTTATGCACCTACTTTGAGAGCATAGTGGCCATTCTTAGTTCTAGGTGCATTGTCCCAAGACTAGTTGATTGATGCATAACTTGATATTGATTGTTTAAACTATTTGTATCTAGTCACTCTTATGAACTTTGAAGGTGTCCTATGCATTTATATTTGCTACTCTATTGAGGGACAAGCTGAATACTATTATGCTATGTGTTCTTTATGTGAAACAAACAAACGTCTTGCAAAGCAGTGTTATTCATGAATCTTTTGTTTGTGCCTTTTCATGTTGCATCATAGTTTCTTTGTCTTATTGCTAGAACTTTGTCTTTCATGTTATGATTAAAGTACTTTGATCCCAGCTTTGAATGTTTTACAAATACTTTGATCAAGTCTTTGATGGTGCATGTCACCTCAAAACTTATTCTTTCTTTTTATCACTTACCTACTCGAGGACGAGCAGGAGTTTAGCTTGGGGATGTTGATACATTGCAAATGTATCTATAATTTTTGATGTTCCATGCTTGGTTTTATCCATTTTCTTGTGTTTTGTCCACACTTTGGAGTACTTTTCATATGATTTCTTGGACTAACCTATTAACAAGAGCCACAGTGTCAGCTGCCTGTTTTCTATTGTTTTTGGTTCCAGGAAAGTCAGAAAATGAATATTCTCGGAATTGGACGGGACAAAATCCAAAGTGCCTATTTTCCCGAAAGTCATCCGATGCCAGAATACGAGACGGAGAGGGGCCAGAGGCCGGCCACACCACCTGGCCGCGCTGCCAGGCTGGGCCCACGCCAGGGGGTGGTGTGGTGGCCCCTGGCACCCCCTCGGCCTCCCCTTCCGCCTATAAGATGCCCTCAGGACGAAAACCCTAAGGTTCTGTGGTTCTGTTGTGCAGGTCTCCACGTCTCCACGTTGCTACTAGCACCACGTTGCTACTAGCACCAGTAGTGCTCCACGTTGCTACTAGCACCAGGGATGGAGATGACGGCGGCTACAGACTCTTTTGTGGATTTTTGATCAGGTACATAGGGTTTTCGTCCCGAGTGCAATATATAGGCAGAAGGAGAGGCCGAGGGGGTGCCGGGAGCCACCACACCTCCCCCTGGAGCGGCTCCAGCCTAGTCGCGCGGCCAGGTGGTGTGTCCGGCCCCTGACCCTTCTCTGTCTCGTATTCTGGCACTTGATCCCTTTCGGAAAAATAGGCACTTTGGCTTTTGTCCCGTCCAATTCCGAGAATATTCATTTTGTGACTTTCCTGGAACCAAAAATAGCAGAAAACAGGCAGCTGTCCCTGTGGCTCTTGTTAATAGGTTAGTTCAAGAAATCATATGAAAAGTACTCCAAAGTTGGAACAAAACACAAGAAAGTGGATAAAACCAGTCATGGAACATCAAAAATTATAGATACATTTCCAATGTATCAACATCCCCAAGCTTAACTCCTGCTCGTCCTCGAGTAGGTAAGTGATAAAAACAAATAACTTTTGAGGTGACATGCACCATCAAAGACTTGATCAAAGTATTTGCAAAACATTCAAAGCTGGGATCATAGTACTTCAATCATAACATGAAAGACAAAATTCTAGCAATAAGCAAAGAAACTATGATGCAACATGAAAAGGCACAAACAAAAGATTCATGAATAACAATGCCTTGCAAGACGTTTGTTTGTTTCACATAAAGAAAACATAGCATAATAGTATTCAGCTTGTCCCTCAATAGAGTAGCAAATATAAATGCATAGGACACCTTCAAAGTTCATAAGAGTGACTAGATACAATAGTTTCAAACAACCAATAACAAGTTATGCATCAATCAACTAGTCTTAGGACATTGCACATAGAACTAAGAATGGCCACTATGCTCTCAAAGTAGGTGCATAAAGATAGAAGGTGGAGACTCAATGTAATGGTGGAAGAAAAGACTTTTGTAAAAGGAAGTAGGGATTCGAGTCTCATAAAGAGCTTCCAAGAATTATGGTACTTGTAGTTTTTAGCTCTCATTGCCCCTATCATAAGCATCTTGAAGGTGATTAAGGTTAAAGTGACACAACTAAGAGGATATGCTTGACAAGTTATAAACCGAAATCTCATGCCCCTTACTTACGAAGACCGATCCTCATGCTAGTCAACTTCAGTCACGAGTAAGCTCTTGTCAGTGTAAGTATATGTGTATTATTAAGAACCGCCAACGGGGTACCCCTTTGCACATGATACGGGAGATTTCCCATAATCAAAATGACAAGGCAAGCAGACAATGAGCATCTCAGCGATCTTTTTATTTGCTATTTGCATCGGTTTTTATTGAGGATGCTTCATAGAGTGCTTATTATGGTGATGCTGCAAGTTTCCACCATGATTAGGCATGTCTTAGGCTAGTGGCCCAGGCGTTTCTCTAACACACATACAAACTCCATGATCTTACAAGTTCCACTTTTATTTCACACTGCCGGGATCCGTAAGCAAAATAACATGATATCAACGGGGTACAAAGTACAAGTGCAATGTTGAAAGCATTCCCAAAGAAACATGGTTCTGCTAATTTCAACTTATAAAGCGCAAGCATATACGCAACAAAGAAGGACCCAATGGTTCAAGTTTATTAGAGGCAAAAAGTAAAGTGTGCCATCAAGTTTGTGAGAGCTTTAATCACTAGTTTTCTCATAACAAGTGGAAGGTAAACAAAAGCATGAATATACTAGGAATAGCATAAGCTAGTAGGTAGGTATGGTGGACACTTTGGAATAACTTGGTTTAGGGAGTTGGATGCATGAGTGGAACTCATACTTTGTGGTGGAGGCTAGCAAAAGATTGGGAGCGACAAACTAAGAGAGCAATAATAGCCATAATCATGTAGAGCGACAAAACATCATTGATCAAAGCATAAAGTGATACTACAAGTTGAAAACTAAAGGATCATAAAGGCTATGGTGACTTGAGATAGTCATAACATGGTGTGAGCATGTGCCAAGTCAACCCAAATAAAGCATCAAAGGAGAATACCACTATACTATGCTTTAATATGCTTAAACAACGCATGATTCATCCAAGGCACATTAAGCAATCTCAATTGTTTATAACAAGTCATGCTACAGCAAAGAATACTAAGCATAAAGCCAAAACAATATCAAGCATGGCATGACAAAGCATAGGCCACAGTCAAAAACGAGCTCTTTTTACCACACAAGTATGAACTTTCCTACTCTTTTCCAAACCAAACCAAACTATTTGCAAACCAATGTATGAAAGAGGGGGTCCAACCAATTTATCCAGAAAACTAAGAAAACTAAGCAAACGAAAAAACAAAACGAAAACGAAAAAGAAGACGCTCCAAGAAAAACACAACTGTGCATGAAACAATAAAAACGAAGCGTTTGGAAGAAACCTAGGATTTTTATTGATGAAGAAGGGGATGCCTTGGGCATCCCCAAGCTTTGACGCTTGTAATTCTTGGATATTTCTTGGGGTGACACGTGTGGAATCCCCAAGCTTGAGCTTTTAGTCCATCCTTCATCTCATTACTCATTCCTTCCATACACCTGAAATTTTTCCTTCATACAAAACTTCACACAATCTCATTAGCAACATTAGTGCACTTAAGATAAATAAGTCTCAAGGTTCAGCTATAACACCAAATAAACTTCCATTAGAACACTAGATACTATAGCACTTCCCTCAAAAAGCTCAATTCCCAAAATAACTCAAGAAGGAACCAACAAGAAGCAAATGCAGAAAATGGCAGACATCTGTCAAAACAGACCAGCAGATAAAGACAATTTTTTTCGAAGACCTTCTGTTGTTCAAATCAAAAACTGTTGAACTAACGAGAGTTATATAACAACCCAGGGAAGAAGCACAAAAAATTACATCTCAATCCAACATAGATAGCTCTCTCACGAATTTTTACGGTGAAGCACAAAAATCTGTTCCGGGACAGCAACTTTCCCAATCATTACTTCTATCTCATTAGAGGTTACTCCTGGCACAAAAAGCAAATAAAAAGGAGAAGGAGCAGTTATTACAGAGGTAATAACTTCCAAGACTCATCTAAAACTTTTGGGTTATCTCCCAATAAGTACTTTTCTTTAACGCCTTTAAGTTAGGCATGAAAATTTGAGAAGATGCTCTCATAGGAAATATGAATTGAAGTAAAAGAGAGCATCCAGAAGCAAATTCAAAACACATTTAAGTCTAACCCACTTCCTATGCATAGGAATCTTGTATGCAAATAAATGCACAAAGAACAAAGTGACAGGCATAGGAAGATAAATCAAAAGTAACTTCAAAACTTTCAACACATAGAGAGGTGTTTCATTACCATAAAAAATTCTACAACCATATTTTCCTCTCTCATAATAATTTTTAGTAGCCTCATGAATAAACTCAACAATATAACTATCACATAAGGCATGCTTTTCATGATCTACAAGCACCAGAGCTTTATTATAAACATTTTCAAAAGAATCCTCGGGAACATAACATTCACCCTCCTTTGATAAGCATGGGGGACAATCAAATAATGTAAGGGATAAAGAGTTACTCTCATTACAAGGTAGGAATGGGTAGATCCATTCTTCTTCCTTTTGTCCATCACTCTCCTCCTCTTTTTCATCTATAGAGCTTTCAGGTTCAGCAATTTCTTCTTCCATTGAGGTTCTAGCAGGCGGTGATTCATCTATTACCTTAGCAGTCATAAAACTGTTCCCAAATAGGAAACTGAGTGAGCTATCCATAATGAAATAGTGATTGGAGAATAGCTAGTCATAAAGGCAACTTAAAAAAGGAACTAATTTTTTGTGTTTTTGAAATAAGAAAGCAAACAAGTAAAACTAATTTTTTTTGTGTTTTTTGAAGAACAAAACAAGCAAACAAAGCAAAAAAAAACTAAGCAAAACAAAAACAACAAAGTAAAGAGATTGGTTATGAGGGACTCCCCTTGTGAAGATGTCCTTGACTCCCCGGCAACGGCGCCAGAAAAATGCTTGATGGCTCAATGCACGGCACCCAGAAAAATGCTTGATGGCGGTGTTGATGTAGAGCTTGTTGGAAACCCCAAGAGGAAGGTATGATGAGCACAATAGCAAGTTTCCCTCAGTTATGAAACCAAGGTTTAATCGAACCAGTAGGAGCAAGGAAACACCTCAAAGGTGTTACTAGCTGAGCTTTGGCAGGGCGCACTAGCGGTGCTAGTAGCAACGTGGAGACCTGCATAACACAATCACAGAACTTTGTCCCCAACTTGCGATGAGGTTGTCAATCTCACCGTGTTTTGCGGAAAACAAAGGATTAAACGTATCAAATGGAAAGAAGTAAAGGTTTGCAGAAAGTAAACACAAAGCAGTAAAAGATTGTAGATTGTATGTAAAGTAAAAGGACCGGGATCCATAGTTCACTAGAGGTGGCTCTCCTTAGATAGATAACATGCTGGGTGAACAAATTACAGCGGGGCAATTGACAAACACCGAGAAAGCAATACATGCATATACTAATCATCTTGACTCCTCTGAGACTTGATTGGGCATTACAACATAATACATAGACCGCCATCCAACTACATCTATGACTAATAATCCACCTTCAGGTTATCATCCGAATCCCCTCCAGTATTAAGTTGCAAGCAACAGATTATTGCTTTACGAACTGCGTGTAAAGTAAACAATACGATTGTTGTATGAACAAAGGATTGTTGTTTTCTCCCTAGTAGCAACAGCACATCTAGTACCTTAGAGATTTTTGTCACTTCCCCAGATTAACAGAGGCATGAACCCACTATCGAGCATAAATACTAACACTTGGAGTTGCTAGCATCTACTTGGCCAAGATAGCTACTAACAACGGAAAGCATGCAAGATCTCAAATAACAAAGACATGATAGAATCAATAATAAATCTTGATGGGTTCGTAGCATGGAAAACAAAAAATTTCTACCGCAAGAACGAACAAAACCCAGATCTACTCTAGATAAAAGCCAAGATCTAATCTATTAGACATGTGCAACGAGATAGATAGGAACTAACCCTCGTAGATCCGAAAGCGTTAATGAGATTAGATCTCGTGGTTGATGTAGTCGATCACTTGCCGATCTCAAGATCGTGTGGACGATCCTTCCGGCGTCGCGTTCCAGCAGCGCTTCCGCAGTCGGTCAAGTGGACGATCCTTCCGGCGCCGCGATTCAGCAGCGCTTCCGCAGTCGGTCACACGTGCGGAGTCGAAGTAGACCTTCCTCTCCCCGTTCCAGCGAGCAGCGGAGGTAGTAGATCTTCTCCACGGAATCCCAGCAGCACGACGGCGTGGTGGTGGTGGTGGAGTAGTGAATTCTGCAGGGCTTCGCCTATGCCTGTGCAGAAGAAAGGTGGAGGAGAGAGGCGGCAGAGATTGGGTGTTATGAGAGCTAGGGAGGAGGGGTGCCCCTGCCCTTCTATTTAAGGGGGGAGGGCGCCTTGGGGAGGGGGAGTCCTTGTAGGACTCCCCTCCTCTAGGCCGGCGGATTGGGGAGTGGGGGGAGGAGTCCTCCTCCCCCACGACTCCTTGTCTTGACCCACCAGGACTCCTTGATCCCTATCTTGATTTTCAAGCAAACTCCAAGATATCTTCTAGAACCTTCCAGAACATTCCGAAACCTTCTAGAATCCTCATACAAACACTCCGGAACATTTCCTAACTCAGAAAATGATCCCCTATATATGAATCTTATTCTCCGGACCATTCCGGATCTCCTCGTGATGTCCCGAATCCAATCCGAGACTCCGAATAACATTCGGTCTCCAACACATATTCCATATCTACTTAAAACAACTTCGAACCTTAAGTGTGTCACCCTACGGTTCGTGAATATGCAGACATGATAGAGACACATCTCCTATCAATAACCATCAGCGGGACCTGGAGATCCATAATGGCTCCCACATACTCAACGATGACTTCGCGATCGATTGAACCACTTACATACGAAACCAATTCCCTTTGTCTCGCGATACTATACTTATCCGAGGTTTGATCGTCGGTATCTCCATACCTAGTTCTACCTCGTTACTGATAAGTACTCTTTACTCATTCCATGATATGTCATCCCTTGTGACCTAGTCAAATGCTTGCAAGCTAACTAGATGACATTCTACCGAGAGGGCCCAGAGTATATCTATACGTCATATGGGTGGACAAATCCCAATCTTGGTTCATGCGCTTCAACACATACTTTTAGAATACCCAATGACACATTTATAACCACCCAGTTATGAAGCGATGTTTGATGTTATCAAAGTACCCATCCGGTGATGGTGATTAACACAACCTCATGGTCGAAGGATTAGGTTACTATGCATTTAAAAGCTTACAGCAATACGAACTTAATGACTTGATCTTATGCTATGCTTACTATGGGTGTGTGTCCATTACATCATTCTCCTAATGATATAACCTTGTTATTAATCACATCCTAATGTACATGATCAGGAAACCATGATCATCAATTAATCAACAAGCTAGTTCAACAAGAGGCTTACTAGGGACTCTTATGTTTACAAAACACACATGTATCAGTGTTTCCTAATAATACAATTATAGCATGGGATGTAAACATTCATCATAAACACAAAGATATAATAATAATCACTTTTATTATTGCCTCTTGGGCATATCTCCAACAGTCTCCCACTTGCACTAGAGTCAATAATCCAGATTACATGGTAATATACCGAACACCCATGGCGTTTTGGTGTTGGTCATGCTTTGCCGTAGGGAGAGGTTTAGTCAATGGATCTGCCACATTCAGATCAGTGTGTACTTTGCAAATTTTTATGTCACCTTCTCTGACATACTCGCGAATAGCGTGGAAACGTAGCTTGATGTGCTTCAGCTTGCTATGTGACCTTGGCTCCTGTGCATTAGCTATGGCACCTGTGTTGTCACAGTAGATGGCCATCGGGTCCAACACACTGGGAACCACGCCGAGTTCAGTAATGAATTCCTTCATCCAAACGGCTTCTTGTGCAGCCTCCGAAGCAGCTATGTATTCCGATTCAGTTGAAGATTTCGCCACAACGCTTTGCTTCGCACTCCTCCAGCTCACTGCAGCACCATTCAAAATAAATACGTATCCCGACTCTGACTTTGAGTCATCCGGATCGGTGTTCCAACTAGCATCGGTGTAACCATTTACAACAAGCTGTTCATCACCTCCATAAGAAAGAACCATATCCTTAGTCCTATTCAGGTACTTTAGGATATTCTTGACCGCTTTCCAGTGCTCCATTCCAGGATCACTTTGATATCTGCTAGTCAAACTAACAACATGTGCTATATCCGGTCTTGTACACAACATGGCATACATGATAAAATCTATGGCCGAGGCATAGGGAATATTATTCATCTTTTCTCTATCTTCTGCCGTAGCTGGACTTTGAGTCTTACTCAAGGTCTTACCTGACAACATGGGCACGAACCCTTTCTTGCTATCTTCCATTCTAAACTTCTTTAGAACTTTGTCCAAGTATGTACTTTGTGAAAGCGCTATTAGGCGTCTTGATCTATCTCTATAAATCTTGATGCCTAGAATATATGCCGCTTCGCCAAGATCCTTCATTGAAAAACTATTATTCAAATAGGTTTTGACGCTATTAAGAAGTTCTATATCATTCCCAATCAACAATATGTCATCTACATATAGTACTAGGAATGCTATAGAGCTCCCACTCACTTTCTTGTAAATACAAGCTTCTCCATAAGTTTGTATAAACCCAAAGTTTTTGATTACTTTATCAAAACGTTCATTCCAACACCGGGATGCTTGCTTCAGTCCATAAATGGAGCGCTGAAGCTTGCATACCTTGTCAGCATCTTTAGGATCGACAAAACCCTTGGGTTGTACCATATACAACTCTTCCTCAATGTCACCATTAAGGAACGCCGTTTTGACATCCATCTGCCAAATCTCATAATCGAAATATGCAGCAATTGCTAACAAAATCCTCATAGACTTTAGCTTCGCTACTGGTGAGAAAGTCTCATCATAGTCAACTCCTTGAATTTGTCGGAACCCTTTCGCGACAAGTCGAGCTTTATAGACGATAACATTACCATCTGCATTTGTTTTCCTCTTGAAAATCCATTTGTTCTCGACAGCCTTACGGCCATCCGGTAAGTCCACCAAAGTCCACACTTGGTTTTCGTACATGGATCCCATTTCGGATTTCATGGCTTCTAGCCATTTGTCGGAATCTGGGCTCACCATAGCTTCTTCATACGTCGCAGGGTCATCAGCGTTGTCCACCAACATGACGTTCAAGGCAGAGTCATACCAATCAGGAGTGGTACGAACCCTCGTTGACCTGCGAGGTTCAGCAGTAACCTCACTTGAAGTTTCATGATTATTATCATTAGCTTCCTCTCCAATTGGTGCAGGCGGCACCAAAACATCTTCCGGTGCTGCGCTACTCTCAAATCCGAGAGAAGGTTCAATAACCTCATCGAGTTCTACTTTCCTTCCAGTCACCTCTTTCGAGAGAAACTCCTTCTCAAGAAAGGATCCATTCTTTGCAACGAAAACTTTGCCTTCGGATCTATGATAGAAGGTATACCCAATTGTTTCTTTAGGGTATCCTATGAAGATGCATTTCTCCGCTTTGGGTTCTAGCTTATCAGGTTGTAACTTCTTTACATATGCCTCGCAACCCCAAACTTTAAGGAACGACAACTTAGGTTTCTTACCAAACCACAATTCGTACGGTGTCGTTTCAACGGATTTAGATGGTGTCCTATTTAAAGTGAATGCGGCTGTCTCTAATGCATAGCCCCAAAATGATAACGGTAAATCTGTAAGAGACATCATAGACCGAACCATATCTAAGAGAGTTCGATTACGATGTTCGGACACACCATTACGTTGTGGTGTTCCCGGCGATGTCAACTGTGAAAGTATTCCACATTTCTTTAAATGCATGCCGAACTCATAACTCAGATATTCACCTCCGCGATCAGAACGCAGAAACTTAATCTTCTTGTTACGATGATTTTCCACTTCACTTTGAAATTCCTTAAACTTCTCGAAAGTTTCGTACTTATGTTTCATAAAGTAGACATACCCATATCTACTCAAGTCATCCGTGAAAGTGAGAACATAACGATATCCACCACGCGATGCTACACTCATTGGTCCGCACACATCGGTATGTATTATTTCCAATAAGTCTGTAGCTCACTCCATTGTACTAGAGAAGGGAGTCTTAGTCATTTTTGCCATTAGACATGCTTCGCATCTTTCAAGTGATTCAAAATCAAGTGATTCAAGAAGTCCATCAGAATGGAGTTTCTTCATACGCTTTACTCCAATGTGACCAAGACGACAGTGCCACATGTATGTAGAATTATCATTCAATTTTGTTCGTTTAGCATCTATGTTGTGAACATGTGTATCACTACTATCGAGATTCAGTAAGAATAAACCATTCATCTCAGGTGCATTACCATAAAAAATATTACTCATATAAATCGAACAACCTTTATTCTCGGACTTAAAAGAGTAACCGTCTCGCAATAAATAGGATCCAGATATAATGTTCATGCTTAACGCAAGCACCAAATAACAATTATTTAAATTTAAAACTAATCCTGAAGGTAGATGTAGAGGGAGTGTGACGACGGCGATCACATCAACCTTGGAGCCATTTCCAACGCGCATCGTCACCTCATCTCTTGCCAGTCTTCGTTTATTCCGCAGCTCCTGTTTCGAGTTACAAATATGAGCAACCGAACCAGTATCAAATACCCAGGCACTACTATGATTACTAGTGAGATACACATCTATAACACATATATCAAATATACCTCTCTTCTTGATGTTGCCGTTCTTCAGATCCGCCAGGTACTTGGGGCAGTTATGCTTCCAGTGACCAGCACCCTTGCAGTAGAAGCACTCAGTTTCAGGCTTAGGACAAGCCTTGGGCTTCTTAGCAGGTGCGGCAGCTTTCTTGCCGTCCTTCTTGAAGTTGCCCTTGTTCTTAGGCTTGCCCCGTTTCTTGAAATTGGTGGTCTTATTGACCATCAACACTTGGTGCTCCTTCTTGATCTCCACTTCAGTAGTTTTCAGCATGGACGATAGTTCAGGCAACGTCTTGTTCATGCAGTGCATGTTGTAGTTCATCACAAAGTTCTTGTAACTTGGTGGCAGTGATTGAAGGAGACGGTGAATCCCCAATTCATTAGGAATCGATATTCCCAACTCTTGGAGCTTCTTTGCGTACCCAGACATGGTGAGCACGTGCTCGCTAACGGAGCTTCCTTCTTCCATCTTACAATTAAAGAACTTTTCGGAGTCCTCATAGCTCTCCATGGCCGCGCGAGTCTCAAAAATTAGCCTGAGCTCCTTAATGATCTCGAACGGGTCGTGGTGCTCAAAACGCTGTTGGAGCTCCGCTTCTAAACAGTACAGGATGGCACACTGAACTGTGGAGTAATGATTCTTCCGAGTGGCGAAAACATTCTTTTCGTCATCGGTGGCATTATCTGCAGGTGGGTCACCTAGCGGTGCATCGAGCACATAGGTCAACTGACTAGCCCTGAGGACGATCTTCAGTCCACGGAACCAGTCCGTGAAATTGCTTCCATTGTTCTTAAGCTTTTCTTTCTCTAGGAACGCATTGAAATTGATGGAGGGGGTCGCCATAATCTACAACAATTTGCAAGTAGTTTAGACTAAGTTTATGACAAATTGAGTTCAAATTTAATTCTTAAACTAACTAGGTGAACTCCCACTCAAAACAACATCCCTCACATTGTCTTAGTGATTACACGAACCAAGTCCACTACACCAAGTCCGATCTTCACCAGAGAAGATGTAGTTTCATCGGCGAACAATCTTCATGTTCATCATATCATTTATATGACTCATGCTCTACCTTTCGGTATTCCGTGTTCCGAGACCATGTCTGTACATGCTAGGCTCGTCAAGACAACCTTAGTTTCCGCATGTGCAAATCTGGCTTGCACGCATTGTATGCACACGTAGAATCTATCACATCCGATCATCACGAGATGCTTCGAAACGACGAGTCTTAGCAACGGTGCCAACTAAGGGTGAACACTTTATTACTTGATATTTAGTGAGAGGGATCATCTTATAATGCTACCGTCGTGATCTAAGCAATACAAGATGCATAAAGGATTAACATCACAGGCAATTCATAATTAGTGTGATATGATATGGCCCTTTCTTCTTGTGCCTTTGATCTCCATCTCCAAAGCACGAACATGATCTCCATCATCACCAGCATTGCGTCAAGGTCAGTGGCGCTGCTTCATGGTTGTCCATCATCACCAGCAACTATTACAACTACTTGGAATAAAGCTATTACAAGATGAATTAAAGACAACCATTAGGCTCCTGCCGGTTGCCATATTACAACATGGATCATTGCATACATCAAATACAATCACAATCACATGTTGGACATATCACATCACAAAACCCCTGCAAAAACAAGTTAGACGCCTCTAATTTTCTTTGCAAGTTTTACGTGGTTTGGGGCTTTCGCATAAGACCGAACTTACCTACGAACAAGAACCACAACGTTGATACAAGTGTTGTCAAGATGCTCATTGTAAATTGAATCTTAACTATGGTGGGAGAGACAGACACCCGCAAAGCCACTTGTGCAAAGCAACTTGCACGTCAAGCGTGGAGCAAGTCTCATGTGCGATGACATGTAATGTTAGCCCGAGCCGCTTCATCCCACCATGCCGCAAGATGCAAAGTACACACTAAGACACTGACAACAAAAGCATCAACGCCCACAAAAACATTGTGTTCTACTCGTGCAACAGATCTACGCATAGATACGGCTCTGATACCACTGATGGGTTCGTAGCATGGAAAACAAAAAAATTCTACTGCAAGAACGAACAAAACCTAGATCTACTCTAGATAAAAGCCAAGATCTAATCTATTAGACATGTGCAACGAGATAGATAGGAACTAACCCTCGTAGATCCGAAAGCGTTAACGAGATTAGATCTCGTGGTTGATGTAGTCGATCACTTGCCGATCTCAAGATCATGTGGATGATCCTTCCGGCGTCACGTTCCAGCAGCGCTTCCACAGTCGGTCAAGTGGACGATCCTTCCGGCGCCGCAATTCGGCAGCGCTTCCGCAGTCGGTCACACGTGCGGAGTCGAAGCAGACCTTCCTCTCCCCGTTCCAGCGAGCAGCGGAGGTAGTAGATCTTCTCCACGGAATCCCAGCAGCACGACGGCGTGGTGGTGGTGAAGTAGAGAATTCTGCAGGGCTTCGCCTATGCCTGTGCAGAAGAAAGGTGGAGGAGAGAGGCGGCAGAGATTGGGTGTTATGAGAGCCAGGGAGGAGGGGCGCCCCTGCCCTTCTATTTAAGGGGGAGGGCACCTTGGGGAGGGGGAGTCCTTGTAGGACTCCCCTCCTCTAGGCCGGCGGATTGGGGAGTGGGGGGAGGAGTCCTCCTCCCCCACGACTCCTTGTCTTGACCCACCAGGACTCCTTGATCCCTATCTTGATTTTCAAGCAAACTCCAAGATATCTTCTAGAACCTTCCAGAACATTCCAAAACCTTCTAAAATCCTCATACAAACACTCCGGAACATTTCCTAACTCAGAAAATGACCCCCTATATATGAATCTTATTCTCCGGATCATTCCGGATCTCCTCGTGATGTCCCGAATCCAATCCGAGACTCCGAACAACATTCGGTCTCCAACGCATATTCCATATCTACTTAAAACAACTTCGAACCTTAAGTGTGTCACCCTACGGTTCGTGAATATGCAGACATGATAGAGACACATCTCCTATCAATAACCATCAGCGGGACCTGGAGATCCATAATGGCTCCCACATACTCAACGATGACTTCGCAATCGATTGAACCACTTACATACGAAACCAATTCCCTTTGACTCGCGATACTATACTTATCCGAGGTTTGATCGTCGGTATCTCCATACCTAGTTGTACCTCGTTACTGATAAGTACTCTTTACTCGTTCCGTGATATGTCATCCCTTGTGACCTAGTCACATGCTTGCAAGCTAACTAGATGACATTCCACCGAGAGGGCCCAGAGTATATCTATCCATCATATGGATGGACAAATCCCAATCTTGGTTCATGCGCTTCAACACATACTTTCAGAATACCCAATGACACCTTTATAACCACCCAGTTACGAAGCGGTGTTTGATGTTATCAAAGTACCCATCCGGTGATGGTGATTAACACAACCTCATGGTCGAAGGATTAGGTTACTATGCATTTAAAATCTTACATCAATACGAACTTAATGACTTGATATTATGCTACGCTTACTATGGGTGTGTGTCCATTACATCATTCTCCTAATGATATAACCTTGTTATTAATCACATCCTAATGTCCATGATCAGGAAACCATGATCATCAATTAATGAACAAGCTAGGTCAACAAGAGGCTTACTAGAGACTCTTATGTTTACAGAACACACATGTATTAGTGTTTCCTAATAATACAATTATAGCATGGGATGTAAACATTCATCATAAACACAAAGATATAATAATAATCACTTTTATTATTGTGTCTTTGGCATATCTCCAACAAATCTGAAATAGCATCTCAATATCCATCGGA
The DNA here is from genome assembly GCA_910589775.1 of Avena eriantha. Classification (NCBI taxonomy): domain Eukaryota; kingdom Viridiplantae; phylum Streptophyta; class Magnoliopsida; order Poales; family Poaceae; genus Avena; species Avena eriantha. Next base: position 319,557,067 of record OU342746.1, read on the forward strand.
TCCCCGCAAACACAATATGTAAGAATTACAAAGAGATGATCTTGATCATGAACGGAGCTCACAAGATCTAAACATGAAAGCACAAAGGAGGAGAAACCAGCCATCTAGCTACTACATGGATCCGTAGTCCAAGGATGAACTACTCACGCATCACACCGGAGGCTTGCATGGTGATGAAGAAAGCCTCCAGGGTGAATTCCCCTCTCCGTCAGGGTGCCGGGAAGAGCTTCAGATCCCTCCCGATCTAGGGATGGAGGTGATGGCAGCTACAGACTATTTCGTGGATTTTTGATCGGGTACTTAGGATTTTCGTCCCGAGGGAAATATATAGGCGGAAGGAGAGGCCGAGGGGGTGCCGGGAGCCACCACACCACCCCCTGGCGCGGGCCCAGCCTAGCCGTGCGGCCAGGTGGTGTGGCCGGCCCCTGGCCCTTCTCCGTCTCGTATTCTGGCACTTGATCCCTTTCGGAAAAATAGGCACTTTGGCTTTTGTCCCGTCCAATTCCGAGAATATTCATTTTCTGACTTTCCTGGAACCAAAAACAGTAGAAAACAGGCAGCTGGCACTGCGGCTCTTGTTAATAGGTTAGTCCAAGAAATGATATGAAAAGTACTCCAAAGTTGGAACAAAACACAAGAAAGTGGATAAAACCAGTCATGGAACATAAAAAATTATAGATACATTTGCAATGTATCACGCCCTACCAAAGCTCAGCTAGTAACACCTTTGGGGTGTTTCCTTGCTCCTACTGGTTCGATTAAACCTTGGTTTCATACTGAGGGAAACTTGCTGCTGTGCTCATCATACCTTCCTCTTGGGGTTCCCAACGAGCTCTACATCATCACTGCTCCAGCATTTTTCTGGCGCCATACTCAGAGCTACCAGCTACCAACACATGAATTTTTTATAACATGGTCTAGAGAAACAAGGGAGAAGATTCTAGTATGATGGAGAAGTGTGTTTTGAGGTTTGTGCATAGCATTCATTATGCCGAGGACTATCAATAAAATCTTCTAGATGCTAGAATGGAAAATAATATCCAAAGGCTAGAAATGCTGGGATTCGCAAATCTTGATCCAACGGTCAACATTCAAAGTTATCCGTACACTATATAGTGGTAAGATAAGATAAGATCATGTAGAAGTCAATGATTATTAGCTACGAGGGAGAAGATTCTAGTATGATGGAGAAGTGTGTTTTGAGGTTTGTGCATAGCATTCATTATGCTGAAGACTGTCAATAGAATCGTCTAGATGCTAGAATGGAAAAGAAGATCCAACGGCTGGAAATGATGGGATTTGCGAGTCTTGATCCAACGGTCAATATTCAAAGTTATTCCTACACTATATAGTGGTAAGATATCTCTACTACTATAGTGGAGCAGTTTTGAATTGGATCCATAGCACCAATCCTGACCGTTGGGCTATTAGATCCAATGGTTTAGAGAAGCTGGATTCTTGTTGAATAGGACCTAGAGCAAAATCCACCATGAATGTTCTAGAACCATCATGTCACCACCCCCAAAATTTCATAGCATAGTAGGTTGTATTCTCTCTACTACTATAGTGGAGCAGTTTTGAATTGGATCCATAGCACCAATCCTGACCGTTGGGCTATTAGATCCAATGGTTCAGAGCAACTGGATTTGTGTTGAATAGTACTACAGACCTAGAGAAACTCCACCATGTTCTAGAACCATCATGTCACCACCCCCAAAATGCATAAATTCAGTCTATTAATAATAATTATCTACACATATTGAGAATACAACATACTGTGCTATGAAATTTTGGGAGTGGTGACATGATGGTTCTAGAACAAGGTGGAGTTTTCTCTAGGTACTATTCAACACGAATCCAGCTACTCTGAACCATTAAATCTAACAGCCCAACAGTCAGGATTGGTGTTATGGATCCAATTCAAAACTGCTCCATTATAGTAGTAGAGAAAAAACCCACCTTAATAAGGCCTATTATGTGGCATCCGCTAAGGTTCACCTTATACATAGTGGAAACTATAAAGTTATCTTTAAGCCTAAGGTGCACCTCAAACTTGTGTGTTGACCATAGAGAAAGAAAAACCATTTCCCCTCTCTCCTTATTTCATGTGTTCGTTTTTAAAAGGGGTTCAAAAAAAATTTAGATGCAAAATCTTAGTAGCTAGAAGTCGAACCAGTCATTCACTGATATATTAATTGACTGCTCAATGGGTACCCCCAAAAGCTTTTTACATAAAACTTTCAAACCAACCTACAGTTTATTGCTTGTAGTTCAAATTTGACCTTTTATTTCGATACATCGACATAAAGTCATTCAACAAGTGACGGGGTTAGCTAGGAACCTTGAAAACTCATAAAACATGGGAATCGTAAGTAAAACACATTGGTCCACCTAGCTAATATGTCTAGAAGTTTGGCTTATGGCATTAAGATCCATATTCTTCGGACTTTCTTTACGGGAAAGAATCATCTCATCATCACTCAGAAAACTGAGAATTTTCTTTCCTGATAGTTGGAAACTCACACAGACGACATTGGTTACTACAAGAAGATGCACACATCTACCTCTGAAAAGACATTTAATTCAAGAGCATTCTATCACACTTACTTGTAGATAAAGTTTGACTTAATTTCGTTAAATTGACAAGAAGTCACCAAAGTGCACGAAGTTAGCTAGGAAGCTTGAAAAATCCTATTACTAAAAACTTGGGTATTACGTATAAGAAACCGTGGTCCAGTTTGTGTGATAATTGGGGTAGTTGCATTTTATTTTAACCTTGGTAGGTCTCATAGGAGCGAGGTGCTTGAGAGTTAACACGGTCGCTGGAAGTACAAGTTACATCAAGGACCTCATAAAGAATGAAAATTGCATCCAAGTCCATGCATTTAGCACAAGGACCCTGAAACTGAGCAATGAAGTACTGTGTTTTGAGGTTTGCGCATACTACCGTTCATCATGCTAAAGACTATCAGTAGAATCTTTCTAGATGCTAAGAATGGAAAAGAAGATCCAACGGTTATCAGTGTTTGGATTTGCCAGTCTTGATCCAATGGTTAATGTTCAAAGTTAATCCCTACACTATATGTAGTGGTATGGTACTTGATACGTCCATTTTGCATCACTATTCTATGTCATAATTCACTATTATTCATTGATTTATTTTGTATTGAGAGGTGATACTTATGTTATTTCATCTGTTTTTGCATGGTTGATGACTTTTGGAGCATGGACCACTGCAGTCAGGATTCTGATGGAAAAGGTGCTGTTTGGAGGAAAAATTCACGAAGATCAGAAAATCCGGGAAAATATACGGAAAATCCTATTTTTCCATAAGACGAAGGAAGCCAAAAGGGGGGCTGGAGATGGGCCACAGGGGACCCACACCACTCCCTGGCGCGGGTAGCCCTAGGCCACGCCAGCAGGTGGTGTGGCCACCCTGGCCCACTCCAGGCACTCCCCTCTGGCGTATATCATCCTCCCGAAACCCTAAGACTCGGGGAGCGACCATAGAAAGATTCCGCTGCCTCTGTGGGGCGGAAAACACCGAGAGAGAAAGATCTCTCCGGCAGACAGATTTCTGCCGGGGGAATTCCTTCCCGGAGAGGGAAGATCGTCGCCATCAACACCACCATCAAGCTGGACTTCATCGAGATCATCATCATCATCATCACCATCAGCACCCTCATCACCATCTCCATATTGTTGTAACAATTGCGTTGAATCTTGCATAGTTCATAGGGGAAACTTTGCCGGTGTTGATTACTCTTTGTAGTTGATGCTATTGAGTGAACCATTGAATTATTGTTTATGTTCAGATTGTTATACATCATTATTCCATCTAGTGGTGTACTTCTTCTAGTGGTGTCATGTGACGTCGACTACATGACACTTCACCTATATGGGCCTAGGGGAATGCATTGTGTATTTGGCTACTAATCGTAGGGGTTGCCGGAGTGACAGAAACCTGAACCCCCATTAGGAAACCATTGCACAAGGGACGTAAGGTTCTTAGAGTTTAAAATTGTGGTTAGGTTTCTACCTTAATTACTTTCTTGTACTTACGGATGTTTGCAAGGGGTATAATCACAAGTATGTATTAGTCCTAGGAAGGTCGGTACATTAGCACAGGTTCACCCACACAACGCTTAGCAAGTGATACATTGCAAATGTATCTATAATTTTTGATGCTCCATACTTGGTTTTATCCACTTTATTGTGTTTTGTCCACACTTTGGAGTACTTTTCATATGATTTCTTGGACTAACCTATTAACAAGAGCCACAGTACCAGCTGCCTGTTTTCTGCTAGTTTTGGTTCCAGGAAAGTCAGAAAATGAATATTCTTGGAATGGTCAGGACAAAAGCCAAAGTGCCTATTTTTTCTAGAAGACTCCAGGAGCCAGAATACGAGACGGAGAAGAGCCAGGGGGTGTCCACACCACCTGGTGGCGCGGGCCAGGCCAGGCCGCGCCAGGGGGTGGTGTGGGCACCCTAGGCACCCCCTCAGTCTCCCTCTTCGCCTATAAGAAGCCTTCTGACCTAAAAACTCTAAGGGTTCGACGTTTTTCCAGAAGGAGTTCCACTCCGCCGCCACCACCAGATTCCACGAAACAGCACCAAAAACTCCGTTCCCCCCATCTATGAGTGAGTAATCCCCCGCTGTAGGCTATGGGGATGGTAGGGATTGGATGAGATCGTTCATGTAATGGCATTAGATTGTTAGGGCATGGTGCCTAGTATCTTTTATTAGTGCTTTATGACTTTGTTGTGACCTGTTATGCTTAATGCTTGTCACTAGGGCCCGAGTGCCATGATTTCAGATCTGAACATGTTATTGATTCATTATGATAGTATTGTTTTTGGTCTTATCTACAAGTTGTATACACACGTTGTTGTCCGGAACCAATGGCCCCGAAGTGATAGAAATCGGGATAACCGGAGGGAATGGCTTTGATGTGAGGAGCACATGTGTTCATGGAGTGTTAATGCTTTGCTCCAGTGCTCTATTAAAAGGAGCACCTTAATTGCCAGTAGTTCCCTTGAGGCCCCGCTGCAAATGGGCTGGCAAGACAAAAGATGTTGTGTAGGTTCTCATTGCGAGCACGTATGACTATATATGGAACACATGCCTAGGATTGTCTAGTACTTGGATGCTTTATCTTATTTATCTGAAATTGCCCTATGATCTGATTGCTTTGTGAATTGTCTTGTCCATGCAACGCCCGTCCATCCATCCCTATGCCTACCGCACTCGAATCCCACTATTTACTGTTGTCTTTGCTTTACTACTGCTGTTACTTTGCTATTCCTACTACAAAACTGTTGCTACTGATAAACTGATGTGAGCAAGATTGTTTCCAGGTGCATCTGAATTGACAACTCAGTTGTTAAGGCTTATAAATATTCTTTGGCTCCCCTTGTGTCGAATCAATAAATTGGGTTTCACTTCCCTCAAAAATACTGTGATACACCCCCTATACTTGTGGGTCATCAAGACTATTTTCTGGCGCCGTTGCTGGGGAGCATAGCTTTATTTATCAAGTTCACTTGGATTCACTATTGTTCAAGCTAAGTTTATTTCCGCCTTGTTTGCTTCTTTCTTTATCAAAAATACAAAAAATAAATTAGTTCCTACTCTAGTTGTTATTTTCGTTGGTCTGTTATTGTCTTGCTTTATCATGCTTGTTGTCAATGGTTGGTTTCTTTGAAACTGAATCTTATTGGCAAGGTGGGTTCACGGAAGATCAAAAATATTATTATAAGGAACACCGCTTGTCACAAAAAGGGAAACACTTATGGGAACAAATTGATAAATTGTATACCATTGCTAGAAACATGTGCTCTACTTATAATGTTACTTATTGCTATGATAAATCTCATTGCAGAAAGAGGTATAAACACCTCCCTTTTCAATGTGAGTATAATGATAATGATACCATATCTTCTTATGCTAAAGGAATTTATGACTTTTATGATGCGGAGCAAATTGAAGAATTTATTGCTTGGAAGGGTGCTTTTGAACTTGCTAGTTTGCTTGAAAATATTGATGATTCACCTTACAAATATGAGGTTTATGGTATACTTAAATTTTTCTTTGATAATTACAAGGACGAAAATGGCTATATTCTTGAATATTTTAACACATGCTTTCCACAAATGGAAGAGACTAATGCCTTCCAGGATACTATGGAAGAAGAAATTGATGAACCTGAAATCTCATTAGATGAAAAAGAGGAGGAGTGTGATGAACAAAAGGAGGAAGAATGGATTAGCTACCCATTCCTACCTTCTAATGAGAGTAACTCTTTATCCCTTACATTATTTGATTGTCCCCCTTGCTTACTAAAGAAGGATGAATGTTATGTTCCTGAGGATTCTTTTGAAGATGTTTATAATAAAGCTCTAGTGCTTGTAGATCATGAAAAGCATGCTTTATGTGATAGTTATATTGTTGAGTTTATTCATGAGGCTACTAAAAATTATTATGAGAGAGGAAAATATGGTTATAGAAGTTTTCATGGTATTGAAACACCTCTCTATGTGCTGAAAGTTTTGAAGTTACTTTTGTTTTATCTTCCAATGCCTGTCACTTTGTTCTTTGCGAATGTATTTGCATACACGATTCCTATGCATAGGAAGTGGGTTAGACTTAAATGTGTTTTGGATTTGCTTCTTGATGCACTCTTTTACTTCAATTCATATTTCTTATGTGAGCATCCTGTCAAACTTGTATGCCTAAAGATGATAATATGTCTATTTTTCTTGGGAGACCTTTTCTTAATACTGCAGGAGCTGTTATTAATTGTAATCAAGGGAAGGTCACCTTAATTGTTAATGACAAGGAACATACTATCTATGTCCCCAAGAAGATTGATAGGACTTATGGTTTTGAATTCAATTGAACATGTTGAGGGCATTCAAGTTGGAGAAATATATTGTCCCATACCAAGAGGAAAAATTGAAACTATTATGATTGGGACCATTGCTATCAAGGTTGAGGTAACATAATCATTAGTGGAATACAAAGTTTTGTCTCATATGAAATTGTTTTGGTAACAAGACTTGATCAACCTTGTTAACAAAAAGATTTCATTGAACAAAACAATGTTTTCACCATGATTATCTCCGCTTACTTCTATTCTATCCATTTTTGATTTTGCTTTTGCCTAACTTAGAGGCGTTAAAGAAAAGTACTTATTGGAAGATAACCCAAAAGTTTTAGAAGAGTCTTGGAAGTTATTACTTTAGTAATATCCGCTCCTTATCCTTTTTATTTGCTTTTTGTGCCAAGAGTAACCTCTAATGAGAGAGAAGTAATGGTTGGGATAGTTGCTGTCCCAAAACAGATTTCTGTGCTTCACCGTAAAAATTCGTGTAAAATATCTGTACGTCCATTTCAGGCGTGAAGTTTTGTGCTTCTGCCCTAGGTTGTTATCTAACTTTCATTAGTTCAACACTTTTCGATTTGGGCAACAGAAGGTCTTCGAAAAAATTCGTCTTTACCTGTTGGTCTGTTTTGACAGATTTCTGCCATTTTCTGCATTTGCTTCTTGTTGGTTCCTTTTTTTAGTTCTTTTGGGGAATTGAGCTTTTTGAGGGAAGTGCTACAGTAGCTAGTGTTCTAATGGAAGTTTATTTGGTGTTAGAACTGAACCTTAAGACCTATTATCTTGAGTGCACTAATGTTCCTAGTAAAGATTGTGTGAAGTTTTGTATGAAGAAAAAATTTCAGGTGTATGGAAGGAATGAATAATGATATGAAGGATGGACTAAAGCTCAAGCTTGGGGATGCCACGTGTGTCACCCCAAGAAATATCCAAGAAATAAAAGCATCAAAGCTTGGGTATGCCCAAGGCATCCCCTTCTTCATCAATAAAAATCTCAGGTTTCTTCCAACCATTTCATTTTTATTGTTTCATGCACAGTTGTGTTGTTCTTGGAGCGTCTTCTTTTTTGTTTTTTCGTTTTGGTTTTCATTTGCTTGGTTTTCTTAGTTTGCTGAATAAATTGGTTGGACCTCCTCTTTCATACATTGGTGTTCAAATAGTTTGGTTTGGTTTGGAAAAGAGTAGGAAAGCTCATGCTTAAGTGGTAAAGAGAGTTTGTTTTTGACTGTGGCCTATGCTTTGTCATGCCATGCTTGATATTGTTTTAGCTTTATGCTTAGTATTCTTTGTTGTAGCATAACTTGTTATAAACAATTGAGATTGCTTAATGTGCCTTGGATGAATCATGCGTTGTTTTAGCATATTAAAGCATAGTATTGTGGTATTCTCCTTTGATGCTTTATTTGGGTTGACTTGGCGCATGCTCACACCATGTTATGACTATCTCAAGTCACCATAGCCTTTATGATCCTTTAGTTTTCAACTTGTAGTATCACTTTATGCTTTGATCAATGATGTTTTGTCGCTCTGCATGATTATGGCCATTATTGCTCTCTCGTTTGTCGCTCCCTTACTATTGCTAGCCTTCACTTACACTGAGTATGTTTTACTCAAGTTTCCAACTCCCTTAAACCAAATATTGCCAAAGTGTCCACCATCCCTACCTATTAGCATCATTTTCTACTTCCGTGCGTATTCAAAAATGCCTTGTTTTCTTTCGAATAAAATGTTTACTTGTTATGAGAAAGTTAGTTAGTAAAGCTCTCACGGACTTGATGGCACACTTTATTTCCTGCACTTAATAAACCTGAACCATTGTGATTCTCCATGAAAGTTATATGCTTGAAAATTATAGGCTGGGGATTAGCAGAACCGTGCTGTCACGGGGAACGCTTTCAACACTTGTAGATATATACCCAGTTGATACCTTGCTCTTTTTTTTGCGGATGTCGCCGGTGTGAAATAAAATGGGAGCTTGTAATTCCATGGAGTTATGTATGTGTGTTAGAGAAACGCCTGGGCCGCTGGTCTAATCCATGCTGACATGGTGGAAACCTGCAGCGTAACCATAATGATATCTATGAAGCATTCTTCTTATAAAAAAGAGAGAGAGATAGCTATTGAGAAAAATAAAAAAAGAGATTTATGAAAAGAGGAAAGAGAGAAAAAGCACCATTTTCCCATGGTAAATAAGAAGATTGCTGAGATACTCATTGTCTGCTTGCCTTGTCATTTTGATATGGGGATTCTTCCGTATCATCGGGCAAGGGGTACCCCGTTGGCGGTTCTCTATGATACGCACATATTTACGATGACAAGAACTTACCGGTAACTAAAGTTGAGTAGCATGAGGAGCGGCCCTCGTACTCAAGGGACATGGGATTTTCAGTTTATAGTCTGTCAAGCATATAACTCAGATTGGACCTCACTTTCACCTTAACCACATTAAAGATGCTTATGATAGGGTCAATGAGAGCTCAAAGCTAATGAGTACCATACTTTCAGCATTTGGAAGCCTTTCAAAGTTTTCAAAACCTGTTCATTTCCTTGTTGAGTCTTCACACATTCTATGAGCACTTTCTTGAGAGCATAGTGGCCATTCTTAGTTCTATGTGCATTGTCCCAAGACTTGTTGATTGATGCATACCTTGATATTTCTTGCTTTAAACTATTTGTATCTAGTCACTCTTGTGAACTTTGAAGGTGTCCTATGCATTTATGTTTGCTACTCTATGAGGGACAAGTTGAATACCACTATGCTATGTTTTCTTTATGTGAAACAAACAAACGTCTTGCAAAGCGTTGTTATTCATGAATCTTTTGTTTGTGCCTTTTTATGTTGCAACATAGTTGCTATGTATTATTGCTAGAACTTTGTCTTTCATGTTATGATTGAAGTACTATGATCCTATCTTTGAATGTTTTACAAATACTTTGATCAATTTTATGATGGTGCATGTCACCTCAAAAATTATTCTTTCTTTTTATCACTTACCTACTCGAGGACGAGCAAGAGTTAAGCTTGGGGATGTTGATACATTGCAAATGTATCTATAATTTTTGATGCTCCATGCTTGGTTTTATCCACTTTCTTGTGTTTTGTCCACACTTTGGAGTACTTTTCATATGATTTCTTGGACTAACCTATTAACAAGAGCCACAGTGCCAGCTGCCTGTTTTCTGCTGTTTTTGGTTCCAGGAAAGTCAGAAAATGAATATTCTCGGAATTGGACGGGACAAAAGCCAAAGTGCCTATTTCTCCAGAAGACTCCAGGAGCCAGAATACGAGACGGAGAAGAGCCAGGGGGTGGCCACACCACCTGGTGGCGCGGGCTAGGCCAGGCCGCGCCAGGGGGTGGTGTGGGCCCCCCAGGCACCCCCTCGGTCTCCCTCTTCGCCTATAAGAAGCCTTCTGACCTAAAAACTCTGGGGGGTTCGACGTTTTTCCAGAAGGAGTTCCGCTCCGCCGCCACCACCAGATTCCACGAAATAGCACCAGAAACTCTGTTCTGGCACCCAGCCGGGACGGGGAATTGGAGGAGATCATCGCCATCATCATCACCATCGCTTCTCCATCGACCATCCATGTTCCTCCCATCTATGAGTGAGTAATCCTCCGCTGTAGGCTATGGGCATGGTAGGGATTGGATGAGATCGTTCATGCAATGGCATCAGATTGTTAGGGCATGGTGCCTAGTATCTTTTATTAGTGCTTTATGACTTTGTTGCGACTTGTTATGCTTAATGCTTGTCACTAGGGCCCGAGTGCCATGATTTCAGATCTGAACATGTTATTGATTCATTATGATAGTATTGTTTTTGGTCTTATCTACAAGTTGTATACACACGTTGTTGTCCGGAACCAATGGCCCCGAAGTGACAGAAATCGGGATAACCGGAGGGAATGGCTTTGATGTGAGGAACACATGTGTTCATGGAGTGTTAATGCTTTGCTCCGGTGCTCTATTAAAAGGAGCACCTTAATTGCCAGTAGTTTCCTTGAGGCCCCGCTGCAAACGGGCTGGCAGGACAAAAGATGTTGTGCAAGTTTTCATTGCGAGCACGTATGACTATATATGGAACACATGCCTAGGATTGTCTAGTACTTTGATGCTTTATCTTATTTATCTGCAATTGCCCTATGATCTGATTGCTTTGTGAATTGTCTTGTCCATGCAATGCCCGTCCATCCATCCTTATGCCTACCACACTCGAATCCCACTGTTTACTGCTGTCTTTGCTTTACTACTGCTGTTACTTTTCTATTCCTACTACAAAACTGTTGCTACTGATAAACTGCTGTGAGCATGATTGTTTCTAGGTGTAGCTAAATTGAAAACTCAGTTGTTAAGGCTTATAAATATTCTTTGGCTCCCCTTGTGTCGAATCAATAAATCAGGTTTCACTTCCCTAGAAAATACTGTGATACACCCCCTATACTTGTGGGTCATCAGCAAGCTAAAGAAGATTAATCGACTATATGAAGCGAAAGCACTTGACAGTCTTCCCATGTGTCCTCGAGAACATTTGGTCATCTTAAGTAATACAACCGGCTTGTCCTTTGCTGCATAAAGGATTGGGCCACTTGCTGCATTTATTCCTATTGTCTTTTATTTACTCGTACTTTGTTTACTTGCTTTATCGAAAAGCCCTAAAAATCCGTTTGCTAAGTATTTGCAGAGAATTCCTGATCCATACCACTAGCCAGCACCTTCTGCTCCTTGTTGGGTTCTACACTCTTCCTTATCGAAAATACTGCGATACACCCCCTATACTTGTGGGTCATCAAGACTATTTTCTGGCGCCAATGCCGGGGAGTGAACCGCTATTGGAGAGTGGAACTGGTAAAGGAAACTTCTACTATGAGTATTGTTTACTTCTGTTAGTTGCTTTATTTTCGTTATGGATAATTCGTTGAGTTTCTTATTTGGTAATGCTACTACCACTGCTAAGGTAGTAGATAAGCCACCACCTGCTGAGAATGATGTTTTCAAAATACCTACAAGAATTATTGATCGTGTTATGGATAACTACTATGTTGGGGATGGAAGTGTCCATCCCGGCGATCATTTACTCTTTATACATGAATTATATGGGTTGTTCAAGTGTGCAGGTATTACTACAGATCAAGTTAAGAAGAAGTTATTCTCATTATCACTGAAAGGAAGAGCTGAGGAATGGTATAAGCTGCTGAAGAATGGTCAAGCTATGGAATGGGAGGAAATAGTACCTCTCTTGTATTCAAAGTTTTATCCTCCCAGTGAGATTCATGAAGATCAGAATCAAATATACAACTTTTGGCCTCTTGATGGAGAGAGTACAGCTCAAGCTTGGGTTAGATTGAAGTTACTAATGCTCAAATGTCCCATTCATGAGCTCCCCAACAATATTATTATCAATAACTTTTATGCAAGGCTCCCTCTACATGATAAAGATTTATTGGATGCTTCTTGTGCTGGATCATTCACTCGTATGGAAGAAGAAGCTAAATGGGATCTTCGTGACTGTATTCAAGACAATGTTGAAGCTTGGGAGAATGACAAAGGTAGAAAGTCAGGTATAAATTATGATTATGACTGCATTGAATCTTTTATGGGAACTGATGACTTTCAAAATATTAGTAATGCTTATGGTCTTGATTTGCAAGTTATTACGAATTGCTTTAGAGCTTTTGCTTCCTATATCGAAATTCCAAAAAGGGGATGGAATAAATACCATGCACCTTACAAAGATATTATTGACTATGTTCCTATTGGGAGTGCTGAGTATTGCATTATTGATCCCATGTTACCTGAACCTTATATTGAGAAGATTCCCTTCCCAGAAAAGGTAAAGGACCATCCTATGATAACTAATGTAATCACCAAAAGCAAAAAGAGAACTGTAAAACCTGATGAACAAATAAACATTGAACCTGTGGTAGCAATTGTGAAAGACCTTGTCACTAAAGGCATAGAAGATGGGCAGATAGTCTTTTGTGAGGATGCTTCTAATATTGTTTCACATCCTAATAGAACTAAAAAGGCTAGTGTTCTTGTGCTTTCTGTTAGAATTGGTGATCATTGCTATTATGGTTTATGTGATATTGGTGCAAGTTCCAGTGTTATTCCTTATGAGCTTTATAGAGAAATAATGCATGAAATCAGTCCTTGCGAGTTGGAAGATATTGATGTGGTTATTCACCTTGCTAATAGAGAGACCATCTCTCCAACTGGTATTGTACGAGACGTGGAAGTTCTTTGTGGTAAGATTAAGTACCCTACTAATTTTCTAGTACTCGGTCCAGCTGCTAGTAAAACTTATCCTATTATTTTTGGTAGACCTTTCTTGAGTACTTGTGGAGCCATTATAGATTGCAAAAGGGAGAAAATCTTGACTAAGTTTGCTGGGGAATCTTATGAGTTTAATTTCTCGAAATTTGCTAAAGAACCTTGTGAAGAGGAAACCTATAATGAGGATTTTAAAGTTGAACAACTTGCTTATATTTATCTTGCTCCTAACAATGCTTTGCAGCAATTTATGGAAGATCATGAAAGTGAAATCTTCATAGAAGAAAGGAATGAGATTGACAGGATTCTCCATGATCAGCCTAAGATGCTTAAGCATACTTGCCTGTGGAAGACTTGGGTACCACGTTGCCACCTAAAAAGGATCCGGTTTTCGATCTAAAACCTCTCCTTGATGATCTTAAATATGCTTATATTGATGATAAAAATATATATCCTGTTATTATTAGTGCTAAACTTTCAGGGAAGGAAGAAGAAAGGTTATTGGAGGTTTTGAGGAAACACCAAGGAGCTATGGGCTATACTCTGGATGATTTAAAAGGGATTTCACCTACTATTTGTCAGCATTCTATCAACATAGAACCAGATGCAAAGCTAGTAGTAGAGCAGCAACGATGTTTAAATCCTAGGATGAAGGAAGTGGTAAGGAATGAGGTATTGAAACTCCTTGATGCCGGTATTATTTACCCTATTGCTGACAGTGAATGGGTTAGTCATGTTCATTGTGTTCCCAAAAAAGGAGGTATTACCGTTGTTCCTAATGATAATGATGAGCTTATTCCTCAAAGAATAGTAGTAGGCTATAGGATGTGCATTGATTTTAGAAAAGTCAATAAAGTTACTAAGAAAGATCACTACCCGCTTCCTTTTATTGATCAAATTTGGAAAGGTTGTCTAAAAAGACCCATTTTTTTCTTGATGGTTATTCTGGTTTCTCTCAAATTGTTGTTAAACAACAAGATCAAGAAAAAACTACTTTTACTTACCCTTACGGAACTTATGCTTATAGACGTATGCCTTTTGGTTTATGTAATGCTCCTGTTACTTTTCAAAGGTGCATGTCTGCTATCTTTCATGGTTTTTGTGAGGAAATTGTAGAAGTGTTCATGGATGACTTTTCTGTCTATGGAACTTCTTTTGATAATTGTCTGCACAACCTTGATAAAGTTTTGCAGAGATGTGAAGAAACTAATCTAGTTCTTAATTGGGGGAAATGCCACTTCATGGTTAATGAAGGGATTGTCCTTGGGCATAAAGTTTCGGAAAGAGGCATAGACGTTGATAGAGCTAAGGTTGAGGCAATTGAGAAGATGCCATGTCCAAGAGACATCAAAGGTATTCGTAGTATCCTTGGTCATGCGGGTTTCTATAGAAGGTTTATTAAAGACTTTTCTAGGATATCAAAACCCCTCACTAATCTTCTTCAAAAAGATGTACCCTTCGTTTTTGATGATGATTGTAAGGAAGCTTTTGAAACTCTTAAGAAGGTTTTAACTACAGCCCCTATTGTTCAACCACCTGATTGGAGTTTACCCTTTGAAATAATGTGTGATGCTAGTGATTTTGCTGTAGGTGCTGTCCTTGGGCAACGTATTGATAAAAAGTTAAACGTTATCCATTATGCTAGTAAGACTCTAGACGCTGCTCAAAGGAATTATGCTACTACTGAAAAGGAATTTCTAGCTGTTGTTTTTGCTTGTGATAAGTTTAGGCCCTATATTGTAGACTCAAAAGTCACCATTCATACTGATCATGCTGCTATTAAATACCTTATGACGAAGAAGGACGCTAAGCCTAGGCTTATTAGATGGGTGCTACTTTTACAAGAGTTTGATCTACATATAGTAGATATGAAGGGTGCTGAAAACCCTGTAGCTGATAATTTATTTTGATTGGAAAACATCTCTTTTGACCCTATGTCTGTTAATGATAGTTTCCCAAATGAACAGTTAGCTGCAGTAGGGGTAAGCTCACGAACGAGCCCTTGGTACGCTGATTATGCTAACTTTATTGTGTCCAAGTATTTGCCTCCAACTTTTACAGCGCAGCAAAGAAGGAAGTTCTTCTATGATTTGAGGCATTATTTTTGGGATGACCGACACTTATACAAATAAGGAGTGGATGGTATTATGCGAAGATGTGTTCTAGAATATGAACAAAAGGAGATATTGCGTAAATGTCATGGTAGTGCTTATGGAGGACATCATGCAGGAGATAGAACTGCACAAAAGGTGGTACATTCAGGTTTCTACTGGCCTACCCATTTTAAAGATGCAAGAAAATTTGTTTTATCTTGTGATGAATGTCAGCGTGTTGGTAATATTTCTAGACGCAATGAAATGCCTATGAATTACTCTCTAGTTATTGAACCTTTTGATTGCTGGGGATTTGACTTTATGGGTCCTTTCCCTCCTTCGAAAGGTTACACTCATATTCTTGTTGTCGTTGATTATGTTACTAAGTGGGTAGAAGCCATTCCTACAAAGAGTGCTGATGGGGAGACTTCTCTAAAAATGCTTAAGGATGTTATCTTTCCTAGGTTTGGAGTGCCTAGGTATCTCACGACTGATGGGGGTTCTCATTTCATTCATGGTGGTTTTAGAAAAACCCTTGCTAAATATGATGTTAATCATAGAATTGCTTCAGCTTATCACCCCCAAACTAGCGGGCAAGTAGAGTTATCAAATAGAGAAATTAAATCCATCTTGCAAAAGACTATTAATAGATCTAGAAAAAACTGGCCTAAAAAGTTGAATGATGCTTTATGGGCTTATAGAACTGCTTACAAAAATCCTATGGTGATGTCTCCTTATAAAATGGTTTATGGGACAGCTTGTCACCTACCCTTAGAATTAGAACACAAAGCTTACTGGGCAGTTAAAGAACTAAATAGAGATTGTAAGCTCGCTGGTGAGAAAAGATTATTAGACTTAAGTTCTTTAGATGAATGGAGGAGTGAAGCCTATGAAAATGCTAGGCTCTTTAAGGAAAAAGTTAAAAGATGGCATGACAAGCAAATACTTAAGAGAGAATTTCATGTTGGTGAGAAAGTTCTATTGTATAGGTCTCGTCTCAGATTTTTTGCAGGAAAACTACTGTCAAAATGGGAAGGACGTTTCATTATTGAAGAAGTATATCGTTCAGGAGCAATAAAAATTTCTTCTTTAAAAGACAATACTACACAAGTAGTGAATGGGCAGCGAATCAAGCACTATATTGCTGGAGATTCTTACAATGAAGATGTTGATGCCTTTCAAGTTATAACTCCGGAGAAATTCATCAAGGACCAAATTCAGAGACCTACAGAGTCTGTTTTTAAATAGATAACAGTTCTGGTAAGAAAAGTTCCGCGAAAATACAATCCAACTATATTTTTGCAGTTTTTAGTCAATAAGGGAAGTTACGAAGCGAAAAAGGGATGGAAACGAAGCCAGGGTGGCCCACACCACCCTGTGGTGCGGGCCCACCCCTGGCCACGCCACCAGGTGGTGAGGCCACCCTAGACTCCACCTCCGACCCGTTTTCACCCAGTACCTTCCTCTTGTTATGAAACTTCATAATATAAAACCCCCGGATCTTCCGAGGTTCGTATATCATGTTTTCGTCGTGTTTTTGTTTCGATCTATTTCTGCCAGGTAGAATCCCAGATTTGGGGCCCAATGTCTTCCATTGGATCAGCCGAGGGAGATTCCTTAGAAGATATCATCAACCCATACATGAGAGAGTTGAAGATTCATCCCAAGGAGTTGTTGCTCGAAGATGGGGAGGTCCGGATTAAATAGGTTCAAGGCCCTAAGTCTGGAGGACAGGATGGAAGCACTAGAGCAAGAAGTCTTTAAGTACCAGAAGATGGCGGAGCGCGAAGTGGATATCATCCATAAGATTTGTTCCGAACTCATCACCGAGCACCAAAAGGAGACTGCTGAACTCAAAGACGAAGTCCTCTCACTCCGCCAAACAACCAACGAACTGCAAGCACAGTTCTATGACGTTCAAAATCAAAACTGTGAGTATGAGGCTAGGTTTAAACACATAAGTGCTGCTGCAAGTTTCAGGATGTTGGAAACCACGATGTCCTTTGTTGATGGGAAGCCTTTACCCTGGAAGACGGACGAAGATGAGAGGATACCACCACCACCAAAGGAGTAATTCGTCATCAGGTTTGGCATCCCCTTGGTGTGTTCCAAGCTTGGGGGAGTGCCACGGTATCATATCACTATCTTCTATCTTTTTACCTTATTAGTAGAGTCATATCATGATTAGAGAAGTTATTATGTAGGATGGTTTGCATTATGGAAGTGTCCCCTCTCACGTTAGATATGTATCCCTTGGTGTGAGTTTCCGTTATGGAATATTAATGAGAAGTTCTATCATTTACTCTTTTGCATAGCTTATATTAGTTTTCAATTCGAGGTTATATGATTGATCTAGTTGTTAGTATTGGTATCACTTTGGGATCATTGAGTTAATTTAGTTGGTTTTGGCAAACCTGGCTTGGTCAGTAGCAACACTATTTTTGAGAGTTGAATGAAAAAGATAAAAGTACTCTAAAGAAAAAATAATTTCATCATCTTTCTTTCTTGATTTGCTCATAAGTCTAGTATTCTCTAGTTAAGATCTTTTGTGCTTCCGAGGAAGATTGCATGCTTCTCTTTATCACTTGTATGTTTGGTTGTTTCCTTCAACTCTTATACTGGCTACCCAGCCTTGCTAGCAAAAACCTGTACTGAGAGGGAATTCTTCTCGTGCATCCACTCCTTTAAACCAAAACCCATACCATTTGTGTCCACCATACCTACCTATTAGCATTATTGCTATGCCAAGTAAATTTTTGTTTTATCTACCTCCCAAATTGAACTTGTTATGTGAAAATTAGTGATTAAATCTCTCACGAACTTGATGGCACACTTTACTTTCTTGCACTTAATAAACTTGAACCATTGTGCTCACCTATGTTGCATATATGCTTGCACTTTGTGAGTTGAGAATTAGCAGAACCATGTTGTCATGGGGAACGCTTTCAACATTGCACTGGTACTTTGTACCAAGTTGTTATCATGTTCTTTTGTCTATGGATGTAGTCGGTGTGAAATGAAAGGGGAGCATGTAAGTCCATGGAGTTATGCATATGTGTTAGAGAAACGCCTGGGCCGCTGGTCTAATCCATGCTGACATGGTGGAAACCTGCAGCGTAACCATAACGAGTATCTATGAAGCATTCTTCTTATAAAAAAAGAGTCCGATATTGAGAAAAAAGAGAAAAAAGAAAAAGATATTATGAAAAGAGGAAAGAGAGAAAAAATACCATATTCCCATGGTAAATAAGAAGATTGCTGAGATGCTTGTTGTCTGCTTGCCTTGTCATTTTGATATGGGGATTCTTCCGTATCATCGGGCAAGGCGTACCCCGTTGGCGGTTCTCTATGATACACATATGCTTACGATGACAAGAACTTATCGGTGACTAAACTTGAGTAGCATGAGGAGCGGCCCTTGTATTCAAGGGACATGAGATTCTCAACTTACAACTTGTCAATGCATATCCTCATATTTGATCACTTTAACCTTAATCGCCTAAAGATGCCTATGATAGGGGCAATGAGAGCTGAAAACTAGTAAGTATCATAATTTTTGGGAGCTCTTTATGAGACTTGCAATCCCTGCTTCCCTCTGCGAAGGGCCTTTCTTTTACTTTGTAGTTGAGTCAGTAAACCTATTCTCTTCTATCTTAGCAAGTATTTTGAGTTGTTGTGTTTCATTCATTCATATGAGGATTTATTCAATCATGTTTCTTATGTTCCTTGCTTTGCACATTGCTCTTATCTTGATGTTTACTACTTTGAAAGCTATCATTTGAAAACTAGTTATTTGTGAACTCCAGCAAATTATCAACTATTCTTCGACCAAGAGCTAATTTTGCCATTACCAATTATGATTCACTTTATGTATCTTTATTGTGTTTCCTTTACCCATTACAAGTTGAGTTATATAATAGTGAGTTGTCTTCTATTATGATCTACGTATATGATGAATGTGATGCTTCTTGTCCGTATTCTTTTATCGACTCTTCACTACATAAACTTGAGGCCATGTTTATTGAGCTCAGTTTCGCTTGGGGACAAGCGGAGTCTAAGCTTGGGGGAGTTGATACGTCCATTTTGCATCACTATTCTATGTCATAATTCACAATTATTCATTGATATATTTCGTATTGAGAGGTGATACTTATGGTATTTCATCTGTTTTTTGCATGGTTGATGACTTTTGGAGCATGGACCGCTGTAGTCAGGATTCTGATGGAAAAGGTGTTGTTTGGAGGAAAAATTCGCGAAGATCAGAAAATCCAGGAAAATATACGGAAAATCCTATTTTTCCAGAAGACGAAGGAAGCCAGAAGGGGGCTGGAGATGGGCCATAGGGGGCCCACACCACCCCCTATCGCGGGCAGCCCTAGGTCGCGTCAATAGGTGGTGTGGCCACCCTGGCCCACTCTAGGCACTCCCCTCTGGCGTATATCATCCTCCCAAAACCCTAAGACTTGGGGAGCGACCATAGAAAGATTCTGCCGTCTCTGCGGGGCGGAAAACACCAAGAGAGAAAGATCGCTCCGGTAGACAGATTTCTGCCGGGGGAACTCCTTCCCGGAGAGGGAAGATCATCGCCATCAACACCACCATCAAGCTGGACTTCATCGGGATCATCATCATCATCATCACCACCATCATCACCATGAGCACCCTCATCACCATCTCCATATTGTTGTAACAATTGCGTTGAATCTTGCATAGTTCATAGGGGAAACTTAGCCGGTGTTGATTACTCTTTGTAGTTGATGCTATTGAGTGAACCATTGAATTATTGTATATGTTCAGATTGTTATACACCATTATTCCATTTCTGATCATGATACATATGATGTCTTGTGAGTAGTTTGTTTTGTTCTTGAGGACATGGGAGAAGTCATGTTGTTAGTAGTGGAGTTGTGTTGAGAAAGATTCAATAGATTGTTATTTAAGTTGTGGTGTACTTCTTCTAGTGGTGTCATGTGAACGTCGAATACATGACACTACACCTATATGGGCCTAGGAGAATGCATTGTGTATTTGGCTACTAATCGTAGGGGTTGCCGGAGTGACAGAAACCTGAACCCCCGTTAGTTAACCATTGCACAAGGGACGTAAGGGTCTTAGAGTTTAAAGATGTGGTTAGGTTTCTACCTAAATTACTTTCTTGTACTTATGGATGTTAGCAAGGGGTATAATCACAAGTATGTATTAGTCGTAGGAAGGTCGGTACATTAGCACAGGTTCACCCACACAACACTTAGCAAGCTAAAGAAGATTAATCGACTATATGAAGCGAAAGCACTTGACAGTCTTCCCATGTGTCCTCGAGAACGTTTGGTCATCTTAAGTAATACAACCGGCTTGTCCTTTGCTACATAAAGGATTGGGCCACTTGCTGCATTTATTCCTACTATCTTTTATTTACTCGTATTTTGTTTACTTGCTTTATCGAAAACCCCTAAAAATCCGTTTGCTAAGTATTTGCAGAGAATTCCTGATCCATACCACTAGCCAGCACCTTCTGCTCCTCGTTGGGTTTGACACTCTTACTTATCGAAAATACTGCGATACACCCCCTATACTTGTGGGTCATCAGTACTATCAGAGATAAGAGACAAGATAAAGATAAGATAAGAAGTACTGCGAATGGCTGATCTAATGGTAGGTCTCGTAAGAAAGAGGTGCTTGAGAGTTAACATGGTCGGTGGAAGTACAAGTTACATTAAGGACCTCATAAAAAATGAAAATTACATCCAAGTCCGTGCATTTAGCACAAGGAACCTAAATCCGAGTAATGAAGTATTGTGTGTTTTGAGGTTTGCACATACTATTGTTCATCGTGCTAAAGACTATCAGTAGAATCTTTCTAGATGCTTGATGGCTCAATGCACGACGCCCAGAAAAATGCTTGATGGCGGTGTTGATGTAGAGCTCGTTAGGAACCCCAAGAGGAAGGTATGATGAGCACAGCAGCAAGTTTCCCTCAGTTATGAAACCAAGGTTTAATCGAACTAGTAGGAGCAAGGAAAAAACCCAAAGGTGTTGCTAGCTGAGCCTTGGCAGGGCGCACTACCGGTGCTAGTAGCAACGTGGAGACCTACACAACACAACCACAGAACTTTGTCCCCAACTTGCGATGCGGTTGACAACAATCGAGAAAGCATACAAGCATATACTACTCATCTTGACTCCTTTGGGATTCGATTGGGCCTTACAACATTATACATAGACCGTAATCCAACTGCATCTATGACTAATAATCGACCTTCAGGTTATCATCCGAACCCCCTCCAGTATTAAGTTGCAAGCAACAATTATTGCTTTACGAACTGCGTGTAAAGTAAACAATGCGATTGTTCTATGAACAAAGGATTGTTGTTTTCTCCCTAGTAGCAACATCACATCTAGTACCTTAGAGATTTCTATCACTTCCCCAGATTACGAGAGGCATGAACCCACTATCGAGCATAAATACTAACTCTTGGAGTTGCTAGCATCTACTTGGCCAAGATAGCTACTAACAACGGAAAGCATGCAAGATCACAAATAACAAAGACATGATAGAATCAACAATCAATCTGAAATAGCATCTCAATATCCATCGGATCCCCGCAAACACAACATGCAGAATTACAAATAGATGATCTTGATCATGAACGTAGCTCACAAGATCTAGACATGAAAGCACAAAGGAGGAGAACCAGCCATCTAGCTACTACATGGATCCGTAGTCCAAGGATGAACTACTCACGCATCACACCGGAGGCTTGCATGGTGATGAAGAAGGCCTCCAGAGTGAATTCCCCTCTCCGGCAGGGTGCCGGGAAGAGCTTCAGATCCCTCCCGATCTAGGGATGGAGATGACGGCGGCTACACACTCTTTTGTGGATTTTTGATCAGGCACTTAGGGTTTTTGTCCCGAGGGCATCTTATAGGCGGAAGGGGAGGTCGAGGGGGTGCCAGGGCTGGCCAGACCACCCCCTGGTGCGGGCTAGGCTGGGCCATGTGGCCAGGTGGTGTGGTGGCCCCCTAGCCCCTCTCCGTCTCGTACTCTGGCATCTGATGACTTCCGGAAAAATAGGCACTTTGGCTTTTGTCTCGTCCAATTCCAAGAATATTCATTTTCTGACTTTCCTGGAACCAAAAACAGTAGAAAACAGGCAGCTGGCACTGTGGCTCTTGTTAATAGTTTAGTCCAAGAAATCATATGAAAAGTACTCCAAAGTTGGAACCAAACACAAGAAAGTGGATAAAACCAAGCATGGAACATCAAAAATTATAGATACATTTGCAATGTATCAACATCCCCAAGCTTAACTCCTGCTCGTCCTCGAGTAGGTAAGTGATAAAAAGAAAGAATAATTTTTGAGGTGACATGCCCCATCAAAGACTTGATTAAAGTATTTGTAAAACATTCAAAGCTGGGATCATAGTGCTTCAATCATAACATGAAAGACAAAGTTCTAGCAATAAGACAAAGAAACTATGATGCAATATGAAAAGGCACAAACAAAAGATTCATGAATAACAATGCTTTGCAAGACGTTTGTTTGTTTCACATAAAGAAAACATAGCATAATAGTATTCAGCTTGTCCCTCAATAGAGTAGCAAATATAAATGCATAGGAAACCTTCAAAGTTCATAAGAGTGACTAGATACAAATAGTTTAAAACAAGCAATATCAAGATATGCGTCAATCAACTAGTCTTGGGACAATGCACATAGAATTAAGATTGGCCACTATGCTCTCAAAGTAGGTGCATAAAGGTAGAAGGTGGAGACTCAATGTAATGGTGGAAGAAAGGCCTTCATAGAAGGAAGTAGGGATTCAAGTCTCATAAAGAGCTTCCAAAAATTATGGTACTTATAGCTTTCAGCTCTCATTGCCCCTATCATAAGCATCTTGAAGTGATTAAGGTTAAAGTGAACAAACTATGGTGTACATGCTTGACGAAGTATAAGTCAGGAATCTCATGTCCCTTGTATACGAGCTGCTCGAGCGGTCGGTGGAAGTACAAGTTACATCAAGGACCTCATAAAAAATGAAAACTGCATCCAAGTCTGTGCATTTAGCACAAGGACCCTGAAACTGAGTAATGAAGTACTGTGTGTTTTGAGGTTTGCACATACTAGTGTTCATCATGCTCAAGACTATCAGTAGAATCTTTCTAGATGCTAAAAATGGAAAAGACGATCCATCAGTTAGCAATGTTTGGATTTGCCAGTCTTGATCCAATGGTTAATGTTTCAAAGTTAACCGGTACACTATATGAAGTGGTATGGTATTATACGTAAGATATAATACAAGATAAAGATAAGATAACAAGTACTACGAATAATGGCCGATCTAATGGCAGGTCTCGTAGGAGTGAGGTGCTTGAGAGTTAACATGGTGGGTAGAATTACAATTTACATCAAGGACCTCATAAAAATGAAAATTGCATCCAAGTCCATGCATTTAGCACAAGGACGACCCTAAAACTGAGCAATGAAGTGTTTGTTTTTATCTAGGTTTGTGCATACTAGCGGTCATCATGCTAAAGACTATTAGTAGGATCTTTCTAGATGCTAAGAATCGAAAAGAAGATCCAACGGTTAGCAATTATTGGATTTACTAGTCTTGATCCAATGGTCAATGTTCAAAGTTAATCCGTACACTATATGTAGTGTGTGGTATGGTATTGTAAGAGATAAGACAAGATAAAGATAAGATAAGGTGCACTACAAATGGCCGATCTAATGGTTGGTCTCGTAGGAGCGAGGTGCTTGAGAGTGTACACGGTCGGTGGAAGTACAAGTTACATATCAATGACCTCATAAAAAAATGAAAATTGCATGCAAGTCCATGCATTTAGCATAAGGATCCTAAAACTGAGCAATGCAGTGTGTGTTTTGGGGTTTGCGCATACTGGCGTTCATCATTCTCATCAAGACTATTAGTAGATTCTTTCTAGATGCTAATAATGGAAAAGAACATCCAACAGTTAGCAAAATGTTTGCATTTGCGAGTCTTGATCCAACTTGTCGTCAAAACTCTCATTGGATGGTTTCTCATATATTAATTGTGACCCCTCGATGGGTACCTCCAAAAGCTTTTTCGTATAACTTTCATAGTAACCTAAAATTTACTTATACTAGTTCAAATTTGACCTATTTTCGATAAATCGACATAAAGTCATTCAAGCGGGCGGAGTTAGGTAGGCAGTTTTGAATTGGATCTATAGCACCAATCTTGACTGTTGGGCTGTTAGATCCAATAGTTCAGAGCAGTTGGATTCATGTTGAACAGTACCTAGAGCAAACTCCACCATGTTCTAGAACCATCATGTCCCACCTACCCCACCCCTCCCCGGGGGAAAAATTGATAGCACAGCAGGTTATATTCTCAATATGTGTAGATAGTTATTATTAATATACTTAATGTATGCCTTTTTCTCTAACAAGACTATTGGTTACTAACAAATTAATGTTTGTTAAATCACATTTCATATAGTATATACGAGTGTGGAACGTGCCTTTTACTAGTATATATAAATTCACACCGACGACATTGTTTACTAGTAGTTGGAAACTCACACCGATGACATTGTTTACTACAGGAAGATGCACCCATCTACCTCTAAAAAGACATTTAATTAAAGAGCAGTCTATCACGCTTACTTGTAGCTCAAGTCTAACTTAATTTCATTAGATTGATACAAAATCTTCGCAAGAAGTTGAACCATGCCTATATATCATCCAAACTCTCAGTGGTTTCCCATATATTAATTGACCCCCTCCTCCCGATATATGGGTACCTCCAAGAGAGATCTTTCGTCAAACTTTCAAAGCAACCTACAATTCACTTTGTGGTAGTTCAATTTTTACCTAATAATTTTGATAAATCTACATAAAATCAATCAAGTTGGCGAAGTTAACTAGGAAGTCTGAGAACTCATAAAACATGGGGAATCGTAAGTACAACATGTTGGTCCACAATATATGTCTGAAAACTTGCCTCGTGTGTCATTCAGATCCATATTCTTCAGACTTGCTTTACGGGAAAGAACAATCTCGTCGTCACACTAGGAAAATTTAGAATATTCTTTCCTGAGATAGTAGGAAACTCCTACTGATGGAATTGTTTACTACAACAATATGCACCAATATACCTCTGAAAAGACATTTAATTCAAGATCAATCTATATCGCGCTTACTTGTAGCTCAAGTTTGACCTAATTTCATTAAATTGTGAAGATGCAAAATCTATCTTAGCAAGAAGTTAAACCTATTGTCAAAACTCTTGGTGTTTTGTGATATATTAATTGACCCCCCGATGGGTACCTCCAAAAGCTTTTTCGAAAAACTTTCAAAGCAACCTACAGTTTTGTTAGACACAAGGCAAGTAAATTTCTAAGCTACGTATAGTAAGGGTGTGTGAAGTGTCTAGAAATAGCTATGAAAACTAATTTTGCTCCAGCATTTAGAACTGAAGTGGGTCCACACAACCATGCTAAAAAGAAAACAGATTGTTATCCACTGACTAGTGGGCCCTCCTACGAATTGATTCTCTTAGACATAAGTCTAGCACTAGAATCACCTTGAAGAATATTTTTGTTAGCACTACCCACTCCACCGTTAAGACATATGTTTAAAACTTGACACCGTGCTTGCTATCATGTCTAGGGCCTATGGGATCACTACCGCGGGGCCCCATTATTATTAGTAGTCTAGTATATCCTATAGCAGCCAATGAATGTTAGCTCTGACTCCTCTAGCTCTTCCTTCTCGATGAAGCCTCAATGCTCGGCTTTGAAGGATGGTTACGAGGGCAGTAGGAGGCGACGTTCCCGTCGATAGCGAAGTGCCTATGGTGACTTCATCAAGCTCAAGCCCCCCACCGGACAGTCTAAAGACACAATCTTTCGGAGGTGCTCATAGGGGTAGGATGTGCGTTCATGCATTCATAGGGGTAAGTATGTGTATGCATTTGTGAGTGTGTGTGTTTTGTGGTGGATTTTCGGAAAAAAGAGAGAGATGGGCCTTCCATTTATAATAAGTTTTGCTTAGTTTTCCCAAAGTAATTGTAATGGTCACTGGTGTCTACGGTCTATGGGCTCACTACCGGGGGGCCACATTATTAGTTCTTCAATTACATCCCATAGCAGCCAGCGAATGTGACCTCCGCCCCTAGCACTTTCTTCGCCACAAAGCCTCGACGCTTGACTTTGAAGGATGGTTATGAGGGTAGTGAGAGGCGACGTTCCCGTCAATATATAGTGAGGTACCTACGGTGACTATGTGAATCTCAAGCCCGCAGGATCAGTCTGAAGACCCAGTCTTTCTGAAGTGCTCATAGGTGTAGGGTGTGCGTATCTGCATTCATAGGGGTGAGTGTGTGTACGCATTTGTGAGCGTCTTTGTTTTGTAATGGGTTTTCACAAAAAGAGAGGGGGCCTTTGGTTTATTTATTTATTTATTGAGTGTTGATCTATTTTCCAAAAGTACTCCATGTAATGCAAGTCAAACTAGGTGAGTGATGTTTGGGGGCCCACGGGCTCTCTAGCACGCCCCCCAGTTATCAGTAGTTGAGTTAAATCCAATATGGAGTAGTAGCCAGCGAATGTGAGGACTGGATCCCCTACCTCTTCCTTCTCCATGAAGCCTTTGCGCTAGGCTTTGAAGGCACGCTCTTTTTTCGAGCAATGTCGGCGGATTCAGTCATGCCAGTCCGGCGAACGAGCTAATTGGCCAGCTGTACGACCGCATTGTGGAACAGGTGGGAATGCAAGCTGACAATCTTTTCAATTCGGCTCTAGAAGTAGATGAGACCCTGACAGAAATTCGAGATTCTCCACGCCCATACAGTCCTGATCCTACAAAAGATGAGGAAATTTGTAAACCATATTTACCTCTCTACCATCATTTTTGAAGGGTTTGGGTCTCTTATGAGGATGAATGTTTGTTAAGTCAGGTACTATAACTATTTTTTTGCTATGCTGGTGTGTGGTGTCCACGAATCTATATATTTGATGTACTATTATGACATATATATTGGACATGACTTTATGTGACTATATTTGGCAACAATAGTCATCTTATTCGAACTTGCGGTGGTTTTTTATTGTTCAATTTTTTTCCTTCTGAGATCTGTTAATGATGATGTTAATGCTAGTTGCGAGTGATTTGTTAGCATGTTTTTGGAAGTAAACCAAAACTTGTAGTTGTATATTGCGGAATTTCAGGTCGATGTTTGAACTCGAGATCTTAATGTCATACAAAGGGCAGGCTTCTACCACCTGGAATATTTTACCCAGCAATTAATTGTATCACACGACTAAGTGCACAAACTGGATGTTTGTAGGTGATACGTCCATTTTGCATCACTATTCTATATCATAATTTACTGTTATTCATTGATACATTTCATATTAAGAGAAGATACTTATGTTATTTCATCTATTTTTGCATGGTTGATGACTTTTGGAGGATGGACCACTGAAGTCAGGATTCTGAAGGAAAAGGCACTGTTTGGAGGCAAAGTTCGTGAAGAACAGAAAATCCCGGAAAATATATGGAAAATCCTATTTTTCCAGAAGACGAAGGAAGCCAGAAGGAGAAGTGGAGATGGGCCATGGGGGGCCCACACCACCCCCGGCGCAGGCCACCCCTGGTCGCGCCACCAGGTGGTGTGGCCACCCTGGCCCACCTCTGGCATCGCCCTCTGACACATATAATCCCCTCGAAACCCTAAGACTCGGGGAACAACCATAGAAAGATTCTGCCACCTCTACGGGCGGAAAACTACAGAGAGAGAAAGAGCTCTCCGGCAGGAAGAAAACTGCCAGGAAAATTCCTTCCTAGAGAGGGGAGACTGTCGCCAACAACATCATCATCAAGCTGGAATTCAACAGGATCATCACCATCATCATCTCCATCATCATCTCCACCAGCACCATCATCACCACTCCATACCGCTGTAACAATTGGTTGAATATTGCATAGTTCTTAGGGGGAACTTTCCCGGTATTGATTATTTGTTGTAGTTGATGCTATTGAGTGGAACCATTGAATTATTGTTATGTTCAGATTGTTACTTATCATTATTTCATCTCTGATCTTGATCCATATGATGTCTTGTGAGTAGTTCGTTTAGTTCTTGAGGACATGGGAGAAGGAATGTTGTTAGTAGTGGAATTGTGTTGAGAGAGATTCAATGGTTTGATAATTAAGTTGTGGTGTTATTCTTCCAGTGGTGTCATGTGAATGTCGACTACATGATACTTCACCTTTATGGGCCTAGGGGAATGCACTGTGTATTTGGCTACTAATCATGGGGTTGCGGAGTGACAGAAACCTGAACCCCCGTCAGGAAACCTTTGCACAAGGGAGTGTAGGATCTCAGAGTTTAAGGATGTAGTTAGGTTTCTATCTTAATTACTTTCTTGTAGTTGCGGATGCTTGTAAGGGGTATAATCACAATCATGTATTAGTCCTAGGAAGGTCAGTACATTAGCACAGGTTCACCCACACAACACTTATCCAACCAAAGAAGATTAATCAACTATATGAAGCGAAAGCACTTGACAGTATTCCCATGTGTCCTCGAGAATGTTTGGTTATCTTAAGTAATACAACTGGCTTGTCCTTTGCTAAAGAAAGGATTGGGACACTTGCTGCAATCATTATTCTTGCCTTTTATTTACTCGCACTTTATTTATGTACATTATCTTAAGTATTTATAGAGAATTCCTGATCCAAGTCACTCGTCAACACCTTCTTCTCCTCGTTGGGTTCGACTCTTACTTATCGAAAATACTGTGATACGCCCCCTATACTTGTGGATCATCAGTAGGCGGGAAACTGAGCAACGCAAGTGCACAAACTTGTATCAGTCGTGTGGTTGCTACTATTAATACAGTAGGGGTTTCCCCTAAAAAAGCGGGGTTCGCAAAAAAAAATATAGTGGGGCGAAGGTTAGTTTTGAATTTGGGGAAGCTCAGTCGTGTGCCCCTCGACCCCATCGCCATATTCTCCGCCTAGCCGCCCTCCCATGACCGGACCGTCCCCGCCGCTCCACCATTGAACACCACCGCACCGCCATTCGCTGGTATGTACTTCCCCAACCTCCAGCCATTACGGGCTTTCTAAGGATAGAATGCATTTATTTTTTGGCATTGCAAGCTAAATAAGCTGGTGGCGTTTATAGGAAATGGAATCGACGTTGGCGGATGATGGACTGGGGTTCCTGCACCAAAATAGGGTTATTCTAGTACTTGCAGCAGCAAATATTTAAAGAGTTTGTCCTGATGGGAGCTCGGCAAACACGACCCCGTGGCCACGTTGTCATTGCAGCCACGTTCGCACCCAACCCGCGGTTTGGAAATAGCCTATTCTATAAGTTGCTAGGATGAATGAATTTAAGATGTTTTGTAATAATTACTACTAGGACTGGAAGAAAACTAGAACAACGGTAAAACTAAAAAGAGGTGAATGCAATGAGATGAAATATTAATGCTATGATTCCTCAAGTAATGTTGTGTATACCGGTGTGCATGATAAGTGCTTATGGAATAGTTGTTAACTATAATTGTGGCGATCTCTCATATACCGTTGTCTCCCACCGTTGGTAAGTGGCAACTAGACAACTCAATTGTCCACACCCTCTTTGGACATGGGTCATCTCGTAAGAGAATAGTGCATTAAGGTAACAAGACCAATCAAGGTAAACCAGAGCAAAGGCATTAAGTTCTATATACAACTGTACTCCTAAGCAAGTGTGCTAGTCACAAGATATCCCATCTGTCACTTTGGGGTCAAGCATTTCGTAGCACTATACCTATCTATATCATGAGTGATCTTGAGAAATTAAATCTTAATGGGCGGTGCATCCTAAGCTGTTATTGCCTCCACCAATCACTTATAGCAAATAGCCTATTAGTTCTACCCATGGACTTGTCAGTGCCCATGGAAGAGTAGAGACTAATGATAAGTTTTGTGACACTCCGTGAATCCCTAGTAAATTCATCAACAATGGATTGGACGTCTCTAATCACTAGAA
Source organism: Avena eriantha (assembly GCA_910589775.1). Taxonomy (NCBI): domain Eukaryota; kingdom Viridiplantae; phylum Streptophyta; class Magnoliopsida; order Poales; family Poaceae; genus Avena; species Avena eriantha. Next base: position 319,587,347 of record OU342746.1, read on the forward strand.
TAATATCATGAATAGAACAATGTAAAGATAAAGCACAAACATATTAATTAAGAAGAACACACCACACTTCAATTACTCAAATCATCATAACATTAAAAAGGGGGGTTCAAGCCATGTTACAACCCATCACGGAAATCATGATGGGGACGGATGAAGGAGTAGCAGCGATGGAGATGGTGATGATGGCACGGTGATGGTGGCGTTGGCGTGGTGATGGCGGCGTCCTCCTTCTCCTCCTCTTCTTGCTTGGATGGCTTGATGATGTTGATGGAGATGTAGATCTTGGTGGAGCTGTAGAGGCTATGGAGGCAGCACAGCGGCAGGGCGCCACCGTGGAGGCGGTAGTTGGGATCTAGATCTTGTATATGGTGTCTTATGGCTTCCCCCTCTCTTCCCTCCTTTATATAGGCCTTGGGGGTGCCCTAGGGTTCCCCCAATACCGTCATATGACTTAGGGAAGGTTCTGGAGCTTTTCTAGGGCGAAATCCCGTCATTTTCGAACCTTTTTACAACTATACGGCCGGAATTATTGCTCCGGTCGTATAGTTGCTCGTTAAACCATCTGTACTCTTTAGTATTTTGGTCGCCATTTCTTTATACGAACTCCGTTTTGGGTGTTCTTGGGCTCATTGAGTTCGTATCGTCGAGGGATACAACTCCGTGGTGTTGGATCTTTATTTTGAGAAGTTGGATAAAACACTTTTCCAACAGCTCAAATGGCTAAGTCTGGTCCCTGCAGCTCCTCCATACTATGCTCTCGTTGTTCCTTTTGCTTTTGTTTTATCCATAATCATCATCAACACCTACACACATGTCAAAGACAAGGAAGAGGGATAAAATTTTACCTAAACTACTAAATGTGCAAATCTCATATTGAATTTAATAAAAACAAGTAATCATGCATATCAGGCATAGAAATAGTTAGATGGAGCATGATATGATACGAAAATGACACAATTTATATTGTTAAAAAGTGTTGTATAACACAGCCATCAGCGGATTGATGAGTGCATATTTGCATCATATTTTATATTATTATTTTGCATTGTAGTTGTAGGATCTTAGTATTTTACGGTGTTCACGCGCACATTTTATGTCTATTTTCACCAGGATCAGGACAGATGATGGATACAATGGACACAATTCTTGGACCAGTTGTATTGGGGAGAAAACGAGTCAAAAACAACGTAAATATCAATAACACCAGAAGAAAACCCGAAGCGATCAAGGCATCCAGAGGGTTTAACGACCAACTATACGGCGGGAATAATGTTCTGGCCATATAGTTCCGGTCGTATAGTTGGCGCTGCCGCCGCCTCCTCAAATAGTTTCATCCCGTGCAACTGGATCGGAGAGACGACATACAGAACACCCAAAAATCACCAAAACCTCACCTCCGGAAGGAATCTGGAGGTGGAACTTGCCCAAGGGATCCATCTTCGCCCTATGTAGATCTGGGAGGCAAAGGCATCGATCTTCATCTTCATCAACCACTGCACCACCATCATCTCCATCCATCCCATCTTCACCCCATCTAGATCTTGTTGTAATTTCTGTACTCGTTGTGGATTTATACAAGAACTATTCATTTACAATTGCTTCCATTAGCATTGCCATGGTGTTGATTGCCTCCATGTCTGAGTAGATCATTAGTTCTTGGGGAGATGATGGAGAAACCCTAGCATATGATTGAGATAAGATAGATATTATTATGTTATACATCATTATGTGTATGTGTTAATTTTCTTCATCATGATATTGGGAGTTGTGCACCTCCTTAATATTTTTCTCTTATGGGACATGATGAAGGGGATTACTTGTTGGTAGACGGAGGGATGATAGCACTTACTGTGACTATAAATGTTGGGGGGCATACCCCCGGGTAGGATCACGCCGGGGTATAAAGGCCGAGTTAGCCGAGGTTCAGCAAGGCTAAAGCGGATGCTGGCCGGGTCACTTCAAGGCAGGCCGAATCACGGGGTAACCCGGACCAGGGGGCGTCCGCCTAACTAGGTCTCAACCGACTTAAGTTGTAAGTCGAAAAGGCGTATTTAACTTGTATGCAGGAACGGGTGTGGCCGGATCAACTATGATCCGGGTCATATCTAGCTTCTAGGAGAAGGAAGGAATCTCGCTGGTCAAAAGAATCCCCGGTACGCACTGCATGAGCGAAGCGGACAAGGGCAGGACCACCGAGGCGTGGCCGCCAGGGGTGACGACGCCCATGTCGACTGACGCAGGCGCCACAGAGGCTCACGTAGCCTCTGCATGTGTGACGCGGGGGAAAAGCAACCTGGTCGGCTTACTACTTTGGGAGAAGGCATATTCTCAGGAATATGCCTCCACGTATGCCCTAAGTGGAGACCTAGCCACCCCTATATAAGGAGGGCTAGGGCCTCTACATAAGGGGGTCCGATATTCTGATTGGTTTTAGAGTTAAAAGGGTAGATCTCTAGTTGGTCTTGTACGGGCTGACTGTGGGTGGGAGTAAGAGAGCTCCTTCTTCCTCCTCTCGCCAATACAGCTCTAGGAGCACTTGTAATCTTGGAAGCAAAGCAAATACATAATTCTGTGTGAGGAATCACCTCACTATCCCTCCCTGGATTCCCATAGCGTGTACTAGTCCCCACCTTTAGCCTATCCATGGCATCTGTCGTGACACCACCACGATAGTTGGCGCCCACCGTGGGGCTAGCGGCGCTAGCAGGGGTCAAGATCCGGACGGGAAACTTCATCGACACCAGCGGATGCATCGTCTCAGGGCTCGTTCAGTGCTTTGGAGCACTGGACTTTGTCAGCGACAACGCTGGCTGCTTCGGCACACACCCGCTTCCGCGCAACGGCCTCTTCGTCAAGCTCGGCGCGCACAAGGTCTACGTCAATGTTGACGTGTCGTGTGTTCATCTGCGGCACGTCGTCGAGGCAAGGGAGCCACCCCTTACCGTGGTTCACGGGGCGCGTATCACTTGCACCCCGGACCACGCTAAGGTGATGATGACTGTGCCTGGTGCCGGCGCGAGCAACGATCCAGCGCCAGATCCGGAGGTAACGCCTAAGGCACCGAGGAAAGGTAGAGGTCCTCCACTAGAGCGGCTAGAGAATGTGTTGAGTGAAGCAATGGATAGCTTGGCAAACCCTGTAGTAGCAGCAGTAGATCCGGCTCATGCATAGGCTGAGCTAGAGGAAAGTAGGCAAAAAATACTGGAGGGTGCGAAAAAGATAGCCGCGGCTCAGTAGTCGTTGAACATGACGCTGCGTGAGTACGCAAAGGTAAACAAAGTTGATGCTCTAAAAGTGAAGGGGAGAAATCTCATGAGCGAAATGAACAGAGAAGGTGATACTGGAATTGAGGAGTCAGAGAACTGTTTGTCCGTGGGGCTGCCGAGGTATAGTACCCCGGCAAAGAACCTTAGAGCAGCGGATGCAGCTGCTTCCGAGTTAGAGGGTCTAACGGGTGAGGCCCGTCAAAGACAACAAGATAGGGTCAACGAGTTGGTTCGGATCGTGAACAGAGAAAATGAAGAACTACTCAGAGCTAACCCAAAGAGAGCTGGGGCCTCCAAGATCGTTCATTCAGAGATGGGTAACCCGGAGAAATCCGCTTGAGCCGCATCGTCTCCTCATGGTGGTCCAAGGAGAGAAGAAGTAGTAACCTCGGCCAGAAGGAACAAACAGATCGTCCCGTATGACCCAACATGGGCAAGGAAAGGAAAAGAAGCACAGAAAAATGATGATCAACGAAGTGTGAGCCGAGGTGAAGCTGGCCGGGGTAACCGCGACCAAGGCAACGCCGGTCAAGGGAACGCTGTCAACGGCAATGCCGGACCGAGAAACTTGGCAGGAGCAGGACAACCGCAGCAGCGGAATATACCAAGGCAAGAGCAAAGTGCCGGCTGAGGTGTGCAACAGAGAGGTGCTCCACGAGAGCAAGACCGATACAACGATAGAGATTCGGAAATGGTGAACGCGAGATACACAAGGCCGGACTATCATGTGATAGGGTCAAGATTGGGAAGCAGGGATTTGATGCCAGATGATGCCAGGTTGAAACTGGATTGACTGTATAGGTCGGAACAAATCGAATGTCAAGGTCCACCGGGTCCTGCATGTTTTGGGCCCCGGATCATGAAAGAGCCACCGGTACCCAACTTCCAGTTACCCAGAGGCACAAAGATGTATGACGGCAGTACCAAGCCGGAGGATTGGTTGATAAACTATGCTACAACAGTGAAAATTGCCACAGGCAACTTGAGATGGGCTGTACGATACATACCCCAGATGTTGGAAGGGCCAGCAAGGGTATGGCTAAACAATTTGCCACCCGGAAGCATTAACTGCTGGATAGATTTTGAGGAGATGTTCATCAGCAATTTCTCAAGTACGTATCAGAGGCCGAACAGGCCGCAGACCCTAGCTATGTGCAAGCAAAGACCGAATGAGACGGACCGAGAGTTTTTAACCCAGTGGTGTACCGTGAGAAACTCATGTGAGGGCGTGATAGAATCACAGGCCATTGCATGGTTTGCGCAAGGGTGCAGATATGCAAGCGAACTGTGGCAAAAGTTGCAAAGGAAAATGCCAACCACGTTGGCAGAGATGATCTGGATTGCTGATTCGTATGCTCTGGGTGATCCGACACAACCTAGGCTCGTGTCAAACGAGTCAAACGATGAGTACTACCAGAGAGATGGAGCCGGGTCATCCCGGAGGAATGACTACAGAGGAAAAAGAAGAGATGACAGACCGGATCATCGATACGGTTCGCAACAAGTTGCAGCTGTGAATCAAGATCAGCCCGGAGCAGGGGGCAGTCAACGTCAGAAAACTGGAGGGCAATGGACTCCAAGAAACGATGGCAAGAAAACTTGGACGCCAGAGCAAAAGAAATTGTGGCAAGAAAAGAAGGACCGCCCGAGGTATACTTATGAGTCAATGTTGGATCAGCCGCGTAAGTTTCACACGCCGAATCCGAGTAACCCAGCGGGTCATACAACGAGGCAATGTGAGTGGATGCGCAAGATTGAACAAGGTGGTTCGGGGAATGCTCAGGCACCCCAGAATGATCAACCTCGGCAGGATTTACCCCGGCAGCAGTTGCTCTCCGAAGCGAACAGGCAACAGCTAATGTTGCCTCCCCCTCCGCCGAGGTATGATAACCATGAGATAAGGGGTGCATTGCATCAGGTGGAAAATCAGCACCAGCCGGATCAGAGGTATCCCGGAAATAAGGGAAGGAATGAGTACAGAGAGCATCATCAGAGTTACTGTGTATTCACCACTGAGGAAACAGATAGAAAGAGCTTGCAGCACCGACATATGGAAGGGAACGCAGTAATGCCCGTGGTGACGAGGTATATGCCTTGGTCTGACCAAGAAATCACCTAGAGCATTAAAGATCATCCCAAGCTTATGCCAAGCCCTGGTTCGTATGCGTTGGTGCTGGATCTGACATTCATTGGGCCCAACATAAATGTAAGGTTCTCAAAGGTACTGATTGATAATGGCAGTAGCATTAACATCATGTATGCGGATACAATGTGCAAGTTGGGTATCTCGGAGAACATGCTACAGGACACGAGGACAACTTTCCATGGCATTGTGCCCGGCATTTCTTGTGAGCCCATAGGCAAAGTTCGGGTTGACGTATTGTTCGGCACGAGAGATAACTACCAAACTGAAAATTTGGAGTTTGAGGTGGTGAACTTGGAAAGTGCGTATCACGTGTTACTCGGAAGGCCAGCGTTGAACAAGTTCATGGCAAGCTGTCACATAAGTTACTTGAAGATGAAGTTGCCCGGGCCAAACGGAGTGATCACCATTGCTGGGGATTTCCGACGTTCCATGGAGTGTGCGTTGGATGGGTCTAACCTAGCCGAGTCACTTGTGATTGCGCAGGAGAAAAGGAAAATTCAAGAGGTGGCGGCGTTGGCTCAGTCCACGCAGCAGTATATGCCGGCGCTGAGTAACCCGCATGGAAGTGTCTCAGTCCAAGCCACGAAAGATACCAAGAAAGTTCCTATTGATGATATGTTCCCAGAGCGCACCGTAACAATTGGTGACGGGTTAAGTGATAAATAGGAAAGCGAGCTCGTCAACTTCCTCCGTGAGAATCGAGACATTTTTGCTTGGTCCACACAGGACTTGCAAGGTGTTCCGAGGGAGTTGGCCGAGCACTCTTTCAATGTGAGACCCGGAGCAAAGCCGGTGAAGCAACCTCTCCGCTGCTTCGCCGAAGATAGGAGGAAAGTCATCGGAGATGAGATATCTCGGTTACTAGCTGCAGGATTTATCATGGAGGTTCTTTACCCGGATTGGCTGTCTAATCCGGTGCTGGTGGAGAAGAAGAAGGACGATCCGAATGTGGCGGTGGTTTGGCGTATGTGTATCGATTACACGAACCTGAACAAGGCGTGTCCAAAAGATCCATTTCCACTGCCAAAGATAGATCTGGTCATAGACTCAACAGCTGGATGTGAATTGTTGTCGTTCATTGATGCATATTCTGGTTTCCACCAGATACCTCTGAATCCGGATGATCAAATAAAGACTGCGTTTATTACCCCGTATGGGGCTTATTGCTATCGCACCATGCCATTTGGTTTACGTAATGCAGGGGCAACGTACCAAAGATGTATGCAAAAATGTTTGCACGACCAAATTGGTCAAAATGTACAAGTGCACATGGATGATGTGGTTATCAAGACCAAGGAAAGCAAAACGCTCCATGATGATATCAGGCAAACGTTCGCGAACCTAAGAAGGTTCCGGATGAAACTTTACCCGGAAAAATGTACCTTCGGTGTCCCGGCTGGGAAATTACTCGGATTTCTTGTTTCCAGCCGAGGTATCGAAGTTAATCCAACTAAAATCCAGGCCATTGAATGAATGGAACTGCCGAAGTTTCTTAACGATGTCCAGAAGTTCACGGGTTGCCTGGCATCGTTAAGTCGGTTTGTATGTCGGTTGGGAGAAAAGGCCTTGCCTCTTTACCAACTCATGAAAAAGTCGGATAAGTTTGTTTGGACGCTACAGGCCAATGAAGCCTTTTCCCACTTGAAAAAGATGTTAGCCACTGCACCAGTGTTAGCCTCTCCATTACCAAAGGAGCCAATGTTGCTCTATATAGCCGCAACCAACCGAGTTGTAAGCGTAGTGATAGTGGTGGAGCGCGACGAGGAAGGTAAGTCGCTGCAAAGGCCAGTGTATTACCTGAGTGAGGTACTATCAGCCTCAAAGCAGAACTATCCACACTATCAAAAGGTGGCGTATGGCGTGTACATGGCAGCTAAGAAGCTGAAGCACTACTTTGAGGAGCATCCCATCAGGGTAATATGTGAGGCCTCCATATCCGAGATAATGAGTAACAAGGATGCGAGTGATAGAATTGCAAAATGGGCAATTGAACTAGCTCCTTATGCGCCATAATATGACAGAAGAGAAGCGATCAAGTCTCAAGTTGTGGCGGACTTTTTTGTGGACTGGGCCGAGGTGCAATACGAACCGCCATTACCAGATCCGAACTATTGGCGTATTCACTTTGACGGGTCAAAAAAAACGGGCTAGGTGCCGGAGTTGTACTTACCTCGCCATAGAAGGACCAGCTGAAATATGTGATGCAGATCCATTTCGCAGCATCAAACAATGTCGCTGAGTATGAAGCACTTGTGCATGGGCTCAAGGCGGAAAAAGAGATTGGGATACGTCGGATCATATGGTTTGGCGACTCGGATTTGGTGGTACAGAAAGTGTCGCGACTGTGGGACGCCCTTGATCCAAACATGGCATTGTACAGATTTCATGTGCAGAAGATATCTGGTTACTTTGAGGGATGTGAATTTCACCATGTACCCCGGGTGGAAAATGAGGCTGCCGACATGTTGTCAAAGCTCGGGTCAACCCGACAAGCAATTCCACCGGGTGTAGCATTAGAGCACCTCAGGAAACCATCCATCAGGTCGTCCCTAGAAACCGACTCAATTTATGTCTCGGAGGACACTGAATCCGGAGCGGTGCCCATGGACATTGACATGGGAGGTGGTGCGCGAAACCCGGGGACTGCCTCGGCAAACCTGGGGACTGCCTCAGCGAACCCAGGGACTGCTCAGCCTGATCCGGTTGAAGTTATGTTGGTGGATCTGATGGAAATTGATGAGGATGTGTTCCCTGTGCGAGCAATACCATCTTGGGCACTACCTCTATTTCAATTCCTGAAAGATGGAACGTTACCCACTGAGGAAGTGCTATCCAGGCAAACTCAGAGGAGGGCAAAGGCATACACGATCATCAATTCCAAACTATACAAAAGGAGTGTGACCAATGTCCTCCAGCGATGCGTTGACCCAGAAGAAGGGCTTGACATCCTCCGAGATATACATCAAGGGGAGTGCGGGCATCATGCCTCATCCCGAGCCTTGGTAGCAAAAGCTTTCCAAAATGGATTCTACTGGCCAAATGCCTTAGAACAAGCAGAAGATCTGGTGAGAAAATGCAATGGTTGTCAGAGGTATGCTACCAAGACACATATGCCAATGTCGGAACTCAAGACCATACCAATTACATGGCCATTTTCCGTATGGTGCTTGGATATTGTTGGCCCGTTTAAACCAGCAAGGAGAAATATGACTCACATTTTGGTCATGGTGGACAAATTTACGAAGTGGATTGAAGTGAAGCCTATAAGAAAGTGTGATGGAGCTACGACCGTAACGTTTCCCAAGGACGTCATCTTGAGGTACGGTTATCCTCACAGTATCATAACTGATAATGGCACAAATTTTGCGGAAGGAGCGTTTGCATGTTTCTGCCGGGATAAGAAGATCCGGCTGGACGTAGCCTCGATAGCCCACCCCGCATCGAACGGACAAGTGGAAAGATCCAACGGATTAGTATTATCCGGGATAAAACCCCGGCTCATTGAGCCGCTGCAAAGATCAGCGGGGTGCTGGATAGAAGAACTACCAGCGGTACTGTGGAGTTTAAGAACAACTCCGAATCGATCAACAGGTTATACGCCGTTTTTTCTGGTATATGGAGCAGAAGTTGTATTACCAGCCGACAGAGAGCATGATTCGCCTAGGGTCACCCAATACACAGAAGCCGAAGTGCAAGAAGCCCGGCAAAATGATGTTGATCTGCTGGAAGAAGCGAGAGAACTGGCATTGTCTAGATCCGCCATATATCAGCAAAATCTCCGACGCTATCATAGCCGGAAAGTAAGCCCCTGAGTCTTTCGGGAAGGCGATCTGGTGCTCTGGTTGGTACAACGTACTGCTGGCATGCATAAATTATCCCCCCCATGGGAAGGGCCATTCATTATGAGCAAAGCATTACACAATGATTCTTATTATCTTATAGATGCAAAGCCACAGGAAAAGAACAAGGCGGACAAGTCCGGCGAGGAATCTAAGCGTCCATGGAATGTAGCTCTACTTCGTCCTTTCTACACTTAGTAAAGAAGTGTATGTATCCGAGTCTTCTCATATGTCGGTATGTATGCCGGCAATGATCTTATCAATGAAATGTTGGCACCTTGAGCAGTAACTCGAGGACTGCCTTAATAATATTTGTTGTCTTTTGTGTGTTAGCTGGAATAAGTTGTTCTACTTAACTCGGATTAGTAATGTGTGAGCACCAAGAACCCAACTCTTCAACTTGTTGTTGTCCAACAAGGATTGGCTTCATGGCAAGCAAGAGAACAAGTTTGGAATTGCTCGGCACATGAAAAACGACTAAGGAAAAGAACTTAATTGAGCCGACGTCTGTTTTTCGGACTAACCTTGTATTTACTTTCAAATTTTTATGCTGTTTTATTTTGAGCTAAGCCTAAAAGTTCCCCAGTATTGTTAAGACAATTTTTGAAGCTCGGATTCGTAAGTCATAAAACCGAATCAAGGTAGACACGAGCCGAGCCAAAAGATTGGACGAACAAGAAAAGGAAACTCGGGGACTACGCCCAAATTAATCTGGCATAGGAACTTAGTAGCAAAATATCACATGCGTACTGGATACAATTCCACCCGGCATACCGGGGATCTGATAAATTTTCAAGTTTTTTTCACTTAAGGAGCAGCAGGAGGAGGAAGTTCGGCATCATCTTCGCCGTCTTCGATATCCGAGGCGTCGTCCTCTTTATCCTCGTCCGAGCCATCTTCAATGTTGTGAATCTCTTCGTCACCAGCGGCTTCTAGGAAGCTCGGTCCCTCAATCCATTCATGAATGGGAGCGTATTCGATGAGGTTATGGGCGCAAGCCTGGCGCCGAGCTACCCATTCCGAGTCATTGGTCCATTTGGATCCGGTGCGCAGGCGCGTCAGGAGGTTGAGATCGATCTTCTCGTACCACATGTGTATGTGGTGAAGAACGGTATCAGCTGCAGCACGTCCAGCGGACTCCCTCCAGAGGTCAAGCTGGGTCTCGATTTCCATCAACTTCTCAACAAGAATTGCGGTTGTCTCCGGAGTGTCTTCTCTAGGCCAGAATGTGTTGAATATTCGGACTGCAACATCGAGGATTTCCTTGCCGTAATTCTTGATGAGTTCCACGCGAGATGACAAGCTGACCAACAGGTCCTCCATGTCATAGGGAATCTCTTCACCGTCAGGAGCGGCCGGAGTACCCCTTTCTCGGTGGAAGTCTGCAACTGCAGCGCTCGCAATAGCAGTACCCTCTGGAAATTTTCCTGAAAACAAGACAAAGGAAGAAGCTAAAGAAAAGACATATGAAATAACCCGGAGAAGTATGTCAGATAAGGGAAAGGAACTTACGCGATATATGGCTGAGGATCCAGGTCAACTCCCTGGTATAGTCATCACGTCTTTTGCGAAGCTGCACAAGCTCAGTATTCGCCGACCCAAGCTTGGTGTCGGATTCCTTGAGTAGATCCTGGTCCTTGGCGATCTGGAGATTGAGGCGCTCGTGCTCTTCTTTGTAATCCTGGCCAACCTTTTGGAGCTCGGACTGGTGCTGAGCTTTCATTTTCTCCATTTCGGCCTTGAGCCTAGCAATCTCATCATCCTTGGTCCAGAGGAGGGCGAGCTCATCGTCTTTCTTCTTGAGCTCGGCTTGATGCTGCCCTGCTTGTTTGAGAAAATGCAGCATCATATCAGGCACGGGCACACTATCTTCAAGAGATGCTGAAATACTGTGTTGACCCGGCAGAGCCGAGGTATGAATGTTTGCCGAGCCAAGGAGGAAAGGTGATGGAAAGCATAGCAAGGTCGGACAAAAATGACTTACCCTTGATCTGATCCAGATTCTTCCTCATAATATTATTCTCAGCCTCCACCCCAGCTGCGGAAACTGAATGATGAGTTAGTTCGGCAGAGGAAGATGAAGAAAAACGGAGAAGCGCCAAGGGAGAAATTTACCCCCTTTTCTCGTGTTCTGCGAGAAGCGCAGTTTGCTTTGCGCGTAGCATCTTGTGAGTATCCAGGAGACGCTGGAACTCAGCACTCCGGCGATTGGTGGTCACCTGAAAACAGTACAAAAACATAACTTAGTTTGGGGCATTTTCGAAGTGTACAAGATCTGGGCCAAGTGGAACTTAACCCGGCTCTAGGTGTGTGCATATTCGAAGTGTACAAGATCCGGGCCAAGTGGAACTTAACCCGGCTCTAGGTGTGTGCATGTTCGAAGTGTACAAGATTCGGGCCAAGTGGAACTCAACATGGCTCTAGGTGTGTGCATATTCGAAGTGTATAAGATCCGGGCCAAGTGGAACTTAACCCGGCTCTAGGTGTGTGCATATTCGAAGTGTACAAGATCTGGGCCAAGTGGAACTTAACCCGGCTCTAGGTGTGTGCATATTTGAAGTGTACAAGATCCGGGCCAAGTGGAACTTAACCCGGCTCTAGGTGTATGCATGTTCGAAGTTATCATGGAGCTACGTTAGTTTTCTAAGGAGCATCCGGTCGAGTAACAAGTTACTCCCCCGGAGGCTCGGGGACTAATGGTTATGTCATCATTATTTACAGCATGTAAAGGGGAAGTGATGTACCTCCATCATCCGACCCGCGAGGTTGATTGCCTTAGCGGCTGTGTTCATTTGGGCAGAAAATTCGGTGGGGCCAAACCTCTCCGGGAGATCATCGTCATGGACGAACTCCGCCTTATTCCAGTTGTTGACGAATTCGATAAGGGTCGGAGGGTATTGCTCGCCAGTGGGCATGTGGGGCGCCACCAAGCCCTTCGCATGCGCCTCCTTCCTCTCAACCAAGGCAAGGGCTGGGCTGGTGTGCAAAACCATCTGTTGTGCATCAGTTGGCTCGGCAGGGATGTCCTTCGCTGCTGGAGCCTTCTTGGGAAGCATGGATGCGAGGGTACGCTATCCAGCCTTGACGAATGCTGTCCTAGTAGCGTCAGGAGCCTTTTTGCCCTTGGGCTGCTGGGAAGAGGAAGTGGTTGCAGTAGATTTTCCCTTAGGAGCTGCCTGGGTATTTCCTCGCCGAGACTGAGAAGACTCGGACGAGGCGGAGGAGCTTGGCGCTGGTGCTCTTGTAGCTAGACTTGGTGCCGCTGCTGATGTTCTTGCTGCCGGAGTTGGTGCTGGTGCCAGAGGTGGTGCTGGTGCTGATTTGGTTGCTGGTGCTGGGGTGGTTGCTAGTGCTGGTGCCGAGGTAGTCTCGGTAGTTGCTGGTTGCGGCGAAGCCGAAGATGTGGATGCCGCCGCCTCGGCTGGGCCGGTCTCCCCCGCTCCGAGGTTACCCCCCTCTTGACGAGGTGGAATAGAACCCGGGGCAGCCGCAGAACCCTCTGGAATAGGGCTCAGCGGGCGTGACTCGTCGTCACGAGGAGGAGAAGGGCTAGGTCGGAGCGGCGAAGAGATGCTAGATCCACTCTGGGGGACCTCCACCGCAGCCCTACCGAATCAAGTAGTGTTAGAAGAAAAACTAAGACAATGCAAGGAAGAATAAGTTGTAGAAAGAAAAGAGGCTTACACATCCGTCTGGGGCTCCTTGGGTTTCCGAGCCCTTTGTGCTGGGGCCTTGCCTGCTGGCTTGGAGGTGGTTTTGTCTCCGAACTTCTTTCGCCTTTTGGTGGGCTGAGAAGGTCTGAAGGAGGAACTTGATGCTGCTCCGCGCTTCTTCTTCGGTGCTACCGGAACAGGTTCACCCATAGCAAGGGGAGGGTCCTCGTGGATCTGCCCACCAGGGTTAGCTGATGCCGGAAAAGCATAAGAAAGGGCGACAGTGTCAACAGCTTCCATCACCTCGACATCCGAGTCATCTTCATCATCGGGCCAATCTCTAATAGAAGAGGGTTTACCGGTGGGTCGCTTCGTAGCGTCGGTCATCGGGAGGAACATCTCCTGATCCGGCTCTTCCTCGTCCGGGGTCTCCCGGTTGGGCGCCCACTTAAGGGTTGGATCGGTGCCGTCCTCGAGGGTCTGCTGAAGGAATAGCTGAGGAAAAGAACAGACAACAAAGTCAAAAATACGACAACGACTGACATACAATTAAATCCGGAGTAAGTTTGCGCCACGAAGCTTACCGTGGGAGGAAGCCTATCACGGAAATAATGCTCAATCCCCCACGTCCACTCAGCGGAGAAGTTCTTGTGGGTGGTGAAGAGAGCCTTAACCCGGCGATAGATCTCCGTGTTGCTCAACTCGAAGGATGAGGTCCGGTTGGGGTCGCAGCCGAAGCTCATGTGACACACCTTGTGAGTGCGTTTCTGGAGGGGGGAGATCCGGTTGCGGACGAACATGATCATAGCGTCCTCGTTGCACAACCCGAGCTTCTTCAGTTTCGCGAACCTTTTGTTGACCTGGTTGGCCAAGGCCGTGGGCTTCTTGGGGACAACGTCCCACAACTCCGGGTTAGGTGGACCCGGAGCATAGGGAAGCAGCCGGATCAAGTCTTCGGTGCCCGCATTCCGGACATAAAAGAAAGTCCGGGCCCATCCTTTGCAGGAGTCCAGCCCGGTGACTCGGGGGAAAATGGAAAGCCTCCGGGGTGAGATGGACGCAGCTCCGAATTGAGTGAGCTGCTTGTCCTCCGGATCGAGTTGGATGTTCGGAATGACATTACGACGAAGGCCAAAAAACCGGATCCATAGCTCCTTGGTGGGCCATAGTCCGGCATAGCCTTCGATCGTGGAGGCGAAAGCAGAAAGAGAAGTAATTGCGTTGGCAGGAAGGTGGTGCAGCTGGAGTTCGTAGGTGCTTAACCAATCGCGGAAGAAATCGCTGACCGGCAAACCGAACCCCCGCTGGAAGTGGGACAAGAACACGACGTACTCACCCAGATTGGGTGAGGGGGCTAGTTCGGCGGAGGCGAGACGCGCAGTGACGCCGGCGGGGATGCGTCTGGTGCGGTAGAGCCAGTCCAAGTCGTCTTGGCAGACCTAGGACCCGGCCCACGCACCACGGTCCGCCGTCAAGGTGTCTTCCTCCATCTCTTGCTCGGCGACGGCGAGCTCCTCCTTCGTCATCTGGTGCTCGCTGCCCTCACTAGCACTAGCGGCGGTGGGGGGCAAAGCCCTAGATTGACAGCGACCCGTGGTGGAGGAGGTGTGTAGCGGTGGCAGCGATGCAGAGGTGTGGGGAAGCAGTACGGCGGCGGCACTGCTACTTAGAAGCAATGGGGGCGGCGCTGTCACGGGGAAGACGAAGAAGAAGAAGAGCTAGGGGTAGAGGGGCGCGGAAGGGGAAAAAACCTAAGGGGTGCGCCCCTCCCCTATTTAACCACTCCCTCGAGGGGAAAGTGGGATCGTGTCCTGCGGGTATGCCACACGGTGTGGCCGTGTATAGCCCGCATCAACCAATCAGCAGCGAGCCACACGGAGGGCCATAGGGTGTAGTTGATCCCATGACATGACGCATTGATGAGGCTAACGAGGAGGCAGGCGTGACGTGACCCACGCGCAGTGATAACTGACAATTACTGCGGCGGTTACTGTAGCTGGCCCTTAAAATGAGGCAACCTAATGATTAGACTCCACGTGGGTTGGTGTACGAGAGAGGGAAAGTAAAACCATGAGGTCCGAGTTAAGGTGGTAACCCGGCCAGCAAGTGAAAACTTGGAACGTGCCAAGGGAACGTAAATCCATACAACCCGAGATAAGGAGATAACTCGGAAATAACATCCAAAGCTCAATAAAATTGAACCTGATGTGGCCTTAGCGGCCAAGGCAGCTAAGACCGCACCAGCTTCGGGGACTAATGTTGGGGGGATACCCCCGGGTAGGATCACGCCGGGGTATAAAGGCCGAGTTAGCCGAGGTCCGGCAAGGCTAAAGCGGATGCTGGCCGGGTCACTTCAAGGCAGGCCGAATCACGGGGTAACCCGGACCAGGGGCGTCTGCCTAACTAGGTCTCAACCGACTTAAGTTGTAAGTCGGAAAGGCGTATTTAACTTGTATGCAGGAACGGGTGTGGCCGGATCAACTATGATCCGGGTCATATCTAGCTTCTAGGAGAAGGAAGGAATCTCGCTGGTCAAAAGAATCCCCGGTACGCACTGCATGAGCGAAGCAGACAAGGGCAGGACCACCGAGGCGTGGCCGACAGGGGTGATGACGCCCATGTCGGCTAACGCAGGCGCCGCAGAGGCTCACGTAGCCTCTGCATGTGTGACGCGGGGGAAAAGCAACCCGGTCGGCTTACTACTTTCGGAGAAGGCATATTCTCAGGAATATGACTCCACGTATGCCCTAAGTGGAGACCTAGCCACCCCTATATAAGGAGGGCTAGGGCCTCTACAGAAGGGGGTCCGCTATTCTGATTGGTTTTAGAGTTAAAAGGGTAGATCTCTAGTTGGTCTTGTACGGGCTGACTGTGGGTGGGAGTAAGAGAGCTCCTTCTTCCTCCTCTTGCCAATACAGCTCTAGGAGCACTTGTAATCTTGGAAGCGAAGCAAATACATACTTCTGTGTGAGGAATCACCTCACTATCCCTCCCTGGATTCCCCTAGCGTGTATTAGTCCCCACCTTTAGCCTATCCATGGCATCTGCCGTGACACCACCACGACAATAAATATGTTGCCATTCTTTACGTACTAACTTGGGGAAACAAGGAGAACTCATAAAGCCATGTCCATGCCATGGGAGAAATCCCTTAATAGCGGGATAATACGATTGATGTCGTTTATCTGTCAGCTATGGTTATGAAGGATGATGTGAGCAGTGGTTGCTGCCTATTTTGTCCATATATGGAGCTCCTCCCGCATACATACATATCATGAGAATATTTCTTATAATAATCTTGATTGCTTAGTCTAAATTACTAGCAGTTTATCCACCACTCCTTGAGAACGCCTTTTTCCCTATTGTAGTTCCAAGGTATTTTACACACGTGATTCTTACTTTCTGCATTAAGTTTTACTTACTTTAATTGCTTCATTCAATCAAAAACCTAGAAACAATTCTACTTTTCTTGCATCTCAAAGTTATTCCCTAAGTACTTCGTCTAGTTTTAGTTAAAACCATTTTAGTCTTTCGCCTACTACTCCTTGTGGGATCGATATCTTTATTTCGAAACTAGCTACAAATGATATGTGCACTTGCAGTCATCACAGATGCATTTTCTGCGTCGGTGGATGCTTGTAAAGTAGATGTGGATGCTGAAGCAGCACCAGCGGATACATGTGAAGCGGATGCGGAGGCCGATGCCTATACCGCATCGAATTCTTGGGCAGTGTTGAGTGATGCTTGGAAAGCGGTGGAGGCACAGTCAAAATTCTCGTAGGCTGCTGCTGGAACTAATTCAGCTATGTTGGTTGCCGCTGCCAAAGCGATGGTTGCATGGGATGCTAGGAATGCGTCAGCTCGTGGTCGTGCTTCTTCAGCGTCAACGGCTGTGGCTCGTCATTCGTCGGCGGTGCCTGCTCCATCTGCTCATAACTCGTCGATCCCATTGTAAGTTCCGCGTTGGATTTTGTCTCCCTAACTCCTCCCTCTTTTGTGTATTCTGCTCTGGGGTTTTTTCTGGACGCAGTGGATATTAGTTTAAACTAGTAGTACTAGGAACATAAAAAGCTATTTAATCACAAACTAGTGATCCGAATGGGATGAAACTTTCACAGGATTCAAACCTAGGCACCAATGATTTACTAATTTTTTGTTAATTTTTTCGAATAGTTTTACTTTTTAGTTCAAAATCTGAGCTACTATCATACATTGGATCTAAGATGGAAGGTGGATCCTGGGGCAAGTCACCGTGAGACTTGGGTTCACCAAGTCACTAAAGTTGCGTCCATTTTTTCTCCCCATCTTCATGATAAAACCAGAAAATTTAGGTGGGGGCCTTTCTGTCCTCCCTGGTGACCTAAAAAAGTTCTTCATTCCCTTTGCCCAGTTCCGACATGCTGAAGCATTTTGCGGTGCTTTCATACTACTCTGGTTGATTCCTTGTGTTGTTTAGGTTAGTTTGTTGATAGACTCTCCTTTTTAGGTAGTTTTTCATATGCGTGCAGTTTAGGAAATTTCGATGATAAATTTTCCTGCCAAATTGTATGATGCATTGTGGTGTTTACTTAATTCTTTTTTAGGGTTGTGCATTGTGCTGTTTACTTAATTCTGATGATGCACTTGTGTTATTTGCGTCATCCTACCAGCTTCGATGGAAGAACATATGCAACAATCAACGACTTGCCAGGCGATGTATTTGGTCAGATTCTTGTCAGGCTTCCTCCGCACCCATCCTACATACTGAGGGCATTAGTCGCCCAAAAATGTTGGATGTACTTCATGGGAAGCAACGATTTCAAAAGTCTAACCCTGTCACACAACAGAGGAATGTTGTTACTTGGGTTTTTCACCAATAGCTCCGAGGATGCTCGATTCTTAACAGATCATAATCTTGACCAATCCATCTTCCAGAAGCTAAACAGGCTAGTGGAAGTACATAAAGCCTACAAACCATATGTATTCGGATGTTGCAATGGTAGGGTGCTACTTCATTATCTACAAGGGTCTAACAGGATAAAGGCCTTGGATCCAATCAGTGGAAGTGAAATAGTGATATAAGAACCACCAATTTGGCAGAGACGTGAGTATGATAGCAGCACAATTCTCTGTTTGATAAATCATGGGCAATTGTCTTCACACTGTTGTGGCAATTTCTGGGTTGTTTGGATAGTAACCAATGGTAACCAAGCACTGGTGCAGAGGTACTCATCAGAGTTAGGAAAATGGGAGGACTGGATTGAACCTACTGAGATGCTGGCTAAGATTGATCGCAGGCTGTCAACTCTCATAGGGGACATTCTATACTGGCCAACAATGAACTCTGGATATATAATTGCCTTCGAAAACGTGACAACAAAACTGTGTTAGATTGAGTGCCCCCATGAGACACATGATATTTCCAGACGCAATTTTTTCATCGCTAAGGGGCATAATTGGAGATGTTGCCCTTGCGGTTATAAGAGACTTCACTCTAAACACATGGTCCAGTGCAAGATCATCAACTGGCAAATGGGAAGCTCGGGTGCCTCATATAAAGGTTGAGTTGGATACTCTCCTTGGCCTTGAGAAATCATGGGCATATGGTGGGAAAGATGCAGTAAGGTTAGTATGCGTATTTGAGGATAGATAAATGGTGGTTTTATGGGCGAACGAGGGAGTATTCGAATTAGATCTCAGTAGCATAAAGTCTAAGAAGTTCAGATCTCGTAAACATTGGTGTACTTTACATCCCTACATAATGACACCTTGTTAGTGCAGTCATTCATGTGCAACCCTTGCATTTTTGTACACCTATGATTTTGCTGATCATTTTGTTCATTTCCTTCAGCAACCGACATGATTCGGAGTGCTAAATCAAAGAAACAAAAAGGAAGTCCAGTCAGCAACACATCTTATTCAGACTGCAACATCAAGGAGATGAAAATAAAACAGATGGACAAGCAAGGCTTGTTTGGGCAAGCATGTGTTTGCCCAGGTTGTGTTATTTGGAGCTGTAGACTGATGTTTGTTTGTTTTGGTAGCTGATGGAACTATGGTGGCACCTTTGTTTGTGTTGTAGTCACAGCGGCAGGGGCTAGAATATTAGAGTTGTTTGTTTGTTTTGGGGGCCTATGTGTGTCTGATAAAACATTGTTTTATATGATGAAATGGTGTTCTCTATATAGTAGTGTATGCATGATGTAATCTTGTTTTATGTGTTCTACATATACTTTAGCTGGTGTTTACGTTTTGATAGTATGCTATAGTAGGAGTATTTGTTTCACAATAAGCTTTTTATTTGATATAAATTAGTACTACCATTAAGTTAGTGCTTATCATAGAAGAGTCTGTGCTGACACCTAAAAATTTAGTAGACCTTGGTTGCACACCATTTTCACATGCTTGAATCAGAGCTACTTCAGACATTTGTTAGTTGTTATGTTAAACAAACATTCTTGTATCGGATATCTGCATTTTCATACACATGGTAGATAATCACTCTCCATGGCTTGGATCCCTGA
The DNA here is from genome assembly GCA_910589775.1 of Avena eriantha. NCBI lineage: Eukaryota > Viridiplantae > Streptophyta > Magnoliopsida > Poales > Poaceae > Avena > Avena eriantha. The sequence goes on from OU342746.1 coordinate 319,606,754, forward strand.
AATAGAGGGAGAACGGCCTATTTTTTAATTATTCTTTGGACAATCTCCAAATTCAAAATCACAGTCGACTGCCAAAACCTATCGCCTACCTTGTTCGAATCGGAGGCATCAGTTGATGTGACTCTCGCCTTAAATTCCTGGCCAGATGGCATTCGATTTACACAACCTTTTTTCTAGTAATAAAACCATGGCCGGTAACCAAATTCAAAATCATAATTGAGCGGGAAAATAACCCACCGACCTCGAAGCATTTCGCACCCCTCTGTTTCAAACATTTTCAGGCAAACTCCCCCACCGAGGTAGGGGCTATTCGTCTGGGGTACCAAAGTTCCCGGGCAAGCGCATGGCGATACCTAACTTGCCTGAAATTGCCGCGTTTCGAAATGTTGGGCCGCCAACTACCGAGAGGGGCCATTTCGATGCAAACTCATCTCACCCCTGCCAAATTCAAACATTCCGTGAAACTGCCCTGTGAAGTAGACGGTCCGGACCCTCATGTCGGTCATCTCTCTGTGACGCGAGCGCCAACGCGGCAACCTCTTAGGCAAATCGAGGAACTAAGTGGATTGGATGTGTTGACCAATTTCACAAATCCATTCCCACCTTTCCCCTAGCACCGGCAGCGTCGGAATCCACCCTCTAGGCAGGACGATCCCTTTGGACATTTGACTTCCGACGCCAAGTTGCTGCGCCTAGTCCCTGATCCCGAGCTCCAATGGCGCATGTCGTAGCTGCCGTTGCGAGGCTCTAGCCTGCCTACGCCGCCGACGAGCCGAGCAGCTCGGAGGATGGCAGATCCTACTACCAAGGAAGAAGAAGTTCTGGCTACAAGCGGGTGAGCTACGCTTCTCTTTGCTATTCACACTAATTATAACTGCTAGCTTGCTAGTGAACCTAAATTATTTGTTAGCCCAACGCTGACAAACATATTTTGTCCACAGTTTTCTGTCAAGTGGGATCTCCGCGGACCACCCTTACCTAGTTACGGTAGTCCTCTTCAGGTACGACTTTAAGGGAAAGTGGTATGGACACCATTATATCAACGATGGAAGAAGTGCCTACGCAGATGTGCACTATATCTGGTATGGTTGCTGCTCTGCGTAATCATGATGAATTATGGCCGAAGCAGACTGCAAAGTTCAGCTTCATGGATGAACGTGGCATCATGGTTCCTCTGACGTGTGACAGACAGCTAATTGGTTTGATGAAAAGGTATACTTCGGCTTGCATGTTTGAGCTAAATTGTGATGTACTGGATGTGGAAGCTGCTGCAACTGGGAGTCGCCCTTCTATTCTTGGACAGGGTGGTTGCTCGAACCCAATTAGCTCCTAGTAAGCAAAAGTCTCTTGGGATTCGCATGTTTGTGCTGAATTGTAATTTTTTTATTTACTCTATAGATATTGGGCAGTTATGCAACAGTCTTGTTTCTTTGACAGGAAGTGCCGCAAGGTTAGAAACATGGCTGTCGGGGTCATTTTGCTGCCTGAAGAAATTAAAAACGAGTGGAAAGATGATGTTGGACACGATTCTGGTGCCCATTGTCCCAGCGATGCAGAGTATGTGAAGCTAAGAAAATTGGCACCGAGGAAGAGGAAGAAGGCAGGAAATGAAGAAGCTAGTGGACGTGAAGGCTTGGTACCCAGGCTGCGGAAGAAGGCTGCTGGCAATGAAGATGCATAGTAATGTGTTGAACTTGAACCTATATATGTAATTCGGTTAAATTCTAGAGCTCTGTGTGTGGAACTTTGCTGGGCAAAACAATCTACCCACATTCTCGGAGTAAAATGTACTGTGACTTAGGGTTTGGAAACGCCTGAGTCAGTAGTTGAATCCGAAAGTGTGATTGTACCACTCCTATCTGAAAACACACAACACTGGTTCCACGATTGCTGAGGGGCAGGAGGTCTCCAAATTCGATGGAATGTAAGTGGCACAGAAATAAATTATTTAAGCTGCTACACTCCACAAAGCAACAACTTATTTCAGATGCTCCACAACGACATGGCAACATAAATAGCAATTGCAACCGATAATGCCTAGATGAGGAGGAAATCGGTACCACTTTCTGGCTTAATCTTGAGCTCGTCTTTCTCACCGCCTCCCTGCTCCTGCATCCCCTACATCTGGTGAAGCTCCTGGATCTCCATTAACTGGGTGTACGTGCTTCCACTTTATAAATTGTGGCTGTGCCATTTGCATGCGGCACAATCCACGTAGATTACGTTTAAACAAACCACCAATGTCAGAATACCACCATGATCGGACAAAAGGAAGTAATGCAGGGTTAAGACAGATTAACGGGCGGCCAATTTTTTCCTCCCAGGACTCCGGGACCACTAGTTCAACCGCTAGGTCAACAAGTACAACTATTACAACTTAAAAAGGCACGGAGCTCAAGCTAAATAGAACTAGTTATCACACATCTCCTTGATCTTCCTAATCTTAGCCCGATGCGCATCTTCCTGCCAGAGCAAGGATCGAATTGTCTGCTCCTTCCTTTTAGCATCTTCCTTGCACAGCTTCAATTGTTTCTCTGCATTTTACCTCATGCACTTGTCAATACTCGTAGTTGTGAACTGCAGGACTTTGGCCTGGTGAAGATCATTCCTTGCTTGAGTCAGCTCTTGCTCTGCTTTAGCCTTCAGGGCCAACGCCGCGTCCCTCTCCTTCTCGACTTTGCTAACCTTGTCTTGCACCCTCCTGAGATCTCTCTTAAGCTTGGTCGTGTCAACTGGTTCCCATAGCTTCAGCTCAACACTGTTAAGAAGTGAGCTGAATATAGATTCTTTCAACTCAATAGTCATTTCCCATAGTTTCTCTAGCGTTTTCTGCATCGATTTGGGCCACTCTAGATCTACCCATTTGACAACACTACAACTTCCGCCTTGCATCATTGCACGATGTCCTTGACACCGTAGAAACCTCATGCCTGCGTTTCGTCCTTCGAACGCTACAAATTTAGCGAGCACATATCCATGTTTACATAGTAGAGGACTGTCTTCATCCGCTAAACCGTGATAGTCGGAGTCATACATCGTCTGGTTGGCCTAACACATCATACGCGCATGAGTAAAAAGAGTAGATCTAGCTCAAAAAATAGATAACTGGCCACAGATGATAGAGATAGAGATGAGACAAGTCACATCAAAATCACCGTCCTTATCGTCACGACGCGTTTCCTCGATGTCTCCCCTTGAACCCATGGCGAGAGGGGAGGGGGTGGCTGCCGGAGACGAGATTGGGATGGAGGCGCCGTCGGCTTGCAGCTACGGCAGGATGGGAGTGAAGTGGGCAAAGTGGCTTCGAGGGGAAGGAAGAGAAGTAATGGGGATGTGACACTGGGATATGGCCCACTAAACTCGTGAGTCGTGACACTCGCAACACGAGAGCTCCCAGTGTTGCCAGTTTCTCCAGAGCAAGCGGGGAGCAGGCGTGGCCAATCATGCCGCAGAACAGCCTACTCGCGGATCGCTCTCAGGAAGACCATCCCAATCGTCCAAGCGCCCCGATCGAACGGTATGTAACAATCGTCAAGCAGAACAACTGTGTTAGGGTGTGCCTTCTAGAAGACTCGGTCTAATGGCCACCCATTGGGGGGCTAAGGTTAGGGCTCTCCTAATGTTAGGATCCATATGTGGTTTATGAGAAGAACACACATGCAATGACACTGGTGGATCCATGTGTGGTTTGTGAAAAGAACACACATGCAATGACTCTAGTGGATACATATGTGGTTTGTGGAAAGAACACACATGCAATGAACACTGGTGGATCCATATATGGTTCATGACAGGAACACACATGCAATGACATTGGTTGATCCATATGTGGTTTGTGACAAAAACACACATGCAATGCCATTGGGGTTGATCCATGTGGTTTGTGACAAGAACACACATGCAATGACATTGGTTGATCCATGTGGTTTGTAGAAAGAACACACATGCAATGGCATTGGTTGATCCATGTGTGGTTTGTGAAAAGAACACACATGCAATGACACTGGTGGATCCATGTGTGGTTTGTGGGAAGAACACACATGCAATGACACTGGGTGTGGTTCATGAAAACAAAAACACATGCAATGACACTGGTGGATCCATGTGTGGTTTGTGGGAAGAACACACATGCAATGACTCCAGCTATGGTTCATGAAAATAACACACATCCACTAACACTGGTGGATCCATATGTGGTTTGTGGAAAAGAACAGACATGCAATAACACTGGTTGTGGTTCATATGTGGTTTGTGGAAAGAACACACATGCAATGACACTGGTGGATCCTTATGTGGTTCGTGGAAAGAACACACATGCAATGACATTTGTTGATCCATATGTTGTTTGTGAAAAGAACACACATGCAATGACTCTGGTGGAGCCATGTGTGGTTTGTGGAAAGAACACACATGCAATGCCACTGGTTGATCCATATGTGGGTTCATGAAAAGAACACACATGCAATGCCATTGGTTGATCTATGTGTGGTTTGTGAAAAGAACACACATCCAATGCCATTGGTGGATCCATGTGTGGTTCATGACAAGAACACACATGCAATTCCATTGGTTGATCCATATGTCGTATGTGAAAAGAACACACATGCAATGCCATTGGTTGATCCATGTTTGGTTTGTGAAATGAACACACATGCAATTACCCTAGTGGATACATGTGCGGTTTGTGGAAAGAACACACATGCAATGAACACTGGTGGATCCATATGTGGTTCAGGACAGGAACACACATGCATGACATTGGTTGATCCATATGTGGTTTGTGACAAAAACACACATGCAATGCCATTGGTTTATCCATATGTGGTTTGTGAAAAGAACACACATGCAATGCCATTGGTTGATCCATATGTGGTTTGTGAAAAGAACACACATGCAATGCCATTGGTTGATCCATGTGTGGTTTGTGAAAAGAACACACATGCAATGCCATTAGTTGATCCATATGTGGCTTGTGGAAAGAACACACATGCAATTACTCTAGTGGATACATATGTGGTTTGTGGAAAGAACACACATGCAATGAACACTGGTGGATCCATATGTGGTTCATGACAGGAACACGCATGCAATGACATTGGTTGATCCATATGTGGTTTGTGACAAAAACACACATGCAATGCCATTGGGGTTGATCCATGTGGTTTGTGAAAAGAACAGACATGCAATGACTCTGGGTGTGGTTCATGAAAAGAACACACATCCAGTGACACTAGTGGATCCATGTGTGGTTTGTGAGAATAACACACATGCAATGACACTGGGTGTGGTTCATGAAAAGAACAGACATGCAGTGACACTTGTGGATCCGTGTGTGGTTTGTGAGAAGAACACACATGCAATGACACTGGGTGGATCCATGTGTGGTTTGTGAGAAGAACGGACATGCAATGACTCTAGCTGTGGTTTGTGAGAAGAACAGACATGCAATGACTCTACCTATGGTTCATGAAAAGAACAGGCATCCATATGTGGTTTGTGGAAAGAACACACATCTAATGACTCTAGCTGTGGTTCATGAAAACAACACACATCCAATGACTCTAGTTGTGGTTCATGAAAAGAACACACATCAAGTGACACTGGGTGTGGTTCATGAAAAGAAAACACATCCAATGATACTGGTGGATCCTTATGTCGTTTGTGAAAAGAACAGACATGCAATGACTCTAGGTGTGGTTCATGGAAAGAAAACACATCCAGTGACACTGGTGGATCCATGTGTGGTTTGTGGGGAGAACACACATGCAATGACACTTGGTGTGGTTCATGAAAAGAGAACACGTGCAATGACACTGGTGGATCCATGTGTGGTTTGTGTGAAGAATACAAATGCAATGACACTGGGTGTGGTTCATGAAAAGAACACACATCCTTGTGTGGTTTGTGAGAAGGACACACATCCATGTGTGGTTTGTGAGAAGAACACACATCCATGTGTGGTTTGTGAGAAGAACACACATGCAATGACACTGGGTGTGGTTCATGAAAAGAACAGACATGCAATGACATTGGTGGATCCATGTTTGGTTTGTGAGAAGAACAGACATGCAATGACTCTAGCTGTGGTTTGTGAGAAGAACACACATGCAATGACTCTAGCTGTGGTTCATGAAAAGAACACACATCCAATGACTCTAGGTGTGGTTCATGAAAACAACACACATCCAATGACTCTAGCTTTGGTTCATGAAAAGAACACACATCCAGTGACACTGGGTGTGGTTCATGAAAAGAAAACACATACAATGATACTGGTGGATCCTTATGTGGTTTTTTGAAAAGAACAGACATGCAATGACTCTAGGTGTGGTTCATGGAAAGAAAACACATCCAGTGACACGGGTGGATCCATGTGTGGTTTGTGGGAAGAACAGACATGAAATGACACTGGGTGTGGTTCATGAAAAGAAAACACATGCAATGACACTAGTGGATCCATGTGTGGTTTGTGTGAAGAACACACATGCAATGACACTAGGTGTGGTTCATGAAAAGAAAACACATGCAATGACACTGGTGGATCCATGTGTGGTTTGTGGGAAGAACATACATGCAATGACACTAGGTGTGGTTCATGAAAATAAAACACATGCAATAACACTAGCTATTGTTCATGAAAAGAACACACATCCAATGACTTTAGCTGTGGTTCATGAAAAGAACACACATCCATGTGTGGTTTGTGAGAAGAACACACATGCAATGACACTTGGTGTGGTTCATGAAAAGAATAGACATGCAATGACATTGGTGGATCCATGTTTGGTTTGTGAGAAGAATAGACATGCAATGACTCTAGCTGTGGTTTGTGAGAATAACACACATGTAATGTCTCTAGTTGTGGTTCATGAAAAGAACACACATCCAATGACTCTAGTTGTGGTTCATGAAAAGAACACACATCAAGTGACACTAGGTGTGGTTCATGAAAAGAAAACACATCCAATGATACTGGTGGATCCTTATGTGGTTTGTGAAAAGAACAGACATGCAATGACTCTAGGTGTGGTTCATGGAAAGCAAACACATGCAGTGACACTGGTGGATCCATGTCTGGTTTGTGGTAAGAACACACATGCAATGACACTGGGTGTGGTTCATGAAAAGAAAACACATGCAATGACACTGGTGGATCCATGTGTGGTTTGTGAGAAGAATAGACATGCAATGACTCTGGGTTATCCATATGTGGTTTATGAGAAGAACATACATGCAATAAACTCTAGTGGATCTATCTTGGCATAACTTTATGTATGCCACGATGTATTTCATTGTACAATACACTCACTTTCGATTTTTATACTACTCAGTTTTGCCCTTGGTTTTTTGATAGTACTCAGTTTTGCCCTTGGTTTTTTTATACTACTCGGTTTTGCCCTTGGTTCCCCCTCTCTCTTTCGTAGAAGCCCAAACATGTGCTCACTCTGTCTGCTACGCCCTAATTGCTTGTCACAGTTGTCACGCGGATCATGCGCACCAACATTTGATCCTGTGTGATCCAACGATGATCGTTGCACATGTCGTGCCCTTCATAGTACAGCCTGAGACAGCACGGACGTCTCCCTCGGCGTGTGATGACCCACAAGTATAGGGGGTGTATCGCAGTATTTTCGATAAGTAAGAGTGTCGAACCCAACGAGGAGTAGAAGGTGCTGGCTAGTGGTATGGATCAGGAATTCTCTACAAATACTTAGCAAACGGATTTTTAGGGGTTTTCGATAAAGCAAGTAAACAAAGTACGAGTAAATAAAAGACAGTAGGAATAAATGCAGCAAGTGGCCCAATCCTTTATGCAGCAAAGGACAAGCCGGTTGTATTACTTAAGATGACCAAACGTTCTCGAGGACACATAGGAAGACTATCAAGTGCTTTCGCTTCATATAGTTGATTAATCTTCTCTAGCTTGCTAAGTGTTGTGTGGGTGAACCTGTGCTAATGTACCGCCCCATCCAAGACTAATACATACTTGTGATTATACCCCTTGCAAACATCCGTAAGTACAAGAAAGTAATTAAGGTAGAAACCTAACCACAGCTTTAAACTCTAAGACCCTTACGTCCCTTATGCAATGGTTTCCTAACGGGGGTTCAGGTTTCTGTCACTCCGGCAACCCCTACGATTAGTAGCCAAATACACAATGCATTCCCCTAGGCCCATATAGGTGAAGTGTCATGTAGTCGACGTTCACATGACACCACTAGAAGAAGTACACCACAACTTAAATAGCAATCTATTGAATCTCTCTCAACACAACTCCACTACTAACAACAAGACTTCTCCCCTGTCCTCAAGAACAAAACGAACTACTCACAAGACATCATACGGATCATGATCAGAGATGGAATAATGATGTATAACAATCTGAACATAAACAATAATTCAATGGTTCACTCAATAGCATCAACTACAAAGAATAATCAACACCGGGAAAGTTTCCCCTATGAACTAATGTAAGATTCAACTCAATTGTTACAGCAATATGGAGATGGTGATGAGGGTGCTGATGGTGATGATGGTGGTGGTGATGATGATGATGATCCTGATGAAGTCCAGCTTGATGGTGGTGTTGATGGCGATCATCTCCCCTCTCCAGGAAGGAATTCCCCCAGCAAAAATATGTCTGCCGGAGAGATCTTTCTCTCTCGGTGTTTTCCGACCTGCAGAGGCGGTGGAATCTTTCTGTGGTCGCTCCCCGAGTCTTAGGGTTTCGGGTGGATGATATACGCCAGAGGGGAGAGGCTGGAGTGGGCCAGGGTGTCCACACCACCTCCTGGCGCGGCCTAGGGCTGCCCGCGCCATGGGGTGGTGTGGGCCCCCTGTGGCCCATCGCCACTCCGTCTTCTGGCATCCTTAGTCTTCTGGAAAAATAGTATTTTCCATATATTTTCCCGGATTTTCTGATCTTCGCGAATTTTGCCTCCAAACAGCACCTTTTCCATCAGAATCCTGACTGCAGTGGTCCATGCTCCAAAAGTCATCAACCATGCAAAAACAGATGAAATAACATAAGTATCACCTCTCAATACGAAATATACCCATCAATAATAGTGAATTAAGACATAGAATAGTGATGCAAAATGGACGTATCAACTCCCCCCAAGTCTCATAAAGAGCTCCCAAAAATTATGATACTTACTAGCTTTCAGCTCTCATTGCCCCTATCATAGGCATCTTTTGGTGGTTAAGGTTAAAGTGACACAACTAAGAGGATATGCTTGACAAGTTATAAATTGAAGTCCCATGCCCCTTACTGAGTACCGATCCTCATGCTACTCAACTTCAGTCACGAGCAAGCTCTTGTCATTGTAAATACATGTGTATCATTAAGAACCGCCAACGGGGTACCCCTTGCACATGACACAGGAGCTATCCCATAATCAAAATGACAAGGTAAGCAGACAGTGAGCATCTCAGCAATCTTTTTATTTGCTATTTGCATAGGTTTTTATTGAGGATGCTTCATAGAATGCTCACTATAGTTATGCTGCAAGTTTCCACCATGATTAGGCATGGCTTAGGCTAGCGGCCCAGACGTTTCTCTAACACACATATAAACTCCATGATCTTACAAGTTCCACTTTTCTTTCACACCACCGGGATCCATAAGCAAAAGAACATGATATCAACTAGGTACAAGAACCAATGAAGTGTTGAAAGCGGTCCCCATGATACATGGTTCTGCTAACTTCAACTCATAAAGCGCAAGCATATACGCAACAAAGAAGGACCCAATGGTTCAAGTTTATTAAATGCAACAAAGTAAAGTGTGCCATCAAGTTCATGAGAGCTTTAATCGCTAATTTTCACATAATAAGTTTAATTTGGGAGGTAGATGAAACAGGAATTTACTTGGAATAGGAATAATGCTACTAGGTAGGTATGGTGGACACAAATGGCAAAGGTTTTGATTTAAAGGAGTGGATGCACGAGAAGAATTCCCTCTCAGTACAGGTTTTTGGCTAGCAAGGCTGGGTAGCAAGTACAAGAGTTGAAGGAAACAAACAAACATACAAGCGATAAAGACAAACATGCAATCTTCCTTGGAAGCACAAAAGATCTTAACTAGAGAATACTAGACTTATGAGCAAATCAAGAAAGAAAGATTATGAAATTATATTTCTTTTGACTACTTTTATCTTTTTCATTCAACTCTCAAAAATAGTGTTGCTACTGACCGAGCCAGGTTTGCCAAAACCAACTATATTAACTCAATGATCCCAAAGTGATACCAATACTAACAACAAGATCAATCATATAACCTCGAATTGAAAACTAATATAAGCTATGCAAAAGAGTGAATGATAGAACTTCTCATTAATATTCCACAACGGCAACTCACACCAAGGGATACATATCTAACGAGAGAGGGGACACTTCCATAATGCAAACCATACTACAAAATAACTCCTCTATTCATGATATGACTCTACTAATAAGGTAAAAAGATAGAAGATAGTGATGTGATACCGCGGCACTCCCCCAAGCTTGGAACAAACCAAGGGGATGCCAAACCTGATGATGAGTTACTCCTTCGGTGGTGGTGGTAATATTTTCTTAGTTGACGTGAGGAAATCTTCCAGCATCTTGTGAAGCCTATTATTCTCCCATTGAAGCATGTCCACCTTCCTCCTCAAGTCTCGGTACTTATCGCAGAACTTGGTGACTCGTAGGGCTTCCGTTGATGCAGGGCAAGTGACTAAAGGTACCAGCCCCTGCTTGGGGTCTTGGATATCTTCCTCCATAGGCTCCTTCCCTTTATCCTTGGCGGACACCATTGCGCATCTAAGCTTCAAGAATAGTTCCAGAATTGTTACCTATTTGAAAGCGGACTCTGCAGGTCTCTGAATTTGGTATGTAGTAGATTCTTCCGGAGTCATCACTTGAATATCATTGATATCTTCATCTTCATACACTTATTACTTGAGTCATAAAACCCTTCTCTTCCTTATTACACCATTATCTCCACTACCTGGAAATTTCTTTCACACAAAACTCCACACAGTTCGCATTAGCAACATTAGTATAAGTGAAGTGATAAAACCTTTTGAGTCCAACTCTAACTGAAAAACCATCAAAACATAAGCTACTATAGCAACTCCTTCCGAAAACCCAAAAAGAATTCAAAAAGGAAATCGAATAAAGAAGCAAATGCAAGAGTGGCAAAATCTGTCAAAACAGACCAGCAGGTAAAGATCAACTTTTTTATAAAATCTTCTATTGCTCAAATCAAAACGTGCAAAACTAATTAAAGTTAAATAACAACCTGGGTCATAAGCATAAAAAATTACATCTCAAACCGACATACAGAGATCACTCACGAATTTTTACGGTGAAGCACAAAAATCTGTTTCGGGACAGCAACTTCCCCAAATCTTACTTCTCTCTCATTAGAGGTTGATTTTGACGCAAAAACCAAACAAAACGGATAAGGAGCGGTTATTACCGAAGTAATAACTTCCAAGACTCAACAAACTGAAATCAAAAACAAATTGGGTTGTCTCCCACAAAGCTCTTTCTTTATAGCCATTAAGATGGGCATTATAATTTTGAAGAAGCTCTCATAGGAATATGAATTGAAGTGAAGGAGAGCATTAAGAAGCAAAAATACACACATTTAAGTCTAAACCACTTCCTATGCAAGGGAATTTTTTAAACAAACAAGTTGTTGAAACCAGAGGCTACTTGCATAAGAAGGCAAAAGAAGTGCAACACAAAATCTTTCAGCATAAAACGAGGAAACTTGATATTATTGAGATGCACAAGAACACTTTTCCCTCTCTCATAATAACTTTCAATATCATGCATAAACTTAACAATATAGCTATCACAAGGGCCATCATAGCAATGATCACTTATTCTAACAGAAAACACAGGAATACTAGCTCTCATAACACTACTATGTGAAACAATATTAGAGGTATCCTTACAAAGGATAGTGTATCCCTCTTTTTCATATTTAGTGACAAAGTCTTTCACATTTGCTATTATAGGTTCATCAACCATTTGTTTATCAGGTTCAACAGCTTCATTCATACTTTCATAAACCATACTAGATATCATAGAATGTTCCTTTATATTAACTGGGAAAGGCATTTTCTCAATGTAAGGTTTAGGTAAAACATGATTAGCAGTATAAACTTCAGTATTTCTTGTAGGAACACTCTTAGCAATATCTTTATAAGGTTCATGATACTTATTCCACTTCTTTTTAGGCACTTCAATGTAGGAAGCAAAAGCCTTAAAATAAGAAGCAATAGCTTAAGAGTCTAGACCATAAGCATTTTTAATATTTTGAAAGTCATCAGTTCCCACAAAAGATTCAATGCATTCATAATCATAATTTATACCTGACTTTCTACCTTTGTCATTCTCCCAGCTTCAGCATTGTCTTGAATACGGTCCAGAAGATCCCATTTAGCTTCTTCTTCCATGCGAGTGAATGATCCAGCACAAGAAGCATCCAATAAATCTTTATCATGTAGAGGGAGCCTTGCATAAAAGTTATTGATAATAATATTGTTGGGGAGCTCATGAATGGGACATTTGAGCATTAGTAATTTCAATCTCCCCCAGGCTTGAGTTGTACTCTCTCCATCAAGAGGCCAAAAGTTGTATATTTGATTCCGATCTTTATGAATGTCACTAGGAGGATAAAACTTTGAATAAAAGAGAGGCACTATTTCCTCCCATTCCAAAGCTTGACCATTCTTCACCAGCTTATACAATTTCTCAGCTCTTCCTTTCAGCGATAATGAGAATAACTTCTTCTTAACTTGATCTGTAGTGATACCTGCACACTTGAACAACCCGCATAATTCGTGTATAAAGAGCAAATGATCACCGGGATGGACAGTTCCATCCCCAACATAGTAGTTATCCATAACACGATCAACAATTCTTGTAGGTATTTTGAAAACATCATTCTTAGCAGGTGCTGGCTTATCTACTACCTTAGCAGTGGTAGTAGCATTACCAAATAAGAAACTCAGTGAATTATCCATAACGAAAATAAAGCAACTAGCAGAAGTAAACAATACTCACAGTAGAAGTTTCCTTTACCAGTTCCACTCTCCAATAGCGCTTCACTCCCCGGCAACGGCGCCAGAAAATAGTCTTGATGACCAACAAGTATAGGGGGTGTATCGCAGTATTTTCGATAAGTAAGAGTGTCAAACCCAACGAGGATCAGAAGGTGCTGGCTAGTGGTATGGATCAGGAATTCTCTACAAATACTTAGCAAACGGATTTTTAGGGGTTTTCGATAAAGCAAGTAAACAAAGTATGAGTAAATAAAAGACAGTAGGAATAAATGCAGCAAGTGGCCCAATCCTTTATGCAGCAAAGGACAAGCCGGTTGTATTACTTAAGATGACCAAACGTTCTCGAGGACACATGGGAAGATTGTCAAGTGCTTTCGCTTCATATAGTTGATTAATCTTCTCTAGCTTGCTAAGTGTTGTGTGGGTGAACATGTGCTAATGTACTGCACCATCCAAGACTAATACATACTTGTGATTATACCCCTTGCAAACATCCATAAGTACAAGAAAGTAATTAAGGTAGAAACCTAACCGCGGCTTTAAACTCTAAGACCCTTACATCCCTTGTGCAATGGTTTCCTAACGGGGGTTCAGGTTTCTATCACTCCGGCAACCCCTACGATTAGTAGCCAAATACACAATGCATTCCCCTAGGCCCATATAGGTGAAGTGTCATGTAGTCGACGTTCACATGACACCACTAGAAGAAGTACACCACAACTTAAATAGCAATCTATTGAATCTCTCTCAACATAACTCCACTACTAACAACAAGACTTCTCCCATGTCCTCAAGAACAAAACGAACTACTCACAAGACATCATATGGATCATGATCAGAGATGGAATAATGATGTATAACAATCTGAACATAAACAATAATTCAATGGTTCACTCAATAGCATCAACTACAAAGAGTAATCAACACCGGGAAAGTTTCCCCTATGAACTAATGCAAGATTCAACTCAATTGTTACAGCAATATGGAGATGGTGATGAGGGTGCTGATGGTGATGATGGTGATGATGGTGGTGATGATGATGATGATGATCCCGATGAAGTCCAGCTTGATGGTGGTGTTGATGGCGACGATGTCCCCTCTCCGGGAAGGAATTCCCCCGGCAGAAATCTGTCTGCCGGAGAGATCTTTCTCTCTCGGTGTTTTCCGCCCCGCAGAGGCGGCAGAATCTTTCTGTGGTCGCTCCCCGAGTCTTAGGGTTTCGGGTGGATGGTATACGCTAGAGGGGAGAGGCTGGAGTGGGCCAGGGTGGCTACACCACCTCCTGGCGTGGCCTAGGGCTGCCCGCGCCATGGGGTGGTGTGGGCCCCCTGTGGCCCATCTCCACTCTGTCTTCTGGCATCCTTAGTCTTCTGGAAAAATAGGATTTTAAGTATATTTTCCCGGATTTTCTGATCTTCGTGAATTTTGCCTCCAAACAGCACCTTTTCCATCAGAATCCTGACTTTAGCGGTCCATGCTCCAAAAGTCATCAACCATGCAAAAACAGATGAAATAACATATGTATCACCTCTCAATATGAAATATTGCCATGAATAATAGTGAATTAAGACATAGAATAGTGATGCAAAATGGACATATCAGCGTGAGACAGCACGGACGTCTCCCTCTACAAGAAGGAACACGATGTCGTCCATGGAAAAAGTCGTCGAGTGGTCATGTCATGTTTAATCTAGTCTGTAAAGGCTACTACTGGTACTACAACACATGCACAGGGCAACGGGTCATCGAGTGCACGGTTGTCGACGGGACGTTGCAATTTATTGCCACTTGATTTTAATAATACATATCCCATTTTTACGCAGCGCTCTCAATCTCACTTTCCAACTGGGCCCTACCGCTAGTAACTTCCATGAGTCAAGGGCCCCCCTCGAGTAGATCTAATGTTGCTAGAAATTGGTTTCGCACCACTTGCATGCAGTGGAATCAAGGTCTGCCATGAGCGTGTTTTCAATGCAGCTCTAAAGTGGAGATCGTGGCTGTTTAAAAAAAAGGAACCCAAAAAAAGGTGGAGATTGTGGTAGCCCCCCGCTTACCACACGTGTCCACTCGAGGACTACAAATGGTCCGGTGTTTATAAACCCGCTCGACCTTCTTCTTCCAGGTGCTCGTGTCATTTTCCCCCAGTCTGTCTAGTCCCAAGACCCTAATCTGCACCTACCGCATGCGACGAAGCTCCCTCACTTGCACTACCTCCTTCCCTAGGTGCGCCATGAAGCGTACGCGTGGAGACGAGCCGGAGGTGAAGCCAGTTGAAGGCACGGCAGCAGATGGCTCGGTTATCGCCAAGCAGGAAGAGGTGTCTTCTCCGGGCACGAACGCCTCTCGTCGCCGCGCCGTCGAGGGTTCGGGCTCATCCGTCCAGCCAGTAGCCGTCGCTGTCGAGCAGCAGGTGGCCGACAATGTCGTGGTGCCAGCGGCAGATCTGGATGGGGGGCAGGCGGAGGAAATCTGGTGCTCTACATCAACGACCCCATCGTTGTCCAAGAAATCTTCAATGCAATCACAGAGAATGACGAGTTCGAGGAGGAGGTCCCTGATGAGGAGTCTGAGGTACTACATTGCTAGCCTCTCTAGTCGCAGCCACAGATTTCTTTGTTCATACATAGGATTTGCTCAATCGTGTACATATTCTTTTGCTCTTGAAGTAGGGTAGTATATATATGGTTCAATTGGTCGATTGATGCATCTGCCATCTAGTCACAAAACCCCAATCCGTCTAGTCACAAAACCCCAATCTTCCCATCTGCTCATCTGCGATCTAGTTGAGTTTGCTAGTTGAGTGTTGATTTCGATACACAACATGCCTATAACATTACATTTCTATTCCTTACTGAACCCAATGATTCAATTTTGCCCCAAAATAGTGCAAGGGCATCTGATGGTGTCGTTTTCTTAGGGATTGTTAGTGAACCTGAGGCAGCAATGCACATAAACAATATAGGTTATGCTGTTGGTATATTGGTTCTCCGCCTCCATCTCTGAAAAAACGAGGCCCTAATTTTTTTCTCATATGGAACCTATATATATAACCTTTGTATTGTTTCTGATCTATGAATGCGTCATATGATGCATATGTATATCCCTGAATATTGTTTTGTACGATTACATTTCAATTTCTTATTATGGCCAGTGATTCAAATTTGCCCCAAAGAGAGGCAGACACATTGGTGTCAGATTTTTCAGGGATGAGATAGCGAACCTGGGGCCATGTACAAGATCAATATAAGATGTGCAATTGTTACTTGGTTCACTTACGCCATCCCTGAAGAAACTTATGAGGCTGCAATCTTTATTCTACATTCATAGAACTATGATATTTGAATTATCTATTCCATGCATTCATAGTAAATAAGAATTACATTTCAGTTTGTCACCGAGACCGATGATTGAAATTTGCCCCAAAAGAGTTCAAGGGGAGACACATATGATGGTGTCGTGTTTTAGGGATGGGTTGGTGAACCTGAGGCAGCAATGCACACAAACAATATAGGTTGTGTTGTTGGTACTTTGGTTCGCCAACTCCATCTCTGAAAAAAATTATGAGGCCCTAGATTTATTCTCATATGGAACTACATATATGATCCTTGAATTGTTTCTCATCCTTTAATGATTCGTATGATGCATATGTATATGAATGGTTTTGATCATAAGTATTTTTAACATGTACCTGAAGATTAATTGTTTAGTTTTCTATTTATAATTACAATATTTAGTCTTGTTTTTGTACCTGACTATGTATATCCCTGAATATTGTTTTGTACGATTACATTTCAATTTCTTATTGTGGCCAATGATTCAAGTTTGTCCGAAAAGAGAGGCAGAAACATTGGTGTCAGATTTTTTCAGGGATGAGTTAGTGAACCTGGGGCGATGTACAAGAACAATATAGGTTGTGCAATTGTTACTTGGTTCACTCACGTCGTCCCTAAAGAAACTTATGAGGCTGCAATCTTTATTCTACATACACTCTGATGCAATTATTTGTCATTGTGTTGAGATGAAATGATATATGAACCGATCAAACTATTGCTGAGATGCTTTATCTTTGATATCCACGGATATA
Source organism: Avena eriantha (assembly GCA_910589775.1). Taxonomy (NCBI): domain Eukaryota; kingdom Viridiplantae; phylum Streptophyta; class Magnoliopsida; order Poales; family Poaceae; genus Avena; species Avena eriantha. Next base: position 319,623,899 of record OU342746.1, read on the forward strand.
TTGTCTTACATATACATGTTGTCAATTCTTGAGTTGTAATACAATTCAATCATATGTATGAGTTCTAAGTTATGTTCTTAAAAATCAACAGGAGGATGATGATGAAGTGGACGATAGCAAGGTATCCAGGGACAACAAGAGCCGCTATGTGCTGAGGCGGTTACAGTGTGGGATAATCTGTTTCCACCATAGGGGGAGACTGTTTTGCCGATTCTATGGCAGAGCAATCAACGTGGACCTCGACAGCATGATCCAGCAGCGGTGGGTGTTGCCAGAGGCAGAGGTAGAAGCCATAGGTCGATTACCTTGGCGCGGCACGCAGGCTTCGGCAAATTCCTCCGGGAGTATGTCAGGACTGGCATGTATCCCATCGACTAGGCTGTCGCTGCCTCCTGCTGATATGCCCCTTCCCTGCTAGGCGTCTCCATGTCTCGGCCTCCTGCTGCCGCCCCTGCTTTTATTTTATTTTAGTTAATTATTACCTATATGTGGCGTGTAAGACAATATATCCATGGTGTCTCTGGTGAACCTTCTATATTAATCTACTCCTTTATATGGAGTGCCTTGAAATTTCTAGTGTTCAATTATATTACTGATCATGCTCATGCACACTACAAAATATTTCTAGTGCTCGATTATATTATAATTGTCAAGCAATACATCAACAAGTTAAATTGGTCGAAATTTTGTATTGAAGTAACTAAATGATCTCACATCGGCAGTAGAAGTTGGCAGAAGCCGAAGGCATCAGCCCAAGACCTTGGAGCGGCACGCAGTCTTCAACAAATTCCTTACAGGTTAAACAACGGGTTGCCGCTGACCAGCTCCGAATTCGCTTACAGGTCCAACATGGCAGAACTTGAGCTACCACAGAGACCTCGGCAGAGGTGGCATAATTGGTGCGGGTGCAACCACGGCGACAGTGAGCTCGGATTCTAGAGGAGGAAAAGAAAACCGAGCATGGTCGACACGGTGATAGATCTCACCGGGAACCAATTCTCGTCCCCGCACCGTGCCATGGGTGCGTCCATGGTGAGGGCGAGCTCCGACTCAGGATGGGGAGGAGAGCGGGGCCGAGCAGGTTCGTCACGTCCCAGCTCTGCACCATGGCCTCGACCACAGATTGCCGCTCCGGGGAAGAAGAAGACGCGTAAAATGGATGCAGGCACCAACGCTGCAAGCCTACAGGGAGGAGAGCTGGGCCGAGAAGGTTCATCCACGTCCCAGCTCCGCCCCATGGCTGCGATGCCCCACAGATTGCCGCTTCGGGGAAGAAGAAGACGCGTAATGGATGTAGGCACCAACGCTGCAAGCCTAATTGACACCTAAGCGACGGGAGCGACATAACAGCGAGAACTGATAGGGGGGCCCAACTTGACGGCCGTTAGCCTGATATTTTGTATTGAAACATAAAGTTGAATTCGTGCCAAAAAAGACCCTCTGAGTATTTGGCACACCAACTGTAGTCATCGCGGCTAATTTCAGGGAACTTGGGTACCATGTTGCCTGGGCACCCCAACTTTTGGGCCGCAAAATGATATTCTCACCAAGGTAGTACCATTTTCTATTATTACATGGACGCTAGCTAAATTTAAAATCTGAGTCAAGCAGCAAAATTTACCGCCTATGCTGCGTGAATCGAAGGTATCCAAGTTTCTGTGCAAAAAATGTTTATGGATGATCAGTTGATGTGACTCTCGGCCTTGAATTCTTGGACAGATAGCGTACGGTCTACTACCTTTTTTCTATTAGTAGATGGAGGCTAGCCAAATTCAAAATCTCAATCAAGCGGCAAAATCACCCACCTATACCTTGAACATTTCCCGCCCCACCGTTTCAAAAAATTTGAGCCAAAATATCCCACCGACCGGGGGAGTACCATTTTTCTATTATTATTATTAGATGGGTGCTAGCCAAATTCAAATTCTCAATCGAGCGGCAAAACCACACACCGACCTTGAAGCATTTTGCGCCCTTCCATTTCAAAAACTTTAGAATTTAAAATTCCAAATCTACCTATTGTTCAGATGACAAATGGGCATGCTAAAGTCGGTAGCTCGGGGGCACGATCGTAATTATTTTTTCTGCTCACCTCTATGGTCCCGATTCCCCTAGTTTTTCCCGTCATCCCTCCCAAAAAGTCCTAAGCTCCTCTGTCCCCTCCACGACCACCGCGCTCACTGGCTTGAGCTGCGATCTCGTGCACCGCCACGTGGCCGCTTGATGTCTACGCACTTCTATTCTTGTAGACAGTTCTTGGGCCTCCAAGTGCAGAGGTTTGTAGAACAGCAGCAAGTTTTCCCTTAAGTGGATCACCCAAGGTTTATCGAACTCAGGGAAGAAGTGGTCAAAGGTATTCCCTTTCAAGCAACCCTGCAATCAGGATACAAGAAGTCTCTTGTGTCCCCAACACACCCAATACACTTGTCAGGTGTATAGGTGTACTAGTTCGGCGAAGAGATAGTGAAATACAAGTGGTATAGATAATTATAAGTGGTAACAGTGATAGAAAATAGCTTGCCGGCATGTGTTGACGTGGGAAAAGACTAAAGGCAAACTGAAATAAGAAGGAAGCAAGCAAACATGTAATAGATCTAATTGCAAATGGTGTATCAATGCTTAGAAACAAGGCCTAGGGATCATACTTTCACTAGTGAACACTCTCATATAAATATACTCTTCTTTATGATACTATGCTGAACTACTCTCCGGTTGGACACTCTAATCGATGGTAGGGCTATAACAGCACACCTCAAAGTTCATATTTCCCATCTAGATAACCCCACACTGTCACCTTGAGTAATAGATGGTTCAAACAAACACCACAATTTCATAGAAACATCCAACTCCAAATATAACTCATAACAAGTTTTTGAAATCTCTAGCCTAAGTGCCACCATGGTGTCGACGCTGTCACTCTCACACACATGGGGAGAGCAGAGATCTATTAAAGCACTTGACTAGCAAGGTAGATCTACTTGATTACGAAGCTCATGATCTCAATAAGATCATGCATAGAGAGAGAGAGAGAGAGATGAACACATAGCTACCGGTAGAACCCTTAGCCTCGAGAGAGAACTACTCCCTCCTCATCATGGGAATCAGCAATGGTGATGGAGATGGTGGTGGAGATCGATGGAGATGGCTCCAGGGGCACTTCCCCATCCCGGCAGGGTGCCGGAACAGAGACTTTCTGTCCCCGGAATCTCCCCTTCGGTGGCGGCGGCGCTACGGAACTTTTCGCGGCTAGAGGCTGGATTATTTAGGGTTTTTGCACCGGGAGGCATCTTATAGGTGAAGGAGTGAGGTCGGTGGCCAGCCAGGAGGCCCACACCATGCCCTGGCGTGGCCTGGGTGGACTCGCGCCATGGGGTGGTGTGGCCATCCTGTGGCCCCTCTCCGACTCTCCTTCTTGCTCCGTGAGTCTTCCGGGAAAATAACAACTTTGGCTTTTGTCCGGTCCAATTCTGAGAATATTGATTTTTTGACTTTCTGGAACCAAAAGCAGCAGAAAACAGGCAACTCGCACTGTGGCTCTTGTTAATAGGTTAGTCCAAGAAATCATATGAAAAGTACTCCAAAGTGTGGATAAAACATAAGAAAGTAGATATAAACCAAGCATGGAACATCAAAAATTATAGATACATTTGCAATGTATCAACATCCCCAAGCTTAACTCCTGCTCGTCCTCGAGTAGGTAAGTGATAAAAAGAAAGAATAATTTTTGAGGTGACATGCACCATCATAAACTTGATCAAAGTATTTGTAAAACATTGATAGCTGGGATCATAGTACTTCAACATAGCATGAAAGATAAAGTTCTAGCAATAAGACATAGCAACTATGTTGCAACATGAAAAGGCACAAACAAAAGATTCATGAATAACAATGCTTTGCAAGACGTTTGTTTGTTTCACAAAAAGAAAACATAGCATAGTGGCATTCAGCTTGTCCCTCATAGAGTAGCAAACATAAATGCATAGGACACCTTCAAAGTTCATAGGAGTGACTAGATACAAATAGTTTAAAACAAGCAATATCAAAGTTATGCATCAATCAACAAGTCTTGGGACAATGCACATAGAACTAAGAATGGCCACTATGCTCTCAAAGTAGGTGCATAAAGATAGAAGGTGGAGACTCAATATATAAGTGGAAGAAAGGCCTTCATAGAAGGAAGCAGGGATTCAAGTCTCATAAAGAGCTTCCAAAAATTATGGTACTTATAGCTTTCAGCTCTCATTGCCCCTATCATAAGCATCTTGAAGTGATTAAGGTTAAAATGAACAAACTATGGTGTACATGCTTGACAAAGTATAAGTTAGAAATCTCATGTCCCATGAATACGAGGGCCGCTCCTCATGCTACTCAAGTTTAGTCACCGGTACGTTCTTGTCATCGTAAGTACATGTGTATCATAGAGAACCGCCAACGGGGAACCCTTTGCCCGATGATATGGAAGAATCCCCATATCAAAATGACAAGGCAAGCAGACAACGAGCATCTCAGCAATCTTCTTATTTACCATGGGAATATGGTGCTTTTTTCTCTCTTTCCTATTTTCATAGTCTCTTTTTTTCTTTTTTCTCTTTTTTCTCAATATAGGACTCTTTTTTCATAGATATCATTATGGTTACGTTGCAGGTTTCCACCGTGTCAGCATGGATTAGACCAGCGGCCTAGGCGTTTCTCTAACACATATACATAACTCCATGGACTTACAAGCTCCCCTTTCATTTCACACCGACGACAGCCATAGACAAAAGAGCATGATATCAACTAGGTACAAAGTACCCGTGCAATGTTGAAAGCGTTCCCCATGACAGCATGGTTCTGCTAATCCCCAACAAATAAGTGCAAACATATACAACATAGATGACACGATGGTTCAAGTTTATTAAGGGCAAGAAAAGTAAATTGTGCCATCAAGTTCGTGAGAGCTTTAATCACTAGTTTTCTCATAACAAGTTTAATTCGGAAGGTAAACAAAAGCATGAATATACTTGGAATATCATAAGCTAGTAGGTAGGTATGGTGGACTCTTTGGAATAACTTGCTTTAGGGAGTTGGATGCATGAGGGAACTCATACTTGGTTGTGGAGGCTAGCAAAAGACTGGGAGCGACAAACTAAGAGAGCAATAATGGCCATAATCATGCAGAGCGACAAAACATCATTGATCAAAGCATAAAGTGATACTACAAGTTGAAAACTAAAGGATCATAATGGCTTATGGTGACTTTGGATAGTCATAACATGGTGTGAGCATGCGTCAAGTCAACCCAAATAAAGCATCAAAGGAGAATTCCACAATACTATGCTTTAATATGCTAAAACAACGCATGATCCTTACAGGGCACATTAAGCAGTCTCAATTGTTTATAACAAGTCATGCTACAGCAAAGAATACTAAGCATAAAGCCAAAACAATATCAAGCATGGCATGACAAAGCATAGGCCACAGTCAAAAACAAGCTCTCTTAACCACTTAAACATGAATTTTCCTACTCTTTTTCCAATCCAAACCAAACTATTTGAAAACCAATGCATGAAAGAGGGGGTCTGATGACCCACAAGTATAGGGGATGTATTGCAGTATTTTCGAGGGAAGTGAAACCCAATTTATTGATTCGACACAAGGGGAGCCAAAGAATATTTATAAGCCTTAACAACTGAGTTGTCAATTCAGCTACACCTGGAAACAATCTTGCTCACAGCAGTTTATCAGTAGCAACAGTTTTGTAGTAGGAATAGCAAAGTAACAGCAGTAGTAAAGCAAAGACAATAGTAACAAAAGCAGTAAACAGTGGGATTCGAGTGCAGTAGGCATAGGGATGGATTGACGGGCGTTGCATGGACAAGACAGTTCACATAGCAATCAAAACATAGGGCAATTGCAGATAAATAAGATAAAGCATCCAAGTACTAGACAATCCTAGGCATGTGTTCCATATATAGTCATACGTGCTCGCAATGAGAACTTGCACAACATCTTTTGTCCTACCAGCCCGTTTGTAGCGGGGCCTCTAGGGAACTACTGGCATTTAAGGTGCTCCTTTTAATAGAGCACCGGAGCAAAGCATTAACACTCTGTGAACACATGTGATCCTCACATCAAAGCCATTCCCTTCCGGTTATCCCGATTTCTGTCACTTCGGGGCCATAGGTTCCGGACAACAACGTGTGTATACAACTTGCAGATAAGACCAAGAACAATACTATCATAATGAATCAATAACATGTTCCGATCTGAAATCATGGCACTCGGGCCCTAGTGACAAGCATTAAGCACAACAAGTCGCAACAAAGTCATAAAGCACTAATAAAAGGTACTAGGCACCATGCCCTAACAATCTGATGCCATTACATGAGCGATCTCATCCAATCCCTACCATCCCCATAGCCTACAGCGGGGGATTACTCACTCATAGATGGAGGAAACAAGGATGGTCGATGGAGATGATGGTGGAGATCGATGGAGATGGCTCCGGGGGCACTTCCCCGTCCCGGCAGGGTGCCGGAACAGAGACTTTCTATCCCCCGAATCTCCCCTTCGGTGGTGGCGGTGCTGCGGAACTTCTTCTAGAAAAACGTCGAAACCCCCGAAGTTTTTAGGTTAGAAGGCTTCTTATAGGCGAAGAGGGAGACCGAGGGGGTGCCTAGGGCCACCACACCAGGCCCTGGCGCGGCCAGGCCTAGCCCGCGCCTGGGGGGATGTGGCCAGCCCCTGGCCCTCCTCCGTCTCGTATTCTGGCTCCTGGAGTCTTCTGGAAAAATAGGCACTTTGGTTTTTGTCCCGTCCAATTCCGAGAATATTCATTTTCTGACTTTCCTGGAACCAAAAACAGCAGAAAATAGGCAGCTGGCACTGTGGCTCTTGTTAATAGGTTAGTCCAAGAAATCATATGAAAGGTACTCCAAAGTGTGGACAAAACACAAGAAAGTAGACAAAACCAAGCATGGAGCATCAAAAATTATAGATACATTTGCAATGTATCAACATCCCCAAGCTTAACTCCTGCTCGTCCTCGAGTAGGTAAGTGATAAAAAGAAAGAATAATTTTTTAGGTGACATGCACCATCAAAGACTTGACCAAAGTATTTGTAAACATTCAAAGATGGGATCATAGTACTTCAATCAAAACATGAAAGACAAAGTTCTAGAAATAAGACAAAGAAACTAGGATGCAAAATGAAAAGGCACAAACAAAAGATTCATGAATAACAATGCTTTGCAAGACGTTTGTTTGTTTCACATAAAGAAAACATAGCATAGTGGCATTCAGCTTGTCCCTCATAGAGTAGCAAATATAAATGCATAGGACACCTTCAAGGTTTACAAGAGTGACTAGATAGAAACAGTTTAAAACAAGCAATATCAAGGTATGCATCAATCAACAAGTCTTGGGACAATGCACATAGAACTAAGAATGGCCACTATGCTCTCAAGAAAGTGCTCAAAGAATAAGTGGAGACTCAACAAGTAAAAGAAAAGGTTTTGAATAGTTTGAAAGGCTTCCAAATGCTAAAAGTATGGTACTCATTAACTTTGAGCTCTCGTTGCCCCTGTCATAAGCATCTTTAAATGGTTAAGGTTAAAGTGAGGTCTAATCTGAGTTATATGCTTGACAGACTATAAACTGAAAATCCCAAGTCCCTTGAGTACGAGGGCCGCCTCCTCATGCTACTCAACTTTAGTTACCGGTAAGATCTTGTCATCGTAAGTATGTGCGTATCATTGAGAACCGCCAACGGTGTACCCCTTGCTCGATGATACGGAAGAATCCCCATATCAAAATGACAAGGCAAGCAGACAATGAGTATCTCTGCAATCTTCTTATTTACCATCGAAAAATGGTGCTTTTTCTCTCTTTCCTCTTTTCATAAAACTCTTTTTTTTTCTTTTTGTCAATAGCTATCTCTCTCCTTTTTTATAAGAAGAATGCTTCATAGATATCATTATGGTTACGCTGCAGGTTTCCACCATGTCAGCATGGATTAGACCAGCGGCCTAGGCATTTCTCTAACACACATACATTACTCCATGGACTTACAAGCTCCCCTTTTATTTCACACCGACGACATCCGCAAACAAAAGAGCAAGGTATCAACTGGGTATATATTTACAAGTGTTGAAAGCGTTCCCCGTGACAGCACGGTTCTGCTAATCCCCAGCCTATAATTAGCAAGCATATAACTTTCATGGAGAGTTCACAATGGTTCAGGTTTATTAAGTGCAGGAAATAAAGTGTGCCATCAAGTTCGTGAGAGCTTTACTAACTAACTTTTTCATAACAAGCAAACATTTTATTCGGAAGAAAACAAGGCATATTGAATATGCACGGGAGTAGCAAATGATGCTAATAGGTAGGTATGGTGGACACTTTGGCAATATTTGGTTTAAGGGAGTCGGAAACATGAGTAAAACACTCAGTGGAAGTGAAGGCTAGCAATACTAAGGGAGCGACAAACGAGAGAGCAATAATGGCCATAATCATGCAGAGCGACAAAACATCATTAATCAAAGCATAAAGTGATACTACAAGTTGAAAACTAAATGATCATAAAGGCTTATGGTGACTTGGGATAGTCATAACATGGTGTGAGCATGTGCCAAGTCAACCCAAATAAAGCATCAAAGGAGAATACCAATATACTATGCTTTAATATGCTAAAACAATGCATGATTCATCCAAGGCACATTAAGCAATCTCAATTGTTTATAACAAGTCATGCTACAGCAAAGAATACTAAGCATAAATCCAAAACAATATCAAGCATGGCATCACAAAGCATAGGCCACAGTCAAAAACAAGCTCTCTTTACCACTTAAGCATGAGCTTTCCTACTCTTTTCCAAACCAAACCAAACCATTTGAACACCAAAGTATGAAAGCGGAGGTCCAACCAATTTATTCAGCAAACTAAGCACACCACACAAACCAAAAACCAAAACGAAAAAACAAAAAATAAGACGCTCCAAGAACAACACAACCGTGCATGAAACAATAAAAATGGAGTGTTTGGAAGAAACCTGGGATTTTTATTGATGAAGAAGGGGATGCCTTGGGCATCCCCAAGCTTTGACGCTTGTACTTCTTGAATATTTGTTGGGGTGACACGCGTGGCATCCCCAAACTTGACATTTAGTCCATCCTTCATCTCATTACTCATTCCTTCCATACACCTGAAATTTTTCCTTCATACAAAACTTCACACAATCTCATTAGCAACATTAGTACACTTAGGATAAATAAGTCTCAAGGTTCAGTTCTAACACCAAATAAACTTCCATTAGAACACTAGCTACTGTAGCACTTCCCTCAAAAAGCTCAATTCCCCAAAGGAACTCAAGAAGGAGCTAACAAGAAGCAAATGCAGAAAATGGCAGAAATCTGTCAAAACAGACCAGCAGGTAAAGACGAATTTTTTCGAAGACCTTCTGTTGCTCAAATCAAAAAGTGTTGAACTAACGAAAGTTAGATAACAATCTGGGGCAGAAGCACAAAACATTACAGCTCAATCCGACATACAGAGATCTCTCACGAATTTTTATGGTAAAGCACAGAAATCTGTTTTGGGACAGCAACTTTCCCAATCATTACTTCTCTCTTATTAGAGGTTACTCTTGGCACAAAAAGCAAATAAAAAAGGATAAGGAGCGGTTATTACTCTTCCAAGACTCATATAAAACTTTTGGATTATCTCCCAATAAGTACTTTTCTTTAATGCCTTTAAGTTAGGCATAAGCAAAAACTAAAATGGATAGAATAGAAGTAAGCGAAGATAATCATGGTGAAAACATTATTTTGTTCAAGGAAATTCTTTTGTTAACAAGGTTGATCAGGTCTTGTTACCAAAACAATTCCATATGAGACAAAACTTTGTATCCCACTAATGATTATGTTACCTCAACCTTGATAGCAATGGTCCCAATCATAATAGTTTCAAATTTTTCTCTTCGTATGGGACAATATATTTCTCCAACTTGAATGCCCTCAACATGTTCAATTAAATTCAAACCAGAAGTCCTTTCAATCTTCTTGAGGAAATAGACAGTGTGTTCAATGAAGGTCACCTTCCCTTGATTACAATTAATAACAGATCCTGCAGTATTTAAGAAAAGGTCTCCCAAGAATAATAGACATATTATCATCTTCAGGCATAAAAGTTTGAGAGGATGCTCTCATAAAAAATATGAAGTGAAGTAAAAGAGAGCATCAAGAAGCATATCCAAAACACATTTAAGTCTAACCCACTTCCTATGCATAGGAATCGTGTATGCAAATGAATTTGCAAAGAACAAAGTGACAGGCATAGGAAGATAAAACAAGAGGAACTTCAAAACTTTCAGCACATAGAGAGGTGTTTCAATACCATGAAAACTTCTACAACCATATTTTCCTCTCTCATAATAATTTTCAGTAGCCTCATGAATAAACTCAACAATATGACTATCACATAAAGCATGCTTTTCATGATCTACAAGCACTAGAGCTCTATCATAAACATCTTCAAAAGAATCCTCAGGAACATAACATTCATCCTTCTTTAGTAAGCATGGGGGACAATCAAATAATGTAAGGGATAAAGAGTTACTCTCATTAGAAGGTAGGCATGGGTAGCTAATCCATTCTTCCTCCTTTTGTTCATCACTCTCCTTCTCTTTTTCATCTAATGAGATTTCAGGTTCATCAATTTCTTCTTCCATAGGATCCTGCAAGGCATTAGTCTCTTCCATTTGTGGAAACCATCTATTAAAATATTCAAGAATATAGCCATTTTCATCCTTGTAATTTTCAAAGAAAAATTTAAGTATACCATAAACCTCATACTTATAAGGTGAATCATCAATATTTTCAAGCAAACTAGCAAGTTCAAAAGCACCCTTCCAAGCAATAAATTCCTCAATTTGTTCCACAGCATAAAGGTCATAATTTCCCTTAACATAGGAAGATATGGTAACATTATCATTATACTCACATTGAAAAGGGAGGTGTTTGTACCTCCTGCACCAACAAGATTTATCAAAGCAATAAGTAACATTATAAGTAGAGCACACGTTTCTAGCAATGGTATATAATCTATCAATTTGCTCCCATAAGTGTTTCCCTTTTTGTGACAAGCGGTGTTCCTTATAATAATATTTTTGATCTTCCGCGAACCCACCTTGCCAATAAGATTCAGTTTCAAAGAAACCAACCATTGACATTAAGCATGATAAAGCAAGACAAAAACAGACCAATGAAAATAACAACTAGAGTAGGAACTAATTTTTTTTGATTTTTGATAAAGAAACAAGCAAACAAGGAGAAAGATAAACTTAGTTTGAACAATAGTGAATCCAAGTGGACTTGATAAATAAAGCTATGCTCCCTGGCAACGGCGCTAGAAAATAGTCTTGATGACCCACAAGTATAGGGGGTGTATCGCAGTATTTTCGAGAGAAGTGAAACCCAATTTATTGATTCGACACAAGGGGAGCCAAAGAATATTTATAAGCCTTAACAACTGAGTTTTCAATTCAGCTGCACCTAGAAACAATCTTGCTCACAGCAGTTTATCAGTAGCAACAATTTTGTAGTAGGAATAGCAAAGTAACATCAGTAGTAAAGCAAAGACAATAGTAACAAAAGCAGTAAACAGTGGGATTCGAGTGCGGTAGGCATAGGGGCGGATGGACGGGCGTTGCATGGACAAGACAATTCACATAGCAATCAGAACATAGGGCAATTGCAGATAAATAAGATAAAGCATCCAAGTACTAGACAATCCTAGGCATGTGTTCCATATATACTCATATGTGCTCGCAATGAGAACTTGCACAACATCTTTTGTCCTGCCAACCCGTTTGCAGCGGGGCCTCAAGGGAACTACTAGCAATTAAGGTGCTCCTTTTAATAGAGCACCGGAGCAAAGCATTCACACTCTGTGAACACATGTGATCCTCACATCAAAGCCATTCCCTCCGGTTATCCCGATTTCTGTCACTTCGGGGCCATAGGTTCCGGACAACAACGTGTGTATACAACTTGCAGATAAGACCAAGAACAATACTATCATAATGAATCAATAACATGTTCAGATCTGAAATCATGGCACTCGGGCCCTAGTGACAAGCATTAAGCACAACAAGTCGCAACAAAGTCATAAAGCACTAATAAAAGATACTAGGCACCATGCCCTAACAATCTGATATCATTACATGAACGATCTCATCCAATCCCTACCATCCCCATAGCCTACAGCGGGGGATTACGCACTCATAGATGGAGGAAACAAGGATGGTCGATGGAGATGATGGTGGAGATCGATGGAGATGGCTCCAGGGGCACTTCCCCGTCCCGGCAGGGTGCCGGAACAGAGACTTTCTGTCCCCCGAATCTCCCCTTCGGTGGTGGCGGTGCTATGGAACTTCTTCTGGAGAAACGTCGAAACCCCCGAAGTTTTTAGGTTAGAAGGCTTCTTATAGGCGAAGAGGGAGACCGAGGGGGTCCCAGGGGCCACCACACTAGGCCCTGGCGCGGCCAGGCCCAGCCCGCGCCTGGGGGGTGTGGCCAGCCCCAGTCCCTCCTCCGTCTCGTATTCTGGCTCCTGGAGTCTTCTGGAAAAATAGGCACTTTGGCTTTTGTCCCGTCTAATTCTGAGAATATTCATTTTCTAACTTTCCTGGAACCAAAAACAGCAGAAAACAGGCAGCTAGCATTGTGGCTCTTGTTAATAGGTTAGTCCAAGAAATCATATGAAAAGTACTCCAAAGTGTGGACAAAACACAAGAAAGTAGACAAAACCAAGCATGGAGCATCAAAAATTATAGATACATTTGCAATGTATCAGGGTCCAAAAAATTTATTCAGCAAACTAAGAAAACAAAGCAAACGAAAAACCAAAACAAAAACGAAAAAGAAGACGCTCCAAGAACAACACAATTGTGCATGAAACAATAAAAATGAAGCGTTTGGAAGAAACCTGGGATTTTTATTGATGAAGAAGGCGATGCCTTGGGTATCCCCAAGCTTTGACGCTTGTACTTCTTGGATATTTCTTGGGGTGACATGTGTGGCATCCCCAATCTTGAGCTTTAGTCCATCCTTCATCTCATTACTCATTCCTTCCATACACCTGAAAAATTTCCTTCATACAAAACTTCACACAATTTTTATTAGCAACATTAGTGCACTCAAGATAATAGGTCTTTAGGTTCAGTGACAACACCAATAAAACTTCCATTAAAACACAAGCTATTGTAGTACTTCCCTCAAAAATCTCAATTCCCCAAAAGAACTCAAAAGGAAACCAACAAGAAGCAAATGCAAATAATGGCAGAAATCTGTCAAAACAGACCAGCAGGTAAAGACGAATTTTTTTGAAGACCTTCTGTTGATCAAATAAAAAAGTGTTGAACTAACGAAAGTTAGATAAAAACATGGGGCAGAAGAAGAAAAATGCACGCCTCAAAATGACGTACATAGATTTTACACGATTTTTTACGGTGAACCACAGAAATTTGTTTCGGGACAGCAACTTTCTCAATCATTACTTCTCTCTCATTAGAGGTTACTCTTGGCACAAAAAGCAAATAAAAAGGATAAGGAGCGGTTATTACAGTGGTAATAACTTCCAAGACTCATCTAAAACTTTTGGGTTATCTCCCAATAAGTACTTTTCTTTAACGCCTTTAAGTTAGGCATGATAGTTTGAGAAGATGCTCACATAAGCAATATGAATTGAAGTAAAAGAGAGCATCAAGAAGCAAATTCAAAGCACATTTAAGTCTAACCCACTTCCTATGCATAGGAATCTTGTAAAGAAACAAGTCATGAAAGCACAAAGCAACAAGCATAGTAAAGCAAAACAAGTGCAACTTCAAGACTTTCAACATAAATAGGGGAAACTTAATATTGTTCAGACACATAAAGCCATGTTTCCCTCTCTCATAATAACTTTCAGTAGCATCATGAATAAAATTAACAATATAACTATCACATAAAACATTCTTATCATGATCCACATCCATAAAAGAATTAATACTCTCCACATAAGCATAGTCATTCTTATTAATTATAGTGGGAGCAAATTCAACAAAATAGCTATCATTATTATTCTCATCACCATAATCATCAAATATAGGAGGCATATTGTAGTCATAATTAATTTCCTCCTCAATAGTAGGTGGACTGAAAATATCATATTCATCATTGTAATCATCATATATTGGAAGTTTGGTATCATCATAAGCAATAGAATAGCTATCTTCCAAAGCTAGGGAACTAAAAGGATCCTTTTCATAAAAACTAGCTTCCCCAAGCTTAGACTTTTCCATAGCATTAGCAACAATGGTGTCCAAAGAATTCATACTAACAACATTGCTATTAGCATGCAAATAAAGTTCCATAGGTTTTTAATTTTCTCTTCAAACACTTCATGTCCTAACTCAAGATAAATACTATAAAGCTCTCTAATTTTTTTTCCATTAAGCCTAACTAGTAAAAACAAGAAACAAAAAGACAAAATTGCAGAATCTAAAGGAAATAACTTCGAGCACTCACACCAGAGGATGTGAGTACCTTTTACCTAACCAATCCGGCAATGGCGCCAGAAAATAGTTTGATGTCTACGCACTTCTATTCTTGTAGACAGTTGTTAGGCCTCCAAGTGCAGAGGTTTGTAGAACAGCAGCAAGTTTTCCCTTAAGTGGATCACCCAAGGTTTATCGAACTCAGGGAGGAAGTGGTCAGAGGTATTCCCTCTCATGCAACCCTACAATCAAGATACAAGAAGTCTCTTGTGTCCCCAACACACCCAATACACTTGTCAGGTGTATAGGTGCACTAGTTCGGCGAAGAGATAGTGAAATACAAGTGGTATAGATAACTATAAGTGGTAACGGTGATAGAAAATAGCTTGCTGGCGTGTGGTTGACGTGGGAAAAGACTAAAGGCAAACTGAAACAAAGAAGGAAGCAAGCAAACATGTAATAGATCTAATTGCAAACGGTGTATCAATGGTTAGAAACAAGGCCTAGGGATCATACTTTCACTAGTGAACACTCTCATATAAATATACTCTTCTTTATGATACTACACTGAACTACTCTCCGGTTGGACACTCTAATCGATGGTAGGGCTATAACAGCACACCTCAAAGTTCATATTTCCCATCTAGATAACCCCACACTGTCACCTTGAGTACTAGATGGTTCAAACAAACACCACAATTTCATAGAAACATCCAACTCCAAATATAATTCATAACAAGTATTTGAAATCTCTAGCCTAAGTGCCACCATGGTGTGCACGTTGTCACTTTCACACACATGGGGAGAGCAGAGATCTATTAAAGCACTTGAGTAGCAAGGTAGATCTACTTGATTACAAAGCTCATGATCTCAATAAGATCATGCATAGAGATAGAGAGAGATGAACACATAGCTATCGGTAGAACCCTTAGCCTCGAGAGAGAACTACTCCCTCCTCATCATGGGAATCAGGAATGGTGATGGAGATGGTGGTGGAGATCGATGGAGATGGCTCTAGGGGCACTTCCCCGTCCCGGCAGGGTGCCGGAACAGAGAATTTCTGTCCCCCGAATCTCCCCTTCGGTGGCAGCGGCGCTGCGGAACTTTTTGTGGCTAGAGGCTGGATTATTTAGGGTTTTTCCATCGGGAGGCATCTTATAGGCGAAGGGGCGAGGTCGGTGGCCAGCCAGGGGGCCCACACCATGCCCTAGCGCGGCCTTGGTGGACCCGCGCCATGGGGTGGTGTGGCCACCCTGTGGCCCCTCTCCGACTCTCCTTCTGGCTCTGTGAGTCTTCCGGGAAAATAACAACTTTGGCTTTTGTCCGGTCCAATTCCGAGAATATTGATTTTCTGACTTTCTGGAACCAAAAACAGCAGAAAATAGGCAACTGGTACTGTGGCTCTTGTTAATAGGTTAGTCCAAGAAATCATATGGAAAGTACACCAAAGTGTGGACAAAACATAAGAAAGTAGATATAAACCAAGCATGGAACATCAAAAATTATAGATACATTTGCGATGTATCACCGCTTCACTGACGCTCACCCACCAGATCTAGGAGTTGCGGTGTCGTTCACCAAGACGATGGCATCATCGACCGCCCAAGCTCTTCTTCCTCGCCACCGAAAGCTACCCAACCGTACCCGATCCGCTTCACCGGTGTCCACCGGGCATGATCTAGTTCAAAGAGTTCCATGTCCACCGCTCCAGACCAGCTGCACGACCGTCGTCGTTCACTACACCGGATCTGTCTCAGCGACGCTCTCCTCCACCACGTTCAAGCTGGCATCAAGCTCCCAAGATCTGCTACCCCGACGCCAACAGCCACCGCAACCGCAGTACCCTCGGATGGTACCGATGATGCTTAGACGCCTCTCCGACAAAGGTTAACCAAATATCCAACCTGTTTTTGTCTTGTTAGTAGTATAGCTGGTTCAAGCCTGTCGCAGTGAACTGCATTTTTGTAATCATGCTAGTACATACAAGTCACTGGAAATGCATGTTCTTCATGCTAGTACATGCAAGGTCATTAGACATGTTGGTTTGCATTTGCTACTCTACAAATTGCCTGCTACCGTGTAATTCTTACAAAATCTGAAGTCAGTGGAAAATATTAGTGTGGATTCCCTGCTCTATAGTTGTTGAATCTATCTGGTTCGTCTTGAGATCAGTTCCTACTATTATTTCCTCCTTGGCATCGTTCTGCTATCCTATAGTAGCCGTTTAAACTCTTCGTACTAATTTGATTATAATTTTTTTGTTGCCATCTGGTTCTTCAAAATCTTCATCACTAGCTATTTCCTTTTTCTTGCATAGATCTCAAAATGGAACAATGAACATGTTGGTTTGCATAGCCTATTATATAGATTTACAAGGGATGCCATTACTTCCTTATCTGGTGCTGGTTCATCCTGAGCAACGGCGTAACTGTCCTCTACTATTTAGTTCACTCGTGGTTTGCATTCATGCTCTAGAATTTCTCTTATGATGCCATTATAATTTCTATCTGGTTGATTCTTAGCTCGGATAATAACTACATGCCATTGTGTAGCTCACCCCAAATTTTGAGTCACCCAACGACTCTATGCATTCCAGGAGATGCCACTGCTTCCATATATATTTGCCGAAATGATGTAACACCCTCGAATCGGCCCTATGCAAGTTTTAGCGGTTCCCGCCAAACCCGCATAGAAACGATTCAAAGATGCCCACCAGGCACCTGCATGCGGGTGGCAAACGAAGTAATATCATTGCACAATAGTCCACGATGGAACCCACAGAACATATATATACAACAATGACTCAATGAGTCAAGAATACAAATATACAATAAAAGATCCAAATCATCTTGAAAGCGATACAACATCCGAGTATGGATAAGAAGCAAATTGAGCTAAGAGTCCTAAAGAATAACCAATGGCGTCCATAACCCTGCCCAGCCCAAGCCGGAAGGGTAACCTTGCTAACAACATTGATCTCATACCTGCTAAACACAAGGGGTGTCGACAAAGGGCAAAGGAAAAAGAGAGTGGTCGGTACTGAGGCCAGTACATGGCGAGTCTAGAATTCAACGACTCTCGCCTACATAGGTATGGTGGACTAAAGCAGCAGTCCAGCGTGCACTAAACAACCTATAGAGACTTGATACAACTATCGGCTATCGGAGAGAGATAAGAAAGTCATATACGGAACCAACCTGATACTACCACCAAACATACCCATCCTCGAGACCAAAGGAGGAAGTCCTTCAGAGGAAAAATCACACGGTTGGCAGTTTTATTGATTCTTTCCATGGTGGTTATCAAACTTACAATTCATATCAGATACAAGTCAAATTATAATAGTAAACTTTAGTTATAGTTGTCTATGATTGAGAAACTATGCTCCAAGTTGTCCATAACCGCGGACACGGCTTTTTAAAAAGATTTAACCCTGCAGGGGTGCACCAAAGTTTCCACACGCACTTCAAGCCTTTTTTTTCCAGATCAATTAACATATGCCCATCGGTATGTCGGCGGGGCCTCGGACACGACACTTTCCCAGACCCAAAGCAAGTACATGGGGGCCACCCGAAAGAGCTACCCGTACGAGGTATAGCTAATCCTCCTCGTATGGACCCTGAGGTTACGTGCACTTGTCACGCAAGCAGAGGCCATAGACAATATATTCCCGTGACAGCGTATCATGATTGATACCTTTGATCCGGATTATGGATGTAGTATAGCTTATTTTCCCTAGTAGACCTAGGTATATCGAATCCTCGGGAAGCAGATGCGTAGTGAAGTTACTTTAACGGACCTTCGGGAGTTTTAGAATTCCTTTTGTGTTTTTACCGGACCAAGAGTTTGCGTCTTTTTATTGTTGTCGATGATGGAGAGAGGGCCTAGGGAATTCGTTTTCACCTGTAGCTGTGCAAAACATCTGATGGGAATAAAAGATAAAGATAAAGTATGCATTTAATTGTTAGAGGAAGATAAATTATATGTGGGCAGTGCATCCATAATTGATATTGCCTCTGCAACCGCTTATAGTAATAACCTACTAGTCTCATCCATAGAAGAAAGAGAACTAACGATATGCATAGTGATGTCACCATTAATCCCAAGTAAATTCCTCACATACAGTCGTACTACCCCTTCTATCACTGGGGTTCCCAACCTGCAGATTAGTCATTACTCATACTCCCTATACCTGGCTCAATCCTTGGGTCTTGGGTACCTGACAAGTCCTTACATTGAGGCAAGAGAGGATACAATAATCATCATGTCATACAAACTAATACATGATCCCATCTATCATAAATAACATGCACAAAAGCTACATGGCTAGGCCGAGGCCCTTAGCCCAAGGAGAATTACTCACACATAGAGATGAGATCAACAATCACAAACATTGTAATGGAAATCATGAGATTGGTAGCAAATAGTCTTACAATGTCACCAATCAAAGAAGAGATCTACTATTACAAGTGGTGGAATATGGCTATGGTGGTGGAGAAGGGCTTTGGAGATTAGATCTAAGTCTATTCTTCTGGCGGCTCTTCAGTGTGGTGGGTGGAGATGTGGAGGCGGCTGATGATCTAGGGCAGGGACTCTCGAGGCAGGCTTTTCTCGTCGCCTGAGGCTTCTTTATATAGGGGTCCCTTCACGAAAGTTGTTTTGTTTGACCTAGCAGCGTCGATGGAAACTATACGACCAGAACTATACGGTCGAAATTTTGTTCTGGTCGTATAGTTGGTCATTAAAGCTTCTGCATCTGACCCACGACTCCTGGTTTCTTCTGGTTGTTGGAAATCTCGTATCTTTGACTTTAATGTAGTGATTCCCATCATCAAATGTCATTATCTGCATAGGGAAAATAGAAAGAAAGGATTGCATACCCCTTTGATTATTAGGCATTAGTGGCAGGGTTTAGAGATATATTTCATCAAAAATATGAATAATATCTAGTTTAAATGTGGACGTGGATGGCTATATTTCAGAGCCATAAACCTCCCCAAGCTTAAACTTGATCATTCTCGAGCAAGAAAACCAAAATAAAAAAGGAACTCGGCATTTAAACTAAAATAATGAGATGATGATCTTACTCATGATTGGTAGTCTCATGTTTCCTCCACTTCATAAATCTGATAAACTTCAGCATAGATAGAGTAATGTCAAGCATATCATATGGGTTTTATGCATCCTTATAGTGCAGCAAAATTATTGTAAACATGGATGATTCAAATGGGTAAACTCTATTCCATGTCATGTAATGAACTCATAGGCTTGCCTTCGAACAATAAAGGATAATCATGTAAATTGAGAGTGTGAGAGTTGTCATGAAAAGCATATACACTAGAGTATCTCAATTCTCCCACATCAAAAAATCAAGACTTTTCAAGCACTACTTTTCTATTCATTGTCCTTCAAGAATTTCAGTTCTGGAGTAATTGGGAGCATGCCAAAAATTGTATTAGTTTATTGGGCTATTATGGACACTCGTGGCATCACAAAGTTTTTTGTTCCTTTTGCATAATGATTACTCATAACAGCTAGAGGAGTGATTCCATCATGAACACAGCTACCGGGAGTGCCAAGAATCTTACCCACTATAGCATTGATGCTACACATGTTTAATCAACTCATATCCAAAATCTAGGAGTTTCCTCCATGAAGATCTGAGTTGTTGGCATCCCATAAAGTTTGACACGCATAAAGCTATATCATTCTTATGATTAACAAGTCAAACTTTGGCATGCTCACAAAAACTGCTAAACATTAATACAATCAAACAAATCCTTTTAAAGAGAGATATCAAGTCAATCAACATTTTTAGTGGTGTTGAGTGTCTCTAGAAATAAGCCTTGAAGGCTAAACACTACAACACCCAAGCCTTCAATTATGAGACTTTTTATTATTACAATTGTTTAGTAAATTTTTAGGCAAGACTTGGTTAACTACGAGAGCTGGAACAAAACATACCAAATTAAATACCCATGCGAACAAAATCTTACTACAATACAAAGACTCTCTCAACCAATATAATATCTCAACATTTACTACTAGCATGGGTTTCTCACACTTCAAAAGTGGGGAGTCATAAGGCATACCTCTCATGTTTGGTTCCACTTATCTCTTCCTTTTTTATTTGTTTCTTGAAAACTCGAAGTTGATCACTCTCCTGGAAATACATGAGACCCTCGAGGGGGAAAGAAAATAAAGAGGGAAAATAAAGAAAAATGGATAAATCTTTTTGTTGTTTTTAAGAGAGGGAATTTAAAGAATAGAAAATTCGCGGCAAAGCTCGGCTACAAAAATCTCGAAAGCAAATAGAAAGAACTAAAAATAAAGTGTTGGGGAAACCAACGCGAGTGCTTATAAACTTGAATTAAAAACACAACCTTGAAATAAATAAAAGCAAATTAACACCAAATAAAGATACATGAGGAAACTTCCCTAAGCTTAGGCTTTTGCAAGACCTTCAAATCATTGTGGTGGCAGGAAAAAGTCGTTACTCCAGTTCGCAAATTGAGTTGATAAATTACTAGTTGTTCCTTGGAGGTTCAAAGAGAGGTTATGCATCCTCTCCATAGTCCCTCCAAGTTCTTGGAAGTCTTGGTATGTAGCGAACCGGGTTGATGGCTGCTCCTCTTGATAGGGAACTTCTTGCTCCTCTTCTTGGTCCTCATCCTCATCCGGAATCTCCTCCTCGGGTCGGTGTTGCTCAACCTGCAAGTCATATAGCAAACGTCCATCCTCAATAGATAAAAGACCATTAGGCATAGGAGCGGGGTAGATACGCCCAGATCCAGCAATATGTAAGTAATAAACACCACCTCTCCTAGTGAGCATTCCACAAGCTTTTAAAGTAGAGAAACCAACACGTCGCTCACCTAGCACAGGTTGCAACTCACCTAGGTCGATGCCTAGGGCATTGGAAAGCATGGTGATGACGCCTCCAACTATGATTGCTCCTTGACTTTGGGAGGATTGGTGCTCCAGGTAGCGCACAAGGATTGTGCCCAAGTTGAGTGACAAGTCGCAGTTGGTGTAAGGAGCTTTTGCAAGGACTAATATGTCCTCCTCGTTGAGTATTGTGAACTCATTACGTGCATTCAAGGTGTTAGCAATAACATAGAACAAATAGTGAATTGCAGGATGTTGAATATTCTTCCCCCTGCTTACTCTAGTAGTGAAGGGTCTAAGTCGGTAAAGGATGCGCGTAAAGCATTAACATCATTGTTTGGGAAATTAAAACATGCGCACCATTCATCTAGTGTTAAAGTGTAATTGTTGTTCATAAGTCGGAAATAAATCGTGTCCTCTCCTTGCCATAGTTTAAAGGTGCTTTGCAAAGAACTTAGAAATTCAATGTTTAACCGGCGATAAGTAGGCACATCATTGTACACAAAGTTTTGCAGGCCAGCTCTATTATAAAGTAAATTGAAGTCATCAGAAATACCGAGTTGGTTCAATATAATGGGGCAAGCCCACTTGGTTGCCTTCACTTCTCGGTTCTTGATCTAGCGAAGCGATCATGTTGGAGCTCATTCCTGAACCTTATCCCTATGCATTCTTGAGTGATAGCCCGAGAAGCGCTAGAGGCGGCACGATCACAAGTTTGGCTCCTTGTGTTCATCATCTAAAACAATAAAGGAAGACAAAAATAAAAAAAATTCATCCAACAACGATAAGTATAACATATTCCTCGTCATAGCACACTAAAGAATCTCCCCAAAATAATAATCTAGGCAAGAGAATCATGGCAATTAGTTCATGGTAGGTATCACCCTAGATTGATAATGACAATAGATAAAAGATGAATTTACAAAAAGTAATTGGAGGATCGGAGGAGAAACATACCGTAGATCACTTGTGTATGAGGAAATCGAACGAAATTGAGTAGAGATGAAGATATCTTGAGGTTTTGAGAGAGTTTGGAGGTTGAAGAGAGAGAAAAGGATTTAAGTTTTGGGGTTGGAGGTACCTCACGTGGCGTTTTTTTTGGTCGGACGCAACTATACCGTCGGAACATTGTGTTCCCGCCGTATAGTTGGCCTTCTATCAAAATTTTAGGGTTTCGACATGGCGGCAGAGCTATACGGCCGGAACAATATGTTCCCGCTATATAGTTGGTCATCAAACCATCTATATCTAGAAAAGAATTTGTACGAAAGCATCGATATCTATACGACCAGAGCTATACTGCCGGAATTTTTATTCCCACTGTATAGTTGGTCGTTAAACCGTCAATACATATGAAAGAAATATTGTCGATGGAAAAAATATCTATACGGCCGGAATTTTTATTCCCGCCGTATAGTTGGTCGTTAAACCTTCTGTATGCTTCAAAAAAAATCTGTTTCTTTGGAAATTATTTTTATCCTGTAACTTAGTGAAATACCTTGTTTTTGACAGAAAAATGACAGTAAATATTGTCGACCAACAACAACATATATAAAGTAGGATTTTTTTAGTACTACCAAACTTCTTCTCCTCAATTGGAGTTTTCTAGCACTCTTTATTAAACATAAACTTAAACCAAAACTTAAAACATAACTCAAACCTTTATTTCACATGGGTTACCTCCCATGAAGTGCTCTTTTATGGTCAATAGCTTGACCTCAATGTTGCTCACTTAGGCCAGATGAGTGGAACACCCACTCCGAAATAGTTGGCCTTCAAAATGATGTCCTCCTTTTCATCATGCTTGGCTTTCTTCTTCCTGGGAAATGAATAACAAAAGGATCCCGCGAAGGCAATTGAAGCTTCACATTACCATCATGTAGATTAATGAAAGCCTTATTAGTTCTTAAAAAAGGACGGCCTAATATAATAGGAGCAGTAGCATCTTCAGGCATGTCAACAATAACAAAATCAATAAGAGCAGGACAGCCTTTAATGTATACTGAAGTATTCTCCTTAATTCCTACAGCTTGTTTGTAGGTAGAATCTGCTAGATGCAATTTTAACTCGGTGATCTCAAAAGAGCCAAGATTTAACTTATTAAAATACTTTTTGGAATTGTTGAGATGCTTGCACCTGATCACAAAGTGCAGCTATCTCGTTGGTCCCAATTTTAATCTTAATAGTAGGCTCAAATATATCACCAAGCTCCACAGGTAATTTTTCAGCAATTTGCTTATATTCTTCCTCAAGCTCACGTACCTTTATTGCTACCTGATTAACAAAGTGTTGGTACATAGCTTCCTCATTTCCTTCACTGACCAGAATTTTAACGTTGATCCTTTTTACAAGATCTTCAACGGTGTAACTTGGTGAAGGAGCATTACTATAATCAAGTTCTCTAGGCTCCTCTCTTTGGATTCTCATCAACTTGAGATCTTCAACAGGATTGGGCTCAGCTTTACATGCAAATTTAGCTATAGCGAGAGTTTGACTCTCGGTTATCTTACCTAGTAGTGCCTCAACAATCCTTATTCTTTCTTGGAGGGCCTGCAAATCATTCCTCAACTTACAGCTTGGTTAGATAATTTACCAAGCATAGCATCATGGTTCTCCGTTATTTTAACAAGAATATTGTTTTGTTCATTTTGTGAGTCTATAAAAGACTTAAGTGTTTCTTGGAGACTACCATTACTAGTTCCCATATTATTATTAGAGTTACCTACAGGATTAGAATAGTGTTTTTGAAAATTAGGATTATAATTCTTCTTCCAAGCAGGGTTATAATCATTACGAGCTATGAAGTCTATTTCTTTAATATTTGTTTCTGGGATGGCTCTTATCTGGATTTCCTTACCTTTTACGGCTAATATGAGCTCATCCAACTTAGCATTGAGTTCTTCATTTTATTGTGGTGAGACGGAGTTCACCTTCTTCATGTTTGATCTATCCACATGCCATTGGGCATGGTTGTCTTGCATATTGTCTAGTAGCTGCTTTGCTTCGATAATATGTTTACCCATAAATGTTCCTCTAGCTATAGTATCAAGCATAGACTTAGACACAGGGTTAAGAGCATTATAAAATAAATGGAGAATTAACCAGTCTTCCATCCCATGACTAGGACAGTTTCTCATGCATTCTTTCATCCTCTCCCATGCAAGCGCTAGTGGCTCACACTCTTCCTGTATAAAACTAGTAATATTAGATCTAAGTTGCATAGTCTTTGCAAGTGGGAAAAAATTAGTCATAAATAAAGAAGTGCATTCCACCTATGATGTAATAGTATTTCTAGGCAAAGATAGCAACCATTCTTTTG
Source organism: Avena eriantha (assembly GCA_910589775.1). Taxonomy (NCBI): domain Eukaryota; kingdom Viridiplantae; phylum Streptophyta; class Magnoliopsida; order Poales; family Poaceae; genus Avena; species Avena eriantha. Next base: position 319,648,622 of record OU342746.1, read on the forward strand.
CTCTACCTCTAAGAGAGAAAGGGAATAAATGCAATTTGACCGCATCGGGGTCAACGTCTTTTATGTGCATCATATCACATATTTCAGCGAAAGTATTCAAGTGCATACTTTCGTCTTCAACAGCAGAGCCTCCAAATTGATTCTGTTGAACCAAACTTAAATAATGGGGCTTAATTTCATAGTCATCAATGGCAATTGCTTGCTAAGTAATAGGAGTACGCAAATAATCATTGTTGGGAGTAGCAAACTCCCCAAGCTTCTTTTCAGCCATAGTTCCTATGTTTTGGGGTTTTCTTAAACACAGACTTATAATAGTAAAAGCAAGAATTTAAAGACTACCTAATTTTTTTTATTTTTCAAATAAAGACTGAAAGAAAACTAATAAAATTAAAAACAAGAAATAAAACTAGCAAGGTTCCTACTAATCTCACCAGGGTAGCTATTTCTTCCCCGACAACGGTGCCAGAAAAAGGGTTGATACTTTCGATCCGGATTACGGATGTAGTACAGCTTCTTTTTCCCTAGTACACATAGGTTTATCGAATCCTCAGGAAGCAGATGCGTAGTGAAGTTACTTTAACGGACCTTCGGGAGTTTTAGAGTTCCTTTTGTGTTTTTACCAGACCAAAAGTTTGCGTCTTTTTTGTTGTTGTCGATGATGGAGAGAGAGGGCCTAGGGCGTTCAGTTTCGCCTGTAGCTGTGCAAAACATCTGATGGGAATAAAAGATAAAGACAAAGTAACCATGTAATTGTTAGAGCAAGATATATTATATGTGGGCAGTGCATCCATAATTGCTATTTCATCCACAACCGCTTATAGCAATAACCTACTAGTCTCATCCATAGAAGAAACAGAACTAATGATATGCATAGTAACGTCACCGTTAATCCTAAGTAAATCCCTCACATACAGCCGTACTACCTCTTCTGTCACTAGGTTCCCAACATGCAGATTAGTCATTACTCATACTCTCTATACCTGGCTCAATCCTCAAGGTCTTGGGTACCTGACAAGTCCTTAGATTGAGGCAAGAGAGGATACAATAATCATCATGTCATACAAAATAATACATGATCCCATCTATGATAAATAACATGCACAAAAGCTACATGGCTAGGCCGAGGCCCTTAGCCCAAGGAGAATTACTCACACATAGAGATGAGATCAACAATCACAAACATTGTAATGGAAATCATTAGATTGATAGCAAATAGTCTTACAATGTCGTCAATCAAAGAAGAGATCTACTATTACAAGTGGTGGAATATGGCTATGATGGTGGAGAAAGGCTTTGGAGATTAGTTCTAAGTCTATTCTTCCGGCGGCTCTTCGGTATGGTGGATGGAGATGTGGAGGCGGCTGATGATCTAGGGCAGGGACTCTCGAGGCAGGATTTTGTCGTCGCCTGAGGCTTCTTTATATAGGGGTCTCTTTACGAAAGTTGTTCTGTTTGACCTAGCGGCATCGATGGCAACTATACGATCGGAACTATATGGCCAGAATTTTGTTTCGGTGGTATAGTTGGTCGCTAAAGCTTCAGCCTCCGACCCACGACTCTTGGTTTCTTCTGGTTGTTGGAAATATCGTATCTTTGACTTCAATGTAGTGATTCTCATCATCAAACGTCATTATCTGCGCAGGGAAAAATAGAAAGAAAGGATTTCATACCCCTTTGATGATTAGGCATTAGTGGCAGGGTTTAGAGAGATATTTTATCAAAAATATGAATAATATCTAGTTTAAATATGGATGTAGATGGCTAGATTTCACAGCCATTAGCGATCCTACGCAACAGTAATAAACGCTCATCGAGCAACAGGTAATAAACATGGCATACATGGCATAGGTATAGTAGGTAACGTATAAAGCCCGAACTAGTTTTGTGGCCCCTAGTACAGTACTTTAAAATCAGGTAATAAGTCGATAGGGGTGCCCAGACACCCCACATATGGTTAGCGCGCTCAGTCTTGGAACATGTGTCAAGAACTCGGGTCCTAGGTGGACACAGGTGGGCAGGTAAAAATCTAATAACATCTATTACCCACTGGTGCCTCTACATTATATCTATTTCCAGCATTTTTAATAACAAGTAACGATTAAAGCCATGATCATCTCCACCATTAAATATGTGTCAACCTCCCAACAACTGTGGAACATCAACGACGTGAAGCAGCTCCTGAGCAAGCAACTGTGACTCACAAGGCCGACTGTCTATCAAACAACAGGAAATAGGATGTGTCCAAGGCAATATATAGGCTGCAAGGAATATTAATGATACACGGAAACTAAAGCATCGCAACATGGATAGAAATAGATCAACATGAGGAAATAAAGACTATAAAAGCAAAATAGGTAGAAAGGGGGAGAATGCTCGCCTAGAAAACACTGCCGAAGGTTCATCCGAAGATCGGGTCGGCACTCGCATCGACTCATGGGCTTAATCCGTGAAGAAGCAAAGCACTAAAAGAAACAGGATGGACTATTTAATACTACGTCAAAATATCGTGCATGATGCATGTATGATGCATGACATGGCAGAGATGTGATGTAACTAGGCAATATTAAGCGAAACTGGGGTCTCGACAATTAATTAGAAGGTTCATGTTATTTAGGTACCTCGCAATTTAAATGTTGATTAAACAAGGCAAAACATGACACTAGTTCGCTACACAAATTTAAATGGCGCCAATATAAGACTAGAATAGCCTGCATATAGCCTTCATATTTAATTATTAGATGAGCCGACAAAATACGCAATATGTATGCAAGCATGTTTAATTCATATGCGACAAGAAATATGTCATATATTATAAAAATAGGGATCTCGGAAAGTGAATCACACATAGGGGACTAGGCGATCTTGGGTTTCAAGGGTGTTCGGGTTTGGTCTCGACGGGATCGGTTTTCAGGATCCATGAAGAAGATCTTGGTGTTCCACGGTCTTCGGATCAGGGGTCTTGGTGTTCCAGTCCGGTGTCGATCTCCGGGTACCGTTGGTTCTCAGCGTGGTTCCCTCGGGTTCAAGCGCCGGTGGTCTTGCGTGGTCCGTTGGCTTCGTGTAGGAGATCTTCGGGTACCGTGACGGAGTTCTCGGGGTTTTGGCTTTCGATTCCGGTGGTCTTGAGGCTCCCTGACAAAGATCTTGTGGTGTCACCGCACCCTCTTCACACGACCGACCATCGCACCCACGCCACAAGGAAGGTCTTGACGAGCTACCGGGCACGATGTACTAGAACATTTCACCGGCAGGTGCTGCAGAACTTGGACGAGGCTCTTGGTTGTGCTGCTGATTGGCGTAGAAGCCCAAGAGGCCAGCACGGTGGAGCTATGTCGACCCGCGGATGGCAGCAGGCGAGACTGGCACGGTAGGGGGTGAGGACGGCGGCACGGTCGGGTTTGCGTGTCCTGGGACGGCCGGCAGTGGAGCTTGTCAGGCTCGCGGAAGGCAGCAGTGTAGGCGGTCAACAGGGACCTAGGAGGCGAGGCTGCTGCTGGCGGGGCAGCAGCGATATACAGGTGCGGGGCCGTGGTTGCAGGGCGTCAGGGCGCAGGAGGCCGAAGAGCTTGGTGACGAGGCGACGGAGGGGGCGCCGAGGCGGCCGGGCTTCCTACTGGCGGTGCTCGGGGGACGGCCGCGGGAGAGAGGTGAGCGAGGGCTCCGGGTCGAGGAGGGGCTCGGCGAGGCAGAGTCGCTGCTGCCAGGACGTAGAGGCGGCCCGACCACGGTGGCGGCAGGGAGCACTGGGGCGGCGAGGAGAGGAGGGTCGGGCCAGGTGGCGGCACGGGCTCCTAGCGACAGAAGCTCGGCGAGGGGAGGGACCCGAGGCAGGGGTTTGCGGGGATTGCAGCAGCAACATCGCGTGCCTGAGAGGGAGAGGAAGACGCGAGGTCAAGAGGTTCGATTTGGGAGGCGCGTGGTGGGCCGGGGTTAGAGCGAGAGGAGAGACGTGCCAGGGGGGTTTGTGGGCGACGCGGCACGGGGTGGTGCACGGTGAGGGCAGAGGGTGGCGACGGGGTCGGTGAGGAATTAGGGTACGGTTTTGTCCAGACATTCTAGGGTTTGACCAGGTAGGCTTTGGGATGGGCTGATCGGGGTGGTAGGTGGTTGCGGGCTGGGCCTTTAAGCCAAAACATTTTTATTATTTAGTTTATGTGGTATTTTAAATGTCTTTTATAAATACTTTTTAGACAAACAAGATATCTCGCAAGGCCGAAGGTTTTATAATTTGAACAAAGAAGGGGATAATTAGAAACAAAGATAGGCTTTTATAAAAATAGTTTTAAGGTTAAATATGCATTCAGACATGATGATGCTCAAATGCAATGTGGCATGATGACATGAGCATGCGATCATGATGATGCACAAAATAAAAATAACAAGCGATTTTCTAGTAGTGGTTTTACCTAGAGTACTACAAATGACCTCGCTAGTTTATATTTTCTAAGAAACACTTTGTTTGATTGCTCCTTTCATTCTAGGCACACTTGTCTAATGCTTGTTTGTCCTGTTCTACATTATATCTCGCATCTGGTTCTGGGTATGGTTCGTCCTAAGTCACGACATAACTATCTTCTACAATATATAGTTCATTTGTGGTTTGCATTCCTGCTCTACAAGTTCTCATATGATGCGGTTATAATTTCTATCTGGTTCATTCTTCGCTATGATAGTAACTGTATGCCATTTTGTGGCTTGGCACAAATTCCGAGTCACCCAACATCTCTTGCATTTTAGGATATAGGACTGCTTACATATATATTTGTTGAAATGACCTAGCTAGTTTATATTAGCTGAAATTCTAAACCACACACACACATTGTTTAATTGCTCGTTTCACGGTAGGCACACTTGTTTAATGTATGCTTGCTTGTCCTGTTTGTTTGAGTGGTTAATAATTGAACCATTGACCAGTTGTAAACTTCAGTTCATAGCTTCTGTCATATCAGTCAAATGAGTAGTTTGTCTTGCTTGATGTATTAACTTGTTATTACTTAGTTCCAGACTACAATTATTGCTATTGCCACCAAAGAGGAGGCTACAAGATCATGTCTCCTCCAATGTAGCTGCCACACTCAAAGGAAGATGCATGTGATCGACTGAGAAAGCAAATTGAGGACTTTGCTATCAACTTGATTGTCAACTAAAATACCGATTTTTCTTTCCCTTGAGTTGATAATATGTAATAATTTTAAGAAGTTTGCAGCTGATGTAATATCTAAATAACTCGCGTAGGCCGTGTAGGCATTCGTCCACACATGGTGGTAGTCGTTACGGTAACTATACCAGGCAGGTCGATTAGGGAATAGTACAGTGCTTTGTTATTGGTCCGTCGTGTATTCGGCCGATGATGAACAGTAAAAAATGCTGGATTTTTATACACGTTTTATGATATTGGCATGGGCTTCAGAAAGGCCGAAACTGTAAAAGGCCGTAAACGTAACAGCTGACCCGCATGTGGTAATAGGCCGTAACAATAACAAGCTGTAATAGTAGCAGGCCAGAACAGAAACAGCCCATTATAGTAATAGGAAAGAAAATGTAAAATCGCAGAACAGTAATAGGCCAAAACAGTAGCGGGCCTCAACTATAAAGGGCCACAATAGTAAAAGGCTAGAACAGTGACGAGTCTGAATAGTAACGGGCCAAGAAATTTCTAGACGAGGGCAGTAACAGGCCGAGAAATTTACGAGGCTAGAACATTAAAGGGCCGCTTGTGAGCCTGAACAGCTAAAGGCCGGAACAGTAAAAGGCCAGAAAGGTAACATGCCAGAATAGTAACGAACCATCTCAGAGAAGGGCCGTTAGTAGGCGGCCCATGATGGGCTGCGATGACACTGATGGGTTGACCGCAGGCCTTAAGTGTATAGGAGCGACTTGGCACAGGCTGCTAATGGACCGCACAGTGTTGGACCAACATGGGCCTTCTGTAGGCCAAAACTGAATCAGGCCTAAAAGTTTGTGGGCCGCTGGTGGATGCATTTTTTGGCCCATTTCAAACAGTGCAGGACAAAATAGTAACATGTCATCTTCTTATTGGGCTCTCCTGATGGGCTGACCCAGTTAGTATTTAGTAGGCCTTGGCTGGGCCTAGCTTATACCATGGTTTCTATGACCATTAACGGAGATAACCGACCGCTAACAGCGGCTGCCATATGGCAGTTTGCATGACGTCAACAGTCAACGCAGCTGGCGAACAGATCTACGATAAAACAATTTTTTGTGGCTGAAGGTTGCGATCCGCCACGGTCGAAAAAAATCATAGTTAATTCTTTTGTGACGGGGCTTTTACCACGAAGGCCATCCGTCGTGGAAGACTTTTTGGCCACGAAAAATGGGCCTTCAACCACGAAAATCGTCTGTTGTAAAAGCCAACTTTTCTTGTAGTGGTGGTTTATGAAATGATCACACATGCAATGACATCTAGTGGATCCTATTGTTAGATCACGTCTAATGGTGGCCATTAGATCGCGTCTTCTAGAAGGCGCGCCCCCGTGAAGAACTAGTTGTCTAATCCGATTGTTGCAGACCATTCGATTGGGCGCGTGGACGAATAAGATGGTTCTTCGTAAGAGTGATCCGCGAGTAGGCTGTTCTGCGACATGATTGGCTGCGCTTACTTTTCACTTATATTATTATTATTTCCACTCCCCTATAGCTTACTATTAATATCATAGAACTCGTGAGTGAGCACGTCTCCTCCAGAGCCCCCTCCTCCACCACACATCACCATGCCCGGAGGACGCCACCGGCTTTCGTGCACCGTGCCCGGACGACAGTCGTTAATTTTCGTGTCGCTACCTTCATGCTAAGAAATCATTTTACAAGCTTTTGAATTTATCTTACATATTCCTGCAATTCGCTGATCTAACCGCGGATCTTTTATTCAATTTCTCGATGAACTTCAGATGTGGGAGCTGTCGAAGGAGGAGTGCGACCTACTAGAGCTCAAGAACCTGGAGATCATCACGTGCAACATCGCAGCGACGTTGCCGCTCGTGTGCGCCCACCCAGGATGCTTTCACCGTTACTCCTACTATGAGCTCCCGCTCCATGATCTCGCGTGCCCGCACGGCGCATGCTCCTGCACGGAGTCGGGCTGCAAGTACACCAGCCCACCGGCAGAGCTCGTCGTCCACCTTGTGGAGGAGCACTTGATCGAAGTGATTAGGATCTCGTACGGCCACGCCCAACTTCTCCAAGAGCAGGTGCCATTCACTGACTCGGCACGTCGCTGACTAATTTCCCAGGGGGGGACGACTCTATTTTCGTCTTGACCATCACCGCCGTCATTCAGGGAACCAAAGCTAGGCCCACCTTAGTGTGTGCGGTATGTGTCAGGTCAGTCTCGGGCGCCTGGCCCCTATACACGGTGTGCATGTGGGCGTACGCCCAGCCGCCATCGTCCGATAGCATGCTTGTGCTAGCCGAGGCGCCGAGCTGCCCGACGCCGTGGGAGGTGGAGTATGCGGACCTAAGGTCGGTCCTATGTGTGCCATCTCAGTACCTTGTCGGTGCTGGACCGTATAGGCAGATGCATTTCTACATTTGTATCGAGAAGACCGATAGGGAGTTGTAGTACTTATGCTGTCGTTAGTGTTAGACTTAAGCGATGCTTCTCCGGTGCGTAGAGCATACGTGTTGTGCGAATGTACCCCAGTCGTAGTTTTTAGTACTCCTTAATAATTCGATGAGTTATAGGTCCCATCAGCTTGTTGGTATCATGTTGCAAAGTCCACTTTCTCTGGATAGACTAGCAATACCGCGTTCTCCCACCTGTCAGTGTCACGTGTTCTGTGGGCCCACCTGCCAGTGTCACGTCCCCCTTACTTCTCTTCCTTCCCCTCGAAGTCAATGTCCCCACTTCTCTTCCATCCTGCCACTACCGTCTGATGGTTGTATTCTAATTTCGTTGCTTTGTTTACATGTAATCTACATGGATCATGCAATATGAAAATGGCATAGATACAATTTCTAAAGTGGAAGCACTTACACGATGTTATTGCACATATTTCTTAATATAGCTCGCCAAACCCATTACAATAATTGTACTTGCACTAAACACAACCGAAATTGCAACTAGCCTAAATAACATCTAAACCCACATCACAGCACTATTGTCGGAGTCCACCTTGACTGATGACACCGTCGTGCCCTTCCCAGCAACATCCACTCCCGCATGTGGCTTGCCCTTCGCCAAGGAGGCAACAATGGTGTTCTGCATTGCTTCGTCCTTGTCCTCCTCCACATCGGAATCGACAATGATGAAGGAGGCGGGGTGGCATGGGCCGAGCCCTACCGTGCCTAGCGGCTCCTGCTCGAGCTCGACGCCGCAGCAGCAGTCCTTCTACAGATAGGAGGGGCCGAGCTCGGAGACGTAGCGTAGTAGTTCGTCAAGAAACCATGGCCATTTGATACTGCGACGGTAGGATCTTGGGGTGGATCTGCCGCGGCGAGCCCGACCGCGAGCGGTGGAGCGGATAGATCTGTCGGCGTGAGCCATGACAAGTTTTGAGGGAGTTAGAGTGTGGGTCAGGCATGTCTGGCTGCTGAGCAAGGCCTCCTATCGATATGTACGCGGGCAAGGTGCCAAAACATTTTGGCCAATGCGCGCGAGAGGGCCTTTGAACCATGAAGGCGCAAGGTTTGGTTGACAAGTCCACACGCTAGGTCCCCCACCTGTCAGCCGAATGTGGACGGTAGGATTCTGCCCGAGTTAGGTGGAGATAAATCATGCTTCACCGTGCCACTACTCTGACACCCAAAGGCTCCTCTTTCCTCTGCCCTCGCTCCCCTCGCTCATGGCTCGCAGCTCATGCAGTTCGTCTCGGGCGGAATCAGGGTCAGCTCAACACCGTCAGGCGGATGCCCCCATCAGGTACCGAAAGACGCCCTACGATTACTACCCTGAGATGCTGTGTTTGTGCGGTGAGAAGATGCCGAGATGGATTTCATGGACCGACGAAAATACTACAGGAAAATTCACCAACTGCAGCATCAGAGCAGTAAGTTCCTACAGTAGGTACAATGGTAACCCGGATCCGGGAAGCGTAATGTAATTCTTTTTTTTTTCCTTCGATCTACTTCACAGGAAGGGAGGGGAAATGGCTCTGACAAGTTTGTGTGGATCAAAAAGCCCCTGGCAGGTTTTCACAAAGAGCTTGTTCAGGATCTGCATGATGTTGTGTGGGACAAGAAAGAGGAGATTCGTGCATTGGAGCGAGAGATTCGGGAGCTTCACTAGGTGCAGGGGAGGTAGGAGCGGGGAGGTGGTGAGATAGACGGGCTCAATATTAGGCCAGATAGTGGAAACAATTTCCTCATTATCTCGGCATTATCTGTTGCCTTTGCAGTTTATGTTGCCATGTCATTGTCCAGCCGCTGAATTAAGTTGCTCCTTCCTGGAATGGAGCAGCCATCTTAAAACTTGTTTTTCAGCTGAGAACCTTATCATAAGTGTAATGATAGCGCGCCTATAAATAATTCATGTATGTGCCACTAACATCCATCGATTTTGGATTCCCCTTAACCGCTCAGCTATCGTGGTCCCGGTGGTGCGATTGTTCAGATAGTAGTGGCATAGTCACAATTTCGGATTCAACTAGTGGCCTCGGCCGGGTCCAATCCTTAAGTCACGATACATTTTACTCCGAGTACGGGAGACAGATTGTTTCGCCCGACAAGTTCCACGCATAGAGCTCTAGAGTTTAACCGAACTACATATATAGGTTCAAGTTCAACACATTATTAGGCATCTACACTACTAGACTTCTTCCTCTGCCTGGGTGCCAACTTTCTTCCTCTTGCCTTCACGTCCACTGGCTTTTTCATTTCATGCCTTCTTCCTCTTCCTGCATGCCAATTTTCTTACCTTCACGGACCCTACATCTCCGGGTCGAGGGACGTCGGGCCAATCAGCACCAGAATCGTGTCCAGCATCATCACTCCACTCGTTTTGGTTTTCTTCCTGCAACAAAATCACCGAGTCAGCGGTCTTGCTTCTTACCTTGCGCTTCCTGTAAAAAACAGTACATAGATTACTACCGGATATCTATAGATTATAAACAAAAAAATTGAATGTACCATCTCATACCTAGGTTTGGGAGCATTAAGGGAACAACCGGCTGCTCTATGGCCTATAAGATGGCAGGTGTTGCATCTGTTTTTGCCCTTCTTGCTAGCACAAAAGACCAAACCCTTCTTCTCGAGAAAATTCTTAAACCTATTCACCTGAGGTCTTCCTCTGCCCCTTTTTGTAACTGGCTGGCAAAGCTTGAAACTCAGTTGAACTTGAGGCCACTGAGATTGGTCTGTACATGGCTCGACGAATCCATCATATGCAGCTCTAAACTTTTCCATAGAGTAGTAGTCGGACAAATACTAATCCAAATGTGATAGAGTTCTTTTCTTCACCAAGAAGGCCAAGGCGTGGTCACACGGTTTCCCGGTATGCTGCCACTCTAATCAGGTGCATTCTCGCCGCCGGATGTTCACAACATCCCTGTGGCCACTCTTGGACATATTCACCACCTCACAGCTGCTGTTGGTTGACGGGAGAACCCTAAGATGAGCAAGTCCTCGGCTTCTCTTGTGCAGTTGTTGTACAACAGGCGGTATGTCCTCTAAGTCTCCTGCTGATCTCTCTCCTTATATTTAATAGCTTCATGATCATACCACGTATGCTATCCATCAAGATATGAATAGGACACACTTTTATGTCCTTCACCCAGTTATTCAGGCATTCTACAAGGTTGTTGTTTATGTAACCAACTTTGATGTTAGCATTGAATTCACTCCTCTTCCATAGTTGTGAATGATGGACGGCTAAGTACTGTGGAAGTTCAGGAGCTTCCGCAAAAATCTTGCTCACGAAATATTCCCTACTACTAGTTTTGTAAGCTCTAGCAGCAGGAAACATGTAATGAAATATGCTGCCTACGTAGTGTGAGTACAAGTTGAGCATCAAATGGGCATGGCATTCTCTACCTTCAGCTCGTGGGAACACATCCTTCACTGCATTCGTCAGCCTTTTGCATGCATCCGTGGATATAGCCAATGGATCCATGTGGCCTATTGATCTCCTGAGATGCCTCATAAACCAGACCCAGTTTTCCTCTATTTCTGTTTCGAACAGCCCGAATGCCACTGGGAACATCTAGTTGTGACGATCAAGTGATGTGGAAGATGCCAGGCAGCCTTTCCATTTGCCAGTTAGGACAGTGTTGTCTACACTCAGGTATGGCCTACAGCCGTCCTTGAATCCTTGGATGCAAGGTTTAAGCGCCATAAAAAATCTTTTGAAATAAATTTTCCCACGTACTGATTCGGTGTCAATCTCCACAACACTCCCCGAACACCTTTCTTGTACCTCCGCCTTGAAGTTGTACAGCATCCTGAAGCTATTGGTCCAATCCCCGTGCAAGACCCTCAGAGCTTTCTCTTTACCTTTCCAAAATGTGTAATACGGTAGGACAATGTTGTATTTAGAACTGAGGCTAGTCTGAATATTCTTCGCGGTCTCCTTAGGGTTATCCTTTAGTATGGACATAGCTTGTATAGCCACCCACTCCATATCAGCCATTGACGAGTTCAGTTTGTTGCATGTCGGACACATGTGGGGAGGGCCCATTTTGTTCACCTGCAAGATAGATTCATTTACAAGATGAGCGGAGTCAACTCGTTGCTAGAAAGATCTTGCACAACAATTGTAGTTATAGAGTGAAAAGAGAGAAAGTTTGAATGGTTTGCTGCATTCATTGCCCCAATACCCTAATTGCCTTTAACGCAGGTAAGGCTCTTGATGTGATCCTCCATGGACAATGTACCGCGACATGTCCATTCCTCCACATTAACCTGCAAACGGCCTCATACCTCTGGGAATTGTTCTTCAGTCGATGAACGTCGAACTCCCCCTTTATACAAAATGTTGGAACGACATCCTGAACTCATGCATGCTCCTGAACTCGGTGCCAACCGAAATTATAGGATACTTGTGGTCATGTTTCATTTCTTCTAATTCAACACCCAAATCATCAACTGGAATGCCAGCCTCATCGTTAAGTTCCTCGTCTATTTCATCATCATCAGATTCTTAATCCTCTATGATGCCCTCTTCTTCATCTGATTCAGAATCTTGGCCATCCTCTCTAATGCCTAATACTGCACACATCATATTGACTCCTAGGGGTGGGGCTGCACCATCATCTCCACCCGGATGGTACCTCATTGGCAACCCTGTTTTCTCTCAGACACTCTGTTGGTTCTGCTGCAACCACATGGGGTGGTCTTACATTTGCATGCATCCCAGGTTCTTTAGTAGACAAACAGCAGTCAGAATCTATTTCATCTTGACTGTACAGAACCCTCTTGCTATTCTTGTGTACATCCTCCTTCCTGATGTAATATTTCCTGATGGTATCAGTAGGGCTTGACATTTGCGTGTTGTTCCCCATCAAACTAGGCTTTTTGCTGCTTCTCTTGGGTGTGATCTCCTTCCTGCTTCCCCTCACAAGTGTTGGCTCCAGCGTGCCGGCATTATTGACTGGCCCCTGCGGCATGTTCTGCTTCGAATTAGCCCTTTTGCTGCTACTATTGGGAGTGTTTTCCTTCGTGCTGGCATTATTGTCGGACCACAGCTGCGTGTTCTGCTCCAAATTAGCATTTTTTTTTGCTACCATTGGGTGTGGTATCCTTTGTAATGGACATCTTAGCATTTTTTCTACCACTCTTGGGTGTGTTCACCGCCGTGCTCGCCCTCTTAGCGTTTTTGCTTCTACCGTTCGGTGTGGCAGTTTGACTAGATCTCAGGGGTGTACTATGTGGCGTGGTGCCTTTTTTCGTGCGACTCTTGGGTGTCCTCTTCTTTGGCGTGGTATCCTTGGTGATGTCCTTCTTCGGGGTGCCCTTTCTAGGGATGCTCTTATTGCTCCTCTTTATGATGCTCCTCTGTAGGACTCTCCTCTGTTCGAAGCTACCCTCAGTCGCAAAATCCTCAGTGATGCCATGGATCAGGTCATGCATGCCTTCTACAAGTCCATCATCTCTATTCTCGAAATCCAATTCCTCGCCAACCATTTGCACTATCAAGTGGATGTACACTTTACCTTTATAATGTTTCCTTGCAAACGGTACGGCTAAATCACTGGTTTCTTTCAGTTTTATAGCCTTTTTTCTCCTGTAACAAAAATATACCAACTGTGCTACCTGGGAGGACCCCCACAGCACCTTCACACATAACAATGTCATGAGGTCAGATAGCTCTACCACTTCAGGATCATATCTGCCAAGGATTATATCAATATCGTCATACAATTTTTCTATGCCATTGATACATTGCAAATGTATCTATAATTTTTGATGTTCCATGCTTGGTTTTATCTACTTTCTTGTGTTTTGTTTCAACTTTGGAGTACTTTTCATATGATTTCTTGGACTAACCTATTAACAAGAGCCAAAGTGCCAGTTGCCTATTTTCTGCTGTTTTTGGTTCCAGGAAAGTCAGAAAATCAATATTCTCGGAATTTGACCGGACAAAAGCCAAAGTTGATATTTTCCCGGATGATTCACGGAGCCAGAAGGAGAGTTGGAGAGGGGCCACAGGGTGGCCACACCCCCCTTGGCGCGGGCCAGCCCAGGTCGCGCCAGGGCATGGTGTGGGCCCCCTGGTCGCCCACTGACCTTGCCCTCTGGCCTATAAGAAGCCTCCCGAGACAGAAACCCTAGATCGTAAATCAGAAATCCACGAAAAGTTCCGCAACACCGCCACCACCAAAGGGGAGATTCGGAGGATAGAAAGTCTCTGTTCCGGCACCCTGCCGGGACGGGGAAGTGCCCCCAGAGCCATCTCCATCGATATCCACCGCCATCTCCATCGATATCCACCGCAATCTCCATCACCGTTGCTAATTCCCATGATGAGGAGGGAGTAGTAGTTCTCTCTTGAGGCTAAGGGTTCTACCGGTAGCTATGTGTTCATCTCTCTCTCTCTCTATGCATGATCTTATTGAGATCATGAGCTTGTAATCTATAGATCTACCTTGCTACTCAAGTGCTTTATTAGATCTCTGCTCTCCCCATGTGTGTGAAAGTGACAGCGTGCACACCATGGTGGCACTTAGGCTAGAGATTACAAATACTTGTTATGAGTTATATTTGGAGTTGGATGTCTTTATGAAATTGTGGTATTTGTTGGAACCATCTAGTACTCAAGGTGACAGTGTGGGGTTTTCTAGATGGGAAAGGCTTACTTTGAGGTGTGCTGTTATAGCCCTACCATCGATTAGAGTGTCCAACCGGAGAGTAGTTCAGCGTAGTATCATGAAGATAATATATTTATATGAGAGTGTTCACTAGTGAAAGTATGATCCCTAGGCCTTGTTTCTAAGCATTGATACACCGTTTGCAATTAGATCTGTTACATGTTTGCTTGCTTCCTTCTTTATTTCAGTTTGCCTTTAGTCTTTTCCCACGTTAACCACACGCCATCAAGCTATTTTCTAGCACCATTTCCACTTATAATTATCCATACCACTTGTATTTCACTATCTCTTCGCCGAACTAGTGCACCTATACACCTGACAAGTGTATTGGGTGTGTTGGGGACACAAGAGACTTCTTGTATCTTGATTGAAGGATTGCTTGAGAGGGGATACCTTTGACCACTTCCTCCCTGAGTTCGATAAACCTTGGGTGATCCACTTAAGGGAAAACTTGCTGCTGTTCTACAAACCTCTGCACTTGGAGGCCCAACAATTGTCTACAAGAATAGAAGTGCGTAGACATCAAGCTATTTTCTGGCGCCGTTGCCGGGGAGGTAAGGTAAAAGGTATTCACACCGGAGGATTAAAGAAGAAGAATCTCCCACGGCAAACGCCTATTTTCTGGCGCCGTTGCCGGGAGGTAAGGTAAAAGGTACTCACATCCTCCGGTGTGAGTGCTCGAAGTTATTTCCTTTAGATTCTGCAATTTTGTCTTTTTGTTACTTGTTTTCACTAGTTAGGCTTAATGGAAAACAACAAAAAATTTGAGAGCTTTTTAGTATTTTTCCTAAGTTAGAACTTGAATTGTTTGAAAAGAAAATTAGAAAACCCCTAGAACTTTCTTTGCATGCTAATAGCAATGTTATTAGTATGAATCTTTTGAACACCTTTGTTACTAATGCTATGGAAACGTCTAAGCTTGGGGAAGTTGGTTCTTATGAAAATGATCTCTTTAGTTCCCTAGTTTTAAGGAAGAAAATTTGCTCTGATGATACTTTATCTCCCATATGTGGTAATTCTAATGATACTTGTGATATTTTAAATTCACATACTGAAAGCATCCCTTTTAAAATACCTATAAAAATTATTGATCGTGTTATGGATAACTACTATTTTTGAGATGGAACTGTCCATCCCGGTGATCATTTGCTCTTTATACACGAATTATGCGGGTTGTTCAAGTGTGCAGGTATTACAACAGATCATGTCAAGAAGAAGTTATTTGCTTTTTCACTTAAGGGCAAAGCAAGGGAGTGGTATGAGCTACTAGATGATCCTCTTCATTTGGAGTGGAAGGAACTTGAATCTCTCTTTTACTCTAAATTTTATCCTCCTCGTGAAATTCATAAAGATAGGAATTACATTTATAATTTTCATCCTCATGATGGAGAAAGTATTGCCCAAGCTTGGGGGAGATTAAAGTCACTAATGCTCAAATGTCCCATTCATGAGCTCCCTAGGAATATTGTTATTAATAATTTATATGCAAGGCTTTCAGGACATTACAAGGACTATCTAGATACTTGTTTAGAGGGATCCTTCACAAGTAAGGAGGTCAAAGCTAAGTGGGATCTTCTTAAAACAATTCAAAGCAATACCGAAGATTGGGATAACAACAAAGGTAAAGAACCAGGTATAAACTATGAGTATGATTGCATTAAGTCTTTCGCTGAAACTGCTGATTTTCAAGAGCTCAGTGCTAAATATGGTCTTGATCCTCAAATCCTTATTGATTGTTTTAGAACCTTTGCTTCTCATATTAATTCTCCTAAAGAAAAATGGGACATGTATCATGAGCCTTTTAAAGACACTTGCAGGGAAAATGAAATTGTTATTAATGATAGGAATAAACATGCTCAAACCTCTGAAAGTACTATTTCTTATAAGCATGTTAATTTTTCTGGAATACATAGGCCTTGTGAGAATAATCAAATTGAAGAAGAATATTGTATCACCCACAGGAATGAAAAAACTAGAATGGGGTATAGGGCTTTAAATGATCTTGGTAAAAAAATTGTGCCCTTTATCCTTTTATTTGTGAACTTTGCTTTGAAGTGGGTCATTTCAATTTTCAATGCTCAGGCCATAATAATAGCCCTTCTAATCCAATGAGTACTGCAAGTTTGTATTGTGATGACATGATCACTCCTAATCAGCATGATGAACTTACATTATTTTTGGGGTGTGAAGAGTTATCAAGAAAAACCTCTTTGGTAGATATGGGTGCTTTTGATATGAATAGTATCCTGCATGGTTGTCATCTTTATTGTGTTGATAATTTCCACACAAATACTTACATACAAAATATTATAGAAGATGAGATTTTACCAAAATATGATAGGACTAATATGTGTTTTGATATTATTAATGAAAAGAAGGAATCCTCCAAAGTTTCTTCTATTGTCTCTAACAATGAACCAGGGTATATGGAGAAGCTTCCTTTCAAGCCTCTCCCTCCTAAAGAGAAGAATAAAAAGAAGAAGAGGAGGAGTAAAAGAAGAGAGGAAACGGTATTTCCCCTAAGCATGTTGCTCATATTATAGTTTTTGATGAGTCTGAACTCGATGATGTTCCTATGCCTATTACCTATAGTAGTGATCATGATTGGGAAAAGCACACTTCTTTTGATATTGAAAATCTCTTTGGTACCAATTCTGAAAATGATGATATTAATAATTGTTGTACTATTAGTGTTATCCATGATCCTTTCAATGATGATATGTTACAAATGAACACACTTTGGAAGATAATTATTCTATTGCTTATGATGATACTACACCTCCAATATATGATGATTGCAATGATGAATATGATATTTTAAGTCCATCTACTATTGAGGAAGAAATTAATTATGATTACAATATGCCTCCTATATTTGATGATTATGGTGATGAGAATAAATGATATCTACTTTGTTGAATTTGCTCCCACTACAATTAATAAGAATGACTATGTTTATGAGGGGAGTATTAATTATTTTATGCATGTGGCTCATGATAAGAATGTTTTATGTGATAGTAATATTGTTAATTTTATTCATGTTGCTACTGAAAGTTATTATGAGAGAGGGAAACATGGTTTTATGCATCTCAATAATATTAAGTTTCCCCTCTTTATGTTGAAAGTCTTGAAGTTGCACTTGTTTTGCTTTCATATGCTTATTGCTTTGTGCTTTCATGACTTGTTTATTTACAAGATTCCTATGCATAGGAAGTGGGTTAGACTTAAATGTGCTTTAAATTTGCTTCTTGATGCTCTCTTTTACTTAAATTCATATTTCTTATGTGAGCATCTTCTCAAACTATCATGCCTAACTTAAAGGCGTTAAAGAAAAGTACTTATTGGGAGATAACCCAAAAGTTTTAGATGAGTCTTGGAAGTTATTACCTCAGTAATAACCGCTCCTTATCATTTTTATTTGCTTTTTGTGCCAAGAGTAACCTCTAATGAGAGAGAAGTAATGATTGGGAAAGTTGTTGTCCTGAAATAGATTTCTGTGCTTCACCGTAAACATTCGTGTAAAATCTCTGTACGTCCTTTTGAGGCATGAATTTTTGTGCTTCTGCCCCAGGTTGTTATCTAACTTTCGTTAGTTCAACACTTTTTGATTTGAGCAACAGAAGGTCTTCTAAAAAATTCGTCTTTACCTGCTGGTCTGTTTTGACAGATTTCTACCATTTTCTGCATTTGCTTCTTGTTGGTTCCTTTTTGAGTTCTTTTGGGAATTGAGCTTTTTGAGGGAAGTGCTGAAGTAGCTAGTGTTTTAATGGAAGTTTATTGATGTTAGAACTGAACCTTAAGACTTATTATCTTGAGTGCACTAATGTTGCTAATAAAGATTGTGTGAAGTTTTGTATGAAGGAAAATTTTCAGGTGTATGGAAGGAATGAGTAATGAGATAAAGGATGGAATAAAGCTCAAGCTTGGGGATGCCACGCGTGTCACCCCAAGAAATATCCAAGAAGTACAAGCGTCAAAGCTTGGGGATGCCCAAGGCATCCCCCTCTTCATCAATAAAAATCCCAGGTTTCTTCCAAACGCTTCATTTTTATTGTTTCATTGCACAGTTGTGTTGATCTTGGAGCGTCTTCTTTTTTGTTTTTGTTTTGGTTTTTCGTTTGCTTGGTTTGCTTAGTTTTCTGAATAAATTGGTTGGACCCCCTCTTTCATACATTGGTTTGCGAATAGTTTGGTTTGGTTTGGAAAAGAGTAGTTAAGTTCATACTTATGTGGTAAAAAGAGCTTGTTTTTGACTGTGGCCTATGCTTTGTCATGCCATGCTTGATATTGTTTTGGCTTTATGCTTAGTATTCTTTGTTGTAGCATGACTTGTTATAAACAATTGAGATTGCTTAATGTGCCTTGGATGAATCATGCGTTGTTTTAGCATATTAAAGCATAGTATAGTGGTATTCTCCTTTGATGCTTTATTTGGGTTGACTTGGCGCATGCTCACACCATGTTATGACTATCTCAAGTCACCATATCCTTTATGATCCTTTAGTTTTCAACTTGTAGTATCACTTTATGCTTTGATCAATGATGTTTTGTCGCTCTGCATGATTATGGCCATTATTGCTCTCTTAGTTTGTCGCTCTCAGTCTTTTGCTAGCCTCCACAACCAAGTATGAGTTCCACTCATGCATCCAACTCCCTAAACCAAGTTATTCCAAAGAGTCCACCATACCTACCTATTAGCTTATGCTATTCCAAGTATATTCATGCTTTTTTTACCTTCCAAATTAAACTTGTTATGAGAAAACTAGTGATTAAAGCTCTCACGAACTTGATGGCACACTTTACTTTTCTTGCCCTTAATAAAGTTGAACCATTGTGTCGTCTATGTTGTATATGCTTGCACTTATTTGTTGGGAATTAGCAGAACCATGCTTTCATGGGGAACGCTTTCAACATTGCACTTGGTACTTGTACCTAGTTGATACCATGCTCTTTTGTATATGGATGTCGTCGGTGTGAAATGAAAGGGGAGCTTGTAAGTCCATGGAGTTATGTATATGTGTTAGAGAAACGCCTGGGCCGCTGGTCTAATCCATGCTGACATGGTGGAAACCTGCAGCGTAACCATAATGAGCTGTCTATGAAGCATTCTTCTTATAAAAAAGAGTCCTATATTGAAAAAAAGAGAAAAGAGAAAAAAAGAGAAACTATGAAAAGAGGAAAGAGAGAAAAAAGTACCATATTCCCATGGTAAATAAGAAGAATGCTGAGATGCTCGTTGTCTGCTTGCCTTGTCATTTTGATATGGGGATTCTTCCGTATCATCGGGCAAGGGGTACCCTGTTGGCGGTTCTCTATGATACACATATACTTACAATGATAAGAACTTACCGGCGACTAAACTTGAGTAGCATGAGGAGCGGCCCTCGTATACAAGGGACATGAGATTTCTGACTTATACTTCGTCAAGCATGTACACCATAGTTTGTTCACTTTAACCTTAATCACTTCAAGATGCTTATGGTAGGGGCAATGAGAGCTGAAATCTATAAGTACCATAATGTTTGGAAGCTCTTTATGAGACTTAAATCCCTACTTCCTTTTACAAAAGGCCTTTCTTTCACCATTATATTGTGTCTCCACCTTCTATCTTTATGCACCTACGCTGAGAGCATAGTGGCTATTCTTAGTTCTATGTGCATTGTCCCAACACTAGTTGATTGAGACATACTTTGATATTGCTTGTTTTAAACTATTGTATCTAGTCGCTCTTATGAACTTTGAAGGTGTCCTATGCATTTATATTTGCTACTCTATTGAGGGACAAGCTGAATACTATTATGCTATGTTTTCTTTATGTGAAATAAACAAACGTCTTGCAAAGCATTGTTATTCATGAATCTTTTGTTTGTGTATTTTCATGTTGCATCATAGTTTCTTTGCTTATTGCTAGAACTTTGTCTTTCATGTTATGATTGAAGTACTATGATCCCAGCTTTGAATGTTTTGCAAATACTTTGATCAAGTCTTTGATGGTGCATGTCACCTCAAAAATTATTCTTTCTTTTTATCACTTACCTACTCGAGGACGAGCAGGAGTTAAGCTTGGGGATGTTGATACATTGCAAATGTATCTATAATTTTTGATGTTCCATGCTTGGTTTTATCTTCTTTCTTGTGTTTTGTTCCAACTTTGGAGTACTTTTCATATGATTTCTTGGACTAACCTATTAACAAGAGCCATAGTGCCAGCTGCCTGTTTTCTGCTGTTTTTGGTTCCAGGAAAGTCAGAAAATCAATATTCTCGGAATTGGACCGGACAAAGCCAAAGTTGATATTTTCCCGGAAGATTCACGGAGCCAGAAGGAGAGTCGGAGAGGGGCCACAGGGTGGCCACACACCCCCTTGGCGCGGGCCAGCCCAGGCCACGCCAGGGCATGGTGTGGGCCCCCTGGCCGCCCACCGACCTTGCCCTCTGGCCTATAAGAAGCCTCCCGAGACAGAAACCCTAGATCGTAAATCAGAAATCCACGGAAAGTTCCGCAACGCCGCCACCACCAAATGGGAGATTCGGGGAACAGAAAGTCTCTGTTCCGGCACCCTGCCGGGACGGGGAAGTGCCCCCAGAGCCATCTCCATCGATCTCCACCGCCATCTCCATCGACCGGTGCCTGATGCTTCCGTCGTCTTCTGTGACAATGGGAGTTCAGTTTATATGACACAGAATCCAATGCACCATCGGCGCACCAAACATGTGGAGATTAATCTACACTTCATCAGAGATCGCGTGACAACTGGCGAGGTCAGGGTTCTACACGTTCCTAGTTCATCTCAGTTCGCGGACATCTTCACCAAAGGATTACCGTCGCCTCTCTTCTTAGATTTTCGGGGCAGCCTTAATATTCGTCAGATGCCCATTTTCGACTGAGGAGGATGTTAGAATATGTGACTATATCATGTTTGTATAGGTATACGGTCATATTGTATATTCCTTTTGTATGTGTCCGTGTTGTATGAGACTAGGACTTCCCTTATAATCCTCCTATATAATTAACAATACAAGGCACCACTACGTGTGGTTTTCCCTATCTTATACTTTTAACATTGTCCGCACGCTGATTGAATTTTTTTTGACAACCAATATCATACTAATATTTTATAGTCCATAGAGATACAAAAGTTGTTTCCAGCAACTACAAACTAAAGTCTAAAAAAAGAGCAAATCTTTAGGATCTTCAAACACTTCCTCCACGACACTATCTTGTAATTTTGTGAAGGCAACCGAAGAATATTGAACCAAAAAACTGTAATTACCAATAGTGTTCTTCCATATTTGTAATTTGAGCCGCAATGTCAAGGCTACGTGCACGTCCACCGCTATTAAAATAATCCACCAATATAGGCAAGAGTACCAACACCAGTATTTTAGTGAAAAGGGACCGAACAGTCTGATCGATGTTGCTGAAGAGCTGAATATATGAATCACCATTGTTGAGGACGTAGCAGCTGTGACAAATATTGTAAAAATAATCCTCCTCGTGGCAACCAAGATAAAAACTCCAAAATCGACTTGGCGAAGTAAAATCTGAAAGACTATACCTATAGAACCGTAATATTACAACACCACCATGATGCCGGGAAGATATCGTCGTCGCCGAAGATCACTTATTATAGACGATGTCATCTCCATTGACACAGAGCTAAAAAATGGCTACCAAAACCCCAATCTAATATTTTGAAAACACTATTTTATTAAAAACTCCACCTACAGATCGGGTACCTTAGCCCTCCAGACACCGGTGACGCCAGCCGGAGGAGGAGGAACCGACCTATGGAGGAGGTGGAGGAGATGCGGCGGCTAGATCAAAAGGTGGGCGGCCGAAATGTTTTTCATTTTGTGAGACGATTGGACGTTGAGAGACGACCGGGCCTGATTGAACGGTTGTTTAGTTTTTCGAAATTGTACAGATCTATTAATAATCATCAACAACAATACAAAGGGACCTAAAAGTAATAAAAATTATAAATATGTCAATGGACCACCTAGCGACTAGTGACACTAGCACGGGCCGAAGGTGTGCCACCATCCTCGTCCCTTCATCACTGGAGCCGGGCAAAACTTGTCGAAGTAGAGCTTGTTTTAACGGATATAATACTCCCTCCGTCTCAAAATAGATGTCTCGGATTTGCCAAATTTGGATGAATCTAGACACTATTTAATATATATATTTAATATATAGATTCATCCAAATTTTGATAAACTTGAGACATATATTTTGAGACGGAGTGAGTAATAAAAATTGTCTAGGCAATTCAGATTTTATAGTCTTTGACTCTTAGTTTTATAGTGCACGATATCAGCCACTTTTTCTACGTTTTGACATTTCATTAACAATTGAACTAAGGCATGTACTTGTGTCCTTCAAAAATATGAAAATATATTCTTTTCGTCCTCGTCGTAGGCCGCTGCATTCAGCTTCTACACTTTGGAAGGAAAGAGGGTTTGTGGAGTGGCACTGAGCCGGAGACGCCAAGATCGTACGGTTGGGGCAATCAAGTGAAAAACAAGCCATAGATCCAACTTTGATCTGGAAAATTCATACTAGTATACTACTATTTTCTGAACAGGTTTTGAATTCAATCCATCTAGCATTGCGACAAGTTGAAACATTTTGGTGTGGCAAAATTTTCATGTAGTTCATCTTAATCGAAACATGAACAAGAAATACCAAAGAGCAGCAACACAAGGATGACAGAAGATGCGTCATGCCACAACCAAAGCAAAATCTGCAGTTACCATCAAAGTTCTGATCTAGCATACACGAGGATTCAAAAGTAGTGCAGCACTATAACCACACCAAGAAAAGCAGAGTCACAAGGTTGACATCTGGCAAAGAGCAAATCGACTTTGATAAAGAACTATGCAGGCCTCGCTGTTCTGCCACTATGCTCTACTGGCCTGCAAGGCCAACAAGAACACCCTGTGCAGAGGCTTCCTTCATGCTGACATCTTCCTCAGAATTATTGTCGCCCTTCCGAATCCTGATCTTGTACTTGGGCTCGAACTTGGTGATCTCCTTTTTCTTCTCCAGCGCCTCCTTTATGCGAGTGACCACCTCTTCAAAGCCCTCCCTTGTTGTGGAGCACAGCAGGCAACACTTCCTTGATGGTCCTCTCCACCAGGACTCCACCAATCATTTTTACAAGAGACTGCTCGCTCACTTCCATTTCTAGCTCTGTGATCTTGGCGTAGAGTTAGCTCATTTCAGTGCGCGTGTTGGCATAGGTATTTGCGACTACTTGTTCATTTATGGGTTCTTTGCCGTCACCACCTGCTCTGCTTGCCATTTTTCCCTTGTGATGGACCTAACCACAGAAGGATATCACAAAGAAAGAAACCTGCAAAGAGAAAATGAACATTACTATTAGAATCAACACAAGGTAAAAGCTCATTGCAGTATCAAAGGCATACAGATAATTAACCGAGTAAAGTTGTCGCAGGAGATAAATTTTCAGAAAGCGAAGAAAATAGATAATAGTCCTAGATAATCACTGCCTACACAACACTCACAATAAATACGCTGCCGTAGCAAAACATTTACAAAGAGCATCCAAAGGCAAACATATTGCTGAAGCATACCAACGACAAGCAATCTTGTGACCAATAGTTGGCAAGTGTACTGAAGCAAAGACCCTATGGAATACTTTTCAGAACAGTCACTCACAAGAGAAAGTTCGATGTTTGAAACAGGAAATAAATAAATTATCCAATCATAAACTTTATAGCTTCCGTACACCATGTTGCCCAGACTAAGGTTGAGATGCTACAGAAATCACCAACCTGACTCGACTGCAAAGGCAACTAGCTATCTTGGCCTGTTTCATCCATTGGAAAGAACTACTTCTGCTGTTCTGCTTGGCCCAATTAATTATGAGTAAACCTGTAATAGCAGCATCTTCTAAGATTATATTCTGAGTCATAATGATGAAAGAGCAACCCTGTTTAACAACCAGACACATTTGACACTCCTTGTGGTTCAAGACTCAACGAGAATAAAAAGAAACTAGAGGGGGGCGCCTCCTAGCCGGTTATTTGCTTTCCAGTCAAGCCCCAATTAACGTGCTACTTTGCCAGCCCAAACACACTGAATCAAGGGCCAAGGTCATACTTCCTACTGTAACAGTTGATGATGACACCATCAGTAAAAATCCCTTCAAAAGTTTACATCACCATGAGAACAGAGATGTTCAACAAAATATTATTTATTTTGCGTATCAGTACAACAATTACTCAACCCTTGTGACAACTAAGATAAACAAGACAAACAGCTGGAAGTTCTTTGCAACAATTAATGGTGTACATTGCAGTTTTTTCCTACATAATAAAAATAGGCCAAAAGCCAAACTTCTATGTAGATAAATGTCGTGAAAGAGCTGGCAGCTATTTGCTGCAGCACCATCAATATTTGCCACCAAATACATCATGGAGAAGGCAGACATGAGAAGTAGCAGACTGGGATAAGTAAATGCCTTTTTCCGGACACTCACTCCAGCTATTTGTTATTGCACCGTCCACCATCAATGTCTGCCAGCTAATACAAAACTGGAGAAGAAAACTGAGAAATAGCAGGCTTCCAAACACATGATGGGAGCTATTATGTTGGTTCACGATTGCTGTATTCGACATATGTTTGCAGCTTCTACTGGGGAAGAGATAGATGCTAGAAAAGTCTAATGAAAGTCTAACTAACGAAGAAAAGTGAACATAAATGATGTGTGCAAATCAACAGGAATGCTTACCCAGATTGCTAAAATAACGATTCTAGTAATAAATGGCCATACATGTTCAAAGCAAAATCTATACACCATGAAGCTACAAAGTAGAGACATACCAAGAAATTCTTGAATCTCATTGCCATGTGCACTATCGGGGAGAAACTTAGAACTCGATTGCTCAGGTTCATATCCATCATCTCACTTCATAGAGTCTAAGTATAGATTAGATCCAGCTATAAACAAACCAACAAAAGTATGTCAAAACTAGAATATCGAATAAACATTTTTGCAACAAAATTTAAAAAATTAAAAGGCTGAGCCTCTGAGCTTGATATCAACAGTGCAAAATTTTGCACTACATGTCCTGGCATAGCAAGACTAACAAAATCTACTCCCCACTTGTTAAGCTCTCTCTCATGTCCCTTACAAAGATAAACCCTACAGCCAATTGTTTTGCTAGATCAGAACAAATAGGTATGTGTGAAGAAAAATGCATCATGTGCAAATGCAACAGAAAGCAGTGACGTACCGCAACATGTTCAAAGATTACATTGTTATTAAGATTGGTTAATTACAAAACCTAGCATCGATAATACTTAATTTCAATATATAGGGGGAGGCATTGTCTAGGGTTGTTAGCAATAATTGTGATTTTAGTCTTATTGATAAACAAGCTAACATGACATTAGTAGCTAGTGAGGACCTTGGCTGTAGTATATCTTCGATCAGTCAGCAATCCATACTATACTATGTTAGACCCTCCAAATGCAATCCTTCTCTTATATTTTTATAGTACCATCTTCAATTGCTGTTAAAGCAAATATGCAAGCTGATCTTATAGCTACTTCTCTGGAATATGAGCTAGATTTTTTGCTAGTGCTGCAATAACAAAAGTATCCACATTCTAGACATAGGACAAGAACTCACGGCGTGTTCGTGGATGGTATTGTGGCTAGTATTGTTTGTCTTCGCCACACAACTGCGGCAATTACGAAATTACTTAGGAGTAGAACAGAAGGACCGACCCAAAAATTTAGGAGGCTTTTTAGATGGCAGTAAGACGAAACCTGGGCATGGTACTAAAGATGCTTCTTTAATTTTTCTCTATTACATCATGTGAACTTAAAGAGAGGCACTGAAATTTTCAAGCATGAAAGTAAATCAGAGTAATTGCACTTGTAGTAGAAGCAAAGGGCAAGAAAGCAGGTTGATCCAGAAAAACTATGAATAGCTGAGGAAACCATGAACCTTTTTTTTTCGTCTCAAAACTATGAACATATGAAATCAACTTGGATTTCAAAGGACATATTAAGCAATTATTTCCTACGAGTTCATTTCACAGCTGATCGGTGCATAGGGTCCTATTTGAGCACTAAAAATGGAAGAACCTACACCCAACCACTCACCACTGCATTTCAGCCACCGGAATGCAACTCTAGGCATCTGCAAAAAGCAAGAAATATCATCAGACAAACAAACATGCACTACTAGAGTAAGTACTATTCATTCAGGGACACAATTGGAGTTATTCTCATAATTTTCGTTGGGTCAAGCTCAAGCAGTAAACATTAAGATTCAGCATTGTGTCAAAAGCTCCAAAGTTGAATCATTTCAGCATTCTTAGACAATAACCAACATTTGCTATAGTACTAAGGTACAAAACAGCTAGCTGTTTAATGAACTCCGTTGGATCACTATAGTACTATTCATTCTGGAAACGAAATGAGAGAGAGCACGTGCAGAGATTCAGGACAAAGATCCAACGGTTCAAGAAGTGACTGTTTTCCAATTACAAAATAACTACTACCTCCGTTTCATCAAGGAATAAGGGGAACATGCATTCCAAAGCAAAGTTTGACCGAATAAATAGAGCAACAAAAACTTGATTATATTGTGTAAAATTAGTATTATTGGATTCTTATTAAAACACACTTTCCAATGATCCTAATTTTGTACCAACATTCTTTATATATTTAGAGTAAATCTTGGTCAAAGAAAAAACACGCAAAAAGGACGCCTTATTCCTTGGGACGGGGTAGTAGCTGTTTAATAGGAAATTTTATTGCCACAAATCATAATTTACATCCAGGAGAAAGAAATAGATGCATTGCATACAACCAAATCAAACAGCTAATTCCTAGCTATAACCAGAACGCAACAGGAGAAAATGACATGAAATTCTTAGACACTTGATATGATTTGGTGGTTCGGCGGATGGTGGTTTTCAGCTCTCCCTCGCGATTGTACTTAAGACCAAAAATGGTGATGTAGACCATGAAGCCATTACAGTCACCAACAAAGGTCTCATCAAACTCCAGTTCTTCACGTACCACTCTCTCCACAAGGCAAAACCTGCTGTTCCCCATGTATGTTAGGGTGGCACCTAGGCTCCCCGAGTGCTTGAGGAAAAGTTTTTCCTTGACCATCTTCCAGTCCGGCTGCATGATAACTGCTCTGGTGCGGGAAGCAACTTGGCAGGTACAAATGTAGCCATCCTCCCGAAGGCCAACCCATGCATCCAGCTCACTGTCGAAGTAGAATTGTTGTTGGAAAGGCAACGCCCATTTCCCATGAAACCTCCAGTCATGGTTCCTGGTGTCAAAGGAGAAGGTGGTACATGCATTGCTGCTGTTGGTTGAAGACATGAAGATGGTACATCCATCCGGGTGCAGGCCATAGGAGGTGATTCTTTCATCTTCAGTTATTGGCAGTGGGGAGAGCACACTTGTCCAAGACCAGTCAGTGCTTGGATTTGAAGAGGGGAGATCCCCCTGTTTGGCGGACATCACCTCGAAGGACTGTTGCATATCCTTACGGCTAAACTTGAACACATATAGCTGCTGCATGTCAGCAGTAGCCACAAAGATCTGAGTGCCACCGAGCAGTGGATCCGGGAGATGAGGGCCCATTGCCAATCCAGCTGTCTCTGTGTCGTAGACCATGGTGCCAGGGTGTTTGTTACTCGCGATGAAGATATTGCTGCCCAGGGCAGCGAAGTGCATGCGATATCTAGGTTCAGGTGACACTAGCCGGAGGACAGGGGCCTCCAGGTCCAGGTCCAGGTCGGAGCTGCTGTCCAAGGCGTCAATGTCAATCTTGCGGATGCTAGAGCCCTTAGTCCAGTCATCTAGCACCAGATAGAGGTGCTTGTGCACAGTCCGCAGTCTCTTGTCAGGGCGATTCCGGAGCCCCTGCCGCTGCTTGGACATCCCTCCTTCCAAGATCTGCTCCTCCTTCTGATTCATCATTGAGCTCTCGATCCGTTCGCCTAAAGACTCGATTTTGGTCGAAATCGAGAACACAGAAAGACAGATCTGGCTCTGCAATCGATCTGCCAGGGGCTTCTAGTCTGCAAAATCATGATCTATTTATAGACACTGTCCCTAACTAGCCCGAAGAATAAATCGAACTAAGAAACCGCCGTTGTTTGCGATCCAACACAAAGAGGGGAACACATACCTCCGCAGGCAGAATCCGAGCCGGCCTCGTGGTTGAATCAGAGATGGAGACGGGGACGAAAAAGCAACACGGCACCCAGCGCTCTGGGGACTGCGGCAGCGGTGCCTCGCGCTGCTGCCCCTCCCTCCACCCCCTGCCGCCCTCTATCTAGTTGGAGAAGGGGCGCCGCCGCTCGAGCTCGCGGGGGGGGGGGGGGGGGGGGGGGGGGGGGGGGCGCCGGATCGCGTTCGACTGAGAAGCGGTGGAATGGAAGGGCGGCGGCGGCTGATTTTTCGGGGTTCGCTAGGGGCGCGCTTGGTAGCCTGGGTCGGCCCGACCTGGCGCGTGGCGTGGAGTTTCCTTTTTTTTTTTAACGTGCAGGTGACGGGCCGGTCGTACGACGAGTTGCTATTTGACATCCAGCACGTAGAATAGTTATTTTTACCTTTCTATCTTTTAAACCGTACATAATTTTTACGTCACATAAATTTTCACTTACCTTGAAAGTCAAGAAGACTATAAAAAAAATTTACGTCACATAATTTTTTTGCTGCATGGTCTCCGACGAGGTCGCCGGTAAAGTCTCCGACGACACTGAAACGAACCCTTTTTTTGCTTCGAAAACAAAAGCGGAGACATATACAGCAAAAAAAAAAGATGTGTTTTACAGCAAAAGGAGGATTTGAGATGATTTTGGTGGATACCTATCGCGCGGGGAAGGAAGACGATGGAAACTTCCATCGTGACGCCTAGCAGTTGCCATTTCCATACGACGACGACTGAGTGCTTGGACTTTACTTGTGTCAGGTGAAGAGGATCAGATTAGGCCACGTCTGAATCGTGCAGCAGTCGTGCAAAAAGGTCGTGCGTGAGGCACTTCCGTATATCAATTCACTTCCATAATGCAAACACACTAGTACTGTACTGTACTATGGTTCATGAGCTTCAGAGCTCGACTCGTGAGCTTCTGTTGACTGTAAATGGTTCAAATAGATTTTTCTTCTATAGATCAGTTCTGCCAAGAAATTGTCCTCTCAAGTTGGCGTGAACTTTATCCACGACAACAAGAAACATTGGATAGCTGAGCGGTGAGCGACCTTGCAATTTCTATTTCTATGCCGAATATAAAAAAACAGCACAACTGCACAAGTCATTGTTACGTACACAGAAAAACACACTAAAGGTGTATGACTGAAACCCGGGTAATTCCAACAGCAAGATTCAAGCTAAATACTCTCTCTGTTTTATATTAATGGCCTTAACTTTATCCAAATATAAATACATCTAGTCTAATACTACTTAACTAGATATATATAAATTTAGATAAAATTGAGGTCATTAATATACACCGGAGGGAGTACCAAGATTCAAGAATCGTCATACAACTAATCCTAGATCGGCGTTATCTCGTGGGTTGTTTTGAAGATGCTCGCACCGTGTGAAGAAGGACATCACCACTAACTCTAGTCAATACCCCGTGGTGCTGCTCTTGCTGCTGCCGGTGGTTGAGGACTGAACTTTTTTTTTACATGGCATGAACTCTAAAGCCTAAAAAATTATTAGAAAAACCCTGTCATCTTCCTTCAACCAGCCACGGACATCACTATTTGTCGGTGATGGGTGGATTTAGGCCACTAACTCACACGGAGCTTAATCCATGATTTTTGTTGGCACCTACCTCGGCGATTAAGAACCTGAAGGAACATCTATAATCTCTCAACCGACCTGACCTATGGGTCTAAAAGACGACTCTCTGAAGATTTCGGAAACCCGACGTGCATCCAGGGAGATCGGAGATCAGGATTACGTGCAAGAGTAGATGAGGCCTGACGTGACTAAGGAAGACTGCTACCATCGACGGCTATAAGTACTAGAAGACATTCACTCGAGAAGGAGAGGTCATGATCACTCAAGTCTTTGCTATTAGCCTTAGTCATAGCTCTAGAGTCATCTCTTTCGTTGGGTATCACCACTAAGATCATCTTCTAGACACATTGTATGATCTCTCGATCACCTTATGAATAAAGTCCGAGGAAATCCTCCCGTATATTATTCTATACCTTAAGCGTGAGAAAAAGGAGTGCTCTCAGGCCATCATCCGTGCACGCTGACGCTGCCTTGTGGGCCTCCTTGCTTGTACTCCACGCGTTCTCTACTTTGGTGTCGCTGCTTGTGGGTCAAGGAGGCTGGTCTTCTGGTCCACGCGGAAGCCATCTCGTGCCCACCGTTCCGCTCCCCCATCGCTCCAATCCATTATTTTCGCCTGTCTCTCCGCTTCGGAGCCCACCACGACCGTCCAATCACCGGCCACCACGACGGGCGCCTATGCCCCTGCTCTCCCAGCACCGGATCCATTCACGTGTTGCAGAGCAGCGAGGTCGAGCTCGCTGGAGACCGAGCAACTAGGCATGGATCAATCTAGGTTTTTCCGCCATCTATCATCCTGCCGCCATCCCCGTCTCGAATTCAAGGCGTTGTCCAACTCCTCGACATCTGCATCTTGGACCATACGTCCACCTCCGCCTCTCCTCCCTAGCTGACGGCGGTGTTTCGGTGAGGTCACGCCCCAATCACGGTGCCTCCTCCTCCTCTTCACCACAAATTTCACCGGTATGAGACCTCAACTGACATGGGCCCTGCTGCCATGTTGCTTCCGCTCACCGCCTCTTCTGCTCCACCGTCAAGATGCGCAGTGGGTGTAGCCCATCCCGGACCTCTGTTCCCCATGCCAAGGTCGCTGACTGCTCCCCCGTGAGCTCGACTACTAGACGATCTAAAGGCCGAACAACCTCTTCCCTCCCTTAGTGAGCTGCACCTTTATTCTTTGCATGTATCACCATTTACATTTTTCCTAATTTATCACTTATTCATGTACATGCCATCTGTTATGTTCGATTAAATGTCTTGGTGCATGTCTCAAATGGTATTGTTGGGGAAATTTCATTTGATTTAGTTTCTTTAGCTTACATCAACTTTGTTGAGCTCTCCATTGACCGAGTCAGCCGTTGCTAGCAACTGGAGCTCACTAGTGTTGGTTTGTCTCTGACATTGGCGCCCGTGCTGACTTGCTAGACTAGGGACACTGCACTGCCAAATTCTGAACTTGCTAGATTGCATGTATTCTTTGATTTGCTGCCTACTATCAAATATTCTTTTACTTTCTCATAGAACATGGTTGTAATATCTGTGCATGATTGTTTGCACTGCATTTCATTCATAATATTTAGCAAAGAATAATTATTGTTTGGACATGGATCGAGCGTGAAGATTAATCTACGTTAGTCTCCAGACAACAAATTTGGAGGAAACAACTGCCATAAGTATGCAACTGGTAGTATACAGACAAATATTTATTTAGAACAACAATCGAATGGTGAAATACATATGAAAATAATTGGTGAACTCTACACTAGGCACTTAAACAACAGCGCAACATGTAGGCTGAAGAAAAGACAATGTAAACCGTCAAGAACTACATATTTAAAATAGTACCTTCTCACGAATATGAGTTTAAACACAATATGCGAACCAAACAGCCGCAATATTTCTGGCTTGTGTTTGATGATTAATTTGTTTTTGCTCAATTTCTGCATTGGTTATATAAGCATGTGGAATTCTTTCTTGACAAAATTAATTCTGCTATGCTGCATGTAACGTGCCTATGCACAGTATAAGAGAATTACCAAATTGAAGACTAAATCGAGACTCAAAACCAGTGATGGTCAAAATTTTGAATGAAGTTCCCAAGCAAAAATAGGCTTTTGTTCACGGATATTCACTTCGGCTCGCAGGTGCAAATGCACCCATTGTGAGAAAACATTTTTTGAAATGTCAAAAAATTGAAAAAATATATTCGCATATACATTTGAATATTTTATGTTGGTTCACAAGTTTTCGGGATCAAAGAATATTTTATGTGTCATGTATAAAAAGACAAAATATGTCGCAGGAATACGACTATTCACGTGATATTTTTTGTCTTTTTTATACATGACACATAAAACATCATTTCATCCCAAAAACTTGTGAACCAACATAAAATGAGTTTGAATGCATATGTAATTTGTTTTTCGAATTTTTGATATTTCGAAAAATGTTTTTCCATAATGGGTGCATTTGCACCCGCGAGCCGAATTGCCACCTCCTTTTGTTCATTGCTTTTGAATTTGTGTTGCGCACGACAAGGGAGAAGGATATAAGTCCGGCTGCACATGCGGTTAATTTGGTTAAATCGGTTCGGTTTATACGGTTTTTTGGTAAATATAATTTTAATACTCCGGTAAATACAGTTTTGTATAAAAATACGGTTCGGTTTCGGTAATAACCAAACAAATTCGGTTCGGTTTCGGTAATAACCTAACTAACCAAAGTTGACGCGAGTTTTGAAATAACAACTAAGTTTTATAGACATTTATTTCGATTTTGTAGATTTTATAACCAACTGAGAAAGAAATAAAATATAACAAAATTCCGGCCAAATAAAAAAAATGAGTATTGGTAGGACTTGAACTCACAACCTACCAGTAGACAACAATTAACCACAAGGGAAAACCACAACGATGAAGCATTTTTCTTTCATAACCTAACTAACCAAAGTTGACGCGAGTTTTGAAATAACAACTAAGTTTTATAGACATTTATTTCGATTTTGTAGATTTTATAACCCAACTGAATGTATTTCAAGAGAAAGAAATAAAATATAACAAAATTCCGGCCAAATAAAAAAATAAGTATTGGGAGGACTTGAACTCACAACCTACGTGCTGTTAACCACAAGGGAAAACCACAACGATGAAGCACTTTTCTTTCATAGAAAAACTTTAAACTCTACATAATACATACACTTGAAGTTGGATTTTGCTTAAAATGATAAATCCTTTGTTGTACTAGGCTAATCTGTTTTATTCGGTTTAACCATGGTTTTTCGGTTAAAAACTGAAATAACCGAAGTGCATTCGGTTAGCACATTTGCTAACTGTAACCTTAACCACAAACCAGAAAAACCAGAAGTTCGGTTGCGATTAGGTTTTTTCGGTTCGGTTTCGGTTCGGTTATGCGCAGCCGGAGATATAAGCATGTGATCGTCAACTTTTATACATGATGCCTAGTCATGGCAGAATTTAGTTAGTTACATTCTTATGCTATGCTTACTATGGGTGTGTGTCCATCACATCATTCTCCTAATGATATAACCTTGTTATTAATCACATCCTTATATCCATGATTAAGAAACCATGATCATCAATTAATCAACAAGCTAGTTCAAGGCTTACTAGGGACTCTCTTATGTTTACAAAACACACATGTATTAGTGTTTCCTAATAATACAATTATAGCATGGGATTTAAACATTCATCATAAACACAAAGATATAATAATAATCACTTTTATTATTGCCTCTTGGGCATATCTCCAACAGTCTCCCACTTGCACTAGAGTCAATAATCTAGATTACATGGTAATATACCGAACACCCATGGCGTTCTGGTGTTGGTCATGCTTTGCCCTAGGGAGAGGTTTAGTCAACGGATCTGTCACATTCAGATCAGTGTGTACTTTGCAAATCTTTATGTCACCATCTCGGACATACTCGCGAATAGCGTGGAAACGTAGCTTGATGTGCTTCATCTTGCTATGTGACCTTGGCTCCTGTGCATTAGCTATGGCACCTGTGTTGTCATAGTAGATGGCCATCGGGTCCAACGCACTGGGAACCACGCCAAGTTCAGTAATGAATTCCTTCATCCATACGGCTTCTTGTGCAGCCTCCGAAGCAGCTATGTATTCCGATTCAGTTGAAGATTTCGCCACAACGCTTTGCTTTGCACTCCTCCAGCTCACTGCAGCACCATTCAAAATAAATACGTATCCCGACTGTGATTTCGAGTCATCCGGATCGGTGTTCCAACTAGCATCGGTGTAACCGTTTACAACAAGCTGTTCATCACCTCCATAAGAAAGAACCATATCCTTAGTTCTATTTAGGTACTTTAGGATATTCTTGACCGCTATCCAGTGCTCCATTCCAGGATCACTTTGATATCTGCTAGTCAAACTAACAGCATGTGCTATATCCGGTCTTGTACACAGCATGTCATACATGATAGAACCTATGGCTGAGACATAGGGAATATTATTCATTTTCTTTCTATCTTCTGCCGTAGCTAGACTTTGAGTCTTACTCAAGGTCTTACCTGACAACATGGGCACGAACCCTTTCTTGCCATCTTCTATTCTAAACTTCTTTAGAACTTTGTCCAAGTATGTACTTTGTGAAAGCGCTATTAGGTGTCTTGATCTATCTCTATAAATCTTGATACCTAGAATGTATGCCGCTTCGCCAAGATCCTTCATTGAAAAACTATTATTCAAATAGGTTTTGACGCTATTAAGAAGTTCTATATCATTCCCAATCAACAATATGTCATCTACATATAGTACTAGGAATACTACAGAGCTCCCACTCACTTTCTTGTAAATACAAGCTTCTCCATAAGTTTGTATAAATCCAAAGTTTTTGATTACTTTATCAAAACGTTGATTCCAACTCCGGGATGCTTGCTTCAGTCCATAAATGGAGCGCTGAAGCTTGCATACCTTGTCAGCATCTTTAGGATTGACAAAACCCTTAGGTTGTACCATATACAACTCTTCCTCAATGTCACCATTAAGGAACGCCGTTTTGACATCCATCTGCCAAATCTCATAATCGAAATATGCAGCAATTGCTAACAAAATCCTCACAGACTTTAGCTTCGCTACTGGTGAGAAAGTCTCATCATAGTCAACTCCTTGAATTTGTCGGAACCCTTTCGCGACAAGTCGAGCTTTATAGACGGTAACATTACCATCAGCATCTGTTTTTCTCTTGAAAATCCATTTGTTCTCGACAACCTTACGGCCATCCGGTAAGTCCACCAAAGTCCACACTTGGTTTTCGTACATGGATCCCATTTCGGATTTCATGTCTTCTAGCCATTTGTCGGAATCTGGGCTCACCATAGCTTCTTCATACGTCGCAGGGTCATCATCGTTGTCCACCAACATGATGTTCAAGGCAGAGTCATACCAATCAGGAGTGGTACGAACCCTTGTTGACCTGCGAGGTTCAGCAGTAACTTCATTTGAAGTTTCATGATCATTATCATTAGCTTCCTCTCCAATTGGTGCAGGCGGCACAAAAACATCTTCCGGTGCTGCGCTACTCTCAAATCCGAGAGAAGGTTCAATAACCTCATCGAGTTCTACTTTCCTTCCAGTCACCTCCTTCGAGAGAAACTCCTTCTCAAGAAAGGATCCATTCTTTGCAACGAAAACTTTGCCTTCGGATCTATGATAGAAGGTATACCCAATCGTTTTTTTAGGGTATTCTATGAAGACGCATTTCTACGCTTTGGGTTCTAGCTTATCAGGTTGTAACTTCTTTACATATGCTTCGCAACCCCAAACTTTAAGGAACGATAACTTAGGTTTCTTACCAAACCACAATTCATACGGTGTCGTTTCAACAGATTTAGATGGTGCCCTATTTAAAGTGAATGCGGCTGTCTCTAATGCATAGCCCCAAAATGATAACGGTAAATCTGTAAGAGACATCATAGACCGAACCATATCTAAGAGAGTTCGATTACGACGTTCGGACACACCATTACGCTGTGGTGTTCCCGGCAGTGTCAACTGTGAAAGTATTCCACATTTCTTTAAATGCATGCCAAACTCATAACTCAGATATTCACCTCCGCGGTCAGAACGCAGAAACTTAATATTCTTGTTACGATGATTTTCCACTTCACTTTGAAATTCCTTAAACTTCTCGAAAGTTTCGGACTTATGTTTCATAAAGTAGACATACCCATATCTACTCAAGTCATCCATGAAAGTGAGAACATAACGATATCCACCACGCGATGCTACACTCATTGGTCCGCACACATCGGTATGTATTATTTCCAATAAGTCTGTAGCTCGCTCCATTGTACCAGAGAATGGAGTTTTAGTCATTTTTCCCATTAGACATGCTTCGCATCTTTCAAGTGATTCAAAATCAAGTGATTCAAGAAGTCCATCTGAATGGAGTTTCTTCATACGCTTCACTCTAATGTGACCAAGACGACAGTGCCACATGTATGTAGAATTATCATTCAATTTTATTCGTTTAGCATCTATGTTGTGAACATGTGTATCACTACTATCGAGATTCAGTAAGAATAAACCATTCATCTCAGGTGCATTACCATAAAAGATATTACTCATATAAATCGAACAACCTTTATTCTCGGACTTAAAAGAGTAACCGTCTCGCAATAAACAGGATCCAAATATAATGTTCATGCTTAACGCAGGCACCAAATAACAATTATTTAAATTTAAAACTAATCCCGAAGGTAGATGTAGAGGGAGCGTGCCGACGGCGATCACATCAACCTTGGAGCCATTTCCAATGCGCATCGTCACCTCGTCTCTTACCAGTCTTCGTTTATTCCGCAGCTCCTGTTTCGAGTTACAAATATGAGCAACCGAACCAGTATCAAATACCCAGGCACTACTACGATTACTAGTAAGATACACATCTATAACACATATATCAAATATACCTTTCTTCTTGATGTTGCCGTTCTTCAGATCCGCCAGGTACTTGGGGCAGTTACGCTTCCAGTGACCAGCACCCTTGCAGTAGAAGCACTCAGTTTCAGGCTTAGGACTAGCCTTGGGCTTCTTAGCAGGTGCGGCAACTTTCTTGCCGTCCTTCTTGAAGTTGCCCTTGTTCTTATGCTTGCCCTGTCTCTTGAAATTGGTGGTCTTATTGACCATCAACACTTGGTGCTCCTTTTTGATCTCCACTTCAGCAGTTTTCAGCATGGACGACAGTTCAGGCAACGTCTTGTTCATGCAGTGCATGTTGTAGTTCATCACAAAGTTCTTGTAACTTGGTGGCAGTGATTGAAGGAGACGGTGAATCCCCAATTCATTAGGAATCGATATCCCCAATTCTTGGAGCTTGTTTGCGTACCCAGACATGGTGAGCACGTGCTCGCTAACGGAGTTTCCTTCTTCCATCTTACAGTTAAAGAACTTTTTGGAGGCCTCATAGCTCTCCATGGCCGCGCGAGTCTCAAAAATTAGCCTAAGCTCCTTAATGATCTCGAACGGGTCGTGGTGCTCAAAACGCTTCTGGAGCTCCGCTTCTAAACCGTACAGGATGGCACACTGAACTGTGGAGTAATGATTTTTCCGAGTGGCGAAAACATTCTTTTCGTCATCGGTGGCATGATCTGCAGGTGGGTCACCTAGCGGTGCTTCGAGCACATAGGTCAACTGACCAGCCCTGAGGACGATCTTCAGTCCACGGAACCAGTCCGTGAAATTGCTTCCATTGTTCTTAAGCTTTTCTTTCTCTAGGAACGCATTGAAATTGATGGAGGGGGTCGCCATAATCTACAACAATTTGCAAGTAGTTTAGACTAAGTTTATGACAAATTGAGTTCAAATTTAATTCTTAAACTAACTAGGTGAACTCCCACTCAAAACAACATCCCTCACATTGTCTTAGTGATTACACGAACCAAGTCCACTACACCAAGTCCGATCTTCACGAGAGAAGATGTAGTTTCATCGGCGAACAATCTTCATGTTCATCATATCATTTATATGACTCATGCTCTACCTTTCGGTATTCCGTGTGCCGAGACCATGTCTGTACATGCTAGGCTCGTCAAGATAACCTTAGTTTCCGCATGTGCAAATCTGGCTTGCACCCGTTGTATGCACACGTAGAATCTATCACATCCGATCATCATGAGATGCTTCGAAACGACGAGTCTTAGCAACGGTGCCAACTAAGGGTGAACACTTTATTACTTGATATTTAGTGAGAGGGATCATCTTATAATGCTACCGTCGCGATCTAAGCAATACAAGATGCATAAAGGATTAACATCACAGGCAATTCATAATTAGTGTGATATGATATGGCCTTTTCTTCTTGCGCCTTTGATCTCCATCTCGAAAGCACGAACATGATCTCCATCATCACCATCATTGCGTTAAGGTCAGTGGCGCCGCTTCATGGTTGTCCATCATCACCAGCAACTATTACAACTACTTGGAATAAAGCTATTACAAGATGAATAGACACGCAGGTCTTAACAGAATTAAAGACAACCATTAGGCTCCTGCCGGTTGCCATATTACAACAAGGATCATTGCATACTTCAAATACAATCATAATCACATGATGACCATATCACATCACAAAATCCCTGCAAAAACAAGTTAGACGCCTCTAATTTTCTTTGCATGTTTTACGTGGTTTGGGGCTTTCGCATAAGACCGATCTTACCTATGAACAAGGACCACAACGTTGATACAAGTGCTATCAAGTGCAAAGTGTAAATTAGATCTATACTATGGTGGGAGAGACAGACACCCGCAAAGTCACTTGTGCAAAGCAAGTTACACGTCAAGCGTGGAGCAAGTCTCATGTACGATGACATGTAAGGTTAGCCCGAGCCGCTTCATCCCACCATGCCGCAAGATGCAATGTACACGCTAAGACACCGACAACAAAAGCATCAACGCCCACAAAAACATTGTATTCTACTCGTGCAACAGATCTACGCATAGATACGGCTCTGATACCACTGATGGGTTCGTAGCATGGAAAACAAAAAAATTCTACCGCAAGAACGAACAAAACCCAGATCTAATCTAGATAAAAGCCAAGATCTAATCTATTAGACATGTGCAACGAGATAGATAGGAACTAACCCTCGTAGATCCGAAAGCGTTAACGAGATTAGATCTCGTGGTTGATGTAGTCGATCACTTGCCGATCTCAAGATCGTGTGGACGATCCTTCCGGCGTCGCGTTCCAGCAGCGCTTCCGCAGTCGGTCAAGTGGACGATCCTTCCGGCGCCGCGTTTTGGTAGCGCTTCGCAGTCGGTCACACGTGCGGAGTCGAAGCAGACCTTCCTCTCCTCGTTCCAGCGAGCAGCGGAGGTAGTAGATCTTCTCCACGGAATCCCAGCAGCACGACGGCGTGGTGGTGGTGGTGGAGTAGAGAATTCTGCAGGGCTTCGCCTATGCCTGTGCAGAAGAAAGGAGGAGGTGAGAGGCGGCAGAGATTGGGAGTTATGGTGCAGGGCCAGGAGGTGGCGCCCCTGCCCCTCTATTTAAAGGGGGGAGGGCGCCTTGGGGAGGGGGCTAGGACTCCCCACCTCCTAGGCCGGCGGATTGGGAGGGGGGAGGAGTCCTCCTCCCCCACGACTCCTAGTCTTGACCCACCAGGACTCCTTGATCCCTTCCTTGGTTTTCAAGCAAACTCCAAGAAACCTTCCAGAACCTTCCGGAACATTCCGAAACCTTCTAGAACCCTCATACAAATACTCCGGAACATTTCCTAACTCAGAAAATGATCCCCAATATATGAATCTTATTCTCCAGATCTCCTCGTGATGTCCCGAATCCAATCCGAGACTCCGAACATCATTCGGTCTCCAACGCACATTCCATATCTACTTAAAACAACTTCGAACCTTAAGTGTGTCACCCTACGGTTCGTGAATATATAGACATGACAGAGACACATCTCCTATCAATAACCATCAGCGGGACCTGGAGATCCATAATGGCTCCCACATACTCAACGATGACTTCGTGATCGATTGAACCATTTACATACGAAACCAATTCCCTTTGTCACTCGATACTATACTTATCCGAGGTTTGATCGTCGGTATCTCCATACCTAGTTCTACCTCGTTACTGATAAGTACTCTTTACTCGTTCCGTGATATGTCATCCCTTGTGACCCAGTCACATGCTTGCAAGCTAACTAGATGACATTCCACCGAGAGGGCCCAGAGCATATCTATCCGTCATATGGATGGACAAATCCCAATCTTGGTCCATGCGCTTCAACACATACTTTCAGAATACCCAATGACACCTTTATGACCACCCAGTTACGAAGCGGCGTTTGATGTCATCAAACTACCCATCCGGTGATGGTGATTAACACAACCTTATGGTCGAAGGATTAGGTTACTATGCATTTAAAAGCTTACAGCAATACAAACTTAATGACTTCATCTTATGCTATGCTTACTATGGGTGTGTGTCCATCACATCCTTCTCCTAATGATATAACCTTGTTATTAATCACATCCTTATGTCCATGATCAGGAAACCATGATCATCAATTAATCAACAAGCTAGTTCAACAAGAGGCTTACTAGGGACTCTCTTATGTTTACAAAACACACATGTATTAGTGTTTCCTAATAATACAATTATAGCATGGGATGTAAACATTCATCATAAACACAAAGATATAATAATAATCATAAAAACCCAAACTTTTTCGACGAGGTCGGTTTTGCTACATTAGCATAAATGTTTTGCTGCATGGTCTCCGACGAGGTCTCCGGTAAAGTCTCCGGCGACACTGAAACGAACCTTTTTTTTGCTTCGAAAAACAAAAACGGAGACATATACAGCAAAAAAAAGATGTGCTTTACAACAAAATCGGGATTTGAGATGATTTTGGTGGACACGTATCGCGCAGGGAAGGAAGACGATGCGAACTCCCATCGTGACGCCTAGCAGTTGCCATTTCCATACGACGATGACTGAGTGCTTGGACTTTACTTGTGTCAGGGGAAGAGGATCAGATTGGGCCACGTCTGAATCGTGCAGCAGTCGTGCAAAAAGGTCGTGCGTGAGGCACTTCCGTATATCAATTCACTTCCGTAATGCAAACAGACTAGTACTGTACTGTACTATGGTTCATGAGCTTCAGAGCTCGACTCGTGAGCTTTTGTTGACTGTAAATGGTTCAAATAGATTTTTCTTCTATAGATCAGTTCTGCCAAGAAATTGTCCTCTCAAGTTGGCGTGAACTTTATCCACGACAACAAGAAACATTGGATAGCTGAGCGGTGAGCGACCTTGCAATTTCTATTTCTATGACGAATATAAAAAAACAGCACAACTGCACAAGTCATTGTTACGTACTCAAAGGACACAGAAAAACACACTAAAGGTGTATGACTGAAACCCGGGTAATTCCAACAGCAAGATTCAAGCTAAATACTCTCTCCGTTTTATATTAATGGCCTTATACAAATACATCTAGTCTAATACTACTTAACTAGATATATATATAAATTTAGATAAAATTGAGATCATTAATATACACCGGAGGGAGTACCAAGATTCAAGAATCGTCATACAACTAATCCTAGATCGGCGTTATCTCGTGGGTTGTTTTGAAGATGCTCGCACCGTGTGAAGAAGGACATCACCACTAACTCTAGTCAATAGACCATGGTGCTGCTCTTGCTGCTGCCGGTGGCTGAGGATCGAACTTTTTTTTACGTGGCACGAACTCTAAAGCCTAATTTTTTTTAGAAAAACAGTCATCTTCCTTCAGCCAGCCACGGACATCACTATTTGTCGGTGATGGGTGGATTTAGGCCACTAACTCACAAGGAGCTTAATCCATGCTTTTTGTTCGCACCTACCTCTGCGACTAAGAACCTAAAGGAACATCTAGAATCTCTCAACCGACCTGACCTATGGGTCTAAAAGATGACTCTCTAAAGATTTCGAAAACCGGACGTGCATCCAGGAAGATCGGAGATCAAGATTACGTGCAAGAGTAGATGAAGACCTGACGTGACTAAGGAAGACTGCTACCATCGACGGCTATAAGTACTCGAAGACATTCACTCGAGAAGGAGAGGTCATGATCACTCAAGTCTTCGCCATTAGCCTTAGTCATAGCTCTAGAGTCATCTCTTTCATTGGGTATCACCACTAAGATCATCTTCTAGACACATTGTATGATCTCTCGATCACCTTATGAATA
Source organism: Avena eriantha (assembly GCA_910589775.1). NCBI lineage: Eukaryota > Viridiplantae > Streptophyta > Magnoliopsida > Poales > Poaceae > Avena > Avena eriantha. The sequence goes on from OU342746.1 coordinate 319,690,923, forward strand.
AAGTCCGAGGAAATCCTCCCAAATATTACTCTATACCTTAAGCGTGAGAAAAAGGAGTGCTCTCAGGCCATCATCCATGCACGCTGACGCTGCCTTGTGGGCCTCCTTGCTTGTACTCCACTCGTTCTCTACTTTGGTGTCGCTGCTTGTGGGTCAAGGAGGCTGGTCTTCTGGTCCACGCGGAAGCCATCTCGTGCCCACCGTTCCGCTCCCCCATCGCTCGAATCCATTATTTTCGCCACTCTCTCCGCTTCGGAGCCCACCACCGGCGTACAATCACCGGCCACCACGACGGGCGCCTATGCCCCTGCTCTCCAGCACCGGATCCATTCACGTGTTGCAGAGCAGCGAGGTCGAGCTCGCTGGAGACCGAGCAACTAGGCATGGATCAATCTAGGTTTTCCCGCCATCTATCATCCTGCCGCCATCCCCGTCTCGAGTTCAAGGCGTTGTCCAACTCCTCGACATCTACATCTTGGACCATACGTCCACCTCCGCCTCTCCTCCCTAGCTGACGGCGGTGTTTCGGTGAGGTCACGCCCCAATCACGGTGCCTCCTCCTCCTCTTCACCACAAATTTCACCGGTATGAGACCTCAACTGACATGGGCCCTGCTGCCATGTTGCTTCCGCTCGCCGCCTCTTCTGCTCCACCGTCAAGATGCGCAGTGGATGTAGCCCATCTCGGACCTCTGTTCCCCATGCCAAGGTCGCTGACTGCTCCCCCGTGAGCTCGACTACTAGACGATCTAAAGGCCGAACAACCTCTTCCCTCCCTTAGCGCTCGTGCTGACTTGCTAGACTAGGGACACTGCACTGCCAAATTCTAAACTTGCTAGATTGCATGTATTCTTTGATTTGCTGCCTACTATCAAATATTCTTTTACTTTCTCATAGAACATGGTCGTAATATCTGTGCATGATTGTTTGCACTGCATTTCATTCAGAATATTTAGCAAAGAATAATTATTGTTTGGACATGGATCGAGCGTGAAGATTAATCTACGTCAGTCTTCAGACAACAAACTTGGAGGAAACATATGCAACTGGTAGTATACAGACAAATGTTTATTTAGAACAACAACGAATGGTCAAATACATATGAAAATAATTGGTGCACTCTACACTAGGCACTTAAACCACATCGCAACATGTAGGCTGAAGAAAAGACAATGTCAACCGTCAAGAACTACATATTTGAAATAGTACCTTCTCACGAATATGAGTTTGAACACAATATGCGAACCAAACAGCCGCAATATTTCTGGCTTGTGTTTGATGATTAATTTGTTTTTGATCAATTTCTGCATTGGTTATATAAGCATGTGGATCTCTTTCTTGACAAAATTAATTCTGCTATGCTGCATGTAACGTGCCTATGCACAGTATAAGATAATTACCAAATTGAAGACCAAATCGAGACTCAAAACCAGTGATGGTCAAAATTTTGAATGATGTTCCCAAGCAAAAATAGGCCTTTGTTCATTGCTTTTGAATTTGTGTTGCGCACGACAAGGGAGAAGGATATAAGTCCGGCTGCACATGCGGTTAATTTGGTTAAATCGGTTCGGTTTATACGGTTTTTTGGTAAATATAATTTTAATACTTCGGTAAATACAGTTTTGTATAAAAATACGGTTCGATTTAGGTAATAACCAAACAAATTCGGTTTGGTTTCGGTAATAACCTAACTAACCAAAGTTGACGCGAGTTTTGAAATAACAACTAAGTTTTATAGACATTTATTTCGATTCTGAATGTATTTCAAGAGAAAGAAATAAAATATAATAAAATTCCGGCCAAATAAAAAAATGAGTATTGGTAGAACTTGAACTCACAACCTACGTACTAGACAACAATTAACCACAAGGGAAAACCACAACGATGAAGCACTTTTCTTTCATAACCTAACTAACCAAAGTTGACGCGAGTTTTGAAATAACAACTAAGTTTTATAGACATTTATTTCGATTTTGTAGGTTTTATAACCCAACTGAATGTATTTCAAGAGAAAGAAATAAAATATAACAAAATAACGGCCAAATAAAAAAAAATGAGTATTGGTCGGACTTGAACTCACAACCTACGTGCTAGACAACAATTAACCACATGGGAAAACCACAACAATGAAGCACTTTTCTTTCATAGAAAAACTTTAAACTCTACATAATACATACACGTGAAGTTAGACTTTGCTTAAAATGATAAATCCTTTGTTGTACTAGGCTCATCAGTTTATTCGGTTTAACCACGGTTTTTCGGTTAAAAACTGAAATAACCCAAGTGCATTCAGTTTGCACATTTGCTAACTGTAACCTTAACCACAAACCAGAAAAACCAGAAGTTCGGTTGCAATTAGGTTTTTTCGGTTCGGTTTCGGTTCAGTTATGCGCAGCCGGAGATATAAGCATGTGATGGTCAACTTTTATACATGATGCCTAGTCATGGCAGAATTCAGTTAGTTACATTTTTATCTAAACTTTCAGATAATACAAGCATGCAATTCACTTTTACTTTTGTCATATTCATGTGTATTCAATGGCAACAAGCCATAACGAACCAAGTATTGTCTAGAATCCTTTTTTAGTGTAGCTCAACCTGAACTTGGCGCCGTCCATCATTTATCTACATAAATCCTTTACCATTATTTAAACAAAACTATTACCACATTCTATTTTGGAAGAGATAAAACTGACGTCATTTTGATAGTGTGTGATACATTGCAAATGTATCTATAATTTTTGATGTTCCATACTTGGTTTTATCCACTTTCTTGTGTTTTGTTCCAACTTTGGAGTACTTTTCATATGATTTCTTGGACTAACCTATTAACAAGAGCCACAGTGCCAGCTGCCTATTTTCTGCTGTTTTTGGTTCTAGGAAAGTCAGAAAATGAATATTATCGGAATTGGACGGGACAAAAGCCAAATTGCCTATTTTTCCGGAAGGGATCAAGTGTCAGAATACGAGACGGAGAAGGGCTGGGGGCCGGCCACACCACCTGGCCGTGCGGCCAGGCCTGACCCGCGCCAGGGGGTGGTCTGGCCGACCCCAGCACCCCCCCGGCCTCTCCTTCCGCCTATATATTGCCCTCGGGACGAAAATCCTAAGTACCCGATCAAAAATCCACGAAAGAGTCTGTAGCCGCCGTCATCTCCATCCCTAGATCGGGAGGGATCTGAAGCTCTTCCCGGCACCCTGTCGGAGAGGGGAATTCACCCTGGAGGCGTTTTTCATCACCATGCAAGCCTCAGGTGTGATGTGTGAGTAGTTCATCCTTGGACTACGGATCCATGTAGTAGCTAGATGGCTGGTTTCTCCTCCTTTGTGCTTTCATGTTTAGATCTTGTGAGCTCCGTTCATGATCAAGATCATCTATTTGTAATTCATACATGTTGTGTTTACGGGGATCCGATGGATATTGAGATGATATTTCAGATTGATTATTGATTCTATCATGTCTTTGTTATTTGAGATCTTGCATGCTTTCCGTTGTTAGTAGCTATCTTGGCCAAGTAGATGCTAGCAACTCCAAGAGTTAGTATTTATGCTCGATAGTGGGTTCATGCATCTGGTAATCTAGGGAAGTGACAGAAATCTCTAAGGTACTAGATGTGTTGTTGCTACTAGGGAGAAAACAACAATCCTTTGTTCATAGAACAATCGTATTGTTTACTTTACACGCAGTTCGTAAAGCAATAATCTGTTGCTTGCAACTTAATACTGGAGGGGGTTCGGATGATAACCCGAAGGTGGATTATTAGTCATAGATGCAGTTGGATGGCGGTCTATGTATTATGTTGTAATGCCCAATCAAGTCTCAGAGGAGTCAAGATGATTAGTATATGCATGCATTGCTTTCTCGGTTGTTGTCAATTGCCCCGTTGTAATTTGTTGACCCAGCATGTTATCTATCTAAGGAGAGCCACCTCTAGTGAACTATAGGCGACACGACGAAGCACGCTCACCCCTTCCTTATCTCCTTCCCCCACCCCTTGCTACAGTTCCCGTCGCTGCTGCCAGCTGCTCTGGGTCGATCCGACGCCCCTCTCGCTGGCGCAGCCGATGGAGGAAGGCGGAGGAGAGACGTCGGAGCCACCCCTGTCGGCCGTGGTGGCTCGCCCGCTCTCCCTCCTCCGGCCGGCCGTGGTGGCGGGGGGGGGGGGAGGGGTCTGAGCTTGGCTGCATTTGTGGGTGGAGGAAGTGGAGGCTTCTATCTCCCGTCGCATCTGCGTGGCGGCGGGAGGCCGTGGTGGGTGGTTCCTGGCGTGCTTCAGCGGTTGAAGACGACGACGGTGCTGCTCCAAGCGGAGCCTCGGTATAAGCGCATTTTAGGTGCTTCGACCAGATTGGATGCTTGCTGTCTTCTTCTGTTTCTCTTGGCCGGTCGTGGAGGCGGGGGAGAGAACGTCAATGGCAGCGCGCAGATGACTTGGTCGGGGCACCAGGGGGAGTTTCGGTCTTCCCCCTCTCGATGGAAGTTGCCTTGCTGCTCCGGCAATTTTTTCCCGCCTTCACCCACCCGTGGCAGGAGTGGTCCTCTGAAGTGCGGGTCGTTCGACCTTGACAGAGTTTTTGAGGATTCTTGTGTCAGGGATTTCTAGAGCTTGGAAGCAACATCGGCGAGCTTTATCCCGATGGCTGAGTGCCGTCTGTCAAAGCCGGTGAGCTCCGGCATCCTTTCAACCTCCATCGGAGGCCTCTCTACGGATCAGCGACCGCACCCAGCGTCAGCTCTGAAGCAAGTGGTTCCATCCCTGCGGCGGTGCTCGATGGCAGTGCATCTGATCTCCGGCTCGGCAGAGGAGATAGGGAGGGACATGTTTTCATCTTATATCCTTCAGCGTGGTCTTATCCACTTTTTTGGGGGCCTATGTTTTATTTCACATCTTATGTGGTCCTCTGTATTATTGTGCACCTCCTCTGTTTGTGTTTAATATAATTGCTTCCAGGCTCTTTGGGACTCTCCTTTCAAAAAAAATCACCTAGTAAAGATACTAAACCTATAAGGTTCTCCTTTTTGTGAGAGTTTCAGGGAGCCTAGCGAATTAACGAGGCATCAACATGTCGCTCTTCATTGCTCTTTATTTTTTGGTTTGGAGTTTGTTTGGTGCACTATGCAGTTTTTGAGGAGCCTAGGATTTATATGATGCTGACATGTGTGCAGTTTATTGGTTTCAGATTCATGTTAGGTTGTCCTGGGTGCTCCACGCGTGTAGCTATAGCTGGGACGACATATGGACCATGTGTGTCAGTTCAGCTATTGGTTTTGTGGCTTGTTTCTAATTGTGTGCCGCTCGGTTTGGCCAAAGCGGTGCTAGGTCCCGCACTATCAAACAATGAGTCGGCTATGGACACGCGGATCCTGTACGGCACATAACTCTTTTTCTAGACTCCATGGCCTTCTCCATCGACTTCCATCCATCCTCCCTATCCAATTTCCACCTCCACCATCCCCGACTGGCTCCCCAGCAAAGAACCTTTTCCTCGGCCTCCTCCTTGTCCTCCTAGCGTCCACGCGCGCCGCCTTGGTTGTGCTCCCGGCGCTGCCGTTATCAACCTCTTCATGGTGGGTGGTGGGCGCAGATGAGCGCAGCGTGAAGCTAGCGTGCGTGAACTGGGCATCACACCTGGAGCCCGTGGCGGCGGATGGCATGTCCCGGCGCGACGTGGGGGACATCGCGGCGTGCGCCGCGGAGATGGGCTTCAACTGCGTCATGCTCACCTAGCCTACCTACCTCGCCACCAACACCACGCTCTCCTCGCTGTCGTTGCGCTGGTCGCTGGAGCGCCTCGTCCTATGGGAGTCTGCCGCCGGTGTATGGGTCAACAACCCCGCCCTCTTCGACCTGCCCTTCATCGATGTGTTCCGGGTAGGTGGTTGTCATCAATCAAACGCTTTAATTAACCGAGATTATGCCTGAAAAACGTCATGATTGTTGTCGTTTTATCGGTGCTCTTGTTGCCATTTGGTAGTGTCAGTATTAACCAAACGTTATTTGCCTTGGCACCATGATACTAATGGGATTCGATCCAGAGAGGTGCGGGGAAGGCACGGAAGCCCGCCGGTGACTGAGGTGATGAGGAGCCCCATGGTGGTGGCATCGACGAACGACAGGTGAATCTCATCGGACACCTACGAGTCTTCTCTTTGTTTCCGTGAATTTGATCTCTGTGCTGATTTGATTTCTATGGTTTCTTCTCTCTTCAACTATTTCCCTATGGTCGTTTACTTCTGATCTGGTGGTGTGTCTATGGCGGCGCGCTGGTTGGCGAGGAGTTGGGCCGGTAGAAGGGACGGGAGGAGCCGAGGCGTGTTGGTGCTTTGGTCTCCCCTCGTCTCTTATTCTTTAGGAGGGGATGGAATCATGGAACTGGATCTTTCGATATATGTACGCGGGGGCTGCTAAACTTCACACCTGTAGTCTCCTTATTGACTTGAGGATGGCAGGGCATGTCCGGCTTGTGGGTGATGGATGAAAATACTAGCGAACCGTCTCCGTCGAGCTTTAGCGCTGCCTGGCTCCTCCATGGTTGTGGCTCCGTCCTGACCTCCTAGCGTCGGCCCGGATCCTGTTGGAGGGAAAGCCGTTTGTGGTGACATGCATCAGCAATTCCATGATTTGGCCCAGTTCGAGTACATAGCATAGATCATTCGTTGGCTTATTTTATCTAGACATGCTTGCAAGGATGTCAATATGTAATTGTCGTCTTTTTTTTGAGACATGTTCTTCTCTTTTGTAGCAAGTTTTTGGTGGAACGAAACTTTCCGTGACTTCTTGAAGCACCAGAAGACAGACATGATCAATTAGTATGGATTAAGAAGAAAATTGGCATAAGATACCACAGAAATAAGCACATCACGCCTACAGATCTCATTGATCTCCATCCCCGAAATCTCTACTCAAGAGGGTCATTGCCTTTCTCATCTACCTCATCAACATAGTAGCCTCCATAGGGATATACCTCAATCTGATCAAAATTTGTGTGAGCCTTAGGGGTACTCAGCAAGTCTTAATGCATCTAAAGGGAACAACCTGTGTGTTGGGGTTCCGCGTATGAAAACAATAAATTTTACCCTACGCTCCTGAACCCCTGAAGTCGCCAGAACTTATCTATTAGTAATATAATAACGGGAGGGGCTTTTCGCAAACTTACCCTTGAAGACCGAAAAGCGTTGTCAACGCTCAGGAGAGCATGGTTGATGTAGACGAGCCGAAGCTGACCTCAAGGTCGTGATAAAGTCCTCGTGCTCCCTTGGCTCCAACGACTTGAGTGCCTCAAGTGCGACACCTCGCGGGGAATTACACACGTCCAGTGCCTGACGATGACTCCCGCATCCCCGATCCAGCAGTAGTTGCGGAAGTAGAGCTCCTGGATCTGAATCCCGCAGTGCGACGGTGCTCCACGGTGAAGATGTCTCTCGTTCACGCAGTCCGAACTTGGGACCATGGTCACGAGAGAGAGAGAGGGAGAGAGAGAAAATATCAATTAGAGGTCATCCCAAAAGTGAGAAGACCTTTATTGATTATCGGGTGTATTTATCTGGCCAAATACCCCCACTATATATAGGGAGAGGGAGGTACTACCTCCCTCAAAGTCCCGGGGTGGGACTAAAGGAGAGGAAGGGAGGGAAGGCCACCGGCTATCCCTAGTGGGCCCCACGCGGGAGGCTAGGCCCAGCCAGCCACCCCCTTCCCCTTCTCCCTCTCTCCTTTCCCTAATGGGCCCTCTCCCTCCAGGAATTGGCCCATTAAGCCTTTTGACCTTTTAAATTGATTTTCTCTTTATTAAATAATTATGAATAAATGATTAAATTAATATTTAACATTCATTCACATATTATTCAACCTCCATGGTTATGGAACACTTCTACCTCCACTCCGGACATCCTCCGGACTTACCGAAACCCTTCCAGTTTTCTCCCTACTATTCTTCGGCAATTCTTCCGATCCTATAAACACTCTCTAAGCATCATCAAGTCCTTAAGCATGATATCCCACGATTCAGGAACACTCCTGACATGGTCGGGACACTCCCGCACCAATGATCAACAGAGGGACCTAGATGGCCATATGACCCCTGTGCATTCCACGAAGATCTTTCGTCCTTTGAACCGGGACAGTCGTGTCTTATTCCCTTTCTCTCTCGATACTTGCATTGCCCGAGATCTGATCAATGACATCACCATGTCGTGTTCAATCTCATTACCGAACAACGCTACTTGACTCGTTTCGACAAGTGATATCCCTGTGATCAAATCACACACTGCGTAGCTATTGGATATAACCTCTCCGAGTGGGCCCTTGAGTATCTTCCCGTCACATGGACGGACAAATCCCGCTCTTGACATATATTGCCTCTACGGTTTTCTCCGAGTACCTAAACACATCTTTATAACCACTGTATTACCAAGTGGCGCTTGATGCTATCTAAGCACTCTCGGGAGACAGTGATTGATATAGCCTCACGGTCTAAGGAATAGTCTACGAGGATCCATTTCTAATCATCGTAACTTGAACTTCGTGACATGATCGGGTTAAGATGTTTAGGTTGGGTATTGGTTCATCATCTCATTCTCTGAATGAGTTGACTCCATTTCCAACTGGCATAAATGCCACATGATCAGGAAACTTGATCATCTGTTGACCAATAAACCAGTGACTAGAGTTTCACTGGGAACCCCTGGTTGTTTGTATATCACACATGTATTGATTTTTCCACTCAATACAGTTATAGCATGATATAAAACTTAATCATAAACTATATGAAATATGATAATAGTCCTTATTACTATTTGTCTCTAGGGCATATTTCCAACAGTTTTCCACTTGCACTAGAGTACAAGTACACTACCTACGGTTGTTCCTAATCATTGGCACCATATATCCGGTACCCTGAACATGCTTGCTCATGGAAGAGGTTGAGTCTTGGGTCTGTACTTTGCAGTGCCAAATCCTTTGCAACTTACTAATGTCACCTTGATTGACATCAATACTTTATCATCACATGATAACATCTGTGTGTATGCATCGTCGCTATGGCAACAGAACGAGGCCTGATTCCAGGAGCCTACAGTGACTTTAGATCAACCTCGAGGGCTTTCTCATGGGCACTGTGCCCTGAGACACATCATTCTACGTTAAAAGCGAACTAGCCCCGCAATAACATTATACATGACTTTAGATGGGACCCTTATCTATTATTATAAATGTAACCATCGAAACACTAATACACTCTATGCAACTTTCGATGTTTTGTTCACCTCGCTTCCTACTTGACTTTAATCGGTATTTACAGGAGTTTCCAACATATTCCCTTATAACATAACCCTTTATGTTTTAAGATATGTCATCCTTTCCGGATTTGGAAAATATGTCTACAATTCTCTATCAGACACTGCGGACAAACTTAGCTCAACGTTCTGTGATTCAAACTTAATCACTTTTAAACGTTCCTTATTGAATCATATATTATGCTAAGTTATCATCATGGTTTTCTAAGATAGAACCTATGTCTCAACATAGTGGATGATGATCATCCTTTTCGTTCTTTCAACCATTGATGTTAAACTTAATACTATTCCTAACTTGAGTTATCAAGGACTAGTTCCTTAATTAACTTTTATTCCAAAACCCTTTTTAGAATACCTTAAGGAATACTACATAATATCATAATACACTTATTATCAACTTCCACACCTTAGAAATCATTATTTATCAGTACTTGCGCTTTTATTCTTAACTCACTTAAGGATCACACCTACAAGATCCCACTCAAAATATGTTTCTAACACATTTGGGCTACTCTTACTCAAACTATGTTCCTCTACATATTTGAATTTGAGACTTATATTGCTCCCACTCAAAAATATGTCATTCACATATTGTTTTAGGAAGACTTTCATAGCTCCCACTCAATTTTATGAAAATTGCATATCTACTCACTATTTTGAACAATTTCAAAATCTTTTGATCAAATATCAAAATGAGAGATTTACTATGAGATACTAGTACTTTTACTAGTTTTAAATCCACTAGATATTCAGCACACTTGAATCAAATTCATTTGAATTCGTCCAATACTTGACAAATTGTGCTTTTGTCATTTACCCCCTTTTCCACTATGGCTTTGCAGTCACTTGGGAAAATTCAAGTAACCCCTTTTACTTGTGAGATTCAACAACAAATTGCTTTCTAATCTCAAGTGAGTTTTGCTTTTAGGATTTCTCATAATTCTAGTTTACCATTATTTCCTTAGTAGTTCGTAGGTATGTCATATTCCGATAATCATAAATGATTCACAAATGTCTCCATACAAGATATAGATTACACATTTGAATCCTACTTCATGTAGTGAAAACACCAATGGGGAAACACAATGATCATTATCATTGATTCTTTCCTTTATGAAGAGAATTATTCAAGAATGTTTTCTGGTGTGTTTATCAACACTCTGATGCAGGGATATGAATCCTCATCGTGTTTTTCACTATCTTCCATTTGCTCCATAATCGAGAAACATCACTAGAAGTGAGCTTTCTTAAGAATGTACCAAAATCCAAGCAATACAAGTTTTTCTTCTCTTTTGGTTTCAGCTATGGATTTCATATTCAAAGTTTCCAATGAATACTCTACAAGGACTTATTCACTATTGTTTTGGTTATATCGAATAATCCCTAAACTTTCACGACGATCCATACTAGATATGGAGCCGCTTTCATGAATTCAGATGGTTTACTATATATTCTAATTGAGTGCTAACTATTTCTAACTAATGGTCTCTACATCTACACTACAACGATTTATTTGGCGCTTTCTATTCACCCACTTTGATATCTAATATCATATTGTGATGCTTTGCTTTTTGACGTTTCAAAACGCTTTGCATTTCACAATTACTTTTATGCCATTCTTTATAAAGTCGAATTTCATTAGTATTGATCAAATCATAGTAATTAGATTCTCTTTTATATTTATACCCTTTGTTGATGAAACACTTTGATCAAATCAAATAGTTTCATATTCATGTTTCCTTTGGTAAACTTATTTACACATTTAAGTAATCATATAATGGTAATTACCATTTTTGTTAAAACGCAATACATCGAATATGTATTTACTTTTAACAATTCATTAAACACTTTGTATTCAAGTAATTCACGGTGTTCAAGTTATTTTGCTGAACTTAGGCATGATTTATATGTGATAAGAAATTAAATGACTTTCACATATTATCATTATAACTTTGAATTTAAACAATGGTTTTCATTCATTAATGAACATATCATTAAGTTGGGTATTTTAAGGCATTTCAATATTTTACATGTTCATGCATTATCAATTAGTTTCAAACAACAAGGATAATTTACATATAATCAAACAGGATATGAACACGAATAGAAATCATTCATAAAAGTAGAACAACTGTTTGTTACAAACTCATATGAATAACCGTCTCATAAAGTGTGAGACACACTAAAGAAGTTCATAGTATTTTGATTACAATAACTATCCAAAAGATAAACTAAATGATAAATGTCGAGGGAGAGTGTCGTCAGCCATTATCATCATACTCGCCATCAACACGCAACGTCACCTCCTCTCCAGCAAGCACCTCTCATGCAGAAGGACCTGTTTTTAGCAAAACAAAACAAGTATCAAATATACTTAACACTGCAAATGTGTTTGTTAGATTATAACATTTATAAAATTGTATATCAAATATATACCTTTGTCATTGATGACCTGAGCGACATCTGGTTCAACCAACACATTCCTGAGATGTGTTACGAACCGGTGGAACTCCATTGATTCCGCGTCTCCTTCTCATAATGCAAGTCCTGACTTGTGCTTGGTAGCTTGGTGGCAGCGACCGCAGCACAATGCCATTTGCAAAAGAGCCCGTCATCCAGCTATCTAGGAAGTATGCAGGCCTCATGTACACATCATGCATGCGCTCCAAGTGGTCGTCAAGTGATGATTTCTCCTCCATCTTAATGGAGAGGAAGTCTCCCATCAGTTCATGCTCCCATATGCGTGCTTGTTCCACGAAATGTGTCCTAAGCTGTAGCGTTACCGTACGAGGGTTGACATCACCCACGAAAGGCCACAGCTTAGCCACCATTCCGAAATGCATAGTAACTGAAATGAAGGAGGCCATCTCCCGACGGAGATAGCGGTCTTCCCGCTGCTCTGGGGTCTCTAAGTCAATGAGCTAATCCAAATCCATCCTGTCGAGTATGTAGTCGACCATGTCATTCTCACTAAGGAAAACATGGAGACGCACAACCCATATAGAGAAGTTTGATCCATCTAATTTGAGATTCTCTCCTTCTAGCCAATCAATCGTCAACAGGAAAGGCGGCATCGGGGAGAACTTTTCTACATTTACAATTGCAAAAAGGAATTTAGACTAAGTTTATAATTAAATGAGTTAATAATAATTCCACTCAGAAACACCTATCCCCATAAGGGTTCCTAGTGATAACACGACCCCTATCAGCCACATCTCCCCCGATTAACACGGCCATCAATGTGGGTTCACGGGTGGACGCTAAACGTCGGTTACATCGTTCATGCGACTCGTGCTCGATATTTCGACCATCCGTGATCCGAGGCCATGCTTCTATGGCGTGCTAGGCTCGCCAACTCAACCTTAGTGTATTCGATGTGCAACATGGCTTACACCCACTATATGCGAACGTAGATATGTCTGACACCCATGCCTGTACCATGGATCGCCTCATACCGAAGAACTTTCTTGGTGGTGCACACTAAGGGGGAACACAATCGTTGGTAATTTTAATAGGGATCATCTTATTAGGCTACTGTCGAGTATCTAATACTAGCACACAATAAGATATACAAACAATAACATTGAATGTAAATGCGATGTGATATGGTCCTTCACGTCGTAATCTCCATCCGTCGTCACCGGATTCTGGCTCCAGGGTTCCGGCGCCGTAGACACCAGGGTACCGGTGTCATTCTGGCGTGGTAGTCCGTCATCTCCGTGACTATCTACTACTACGTAACATAAGGTAATCACTTTACCTTTACCACAACCCTGCAAAACAAAGTTAGACGCCTCTACTTTATCTTTGCATGTTTTACGTGGTTGAATGGGCTTTCGCACAAGAACCGTTCTTACCTACGAACTTTCAGCACAACGTTGATCAAGTTGGTATCTCTACTACATCCCTTTCAGGGCCCTCCGTTGCAAATGGTATACCAACTAATGCGAGAGAGACAGACACCCCCCTAAGCCACTTTATACAGTACAAGCCGTATGTCAATCGTGGACCAGTCTCGTGAATGAATGCGTAAAGTCGGTTGGGGCCGCTTCACCAAGCATTACTACGGTATACACAAGTACACGTGGAAGGGTAACAACTAAAAGATCAACACCCACATGCTACATCTCGTGTGTTCTACCCGTACTAGTATTACTACGGACAGATCTAGCTCTGATACCACTGTTGGGGTTCTGCGTATGAAAACAATAAATTTTACCCTATGCCCCTGAAGCTGCTAGGACCTATCTATTAGTAATACAATAACGGGAGGGGCTTTTCACGAACTTACCCTTGAAGACCGAAAAGCGTTGTCAATGCTCAGGAGAGCGTGGTTGATGTAGACGAGCTGAAGCCGCTCAGGTCGTGATGAAGTCCTCGTGCTCCCTTGGCTCCAACGACTTGAGTGCCTCAAGTGCGACACGTCGCGAGGAGTTATACCCGTCCGGTGCCTGACGATGACTACCGCTTCTGTAACACCCTCGAATCGGCCCTATGCAAGTTTGAGCGCTTCCCGCCAACCCGCATAGAAACGATTCAAGGACGCCCACCAGGCACTTGCGTGCGGGTGGAGAACGAAGTAATACCATTACACATTAGTCCACGATGGAACCCACAGAACATATATATATATATACAACGACTCCATGAGTCAAGAATACAGATATACTATACAAAGATCCAAATCATCTTGAAAACGATAGAGCGTCCGACTACGGACAAGATGCAAATGGGGCTAAGAGCCCTGAAGAATAACCAATGGGGTCCATAACCCTGCCCAGGCCAAGCCGGAAGGGTAACCCTACTAACGACGTCGATCTCAAACCTGCTAAAACAAAAGGGGTGCCGACAAAGGGCAAAGGAGAAAGAGGAGCGTCAGTACTGAGGCCAGTACACGGCGAGGCTAGAATTCGGCGGCTCTCGCCTACATAGGTATGGTGGACTGAAGCGGCAGCGCAACATGCAATAAACAACCTATAGAGAATCGATTAACCGTCGGCTATTAGAGAGAGATAATAAAACCTATTCGGAACCAACCTGACACTAACACCAAACATACCCATCCTGGTATTCCCCCTCGAGACCAAACGAGGAAGTCAAGTCGAGGAAACTCACACGGTTGGCAGTTTTATTTAATCTTTCCATGGCAGTCATCCAACTTACTAGTCATCTCAGATGTAAGTCAAATTATAATAGTAAACTTTAGTTATAGTTGTCTATGATCGAGAAACTGTGCTCCAAGTCGTCCATAACCGCGGACACGGCTTTTTGAAAAGATTTAACCCTGCAGGGGTGCACCAAAGTATCCACATGCACTTTGACCCTTTTTGCCAGATTGTAACATCCCAAATTTTTTTAAATCTTCATCATAGCATTCAAATCATCATGGCATGTACTACTTTGCATTAGATTTATCCTCCAAAAATTTGGTGAAATTTTGAGACTTTTTGGAGCACTTATGCTAAATTCAAAGAAAACTAGAGAAGAAACTCAAAAGGAAAAAAGAAAAGGAGGGAAAGGATTTTTAAACAGCAGCAACAGTTTCTGGCCTTTTGGCCCAAACCGGCCCAGCTAGCCCACCCGGACTCCCTCTCCCTTCTCTGTCTTTTCGCATCCCCCCTTAGCTAACCCCCACCCGCTTACCTCCGGGCCCCACGCCACATCGACGCCACCTCAGCATCTTCCACGCGAACAGCCAGCGCCCTCTCTCCTCCTCTTCCGTTTCCATGTCCGATTGATTGTGAGCGTTACCGCGAGTAAATCGCCACCGCGAGTAAATCGCCACCACTTCGGCCCCTTCTTAATCCCCTCCTCCTCCCCGACCGATTCCCCCAGACACAGCCCCTGGAGAGCCCCCAGGCTCCCCAATTGCCACCTCAAACCGCCGCTGACCGAAGCTACTCCGGCGACAATTCCGGTGAGCCCCAGCCACACTGCGCCTTACTCTCTGCCCTATTTTGTTTGCGGTGTCCTGGCGCACGTTTTAACCCCGGTCGCGTGCTTTCTTTTGCACCAGGTCGACGACACGGTCCAACTCCGGCGAACCCCTCTGCCGCCGCCATCCATCGCCTTTTCCGGTGAAGGTAGGGTTCCCGCTGCCTCCTTTTGGTCTTTGCTAGGTCGTGCAGATCCTTGTGCATCTCGATGACCCCTTTGCTGGCTGGTTCGAGCCCCAGGTCGCCGTCTCCGACACCGAGCCGCGAGCTCCGCCGTCTACGCAACTCCGGCAAGGGATCAAGGCCAAGCCAGAGCACCCCCTGTGCCGTAGTGACCTCCATCAAGACCGCCATGACCTCCTCGACCTCTGGTATGTGTCCACGGTCTCCCTGCCCCTGTAGAATCGCCGGACCGCCATCGGCCGATGCTCCGCCGCCGCGCGCAGCCGGTCAGCGCCACCCATCTCCGGCCAGGTCGCTAGGGACCGTTAGATCTTGTGTCTGCGGCTAGGATTAGATCGTGGACGAACCGGTACGGGCTAATCAGATCCGTCTGTTATCACTTAAGATCCAACGGCCCACAGCGATCGATCCGACCGAACCGGTACTGGCCAATGAAATTGTGCCACGTCGCCCAGGTTATCTGTTTAAATAGAAAATTGGACAGAATTTGTATTAAACTTAGAAAATCCACAACTTTTGATCCACAATTCAGAAAAATGCAAATTTGGTGTCTATGGATTCAGAAAAATAAGATATTTATTATATAGGCCTTGTTTCATACTTTTTCTTCTGAAAAATTGGAATTATAGGCTGAACCTTTTTAGGAGTATTTTGCTCATAAAAATTGTTCTATAAATTGTTTTGGGATATTTCTTATGTATTTAGATGAGGTATTTTACCCTATGTACTGTAGACTCTGTAAGTTATAGAGTTGTGATCATGTCATTGCATTTTGCATGCATATTTTTGTAATGTTTTATTGATTGAATTATTGTTGTTGTATTGTTCTTTGTGTAGATTGTGTGGATTGTGAAGTTTGTTGCTATGAGGATTGTACCTATTCCCCTAGCTAACAAGGCAAGTGATATTTTATCTCATGTCCTATTATTTTCACTATTGCACTAGTGTTATTTTGGTAGATCTTAGCATGATAGGATTATTTATATGTTACTATGCTATGCTACCCTATAGATTATATCTTGGTAGTATCTCCTAGTTGAAAGACTTCGCATGCTAGAGTGCTTAGCCATGCTATTAGAATTCGTGGGTGGAATATACATATAAGATAGTATGGAAAGATATTATTTTGTTTGACTAAGAAAACAACTAATATTAATGAAACACCTAGGTGGAATGGGACTTGCTTGGATTATGTTGAGTGGTTACTCAGGGGCCATGTCTATGGTCAGCTGGTGTATCACACTTGTGGATGGCAACCCAGGAAAAAAGAGATTGGAGACATTCTTGTCATGAAGCTTCCAGTGCAGCCACATGGCATATGGGCTCTGCCTTGACCAACTAAGTTTCAAGAACTTAGCCAGACGGACAGAAGGTGGTAGATGTGGTAGGATGGAACGCGTCCGTGGTGGTCTGAGGGATTGCTTCTGAAAAGTCTCGTCTCGATGCATGTTGAGTCTTGTGGGGAAAGTGAACCACCTCTCGAGAGGGTAAAACTAAGTACTTAGCCGTGTCCCCGGTTATGGACAATTTCTGAGCCTCAAGACAGTGAAGCAGTTCAATAATCTCCTCATCCAAATTTCTCTAAGTTAAAACTTGTGGGTGAACATGGGTAGAGGTTCAATGATGTCTATCATTGGTACCTTAGTGTTTTGAATGAGAAAACTTACTCTTCAAAAACTATAAGTTAAACTAGCTTTTAGCAAAGTTAGCCCAAAACCACACTTGGCCATATATTCATGTAGTTGTTGGATTATACTAAGTATCTATGGTATCACCTGCCAATAAAATTCCAAATGTATTGACCCTTGTGGCTGTAACTTATTATGTTGCAGGATACTCTGATGATGGTAGGGTTGCGGGTCTACACTCGACATGCTTGCTTGTGGCGCATGAAGACTAAAGACTCTATTATTATGCTATGTAATGTGAACTTTAAGTATCTTAGCTTTGGGCTAAGTGAGTTGTAAGAACCATTATATTCCAGGATATGCGATGTAATAATGACCTTTGTTTCTGTGTACTTCATCTTAAACTGTGGGTGCTAGCATTTCGATCCAGGGACTAGCACTACAATCACAAGGATCTTACCTTATTATGGTGAGATCTTACACAGATCAATTAACATACACCCATCGGTATGTCGGCGGGGCCTAAGTCATGACGTTTCCCAGACCCAAAGCAAGTACATGGGGGGCCATCCCACTAAGCTACCCACAACGAAGTCGGCCGGCTCCAAGGTGGACCCAGGGTTTGTGCCAATGGCTGTAAACGACTGGGAACCCGAAAGTGTGACTGGGCTTGTCGATACCGCGAAAACTTTCCACATCCTAAACAGTACAGGTGCTCCACGCACAATCTTAAATAAAGTAGTAAAGCATGGCATAAGTACATAATAGTAATAAAGCCCCAAACTACTTGTGGCCCCCGGTAAAATACTTTGAAATCAGGTAGTAAGCCGATGGGAGTGCCCACACACCCCACCTGTGGTTAGCGCGCTCGATCTCAGAACAGGTGTCAAGAACTCAGGTCCTAGGGGACACTAGTGAGCGGTTAAGAACCAAATATTTACTATTACCCACCGGTGCCTCTGCATTATCTACCATCAACATTAATTAATAAGCTGTAATTAGAAACATGATCAGAGCCACCATTAAACATCTGCCAACCTCCCAACAACTGTGGAACATCGACGACATGAAGCACACCTGAGCAAGCAACTACGACTCGTAGGGCCAACTGTCTAACAAGCAACAGGTAATAGGAGGTGTCCCAGGCAATATAACGGCTATAGGAATATAACTGGTACGGAACACTAAACCATCGCGACACGGATAGCAGTAGATCAACAGGAGGAAATAAAGACTATAAATGCAAAATAGGTAGAAGGGGAAGGGATGCTCGCCTAGAAAAAACTGCCTGAGATTCATCCGGAGAACTTATCGGTACTCGCATCCACTCATCAGCCTAATCCGCGAAGAAGAAATGCTAGAAGAAACACCAGATGCAATATTTAATACCACGGAAGCAGATCCAACATGATTATGATATGATGCATGGCATGGCACAGATGCAGTGCAATTAGACAATATTAAGCGGAACCAGGGTCCCGACAATTAATTAATGGTTCAAGTTATTTAGGTACCCCGCAATTTAAATGTTGTATTAACAAGGCAAAACATGTCAGTGGTTCGCTACTCAAATTTAAATGGAGCTGATATAAGACTAGAATAACCCGCATATGGACTCCATATTTAATTTAGGTGAATCATCTAAATAGCCCACACACCCACAATATGCATGCAAGTATGAACAATTTAACATGCAACAAGTGACAATGTCATATATTATAAAATATAGGAGTCTCGGATAGGGGTCACACATCTCAGGGTTGAAGATCTTGTGGGTTCGGAGGGGTTCGGGTTCGGTCTCGCACTCCGGGATCGGTCTTCGTGGTTCGACGGGGTCGGTCTCGGCAGGATCGGTCTTCGGATCCATGATGGAGATCTTGGGGGCTCGAAGGGTACGGTTTCTGGAATGGTCTTCGAGGTCCAACTATTGTTCCTAGTCATCGGGTCTCGAACAACATCACCACCGAGTTGTCGCACAGAAACAGATCGAGTCCAAAGACAACAGCTCAAGCAACAAAGGTTTAGAATCTTCACGAGCGCAAGCACCTATCACTAACACATCACATGGGCCAAGATGGAATAAGTTAACAAGGTACAGTGCCACAACGTAACATAGCCAGTGTGCCTCTTCGATTGAACCTAAACAACACCTCATAGTGGAGCCGAAGGCATGGACGACATCGGTAGGCAGCAGGGGCGTCAGACGCAGAGGCAGCGGGCGCGCTCGTGGTTGGCGGAGAAGGGCCACGGCGGTGGGGAAAGATGAGGGCAATGACGGTGGCCTCGCGGGGTGGAAGCAGGGGAGGCGCCGAACTTGGAGCTGTTAGGCAGCCACGGATGGCAGGAGGCGCTAGGACGGTGAGGAAGCAGGGCAGCAGCGGAACGAGGTGGTGGAGGGGCTCGGGGGAGTCACGAGAGGAGGCGACGGGCCGCGGGGTTGGGGAAGGGCGGTCGCGCCAGGAGAGGGAGGCGACGGCGGAGAGGTGGTGGCTGTTCCTGTTGAGGAGGCCAACGGACGGAGAGAGGGCCCTGGCAGCGGTGCCATGGCCAGGCCTTGGGCGAGGTTGGGGCGAGGAGCGCCGGGGCGGGTTGACCCGAGGCGGCGGACCTCGGCTTCGGCCCTGGCGGGAGATGACGGAGAGGAAGGAGGCGACCGGGTCGCGTCAGCGCAGAAGGAGGACGGCGGCCCGGTGAGCTAGGTGGCGGGGATGGGCGACGGCGGGGCGAACATGGCGGCGGGGCTGGCGATACGGGGAGCAGCCAGGACGTTCGCTGGCGGCGGCAGCCCGAACTTGACAGGGAGGGGATCGCGTTGGGGAGAGCGAGGAGAAACGAGGAGGGGTAGGGTGATGCGGGGCGGGTCGCACGCGATGGGGCCAGGGGGAGGTTGGTTGGCCAGGTGGTGGGGGATAGGTGGCACGGGGCCTAGGGATCGGTTCCAGGGGAAAGTGGTCGGGCAGGGTGTGGCGTGCTGGGGCGTTGGGCACGTGCGTGCGGGGGTGTGGCAATGTGGTGGGCCCATGAGCGGGCAGGTGGAGGCGGAAGGCGCATGTGGCGGTAGGTGGTGAACTGGGTGGGTCAGGCGCGAGCGTTGTGTGTGTGTGTCTGGGGGGTGGCGGCTGTGTGTGGCGGGTAGGAGGGAGCTGGTGAGGGATTAGGGTTAGGTGGTAGGTTTGGGTATATGGGGTAGTAGGCTGGCTAGCTGGGCCTTTTGGCCCGGCCGGCTGCCTTCCCCTAAAAAAACAGCTTTAAATATTTTTATTTTGTCCGAATAGACTCTTGTAAATTTTTTGTAGACAAAACAAAATATCCGGAAGAAGCCGTGTTTTAATTTGAAATAAAGACGGGAATATTTAGAAATCAAAACTAGGTGTTTCGAAAATAGTTTTTAAACAAACCATGCATGATGATGACGATGCTCAAACAATGTGGCATGATGACATGAGCATGCGGTTATGATGATACAATGCACAAAAACACAACGATTTTCTAGTAGTGGTTTTAGCGGGGTGCTACAGCTTCCCCGATCCAGCAGCAGTTGCGGAAGTAGAGCTCCTGGATCCGAATCCCGCAGCGCGACGATGCTCCGCGGTGAAGATGTCTCTCATTCGCGCAGTCCGAACTTGGGACCACGGTCACGAGAGAGAGAGGGAGAGGTCCTCCCAAAATTAGGTTACATATGCATAATTACAATACCAACACGATGTCGGTTCTTTGTTCCTTTTCCTAATAAAATTAAAGCCTTTGTTGGTTGCTCCTTTTGGGCCATCATCTTGACTCTTCATGGGCTGTAAGACTTTTATACAGCCAGGGTAGCAAATCATAGGCACCCAAATAACGGTACCTATGTTAGGTATGTTACAATGCAAGTCTATCTCCACACCAGTTGATACAACTTCTAAGCTTGAAACTCAGTCTAGTGATCCAGTGGATGATCCTACAGAGTATCGCAGTATTGCAGGAGGTCTTTAGTACCTCACTTTTACTTGGCCTGATATCTCCTATGCAGTACAGTAGATATGTCTTCATATGCATGATCCACGGGCTAATCACTTGTTCCTTGTGAAGCGTGTTCTACGCTACATCCGCAGCACCACCGACTATGGTCTCACTTTGTATCGATGCACCTCGAATAAACTGATGGCCTACTCTGATGCTGACTGGGCAGGTTGTCCAGACACTCGACGGTCTACTTCTGGCTACTGTGTGTTCCTCGATGCAAATCTGGTCGGCCAAGCGACAACACACTATTTCACGCTCGAGTGCGGAGGATGAGTATCGGGAAGTAGCAAATGTGGTGGCTAGACTGTGTTGGCTACGACAACTACTTCAGAAGCTTCATCGACCGGTGCCTGATGCTTCCGTCGTCTTCTGTGACAATGTGAGTTCAGTTTACATGACACAGAATCCAGTGCACCATCGGCGCACCAAACATGTGGAGATTGATCTACACTTCATCAGAGATTGCGTGACAACTGGCGAGGTCAGGGTTCTACACATTCCTAGTTCATCTCAGTTTGCGGACATCTTCACCAAATGATTACCGCCGCCTCTCTTCTTAGATTTTCGGGACAACCTTAATATTCGTCGGATGCCCATTTTCGACTGAGGAGGATGTTAGAATATGTGACTGTATCATGTTTGTATAGGTATACGGTCATATTGTATATTTCTTTTATATGTATCTGTGTTGTATGAGACTACGACTCCCCTTATAATCCTCCTATATAATTAACAATACAAGGCACCACTACGTGTGGTTTTCCCTATCTTACACTTTTAACATTGTCCGCACGCTGATTGATTTTTTTTTGACAACCAATATCATACTAATATTTTATAGTTCATAGAGATACAAAAGTTGTTTCCAGCGACTACAAACTAAAGTCTAAAAAAAGAGCAAATCTTTAGGATCTTCAAACACTTTCTCCATGACACTATCTTGTAATTTTGTGAAGGCAACCGAAGAATATTGAACCAAAAAACTGTAATTACCAATAGTGTTTTTCCATATTTGTAATTTGAGCCGCAATGTCAAGGCTACGTACACGCCCACCGCTATTAAAATAATCAACCAATATAGGCAAGAGTACCAACACCAGTATTTTAGTGAAAAGGGACCGAACAGTCTGATCGATGTTGCTGAAGAGCTGAATATATAAATCACCATTGTTGAGGACGTAGCAGCTGGGACAAATATTGTAAAAATAATCCTCCTCGTGACAACCAAGATAAAAACTCCAAAATCGACTTGGCGAAGTAAAATCTAAAAGACTATACCTATAGAACCGTAATATTACAACACCACCATTGATGCCGGGAAGATATCGTCGTCGCCGAAGATCACTTATTATAGACGATGCCATCTCCATTAACACACAGAGGCTAAAAAATAGCTACCAAAACCCCAATCTAATATTTTGAAAACACTATTTTATTAAAAACTCTACCTACAGATCGGGTACCTTAGCCCTCCAGACGCCGGTGACGCCAGCCAGAGGAGGAGGAACCGACCTATGGAGGAGGTGGAGAAGAGGCGGCGACTAGATCAAAAGGTGGGCGGCCGAAATGTTTTTCATTTTGTGAGACGATTGGACGTGGTTTTGAGAGACGACCGGGCCTAATTGAACGTTGTTGTTTTTTTTTGTGAAATTGTACAGATCTATTAATAATCATCAACAATAATACAAAGGGATTCAAAATATGAACTAGATTTTTTGCTAGTGCTGCAATAACAAAAGTATCCACATTCTAGACATAGGACAAGAACTCACGGCGTGTTCGTGGATGGTATTGTGGCTACTATTGTTTGTCTTTGCCACACAACTGCGGCAATTACGAAATTACTTAGGAGTAGAACAGAAGGACCGACCCAAAAGAACAACACAAGGACCGAACATCGCCAATCCTAAGGGACAAGATTCACTTGGTCTCTACATCTGGGCGCATTATAGTGTCACTACAGTTAAGTGAAACTTGTCCAGACACAATAAGGATATAAAAAAAAGCTACATCTGCCTAACGAAAAGTTTTTAAAATAATGCCCTGGAAAGTGCCGTTGGAATATGCCCAAAAGAAAATTATTCTGGATATACCTTTCTTATGCATCAACGAGAACAAGAGAATATAGGGTGTGTTTGGTAGAGCTTCGCTCCACTCCACTCCACCCTCTCAACTCCACTCCACCATCATGCTCCAGAGCGGGGCAAAATCGTTTGGCTCTTTAGGTAGCTCCAAATTCGGATTAGCGGGTAGGTTGTTGGGAAATGACCGTAGTGTCCTTTTTTTTTTCTCCTCTTAATTATTTCCAAACGATATGTACATGACTATGATTGTGAGTTGTCTCCCTCCGATTCAAATTAATGTTCTCCGATTTATCTAGATTTAGATGTATCTTGCACTAAAACATAACTAGATACATTCGAATCTAGACAAATTGAACATTTAATATGGATGGGAGTATTTTCTTTTCTCTTGTCCTTGTCAAATTAACGTGTCTGTACATTCATGTCAAGACAAGTCCCATGTCATGTCAACGCGAAGATCAAAGAACTGAATTATATCTATTTTTCAATGCCGGCAGTTGAGAGTCCCGCGTTCAGGTAAGACGACAGGGTTCGATTGGTCCTGTTCTAGCGGCGGTCGACGGGCAAAGGGGACATGGGAGGTAGCAGGGGGCGGAGGGGACACAGGAGGGTAGCCAAGGAGGGAAGGGAGGTGGCCGCACGTCGTCGAGACAGGTACTCTCGTCGGAGACAGGGAGGGTCACCGGAGCTCCTCTACAGGGAGGCGGCGGCATACCCTAGTCAGGTCTTCTCCATCGTGAGAGAAAACGAGTCTGAGCCGAATGAATCGGCCAGGGCAGAGACTTGGGGTCCTCTAGTGGCAATGGTGGGTAATTACCAATCGTTTTTTAGAGGTAAGCGGACATTTGCCAGGGGTGGGAGTGGAGTGAAGCCGGTGAAGCACCTCCCGCGGCTTCGGTAAAATGCACTGTGACACGCGCTGACTCCACTCCGGTTGATACCCGGAGTTTATGCGTTTGGGGCGACTTCGGCTGCTCCACCTCTGGTTTGGTGGAGTGAAGCTGTCCCAAACACACCCATAATCAGCCTGGAGAAACGGCAGAACCAACATTTTCAACCAATTCTTCTTTCAGGAAGGTCTGAATTCCCAGCACAAAAAATTTAGGAGGCTTTTTAGATGGCAGTAAGACGAAACCTGGGCATGGTACTAAAGATGCTTCTTTAATTTTTCTCTATTACATCATGTGAACTTAAAGAGAGGCACTGAAATTTTCAAGCATGAAAGTAAATCAGAGTAATTGCACTTGTAGTAGAAGCAAAGGGCAAGAAAGCAGGTTGATCCAGAAAAACTATGAATAGCTGAGGAAACCATGAACCTTTTTTTTTCGTCTCAAAACTATGAACATATGAAATCAACTTGGATTTCAAAGGACATATTAAGCAATTATTTCCTACGAGTTCATTTCACAGCTGATCGGTGCATAGGGTCCTATTTGAGCACTAAAAATGGAAGAACCTACACCCAACCACTCACCACTGCATTTCAGCCACCGGAATGCAACTCTAGGCATCTGCAAAAAGCAAGAAATATCATCAGACAAACAAACATGCACTACTAGAGTAAGTACTATTCATTCAGGGAAACAATTGGAGTTATTCTCATAATTTTCGTTGGGTCAAGCTCAAGCAGTAAACATTAAGATTCAGCATTGTGTCAAAAGCTCCAAAGTTGAATCATTTCAGCATTCTTAGACAATAACCAACATTTGCTATAGTACTAAGGTACAAAACAGCTAGCTGTTTAATGAACTCCGTTGGATCACTATAGTACTATTCATTCCGGAAACGAAATGAGAGAGAGCACGCTGCAGAGATTCAGGACAAAGATCCAACGGTTCAAGAAGTGACTGTTTTCCAATTACAAAATAACTACTACCTCCGTTTCATCAAGGAATAAGGGGAACATGCATTCCAAAGCAAAGTTTGACCGAATAAATAGAGCAACAAAAACTTGATTATATTGTGTAAAATTAGTATTATTGGATTCTTATTAAAACACACTTTCCAATGATCCTAATTTTGTACCAACATTCTTTATATATTTAGAGTAAATCTTGGTCAAAGAAAAAACACGCAAAAAGGACGCCTTATTCCTTGGGACGGGGTAGTAGCTGTTTAATAGGAAATTTTATTGCCACAAATCATAATTTACATCCAGGAGAAAGAAATAGATGCATTGCATACAACCAAATCAAACAGCTAATTCCTAGCTATAACCAGAACGCAACAGGAGAAAATGACATGAAATTCTTAGACACTTGATATGATTTGGTGGTTCGGCGGATGGTGGTTTTCAGCTCTCCCTCGCGATTGTACTTAAGACCAAAAATGGTGATGTAGACCATGAAGCCATTACAGTCACCAACAAAGGTCTCATCAAACTCCAGTTCTTCACGTACCACTCTCTCCACAAGGCAAAACCTGCTGTTCCCCATGTATGTTAGGGTGGCACCTAGGCTCCCCGAGTGCTTGAGGAAAAGTTTTTCCTTGACCATCTTCCAGTCCGGCTGCATGATAACTGCTCTGGTGCGGGAAGCAACTTGGCAGGTACAAATGTAGCCATCCTCCCGAAGGCCAACCCATGCATCCAGCTCACTGTCGAAGTAGAATTGTTGTTGGAAAGGCAACGCCCATTTCCCATGAAACCTCCAGTCATGGTTCCTGGTGTCAAAGGAGAAGGTGGTACATGCATTGCTGCTGTTGGTTGAAGACATGAAGATGGTACATCCATCCGGGTGCAGGCCATAGGAGGTGATTCTTTCATCTTCAGTTATTGGCAGTGGGGAGAGCACACTTGTCCAAGACCAGTCAGTGCTTGGATTTGAAGAGGGGAGATCCCCCTGTTTGGCGGACATCACCTCGAAGGACTGTTGCATATCCTTACGGCTAAACTTGAACACATATAGCTGCTGCATGTCAGCAGTAGCCACAAAGATCTGAGTGCCACCGAGCAGTGGATCCGGGAGATGAGGGCCCATTGCCAATCCAGCTGTCTCTGTGTCGTAGACCATGGTGCCAGGGTGTTTGTTACTCGCGATGAAGATATTGCTGCCCAGGGCAGCGAAGTGCATGCGATATCTAGGTTCAGGTGACACTAGCCGGAGGACAGGGGCCTCCAGGTCCAGGTCCAGGTCGGAGCTGCTGTCCAAGGCGTCAATGTCAATCTTGCGGATGCTAGAGCCCTTAGTCCAGTCATCTAGCACCAGATAGAGGTGCTTGTGCACAGTCCGCAGTCTCTTGTCAGGGCGATTCCGGAGCCCCTGCCGCTGCTTGGACATCCCTCCTTCCAAGATCTGCTCCTCCTTCTGATTCATCATTGAGCTCTCGATCCGTTCGCCTAAAGACTCGATTTTGGTCGAAATCGAGAACACAGAAAGACAGATCTGGCTCTGCAATCGATCTGCCAGGGGCTTCTAGTCTGCAAAATCATGATCTATTTATAGACACTGTCCCTAACTAGCCCGAAGAATAAATCGAACTAAGAAACCGCCGTTGTTTGCGATCCAACACAAAGAGGGGAACACATACCTCCGCAGGCAGAATCCGAGCCGGCCTCGTGGTTGAATCAGAGATGGAGACGGGGACGAAAAAGCAACACGGCACCCAGCGCTCTGGGGACTGCGGCAGCGGTGCCTCGCGCTGCTGCCCCTCCCTCCACCCCCTGCCGCCCTCTATCTAGTTGGAGAAGGGGCGCCGCCGCTCGAGCTCGCGGGGGGGGGGGGGGGGGGGGGGGGCGCCGGATCGCGTTCGACTGAGAAGCGGTGGAATGGAAGGGCGGCGGCGGCTGATTTTTCGGGGTTCGCTAGGGGCGCGCTTGGTAGCCTGGGTCGGCCCGACCTGGCGCGTGGCGTGGACCGTGGAGTTTCCTTTTTTTTTTTAAACGTGCAGGTGACGGGCCCGTCCGTATATACCGTCCGTAAGTGCGTGGCCGCCATAGACACCAGCTAGGGAGACATACGCCGCATGCTCCGGTTTCGTCCCGGACCGGTGCCGGCCATGCCTGCCGTGTCGCTCCACCTCGACCGCTGGCCACTGTCGTCCTCCACCTCCCAACCTTCGTCGGTCGCTCGGCTCGGAAGGCCGTGCGTCCAGCCATCCACCTCCGCCTCCGGCCGCTCGGCCGCGACCTCCTCGTCGCTCCTCCATGCACCTGCTCTGTTAAGCCGAGGTCGACGGCCTCCACTGCAATTCCCCTTCATCCACGGACCGGAGGGCCCCTGGTCTGCCGCCGCCTCTCGCAAGCATGCCCGGCTGCACGCCCTGTCTTCTACAGCGACAAGTCCGATCAATTCTTCTGCATCAGAATAAAGAACAACTGAGGATTTGTGAACAGCACATAGGGCGGGATCTGTAATCGTGTCTTCCGATGTGTAACCACACGGGAGGAAGGACACCTTATCTTTTTGGGTTTTTTCTTCTAAGTCCTCCAACTTCAAAGAATTTATAGACAAAAATAGAACAGGCAAAGCTGCAACTATTTTCGAACTAGGGGCTGCGCCCACGACCCAATCTATGCGGTTTTTTACAGGAACTCAATCTAAACCCATTTGGGAGAGAGGATCAATTATTTCTTAGTTTTTTATTTTAGTCCTCCAGCTTTAATCAATAT
The DNA here is from genome assembly GCA_910589775.1 of Avena eriantha. Classification (NCBI taxonomy): domain Eukaryota; kingdom Viridiplantae; phylum Streptophyta; class Magnoliopsida; order Poales; family Poaceae; genus Avena; species Avena eriantha. The sequence continues at coordinate 319,718,659 of OU342746.1, forward strand.
ACATGTATCTTTATGTTCAATCTTTTTTGGAATGTTGCATTTTAGTCTCTTTCGCCAAATATCGCGATTTGCAACCAGTCTTCATCTCGCTCGATACCAATATACGTCGATTTGGACGGTCTGCGTCCTAGAGATTAGACTCGTCACCGTTTGGCTTGAGCGAGATTCCCTTCGGCTTGTTGTAGCTTGAGTTGTGCCTCGTGTTAGGGCTCGCGACACCGACCACATCCCCATTGATCGAGGTAGAGCTGACCTCATGGCGGTGTCGGCTGTCACGAAGGCAACAAAGTATTTCTTCACATATGTGCTAAGTTGTATTTTTGTCAATGATATTATTGGTTTCATGGATGAATTTGGGGAGATTCGTGCTCCCTGCTAGTCCCCTTTAGGGCTCCCCTTTGAGTTTGGCCGTGGCCGGCGGCCATCGCCATTGTTTTAAAATAAATTGGTCTGATTTTTGAACCATTAATAGATTTTGTATCGCCCTCGAGCCATCGTCGTAAAAGTCGGTCGTATCTCACTTCCTCGATATCATCAATATGATCCAATGTTGCTTAAAGTAGTAGGATAAGTTGCATATGATAATGGTGAATTATTGCATCACATATGTGCCGAGGTTGTAACTGCGACAATGCACTATTGTATCACACATGTTATAACTTGCATTTTGCCGATAGTAAAATCCATGGAGGCCGGGCACGCCGGTCACAAAGCAACATCCCCTCTGGCTTCTTATAGATCATGTCGCACCTCGTGTCGTGAATGGTAGGACCGACCAAATCAGGAGTTTTCGTTTTAAGTGCTAAGTTGCATACGCACGGTGCTAAGTTGTATATGCATTAGTGCTAAGTTGTATATCCATTGGTGCTAAGTTGTATAGTCACCGATACTAAGTTATATACATACTAACGCTAAGTTGCCTATCCACTACGCCTAAGTTGTGCACTGGTTGTATAAAATTGTGTTTTCATTGCCACTAAGTTGTATGCCTCAATAACCAAGTTACCAACGATATTAGTAAGTACGATATGCAACTAATAGTGTAAAGTTGTGTGTTTTGGTACTATACTATAAAGTTGTTGATCGTCGTTCTGGTATCCTTATTCTTCGGTTAGTGGTCGCCTACTCAAGCTATGACATCGATGACATTAGGGTAGAGACTACCACAACGAGTGGCGCTAGGGAAAGGGCCACCAGTGCTAAGTTGCATACCATCGGTGCTAAGTTGTATACCTACAAACGCTAAGTTTCCACACACTGTTGTTAGGTTGTGAACACAGTGCTAATTTATATATTTTGACTAGTGCTAAGTTGCATACTGCTGGCTCGTGGTTGATGTAGAGCTCGTTGGGAACCCCAAGAGGAAGGTATGATGAGCACAGTAGCAAGTTTCCCTCAGTTATGAAACCAAGGTTTAATCGAACCAGTAGGAGCAAGGAAACACCCCAAACGTGTTACTAGTTGAGCTTGGCATGGCGCACTACCGGTGCTAGTAGCAACGTGGAGACCTGCACAACACAACCACAGAACTTTGTCCCCAACTTGCGATGAGGTTGTCAATCTCACCGTGTTTTGCGGAAAACAAAGGATTAAACGTATCGACTGGAAAGAAGAAAAAGTTTGCAGAAAGTAAACACAAAACAGTAAAAGATTGTAGATTGTATGTAAAAGACAAGGACCGGGATCCATAGTTCACTAGAGGTGGCTCTCCTTAGATAGATAACATGCTGGGTGAACAAATTACAGCGGGGCAATTGACAAACACCGTGAAAGCAATACATGCATATACTAATCATCTTGACTCCTCTGAGACTTGATTGGGCATTACAACATAATACATAGACCGCCATCCAACTTCATCTATGACTAATAATCCACCTTCAGGTTATCATCCGAACCCCCTCCAGTATTAAGTTGCAAGCAACAGATTATTGCTTTACAAACTGCGTGTAAAGTAAACAATATGATTGTTCTATGAACAAAGGATTGTTGTTTTCTCCCTAGTAGCAACAGCACATCTAGTACCTTAGAGATTTCTGTCACTTCCCCAGATTACCAGAGGCATGAACCCACTATCGAGCATAAATACTAACTCTTGGAGTTGCTAGCATCTACTTGGCCAAGATAGCTACTAACAATGGAAAGCATGCAAGATCTCAAATAACAAAGACATGATAGAATCAATAATCAATCTGAAATAGCATCTCAATATCCATCGGATCCCTGCAAACAAAACATGTATGAATTACAAATAGATGATCTTGATCATGAACGGAGCTCACAAGATCTAAACATGAAAGCACAAAAGAGGAGAAACCAGCCATCTAGCTACTACATGGATCCGTAGTCCAAGGATGAACTACTCACGCATCACACCGGAGGCTTGCATGGTGATGAAGAAGGCCTTCAGGATGAATTCCCCTCTCCGGCAGGGTGTCGGGAAGAGCTTCAGATCCCTCCCGATCTAGGGATGGAGATGACGGCGGCTACAAACTATTTCGTGGATTTTTGATCGGGTCCTTAGGGTTTTCGTCCCGAGGGCAACTTATAGGCGGAAGGAGAGACCGAGGGGGTGCCGGGAGCGGCCACACCACCCCCTGGCGCGGGACAGGCCTGGCCGCGCGGCCAGATGGTGTGGTGGCTCCCTGGCCCTTCTTCGTCTCGTATTTTGGCACTTGATCCCTTCCGGAAAAATAGGCACTTTGGCTTTTGTCCCGTCCAATTCCAAGAATATTCTTTTTCTGACTTTCCTGGTGATGGGTTCGTAGCATGGAAAACAAAAATTTTCTACCCCAAGAACGAACAAAACCCAGATCTAATCTAGATAAAAGCCAAGATCTAATCTATTAGACATGTGCAACAAGATACATCTGTACTAATCCTTGTAGATCCGAAAGCGTTACAAGTTTGGATCTCGTGGTTGATGTAGTTGATCACTTGCCGATCTCAAGATCGAGTGGACGATCCTTCCAGCGCCGCGTTCTGGCAGCGCTTCTGCAGTCGGTCACATGTGCGGAGTCGAAGGAGACCTTCCTCTCCCCGTTCCAGCGAGCAGCGGAGGTAGTAGATCTTCTCCACGGAATCCCAGCAGCACGACGGCGTGGTGGTGGTGGTGGAGTAGAGAATTCTGCAGGGCTTCGCCTAAGCCTGAGCAGAAGAAAGGAGGAGGAGAGAGGCGGCTAGGGTTTGGAGTAGTGGAGGGTGCAAGGGGGTGGCGCCTCCACCCCTCTATTTAAAGGAGGGAGGCGCCATGGGGAGGTGGAGTCCTTGTAGGACTCCCCTCCCTCCTTGGCCGGCGGATTGGGAAGGGGGGAGGAGTCCTCCTCCCCACGACTCCTTGTCTTGCCCCACAAGGATTCCTTGATCCTTTCTTGGTTTTCAAGCAAACTCCAAGAAATCATCTAGAACCTTCCGGAACATTTCGAAACCTTCTAGAATCCCCATACAAATACTCCGGAACATTTCCTACCTCAGAAAAAGATCCCCATTATATGAATCTTACTCCCCGGACAATTCCGAAGCTCCTCGTGATGTCCTGGATCCAATCCGAGACTCCGAACAACATTCGGTCTCCAATGCATATTCCATATCTACTTAAAACAACTTCGAACCTTAAGTGTGTCACCCTACGGTTCGTGAATATGTAGACATGATGGAGACACATCTCCGATCAATAACCATCAGTGGGACCTGAAGATCCGTAACGGCTCCCACATACTCAACGATGACTTTGTGATCGATAGAACCATTAACATACGAAACCAATTCCCTTTGTCACGCGATACTCTACTTATCCGAGGTTTGATCGTCGGTATCTCCATACCTAGTTCTACCTCGTTACTGATAAGTACTCTTTACTCGTTCCATGTTATGCCATCCCTTGTGACCCAGTCACATGCTTGCAAGCTAATTAGATGACATTCCACCGAGAGGGCCCAGAGCATAACTATCCGTCATATGGATGGACAAATCCCAATCTTGGTCCATGCGCTTCAACACATACTTTCAGAATACCCAATGACACCTTTATGACCACCCAGTTACGAAGCGGTGTTTGATGTCATCAAAGTACCCATCCGGTGATGGTGATTAACATAACCTCATGGTCGAAGGATTAGGTTACTATGTATTTTAAAGCTTATAGCAAACGAACTTAAATGATTTGATCTTATGCTATGCTTACTACGGGTGTGTGTCCATCACATCATTCTCCTAATGATATAACCTTGTTATTAATGACATCCAATGTCCATGATCAGGAAACCATGATCATCCATTAATCAACAAGCTAGTTCAACAAGAGGCTTACTAGGGACTCTTTTATGTTTACAACACACACATGTATTAGTGTTTCCTAATAATACAATTATAGCATGGGATGTAAACATTCATCATAAACATAAAGATATAATAATAACCACTTTATTATTGCCTCTTGGGCATATCTCCAACACCTGGAACCAAAAACAGCAGAAAACAGGCAGCTGGCACTATGGCTCTTGTTAATAGGTTAGTCCAAGAAATCATATGAAAAGTACTCCAAAGTTGGAACAAAACACAAGAAAGTGGATAAAACCAAGCATGCAACATCAAAAATTATAGATACATTTGCAATGTATCAGCATCCCCAAGCTTAACTCCTGCCCGTCCTCGAGTAGGTAAGTGATAAAAAGAAATAATTTTTGAGGTGGCATGCACCATCAAAGACTTGATCAAAGTATTTGCAAAACATTTAAGGCTGGGATCATAGTACTTCAATCATAACATGAAAGACAAAGTTCTAGCAATAAGCAAAGAAACTATGATGCAACATGAAAAGGCACAAACAAAAGATTCATGAATAACATGCTTTGCAAGACGTTTGTTTGTTTCACATAAAGAAAACATAGCATAATAGTATTCAGCTTGTGCCTCAATAGAGTAGCAAATATAAATGCATAGGACACCTTCAAAGTTCATAAGAGTGACTAGATACAATAGTTTCAAACAAGCAATAACAAGTTATGCATCAATCAACTAGTCTTGGGACAATGCACATAGAACTAAGAATGGCCACTATGCTCTCAAAGTAGGTGCATAAAGTTAGAAGGTGGAGACTCAATATAATGGTGGAAGAAAGGCCTTTTGTAAAAGGAAGTAGGGATTCAAGTCTCATAAAGAGCTTCCAAAAATTATGGTACTTATAGCTTTCAGCTGTCATTACCCCTATCATAAGCATCTTCAAGTGATTAAGGTTAAAGGGAACAAACTATGGTGTACATGCTTGACGAAGTATAAGTCAGAAATTCGGTTGCCCGAATCATCTCCGCGATGATAAAATTCGGATGCCGCGCTTACAACGTGAAGGTAAGACCTGAATAAGGCTTCGCAACACATTTAGCTGCGCACTACCAGAAATATATCTGTGCCTACATGAACGATGAACGTGCCTTGACGGACGCGTCGAGTGCTCACACCCGTATAACTGGAATTCGACTCCTATAAGACCTCCACGGCCTGAGTCGAATTACGCCAGCACTTTTCCGGATTCGAGTCCAGGGACTCGAGTTCGAGTAGATTGCGTTGTTTCACCCTAAGGGGGTTAACTGATACCGGTACTTCGGTTATATCAGGCACGTATATCAATAATCCCTATGACACAAATAAAAGCAGTCGAAATGTACTCAATCAAGCACTCGAAGACTTCAAAAGTCCCCAGTCGAATCTGCGATTCCACTGGACACTCGGGGCTACTGACATGGGTATACCCTACAGGTACTCGAGCTTGGTATATACGGTCCAAACACGTACAGGCCCACGGTGTCGCCAAGGCCCGGATGAAAGGACTCGAGTGACCTGCGGACTCTCGATTGCTTGAAGAACAAGAAGAAGCTAAAGATAGAAAGTTTGAAGGGGAAAACCCTAACTTGTAACCGACTTGACCTGCTACCCGAGACCTAGCCTATGTATATAAAGGCTAGGAGGGGGCGGCGAGGAGGACACACGCAACCCTAGTTTCCACAACCCTCGCCAGATTACATCTGCGCACCATTGTAACTTTCGACTCCTTCGATAATTCCACGAGCAGACAAGCAGGAGTAGGGACCTCTACGAGGCCTGAACCTGGGTAAATCCTTTGTCCCCTGTGTGCTTGTTTGCTAGCCGATAGATGTCTCCAGCGCTCCCTCCTTCTCCAAAACCCAAGTCCATAACAATGGGCATTGATGAGTTAAATCCTCGTTGCGAGTTCTTCGGCCCCATCAACTGCGATCTACAACTCCGCAACAACGGAGATTCGCCAGCTCTTCGGCGCCTTCGACTTCACCGTCCACACGCCGGCCACCCGCCCGGCCTTCGAGTCTGTGGGTGACGGAATCAGCCTGGCGATTGGGAGCTTCCGCTTCCAAGTTGGTCAGATGGGCACGCTTCGCATGCTTGATCAGCCGACAGCACCGGCGATTGCCCCGGCATCATGGTTCCCTCCATCGATCGGCACCCTCAGCAAACACAACGCCCGGTGGTAGTCGAGAATACGATCAGTGACAGCAGTCGCGATTCCGATCTGAGCGATCTGGCCACTGAAGATGGAACCTACGGTTCCGGATCTGAAAGCTGTGAAAGCAACAGCTTCCCTAATCACTTCATGTGCGCCGTTATCAACGCACGCGACACCTCCGCCAATCGCGACAATGGTGGTAACACCGGTAACGGCACCGATCCACCCAACGCCGGCAACGGTGGCAACGGTGGCAACGGCGGTAATGGCGGCAATCGCGCTCCTGTCAACAACGGAGGAGCAGTCGAACCTCCCAGCATAATCAATGAGCAAACCGGCGAACGCGTCGTAATCAAGCTCAACGAGCAAGAGTGGGATCGCTGCCGCGAAGCCCTACGGGGCACACCTCTACCCTTTGGGTCCCCGCAGGAACTGCTGATGGGCTATCACTGGCTCCTGAAGGAAGAATTCAAGCGCCAACTGCAAACAATCGCGCAACTTGAGGCACGTAAAAAAGCAGCGGACGAATCGAGCCTTCGTCGTGCTGGGCTCTCCTCCTACGGAGGATCCTCCTCAAGAGGCAACGAATACCTCGCCAAGAAGAGGCAGTCACGGATGGCTCACCTCACCGAACAAGAGCGCATAGAGGCCGCGAAAGTCCTCGACTTCGGCTCTATGACAGTCGATACGAGAGGCAACGTGGTTCCCAGGACGCCGCAAGCTGCGGTGACGACAGCCACCATGTACCTCCTCAATAACCAGCCGCCAGATGGAGATCCCCGAACTACCATGCACCGATCTACGATCGCGGGTTTGGGGTTAATCGAGGCCGCCCTCGACAAGGAGCCAGTACCAGACCCAAAAAGGGCAAAGCGCTAGCAAAGTGCCACTCCTCGCCCTCATCCAGCGATGACAGTCACGACCTGTCTCGACGCCGCCGCTCACGGCGACACGACCGCGACTACGATGCGCGCGACGACCTCACGCAGCGCAAGATCGACAAATCAAGGGCACGACATGCTCGGTCGACTGACACGGAAGAAGAAGATGTGGAGCTCTGCGGCGCCTGATGCTTTAGCAGATCCATTAGGCAGAAACGAATGCCTAAGGGGTTTAAACTCCCATCGGAAAATCCGAAATTTGACGGTCTGTAGGACCCCAAGATCTGGCTGGAGGACCACATCTCCTCCGTCAGGCTCCACGGAGGCATTCGAAGCACTGCCATGCAATGCTTGCAGCTACAGCTGTAGGGCGCCGCCCGGGCATGGCTCAATAACCTCCCACGCAGATCTGTTCGTAGTTGGGACGAGCTGGTGTACAGCTTCGTGCGCAACTTTAAGGGCACGTACAAACGGCCCGCATCAATCGAAGAGCTGAGATGCTGCCAGCAAAGATCTAGCGAATCACTGCGCTCCTACATCCAAAGGTGGTCCATCATCAAGAACTCCGCGGAAAACATCTCAGAAGACCGCGTGATTGACGCATTCAACGGTGGCGTCCGCCGCCTAGAGCTCAGGGAGGAGCTGGGCCGCTCAAAGCCCAGACCATCGACCACCTGATGGAGATCGTGAATCAGTGGGCCGATGGAGAAGATTCAGTAAAGAATCGCGCTCATTCCGACGAGGAGGCAGAACTCGACCGTAGACGTGACCATCGAGGCAAGCGTCGCATGCGCATCTACGATGACCGCGACGACGTCAACATGGTCGTGGCCGGCTACGCCGATAGACGCGACGATAACCGCAACATCGGATACCATAGCGGTGGATATCGCGACTCCGGGAAAACCACGCAAGTATGGCAACACCGCACTCGCGACGAGGCACCCACGACCTCCATCAAGGACAAACTGTCCGGGCCATGCACGGTACACTTCTACATCGACAAGCATGACGACAAGAGAAAGTCCAGCCACCTCCTCAAAGACTGCCGCGAGTTCCTCAAGCTGCACGAGGGATTGGTTCGGATGAACCGTAATGCAGTCAAAAGAGGCTACAGAGCCGCTCTAGGCGCCGTGGCACATGGCGCACCACCACCACCACCTGGGCCACCCCCGAACGAAGCCGCACCGGACTAACACCACGGGGGCGAACCGTACCCACGGGCCATGGGTACCATGATGATCCAAAAGGGGCGCCCCTCCAACAGGGTGCAGAAGGCCATCACTCGCCAAGTCAACTTGGCCACGCACTCGCCACCATCCACCACTGAGTACCTCAGTGGAAGCGAGTCATGCATCACCTTCGACAAACGCGACCACCTGCCTCAGATACCTCGCCCAGGTCATTGCCCCCTCGTAATCAAGGCGCAAATTGGAGGTTTTGACATGAGTCGCGTCTTCATGGATGGCGGAAGCGGCATCAACCTCATATTCGTGAGTACCTTGAGAGCAATGAGGATCCCTCTAACCTGCCTGGAGGCATCGGACACAATGTTCCACGACATCGTCCCAGGGAAGGGCGTATACCCCCTAGGCAAAATCAACCTCGACGTCATCTTCGACACGCCGAAGAACTTCCGGCGCGAGCGCATCGACTTTGAGGTCGTCGACTGGCCCTCACAATACCATTGCATCCTTGGGCGCGTCGCATTCACTAGGTTCATGGTAGTGCCCCACTACGCCTACCTGCAGATGAAAATGCCAGATCCCAACGGCGTCATAACGATCAACGGGAGCTTTGAACGATCTGCCAGTTGCGACAGGGAATTCAACAGAATCTCCTAGTCCTTCGGCATGTAGGAGGAACTCGCAAGACTGAAAGAGACAACAGACAACAGTCTGCCTCCCCTGAGTAGGCCAAGCTCACCTGACCTCTCCTTCGACTCATCTGTGCACACAAAGAAGGTGCAGGTCTATCCATCGGATCCCGCCAAGACGGCCCTCATCGCCAACAACTTGAGTCCCACATAAGAACTCGCGCTCGTCGAATTCCTCCGTGAGCACTGGGAAATTTTTGCCTGGTGTCCTGCAGACATGCCAGGAGTTCCCAGGGAATTCGCCGAGCACGCACTCAACGTTAACCCCGACGCAAGGCCAGTCAAGCAAACAATCAGGCGACTGTCTGAGCCACGAGCACAAGCAGTCGGGATGGAGATCAACATACTCCTCGAGGCCAAGTTCATACGCGAGATCAAGGAAAGCACTTGGCTCGCCAATACGGTGCTGGTACCAAAAAAGGACACGGATATCCTACAGATGTGCGTGGACTTCACTTCTTTAAACAAGCACTGGCCAAAAGATCACTTCCCGCTGCCACGGATCGACCAGATCATCGACTCCACCGCTGGATGCGAGCGTCTCTGCTTCCTCGACGCCTACTCAGGCTATAATCAAATTTGAATGAAGGAGGAAGACCAGGAGAAAACAGCATTTACAATGCCCTTTGGCGTGTTCTGCTACAACACAATGCCCTTCGGGCTAAAAAACGCGGGAGCCACCTACCAGTGGTGCATGCAGGCTTGCCTCAAGGAACAACTGGGTCGCAACATCCAAGTCTATGTCGACGACATAGTAATCAAGACCAAGGAGGAAGCCTCTCTAATCGACAATTTGCGCGAAACCTTTGCCAACCTTGATCACTACCGGATCAAGCTCAATCCAGACAAATGCGCCTTCGGCGTACCATCTGGGCAGCTACTCAGGTATCTCATCTCCACGAGAGGAATCGAGGCAAACCCAAAGAAGATAAAAGCCATACTAGCCATGGAGAAGCCGAAAAACATAAGAGGCGTCCAATAGCTGGCCGGACGAATCGCGGCTCTCAGTCGATTTATCAGTCGGATGGGTGAAAAGGCACTGCCCTTCTACCAGCTCCTCCGCAAAGCTGAAAAGTTCGAGTGGACCAATGAAGCGCAAGAAGCATTCGAAGATCTCAAGCGCCTGCTATCCACTTTGCCAGTGCTGGTGACTCCACGAGAAAGGGAACCACTATTGCTGTACATCTGCGCCACGAACCAGGTCGTCAGCACAGTGCTCGTCGTCGAGCGGGCTGAGGAAAACAAGGTCCACGGTGTACAACGCCCGGTATACTACCTCAGCGAGGTCCTCACGCCAACAAAACAGCGGTACCCGCACTACTAGAAGCTGGCGTACAGCGTCTTTATGACCGCCTGGCGACTGCACCACTACTTCCAGGAACACCCAATCGTGGTAGTCAACAACGCCCCGTTGGGACATATCCTCAACAACCCCGACGCCACGGGGCGAGTCGCGCTTTGGGGAATAGAGCTGTCTCCACGAGACATCACATACGAAAAGTGCGACGCAATCAAGTCGCAAGTGCTCCCTGACTTCCTCGTGCACTGGATGGAGAACCAGCTTCCGGACAAGCCAGATATGTCCTACCTCTGGACAATGCACTTCGATGGGTCCAAGCGGAAAGACGGAGCAGGCGCAGGTGTCATACTGACATCACCTCAAGGGGACAAGCTAAAGTATATCCTGCGAATGCAGTTCACAGCCTCAAACAACGAGGCTGAATACGAGGCCCTGTTGCACGAGATGAGGATGGCAAAAGCTTGTGGCGCCAAGAGGCTCATCATATATGGTGACTCCAAGTTGGTCGTCAACCAAACAATGCACGAGTGCGACACACTGAACGACAGCATGATCGCGTACCGCGACCTCTATGATACACTCGAAGGAGACTTTGATGGTTGCGAGTTGTGACACGTAGGTCGCGAAAGCAACGAGGAGGCGGACGCACTCGCCAACATAGGCTCTACCTGCGCCCCCATACCACCTGGGGTATTTCTCGAGCGCATATGCGAACGCTCCATCAAGCCAAAGGCTGCAGAGAAGAAAACAAGCGCGGCAACGGACTCGGGGGCTACGCCACCCAATGAGCCAATGGCACTCGATGACTTGGAGCTGGACACAGGACTCGAGGGACCAATGAGCGTCATGATGATCGAGCAATCTTGGACGCAGCCGTACATTACGTACCTCCTTAGTAAGAGACTACCGGACGACACGACAGATGCATGGCACATCGCGCGGCGCTCCAAGGCATTCGCCGTTATCAACAACGAACTATATAAACGCAGCATCACAGGAGTGCTACAACGATGCGTCTCAATGGCCGATGGAAGAGCAGTTCTCCTCGACATCCATGAAGGGACCTGCGGGCACCATGCCGGCAGTCGCGCCCTCGTTGCCAAAGCTCTACGAGCTGGATTTTACTGGCCCACGGCCATGCGCGACGCCAAGGACATAGTCCAAAAATGCAATGCTTGCCAGCGATTCGCGGACAAGCCACACGCACCAGGCGCAGAGCTACGGCCTATTCCATTGGCCTGGCCCTTCGCACAGTGGGGGCTCGACATGGTTGGCAAGCTTCCAAGGTCCTCGCGCGGAGGTTACGTCTACCTCTTGGTTGCAGTCGACAAATTCACCAAGTGGATCGAGGCCATGCCGGTGACCAACCAATCAGGGCACATCACAGTCAAGTTCTTCGAGTCCATCGTCTACCGCTTCAGCGTGGCGCACAACATCATCACCGACAACGGGACGAACTTCACATCCAAGGAGTTCCAAGAATTCTGCGAGAACCTGGGGATCAACATCAGCTACGCCTCAGTAGCGCATCCATAGACCAATGGTCAGGTGGAAAAAACAAACGGGCTCGTCTGCAGCGGAATCAAGAAGCGACTCCTCCGACCACTCGAACAAGCCGCGGGTTGCTGGCCAGATGAGCTGCAGTCCGTACTCTGGAGCCTACGTACAACTCCAAACACCACCACGGGCTACACACCATTCTTTATGGTGCACGGGGCAGAGGCAGTGCTACCCGCTGAAGTACGATATAAGGCGCCGCGCGTGGTCGCTTACAGCGAACAAGAGTCATCCCTTGCACTCGAAGACTCCGTTGACCTCCTTGATGAAGCAAGAGAAATCGCCGCAGAAAGATCCACGATCTACCAGCAGAACCTGTGCAACTACCACAGTAGAAGGCTTCGCCCCAGATCCTTCGTCGAAGGTGACTTGGTCCTGCGACTGAAGCAGCATGGCATCTCAAGATCGAGTCCCCCTGAGAAGGACCATACGTGATTACAGAAGTAATCCTAGGTGGCGCCTATCACCTTCAAGATTTAGAGACAGGAGTCGCATACTCCAACCCTTGGAACGTCGCACAACTGCGACGCTTCTACCCCTAGTCGTTTTTTACTTTTACATCGCAAATAAGGCTACTCAGCCAAGGCTACTTAGCCACACATTGTACCTCACACTATTCTTCGAATAAATAAAAGCTAAGTGCCCCAAAACTCCGTGTTCTCCTTCACTTTGTCAATTTTTATACTCGGGGGCTGCGCCACCCTACATACATTTGTTCTTCGAACCAAAAACGCGATATCCTGAGTAGCTGGCACATCAATCGAACCCCTTAACACAAACTCAACCCAGCTGCAACGCACCTGACAGGTTGACAAGGGACCGAGATAAAAGATGGCCAGGCTAACGAAAAGGACTCGCATAGTGCAACGCACCTCACGCTAACAAAGCTGTTTATACACATTCGACAATAAATTATCTACAACATCTATATGAACTTTACAACACAAATACACTTATGTGCAGGATACAAATTTGGCTACTATTGCAACAGAAGAACGTTGGTTTGTTCCTCGAAGAAGTCGACGATCTCCTCTGCTAGACGGTCCACCGCCTGATAATGCGGTACCATATTCCAGGCAGATCCTGCTGGCGGCCCAGAGGCAATGGCGGCAACATCCATGTCAGGCCTGTGCAATCGCACCATTGAGAGGGCAGCCTTGGCACCAGCCACCAACTGCTGCCTCACGCACTCGCGAACCGCGGACAGATCTTGAAATTTGGCAAGGAGAGCCAGCAGGCTTGATGGAGTGTCGTCCAGCGGGAACATCGCCCGACAAATGTTCTTCAAGCACGACTGCGACTTCTTCAGGAAGAGCAGCACTCGCGATACGCGATCCTGCAGGGTCGCCAACATAGTCGCACGATCATGATCTACCCAGAAGTATCCACTCTCTTGAAGTTGCTCCTGGGTGAGATCATGAAGGCGAATGGCAATTCTATCCTTCTCCTCCTGCGGATGGCGCGCGCTAACAACTACACGAAGCAGCATCAATAACATGAGTACAACGTACCGCTGTGAGTAACTACAAAGGAAAATATGAGAATAAGCAAACTAACACTTAAACTGGTCGCCCAGCTGCGTCACCTCGCCAAGCAGATATTGCTCGCGGGCGGCGGCTTTTTCCGCCTTCGACTTCCACACGTCTGCGCTACCGCGGATCACGGGCAACTCATGCTCCAGCTGCTTCACGCGATCACGAAGTCGCGAAAGCAAGGATAGCTCCTCTACCCTGGAGCGCGGTGGTGCCACTATATCATCAAGAGATGGCGAGTCCTGGGTTCCCCCCATGGGATCACTTGATGTACCCTACCACAAGTCAAGACAGAGGCAAATAAGGCGACCAAATTAATACAAAGGCAAAAGGAATAGATGCATTCAGGATCAGCATAAGTATTCACAAACACACTCGCCAGCAGGCATGTTCTTAAACCAAAAGGACAATTCATCAACTATTACAAAAAGCTAACTACGGAGCAGCTGGCTTCTTCGACTTCGATGGCTTCGGGGGCTTCATCAAGTCCATGGCAGTATCAGACGCCACTGACTTTCCGCCGGCCCCTGAGGCCGAAGCTTTCACCGCCTTCTTAGCACGTTGGAGCTCCTCCAAATACTTCGCAACAATATTTATCAAGTGATGGCCATATTTGGCACATGTAGTCGCAAAAGGAGCGAAGACTACCTGCTGACCATCCGCGCCAACAGGCATCGCCTTTGACACCGCGGAAGGATCGATATCAGCTCCGTGGGCCTGCACCATCGCGAGTGTCATAGACGCGCCAGCCGCGTGGAGGGAGTTCTTGTAGGCGGAAGGCACACCATCGGCGAATGACTCCACCAGCTCGTCCATATTATCGATGAGTTCCGCCTTTGGCATCAACTCCTCTCGGAGGCGACTGAGAGCGACCTTGGCCTTGGAAAGTGTATATTGGACGGCGGTGCTGCGGTCCTCGACTGCCGACACCGTGCCTGCCAGAGCGTCATCACGACGAAGGGTCTGCGGGTCGAAGCTCAAATCGCCAGCATCTGTCCAGGAACCAACACATGAATCAAAACTTTAGAACCACCAGCAAAAACACTAGATGCAGAGAAGGACAACAAATAATATCAACAGGCAAAGGTACCTAAGAGAGCCTTGGCGACTGAGAACAGTTGTTCTTTGAACAACTTTTCCCTGGCCGCAAAGGACGCACGTAGATCCTCTTCGCGCTTCTGTGCCTCGTCACGAGCTGCGAGTGCCTCCTCGCAACCCTTCACAGCCGCGGCAAGCGTTTTCTCCAAGGTGGCAACGTTGCGCAGTAAAGCATTATGTTCAGCTACACGGCAATCAAAAGTTGACTATCAGTCGACTATACCAAAGAAGGAGAAGACGAAAAAGAATAAGTGTAGAACACTCACTTTTGACCACGCGGTGACGCGTCTCCAGCATTGCATGCTAGCGACCCATCGCCATCACCTGCTCTGCCACTTGCGCGGCTTCCTTTACAAGGAGCAGTCGAACAAACAAGGAATCATTGAAAGCAACGGATAACATTGACTGCCACACTAAAAAGAAGGAAAGATATACTTACATGGTCCTCGAATGACTCCAAAGAAGTTTGCTGTACCGTCATCCGAGCAACCATTCGATGCTCCCCTACGTGAGGAGAGCTCAAAGAATTGTGCCCGGAGTGGGCCGCCACCGGAGGGGAAGGAGCGCGGTCGACCTCTTTCTTGGCCCTTGAGGTCGCGACTCCTGATTCCTTCAAAAACTCGACGTCGCCAGAAGATGACGACGCCTCTTGACTACAAGACAAAATCCACATTTAGAAAGGGCAAACTCCAGGGCAAAGCCAATAAGAAGAAAACAGAGAAGTAGAAATGAACTCGAAAACTTACCTGTCAAACTTGTCAAAATCAAACGTGGCCTCCACCGACTCTAACAAAGACTCCTTAGGCAATCACATCTTCTTGCGAGAAGATGGTGCCATAGCTCTCACAGGAACGGCGGGAATTGGCGACTCCACGCCAACAGCCATGCCTTCTGGAGTCGAGGGAGACCACGCGTCAGAATCCTCACTGCGCGAACGCTTGCGAGTATCCGGACTCTCGGACTCGGGGGCTTCCTCTTCCACATCAGAAGGGACAGTCGACTCAGACTCGTCCTCTTCCAAAGCTTTGCGAGGAATAATCCCCTCAGGGAGAGGGGGCATACAAGGCGACACCGCCCAATCCTACACACAGGTAGTGAAGATCAGCAAAAAAGAACAAGTAAGGCAACAGAAAAGCAATCGCGAAAACAAGCTACTGCGTAGCACAAATGTACCTCAGGAGGAGGATTCGAAGCATCAAAAGGAGGAACAACTGGCTCATTCGGAAGCACATCCTTGCCAGTGTACTTCGTGACAAGGTCGAACCCTCTTATCCACCTCACTCGCGGACATGCCATCGGCAGACACGCGAGTGGCATCATCAGCGCCAGCCCATTGAAACATGGGATGGACTCTGGCTTGGAGAGGCTGGACGCGACGGCGCAACCAAGTTTTGATAAGGGCGCAGCCTCCCTCTTTTGCGCCTATGCGACTCTCGAGGTCGCAGACACGTTGATACAGCATGTCTGTCTCCGCGAGTTCGCCAGGCATAACTACGTTCTTCCAAGAACACATCTTCTTGCAGGGAGTCGCGAGATCGAAGGGCACGAGTCCAAAGTGCTCATCTTTGGCCTTCTGATCACGGACATAGAACTATTTGTCCCTCCATCCCTGGACGGACTTGGTGAGCTTGATGTCGAAGTAGGTGGCGAATGGGTCGACGTGGATTCTGCAACCACCTACGTCATAAACTAAAGAGCCAGATGCGGACTGACGCTTCAATTTAAAGATGCGCTTGAAAAGACCAAAGTGTGGCTCGATTCTGAGCCAGCACTCGCAAAGAGTGATGAAGCAAGTGATGTGGAGGATCGAATTTGGGGACAGCTGATGGAGCTGGAGCCCGTAGAAACAAAGAAGACCCCTGAGAAAGGGGTGAAGAGGCAAGGAAAGACCGCGAATGATGAATGCAAGAAACATCACTCGAAAACCAGCGGGAGGAGCAGGAATAGTCTCACCGCTGGGGACGCGCGCATCGGCGACTGCTGCGGAGATCACTCCATCTTGGCGAAGAAGACGAAGATCCGATGCCTTGATGATGGAAGGGCGCCACACACCATTTGTCACGCGGGTGCCCGCGACCTTCTTCTTCCTGCCGGCGGCGGTGCTGGTGCCCGCAGCAGCGGAGCCACCCTTCTTCTTCGCCGCGGCGATGGTGGCCGCGGAATCAGCAACATCGCCTCCCTTCTTTTTCCCCATTGCAGCGGCGGCGATGAGAGCAAAGGAAGTAGCTCGGGAACGAACAGAGCTGGTCCAGCGTCATAGAGGAGACGGGCGCAGGAGAAAGCAGAAGAGCAGAAGCAATGGCGATGGCAACAAGGAAGAAAGAGCACAGATGGAAAATTACCGCCGTAACGCCGCTACTTAACCCCTAGGAGATGCAATCCAACGGCTCACAAAAACCCTATTGGACGCGTGGCACGCATCGTGTTGGACACATGGAGAAGGGGAAGCGCGAACCGTCCCTCCACTACTCCCATTACGTGCGGAAATCGAGGAGGCGCAGTTAAAATAAAGATTACGCACGCCCAGTCAAATCAAAGTCAGGAAGTGGGACGCACCGCTTGTCACGTCCCGTCAAACTCGCTCACGCGGGCAACTGAGGTCATACAAGGGTCAGCACTGACGTCATCAAAGCCACGCAGTGGAAAAATTCGACTACTTTAGTCCTTGCTGGAGTCTTCGACTCCACCAAGCACTCGGGGGCTACTCCCATAGGGAGCGCTGGCCATGCACCCTACGATTTTCTTTTCTTTTTGCAGGAATAAGGACAATCAAAAGCAAACCCAAACCATTCGAAATACAATTCGACTATGGACATGGGTTACTCCCATAGGGAGCACTAGAAAATTTTGACTGAAACAAGCAACCGAAAGACGACGGCAGCCGCAAACGTTATTTAGTCCCTTCTTGAGTCTTCGACTCAACCAGGCACTCGGGGGCTACTCCCATAGGGAGCGCTGGTCGCGCACCCTATGACTTTCTATACATAAAACTGTGTGTTGATAACGTCCACACTCGCAACTCATGGCGACACCGCCTCATAATTTTTCCCTACAAAGAGACTACGTCTCCTGGGTTGCCCGAATCATCTCCGCGATGATAAAATTCGGATGCCACGCTTACAACGTGAAGGTAAGACCTGAATAAGGCCTGGCAACGCATTTAGCTGCGCACTACTAGAAATATATCTGTGCCTACATGCACGATGAACATGCCTTGACGGACGCGTTGAGTGCTCACACCCGTATAACTGGAATTCGACTCCTGTAAGACCTCCGCGGCCTGAGTCGAATTACGCCAGCACTTTTCCGGATTCGAGTCCAGGGACTCGAGTTCGAGTAGATTGCGTTGTTTCACCCTAAGGGGGTTAACTGATACCGGTACTTCGGTTATATCAGGCACGTATATCAATAATCCCTATGACACAAATAAAAGCAGTCGAAATATACTCAATCAAGCACTCAAAGAATTCAAAAGTCCCCAGTCGAATCTGCGATTCCACTGGACACTCGGGGCTACTGACATGGGTATACCCTACAGGTACTCGAGCTTGGTATATACGGTCCAAATACGTACAGGCCCACGGTGTCGCCAAGGCCCGGATGAAAGGACTCGAGTGACCTGCGGACTCTCGATTGCTTGAAGAACAAGAAGAAGCTAAAGATAGAAAGTTTGAAGGGGAAAACCCTAACTTGTAACCGACTCGACCTGCTACCCGAGACCTAGCCTATCTATATAAAGGCTAGGAGGGGGCAGCGAGGAGGACACACGCAACCTAGTTTCCACAACCCTCGCCAGATTACATCTGCGCACCATTGTAACTTTCGACTCCTTCGATAATTCCACGAGCAGACAAGCAGGAGTAGGGACCTCTACGAGGCCTAAACCTGGGTAAATCCTTTGTCCCCTATGTGCTTGTTTGCTAGCCGATAGATGTCTCCAGCGCTCCCTCCTTCTCCAAAACCCAAGTCCATAACAATGGGCATTGATGAGTTAAACCCTCATCACATAGTATCTTTTTTTTTCTTTTCTCTTTTTTTCTCATTATAGGACTCTTTTTTATAAGAAGAATGCTTCATAGACAGCTCATTATGGTTATGCTGCAGGTTTCCACCATGTCAGCATGGATTAGACCAGCGGCCCAGGCGTTTCTCTAACACATATACATAACTCCATGGACTTACAAGCTCCCCTTTCATTTCACACCGACGACATCCATATACAAAAGAACATGATATCAACTAGGTACAAGTACTAAGTGCAATGTTGAAAGCGTTCCCCATGAAAGCATGGTTCTGCTAATTCCCAACAAATAAGTGCAAGCATATACAACATAGAAGACACAATGGTTCAAGTTTATTAAGGGCAAGTAAAGTAAGGTGTGCCATCAAGTTCGTGAGAGCTTTAATCACTAGTTTTCTCATAACAAGAGGAAGGTAAACAAAAGCATGAATATACTTAGAATAACATAAGCTAATAGGTAGGTATGGTGGACTCTTTGGAATAACTTGGTTTAGGGAGTTGGATGCATGAGTGGAACTCATACTTGGTTGTGGAGGCTAGCAAAAGACTGGGAGCGACAAACTAAGAGAGCAATAATGGCCATAATCATGTAGAGCGACAAAACATCATTGATCAAAGCATAAAGTGATACTACAAGTTGAAAACTAAAGGATCATAAAGGAAATGGTGACTTGAGATAGTCATAACATGGTGTGAGCATGTGCCAAGTCAACCCAAATAAAGCATCAAAGGAGAATACTACTATACTATGCTTTAATATGCTAAAACAACGCATGATTCGTCCAAGGCACATTAAGCAATCTCAATTGTTTATAACAAGTCATGCTACAACAAAGAATACTAAGCATAAATCCAAAACAATATCAAGCATGGCATGACAAAGCATAGGCCATAGTCAAAAACGAGCTCTTTTTACCACATAAGTATGAACTTTCCTACTCTTTTCCAAACCAAACCAAACTATTAGCAAACCAAAGTGTGAAAGAGGGGGTCCAATCAATTTATTCAGAAAACTAAGCAAACCAAGCAAACTAAAAACCAAAACAAAAACGAAAAATAAGACGCCCCAAGAAAAACACAACTGTGCATGAAACAATAAAAATGAAGCGTTTGGAAGAAACCTTGGATTTTTATTGATGAAGAAGGGGATGCCTTGGGCATCCCCAAGCTTTGACGCTTGTAATTCTTGGATATTTCTTGGGGTGACACGTGTGGAATCCCCAAGCTTGAGCTTTAGTCCATCCTTCATCTCATTACTCATTCCTTCCATACACCTGAAATTTTTCCTTCATACAAAACTTCACACAATCTCATTAGCAACATTAGTGCACTTAAGATAAATAAGTCTCAAGGTTCAGTTCTAACACCAAATAAACTTCCATTAGAACACTAGATACTGTAGCACTTCCCTCAAAAAGCTCAATTCCCCAAAAGAACTCAAGAAGGAACTAACAAGAAGCAAATGCAGAAAATGGCAGAAATCTGTCAAAATAGACCAGCAGGTAAAGACGATTTTTTTCGAAGATCCCCTGTTACTCAAATCAAAAAGTGTTTAACTAACGAAAGTTAGATAACAACCTGGGGCAGAATCGCAAAACATTACAGCTCAATCCGACGTACAAAGCTCTCTCAAGAATTTTTAGGGCAAAGCACAAAAATCTGTTTCGGGATAGCAACTTTCCCAATCATTACTTCACTCTCATTAGAGGTTACTCTTGGCACAAAAAGCAAATAAAAAGGATAAGGAGAGGTTATTACAGAGGTAATAACTTCCAATACTCATCTAAAACTCTTGGGTTATCTCCCAACAAGTACTTTTCTTTAACGCCTTGAAGTTAGGCATAAGAAGCAAAGAAAGAATCAAGTGTTCTCAAATGAAGAAGCATTAAGACCAAATTTTTTTTCATAGGAGAAGCAAAAGAAATCTTTTATCTCTTTTTGGGGAAGTGTTCTATACCTTTCTTGAGTGGGAGTTGATATTTAATAGTGCCTTCTTTCATATCAATGATGGCACCAACAGTTATAAGAAAAGGTCTTCCCAAATTAATAGGACAAGAAGCATTGTATTCAACATCCAAAACATAGAAATCAACGGGGACATAGGAATAGTTAACCATAATAAGAACATCGTTAAGACTCCCCATGAGTTTCTTTTTAGCATTAGCATCAAGTGGGACATTAAAATAACAATCTTCAAGAGGAGGCAAATCAAGCATATCATAAATCCTTCTAGGCATAATAGAAACACTACTATCAATATCACACAAAGCTTTGAAATCAAAGTCATTCACTTTCATATTAATGATGGGTTCCCAACCATCTTCTTGCTTTATAGGGATAGAAGCTTTATGTTTCATCTTTTCTTCTTTAATCTTTATGAGAGCATCGGTAATGTGTTTTGTAAAAGCCATGTTCATAGCACTAGCATTAGGACTTTTAGCAAGCTTTTGTAGGAACTTAATAACTTCAGAGATATTGCAGCCATCAAGATCAAAATCAATTTTATCATCTAAAGTAGTAGAACTATTACTAGCCTCAACACTAGTGGTGGTCATAGTAGAAACACTAATGTTTCTAGCAATTTCATCTTCTCTTTCCCACTTAGCATGTAATTCAGCTAATAGTCTAACATTTTCATCAATTCTTACTTGTATAGCATTAGTAGCTGCAAAGGGATTCTCATTAGTTTCGGGTTTAGCAACCATTTTATTCAAAGTAGATTGAAGCTTCAGCCAAAGATGCTATATTTCTTTCAACATTAGAGAGTTTTTCCTCAATAGTTTTATTGAAAGCAGTCTGTTTATAATAAACTCTTTAAGCATAACTTCAAATTCAGAGGGAGCACTCTTATTATTGTTGTAAGAATTTCCATAAGCATTACCATTGTTGGGAGGATATGGCTTATAATTGTTGTTACCAATTTTTTTCCTATAAGTGTTATTACCATAAGCATTGTTGCCAAAATTATTATTTCTTATGAAGTTCACATCAACTTGCTCTTATTGAGCAACCAAAGAGGCTAAAGGAACATTATTTGGAGCAATATGGGCTTTCCCATTAACAAGCATAGAAATAATAATATTAATATTATCACTCAAGGAGGAGGTTTCTTCAACAGAATTTACCTTCTTACCTTGTGGAGCTCTCTTAGTATGCCATTCAGAATAATTAACCATCATATTATCCAATAGTCATTCTATGAGTGGGACAATTCTTTACCTGAATCCAATAGGTTCTTTGAAGAATAGTTCAATCCTGCATAAAAAGTTTGGATGATCATCCAAGCAGTCAGTCCATGAGTGGGACAATTCTTTACCAAAGATTTCATTCTTTCCCAAGCTTGAGCAACATGCTCATTATCAAGTTGTTTAAACTTCATTATTTCACTTCTCATGGATATAATCTTAGCAGGAGGATAGTATTTTCCAATAAAAGCATCTTTGCATTTAGTCCAAGAATCAATACTATTCCTAGTTAAGGAATTCAACCATTCTTTAGCTTTTCCTCTCAAAGAGAAAGGAAACAATTTCAGTTTAATAATATCACCATCTATATCCCTATGCTTTTGCATCTCACAAAGTTCAACAAAGTTATTTAGATAGGAAGCAGCATCTTCATTACCAATACCAGAAAATTGTTCTCTCATAACAAGATTGAGCAAAGCAGGTTTTATCTCAAAGAAATTATTTTCAGCCATAGGTGGAGCAATGGGAGTGCTCATAAAATCATTGTTGTTGGTGCTAGTGAAGTCACACAACTTAGTGTTTTCAAGAGTAGTCATTTTTTTGGGTTTTCAAATAAGAAAGCAAACAAGCAAAACTAATTTTTTTTGTGTTTTTTGAAGAACAAAACAAGCAAACAAAGCAAAAAGAAAACTAAGCAAAACAAAAACAACAAAGTAAAGATATTGGTTATGAGGGACTCCCCTTGTGAAGATGTCCTTGACTCCCCGGCAACGGCGCCATAAAATCTTTGCTGGCTCGTGGTTGATGTAGAGCTCGTTGGGAACCCCAAGAGGAAGGTATGATGAGCACAACAACAAGTTTCGCTCAGTTATGAAACCAAGGTTTAATCGAACCAGTAGGAGCAAGGAAACACCCCAAAGGTGTTAGTAGCTGAGCTTGGCAGGGCGCACTACCGGTGCTAGTAGCAACGTGGAGACCTGCACAACACAACCATAGAACTTTGTCCCCAACTTGCGATGAGGTTGTCAATCTCACCGTGTTTTGCTGAAAACAAAGGATTAAACATATCAAATGGAAAGAAGTAAAAGTTTGCAGAAAGTAAACACAAAACAGTAGAAGATTGTAGATTGCATGTAAAAGACAAGGACCGGGATCCATAGTTCACTAGAGGTGGCTCTCCTTAGATAGATAACATGCTGGGTGAACAAATTACAGCGGGGGAATTGACAAACACCGAGAAAGCAATACATGCATATACTAATCATCTTGACTCCTCTGAGACTTGATTGGGAATTACAACATAATACATAGACCGCCATCCAACTACATCTATGACTAATAATCCACCTTCAGGTTATCATCCGAACCCCCTCTAGTATTAAGTTGTAAGCAACAGATTATTGCTTTATGAACTGCGTGTAAAGTAAACAATACGATTGTTCTATGAACAAAGGATTGTTGTTTTCTCCCTAGTAGCAACAACACATCTAGTACCTTAGAGATTTCTGTCACTTCCCTAGATTACCAGAGGCATGAACCCACTATCGAGCATAAATACTAACTCTTGGAGTTGCTAGCATCTACTTGGCCAAGATAGCTACTAACAACGGAAAGCATGCAAGATCTCAAATAACAAAGACATGATAGAATCAATAATCAACCTGAAATAGCATCTCAATATCCATCGGATCCCCGCAAACACAACATGTATGAATTACAAATAGATGATCTTGATCATGAACGGAGCTCACAAGATCTAAACATGAAAGCACAAAGGAGGAGAAACCAACCATCTAGCTACTACATGGATCCGTAGTCCAAGGATGAACTACTCACGCATCACACCAGAGGCTCGCATGGTGATGAAGAAGGCCTCCAGGGTGAATTCCCCTCTCCGGCAGGGTGCCGGGAAGAGCTTCAGATCCCTCCCGATCTAGGGATGGAGATGACGGCGGCTACAAACTCTTTCATGGATTTTGATCGGGTCCTTAGGGTTTCGTCCCGAGGGCAACTTATAGGCAGAAGGAGACACCGAGGGGGTGTCGGGAGCGGCCACACCACCCCCTGGCGCGGGCCACGCGGCCAGGCCTGGCCTGCGCCAGGGGGTGGTGTGGCTAGCCTAGGCACCCCCTCGGCCTCTCCATCCGCCTATATATTTCCCTCGGGATGAAAACCCTAAGCACCCGATAAAAAATCCACGAAAGAGTCTGTAGCCGCCGTCATCTCCATCCCTAGATCAGGAGGGATCTGAAGCTCTTCCCAGCACCCTGTCGGGGAGGGGAATTCACCCTGGAGGCCTTCTTCATCACCATGCAAGCCTCCGGTGTGATGCGTGAGTAGTTCATCATTGGACTACGGATCCATGTAGTAGCTAGATGGCTGGTTTCTCATCCTTTGTGCTTTCATGTTTATATCTTGTGAGCTCCGTTCATGATCAAGATCATCTATTTGTAATCCATACATGTTGTGTTTGCGGGGATCCGATGGATATTGAGATGCTATTTCAGATTGATTATTGATTCTATCATGTCTTTGTTATTTGAGATCTTGCATGCTTTCCGTTGTTAGTAGCTATCTTGGCCAAGTAGATGCTAGCAACTCCAAGAGTTAGTATTTATGCTCGATAGTGGGTTCATGCCTTTGGTAATCTGGGCAAGTGACAGAAATCTCTAAGGTACTAGATGTGCTGTTGCTACTAGGGAGAAAACAACAATCCTTTGTTCATAAAACAATCGTATTGTTTACTTTACACGCAGTTCGTAAAGCAATAATCTGTTGCTTGCAACTTAATACTGGAGGGGGTTCGGATGATAACCTGAAGGTGGATTATTAGTCATAGATGAAGTTGGATGGCGGTCTATGTATTATGTTGTAATGCCCAATC
This sequence comes from Avena eriantha, assembly GCA_910589775.1. NCBI lineage: Eukaryota > Viridiplantae > Streptophyta > Magnoliopsida > Poales > Poaceae > Avena > Avena eriantha. The sequence continues at coordinate 319,743,468 of OU342746.1, forward strand.
AAGTCTCAAAGGAGTCAAGATGATTAGTATATGCATGTATTGCTTTCACGGTGTTTGTCAATTACCCCGCTATAATTTGTTCACCCAGCATGTTATCTATCTAAGGAGAGCCACCTCTAGTGAACTATGGATCCTGGTCCTTGTCTTTTACATACAATCTACAATCTTTTACTGTTTTGTGTTTACTTTCTGCAAACTTTTACTTCTTTCCATTCGATACGTTTAATCCTTTGTTTTCCACAAAAAACGGTGAGATTGACAACCTCATCACAAGTTGGGGACAAAGTTCTGTGGTTGTGTTTTGCAGGTCTCCACGTTGCTACTAGCATCGGTAGTGCGCCCTGCCAAAGCTCAGCTAGTAACACCTTTGAGGTGTTTCCTTGCTCCTACTGGTTCGATTAAACCTTGGTTTCATAACTGAGGGAAACTTGCTGCTGTGCTCATCATACCTTCCTCTTGGGGTTCCCAACGAGCTCTACATCAACACCGCACCAACACTTTTCTGGGCGCCGTGCATTGAGCCATCAAGCAATTTTTCTAGCGCCGTTGCCAGGGAGTCAAGGACATCTTCACAAGGGGAGTCCCTCATAACCAATCTATTTACTTTGTTGTTTTTGTTTTGCTTAGTTTTCTTTTTGCTTTGTTTGCTTGTTTTGTTCTTCAAAAACACAAAAAATTAGTTTTACTTGTTTGCTTTCTTATTTCAAAAATACAAAAAAATTAGTTCCTATCTTGAGGTGCCACTATGTCTAGCCTTGCTCCAATCACTATGTCACCCAAGGAAATGATTTTCACTTTTAAACAAGGAATTGAGGAAAGTTTTAAGGAAGGTTGGTCTAGAATCTCTGATCTACATGAAAAAACTGAGCCTAAAATGACTCAAGGCTTGTTCCTTAGCAGTTTTTCCCTTGGGATTGCTCTTTGCTATAGATATGCTTTAGATGCTATTGTGGGAGGATATTTCCTCCAATGTAATGATGATGATGCTATTAATGCTATAAAGAAATTGATCCTCACTTACAACACGCCTAGCCAAACTGATACTTCTTTTGTGAAAATATTTGCTAGGTTGGATACTCTTGAGGCTAGCACTACTAGATTAGAAGGGTGCTACAATACGCTTAGGGAGCAGCATGATTATGTTCCAATAAACTCTGAACCATCAAAGTGGTTCCCTACAGTAAAGATTGAGATAAACACTGAAACTTTTCAAGCCCGCTGCGATATCATGTCTGAATCTTGTCTTATGCCCAAAGCTATTTATGAATCTTTGAATCTTTGGGGGCTTACTGAAGGTGGAAAAGAAATATCTCTTGCTAATAATGCTACCTTATTTCCTATTGGAATAGCCGAAGGAGTGTTTACAAAGATCCTTGGGAAAATGATTTCTACTGATTATCTTGTTATTGAATGTGCAGGAAAAGGACAAATTACACTTGGAAGGTCCCTATTGGAACTTCTTGGAGCAATAACAGATGTGGGAAAGGGGACCATGAACCTTTCTTATCCACCAAACAATCACATTTTCCCAAAAGTTAAGAATAAAAGTAAGAGAGGTAAGGGCAAGCAAGTTGGTCTTAATGCTTCTTCATTTGAGAACACTTGATTCTTTCTTTGCTTCTTATGCCTAACTTAAAGGCGTTAAAGAAAAGTACTTGTTGGGAGATAACCCAAGATTTTTAGTTGAGTCTTGGAAGTTATTACCTCTGTAATAACCTATCCTTATCCTTTTTATTTGCTTTTTGTGCCAAGAGTAACCTCTAATAAGAGTGAAGTAATGATTGGGAAAGTTGCTGTCCCGAAACAGATTTCTGTGCTTCACCGTAAAAATTTCTGAGAGAGCTCTGTACGTCAGATTGAGATATAATTTTTTGTGCTTCTGCCCCAGGTTGTTATATAACTTTCATTAGTTCAACACTTTTTTATTTGAGCAACAGAAGGTCTTCGAAAAAATTCGTCTTTACCTGCTGGTGTGTTTAGACAGATTTCTGCCATTTTCTGCATTTGCTTCTTGTTGGTTCCTTCTTAAGTTCCTTTGGGGAATTGAGCTTTTTGAGGGAAGTGCTACAGTATCTAGAGTTCTAATGGAAGTTTATTTGGTGTTATAACTGAACCTTAAGACTTATTTATCTTAAGTGCACTAATGTTGCTAATGAGATTGTGTGAAGTTTTGTATGAAGGAAAATTTTCAGGTATATGGAAGGAATGAGTAATGAGATGAAGGATGGACTAAAGCTCAAGCTTGGGGATGCCACGCATGTCACACCAAGAAATATCCAAGAAGTACAAGCGTCAAAGCTTGGGGATGCCCAAGGCATCCCCTTCTTCATCAATAAAAATCCCAGGTTTCTTCTAAACGCTTCATTTTTATTGTTTCATGCACAATTGTGTTTCTCTTGGAGGGTCTTCTTTTTCGTTTTCGTTTCTGTTTTGGTTTTTAGTTTGCTTGGTTTGCTTAGTTTTCTGAATAAGTTGATTGGACCCCCTCTTTCATACTTTTGTTTGCAAATAGTTTGGTTTGGTTTGGAAAAGAGTAGGAAAGTTCATGCTTATGTGGTAAAAAGAGCTCGTTTTTGACTCTGGTCTATGCTTTGTTGTCCGGAACCTATGGCCTCGAAGTGACAGAAATCGGGATAGCCGGAAGGGAATGGCTTTGATGTGAGGATCACATGTGTTCACGGAGTGTTAATTCTTTGCTCCGGTGCCCTATTAAAAGGAGCACCTTAATTGCGAGTAGTTCCCTAGAGGCCTCGCTACAAACGGGCTGGCAAGACAAAACATGTTGTGCAAGTTCTCATTGCGAGCACGTATGACTATATATGGAACACATGCCTAGGATTATTGAGTACTTGGATCCTTTATCTTATTTATCTGCAATTGCCCTATGTTCTGATTGCTATGTCAATTGTCTTGTCCATGCAACACCTGTCCATCCATCCCTATGCCTATCGCACTCGCATCCCATTGTTTACTGCTATTGTTACTGCTGTCTTTACTTTACTACTGCTGTTACTTTGTTATTCCTACTACAAAACAATTGCTACTGATAAACTGCTGTGAGCAAGATTGTTTCCAGGTGCAGCTGAATTGACAACTCAGTTGTTAAGGCTTATAAATATTCTTTGGCTCCCCTTGTGTCGAATCAATAAATTGGGTTTCACTTCCCTCGAAAATACTGCGATACACCCCCTATACTTGTGGGTCATCAAGACTATTTTCTGGCACCATTGCCGGGGAGCATAGCTTTATTTATCAAGTTCACTTGGATTCTCTATTGTTCGCTGCTATCCATCCATCATGGGTAAGTCTCGTGATGGCAAGGTTCCTATTTTACCATCCACTACAAGAAGAGGTATGGTTCTGAACACCTCTGCTGCTCTTGATTCACCGTCTGTTATAAGTAAGCTCGTTACACCACCACATACACATGCTACACACACTGCTACTACTGCTGAATCTGAAACTTCTGATGCTTATGATGCTGCCTCTACTGTGCTTGATAAGAGTGGTTCATTAGGTCCTTTCCTAGATGCTACGATTGCTAGAACTATAGCTGGAAATACCGAAACTCCTAATGAAGACACTACCACACATGTTAGCTCACCTGAGTCTAGTGAGAGTTATGATATTGAAGATGGTTATGTTGAGATGACCGATGAGTTTATTAAAGAATGTAAAAACACCCATGATAGGAGTGCTGCTAAGAGTCTCCTTGAGAGGCGTACTATTAGACCCAAATTGTCTCCTATTGCTAAGTTTGCTGTTTCTCCCATAAACATTATAGATAAAGATTATGATTTCTCTCTCGATCTATCTTACATAGCTATTGTTGAGAAAGAACCTTTTTGTGGGACTAAGAATGAAAGTGCGGTAGCACATATGAATCAACTTTCTACCATTAGTGGCTTGTTTTCTGATGATATTAAGATGCGTACTTACTTTGTTGCTAAGATTTTCCCCTTTTCACTGAAAGGAGAAGCTAAAACTTGGTTTAGTAATTTACCTCCTGGATCTATTGATAGCCCTGAGTGCTTGATTAGTACTTTCCTGCAGAAATATTTTCCTCCTAGTGCTAGACATGCTATTTTGTAGGAACTTTTTGATTTTAAACAGGGAGAAAAAGAGGTATTGCCTGAATCTTGGGCAAGGTTCTGTGCTTTGATTCATGCACAAGCTGGAAGTCCATTACCTAAGAATGAGCTTCTTGATATATTTTATAATGGACTAACCGAGGAATCTTGGACATACCTAGATAGTTGTGCTGATTGTGTTTTCAGGAATAGGACTCCTAAGGAAGCTGAGGAATTAATGGCTAAAATAAGTAAGAATTATGAAGATTGGACTCCTCCTGAACCAACTATTCCTGTGCCCTATTCCAACATCAAAGAAGAGGGGAGTTATTGAATTGAATGATGAAGTAATGAAGGAAGCTAAGAAATGTCTTAAGGAGAAGGGAATTAAAGCTGCAGATGTCAAAAGTTTACCTCCTATAGAAGAATTATGTAAGCCTATCCCCTACTCATCCACTATTGAGGTACACTCTCTCCAACACTTTGATGAAGGTGATATCCCTTACTTTAAACCTCCTGATCAATGCTCAGAAGAATTCGATATCTTTATTGTTAAGCAAGATAACTTTAATAGAAGGGTGCAAAATCATCTAATGGAAAACACTAGAGCTATTGTTGAAAGATATTGTGGAAAGAACCTCTAATGATGTTAAAATGATTGTTAAGCACTTTCAAATGGTTAAAACTCAAATAGATCAACTCGTTAAAGTGCAAAACGACTTGCTAGTTAATGCTGCTAAAGAAAAACATGCTTATGAAATTAGAACTAGAATTGGAGCTACTACCCAGGATCCTCTATATCTCGATGGGCATCCCAAAAGAATTGAGCAGGATTCTCAACGAGCTGAAAATAGTGGTTCTACTCGTAAGAAAAGGAAAAAGAAACATAAAACTGTTGTAGAACCCTCTGAACCTGCTATAGATCCTAATAGTATATCTATCTTTGATGCTGAAACTGAAAGTGGTAATGAAGAAAATGAAGTTCCTAATGAAGAAAAAGTTGAAGAAGAACCTGGAAACCACACTAAGAATACTAAATACACCAAAGAGGATTTTATTGCTAAGAAACATGGTAGTGAAAGAGAACCTTGGGTCCAAAAACCTATGCCTTTCCCTGATAAGAAACACAAGTCAAAGGAAGATGAACTTTATAATAAGTTTTGTGAGTGGATGAAACCTTTATTCGTGCAAATTCCTTTGACTGATGCTATTAAATTGCCTCCTTACTCAAAGTATATGAAGGATACTGTCTCGAATAAAAGGAAGATCCCTAATAAAGAAATTTGTACTTTGCTTTCTAATTATTCCTTTAATGGTAAGGTTCCTAAGAAACTTGGAGACCCTGGGATTCCAACTATCCCTTGTTCTATTAAGAATAGTTATGTTAGAACTGCTTTGTGTGATTTGGGAGCTGGAGTTAGTGTTATGCCTTTCTCTCTCTATAAGAGGCTTCAACTAGAAAAATTGATACCAACTGATATATCTTTGCAAATGGCTGATAAATCTACCACTATTCCTGTTCGTATATGTGAGGATGTACCTGTTCAAGTGGCTCATAATGGCTTGATATTAATTGATTTTGTGGTGCTAGAAATTCCTGAAGATGATAATATGTCTATTATTCTTGGGATACCTTTTCTTAATATTGCAGGAGTTGTTATCAATTGTAACCAAGGAAAGGTAACTTTCAATGTGAATGACAAGGAACATACTGTCTATTTCCCCAAGAAGATTGAAAGGACTGATGGTTTGAATTCAATTGAACATGTTGAGGGCATTCAAGTTGGAGAAATATAGTGTCCCATACCAAGAGAAAAATTTGAAACTGTTATGATTGGAACTATTGCTATCAAGGTTGAGGTAACATAATCATTAGTGGAACACAAAGTTTTGTCTCATATGAAGTTGTTTTGGTAGCAAGACCTGATCAACCTTGTTAACAAAAGGATTTCCTTGAAAAAAACAATGTTTTCACCATGATTATCTCCGCTTACTTCTATTCTATCCATTTCAGTTTTTTCTTATGCCTAAACTTAAAGACGTTAAATAAAAGTACTTATTGGGAGATAACCCAAAAGTTTTAGATGAGTCTTGGAAGTTATTACCTCTGTAATAACCGCTCCTTATCCTTTTTATTTGCTTTTTGCACCAAGATTAACCTCTAATGAGAGAGAAGTAATGATTGGGAAAGTTGTTGTCCCGAAACAGATTTGTGTGCTTTACCGTAAAAATTTGTGTAAAATCTCTCAAGGTCTTTTTGAGGCGTGAATTTTTGTGCTTATGCCCCAGGTTGTTATCTAACTTTCGTTAGTTCAACACTTTTTGATTTGAGCAACAGAAGGTCTTCGAAATTTTTTGTCTTTACTTGCTGGTCTGTTTTGACAGATTTCTGCCATTTTGTGCATTTGCTTCTTGTTGGTTCCTTTTTGAGTTCTTTTGGGGAATTGAGCTTTTTGAGGGAATTGCTTCAGTAGCTAGTGTTCTAATTGAAGTTTATTTGGTGTTAGAACTGAACCTTAAGACTTATTATCTTGAGTGGACTAATGTTGCTAATAAAGATTGTGTGAAGTTTTGTATGAAGGAAGAATTTCAGGTGTATGGAAGGAATGAGTAATGAGATGAAGGATGGACTAAAGCTCAAGATTGGGGATGCCACGTGTGTCACCCCAAGAAATATCCAATAAGTACAAGTGTCAAAGCTTGGGGATGCCTTGGTCATCCCCTTCTTCATCAATAAAAATCTCAGGTTTCTTCCAACCACTTCATTTTTATTGTTTCATGCACAGTTGTGTTGTTCTTGGATCGTCTTTTTTTTCGTTTTTCATTTTGGTTTTCGTTTGCTTGGTTTGCTTAGTTTACTGAATAAATTGGTTGGACCTCCTCTTTCATACATTGGTGTTCAAATAGTTTGGTTTGGTTTGGAAAAGAGTAGGAAAGCTCATGCTTAAGTGGTAAAGAGAGCTTGTTTTTGACTGTGGCCTACGCTTTGTCATGCCATGCTTGATATTGTTTTGGCTTTATGCTTAGTATTCTTTGATGTAGCATGACTTGTTATAAACAATTGAGATTTCTTAATGTGCCTTGGATGAATCACGCGTTGTTTTAGCATATTAAAGCATAGTGTAGTGGTATTCTCCTTTGATGCTTTATTTGGGTTGACTTGGCACATGCTCAAACCATGTTATGACTATCCCAAGTCACCATAAGCCTTTATTATCCTTTAGTTTTCAACTTGTAGTATCACTTTATGCTTTGATCAATGATGTTTTGTCGCTCTGCATGATTATGGCCATTATTGCTCTCTCGTTTGTTGCTCCCTTACTATTGCTAGCCTTCACTTTCACTGAGTATGTTTTACTCATGTTTCCAACTCCCTCAAACCAAATATTGCCAAAGTGTCCACCATACCTACCTATTAGCATCATTTGCTACTTCCGTGCATATTCAATATGCCTTGTTTTCTTCCGAATAAAATGTTTGCTTGTTATGAGAAAGTTAGTTGGTAAGGCTCTCACGAACTTGATGACACACTTTATTTTCTTGCATTTAATAAACCTGAACCATTGTGTCCTTCTTTGTTGCATATATTCTTGCGCTTTCTAAGTTGAAGTTAGCAGAACCATGTTTCATGGGGAACGTTTTCAACATTGCATTGGTACTTAGTACCTCGTTGATATCATGTTCTTTTGCTTATGGATCCCGGCGGTGTGAAATAAAAGTGGAACTTGTAAGATCATGGAGTTTGTATGTATGTTAGAGAAATGCCTGGGCCCCTATCCTAAGCCATGCCTAATCATGGTGGAAACTTGCAGCATAACCATAATGAGCATTATATGAAGCATCCTCATTAAAAATCTATGCACGTAGTTAATAAAAAGATTGCTGAGATGCTCATTGTCTGCTTGCCTTGTCATTTTGATTATAGGATAGCTCCTGTATCATGTGCAAGGGGTACCCCGTTGGCGGTTCTCTATGATACGTATATACTTACAATGACAAGAGCTTACTCGTGACTGAAGTTGAGTAGCATGAGGATCAGTCTTCGTAAGTAAGAGGCTTGAGACTTCGATTTATAACTTGTCAAGCATATCCTCTTAGTTGTGTCACTTTAAACTTAACCAATTAAAGATGCTTATTATAGGGGCAATGAGAGCTCGAAGCTAACGAGTACCATACTTTCAGCATTTGGAAGCCTTTCAAACTTTTCAAAACCTGTTCATTTCCTTATTGAGTCTCCACACATTCTATGAGCACTTTCTTGAGAGCGTAGTGGCCATTCTTAGTTCTATGTGCATTGTCCCAAGACTAGTTGATTGATGCATAACTTGATATTGCTTGTTTTAAACTATTTGTATCTAGTCACTCTTATGAACTTTGAAGGTATCCTATGCATTTATATTTGCTACTCTATGAGGGACAAGCTGAATGCCACTATGCTATGTTTTCTTTATGTGAAACAAACAAACGTCTTGCAAAGCATTGTTATTCATGAATCTTTTGTTTGTGCCTTTTTATGTTGCAACATAGTTTCTTTGTCTTATTGCTAGAACTTTGTCTTTCATGTTATGATTGAAGTACTATGATCCCAGCTTTGAATGTTTACAAATACTTTGGTCAAGTCTTTGATGGTGCATGTCACCTCAAAAATTATTCTTTCTTTTTATCACTTACCTACCCGAGGACGAGCAGGAGTTAAGCTTGGGGATGTTGATACATTGCAAATGTATCTATAATTTTTGATGTTCCATGCTTGGTTTTCTCCACTTTCTTGTGTTTTGTCCACACTTTGGAGTACTTTTCATATGATTTCTTGGACTAACCTATTAACAAGAGCCACAGTGCCAGCTGCCTGTTTTTTGCTGTTTTTGGTTCCAGGAAAGTCAGAAAATGAATATTCTCGGAATTGGACTGGGACAAAAGCCAAAGTGCCTATTTTTCTAGAAGACTCCAGGAGCCAGAATACGAGACGGAGGAGGGCCAGGGGCTGGCCACACCCCCCCAGGCGTGGGCTGGGCCTGGCCACGCCAGGGCATGGTGTGGTGGCCCCAGGCACCCTCTCGGTCTCCCTCTTCGCCTATAAGAAGCCTTCTGACCTAAAAACTCCGGGGGGTTCGACGTTTTTCCAGAAGGAGTTCCGCTCCACCACCACCACCAGATTCCACGAAACAGTACTAGAAACTCCGTTCTGGCACCCTGCCGGGACGGGGAATTGGAGGAGATCATCACCATCATCATCACCATCGCTTCTCCATCGACCATCCATGTTTCCCCCATCTATGAGTGAGTAATCCCTGCTGTAGGCTATGTGGATGGTAGGGATTGGGAGATCGTTTATGTAATGGCATCAGATTGTTAGGGCATGGTGCCTAGTATCTTTTATTAGTGCTTTATGACTTTGTTGCGACTTGTTGTGCTTAATGCTTGTCACTAGGGCCCGAGTGCCATGATTTCAGATCTGAACATGTTATTCATTCATTATGATAGTATTGTTTTTGGTCTTATCTGCAAGTTGTATACACACGTTGTTGTCCGGAACCTATGGCCCCGAAGTGACAGAAATCGGGATAACCGGAAGGGAATGGCTTTGATGTGAGGATCACATGTGTTCACGGAGTGTTAATGCTTTGCTCCGGTGCTCTATTAAAAGGAGCACCTTAATTGCCAGTAGTTCCCTAGAGGCCCTGCTGCAAACGGGCTGGCAGGACAAAAGATGTTGTGCAAGTTCTCATTGCAAGCACGTATGACTATATATGGAACACATGCCTAGGATTATCGAGTACTTGGATCCTTTATCTTATTTATCTGCAATTGCCCTATGTTCTGATTGCTATGTCAATTGTCTTGTCCATGCAACGCCTGTCCATCCATCCCTATGCCTACCGCACTTGAATCCCATTGTTTACTGCTATTGTTACTGCTGTCTTTACTTTACTACTGCTGTTACTTTGTTATTCCTACTACAAAACTATTGCTACTGATAGACTGCTGTGAGCAAGATTATTTCCAGGTGCAGCTGAATTGACAACTCAGTTGTTAAGGCTTATAAATATTCTTTGGCTCCCCTTGTGTCGAATCAATAAATTGGGTTTCACTTCCCTTGAAAATACTGCGATACACCCCCTATACTTGTGGGTCATCAAGACGCTCCAAGAACAACACAACTATGCATGAAACAATAAAAATGAAGTGTTTGGAAGAAACCTAAGATTTTTATTGATGAAGAAGGGGATGCCTTGGGCATCCCCAAGCTTTGACGCTTGTACTTCTTGGATATTTCTTGGGGTGACACGGGTAGCATCCCCAAGCTTGAGCTTTAGTCCATTCTTCATCTCATACATCATTCTTTCCTTACACCTGAATTTTTTCCTTCATACAAAACTTCACACAATCTTTATTAGCAACATTAGTGCACTCAAGATATAAGTCTTTGGGTTCAGTTCCAACACCAATAAAACTTCCATTAAAACACAAGCTACTTTAGCACTTCCCTCAAAAAGCTCAATTCCCCAAAGAGAACTCAAAAAGGAATCAACAAGAAGCAAATGCAAATAATGGCAGAAATCTGTCAAAACAGACCAGCAGGTAAAAACCATTTTTTTCAAGATCTTCTATTGCTCAAATCGAAAAGTGTTGAACTAACGGAAGTTAGATAACAACCTAGGGCAGAAGCACAAACATTCATGCCTCAAAATGACGTATAGAGATTTTACACGAATTTTTGCAGCGAAGCACAAAAATCTATTTCGGGACAACAACTTTCCCAAGCATTACTTCTCTCTCATTAGAGGTTACTCTTGGCAAAAAAAGCAAATAAAAAGGATAAGGAGCGATTATTACAGAGGTAATAACTTCCAAGACTCATCTAAAACTTTTGGGTTATCTCCCAATAAGTAATTTTCTTTAATGCCTTTAAGTTAGGCATAAGAAGCAAGAAAAGAATCAAGTATTCTCAAATGAAGAAGCATTAAGAGAAAAAGGATCGAGGCAAAAGGAATCTTCTCTCTCTTCTTAGGGAAGTGTTCTATACCTTTCTTGAGTGAGAGTTGATATTTAATGGTGCCTTCTTTCATATCAATAATGGCACCAACAGTTCTAAGAAAAGGTCTTTCCAAAGTAATAGAACAAGAAGCATTGCATTCAACATCCAAAACATAGAAATCAACAGGGACATAGGCATTGTTAAACATAATAAGAACATCATTAATACTCCCCATGAGTTTTTTCGCATTATCATCAAGTAGGACGTTTAAATAGCAATCTTCCAATGGTGGCAAATCAAGCATATCATAAATCCTTCTAGGCATAATAGAAACACCACTATCAAGATCACATAAAGATTTGAAATCAAAATCATTCACTTTCATATTAATGATGGCTTCCCAACCATACTCTAGTTTCATAGGAATAGAAGCTTTATGTTTCATATTTTCTTCTTTAATTTTTTTGAGAGCATCAGTAATGTGTTTTGTAAAGGCCATATTCATAGCACTAGCATTAGGACTTTTAGCAAGATTTTGTAGGAACTTAATTACTTCAGAGATAGTGCAACCATCAATATTAAAATCATAATTATCATCTAAAGTAGTGGAGCTATTGTTTCCCATATTTCAAAGAATTTCAGCATTTTTATTAGAAAAGGTTCCATTAGGTTTACTAGCTTCAACATTAGTGGTAGTGATAGTACAAACACTAATATTTCTAGCAATTTCATCTTCTATTTCCCACTTTGCATGCAATTCAACTAATAATCTAACATTTTCATCAATTCTAACTTGTATGGCATTAGTAGCAGCAAAGGGATTTTCAATAGTTTCAGGTTTATCAGCCATTTTATTAATCAAAGAGGATTGTGCTTCAGACAAAGATGATATATTTCTTTCAGCATTTGAAAGTTTTAATTGCAAACTAGGAATTTCCCTATTTAAACTCTCAAGTTGATGACTAATATTCTTCAGAATAGTAGATTGTTCCTCCATAGTTTTAGTAAATAATTTATTTTGTTCATATTGTTCCTCCATAGTTTTTAATGGCTCTTTCAACTTCTAAAATTCTTCCTTCACTAGGTATTCCAGGTTTGCCATGATAACCATAAGGCCTATAATTGTTATTACCATAAGCATTGTTACCAAAATTATTATTTCTTATAAAGTTCACATCAACTTTCTCTTCTTGAGCAACCAAAGAGGCTAAGGGAACATGATTTGGATCAATATGAGCTTTCCCATTAACAAACATTGACATAATAACATCAATTTTATAACTCAAGGAAGAGGTCACTTGAACAGAATTTACCTTCTTACCTTGTGGAGCTCTCTGATACATTGCAAATGTATCTATAATTTTTGATGTTCCGTGCTTAGTTTTATCCACTTTCTTGTGTTTTGTTCCAACTTTGGAGTACTTTTCATATGATTTCTTGGACTAACCTATTAACAAGAGCCACAGTGTCAGCTGCCTGTTTTCTGCTGTTTTTGGTTCCAGGAAAGTCAGAAAATGAATATTCTCGGAATTGGACGGGACAAAAGCCAAAGTGCCTATTTTTCCGGAAGTCATCAGATGCCAGAATACGAGACGGAGAAGGGCCAAGGGGCCACCACACCACCTGGCCGCGTGGCCAGGCCTGGCCCACGCCAGGGGGTGGTGTGGCCGCTCCTGGCACCCCCTCGGCCTGCGCTTCCAACTATAAGATGACCTCGGGATGTAATCCCTAAGTACCTGATCAAAAATCCACGAAAGAGTCTGTAGCCGCCGTCATCTCCATCACTAGATCGGGAGGGATCTGAAGCTCTTCCCAGCACCCTGCCGGAGAGGGGAATTCACCCTGGAGGCCTTCTTCATCACCATGCAAGCCTCCGGTGTGATGTGTGAGTAGTTCATCCTTGTACTACGGATCCATGTAGTAGCTAGATGGCTGGTTTCTCCTCCTTTGTGCTTTCATGTTGAGATCTTGTGAGCTCCGTTCATGATCAAGACCATCTATTTGTAATCTATACATGTTGTGTTTGCGGGGATCCGATGGATATTGAGATGCTATTTCAGATTGATTATAGATTCTATCATCATTTGAGATCTTGCATGCTTTCCGATGTTAGTAGCTATCTTGGCCAAGTAGATGCTAGCAACTCCAAGAGTTAGTATTTATGCTCGATAGTGGGTTCATGCCTCTGGTAATCTGGGGAAGTGACAGAAATCTCTAAGGTACTAGATGTGCTGTTGCTACTAGGGAGAAAACAACAATCCTTTGTTCATAGAACAATCGTATTGTTTACTTTACACGCAGTTCGTAAAGCAATAATCTGTTGCTTGCAACTTAATACTGGAGGGGGTTCGGATGATAACCTGAAGGTGGATTATTAGTCATAGATGCAGTTGGATGGCGGTCTATGTATTATGTTGTAATGCCCAATCAAGTCTCAAAGGAGTCAAGATGATTAGTATATGCATGTATTGCTTTCTCGGTGTTTATCAATTGCCCCGCTGTAATTTGTTCACCCAGCATGTTATCTATCTAAGGAGAGCCACCTCTAGTGAACTATGGATCCCGGTCCTTTACTTTACATACAATCTACAATCTTTTACTGTTTTGTGTTTACTTTCTCCAAACTTTTACTTCTTTCCATTCGATACATTTAATCCTTTGTTTTCCGCAAAACACGGTGAGATTGACAACCTCATCGCAAGTTGGGGACAAAGTTCTGTGATTGTGTTGTGCAGGTCACCACGTTGCTACTAGCACCGGTAGTGCGCCCTGCCAAAGCTCAGCTAGTAACACCTTTGAGGTGTTTCCTTGCTCCTACTGGTTCGATTAAACCTTGGTTTCATAACTGAGGGAAACTTGATGTTGTGTTCATCATACCTTCCTCTTGGGGTTTCCAACAAGCTCTACATCAACACCGCCATCAAGCATTTTTCTGGGCGCCGTGCATTGAGCCATCAAGCATTTTTCTGGCGCTGTTGCCGGGGAGTCAAGGACATCTTCACAAGGGGAGTCCCTCATAACCAATCTCTTTACTTTGTTGTTTTTTTTTGCTTAGTTTCTTTTTGCTTAGTTTGCTTGTTTTGTTCTTCAAAAAACACAAAAAAATTAGTTTTGCTTGTTTGCTTTCTTATTTCAAAAACACAAAAAATTAGTTCCTTTTTTAAGTTGCCTTTATGACTAGCTATGCTCCAATCACTATTTCATTATGGATAGCTCACTCAGTTTCCTATTTGGGAACAGTTTTATGACTGCTAAGGTAATAGATGAATCACCGCCTGCTAGAACCTCCATGGAAGAAGAAATTGCTGAACCTGAAAGCTCTATAGATGAAAAAGAGGAGGAGAGTGATGGACAAAAGGAGGAAGAATGGATCTACCCATGCCTACCTTGTAATGAGAGTAACTCTTTATCCCTTACATTATTTGATTGTCCCCCATGCTTATCAAAGGAGGGTGAATGTTATGTTCCCGATGATTCTTTTGAAAATGTTTATAATAAAGCTCTAGTGCTTGTAGATCATGAAAAGCATGCCTTATGTGGTAGTTATATCGTTGAGTTTATTCATGAGGCTACTGAAAATTATTATGATAGAGGAAAATATGGTTGTAGAAGTTTTTATAGTAATGAAACACCTCTCTATGTGCTGAAAGTTTTGAAGTTACTTTTGTTTTATCTTCCTATGCCTGTCACTTTGTTCTTTGTGCATTTATTTGCATACAAGATTCCTATGCATAGGAATTGGGTTAGACTTAAATGTGTTTTGAATTTGCTTCTTGATGCTCTCTTTTACTTCAATTCATATTTCCTATGAGAGCATCTTCTCAAATTTTTATGCCTAACTTAAAGGCGTTAAAAAAAGTACTTGTTGGAAGATAACCCAAGAGTTTTAGTTGAGTATTGGAAGTTATTAACTCTGTAATAACATCTCCTTATCCTTTTTATTTGCTTTTTGTGCCAAGAGTAACCTCTAATAAGAGTGAAGTAATGATTGGGAAAGTTGCTGTCCCGAAACAGATTTCTGGGCTTCACCGTAAAAATTCCTGAGAGAGATCTGTACTTCGGATTGAGCTGTAATTTGTTGTGCTTGTGCCCCAGGTTGTTATCTAACTTTCGTTAGTTCAACACTTTTTTATTTGAGCAACAGAAGGGCTTCGAAAAAATTCGTATTTACCTGCTGGTGTTTTGACAGATTTCTGCCATTTTCTGCATTTGCTTCTTGTTGGTCCTTCTTAAGTTCCTTTGGGGAATTGAGATTTTTGAGGGAAGTTCTACAGTAGCTAGAGTTCTAATGGAAGTTTATTTGGTGTTATAACTGAACCTTAAGACTTATTTATCTTAAGTGCACTAATGTTGCTAATGAGATTGTGTGAAGTTTTGTATGAAGGAAAATTTTCAGGTGTATGGAAGGAATGAGTAATGAGATGAAGGATGGACTAAAGCTCAAGCTTGGGGATGCCACGCGTGTCACCCCAAGAAATATCCAAGAAGTACAAGCGTCCAAGCTTGGGGATTCCTAAGGCATCCCCTTCTTCATCCATAAAAATCCCAGGTTTCTTCCAAACGATTCATTTTTGTTGTTTCATGCACAGTTGTGTTTCTCTTGGAGGGTCTTCTTTTTCGTTTTCGTTTTGGTTTTTAGTTTGCTTAGTTTTCTGAATAAGTTGGTTGGACCCCCCTCTTTCATACATTGGTTTGCTAATAGTTTGGTTTGGTTTGGAAAAGAGTAGGAAAGTTCATGCTTATGTGGTAAAAAGAGCTTGTTTTTTACTGTGGCCTATGCTTTGTCATTCCATGCTTGATATTGTTTTGGCTTTATGCTTAGTATTATTTGCTGTAGCATGACTTGTTATAGACAATTCAGATTGCTTAATGTGCCTTGGATGAATCATGCGTTGTTTTAGCATATTAAAGCATAGTATAGTGGTATTCTCCTTTGACGCTTTATTTGGGTTGATTTGGCGCATGCTCACACCATGTTATCACTATCTCAAGTCACCATAGCCTATATGATCCTTTAGTTTTCAACTTGTAGTATCACTTTATGCTTTGATCAATGATGTTTTGTCGCTCTGCATGATTATGGCCATTATTGCTCTCTTAGTTTGTCGCTCCCAGTCTTTTGCTAGCCTTCACAACCAAGTATGAGTTCCACTCATGCATCCAATTCCCTAAACCAAGTTTTTCCAAAGAGTCCACCATACCTACCTACTAGCTTATGCTATTCCAAGTATATTCATGCTTTTGTTTACCTTCCACTTGTTATGAGAAAACTAGTGATTAAAGCTCTCATGAACTTGATGGCACACTTTACTTTTTGCCTCTAATAAACTTGAACCATTGGGTCCTTCTTTGTTGCGTATATGCTTGTGCTTTATAAGTTGAAATTAGCAGATACATGTTCCATGGGGAATGCTTTCAACATTGCACTTGTACTTTGTACCCCGTTGATATCATGTTCTTTTGCTTACGGATCCCGGCGGTGTGAAATAAAAGTGGAAGTTGTAAGATCATGGAGTTTGTATATGTGTTAGAGAAACGCCTGGGCCTCTAGCCTAAGCCATGCCTAATCATGGTGGAAACTTGCATCATCACCATAATGAGCACTCTATGAAGCATCCTCAATAAAAACCTATGCAAATAGCAAATAAAAAGATCGCTGAGATGCTCATTGTCTGCTTGCCTTGTCATTTTGATTATGGGAACGCTCCCGTATCATGTGCAAGGGGTACCCCGTTGGCGGTTCTTAATGATACACATATACTTACAATGACAAGAGCTTACTCGTGACTGAAGTTGAGTAGCATGAGGATCGGTCTTCGTAAGTAAGGGGCATGAGATTTCGGTTTATATCTTGTCAAGCATATGCTCTTAGTTGTGTCACTTTAACCTTAATCACCTTCAAGATGCTTATCATAGGGGCAATGAGAGCCGAAAGCTACAAGTACCATAATTTTTGGAAGCTCTTTATGAGACTTGAATCCCTACTTCCTTTTACAAAAGGCTTTTTCTTCCACCATTATATTTAGTCTCCACCTTCTATCTTTATGCACTACTTTGAGAGCATAGTGGCCATTCTTAGTTCTATGTGCATTGTCCCAAGACTAGTTGATTGATGCATACTTTGATATTGCTTGTTTTGAACTTTTCTATCTAGTCACTCTTATGAACTTTGAAGGTGTCCTATGCATTTATATTTGCTACTCTATTGAGGGACAAGCTGAATAGTATTATGCTATGCTTTCTTTATGTGAAACAAACAAACGTCTTGCAAAGCATGTTATTCATGAATCTTTTGTTTGTGCCTTTTCATGTTGCATCATAGTTTCTTTGCTTATTGCTAGAACTTTGTCTTTCATGTTATCATTGAAGTACTATGATCCCAGTTTTGAGTGTTTTGCAAATACTTTGATCAAGCCTTTGATGGTGCATGTCACCTCAAAAATTCTTTCTTTTTATCACTTACCTACTCGAGGACGAGCAGGAGTTAAGCTTGGGGATGTTGATACATTTCAAATGTATCTATAATTTTTGATGTTCCATGCTTGGTGTTATCCACTTTCTTGTGTTTTGTTCCAACTTTGGAGTACTTTTCATATGATTTCTTGGACTAACCTATTAACAAGAGCCACAGTGCCAGCTGCCTGTTTTCTGTTGTTTTTGGTTCCAGGAAAGTCAGAAAATGAATATTCTCGGAATTGGACGGGACAAAAGCCAAAGTGCCTATTTTTCCGGAAGGGATCAAGTGCCAGAATACGAGATGGAGAAGGGCCAGGGAGCCACCACACCACCTAGCCGCGCGGCCAGGCCTGGCCCGCGCAAGGGGGTGGTGTGGCCGCTCCCAGCACCCCCTCGGCCTCTCCTTCCGCCTATAAGACGCCCTCGGGACGAAAACCCTAAGTACCCGATCAAAAATCCACGAAAGAGTCTGTAGCCGCCGTCATCTCCATCCCTAGATCGGGAAGGATCTGAAGCTCTTCCCGATACCCTGCCGGAGAGGGGAATTCACCCTGGAGGCCTTCTTCATCACCATGCAAGCCTCCGGTGTGATGCGTGAGTAGTTCATCCTTGGACTACAGATCCATGTAGTAGCTAGATGGCTGGTTTCTCCTCCTTTGTGCTTTCATGTTTAGATCTTGTGAGCTCCGTTCATGATCAAGATCATCTATTTGTAATCTATACATGTTGTGTTTGCGGGGATCCGATGGATATTGAGATGCAATTTCAGATTGATTATTGATTCTATCATGTCTTTGTTATTTGAGATCTTGCATGCTTTCCGTTGTTAGTAGCTATCTTGGCCAAGTAGATGCTAGCAACTCCAAGAGTTAGTATTTATGCTCGATAGTGGGTTCATGCCTCTGGTAATCTGGGGAAGTGACAGAAATCTCTAAGGTACTAGATGTGCTGGTGCTACTAGGGAGAAAACAACAATCTTTGTTCATAGAACAATCGTATTGTTTACTTTACACGCAGTTCGTAAAACAATAATCTGTTTCTTGCAACTTAATACTAGAGGGGGTTCGGATGATAACCTGAAGGTGGATTATTAGTCATAGATGCAGTTGGATGGCGGTCTATATATTATGTTGTAATGCCCAATCAAGTCTCAAAGGAGTCAAGATGATTAGTATATGCATGTATTGCTTTCTCGGTGTTTGTCAATTGCCCCGCTGTAATTTGTTCACCCAACATGTTATCTATCTAAGGAGAGCCACCTCTAGTGAACTATGGATCCCGGTCCTTTTCTTTACATACAATCTACAAACTGTTTACTGCTTTGTGTTTACTTTCTACAAACTTTTGCTTCTTTATATTCAATACGTTTAATCCTTTGTTTTCCGCAAAACACGGTGAGATTGACAACCTCATCGCAAGTTGGGGACAAAGTTCTGTGGTTGTGTTGTGCAGGTCTCCATGTTGCTGCTTGCACCGGTAGTGCGCCCTGCCAAAGCTCAGCTAGTAACACCTTTGGGGTGTTTCCTTGCTCCTACTGGTTCGATTAAACCTTGGTTTCATAACTGACGGAAACTTGCTGCTGTGCTCATCATACCTTCCTCTTGGGGTTCCCAACGAGCTCTACATCAACACCGGTATCAAGCATTTTTCTGGGCGCCATGCATTGAGCCATCACTCTCTCAGTGTGCCATTTAGAATAGTTAACCATCATATTATCAAGAAGCTTTGTTGCAGCACCCAAAGTAATGATCATAAAGGTACCTCCAGCAGAAGAATCCAGTAGATTTCTTGAAGAATAATTCAATCCTACATAAAAGGTTTGGATAATCATCCAAGCAGTCAGTCCATGAGTGCGACAATTATTTACCAAAGATTTCATTCTTTCCCAAGCTTGAGCAACATGTTCATTATCAGATTGTTTAAATTTCATTATTTCACTTCTCATAGATATAATGTTAGCAGGAGGATAGTATTTTCCAATGAAAGCATCTTTGCATTTAGTCCAAGAATCAATACTATTTCTAGTTAGGGATTGCAACCATTCTTTAGCTTTTCCTCTCAAAGAGAAAGGAAAAAATTTAAGCTTAATAATATCTCCATCTATATCCCTATGCTTTTGTATCTCACAAAGTTCAACAAAGTTATTTAGATGAGCAGCAGCATCTTCAGTACCAATTCCAAAAAATTGTTCTCTCATAACAAGATTGCGTAAAGCAGGTTTAGTTTCAAAGAAAGTAGCTTCAGGAACAGGTGGAGCAATAGGTGTGCACATGAAATCGTTGTCGTTGGTGCTAGTGAAGTCACACAACTTAGTGTTTTTAAGAGTAGTCATTTTTTGTATTTTTAATATAGAAAGCAAACTAGTACAACTATTTTTTTGTGTTTTTGATAAAGAAACAAGCAAACAAGGCAGAAATAAACTAAGCAAAACAAAAATAACAAATTAAAGAGATTGGTTACGAGGGACTCCCCTTGTGAAGATATCCTTGACTCCTCGACAACGGCGCCAGAAAAATACTTGCTGGCTCGTGGTTGATATCGAGCTTGTTGGGGAACCCCAAGAGGAAGGTATGATGAGCACAACAGCAAGTTTTCCCTCAGTTATGAAACCAAGATTATCGAACCATTAGGAGCAAGGAAACACCTCCAAGGTGTTGTTTCCAACTTGGAATCCTACACAACACAACCACCGAACTTTGTCCCCAACTTATAGTGAAGTTGTCAATCTCACCGGTTTTGCTGAAAACAAAGGATTAAACATATTGTGTGGAAGAAAGTAATAGCTTGCAGAAAGTAAACAGAAAATAGTAAACAGTTGTAGATTGATGGTAAAAGAATGGACCGGGGTCCATAGTTCACTAGTGGTGAGTCTCCTTAAGATAGATGACATGTTACGTGAACAAATTACAACGGGGCAATTGACAAACATCGAGAAAGCATACATGCATATACTAATCATCTTGACTCCTATGAGATTTGATTGGGCATTACAACATTATACATAGACCGTAATCCAACTGCATCTATGACTAATAATCCACCTTTAGGTTATCATCCGAACACCCTCCAGTATTAAGTTGGAAGAAACAGATAATTGCATTAGGCATTGCGTGTAAAGTTTACAATACGATTGTTCTATGAACAAAGGATCGTTGTTTTATCCCTAATAGCAACAACACATCTAGTACCTTAGAGATTTCTGTCAATTTCCCAGATTACTAGAGGCATGAACCCACCATCGAGCATAAATACTCCCTCTTGGAGTTGCTAGCATCTACTCGGCCAAGAGAGCTACTAACAACGGAGAGCATGCAAGATCAGAAATAACAAAGACATGACAGAATTAATAATCAATCTGAAATAACATCTCAATATCCATCGGATCCCCGCAAACACAACATGTAGGATTACAAATAGATGATCTTGATCATGAACGGAGCTCACAAGATCTAAACATGGTAGCACAAAGGATAAGAACCAACCATCTAGCTACTACATGGACCCGTAGTCCAAGGATGAACTACTCATGCATCACACCGGAGGCTTGCATGGTGATGAAGAAGGCCTCCAGGGTGAATTCTCCCCTCCGACAGGGTGTCGGGAAGAGCTTCAGATCCCTCCCGATCTAGGGATGGAGATGACGGCGACTACAGACTCTTTTGTGGATTTTTGATCAGGTACTTAGGGTTTTTGTACCGGAGGCAATATATAGGCGAAAGGAGAGGCCGAGGGGGTTCCCTAGGCGGCCACACCACCCCCCGGCACGGGTCAGGCCTGGCCGTGCGGCCAGGTGGTGTGGGCGGCCCCTGGCCCCTCTCTTTCTCGTATTCTGGCTCCGTGTCCCCCTCGGTGAATTATTGACTTTGGCTTTTGTCCCGTCCATTTCCGAGAATATTTATTTTCTGACTTTTCTGAAACCAAAAACAGCAGAAAGCAGGCAGCTGGCACTGTTGCATCTTGTTAATAGGTTAGTCCAAGAAAGTGTATAAAAAGTACTCCAAAGTGTGGACAAAACATAAGAAAGTAGATATAACCAAGCATGGAACATC
Organism: Avena eriantha; assembly: GCA_910589775.1. NCBI lineage: Eukaryota > Viridiplantae > Streptophyta > Magnoliopsida > Poales > Poaceae > Avena > Avena eriantha. The sequence continues at coordinate 319,765,022 of OU342746.1, forward strand.
AAAAATTATAGATACGTTTGCAACGTATCACAAACTTGTATTTTTGACTTGTGCTCAGGTGCATACCCACTTTTGCTAAGTTGTATTTTTGACTTGTGCTAAGTTACATACCCACTTTTTGCTAAGTTATATACGGACTAGGGTTAAGTTGCACTCATTTTCCAATATAGTTGTATATCAAACATAGAGAGTTGCATACCCACTAGGGTTAAGTAAATTGTTGGTTTGGCTTCCCCTCTGTATGGACATCGCCCATCTCCAAGAGAAATCCTATTCGGTTTCTTGCATCTTGTGTTGCGCCTTGTATCGTGCTCATGACACTAGCCACATCCACGTTGTATAGCCACCGATGCTAAATTGCATACATACTAACACAAAGTTATACAGACACCAATGCTAAGTTGTATACATATTAACGCTAAGTTGCTTATCAATAGTCCTAAGTCGTTTAGCATCACTGTTGTGAAGTTGCGTGTACTATTTGTCGTGAAGTTTCCTAACACTACTACACATTTTGAATATTCTTTTGCGTGGAGTTGTATTTTCATTTGCTACTAAGTTGTCTGCCTTAGGAAACAAGTTACCTATGATATTATAAAGTAGGTATACAACAATTAGTGTAAACATGCGCGTCTCGGAATTATGAAGTTGATGGCTATTTGTTGCTAAGTGAGTATTTCAAAAATTAGGTTGCTACAAAATACAAAAAAGTACCGTAATCAACTATTGTACGAAGTTGCTTTCTTTATGATACTAAGTTGTTTTTAAAACAATAGTAAGTTGTTTTTAAAAAAAATTTGTTGAAACATATGCAAATGAGATCTAGTTTTGAAGATCTCATCGCGAGAGGCCCAACGATGAAAACGGATCACAATTCTGACACACGGTTTATGAGTTATGACTTTTTAAATTTGTTACGCACAAAATTTAATGTGCATGCATAATATTCGTTGGCCAGTCCTTCTATTTTTAGGCGAGGGCTCGGTAAGACTAACAGGCCTACGGAGGCTGTCTAGCCGCACCCCTTTTTTTAACTTACTAGTTGTGCTATACACACGAACGTTTTTGGATGATTTCCATAGGAAAATGATAGGGAACGTCCGGGGGATTTCACGCGTCCCGTCCCCCGGTTCCTGCACGTGACACGCGTCCCACGGGAGCAAGGCATCAAAGGGTGGGCCCCAGCGATCTTATCCCTTTGCTAGACAGTTTTTCCATGACTCCACCGCACGCCGCCTACTTCTTCCCCGGTCCCGTCTCTCTAGCGCCGCCGCTGCACCTCCCGCGCGCGCCCGCTGCTGCTTGCGCCGTCGGGCTGCCACCTGCACGCGCCTTGCTGCTTGCACCTCCCGCCGCCGCGCCCTACTGCTCAGGCCACCGTGTCCTGCTGCTTGCACCTCCCACCGCCACCGTGGAGATCTCGCCGCCGGAGCTCGTCGTGGGGATCTCGCCGCCGGAGCTCACTGTCTCCCTCCTTATCCCCACGAGCTCGCCGATGAAGGTGGCGTCTGGGCTTGCTCGCCGACAACAGAGATGGATTCCTTGGCCGCCGCTCCTTCTTTTGGTACAAACGAGTGCCTTCCTTTGCTATAGAGGCAGGCCGACACTGCTACATGAGATGGCCACATCTGCTGCTAGCTTGGACGCCATGGCCGCCGCTCCTGCAAGTCCCAATGCTACAAAGACTGGCCTCAATTTTGCTACATTAATATTTTTTTTCTATCTCCGTTTATTTGTTTTGCTACAATACTGTAAAACTTTTGCTACAAGTTCTCATGCGAGGTCTTCCGGTTAAAGTCTCTAGCCATGTATCCAGCAAACTCATTTTTTTGCTATATTAGAAGAACTTTATTGCTACAACCGTCTTGTGCTTTTGCTACAACATTGCCAACCTTTTGCTACAAGGTCTCCGGCGAGAGTCACCAGCGAGTTTTTTTCCGACGAGTGCATGGTCTCCGACGAGGTCTCCGGCAAAGACTCCGGCGACCCTTTCTATTTTCTGAAACGAATCTTTTTTTTGCTTCGGAAGCAAAAACGGGGACATATGCAGCAAAAAAGGGTGTGCTTTACAGCAAAAATAGGATTTGAGACGATTTTGATAGACACGTGTCGCGTAGAGAAGGAGGATGATGGGAACTCCCATCGTTCGGGGACGCTAGCAATTGCCATTTCCGTACGACGACGACGACTGAGTGCTTGGACTTTACTTGTGTCAGGTGAAGAGGATCAGACTGGGCCACGTCTGAATCATGCAACAGTCGTGTAAAAAGGTCGTGCGTGAGGCACTTCCGTATATCGATTCCGTAATGCGAACACACTAGTACTGTACTGTACTATGGTTCATGAGCTTCAGAGCTCGAGTCGTGAGCTTCTGTTGACTTTAAATGGTTCAAACAGGTTTTTCTTCTACAGATCAGTTCTGCCAAGAAATTGTCCTCTCAAGTTGGCATGAACTTTATCCACGACAACAAGAAACATTGGATAGCTGAGTGGTGAGTGACCTTGCAATTTCTATTTCTATGCCGAATATAAAAAAACAGCACAACTCACTAGTAGAAAACATGGCTTCCATCTAAGCCTTTAGTACCGGTTCCCTTATGAACCGGTACTAAAGGGTGCATTAATACCGGCTCACTTGTCCAGGCGACCGAGGAACATTAATACCGGTTCGTTGAGAGCCTTTTGTACCGGTTCGTGTTACGAATCGGTACGAAAGGCTTCTCAGTCTAATTTTGAAGCAAGGTGGGTCCAATGCTAAACCTTTAGTACCGGTTCGTATTAAGAACCGATACTATAGGGTCCCTGCCCTATTTCTCAAGCCCGACCGGCCTTGCATCTCATTTCTCCTTCTCCTTCTCCTCTCTCACATTTCTAAATATTTTGCACCTCTCACACTCCAATAAATCTCCATTTTTTCCACCATTTTATCAAGATTGACGGCACCCATCTATCCAAGGGTTAACAATATCATTCTTTCTTCTGGCGTTCCTAATTTAGCTCATTTCTTTCCTAGTTTAACTCGTATTATTTTTTAGTGCTAGCAAGGTGTTCGATGAAATGCCTAAGTTAGGGATTTCATTCTTTTTATATGCAATCTGAGCTCAAATTAAAGTATGATTTGTAGGTTTTAGTATCATCCCCGTCCTCACCACCGTCGATCGCCAGCGTCGTCCCCCAACACAGTACCACCTCGATGAGCCTCTTCTTTTTTATAAAAAAACTTAGTTTTATGTGATGAACTTGAATATTAATTAAGTTGGTCACTCATATATCCATGATGTTGTGTAATTAATGATTTTTGATATACTTATATATATAATGCAGATGAATCGACAATGGATGTACGGTGACCGATGCCATCCCGACTTGATTACTGGCATGCATTATTTTCTCAACGTGGCTGAGGCAAACAGGCGGTCGAATGGTTTCATTTATTGTCCATGTAGTTCCTATAACAATACGAAGGATTACTCTACCTCAAAGACCCTTCACGTCCACCTGCTTGAGAACGGTTTCATGCTCGGCTACAATTCTTGGACCAAGCACGGAGAAAGAGGGGTTATAATGGAAGACAACAAAGAAGAAGAGGATAGTGACAACTATCCTATGTTCACTAAAGACGGTGATAGTAGAATGGGGGAAGACGAAGATGAAGAAGAGCCCATTTTTGATGACCCCGATGACGATTTGGGTCGGTCCATTCTTGATGCGAAGATAAACTGCGGAAGTGAAAAGGAGAGGATGAAGTTGGAGAAAATGTTAGAGGATCACAACAAACTATTGTACCCAAATTGCGAAGATGGCCAGAAAAAGCTGGGTACCACGCTGGAATTGCTGCAATGGAAGGCAGAGAATGGTACTTCTGACAAGGGATTTGAAAAGTTGCTGAAAATAATAAAGAAGATGCTTCCAGGGGAGGACGTACTGCCCTCTAGTACGTACGAAGCAAAGAAGGTTGTCTGCCCTCTAGGATTAGAGGTGCAGAAGATACATGCATGCATCAATGACTGCATCCTCTACCGCGAGGAGTACGAGAATTTGAATGCATGCCAGGTATGTGGTGCATTGAGGTATAAGATCAGGCGAGATGACCCTGTCGATGTTGAGGGCGAGTCCACCCCTAGGAAGAGGGTTCCTGCGAAGGTGATGTGGTATGCTCCTATAATACCACGGTTGAAACGTTTGTTCCAAAACAAAGAGCATGCCAAGTTGTTGTGATGGCACAAAGAGGACCGTAAGAAAGATGTGATGTTGTGACACCCCGTCGACGGGTCGCAGTGGAGAAAAATCGACAGAGAGTTCAAGTCATTTTCAGATGACGCAAGGAACTTAAGATTTGGTCTAAGTACAGATGGCTTTAATCCTTTCGATGAGCAGAGCTCCAGTCATAGCACCTGGCCAGTGACTCTATGTATCTATAACCTTCCTCCTTGGTTGTGCATGAAGCGGAAGTTTATTATGATGCCAGTGCTCATCCAAGGCCCGAGGCAACCCGGCAATGAGATTGATGTGTACCTGAGGCCATTGGTTGAAGAACTTTTACAGTTGTGGCGTGAAGAAGGTGTACTTGTGTGGGATGAGCACGAACAAAAGGAATTTAACCTACGAGCGTTGTTGTTTGTAACCATCAATGATTGGCCTGCTCTTAGTAACATTTCAGAACAATCAAACAAAGGATACAATGCATGCACACACTGTCTAGGTGAGACTGACAATATATATTTGGGAAACAAGAATGTGTACCTGGGGCATCGTCGATTTCTTCCAAAACAGCATCATGTAAGAAAGAGAGGAAAACATTTCAGAGGTGAGGCAGATAACCGAACGAAGCCTACCCGCCCTACTGGGAATGTTATATATGATATGGTCAAGGATTTAAAAGTGATCTTTGGAAAAGGTCCTGGTGGACAATCTGTTATGCATGATGTTGATGGACATGTACTCATGTGGAAGAAGATGTTTATATTTTGGGAGCTACCCTACTGGAAAATCCTAGAGGTTCACTCTGCAATCGATGTGATGCACGTGATGAAAAATCTTTGCGTGAACCTGCTAAACTTCTTGGGCGTGTATGGGAAGACAAAAGATACACCGGATGCACGGCAGGACCAACAATTTATCCACGAAGGAAACAACCTGAATCCAGAGAAGTATCAAGGTACTGCCAGCTACGCTCTTACCAAAGAAGAGAAGGAGATCTTTTTTGAAGTCCTGAGTAGCATCAAGGCCCCGTCCGGCTGCTCGTCGAATATAAAGGGAATAATAAACATGTCAGAGAAAAAGTTTCAAAACCTAAAGTCTCATGACTGCCACGTGATTATGACACAATTACTTCCGGTTGCATTGAGGGGGCTTCTGCCAGAAAATGTTCGAGTAGCCATTGTGAAGCTATGTGCGTTCCTCAATGCGATTTCTCAGAAGGTGATCAATCCACTAACTCTACAAAATTTAAAGAAGGATGTGGTTCAATGTCTAGTCAGCTTCGAGTTGGTGTTCCTGCCAACCTTCTTCAATATTATGACGCATCTCCTCGTTCACCTAGTCGAAGAGATTGGCGTTCTCGGTCCTGTATTTCTACACAACATGTTCCCCTTTGAGAGATTAATGGGAGTCTTAAAGAAATACGTTCATAACCATGCTAGGCCCGAAGGAAGCATCTCCAAGGGCTATGGAACAGAGGAGGTCATTGAGTTCTGTGTTGACTTTATTCCTGACCTTAAGCCAATCGGTGTTCCTAAATCGCACTATGAGGGGAGACTGTGTGGAAAAGGCACGCTAGGAAAGAAAGCAACAATGTGTATGGATAGACATTCTTTCACTCTAGCACACTACACAGTTCTACATAATGCCAGCTTGATTGCTCCGTACATAGTGGAACACAAGAATATTTTACGCTCTGAATACCCGGAGCAACGTGAAGATTGGATTGATGGAGAACACATGAAGACTTTCCGCGGTTGGTTGCAAACACGTCTCATGAATGTCACTGATGAAGAACATCTATACTTGTTGGCCAAGCAACTATCTTCGACTATATCGACTTTTCAAGGGTACGAGATAAATGGGAATATATTTTACACGTTCGCCCAAGATAAAAAGAGCACCAACCAAAACAGTGGTGTCCGCTTTGATGCAGTAGAGGACAATAGGAAGAAGGTCACATATTATGGGTACATAGAGGAGATATGGGAACTTGACTATGGACCTAATTTCAAGGTCCCTTTGTTCCGGTGCAAATGGTTCAACCTGAAAAACGGGGTACAGGTAGACCCGCCGTACGGAATGACTACAATGGATCTCAAGAATCTAGGGTACGACACCGAACCATTCATCCTAGCCAGTCAAGTGGCTCAGTTTTTTATGTGAAGGACATGTCTACCAAACCAAAAAAAGAAAAGAAAGGCAAGAGGAAACATCATACGATGAGCCAAAGCGGCACACAGTTCTTTCAGGAAAAAGAAACATCGTGGGAGTAGAGGACAAGACAGACATGTCAGAAGATTATAATAAGTTTGATGATATTCCACCCTTCAAGGTGAAAACTGACCCTAGCATCATTTTAAATAATGAAGATTGTCCATGGTTGCGTCGCAATCAGAAGAAAGGGAAACACACGAAGAAAACTCAGAAGACTAGATAGGGATCATAACTTGTGTATCTCAATATGGAAATCACTTTCCCATTTATTTTTGTGTAATGATGTTACTGTATGTAAGAAATTTTTCCGAGGTGGAGCTTCCAAAGATGCCGTAGGGCGTGAGCACCAACGACATCTTCGAGAAGCTCCGCCACGGGAGATTTCCCAACCCTTTACCCAACACTGTTAGAGGAGATAGAGTCTCACGGGCTTGCAGGGAAATTTTTCCGAGGTGGAGCTTGCGAAGATGCTGTAGGGCGTGAGCACCAACGACATCTTCGAGAAGCTCCACCACGGGAGATTTCCCAACCCTGTCCTCCATCCATGGGGATGAAACTCTCCCTACCTTGTAGGTTGGCTTATTGAGCTGCTTGCCATGGCGTATCGATGGTCCTTTTATAGGCACGGCGCCGCTTCTACTTTGTCTTGTTCCTCCGATAGGGGCGTCGTGCGTCCACCCACGCGTCCTTATCTCATCGAGCAGTGCATCCACCCACGCGTCCTTATCCTGCCGACAACTTTAGTCTCGGTGGCACCTGCCAGCCGGGACTAAAGGTTACCCACACGTCCTTATCCCACCGACAGTTTTGTTAGATGACACAAAAACAACCTTTACTCCCGGTTGTACCCACCAGCCGGGACTAAAGGTTAGATGGTTTCCCGCGCCACTGCGTTCCTGCCTATTTTCTTCCCGCGCTTTCCACCGCTTCCCGGCTTCGTCTTCCCGCCATTTTTTCACTATATATGTAGGCTTGGCCCCCATTTACATATCACATCTAGACTCATATCTGCAAACCTCATCACTCTCTCCCATGGCTTCCATCATATATCTAACCCCCCGGGAGGAGAGGCGCTTTGTGCCTCAAACTACCCCTGCCCACCAGGATACCACGTCCCCATCAGTTGGATGCTGAGCGTTGGAGGCGTACTGGTCCCTCCTGTCCCTGTAGGTGTGGTGCGCTAGATGGCCATCACGAACCACTACTACTTCGAGCTCACGCTAGAGCAGCGGAGGAATCCCCAGTGGCATCCCGACTACAACCCGACTTGGGACGGCTTCTTCATCAATCGACGTGAGAGTGCGCTAGCCAGGCACAAGGAGGACGACCCGCCTAGTTCGAACTTCAACGAGGCCGTTCGTCGGCTGTGGTGGCGTGGCCGGACTCTCCAGAGTGTCATGGCCTACAGTGGCCCCCGCCTGCGCTACCCTCAGTCTCAGCCCATGCATGCTCACCCGCTGAGGTTCGACAACCGCGACCCTGCGACGACGACATCAGCGACTACGACGACTACAATGGCGACGTTTATAGGACTAGGCACGACTATGACTGGATCACTCCAACATTTGAAAACAAGTTCAGCCGATTGTGACATAATCTGGCCATGTATCTTAATTTTCAGTTGAGATATGTACTTTAATTTTCCTCCCGCCCTTTTCTTTTCGCCCTTTTCCTCCCGCGATTTCGGTACCTCAAAAAAGGAAATTGCCTTTTTCGTGCGATGAAAATTGGCTTTTTCGTGCGATGAATAAGTGAGGATATCTTCCTTATTGAAATGCGACCCTAAAGCATGCTTTGCAATTTAAGAAGGATCCGAGGGGTCCAAACCCTAATACAGGAGAGACCTCGGAGTCACCTACGCGCCAAAATACCCTTTAGTACCGGTTGTTGCCAACAACCGGTACTAAAGGGCCTTTAGTACTGGTTCCATTAACAAACCGGTACTAAAGGGCCTTTAGTACCAGTTCCATTAACAAACCGGTACTAAAGGGCCTTTAGTACCAGTTCCATTAACAAACCGGTACTAAAGGCCCTTTAGTACTAAAACACTGTGGCTTCTTCCCCGCGAGGAGCCACGCAGACGCCACCGCGAGGAGCCACACACAGACGCCGTCAGGCTACCCAATTCCGTCACCGCCGTCGTCGTCCCTACCGGCCGCCGTCACCGCCGCTGTCGTTGCCCCTCGGTGAGCCACGCCGCGTGCACCCTACCTCCTCGGTGAGCCACGCCGCCGCTGTCGTCGCCCCTCGGTGAGCCGTGCCTCGACCTCGCCGCCGCGCCTCCACCGACTTCGCCGCGCCTCCATCATCGTCGTCCTCGCCGGCCGCCATCGTTGCCCCTCGGTGAGCCACGCCGCGCGCACCCTACCTCCTCGGTGAGCCACGCCACCGTCGTCGCCCCGCGGTGAGCCGCGCCTCGACCTCGCTGCCGCGCCTCCACCGACCTCGCCGCACCTCCACCGACCTCGCCGCGCCTCCACCGACCTTGCCGCCGCGCCTCGGTGAGCCTCCACCGACCCTACCTCTCTTCGGTGATTTTTGCTCCATCTTCATTTGGGAAAAGTATTTGACACTATAATTTCCAGAGCACTTGGTATTATTTATTTTTCTGCAAGGAAGATAGATACATTGTTCGGGAACCACATGTAATAATGGCATGTATTCCAAATCAAAATCTGAGTATAATATATGGTGTTGGTTATGTTAGCAAACAAGTATAGGTTTTAAAGATTCTACTTACCTTTCAAAATAAATAAAAGTTCTAAAATCTAGCATATTGGAATTTCTGATTATTGCTTTGTTGTATGATACATAGAATATCCACATATGTGACAGCTGAGTTTTTTTACTCCAATAGTGGAGCTGATAATTGATTACTGGGTTTTGCATCTGCACCTTGCAGGTGATTTTTAGTGATTTTAGGTGATTTTTATGTAGTGTAGAAATTTTGTAGTGATTACTTGATAAATTTTGAATTAAATTCAAATCATTTGAGTTTAAATTTATTCATACAAGTGTTGTTTAGTTTTGTTATCAACACTGCATATAGACTTTGTGCATAGACTTTATTCATAATCTAAATAGAGGTTTATTCATAGACTTTGTGCATAGACTTTATTCATATAGATTTCTTATTCATTGAGTAATGAATTTTGTAGTGACGTTGAGCTATGGAGGACGACACCTTCATCCGAGATGAGGAGCAAGAAGAAATGGTGCCGAAAATGATATATGAGAGTTCCCGTGGACCGGAATCCGATGGAGAACCCGATGGAGATGACGATGATTTCACCTCACAATTTCTGAATGATGTTGGTGAGGGATTCGAGTCTGAAGAAAGAAGAGACAACGAAGTGTTCTTAAAAAACTCCGGCGAGGTGTATATTTATATATCAATGCTAGATGCATTGATTTATTTGTATTGCACTTATTAAAGAATTATTTTTCTTATAGCCTTCTGGATCATCGAGCAAATCTGTTAAAACCCAACGAGGCCTGACGCAATGTCTAAAGGGTGAGGGTAGGTTAGCCCTCACCGCATTTAAGGCTAGTAGTGAACCGGTGGAGCACTGCCGTACATTTGTAAATCAAGCTGGAGTTCTTGTTAGGGACCATGTACCGATCAGCATTGTAAAGTGGCATAAGCCGAAGAACGTAGGGGCTGAAGCTAGTTATGTCAACGATACTCTAAAACAGTTTCTTTGGGACAGTCTACTGGCACACTTCAGCCTACGGGAAGACATGACGGAAGGGCAGAAGAATAAAGTCAAGGAATGGACTTTTAAGAAGTTGGCCACACAATTCCAGACCTAGAAGAAATATTTATGGGCCAGATATGAAGTTGAAGATCCAGTATTCACTGAAAGTCTAGTGAAGATAAAAGATCACTGGCCCGCATTTAAGAGTATAAGAAATCGTCTACATCTGTGTCCCGATCAATCACAAATACGAAAAATGCTTCAAAGAAGAAACATTTCCATCATTTGGGGTCAGGTGGCTACAAGACTTCCATTCTGAAGTGGATAGCATTTGAAGCTAAACTAATGGAGGCAGGAATCACTCCACAGACATGGGACTGGCCCGACCGGTCCAAGTTCTGGTTGTTCGCACATGGGGCAGGGTTGGACCCAAAGACAGGGAAGATCGTTGCAAAGGGAAAATGGAAGAAAAAATTGAAGCAATCACGACGGAGCTTATAGATGCAATTGAAAAAGTTAGAAAGGGAGAGTACATTCCCGATAGAGAGAATGACGAGCTGACACTCGCTCTGGGGAATCCTGAACACGTTGGATGGATACGAGCCCTCCCATGTGTCACCATGAAGGAAGCGTGGCCGGAGTGCGCTGACACTTATATAAGCCGTTCGAGAAAGAAGAAGCAGGAGTCAGCCAAGTTAGCGGAATTGATTAATAGGGTGGAGGTGCTTGAGAAAAATCAGAGGGCACCTGATCAGCCCCTGTTTCTACAAGATCCTCAAGCCGATGCCACCCCATCTCAGCGAAGAAGTATTGTCGGTTCCTCGCATCTTGAATGTGGAGGAAGCTACCCCGTGGATTATGTCACGGAGAAGACAGATTGCGAGCTACATTTGCCAATGAGGAACGTGTCCGTTAAGGTGGCGGTCAGCTATGTTTACCCAACTGAAGATGGAGCAACGCACCACCATATGCCCATTCCAGCTGGCTGTGTTCGTGTCGGGGTGGATGATGTTGTTCCGGGTTATGAAACAGTGGAGCTTGATTTTCCTAGAGGTGACGAGGAGAAGACATTGGCCGATGTCAAGCAAGGTTTCGCCCTATGGTCCAAGAAATACATCATCCTTTTGCAAAGGCCACCGACTCCTCCTCGTAGCAGTCCACATGAGTAGCAAATTCCACATCAGCATCAATGGCCATCGACTCCTCCTGGTAGCAGTCCACATGAGCAGCAAAGTCCACACCTACCTGAGAGGGACCCCAGCGCGAGTTCACCATCTCGAGATCCTCCATGTAAGACTGCACCTGTTAAGCGAAACGGTACGCCGCCTAGGAAGAGACCTAGCAAGGAGAAACCACTGCCGCCTATTGAGAAGTTACCTTGGGAATAAACTATCGATGAATGCACCAAAACCTCTAAGTCCGAGGTGGAACAACATTTTGCTAAGAAAGTGCCAAAGATACCTTTTGAGAAGACTCTAGATCTAGTGAAAGTTGTGCGTACCGTTGAGAATCTATATGACCCTGTACCATCGCCGCCATCTGACTATAGGCGTTCTATTGAAAGGTCGTATGACGATATGATGGAGGCGAAAAAACTCGATAAATTGGTGGTCTCGGGTATAAAAAGGAAACGAGTGCACCAGCTCGGAGAACAACCCATTCAATCGCCCCCCCTCTCAAGGTGTTTGACGAGAAGGCCGTTCAAAGTTCTCGACAAAACACAACCGATTACCCCATCGCTGAAGTAGCATATAAATTTGTGCTTGGGAAATATTTGGTCGAGAATATCAGGTTGCTACCAAAAAGTATGCGCAATTTGCATGTGTGGTACACTAATGCCACAAAGAGAGGGATCGAGGCTATCATGGTGCGAGTTAAGGATGAGCACTACTTCCAAGAATACTCTGTGAGTGTTGACTTCTGTGAACTTTTTCAGTTATACAATATCCGGGCCCTCGACAAATCTATCATCAGTTGCTATTGTTTGTAAGTGATTTATTAATGTAATTTGAGAAGTCTTTAGCTTAGCTCGTTCATTGTCTACAGATTATCCTCAATTTAATCTTTTGTGCGCTATATTATACAGATCGAAGAAGCTCGAATGCAAAAGGGATGAAATCGCGGACATTGGGGTCATTGACCCAGATACAATGCATGAAATAACCATAGAAGATCCCATCTTTAACAAGGATACACCGGAGACTTTCCTAAGGTTTTTGAAGCAACAACGTGACAAAAAGATAATACTTTGGCCTTACAACTTCAAGTGAGTGTTACTGTCTTATGACACATTCTATTTTGCTCACCATATGTTAAATTTTTAACTTATGACTTATATCTATGAAACTGCATATTTAAACGTGCGCAGGTTCCACTTTATTGTTATCGTCATTAAAATGTACGATGGAGAAGTTGAAGTCTTTGACTCACTAACCAAAGAGCCTATACTATACAAGACGACTTTTGAGATGCTCAAAAAGTAATTTTAATTCTTATCGGTTTTTTCATTAATTTCCCGATATCAACAAATTGATAACTCTTTTATGCATTTTATTTTGTTGGGCAGTATATGGAAAAAATTCATCGAGGAAGATCTGGCCGGTGGATAGAAACAGAAGCTGATATGGCTTGCGGACAAAGTAAGTAGTACTACCTAGGTCCACACACCTTTATCATACTTGATTGTTGTTTGATTGAATTATATTCTTGTATAGAAATGCGCGAAACAACCAAAGGGGACTAATCTATGTGGATACTACGTTTGCGAAAACATCCACGAGATTGTCAGCGAGAGAATGAATAATCAAAGAAATAGAGAGGTACGAAAACAATATTCACAAATTTATTTTGTTACCATAACTTGTGCTGAGTTTCAGTCATAATTGTTTGATTGTGATTTTGATATATATATATATACACACATAGCTCATGTATTCATTTGTATCTCATTCTTTTACAGTTGGCAAGAAAGCGGGATATGATCTCAATCGAGCACCGCTTCAAAGCAATTGGCGAGGAATTGGCGGGATTTTTCCTTCGGGACGTCATACCTAACTTCGCAGAGTACCACTACGAATGAAGATCTACATGTAATATATAGTTTGACTTGGAGAATACCACTATGCTACATGTAATAGATAGTATGCCTCGGAGAGTACCACTATGCATGAAGATCGATCTTCATGCATGTACTACTTAATTTTGCAATCTTATGCAATTACATGTGTTATATTATATTCAGCAAGTTGATATGCATCACCTAGATCTTCATGTACTACCTAAACCCAAACGCGTTTCTGGCGCATCGACGCGATCCTCGTACGATGAAATGGTCCGATACCGCTAAACCCCTCCTAAAACCCTAAACCCTCGATTTTCTGCCGCGGCAGAGATTTATGCACTTTCTCTACCGCGGTAGCCAACCTTTGGTACCGGTTCTTGTTACAAACCGGTACCAAAGGTCCCTAGCCCTGCGGTCTACTGGATGCCCACGTGGAGGCCCCTTTAATACCGGTTCATAAGGAACCGGTACCAAAGGGGGGGCTTTTGTCCCGAATCTTTTGTACCGGTTGCTTTTCCGGTACAAAATGGCCTCTGGAACCGGTATTGATGCCCATTTTTCTACTAGTGACTGCACAAGTCATTGTTACGTACTCAAAGGACACAGAAAAAGACACCAAAGGTGTATGACTGAAACCCGGGTAATTCCAACAGCAAGATTCAACTAAATACTCTCTCCGTTCCATATTAATAACCTCAATTTTATCTAAATACAAATACATGTAGTCTAATACTTAACTAGATATATATAAATTTAGACAAAAAATTGAAATCATTAATATAGTACCAAGATTCAGGAGTCGTCATACAACTAATGCTAGACCGGTGTTATCTAGTGGGTTGTTTTGAAGATGCTCGCACTGTGTGAAGGACATCACCACTAACTCTAGTCAGTACCCCGTGGTGCTAGTCTTGCTGCTGCCGGTGGCTGAGGACCGAACTTTTTGATGTGGCACGAACTCTAAAGACTAAAAAATTATTATAAAAACCATGTCATCTTCATTCAACCAGCCACAGACATCACTATTTGTCGGTGATGGGTGGATTTAGACCACTAACTCACATGGAGCTTAATCCATGATTTCTGCCCGTACCTACCTCTGCGATTAAGAACCTAAAGGACCATCTAGAATCTCTCAACCGAACGGACCTATGGGTCTAAAAGACGACTCTCTGAAGATTCCGAAAACCAGACGTGCATCCAGGGAGATCGGAGATCAGGATTATGTGCAAGAGTAGATGAAGACCTGACGTGACTAAGGAAGACTGCTACCATCGACGGCTATAAGTACTCGAAGACATTCACTCGAGAAGTAGAGGTCATGATCACTCAAGTCTTCGCCATTAGCCTTAGTCATAGCTCTAGAGTCATATCTTTCGTTGGTTATCATTATAAACCCACTAAGGTCATCTTCTAGACACATTGTATGATCTCTCGATCACCTTATGAATAAAGTCCGAGGAAATCCTCCCATATATTACTCTATACCTTAAGCATGAGCAAAAAGGAGTGCTCTCAAGCCATCATCCGTGTGCGCTGACGCTGCCTTGTGGGCCTCCTTGCTTGTACTCCACGCGTTCTCTACTTTGGTGTCGCTGCTTGTGGATCAAGGAGGCTGGTCTTCTGGTACACGCGGAAGCCATCTCATGCTCACCGCTCCGCTCCCCCATCGCTCCAATCCATTCTTTTCGCCTCTCTCCCCGCTTCCGAGCCCACCACCGGCGTCCAATCACCGGCCACCACGACGGGCGCCTATGCCCCTGCTCTCCCGACATTGGATCCATTCACGTGTTGCAGAGCAGCAAGGTTCAGCTCGCTGGAGACCGAGCAACTAGGCATGGATCGATCTAGGTTTCCCCCGCCATCTATCATCCCGCCGCCATCCCTGTCTCGAGTTCAAGGCGTTGTCCAACTCCTCGATATCTGCATCTTGGACCATATGTCCACCAGCCTCTCCTCCCTAGCTGACGGCGGCATTTTGGTGAGGTCACCCCCTAATCACAGTGCTTCCTCCTCCTCTTCACCACGAATTTCACCGGTATGAGACCTCAACTAACATGGGCCCTGCTGCCACATTGCTTCCGCTCGCCGCCTCTTCTGCTCCACCGTCAAGATGCGCAGTGGGTGTAGCCCATCCCAGACCTCTATTCCCCACGCCAAGGTCGCTTACTGCTCCCCCGTGAGCTCGACTGCTCGATGATCTGAAGGCCGAACAACCTCTTCCCTCCCTAAGTGAGCTGCACCTTTGTTCTTAGCATGTATCACCATTTACATTTTTCTTGATTTATCACTTATTCATGTACATGCCATCTGTTATGTTCGATTAAATGTCTTGGTGCATGTCTCAAATGATATTGTTGGAGAAATTTCATTTGATTTAGTTTCTTTAGCTTACATCAGCTTTGTGGAGGTCTCCATTGATCGAGACAACCGTTGCTAGCAACTGGAGCTCACTAGCGCATGGTTTGTGTCTGCCATTGGCGCTCGTGCTGACTTGCTAGACTAGGGACACTGCACTGCCAAATTCTGAACTTGCTAGATTGCATGTATTCTTTGATTTGCTGCCTACTATCAAATATTCTTTTACTTTCTCATAGAACATGGTTGTAATATCTGTGCATGATTGTTTGCACTGCATTTCATTTAGAATATTTAGCAAAGAATAATTATTGTTTGGACATGGATCGAGCATGAAGATTAATCTACGTCAGTCTACAGACAACTAACTTGGAGGAAACAAATGTCATAAGTATGCAACTGGTAGTATACAGACAAATGTTTATTTAGAACAACAACGAATGGTCAAATACATATGAAAATAATTGGTGAACTCTACACTAGGCACTTAAACAACAGCGCAACATATAGGCTGAAGAAAAGACAATGTCAACCGTCAAGAACTACATATTTGAAATAGTAACTTCTCACGAATATGAGTTTGAACACAATATGCGAACCAAATAGCCGCAATATTTCTGGCTTGTGTTTGATGATTAATTTGTTTTTGATCAATTTCTGCATTGGTTATATAAGCATGTGGAACTCTTTCTTGACAAAATTAATTCTGCTATGCTGCATGTAACGTGCCTATGCACAGTATAAGATAATTACCAAATTGAAGACCAAATCGACACTCAAAATTAGTGATGGTCAAAATTTTGAATGATGTTCCCAAGCAAAAATAGGCTTTTGTTCATTGCTTTTGAATTTGTGTTGCGCACGACAAGGGAGAAGGATATAACTATTGTAACATCCCAAATTTTGCAATTTCAGATGTTACTAGAGGCATGCATCATATCATTGCATCATGGCAACACAAAACAAAAACTGCATCAGGTATTTTCTTAAACCCCCTAGTCACTTATAGACTAAAAGGTGTAAAACCTTTTTGAACCACGAAAACCCTTGCAAAAGTGTTATTTTATAGTCCTACTCTAACCTTCTTCTTTTTACAAAATTTTGGAGACAAATTTCGTCTAATTCGGAGTCCGTTTGCAAAAGTTATTAAACAAATAGCAAAACAGAAAATAATAAAAAGATTAAAAAAAAGAGGAAACCTAACCTAGGCGGGCCAGCCGAAGCCAGCCCGCTCCTATTCACCGCGCACGCCGCAAGCGAGCGGCGCTTACCGCGAACGCCCGGCTGGGCCGGCCCACCCGCCGCCGCCAGAAGCCAGCCCGCCCCGCGCCTGGAGCCGCGGACAGGCGGGCCCCACCCGTCAGCCGCCTCCTCCCCGAGTCCGGCTCGAGCACGCCGCCACCTCCGCATCGGCCAGCACCTCCGGCGAATCCAGAGCGGATTCCGTGACCCCCGCCCCAACTCTCCGCCCTATTTAAGCCCGGGCACACCTCCCCAAAACCCTAGCTCCTTTTCCGCCCTGCACCGCCGCCGAGCCGCCGCCAATCCCTCGCCGGAACCCCGCCGCCTCCAGCCGCTGTTTGCCGTCGCCTCGGAGGAGGAGAGCCGACGCCGCGCCCGAGAAGGGAACTGTGGCGAAAAACCGGCCACACCCCCTCAGCCGTCCGATACCGATCCGACGACCCAGATTAGGCTGGCCGCGCCGAAGCGGTACCAGCGAATCGCGCCGCGCCACGTGGCAGCCGCCGCGTCGTCGCCGCGTCGACATCACGCGCGGCTCGCGGACCAATCCTGGGCCGCCACGTGTCGCCGCGTCACTGGCCCCCTTTTGTTTTTCTTTTAAAATAGGCAGAAATTGCTCCAATCTTGTAAAATCCATAGAAATTCGAGTTTTAGTCCAAAAATTGCGTAGAATATATCGTTGGATTCATATTTTCGAGTAGAACACAGATCTACAATAATATTGCTGTTTTGTCACAGTAATCTTGCAGTAGGACTTAAAGTTTAGATTAGAGTATTTTAATTCTAGAAAATTATCCGTAGCTCCGTTTTAGTTGATTCTTGTTGCGTTGGCTTCGTATCGACAAGAACTTCTGTACAAAATTGTCATGTCATGCTTAGGGTGTTCAGATCTGTCTCGAGGTAGATTGGAGTTGTAGATCTAGTTTCGAGCTTGGTTATTTAGGGTTTTATCCAAAATACCTAAAATCTGTGGGGAATCGATTCTAATGACATCCCCAACTCAACAACACCCCTGGTTAAAACCCTTGGTCGAAATCAAATCCATCCTCGCATATAACGTGTTGCATGCATGCATATTCAACTTCGTGACTTTGTTTTGTGCAAATTGTGATTGGATTCCATGTTTGTTTCGTTAGATTACTCGGAGTGCGCTGAAGAGTATTGTTGTGTAGATTGCTGCTCGGATCAAGGCAAGTTACACCACTTGTTCATGTTTATGTCCCAGTTTTAACTGTGCATGTTTTACTCTTCAAATTCCGTAGTATGCATGTGTAGGTTTTTGGTAGATTTTCTTAGTACTATTTTGCAAGTGCGGTTTTGTAATATGCCATGAGTAGCTCTATGCTTAGAATTTTTCTATCCCAATAGGTTATCCTGTTTTTCTAAGTTATGCTTGCTATGCTATATACTTATCTATACCAAGTACCGTTGGGAGGGTTCGAAAGACTGAAACTTTTCTAAGTATAAAAGCTCTCTCGAGCGAACCTTTTCCTCTCAAAACCCCCTTCAAAATAAAACTAAGTTTTCTTCTGGGCGGAATGGTTGTCGGGACAACGAGTGGAATTTTGGTGGAGGATGGCCGCCCAAGAATCAAAGAAGTCTGCCACGTTTCAGAATTCAGAAGCTTCCCGTGCAACCACAATACATATGGGCTCTGTCTTGGCTTAGTACTTAGTGGGAAACCTCACCGGGGTACCAACATTTGGAGGTTCTTGGCACGGTTGGATCCAGCTGGTAGAGGGGCTGCTAAGGGAAGGCTTCGCCATGGTCTTGTCTGTAAAAGGACTTGATCGTGGATTGTGGGGAAAGTGCACAACCTTTTGAGAGTATTGCAATCTGATCGATCAACCGTGTTCACGAAAACAGAACAACTTTGAGCATCTGAAGGATGGAGCCTCTGGAAGATCTTTCTCTCTCTTTTCCAAACTTAATGTTTTATAAACCCCAAGGCGTGAGTGATATCACCATTGGGTGGGACTTTGGGAACTTGGTGCGTAATATCCAAGTGTTAGGTTGAATTGGGCACTTGGTGAGTAATATCCACGTGTTCCATTCGACCCTATACTATTTATCAAAGTTTACAAAGTAGGGAAAACTTTCTTCCTCTTTTCTTATTACATTGATAAAATTAGCTTTATGCAAATGAACCCTAGAGCCTACTCTCTTAGCCTTGCATGTAGAGATAGTCTTACGCTTTCCTTGGTGTAATTTTCCAATACATTCAAAGTATTGACCCAACTTATGTGTAGAATCCGAAGATTGAAAGGTGCGTAGGGATCACGGGTCTTCACGCAGCTAGCCTGAGGCGTTGATGGACTTAAGTTTTACTTAGTTTCCGCTGTTTTATTTGAGCTAGCTATAAGCTATGCAAGTTGTAATAATTATACTCTGGATTATTCGTGTAATAATGACTTGTGTTTTACATGATATTCATCGACTGTGAAGTGCTAGCTATTGATCCAGGGACTAGCATGTTAATCACATGGACTTAGGATCCTTAACGATCCGAGGTCGCAACAACTATATAAGCATGTGATGGTCAACTTCTATACATGATGCCTAGTCATGGCAGAATTCATTTAGTTACATTTTTATCTAAACTTTCAGATAATACAAGCATGCAATTCACTTTTACTTTTGTCACATTCATGTGTATTCAATGGCAACAAGCCATAACGAACCAAGTAGTGTCTAGAATCCTTTTTTTAGTGTAGCTCAACCTAAACTTGGCGCTGTCCATCATTTATCTACATAAATCCTTTACCATTACTTAAACAAAACTATTAACACATTCTATTTGGAAGAGATAAAACTGATGTCATTTTGATAGTGTGATGCTGACATGTCAGACTAATTCTTTGTTCCTTTTGCTAAATTGTGTTAATAGGGCATCTAAAGGCACATACTTGAGACAAGTTGTGATACCGGGTTTTGTAAAAGGAATACTAGTGGATCCAAATCAGGTTCTACTGGAGTGGAGCAAATACAGACCATACCTCTAAACTATGTGGGTGAATGACCCGTGTGAAAGGGTAATTGCCCCTATGTGTGATTTTGGTGATAATGACAATCCTTATGGACTAATGTTTTCATTGAGTTTTATATGAAGGAATATTCCATAGGTCATGCTTGTAGTCCATATGTTGGACTCAAGTATGGATGCCATGAAGATAAAGATATACCTTGAGTTTTGGCATCAAGATTATCGAATTGAAGAGAAGAATATGATATGTTCGAGTTCTTGAGAGTGTGATCTCAATAGAAGAATTCAAGATTGGCTCTAAGTCGGTGTCATGATAGCCTCATTAGTTGAGCTATGGTTGACTAAGATTTAGAGCATGTAATCAAATAAAGAGTTCCTTATGTACCTCAAGATATTGAGATGGAGCATGATAATACACTTGGTTGACCAATGCAAAGAGTGGAGAGTGATTTCAAGTTGGTCAACACATGAAGCATAAATAATGTACCACATGGATCTTGTGGTGTGGTAAGCCTTGTCATTTATGCATCATGAACTAACCTATTATATATGTTCCTTTGTGTTTTATATATGTGATAGGTATCTTTCCATGGGCATGCTTCAAAAGTGAAGATCTCATATAGCCCATGAGAGGATGGCATCAAGTGGTGATCGTCATCAAAAGGTTGAGAAGGGAAAGTTCAATATAAGAATCTCGAGAAGATCATTTGCTTGAAGCTTGTCGTCCATATTGGTGATAATGCACATGTGAAGACGTGTCTTAATGAAGCTATCCCATAGTGGTGTAGGAGGGAGCAAATTATGAGTCTTCATGAAGCAACAATGATCAAGTGATGCATTCCGTCTTGGATGGAGCTTGAAGCGTTGTCATCAATATCAAGCGGTATGTGCAAGGCAAAGGTATGGCCTTGCGAGGTTTTCCTTTAACGGTCTCAAGGTGGTTGTTGGGAGACCGGGTTATAGGAAAGATAGCCACACTATCAAGAGGGGCTCTCGGTTGGGTAACTTGATCACATTGTCTTAGGGAGCTCAATCCTTTGCATACTTTGCATCTTCCTACTTTGTTTCTTCTTGGTGTTTCTCCATGTGAGGTTCTTTAGCTTGTTCCTAGCTCTTCAACAAGCCCAAGTTCATCAAAACAGAATTCGTATGCATCTTCTATGGCGTTTTCGAGTTTGAAGGTTTTACCGGTTCTTCCTATAGGGAGGCTTCATACCTTTCCTAATTTGGTTCTATCCTCCTTTGTTGGACTGTGATGTTTTCATGCACCATATTGTAGAGTTTGTTGTCCTCGTCAAAACAAGCCCAAGATCATCGAAATCGGAGTCCGGATTTCATCCCGGTTGTGGATCCAGTCCAACCGAATCCCACACCGGACAGTCTGGTGCCAGCGCCAGTAGACTGGATCTCAGACCGGATTTTACGGTTTTCGCGACCGATTCTATTCCTAGTTGGCAAACAGAGGTTTTCCGGTTTGTAGGCCGGTCCTCCGGCCTAGGGACCGAGTTTCCCGGTTCTGAGGCCGGTCCAACCGACTTTGAAACCGAGTTTTTGTTGTTTTCTCTCCAACAACCATATTTTCTTTTCCCTATAAAAGGGGGTTCTTTCCCCAACGTTTTTGGATGTTCTTGAGCCCTAAATTGACCTCCATTGTTGACCCTCTTGATCTTGCTTCCTCTCCCTTCCCTCCTATGATTCTTTCTGTTGGAGATATGCCTAAGAGGCAATAATAAAAGTGGTTATTATTATATCTTTGTGTTTATGATGAATGTTTACATCCCATGCTATAATTGTATTATTAGGAAACACTAATACATGTGTGTTTTGTAAACATAAGAGAGTCCCTAGTAAGCCTCTTGTTGAACTAGCTTGTTGATTAATTGATGATCATGGTTTCCTAATCATGGACATTAGGATGTGATTAATAACAAGGTTATATCATTAGGAGAATGATGTAATGGACATACACCCATAGTAAGCGTAGCATAAGATCAAGTCATTAAGTTCGTATTGCTATAAGCTTTTAAAAGCATAGTAACCTAATCCTTCGACCATGAGGTTGTGTTAATCACCATCACCGGATGGGTACTTTGATGACATCAAACGCCGCTTCGTAACTGGGTGGTCATAAAGGTGTCATTGGGTATTCTGAAAGTATGTGTTGAAGCGCATGGACCAATATTGGGATTTGTCCATCCATATGACGGATAGATATGCTCTGGGCCCTCTCGGTGGCATGTCATCTAGTTAGCTTGCAAGCATGTGACTGGGTCACAAGGGATGACATAACACGGAACGAGTAAAGAGTACTTATCAGTAACGAGGTAGAACTAGGTATGGAGATACCAACGATCAAACCTCGGATAAGTATAGTATCGTGAGACAAAGGGAATTGGTTTCGTATGTAAATGGTTCTATCGATCACAAAAGTCATCGTTGAGTATGTGGGAGCCATTATGGATCTCCAGGTCCCGCTAATGGTTATTGATAGGAGATGTGTCTCTGTCATGTCGACATATTCACGAACCGTAGGGTGACACACTTAAGGTTCGAAGTTGTTTTAAGTAGATATGGAATGTGCGTTGGAGACCGAAGGTTGTTCGGAGTCTCGGATTGGATCCGGGACATCACGAGGAGATCCGGAATTGTTCGGAGAATAAGATTCATATATTGGGGATCATTTTCTGAGTTAGGAAATGTTCCGGAGTATTTGTATGAGGATTCTAGAAGGTTTCAGAATGTTCCGGGAGGTTCTAGAAGATTTCTTGGAGTTTGCTTGAAAATCAAGATAGGGATCAAGGAGTCCTGGTGGGTCAAGACAAGGAGTCGTGGGGGAGGAGGACTCCTCCCCCCTCCCCAATCCGCCGGCCCTAGGAGGTGGGGATTCCTACTAGGACTCCCCCTCCCCAAGCGCCCTCCCTCCTTTAAATAGAAGGGGGAGGCGCCACCCCTTGCCCCTCCTACACAACACCCAATCTCCGCCGCCTCTCTCCTCCTCCTTTCTTCTGCACAGGCATAGGCAAAGCCCTGCAGAATTCTCTACTCCACCACCACCACCACCACGCCGTCGTGCTACTGGGATTCCGTGGAGAAGATCTACTACCTCCGCTGCTCGCTGGAACGAGGAGAGGAAGGTCTGCTTCGACTCCGCACGTGTGACCGACTGCGGAAGCGCTGTCGGAACGCGGTGCCGAAAGGATCGTCCACACGATCTTGAGATTGGCAAGTGATCGACTACATCAACCACGAGATCTAATCTCGTTAACGCTTTCGGATCTACGAGGGTTAGTTCCTATCTATCTCGTTGCACATGTCTAATAGATTAGATCTTGGCTTTTATCTAGATTAGATCTGGGTTTTGTTCGTTCTTGCGGTAGAAATTTTTTGTTTTCCATGCTACGAACCCGTCAGTGGTATCAGAGCCGTATCTATGCGTAGATCTGTTGCACGAGTAGAACACAATGTTTTTGTGGGCGTTGATGCTTTTGTTGTCGGTGTCTTAGCGTGTACTTTGCATCTTGCGGCATGGTGGGATGAAGCGGCTCGGGCTAACATTACATGTCATCGCACATGAGACTTGCTCCACGCTTGACGTGCAACTTTCTTTGCACAAGTGGCTTTGCGAGTGTCTGTCTCTCCCACCATAGTTAAGATTCAATTTACAATGAGCATCTGACAACACTTGTATCAACGTTGTGGTTCTTGTTCGTAGGTAAGATCGTTCTTATGCGAAAGCCCCAAACCACGTATAAAATGCAAAGAAAATTAGAGGCGTCTAACTTGTTTTTGCAGGGGTTTTGTGATGTGATATGGACATCATGTGATTATGATTGTATTTGATGTATGCAATGATCCTTGTTGTAATATGACAACCGGCAGGAGCCTAATGGTTGTCTTCAATTCTGTTAAGACCTGCGTGTCTATGAACTCAATTTGTCATAAACTTAGTCTAAACTACTTGCAAATTGTTGTAGATTATGGTGACCCCCTCCATCAATTTCAATGCGTTCCTAGAGAAAGAAAAACTTAAGAACAATGGAAGCAATTTCACGGAATGGTTCCGTGGACTGAAGATCGTCCTCAGGGCTGGTCAGTTGACCTATGTGCTCGAAGCACCGCTAGGTGACCCACCTGCAGATGATGCTACCGATGACATAAAGAATGTTTACGCCACTCGGAAAAATCATTACTCCACAGTTCAGTGTGCCATCCTGTATGGTTTAGAAGCGGAGCTCCAACAGCGTTTTGAGCAGCACGACCCGTTCGAGATCATTAAGGAGCTCAGGCTAATTTTTGAGACTCGCGCGGCCATGGAGAGCTATGAGGCCTCTGAAAAGTTCTTTAACTGTAAGATGGAAGAGGGAAGCTCCGTCAGCGAGCACGTGCTCACCATGTCTGGGTACACAAACAAGCTCCAAGAGTTGGGAATATCGATTCCTAATGAGTTGGGGATTCACCGTCTCCTCCAATCACTGCCACCAAGTTACAAGAACTTTGTGATGAACTACAACATGCACTGCATGAACAAGATGTTGCCTGAACTGTCGTCCATGCGGAAAACTGCTGAAGTGGAGATCAAGAAGGAGCACCAAGTGTTGATGGTCAATAAGACCACCAATTTCAAGAGACAGGGCAAGACTAAGAACAAGGGCAACTTCAAGAAGGACGGCAAGAAAGCTGCCGCACCTGCTAAGAAGCCCAAGGCTAGTACTAAACCTGAAACTGAGTGCTTCTACTGCAAGGGAGCTGGTCACTGGAAGCGTAACTACCCCAAGTACCTGGCGGATCTGAAGAACGGCAACATCAAGAACAAAGGTATATTTGATATATGTGTTATAGATGTGTATCTTACTAGTAATCGTAGTAGTGCCTGGGTATTTGATACTGGTTCGGTTGCTCATATTTGTAACTCGAAACAGGAGCTGCAGAATAAACGAAGACTGGCAATAGACGAGGTGACGATGCGCGTTGGAAATGGCTCCAAGGTTGATGTGATCGCCGTCGGCACGCTCCCTCTACATCTACCTTCAGGATTAGTTTTAAATTTGAATAATTGTTATTTGGTGCCTGCGTTAAGCATGAACATTATATCTGGATCCTGTTTATTGTGAGACGGTTACTCTTTTAAGTCTGAGAATAAAGGTTGTTCGATTTATATGAGTAATATCTTTTATGGTAATGCACCTGAGATGAATGGTTTATTCTTACTGAATCTCGATAGTAGTGATACACATGTTCACAACATAGATGCTAAACGAATTAAATTGAATGATAATTCTACATACATGTGGCATTGTCGTCTTGGTCACATTGGAGTGAAGCGTATGAAGAAACTCCATTCAGATGGACTTCTTGAATCACTTGATTTTGAATCACTTGAAAGATGCGAAGCATGTCTAATGGGAAAAATGACTAAGACTCCATTCTATGGAATAATGGAGCGAGCTACAGACTTATTGGAAATAATACATAGCGATGTGTGCGGTCCAATGAGTGTAGCATCGCATGGTGGATATCGTTATGTTCTCACTTTCACGGATGACTTGAGTAGATATGGGTATGTCTACTTTATGAAACATAAGTCCGAAACTTTCGAGAAGTTTAAGGAATTTCAAAGTGAAGTGGAGAATCATCGTAACAAGAAGATTAAGTTTCTGCATTCTGACCGCGGAGGTGAATATCTAAGTTATGAGTTTGGCATGCATTTAAAGAAATGTGGAATACTTTCACAGTTGACACCGCCGGGAACACCACAGCGTAATGGTGTGTCCGAACGTCGTAATCGAACTCTCTTAGATATGGTTCAGTCTATGATGTCTCTTATAGATTTACCGTTATCATTTTGGGGCTATGCATTAGAGACAGCCGCATTCACTTTAAATAGGGCACCATCTAAATCCGTTGAAACGACACCGTACGAATTGTGGTTTGGTAAGAAACCTAAGTTGTCGTTCCTTAAAGTTTGGGGGTGCGAGGCATATGTAAAGAAGTTACAACCTGATAAGCTAGAACCCAAAGCGGAGAAATGCGTCTTCATAGGATACCCTAAAGAAACAATTGGGTATACCTTCTATCATAGATCCGAAGGCAAAGTTTTCGTTGCAAAGAATGGATCCTTTCTTGAGAAGGAGTTTCTCTCGAAAGAGGTGACTGGAAGGAAAGTAGAACTCGATGAGGTTATTGAACCTTCTCTCGGATTTGAGAGTAGCGCAGCACTGGAAGATGTTTTGGTGCCGCCTGCACCAATTGGAGAGGAAGCTAATGATAATAATCATGAAACTTCAAGTGAGGTTACTGCTGAACCTCGCAGGTCAACGAGGGTTCGTACCACTCCTGATTGGTATGACTCTGCCTTGAATGTCATGTTGGTGGACAACGCTGATGACCCTGCGACGTATGAAGAAGCTATGGTGAGCCCAGATTCCGACAAATGGCTAGAAGCCATGAAATCCGAAATGGGATCCATGTACGAAAACCAAGTGTGGACTTTGGTGGACTTACCGGATGGCCGTAAGGCTGTCGAGAACAAATGGATTTTCAAGAGAAAAACAGATGCAGATGGTAATGTTACCGTCTATAAAGCTCGACTTGTCGCGAAAGGGTTCCGACAAATTCAAGGAGTTGACTATGATGAGACTTTCTCATCAGTAGCGAAGCTAAAGTCTGTGAGGATTTTGTTAGCAATTGCTGCATATTTCGATTATGAGATTTGGCAGATGGATGTCAAAACGGCGTTCCTTAATGGTGACATTGAGGAAGAGTTGTATATGGTACAACCCAAGGGTTTTGTCGATCCTAAAGATGCTGACAAGGTATGCAAGCTTCAGCGCTCCATTTATGGACTGAAGCAAGCATCCCGGAGTTGGAATGAACGTTTTGATAAAGTAATCAAAAACTTTGGGTTTATACAAACTTATGGAGAAGCTTGTATTTACAAGAAAGTGAGTGGGAGCTCTATAGCATTCCTAGTACTATATGTAGATGACATATTGTTGATTGGGAATGATATAGAACTTCTTAATAGCGTCAAAACCTATTTGAATAATAGTTTTTCAATGAAGGATCTTGGCGAAGCGGCATATATTCTAGGCATCAAGATTTATAGAGATAGATCAAGACGCCTAATAGCGCTTTCACAAAGTACATACTTGGACAAAGTTCTAAAGAAGTTTAGAATGGAAGATAGCAAGAAAGGGTTCGTGCCCATGTTGTCAGGTAAGACCTTGAGTAAGACTCAAAGTCCAGCTACGGCAGAAGATAGAGAAAAGATGAATAATATTCCCTATGCCTCGGCCATAGGTTTTATCATGTATGCCATGTTGTGTACAAGACCGGATATAGCACATGCTGTTAGTTTGACTAGCAGATATCAAAGTGATCCTGGAATGGAGCACTGGACAGCGGTCAAGAATATCCTAAAGTACCTGAATAGGACTAAGGATATGGTTCTTTCTTATGGAGGTGATGAATAGCTTGTTGTAAACGGTTACACCGATGCTAGTTGGAACACCGATCCGGATGACTCAAAGTGAGAGTCGGGATACGTATTTATTTTGAATGGTGCTGCAGTGAGCTGGAGGAGTGCGAAGCAAAGCGTTGTGGCGAAATCTTCAACTGAATCGGAATACATAGCTGCTTCGGAGGCTGCACAAGAAGCCGTTTGGATGAAGGAATTCATTACTGAACTCGGCGTGGTTCCCAGTGCGTTGGACCCGATGGCCATCTACTGTGACAACACAGGTGCCATAGCTAATGCACAGGAGCCAAGGTCACATAGCAAGCTGAAGCACATCAAGCTACGTTTCCACGCTATTCGCGAGTATGTCAGAGAAGGTGACATAAAAATTTGCAAAGTACACACTGATCTGAATGTGGCAGATCCATTGACTAAACCTCTCCCTACGGCAAAGCATGACCAACACCAAAACGCCATGGGTGTTCGGTATATCACCATGTAATCTGGATTATTGACTCTAGTGCAAGTGGGAGACTGTTGGAGATATGCCCAAGAGGCAATAATAAAAGTGATTATTATTATATCTTTGTGTTTATGATGAATGTTTACATCCCATGCTATAATTGTATTATTAGGAAACACTAATACATGTGTGTTTTGTAAACATAAGAGTCCCTAGTAAGCCTCTTGTTGAACTAGCTTGTTGATTAATTGATGATCATGGTTTCCTGATCATGTACATTAGGATGTGATTAATAACAAGGTTATATCATTAGGAGAATGATGTAATGGACACACACCCATAGTAAGCGTAGCATAAGATCAAGTCATTAAGTTCGTATTGCTGTAAGCTTTTAAATGCATAGTAACCTAATCCTTTGACCATGAGGTTGTGTTAATCACCATCACCGGATGGGTACTTTGATAACATCAAACATTGCTTCGTAACTGGGTGGTTATAAATGTGTCATTGGGTATTCTAAAAGTATGTGTTGAAGCGCATGAACCAAGATTGGGATTTGTCCATCCATATGACGTATAGATATACTCTGGGCCCTCTCGGTAGAATGTCATCTAGTTAGCTTGCAAGCATTTGACTAGGTCACAAGGGATGACATATCATGGAACGAGTAAAGAGTACTTATCAGTAACGAGGTAGAACTAGGTATGGAGATACCGACGATCAAACCTCGGATAAGTATAGTATCGCGAGACAAAGGGAATTGGTTTCGTATGTAAATGGTTCTATCGATCACAAAAGTCATCGTTGAGTATGTGGGAGCTATTATGGATCTCCAGGTCCCGCTAATGGTTATTGATAGGAGATGTGTCTCTGTCATGTCTACATATTCACGAACCGTAGGGTGACACACTTAAGGTTCGAAGTTGTTTTAAGTAGATATGGAATGTGCGTTGGAGACCGAAGGTTGTTCGGAGTCTCGGATTGGATCCGGGACATCACGAGGAGATCCGGAATTGTTAAGAGAATAAGATTCATATATTGGGGATCATTTTCTGAGTTAGGAAATGTTCCGGAGTATTTGTATGAGGATTCTAGAAGGTTTCGAAATGTTCCGGAAGGTTCTAGAAGATTTCTTGGAGTTTGCTTGAAAATCAAGATAGGGATCAAGGAGTCCTGGTGGGTCAAGACAAGGAGTCGTGGGGGAGGAGGACTCCTCCCCCCTCCCCAATCCGCCGGCCCTAGGAGGTGGGGAGTCCTACTAGGACTCCCCCTCCCCAGGCGCCCTCCCTCCTTTAAATAGAAGGGGGAGGCACCACCCCTTGCCCCTCCTACACAACACCCAATATCCACCGCCTCTCTCCTCCTCCTTTCTTCTGCACAGGCATAGGCGAAGCCCTGCAGAATTCTCTACTCCACCACCACCACGCCGTCGTGCTGCTGGGATTCCGTGGAGAAGATCTACTACCTCCGCTGCTCGCTGGAACGAGGAGAGGAAGGTCTGCTTCGACTCCACATGTGTGACCGACTGCGGAAGCGCTGCCAGAACGCGGTGCCGGAAGGATCGTCCACACGATCTTGAGATCGGCAAGTGATCGACTACATCAACCACAAGATCTAATCTCGTTAACGCTTTCGGATCTACGAGGTTTAGTTCCTATCTATCTCGTTGCACATGTCTAATAGATTAGATCTTGGCTTTTATCTAGATTAGATCTGGGTTTTGTTCGTTCTTGCGGTAGAAATCTTTTGTTTTCCATGCTACGAACCCGTCACTTGCATCTTTTAAGGGCTTTGGAAGAGGAGATCTAGATCTACAATCCCCACCAATCAATTCCTCCTCTAAGTGAGGGGAACCCTTTGGGTCTAGATCTTGGAGTCATTGGTTGACTTTCACCATTGTTCTTCCTCTCTAATTCCTCCCTAGCACTTGTTGCTTTGGTGGGATTTGAGAGTGGTGGATTTGAACACCCTTGGTGTTCTTGCTTTGCATTCTTGCATAAGTGCCGAGCTCTCCATTTCAATTTGTTCGAGTGAGAGACCGTGAGCTTGTTGCTCTTGGAGGGTGACCTCCTAGTTGGCTTAGCGGTTGGTGCCGTGGTGTTCTCTTCGTGGAATATTGTGAAGAGACCCGGGCTTCTCCTTCGTGGAGCTTGTTGAAGTGGTTGTGGAGCTTGCCATCTCCGGAGTGGAGGAAAAGCTAGCCATAAGGAAAGGGCTTATTCCTTCGTGGGATACACTCGGAGAAGAAGGTGAGCCTTCGTGGCATTGGGAAATCCTTCGTGGAATCCCACACCTGTCCAACGTGGCGTACCTTGTTGCAAGGGAACACGGGAATACATCTTCATCTCCGCGTGCCTCGGTTATCTCTATACCCGAGCTTACTTTCCTTGTGATAGTCATCGCGCTTGAAGTACTTATATCTTGATTATCACTTGTGGTATATTTATCTTGTGCTATCTTGCTTAGCTTAACTTGTTATTGGTGCACTTAGTTGAGCCTAGTGTTTTTAGGTTTTGTGCTTGTAAAATAATTGTTAGTTTAATTCCGCATTCTATCAAGCCAAAGCCGTAATAGTTTTGAAATTGCCTATTCACCCCCTCTAGGCGACATCTCTATCCTTTCAATTGGTATCAGAGCAAGGTCTCTCCTTGTTTAGGCTTCACCGCTTAGAGTGTAAAGATGTCAGCTAGTAGTATAGTGCACAATGACACAATTATCTTTAATGGCACAAATTATATTTTGTGGAGAAATTGCTTGCTTTGTAATCTTTGGACCTTCTGTCCAAATATTGAGCGATTTCTAGATGTAGGATTTTCTCCTCCGATGGATCCTTAAAGTCTAACTTTTGAGGATGAGAAAAATTTACATCTCGAAGCTCAAGTATCTAAGAAGCTCTTTTTCTCCTTGAACCCCACAGTTAATTTGTTCTTGACGATTGTGAAGCGCAAATCATCTCATGAGATGTGGACCAAGCTTAAATAAATATTTGGTGGGTCCATTTCTCATAGGGTCAGTGGTATGTCCGAGGAGCTCTCTTCTCCTTCACATCATGAAGAGATCCAAGTGGCTTCCACCTCCGGCCGCGATGAGATTTCAATTCCCTCCACTTCACCTACATGTGACAAGTCACAAGGTAATGGCATGGTGAGTGGAGAAATCATATGTAATGATGGTAGTGGTTCTCTTTACACCAATGATTCATGTTCTATAAATGTTATTGGTTTAGAGAGTTTGGACGTAAGCACTTCTTGCAATGATAATTATATATCCCCTTGTGTTGCTAGTCCTTGCATATTGTTTAGAAATTATTTGAGTACTAGTGTAGATGATATGCTTGATTTGTCTTTTTCCAATAAACAAAATGCTTCTATTTCCTCGAGTCGTGTATCTAACAATGTAGAGGAAATCAAACACCCTATGGAGCAAGACACGATCATGAATGAAGATTTAAGAATATTCTCATCTTCATCCTCCTGTGCTCACATGTGCCTTATGGCAAGAGGATCAAAGGTATATCCTACTTTGGATCCCAACATATCTTCTCTAGATAATAGCAATGATAATGATGATAGTGATGATGACCTTGATGAGGATACTAGTTCTCTTGTGCTTGAGTTGACCTTTTTGTGTACCTCTCTTCGTGGTAGTAATAAGGCCGTTCTCTCAAACACATTATGGACACCATAACTAAACAAACGTAAACCATAGAGGAGTTAGATTTCCAACTTGATGCTGGGAGTCATAGATTCCATCTCCTTAAGCAAGAGCTTGCCAAGGAGAAGCACACTAATTATCTCCTCACACAAAAAATTGAATCTTATGAGCTTGAAAATGAAAAATCTTTTGATGATGCTAGTGATACTAACTCTAATTATTGTGAATCATCTATGTTAAAGGAGAATATTGAGCTAAGGGCTCAACTTGAGTTGGTAACTAGCAATTATGGGAAATTGGAAGAAAGTCATGAAAACCTCTTGGACTCTCATAATGATCTTCTAATATCCTATGATGGGCTAAAATTAGCTCGTGAGGCAAGTATCACTAAGGTAACATCTTGTGAGCCTATTTTGGACATTAGCACAACTTCTACTCAAAATGCTATTTTTCAATGTGCTAGTCCTAGTGATCCTTCTAGTCATACTAGTGATAAACCTTGTGTTGGATTACTTGCTTTTCCTTGTTGCTCTAACAATGAAGCTTATACTTCCTCTAGTACCTCTATTTCTACTAACCATGTAGAAGAAATCAAAGAGCCCAAGGCCCAAGTCACTTCTTTGAACAAAGACTTGGAAAAGAGTCATGAAAGCAAATCCACACTCGATAATATTTTGAGTGTGCAAAAAGACCCCAATGATAAAAGTGGACTTGGATTCAACTCTAATAACAAGAACAAATCCAAGAGCAACAAGAAGAAGGGCCAATACCAAGTCAAGGATTCAGCCAAGATTATTTGCTTCAAGTGCAAGGTTGTAGGACATCATGTAAGATCTTGTCCATTGAAGAAAAAGAACTTGAATGATAAGCAACAAGGGAAGTACCAACAAGTTCAAGGTCAAGCCCAATCTCAACCTCAAGTTGAAGCTAGGCCACTTCCCAATAAGAATCAAGATAAGTCTCCCCAAGACAAGAAATCAATAAAGAAGAGAAAGGGGAGCACTTGTTGCTATATATGTCATGAGAAGGGACACTTGGCCTCTTCATGTTCAAACGATACCTTATCTAACCCTATCATTGTTGATTATGATTATTCTCTTGGGAAGGATAAGTATTGCAATGTGTTTGCCAAGTTTGTTGGAACTCAAAGTGGTGTTAAGAAAAGAACCATTTGGGCTTCCAAGCCTATTGTGACTAACCTCTTAGGACCCAACTTGGTTGGGGACCAACAATCTCAAACTTGATCAATAGGTGCTTATGGAGGGCATTGGAGACTTGGCTAACTCATGAAGAATTAAGGGATCTTCATATATTATATTTTATAAAGCCAGGTTATAAGGATTATCATCTCCCTACCATATACCCAATGTGCCTCTTTGCGGTAACTCGAACTCAACTCTTTTATATTGTAAGTTACTTGCCCCTTTACATGTTTTGGTTTTGTACCAAGTATGTGTTTGTATTTGTTGTGCCTCATGCTTGCTTATTTTATGTATTCGTATGTCTATGTGTTTGGTACATCATTTACTCGTGTGTTTTGTTTTGAGCCTCTAATGCATGTTGATGATATCTTATTTGGCTCTTTTCGAGTGGTTAATGGAACATCCCATTTTGGGAGAGTGATATGCCTCGCGCATCTCTCAAACCTTAAAATGTGTGTACATGAGTACTACCACTTAATATTGATATTGCACGCTTACCTAGTCACTATGTGGTGTGTCATACTCATGAGCAATTCAAATTCTAAATGTCCATTAATTATCTCAAGTTGAGGTTGTTTTTACTCTTATTAAGAAAAAATGAATATCACATCATGGGGGAGTAATATGCTTCTTTTGCATATTATAATCCTAGGAAACGTGAACATATGAGACGGTGCCACTTAGAGTTGATATTGTTGATTATCTTGTTTCTAGGTGGCATGTTAGCTCAAACAAGGTCCTATTTTTGTTAGAAGCTTTTATTGCTCATATTTTTGGTCTTTGTTTGAGTAAGAAATTCTTGGTGCGGTCTTCCTCAAATACATATCTCTTTATCTTTTGGGAGACCATTTGCTTCAAGTTATTCTAATCATTGATTTGCATGATTGTGTGACTAGTTCAAGCTATCAAGAATCTATATCTTTGCATAGTGCTTAATCTTTTTATTCCTATCCTATGCTTTTTATTGTGAAGATTTATCTTTAATATCTGTGCAATATACCACCGGAAATAAATTCCAATACACTCATTGTCTTCGACAATTGATATACTTGGGTGTGGTAGCATTTGTGGATCATCTTCACCTTGGATTTCACCTCTTATTGCCTTTTTTCTTTCCAAAAATTGTTGTGGCTCCCATTGTCTTCCTTGGTTTTTGAACATCTCTTTGATGGTGTTTTTGATTATTATCAAATGTGTTTTTAGTGGAAGACAAACCTTTTCTTCTCGAAACCTTGTGCCATTGTGAAAAGTGTTAAGGGTTTGGTTTATTTTTTGAAACCTTGCTCTTTTAGGAGTTTCTTATTGATGACTCATGATTGATGAGCTCGTTGGGGAACCCCAAGAGGAAGGTATGATGAGCACATAAGTAAGTTTCCCTCAGTTATGAAACCAAGGTTATCGAACCAGTATGAGCAAGGAAACACCCCAAAGGTGTTGCTAGCTGAGCCTTGGCAGGGCGCACTACCGGTGCTAGTAGCAACGTGGAGACCTGCATAACACAACCACAGAACTTTGTCCCCAACTTGCGATGAGGTTGTCAATCTCACCGGTTTTGCTGAAAACAAAGGATTAAACTTATCGAATGGAACAGAGTAATAGTTTGCAGAAAGTAAACACAAAGCAGTATACAATTTGATTGTAGATTGAATGTAAAAGAAAAGACCAGGGTCCATAGTTCACTAGAGGTGGCTCTCCTTAAGATAGATAACATGTTGGGTGAACAAATTATAGTGGGGCAATTGACAAACATCGAGAAAGCATACAAGCATATACTAATCATCTTGACTCCTTTGAGACTTGATTGGGCATTGCAACATTATACATAGACTACCATCCAACTGCATCTATGACTAATAATCCACCTTCATGTTATCATCTGAACCCCCTCCAGTATTAAGTTGCAAGCAACAAATTATTGATTTACGAATTGCGTGTAAAGTAAACAATATGATTGTTCTATGAACAAAGGATTGTTGTTTTCTCCCTAGTAGCAACAGCACATCTAATACCTTAGAGATTTCTGTCAGTTCCCCAGATTACCAGAGGCATGAACCCACTATCGAGCATAAATACTAACTCTTGGAGTTGCTAGCATCTACTTGGCCAAGATAGCTACTAACAACAGAAAACATGCAAGATCACAAATAACAAAGACATGATAGAATAAATAATCAATCTGAAATAGCATCTCAATACCCATCGGATCCCCGCAAACACAACATGCAGAATTACAAATAGATGATCTTGATAATGAACGGAGCTCACAAGATCTAGACATGAAAGCGCAAAGGAGGGAACCAGCCATCTAGCTACTACATGGACCCGTATTCCAGAGATGAACTACTCACACAGCACACCGGAGGCTTGCATGATGATGAAGAAGGCCTCTAGGGTGAATTCCCCTCTCTGGCAGGGTGCCGGGAAGAGCTTTAGATCCCTCCCGATCTAGGGATGGAGATGACGGCGGCTACAGACTCTTTTGTGGATTTTTGATCGGGTACTTAGGTTTTTGGTATCGGAGGCAATATTTAGGCGGAAGGAGAGGCCATGGGGGTGTCTGGGCTGGCCACACCACCCCCTGGCGCAGCCAGGCCTGGCCCGCACGGCCAGGTGGTGTGGTGGCCCCTGGCTCCTCTCCGTCTCATATTCTGGCTCCAGATGTCTCCCGGTAAGTGACTTTGGCTTTTGTCTCGTCCAATTCCAAGAATATTCATTTTATGACTTCGTGGAACCAAAAACAGCAGAAAAGAGGCAGCTGGCACTGTGGCTCTTGTTAATATGTTAGTCCAAGAAATCATATAAAAAGTACTCCAAAGTGTGGACAAAACACAAGAAAGTAGATAAAACCAAGCAAGTAACATCAAAAATTATAGATACATTTGCAATGTATCAACATCCCCAAGCTTAACTCCTGCTCGTCCTCGAGTAGGTATGTGATAAAAAGAAAGAATAAATTTTGAGGTGACATGCACCATCATAAACTTGATCAAAGTATTTGTAAAACATTCAAAGGTAGGATCATAGTACTTCAATCATAACATTAAAGACAAAGTTCTAGGAATAAGACAAAGAAACTATTATGCAACAGGAAAAGGCACAAACAAAAGATTCATGAATAACAATGCTTTGCAAGACATTTGTTTGTTTCACATAAATAAAACATAGCATAATAGCATTCAGCTTGTCGCTCATAGAGTAGCAAATATAAATGCATAGGACACCTTCAAAGTTCATAAGAGTGACTAGATACAGATAGTTTAAAACAAGCAATATCAAGTTATGCATCAATCAACTAGTCTTGGGACAATGCACATAGAACTAAGAATGGCCACTATGCTCTCAAAGTAGGTGCATAAAGATAGAAGGTGGAGACTCAATATAATGGTGGAAAAAAGGCCTTCATAGAAGGAAGGAGAGATTCAAATTTCATAAAGAGATTCCAAAAATTATGGTACTTATAGCTTTCAGCTCTCATTCCCCTATCATAAGCATCTTGAAGTGATTAAGGTTAAATTGAACAAACTATGGTGTACATGCTTGACGAAGTATAAGTTAGAAATCTCATGTCCCTTGAATACGAGGGCCGGTCCTCATGCTACTCAAGTTTATTCACCGGTAAGTTCTTGTCATTGTAAGTACATGTGTATCATAGAGAACCGCCAATGGGTACCCCTTGCCCGATGATACGGAAGAATCCCCATATCAAAATAACAAGGTAAGCAGACAATGAGCATCTCAGCAATCTTCTTATTTACCATGGGAATATGCTGCCTTTTTTCTCTCTTTCCTCTTTTCATAATCTCTTTTTTTCTTTTTCTCTTTTTTTCTCATTATGGGACTCTTTTTTTATAAGAAGAATGCTTCATGGACAGCTCATTATGGTTACGCTGCAGGTTTCCACCATGTCAACATGGATTAGACCAGCGGCCCAGGCGTTTCTCTAACACATATACATAACCCCATGGACTTACAAGCTCCCCTTTCATTTCACACTGACGACATCCATAGACAAAAGAGCATGATATCAACTAGGTACAAAGTACCCGTGCAATGTTGAAAGCGTTCCCCATGATAGCATGGTTCTGCTAATTCCCAACAAATAAGTGCAAGCATATACAACATAGACGACACAATGGTTCAAGTTTATTAAGGGCAAGAAAAGTAAAGTGTGCCATCAAGTTCGTGAGAGCTTTAATCACTAGTTTTCTCATAACAAGTTTAATTCGGAAGGTAAACAAAAGCATGAATATACTTGGAATAGCATAAGCTAGTAGGTAGGTATGGTGGACTCTTTGGAATAACTTGGTTTAGGGAGTTGGATGGATGAGTGGAACTCATACTTGGTTGTGGAGGCTAGCAAAAGACTGGGAGCGACAAACTAAGAGAGCAATAATGGCCATAATCATGCAGAGCGACAAAACATCATTGATCAAAGCATAAAGTGATACTACAAGTTGAAAACTAAAGGATCATAAAGGCTATGGTGACTTGAGATAGTCATAACATGGTGTGAGCATGCGCCAAGTCAACCCAAATAAAGCATCAAAGGAGAATACCACAATACTATGCTTTAATATGCTAAAACAACGCATGATTCATCCAAGGCACATTAAGCAATCTCAATTGTTTATAACAAGTCATGCTACAACAAAGAATACTAAGCATAAAACCAAAACAATATCAAGCATGGCATGACAAAGCATAGGCCACAGTCAAAAACAAGCTCTTTTTACCACTTAAGCATGAGCTTTCCTACTCTTTTCCAATCCAAATCAAACTATTTGAAAACCAATGCATGAAAGAGGGGGTCCAACCAATTTATTCAGAAAACAAAGCAAACAAAGCAAATGAAAAACCAAAACAAAAACAAAAAAGAAGACGCTCCAAGAACAACACAACTGTCCATGAAACAATAAAAATGAAGCGTTTGGAAGAAACCTGGAATTTTTATTGATGAAGAAGGGGATGCCTTGGGCATCCCCAAGCTTGGACGCTTGTACTTCTTGGATATTTCTTGGGCTGACACGCGTGGCATCCCCAAGCTTGAGCTTTAGTCCATCCTTCATCTTATTACTCATTCCTTCCATACACCTGAAATTTTTCCTTCATACAAAACTTCACACAATCTTTATTAGCAACATTAGTGCACTCAAGATAATAAGTCTTTAGGTTCAGTTATAACACCAATAAACTTCCATTAGAACACTAGCTACTATACTACTTCCCTCAAAAAGCTCAATTCCCCAAAAGAACTCAAAAAGGAACCAAAAAGAAGCAAATGCAGAAAATGGCAGAAATCTGTCAAAATAGACAAGCAGGTAAAGACGATTTTTTTGAAGACCTTCTATTGCTCAAATAAAAAAGTGTTGATCTAAGGAAAGTTAGATAACAACCTGGGGCAGAAGCACAAAAATTCACGCCTCAAAAGGACTTTCAGAGATTTTACACGAATTTATACGGTGAAGCACAGAAATCTGTTTCGGGACATCAACTTTTCCAATCATTACTTCTCTCTGATTAGAGGTTAGTCTTGGCACAAAAAGCAAATAAAAAGGATAAGGAGCGGTTATTACTGAAGTAATAACTTCTAAGACTCATCTAAAACTTTTAGGTTATCTCCCAATAAGTACTTTTCTTTAACGCCTTTAAGTTAGGCACAAGAAGCAAAAAGAAGAATCAAGTGTTCTCAAATGAAGAAGCATTAAAACCAAATTTTGTTTTCATAGGAGAGTGATACGTCCATTTTTCATCACTATTCTATGTCATAATTCACTGTTATTCATTGATATATTTCATATTAAGAGGTGATACTTATGTTATTTCATCTATTTTTGCATGGTTGATGACTTTTGGAGCACGGACCGCTGCAGTCAGGATTCTGATGGAAAAGGTGTTGTTTGGAGGCAAAATTCGCGAAGATCAAAAAATCCGGGAAAATATATGGAAAATCCTATTTTTCTAGAAGACGAACGAAGCTAGAATGGGGGCTCGAGATGGGCCACAGGGGGAACACACCACCCCCTGGTGCGGGCCAGCCTAGGCCACGCCACCAGGTGGTGTGGCCGCCCTGGTCCACCCCTGGCACTGCGCTTTGGCGTATATTATCCTCCCAAAACCCTAAGACTCGGGGAGCGACCATAGAAAGATTCCGCCGCCTCTGCGGGGCAGAAAATACTGAGAGAGAAAGATCTCTCCGGCAGATAGATTTCTGCCAGGGGAATTCCTTCCTGGAGAGGGGAGATCGTTGCCATCAACACCACCATCAAGCTGGACTTCATCGGGATCATCATCATCAGCAGCACCACCATCATCACCATCAGCACCCTCATCACCATCTCCATATTGCTGTAACAATTGCGTTGAATCTTGCATAGTTCTTAGGGGAAACTTTCCCGGTGTTGATTACTCTTTGTAGTTGATGCTATTGAGTGAACCGTTGAATTATTGTTTATGTTAAGATTGTTATACATAATTATTCCATCTCTGATCATGATCCATATGATGTCTTGTGAGTAGTTCGTTTTGTTCTTGAGGACATGGGAGAAGTCATGTTGTCAGTAGTGGAGTTGTGTTGAGAAAGATTCAATAGTTTGATATTTAAGTTGTGGTGTACTTCTTCTAGTGGTGTCATGTGAACGTCGATTACATGACACTTCACCTATATGGGCCTAGGGGAATGCATTGTGTATTTGGCTACTAATTGTAGGGGTTGCCAGGGTGACAAAAACCTGAACCCCCGTTAGGAAACCATTACACAAGGGACGTAAGGGTCTTAGAGTTTAAAGCTATGGTTAGGTTTCTACCTTAATTACTTTCTTGTACTTACGGATGTTTGCAAGGGGTATAATCACAAGTATGTATTAGTCCTAGGAAGGTCGGTACATTAGCACAGGTTCACCCACACAACACTTAGCAAGCTAAAGAAGATTAATCAACTATATGAAGCGAAAGCACTTGACAGTCTTCCCATGTGTCCTCGAGAATGTTTGGTCATCTTAAGTAATACAACCGGCTTGTCCTTTGCTGCATAAAGGATTGGGCCACTTGCTGCATTTATTCCTACTGTGTTTTGTTTACTCGTACTTTGTTTACTTGCTTTATCAAAACCCCCTAAAAATACGTTTGCTAAGTATTTGCAGAGAATTCCTGATCCATACCACTTGCCAGCACCTTCTGCTCCTCGTTGGGTTCAACACTCTTACTTATCGAAAATACTGCAATACACCCCCTATACTTGTGGGTCATCAAGACTATTTTCTGGCACCGTTGCCGGGGAGTGAAGCACTATTGGAGAGTGGAACTGGTAAAGGAAACTTCTACTGTGAGTATTGTTTACTTCTGTTAGTTGCTTTATTTTCGTTATGGATAATTCGCTGAGTTTCTTATTTGGTAATGCTACTACCACTACTAAGGTAGTAGACGAACCACCACCTGCTGAGAATGATGCTTTTAAAATACCTACAAGAATTATTGATTGTGTTATGGATAACTACTTTGTTGGGGATGGAACTGTCCATCCCGGTGATCATTTAATCTTTATACACGAGTTATGCATGTTGTTCAAGTGTGCGGGTATTACTACAGATCAAGTTAAGAAGAAGTTATTCTCATTATCACTGAAAGGAAGAGCTGAGGAATAGTATAAGCTGCTGAAGAATGGTCAAGCTCTGGAATGGGAGGAAATAGTGCCTCTCTTTTATTCAAAGTTTTATCCTCCTAGTGAGATTCATAAAGATCGGAGTCAAATATACAACTTTTGGCCTCTTGATGGAGAGAGTACAGATCAAGCTTGGGCGAGATTAAAGTTACTAATTCTCAAATGTCCCATTCATGAGCTCCCCAACAATATTATTATCAATAACTTTAATGCAAGGCTCCCTCTACATGATAAGGATATATTGGATGCTTCTTGTGCTGGATCATTCACTCGCATGGAAGAAGAAGCTAAATGGGATCTTCTAGACCGTATTCAAGACAATGCTGAAGCATGGGAGAATGACAAAGGTAGAAAGTCAGGTATAAATTATGATTATGAATGCATTGAATCTTTTATGGGAACTGATGACTTTCAAAATATTAGTAATGCTTATGGTCTTGATTTACAAGTTATTACGAATTGCTTTAGGGCTTTTGCTTCTTATATTGAAATTCCAAAAAGGGGATGGAACAAGTACCATGAACCTTATAAAGATATTGTTGACTGTGTTCCTGTTGGGAGTGCTGAGTATTGCACTATTGATCCCATCTTACCTGAACCTTATATCGAGAAGATTCCCTTCCCAGATAAGGTAAAGGATCATCCTATGATAACTAATGTAATCACTAAAAGTGAAAACAGAATTGTAAAACCTGAAGAACAAATAAACGTTGAACCTGTGGTAGTAATTGTGAAAGACCTTGTCACTAAAAGAATAGAAGATGGACACATAGTCTTTTGTGAGGATGCTTCTAACATTGTTTCACATCCTAATAGAACTAAAAAATCTAGTGTCCTTGTGCTTTCTGTTAGAATTGGTGATTATTGCTATTATGGTTTATGTGATATTGGTGCAAGTT
Source organism: Avena eriantha (assembly GCA_910589775.1). Lineage (NCBI taxonomy): Eukaryota > Viridiplantae > Streptophyta > Magnoliopsida > Poales > Poaceae > Avena > Avena eriantha. Next base: position 319,806,112 of record OU342746.1, read on the forward strand.
CCAGTGCTATTCCTTATGAGGTTTATAGAGAAATTATGCATGAAATCAGTCCCTGCGAATTGGAAGAGATTGATGTGGTTATTCACCTTGCTAATAGAGAGACCATCTCTCCAATTGGTATTGTACGAGACGTGGAAGTTCTTTGTGGTAAGATTAAGTACCCTGCTGATTTTCTAGTACTTGGTTCAGCTGCGAGTAAAACTTATCCTATTATTTTTCGTAGACCTTTCTTGAGTACTTGTGGAGCTATTATAGATTGCAAAAGGGAGAAAATCTTGACTAAGTTTGATGGGGAATCTTATGAGTTTAATTTCTTGAAATTTGCTAAAGAACCTTGTGAAGAGGAAACCCATAATGAGGATTTTAGAGTTGAACAACTTGATTCTATTTCTCTTGATCCTAACAATGTTTTGCAACAATTTATGGAAGATCATGAAAGTGAAATCTTCATGGAAGAAAGGAATGAGATTGACGAGATTCTCCGTAATCAGCCTAAGATGCTTAAGCATAACTTGCCTGTAGAAGACTTGAGTACCACGTTGCCACCTAAAAAGGATCCGGTCTTCGATCTAAAACCTCTCCCTGATGATCTTAAATATGCTTATATAGATGATAAAAAGATATATCCTGTTATTATTAGCTCTAAACTTTCAGGAAAGGAAGAAGAAAGGTTATTGGAGGTTTTGAAGAAACACCGAGGAGCTATGGGCTATACTCTAGATGATTTAAAAGGGATTTCACCTACTATATGTCAACATTCTATCAATATAGAACCAGATGCAAAGCCAGTTGTAGAGCACCAACGACGTTTAAATCCTAAGATGAAGGAAGTGGTAAGGAATGAGGTATTGAACCTCCTTGATGCTGGTATTATTTACCCTATTGCTGATAGTGAATGGGTTAGTCCTGTTCATTGTGTTCCTAAAAAAGGAGGTATTACCGTTGTTCCTAATGATAATGATGACTACTATTCCCCAAAGAATAGTAGTCGGCTATAGGATGTGCATTGATTTTAGAAAATTCAATAAAGTTACTAAGAAAGATCACTACCCGCTTCCTTTTATTGATCAAATGTTGGAAAGGTTGTCTAAAAAGACCCATTTTTGTTTTCTTGATGGTTATTCTGGTTTCTCTCAAATTGCTGTTAAACAACAAGATGAAGAAAAAACTACTTTTACTTGCCCTTACGGAACTTATGCTTATAGACGTATGCCTTTTGGTTTATGTAATGCTCCTGCTACTTTTCAAAGATGCATGTCCGCTATCTTTCATGGTTTTTGTGAGGAAATTGTAGAAGTGTTCATGGATGACTTTTCTGTCTATGGAACTTCTTTTGATAATTGTCTGCACAACCTTGATAAAGTTTTGTAGAGGTGTGAAGAAACTAATCTTGTTCTTAATTGGGAGAAATGCCACTTCATGGTTAATGAAGGGATTGTCCTTGGGCATAAAGTTTCTGAAAGAGGCATAGAAGTTGATAGAGCTAAGGTTGAGGCAATTGAGAAGATGCCATGTCCAAGAGACATCAAAGGTATTCGTAGTATCCTTGGTCATGCTGGTTGCTATAGAAGGTTTATTAAAGATTTTTCTAGGATATCAAAACCCCTCACTAATCTTCTTCAAAAAGATGTACCCTTTGTTTTTGATGATGATAAGGAAGGTTTTGAAACTCTTAAGAAGGCTTTAACCACATCTCCTATCGTTCAACCACCTGATTGGAGTTTACCTTTTGAAATAATGTGTGATGCTAGTGATTTTGCTGTAGGTGCTGTCCTTGGGCTGTGAATTGATAAAAAGCTAAACGTTATTCATTATGCTAGTAAGACTCTAGACGCTACTCAAAGGAATTATGCTACTACTGAAAAGGAATTTCTAGCTGTCGTTTTTGCTTGTGATAAGTTTAGACCCTATATTGTAGACTCAAAAGTCACCATTCATACTGATCATGCTACTATTAAGTACCTTATGACAAAGAAGGACGCTAAGCCTAGGCTTATTAGATGGGTGTTGATTTTAAAAGAGTTTGATGTACATATAATAGATAGGAAAGGTGTTGAAAACCCTGTAGCGGATAATTTATGTCGATTGGAAAACATCTCTTTTGACCCTATGCCTGTTAATGATAGGTTCCCAAATGAACAGTTAGCTACAGTAGGGGTGAGCTCGTGAGGGAGCCCTTGGTACGCTGATTATGCTAACTTTAGTATTTGCCTCCAACTTTTATAGCTCAGCAAAGAAGGAAGTTCTTCTATGATTTGAGGCATTATTTTTGGGATGACCCACACTTATACAAAGAAGGAGTGGATGGTATTATGCGAAGATGTGTTCCAGAATATGAACAAAAGGAGATATTACGTAAATGTCATGGTAGTGCTTATGGAGGACATCACGCAGGAGATAGAACTGCACAAAAGGTGCTACAATCAGGTTTCTACTAGCCTACCCTTTTTAAAGATGCAAGAAAATTTGTTTTATCTTGTGATGAATGTTAGCGTGTTGGTAATATTTCTAGACGCAATGAAATGCCTATGAACTACCTCTCTAGTTATTGAACCCTTTGATTGCTGAGGATTTGACTTTATGGGTCCTTTCCCTCCCTCGAAAGGTTATACTCATATTCTTGTTGCTGTTGATTATGTTACTAAGTGGGTAGAAGCCATTCCTACGAAGAGTGCTGATGGGGAAAATTCTCTAAAAATGCTTAAGGATGTTATCTTCCCTAGGTTTTGAGTCCTAGGTATCTCATGACTGATGGGGGTTCTCATTTCATTCATGGTGGTTTTAGAAAGACCCTTGCTAAATATGATGTTAATCATAGAATTGCTTCAGCTTATCACCCCCAAACTAGCGGGCAAGTAGAGTTATCAAATAGAGAAATTAAATCCATCTTGTAAAAGACTGTTAATAGATCTAGAAAAAACTAGGCTAAAAAGTTGAATGATGCTTTATGGGCTTATAGAACTGCCTACAAAAATCCTATGGGGATGTCTCCTTATAAAATGGTTTATGGGAAAGCTTGTCACCTACCTTTAGAATTAGAACACAAGGCTTACTAGGCAGTTAAAGACCTAAGTAGAGATTGTAAGCTCGCCGGTGAGAAAATATTATTTGACTTAAGTTCTTTAGATGAATGGAGGAGTGAAGCCTATGAAAATGCTAGGCTCTTTAAGGAAAAATTAAAAGATGGCATGAAAACTTAAGAGAGAATTTCATGTTGGTGCGGAAGTTCTATTGTATAGGTCTCGTCTCAGATTTTTTGCAGGAAAACTACTGTCAAAATGGGAAGGACCTTTCATTATTGAAGAAGTATACCGTTCAGGAGCAATAAAAATTTCTTCTTTAAAAGATAATACTACACAAGTAGTGAATGGGCAGCGACTCAAGCACTATATTGCTGGGGATTCTTACAATGAAGATGTTGATGCCTTTCAAGTTATAACTCCAATTTTTTTATCAAGGACCAAATTCAGAGACCTATAGAGTCCGCTTCCAAATAGGTGATAGTTCTGGTAAGAAAAGTTCCGCGAGAACACTATCCAACTATATTTTTGAAGTTTTTAGTCAATAAGGAAAGTTATGAAGCGAAAAAGGGACGGAAACGGAGCCAGGGTGGCTCACACCACCCTGTGGAGCGGGCCCACCCCTAGCCGCGCCACCAGGTGGTGAGTCCACCCCGGACTCCGCCTCCGACTCGTTTTCTATAGTACCTTCCTTTTGTTATGAAACTTTGTAATATATAACCCCTGGATCCCCCGTGGTTCGTATATCGTGTTTTCGTCGTGTTTTCGTTTCGATCTATTTCTGACAGGTAGAGTCCCAGATTTGGAGCCACAATGTCTTCCTCTAGATCAACCAAGGAGGATCTCTTAGAGGATATCATCAACCCATACATGAGGGAGTTGAAGATTCATCCCAAGGAGTTATTGTTTGAAGACGGGGAGGTCCGGATAGAAGAGGTTTAAGGTCCTAAAGGTGAAGGAAGTCTGGAGGACAGGATGGAAGCACTAGAGCAAGAAGTCTTTAGGTACAAGAAGATGGCGGAGCGCGAAGTGGATATCATCCATAAGATGTGTTCCGAACTCATCGCCGAGCACCAAAAGGAGACTACTAAACTCAAGGATGAAGTCCTCTCACTCCGCCAAACAACCAATGAACTGCAAGCACAGTTCTATGACGTTCAAAATCAAAACTGTGAGTATGAGGTTAGGTTTAAACGCATAAGTGCTGCTGCAAGTTTCAGGATGCTGGAAACCACGATGTCCTTTGTTGATGGGAAACCCTTACCCTGGAAGTCGGACAATGATGAGAGGATACCACCACCACCAAAGGAGTAATTCGTCATCAGGTTTGGCACCCCCTTGGTTTGTTCCAAGATTGGGGGAGTGCCGCGGTATCATATCACTATCTTCTATCTTTTTACCTTATTAGTAGAGTCATATCATGAATAGAGAAGTTATCATGTAGGATGGTTTGCGTTATGAAAGTGACCCCTCTCTAGTTAGATATGTATCCCTTGGTGTGAGTTGCCATTATGGATTATTAATGAGAAGTTCTATCATTTACTCTTTTGCATAGCTTATATTAGTTTTCAATTCGTGGTTATATGATTGGTCTTGTTGTTAGTATTGGTACCACTCTGGGATCATTGAGTTAATTTAGTTGGTTTTGGCAAACCTGGCTTGGTCAGGAGCAACACTATTTTTGAGAGTTGAAAGAAAAGATAAAAGTACGCTAAAGAAAAATAATTTCATCGTCTTTCTTTCTTGATTTGCTCATAAGTCTAGTATTCTCTAGTTAAGATCTTTTGTGCTTCCAAGGAAGATTTCATGTTTGTCTTTATCACTTGTATGTTTGTTTGTTTCCTTCAACTCTTATACTTGCTACCTAGCCTTGCTAGCCAAAAACCTGTACTGAGAGGGAATTCTTCTCGTGCATCCATTCCTTAAACCAAAAACCATGCCATTTGTGTCCACCATACCTACCTATTAGCACTATTGCTATTCCAAGTAAATTCTTGTTTTATCTACCTCCCATATTAAACTTGTTATGTGAAAAGTAGTGATTAAAGCTCTCACGAACTTGATGGCACAATTTACTTTCTTGCATTTAATAAACTTAAACCATTGGGTCCTTCTTTGTTGCGTATATGCTTGCGCTTTATGAGTTGAAGTTAGCAGAACCATGTATCATGGGGAACGCTTTCAACACTGCATTGGTACTTTGTACCTACTTGATATCATGTTCTTTTGCTTATGGATCCCGACGGTGTGAAATAAATTGGAACTTGTAAGATCATGGAGTTTATATGTATGTTAGAGAAACGCCTGGGCCGCTAGCCTAAGCCATGCCTAATCATGATGGAAACTTGCAGCATAACTATAGTGAGCATTCTATGAAGCATCCTCAATAAAAACCTATGCAAATAGCAAATAAAAAGATCGCTGAGATGCTCACTGTCTGCTTGCCTTGTCATTTTGATTATGGGATAGCTCCTGTGTCATGTGCAAGGGGCACCCCGTTGGCTGTTCTCAATGATACACATGTATTTACAATGACAAGGGCTTACTCGTGACTGAAGTTGAGTAGCATGAGGTTCGGTACTCATAAGTAAGGGGCATAAGATTTCAACTTATAACTTGTCAAGCATATCCTCTTAGTTGTGTCACTTTAACCTTAATCACCAAAAGATGCCTATGATAGGGGAAATGAGAGCTGAAAGCTAGTAAGTATCATAATTGTTGGGAGCTCTTTATGAGACTTGCGATCCCTGCTTCCCTCTGCGAAGGGCCTTTCTTTTACTTTTTAGTTGAGTCAGTAAACCTATTCCCTTCTATCTCAGCAAGTATTTTGAGTTGTTGTGTTTCATTCATTCATATGATGATTTATTAAATCATGTTTCTTATGTTCCTGGTTTTGCACATTGCTCTTATATTGATGTTTACTACTTTGAAAGCTTTCATTGAAAACCAGTTATTTGTGAACTCCAACAAATTATCAACTATTCTTCGACCAAGAGCTAAGTTTGCCATTACCAATTATGATGTACTTTATGTATCTTTATTGTGTTCCCTTTACTCATTGCAAGTTGAGTTATATAATAGTGAGTTGTCTTCTATTATGATCTATGTATTTGATGAATGTGATGCTTCTTGTCTGTATTCTTTTATCGACTCTTCACTCCATAAACCTGAGGCCATGTTTATTGAGCTCAGTTTTGCTTGGGGACAAGTGAAGTCTAAGCTTGGGGGGAGTTGATACGTCCATTTTGCATCACTATTCTATGTCATAATTCACTGTTATTCATTGATATATTTCATATTAAGAGGTGATACTTATGTTATTTCATCTGTTTTTGCATGGTTGATGACTTTTGGAGCATGGACCGCTGCAGTCAGGATTCTGATGGAAAAGGTGCTATTTGGAGGCAAAATTCGCGAAGATCCGAAAATCCGGGAAAATATACGGAAAATCCTATTTTTCCAGAAGATGAAGGAAGCCAGAAGGGGGCTGGAGATGGGCCACAGGGGGGCCCACACCACCCCTTGGCGTGGGCCAGCCTAGGCCATGCCACCAGGTGGTGTGGCCGCCCTGGTCCACCCTTGGCACTCTCCTCTGGCTTATATTATCCTCCCGAAACCCTAAGACTCGGGGAGCAACCACAGAAAGATTCCGCTGCCTCTACGGGGCGGAAAACATCGAGAGAGAAAGATCTCTCCGGCAGACATATTTCTGCCAGGGAAATTCCTTCCCAGAGAGGGGAGATCATCACCATCAACACCACCATCAAGCTGGACTTCATCGGGATCATCATCATCAACATCACCACCATCATCACCATCAGCACCCTCATCACCATCTCCATATTGCTGTAACAATTTCGTTGAATCTTGCATAGTTCTTAGGGGAAACTTTCCCGGTGTTGATTACTCTTTGTAGTTGATGCTATTGAGGGAACCGTTGAATTATTGTTTATGTTCAGATTGTTATACATCATTATTCCATCTCTGATCATGATCCATATGATGTCTTGTGAGTAGTTCGTTTTGTTCTTGAGGACATGGGAGAAGTCATGCTGTTAGTGAAGGAAATATGGCCTGAGAGGCAATAATAAAGTTGTTATTATGTATTCCTTATATATGATAGATGTTTATTTTACATGCTAGAATTGTATTGATCGGAAACATCAATACATGTGTGTTTAATAAACAAAAAGGGTTCTTAGTTATGCCTCTCTTATAGACTAGCTTGTTGATTAACAAGATGATCAAGGTTTCCTGATCATGGACATTGGATGTTGTTAATAACAAGGTCACACCATTGGTGGAATGATGTGATGAACATTCATCTGAAGTATAGCATTACGATCAAGTCATTATGTTTATATTGCTATAACATCATACGAAGTAATCTTTATCCTTAGACCATGAGATCAGGTTAATTGCTAACACCAGAAGAGTATCTTGATAACATCAAACGTCACACCGTAACAGGGTGACTATAAAGATGGGTTCAGTACTACGAAGGTGTTATGTTGAGGCTCATGGATCAAGAGTGGAATTTGTCAATCCCGATGACGGATAGATATACTCTAGGCCCTCTCGGTGATATCACATTGAGATAGCTTGCAAGCAAGTGATGTGATCACTAGAATGTTATATCACGGGAACGAGAAAAGAGTGCATGTCGGTAACGAGATCAAACTAGGTATGGAGATACCGATGATCGAATCTCGGACATGTAATATATCGAGAGACAAAGGGATTTAGTTACAAGCGTTAAAGGTTCTCACGATCACAAAAGTCATCGTTGAATGTGTATGAGTCAGTACGGATCTCATGGTCCCGCTGCTGATTATTGATCGGAGAAGGGTCTCAATCATGTCTGCATTATTCGCGAACCATAGGGTGGCACACTTAAGAGTTACCGGACACCATTTTGGAGCACATATGTTTCAGACGAAAGAATTGCAAAGCGCAGGAATTGTTTCAATAGAAACCGGAAATTGTTTCGGGTGAAATTGCAGAAAGTGGTTCTGCATGTGATATTGAAATATTGCAAGAGGCTATATGTGAATGTTTATTAATTAAAGTAATTAACAAAATTCTGAATAAATTTAAAAGAGTTTTATTAAATGAGAGCGCATTAAATTTGGAGAAATTTAATGCATTTAAAGTGGAGACTTTAAAAGGGAATGTGAATAGGCATTTTAATGTGGAGGAGTTACCACCACATGAATGGGGGAGGTGAGGGGTCACCCCCCATGCGCCAGCCATGGAGAGAGGGGGCACCCCCCTCCTCCTATAAAAGTCCACCCATTCCCTCCTTCATCCACACACCTCCTTGTGAAGGATCTCTCTCCCCTCTAGAATTATTCCCCCATGGTCTCGGATTAGCGAGATACATGTTCCCGGTGGCATTTCGTCTAGAAGGATTTGCTGCTTCCGCTGGATCGCTGGAGCGAGGAGGTGGAGGTTGTCCGGTGGCTTGAACGTGTGTGCGAGTGCGGATGCGCTGCTGAGTTGCGGCGCTCGGACTTCCTCACGATCTTGAGATCGGCAAGTATACGACTACATCAACCACGAGTTCCTACTCGTTAACAAAACTCGTTGTCTTCGAGGGTAAGTTCTCGTTGGATGTATGTCCACCCGTTGCTTTGTACCTAGTAGATAGATCTTGGCGTGTAGTTTAGACCGTAGGAAAATCTTGGCGTGTTATTGCATCTTCTATGTATTTTCGATATTTGTGGCATAGTGGGATGAAGCGGCCCGGACCAACCTTACATGTCATCGTACATGAGACCGGTTCCACGACTGACATGCAACTTGTTTTGCATAAGTGGTTGTTAGGTGTCTGTCTCTCCTACTATAGTCAATATCTGATTTACAACGAGTTGCTAATAACTTAGTTATCCTTGTTGTGGTTCATGTTCGTAGGTGAGAACGGTTCTATCTCTGAAAGCCCTAAGCCACGTAAAACTTGCAATTGATAAATTAGAGGCGTCTAGTTTAGAGCGTTGCTGGGCTAGTGTATTGATATGGTATTGTTGTAAGTAGATGTATGATAGATACTCTTACAACACACTCAACGTGTAAGTTCCATAGACCTTGGCCTTACACACAAAGGAATGATAGAGATCATACCACGATGCAAGTGATAGAGATCAAATGCATGGACCATATCATCTCACTTTACACATTAGATGTTAGCATCTTATACTGCTAGTTTGGCGCTTTTGGTAGCATTATAAGATGATCCCTCATTTAGATATCAAGATAAAAATGTGTTCTTCCTTGAGTATGCACTGTTCTGTGGATCATGTTTCGAGACATCACGTGATGATCGGGTGTACTCGAATCTACGCTTTCATAGGAACGAGTGTAAGACAGTTTTACACACGCGAATACTAAGGTTCTTACTTGGCGAGCCTAGCATGTACAGACATGGCCTCGGAACACGGACCGAAAGGTTAAGCATGAGTCATATAGTTGATATGATGCCCATATAGATGCTCGCCTTTGAAGCTACATCAACTCACGTGATGATCGGACTTGGTGTAGTGGATTTGGTTCATGTAATCACCAAAAGGACACGAGGGATGTCGTTTTTGAGTGGGAGTTCATTATTAATTTGGATTAGTTGAACTCAATCTATCATAAAATTAGTCTAAATAACTTTAGAAATTCTGTTGTAGATGGCACCACCTGCTTTTAATTTCAATGTGTTCATGGAGAAAGAGAAACTTGCTGCGAATGGTAGCAACTTCACCAACTGGGCTATGAATTTGAGGATTCTCCTCACTGCTGCACAAAAGCAATACGTGCTAGATGCACCGCTAGGCCCCCACCAGCTCCTGATGCCCCTGATGAGGAAAATAATGTCTATGTGACTCATCAGGAGGACCACAACTTAGTTCATTGTGGCATACTGTATGGGCTAGAGCCAGAACTTCGAAAGCGTTTCGAAAATGGCAATGCTTTTGATACCAGGGGAGAATTGAAAATGATTTTCGATACCCATGCTGCCGTAGAGAGTTACAATGCTACAGAAAAATTCTTTAGCTGCATGATGGAGGAAAACAGCTCCGTTAGTGAGCACGTACTCAAAATGTCTGGGTACGCCGATAAGCTTGTGTCCTTGGGAATAACGATTCCCATTGACTTAGGCATACATCGTGTTCTCCAATCTCTTCCACCTAGCTACAAGAGCTTCGTGATGAACTATAATATGCAGGGCATGAACAAGTATCTTCCCGAGCTTCTATCAATGCTTAAGACTGCAGAAGTGGAGATTAGGAAAGAACATCAAGTGTTGATGATCAATAGGACCACCGGTTTCCAGAAAGACAAGAAAGGCAAGCACAAGGGAAAGAAGGGTGGCAAGTCTGTTGCCACGCCTAAAAAGAAACCCCGAGCTGGCCCTAAGTCTGACACCGAGTGCTACTATTGTAAGGGGACTGGCCATTGGAAGCGCAACTGCCCCAAGTATTTGGCGGACAAGAAGTCCGGCAAGGCAAACAAAGGTATATGTGATATACATGTTATTGATGTGTACTTGACTAGTACTCGCAGTAGCACCTGGGTATTTGATACGAGATCGGTTGCTAATATATGTAACTCGGTTCAGGGGCTACGGAACAAGCGACAACTAGCAAGGGATGAGGTCAGGATGCGGGTCGGCAATGGATCAAAAGTTGATGTGATTGCCGTCGGGACGCTGCCTCTCCATTTGCCATCGGGATTAGTTATAAACCTAAATAATTGTTATTTGGTGCCTGCACTGAGCATGAACATTGTATCTGGATCGTGTTTGATGCAAAGTGGTCATTCCTTTAAATCTGAAAACAATGGTTGTTCGATTTATAAGAATGATATCTTTTATGGTCATGCACCTATGTTGAATGGTTTATTTCTGATAGATCTCGATAGTAATATTACGCACATTCATAATGTTAATGCTAAAAAGAGTAAACTTGATGATGATATGTCTACATATATGTGGCACTGCCGTCTAGGTCATATTGGCGTTAAACGCATGAAGAAACTCCATTCTGATGGACTTTTGGAATCACTTGATTTTGAATCATTTGATACATGTGAGCCATGCCTTATGGGCAAGATGACTAGAACGCCATTTTCCGGTTCAATGGAACAGGCGATAGATCTATTGGAAATCATACATACTGATGTGTGTGGACCAATGAGTGTGTCGGCGCGAGGTGGATATCGTTATTTTATTACTTTCTCGGATGATTTGAGTAGATACGGGTATATCTATTTGATGAAACACAAGTCTGAAACTTTTGAAAAGTTCAAGGAATTTCAAAATGAAGTGGAAAATCATCGTAATAGAAAGATCAAATTTCTACGGTCTGACCATGGAGGAGAGTATCTAAGTTACGAGTTTAGCACACACATGAAAGAGTGTGGAATAGTTTCACAACTCACGCCTGCCGGAACACCACAGCGTAATGGTGTGTCGAAACATCGTAATCGTACCTTATTGGATATGGTTCGATCTATGATGTCTCTGACTGACTTGCCATAGTCATTTTGGGGTTATGCACTGGAAACAGCTGCATTCACTTTAAATCGGGCACCATCTAAATCCGTTGAAACGACACCGTATGAATTATGGTTTGGAAACAAACCTAAGCTGTCATTTCTTAAAGTTTGGGGATGTGATGTTTATGTGAAGAAACTTCAACCGGATAAACTCGAACCCAAAGCGGAAAAATGCGTCTTCATAGGATACCCTAAGGAAACAATTGGGTATACCTTCTATCCCAGATCCGAGGGCAAGGTTTTTGTTGCCAAGAATGGATCCTTTCCTGAGAAGGAGTTTCTCGCGAAAGGTGTGAGTAGTCGGAAGGTAGAACTCGAAGAGGTTATTGAACCTTCTCTTTATGGAATGGCGAGTGGCGCAGCACCGGAAGTTGTTTCGGAGTTGACTTCACCTGATGAAGAGAGAGCTAATGATAATGATCATGAAACTCCGAAAGAAGACACTACCGAACCTCGCAGGTCAAGCAAGACACGTGCAGCTCCTGAACTGTACGACAATCCTATTGTGAATTTCATGGTTGATGAAATGGATGACCCTGCGACGTATGAAGAAGCGATGATGAGCCCGGATTCCAACAAATGGCTATAAGCCATGAAATCCGAGATGGAATCCATGTACGAGAACCAAGTTTGGAACTTGGTGGACTTACCTCATGATCGAAAGGCCGTTGAGAATAAATGGATTTTCAAAAGAAAAACTGATGCTGATGGTAATGTGACCATCTATAAGGCTCGAATTGTCGCAAAGGGGTTTTGATAAATTCAAGGAGTTGACTACGATGAGACATTCTCTCCCGTAGCGATGCTTATGTCGGTTAGGATTATGTTAGCAATTGCTGCATATTTCAATTATGAAATATGGCAGATGGATGTCAAAACTGCGTTCCTCAATGGTAATATTGAAGAAGAGTTGTATATGATACAACCTAAGGGTTTTGTCGATCCTAAGGATGCTAATAAGGTATGCAAACTTCAGCGATCCATCTATGGACTGAAGCAAGCATCCCGGAGTTGGAATCTCCGCTTTGATGAGGTGATCAAAGAGTTTGGATTTGTCCAAACTTATGGAGAGGCTTGTGTTTACAAGAAAGTGAGTGGGAGCAATGTGGAATTTCTGATATTATATGTGGATGACATATTATTGATTGGAAATGATATAGATCTTTTAAACAGTGTTAAAAGTTATCTAAACAGCAAATTTTCGATGAAATACCTTGGTGAAGAGTCATATATATTAGGCATTAAAATCTATAGAGATATATCAAGGCGCCTAATTGGGCTATCGCAGAGTCCATACCTTGATAAGATATTAAAGAAGTTTAATATGGACGAAAGTAAGAAGGGGTTCTTACCTATGTTGCAAGGCAAGACATTGAGTAAGACTCAAAGTCCGGCTACGGCGGAAGAAAGAGAGATGATGGATAAGATCCCCTATGCCTCGGCCATAGGCTCTATTATGTATGCCATTCTATGTACAAGACCGGATGTGGAACATGCTATTAGTTGGACTAGTAGGTACCAATCTGATCCAGGTTCGGAACACTGGATAGCGGTAAAGAACATCCTCAAGTACTTGAGAAGAACTAAGGATATGTTTCTTATATACGGAGGTGAAGAAGAGCTAGTCGCTAAGTGTTATGTCGATGCTAGCTTTGACACCGATCCGGATGACTCTAAGTCTCAACCCAGATACATATTTCTCTTGAACGGAGGAGCAGTTAGTTGGAGGAGTTCCAAACAACCTGTGGTGGTTGGATCAACGACGGAGGCGGAATATGTTGTTGCTTCAGAAGCGGCATAGGAAGCGGTTTGGATGAAAGAGTTAATTACGGAACTAGGTGTGGTTCCCAATGCGTTGGACCCAATGGTGATCTATTGTGACAACAATGGAGCCATAGCCAACGCAAAGGAACCGAGGTCTCACAAGAATTCCAAGCATATTAAGCGCCGGTTTCACTCCATCCGCGAGCATGTCAAGGATGGAGATATAAAGATTTGTAAAGTACACATGGACCTAAATGTAGCAGATCCGTTGACTAAAGTTCTCCCTAGGGCAAAACATGATCAACACCAGAACTCCATGGGTGTTAGATTTATCACTATGTCAACTAGATTATTGTCTCTAGTGCAAGTGGGAGACTGAAGGAAATATGCCCTGAGAGGCAATAATAAAGTTGTTATTATGTATTCCTTATATATGATAGATGTTTATTTTACATGATAGAATTGTATTGATCGGAAACATCAATACATGTGTGTTTAATAAACAAAAAGGGTTCCTAGTTATGCCTCTCTTATAGACTAGCTTGTTGATTAACAAGATGATCAAGGTTTCCTGATCATGGATATTGGATGTTGTTAATAACAAGGTCACACCATTGGTGGAATTATGTGATGAACACTCATCTGAAGTATAGCATTACGATCAAGTCATTATGTTTATATTGCTATAACATCATACGAAGTAATCTTTATCCTTAGACCATGAGGTTAGGTTAATTGCTAACACCAGAAGAGTATCTTGATAACATCAAACGTCACACTATAACAGGGTGACTATAAAGATGGGTTCAGTACTACGAAGGTGTTATGTTGAGGCTCATGGATCAAGAGTGGAATTTGTCAATCCCGATGACGGATAGATATACTCTGGGCCCTCTCGGTGATATCACATTAAGATAGCTTGCAAGCAAGTGATGTGATCACTGGAATGTTATATCACGGGAACGAGAAAAGAGTGCATGTCGGTAACGAGATCAAACTAGGTATTTGGATACCGATGATCGAATCTCGGACATGTAATATATCGAGAGACAAAGGGATTTAGTTACAAGCGTTAAAGGTTCTCACGATCACAGAAGTCATCGTTGAATGTGTAGGAGTCAGTACGGATCTCCAGGTCCCGCTGCTGATTATTGATCGGAGAAGGGTCTCGATCATGTCTGCATTATTCGCGAACCGTAGGGTGGCGCACTTAAGAGTTACCGGACACCATTTTGGAGCACATATGTTTCAGACGAAAGAATTGCAAAGCGCAGGAATTGTTTCAATAGAAACCGGAAATTGTTTTGGGTGAAATTGCAGAAAGTGGTTCTGCATGTGATATTGAAATATTGCAAGGGGCTATATGTGAATGTTTGTTAATTAAAGTAATTAAAAAAATTCTGAATAAATTTAATAAAAGAGTTTTATTAAATGAGAGAGCATTAAATTTGGAGAAATTTAATGCATTTAAAGTGAAGACTTTAAAAGGGAATGTGAAGAGGCATTTTAATGTGGAGGGGTTACCACCACATGAATGGGGGAGGTGAGGGGTCACCCCCCATGCGCTAGCCATGGAGAGAGGGGGCACCCGCCTCCTCCTATAGAAGGCCACCCATTCCCTCTTTCATCCACACACCTCCTTGTGAAGGATCTCTCTCCCCCTCTAGAATTATTCCCCCATGGTCTCGGATTAGCGAGATACATGTTTCCGGTGGCATTTCGTTTGGAAGGAGTTGCTGCTTCCGCTGGATCGCTGGAGCGAGGAGGTGGAGGTTGTCCGGTGGCTTGAACGTGTGTGCGAGTGCGGATGCGCTGCTGAGTTGCGGCCCTCGGACTTCCTCACGATCTTGAGATCGGCAAGTGTACGACTACATCAACCACGAGTTCCTACTCGTTAACAAAACTCGTTGTCTTCGAGGGTAAGTTCTCATTGGATGTATGTCCACCCGTTGCTTTGTACCTAGTAGATAGATCTTGGCGTGTAGTTCACACCATAGGAAATTTTTTGTTTTCTATGCTGCGGACCCAACAGTTAGTAGTGGAGTTGTGTTGAGAAAGATTCAATAGTCTGATATTTAAGTTGTGGTGTACTTCTTCTAGTGGTGTCATGTGAACGTTGACTACATGACACTTCACCTATATGGGCCTAGGGGAATGCATTGTGTATTTGGCTACTAATCGTAGGGGTTGCCAGAGTGACAGAAACCTAAACCCCCGTTAGGAAACCATTGCACAAGTGACGTAAGGGTCTTAGAGTTTAAAGCTGTGGTTAGGTTTCTACCTTAATTATTTTCTTGTACTTACGGATGTTTGCAAGGGGTATAATTACAAGTATGTATTAGTCCTAGGAAGGTCGATACATTAGCACAGGTTCACCCACACAACACTTAGCAAGCTAAAGAAGATTAATCAACTATATGAAGCGAAAGCACTTGACAGTCTTGATGACCCACAAGTATAGGGGGTGTATCGCAGTATTTACGATAAGTAAGAGTGTTGAACCCAACACGGAGCAGATGGTGCTGGCTAGTGGTATGGATCAGGAATTCTCTGCAAATACTTAGCAAATGGATTTTTAGGGGTTTTCGATAAAGCAAGTAAACAAAGTACGAGTAAATAAAATACAGTAGGAATAAATGTAGCAAGTGTCCCAATCCTTTATGCAGCAAAGGACAAGCCGGTTGTATTACTTAACATGACCAAGCGTTCTCGAGGACACATGGGAAGACTGTCAAGTGCTTTCGCTTCATATAGTTGATTAATCTTCTCTAGCTTGCTAAGTGCTGTGTGGGTGAACCTGTGCTAATGTACCGCCCCATCCAAGACTAATACATACTTGTGATTATACCCCTTGCAAACATCCGTTAGTACAAGAAAGTAATTAAGGTAGAAACCTAACCACAACTTTAAACTCTAAGACCCTTACGTCCCTTGTGCAATGGTTTCCTAACGGGGGTTTAGGTTTCTGTCACTCCGGCAACCCCTACGATTAATAGCCAAATACACAATGCATTCCCCTAGGCCCATACAGGTGAAGTGTCATGTAGTCGACGTTCACATGACACCACTAGAAGAAGTACGCCACTACTTAAATAACAATCTATTGAATCTTTCTCAACACAACTCCACTACTAACAACATGACTTCTCCCATGTACTCAAGAACAAAACAAACTACTCACAAGACATCATATGGATCATGATCAGAGATGGAATAATGATGTATACCTATCTGAACATAAACAATAATTCAATGGTTCCCCTATGAACTATGCAAGATTCAACACAATTGTTACAACAATATGGAGATGGTGATGAGGGTGCTGATGGTGATGATGGTGGTAATGATGATGATGATCCCGATGAAGTCCAGCTTGATGGTGGTGTTGATGGCGACGATCTCCCCTCTCCGGGAAAGAATTCCCCCGGCAGAAATCTGTCTGCCAAAGAGATCTTTCTCTCTTGGTGTTTCCCCCCGCAGAGGCAGCATAATCTATCTATGGTCGCTCCCCGAGTCTTAGGGTTTTAGGAGGAATATATACGCCAGAGGGGAGAGGCTAGAGTGGGCCAGGGTGGCCACACCACCTCCTGGCGCGGCCTAGGACTGCCCGCGCCAGGGGTGGTGTGGGCCCCATGTGGCCCATCTCCACTCCGTCTTCTGGCATCCTTAGTCTTTTGGAAAAATAGGATTTTCCGTATATGTTCCCAGATTTTCTGATCTTCGCGAATTTTGCCTCCAAACAGCACCTTTTCCATCAGAATCCTGACTGCAGCGGTCCATGCTCCAAAAGTCATCAACCATGCAAAAACAGATGAAATAACATATGTATCACCTCTCAATATGAAATATATCAATAAATAATAGTGAATTAAGACATAGAATAGTGATGCAAAATGGACGTATCAACTCCCCCCAAGCTTAGACTTCACTTGTCCCCAAGCGAAACTGAGCTCAATAAACATGACTCAGGTTTATGGAGTGAAGAGTCGATAAAAGAATACGGACAAGAAGCATCACATTCATCAAATAAATAGATCATAATAGAAGACAACTCACTATTATATAACTCAACTTGTAATGAGTAAAGGAAACACAATAAAGATACATAAAGTGAATCATAATTGGTAATGGCAAACTTAGGTCTTGGTCGAAGAATAGTTGATAATTTGCTGGAGTTCAGAAATAGTTGGTTTTTCAATGAAAGCTTTCAAAGTAGTAAACATCAAGATAAGAGCAATGTGCAAAACAAGGAACATAAGACATGATTGCATAAATCATCATATGAATGAATGAAATACATCAACTCAAAATACTTGCTGAGGTAGAAGGAAGTAGGTTTACTGACTCAACTACAAAGTAAAAGAAAGGCCCTTCGCAGAGGGAAGCAGGGATTGCAAGTCTCATAAAGAGCTCCCAAAAATTATGATACTTACTAGCTTTGAGCTCTCATTACCCCTATCATACGCATCTTTTGGTGATTAAGGTTAAAGTGACACAACTAAGAGAATATGCTTGACAAGTTATAAGTTGAAATCTCATGCCACTTACTTACGAGTACCGAACCTCATTCTACTCAACTTCAGTCACAAGTAAGCTCTTGTCATTGTAAATACATGCGTATCATTGAGAACTGCCAACGGGGTACCCCTTGCACATGACACAGGAGCTATCCCATAATCAAAATGACAAGGCAAGCAGACAGTGAGCATCCCAGCGATCTTTTTATTTGCTATTTGCATAGGTTTTTATTGAGGATGCTTCATAGAATGCTCACTATAGTTATGCTGCAAGTTTCCACCATGATTAGGCATGGCTTAGGCTAGCGGCCCAGGCGTTTCTCTAACACACATATAAACTCCATGATCTTACAAGTTCCAATTTTATTTCACACCGCCGGGATCCATAAGCAAAAGAACATGATATCAACTAGGTACAAAGTACCAATGAAGTGTTGAAAGCGTTCCCCATGATACATGGTTCTGCTAACTTCAACTCATAAAGTCCAAGCATATACGCAACAAAGAAGGACCCAATGGTTCAAGTTATTAAATGCAAGAAGAATAAAGTGTGCCATCAAGTTTGTGAGAGCTTTAATCACTAATTTTCACATAACAAGTTTAACTTGGGAGGTATATAAAACAAGAATTTACTTGGAATAGCAATAATGCTAATAGTTAGGTATGGTGGACACAAATGGCGTGGGTTTTGTTTTAAAGGAGGTGGATGCACGAGAAGAATTCCCTCTCAGTACAGGTTTTTCGCTAGCAAGGCTGGGTAGCAAGTATAAGAGTTGAAGGAAACAAACAAACATACAAGTGATAAAAAAAACATGCAATCTTCCTTGGAAGCATAAAAGATCTTAACTAGAGAATACTAGACTTATGAGCAAATCAAGAAAGAAAGATGATGAAATTATTTTTCTTTAGAGCACTTCTATCTTTTCTTTCAAATTTCAAAAATAGTGTGCTACTGACCAAGCCAGGTTTGCCAAAACCAACTAAATTAACTCAATGATCCCAAAGTGCTACCAATACTAACAACAAGATCAATCATATAACCACGAATTGAAAACTAATATAAGCTATGCAAAAGAGTGAATGATAGAACTTCTAATTAATATTCCATAACGGAAACTCACACCAAGGGATACATATCTAACAAGAGAAGGGACACTTACATAATGCAAACCATACTACATAATAACTCCTCTATTCATGATATGACTCTACTAATAAGGTAAAAAGATAGAAGATATTGATGTGATACCGCGGCACTCCCCCAAGCTTGGAACAAACCAAGGGGATGCCAAACCTGATGACGAATTAATCCTTAGGTGGTGGTGGTATACTCTCATATTCGTCCGTCTTCCAGGGTAAAGGCTTTCCATCAACGAAGGACATCGTGGTTTCCAACATCCTGAAACTTGCAGCAGCACTTATGCGTTTAAACTTAGCCTCATACTCACAGTTTTGATTTTGAACGTCATAGAACTGTGCTTGCAGTTCATTGGTTGTTTGGCGGAGTGAGAGGACTTCGTCTTTGAGTTCAGAAGGCTCCTTTTGGTGCTCGGTGATGAGTTCGGAACAAATCTTATGGATGATATCCACTTCGCGCTCCGCCATCTTCTTGTACCTAAAGACTTCTTGCTCCAGTGCTTCCATCCTGTCCTCCAGACTTCCTTCACCTTTAGGGCTTTGAACCTCTTTAATCCGAACCTCCCTACCTTCGAGCAATAACTCCTTGGGATGAATATTCAATTCTCTCATGTATGGGTTGATGATATCTTCCAAGGAATCTCCCTTGCCTGATCTAGTGGAAGACACCGTGGTTACAAATCTGGGATCTTTACCTGGCAGAAACAGATCGAAGCAAAAACACGACGAAAACATGATATACGAACCTCGGGGGATCCGGGGGGGTTATATATTACGAAATTTCATATTGAAAGGAAGGTATTGGGAGAAAACGGGTCGAAGGCAGAGTCTGGGGTGGCCTCACCACCTGGTGGCGCGGCCAGGGGTGGGCCCACGCCACAGGGTGGTGTGGGCCACCCTGGCTCCGGTTCCATCCCTTTTTCGCTTCGTAACTTTCCTTATCGATTGAAAATTGCAAAAATATATTTTTATTGTATTTTCGTGGAACTTTTCTTAACAGAACTGTTACCTATTTGAAAACAGACTCTGCAGGTCTCTGAATTTGGTCCTTGATGAATTTCTCTGGAGTTATAACTTGAAAGGCATCAACATCTTTATTGTAAGAATCTCCAGCAATATAATGTTTGAGTCGCTGTCCATTCACTACTTGTGTAGTATTATCTTTTAGAGAAGAAATTTTTATTGCTCCTGAACGGTATACTTCTTCAATGAAGAAAGGTCCTTCCCATTTTGATAGTAGCTTTCCTGCAAAAAATCTGAGATGATACCTATACAATAGAACTTTCTCACCAACATGAAATTCTCTCTTAAGTATTCGCTTGTCATGCCATCTTTTAACTTTTTCCTTAAAGATCCTAGCATTTTCATAGGCTTCACTCCTCCATTCATCTAAAGAACTTAAGACAAATAGTCTTTTCTCCCCAGCGAGCTTACAATCTCTATTTAGTTCTTTAACTGCCCAGTAAGCTTTGTGTTCTAATTCTAAGGGTAGGTGACAAGCTTTTCCATAAACCATTTTATAAGGAGACATCCCCATAGGATTTTTGTAAGCAGTTCTATAAGCCCATAAAGCATCATTCAACTTCTTAGCCCAGTTTTTTCTAGACCTATTAACAGTCTTTTGCAAGATAGATTTAATTTCTCTATTTGATAACTATACTTGCCCGCTAGTTTGGGGGTGATAAGCTGAAGCAATTCTATGATTAACATCATATTTAGCAAGGGTCTTCCTAAAACCACCATGAATGAAATGAGAACCCCCATCAGTCATGAGATACCTAGGCATCCCAAACCTAGGAAAGATAACATCCTTAAGCATTTTTAGAGAAGTCTCCCTGTCATCACTCTTTGTAGGAATGGCTTCTACCCACTTAGTAACATAATCAACGGCAACAAGAATATGAGTGTAACCTTTCGAAGGAGGGAAAGGACCCATAAAGTCGAATCCCCAACAATCAAAAGGTTCAATAACTAGGGAGTAGTTCATAGGCATTTCATTGCATCCAGAAATATTACCAACACGCTGACATTCATCACAAGATAAAACAAATTTTCTTGCATCTTTAAAAAGGGTAGGCCAGTAGAAACCTGATTGTAGCACCTTTTGTGCAGTTCTATATCCTGCATGATGTCCTCCATAAGCACTACCATGACATTTACGCAATATCTCCTTTTGTTCATATTCTAGAACACATCTTCGCATAATACCATCCACTCCTTCTTTGTATAAATGTGGGTTATCCCAAAAATAATGCCTCAAATCATAGAAGAACTTTCTTCTTTGCGGAGCTGTAAAAGTTGGAGGCAAATACTTGGAGACATTAAAGTTAGCATAATCAGCGTACCAAGGGCTCCCTCGCGATCTCACCCCTACTGCCGCTAACTGTTCGTTTGGGAAACTATCATTAACAGGCATAGGGTCAAAAGAGATGTTTTCCAAACGATATAATTTATCAGCTACAGGGTTTTCAGCGCCCTTCCTATCTACTATATGTAGATCAAACTCTTGTAAAAGCAGTACCCATCTAATAAGCCTAGGCTTAGCATCCTTCTTCGTCATAAGATATTTAATAGCAACATGATCAGTATGAATGGTGACTTTTGAGTCTACAATATAGGGCCTAAACTTATCACAGGCAAAAACAACAGCTAGAAATTCCTTTTTAGTAGTAGCATAATTCCTTTGAGCAGCGTCTAGAGTCTTACTAGCATAATGGATAACATTTAACTTTTTATCAATGCGTTGCCCAAGGACAGCCCCTACAACAAAATCGCTAGAATCACACATTATTTCAAAGGGTAAACTCCAATCAGGTGGTTGAACAATATGGGCTATAGTTAAAGCCTTCTTAAGAGTTTCAAAAGCTTCCTTACAATCATCATCAAAAATGAAAGGTACATATTTTTGAAGAAGATTAGTGAGGGGTTTTGATATCCTAGAAAAGTCTTTAATAAACCTCCTTTAGAAACCAGCATGACCAAGGATACTACGAATACCTTTGATGTCTCTTGGACATGGCATCTTCTCAATTGCCTCAACCTTGGCTCTATCAACTTCTATGCCTCTTTTAGAAATTTTATGCCCAAGAACAATCCCTTCATTAACCATGAAGTGGCATTTCTCCCAATTAAGAAAAATATTAGTTTCTTCACATCTCTGCAAAACTTTATCAAGGTTGTGCAGACAATTATCAAAGGAAGTGCCATAGACTGAAAAGTCATCCATGAACACTTCTACAATTTCCTCACAAAAACCATGAAAGATAGCAGACATGCACCTTTGGAAAGTAGCAGGAGCGTTACATAAACCAAAATGCATACGTCTATAAGCATAAGTTCCATAAGGGCAAGTAAAAGTAGTTTTTTCTTGATCTTGTTGTTTAACAACAATTTTAGAGAAACCAGAATAACCATCAAGAAAACAAAAATGGGTCTTTTTAGACAACCTTTCCAACATTTGATCAATAAAAGGAAGCGGGTAGTGATCTTTCTTAGTAACTTTATTACCTTTCCTAAAATCGATGCACATCCTATAGCCTACCAATATTATTTGAGGAATAAGCTCATCATTATCATTAGGGACAACGGTAATACCTCCCTTTTTAGGAACACAATGAACAGGACTAACCCATTCACTATCAGCAATAGGGTAAATAATACCAGCATCCAGGAGTTTCAATACCTCATTCCTTACCACTTCCTTCATCCTAGGATTTAAACGCCATTGGTGCTCCACTACTGGTTTCACATCTGGTTCTATGTTGACAGAATGCTGACATCTAGTAGGTGAAATCCCTTTTAAATCATCCAGAGTATAGCCCATAGCTCCTCGGTGTTTCCTCAAACTTCCAATAACCTTTCTTCTTCCTTCCCTAAAAGTTTAGCGCTAATAATAACAGGATATATCTTTTTATCATCAATATAAGCATATGTAATATCATCAAGGAGAGGTTTTAGATCGAAAACCGGATCTTTTTAGGTGGCATCGTGGTACCCAAGTCTTCTACAGGCAAGTCATGCTTAAGCATCTTAGGTTGATCATGGAGAATCCTGTCAATCTCATTCCTTTCTTCCCTGAAGATTTCACTTTCATGATCTTCCATAAATTGCTACAAAGCATTGTTAGGAGCAAGAGAAATAGAAGCAAGTTGTTCAACTCTAAAATCCTCATTATGAGTTTCCTCTTCTCAAGGTTCTTTAGCAAATTTTGAAAAATTAAACTCATAAGATTCCCCATCAAACTTAGTCAGGATTTTCTCCCTCTTGTAATCAATAATATCTCCACAAGTACTCAAGAATGGTCTACCAAAAATGATAGCATAAGTTTTACTAGCAGCTGAACCAAGTTCTAAAAAATCAGCAGGGTACTTAATCTTACCACAAAGAACTTCCACGTCTCGTACAATACCAATTGGAGAGATGGTCTCTCTATTAGCAAGGTGAATAACCACAACAATATCTTCCAACTCGCAAGGACTGATTTCATGCATAATTTCTCTATAAACCTCATAAGGAATAGCATTGGAACTTGCACCAATATCACATAAACCATAATAGCAATGATCACCAATGCTAACAGAAAGCACAGGAACACTAGCCTTTTTAGTTCTATTAGGATGCGAAACAATATTAGAAGCATCCTCACAAAAGACTATGTGCCCATCTTCTACCCTTTTAGTGACAAGGTCTTTCACAATTGCTACAACAGGTTCAATGTTTATTTGTTCATCAGGTTTTACAGTTCTCTTTTCACTTTTGGTAATTACATTAGTTATCATCGGATGGTCCTTTACCTTTTCGGGGAAGGGAATCTTCTCGATATAAGGTTCGGGTAAGATGGGATCAATAATACAATACTCATCACTTCCAATAGGAGCATAGTTAACAATATCTTTGTAAGGTGCATGGTATTTATTCCATCCCCTTTTTGGAATTTCGATATAGAAAGCAAAAGCTCTAAAACAATTCGTAATAACTTGCAAATCAAGACCATAAACATTACTAATATCTTGGAAGTCATCAGTTCCCATAAAAGATTCAATGCATTCATAATCATAATTTATACCTGACTTTCTACCTTTGTCATTCTCCCAAGCTTTAGCATTGTCTTGAATACAGTCCAGAAGATCCCACTTAGCTTCTTCTTCCATGCGAGTGAATGATCTAGCACAAAAAGCATCCAGTAAATCTTTATCGTGTAGAGGGAGCCTTGCATAAAAGTTGTTGATAATAATATTGTTGGGGAGCTCATGAATGGGACATTTGAGCATTAGTAACTTCAATCTCCCCCAAGCTTGAGCTGTACTCTCTCCATCAAGAGGCCAAAACTTGTATATTTGATTCCGATCTTTATGAATCTCACTAGGAGGATAAAACTTTGAATAAAAGAGAGGCACTATTTCCTCCCATTCTAGAGCTTGACCATTCTTCAGCAGCTTATACCAGTCCTTAGCTCTTCCTTTCAGTGACAATGAGAATAACTTCTTCTTAACTTGCTCTATAGTAATACCTGCACACTTGAAGAACCCGCATAATTCGTGTATAAAGAGCAAATGATCACCGGGATGGACAGTTCCATCCCCAACATAATAGTTATCCATAACACGATCAATAATTCTTGTAGGTATTTTAAAAACATCATTCTCAGCAGGTGGTGGCTTATCTACTACCTTAGTAGTGGTAGTAGCATTACCAAATAAGAAACTCAGCGAATTATCCATAACGAAAATAAAGCAACTAGTAGAAGTAAACAATACTCATAGTAGAAGTTTCCTTTACCAGTTCCACTCTCCAATAGCGCTTCACTCCCCGGCAACGGCGAGAGACAATAGTATTGATGACCCACAAGTATAGGGGGTGTATCGCAGTATTTTCGATAAGTAAGAGTGTCGAACCCAACGAGGAGCAGAAGGTGCTGGCTAGTGGTAAGGATCAGGAATTCTCTGCAAATACTTGGCAAACGGATTTTTAGGGGTTTTCGATAAAGCAAGTAAACAAAGTACGACTAAATAAAAGACAGTAGGAATAAATGCAGCAAGTGGCCCAATCCTTTGTGCAGCAAAGGACAAGCCGGTTGTATTACTTAAGATGACCAAACATTCTCGAGGACACATGGGAAGACTGTCAAGTGCTTTCGCTTCATATAGTTGATTAATCTTCTCTAGCTTGCTAAGTGTTGTGTGGGTGAACCTATGCTAATGTACCGCCCCATCCAAGACTAATACATACTTGTGATTATACCCCTTGCAAACATCCGTAAGTATAATAAAGTAATTAAGGTAGAAACCTAACCACAGCTTTAAACTCTAAGACCCTTACGTCCCTTGTGCAATGGTTTCCTAACGGGGGTTCAGGTTACTGTCACTCCGGCAACCCCTACGATTAGTAGCCAAATACACAATGCATTCCCCTAGGCCCATACATGTGAAGTGTCATGTAGTCGACGTTCACATGACACCACTAGAAGAAGTACACCACAAATTAAATAACAATCTATTGAATCTCTCTCAACACAACTCCACTACCAACAACATGACTTCTCCCATGTCCTCAAGAACAAAATGAACTACTCACAAGACATCATATGGATCATGATCAGAGATGGAATAATGATGTATAACAATCTGAACATAAACAATAATTCAATGTTTCACTCAATAGCATCAACTACAAAGAGTAATCAACACCGGGAAAGTTTCCCCTATGAACTATGCAAGATTCAACACAATTGTTACAACAATATGGAGATGGTGATGAGGGTTCTGATGGTGATGATGGTGGTGATGATGATTATGACAATCCCGATGAAGTCTAGCTTGATGGTGGTGTTGATGGAGACGATCTCCCCTCTCCGGGAAGGAATTCCCCCGGCAGAAATCTGTCTGTCGGAGAGATATTTCTCTCTTGGTGTTTTCTGCCCCGCAGAGGCGGCGGAATCTTTCTGTGGTCGCTCCCCGAGTCTTAGGGTTTCGGGAGGAATATATACGCCAGAGGGGAGAGGCTGGATTGGGCCAGGGTGGCGGCAGCACCTCCTGGCGCGGCCTAGGGCTGCCCGCGCCAGGGGGTGGTGTGGGCCCCCTGTGGCCCATCTCCACTCCGTCTTCTGGCATCCTTAGTCTTCTGGAAAAATAGGATTTTCCGTATATTTTCCCAGATTATCTGATCTTCGCGAATTTTACCTCCAAACAGCACCTTTTCCATCAGAATCCTGACTACAGCGGTCCATGCTCCAAAAGTCATCAACCATGCAAAAAAGATGAAATAACATAAGTATCACCTCTCAATACGAAATATATCAATAAATAATAGTGAATTAAGACATATAATAGTGATGCAAAATGGACGTATCAAGTCTTCCCATGTGTCCTCGAGAACGTTTGGTCATCTTAAGTAATACAACCGGCTTGTCCTTTGCTGCATAAAGGATTGGGCGACTTGCTGCATTTATTCCTACTATCTTTTGTTTACTTGTAGTTTGTTTACTTGCTTTATCAAAAAACCCTAAAAATCCGTTTGCTAAGTATTTGCAGAGAATTCCTGATCCATACCACTAGCCAGCACCTTGTTCTCCTCATTGGGTTCGCCACTCATACTTATCGAAAATACTGTGATACACCCCTATACTTGTGGGTCATCAGAGAGGCAAAAGAAATCTTCTCTCTCTTCTTAGGGAAGTGTTCTATACCTTTCTTGAGTGGGAGTTGATATTTAATGGTGCCTTCTTTCATATCAATAATGGCACTAACAATTCTAAGAAAAGGTCTTCCAAAAGTAATAGGACAAGAAGCATTGCATTCAACATCCAAAACATAGAAATCAACGGGGACATAGGCATTGTTAACCATAATAAGAACATCATTAATACTCCCCATGAGTTTCTTTTTAGCATTATCATCAAGTGGGACATTCATATAACAATCTTCAAGTGGAGGAAAATCAAGCATATCATAAATCCTTCTAGGCATAATAGAAACACTACTATCAAGATCACATAAAGCTTTGAAATCAAAGTCATTCACTTTCATATTAATGATGGGTTCCCAACCATCTTCTTGTTTTATAGGAATAGAAGCTTTATGTTTCATCTTTTCTTCTTTAATCTTTATGAAAGCATCAATAATGTGTTTTGTAAAGGCCATGTTCATAGCACTAGCATTAGGACTTTTAGCAATCTTTTGTAGGAACTTAATAACTTCAGAGATATTACAACCATCAAGATCAAAATCAAAATTATCATCTAAAGTAGTAGAGATATTACTAGCCTCAACACTAGTGGTGGTGATAGTAGAAACACTAATGTTTCTAGCAATTTCATCTTCTCTTTCCCACTTAGCATGTAATTCATCTAATAGTCTAACATTTTCATCAATTCTTACTTGTATGGCATTAGTAGCTGCAAAGGGATTATCATTAGTTTTAGGTTTAGCAGCCATTTTATTCATAGAAGATTGAGCTTCAGCCAAAGATGCTATATTTCTTTCAGCATTAGCGAGTTTTTCCTCAATAGTTTTATTGAAAGCAGTTTGTTTACTAATAAAGTCTTTAAGCATAACTTCAAGTTCAGAGGGTGCACTCCTATTATTGTTGTAGGAATTTCCATAAGCATTACCATTGTTCGGAGGATATGGCTTATAATTGTTGTTGCCAAAATTATTCCTGTAAGCATTATTGCCAAAATTGTTATTTCTTATGAAGTTCACACCAACTTGCTCTTCTTGAGCAACCAAAGAGGCTAAAGGAATATTATTTGGATCAATATGGGCTTTCCCATTAACAAGCATAAACATAATAATATCAATCTTATCACTCAAGGAGGAGGTTTCCTCAACAGAATTTACCTTCTTACCTTGTGGAGCTCTCTCAGTATGCCATTCAGAATAGTTAACCATCATATTATCCAGAAGCTTTGTTGCAGCACCCAAAGTAATGGTCATAAAGGTACCTCCAGCAGCAGAATCCAATAGGTTCCTTGAAGAATAGTTCAATCCTGCATAAAAAGTTTGGATGATCATCCAAGTAGTCAGTCCATGAGTGGGACAATTCTTTACCAAAGATCTCATTCTTTCCCAAGCTTGAGCAACATGTTCATTATCAGATTGTTTAAATTTCATTATTGCACTTCTCATAGATATAATCTTAGTAGGAGGATAATATTTCTGAATGAAAGCATCTTTGCATTTAGTCCAAGAATCAATACTATTCCTAGTTAAGGAATTCAACCATTCTTTAGCTTTTCCTCTCAAAGAGAAAGGAAACAATTTCAGCTTAATAATATCACCATCTATATCCCTATGCTTTTGCATCTCACAAAGTTCAACAACGTTATTTAGATGGGCAGCAGCATCTTCATTACCAATACCAGAAAATTGTTCTCTCATAACAAGATTGAGTAAAGCAGGTTTTATCTCAAACAAAGTAGCTTCAGGCACAGGTGGAGCAATAGGTGTGCTCATAAAATCATTGTTGTTGGTGCTAGTGAAGTCACACAACTTAGTGTTTTCAAGAGTAGTCATTTTTTGTGTGTTTTTGATAAAGAAAGCAAACTAGTAAAACTAATTTTTTTTGTTTTTGATAAAGAAACAAGCAAACAAAGCAAAAGTAAACTAAGCAAAACAAAAATAACAAAGTAAAGAGATTGGTTATGAGGGACTCCCCTTGTGAAGATGTCCTTGACTCCCCGGCAACGGCGCCAGAAAAATACTTTGATGGATCGTGATTGATGAGCTCATTGGGGAACCCCAAGAGGAAGATATGATGAGCACAGAAGTACCTCAGTTATGAAACCAAGGTAATTGAACCAGTAGGAGCAAGGAAACACCCCAAAGGTGTTGCTAGCTGAGCCTTGGCAGGGAACCCCAAGAGGAAGTTATGATGAGCACAACAACAAGTTTTCCCTCAGTATGAAACGAAGGTTATCAATCTAGTAGGAGCAAGGAAACACCCCAAAGGTGTTGCTAGCTGAGCCTTGGCAGGGCGCACTACCGGTGCTAGTAGCAACGTGGAGACCTGCACAACACAACAACAGAACTCTGTCCCCAACTTGCAATGAGGTTGTCAATCTCACCGGTTTTGCTGAAAACAAAGGATTAAACGTATCGAATGGAAGGAAGTAATAGTTTGCAGAAAGTAAACACAAAGCAGTAAACAGTTTGATTGTAGATTGAATGTAAAAGAAAAGACCGGGGTCCATAGTTCACTAGAGCTGGCTCTCCTTCAGATAGATAACATGTTGGGTGAACAAATTACAGCGGGGCAATTGATAAACATCGAGAAAGCATACAAGCATATACTAATCATCTTGAATCCTTTGAGACTTTATTGGGCATTACAACATTATACATAGACCGCCATCCAACTGCATCTATGACTAATAATCCACCTTCAGGTTATCATCCGAACCCCCTCTAGTATTAAGTTGCAAGCAACAGATTATTGCTTTACGAATTGCGTGTAAAGTAAACAATACGATTGTTCTATGAACAAAGGATTGTTGTTTTCTCCCTAGTAGCAACAGCACATCTAGTACCTTAGAGATTTCTGTCACTTCCCAGATTACCAGAGGCATGAACCCACTATCGAGCATAAATACTAACTCTTGGATTTGCTAGCATCTACTTGGCAAAGATAGCTACTAACAACGGAAAGCATGCAAGATCACAAATAACAAACACATGATAGAATCAATAGTCAATCTGAAATAGCATCTCAATATCCATCGGATCCCCGCAAACACAACATGCAGAATTACAAATAGATGATCTTGACCATGAACGGAGCTCACAAGATCTAAACATGATAGCACAAAGGAGGAGAACCAGCCATCTAGCTACTACATGGACCCGTAGTCCAGAGATGAACTACTCACGCATCACCTCGGAGGCTTGCATGATGATGAAGAGGGCCTCCAGGGTGAAATCCCCTCTCCGGCAGGGTGCTAGGAAGAGCTTCAGATCCCTCCCGATCTAGGGATGGAGATGACAGTGGCTATAGACTCTTTCGTGGAATTTTGATCGGGTACTTAGGGTATTGGTATCGGAGCCAATATATAGGCAGAATGAAAGGCCGAGGGGGTGCCTGGGCTGGCCGCACCACCCCTGGCGTGGCCAGGTGGTGTGGTGGCCCTCTAGCTCCTCTCCGTCTTGTATTCTGGCTCCAGATGTATCCGATAAAATAGTGACTTTGGCTTTTGTCCCATCCAATTCCGAGAATATTCATTTTCTGACTTCCTGGAACCAAAAACAGCAGAAAACAGGCAGCTGGCACTGTGTCTCTTGTTAATAGGTTAGTCCAAGACATCATATGAAAAGTACTCCAAAGTGTGGACAAAACACAAGAAAGTAGATAAAACCAAGCATGGAACATCAAAAATTATAGATACATTTGCAATATATCAGTTATCTCATTGTTTCTTCTCTATGTTATTTGCTTGAATGAGATAAATCTTTGGGCTTTTGTGTTTTTATCTCATCTTTTATGCTCAATAGTTTTTGCTTGGTTCGTTTGTTGAACTTTGTTGAACAAATCTTGTGTTGATTTGATTCTTTGATATAGTCTGGACAACAAATGTGTTTTGTCACACCTTGTATGCCTTCTTGAATATTTTGGTGTTTTCTCCAAATTATATCTTCGTTGGTTCTTGAAAGTCTTATGCATGCATGTTTACTTAATGTATATCTTATATCATGTTATGCTTTATTTGATCCAATATATAGGGTATACTCCATCAAATCCTTAAACGGCTATGATGTGCATGAAATTCAAATTTCATATCTAAATATGCACATATTTTTATGGAGTATGTCCTATGTGTTGTGGTTAGTCTAACCACTTTGGACCCAATAAGTTTGGGGACCAAGATGTACTTGAACGTTGTTCTAGGTACATTGGAGATGCAATGGATGCTTATCTCATCTATAAGGAAGGTGTTGTCACCACATGATAATTGGAGCCACGCTATGATGATTGAAGAATTCTTATCTACTACATCATACCATTGGTATGTCGGTAACAAGTATCTTGTTCATGCATACTGATGGCCCAAAATATATTGAGCTCGTTGGGGAACCCCAAGAGGAAGGTATGATGAGCACAACAGCAAGTTTTCCCTCAGTTATGAAACCAAGGTTATCGAACTAGTAGGAGCAAGGAAACACCTCCAAGGTGTTGTTGCCAACTTGGAATCCTGCACAATACAACCACAAAACTTTTCCCCCAACTTAAAGTGAGGTTGTCAATCTCACCGGTTTTGCTGAAAACAAAGGATTAAACGTATCGTGTGGAAGAAGGTAAAAGCTCGCATAAAGTAAACATAAAACAATAAACAGTTGTAGATTGATGGTAAAAGAAAGGACCGGGGTCCATAGTTCACTAGTGATGGTTCTCCTTAAGATAGATAACATGTTGGGTGAACAAATTACAGCGGGGAAATTGACAAACATTGAGAAAGCATACATG
This sequence comes from Avena eriantha, assembly GCA_910589775.1. NCBI lineage: Eukaryota > Viridiplantae > Streptophyta > Magnoliopsida > Poales > Poaceae > Avena > Avena eriantha. The sequence goes on from OU342746.1 coordinate 319,837,544, forward strand.
CATATACTAATCATCTTGACTCCTTTGAGATTTGATTGGGCATTACAACATTATACATAGACCGTAATCCAACTGCATCTATGAATAATAATCCACCTTCAGGTTATCATCCGAACCCCCTCTAGTATTAAGTTGCAAGCAACAGATTATTGCTTTACGAATTGCGTGTAAAGTAAACAATACGATTGTTCTATGAACAAAGGATTGTTGTTTTCTCCCTAGTAGCAACAGCACATCTAGTACCTTAGAGATTTCTGTCACTTCCCAGATTACCAGAGGCATGAACCCACTATCGAGCATAAATACTAACTCTTGGATTTGCTAGCATCTACTTGGCAAAGATAGCTACTAACAACGGAAAGCATGCAAGATCACAAATAACAAACACATGATAGAATCAATAGTCAATCTGAAATAGCATCTCAATATCCATCGGATCCCCGCAAACACAACATGCAGAATTACAAATAGATGATCTTGACCATGAACGGAGCTCACAAGATCTAAACATGATAGCACAAAGGAGGAGAACCAGCCATCTAGCTACTACATGGACCCGTAGTCCAGAGATGAACTACTCACGCATCACCTCGGAGGCTTGCATGATGATGAAGAGGGCCTCCAGGGTGAAATCCCCTCTCCGGCAGGGTGCTAGGAAGAGCTTCAGATCCCTCCCGATCTAGGGATGGAGATGACAGCGGCTATAGACTCTTTCGTGGAATTTTGATCGGGTACTTAGGGTGTCTGTATCGGGGGCATCTTATAGTCGGAAGGGGAGGCCGAGGGGGTGCCCTGGGTGGCCGCACCACCCCCTGGCACGGGCCAGGCCTGGCCACGCGACCAGGTGGTGTGGCCGCTGATGGCCCAAAATATATCGAGCTCGTTGGGGAACCCCAAGAGGAAGTTATGATGAGCACAACAGAAAGTTTTCCCTCAGTATGAAACGAAGGTTATCAATCCAGTAGGAGCAAGGAAACACCCCAAAGGTGTTGCTAGCTGAGCCTTGGCAGGGCACACTACCGGTGCTAGTAGCAACGTGGAGACCTGCACAACAGAACCACAGAACTCTGTCCCCAACTTGCAATGAGGTTGTCAATCTCACCGGTTTTGCTGAAAACAAAGGATTAAACGTATCAAATGGAAGGAAGTAATAGTTTGCAGAAAGTAAACACAAAGAAATAAACAGTTTGATTGTAGATTGAATGTAAAAGAAAAGACCGGGGTCCATAGTTCACTAGAGCTGGCTCTCCTTCAGATAGATAACATGTTGGGTGAACAAATTACAGCGGGGCAATTGATAAACATCGAGAAAGCATACAAGCATATACTAATCATCTTGAATCCTTTGAGACTTTATTGGGCATTACAACATTATACATAGACCGCCATCCAACTGCATCTATGACTAATAATCCACCTTCAGGTTATCATCCGAACCCCCTCTAGTATTAAGTTGCAAGCAACAGATTATTGCTTTACGAATTGCGTGTAAAGTAAACAATACGATTGTTCTATGAACAAAGGATTGTTGTTTTCTCCCTAGTAGCAACAGCACATCTAGTACCTTAGAGATTTCTGTCACTTCCCAGATTACCAGAGGCATGAACCCACTATCGAGCATAAATACTAACTCTTGGAGTTGCTAGCATCTACTTGGCAAAGATAGCTACTAACAACGGAAAGCATGCAAGATCACAAATAACAAACACATGATAGAATCAATAGTCAATCTGAAATAGCATCTCAATATCCATCGGATCCCCGGAAACACAACATGTAGGATTACAAATAGATGATCTTGATCATGAACGGAGCTCACAAGATCTAAACATGATAGCACAAAGGAGGAGAACCAGCCATCTAGCTACTACATGGACCCGTAGTCCAGAGATGAAACCCATGCATCACATCGGAGGCTTGCATGATGATGAAGAAGGCCTCCAGGGTGAAATCCCCTCTCCGGCAGGGTGCCAGGAAGAGCTTCAGATCCCTCCCGATCTAGGGATGGAGATGACGGCGGCTATAGACTCTTTCATGGAATTTTGATCGGGTACTTAGGGTTTCCGTATCAGAGGCAATATATAGGCTGAAGGAGAGGTCGAGGGGGTGCCTGGGGCGGCCAGACCACCCCCTGGCGCGGACCAGGCCTGGTCGTGCGGCCAGGTTGTGTGGCCAGGCCCCAGCCCCTCTCCGTCTCGTATTCTAGCTCCAGGTGTCCCTCGGTGAAATAATGACTTTGGCGTTTGTCCTGTCCAATTCCGAGAATATTCATTTTTTGACTTCCTGGAACCAAAAACACCAGAAAATAGGTAGCTGGCACTGTGGCTCTTTTTAAAAGGTTAGTCCAAGAAATCATATGAAAAGTACTCCAAAGTGTGGACGAAACACAAGAAAGTAGATAAAACCAAGCATGGAACATCAAAAATTATGGATACATTTGCAATATATTAGCCGCCCCTGGCCCCTCTCCGTCTCGTATTCTAGCTCCGTGTCCCCCTCGGTGAAAAACTGACTTTGGCTTTTGTCCCGTCCAATTCCTAGAATATTCATTTTCTGACTTTCCTGGAACCAAAACAGCAGAAAACAGGCAGCTGGCACTGTGGCATCTTGTTAATAGGTTAGTCCAAGAAAGTGTATGAAAAGTACTCCAAAGTTGGAACAAAACATAAGAAAGTAGATAAAAACCAAGCATGGAACATAAAAAATTATGGATACGTTAGCAACGTATCACATACTATTCTTCCATCCAATCTCTTGTAGGTTGCATCTTGGCATGAATTTATTTATTTTGTAAATGTTGCGGTTCTTACAGGGATCTTTGAAATACTTTTCTATCCTTATTGCTTGTGTGAGTAATTTGAGATGATTCATATAATGGGGAGTATATAAAATCATGCTCATGATTCACCAATCCCAAATATGCCTTCTAGCAATTTATTGCATATCAATTCCTCAAGGTACTCTCATGTGCAATATTGTTGAAATCGCATTGAATCCTTCCTTTCGATACTTGTTGCCTTTCTCAAAATATCCCAACTAGCATTAGTTCCCTTAGTGTTAGATGTAATGCTTTTGAGTTTTTTTGGTGAAGTACATTGATATACCATGAGAGAAAATAGTGCCATGGGCTATATATGCACTTAAAAAAAATATCATGTTTGGTATATCTTATGACTTCCTCTTGGATATCATGTTTTCTTATTTTATTAACCTCTTATGTGTGGATGTTTCCTTGTGGATTACTCTCATGTTTTGTCTACTTAGAAACTTATATATACGAGAGTGTTATTCTCTTGCCTTGATATCCTCGCTCTTTGCCCACCATCTCTCTTGTCCTCTTGGTTTTTAATGGTATTGGTAAGGTCTTGATTTGTGAGTACTCGGTTGATGTCTACGTACTTCTATTCTTATAGACAGTTGTTGGGCCTCCAAGTGTAGAGGTTTGTAGAACAACAACAAGTTTTCCCTTAAGTGGATCATCCAAGGTTTATCGAACTCAGGAAGGAAGTGGTCAAAGGTATCCCTCTCAAGCAACCTTGTGATACGTCCATTTTGCATCACTATTCTATGTCTTAATTCACTATTATTCATTGATATATTTCATATTGAGAGGTGATACTTATGTTATTTCATCTATTTTTGCATGGTTGACGACTTTTGGAGCATGGACCGCTTTAGTGAGGATTCTGATGGAAAAGGTGCTGTTTGGAGGCAAAATTCGCGAAGATCAGAAAATCCGGGAAAATATACGGAAAATCCTATTTTTCCAGAAGACTAAGGATGCCAGAAGATGGAGTGGAGGTGGGCCACAGGGGGCCCACACCACACCATGGCGCGGGCAGGCCTAGGCCACGCCTAGAGGTGGTATGGCCACCCTGGCCCACTCCAGCCTCTCCCCTCTGGCGTATATCATCCCGACGAAACCCTAAAACTCGGGGAGCGACCATAGAAATATTCCGCTGCCTCTATGGGGCAGAAAACACCGAGAGAGAAAGATCTCTCCGGCAGACAGATTTCTATCGGGGGAATTCCTTCCCGGAGAGGGCAGACTGTCGCCATCAACACCACCATCAAGCTGGACTTCATCGGGATCATCATCATCACCACCATCATCACCATCAGCACCCTCATCACCATCTCCATATTGCTGTAACAATTGAGTTGGATCTTGCATTAGTTCATAGGGGAAACTTTCCCGGTGTTGATTACTCTTTGTAGTTGATGCTATTGAGTGAACCATTGAATTATTGTTTATGTTCAGATTGTTATACATCATTATTCCATCTCTGATCATGATCCATATGATGTCTTATGAGTAGTTCGTTTTGTTCTTGAGCACATAGGAGAAGTCTTGTTGTTAGTAGTGGAGTTGTGTTGAGAAAGATTCAATAGATTGTTATTTAAGTTGTGGTGTACTTCTTCCAGTGGTGTCATGTGAACGTCGACTACATGACACTTCACCTATAAGGGCCTAGGGGAATGCATTGTGTATTTGGATACTAATCGTAGGGGTTGCCGGAGTGACAGAAACCTGAACCCCCGTTAGGAAACCATTGCACAAGGGACGTAAGGGTCTTAGACTTTAAAGTTGTGGTTAGGTTTCTACCTTAAATACTTTCTTGTACTTACGGATGTTTGCAAGGGGTTTAATCACAAGTATGTATTAGTCTTGGATGGGGCGGTACATTAGCACAGGTTCACCCACACAACACTTAGCAAGCTAGAGAAGATTGATCGACTATATGAAGCGAAAGCACTTGACATTCTTCCCATGTGTCCTTGAGAACGTTTGGTCATCTTAAGAAATACAACCGGCTTGTACTTTGCTGCATAAAGGATTGGGCCACTTGCTGCATTTATTCCTACTGTCTTTTATTTACTCGTACTTTGTTTACTTGCTTTATCGAAAACCCCTAAAAATCCGTTTGCTAAGTATTTGCAGAGAATTCCTGATCCATACCACTAGCTAGCACCTTCTGCTCCTCTTTGGGTTCGACACTCTTAGTTATCGAAAATACTGTGATACATCCCCTATACTTGTGGGTCATCACCCTGCAATCTAGATACAATAAGTCCCTTGTGTCCCCAACACACCAAATACACTTGTCAGGTGTATAGGTGCACTAGTTCGGCGAAGAGATAGTGAAATACAAGTGGTATGGATAATTATAAGGGGTAACGGTGCCAGAAAATAGCTTGATGGCGTGGAAGAGACTAAAGGCAAACTGAAATAAAGATGGAAGCAAGCAAACATGTAATAGATCTAAGTGCAAACGGTGTTTCAATGCTTAGAAACAAGGCCTAGGGATCATACTTTCACTAGTGAACACTCTCATATAAATATCTTCTCTTCATGATACTACTCCGAACTAATCTCAGGTTGGACACTCTAATCCATGGTAGGGCTATAACGTCACTCCTTAAAGTTTGCTTTCCGCATCTAGATAACCCCACACTGTCACCTTGAGCACTAGATGGTTCCAACAAACACCACAATTTCATAGAGACATCCAACTCCAAATATAACTCATAACAAGTATTTGTAATCTCTAGCCTAAGTGCCACCATGGTGTGCACGCTGTCACTTTCACACACATGGGGAGAGCAGAGATCTATTAAAGCACTTGAGTAGCAAGGTAGATCTACTTGATTACAAAGCTCATCATCACAATATGATCATGCATAAAGAGAGAAATGAACACATAGCTACCGGTAGAACCCTTAGCCTCGAGGAAGATCTACTCCCTCATCACCATGGGAATCAGCAACGGCGATGGAGATGGTGGTGGAGATCGATGGAGATGGCTCCGGGGCACTTCCCCGTCCCGGCAGGGTGCCGGAACAGAGACTTTCTGTCCCCCGAATCTCCCCTTCGTCGGCGGCGGTGCTGCGGAACTTTTCGTGGCTGGAGGCTGTTCGATTTAGGGTTTTTGCATCGGGGGCATCTTATAGGCAAATGAGCAAGGTCGGTGGAGGCCGGAGGGGCCCACACCACCTGGTTGCGCAGCCAGGGGGACCCGCGTTATGACCCACAAGTATAGGGGGTGTATCGCAGTATTTTCGATAAGTAAGAGTGTCGAACCCAACGAGGAGCAGAAGGTGCTGGCTAGTGGTAAGGATCAGGAATTCTCTGCAAATACTTGGCAAACGGATTTTTAGTGGTTTTCGATAAATCAAGTAAACAAAGTACAAGTAAATAAAAGACAGTAGGAATAAATGCAGCAAGTGTCCCAATCCTTTATGCAGCAAAGGACAAGCCGGTTGTATTACTTAAGATGACCAAACGTTCTCGAGGACACATGGGAAGACTGTCAAGTGCTTTCGCTTCATATAGTTGATTAATCTTCTCTAGCTTGCTAAGTGTTGTGTGGGTGAACCTGTGCTAATGTACCGCCCCATCCAAGACTAATACATACTTGTGATTATACCCCTTGCAAACATCCATAAGTACAATAAAGTAATTAAGGTAGAAACCTAACCACAGCTTTAAACTCTAAGACCCTTACGTCCCATCTGCAATGGTTTCCTAACGGGGGTTCAGGTTTCTGTCACTCCAGCAACCCCTACGATTAGTAGCCAAATACACAATGCATTCCCCTAGGCCCATATAGGTGAAGTGTCATGTAGTCGACGTTCACATGACACCACTAGAAGAAGTACACCACAACTTAAATAACAATCTATTGAATCTCTCTCAACACAACTCCACTACTAACAACATGACTTCTCCCATGTCCTCAAGAACAAAACGAACTACTCACAAGACATCTTATGGATCATGATCAGAGATGGAATAATGATGTATAACAATCTGAACATAAACAATAATTCAATGGTTCACTCAATAGCATCAACTACAAAGAGTAATCAACACCGGGAAAGTTTCCCCTATAAACTATGCAAGATTCAACACAACTGTTACATCAATATGGAGATGGTGATGAGGGTGCTGATGGTGATGATGGTGGTGATGATGATGATCATCCCGATGAAGTCTAGCTTGATGGTGGTGTTGATGGCGACGATCTCCCCTCTTCGGGAAGGAATTCCCCCGACAGAAATCTATCTGCCGGAGAGATCTTTCTGTCTCGGTGTTTTCCGCCCCGCAGAGGCGGCGGAATCTTTCTGTGGTCGCTCCCTCAGTCTTAGGGTTTCGGGAAGATAATATACGCCAGAGGGGAGTGGCAGGGGTGGACCAGGGTGGCCACACCACCTGGTGGCGCGTCATAGGCTGGCCCACGCCAGGGGGTGGTGTGGGGCCCCTGTGGCCCATCTGCAGCCCCCCTTCTGGCTTCCTTCCTCTTCTGGAAAAATAGGATTTTCCATATATTTTACCGGATTTTCTGATCTTCGCAAATTTTGCCTCCAAACAGCACCTTTTCCGTCAGAATCCTGGCTGCAGCAGTCCATGCTCCAAAAGTCATCAACCATGCAAAAACAGATGAAATAACATAAGTATCACCTCTTAATATGAAATATATCAATGAATAATAGTGAATTATGACATAGAATAGTGATGCAAAATGGACGTATCAACTCCCCCAAGCTTAGAATTTGCTTGTCCCCAAGCAAAACTGAGCTCAATAAACATGGCCTCAGGTTTATGGAGTGAAGAGTCAATAAAAGAATACGGACAAGAAGCATCACATTCATCAAATACATAGATCATAATAGAAGACAACTTACTATTATATAATTCAACTTGCAATGAGTAAAGGGAACACAATAAAGATACATAAAGTAAATCATAATTGGTAATGGCAAACTTAGCTCTTGGTTGATGAAGAGTTGATAATTTGCTGGAGTTCACAAATAACTGGTTTTCAATGAAAGCTTTCAAAGTAGTAAACATCAAGATAAGAGCAATGTGCAAAACAAGGAACATAAGAAACATGATTGAATAAATCATCATATGAATGAATGAAACACAACAACTCAAAATACTTGCTGAGATAGAAGGGAATAGGTTTACTGACTCAACTAAAAAGTAAAAGAAAGGCCCTTCGTAGAGGGATGCAGTAAAAGAATAGGTTTACTGACTCAACCAAAAAGTATGATACTTACTAGCTTTCAGCTCTCATTACCCCTATCATATGCATCTTTTGGTGATTAAGGTTAAAGTGACACAACTAAGAGGATATGCTTAACAAGTTATAAATTGAAGTCCCTTGCCCCTTACTTATGAGTACCGAACCTCATGCTACTCAACTTCAGTCACGAGTAAGCTCTTGTCATTGTAAATACATGTGTATCATTGAGAACCGCCAATGGGGTACCCCTTGCACATGACACAGGAGCTATCCCATAATCAAAATGACAAGGCAGGCAGATAGTGAGCATCTCAGTGATCTTTTTATTTGCTATTTGCATTGGTTTTTATTAAGGATGCTTCATAGAATGCTCACTATAGTTATTCTGCAAGTTGCCACCATGATTAGGCATGGCTTAGGCTAGCGGCCCAGGCGTTTCTCTAACACACATATAAACTCCATGATCTTACAAGTTCCACTTTTATTTCACACCGCCGGGATCCATAAGCAAAAGAACATGATATCAACTAGGTACAAAGTACCAATGAAATGTTGAAAGAGTTCCCCATGATACATGGTTCTGCTAACTTCAACTCATAAAGCGCAAGCATATACGCAACAAAGAAGGACCCAATGGTTAAAGTTTATTAAGTGCAAGAAAGTAAAGTGTGACATCAAGTTCGTGAGAGCTTTAATCACTAATTTTCGCATAACAAGTTCAATTTGGGAGGTAGATAAAACAAGAATTTACTTGGAATAACAATAATGCTACTAGGTAGGTATGGTGGACACAAATGGCAAAGGTTTTGGTTTTAAGGATTGGATGCACGAGAAGAATTCCCTCTCAGTACAGGTTTTTGGCTAGCAAGGCTGGGTAGCAAGTACAAGAGTTGAAGGAAACAAACAAACATACAAGTGATAAAAACAAACATGCAATATTCCTTGGAAGCACAAAAGATCTTAACTAGAGAATACTAGACTTATGAGCAAATCAAGAAAGAAACATGATGAAATTATTTTGTTTAGAGTACTTTAATCTTTTCTTTCAACTCTCAAAAATAGTGTGGTACTGACCAAGCCAGGTTTGCCAAAACCAACTAAATTAACTCAATGTTCCCAGAGTGCTACCAATACTAACAACAAGATCAATCATATAACCACGAATTGAAAACTAATATAAGCTATGCAAAAGAGTGAATGATAGAACTTCTCATTAATATTCCATAACGGCAACTCACACCAAGGGATACATATCTAACGAGAGAAGGGACACTTCAATAATGCAAACCATACTACATAATAACTCCTCTATTCACGATATGACTCTACTAAAAAGGTAAAAAGATAGAAAATAGTGATGTGATACCGCGTCACTCCCCCAAGCTTGGAACAAACCAAGGGGATGCCAAACCTGACGACGAATTACTCCTTTGGTGGCGGTGGTATCCTCTCGATGAGCTTCTTGACCAATTTCCCCAAGTCCTCGATCTCGAAGGTGAGATTACGAATCAGCTGTGAGTTTTTCTCAATGCGGCTCATGATCATGGCGGGTTGAGAATTCTAGCGCTTGCTATTCTTTCCCCACTCTTCCTCCTTGAAGTCTTCTTTTCCTGAATGGCTAGAACGAGGCAAACTGTGACGAGGAGCTTTCCCCCCAGTCTGCATCCGTGCCGTCCTTCTAAACCTGGCAGGTTTCACTACTCCAATGCTCGCAATGGTAGTGCCGGTGTGCGGACGTTGGCCTTGCTCCTCTTCACCTTCACTCTTGATCTCCTTCTCCTTCCCAGGGTCTTGGAGGTCTTCCTCCATAGGTTCTTTCCCTTTATCCTTGGCGGACACCATGGTGCTTCTAATCTTTCAAAAAGTATGTCTTGGCAGAAACAGATCGAAACAAAAACATGACGAAAACACGATATACGAACCTCGGAAGATCCGGGGCGTTATATATTACGAAGTTTCATATCAAAAGGAAGGTACTGGGAGAAAAACGAGTCGGAGGGGGAGTCTAGGGTGGACTCACCACTTGGTGGCGCGGCCAGGGGTGGGCCCGCGCCACAGGGTGGTGTAAGCCACCCTGGCTCTGTTTCCGTCCCTTTTTCGCTTTGTAGCTTTCCTTATTGACTAAAAACTGCAAAAATATAGTTGGATAGTGTTTTCGCGAAACTTTTCTTACCAGAACTGTTACCTATTTGAAGACAGACTCTATAGGTCTCTAAATTTGGTATCTAGTAGATTCTTCTGGAGTCACCACTTGAATAACATCAATATCTTCATCTTCATACACTTATTACTTGAGTCATAAAACCCTTCTCTTCCTTATTACACCATTATCTCCACTTCCTGAAAATTTCTTTCACACAACTCTCATTAGCAACATTAGTATAAGTGAAGTGATAAAACATTTTGAGTCCAAATTCAACTGAACCATCAAAACATAAGCTACTGTAGCAAATCCTTTCGAAGACCCAAAAAGAATTCACAAAGGAAATCGAATAAAGAGGCAAATGCAAGAGTGGCAAAATCTGTCAAAACAGAGCAGCAGGTAAAGATTGATTTTTTCGAAAATCTTCTATTGCTCAAATCAAAAAGAGCAAAAATAACTAAAGTTAAATAACAACCTCGGGCAGAAGCACAAAAAATTACAGCTCAATCCGACACACAGAGATCTCTCACGAATATTTACGGTGAAGCACAAAAATCTGTTTCGGGACAGCAACTTCCCCAAATCTTACTTCTCTCTCATTAGATGTTGATCTTGACACAAAAACCAAACAAAACAGAAAAGGAGAGGTTATTACCGAAGTAATAACTTCCAAGACTCAAAGAAACAAAAACAAACTTAAAGCGAAAACAAATTGGGTTGTCTCCCAAAAAGCTCTTTCTTTATAGCCATTAAGATGGGCATGATAATTTTGAAAAAGCTCTCATAGGGATATGAATTTAAGTGAAAGAGAGCATTAAGAAGCAAAAACACACACATTTAAGTATAACCCACTACCTATGCAAGGGACTTCTGTAAACAAACAAGTTGTTGAAACCAGAGGCAACTTGCATAAGAAGGCAAAAGAAGTGCAACATAAAAACTTTCAGCATAAAGCGAGGAAACTTGATATTACTGAGATGCATAAGAAAACTTTTCCCTCTCTCATAGTAACTTTTAGTATCATGCATAAACTTAACAATATAGCTATCACAAGGACCATCATAGCAATGATCACTTATTCTAACAGAAAACACAGGAATACTAGCTTTCATGATACTACTTTGCGGAACAATATTAGAGTTATCCTTACAAAGGATAGGGTGTCCCTCTTTCTCATATTTAGTAACAAAGTCTTTCACATTTGATATTATAGGTTCATTAACCATTTTTTTATCAGGTTCAACACCTTTATTTGTACTTTCATTAACCATACTAGCTATCATAGCATGTTCCTTTACCTTAACTGGAAATGGCATTTTCTCAATATAAGGTTTAGGTAAAACATGATTAGCAGTATAAACTTCAGTATTTCTTGCAGGAACACTCTTAGCAATATCTTTATAAGGTTCATGATACTTATTCCACTTCTTTTTAGGCACTTCAATATAGGAAGCAAAAGCCTTAAAATAAGAAGCAATAGCTTGAGAATCTAGACCATAAGCTTTTTTAATATTTTGAAAGTCATCAGTTCCCATAAAAGATTCAATGCATTCATAATCATAATTTATACCTGAGTTTCCACCTTTGTCATTCTCCCAAGCTTTAGCATTGTCTTGAATACGGTCCAGAAGATCCCACTTAGCTTCTTCTTCCATGCGAGTGAATGATCCAGCACAAGAAGCACCTAGTAAATCTTTATCATGTAGAGGGAGCCTTGCATAAAAGTTGTTGATAATAATATTGTTGGGGAGCTCATGAATGGGACATTTGACCATTAGTAACTTCAATCTCCCCCAAGCTTGAGCTGTACTCTCTCCATCAAGAGTCCAAAAGTTGTATATTTGATTCCGATCTTTATGAATCTCACTAGGAGGATAAAACTTTGAATAAAAGAGAGGCACTATTTCCTCCCATTCCAGAGCTTGACCATTCCTCGGTAGCTTATACCAGTCCTCAGCTCTTCCTTTCAGTGACAATGAGAATAACTTCTTCTTAACTTGCTCTATAGTAATACCTGCACACTTGAAGAACCCGCATAATTCGTGTATAAAGAGCAAATGATCACCGGGATGGACAGTTCCATCCCCAACATAATAGTTATCCATAACACGATCAATAATTCTTGTAGGTATTTTAAAAACATCATTCTCAGCAGGTGGTGGCTTATCTACTACCTTAGTAGTGGTAGTAGCATTACCAAATAAGAAACTCAGCGAATTATCCATAACGAAAATAAAGCAACTAGCAGAAGTAAACAATACTCATAGTAGAAGTTTCCTTTACCAGTTCCACTCTCCAATAGCGCTTCACTCCCCGGCAACGGCGCTAGACAATAGTCTTGATGACCCACAAGTATAGGGGGTGTATCGCAGTATTTTCGATAAGTAAGAGTGTCGAACCCAACGAGGAGCAGAAGGTGCTGGATAGTGGTAAGGATCAGGAATTCTCTGCAAATACTTGGCAAACGGATTTTTAGGGGTTTTCGATAAAGCAAGTAAACAAAGTACGACTAAATAAAAGACAGTAGGAATAAATGCAGCAAGTGGCCCAATCCTTTGTGCAGCAAAGGACAAGCCGGTTGTATTACTTAAGATGACCAAACATTCTCGAGGACACATGGGAAGACTGTCAAGTGCTTTCGCTTCATATAGTTGATTAATCTTCTCTAGCTTGCTAAGTGTTGTGTGGGTGAACCTATGCTAATGTACCGCCCCATCCAAGACTAATACATACTTGTGATTATACCCCTTGCAAACATCCGTAAGTATAATAAAGTAATTAAGGTAGAAACCTAACCACAGCTTTAAACTCTAAGACCCTTACGTCCCTTGTGCAATGGTTTCCTAACGGGGGTTCAGGTTTCTGTCACTCCGGCAACCCCTACGATTAGTAGCCAAATACACAATACATTCCCCTAGGCCCATATAGGTGAAGTGTCATGTAGTCGACGTTCACATGACACCACTAGAAGAAGTACACCACAACTTAAATAACAATCTATTGAATCTCTCTCAACACAACTCCACTACTAACAACAAGACTTCTCCCATGTGCTCAAGAACAAAACGAACTACTCACAAGACATCATATGGATCATGATCAGAGATGGAATAATGATGTATAACAATCTGAACATAAACAATAATTCAATGGTTCACTCAATAGCATCAACTACAAAGAGTAATCAACACCGGGAAAGTTTCCCCTATGAACTATGCAAGATTCAACACAATTGTTACAACAATATGGAGATGGTGATGTGGGTGCTGATGGTGATGATGATGATGATCCCGATGAAGTCCAGCTTGATGGTGGTGTTGATGGTGACAATCTCCCCTCTCCGGGAAGGAATTCCCCTGGCAGAAATCTGTCTGCCAGAGAGATCTTTATGTCTCGGTGTTTTCCGCCCCGCAGAGGCGGTGGAATCTTTCTGTGGTCGCTCCCCGAGTCTTAGGGTTTCGGGAGGATAATATACGCCAAAGGGGAGTGCCAGGGGTGGACCAGGGCAGCCACACCACCTGGTGGCGCGGCCTAGGCTGGCCCGCGCCAGGGGGTGGTGTGGGCCCCCTGTGGCACATCTCCAGCCCCCCTTCTGGCTTCCTTCGTCTTCTGGAAAAATAGGATTTTCCGTATATTTTCCTAGATTTTCTGATCTTCGTGAATTTTGCCTCCAAACAGCACCTTTTCAATCAAAATCCTGACTGCAGCGGTCCATGCTCCAAAAGTCATCAACCATGCAAAAACATATTAAATAACATAAGTATCACCTCTCAATACGAAATATATCAATGAATAATAGTGGATTAAGACATAGAATAGTGATGCAAAATGGACGTATCACCGCGCCACCCTATGGTGTGGCCGGCCCCTGGCCCCTCTCTGTCTCGTCTTCTGGCTCCGTGTTCCCCTCGGTGAAATATTGACTTTGGCTTTTGACCCGTCCAATTCCGAGAATATTCATTTTCTGACTTTCTGGAACCAAAAACAGTAGAAAATAGGCAACTGGCACTGTGGCATTTTGTTAATAGGTTAGTTCCAGAAAATGCATAAAAGTATCTCCAAATGTAGACAAAACATAAGAAAGTAGATACTAAACAAGCATGGAACATCAAAAATTATAGATACGTTTGCAACGTATCATTGGTGTACTTTTATTGCATCTTCGCACACTCATATCTCATATTTGGTTTATTTTTTACTTAAGATTGTCTTGACAAGTGTATTGATTTATATCTATACTCCTTGTATCTTGGTTGTGTTCTAAATGATATAGAGGGAGTGAGGATTCTATGTTTGTGCATATTGTATTCAAATGAAACAACTAATTTATGCACAAACCTTGGGGAGATACCTTATTTCATTTAGAGCACTATTTGTCCATTTGATTATTTGGATCTTTTGATTGCTTGCTTCATCCGTTGAAGTTTCTTCACCTTTTTATCCTTTTAGCAATATTTGATCCTCAATATAGTTGATTTCCTCCAAGTTCATCATTGGATATATGCATATGATTTCACTCATATTATGAGAAATGCACACCTTGGGAGGAACTTGAACTATATTGGCCTTCTAACTTTGTCATCCATTTTGGCACTTGTTGTCAATGGGGGAGAAGTTTAGAGGGTTTTAAGGGAAATGGTTTTCTACTTAAGATTGGTTTGTTCTTAAGTGTTTGCCTTTCATGCATTTCATCTTTATTATGTATTGCATGGTTGAATATATAGTGGAAACTCTGCCAAAGGTTATGCTTTACAATGTATGCAATGAAATTCAAGTTCATCACACATGCAGATATTATGGGGGGTTTGCTCTATATATGTTGGTTCTACTGACATCTCTTGCATTAATTGTAGTTTGTGTGAGTAGAATTGGTTTTGATATGTGCTAGTATCTTTGTGTTACTTAACCATATCAAATACAACCTCTTGTATACAACTTATTCTCGGATAAGTTACGTACTTGTTTCTAATATTCATTATATAAACCCTCTTGTTGTGATTGTCACCAATTACCAAAATGGGGGAGATTGAAAGGGTAATTGCCCCTATGTGTGGATTTGGTGATTAATGACAATCCCTATGGACTAATGTTTTCATTGAGTTTTATATGAAGGAATATTCCATAGGTCATGCTTGTAGTCCATATTTTGGATTCAAGTATGGATGCCATGAAGATAAAGATATACCTTGAGTTTTGGCATCAAGCTCATCAAATTGAAGAGAAGAATATGATATGTTCAAGTTCTTGAGAGTGTGATCTCAATAGAAGAATTCAAGATATGGCTCTAAGTCGGTATCATGATAGCCTCATTAGTTGAGCTATGGTTGACTAAGATTTAGAGCATGTAATCAAATAAAGAGTTCCTTATGTACCTCAAGATATTGAGATGGAGCATGAGAAGACACTTGGTTGACCAATGCAAAGAGTGAAGAGTGATTTCAAGTTGGTCAACACATGAAGCATAAAGAATGTACCACAAGGATCTTGTGGTGCAGTAAGCCTTGTCATTTATGCATCATGAACTAACCCATTATATATATTCCTTTGTGTTTTATATATGTGATATATATCTTTCCATGGGCATGCTTTAAAACTGAAGATCTCATATAGCCCATGAGAGGATGGCATCAAGTGGTGATCGTCATCAAGGTTGAGAAGGGCAAGTTGAGTATAAGCATCTCGAGAAGATCATTTGGTTGAATCTTGTCATCCATATTGGTGATAATGGACATGTGAAGACGTTTCTTAATGAAGCTATCACATAGTGGTGTATGGGGGGCAAATTATGAGTCTTCATGAAGCAACAATGATCAAGTGATGCATTCTCGCTTGGATGGAGCTTGAAGCGTTGTCATCAAGGTCAATCGGTATGTGCAAGACAATGGTATGGCCTTGCTAGGTTTTCCTTTTACAAGTCTCAAGGTGGTTGTTGGGAGACCGGCTTATAGGATAGATAGCTGCACTATCAAGAGGGGCTTTCGGTTGGGTAGCTTGATCACATTGTCTTAGGGAGCTCAATCCTTTTCATACTTTGCATCTTCCTATTTTGTTTTTTCTTGGTGTTTCTCCATGTGAGGTTCTTGAGCTTTTTTCTAGCTCTTCAACAAGCCCAAGTTCATTGAAAACGGAATTCGTATGCATCTTTTATGGCGTTTTTGAGTTTGAAGGTTTTACCGGTTCTTCCTATAGGGAGGCTTCATACCTTTCCTAATTTGGTTCTATCATCCTTTGTTGGACTGTGATGTTTTCATGCACCATATTTTATAGCTTGTTTTCCTCGTCAAAACAAGCCCAAGATCATCGAAATCGGAGTCCGGATGCAAAAGTTATTGCGTTTTTCATGAAGTCTATTTCATCCCGGTTATGGATCCGGTCCAACCAAGTCCCACACCGGACGGTCCAGTGCTAACACCGGTAGACCGGATCTCAGACCGGATTTTCCGGTTTTCGCGACCAGAGGTTTTCCGGTTTGTAGGCCGGTCCTCTAGCCTAGGGACCGAGTTTCCCGGTTCTGAGGCTGGTCCAACCGACTTTGAAACCGAGTTTTCGCTGTTTTCTCTCCAACAACCATATTTGCTTTTCCCTATAAAAGGGGGTTCTTCCCCTAAAGTTTTTTGGATGTTCTTGAGCCCTAAATTGACCTCCATTGTTGACCCTCTTAATCTTGCTTCCTCTCCCTTCCCTCCTATGATTTTTGCATATTTTTGAGGGCTTTGGAAGAGGAGATCTAGATGTACAATCCCCACCAATCAATTCCTCCTCTAAGTGAGGGGAACCCTTTGGATCTAGATCTTGGAGTCATTGGTTGACTTTCACCATTGTTCTTCCTCTCTAATTCCTCCCTAGCACTTGTTGCTTTGGTGGGATTTGAGAGTGAGGGATTTGAACACCCTTGGTGTTCTTGCTTTGCATTCTTGCATAAGTGTTGAGCTCTCCATTACAATTTGTTCGAGTGAGAGACCGTAAGCTTGTTTCTCTTGGAGGGTGACCTCCTAGTTGGCTTAGCGGTTGGTACCGCGGTGTTCTCTTCGTGGAAGATTGTGAAGAGATCCGGGCTTCTCCTTCGTGGAGCTTGTTGAAGTGGTTGTGGAGCTTGCCATCTCTGGAGTGGATGAAAATCTAGCCATAAGGGAAGGGCCTATTCCTTCGTGGGATAGACTCAGAGAAGAAGGTGAGCCTTCGTGGCGTTAGGAAATCCTTCATGGAATCCCACACCTCTCCAACGTGACGTACCTTGTTGCAAGGGAACACGAGAATACATCTTCATCTCCGCGTGCCTCAGTTATCTCTATACCCGAGCTTACTTTCCTTGTGATAGCCATCGTGCTTGAAGTACTTATATCTTGATTATCACTTGTGATATATTTATCTTGTGCTATCTTGCTTAGCATAACTTGTTGTTGGTGCACTTAGTTGAGCCTAGTGTTTTTAGGTTTTGTGCTTGTAAAATAAACGTTAGTTTAATTCCGCATTCTATCAAGCCAAAACCGTAATAGTTTTGAAATTTCCTATTCACCCCCTCTAGGCGACATCTCTATCCTTTCACCATGTGATGAGGTCATCCCTTGTGACGCATTTTTAATTTACTACGAGCTATCTAAACCATGCAGTTAACCATTTGGGTGAAGTTTAGTTACTGTGGCAACGTCAGTTATTTCGCTGACAAGTAGAAGTAAATGAATCATCAACATAAAGGGTTGAATTATTTTAAGGCATGGTTAATGGAAATAATTTACTGTCTTGTGTTGGATCACTCGAATATTCGGTTAGTTTATCTATTAACACTTGATTCGAGAAACATCTTCAATTAACACGAACCATGGGAATGTTCACTAGCATATCGTGTCTACAAAAAAATTCAAACTGCTACTAATTATATTTATATTTTTGAAACTTATTCAAGGTTTATTCTATTGATCATCTTGCCAATAACCTCATAGCCCTAAAACTTTTCTAACTGTTAGCACATCTATCCTCATCTTTTCGGTCCGGGTGGCGATCATTGTTGTACAAGTCTTTGAGGTCATGGAATCTTCATGCCTCATGCCCTGTTTTATCTTCAAAAGATAAATCCCACTGTCGTGGATGATATGAGTTTCCATAATCTCAAGAGAAGTACTCCCTCCATTCTAAAATAAGTGACATGGTCTTAGATCAAATTGGAAGGAATTAAGAATTGTCAGAGACATTATCGTGGGCATCCGTGTTTGCTCAGACGATATTTCTCTGATTTCTAAAATGTTATTTTCTGGCTATGAAGTCTGAATACGGATACCCATAAACCACCCAAGTGAACCTTCTCCATTTTATGAGGATTTGTTTTGAGAAATACAACATTCCTATGTAGCACTGATACATTTGACTTGCAAAAACAGGAACCAAAACATCAAATCAACAAACAGAAGCATTCTCTACTATAGCGCCTTTATCAATCAGGTTGAATGTTACCATGATCTTTTACTATTTTATGAATTTTCCTTGCTCTTATAGCTACAAAACCAATGTTCTATCAGAACTATCTATTTATGTATGATGCTTCTCATGTACAATGGAAATCATCCTTGTCTGCCGCACACGAGGTGCTTTTCCAAACTGACCAGAGTAGAAACTTTGCTGGAGTATGGTTTAGATATCATGATTTTTTTAGCCGTATTCCTCACACAATTTATTGTATGCGTGTCTCTAGTTTGTAGTTTACTGACCCTTGCATGCTTTCTATTTATATTTATGGCAGTGAAAGTATAGTTATTGTTAATTTAATATTACCATGTAGTCCCATGGACATAGCCATGCTTTCTCTTTGGAGAAAATGCTAAAGATCTCAGTCACGATAGGCTGATCCGCTGTTGGAACTTAGTGCAAAAAGAAACAGTCGTCATCCTAGTGATTAAATATGATATTCTCTTTTTGTACCTGGTGTTCCCACAGATGCATCTGCTTCACTTTCTTTCCTTTCTTGGGGACTACTATAGCACATTGAGCTTATCAATTAGGTAAATCTGTATCTATGCAGATCTTGCATATATTTTTACTCTATGTGGTAGGTACTCGGTCCTCGGTGTTCAACTTCTATTACATGTCATGTATATAATGCATGTTAATTTTACAAGTTGGTAGGGTCCCATGGAGTTGGTAATAGAGAAAATATCAAATGCGACACCTACAAACCCATCATGCCTACCACCCTGTGTCAAAACACACTATATGCGGCGTGACCAAGCACGCATATTCACCTAGTAAAGATACTAAACCTACAAGGTTCTCCTTTTGTGAGAGTTTCGGGGAGCCTAGCGAATTACGAGGCATCGGCGCGTCCCTCTTCATTGCTCTTTATTTTTTGGTTTGGAGTTCGTTTGGTGCACTATGCAATTTTGAGGAGCCTAGGATTTATATGATGCTGACATGTGTGCAGTTTATTGGTTTCAGATTCGTGTTAGGTTGTCCTGGGTGCTCCACCCGTGTAGCTATAGCTGGGAGGACATATGGACCATGTGTGTCAATTCAGCTACAGTATTAGTTTTGTCGCTTGTTTCTAATTGCGTGCCGCTCGGTTTGGCCAAAGCAGTGCTAAGTCCCGCACTAGTATTAAACAATGAGTCACCTATGGACACAGTCTGTTATTGACACGCGGATCCGGTACGACACATAACTCTTTTTCTAGACTCCACGGCCTTCTCCATCGACTTCCATCCAGCCTTCCTATCCAATTTCCACCTCCACCGTCCCCGACTGGCTCCCTAGCAAAGAACCTTTTCCTCGGCCTCCTCCTTGTCCTCCTAGCGTCCGCGCGCGCCGCCTTGGTCGTGCTCCCGGCGCTGCCGTTATCGACCTCTTCACGGTGGGTGGTGGGCGCGGATGAGCGCAGCGTGAAGCTAGCGTGCGCGAACTGGGAATCGCACCTGGAGCCCGTGGCGGCGGATGGCCTGTCTCGGCGCGGCATGGCGGACATCGCGGCGCGCGCCGCGGAAATGGGCTTCAACTGCGTCATGCTCACCTAGCCTACCTACCTCGCCACCAACGCCACGCTCTCCTCGTTGCCGTTGCGCTGGTCGCTAGAGCGCCTCGGCCTACGGGAGTCTGCCGCCGGCGTACGGGTCAACAACCCCGCCCTCCTCGACCTGCCCTTCATCGATGTGTTCCGGGTAGGTGGCAGTCATCAATCAAACACTTTAATTAACCGAGATTATGCCTGAAAGAAGTCAAGATTTTTGTCATTTTGTCGGTGCTCTTATTGCCATTTGGGAGTGTCAGTATTAACCAAACGTTATTTGCCTTGGCACCATGATACTAATGGAATTCGATCCAGAGAGGCGCGGGGAAGGCACGGAAGCCCGCCGGCGACTGAGGCGATGAGGAGCCCCATGGTCGTGGCATCGACGAACGGCAGGTGAAGCTCATCGGACACCTACGAGTCTTCTCTTTGTTTCCGTGAATATTATCTCTGTGCTGATTTGATTTCTATGGTTTCTTCTCTCTTAAACTATTTCCCTATGGTCGTTTCCTTCTAATCTGGTGGTGTGTCTATGGCGGCGGCACGCTGGTTGGCGCGCTGGGCCGGTAAAGGGACGGGAGGAGCCGAGGCGTGTTGGTGCTTTGGTCTCCCCTCCTCTCTTATTCGTTAGGAGGGGATGGAATCATGGAACTGGATCTTTCGATATATGTGGAGAGATCCTCAGGCACTTGTACGCGGGGGCTGCTAAACTTCACACCTGCAGTCTCGTTATTGACTTGAGGATGGCAGGGCATGTCCGGCTTGTGGGTGATGGATGAAAATACTAGCGAACCGTCTCCGTCGAGCTTTAGCGCTGCCTGGCTCCTCCATGGTTGCCGCTCCGTCCTGACCTCCTAGCGTCGCCCTGAATCCCGTTGGAGGGAAAGCCGTTTGTGGTGACATGCATCAGCAATTCCATGGTTTGGCGCAGTTCGAGTACATAGCATAGATCATTCGTTGGCTTATTTTATCTAGACATGCTTGAAGGATGTCATTAGACAAAATGGAGTTGGAGTATGTAATAGTCGTCTTTTTTTAAGACATGTTCTTCTCTTTTGTAGCAAGGTTTTGGTGGAACGAAACTTTCCGTGACTTCTTGAAGCACCACAAGACAGTAATGTATGTACTACCGAATTGGGGGTTGATTCTCACATTGCCGTGATCTAACTAATTGATCATGGGGTCTTCTCATCCTCATTATTCGGTTGACAGATTTTGTTGATGACTTCACTGAAAGGTAGTTTCCTTCTTGCTCTGATAGTTAAATCTTGAATATGAGAAAATTGATCCATAGCACAGGTAAGTTAATTGTGATGGTTGAGCCTATCACCGTCTAATTTCTATTGTGTAATACCTCAGATCCTACGCTCTAAGCAACAAGCCGGTATGATCCAGAAGTGGATAGGATGTACTACCGTGGGGCTGCGCAGTCACACATAGTAGACCCACCTCGTGGAGTAGGGCACGGTACCGGCCAACCATCCCACCCACTTTTATGATCATAGCTTCAGGTGCGAACCGCGTAGTCGACAAGTATGCGATCAAAACATACAAAAATGAGTATGTATGTCAGCGACATAAAATAGTACATCAGAGCCACACCATCTAAAAGAAATAGAAATATTGCAACTAGATAGATATAATAATTTAGGATACATCCTCAACAACACATATCAGAGTATCAAGCGGTAGCGGAAAATAAGATCCGAGTATGGATTAAGAGAAAATCGGCATAAGATACCACAAAAATAAGCACATCCCGCCTACAGATCTTATTGATCTCCATCCCCGAAATCTCTACTCAAGAGGGTCATTGCCTTCCTCATCTACCTCGTCAATATAGAAGCCTCCATAGGGATATACCTAACAATCTGATCAAAATTTGTGTGAGACCCTAGGGATACTCAGCAAGTCTTAATGCATCTAAAGGAAACAACCTGAGATGACGCAATTACAGCGAAATATAATATCTAATAATTCTATAGAGACACGGTACACATCCGCCTAACCAAAGTTAGACGGATGTCCGTTAATTAGAAACAACAGTTATAGTAGCAGCATAAAGTAAACATATTCATCCTCCTCCTTGCTTACCGAACGAGAAGGCGGATGAACAACCCATCCGCTGGTACTTTTATTATCCATTCTATGAGTATTGCACTAATTACAAGTCATGTTTTAGACAATTAAACACGGTACTTTAATTATAGTTATCTATGAGCGAGAAAATATGCTCCAAGTCGTCCATAACCATGAACATGGCTTTTAAAAAGATTTACCCTGTAGGGGTGCACAAATAGCAACACACGCATGATTAACCTCAGGAAGAACGAAATAAAAAACAACGAGGCATCAAGACAAAGCATTTACAAGATTTAAAAATGATTTCAGAAGGCTACCACACTAAGCTACCCGCAATGAAGTTGACCGGCTCCGAAACAGACCCAGGGTTTGCGAGAATGGCTATAAATGACTAGGAACCCGAAAGTGTGACTGGGCTTGTCGATACCGCGAAATTGTGTCGTGGTCCAAAACAGTACAGGAGCTCCACGCGCAATAGTAAATAAAGTATTAAAGCATGACATAATTATAGGATAGTAATAACGTCCCAAACTAGTTTGTGGCTCCAAGAAATAAGACGTGAATCAAGCTCAAGCAAAGGGGATACATGGTCCCACATGCGGATAGTTCGATAGTCAAGGAACATGAATCAAGTATACTTATCCTACGAGACACAAGTGAGCGTGGAAGAACCAAATAACAGCTGTTCACCGGTGCCTCTTTCTTTAGTTATCTCGTTACTACTCAGTTTAAGTTGTTTAGGTACCTCGTTATCCAAAGACTCGCACAAATCCTACACATGCAATTCTATGACTCACATGGCTTAGACAACTCCTATAGTAATGGCTCATAGGATCGAGGGTATAAACTTTGGTGGGGTTTAAAAGTAAAGGCTATATAATATTTAGGAATCAGTTTAATGCAATCATGACACAATGATGCAAGAATAAGATAGAGGCATATGTTATATATGTAATGCAAGCATGAGGAATTGCTTGCCTGTCAGATCAGCAGTAGGATAGCCAGGATTCGTGTAGTACTCTTGGGTCTCCTGATAGTTCTCTTGCTCGGTGTGTATCTGGATTAAAAGCCAAACACACAAAGGACCATAATAAATAAAGTGCGCAATCATATGAATATAGGCAACAAGCAAACAATGTCTGCCATGACGGAATGATACACAATTGCATAATATAACATAGCATGACATAGGTAAGGTGTGGGAACAATAATAAATCACTTTAATTAATTATTTAGGCATGTTTTATCTCATAAACCTTGCTGATTATTCAGTATGTATATGATGCATATTTCAATTGATATCATGAAATGCATGGTTAGAAAGGGCTCGCCGCGCTGATCGATTTAGATATATTATTTGTGAAATTCGAAGTTATAGTTTAAAAGTTATGAATTTATTAAGAAATATACATATTAATGGTATTTAAATAATTAGAAAAATTTAAATGCCCAAAAATTATTTTAAATAGCATATTCATATTTCTAGCATTTTTCTGATCAGAAAGCATATATCCTCTGTATTATTTGAAATTGTGAATTTAAAACATTATTTAAATACAAAACAATTTAAATTGAGTCAAAAGTCAAAGGTTTGACTAGCTGAGATCAACTCTAGTCAAATTTGAAATTAGGTTTAAATTTATATTAGAAAATAGTTCATATTTCTTTTTATAAATTTTCCTAAATTTCAAACAATTCAAAAGATATGATTCAATTGATTATAATCATTTTCTGGAATTATATCTGAGTTAGAAAAACATGCTGAAACTTTTGTTACTCGGGCTAGACGCACCCCAGGCACTGACTCGTGAGGACAAAGGGTCCATGGGGCCACACGCGCATGCGCCAGCGAGGAGGCGATACGTGGGCGAGCTAGAGGCTGCGGTTTGGGGGTTCGAAAAACATAGGAGCCGTTTTACAAAATCTTCTGGGCTGATCTATGACGAAACTGAATCGATCAACGCGAAAACGGCTAGCTGATACGATCTTCGGTTGATGATGGATAGCAAACTATGGAGAATCTCGGTACTCCATAAATATCAAAATTGGAGAGGGGACTTCTGTCTATAAGTTTCATGTTTTGAGTTTCCTCGCAGGAGGATTGCATCTGTCGGAAAACTTAAAGGGAACAGAGGGTACACACGGTTCTTTTGTACCACTGGGCGTGCGTGACTGAACTACCACGGTGGCGACTTGCTGCGACGATGGTGACGAAATGGCTGAGCAAAATGATCTACCGCAAAAATGAAAAACGTAGGCGGGACATCGGGCTACACCTTTCATTCAGAAAGTTTTCCTGGGCGAGGACTGTAACGACCAGGATTCATCGTCGAACATAGTGGTGCAGGTGTGCGGCGCTGTCATTGAACTAACGCAGTGTGCGCGAGCTGCTTCTGTGCACGCATTCTGGTGCGGCAGCAAGCTGCACGACGACGCAGTGATAACAACGGCGGGCGGCTGTGCAGTGACCCAGCATACCACTGCATGATGTAGTACACTATAGTCGTTGACATAACACCAATAAAACATCGTTCACTAGTATTATATCCCCCATAGTGGTACAACAGAAACACAGCAGGTCCAAGACGTGACTATAGATTACAACTTGACTCTTTACAAAAGATCCAGGAAACACTCTACGTTAAAGAGAGAGAAAGAAGCTTCTTACAAAGAAGAACCAGAAATAATAACTCGGAAAAATCTAGTAAATAAGACTAGTATTTAAAGTACTTGGCTTGCCATTTCTGCTATTGCAATGTGCTATAGAAATAGGTTTTATGGCTAGAGAATTTACTCCTATCTAGACCGACATTTTATCTTCACTTCAGCTGATGTATATGTTGACTTCATTGATTTTATTGAAGAACTTGAATTGTCGATGATGGTTTCTTGAGCAGAAATTGATGTTGACGTCGTCTTCAATGACTTAGAATGTAGCAAGGGTTAAGAAGATACAGTTGAGTACGGGCGTACTCAGCAAGTCCACTAGAAAGAAGTGTATGATGCACTATCTCTACAGCCACCGACCATAGGTCGTAGGTAATGCAGGTTTTCGTAAACATTTTTCAAAGGTTGCTTTTATTCTGAAAACTATGTCTGATAGCCTTCACAGGTTGACCAGAACTTCATGGAGTTCCTTTCCTACCGCGTTCGTAGCTCCTTCACGGAACAGGAAGTAACATGTCATAGTTCTTACACTCTGCAGAGGTGCGTTGCTTTACCCATGAGAGACCAACTCCTTGTTGCACAACCGGGCGATCTTTCCCGTCCACAATTCCTTGATGTGGGGCCCAGTAGGTGATCCAAGCCAATCACTGCCCTCTTCGTGACCCCATATGTCTGCACGATCCTCCGGGGCTGACTACAGCTCCGTTAAGCCTCCAACTAGGGCAAGCTATAACCCTGGTGAGTTCCCAAAGACTATATGAGTTGGTGATGCCCCTGGCAAGCTCCCTAAAAGGTCCGACTATACCTCCGGCAGCCACTCATAAATAATCTAGACACCAAAATCATGGGGCCTAAGGGTACCCACCCATATGTTGGATCCCTCCTAGAAATCCCAACGTCACGATAAGGTCATCTTGCCTCCATATGAAAGGAAGAAGATAAAGCTGACTTCTCTGTTCCATTCCAAATCTCATGGTTAACGCGTAATATACGGTGCTAGAATCACTAGCGACATTGGTTGTTAAGTCCTAGATATTATGTTCCTTTATCACTGGAACTGTATCAATAGATTATTACCATCTGGTAAATAATCCATAATCATAGTATTATAAACATAATGTTTTCTGACCTTTTCGGAATGCAGGTGATGACAACATTTGAGTTACAAGTATTTGATAGAAAATAATCAAAGGACATGAGCAAGTTGTGAACTTGCCTTTTGTGATTGCAGATTATGCACTCATAGTCTTCAAGACAATAGAAGATCCAGATTCTAAAAATAGCAGCATTGGTCCGGTAAGGAGTAATGTTTAAAGAAGTAGGATGCAACGATGCATAAGTAATGTAATGCAATTTGGTAAACGCGAACTCCCAGAATAGTCGTGTCTAATCTAGATTTTTGGAGTTTGTGATGAGTTCTTTGGAATGTGTTGCACTTTTATACCAGCTTTACACTTGTGCTTCTTATTAAGGCTTGTGAGAGTGTGTGTGAAACAATAAATAAATACAATAAGTAATATGCTATACTAAAACATTCAAATGATTATGGTTTCTAGAAGATTTCAGAAGCAGGGTTGTTAATCAGTTAGAGCTTTTAAGAAGTGTTTAAGGATTACTTTGAATGTTTCTTAAAGGAATAACTTTTGAGGAAAATATTTCTTTATAATAGTAAAAACACTTAACTTAAGGTTAATACTTTAAGGTTTCTTATTACCTAAGATTATTAAAGAGAAAATTATTATTATTACACTAAGCAATCATATGATAGGTGGTGTTTTATTAAAGTTAGAGATGAATATAATTACTTTCTTAATATAAGAGTAACACTTATCTCTATAAACATGGAAATGGTACCATGTTTAATATTTATAGACTTTCCTTAGTCTTGAAAGTGGATTACCAAACCTGTAATAGAATTAGTACTTGAATATTGATGATCTTATAATTGGTAAATTGTTTTGGAGAGTAAAATTTACTTAATTTCAAATGGTAGTTTAGTAAGTACAACTTAAAATGATTAACCTTATGTTAGCCTTAGTTAAACATTATTTGAACTTTTTAATACAATTTTAGACTCTAAATAAATAATTGTAGAAGCAATAGTAAAGGTTTAGATATTTTAATGAATTAAAACAAAAGAAAAGAGTTTAAATAGGATTTATTAGACCTTTTCCTTTTATTTTACTTCAAAAGTAAGATTTGATATTTTTGGTAGGTAGAATTTATTTTTGTGATTACTTTGGTATATTATAAGTATTTTTGTGATTTTTAAATAATAAGTTATGATTTTTATAAGTTTTACCATTTAATAAATACTTAATAAGTAATAAATATTAGTTAAGTGGTAGAAAAATATATAAAACAAACTTATAAGTCTTTATTTTGTTTTTCTAAGATTTTTGATATTTTATACTTATTTTTATGAATTTTAAGTAGTAGAATCTATTTATTAAGATTTTTCTCTAATGGATTATTTAGTAATAATTTCCAATGATTTTATTTAAGTGGGAAAACAATTATAATAATATGTTTATACTACAGTTTTTATTTTTTTGAACATTTTGATATATTATATACATTTTTCTGAATTGTAAAATAAAAGATATTGAATTAAAAAGGTTTAATCCTTTTTATTAAATTTCTAGAAAAGATTTATAATCAGATTTATACCTTTTAACTTATAGCCTAAACAAGAAGTACTTTTTATACCAAGACTGTTTCTATCCTAAGATACTAACCCTTGGGCCAGTGGCCACGTTGGGAGCCACGTAGACAAAGACCAATTCAAACCGAACTGGCGGGACCGAGTGACGTGAGCGTGACGACAAGATGACGCCAACGCTGGCCAGAGCTCACTGTCGAGCACGAATCGGTCGATCTGGGGCTCGCGGGGCGATTCTACGGACACTACGTGATAGAGCAGAGCAAGGCAGACCTGGGAATGGTGTCGCCGCTCTGTTTTGGTCACCGGAGATACTCCAGCGACCAGCCGCTGCGACGGCCGACGACGACAGACGACGAGGTGACACTATAGTGCGAAAAGAAGAGATTGAAAAGGTGCTTGAGCACCGTTGTCTCACCAGGAGGCTGATGGGATGGTCAGTGAGACGAGGCGAAGTCAGGTGATGCCGGAATCGATGATCATGGTGGTGACGGCCGACGAGCTCTCGAACTTGATTCCACACCACACGGAGCAAGCCTGCTCATGGGACCTGTCGGAGACGAACAAGAAGACGATGACGGTTCTAGAAGTGGCTATGGCTAAGCGGGAGGTGGTCGGAGATGGCCAGAACGATGAACTCCGACGAGCTAGGGTTTCGGTGTTCAACGGGAGAGAGAGATAGAGAGCTCTAGAGAGGATAAGACTAGTGTGGGAAGATAGAGGACAACCCGGCGGTCTTATCTACACCTCCTAGGGGTGGCGGCAAGCATCACGGTGGTCTGATTTTGATGATGACGGCGGATGGCATCGCCGGTGTGCACGCAGCTACTTGTGTGCGTGAGGATGACGATGACGGCAGTTTTGTAGAAAACCCCCTGGTTGTTTTTTAGACTCAACCTGTAGTCCATCTCTGGTCCCGCGCGTCAGTGAGAGAGAGGAGATGAAACAGGCTGGTGTTGGGTTGCTATTGGGCTAGTGAGCGGTAAATAGGCAGGGAGGAAATGGGCCTCGAGCCAGATTTGGTTTATTCAATATTCTTTTTTTCTGTTTTCATTTCTGTTTTTAGAATACTCCCTTGAATTTAAATCTTTTTAAGGTCTCAAATATCCAATATTCATTAAGTCAATAAGGATTCTGCTTGGACTAATGGAACAAGTTGTTTTAACATTATTGTTTGGTATTATCATTCATTTTTATTAAATCAAGGATTATTTACTTTAGAGAATATGGAAAGGAATTAGTGTTTTTGGAGATTTGATTCTTATAATAAAATCTTATAGAAATGTTTTGTATTACCACTAAAAGAAATGTAATAGTAGTGGTTTAAGATGAATATTTAAATGTGTAGAATCTTATTTTTATTTATCTTCATAAGGGATTTATCTAAATACATTATAAAGGATTAATCTTTATGGTTCATAATATGATGATTGAGTTTTCATGGTCCTCCATATTTGGTGATTTTTATCTCAGGGTCCTCCATATTTGGTGATTTTTAGACTCAACCCGTAGTCCATCTCTGGTCCCGCGCGTCAGTGAGAGAGAGGAGATGAAACGGGCTGGTGTTGGGCTGCTATTGGGCTAGTGAGCGGTAAATAGGCAGGGAGGAAATGGGCCTCGAGCCAGATTTGGTTTATTCAATATTCTTTTTTTCTATTTTCATTTCTGTTTTTAGAATACTCCCTTGAATTTAAATCTTTTTAAGGTCTCAAATATCCAATATTCATTAAGTCAATAAGGATTCTGCTTGGACTAATGGAACAAGTTGTTTTAACATTATTGTTTGGTATTATCATTCATTTTGATTAAATCAAGGATTATTTACTTTAGAGAATATGGAAAGGAATTAGTGTTTTTGGAGATTTGCTTCTTATAATAAAATCTTATAGAAATGTTTTGTATTACCACTAAAAGAATGTAATAGTAGTGGTTTAAGATGAATATTTAAATGTATAGAATCTTATTTTTATTTATCTTCATAAGGGATTTATCTAAATACATTATAAAGGATTAATCTTTATGGTTCATAATATGATGATTGAGTTTTCATGGTCCTCCATATTTGGTGATTTTTATCTCAGGGTTCTCTTTGATTGATGATTTCATCAAATCCAATTCTACTTGATTTGTTGAGTTTGAAATTACCACAAAACAGTTTCCTAATGTGATCTTGATGGTTCGATGAAATTTGATCCTTATTAGGGTTTATGTCAATCAAATGGACAATGCTTTCTTCCATAAACACTCATATGTTCTCTAATTATTTCTTGGAAGCTTTATTGACTAAGAGGTATTGTTAAATGATTATCTAGGAATAGGAAATAGTTTCACTATCCATTTGATTCTAAGATTTTTAATTAATGAAGTAGATATGTGTCTTGTCATACCTCCCTGTATAGCTAGCTAAAGATCTCTGAAGAATCCTGTCCTCAGTACTTCACCAAACTTCTTTTGAGATAAGGAATTCCTTTCCTAAATATACTCTATATATCTTTCTTATTTTATTCTCAAAGGTCACATCTCCTGAATAAGACAATCATCTGACTCCACCATATCCACCATCACATGATGACCTGGTCATGCTACTTTAACATTACTCCATCCTTACTCCTAGTATATAACTCCTCTTAATTAACTACTATTGATGCACCTATCAATGTAGCTACTGCTAACTTCATCTATTAACCTCCTTAACTTCATCTTGCAACTACTTCCAAGGGTTGCAAGACTACAATCCTTTGAAATAGGTATAGTACTACTCCCATAATACCAGTTGTCCTTATATTAATTTGGTTAAGCTACTATGCCTCCAACTACTCCATACAACTATGTTATATACTTTATTATACTCTAGCTTGACTTCTCATGGTCAAGCTAGATGATTCAGCTTACTAGGCTTTACCTAATTTGGTATACCCACAACTCTTCTTCAACACCAAGTCATCTATTCTCAAGTGACTTGAGAATAATGACCACCATCCTTTGATCATACAAAGCTTAGGCTTCTAATTGTCTGATCAAGATCTATACTCAACTAAGTAGTAAACTTGCACTAGGCTCTTACTATAGGCTTGTCTTTTTAAGCAAGCTTATTCTAAGTCTATATCCACTTGTCCTAGCAAGATTATTATCTAATGTACTAATACTACTAGCTTCCTTATAGCTCCATGATCACTAGTTACTTCTTGGGTTTAAATACTGCTTCTAGTTAACTCAAGAGTGAGTTAAATCCTCCAACATCAAATGGTTTGATCTCCACTAAGGATCACATTCCATTGATGATGGTACACTCAACCATATCTAGTTCTTCCTTCAAATTAATTTACTTAAAGTATTTGGAAGATCAACACAATAAGTCAGAGGCCATGAGTTAATAAGTTCTAGGTCAAGAATTAATCACTCAATAGTGATGATCCATTGACACTGCGACTTGGTCAAATAGGAATGTCATCTATTAACATGACACTAAGGGTATGAGAAGCATGGTCTTGGCTTGACTTCCCTTCTTACTCTATTTGTGGTAAAAGTTAATGTTTAAGATCTACCATGATACCCATGGTAAGAGTAACTTATGGTAAACAAATGTTTCAAGACTTATTTATAAGTTTCTTTACTTAAGTTATATACTTAACTTGATATTCAGGTTTGTTGTAGATAATACATTGATATCATTTTCAGAAGATTAACTATTCATCCCTAGTGTTGTTGCTTGGAATACCATGTAATGATCTCTAGGAGATCAAGTACTCCTTATTAAGTAGTGTGTTGTGACTTAGTTTTATTACATTTGATCTACCCTTAGATCAAATTATATTACCCAAAATTAAGGTTTTAGCAATGATCATATTGAAACTTATTGCAGTCAACTTGATGATCTACTTTAGTTCCACCAATTTAAGAGAAGCTTCAATCTCTTTGACAAGTTTTATTTAAAGGCGCGAAAATTATCCGGATTTTCTATGCATGAATGCAATGCACACACCTGTGTTCAGCTTATTTCTAAACTCTAATGTTGGGGTGTTATAGGTTGTAACTGGGAGGCAACAGAGGGTGTGGCGGTGCTCCACGGGCTCAAGAAAGCTTGCGGGGAGGCCATCGGCGAGGTACACTGCAAGGGAGCTGATGCACGCGGCAGCGCATTCAGGGTGTACGCCAGAGGGCAGTGGCGTTGCAGGGTACTAGAGGGGCGAAGTTCAAGTCCGGGAAGGAGCTCAGCTCACCCTAGGGTCGTCGGTGTTGGCGAGGTCGCTCGAGGTAGGGCGATTTGCCGCGTAGCTGTGGTTTTAGAGCTCCTGGCATCTACCGTGGCGCTCTTTGGTCTTCGACAAGGTACGACAGTCCTGTAGGTACTAGGAGGAAGCAAAGGCCAGTGATCAAGGTTCCTTGACTCCAATACCAGGGCCGGCTCTATATTTTGTGGGGCCCTAGGCAAAGTTGATAGTATGAGCCTTAAGGCTAGTATATGTTCGCATATGGAGGTATCAATGCTACTTGCGGGTGAAAAGTACCTCTTTAGAGCACCTTTTTGTGATTGAATAAGCAGATTCTTTTTTTACGCATTGTAATAACTATAATTATGATTTGTGAAGGTATTAAATGCATGAAATTAGAACCTCAATATAGCAAGGAGTTGAGTGATTAAATCACAGATTATTCACATATTAGACAATGAATTAGATCGAAGATTCGTGAACTTATTGTAGGGAATGGGAGAGCGGCGACGTGATGTTTCGTGCAGAGCAGCAGCATTCGAGCAGCTATAGAGCAAGCAAGCTGTAGGCGAGCAGCTGAGCACCCGAGCCAGGGTGGAGCAGACGTGAGGCATAGCCACGTACTCACGTAGACCAATGATCAGGAATATACTAGTCGAAGACAAAAGACAGACCAAGTCTTGATCATAAGACGCAAATGGTGAGTACCAACGTGCCTTTTTGGATTACTTGTGTTAGATTGTTGCTAATATTTTTTACCCAAAATAAATAATATGTATATAGGAAGACCAAATTTATGGGCCCCTTTATGCTTGGGCCCTAGGCCATTGCACAAGGTGGCCTAGGGTCAAAGTCGGGCCTGTCCAAAACTCCCTCCTACTTGACTCCAAACGCCTCCTCTGGTACTGGCCGGAGCTAGGGTTAGATGGGACATGGAGAGGCCATGACCTTGTTGTGGGGAAGGAAGAAAAGGGGAGGAGAGGTGTGGGTCGACATGGTTCGATATCTGGACAGAGAGGGAGGGTTAGGTTGAAGATAAAGGTGAGGCACATGGGAGTGCTTAGGTTAGACTAGGGTTTGGCTTTTGCAAAATTGAGGAAAAAGGGGGTGCTTTCTCTCTACTCTCTCTAGTTTGGAGCGTTATAAGTGGTATGAGAGCCGATCCTCATGGTTACATGGGCGTGTGCGGGTTAGTGGCGGAACATGTGGAGCATGGAGCATGTGGCCCAGAGTGCACACGACATGGCACATGTGTCAGCACTCTAGACACACATACGTGTGCCAAGGGGTACGTTCCTGGCTTGTGGTTGATCGACAAGGGCGTCGATCTTCTACGGGTGGGTGTATGTGAGACCCTGACGCATGTCTTAATAGGATTGATAGGATACTGATGTCTACGCACTTCTATTCTTGTAGAAAGTTGTTGGGCCTCCAAGTGTAGAGGTTTGTAGAACAACAGCAAGTTTTCCCTCAAGTGGATCACCCAAGGTTTATCGAACTAAGGGAGGAAGTGGTCAAAGGTATTCCCTCTCAAGCAACCCTACAATCAAGATACAAGAAGTCTCTTGTGTCCCCAACACACCCAATACACTTTTCAGGTGTATAGGTGCACTAGTTTGGCGAAGAGATAGTGAAATACAAGTGGTATGGATAATTATAAGTGGTAACAGTGATAGAAGATAACTTGATCGCGTGGAAAAGACTAAAAGTAAACTAAAATAAAGATGGCAGCAAGCAAACATGTAACAGATCTAATAGCAAACGGTTTTTCAGTGCTTAGAAACAAGGCCTAGGGATCATACTTTCGCTAGTGAACACTCTCGTATAAATATATTCTTCTTTATGATACTACGCTTAACTACTCTCCGGTTGGACACTCTAATCGATGGTAGGGCTATAACATCACTCCTCAAAGTAAGCCTTTCCCATGTAGATAACCCCACACTATCACCTTGAGTACTAGATGAGTCCAACAAACACCACAATTTCATAAAGACATCCAACTCCAAATATAACTCATAACAAGTATTTGTAATCTCTATCCTAAGTGCCACCATGGTGTGCACGCTGTCACTTTCACACACATGGGGAGAGCAGAGATCTATTAAAGCACTTGAGTAGCAAGGTAGATCTATAGATTATAAGCTCATGATCACAATATGATCAAGCATAGAGAGAGAGATGAACACATAGCTACCGGTAGAACCGTTAGCCTCGAGAGAGAACTACTCCCTCCTCATCATGGGAATCAGCAACGGTGATGGAGATGGCGGTGGAGATCTATGGAGATGGCTCCGGGGGCACTTCCCCGTCCCGGCAGGGTGCCGGAACAGAGACTTTCTGTCCCCCGAATCTCCCTTTCAGTGGCGGCGGCACTGCGGAACTTTTCGTGTATTTCTGATTTACTATTTAGGGTTTTGGTATCGGGAGGCTCTTATAGGCGCAGGAGGCAAGGTCGGTGGTCGGCCAAGGGGGCCACACCATGCCCTGGCACGGCCTGGGCTGGCCCGCGCCAAGGGGTGGTGTGGCCACCCTGTGGCCCCCCTTCATGTCTCCTTCTGGCTCCGTGAATCTTCCGGGAAAATATCAACTTTGGATTTTGTCCGGTCCAATTCCGAGAATATTGTTTTTCTGACTTTCTAGAACTAAAAACAACAGAAAACAGGGAACTGGCACTGTGGCTCTTGTTAATAGGTTAGTCCAAGAAATCATATGAAAAGTACTCCAAAGTGTGGACAAAACACAAGAAAGTAGATAAAACCAAGCATGTAACATCAAAAATTATAGATACATTTGCAATGTATCAACATCCCCAAGCTTAACTCTTGCTCATCCTCGAGTAGGTAAGTGATAAAAAGAAAGAATAATTTTTGAGGTGACATGCACCATCAAAGGCTTGATCAAAGTATTTGTAAAACATTCAAAGCTGGGATCATAGTACTTCAATCATAACTTGAAAGATAAAGTTCTAGCAATAAGACAAACAAACTATGATGCAACGTGAAAAGGCACAAACAAAAGATTCGTGAATAACAATGCTTTGCAAGACATTTGTTTGTTTCACATAAAGAAAACATAGCATAATGGCATTCAGCTTGTCCCTCATAGAGTAGCAAACATAATGCATAGGACACCTTCAAAGTTCATAAGGGTGACTAGATACAAGTAGTTTAAGAACAAGAAATATCAAAGCTATGCATCAATCAACTAGTCTTGGGACAATGCACATAGAACTAAGAATGGCCACTATGCTCTTAAAGTAGGTGCATAAAGATAGAAGATGGAGACTCAATATAAAGTGGAAGAAAGGCCTTTATAAAAGGAAGTAGGGATTCAAGTCTCATAAAGAGCTTCCAAAAATTATGGTACTTATAGCTTTCAGCTCTCATTGCCCCTATCATAAGCATCTTGAAGGTGATTAAGGTTAAAGTGACACAACTAAGAGGATATGCTTGACAAGTTATAAACCGAAATCTCATGCCCCTTACTTACGAAGACCGAACCTCATGCTACTCAACTTTAGTCACGAGTAAGCTCTTGTCATTGTAAGTACATGTGTATCATAAAGAACCGCCAACGGGGTACCCCTTGCACATGATACAGGAGCTATCCCATAATCAAAATGACAAGGAAAACAGACAATGAGCATCTCCGTGATCTTTTTATTTGCTATTTACATAGGTTTTTATTGAGGATGCTTCATAGAGTGCTCATTATGGTTTGCTGCAAGTTTCCACCATGATTAGGCATGGCTTAGGCTAGCGGCCCAGGTGTTTCTCTAACACACATACAAACTCCATGATCTTACAAGTTCCACTTTTATTTCACACCGCCGGGATCCATAATCAAAAGAACATGATATCAATGGGGTACAAAGTACAAGTGTAATGTTGAAAGCGTTCCCCATGATACATGGTTCTGCTAATTTCAACTTATAAAGTGCAAGAATATACGCAACAAATAAGGACCCAATGGTTCAAGTTTATTAGATGCAAAAAAGTAAAGTGTGCCATCAAGTTCATGAGAGCTTTAATCACTAGTTTTCTCATAACAAGTTTAATTTGGAAGGTAAACAAAAGCATGAATATACTTGGAATAGCATAAGCTAGTAGGTAGGTATGGTGGACTCTTTGGAATAACTTGGTTTAGGGAGTTGGATGCATGAGTGGAACTCATACTTGGTTGTGGAGGCTAGCAAAAGACTGGGAGCGACAAACTAAGAGAGCAATAATGGCCATAATCATGCAGAGCGACAAAACATCATTGATCAAAGCATAAAGTGATACTACATGTTGAAAACTAAAGGATCATAAAGGCTATGGTGACTTGAGATAGTCATAACATGGTGTGAGCATGCGCCAAGTCAACCCAAATAAAGCATCAAAGGAGAATACCACTAAACTATGCTTTAATATGCTAAAACAACGCATGATTCATCCAAGGCACATTAAGCAATCTCAATTGCTTAAAACAAGTCATGCCACAGCAAAGAATACTAAGCCTAAAGCCAAAACAATATCAAGCATGGCATGACAAAGCATAGGCCACAGTCAAAAACAAGCTCTTTTTACCACTTAAGCATGAGCTTTCCTACTCTTTTCCAATCCAAACCAAACTATTTGAAAACCAATGCATGAATGAAGGGGGTACAACCAATTTATTCAGCAAACAAAGCAAACAAAAAACCAAAACAAAAACAAAAAAGAAGATGACACAACTATGCATGAAACAATAAAAATGAAGAGTTTGGAAGAAACCTGAGATTTTTATTGATGAAGAGAGGGATGCCTTGGGCATTCCCAAGATTTGACGCTTGTACTTCTTGGATATTTCTTGGGGTTACACGCGTGGCATCCCCAAGCTTGAGCGTTAGTCCATCCTTCATCCCATTACTCATTCCTTCCATACACCTGAAATTTTTGCTTCATACAAAACTTCACACAATCTTTATTAGCAACATTAGTGCACTCAAGATAATAAGTCTTTAAGGTTCAGTTCTAACACCAAATAAACTTCCATTAGAACACTAGATACTGTAGCACTTCCCTCAAAAATCTCAATTCCCCAAAATAACTCAAAAAGGAACCAACAAGAAGCAAATGCAAATAATGGCAGAAATCTGTCAAAACAGAACAGAAGGTAAAGACAAATTTTTTCGAAGACCTTATGTTGCTAAAATCGAAAAGTGTTGAACTAACGAAAGTTAGACAACAACCTGGGGCAGAATCACAAAAATTCACGCCTCAAAAGGACGTACAGAGATTGAACACGAATTTTTATGGTAAAGCACATAAATCTGTTTCGGGACAGCAACTTTCCCAATCATTACTTCTCTCTCATTAGAGGTTACTCTTGGCACAAAAAGAAAATAAAAAGGATAAGGATCGGTTACTACAGGAGTAATAACTTCCAAGACTCATCTAAAACTTTTGGGTTATCTCCTAATATGTACTTTTCTTTAACGCCTTTAAGTTAGGCATGATAGTTTGAGAAGATGCTCACATAAGAAATATGAATTGAAGTAAAAGAGAGCATCAAAAATCAAATTCAAAACACATTTAAGTCTAACCCACTTCCTATGAATAGGAATTTTGTAAAGAAACAAGTCATGAAAGCACAAAGCAACAAGCATAGTAAAGCAAAATAAGTGCAACTTCAAGACTTTCAACATAAAGAGGGGAAACTTAATATTGTTGAGATACATAAAACCATGTTTCCCTCTCTCATAATAACTTTCAGTAGCATCATGAATAAAATTAACAATATAACTATCACATAACACATTCTTATCATGAGCGACATGCATAAAACAATTATTACTCTCCCTATAAAAATAGTCATTCTTATTAATCATAGTGGGAGCAAATTCAACAAAATAGCTATCATTATTATTATTCTCATCACCATAATCATCAAATATAGGAGGCATATTATAATCATAATGAATTTTCTCCTCAATAGTAGGTGGACTGAAAATATGATATTCATTATTGTAATAATCATATATTGGAGGCATAGTATCATCAAAGTAAATTTTCTCCTCCGTGCTTGGGGGACTAAAAAGATCATCTTCATAAAAAATAGCTTCCCCAAGATTAGACTTTTCCATAGCATTAGCAATAATGGTGTCCAAAGAATTCATACTAACAACATTGCTATTAGCATGAAAATAAAGTTCCATAGGTTTTTTAATTTTCTCTTCAAACACTTCATGTCCTAACTCAAGATAAATACTATAAAGCTCTCTAATTTTTTTGTTATTTTCCATTAAGCCTAACTAGTGAAAACAAGAAACAAAAAGACAAAATTGCAGAATCTAAAGGAAATAACTTCGAGCACTCACACCGTAGGATGTGAGTACCTTTTACCTTACCTCCCCGGCAACGGCGCCAGAAAATAGGCGTTTGCCGTGGGAGGTTCTTCTTCTTTAATCCTCCGGTGTGAATACCTTTTACATTACCTCCTCGGCAACGGCGCCAGAAAATAGCTTGATGTTTATGCACTTCTATTCTTGTAAATAGTTGTTGGGCCTCCAAGTGCAGAGGTTTGTAGAACAGCAGCAAGTTTTCCCTTAAGTGGATCACCCAAGGTTTATCGAACTCAGGAAGGAAGTGGTCAAAGGTATTCCCTCTCAAGCAACCCTGCAATCAAGATACAAGAAGTCTCTTGTGTCCCCAACACACCCAATACACTTGTCAGGCGTATAGGTGCACTAGTTCGGCGAAGAGATAGTGAAATATAAGTGGTACTATTATAGTAAACTATATTTATTCTAGATCTTAAAAATGTTTTTATTTATTTTTAAGTATTATTCTTATTTTTATAAAATTCCACAAAGGATTAAATATCTTTAGAATATTTGCTTCAAGTTTTATTTGTATAAATTTAAGATAATAATTTTATAAGGTAGTAGATTGATTTTAGTACACAGAAATGATTTTTATTGATTTTTAGGACTTTTACTTACTTTATGAAATTTTATTTAGAAGTTAATAGTGTTAATATTTATTTGCATTTTACCTAACTTAAATAAGTAAAGTTGTATTTCTCTTAGGTAGGTATTATTTTTGTGATCATTCCAATATGTTATATGTATTTTCAGGATTTTTCTATATTTTGCTAGAATTAAAATAATTCAGGGGTATATTGGTAATTTCCATATTATTCCTTTTTATCCATTTTCCATTTCCTTTATATACCCAAACCAGGCCCACAAGTCAGTCCAGCCCACTTGGTTGGGCTAGACCACCTGGTCCGGTCCATTCGGTTGGTCGACCCCGACCCAACCTTCTTACCTCGAGGCCCTCTCCTCTGTCTCCCTGGCGATGCCATGGCTACGCCGTTGCCGCTACGATTCCGGCGGCTCGGGCCATTGCTGCCGCCGCCGCCTGTCATGGATGACGCGCCGAAACTCACCCTTCCTCTCTACCCCAGCGATTCGCCTAAATCGCCCTGCTGCGTCCAGGCACGACCCCTTCTGGTGCTAGGGTTTGGGGTGGTGGTGTCGCGGTTGCCGCCGTCGGTCGCATCTGGGCGCACGTGCAACACCTGGTCCCCCTGTGTCGCCGTGCCATGGCCTCCCTCTTCGACCGCCACCGTCTGCCCATCCTCTACCAATGGCTTGCTCTTCGGTGAGCCATTCTCGCCCTAGGTAGGTGCTCTTCTCACCTCTGCCACCCTCTCCTCGGCCTTCTCTGTCACTAATATTTCTCAACATCTGATGATGGACCAGGTTCACGAATAAGAATTGGATCCTTGAACTATTACTTTGATTTCTACTTCCATTTAGGACAGGACTGAACCTTGCAAGTTTCTATGATTGAGTTTATTACCCTGTTTCCAATAGTCTGACTCCTAAAGCCTAAACTATTATGGTGGATCGATCAAATGGTGCTTTACTAGGATATGTAGATGGTGCTGGTGATTGTGTCCAAATGATCTTGATGATCTTCTAGCAATTTCAACTTGTGGATTGACTAGTTACTTGCTACTAGGCAACTTAATTACTTTGATTTCGTAAGTTTGTAATCAGGCTGAACTTGGTTAATTACATTAAAGACATTGTGTAGGGAATGTTTGCTTAATCTTATAATATATAACTTGTTTAGATTTTGTATCACAGTTTATGGGAAGTGCAATTGTGTGGCTGATAAAATAAATTTTGCTTTGGTAGATTAGTTCTTCTTAAATCTGAATTATCTTATTTTTTAAAAATGGTTTATTAACTCCTACTTGTGTGTGTGAAGTGTATAAGGGCATGTGATATATTGCTTGTAAACAAGCAAACAAACATGTAACAGATCTAGTTGCAAATCTGAAAACAAGCAAACAAACTATTTGAAACTATTTGAAACAAATTATTTGAAACTATTTGAAACAAATTATTTGAAACTATTTGTTCACTAGTGGAAGTATGATGTAGTTGTAAACAAGCAAACAAACTATTTGAAACCAATTACTAAAGGAAATCTGAAATAAAGATGGAAGCAAGCAAACATGTAACAGATCTAGTTGCAAACGGTGTTTCAATGCTTAGAAACAAGGCCTAGGGATCATACTTTCACTAGTGAACACTCTCATATAAATATCATCTCCTTATGATACTACTCTGAACTACTCTCCGGTGGGATAACTCTAATACACGGTAGGGCTATAACAGCACACCTCAAAGTTCGCTTTCCTGATCTAGATAACCCCTCACTATCACCTTGAGCGCTAGATGGTTCCAACAAACACCACAATCTCATAGAGACATCCAACTCAAATTATACTCATGACAAGTATTTATGTAACCTTAGCCAAAGTGCCACACGGTGTTGATGTCTACGCACTTCTATTCTTGTAGACAGTTGTTGGGCCTCCAAGTGTAGAGGTTTGTAGAACAGCAGCAAGTTTTCCCTTAAGTGGATCACCCAAGGTTTATCGAACTCAGGGAGGAAGTGGTCAAAGGTATCCCCTCTCAAGCAATCCTGCAATCAAGATACAAGAAGTCTCTTGTGTCCCCAACACACCCAATACACTTGTCAGGTGTATAGGTGCACTAGTTCGGCGAAGAGATACTGAAATACAAGTGGTATGGATATAAGACAACGGTGCCAACAAATAGCTTGATGGCGTGGAAGAGACTAAAGCAAAACTGAAATAAAGATGGAAGCAAGCAAACATGTAACAGATCTAGTAACAAACGGTGTATCAATGCTAAGAAACAAGGCCTAGGGATCATACTTTCACTAGTGAACACTCTCTCATATATATATATATATTCTCTTCATGATACTACTCTTAACTACTCTCTGGTTGGACACCCTAATCGATGGTAGGGCTATAACAGCACACCTCAAAGTTCATCTTTCCCATCTAGAAAACCCCACAATGTCAGCTTGAGTACTAGATGAGTCCAACAAACACCACAGTTTCATAAAGACATCCAACTCCAAATATAACTCATAACAAGTATTTGTAATCTCTAGCCTAAGTGCCACCATGGTGTGCACGCTGTCACTTTCACACACACGGGGAGAGCAGAGATCTATTAAAGCACTTGAGTAGCAAGGTAGATCTATAGATTACAAGCTCATGATCTCAATAAGATCATGCATAGAGAGAGAGATGAACACATAGCTACCGGTAGAACCCTTAGCCTAGAGAGAGAACTACTCCCTCCTCATCATGGGAATCAGCAATGGTGATGGAGAAGGCAGTGGAGATCGATGGAGATGGCTCCGGGGGCACTTCCCCGTCCTGGCAGGGTGCCGGAACAGAGACTTTCTGTCCCTCGAATCTCCCCTTCGGTGGCGGCGGCGCTGTGGAACTTTTCGTGGCTGGAGGCTTGATGATTTAGGGTTTTGGTATCGGGAGGCTCTTATAGGCAAAGGAGGCAAGGTCGGTGGAGTGCCAGGGGCCCCACACCACCTGGTGGTGTGGGTAGGTCTTGCCCGCGCCTGGGGGGGTGTGGCCAGGCCCTGGCCCTCCTCCGTCTCGTATTCTGGCTCCGTGAGTCTTCCGGTAAAATAGGAACTTTGGCTTTTTTCCTGTCCAATTGCGAGAATACTGATTTTCTGACTTTCCTAGAACCAAAAACAGCAGAAAACAGGCAACTGGCACCGTGGCTCTTGTTAATAGGTTAGTCCAAGAAATCATATGAAAAGTACTCCAAAGTTGGAACAAAACACAA
Organism: Avena eriantha; assembly: GCA_910589775.1. Lineage (NCBI taxonomy): Eukaryota > Viridiplantae > Streptophyta > Magnoliopsida > Poales > Poaceae > Avena > Avena eriantha. Next base: position 319,879,504 of record OU342746.1, read on the forward strand.
GAAAGTAGATAAAACCAAGCATGGAACATCAAAAATTATAGATACATTTGCAATGTATCAACATCCCCAAGCTTAACTCCTGCTCGTCCTCGAGTAGGTAAGTGATAACAAGAAAGAATAATTTTTGAGGTGACATGCACCATCAAAGAGTTGATCAAAGTATTTGTAAAACATTCAAGGCTGGGATCATAGTACTTCAATCATAACATGAAAGACAAAGTTCTAGCAATAGGTCAAAGAAACTATGATGCAACATGAAAAGGCACAAACAAAAGATTCATGAATAACAATGCTTTGCAAGACATTTGTTTGTTTCACATAAAGAAAACATAGCATAATATTATTCAGCTTGTCCCTCATAGAGTAGCAAATATAAATGCATAGGACACTTTCAAAGTTCATAAGAGTGACTAGATACAAATAGTTTAAAACAAGCAATATCAAAGGTATGCATCAATCAACAAGTTTTGGGACAATGCACATAGAACTAAGAATGGCCACTATGCTCTCAAAGTAGGTGCATAAAGGTAGAAGGTGGAGACTCAATATAATGGTGGAAGAAAGGCCTTTATAAAAGGAAGTAGGGATTCAAGTCTCATAAAGAGCTTCCAAAAATTATGGTACTTATAGCTTTCAGCTCTCATTGCCGCTATCATAAGCATCTTAAAGTGATTAAGGTTAAAGTGAACAAACTATGGTGTACATGCTTGACGAAGTATAAGTCAGAAATCTCATGTCCCTTGTATACGAGGGCCGCTCCTCATGCTACTCAAGTTTAGTCACCGGTAAGTTGTTGTCATTGTAAGTATATGTGTATCATAGAGAACTGCCAACAGGGTACCCCTTGCCCGATGATACGGAAGAATCCCCATATCAAAATGACAAGGCAAGCAGACAACGAGCATCTCAGCATTCTTCTTATTTACCATGGGAATATGGTGCTTTTTTCTCTCTTTCCTCTTTTCATAGTATCTCTTTTTTTTCTGTTTTCTCTTTTTTTAATATAGGACTCTTTTTTTATAAGAAGAATGCTTCATAGACAGCTCATTATGGTTACGCTGCAGGTTTCCACCATGTCAGCATGGATTAGACCAGCGGCCCAGGCGTTTCTCTAACACATATACATAACTCCATGGACTTACAAGCTCCCCTTTCATTTCACAGCGACGACATCCATATACAAAAGAGCATGATATCAACTAGGTACAAGTACCAAGTGCAATGTTGAAAGCGTTCCCCATGAAAGCATGGTTCTGCTAATTCCCGACAAATAAGTGCAAGCATATACAACATAGAAGACACAATGGTTCAAGTTTATTAAGGGCAAGAAAAGTAAGGTGTGCCATCAAGTTCGTGAGAGCTTTAATCACTAGTTTTCTCATAACAAGTGGAAGGTAAACAAAAGCATGAATGTACTTGGAATAGCATAAGCTAGTAGGTAGGTATTGTGGACTATTTGGAATAACTTGGTTTAGGTAGTTGGATGCATGAGTGGAACTCATACTTTGTTGTGGAGGCTAGCAAAAGACTGGGAGCGACAAACTAAGAGAGCAATAATGGCCATAATCATGCAGAGCGACAAAACATCATTGATCAAAGCATAAAGTGATACTACAAGTTGAAACATCATTGATCAATTGTTTATAACAAGTCATGCTACAGCAAATAATACTAAGCATAAAGCCAAAACAATATCAAGCATGGCATGACAAAGCATAGGCCACAGTCAAAAACGAGCTCTTTTTACCACATAAGCATGAGCTTTCCTACTCTTTTCCAATCCAAACCAAACTATTTGAAAAAACTCACAAAGATGATAGTAAATAAAGATCAGTGAGATTGTCTCACAAATCCACAAAGAAGAACTAAAAAGTTCTAAGCTGAAAGCACGAGAAAACTAAGGCTAAACACGGTGCTAGCAAAAGAGAACACTCACAGAACAATAAAATGAAAACTAGAGTGTTCTAGGCAATGAAAACGGAGCGTGTCTCTCTCCAAAAGAAGTGTGTTGGGATCTAACCAACTTATTCAAGGAAACAAAGCAAACAAAGCAAACGAAAAACCAAAATGAAAACGATAAAGAAGACGCTACAAGAATAACACAACTGTGCATGAAACAATAAAAATGAAGCATTTGGAAGAAACCTGGGATTTTTATTGATGAAGAAGGGGATGCCTTGGGCATCCCCAAGCTTTGACGCTTGTACTTCTTGGATATTTCTTGGGGTAACACGCATGGCATCCCCAAGCTTGAGCTTCAGTCCATCCTTCATCTCATTACTCATTCCTTCCATACACCTGAATTTTTTTCCTTCATACAAAACTTCACACAATCTTTATTAGCAACATTAGTGCACTCAAGATAAATAAGTCTTAAGGTTCAGTTCTAACACCAATAAACTTCCATTAGAACACTAGCTACTGTAGTAATTCCCTTAAAAATCTCAATTCCCCAAAAGAACTCATAAAGGAACCAACAAGCAGAAAATGCAGAAAATGGCAGAAATCTGTCAGAACAGACCAGCAGGTAAAGACGAATTTTTTCGAAGACCTTATGTTGCTCAAATAAAGAATTATTGAACTAACGAAAGTTATATAACAACCTGGATCAGAACCACAAAAAATTACAGCTCAATCCGACGTACAGATCTCTCTCAGGAATTTTTACGGTGAAGCACAAAAATCTGTTTCGGGACAGCAACTTTTCCAATCATTAGTTCACTCTCATTAGAGGTTACTCTTGGTACAAAAAGCAAATAAAAAGGATAAGAAGAGGTTATTACAGAGTTAATAACTTCCAAGACTCATCTAAAATTTTTGGGTTATCTCCCAATAAGTACTTTTCTTTAATGCCTTTAAGTTAGGCATGAAAATTTGAGAAGATGCTCTCATAGGAAATATGAATTGAAGTAAAAGAGAGCATCAAGAAGCAAATTCAAAACACATTTAAGTCTAACCCACTTCCTATGCATAGGAATCTTGTAAATAAAAAAGTCATGAAAGCACAAAGCAACAAGCTTAGGAAAGCAAAACAAGTGCAACTTCAAGACTTTCAACATAAAGAGGGGAAACTTAATATTGGTGAGATATATGAAACCATGTTTCCCTCTCTCATAATAACTTTCAGTAGCATCATGAATAAAAGTAACAATATAACTATCACAAGAAACATTCTTATCATGAGCCACATGCATAAAAGAATTAATACTCCCTACATAAACATAGCTATTCTTATTAATTGTAGTAGGAGCAAATTCAACAAAATAGCTATCATTATTATTCTCATCACCATAATCATCAAATATAGGAGGCATATTGTAATCATAATTAACTTTCTCCTAAATAGTAGGTGGACTGAAAATATCATAATCATCATTGCAATCATCATAAGCAATATAATAGTTATGTTCCCCAGTGTGTTAATTTGTAAACATATCATCATTGGAAGGATCATGGATAACACTAATAGTATAGCAATTATTAATATCATCATTTTCAGAATTGGTACCGAAGATATTTTCAATATCAAAAGTAGTGTGCTTTTCCCAATCATGATCACTACTATAGGTAACAGGCATAGGAACATCATCGAGTTCAGACTCATCAAAAACTATAATAGGAGCTACATGCTTAGGGGAAAATACCATTTGTTCCCTCCTTTTACTCCTCCTTTTCTTATTTATCTTCTTCTCTTTAGGAGGGAGAGGCTTGAAAGGAAGCTTCTCCATATACCCTGGTTCATTGTTAGAGACAATAGAAGAAACTTTGGAGGATTCCTTCTTTTCATTAATAAGATCAAAACACATATTAGTCCTATCATATTTTGGTAAAATCTCATCTTCTATAATATTTTGTATGTAAGTATTTGTGTGACAATTATCAACACAATAAAGATGACAACCATGCAGGACACTATTCATATCAAAAGCACCCATATCTACCAAAGAGGTTTTTCTTGATAACTCTTCACACCCCAAAAATAATGTAAGTTCATCATGCTGATTAGGAGTGATCATGTCATCACAATACAAACTTGCACTACTCATTGGATTAGAAGGGCTATTGTTATGGCCTGAGCATTGGAAATGGAAATGACCCACTTCAAAGCAAAGTTCACAAATAAAAGGATAGAGGGCACAAACTTTTTTACCAAGATCATTTAGAGCCCTATACCACATTCTAGTTTTTTCATTCCTGTGGGTGGTACAATATTCTTCTTCAACTTGATTACTCTCACAAGGTCTATGTATCCTACAAAAATTAACATTCTTATAACAAATAGTGCTTTTAGAGGTTTGAGCATGTTTATTGCTATCATTAACAACAATTTCATTTTCCATGCAAGTGTCTTTAAAAGGCTCATGATACATGTCCCACTTTTCTTTAGGAGCATTAATATGAGAAGCAAAGGTTTTAAAACCATCAATAAGAATTTGAGTATCAAGACCATATTTAGCACTAAGCTCTTGAAATCAGCAGTTTCAGCAAAAGACTTAATGCAATCATACTCATTGTTTATACCTGGTTCTTTACCTTTGTTGTTATCCCAATCTTCGGTATTGCTTTGAATTGTTTCAAGAAGATCCCACTTAGCATTGACCTCCTTACTCGTGAAGGATCCCTCTAAACAAGTATCTAGATAGTCCTTGTAATGTCCTGAAAGCCTTGCATAGAAGTTATTAATAACAATATTCCTGGGGAGCTCATGAATGGGACATTTGAGCATTAATGACTTAAATCTCCCCCATGCTTGGGCAATACTTTCTCCATCATGAGGATGAAAATTATAAATATAATTCCTATCTTTATGAATTTCATGAGCAGGATAAAATTTAGAGTAAAAGAGAGATTCAAGTTCCTTCCACTCCAAATGATGAGGATCATCTAGTAGCTCATACCACTCCCTTGATTTGCCCTTAAGTGATAAAGAGAATAGCTTCCTCTTAACTTGGTTCATTGAAATACCTGCACACTTGAACAACCCGCATAATTCATGTATAAAGAGTAAATGATCACCAGGATGGACAGTTCCATCTCCAAAATAAGAGTTGTTCATAACACGTTCAACAATTTTTATAGGTACTTTAAAAGGGATGCTTTTAGTATGTGGTTTTAAAATATCACAAGTATCATTAGAATTACCACATATGGGAGATAAAGTATCATCAGAGCAAACTTTCTTCCTTAAAACTGGGGAACTAAAAAGATCATTTTCATAAACACTAACTTCCCCAAGCTTAGATGTTTCCATAGCGTTAGTAACAAAGGTGTTCAAAAGATTCATACTAATAACATTGCTACTAGTATGCAAAGAAGGTTCCAAGGGTTTTTTAATTTTCTTTTCAAAAAATTCGAGTTCTAACTTAGGAAAAAGACTAAAAAGCTCTCTAATTTTTTTGTTGTTTTCCATTAAGCCTAACTAGTGAAAACAAGAAACAAAAAGACAAAATTGTAGAATCTAAAGGAAATAACTTCGAGCACTCACACCGGAGGATGTGAGTACCTTTTACCTTACCTCCCCAGCAACAGCGCCAGAAAATAGCTTGATGTCTACGCACTTCTATTCTTGTAGACAGTTGTTGGGCCTCCAAGTGTAGAGGTTTGTAGAACAGCAGCAAGTTTTCCCTTAAGTGGATCACCCAAGGTTTATCGAACTCAGGGAGGAAGTGGTCAAAGGTATCCCCTCTCAAGCAATCCTGCAATCAAGATACAAGAAGTCTCTTGTGTCCCCAACACACCCAATACACTTGTCAGGTGTATAGTTGCACTAGTTCGGCGAAGAGATAGTGAAATACAAGTGATATGTATATAAGACAATGGTGCCAACAAATAGCTTGATGGCGTGGAAGAGACTAAAGCAAAACTGAAATACAGATGGCAGCAAGCAAACATGTAACAGATCTAGTAGCAAACGGTGTATCAATGCTAAGAAACAAGGCCTAGGGATCATACTTTCACTAGTGAACACTCTCTCATATAAATATATTCTCTTCATGATACTACTCTTAAATACTCTCCGGTTGGACACTCTAATCGATGGTAGGGCTATAATAGCACACCTCAAAGTTCATCTTTCCCATCTAGAAAACCCCACACTGTCGCCTTGAGTACTAGATGAGTCCAACAAACACCACAATTTCATAAAGACATCCAACTCCAAATATAACTCATAACAAGTATTTGTAATCTCTAGCCTAAGTGCCACCATGGTGTGCACGCTGTCACTTTCACATACATGGGGAGAGCAGAGATCTATTAAAGCACTTGAGTAGCAAGGTAGATCTATAGATTACAAGCTCATGATCTCAATAAGATCATGCATAGAGAGAGAGAGATGAACACATAGCTACCGGTGGAACCCTTAGCCTCGAGAGAGAACTACTCCCTCCTCATCATGGGAATCAACAATGGTGATGGAGAAGGCGGTGGAGATCGATGGAGATGGCTCCGGGGGCACTTCCCCATCCCCGGCAGGGTGCCGGAATAGAGACTTTCTGTCCCCCGAATCTCCCCTTCGGTGGCGGCAGCGCTGCGGAACTTTTCATGGCTGGAGGCTTGATGATTTAGGGTTTTGGTATCGGGAGGCTCTTATAGGCGAAGGAGGCAAGGTCGATGGAGTGCCAGGGGGCCCACACCACCTGGTGGCGCGGGTAGGGCTTGCTCGCACCTGGGGGGGTGTGGCCAGGCCCTGGCCCTCCTCCGTCTCGTATTCTGGCTCCGTGAGTCTTCCGGTAAAATAGGAACTTTGGCTTTTCTCCCGTCCAATTCCGAGAATATTGATTTTCTGACTTTCCTGGAACCAAAAACAGCAGAAAACAGGCAACTGGCACTGTGGCTCTTGTTAATAGGTTAGTCCAAGAAATCATATGAAAAGTACTCCAAAGTTGGAACAAAACACAAGAAAGTAGATAAAACCAAGCATGGAACATCAAAAATTATAGATACATTTGCAATGTATCAGGTGTGCACACTGTCAACTTCACACACGTGGGGATAAACAGAGATTCATCAAAGCACTTGAGTAGAAGAATAGATCTATAGATTACAAAGCTCATGATCTCAATAAGATCACGCATAGAGAGAGATGAACACATAGCTACTAGTAGAGCCCTTAGCCTCGAGGAAGAACTACTCCCTCATCATCATGGGAATCAGCAACGACGATGGAGATGGTGGTGGAGATCGATGGAGATGGCTCCGGGGGCAATTCTTGTCCCGGCAGGGAGCCGGAACAGAGACTTTCTGTCCCCTGAATCTCCCCTTCGGTGGCAGCGGCGCTATGGAGGTTTTTGTGGCTTTCTCCTAGATTATTTAGGTTTTCTCATCGGGAGGCTTCTTATAGGCGAAGAGGCAAGGCGAGGATGCAGCCAGGGGGTCCACACCACCTAGTGGCGCCACCAGGGTTGGCCCGCGCCACCATTGGGTGTTCCCACCCTGGTGCCCTACTCCGTCTCTGCTTCGTGTTTTCGTGTTGCTCCAGAAAAAATAGGCATATTGGCTTTTGTCCCATCCAATTCCGAGAATATTCATTTCTTAGCTTTTCTGAAACCAAAAATAGCAGAAAACAGGCAACTGGCACTGTGGCATCTTGTTAATAGGCTAGTCCCAAAAAATGTATAAAAATACCTCAAAGTGTGAACAAAACATAAGAAAGTAGACACTAAACAAGCATGGAACATCAAAAATTATAGATACATTTACGACGTATCAGCATCCCCTAGCTTAACTCTTGCTTGTCCTCGAGTAGGTAAGTGATAAAAAAGAATAATTTTTGAGGTGACATGCACCATCACAATCAAGATCAAACCATTTGCAAGCATTGAAAGCTGGGATCAAAGTACTCTAAACATGAGCTTGAAAGATGAAGTTCTAACAGTAAGACATAGTGACTATGCATGCAACATGAAAGGATACAAACAAAGATCATGAATAATAATGCATCAAAAGACGTTTGTTTGTTTCACATATAGAAACCATAATGAGAATGGTATTCAGCTTGTCCGTCATAGTGTAGCAAAACATAAATGCATAGGACACCTTCAAAGTTCATAAGGGTGACTAGATACAAATAGTTTAAGAACAAGCAATATCAAAGTTATGAATCAATCAACAAGTTTTCGGACAATGCACATTAAACTAAGAATGACCACTATGCTCTCTCAATAGGTGCATAAAGATAGAAGATGGAGACTCGACATAAAGGTAAAAGAAAGGCCCTTCATAGAAGGAATCAGGGATTCAAGTCTCATAAAGAGCTTCCAAAAATTATGGTACTTATTAGCTTTCAGCTCTCATTGACCCTATCATAAGCATCTTGAAGTGATTAAGGTTAAAGTGGACAAACTATGGAGTATATGCTTGACAAAGTATAAGTTGGCAATCTCATGTCCCTTGAATACGAGGGACGCTCCTCATGCTACTCAAGTTTAGTTACCGGTAAGTTCTTGTCATAGTAAGTACATGTGTATCATAGAGAACCGCCAACGGGGTACCCCTTGCACATCATATAGGAGCTATCCCATAATCAAAATGACAAGGCAAGCAGACAATTAGGATATCAGCAATCTTCTTATTTACCATGGGAAAAGGGTGATTTTTTTCTCTCTTTCGTCTTTTCTCATCTTTTTTTTCCTTTTCTTTTTCTAAATCTCTATCTCTTTTTTATAAGAAGAATGCTTCATAGATTGCTCACTATGGTGATGCTGCAAGTTTCCACCATGATTAGGCATGGCTTAGGCTAGCGGCCCAGGCATTTCTCTAACACACATACATAACTCCATGGACTTACAAGCTCCCCTTTTATTTCACACCGATGACATCCATAAACAAAAGAGCATGATATCAACTGGGTACAATGTACAAGAAATTTTGAAAGCATTCCCCATGACAGCATGGTACTGCTAATCCCAACGTATAAGTGCAAGCATATACAACATAGATGACACAATGGTTCAAGTTTATTAAGTCCAAGAAAAGTAAAGTGTTCCATCAAGTTCGTGAGAGCTTTAATCACTAATTTTCACATAACAAGTTTAATTCGGAAGGTAGATAAAACATGAATATACTTGGAATAAAAAAATGCTAATAGGTAGGTATGGTGGACTCTTTGGAATAACTTGGTTTTATTTGGAGTTGGATGCATGAGTGGAACTCATACTTGGTACGGAGGCTAGTAAAAGACTAGGAGCGACCAACTAAGAGAGCAATAATGGCCATAATCATGCAAAGTGACAAACCATTATTAATTAAAGAATAAAGTGATATTACAAGTCGAAAACTAAATGATCATAGAGGCTATGGTGACTTGGTATAGTCTTAACATGGTGTGAGCATGCGCCAAGTCAACCCAAATAAATCATTTAAAGGAGAATACCACAATATTATGCTTTTATATGCTAAAACAACGCATGATTCTTTCAAGGCACATTAAGCAATCTCAATTGTTTATAACATGTCATGCTACAACAAAAATCACTAAGCATAAAGCCAAAACAATATCAAGCATGACATGATAAAGTCTAAGTCACAGTAAAAAACAAGCTCCTTTTATATCACTAAAGCATGAAGCTTTCTACTCTCTTCCAACACCAATCGACTTATTTGAAAGAACTCACAAAGATAATAATAAATAAAGATCAGTGAGGTGGTCTCACAAATCCAAAAGGAAGAACTAAAAAGTTCTAAGCTGAAATCACAAGAAAACTAAGGCTAAACACACTGCTCGCAAAAGAGAACACTCACAAAAGCATAAGAATGAAACTAGAGTGTTCTAAACAATGAAAGCAGAGTGTGTGTCTCTCCAAAAGAAGTGCTAGGATCCAAACAACTTATTGCAGCAAACAAAGCAAAATAAAACTAAAAACAAAAACAAAGATGCTCCAAGAACAACACAACGGTGCATGAAACAATAAAAACGAAGTGTCTAGAAAGACCTGAGATTTTTATTGATGAAGAAGGGGATGCCTTGGGCATCCCCAAGCTTTGACGCTTGTACCTCTTGAATATTTCTTGGGGTGACACGGGGTGGCATCCCCAAGCTTGAGCTTTTGTCCATTCTTCATCTCATTACATCATTCTTTCCCTACACCTGAAAATTTCCTTCATACAAAACTTCACACATTCTTCATTAGCAACATTAGTGCATTCAAAAGATAATAAACCTTTGGGGTTTAGTTTTAAAACAGCAAAACTTTCATTAAAAACACAAGATACTGTAGCAATTTCCTCCAAAAGCTCAATTCACCAGAAAGAACCTAAAAAGAAATCGATAAAGAGGCAAATGCAAATAATGGCAGAAATCTGTCAAACCAGACTAGCAGGTGAAAACCGATTTTTTCGAAGACCTTATGTTGCTCAAATCAAAAAGTGTTGAACTAATGAAAGTTAGCTAACAACCTAGGGGAGAAGCACAAACAATTACATCTCAATCCGACGTACAGAGATTTTTCACGAATGTTTACAGCAAAGCACAAAAATCTGTTTCGGGCCAGCAACTTTCCCAAGGCTTACTTCTCTCTCATTAGAGGTTACTCTTGGAACAAAAACCACAAAAAAAGGATAAGGAGAGGTTATTACTAAATCAATAACTTCCATACTTAACAAAAATACTCCTAAAGAAATTTGGGTTATCTCCCAATAAGTACTTTTCTTTAATGCCTTTGAGCTAGGTATGATAATTTCGATGATGCTCACATAAGAAATATAAATTGAAGTAAAAGAGAGCATCAAGAAGAAAATATGGAATAAATTTAAGTCTAACTCACTTCCTATGAAAAATAATCTTGTAAAGAAACAAGTCATGATAGCACAAAGCAACAAGCATAGGAAAACAAAACAAGTGCAACTTCAAAAATTTCAACATAAAGAGGGGAAACTTAATATTGTTGTGATGCATAAAACCATGCTTCCCTCTCTCATAATAACTTTCAATAGCGTCATGAATAAAATTAACAATATAACTATCCCATAAAACATTCTTATCATGAGCCACATGCATAAAATAATTATTACTCTTCCTATAAGCATAGTCATTCTTATTAATTGTAGTGGGAGCAAATTCAACAAAATAGCTATCATTATTATTCTCATCACCATAATCATCAAATATAGGAGGCATATTGTAATCATAATTAATTTTCTCCTCAATAGTAGGTGGACTGAAAATATTATATTCATCATTATAATCATCATATATTGGAGGCATAATAACATGAAAGTAAATTTTTTCCTCCGTGCTTGGGGGACTAAAAATATCATGCTCATCAAAACCAGCTTCCCCAAGCTTAGACTTTTCCAAATCATTAGCAATAATTGTGTTCAAAGAATTCATACTAATAATATTGCTACTAGCATGCAAATAAAGTTCCATAGGTTTTTTAATTTTTCTCTTCAAACACTTCATGTCCTAACTCAAGATAAATACTATAAAGCTCTCTAATTTTGTTGTTGTTTTCCATTAAGCCTAACTAGTGAAAATAAAAACAAGAAACAAAAAGATATAATTGTAGAATCCAAAGTAAATAACTTCGAGCACTCACACACCAGCAACAATACTAGAAGATAACTTAGTAGCCAGAGGATGTGAGTACCTTTTACCTTACCTCCTCGGCAACGGCGCTAGAAAATAGCTTGATGTCTACGCACTTCTATTCTTGTAGACAGTTGTTGGGCCTCCAAGTGTAGAGGTTTGTAGAACAACAGCAAGTTTCCCTTAAGTGGATTACCCAAGGTTTATCGAACTCAGGGAGGAAGTGGTCAAAGGTATCCCTCTCAAGCAACCCTGCAATCAAGATACAAAAAGTCTCTTGTGTCCCCAACACACCCAATACACTTGTCAGGTGTATAGGTGCACTAGTTCGGCGAAGAGATAGTGAAATACAAGTGGTATAGATAATTATAAGTGTTAATGATGCCAGAAAAGAGCTTGACGGGTAGGAAGAGACTAAAGGCAATATGAAATAAAGATGGAAGCAAGCAAACATGTAACAGATCTAGTTGCAAACGGTGTTTCAATGCTTAGAAACAAGGCCTAGGGATCATACTTTCACTAGTGAACACTCTCATATAAATACCATCTCTGCATGATACTACTCTGAACTACTCTCCGATTGGATAACTCTAATCAATGGTAGGGCTATAACAACACACCTCAAAGTTCGCTTTCCCCATCTAGATAACCCCTCACTATCACCTTGAGCGCTAGATGGTTCTAATAAACACCACAATCTCATAGAGACATCCAACTCAAATTATACTCAAGACAAGTATTTATGTAACCTTAGCCAAAGTGCCACACGGTGTGCACACTGTCAACTTCACACACGTGGGGATAAGCAGAGATTCATTAAAACACTTGAGTAGCAGAATAGATCTATAGATTACAAAGCTCATGATCTCAATAAGATCACGCATAGAGAGAGATGAACACATAGCTACCGGTAGAGCCCTTAGCCTCGAGGTAGAACTACTCCCTCATCATCATGGTAATCGGCAACGGCAATGGAGATGGTGGTGGAGATCGATGGAGATGGCTCCAGGGGCAATTCCCCTTCCCGACATGGTGTCGTAACAGAGACTTTCTGTCCCCCGAATCTCCCCTTCGGTGGCGGCAGCGCTGTGGAGGTTTTTGTGGCTTTCTCCTAGATTATTTAGGTTTTCTCATCAGGAGGCTTCTTATAGGTGAAGAGGCGAGGCGAGGAGGCAGCCAAGGGGCCCACACCACCTGGTGGCGCCACTAGGGATGGCCCGCGACACCATAGGGTGTGCCCACCCTGGTGCCCTACTCTATTTCTACTTTGTGTTTCCGTGTTGCTCCGGGAAAAATAGGCATATTGGCTTTTGTCCCGTCCAATTCCGAGAATATTTATTTTTTAGCTTTCTGAAACCAAAAACAACTGAAAACAGGCAACTGGCACTATGGCATCTTGTTAATAGGTTAGTCCCAGAAAATGTATAAAAATACCTCAAAGTGTGAACAAAACATAAGAAAGTAGATACTAAACAAGCATGGAACATCAAAAATTATAGATACGTTTACGACATATCAGCATCCCCAAGCTTAACTCCTACTCGTCCTCGAGTAGGTAAGTGATAAAAAAGAATAATTTTTTAGGTGACATGCACCATCACAATCAAAATCAAACCATTTGCAAGCATTGAAAGCTGGGATCAAAGTACTCTAAACATGAGCATGAAAGATGAAGTTCTAACAATAAGACATAGTAACTATGCATGTGACATGAAAGGATACAAACAAAGATCATGAATAACAATGCATCAAAAGACGTTTTCACATATAGAAAACATAATGAGAATGGTATTCAGCTTGTCCCTCATAGTGTAAAAAACATAAATGCATAGGACTCCTTCAAAGTTCATAAGGGTGACTAGATACAAATAGTTTAAGAACAAGCAATATCAAAGTTATGAATCAATCAACAAGTTTTGGGACAATGCACATTAAACTAAGAATGACCACTATGCTCTCTCAATAGGTGCATAAAGATAGAAGATGGAGACTCGACATAAAGGTAAAAGAAAGGCCCTTCATAGAAGGAAGCAGGGATTCAAGTCTCATAAAGAGCTTCCAAAAATTATGGTACTTATTAGCTTTCAGCTCTCGTTTCCCCTATCATAAGCATCTTGAAGTGATTAAGGTTAAAGTGAACAAACTATGGAGTATATGCTTGACAAAGTAGAAATAAGTTTAGGTTTTTCTTTTACTCATTTGTAATTGATCTTTTGTTTGTATAATGTGAAGACAATGTAATATTGTATAACTTATTTAATAAAGTTAAATTTTCTCTCGTATTGTAAAGTCAATTTCTCTTGTAATTTATTTATACTTGTAATTGTAATAAAATAATGTGTAAGTTCTTATTTTGTATTCTAGAATTTTGTAACTATTTGTACATTATTTATAAATAATCATTCATTTATTTACTTATTATTATCATTCATTTTCACTTATCTTTATATTCAAATATATCATTTGAATACTCAAATATACTATGACTCATATTTGAATTGAATTTCAATCACTCTTCCTCAAAACACATAGGTTCCATAGAGGTCATGTCTAAATCTATCACACTTGCCCTAATATTTCCATCCGAATAAGAGAGATCTCGATCCCTCCATATCTCTTTTAGTTTTGCGCGAAAATTCTCCGGATTTTCTAATGCATGAATGCAATGCATATACCTGATCTCAGCTTATTTCTAAGCTCTAATGCTGGGGTGTTACATAGTGACACATAAATCAAGTTGAATCACATGAAGATCAATATGATTGATCGAATCGGGAACTAGATCTGAATCGATGTACCGTGATTAAAGGAAATTGGTCGAATCAGAACAATAGTCGGTTTATGGTAAATTTGATTTGCCGATCAAAATCCTTAAAGAAAAATGTATAGATTTGATCTCTCTTTTTTCACAATTTGATTTGCCGATCAATACCGCGAGTGGGGCTGCCCCTTCAAACCTCGTAGGGGACGACCCCCTATGATGGGTTCGTAGCAGGGAAAACATAAAATTTCTACCGCAAGAACGAACAAAACCAAGATCTAATCTAGGAAAAGCCAAGATCTAATTTATTAGATCAGTGCAACGAGATAGATCTGTACTAGCCCTTGTAGATCCAAAGTCTTGTTCGAGATCGGATATTGTGGTTGATGTAGACGATCACATGCCGATCTCAAGATCAAGTAGACGATCCTTCTGGCGCTGCATTCCTGCAGCGCTTCCGCAGTCGGTCACACGTGCGGAGTCGATGTAGACCTTCCTCTCCTTGTTCCAGCGGGCAGCGGAGGTGGTAGATCTCCACGGAATCCCAGCAGCACGACGTGGTGGTGGTGGTACTAGAGAAGGATTCCTGCAGGCTTTGCCTAAGCCGGAGCAGTAGGAAGGAGGAGGAGAGAGGCGGCCAGGGTTTAGGGTGGAAGGAGCAAGGGGGAGGCACCCCCACCCCTCTTTATATAGAGGGGGGTGCGGCCTAGGGCTGGGGCCTTTGCCCTCTAGGGCCAGCACACCAAGGGAGGGGGGAGTTTTCTTCCCCCCAAGTATTCCCCTTTCTTTCTTGGTTTTCAAGTAAACCCTATGGAACCTTCTAGAACTTTCTGGAACACTCCAAAACCTTCTAGAACCTCCATATGAATACTCTGGAATATTTATGAAACCCAGAAAATGATCTCCATTATATGAATCATATTCTCCGGACAATTCCGGATCTCCTCGTGATGTCCCGAATCCAATCCGAGACTCCGAACAACATTCGGTCTCCAACGCATATTCCATATCTACCTAAAATAGCATCGAACCTTAAGTGTGTCACCCTATGGTTTGCGAACATGCAGACATGATCGAGACACCTCTCCGATCAATAACCAATAGCAGGACCTAGAGATCCATAATGGCTCCCACATATTCAATGATGACTTCGTGATCGATAGAACCATTTACATATGAAACCAATTCCCTTTGTCAGGCGATACTCTACTTATCCGAGGTTTGATCATCGGTATCTCCATACCTAGTTCTAGCTCGTTACTGATAAGTACTCTTTACTCGTTCCGTGATATGTCATCCCTTGTGACCTAGTCACATGCTTGCAAGCTAATTAGATGACATTCCACCGAGAGGGCCTAAAGCATATCTATTCGTCATATGGATGGACAAATCCTAGTCTTGATCCATGCGCTTCAACACATACTTTCAGAATACCTAATGCCACCTTTATAACCACCCAGTTATGAAGCTGTGTTTGATGTCATCAAAGCACTCATCCGGTGATGGTTATTAACACAATCTCATGGTCGAAGGATTAGGTTACTATGTATATGAAAGCTTGTAGCAAAACGAACTTAATGACTTGATCTTATGCTATGCTTACTATGGGTGTGTGTCCATCACATCATTCTCCTAATGATATGATATTGTTATTAATAACATCCAATGTACATGATCAGGAAACCATGATCATCTATTAATCAACAAGCTAGTTTTAACAAGAGGCTTACTAGGGACTCTTTTATGTTTACAAAACACACAAGTATTAGTGTTTCCTAATAATACAATTATAGCATGGGATGTAAACATTCATCATAAACACAAAGTATAATAATAACCATTTTATTATTGCCTCTTGGGAATATCTCCAACAGTCTCCCACTTGCACTAGAGTCAATAATCTAGATTACATTGTAATGTACCTAACACCCATAGCATTCTGGTGTTGGTCATGTTTTGCTCTAGGGATAGGTTTAGTCAACGGATCTGCTACATTCAGATCAGTGTGTACTTTGCAAATCTTTATGTCGCCATCTTGGACATACTCGCGAATAGCATGGAAACCTAGCTTGATGTGCTTCAGCTTGCTGTGTGACCTTGGCTCATGTGCATTAGCTATGTCACCCATGTTGTCATAATAGATGGTCATCGGGTCCAACGCACTAGGAACCACACCAAGCTCAGTAATGAACTCTTTCATCCATATCGCTTCTTGTGCAGCCTCCGAAGCAGCTATGTATTCCGATTCAGTTGAAGATTTTGCCACAATGCTTTGCTTGGCACTCTTCCAGCTCACTGCAGCACCATTCAAAATAAATACGTATCCAGACTGTGACTTCGAGTCATCCGGATCGGTGTTCCAACTAGCATAGGTGTAACTATTTACAACAAGCTGTTCATCACCTCCATAAGAAAGAACCATATCCTTAGTCATATTCAGGTACTTGAGGATATTTTTGACCGTTGTCCAGTGTTCCATTCCAGGATCACTTTGATATCTGCTAGTCAAACTAACAGCATGTGCTATATCCGGTCTTGTACACAACATGGCATACATGAAAGAGCCTATGGCCGAGGCATAGGGGATTTTACTCATCTTCTCTCTATCTTTTGCCATAGCTGGATATTGAGTCTTACTCAAGGTCTTACCTGGCAACATGGGCAAGAACCCTTTCTTGCTTTCTTCCATTCTAAATCTCTTTAGAACCTTGTCCAGGTATGTACTTTGTGAAAGCGCTATTAAGCGTCTCGATCTATCTCTATAAATCTTGATGCCCAAAATGTATGCCGCTTCGCCAAGATCCTTCATTGAAAAACTATTATTCAAATAGGCCTTGACAGTTTCAAGAAGTTCTATATCATTCCCAATCAACAATATGTCATCCACATATAGTATTAAGAATGCTACAGAGCTCCCACTCACTTTCTTGTAGATACAAGATTCTCCATAAGTTTGTATAAATCCAAAGTTTTTGATCACCTTATCAAAACATTGATTCCAACTCTGGGATGCTTGCTTCAGTCCATAAATGGAGCGCTAAAGCTTGCACACCTTGTCAGCATCTTTAGGATCGACAAAACCTTTGGGTTGTACCATATACAACTCTTCCTCAATGTCACCATTAAGAAACACTATTTTGACATCCATCTGCCAAATCTCATAATCGAAATATGTAGCGATTGCTAACAAAATCCTCACAGACTTTAGTTTTTCTACCGGTGAGAAGGTCTCATTGTAGTCAACTCCTTGAATTTATCGGAATCCTTTCGCAACAAGTCGAGCTTTATAGACAGTAACATTACTATCAACATATGTTTTTCTTTTAAAGATCCATTTGTTCTCGACAGCCTTGCGGCCATCTGGTAAGTCCACCAAAGTCCATACTTGGTTTTCGTACATGGATCCCATTTTGGATTTCATGGCTTCTTGCCATTTGTCAGAATCTAGGCTCATCATAGCTTCCTGATACGTTACAGGGTCGTCGATGTTGTCCACCAACATGACATTCAACACAGGGTCATACCAATCTAGAACCTGCGAGGTTCAGCAGCAACTTCGTTCGAAGTTTCATGATCATCATCATTAGCTTCCTCTCTTATTGGTGCAGGCGGCACCCAAACATCTTCCGGTGCTGCGCTACTCTCAAATCCGAGAGAAGGTTCAACAACCTCATCGAGTTCTACTTTCCTTCCAGTCACTTCTTTCGAGAGAAACTCCTTCTCAAGAAAGGATCCATTCTTAGCAACAAAAACTTTGCCTTCGGATCTATGATAGAAGGTATACCCAATTGTTTCTTTAGGGTATCCTATGAATACACATTTTTCCGCTTTGGGTTCATGCTTGCTGGGTTGTAACTTCTTTACATATGCTTCGCAGCCCGAAACTTTAAGGAATGACAACTTAGGTTTCTTACCAAACCACAATTCATACAGTGTCGTTTCAACAGATTTAAAGTGAATGCGGCTGTCTCTAATGCATAACCCCAAAACGATAACGGTAAATCTGTAAGAGACATCATAGACCGAACCATATCTAAGAGAGTTCGATTACGATGTTTGGATACCCCATTACGCTATGGTGTTCCCGACAGTGTCAACTGCAAAAGTATTCCGCATTTCTTTAAATGCATGCCAAACTCATAACTTAGATATTCACCTCCGCGGCCAGAACGCAGAAACTTAATCTTCTTGTTACGATGATTTTCTACTTCACTTTGAAATTCCTTAAACTTCTTGAAAGTTTCGGACTTATGTTTCATAAAGTAGACATACCCATATCTACTCAAGTCATCCGTGAAAGTATGAACATAACGATATCCACCGCGCGATGCTATGCTCATTGGGTAGCACACATCGGTATGTATTATTTCTAATAAGTCTGTAGATTGCTCCATTATCCCAGAGAATGGAGTCTTAGTCATTTTTCCCATTAGACATGCTTCACATCTTTCAAGTGATTCAAGAAGCATCAGAATGAAGTTTCTTCATGCGCTTCACTCCAATGTGACCAAGACGACAGTGCCACATGTATGTAGAATTATCATTCATTTTTATTTGTTTAGCATCTATGTTGTGAACATGTGTATCACTACTATCGAGATTTAATAAGAATAAACTATTCATATCAGGTGCATGACCATAAAATATATTACTCATAAAAATCAAACAACCATTATTCTCAGACTTGAATGAATAACCGTCTCGCAATAAACAAGATCCAGATATAATGTTCATGCTTAACGCAGGCACCAAATAACAATTATTTAGATTTAAAACTAATCCCGATGGTAGATGGAGAGGGAGCGTGTCGACAGTGGTCACATCAACCTTGGAGCCATTTCCAACGGGCATCGTCACCTCGTCTCTCGCTAGTCTTTGTTTATTCCACAGCTCCTATTTCGAGTTACAAATATGAGCAACCGAACCAGTATCAAATACCCAGGCACTACTACGATTACTAGTAAGATACACATCAATAACAAGTATATCAAATATACCTTTCTTCTTGATGTTGCCGTTCTTCAGATCTGCCAGGTACTTGGGGTAATTACGCTTCCAGTGACCACACTCTTTGCAACAAAAGCATTCTGCATCAGGGTCAGGGCTAGCGCGGGCCTTCTTCTTAGGTTTAGCAATATATTTGCCGCCACCATTGAAGTTGTCCTTGGGCTTACCCTTTCCCTGCATGTCTACTTGAGCAGCCACCAAATTGGCAGCAAGTTTAGTGAGTGATCCAATCGCACCACTTATCTTGTAATTCAGCACAAACTCTTGGTAACTGGGTGGGAGCGAGTGCAGAACTCTATACGTCACAAGATCAACTGGGATGTCATATCCTAGCGTCTTGAGACGTTGAACATAGCGCATCATCATCATGACGTGATCATTCATAGAGCCGTGTTCCTTCATCTTAACACTAAAGAACTCGCTGGAGATCATATATCTCTCAGCACGGATTTGGCTCTCAAACATGGTTTTGAGTTCCTTCACAATCGCATCAACATTGCTGAGTTCAAAGCGTTCTTGGAGTTCAGGCTCCATTGACATAATGATTGCAAATTTCACAAGATTGTACTCATCACGCTTTTGTGTCATACACACTGCGCTCATCCCAAGACACAGTATTTGCAGGTGGGTCACCTAGCGGTGCATCCAGCACATAGGCCAATTTGCCAGCATCGAGGATAATCCTCATGTTACGGAACCAGTCCGTGAAGTTGCTTCCATTGTATTTCAACTTTTCTTTCTTTAGGAACGCATTAAAAATGATGGAGGGGTCGCCATGATCTACAATATATTTGCAAAGAGTTTAGACTAAGTTTATGACAAATTTGAGTTCAATTTTAATTCTAAATTAACTAGGTGAACTCCTCCTAAAAACAACATCCCTCACGTTGCCTTAGTGATTACACAAACCAAATCCACTACACCAAGTCTGATCTTCACGAGAGAAGATGTAGCTTCAAAGACGAACATCAACATGTTCATCATATCATCCATATGACTCATGCTTTACCTTTTGATATTCCGTGACCATGTCTGTACATGCTAGTCTCGTCAAGGTTAACCTTAGTATCCACATGTGCAAATCTGGCTTGCACCCGTTGTATGCACATGTAGAATCTATCACACCCGATCACAGTGGCGGACCTAGGATTTTACTGATGGGCATGCCCATAAATTTTTTGAGGGAAATTTTGCGATAATATATTTACTAATTCAATATATAAGCATACAAGTTAAATTCTTAATCGGCATAGAAGCAATAAATACTATCTAATTAAAAGATTAACATTGAAAGAGTTTTCTCTCCTATATTCCAATTTCTCTAGCACATCAACCGTAAAGAGACCCAGTACCCTCCTTGAATAAGTAACATAAAAGAAAAAACATTGAATCCTTCTTGATATTATATTCAAGCCGATCGTGATTATGCAACCATAGAAAATTTAATTGAAGGTCTTTTCTTGAAATCTTTATTTTCGTAAAAACATGTGTATAAAGTTTGAATGGACGATTGAGAATATATGCTCTTCGAATTGCATCTTGGTCATTAACATGATAATTTTGAATGGGAATGCCTTTCACCTGGATCATGTGGAAGATTGTTGATGTCATAAACGGCCGTGGAAGGAGTGGTGATGGTGGCATATCATTCCAGCTTCTTCAGCTACAATCTCTTGCTCTTGAGTGTGCTCTTCCGCCACAATTTTGATCGGAGAAGGATTTGAAGTAGCGGCAACATTCTTCGTTACGTGTTTCTGAAAAAGAGATGCAATGTCTCCACCTCTCTTCTTCATAACTGAATAATTAAAAAAGAAAACAAGATAAGCATGATTATTTTCTCTGTATGACATGTGTACCAATATTCATGATTTCATGTTTTGTGGGATCATAGTTCATACTTCATAGTCATAGGTTATATAATCCCTTTCTAGAAAATAAAAACCGAACAATCATGAACATGTGTTCCCAAATTGCTTTTACCTAACTATTTAATCCTAAAAGAGTAAATGAATCTACAACTTCACAAAAATCAGGAACTTCGATAATTACCTCAGGGCCGATATATAATCGTTTGTGGCCATGGGCGTGGCGCTCAGTGAGACACGTTCAACCTCACGACGGCGCTGCGGCAATCGGTGCGTTGGGCTGCCGACGTTAGGAAAATCTTGCGCCATACCGGCGTACAAAATACCTCGCGTTGTGCTGGCGCCTACACATACAGACTGTAGTTGTAGATCGATTATGGGACACTGGACTAGTTGGAGTTGCTCCTGGCGAGGGCGCCAGGCACCGTGGCGGAGATGCGGCGAACTAGCTTAGACGCGCAGCCGCACAGGTCGTTTGGAGATCTGATCCTCTGCCAAGCAGTTGCCAATCGATGAGGTTTTTCTTTTTTTTTGTACTAGGAAGCACGCACGGGACGACTCAAGCTAACAGTTTTGCACGATCGATCAGTTTCGTTTTTTCCCTACTATACCCACGCAGTTGGACGGCCAGGCTCCAGGGTATGCCGTGGCATACCCGACATACCCTGTGGGTCCACTCCTGCCCGATCATCATGAGATGCTTCGAAACGGCGAGTCTTAGCAACGGTGCTTATTAAGGACAAACACTTTATTACTTGATATTTAGTGAGAGGGATCATCTTATAATGCTATCGTCGTGATCTAAGCAATACAAGATGCAAAAAGGATTAACATCACATGCAATTCATAATATGTGACATGATATGGCATTTCTTCTTGTGTCTTTGATCTCCACCTCCAAAGCACGGACATAATCTCCATCATCACTAGCATAGCGTCAAGGTCAGTGGCGCCGCTTTATGGTTGTCCATCACTAATAGCAACTATAATAACTACTTGGAATAAAGCTATTACATGACGAATAGACACACAGGTCTTAACAGAATTTAAAGACAACCATTAGGCTCTTGTCGGTTGCCATATTACAATAAGGATCATTGCATATATCAAATATATTCACAATCACATCGCGGCGATATCACATCACATGCCCCTGCAAAAACAAGTTAGACGCCTCTAATTTTCTTTGCAAGTTTTATGTGGTTTGGGGCTTTCGTATAAGAATCGATCTTACCTACGAACAAGAACCACAACGCTGATACAAGTGTTGTCAGATGCTAATTGTAAATTGAATTTTAACTATTGTGGGAGAAACAGACACCCGCAAAGCCACTTGTGCAATGCAAGTTGCACGTCAAACGTGGAGCAAGTCTCATGTGCGAGGACATGTAAGTGTCGTCGGATTGAGGACAAGTATGCCATGAGGGGGTCCTCGAGGCGTGCGGACTAGAGGGGTGTGAGACGTACGGTATTTCGGGACGGTGAGCACACAAGTTTACCCAGGTTCGAATCCGCCGTCTTTGGACGGACCCTACTCCTGATAGCAATACAGTAATACGGCAGATCCGGAATATGGGTTACAAGGGTTTCGCATGTGCAAGTTGTGATTGTAGACTATTGAGGTTATGCCCTAAGGCTCTCCCTAGGACGGATTATATAGATATCCGGCCTAGGGTTTACAGGAGAGATCTATCCGGCGACATCTAAGAGTCGGTTACAAAGTACATCTTGAACTACAAGTAACATTATGGGCCTAAGTCGGTAAGTCTTCTGAACCTTCCCATAGCCGGATTAGACTCCGTCTTTCTCCCTGACTGGGCCGCCCATGAAGCAAATCTCTAACCCGAAGTGGGCCACCCTGGTCAGTGAGGAACTGTGAGGATACCCAAAAAGTATATCCCCAACAACAGCCCCCGGAGGCCTCCAAGATCCAAAGTCGGATTTTTCATCGTCTAGCTTGATCTTCGTCTTGCAGAATCTTGAAGGGTTCCTGAAACTTCACAACAAAAGATACGATCCGGGTCTTGAAAATAAGTCGGACCTATCAATAGGTTACTCGGATTCTCTAGCTCGATTTCAAACTAAGCCGGAACTTGGTCTCCAACGCCACCTAACACAAACATGGTCAAGTCATGTCATCTAACAGGCGTTCCGTCAGCATGACCATTGGTGGGTCCGCGGTTCGCGGAACCGAGGCGCTGTTTCAATGCGTGCATGGAGATCGAAGCGACGCAATCATCGCGTGGGTCCTTCCCAATTCCTTCCACGACGCGTGGCGGTTACACTGTAGCATTTGCACAAATCTTGGCGCAGTTAGGTGGATATAAGGGGTTTGGATTTCTCCTTCTCCTTTCCACCAGTCCTTTGCCGTTTCCTTTCCTCCCAATCCTCCTGCACGCACAGAGCCTCCTCGTCCTTCCCCCACAGAAATCCCAGCGCCGCCCCTTTCAGGTCATCTTCTCACCAGAGAAATGGCTTCATCTTCTTCCTCCGGTTTGGCAGCAGCAGCGGCGGCGGCGACGGCGGAAGCAGCAGTGGAGAAGGAGAGCTTCCAGGGAATCTGGATCCCCTGCGCCCTCAACGAGGAGGGCCTCAAGAACGTGGAGAAGGAGGGGCATCTCGTCGCCGGCGACTGGCGGAGCGGCTCCGGTGAAACCGTCCCCAACTCGTGCGACAGCGAGCGGGTCCACTTCGACACCCATCTCGACCGAGGTTTGTCTTTTCCTCCCTAGGAGTTCAACTCCACAATCTTCCTCCTAACTCTCTCTTAGATATGAGTGCGTATGCTTCGCTTTGCGAGGGCTTTCTCGGCATTAGGCCGAGTTTGACTCTCTTCCGATACTACTTTCATGTCCGGAGAAACTCCATCACTGCCGGTGTTCCTTACATCATTGGCACTATCAGCTTTTCACTTAGACGTGACCGGGCCAATCCCAAAATTCTAGCCAGTGACTCGGTCAAACAATGGCTAGCCAGTTTCTCTATCATAGGGATATTCCGGCTCCCAGTAAAGCTACTGCTTTGCCGGCTTTTGTTGACGGAGCCGCCACGGCCCAACCTTCTTGGGACGAGGCTGCTCCGGCTCTCACCGATGATCTGATCCTCGCTAAGAGGCGGATCTAATATTTGATCAAGCACAAGGGTCTGAAGGGATCCGACTTGGTCCAGTGTTGGGTCTCTCATCGGATCCAGCCCCTTCAGTACCACGGGGATCGACCGATGCACTCCATCACGTTATCCAAAAAAGACTCCCTCCGCATCAGCCCCAAAGCCTACACCACTCAAGGCTACATAAGCCAGATCAAATGGCTGATCAAGGAGCGGATCAAGAGGAGGATTCCGGAGGTTTCTCTGGATATGCACACGGCGGAAAACCCCGTGGTGCCGGTAAGCTTCCATCAGTACACCTTTTATGTGTTTCAATCTTCGAGTTATACTGCAATACTGATATGTTTTCTTGTTTTCAGCTTGCTGACCTCCCCGAGTCGGAACTTGCTCCGCTCGAAGGATATCCCCCTGAGTTTTCTCAGGAGACAGAAGTGGTCCCATTGCCGGACCTTGCGCTCAAGAAGCGCAAAGCTCCGACAGTGGCTGTTGGCACAAAGGAGGTGCCTGTTGTGAAGAGGTAACTTTCAGTCACAACTTTCTGCCTTTGTACTTTATTCAAATTTCTTTCCGAGATGTAATGTTTCCAACTTTACTACATTCTCAGAGCAAAGACGCTCATCAAGGGTAAGGGGAAAGGGATTCCTTCAAAGCCCCTCCGACAGACGAAGCTCACCATAGCTTCCCCTCCCATGGCTCCTCCGACTCCTACCCCTCAACCTTCTGCGATTCCAGCGATCACTCCTTCTCCGGTGGTTGCAGAAGATCCAGCTCCTCCAACGGAGCCTACGATCCTTGGGTCACAAACTGACGTCATCGTGGGTGCGTCAGATCGAGATAAGGGTGAACCCTCTTCGGGTAATGATCCCTCGACAGAAACCTTTGCCGAAAATCTCATCAGCAATCCGGGACTTGCCAAGTTTGTCCTGTCTCGGAAATCTGCAGAAGAGATTCAGCGGCTCGCCAGGCAAGTCCTGGAGAAAAGCCATCTATCTGCCGAAGAAGAAGCGCAGGAAGCAGAGGACGTCAAGTTCTCTGATCTTCTTGCCCAAGTCCGCCTTCGCGACGAGAGGATTAGTACTGGCGAGCTTCCAACAGCCCCAGTGATCCCTCTTACTCTTGCCGAGAAGGTGGCCACTGAAGTGAACGCGGGTTTGGATAAACTCACCCGCGAGCAATATGTAAGTCGGAATTCCAACTCTTGATTTTTCCATTATGTTATATCATATCCTCTAGCCCCCAAGCATGAAGTAGGATATATAATCCGAGTTTATGCTTCATTAGGATGCCAAAGAACGAACTAGTGTAGCCCCCAAGGCTCGTGCTGATATTTAGCAAAAATATTAGCCCGAGTCTTAAGTAGCTTTCTGACTTTGGGTATCCTGACTTACAGAAAGTATGTTCCTATAACCAGGAATTACTGACCAATGTCTGCGATAAGCAGAGATAGATCAAAGCTCTCTGGCTTAAAAATGCTGAGCTTAAAGTGGCCAAGGATGAGGCCGAAGGTAAACATTCCGAGACTCAAACCTTGTCTTTGTTATTTTTAATGTTGAAGTTTCTGAACTGTTGTTCTTTTTTGACTTACAGCGCTGGTGAAACAATCCGTCGCCATGATTGAAGAGGCTAAGAACCTCAAGACCCTGGTGGTGGAGAACAAGGGACTTCGCCAAGAGTTGGATAAGCTCAAGGCGGATTATGAAAGGAGCATAGCTCAAGTCCTTGAATCCTCCTCCATGGCCACTGATGAGCATGATCGCAAGATCGCTGCTCAAGATAAAATAATCTCGGACCTCAAGAATGAGCTTGGCAAAGAGAAGGATATGCCCCAGGCGCTCCGGGTTGAACTCCAGCGTCTCCGGGAGGAGAAGACCAGGATTGACGACGTCATTCTCGGTACGTTCCATCTGTCTGACTTTTTTCTTTTTCTTCGACGTTTATCAATGTCGGATTTTTCTTAACTTGTTTTGTGTATAGGTCCTCTGAACTGGACGGACTCTTCCTCCTCCGAGCCCCGCACCCACCGGCTTACCCAAGTCGGTGATCTGCTTCATGACTTCCGCCAATCCCTTGAGGACATCGGCGAAGCTCTCAAGATTCCGGACATGCCAAGCATGTCGGATTTTCAGGTGCGGGACAAGTCCAAGGAGATGCCGTAGCTTGTTCGGGACTGGAACATGTCCTACGCACGGACTGCTGCACAGAACGCTCTCACCATGGTCATGAGCCACCATGGAAACATGGAGATATGGCAAGTGACCAGAGGGTACTACAAGGTAGACGAAGACGGCCAGGAGCAGGACCTTCAAGCCATCATGCACTCCTGTGCCGGATACGGGTGTCACGTGGCTGATCTAACCAGCTACGAGATCCCCTTTTTCACCCGCGTGGATACTCCGCCTCCTCCTGCAGAAGAAATCGAAGAAGTTTCTGACGATGAAGGCACCAATTCGGATGCGGACATTTCGGAACGATATCAAGGCGGAGTAACCAGCGAGCCGTCAGCTCCTTCATCTCTTCCTGCATCATAGATCAGAAACTTTTTGTATTATTCCGGAACAATATGATGCGTTTGTAAATATGTAGTACTTTAACTTTTGCTAGTGCTAAGCTTTTAATCTATTCAGCACTTTTTGGCTTTCAAATTTTTGCGTGCCTGAAATGTTCACACAAGCACTTATACTTTTTCGTCTCTTCTTATCGTTTATCTGGCTTTCCGCCTCGTCCCTTTCATGAGCCGGCTAAACCTTCCGTCGGAAACTTTGCCTAGCAACGGAGCTCAATTGCTAAACCAATTTAAACTCGGAAACAAAGCCGGCTTCCAGTACCAACAATTCACTACTCGGAAAATGCCCGCATCCAGCAATCATACAAATAACCAAAGTAAAGACTAGAAATTTTAGAGTTATACCCGAAGGTAGCAATTTTAGAATCGGAAATCTAAACCAGAACGAACATGAGCATAAAGTACTTTCAAGCATTCTGGGATTTTCGACTATGACATGATCATTTGGAAATAAGATGGTAAAAACTCTCAGAAAAACTTGAGGCAACCAAAACTTTTATTTCTCTCAGAGCATGTACATATATATGATTATAAAGAAGGATAAACTAAGAAAAAAGGGATGTAGCTGAGCAATATTCGATGGTCTATCTAACTCATCTGGATTTGTACTGCCTCCAGCTCTCTTTCTCTTCTTAGTAGCAGGTCTTTCTTTGACTGGCCTCATGTCAGTTAAGTAGTATGATCCATTGTGAAATACTCGACTAACTAAAAAGGGCCCTTCCCATACTAGGGAAAGTTTGTGCTTTCTTTGTTGCACAAGCCGGAGAACCAAATCACCTTTATTGAAAGATCTAGTTCGGACTCTCTGGCTATGATACTTGCGTAACTTCTGCTGATAGGCTGTAGATCTCATTTCAGCAACGACGCGAACTTCTTCGACTAAGTAGAGATCATTTTGTCGAGAAATCTCGGCACCCTCTTTGATATACGCGGCCACTCTAGGAGAAGTATGGATCAAATCACTAGGAAGAACTGCTTCTGCGCCATAGACCAAGAAAAAAGGTGTGTATCCTATTGACCTGTTTGGATTTGTTTGTAAACTCCAAATTACAGAAGGTAATTCCTCTGCCCAAGCCCCCGCGGCACGTCGTAGTGGTGCTTCGAGTCTTGGTTTCAGGCCTTGTAAGATTAAACCATTTGCCCTTTCAACTTGTCCATTAGCTTGTGGATGTGCGACTGACGCAATGTCAAGCCGGATATTTTGCTCATCGCAGAATTCAGCCAGTTCTCCCATAGAAAAGATACTCCCGTTGTCCGTGATAATGCTATGCGGGTAACCATACCAGATTATAACATTCTCGATAAATCTTTTGGCTGTTGGTCCATCACAACTAGTGACGGGTTTAGCCTCAATCCATTTTGTGAATTTATCCACCATCACTAAGAGGTGAGTGAATCCACTTGGAGCTCATTTAAAAGGTCCTACCATATCAAGCCCCCAGACCACAAAGGGCCATGTTATAGGTATTGTTCGCAGCTGATCAGCCGGAACATGAGCTTGCTTGGCGTACTTTTGGCAGCCTTTACACGTCTTGACTAATCGTTCGGCATCTGCCTGAGCTGTAAGCCAGAAAAATCCATGTCTAAAAGCTTTTTCCACTAAAGATTTGGCTGCAGCGTGGTGAACACACTCGCCTTCGTGGATTTCCTTTAAGATTTCCACTCCTTCTTCCAGAGATACACAGCGCTAAAAACCCCCAGAAACACTCCGTTTATGGAGCTCACCCTTAACAACAGTATAGGCTTTTGCTTGTCGGATAATCTACGGGCTCAGCACCTCGTCCTCGGGTAATTTGCCATCTACCAAATAATCGAGGTAGGGTTGAGTCCAGCTGGGAATTACAGCCAGAACTGCTATCAAAGGTGAGTTGGATTTGGTCAGATATTCCTCATCTACTCCCTTTAACGAGGGAACTTTGAGGTGCTCTAGAAATGCGCCATCTGGGACCTCTTTCCGCGTAGAGCCTATCCGAGAT
Source organism: Avena eriantha (assembly GCA_910589775.1). Lineage (NCBI taxonomy): Eukaryota > Viridiplantae > Streptophyta > Magnoliopsida > Poales > Poaceae > Avena > Avena eriantha. The sequence continues at coordinate 319,908,311 of OU342746.1, forward strand.
AGTGCATCTGCTTCCTCATTTTCTACTCAAGGGATGTGTTGAACTTCAAACCCTTCAAACGATTTAGATAGATCATCCACGACAGCTTTATATGCTACCATGTGTTTATTTGCATTACAAATATCCGACACTTGTTGAGCAACAAGATCCGAATCTCCGTAACACATCAAACGTCGGATGCCAATATCCTTAGCAATCCAGATTCCATCCAGCAGTGCTTCATACTCGGCAATATTGTTTGTCGCTGTGAAGTGGATCTGCAATACGTATGAAAGTTTATCTCCTTGGGGTGATTTGAGCACCACGCCAGCCCCCGAGCCCCCTCGAGCCTTAGACCCATTGAAAAAGAGGGTCCAATATTCCGACTCAGGGAGGGCCATGTTTTCCTTCGTCTCTGTCCAATCAGTGACAAAGTCAGCAAGGATCTGGGATTTGATTGTTGTTCGGGGTTTATACTCAATATCGAAAGCTGCAAGCTCTATGCCCCATTTGGCGACGCGTCCTGTGGCGTCACTGTTGTTGATTATATCTCTCATGGGAGCTTTGCTCACCACGGTAATTGGATGTTCCTGAAAATAGTGTCGTAACTTACAAGATGCTAAAAAAACACCGTAAGCCAGCTTTTGATAGTGCGGATACCGCTGTTTTGATTCTGTCAGGACCTCGCTGACAAAGTACGTCGGACGTTGCACCAGGTGTTCCTGATTTTCCTCTGGTCTCTCCACCACCATGACGATACTAACGACCCTACTTGTCGCAGCAATCTAAAGCAACATCGGTTCCTGAGGTTCCAGCGCTGCAAGGATAGGAGCAGATGAGAGTACTTTCTTCAGATCTTGTAGTGCAGCTTCAGCTTCGTCAGTCCAAACAAAATCCTTGGTCTTTTTCGGGAGTTTGTATAATGGTGCGGCTCTTTCACCAAGCCGGCTTACAAATCGACTGACCGCAGCGATGCAGCCAGTTACTCTTTGTACATCCTTCAGGCGAGTTGGCCTGGAAATATTGAGTATAGCCTTGATTTTGCCGCGGTTCACCTCTATGCCTCTTTGAGACACGATGAAACCTAACAATTTTCCTGTTGGTACTCCAAAGAAGCATTTCTTCGGGTTAAGCATGCTGTTGTATTTTCGTAGATTGGAGAATGTCTCCTCCAAGTCAGAAATCAATGTTTCCTTCTTTTCGGACATCACCGTGATATCATCCACGTATGCATGTATGTTGCGTCCGAGTTGGTCGTGGATGCAACGCTGCATCGTGCGCTGGTACGTAGCTCCTGCTTTCTTCAGCCCAAAGGGCATCGTAACAAAACAGAAGGTTCCGAATGGGGTTATGAATGAAGTTTTGACTTTGTCTAATTCCTTCATCCGGATTTGGTGATAACCGGAATATGCGTCGAGAAAACAGAGGAGTTCTGAGCCTGCCGTAGAATCGATAACTTGATCAATTCTAGGCAGAGCAAACAGATCTTTTGGACAAGCCTTGTTCAAGGCAGTATAATCGACACACATCCTTAAATCAGTGGTATCCTTTTTAGGGACCATTACAGGATTGGCCGACCACTCAGTGTGGATGACCTCTTCTATGAATCCGGCTAACTCGAGCCGCGCTAGTTCCTTAGCTATTGCCTTACGCTTTTCATCGCCAAACCGTCGTAAGGACTGTTTGACGGGTTTAGCGTTCTGGTTTACATTTAGAGAGTGCTCGGCAAGTTCCCTAGGTACTCCGGTCATGTCAGATGGCTGCCATGCGAAGATGTCTTGATTTGCTTGGAGGAACTTGACGAGCGCGCTTTCCTATGCGCTACTTAGGCCTGTGCCTATCTGGGTCACCTTGGAGGGGTCATCATCCTTCAGTGGCGCCTTCTTTGTCTCTTCTGATGCCTTGAACTCCAGATTTGGCTTTGTCACCTCCTTCTTCGTTGTGGGCATCTCGGACGGATCTATGCTCTTCTTGATCTCCTGGTACTCCTGGGCGTGTAGCACGGCTTTGGCAAAGGCGGCATTTCCATCCTCGCACTCTCGCGCTTTCTTCGGGTCTCCCCTGATGGTGATCACGCCGTTGGGACCTAGAATTTTCATCATATTGTAAATGTAACACGGACGAGCCATAAAAGCCCAGTAAGCCGGACGTCCGAATATAGCGTGGTATGCGCTCTTGAACGGGACCACTTCGAAGGAAAGTGCCTCCGTCTGATAGTTCTTTGGAGTTCCAAAGGTAACATCCAAATTAATCTCTCCCAGGGAATTAGCTTGTCTTCCTGGGACAACTCCGTGAAAGATCATAGAGCTATGGTTTACCTGGGTCTCCGAGATCTTCATCCAGCATAGCGTTTCGACATGGAGAATATTGATGCTGCTACCACCGTCCATGAGGGTCTTGGAGAAACCATAACCGTCAATAAGTGGATTGACGATTAAGGCATATTTTCCTCACCTGTGCAACTTAGGCAGATGATCAACGCGGTCAAATGTGATTGCCACTTCCAACCAGTCCAGATATTGAGGGACAGCCGGAACTGTTGCATTGAGCTCGTGGAGAACTGCTTTCGTGACCTTTGCTGGTTGAGATCCGAGGAAGGTGACGTAAGTGTCCTTCTTTGTGGGGAAAGTCTTCTTCCCTTCCGACTTGGGATTTGAAGCATCAGCTTCCTCCATGTCGGAATCTTCCTTGGTCTCTTTGTCTTTTTCAGGATTTTTCTTTCCCTTCTTCCGCTTAGCTTTGTAGCCCACGGTATTATCTCTTTTGATGTCGTCATTGAAACGACATTTAGCGTTGGTGTGGGACGAGCCCCCATTGGCGTCTAAGTGATGCACACATGGGTTATTGGCAATGTCGGCCCAAGAGTAGGTTTTTCCTGGTTGCTGTTCTCCTCTACCTTGGACCCTTGAAGTCCCATGGCCACGCCCGCGGCCTCCGCCGCGCCCTCCTCGTCCTCCAGACCCGGAAACAGTAGTTACCACCGCTGTTTCCGTCTTGGGTTTTTCTTCCGAGGTATTTTTGCGTTTCTGAGCCTGTTGCTTTGTCTTTGCTAACTGAGGTATAGCCAGGACGTTGAGTAATCCCTCTGCATCGTCGTCAGCATCTGCATACTTGCTCGCTGTTTCTATCATCTCTCCCAAATCAGTGACCTTGTCGCACTTCAATCGGTGATGTAGTAGACCAATTGGGAGCCCTGCGATGAAAGCTTCAATCGTGGTTTGATCGTTTACTCCTTCACAGGAGTTCTTGGTGTCGATCCATCGTCCGAGGTAATCCCGGCAAGTTTCTCCGGCTTTCTGGGTGCAACGTTATAGGTCTCCGACCGAACATGGCCTCCGATATGTGCCTTCGAAATTACGAAAGAACGCACTTTGCATGTCATACCAGTTATGGATGGTGTTCTCCAGAAGTTCATTGAGACATGATCTCGCCGTCTTCCGCAACATAAGTGGGAGATATCGGGTTGCGACCAGGCTGTTTTCGCCTTTGGCGATGCAGCAAGCTTGGAAAAAATCCGGTAGCCAAGTGTCTGGCCGAGCAATGCCGTCATAGGCTTGGATGTGTCTTGAGATAGCAAATCCTTCTGGGAATCTTGTAGCTTTGATGCGTGGTCCAAAGCACTTTCGGCCCACGTACATGTCATCGTTTTCATAGCGCCGCGCCTCTATGTTGGAATTGATCCTGTGCCTTGTGTCGTTCAGGGATAGAGATCGTCCCGAATGCCGGCTGTGGCTGCGGTGTTGTGGAGCCAGACTTCCGCTTCTGCCACCACCTCCTCCGCCATGTCGTCCTCCTTGCCCTCCATGGGGGGCGTTGTGATGACTGTGTGGTGGAAAGGGTGGTGCAGCTGGATAGTTTCCGGCTGATCGCCGGCCTCCGTCCGGAACGTCATTATTCCGGTTCCAGGGAGGATCTTGACTACGACGAGCCCCCTGCTGGCTTGTGCCAGCATGGTTTCCGTCGTTTCTTCGTCCGTCATTCCCACCATGCTGAGGCTCAGCCGGACGGCTTGTGTGTTTAGGAGGTGGCATTTTTTGATGATCCTCCTCCCGTCTTTTTTCTTTATCTTCTCCCCTTCGATCCTTAGATTCTCATCAGGGAGGGTTTGTCGAATTCAGGGCAGCAATGGCGTCTTTCTCGGCCGCTGGGGAAACGTTGCTCCAGTTACGTGAAGTTCGGTGATGCTGTCCTGACGATCCGGTTCTTGAATAGCTGTCTTCCCGGTGTTCGGGGTGATGATACTGTGCCCGGACGTAATGGGATCTTACGCCAGCCCATGCCGGATCTGTGCGACATTGGTCAGAATCTAAGACCAGTTTTTGACTTCCGGACAGGGCGACCTTTTGCTGCTCTAGTCCCTTGTTGAGTAGTTTGATACCCAAACGGATCTCCTCTGGTCCTGGATTAGCCGATAGAATTTCTCGGGCTGCCACGGTATTCTGTACTAGGGTTGGGTATACCCAATCTCTGTTTCTATCTTTCCGTGGCTTCCCCATCTCATCTCCAAAAAGGACGGCACGGACACGTGGGAATTGGTTGTCATCTATGTGACGCTTCCGTGTCTTCTGATGTAAACGAGACATGTAGTCCTTGTTTGACATGCGTTTCTTCTCCACCTCGATGTTTTTGGCTTCATCGAGGAGTTGTTGACGACGCGCTTCTAGGGCTTGCGCCCTTTCGTCTAGCTCATCCGCAGTAAGCTCTGTGGCTATAGGGATAGGTGTGGTTAATGCAGCATCGATGAGTTTACGCGCACCTTCGGTGATCACGTGTCCATCCACCGATGCTTCTTTTTTCGGATCTTCTGGGATAAGCGCTCCATCCGAGTCTTCTTCATATTCCTCGGCAATCACCTCCTCTGTCAGAGGGTCTTTTGCTGGGGTCTTGTTTTTCTTGTTCTTCCTCTTTGCCTTCTTGGCAGCGCCGGTAGCAAAGACGGCTTTGGGTCCGTTTCCCGGAGTCAAGGTCGGATCGGTACTTTCGGACATCTGGACTTCGGGATTGTCTCTGACGTCCATGTCATCCTGCGCTTTGGGGGAGTGTTCCCCGGATCCTTCATCCATGGCTTCTCCTTCCCCTGTAGCTTTGGAGTTGTACTCCTCTTCATATTCCGCGGAGAACTTTCGGAAATCTGCTGACGTCATCGATTCATCCGAGGATGCGGATACGTCGGCGTTTGTTCCAATCGCCTCCAGCACAGAGTCGGTATCTTCTCTAGCATTGGCAGAGCCGGATCCGGATCCCACGTATCCGGCGAAGTGCGACGCGTGCTTCCTGAGGTACCTGCGGCTTTCACGATCAGCTATATCGAAACTTTTGATGGTCTCAAGGATTGCATCTGCGCTTTCGCCCTGTAGTATCATACGTTTTAGTGTGTACCTTAGGAAAGGTCTGTCTATCCTGGCATTATCAGAGCCGGAATCAGTGTCGTTGATAAGCTCCTCCTGGATTTCGACGTCCACGGGTGGGTCGATCTGGGATCCGGCTTCTCTAGGGAGATCCACTCCAGATTCGACTTGGACCGTGAGGTCTTCTTCAGGCTTAGATTTCTCCACTATCTCCGCAACTAGTGCGGGCTGGGTGGGATTAGGGTTTTTTGAGATCCGGAACTCTGCCGCCTCCGCGAACAAAGGGGACCCAGAAGATTCTTCTGCCTCTATCATCACCACTAGGGTGGGTTGGGCAGGTTCAGCGAAACCGATGTAAACATTGATATCGCCAAAAGACATGATTGTGAAGGCAGTCACGACCTCCCTAGCCAGAATCCAAGTCTCGTCGAGAACGATGAGAGGGACGTCGCTGGCGTAGAGGATGCGACCGACGGTGATGGTCTCGCCGATTCCGATTCTTGCAGATTCTGCCCGGAACACAGATCCAAAGCTCACTTGCCCCACGGTGGGCGCCAACTGTCGTCGAATTGAGGACAAGTACGCCATGAGGGGGTCCTCGAGGCATGCGGAAGAGAGGGGTATGAGACGTACGGTATTCTGGGATGGTGAGCACACAAGTTTTCCCAGGTTCGAATCCGCCGGCTTTGGACGGACCCTACTCCTGCTAGCAATCCAATAATACGGCAGAGCCGGAATATGGGTTACAAGGGTTTCGCCTGTGCGAGTTGAGATTGTACACTATTGAGGTTATGCCCTAAGGCTCTCCCTAGGACGGCTTATATAGATATCTGGCCTAGGGTTTACAGGAGAGATCTATCCGGCTACGTCTAAGAGTAGGTTACAGAGTACATCTTGAACTACAAGTAACGTTATGGGCCTAAGTCAGTAAGTCTTCTGGGCCTTCCCGTAGCCGGAGTGGACTCCGTCTTTCTCCCTGACTGGGCCACCCGTGAAGCAAAGCTCTAACCCGAAGTGGGCCACCCTGGTCAGTGAGGAACTGTGAGGATACCCGGAAAGTATATCCCCAACAGTAAGGTTATCCCGAGCCGCTTCATCCCACCATCCCGCAAGATGCAAAGTACACGTGAAGACAACAACAACAAAAGCATCAACGCCCAGAAAACGATTGTGTTCTACTCGTGCAACAGATCTACACATAGACACGACTCTGATACCACTGATGGGTTTGTAGCAGGGAAAACAAAAAAATTCTACCGCAAGAATGAACACAACCAAGATCTAATCTAGGAAAAGCCAAGATATAATCTATTAGATCAGTGTAACGAGATAGATCTATACTAACCCTTGTAGATCCAAAGCCTTGTTCGAGATAGGATCTCGTGGTTGATGTAGACGATCACTTGTCGATCTCAAGATCGAGTAGACGATCCTTCCGGCGCCGCATTCCGGCAGCACTTCCGCAGTCAATCACACGTACAGAGTCGATGCAGACCTTCCTCTCCCTGTTCCAGCGGGCAACGGAGGTGGTAGATCTCCAAGGAATCCCAGCAGCACGACAGTGTGGTGGTGGTGGTGGAGAAGGATTCTTGCAGGGCTTCGCCTAAGCCGGAGCAGGAGGAAGGAGGAGGAGAGAGGCGGCCAAGGTTTGGGGTGGAAGGAGCAATGGGGGGAGGCGCCCCCACCCCTCTTTATATAGAGGGGGGTGTGGCCTAGGGCTGGCCCCCTTAGCCCTCTAGGGCCAGCGCGCCAAGGGAGGGGGAGTTTTCTTCTCCCCCAAGTATTCCCCTTTCTTTCTTGGTTTTCAAGTAAACCCTATGGAACCTTCTAGAACTTTCCGGAACACTCCAAAACCTTCTAGAACCTCCATATGAATACTCTGGAACATTTCCGAAACCCAGAAAATGATCTCCATTATATGAATCATATTCTCCGGGCAATTCCGGATCTCCTCGTGATGTCCCTAATCCAATCCGAGACTCTAAACAACATTCGGTCTCCAATGCATATTCTATATCTACCTAAAACTACATCGAACTTTAAGTGTGTCACCCTACGGTTTGCGAACATGTAGACATGATCGAGACACCTCTCCAATCAATAACCAATAGCGGGACCTAGAGATCCATAATGGCTCCCACATATTGAACGATGACTTCGTGATTGATAGAACCATTTACATACGAAACCAATTCCCTTTGTCACGCGGTACTCTACTTATCCGAGGTTTGATCATTGGTATCTCCATACCTTGTTCTACCTCGTTACTGATAATTACACTTTACTCGTTCCGTGATATGTCATCCCTTGTGACCTAGTCACATGCTTGCAAGCTAATTAGATGGCATTCCACCGTGAGGGCCCAGAGCATATCTATCCGTCATATGCATGGACAAATCCTAGTCTTGATCCATGCGCTTCAACACATACTTTCAGAATACCTAATGCCACCTTTATAACCACCTAGTTACGAAGTGGTGTTTGATGTCATCAAAGCACTCATCCGGTGATGGTGATTAACACAATCTCTTGGTCGAAGGATTAGGTTACTAAGTATATGAAAGCTTGTAGCAAAAAAAAATTAATGACTTGATCTTATGCTATGCTTACTATGGATGTGTGTTCATCACATCATTCTCCTAATGATATGGTCTTGTTATTAATAACATCCAATGTCCATGATCATGAAACCATGATCATCTATTAATCAACAAGCTATTTTTAACAAGAGGCTTACTAGGAACTCTTTTATGTTTACAAAACACACAAGTATTAGTGTTTCCTAATAATACAATTATAGCAGGGGATGCAAACATTCATCATAAACACAAAGATATAACAATAACCATTTTATTATTGCCTCTTGGGCATATCTCCAACACCCTAGAACCCCTTAGTCATAGCCCCTTTTGTATCTCGTTAAGGTTCCTAGGTGCTGCGATTTCACATGATCCGGTAGAATGCAATTCTATGCACAACTTGTTTTTTGTAGGATGTATGTGATCAGTATGGCCCAAAAATAGATGTGATGCATGTATGTATTTTTCATGGCCTGCGTGTCGTGAGTAGGGCAACATGGCTGGAGAGAAATGTGTTGTCAATTATTGTAATGGCCCGCATGCCAACTTGTGATGATCCCAAAACCATGTAATTTTGATTACTAGCTGTTAGGAGTAATAGTTCTTGGAGAACTCATCACTTGGAGGATGGCTTGCATATAGCATGAAGATGGAGATCATCATGGTGCACAGGTTCTATGGCGATGGAGATCACCATGAGAAAATGGGCCATACGGTATCACATCTATGTGAATGCTATTCTTATACGTTTTACTACTCTGCTTGCTTAGTTTATAGAAGTAGAACGATCCCTCACAAAGTTTAAGTTAAACCATGCCCTCGCAACCAAACCTTGCACCATCCTATGCCATGTACATTTGTTGGTGGGTCTATGAAATTAGGGTGCCACTGTTTTCCTTGGCTGGATAGGTTTGTATCAGATACCTACACGTATAAGGGTTGGTGAGCTTAACAAGGTCATCTTAACAGTTAAGGACCTAGGGGCATAAAGGTTGGGCGCCTAGTTTTGACGTAGAGATGTCACCTAACAACAAGAGTCATATATGATATGATTAGCAAGAGTTGCTTACTGATTTACCTTGTCTTCTAGCAGTGATGCTAAAGCTCACTATTCGACTTGTTAATTGTGGATCTTGAATCACTTAGTATCTATAGAGGGATGTTGATTTGAGTGGGAGTATATGCTATTATATTGTTTAATATGTTTTACTCTTTCATGGTTACATGGCTTAGTATTTTGCATGTTTTTATGTTGTAGATCAATGGCACCGAACACTTCATCACATTTTGCTTTGCGTTCGATTCTTGAAAAAGATAAACTAAATGGAACAAACTATTTAGACTGGGTCCGTAACCTGAGAATTGTTCACACGGCTGATAAAAAGGAAACTATTCTAGATACCCCAATCCTAGATGAACCTGCTGATAATGCAACTGATGCCCTTAAGAATGCCTACAAGAAAGCATGTGATGACTCTCTTGAGGTTACCTGTCTTATGCTTGCATGCATGGAACCTGATCTTCAAAAGAAGTTTGAGGATCAGGAAGCGTACGATATGATCGTCGTGCTTAAGGACATGTTTCAGACTCGGGCTAGGACTGAGAGGTACAATATCGTGAAGTCCTTTATGAAATGCAAGCTAGCAGAGGGAGCAAATGTAGGCCCCCATGTGATCAAAATGGTTGGTTACAGTCAGACTTTGGAAAAGCTTGGTTCTCCATTAGGCCAAGAGTTGGCTACTAATTTCATTTTGGCATCTCTTCCATCTAGCTATGGGCATTTCATTTCGAACTACCATATGCATGGGGTGGAGAAGGGCCTTAATGAGTTATGTGGGATGCTGAAAACCGTAGAATGGGACATTAAGAAGTGTGCAGGGCATAGCCATGTGATGGCTGTGCAAAACAAGCATAGCTTCAAGAAAAGGGTACTTCTTGACAGAAGAAGAAGGTCAAGGCTAAGGATACGATCCCTAAGCCAAATCCCGCACCCAAGCAAAAGGTTCGATCTGTAGAAGACACTGAGTGTTTCTTTTGTCATGAACATGGCCACTGGAAGAGAAGCTGCAGCAAGTACCAGGCTTCTTTGAAGAAGAGTGGAAGTAAGAGTACTTCCAACTCAGGTACGCTTGTTGTAAATGTTTTGGACATTTTTCTCGCAGATCCTTATGTTAACTCTTGGGTATTGGATACCAGATCGGTTGCTCATATTTGCAATTCGATGTAGGGGCTAATAAGGACTAGAGAAGTATAGAAAGGTGAAGTGGATTTTCGTGTCTGAAATAAAGCAAGGGTTGCTGCATTATTCATCGATGTCATGCAGCTTCACCTTTCGTCAGGATTTATTATGGAGTTAAATAATTGTTATTACATTCCTAGTATGGGTTGAAACATTTTATCACCTTCATGTTTGATGAGGGATGGTTATTCATTCGCGAGTGCAAACAATGGTTGGGTAATCTCTAAGGATGCTATGTTTATGGCTGATGCTCCCATTGTGAATGGGTTATTTATTTTAAATCCTGATGGTGCATATGTTTACAATGTTAGTGCTAAAAGGCTTTTGCCTAATGATTTGAGTCCTACCTATTTATGGCATTGTCGTTTTGGGGCATATAAGTGAAAAGCGCATGAAGAAGCTCCATGGTGATGGTCTTCTAACTTCGTTTGATTTTGAATCAGACGAGACATGTCAAGCTTGTTTACCTGGAAAGATGACGAAGACGACTTTTATGGGTTTTACTGAGAGAGCGACAAACTTGTTGGAACTCATACATACTGATGTATATGGACCAATGAGCATGATAGCCAGAGGAGGATATCACTACTTCATTACTTTGACTGATGATTTCAGTAGATATGGATATGTCTACTTGATGAAGCATAAATCTGAAACTTTTGAAAAGTTCAAAGAGTTTTAGAGTGAGGTAGAGAATCAACATGGCAAGAAAATAAAGTCCTTGCAATCTGATTGTGGAGGTGAATTTAGCAATCATCTTAAGATTTGCGGAATTTTTCCACAGCTCACCCCGCCTGGAATGCCTCAAAGAAACGGGGTCTCTGAATGGCACAATCAAACTTTGTTGGACATGGTTCATTCGATGATGATCTAGTCAGATTTACCATTGTAATTTTGGGGTTATGCTCTAGAAACAATAAATTTCACATTAAACAGGGTACCGTCTAAATCCATAGTTAAGACACCATATGAGATGTGGATTGGAAAGAATCTCAGTTTGTCTTTTCTAAAGATTTGGGGTTGCGATGCATTTTTCAAGTGACTTTAGTCGGACAAGCTAACACCCAAATCAGATAAATGCATTTTTCGTGGGATATCCAAGGAAAACCTTAGGGTATTACTTCTACAACCGAGAAAAGGGCAAAGTGTTTGTCGCTCGTAGCGGTGTTTTCCTAGAGAAAGAGTTTCTCACAAAGGGAATGAGTGGAAGGTTGGTGTGACTTGAAGAAGTTCAAGATGAGCCAGTTGGGGGTTGCTTCTGCGAGTGATGCTATTGTAGCAGAACAAATTGAGGAACCCGTGGCAATAGAAGCACCGCAACCACGAAGGTTGACGAGGCTCCGCGAAGCGCGGGAATTATTATTGTTAGACAATGATGAGCCTGTGACCTATGCACAAGCAATGGTGGACCCGAACTCTGAGAAATGGCTGATTGCCATGAGATCCGAGATAGAGTCCATGGGAGAAAATCAAGTTTGGAACTTGGTTGACCTGCCTGATGGTTTTAAAGCCATCGAGTGCAAATGGGTCTATAAGAAGAAGATTGATATGGATGGAAATGTTCACATCCATAAAGCTCGACTTGTTGCAAAAGGTTTTCGACAATTTCAAGGAGTTGACTATGGCAAGACTTTCTCGCTCGTAGCGATGCTTAAATCTATCCGAATCATTCTAGCCATTGCTGCATATTTCGACTATGAGATATGACAGATGGACGTCAAGACGGCTTTCTTAAATGGAATCCTTATTGAGGATGTGTATATGATGCATCCCGAAGGTTTTGTCGATCCAAACAATGCTGGAAAGGTATGCAAACTTCAAAAGTCTATTTATGGGCTAAAGAAAGCATCTTAGGGTTGGAACATTCAATTTGATGAAGGAGTTTGGCTTCATCAAAAACGAACAAGAACCTTGTGTGTATAAGAAAGTGGGAAATCGCTTGTATTTCTAATCTTATATGTAGATGACATATTACTGATTGGAAATGACATTCCTATGCTCGAGTCTGTTAAGAACTCATTGAAAAATAGTTTTTCTATGAGGGACTTAGGAGAAGCAGCATATATTCTGGGTATCAAGATCTATAGAGATAGATCAAGGAGGCTAATTAGATTAAGCTAGAGTACATACATTGACAAAGTGTTGAAACAGTTTAGCATGGAAGAGGCTAAGAAAGGGTTCTTGCCCATGTCTCACGACATTAAACTTAGCAAGACTCAGTGTCCTTCGACCACGGATGAGCGAGAGCACATGAGTAGGGTTCCATATGCTTCGGCTATTGGATCCATCATGTATGCAATGACATGTACTCTCCTAGATGTTTCCTATGCTCTAAGTGTTACGAGCAGATACCAAGCGGATCCAGGTGAAAGCCACTGGACAGCGGTAAAGAATATCCTTAAGTACTCGAGAAAGACTAAGGATATGTTCCTAGTTATGGAGGTGAGGATGAACTCAGTGTAAAGGGTTACATAGATGCGAGTTACCTTAACGACTCAGATGAATCCAAATCACAATCAGGTTGTGTGTTTGTCATGAATGGTGGTGCTGTGAGCTGGAAAAGTTCCAAGCAAGATACAGTGGCCTCTTCTTCAATAGGAGCTGAATATATTGCCGCCTCGGAGGCTGCAAAGGAAGCTGTTTGGATTAGGAATTTCCTGATCGCTCTACGTGTGGTTCAGGGCACGTCCAATCCCTTGGACGTTTATTGTGACAACAATGGTACTATTGCACAAGCCAAGGAATCTAGACATCACCAGAAGAACAAACATATCCGCATGCATTACCATCAGATTTCTGAGTTCATTGATGATGGTAGTGTCATGTTATGCAAAATACATATAGACTCAAATGTTGCTGATCCCTTTACAAATCCATTCCCATAGCCTGCGCATGAAGCGCACACAAGAGCAATAGGTATTAGCTACTATCTAGATTGACTCTAGTGCAAGTGGGAGACTGAAGGAAATATGCCCTAGAGGCAATCATAGAGATGATTGTATTTCATATGTATCATGGGGTTGGACTGACCCAACTTGAGACTGGCAATAATACTTGCAGCTCTCTACACATCGTGTATGTTGTTTCCTTAGACCTAAGATTGTCGCATGTACTTGAGATGTAGATCGACCTACTTTGGGGCTATCAAACACTACTCCGTAACTGGGTAGTTATATGGGTAGCTTTCGGGTTTGTCCTAATACATGCTACAAGGAGATTATCACTTTGCGGCCCGAAGGTTGGGGTGTCCAGGCAACGCGGTACCCAAGTTCCCTGAAATCATCCGCGATGACTACAGTTGGTGTGCCAAATACTCAGAGGGTCTTTTTTGTCATGAATTCAACTTTATGTTTCAATACAAAAAATCTGGCTAACGGCCGTCAAGTTGGGCCCCCCTGTCAGTTCTTGCCGTTATGTCGCTCCCGTCGCTTAGGTGTCAATTAGGCTTGTAGCGTTGGCGCCTGCATCCATTACACGTCTTCTTCTTCCCCGGAGCAGCAATCTGTGGGGCGTCGCAGCCACGGTGCGGAGCTGGGACGTGGACGAACCTGCTCGGCCCAGCTCTCCTCCCTGTAGGCTTGCAGCGTTGGCGCCTGCATCCATTACGCGTCTTCTTCCCCAGAACGGCAATCTGTGGTCGCGGCCATGGCGCAGAGCTGGGACGTGACGAAGCTGCTCGGCCCCGCTCTCCTCCCCATCCCGAGTCGGAGCTTTCCCTCACCGTGGACACACCCATGGCACGGTGCGGGGACGAGAATTGGTTCTCGGTGAGATCTATCACCTTGTCGACCATGCTCGGTTCTGTTTTCCTCCTCTAGAATCCGAGATCGCCGTCGCCGTGGTTGCACCCGCACCAATTCTCGAGTATGCAGCTAGAGACGCCTACATGGCATACGAGTTGTACAGTAAGCTCATTACCATGAAAGATGGGATGGTTGAGTCGGGGTTTTTCACGAGAGAGCTATGCCCTGGTTGGAAGCTAGCCCAGGAGAAGAAGCGCGAGGAGGACAGAAAGCGGTTTCAGGGCGAGCAGGGATCTTGGGACGGTGGCGACATCAAGCGGTTGAAGGGGGAGCAAGTCAAGGACGACAACAAGTGGTGGTGATACATTATGTGTTTGAACTAGATTTTAGTTTCTAGTTTATTATGTGTGTGATACATTTAGTTACTTCAATACAAAATTCCGACCAATTTAACTTGTTGATGTATTTCTTGACAATTATAATATAATCGAGCACTAGAAATATTTTGTAGTGTGCATGAGCATGATCAGTAAATATAATTGAACACTAGAAACTTTAAGGCACTCCATATAAAGGAGTAGATTAATATAGAAGGTTCACCAGAGACACCACGGATATATTGTCTTACATGACACACACAGGTAATAATTAACTAGAACAAAATAAAAGCAGGGGCTGCAGCAGGAGGCAGGGAGACGAAGACGCCTAGAAGGATAGGGGTTTATCAGGAAGAGGCAGTGACAACCTAGTCGATGAGATACAGGCCAGTCCTGACATACTCTCGGAGGAATTTGCCATAGGCTGCGTGCTGCGCCAAGGTAATCGGCTTATGCCTTCCTCCGCCTCTGCCAACACCCTCCGCGTGCTGGATCATGTTGTCGAGGTCCACGTTGATTGCTCTGCCATAGAATGGGCAAAACAGTCTCCCCCTACGGTGGAAACGGATTATCCCACACCGTAACCACCTCAACACGTAGCGGCTCTTGTTGTCCCTGGATACCTTGCTATCGTCCACTTCATCATCATCCTCCTGTTGATTTTTAAGAACATAACTTAGAACTCATACATATGATTGAATTGTATTACAACTCAAGAATTGACAACATGTATATGTAAGACAATATATCCGTGGATATCAAAGATAAAGCATCTCAACAATAGTTTGATCGGTTCATATATCATTTCATCTCAACACAATGACGAATAATTGCATCAGAGTGAATGTAGGATAAAGATTGCGGCCTCATAAGTTTCTTCAGGGATGGAGTCAGCGAACCAAGTAACAATTGCACAACCTGTAATGTTGTTGTACATCGCCCTAGGTTCACTAACTCATCCCTGAAAAAATCTGACACCAATGTGTCTGCCTCTCTTTTGGGACAAATTTGAATCATTGGCCACAATAAGAAATTGAAATGTAATCGTACAAAACATTATTCAGGGATATACATAGTCAGGTAGAAAAACATGCCTAAATATTGTAATTATAAATAAAAAACCAAACAATTAATCTTCAGGTGCATGTTAAAAATACTTATGATCAAAACCATTCATATACATATGCATCATACCAATCATTAAAAGATCAGAAACAATTCAAGGATCATATATGTAGTTCCATATGAGAATAAATCTAGGGCCTCATAATTTTTTCAGAGATGGAGTTGGGGAACCAAAGTACTAATAGCACAACCTATATTGTTTGTCTGCATTGCTACCTCAGGTTCACCAACCCATCCCTAAAACACGACACCATCATGTGTCTCCCCTTGAACTCTTTTGGGGCAAATTTCAATCATCGGCCTCGGTGACAAACTAAAATGTAATTCTTATACACTGAATGCATGGAATAGGTAATTCGAATATCATAGTTCTATGAATGTAGAATAAAGATTGCGGCCTCATAAGTTTCTTCAGGGATGGAGTCAGCGAACCAAGTAACAATTGCACAACCTGTAATGGTGTTGTACATCGCCCCAGGTTCGCTTACTCATCCCTGAAAAAATCTGACACCAATGTGTCTGCCTCTGTTTTGGGACAAATTTGAATCATTGGCCACAATAAGAAATTTAAATGTAATCGTACAAAACATTATTCAGGGATATACATAGTCAGGTACAAAAAACAAGCCTAAATATTGTAATTATAAATAAAAAACCAAACAATTAATCTTCAGGTGAATGTTAAAAATACTTATGATCAAAACCATTCATATACATATGCATCATACCAATCATTAAAAGATCAGAAACAATTCAAGGATCATATATGTAGTTCCATATGAGAATAAATCTAGGGCGTCATAATTTGTTTCAGAGATGGAGTAGGCGAACCAAAGTACCAACAGCACAACTTATATTGTTTGTGTGCATTGCTGCCTCAGGTTCACCAACCCATCCCTAAAACACGACACCATCATACGTGTCTCTCCTTGAACTCTTTTGGGGAAAATTTCAATCATCGGCCTCGGTGAAAAACTAAAATGTAATTCTTATACACTATGAATGCATGGAATAGATAATTCGAATATCATAGTTCTATGAATGTAAGATTGCGGCCTCATAAGTTCATTCAGGGATGGCGTGAGTGAACCAAGTAACAATTGCACAGCCTATATTGTTGTTATACATCACCCCAGGTTCACTAACTCGTCCCTGAAAAAATATGACACCAATGTGTATGCCTCTCTTTTGGGACAAATTTGAATCATTGGCCACAATAAGAAATTGAAATGTAATCGTACAAAACATTATTCAGGGATATACATAGTCAGGTACAAAAACAAGCCTAAATATTGTAATTATAAATAAAAACCAAACAATTAATCTTTAGGTGCATGTTAAAAATACTTATGATCAAAACCATTCATATACATATGCATCATACTAATCATTAAAAGATCAGAAACAATTCAAGGATCATATATGTAGTTTCATATGAGAATAAATCTAGGGCCTCATAATTTGTTTCAAAGATGGAGTAGGCGAACCAAAGTACCAACATCACAACCTATATTGTTTGTGTGCATTGCTGCCTCAGGTTCACCAACCCATCCCTAAAACACGACACTGTCATACGTGTCTCCCCTTGAATTCTTTTGGGGCAAATTTAAATCATCGACCTCGGTGACAAACTAAAATGTAATTCTTATACACTATGAATGCATGGAATAGGTAATTCGAATATCATAGTTCTATGTATTAGGGCCTCATTTTTTCAGAGATGGAGTCAGAGAACCAAAATACCAACAACACAACCTATATTGTTTATGTGCATTGCTGCCTCAGGGCCACTAACCATCCCTAAGAAAACGAGACCATCAGATGCCCTTGCACTATTTTGGGGAAAAATTGAATCATTGGGCTCAGTAAGGAATAGAAATGTAATGTTATAGGCCTGCTGTGTATTGAAATCAACACTCAACTAGCAAACACAACTAGATGGCAGATGAGCAGATTAGGGTTTTGTGACTAGACGGATTGGGGTTTTGTGACTAGATGGCAGATGCATCAATCAACTGATCGAATCATATATATACTACCCTACTTCAAGAGCAAAAGAATCTGTACACGATTGAGCAAATCCTATGTATGAACAGTGAAAACTACGGCTGCGACTAGAGAAGCTAGCAATGTAGTACCTCGGACTCCTCATCAGGGACCTCCTCGTCGAACTTATCATTCTCCGTGATTACGTCAAAGATTTCTTGAACGGCGATGGGGTCGTCGATGTAGATCATCGGATTGCCTCCGCCTGCCGCCTGCCCCCCATCTAGATCTGCCGCTGGCACCACGACATTATCGGCCACCTGCTGCTCGGCGGCGACGACTACTACTGGCTGCTCGGTGGCGATGGCTACCACCTACTGCTCGCCGGCGACGGATACCAACTGCTGCTCGGCGGCGACGGCTACCACCTGCTGCTCGGCGGCGACGGCTACCAACTGCCGCTCGGCGGCGACGGCTACTGGCTAGCCGGATGAGTTCGCACCCTCGATGGCACGGCGACGAGCGGCGTTCGTGCCCGGAGAAGATGCCTCCATCTGCTTGGTGACGACCAAGCCATCTGCTGCTGCGCCTTCAACTAGCTTCACCTCCGGATCTTCTCCATGCGTACGCTTCATGGCGCACCAAGGGAAGGAGGTAGTGCAAATGAGGGAGCTTCGGCGCGCGCAGCAGGTGTAGGTTGGGGTCTTGGGACTAGACAGACTAGGGGGAAATGACACGAGCTCATGGAATAAGAAGGTCGAGGGGGGTTATAAACACCGGACCATTCGTAGTCCTCGAGTGGACACGTGTGGTGGGCAGGGGGCAGGAGGGCTACCACGATCTCCACCCTTTTTTTGGTTCCCTTTTTTTGAAACAGCCACGATCTCCACTTTAGAGCTGCATTGAAAACACGCTCATGGCAGACCTCGATTCCACTGCATGCAAGTGGCGCGGAACTAATTTTTAGCAACGTTAGATCTACTCGAGGGGGGACCTTGACTCATGGAATTTACTAGCGGTAGGGCCCAGTTGGAAGTGAGATTGAGAGTGTTGCATATAAATGGGATATGTCTGATTAAAATCAAGTGGCAATAAATTGCAGCGTCCCGTCGACAACCGTGCACTTGATGACCCCGTTGCCCTGTGCATGAGTTGTAGTAGAAGTAGTAGGCTTTTCAGACTTGATTAAACTTCACATGACCGCTCAACGACTTTTTCCATGGACGGCATCGTGTTCCTTCCTGTAGAAGTCTCGCGGAGGGAGACGTCCATGCTATCTCACGCTGTACTGTGAAGGGCACGAGGTGTGCAACGATCATCGTTGGATCGCACAGAATCAACGTTTGGTGCGCACAATCCGCGTGACAACTGTGACAACCAATCAGGGAGTAGCACACAGGGTGAGCACAGTTTTGGGCTTCTACGAAAGATAGAGAGGGGGCTGGGCAAAACTAAATAGTACCACATAAAACCAAGGGAAAAACTAAGTAGTATAAAAATGGAAAGTTTCTTGTACAATGAAATACATCATGGAATACATCAAATTATGCCAATATAGATCCACTAGAGTTCATTGGATGTCTGTTCTTCTCATAAACCACATATGGATCCTCTAGTGTCATTGCATGTCTGTTCCTCTAAACAAATCACATAAGGATCCACCAATGTCATTGCGTGTCTGTTCTTTTCATGAACCACACCTAGTGTCATTGCATGTCAGATCTTTTCATGAACCACATAAGGATCCACCCAGAGTCATTGGATGTGTGTTCTTCTCATGAACCACACGTGGATCCATCGGTGTCATTGCATGTCTGTTCCTCTAAACAAACCACATAAGGATCCACTGGTGTCATTGCGTGTGTGTTATTTTCATGAACCACACCCAGTGTCATTGCATGTGTGTTCTTATAAACAAACCACATAAGGATCCACCGGTGTCACTGCATGTCTATTCTTTTCATGAACCACACCCAGTGTCATTGCATGTGTGTTCCTCTAAACAAACCACATAAGTCACTTCGTGTCTGTTCTTTTAATGAACCACACCCCGTGTCATTGCATGTGTGTTCCTCTAGACAAACCACATAAGGATCCACCGGTGTCATTGCATGTATATTCCTCTAACAAACCACATAAGGATCCACCCAGTGTCATTGGATGTGTGTTCTTCTCATGAACCACACGTGGATCCACTGGTGTCATTGCATATCTGTTCCTCTAAATAAACCACATAAGGATCCACCAGTGTCATTGTGTGTCTATTCTTTTCATGAACCACACCCAGTGTCATTGCAGGCGTGTTCGTTTCATTAACCACGGCTAGATTCATTGCATGTCTGTTACTTCCATAAACCACACATGGATCCACCGATGTCATTGCATGTCTGTTCTTTTCATGAACCACACCTAGACTCCACCAGTGTCATTGGATGTGTGTTCTTCCCATGAACCACACATTGAACCACCAGTGTCATTGCATGTGCGTTCTTCTAAACAAACCACATAAGGATCCACTAGTGTCATTGCATGTCTGTTCTTTTCATAAACCACACATAAGGATCCACCAGTGTTATTGGATGTGTGTTCTTCTCATGAACCACACCCGGTGTCATTGCATGTCTGTTCTTTTCATGAACCATATCTAGAGTCATTGCATGTATGTTCCTCTAAACAAACCACATAAGGATGCACCAGTGTCATTGCATGTCTGTTCTTGTCATGAACCACACCCAGTGTCATTGCATGCGTGTTCTTTTCATTAACCATAGCTACAGTCATTTCATGTATGTTCTTTTCATGAACCACACATAAGGATCCACTGATGTCATTGCATGTCTGTTCTTTTCATGAACCACACCCAGTGTCATTGCATCTGTGTTCTCTTGACAAACCACATATGGATCCACCAGTGTCATTGCATGTCTGTTCTTTTCATGAACCACAACTAGAGTCCACCAGTGTCATTGGATGTCTGTTCTTCCCATGAACCACACATGGATCTACCAGTGTCATTGCATGTCTGTTCTTTTCATGAATCACAGCTAGAGTCATTGCATGTCTGTTACTTCCATAAACCACATATGGATCCACCTAGTGTGATTGCATGTCCGTTCCTCTAAACAAACCACATAAGGATCCAACAGTGTCATTGGATGTGTGTTCTTCTCATGAACCACACCCAGTGTCATTGCATGTGTGTTCTTCTAAACAAACCACATAAGGATCCACCAGTGTCATTGCCTGTCTATTCTTTTCATGAACCACATATGGATCCACCAGTGTCATTGCATGTCTGTTCTTTTCAAGAATCACAGCTAGAGGCATTGAATGTCTTTTACTTCCTTAAACCACATATGGATCCACCTAGTGTGATTGCATGTATGTTCCTCTAAACAAACCACATAAGGATCCACCAGTGTCATTGCGTGCCTGTTCTTTTCATGAACCACACCCAGTGTCATTGCATGTGTGTTCTTCTAAACAAACCACATAAGGATCCACTAGTGTCATTGCATGTCTGTTCTTTTCATAAACCACACATAAGGATCCACCAGTGTTATTGGATGTGTGTTCTTCTCATGAACCACACCCGGTGTCATTGCATGTCTGTTCTTTTCATGAACCATATCTAGAGTCATTGCATGTATGTTCCTCTAAACAAACCACATAAGGATGCACCAGTGTCATTGCATGTCTGTTCTTTTCATGAACCACACCCAGTGTCATTGCATGCGTGTTCTTTTCATTAACCATAGCTACAGTCATTTCATGTATGTTCTTTTCATGAACCACACATAAGGATCCACTGATGTCATTGCATGTCTGTTCTTTTCATGAACCACACCCAGTGTCATTGCATCTGTGTTCTCTTGACAAACCACATATGGATCCACCAGTGTCATTGCATGTCTGTTCTTTTCATGAACCACAACTAGAGTCCACCAGTGTCATTGGATGTCTGTTCTTCCCATGAACCACACATGGATCTACCAGTGTCATTGCATGTCTGTTCTTTTCATGAATCACAGCTAGAGTCATTGCATGTCTGTTACTTCCATAAACCACATATGGATCCACCTAGTGTGATTGCATGTCCGTTCCTCTAAACAAACCACATAAGGATCCAACAGTGTCATTGGATGTGTGTTCTTCTCATGAACCACACCCAGTGTCATTGCATGTGTGTTCTTCTAAACAAACCACATAAGGATCCACCAGTGTCATTGCCTGTCTATTCTTTTCATGAACCACATAAGGATCCACCAGTGTCATTGCATGTCTGTTCTTTTCAAGAATCACAGCTAGAGGCATTGAATGTCTTTTACTTCCTTAAACCACATATGGATCCACCTAGTGTGATTGCATGTATGTTCCTCTAAACAAACCACATAAGGATCCACCAGTGTCATTGCGTGCCTGTTCTTTTCATGAACCACACCCAGTGTCATTGCATGTGTGTTCTTCTAAACAAACCACATAAGGATCCACTAGTGTCATTGCCTATCTGTTCTTTTCATGAACCACACCCAGTGTCATTGCATGTGTGTTCTTCTAAACAAACCACATAAGTCACTGCATGTCTGTTCTTTTCATGAACCACACCCGGTGTCATTGTATGTATGTTCTTTTCATTAACCATGGCTAGAGTGATTGCACGTATGTTCCTCTAAACAAACCACATAAGGATACACCAGTGTCATTGCCTATCTGTTCTTTTCATGAAACACACCCAGTGTCATTGCATGTGTGTTCTTCTAAACAAACCACATAAGTCACTGCATGTCTGTTCTTTTCATGAACCACACCCGGTGTCATTGCATGTATGTTCTTTTCATGAACCATGGCTAGAGTTATTGCATGTCTGTTCCTCTAAACAAACCACATAAGGATCCACCAGTGTCACTACATGTATGTTCTTTTCATGAACCACACCCAGTGTCATTGCATGCGTGTTCTTTTCATTAACCATAGCTAGAGTCATTGCATGTCTGTTACTTCCATAATCTACACATGGATCCACCGATGTCATTGCATGTCTGTTCTTTTCATGAACCACACCCAGTGTCACTGCATGTCATTTCTTTTCATGAACCACATAAGGATCCACCCAGTGTCATTGGATGTGTGTTCTTCTCATGAACCACATGTGGATCCACCGGTGTCATTGCATGTCTGTTCCTCTAAACAAACCACATAAGGATCCACCAGTGTTAATGTGTGTCTGTTCTTTTCATGAACCACACCTAGTGTCATTGCATAGTTCTTTTCATGAACCACATAAGGATCCACCCAGTGTCATTGGATGTGTGTTCTTCTCATGAACCACACGTGGATCCACCGGTGTCATTGCATGTCTGTTCCTCTAAACAAACCACATAAGGATCCACCAGTGTCATTGTGTGTCTGTTCTTTTCATGAACCACACCCAGTGTCATTGCATGCGTGTTCTTTTCATTAACCACGGCTAGAGTCATTGCATGTCTGTTACTTCCATAAACCACACATGGATCCACCGATGTCATTGCATGTTTGTTCTTTTCATGAACCACACCCAGTGTCATTGCATCTCTGTTCTTCTCATGAACCACAACAAGAGTCCACCAGTGTCATTGGATGTGTGTTCTTCCCACGAACCACACATGGATCCACCAGTGTCATTGCATGTGTGTTCTTCTAAACAAACCACATAAGGATCCACCAGTGTCATTGCATGTCTGTTCTTTTCATAAACCACACATAAGGATCCACCAGTGTCATTGGATGTGTGTTCTTCTCATGAACCACACCCAATGTCATTGCATGTCTGTTCTTTTCATGAACCACATAAGGATCTACCAGTGTCATTGCATGTCTCTTATTTTCATGAACCACACCCAGTGTCATTGCATGTGTGTTACTTCCATAAACCACATATGGATTCAGAGGGTGTGATTGCATGTTTGTTCCTTCCATAAACCACATAAGGATCCACAAGTGTCATTGCCTGTATGTTTCTTTTCATGAACCACACCTAGTGTTAGTACATGTCTGTTCTTTTGATGAACCACACCCAATGTCACTTCATGTCAGTTCTTTTCATGAACCACATAAGGATCCACCCAGAGTCATTCGATGTGTGTTCTTCTCATGAACCACACGTGGATCCACCAGTGTCATTGCATGTCTGTTCCTCTAAACAAACCACATAAGGATCCACCAGTGTCATTGCGTGTGTGTTCTTTTCATGAACCACACCTAGTGTCATTGCATGTGTGTTCTTCTAAACAAACCACATAAGGATCCACCGGTGTCATTGCCTGTCTGTTCTTGTCATGAACCACACCCAGTGTCATTGCATGTGGGTTCTTCAAAACAAACCACATAAGTCACTGCATGTCTGTTCTTTTAATGAACCACACCCGGTGTCATTGCATGTGTGTTCCTCTAGATAGACCACATAAGGATCCACTGGTGTCATTGCATGTCTATTCCCCTAACAAACCACATGAGGATCCACCCAGTGTCATTGGATGTGTGTTCTTCTCATGAACCATAGGTGGATCCACCGGTGTCATTACAGGTATGTTCCTCTAAACAAACCACATAAGGATCCACCAGTGTCATTGTGTGTATGTTCTTTTCATGAACCACACCATGTGTCATTGCATGCATGTTCTTTTCATTAACCATGGCTAGAGTCATTGCATGTCTGTTACTTCCATAATCTACACATGGATCCACCGATGTCATTGCATGTCTATTCTTTTCATGAACCACACCCAGTGTCACTGCATGTCATTTCTTTTCATGAACCACATAAGGATCCACCCAGTGTCATTGGATGTGTGTTCTTCTCATGAACCACATGTGGATCCACCGGTGTCATTGCATGTCTGTTCCTCTAAACAAACCACATAATGATCCACCAGTATTAATGTGTGTCTGTTCTTTTCATGAACCACACCTAGTGTCATTGCATAGTTATTTTCATGAACCACATAAGGATCCACCCAGTGTCATTGGATGTGTGTTCTTCTCATGAACCACACGTGGATCCACCGGTGTCATTGCATGTCTGTTCCTCTAAACAAACCACATAAGGATCCACCAGTGTCATTGTGTGTCTGTTCTTTTCATGAACCACACCCAGTGTCATTGCATGCGTGTTCTTTTCATTAACCACGGCTAGAGTCATTGCATGTCTGTTACTTCCATAAACCACACATGGATCCACCGATGTCATTGCATGTTTGTTCTTCTCATGAACCACAGCCAGTGTCATTGCATCTCTGTTCTTCTCATGAACCACAACAAGAGTCCACCAGTGTCATTGGATGTGTGTTCTTCCCACGAACCACACATGGATCCACCAGTGTCATTGCATGTGTGTTCTTCTAAACAAACCACATAAGGATCCACCAGTGTCATTGCATGTCTGTTCTTTTCATGAACCACACATAAGGATCCACCAGTGTCATTGGATGTGTGTTCTTCTCATGAACCACACCCAATGTCATTGCATGTCTGTTCTTTTCATGAACCACATAAGGATCTACCAGTGTCATTGCATGTCTGTTATTTTCATGAACCACACCCAGTGTCATTGCATGTGTGTTACTTCCATAAACCACATATGGATTCAGAGGGTGTGATTGCATGTTTGTTCCTTCCATAAACCACATAAGGATCCACAAGTGTCATTGCCTGTATGTTTCTTTTCATGAACCACACCTAGTGTTAGTACATGTCTGTTCTTTTGATGAACCACACCCAATGTCACTTCATGTCAGTTCTTTTCATGAACCACATAAGGATCCACCCAGAGTCATTGGATGTGTGTTCTTCTCATGAACCACACGTGGATCCATCGGTGTCATTGCATGTCTGTTCCTCTAAACAAACCACATAAGGATCCACTGGTGTCATTGCGTGTGTGTTATTTTCATGAACCACACCCAGTGTCATTGCATGTGTGTTCTTATAAACAAACCACATAAGGATCCACCGGTGTCACTGCATGTCTATTCTTTTCATGAACCACACCCAGTGTCATTGCATGTGTGTTCCTCTAAACAAACCACATAAGTCACTTCGTGTCTGTTCTTTTAATGAACCACACCCCGTGTCATTGCATGTGTGTTCCTCTAGACAAACCACATAAGGATCCACCGGTGTCATTGCATGTATATTCCTCTAACAAACCACATAAGGATCCACCCAGTGTCATTGGATGTGTGTTCTTCTCATGAACCACACGTGGATCCACTGGTGTCATTGCATATCTGTTCCTCTAAATAAACCACATAAGGATCCACCAGTGTCATTGTGTGTCTATTCTTTTCATGAACCACACCCAGTGTCATTGCAGGCGTGTTCGTTTCATTAACCACGGCTAGATTCATTGCATGTCTGTTACTTCCATAAACCACACATGGATCCACCGATGTCATTGCATGTCTGTTCTTTTCATGAACCACACCTAGACTCCACCAGTGTCATTGGATGTGTGTTCTTCCCATGAACCACACATTGAACCACCAGTGTCATTGCATGTGCGTTCTTCTAAACAAACCACATAAGGATCCACTAGTGTCATTGCATGTCTGTTCTTTTCATAAACCACACATAAGGATCCACCAGTGTTATTGGATGTGTGTTCTTCTCATGAACCACACCCGGTGTCATTGCATGTCTGTTCTTTTCATGAACCATATCTAGAGTCATTGCATGTATGTTCCTCTAAACAAACCACATAAGGATGCACCAGTGTCATTGCATGTCTGTTCTTGTCATGAACCACACCCAGTGTCATTGCATGCGTGTTCTTTTCATTAACCATAGCTACAGTCATTTCATGTATGTTCTTTTCATGAACCACACATAAGGATCCACTGATGTCATTGCATGTCTGTTCTTTTCATGAACCACACCCAGTGTCATTGCATCTGTGTTCTCTTGACAAACCACATATGGATCCACCAGTGTCATTGCATGTCTGTTCTTTTCATGAACCACAACTAGAGTCCACCAGTGTCATTGGATGTCTGTTCTTCCCATGAACCACACATGGATCTACCAGTGTCATTGCATGTCTGTTCTTTTCATGAATCACAGCTAGAGTCATTGCATGTCTGTTACTTCCATAAACCACTTATGGATCCACCTAGTGTGATTGCATGTCCGTTCCTCTAAACAAACCACATAAGGATCCAACAGTGTCATTGGATGTGTGTTCTTCTCATGAACCACACCCAGTGTCATTGCATGTGTGTTCTTCTAAACAAACCACATAAGGATCCACCAGTGTCATTGCCTGTCTATTCTTTTCATGAACCACATAAGGATCCACCAGTGTCATTGCATGTCTGTTCTTTTCAAGAATCACAGCTAGAGGCATTGAATGTCTTTTACTTCCTTAAACCACATATGGATCCACCTAGTGTGATTGCATGTATGTTCCTCTAAACAAACCACATAAGGATCCACCAGTGTCATTGCGTGCCTGTTCTTTTCATGAACCACACCCAGTGTCATTGCATGTGTGTTCTTCTAAACAAACCACATAAGGATCCACTAGTGTCATTGCATGTCTGTTCTTTTCATAAACCACACATAAGGATCCACCAGTGTTATTGGATGCGTGTTCTTCTCATGAACCACACCCGGTGTCATTGCATGTCTGTTCTTTTCATGAACCATATCTAGAGTCATTGCATGTATGTTCCTCTAAACAAACCACATAAGGATGCACCAGTGTCATTGCATGTCTGTTCTTTTCATGAACCACACCCAGTGTCATTGCATGCGTGTTCTTTTCATTAACCATAGCTACAGTCATTTCATGTATGTTCTTTTCATGAACCACACATAAGGATCCACTGATGTCATTACATGTCTGTTCTTTTCATGAACCACACCCAGTGTCATTGCATCTGTGTTCTCTTGACAAACCACATATGGATCCACCAGTGTCATTGCATGTCTGTTCTTTTCATGAACCACAACTAGAGTCCACCAGTGTCATTGGATGTCTGTTCTTCCCATGAACCACACATGGATTTACCAGTGTCATTGCATGTCTGTTCTTTTCATGAATCACAGCTAGAGTCATTGCATGTCTGTTACTTCCATAAACCACATATGGATCCACCTAGTGTGATTGCATGTCCGTTCCTCTAAACAAACCACATAAGGATCCAACAGTGTCATTGGATGTGTGTTCTTCTCATGAACCACACCCAGTGTCATTGCATGTGTGTTCTTCTAAACAAACCACATAAGGATCCACCAGTGTCATTGCCTGTCTATTCTTTTCATGAACCACATAAGGATCCACCAGTGTCATTGCATGTCTGTTCTTTTCAAGAATCACAGCTAGAGGCATTGAATGTCTTTTACTTCCTTAAACCACATATGGATCCACCTAGTGTGATTGCATGTATGTTCCTCTAAACAAACCACATAAGGATCCACCAGTGTCATTGCGTGCCTGTTCTTTTCATGAACCACACCCAGTGTCATTGCATGTGTGTTCTTCTAAACAAACCACATAAGGATCCACTAGTGTCATTGCCTATCTGTTCTTTTCATGAACCACACCCAGTGTCATTGCATGTGTGTTCTTCTAAACAAACCACATAAGTCACTGCATGTCTGTTCTTTCATGAACCACACCCGGTGTCATTGTATGTATGTTCTTTTCATTAACCATGGCTAGAGTGATTGCACGTATGTTCCTCTAAACAAACCACATAAGGATACACCAGTGTCATTGCCTATCTGTTCTTTTCATGAAACACACCCAGTGTCATTGCATGTGTGTTCTTCTAAACAAACCACATAAGTCACTGCATGTCTGTTCTTTTCATGAACCACACCCGGTGTCATTGCATGTATGTTCTTTTCATGAACCATGGCTAGAGTTATTGCATGTCTGTTCCTCTAAACAAACCACATAAGGATCCACCAGTGTCACTACATGTATGTTCTTTTCATGAACCACACCCAGTGTCATTGCATGCGTGTTCTTTTCATTAACCATAGCTAGAGTCATTGCATGTCTGTTACTTCCATAATCTACACATGGATCCACCGATGTCATTGCATGTCTGTTCTTTTCATGAACCACACCCAGTGTCACTGCATGTCATTTCTTTTCATGAACCACATAAGGATCCACCCAGTGTCATTGGATGTGTGTTCTTCTCATGAACCACATGTGGATCCACCGGTGTCATTGCATGTCTGTTCCTCTAAACAAACCACATAAGGATCCACCAGTGTTAATGTGTGTCTGTTCTTTTCATGAACCACACCTAGTGGCATTGCATAGTTCTTTTCATGAACCACATAAGGATCCACCCAGTGTCATTGGATGTGTGTTCGTCTCATGAACCACACGTGGATCCACCGGTGTCATTGCATGTCTGTTCCTCTAAACAAACCACATAAGGATCCACCAGTGTCATTGTGTGTCTGTTCTTTTCATGAACCACACCCAGTGTCATTGCATGCGTGTTCTTTTCATTAACCACGGCTAGAGTCATTGCATGTCTGTTACTTCCATAAACCACACATGGATCCACCGATGTCATTGCATGTTTGTTCTTTTCATGAACCACACCCAGTGTCATTGCATCTCTGTTCTTCTCATGAACCACAACAAGAGTCCACCAGTGTCATTGGATGTGTGTTCTTCCCACGAACCACACATGGATCCACCAGTGTCATTGCATGTGTGTTCTTCTAAACAAACCACATAAGGATCCACCAGTGTCATTGCATGTCTGTTCTTTTCATAAACCACACATAAGGATCCACCAGTGTCATTGGATGTGTGTTCTTCTCATGAACCACACCCAATGTCATTGCATGTCTGTTCTTTTCATGAACCACATAAGGATCTACCAGTGTCATTGCATGTCTGTTATTTTCATGAACCACACCCAGTGTCATTGCATGTGTGTTACTTCCATAAACCACATATGGATTCAGAGGGTGTGATTGCATGTTTGTTCCTTCCATAAACCACATAAGGATCCACAAGTGTCATTGCCTGTATGTTTCTTTTCATGAACCACACCTAGTGTTAGTACATGTCTGTTCTTTTGATGAACCACACCCAATGTCACTTCATGTCAGTTCTTTTCATGAACCACATAAGGATCCACCCAGAGTCATTGGATGTGTGTTCTTCTCATGAACCACACGTGGATCCACCAGTGTCATTGCATGTCTGTTCCTCTAAACAAACCACATAAGGATCCACCAGTGTCATTGCGTGTGTGTTCTTTTCATGAACCACACCTAGTGTCATTGCATGTGTGTTCTTCTAAACAAACCACATAAGGATCCACCGGTGTCATTGCCTGTCTGTTCTTGTCATGAAC
Organism: Avena eriantha; assembly: GCA_910589775.1. Lineage (NCBI taxonomy): Eukaryota > Viridiplantae > Streptophyta > Magnoliopsida > Poales > Poaceae > Avena > Avena eriantha. The sequence goes on from OU342746.1 coordinate 319,938,058, forward strand.
CACACCCAGTGTCATTGCATGTGGGTTCTTCAAAACAAACCACATAAGTCACTGCATGTCTGTTCTTTTAATGAACCACACCCGGTGTCATTGCATGTGTGTTCCTCTAGATAGACCACATAAGGATCCACTGGTGTCATTGCATGTCTATTCCCCTAACAAACCACATGAGGATCCACCCAGTGTCATTGGATGTGTGTTCTTCTCATGAACCATAGGTGGATCCACCGGTGTCATTACAGGTCTGTTCCTCTAAACAAACCACATAAGGATCCACCAGTGTCATTGTGTGTATGTTCTTTTCATGAACCACACCATGTGTCATTGCATGCATGTTCTTTTCATTAACCATGGCTAGAGTCATTGCATGTCTGTTACTTCCATAATCTACACATGGATCCACCGATGTCATTGCATGTCTATTCTTTTCATGAACCACACCCAGTGTCACTGCATGTCATTTCTTTTCATGAACCACATAAGGATCCACCCAGTGTCATTGGATGTGTGTTCTTCTCATGAACCACATGTGGATCCACCGGTGTCATTGCATGTCTGTTCCTCTAAACAAACCACATAATGATCCACCAGTATTAATGTGTGTCTGTTCTTTTCATGAACCACACCTAGTGTCATTGCATAGTTATTTTCATGAACCACATAAGGATCCACCCAGTGTCATTGGATGTGTGTTCTTCTCATGAACCACACGTGGATCCACCGGTGTCATTGCATGTCTGTTCCTCTAAACAAACCACATAAGGATCCACCAGTGTCATTGTGTGTCTGTTCTTTTCATGAACCACACCCAGTGTCATTGCATGCGTGTTCTTTTCATTAACCACGGCTAGAGTCATTGCATGTCTGTTACTTCCATAAACCACACATGGATCCACCGATGTCATTGCATGTTTGTTCTTCTCATGAACCACACCCAGTGTCATTGCATCTCTGTTCTTCTCATGAACCACAACAAGAGTCCACCAGTGTCATTGGATGTGTGTTCTTTCCACGAACCACACATGGATCCACCAGTGTCATTGCATGTGTGTTCTTCTAAACAAACCACATAAGGATCCACCAGTGTCATTGCATGTCTGTTCTTTTCATGAACCACACATAAGGATCCACCAGTGTCATTGGATGTGTGTTCTTCTCATGAACCACACCCAATGTCATTGCATGTCTGTTCTTTTCATGAACCACATAAGGATCTACCAGTGTCATTGCATGTCTGTTATTTTCATGAACCACACCCAGTGTCATTGCATGTGTGTTACTTCCATAAACCACATATGGATTCAGAGGGTGTGATTGCATGTTTGTTCCTTCCATAAACCACATAAGGATCCACAAGTGTCATTGCCTGTATGTTTCTTTTCATGAACCACACCTAGTGTTAGTACATGTCTGTTCTTTTGATGAACCACACCCAATGTCACTTCATGTCAGTTCTTTTCATGAACCACATAAGGATCCACCCAGAGTCATTGGATGTGTGTTCTTCTCATGAACCACACGTGGATCCACCAGTGTCATTGCATGTCTGTTCCTCTAAACAAACCACATAAGGATCTACCAGTGTCATTGCGTGTGTGTTCTTTTCATGAACCACACCTAGTGTCATTGCATGTGTGTTCTTCTAAACAAACCACATAAGGATCCACCGGTGTCATTGCCTGTCTGTTCTTGTCATGAACCACACCCAGTGTCATTGCATGTGGGTTCTTCTAAACAAACCACATAAGTCACTGCATGTCTGTTCTTTTAATGAACCACACCCGGTGTCATTGCATGTGTGTTCCTCTAGATAGACCACATAAGGATCCACTGGTGTCATTGCATGTCTATTCCTCTAACAAACCACATGAGGATCCACCCAGTGTCATTGGATGTGTGTTCTTCTCATGAACCATAGGTGGATCCACCGGTGTCATTACAGGTCTGTTCCTCTAAACAAACCACATAAGGATCCACCAGTGTCATTGTGTGTCTGTTCTTTTCATGAACCACACCATGTGTCATTACATGCGTGTTCTTTTCATTAACCATGGCTAGAGTCATTGCATGTCTGTTACTTCCATAATCTACACATGGATCCACCGATGTCATGGCATGTCTCTTCTTTTCATGAACCACACCCAGTGTCACTGCATGTCATTTCTTTTCATGAACCACATAAGGATCCACCCACTGTCATTGGATGTGTGTTCTTCTCATGAACCACATGTGGATCCACCGGTGTCATTGCATGTCTGTTCCTCTAAACAAACCACATAAGGATCCACCAGTATTAATGTGTGTCTGTTCTTTTCATGACCTACACCTAGTGTCATTGCATAGTTCTTTTCATGAACCACATAAGGATCCACCCAGTGTCATTGGATGTGTGTTCTTCTCATGATCCACACGTGGATCCACCGGCGTCATTGCATGTCTGTTCCTCTAAACAAACCACATAAGGATCCACCAGTGTCATTGTGTGTCTGTTCTTTTCATGAACCACACCCAGTGTCATTGCATGCGTGTTCTTTTCATTAACCACGGCTAGAGTCATTGCATGTCTGTTACTTCCATAAACCACACATGGATCCACCGATGTCATTGCATGTTTGTTCTTCTCATGAACCACACCCAGTGTCATTGCATCTCTGTTCTTCTCATGAACCACAACAAGAGTCCACCAGTGTCATTGGATGTGTGTTATTCCCATGAACCACAC